>OX941080.1:155647500-158595000 GCA_954870635.1 Arctium minus | reverse complement strand
ATCGTTCGGAACTACCCAAAATTTATATTATGTTTGCTCAAATGATTCACACCCAGTTCTCAAAATCCATAAAAATTCTTAGAGCTGACAATGCTATGGAATACAAAGAGTTATCTCTTCTCTCCTTTCTTCAATCTCTGGGGACTCTCTCTCAGTACTCCTGTCCCGGCACATCTCCTCAAAATGGTCGTGCCGAACGCAAACACCGTCATATTCTTGATACAGTCCGCACTCTTCTCATCTCTGTTAAATGTCCAGAACGTTTTTGGGGTGAAGCTGCTTTCACTGCCATTTATACCATCAATCGTCACCCTACTCCCATCCTTAATAACAAGTCTCCTTATGAGGCTCTTTATGAGGTCACTCCTGCCTATGAACTTCTAAAAGTTTGGGGTAGTGCTTGTTTTGTTCAATTACAATCTCATGAACATACCAAACTTGAACCTCGCTCCAGACTTTGTTGCTTCCTTGGATATGGCATTGAGCACAAGGGTTATCGTTGCTGGGATCCTATCTCCCAGCGTCTTCGTATATCTCTTCATGTTACCTTCTGGGAGCATGTTCCTTTTTCTTCTATATCCAAGTTTCGTGACTCTCCTAACCTCACCACTCCGTTCTTCACTGATGTTTCTGTCTCATTGGACTCACTCCAATCTGACATCATATCCCCTCCACCTGTTGTTCCAACTTCTTATGAGTCTGCCTCTCCTTCAGAGTCTCCTGCCCCTACACAACCTACCTCTACTAGTATTTCTGATCAATATTAATCATCTACTCCATCTGCATAACAAACATCTGAGGTGTCTGCTGAGTCTTTGGCTCCTGGAACTTCTCAATCTCAGAATCTCAGACGATCAGAACGGGTAAGACAAGTTCCTTCTCATCTTCGTGATTATCATGTTTATGTTACTCTGCTGTCAAATCACGAACCTACTTCCTACAAGGAAGCCTCCTCTAACCCTGATTGGCAGAAAGCTATGGATGAGGAACTTCAGGCACTTGACAAAGCTCAGACATGGGAATCTGTCCCTCTTCCACCAGGCAAGTCACCCATTGGCTCCAAATGGGTGTTCAAGATCAAAACCAAATCTGATGGCTCTATTGATCGGTACAAAGCTCGTCTTGTGGCCAAGGGGTTCAATCAAGAGTACGGTATCGATTATGAGGAGACTTTTGCACCTGTTGCTCGAGTCACTTCTGTTCGCAGTCTTCTTGCCATCGCAGCTACCAAACAATGGCCTCTCTTTCAGATGGATGTTAAGAATGCCTTTTTGAATGGTGACTTATCTGAGGAGGTCTACATGACACCTCCTCCAGGCGTTCGACTTCCACAAGGTCATGTTTGTCGTCTTCGGAAGGCTCTTTATGGTCTCAAGCAAGCTCCGTGAGCTTGGTTTGAGAAATTCAGTTCCACAGTCACCTTTCTAGGTTTCTCACCCAACAACTATGATTCAGGACTGTTTACTCGGACCACTGAGGCTGGCACAATCTTACTTCTTCTGTATGTGGATGATATGATTATTACTGGCAGTGACTCTACAGGCATAGCCAATCTGAAGTCATCTCTCAGCTCCTGTTTTGAGATAAAGGATCTTGGTTCTTTACACTATTTTCTTGGTCTTGAGGTGCTCTCCGATCCATTTGTGTCAAGCCAAATACACCTCAGATCTTTTGTCAAAAGATGGGATTACTGACAACAAAACATCATCCACTCCTCTTGAGCACAACCTTCATTTGGCTCCAAATGCTGGACCTCCTCTGCGTAATCCTACTTTATATCGCCAGTTAGTAGGGTCACTTGTCTATCTGACAGTGACTCGACCTGATATTGCCTATGTTGTTCATACTGTCAGTCAGTTCATGTCTGCACCCTGTTCTGATCACTACGCTGCTGTCCTACGCATTCTTCGATATTTAAAAGGGACCATGTTTCATGGTCTTCATTTTCCATCCACCTCATCGTTGACTTTGCGAGGTTTTTCTGATGTTGATTGGGACAGTGACATGACTGATCGTCGCTCCACTACAGGCTACTGTTTCTTTCTTGGTGACTCTCTTATATCCTGGCGAAGCAAGAAACAATCTCTCACAGCTCGGTCCAGCACTGAAGCTGAGTATCGAGCACTAGCTAACACGGCTCAAGAACTTGTGTGGTTACGCTGGCTACTCTCTGACATGGGGGCTCCTCAACAGTCTCCAACTCCATTGTGGTGTGACAACAACAGTGCCATTCAGATTGCTCACAATGATGTCTTCCACGAGCGAACGAAGCATATTGAAATTGACTGTCACTTTGTTCGTCAACATGTGACTCGTAAGACTACTCAACTTCTTCCTATTTCGACCCTTGATCAACCGGCTGATATTTTCACTAAAGCTCATTTACCAGGACGGTTTCGTGATCTAGTTTCCAAACTTCATCTGCTCATTCTTCTCCCGATTGAGTTTGAGGGGGGATGTTAATGTATATAGAGAGCCCAAGCCATGTCAGTATAAAGCCCAAGCCCATTTAGTCTACGTATATATATGTTGTATCTTGTAGTCTAGGTTAGGTTACTTATTATTTTACTTTTCACATTGTACGTTTTCTCTCAATCAATATATCGAGGTTTCAAACCTTCAGCATATTTATCGTCTCCTTCAACCATATTCATCTTCTAACAGATACATTAATCTTGCATTGATTTAGAAGCCATAAGATTGAGAAAGTGAAAGACAATGATGTATGGGTATTGTTGGAAAACGGATAAGAAATCATAAAAGTATATATGTGTTAATTGTAAAAATTATAATTATTCGCTCGTTTGTCAAAATATATAAGACTGTCATACATAAACGGATATAACTAATTTATTTTGATTCTAAGTAGGTCAAAATCAAATTTTTAGAAACTAGTCGGATATTAATCAGCAACATCATCACAATGCTTTTATAAAATCCGTATAAAAATCTAATAAACTTTGATTGACGTGATTATTGAATCGGAGTGGATTTGTCTAACTTATTTGTTTAGATATTGTATTTTAATACATCATGGAGGTTTGAGAAATAGTTGATTTTTGTAATGTGTTAACTATTGGAATAGTTTTGCTCCAATTCGTTCCACTTGGAACATTTAGGGTGCATGTATGAACAAAACTGTTGATAATTGACTTAGTAGGTCAGATAGATATGATATGTAGGAACTTTCAAATGTAGAGTAATTAATTAATGATCGGTTTCAGATTACCCTACATTAGCAGGTTAGTTTTATCTCATTTAAATGGATGTATATATACCTATGTATAAAATACTAATTTTAGCAAGGATTATAATGTGATACATATTTTCAATCATATGCATGTGATGCATGTTTTTATTATATATTACGTTCATGCAGTTTTGTATGGGGAATCAAGGAGATAAACATGTTACATATTCTAAATGTTTCAACCCATTTACCATGTCCATGAGAAACAATTACTTATGTTATGCATGAAAATGGTTTTTATATGCATATATATGGTTTCACCAAATGGGACACCCATAATTTATGGCAAACAAGTGTGGGCGTCAATGATCAAAACGATAAGGGTTAGGTATCTCCCATCCGAACCAAACAAGGCAGATGATTGGATTCCAGTGAGAAGTTGAGTTAATGGTGAGAAGTGTAAGAATTAGTTATCGACCATTGGATGAGAAATGGACGCACATTTTAGGATGATATGCACCGAGACGCACCAGATCAATTCCCTTCTAAGCCGCAATTCATGGGAGGGCTTGAGATTAAAAGAGATCAACGGTGATCAGATCCACTTCTCACGCTTCTCACCGTTAACTCAATTTCTCACGCGATCCTTCGCCACAAGGCAGAACCGTGTGTGTGTATATATATATATATATATATAGAGAGAGAGAGAGAGAGAGAGAGAAAGAGAGAGAGAGAGAGAGAGAGAGAGAGAGATCAAATGCAAACCTACCCAATCATAAAACTTTACAAACTAAATTTGGCCAATCAGATTTGTTTTACTTTTTTCCAAATTTTTATATTGAAGGGGTTTATTGTCTTTTTATCATTTTGGTTTGTTTATGGATATTATCTATGAATTAATCCCCCGGATTTGTGGGGATATTTATGATGTGTTTTTGTAACCGTTTATTTCAAGATCTACTTTTTTTTTCTAAATTTTGTTTAGGATTAAGGTTTTGAAGACTGCATGTTTGGAAGTTTTCTTGTGTTCATCAATGGAGGGTAGGAATGAGTCTCCTGGTTTTGAGGGCATTTCGTTGAATGAAACCCAAGGTCACGATGTGTTTAAGAATGATGGAACATTTATATCTTCTTTTGTTGCACATATTGTTGGAAATAAGAAACGAAATTTCGTTGTGGAGAATGATATTTGTTGGGTCATCTAAGATTTGAAGATGACCTCTCCTTTATCTTGTAATTGTTCATCTGTAAAATGTTTGTACATTTTCATACTTTGGAAATTCTATGGTTCTTTGTAATAGCTTAGTTGTGCTTTAAAAGATCGGTGAATCAAAGACCAACCGAATTCAACATGAAGAAAGTCTATTGATGCGGATCAAGATGAACTTCAAAGAAAGACTAAGCTACCTCTGCTGAAGAATAGAAATATTTTCGGCATACATTCTTTCTGCCGATGCTCCTATTTTTCGACAAAAGGAAAATCATGCCGAAATTCCTTCTTCAACATCACTCTGCCAATCCTTCGGCAGAGATCCTTCTTGCCGACCTCATCTTATTCGGAAATATCCCTTTATGACAAATCCTCATGATTTGACATACTTTCTAATTCCCAATGTCTTTCTGACAAAAAGGAATGGAAACTTCTTTTGCATAAAGAAAATACACTTGCGTTCTGATCTGATTGAGACTTTCTTTTAAAAGATCTCAAAAAGATTTGTACCAGGTATATTTTATTAAGATATTGTCCTTTCATAGTACAAAAGTTACCTTTTGTATTGTGATAAGTCACTTCATATATCTTATAATTTATTGAAGAAATCTCAACTACTCCTACACAAAATGACAAGTGTCATTTGCATTTAATGCATGAGGTAGTATATAGAGGGTGAAAACTTCTCATGCAATACACGCTTTGAGCTCAAGAATCTTTGTGCATTCATCAAGTTGTTCAATTTGTCTCTCTCTCTCTCTCATAGATTTTTATCTTAGTGTTCTTCAAAGTTGTGTTTTAAAGTTTTCTAAGTGATAGATTGTTAGGATAGTTTTACTATTCTTTTCCGCAACAATATTTTGTAAGGTAAGTGTAATTCTTGATAATTTTTATTATCTAATAAAGAGTTAAAATTAAGTGAAATTTTAAGTATTGTATTCACCCCCCCCCCCCCCCCCGGTTCTACAATACTTGTTTACTTATTGTGGGACTAACAAGTGGTATCAGAGCAGGTTGGTTTAATCTAATAAACCAGATCTGCGATGGCATCACCATATTCTGCTAAGGTTGAGTCTTCCTCCCAAAACTCTTTTCCTATCGACAATGGCTCTATATCCAAACCTCCAAAGTTCAACCCCAATAACTTTTCCCTTTGGAAAAGTCGCATGATATTGTTTTTTGAAGGTGTCGATAATCGTTTTCTTACTATTCTTAGTGACGGTCCTCTCATCCCTAAAGTCTAGGACAAATTTGTTAAATCTCCTAAGGAAAAAGAAAAGGACAAATATACTGTGTATCAAGATTCCGATGACTCATCTGACGAGGAAAGACTTCTGCTACTGGGCGATACATTGTCAAAAATCCCAAATAATACACCGATGAAGACAAGTGCCTCATAGGCCTTGACTCTAGAGTTCGAACAATCATTGCTCTCTCTCTTCCAGATGAAGTGTATCATTCCTTGGTTAACCTTTCTACTGCCAAGGAAATGTGGTCTACTCTATGTGTTCTGTACGAAGGTACAGATGAAGTTAAGAAAAGTAAGAAAATCTCTCCCGTACGAAAGTATGAACTCTTCTCCCATGAAAAGGGATAATCTCTTTCTGAATACTATAATCGCTTTAACAGTCTTCTAAATGATCTCAAACTTCTGGGGAGACTATATGATAATGAGGAAGTCTTGTGCAAATTTATGGATAGACTTCCAGATTTTTGGGAGAACATATGTACTTGTATCAAGACAACCAAGGATCTTGATCATCTTCCCCTTCCTATTCTCTATGGAACTCTTTTCAACTATGAGCAAACTCGTATTCAAAGGAGAACTATCATAAAAGAGATAAAAGTCCCTTCTATGGCTCTTATCAATGATAGCTCCAAGAAATCTGTGTGTATTCCCCGTATCACCTATCCTTCAGATGACTCTGAATCCCATGATTGGGCTGATGAGCCCACCTCTGAAAGTGAGAAAGAAATTTCAAGCAAATGACTCATGGCCAAAACTGATGATGTGTCCAAGGATACTGACACAAGGATGGACTTTTCTACTGAGTGCTCTTCTTCTTCTTATTCCTAGGTACATCCCTTTCACTCTCTCTCTTTAATGATGAAAAGATCGAAGCATATGACTCTTTAACCGTGTTTTATCATAATGAAAAGGATGCCAAGAAAAAGAGCCAATGCTCAGATCAAATCTCTTTCTTCCCAACTTCAAGTCTTCCTTTCACAGCTAAATCATTTTGACAAAACAAAAGCTGAGTTAGAATATTTAAAAACTATAAATTTTGTTCTTACAAAAGAAAAGAATAAATTGTTTAAAAGTCTTCAAAAGGAACAAGAAATAGTCAACAAATGGACAACTTCTTCCAAAAACCTCGAAAAGATTTTTCAAAACCAGGTAACTGGTGATGATAAGTTTGGCTTAGGTTATGGCAAAATGGATGTTGACTATCCTTCCTCTCAGGATCTTCCTTCTTCTTCTCAAAATCCTCATTCTTTCTCTAAACTTCCTTCATACTCTCCTGAATGTACTGATTCTGACTCAGGAGACTCTGGATCTGTTTATTCCTTAGATCTTCGTGACTCCAGAAAATTTGGAGTTTTTGTTTCTGCTAAATAAAATAAACCCCAACTTGAGGAGGACCAAGATTCGAATGACATTGTTAAACTTGTAGATACTATGTTTAAATCTTTGAATCTTGGTGAAGTCTCTTCTTCCTCTTCTTATTCCATGAAACCTACCTTCCTTGATAAAGGGAAATCAATAGCTATAGATCTTCCCACAAAAAGAAAGGTAACACCTCCTCCAAAAGGTAAGTCTCAGGTCCCACCTACAGAGTTTATTCCCATATCAGTAAACTTGAAAAAGTCAAACTCTAAGGGAATCTCCATTTCTTCTCATCCTTCCTCTGAAAAGGGAATTCTAGGACCCATACCTAGTATTCTTCCTACTCCTCTCAAGCCAAACATTCTTCCTACTATTTTCAAGACCCTTAAAGTCAAGTCTAAGGGAAAAGCCAAAGAACCTTCTCAAAAATCTAAAAAGGTGTTCATTTATCGTAAATGTTATAATTGTGGTGACACTTTTCACTTGGCAAAGGACTGTCCAAAGGAACGTATTGACAAATATGGTCAAGATAGTTCTTCTTCTTCTTCTAACCTGTTAGAACATATTTGTTGGATACAAGATCATGAAGACTGAAGATTAAAGTCAAGAAAGTCAAAGTTCAAAAGTCAACTCTCAAGCAAAGTCAAAGTCTTTGTAATAAAAGTCAAAGTCAAAGTCAAAGTCTTAGTGTTGTAAGTGTTTCTATTTTGTGCGCGTTTGTAGTAGTGTGCGTGTATAGTGGTGTGAGAGTTTTGTCCCAAGTTTAAATAGGGATATGACTCTGTGTAATGCGTGTAAGATTCATAAGTGTCATACGTGTTCTTGTGTAGAGAGAGAAAGTTTGAGAGAGCTATTTTGTAATCGTATTCTGAATAGAAATAAACTTGTGAATTGAGAGAATTGACATTGTCATCTTGTTTACACTCAATTCTGGGAATATTATAACCCTAAAGGACCCACCTCAACATGGGTACCAAAATATTGATTTGTTTGTGATTGCAGGTCATTGGGCATCATCAAACTTGGTATCTTGATAGCGGATGCTCACGTCATATGACCGACAACAAATTTCTACTAATAAACTATGTGGATAAAAAAGGACCAACTGTAACCTTTGGTGGCAACTCTCGTGGTTCCACTAAAGGTTATGGAACTCTTTCTAATGGTTCTATCACCTTCAATAAAGTAGCCTACGTGGAAGGACTAATGCACAATCTTCTGAGCATTAGTCAACTGTGTGATTTGGGCTACTATGTGATTTTAAGAGAGCACGATTATCTCATTACTGATAGACATTTTCACACTGTCCTATCTGGTTTTAGAAATGACAATGTGTATGTCATCAATATGAGTCACAAATCGGCAGACGAAGGAAGCATATGTTTTATCTCTGAAGACTCTGAAAAGAAGAACTAGCTCTGGCATAAACGTCTCTCTCATGTAAACTTCAAGACATTAAATGCTCTCTCTAATAAAGAACTAGTTGTGGGGCTTCCGAAAATATCTATTGCTAAAGAAAAACTATGTGCAGCCTGTGAGAAAGGGAAATTAACAAAGTCCTCTTTCAAAACCAAGCAATGTTTCTCCATCACCACACCTCTTCAGATGCTGCACATGGATCTATGTGGGCCTGTAAGCACTCCAAACCTAGGTGGAAAGAGGTACATTCTTGTAATAGTTGATGAATTTACACATTACACTTGAGTATCTTTTCTCAGGTATAAAAGTGACACATCTGAAGAAATCATCAATTTTATCAAGAAATCTGAAGTGCTAAACGGTTAACTTGTTCGATCTGTCAGAAGTGACAACGGCACCGAATTCAGAAATTCTACGTTGGATGCCTTTTTCAATAATAAGGACATCTCCCAAAACTTTGCAGTTGTTAGAACACCACAACAAAATGGTGTTGTGGAAAGAAAGAACAGAACTCTATGTTCTGTCAGAAGTTACACGGTCTATGCTAAGTGAATCTAATCTTCCTACCTATTTCTGGGCTGAAGCTGTCAACACATCCTGCTTTACTCAAAACAGGTCTATCATAGTTAAAAGACATAACAACACCTCTTATGAAGTCTTTTATGGCTGAAAACCCAACATTAACTTTCTTCATGTTTTCAGTTGTGTGTGCTTCATTTTAAATGATCGAGAACATCTTGGGAAATTTGATCCCAAGGCTGATGAAGGAATCTTCATGGGCTATTCTCTAACTTCTAAAGCCTATAGAGTCTTCAACCTTAGGAGAAAATGTATTGATGAATCAATACATGTGAAGTTTGATGAAAAAAAGTCATCTTCTCTTTCTTGTGATGACAATGAGCTGTATGAATGGATCACTTCATGTGTAGAAGAAGATTCTAACAATCAAAACTCGGCAGGAAACCTCCTATGTCCCCTTTTCGGCAGATCTACCCTCTTTAAACAACCAAAATTCGGCAAGACTTCAACCCTCTGCCGAACCACTCTCTCAGCCTGTCATCACTGAAGTCCCTGTCGATCCTACCCCTCTTTGTCATACTCATACCATTCCTACCGAACCTCCATCCTCATACTCTCCAATCTCGTTTCCTGCACCTCTTTCACCAGCTAATAAATGGACCAAAGATCACCCTATTGAGCAGATCATAGGAGATCAACAGGCAGGTGTTAAGACAAGAAGAGGTATTGGAAATATCTGCCTCTATGTAAACTTTCTCTCTGTCATGGAACCCAAGAAAGTTGAAGAAGCTCTAGCCGATCCATGTTGGATCACTGCTATGCAAGAAGAGCTTTCTCAATTTGAAAGGAACTTATACCTCGTCCTTCTGGAAAAACCATTATTGGCACTAAGTGGGTCTTCAGGAACAAGATGGATGAACAAGGCACTGTCATCCGAAACAAAGCTAGGCTTGTTGGTCACGGATACCGACAAGAGGAAGGAATTGATTATGACATAACCTTTGCTCCTATTGCTAGACTTGAGGCAATAAGAATCTTTCTAGCTCATGCTGCTCACAAGAATTTCAGGGTCTTTCAAATGGATGTCAAAAGTGCATTTCTCAATGGAGAACTTGCTGAAGAAGTCTATGTGAAGCAACCTCCAGGGTTTGAAGATCCAGCTCATACAGACATGGTGGTAGTTTATGGCGAAAGGAGGAAGGGTGATGTAGCGGTTATCACCATGGCTAAGGCGCGAAAGTGCTTAGTGAAGGGATGTTCGTCCTTCCTAGCATACGTAGTCGACACCAAGCTAGAGAAGAAGAAACTTGAAGATGTAAAGGTGGTGTGTGAGTTTCCCGACGTTTTTCCGGATGACTTGCCCAGTTTACCACTCGATCGTCAAATAGAATTTCGAATAGATCTTGTACCGGGAGTGGCTCCTATTGCTAGATCCCCTTACCGGTTGGCGCCATCTGAGATGCAAGAAATGATGGCTCAACTCCAAGAACTCCTAGAGAAGGGGTTTATAAGACCGTGCTCGTCGCCTTGGGGAGCTCCGGTCTTGTTTGTCAAGAAGAAGGATGGCACAATGAGAATATACATCGATTATCGTGAACTGAATAAGGCTACGATGAAGAATAAGTATCCACTCCCGAGAATCGACGACTTATTCGATCAGCTCTAAGGAGCGGGTTGTTTCTTGAAGATCGATTTGCGCTCGGGATACCACCAAGTGAAGGTGAGAGAAGAAGACGTTCCGAAGACAACTTTTAGAACGCGTTACGACCATTACGAATTTCTCGTGATACCATTTGGTCTAACTAACGCACCGACGGTGTTTATGGACTTGATGAATAGAGTGTGTCGGCCATTCCTCGACAAGTCGGTCATTGTATTCATTGATGACATACTCGTGTATTCCAAGAGCGAGTCAGAACACGAGCAACACCTACGTGAAGTTCTAGAAGTGTTGAGAAAAGAGAGGTTGTATGCCAAATTTTCCAAGTGCGACTTTTGGCTTGAAGAGGTTCAATTCTTGGGTCATGTTGTCACTCGAGACGGAGTGAAGGTGGATCCCTCCAAGATCGAAGCGATGATGAATTGGGAACCTCCCAAGAGTCCGTCGGAAATCCGAAGCTTCTTGGGTTTGGCGGGATATTATCGGAGATTCATCTAAGACTTCTCCAAGATCGCTTCTTCCTTGATGTATTTGACTAGGAAGAATGTGAAGTTCATTTGGACCGAAACGCAAGAGAAGGCGTTCCGAACCCTACAGAAGAAGTTGTGTGAGGCCCCGATTTTATCGTTACCCGAAGGATCGGAAGACTTTGTGTTCTATAACAACGCTTCGAAGATGGGATTGGGTTATGTGTTGATGCAGAGAGGCAAGGTAATCGCTTACGCATCGAGGCAACTCAAGATTCACGAAAAGAACTATCCTACCCATGATCTGGAACTGGCGGCGGTGGTGTTCGCTTTGAAACTTTGGCGACACTACCTCTATGGCACAAAATGTACTCTCTACACGGATCATAAGAGTTTGAAATACGTCTTTGATCAAAAGGAGTTGAACATGAGGCAAAGGCGGTGGCTCGAGTTACTCAAAGACTACGATTGTGAGTTGCTTTACCATCCCAGTAAGGCAAACGTAGTGGTCGATGCTTTGAGTCGGAAGGACTATAGCGGGAGCATTTGGGCTACCCTCTCAAGAATCGAGCTCGTGTCGAGTCTCATTGAGAAGATTAAGACGTCTCAACTGGAAGCATTATTGGAGGAAAATCTCAAGGAGGAGGTCATGTCAAAGAAACGTTTACTCTTGACGGAGGATAGCCGTAGGGTAAAATTGTTCAACGGTCGAATATGGGTACCCAAGATTGGGGGCAGTCGGGAACTTCTTCTTGAAGATGCCCGTAAGTCCAAATATTCCATTCATCCGGGGAGTACAAAGATGTACCGAGATTTGAAACTACACTATTGGTGGCCGGTGATGAAGCTCGACGTGGCACGTTACGTAGAGCGTTGTGTGACATGTTTGCAAGTGAAGGTCGAGCATCAACGGCCGTACGGGAGCCTCCAATCCTTGGAGATCCCCGAGTGGAAATGGGAACACATCACCATGGACTTCGTGACTAAGTTGCCCAAGACTCTTCGAGGTCACGATAACATATGGGTGATAGTTGACCGGTTGACCAAGAGCGCTCATTTATTGGCCATGCGCGAGACACTACTGATGAAAAAGTTAGCAAAGCTTTACATCGATGAGGTGGTTTCGAGGCATGGAGTGCCTTTGTCTATTGTATCGGATCGTGATAGTCGGTTTACTTCCAACTTTTGGGATGGCTTGCAGAAGAAACTTGGTACGCGCGTGAAGTTGAGTACGACTTACCATCCTCAAACCGACGGTCAAATCGAGAGAACGATCCAAACGCTTGAAGACATGCTAAGGTCTTGCGTTATCGACTTCAGGGGTAGTTGGGACTCTCACCTACCTTTGGTGGAGTTTGCTTACAATAATAGCTACCACTCGAGTATAGGAATGGCTCCATTTGAGGCCTTATACGGGCGGAAGTGCATAACTCCCGTATATTACCTTCGAAAGTGTTTGGAGGAATAGGAGAGTGTTATCCCTCTTTCCAAGATTAGAGTGGACGAGGGTAACCGTTGCGTTGAGGAACCCAAAGCTATTCTGGAGAAAAAGTCAAAGAAACTTCACCACAAGGAAGTCACTATGGTCAAAGTGCAATGGAAGCATCACCGTGGTGCCAATGTGACGTGGGAATCCGAGGAGGATATGAAGCGAAGATATCCTCACCTATTCGAGTAGTTGGGATTTCGGGGACGAAATCATTTCCAAGTTGGGGAGGATTGTAACACCCGGAATTTCAGTAAGTTTGACCGTGAAACCTTATCCTACCTTTGACTTATGATGGAACATCACCTCGTGATTTTACCTTGGTTATAATGGATCATTAATCGCCTGAACCAGATCCGTAAACTCTAGAAGGGTTGAGGAGCGTTGCGAACGAAATTGAGCCTCGGAGCAGAGCCGGCGATTGTGCCCGTGATTGTGACACCTTGTCACTCTCGCAGGTCACAATCGCGAGGGGGTAATACCCCGCGGTACAATTGGCGTGATTGTGCCAGAGATTGTGACCAATGTCACTCTCGCCGGGCACTCTCGCGGGAGACGTACCGAAAGCTCCCAAGGAAGTGGGCGATTGTGCCCCAGCGGTTGTGACCTTGTCACTCTCGCCGGGCAAGGTCGCGAGCGGGGATTTTGGTATTAATCAGACCCCAGCCGACCCCAAGCTCATTTATGTCATTCCATCTTTGTGTAGGGCTATTTTCTTGAACCCTAGGTAAGTTCCATCCTCTCTCTTCATTCATTACTAGTTAATGGAAGCCTAAGATCCTTTATTGCTCATTCTAGGTTATCAAATGTTGGTGTGAAGCTCACAAGTTCTCAAGTTCAAAGACTTCTTCATATAGATTTTTGCTAGGGTTTAGAATAAACCCATTGTGAGTTCATCTTTCTTTTCTTAAACTTTATACACATCAAAATGCATATTTTGACTTCTAAGTATCTCCTTATTTACATTTTCATTATTGATGAGATTTTGACCTAACTTGGTATTTTGGAGATTTTTAGGGTTTCTTACCATTTTGTTAAATAAAGAAATAACCCATGTCTTGGAACTACAAATATGGTTGTTCTCACATTTTGATGAGTAAATGTTCAACTTATGGCTTTTAGGCTTTTAGCCAAGTTCATGTTTTAAGCATATTTTGGGTATTTTGAGTTGAAAGTGTTATTTATAAAAATGATATAAATGGTTAAATCTTGAGGAAATCCATGTTACATTTAAATGGTTTTTACACTTGAAGTGTTCACTTGGTAAGGAAACATATTTGGAAATGAGAAAATAGCCTTATGATTTATGTTTGGGCTTTGTATTTCTTATCAGCAGTTAACCATAAAAATGTGATTTGGGGAAATAAATGTGCTATGAACTATATGTTTGATTATAGTTGGTCACGAATGAAATTGTGACAAGTCTAGACTATTACTAGTGGATCCATAGGTATAGAGACGACTTATTATTTGGGGATAACTCCTGTTTGTAGCTAGTTGAGACATTGGGCCCTAGGGAGGCAACTTGGTATGTTTATGTGGGACCGGATACTAGTCATGGGTCGTAAATGTAAATCCTAGCGAATGAGCATGACTAGGGATCATTGGGTGCCCTCCCCCACATCTTAGTACGATCCGGCGTGTTCTTGGCCTTGATCCTAGTATGGTGAGCTCAATAACTCGGAAAATGGCTTACTTTGTGTTTCACCACAATCCTTGGAAAATCGGGTTTTCCCGTCATCGCAAGATGTATTTTGGACAGCAAGGTCAAAATGTGTTTATCAAATTATTTACAAAGGCGTTTGGGAAAAACAGATTTACTTATGTTGTATTTATCTTTCATATCGAATTGTCATATAAACTATATGTTCTCACTAGGCTTTAAGCCTAACACTTTTTCTCAAATGATGTGTATAACAGGCTCCCTTAGCGGCGGGTCGTCAAGGGGTTGAGTGAAGAGCGTGGTCTCTTGAGGGCATTTTTGGATGATAGATTATTTGGGGTCTTGGCGTTTAAAACGATTTATTCATTTTTGGAATTGGGTTGACAACCTATGTAATCTAGATAGAAATGGTTTAGATTAGTTTGTTATCGATTTACCATGCATCTTATACAGGTTTTGTAAACGCGTACACTTTTACCCTTTTTGGGTGGTTAGCTCCAAATACAAATGTCATATTGCCGAATTTTCAATTTTTAAAATTACCCGAATTTTTTGGGTGTTACAAGTTGGTATCAGAGCTCTAGTTTAAGTGAACTAGGCATGAATGTAAGATGTCTAGACTTAGACTGAGATTATTAAGTAATGATTTGTGAGATTGGGTAGAACCTCTAAGATGGGTGGTCTCAGAGTCTAAGGAAATTATGTTAGTCAAGAATTGTAGTGACGGTAACGGGAACTCTTACGTATCATATATTCATAATTTTACTTAGCTAACATTATTATGAGGATGTTTTACATGAGTGTGCTTGTTTTACGGTTAGTATGATTATTGGTGAATGTAGTAGTACGTTCCTTTCGTGCTTAATTCTGTTTATCTCTTCCTTACTCTTACTCGTGCTTGTGTGGCAACCATTACTCAATTATGGTGAACACTCGTAGTCGACAGTTAGGCGACGGAGACCTTCGTGATGATAGTTCGCCCGAACGAAACCCGGTGGTTAGGGCGCCGACTGTCGTTCCTCCTAGTATTCCGCCGTTATTCACTGGGAGGTGGAGCAAGTGCCTAGAGTGGAATTGGCATCCATGAACCCGTTTGTTCAGGAGGCAAACCCTCAAGATGATATGATGGCCAGCGTCATGCAAATGATGACGTTGGCTACGGAGAAGCAGCAAGAGGCGTTTCTGAAGATATTGTTTCTGAAGATGTTGGAGGACCGTCGGCTATGTAATCTAGATAGAAATGGTTTAGATTAGTTTGTTGTCGATTTCCCATGCATCTTATACATGTTTTGTAAACACGTACACTTTTACCCTTTTTGGGTGGTTAGCTCCAAATACAAATGTCATATTGCCGAATTTTCAATTTTTTAAATTACCCGAATTTTTAGGGTGTTACAGTTACCGTGAACTTTGAAGGGTTACGACACAATTTGGGGGGTGGTAGACCGTTTGACCAAGAGTGCTCATTTCTTAGCAATGAGAGAAACTTTGTCGATGGATAAACTCACCAAGTTGTATATCGATAAAGTCGTTTCGAGACACGGGTGGCACTATCGACTATTTCTGATTGAGAAAGAAGTTTCACCTCTAACTTTAGGGATGACTCTCAAAAGAGTTCGGCAGGAGGGTGAAATTGAGTATGACTTATCATCCTCAAACCGATGGTCAAAGTGAAAGAACCATTCAAACTCTCGAAGACATGCTCAGATCTTGTGTCAATTGACTTTAGCGGGAATTTGGACTCCCATAAACCCTTTATGGAGTTTTCCTACAACAACAATTATCATAATATTATCGGAATGACGCCATTTGGATATTTGTATGGCAAAAAAAGTCAACTCCCGTGTGTTGTCTTGAAATGGGTGAGAAACAATTTGTCGGTCCCGAGATCGTATAAGTAATGGTCGAGAAGGTAAAGAGCATCTGTGAACGTTTGAAGGTGGATCAAGATCGACAAAAGATATGCTCAAAAAAAGAAGAAGGCCGATGGAGTTCCAAGTAGGAGACCATGTGATGTTGAAGGTGTTTCCTTGGAAGGACATTATACGGTTCAGAAAGCTTGGGAAGTTAAGTCCCCATTTTCTTGGACCATTCACCGTATTTAGCCAAATTGAACTCCAAGCTTATAAATTGGAGTTACCACCTGGAATCTACAACACCTTTCACATTTCTTACCTACACAAGTTCTTGGCAGAAAAAGAGAGCATCATTCCCCTCTCAGAAATCCATGTAAAAGAGGGAAACCAGTGTATTGAAGAACCGATGCCATTTTGGAGAGGAAGTCAAAGAAATCCATTATGAGGAGGTCGTGATGGTCAAAGTGCAATTGAAGTATCATCATGGCGCCAATGTAACTTGGGAGGCCGAGGAGGATATGAAAAGGCGATATCCCCATTTGTTTGTCTAATGTAAGATTTCGAGGATGAAATTATTCCCAAGGTTGGGAGAACTATAACACCTCAATTCACGCTCTAGGTCGTGGGAAACGTTGGTCTACGTACTAAAGGTCGAAAAATTTGATTTTGGCTCATTTTCTGCACCAAAATCTTTTCCTCTTTATTTCCTTTCACCCACCCTTCATTTACTTTGAACCTAGGGTTTCTAAGGCTTCATTTTGGAGGTTGTTGAAGGTATTAAAGAGCTTTAAGTGCAAGGATTCAAGTTGTGGGTGTTGGAGCTTCAATATCTTTTCTCTAACCAGGTTTCTTGGTTTCTAGGTTTTTACCAAAACCAAGCTTTGTGAGTTCATTCTACTTCTTTTTTAAATTTTATACATGTTAAAATGATGCATCCTAGTCTTTTAAACATCTCTTTACATAGATTTCATGTATTTATGGATTTTGGCATATTTTGAGTATTTTGGGAGATATGGGGAGTTTTTGCCCTTTTTACAAATAAATGTTTGGGTTTCATGAATATGTTATAGAAATGGGATTTTATTTCACATATGACTTTTGAGGCTTGAATCTTAATGATTTAGATTATATTTTGTTTTACATTTTTGGTAGGGTCTATGTAAAATTGTCATATTTTCGAAAAGAGAAGTATTGTTACTTGTGGAATAAAGTCATATTTAAGTTTATGAACTCATATGAAAAGATGAAGGTTTCAGTACTTGATTTAGGGATAGGGAAATGTATTGTTGAAAATTATGAGCACTTGGACCCTTTGGTCAATCTTGGATTTTTAATATTGATGATGACATTTTGTATGATGAAAACTATATGTTTGATTATAGTTAGTCACTTTAAACTTGTGAAAAGTATTAGACGATAATGCAATGGATCCATAGACATAGGAGTCGGTTTGAGTTGGATGGGATTGTTTTCCCCTTTTGTAACTAGAAATAGGCATTGGGTCATCTGGGGCATTATGGTATGGACTCTTGGAACCGAATATCGGGCATTTCCATATGGTGTAATTTCTAACAAATGAGTATAACTAGGATCATCAGGGGCCTTTGGCTATAGATCACGATTGCTTGAACTCATTAGCCATTGATCTGTGGCATACATTTGTGTTCCGCCACTATACATGGAATCGGGTCTCGCCTGTACGTCGTCATCGTAATATGAGTTTTGGACTTTATGGTCTTTAATTGATTTGTGTGAACTCTTGGATTTTGATCAAGTTTATAAAGTTTATCTTCACTTCTTTACTCACTTTATTTATAAACTGTTTAGACTCACTAGGCTTAAAGCCTAATACTTTTTTCTTAAAAACGACATGTATATCAGGAACTCAAGGTAGTGGGGTGACTATTGCTTGAGTGGAGCGATGATTGCTAATAGAGACATATTTTGGGAGATAATACTTTTGGAAATATTTGGTGATACACTTGAATAGATACCTTTTGGGATATTAGCGACACCCGATGTTAATGTTTGCATAGTTTTGGTTTAAATTAATAGGTTGTTGCCTACCATTCATTCCTTATTGTTGTAAATAATTTACAAATTCCCCTTTTTAGGGCGATTTCTATTATTCAAGTATTTATTACCATATTCGTTTTCAGTGTAAATTTACTCATATTTTACATGTAAGGTAGTGAAAACCCAAGCCTCCATTTCCTTAGCCTCTAAAGCTGACATATCCAAGTCTTTTTCTTTTGGAGCAAATACTACGGGGTGGACATCGTTTTCCTAAGTGTTGTTACTGTAGTGAACTGCCATTTACCAAAATCACATTCTCTATTCCACTTTTCTATTCTAATCCCGAACCCATATAATTTAAAAGCACCCTTCTGATATACATTTGGGAAACGGATTTCCTGAACCACCAGACATTTTACTGAGCACTTGGTGTGCAACTCAAAATATACAATATGTTTCAAATTTAGATCTATACCAATTATAGGGTCAGTCGCAATTTCAAATATCGTGTTACCAAAGTGATTTACAGTCCCAAACAGATAACAATAAATACAATGCAAACTGACCCGATACAACAAATGCGAATTAACGAGATCTAAATATTGTATATCACAGTCCAATAATTCATATGGATCCATAAACGTAATATAGCAGTTACAAACAGTTATATGATCAATGATCAAAGCAACACGTAAAACGAGACAATGTGGTTCCACTATTGAGGTGATGATGTACGTCCACACACACACACACACACACACACACACACACATATATATATATAGAGAGAGAGAGAGAGAGATTTATTACTAACCGGGAATGATTACAACGTTTTTCTGAGATCCGTAGATCAACAAATCAGCTATCCAAAGCTTCCCCAAAAAAAGGTTACTATTTTTGGTAACCTAGAAACTAATACAAAGAAACACAAAGGAATGGAATCGTGTGAATGAGTCTACTAAACAAAGCCAACCGGTCTTAAGCCTTTTATACTGATTATGGGGTCGGGCAACTCGGGCATGCGACCTAGGTCGCCCGGGAAGCCGCCTGCTATGGGTTGTGAGGCGTGCAACAAACATGGAGACCAGGCGTCGGGCGACCATGCTTGGTGCAACTTAGGTAGCCCGAGAAGTGGCTCGGATGTCACGTCTTTATTGGATCCTTGCGACACAGCTTGGAACTGGTGCCACTTAGGTGGCCTCAAAAGTAGCCCGGTTCAATTTTGATCAACCTGCATTTATCACTTGTACCTTGTGTTTGGGGAGTTCTAGGGGTGGAAATTTTGTACCAAACCAAACCAGCCAACATGTGTATCAGCCGTACCAATTAAATTGGTACCAAATCAATCGGTACCAATTTAAATTGGCTGGCTGTACCGTACCAAGTGTTTGAACTTGGTTGGTACACGATATTGAATGTTGTGTATTATCGTAGTACCGTGGTACCGACTTTTTTTAATAATTTAATTAATTATTAATTTTATTAATCAATTCTATTATTAATTTTGAATTTAAAATTTGAAAATCCAATTATTTTAGTTTTCACCTTACCGCCTAAAGGCCCAGAAAAGTGAAAAACCTAATTAGAAACCCAAACTCCAAATCGACAAATACCAATTTGATCTATTCATCTTCATCTCTCTTACTCTCTTCTAGAACTCTTCTATTTCTTCTTCTTCATCGTAGGTTTCTTCATCGCAAAACCTGCAGGTTACTTCATCTCTCTTCTACATCTATTCATCTTCATCTCTCTTCTTGAATGCACTAAAGTTGTTCATCGTTGGTTACAATGCTACATTTAACTTTTTTTGTTTGATCATTTGCGCATTTTGAATTAGTTTTGTCTTGTTTTGTATATGTAACTTGATATTGGTACAAGTCATTACCAACATGTACCAACCGAAAAAAGTCGATACCAATTAAGTTGGTACCAATTACAATTGGTTGGTACATGGTATAAAATTTTGCATACCAATTATAATTGGTTGGTATACGTTATTGGCGAAAAAAAGTCGGTACCGTACCGATTCCACCCCTAGGGAGTTCCTCAACATCATAAAACATGTTTTTTAAATATAACTGTTAGAGCAAACTTTTTTCAAATATTCAAAATTTCTAAAATAATATCTATACTATATATTAAAATTCTTAAATGGTTATTGAAAAAAGTAGTTATTGGAAAAGGTTTTTGGAAAGATATTAAAGTTAAATTTTACATTTATCACCCTTACAATTAATTATTTAATTTACTTTCTATCCCTTGTTTTTTTATTTTTCATTTTACACCCTTATTATTTTAACACATATAATCGTATATAAACAAAAATGCAATGAAAAAATACGTTTCTTTTTTTACAAATTATACCATTTTAATCGTCTCGTCAATACCTTCAAAACGAGCCCAATATTGAATACTTTTAAATTTAACCGTACTATTAAATATCATGAATATCTACGAATTAAATCTCTACTACTATATAAAAAAACTAATACGGTTATTGTACAAACTTTTGTACAATAATACTTATCACCCTAAGCTTTTATACAATAACACTTATTACCCTAAGCTTTTATACAATAACACTTATCACCCTTATAATGTTACATTTGTCACCCTTACAATTACTTATTTAATTCAATTTATATCCCTTACTTTTTCATTTTTCATTTTACACTAGGGGTGTAAATGAGACGAGACAACTTGCGAGCTACTCGAGATCGACTCGGTCAACACTCGACTTGAATAGGCTCGACTCAAATTCGAGCTCGACTCGACATACTAATGAGTCGAGTCGAGCGACCTGATACTCGACTCGATAAGCTCGTGAGATACTCGAATATTATATATATATATATATATATATATATACACGTTCATTAATGTTCGCTTATATATAATAGTAATCTAAAGAATCTAAAGAAAATATATTAAAAAGATAAACATTAAAATAATAATATAATAATTATTATTATATATATATTATAATTATATAATTATAATTATTATTAAAGAATTACTAACATTTTCTTTAAAAAAAAGTAATAACACCTATATGACTTGTGGGTACCATTATTTAAATAAGGATTGTCCTCCTTTTACTTAAAAACTCATCCCACATTGGTGGGACAATCCATCCAAGGCTTTTACATTCAACTATAAATAGGACACACCCTCTTCCTTTCCCTTGCTATTCCATAGCCTTTGTGGCATAGCCTTTCTATTGTGCCTAGTGGCTTGAGCCCTTTGGCTTGAAGTTAGACAAAAAAAATTTGTTGGTACCTATGGAAGTGGGTGCAACTATTTTGTTATGTTTGTTTTCAATTTTAATCAAACAAACATAAACAAATAAGAACACATTGAATTTTTAAATGATTGAATACGAACACTAGTTCAAGTTTGAGCTTAAAATTAGTTTTAGTTTGAGCTTGAAATGAATTTGAGCTTGAGCGAGCTTGAAACGAGTTCGAGCTCGAGCTTGAAAATTGGTTATCGAGTCGAGTTCGAGCTTGGATTTTCAATACTCGCGAGCTTTCGAGTCGAGCTCGAGCTTGAATTTTTTTTTTCGAGTTCGAGTCGAGTTTACTGATACTCGAGCTCGACTCTCATCATTTATACCCCTATTTTACACCATTATCATATTAACACAAATAATCGTATATGAACAAAAATGCAATGAAAAAATACGTTTCTTTTTCTACAAATTATACTATTATAATCGGTCTCGTCAATATCTTCAAAACGAGCTCAATATTGAATATTTTTTAATTTAACCGTACTATTAAATATCATGAATATCTACGAACTAATTTGTTTTCTATCCATACGTTTTATTTTTTTCCACCGTTAGCACATTAAAAATACATAATCGTAAAATACGTTTCATTTTTATTATAAATTATATCATTATAATTTTTTTTGTCAATAATTGTAATATAAACTAATTATTGAATATCTTTATGGGTTTAGGGTTTTATAAATTGTGATTCATAGGTCATGGTTGATTGTTGATGACATGTCTATAAGAAAGTAACATTAATTGTTCGTTATTTACTTACATTTCGCTGTATCGCACGGGTATATGTCTAGTAGTTATTAAAGATGCTCTAGTTGGCTATTTTCTTATAATTTCTTCACATTACGAAACATCCTCGCCAATGGAAACTGATATTTTTTTAATCTTTTGTTGATTATTTTATTGAATTTTGAAAGTTTTTTTAATTTTTAATATTAATGTGTTCTTTTAATAATAATAAATTAACAAAACCTTGTTAATGATGTGTATTTTTTTGTGATTACATACAACAACGATTGGCTGATTCATTATTAAATGTGATGTTTTAAATAGAGGGTTCTAAAAACCGACCAACCCGGTCAACCTAACCCAAAAAACTCAACACGAGGTAAACCGATACATAATTGATACTCAATCCAACCCGATAAACCTGATCATTTTACTATATACTATGGCTTTAATATGATTGTTAGGTTCTTGATTGATATATGTACATTAGACATTAGACCAACCCGTAGTTAGCTATATTCAAAATTATATTATAATTTCAACCGTAATTTTACTTTCTTGGGTTGGGTTGAGTTTAATTATTCAAATGCTTTCGACTCGACCAATCCAAACCACGTTCGGTCCTAGTTTTAAATTAAAATTTTTTAATCAAATTATTTAACACGTTAAAAAAGGATAAACAAATTTTTCAAAGTTAAATAGGAGATATCAATAATTTATTATTAAACAATCAATATATAAAACGGAATTTTAATAAAAAAAATGGATTCAACCAAAGCGGTTACACATAAAATGATAAATGACCCGGTCCAAGTCGTTATGAGAGTTGGAAAGTTGACGTTGACCCAGCCAAATGGAGTTGGACGTTTGGTAACGAGATTGGTTGCAACTTACGAGTTACGTCAGACTTTTGGCAAAAATAAATAAAATATTAAAAGGAAAATACAAAAGAACGCGACGTGTGAAATACGTAAAAATATAGATACATTCTTTAATATAGTTAGAATGTTTACTTTAGTTTTTTCAAAAAAAAATTAATTATTAATAGCATTGAAATTATTATATCGTTCTTATTTTCTTTTGAATATATAATTTATAATAGTTAAATTGATTAAAATGATGGAAATCATATAATTAATAAGATATAAATATATACTTAATAAATATTTAATTAAATAAAATGTTATCAGAAAAATAAGGAAAGTTAGTATTTTAAATTGTTTTTCATTTGCATATTTTACAGTATCTTAAAAGGCTCGTAACAAAAGCCGTCGTGACATGTCGTGGCCCATGACTTGTGTCCCAAGTCATGCAATGGTGAGCTTAGAAATTTCACTGATGGTGTAGGAATTTAAATCATGGTCATGTGCGCTAATGGTGGTCAATATCCTTTACTCACATACTATTTTGGAGTACTTATCTATTTGATTACGGTGATACTTAATATTTTTTTTCTTTAGTTTGATACTAAGAGGTTGTTCGGTTTGTTTTCTGTTAAGACCTGTATAGATAAAGTTTGTTATATTGGTAAAGGTGTATGTATGTTAACAGATAAGTTGTTGTTCAATTGTTGTGTTGAACAAAATGTCTGAATGTTAAAAATGACCATTTTACCCTTAACTTACATTAAACTTCAATTAAACTTTTTTTAAATCAATACAAACAATTAGTCAAAAAAACGTCAACATTACCAATGGAAATTGATCCATCATTTCTCATTTAGTGAACAACACTGTAACAATTTCACTCAAATTTAAACACAAAGCATAAAAGATAAAATCCAAAACATAAATAAAAAACTAAAAAAAGAAAAAACAAATTTCCCTGCCCCCCCCCCCCCCCCTCTTCCCCCTCTCTCTCTCAAAACACAGTAGTTAAAAAGACAGTAGGTTTGGTTAGCTTCCACAAATTTCAAGGAACATAAAAAACCTAGAAATTTTTGAAGACAAATAAGAAATTTCAAGGAACATAGAGGGAGATGCATAAGGAACATGAAACCCAGAGAGTTGAGGGTTTTCTGGGCTAGTTTTATACCATTTTAATTCTCTTCACCTGCTTCTTTTTGTTTAATATCCTTGTATCTGGTTCTCTCAATCCCCTTTTTCGTTCTCTTCACCTGCTTCTTGCTTAAATCTTCATCAATGGATCTTGAGGGAGAAGATGATGAATCTTCATCAATGGAGCTCGATCCATCCAACCCCTTTTTAATTCCCTTTCTTGCTTGAATATCCATCAGACTAAGGACCGCTCTTCAACTGCCAACTGCTGCTACCTATGCACCCACCCCTATTGACGAAGAGCTTATCCAGTTCCTTGACGCCATGAAATATGACTAGATACTAGAGAAGGGCACACCTAAGATATCACTGACGAAGGTCTTGAAAGCACGTATGCCCACAGAGCTTGGCTACATCTTTGCTCACTTCATTCAGAGCATGGGTGGGAAAGTAGGCAGCATGGACAAAGCCAGCCACATGGCTCTGTACATGGGATTCTCGGTCCTCACTGGTCGAAAAATAGATTATGCCATAATAATCTTTGAAGACTTGGTCTCAAAATCAACGTCTCCAAGAGGGAATCAGTAGTTCCCTATGTACGCTTCATCACCGTTGTTCTTCAACATTTGCTTAGTGATCTCTACCCCAAAACCGTTGATTACTCCATGCCCAAGCTTGGGGAACGTCTCCTCGACCGAGAGGCTCACGACGAAGAGGTAAGTTTCTCAACTTATATCCAAACCCTTTTTTCTTCTCTCTCGACAACTATGATTGGGAGTCAGCCATCCCAATCTAACCCGGTTGTCACTACCCCTTCAAAAAAAGACAATCTGAAGCTCATCTTGGTCCTTCAAAGAAGACCAAGAAAACACCAAAGGAGAAAACCCTAACGTCAGTGATGGCTCAATCATCACTAGACTCGTTCGTTGATCGCTCCACAACAACTGTTGCCGCCACCAAAACTACTTCAGCGACGTCCAATTCTGCTGAAGCACCGCTGGTCACTAACCTATCAACCTCAGTGGATCAACCCACTGTCGGTTCAGATTTGGGCAATACCAGTGCCCCTCCTCCACAACTCACTGCCCTCTTCATAAGTGTTGTCTCTGCATCTCCTTCCTTGGTCAACACAACTGCACCATCGGTATCAACGCCCATCCTCACTGATACGAAAGTCGATTTTCTTCAAGAGTTGTTGTCACGCAACGTCTCAACTAGACCTGAGGGAGCTCCTCACGAGTCTTCTCAGCAACATGTCATGAATCTTTTCGATCATGACATGTATAACTACTTTGGTGGAAATCACTTGGATTCCGCCACTGACCCCTCAAGTCCAAAATTGGAGGCAATTGATTCCTACATCAAAGAGCTACACACTGCGGTGTCAGATCTCACCACTGTTGTCTTTTCAAACAACAACACCATCACCAGTGTTGATGCCTCCTTACAAGCTCTCACCACCTCCATCTCCTCGAAGGTTGAAGCCTCCCAAGTCTCCACTCTTCAACAGGATGTCAGTCAGCTCAAAGCTGATGTAACAGCCAACACAGCTACTCTCAATAGCCTCACCTCTGTTGTAAATGGTCTGCATACCAAGGTAGATGCTCATAACTCTCTGGTCGCTGACATCCTCCACCATTTGAAGAACCCTCATCCACCATCATTCACTGACAAGGATAGCGAGAACTTCAAGTCTGTAAAGAAGTTTGTGTATAATGCTGGCGATCTTATCAGCGACATTGCGATCGCTTTGGCATCTTTCACAACCGCCGATCGCACCTCTCTCCAAAGAATTGAAGCGGCCATCTGTCTTCCCCCTAGTGATGATGACAAAGAGGGGGAGAAAGCAACTACTGGGGGGGGGGGGAGGAAGATAAAGTTGATGAGGAGATGGAAATGAACGTTGATGATGATGCAGAGTTTGTGAAAGAACCATCTCAGATAAATGTTGAGGTTGAAGTACCCGTTATGGTCGAGGAAGTCGCGGAGGAGGAAGACGGTGAAGAAAACACTGTTAATGATGATATCGAATATACTGGAAACGATATCGGTGGCATAAACAATGACAATGATAAAGATGATGACGACCGTTGCTTTATTCCTTTCACTACCAGTGCTCCATCTAAAGGAGGGTCATAAGGGAACTAGGGGAGAGGCCCTCAGAACCTAAGGCAAAGACCCCTCAGCAAGGTAAATAGAAAAATCTTTCTGCTGAGGGGAATCTCAAAATTCTACAATCTAAGGGGAGCTAAACAACGACGTATGCCTTGATCTCCAACTCTACTCACCTCTGAACATACAACCTCTTACAATGATCCCCTTCCCTGAATCTTCATCTTCCTTTTCCAGCCCATCCTCTCCCCTTTGTGAGACTCCTGAATCACAAAGCATTGAAGACCCAATAATCCCAGTCGCTGAGGCTGATGATGCAAGGATAGCCACTATGATAGCTGAGCTCGAACGTCACAGAATAAAAGTTCCTTCAAGCTCAACACAAAGCAAAGAAAACCTTAGCTTCCAATCTAAGGAATAAATCGAAGAATCTCTAAGGGATGAGCAGCTAATGGAGGCATGCAAGAAAGATGCTACCGCTGCCAAAAGTATAGGTGAAAGCTTAGTCAGTGATGATCGGATTATGGCTTATACCATAGAAGTCCAAGAACAACTTCTCAAAGAGGCAAGAGAATAAGTTGACAAAGATAACACCATAAGAGATTCAGAGACTAAGTGGTGTAAGAAAAGATTGGAAAGAAGACTTGATCCAGAACCGATCACTTATATTACCATCATGGGAAAATCAAAGAAAGGGTTATACATGGTCACCATGACCATATTCAGAGCAGATGAGTCAGCAAAGACAATGTTCGCATCAAAGCTGACCTCGTTTGGTTTTTCAGAATGGAATGAGATCAGAAACGTACTGAAGAAATCAAGATCTAAGTACAAGAACTATGTAGAGTCACTTCTACATGAACTTTTTGAAAGTATCTCCACCATTTTGAACATACCAGTCCCTCCTCCAAAGTCTAACAAAAAGAGAAGACAATGATCATCAACATCTGAAGAAGAGGCTCCCAACAACAACGAAACTGGCATTGAATTCTCTGAAGACGCCATTCTTGGACCTCCTCCTGACTTATCAGCTCTTGCCTTTCACTTCCAAGAGAAGGCTCTTTATCTCCTGGACAAGTCCTTAGAGATCCCTATGGTATCATATTCTATGATCATGAAGGACAAGTTAGATTCCAAAGATTTCTCGAACTCCATCTCTGCCCACTCTCTCATCTCAAGGATTTGCTCTATTGGTGTGATAAAACTCCTTATGGTCAAGGCTTCAAAACTGTAATCCTTCTTCAAGGCAAAGCCAAAAAAACAAGAGGTGAAGAAGTCCCTGACTACCTTTTGCCCAAAGAAGACTCTCTTTAAGATCTGGACGATCAAGACCTATAGCTGATAGATTCTCCGTTTTCTTCTCTTGTAATTTATCAGTTAATTATCTTTAGTATCTATTTTGTACTTCACTCGTACTTGTAAATTTTTAATTTCCCTTTGTGAACTTCTTACGAAATTAATGAAAATTTTCAGTGATGTACTTAACTTCATCAGTACTAAAAAGATCCCTAAAACAATAAATGGGATAAGTATCTTACGAGTCCTCTTTATCATTATGTTTTAAACTTAAGCAATTTTCTTTTGTTCCATTGTCATCATCAAATAGGGGGAGATTATTGATCCAAACTCTCTTAATGATTTGATGATGACCCTTAGAAATACTTAGTGAAAATTACATTTAACATCTGTATGTATTAGTGTTTCACCATCAGCGATAACATACTGAGTCTGTTCAGTATTGCTGATGATCTCTGATGAATCGTTAAATGTAATCTCTGAAGACAAGCCTCACACTCAAGGAAATCATCGCTGACACCAAAGACTAAGCTAAAGATGAAGACAAGTCTACTAATGATCTAAAGCGGCATTCAGTGAAACTAAGACAAGTCTACAACGTGGGACAAATCAAGAGCAAGCCTCAACTATTGCCTTTCTACATCAGTGATCCATAATCACTGACCATCAACAATAGATGATCATGAAGCTTGCTTATCAAGATTTGTTTGTCTTATCCTCTGCACAAAAAAGTACGAAAGTACAAAAGTAAACTTGCTTTTGTTCATAATCGTACAAATTGTTCCCCTCCACTACACTATTCAACATGCGGCCAAAAGCATGCAAATGGTAAAGTCAAAAAGCATGAAGCCGATGGATGAAAGACACGTGGATTGTACCCTCTGCCATGCATTTAATGCATAGGGTATAAATAGGAGTAAAGCCTTCATTTTCGAAGGCGTCCTCAATCTTCTTTGTGATCCTTTGTATAGACTCTCTTTTCTGCAAACTCTCTTATCTCCTTCTATTACTCTTGTGTGCAAGAAAGCTTAGTGTTTCTTAGATTGTTTATATTAGGTTTTACCTTATCTTATTCCACAACAATATGTAAATTGTGTTTTTGATTTACTCAATAATCGATAAACAAATTTAAAAGTAAATTTTGTGTTTGTATTCAACCCCACCCCCCTTCTACAAACTAACAAGCTTGTAGAACATTAATCGGGACCAACACGAACGAACCGCGTGTAAACTACGAAAAGAAACAAAAGTCAGAAAACAAAGACGAAAGACCAAGGAATGAGGCACCACCACCACCACCCCCAGGGAGAGTGCCAATTAGGTCATTCGCCAATCCTAACATGGCAACCATCAACAGAGGCATTCAGGCCCCCACGGTAGGAAAAAATAACTTCGAGATAAGGTATGGCACTATCTAGTTACTACAACAAAACCAATTTGGGGGAACACCAATAGAGGACTCTCATGGACACCTACGGGCATTTGAAAAGATTTGCAATACCTTCAAGATCAATGGAGTGTCGGATGATGCCATCAAATTGAGGTTGTTTAACTTCTCAGTGAAGGGAAGAGCTCAGATATGGGAAGAGAGTCTGCCTACTGATCAGATCACTACTTGGGCCGAAATGGTCGCGGATTTTCTTCAGAAATTCTTCCCACCAGGTAGGACAGCGCAATTAACGGTTGAAATTGCCCATTTTGCTCAGTGGGACCAAGAGACACTCTACGAGGCGTGTGAGAGATATAAGGATATGCTGAAAAATGCTCACATCATGGTCTACATGGTTAGGTGATCATGCAGACCTTCTTAATTTTGTGGCCTTCACCCGCGATACAAGAATGACATCACATCGGCAGCGGGTGGCACTTTAATGAACAAAACTTACAAAGAGGTAGTTGAGTTCATCGAGAATCTGGCCGAACATAGCTATGCCACTCCATGGTCTTCTACCACACGGGTAGCTAAGGTTCAAGAATTTGAAGAGTTGAAGGTGATAAAAGCTCAAATAGCCACCATTACTAATCAACTAAATGGAATCTCCATCCAACCTTCACATCCAAATGAGGAAGACATTCCTGACTTGTTTCCAGCATCTCAAAAACCCAAGCAGGTTCAGTTCCACCAGAATAGGAACAATCGGTCGCAGAATGATTCATTCTCCAATACTTATTATGAGGGATGGAAGAAACATCCAAACTTCTCATGGATTCAACAAAAAAATCAACCTAAGGAGACTATGGACAGTAACAACAGAAGTATGGGTACCATCAAAGAAAATTTGAGGAAGGACAAGTTGTAGAGAAGAAACCGGATTAGAAGATGTTATGATGAAGTTCATGTCAAAAATGGACAATACTGTTGAGGGGATTACATCATCTGTAAGCCCACTAGCAAGCACTGTGGCCTGTGGGCATTGTGAAGGCAACAACTAAGCAGAATACCGCTTCAATCCAGATTCTAGAGAGACAAGTGGGCCAAATAGCTGAAGCCCTACAATCTCAGACTTAAGGTCAATTCCCTAGTCAGACTGAACCAAAATCAAGGCAGCATTGCCATACCATTCATCTGAGAAGTGGCACGGAATTGATCAAAGATTCGACTCGTGATCCACTTATCGATAAATCCAAGAATGGGCATGTAGAGACGGAAAGGATCAAGGCTGAAGATATTGGATTGAAATATGGTACTTCTAATGATATTGTTGATCCAAAAGATCCAAAGGACAAATATGTGACATCTCCATCAAAGCCGATGGTCAACTCGTACGTGCCACCGCTACCTTTTTCCAAATCGATTGAAGGCACACAAGGATGAGGAACATTTCAAGAAATTTCTTGACGTCATCAAGAAACTACACATCAACATTCCTTTTGTAAAAGCACTTGCCCAGATGCTGACATATCTCAAGTTTATGAAAGATATTTTATCCAATAAAAGGAAGATCTAGGATAAGGCTACAGTGGCACTCACTGAGGAGTGTTATAACAACCGTAGTCCTCAACTGTTAATTTTGGGAGAAGTTGTAGGCAAATGTAAAAATAAGGAATTTGGGGACTAGAATGCAAGTTTGGGAAAGTTATAAAAGGGGTGAAATACTCTAATTTCTTATTATTGTTACCTTGAGGCGACTGATTTTGGGAGAAAAGGAGAACGCAGAAGAAACGATTAGGGTTCTTGATTAGAGTGGTGTAAGAGAAAGTTGTGGGAAAGTCTTCATTAGAGGTAAGCTTCTAATGTTATCCTTTATTGGTGATTCTTTCTTTATTAATGGTAACCTAGGAAAGTTGGATTGTAACCTATGAGTTGAGTTCCTTTGAGGAGGAAATGGGTTTTCACCATTAATCAAGTTGTAATTCGATATTTGTTAGTTTTTGGGTGCATTCGTAGAGTTCTAGTCTCCTATGAATTTATTATTGAAGTAAGGTGAAAAACCCTTACAGTTTGGATCGATTTTAGAAGAAAGTCGACGCCCAGTACGTTCTTCGGGGAGTCGCCTTTCAAGACCAGATTTGTACCCGTGAGATAGAACTACCCCGAAGTCGGGGAGACCCGGTAATCCCTTAGAACCGGGATTTGGGGGAGACCCGGTAATCCCTTGGAACCGGGAACTCGGGGGAGTCCCGGGAGGGATCAGGAACCCGGGGGAGGCCCGGTGTTAGTGGGAAGCCGGGAACCCGGGGGAGTCCTGAGAGGGGCCGTAAACCCGGGGGCAACCCGGGTAGGCATGGAAATGAGACCTGCCCCATTGGGGAATCCGGTGTACCCGCCCCGACGAGGATGGGGATTCCCCGCAAAACCGGGGATCGGGGATGGGGACGGGGATCCTCGAAAGTTAAAAACAGGGGATGGGGACGGGGAAGGGTAACGTGGTCCCCGCCCTGCCCCGTCCCCACATATTAAATATATTATATAATTATTACTAAATAATATGTATATTTATTAGTAAATTTATTGTATATCTATTTTTAAATATATTATTTATAAAGATTTAGATGTATCTTTCAGATTTAAACATGATATTTTTATCTTTTTGTTATGTTTTTTTACTTGTCTTACTTTTTTAGATAAAAATCATGGAGAGCAGGAAGCGTTTGATCAAATAATTACGTATGATGTTGTGATTTCGTTCACATGAATATTTGATAGTCTGAAAAAACAAATTTAAGAAATATGTGAGATTTAGACATGGACCATTATCGATCGAGTATATATAGTGTTCAACATTTTTCATTTAAAATATATCACATAAATGGGGAAAATCCCCGATTACCAGTTAGGGATCTCCGTTCCCCGTTGGGGACGGGGATGGGGATGTGGATAGAAATTGGGATCGGGGATGGGGATTGAGGTCCCTGCCCCATCCCTGCCCCATTTCCATGCCTAGGCCCGGGTGGTGGAAAGGACCGGGAGCCCAGGGGAGTCCCGGGAGGTACCGTGAATCCAGGGGAGGCCCGGGTGGTTTTAGGACAGGGGACCAGTAAGTTTTGTTGTAGGTTGAGAAGTTTTGGCAATCGAGGTTTAGTTGGGCTTAACTGCGTTTAGGTTTAACCGTATTCTAAAAACAATTTTGTAGGTGGATAGAAATTGGGATCGGGGATGGGGATTGAGGTCCCCACCCCATCCCCGCCCCATTTCCATGCCTAGGCCCGGGTGGTGGCAAGGACCGGGAGCCCAGGGGAGTCCCGAGAGGGACCGTGAATCCAGGGGAGGCCCGGGTGGTTTTAGGACAGGGGACCAGTAAGTTTTGTTGTAGGTTGGGAAGTTTTGGCAATCGGGGTTTAGTTGGGCTTAACTGCGTTTAGGTTTAACCGTATTCAAAAAACAATTTTGTAGGTGCTCGGTCAAATCTAAATTTAGTGCGGAGTGTATGTCGGTTGCCATCAAGAGGTGAGTTCCCTTCAACCCTTTTTTCGTGCATTAGTTTGTTAACTTTTTTAAATGTCGATTTCAATATTGTGTGCACTTCATGAATTTTATTCACTAATATGCAACTGCTTTGGTTGATATGAAATATATTGGAATCAATGGTTAGACTATGGTGGATTTTTAATCTAAAAGGTACAAGCTTTAATTCTATGTTGGACCTGTTTATGTGGTCAAGCCGAACTACATTACCAAAATTTCGTAGTGTCCAAATTGTGTTTGAAAAGCGGTCTTCGGTACATCTTCTTCTCTTACAAAAAGTTGATGGTAACCCAATCCCATGTCAAGTTTTGAAAAATATCTCGCCCCTTGCAATTGGTCAAACAAGTCATCTATTCTCGTAAGCGGGTATTTATTCTTGATTGTGACTTTATTGAGTTCACGATAATCTATGCACATTCGCATAGACCTATACTTTTTGACAAATAACATCGGTGCTCCCCAAGGTGATGTACTAGGTTGGATAAAACCTTTATCCTCTTGGAGTTGAGAAATCATTTTTTTCATATCTGATGGTGCCAAACGATATGGGGTGCGGGATATTTGGAGCAGCCCCGGATACTAAGTCAATCCGAAATTCGACTTGAGCGTCTGGAGGTAGACTCGTCAAGTCATTCGGAAACACTCCAGGACAATTAATCACCACGGGAATTTCATTCACACCCCGCTTCTCTTTCTTAGCTTCAATTACATACATTAAGAAACTTTGACATCCATTCTTCAAACATTAACTAGCTTTCATCATTGTGATCAGACTAGAATTCCTGTCATGACAATTTCCATATATCACTTCCATTCCTTTTCCTGGTAGGATTACATGTATCAGCTTCTTGTTACACATAATATGTGCATTATTCTTAGCCAACCAGTCTATACCAATTACAACATCAAATTCTCCCATTGGCATAGGATAAAATTGCAAAGGTATTGGACTCTCATCTATCTCAATCGTGCAATCTTCAAACATCTCTTTAATAAACACAAAATCATCATTGGCAGTCTCCACCTATGTAACACCCGTAAAATTTAAAGTATGTTAGGGGTCTTTCTTATGAGTCTATTTGTTAACTTTAGGGATTTTGTTAATATAGATTCATTTGGAATTTGGAAGATTAGAATTGTGCCTTGGTTTTGGAATTGAGTTTTGGGGCTTGGCTGAAAGTCAGCGAGTTACGCGGGCTAGGGCGCGGACTTAAAGTCGTGGCCAAAGTCGCGGGTCTCACTGGATGTTTGGGTCTCAGAAACACGCGCGGGTTAGGACGCGACCCCCAAGCCACGGGAAGCCCCCTGCAGATCTTATAGACGGGATTTCACCCTTTTCACTCATTTACTCCTCACCAACACTCTCCTTCTTCATAAATGTGTTTCTAAGGAAACCCTAGGTGATTCCTTCAAGTTTGGAACCATATTGTTATCATCTAGAGCCTCAAGATTTAAGGAGCTAGCTTGGATAGTCGGGATCTTCATCCTCCTCTCACCATACTTGGTTTTCTAGGTTTTCACCAAAAACCTAACTTGTGAGTTCATTCTCTTTTAATAAAAACTTTATACATGTTAAAATGTGGATTTTAACCTTCTCAACATCTCCATTTTTTATTTAATTTAGTTGGGTGAGTTTTCACTAAAACCTAAATTTTGGAGATTTTGGGGGTTATGTGGAAGGGTATGAATTTGGGGTCAAGAGTATATATTTTGGTTTATTTGTGGATTTATACATGAGAAACATGTTTTCTATAACCTTGTGATTTATTTATTTGGAAATAAAGATTTGGGCTTGAAATGTGGGTATGTATTATTGAATGAGTATTTGAGTAAAATGATTTATTATGTGTGGGAAGTATTATCTAACAATTTGAAATTGAACCTCTTGGAATCTTGAGAGTAACTATATGGATTTATAATTTCATACATATAGTGGCATTTTAATTGATGGAAATTATTGTCTGGTTCGTGGACATTGGATAGATTATTTGGTTGCATATGGGCGTTATGAACCCACTTATATATATAAACTTTGATCCGATGATGGAACGTTAGTTTTCCACATCGAGGTACACTTAGGCATCGGATGAGGTATAAGCCCTACGTGCTAGTACGCGATATTGGATGAGGATCTCAACATAAGGACCCTATGTGGCTGAAATTGACTTTCCGTGGGTGTACGTTTAAAGCTACTGAGCCTGACATCCATTGTGGGTACTTTTATGTGTTTGGTTTTACTAATACGTTAAGTGGATTAATTTTGTGTTCCGTCACTTGTGTTAGTAAGCGGGGCTCCCCCGTCAACCCAAGAGGTATTTGTATTAAAGTCTAGATTTATCTATATGAATTCCACTGACTCTTCTTAAACTATTTCGTTTGAAAATACTGTTTCTTCCCATTGCAAATGTTTGATCTCACTAGGCTTTAGCCTAACACTCTTTCTTAAAATGACATGTATAACATGTCACTCTAGCGGTGGGATTCCTCTAGCTTGAGTGGAGAGTCGTTGAAGGGTTATAGCATTTTTTTTGAAGAATCATAGAGGCGTATGTTGATATAGTGACGATATATTTTTGGAAGTGAGATGTCGACACCCGTTCATAATCTAGAACTAGTTGGTCAAGATTAGTAGGTTGTTGAGTCAATTTCGCTTTATATTCTTATCTGTAAACGCCATACGATTATTCCCCCTTTTCGGTGATTCTATTATGTTAGACTTGTTTATTCCGCTTTTATTTTTAGGTTTAAATTACCCCCCAATTTTAGGGTGTTACAACCTCTAGTGCATAATTCAATCACTTTGGGTTCATGTGCAAGCATTTAATAAAAGTGGGTGACACAAAAGAACGATTTGCTCCCGAATCAAATAACACCTTGGCACATATGGAGTTTACCAAGAATGTACATGTCATAACATCCAGAGTCTCCTCGGCCTCAGTAGCAATAATCTGAAAAGATCGCCCTTTCAAGTGGGCAGGCTCAACTCTTTTCTCTCCTCTAGAAGGGTTCCGCGGATAACTAACTCCCCTTTTCTTCAACCGTGGACAGTCTATGATCAGGTGATCCGCAAGCAAAACACTTTATGGAATCCATCCCGACATCCTACATCTATAACAAGCTCTGGGGTATGATGCACACTCACCACGATGCACTTGATGTCACTTCCCGCATGATTTCCCACTCTACCCTTGGCTTCCACACTGATCTGATCTAGCCACTTTCGCCCTCTTGAGGTCAGTCCCCGATCCTTCCAATTTTCGATTTTCTACGACACGCTATCTAGCGAGTCTTTTCTCTTTCAATGATTTCTACCTCTTCTACCACTGATTGAAATATAGAAGGATACATCATTGTCACCAACTTTCTGATATTACCCTTCAAACCCCAAATATACCTCTTGTTGGATCCCAGATTTAATCTTACAATGATGATATAAACAATAAGAATAATAACAGTGGAAGCAATATAGTTTAATATCAAAAGCAGATTCAAATATCACGGTTCATATAATAAAATAAGCAGAAAGAACAAGATCTTCTTTAAAATATATTCAATTGATTCTTCAGATGCAAGATATCAAAAAGCACACTTTTGTCAATGGCGTGATGGTCCTATTTATAGGACCATAAAGTAAACAGTGTACTATCCTGAAAAAAGAAGCATGCTTGAACAGTGTCTTACTAGGTAAGCTCAATACGTGCATGAACAGTGACCTACTCTAGAAAGCAAATCTTATCACTAAGTGACGTGTCATCTGTTCTTCAGTTCAACACTTGTATCTTGTCTTGATCTTTAGAGAGAACACCTTCAGAGCTCTGAGGAAGTCTTCAGAGCCTCTGATGAAGCCATCTCTGATGTCTTCTGCTGAGAAGTCCCTATCTCTGGAATGTGCTTCAGAGGCAGTCACGTCCTCTGAAGCCTGTCTCGGGAAGTCCTCTGAAGTAGGACTTAGATATTTTCAATACTTTTACAAATTGAGATTTGGGGCTAACACCTCTCAATACCCATTCCTAGTAGGAACATAAAACTCAGCAAACCAAGCCTTTTCGATGAACTTAGAGGTATACTCTTGTACTGACATTCCCTACAGTTCCAACTTTAGAAACTCTTCTTCCAACTTTTTGATTGCTGCTACCCGACAGAACTGAGCTTTAAATCTTGTGGCGAATGTCTCCCAGGTCAATCCTTTGGTTGCCCCGCCCTTTGCACCCGACTCAATATCCCACCTAAATATAGCATCAGATTTCAAAATTGTAATTTCAAACACCCTCTATCTTCTTTGGCACAGTTGCTAGTATCAAAAATAGATTCCATCTCCCGAATCCATCTGAGCGCCAGAACCGGATTGTGTTCCCCTTTGTAACTAGGAGGCTTGCATGCCATAAACATTTTATAGTTGCATTCTTTGGTTTGTTTCAAATCGCTTGATACTTCCGGAGTCAATTGACAGTGACTACCCACTTCAGTCAGGGGTGGGCTAGACACTTCCACACCTTCTTCATTCTCACGTTTCCCTTGATTTCTCGATACCGATTGTCGTTGTTGATCCAGCAAGGCTTGCAAGGTGGTTTGCATCTTGCCAATTTTAGTTGCTAAATCTTCTTTAGTCAAAAAAGTTTGATTCTGAAATCGACCATGTCCCCTAGCACAGCCCTGACCCCTTCCACTCCTCGAGCTTTCCTGTAAGGATGCCTCCCGTTCAACCGATATTTCTATACTTCTTCCTCTACAATGACAGTGTCATCTTCCATGACCCCTATCCCCCACATCTGATTGAGCATGTGATTCTTGACCTTCCAGTCCCATGCTCCTACCACGCACCCTTCCACGACTCCTTACCCTAACATGGGTACCTATCATACCCCTTTGCACAACCGATCCATCCTCCAAAGGTTCGGTAGTATCATCCGCCTCTTGGAGTGGTGAAACCTACTTTTTAGTGGTTGAGTTGACATAATCACCTTATGCGATAACCATAACATGACAATCAACAGTTTAAATATAATAAGGTAAAACAAGCACACACATGTACCTGTAAATTCACAATTACATTGGCCAAATTTAATTCCAAATTTACCTTACATGTGGGTCCTCAATACCCTATCATAACCATCCCTGTTGAGGTCTTTGTTAATGGACCCCTATATCTCAGTGTTCCTTACTCCAAAGTCTAAGTCTAGGCACCAACCAGTCACCTAAACCCCTTAAAACCTGACTCTAGTACCAATTGTAACACCCTTAAACTCATAACATCCTAATATTATAATCCAAAGCTAGACCGACACCGAAAGTAAACAAGTATAGATTTTTCGATACATCTCATTTGTTTGCAGCGGGTAACATACATCCACAACTGATATTTATTATAGACTAAGGACATCAAAGTCTAAAACTGCAAGCCATCTGCTAGCACCATCATATCTTCCCCTTTCCTATAGAGCTACTCTATACCGGATTCTTCCCTGGAATAATTTTGTTTTGAAAAGCGAGGATTAGACCATAAAGTCTAGTGGATTACTGTCAACAACATTTCAGAATTTATAAACAGTTGAAAATTTGAATTAGCCAACCATAAGTAAGACTATATTCAATTAAAAATAGAGCACATTCCCAACACATGGACATTGCACAACATTTGTAGCCACACTATCACAACCCACGTGACGTTTACTATGCAGCCCCAGTAGATGTCTATCCGATGTGCTCGAGAAACGGATTCAAGGCACACGGATTATCACTCCCAAGAGATTTTAGTATCTCATGGTACCCTACGCCTGTTGTGCAACTCCACACACCCCACATAACCACAAATAGCCAATTTCATCAAAATTCAATATGGTAAACTTCCATATCCAAACCATAAGTTCATAAAACCTTATTTAATGCTCAAAAGTGTTGAGAAATGATCATAAGTTATAAAATCCAGTGCAAGAGAACTCACCTGGCATTTCACACTTCACCCCAAGCCTAACGGCTAAAAAGTCCAAACCGAACGCTTGAATTAACCAAGATAAAGAAGGCGTTAACTCAGCTTAAACCTCCCAAAAGTCTTATATTATGACCCTCTAGAGAACCCCTAGAAAGATGCCTCAATCCCTGACTTGATACGAGAACAAAACGGACGAAGTCGCACCACACTGCTTCGTCCTTGCTGTTCATTCAGCCCCTAAAACTTAATTTCACCAAATGATCCAGGATTTCCACACACTATCATCTAGAACCAAAAAGTAAATCCCCAAAATGTTTTCTAAAAAAATCTAACTAACAATTATAATCTAATCAACCAAAACCCATGCCAACTATGAATTCATTATCCATGGAGTTTCCACCATTAAATTCAAATCACCAAAGCAAAATCCATATGATCCACGATAGAAGAATTGGTTTCTATCAATATAAATCTTCCATACTCCATAGATTTCCATCATCAACCAAGCACTACACTATGAGACATACATAAAAGCCCTAGACATCCCAATAACCAACAAAACTCCATTACTGAGAGAGAACAAGTTTAGAAGATGGAATCCTTACCTGAAGAAGATGAATTCTCCACTTGATCTTTCACCCAAGTAATCAATAACTTCAAATGATCTTTATTTCCTTCATTTTCTCCAAACACACACACATACACACGACACACCTAAAAGGTGTTGATCACAATGGGCTGAATTGAGAGTCCCCTCTCATTTACTCCCTTATTTTCAACTCCAGTCCCTGAAGAATGGAAAAGTTTACACATCCATCCCAACTCATATAAATATATTCTAAAGAAAGAAATATTTTTCAATTTAATTTCTATCAATTGATTAACGTTTATTCCCAATTTGAAGTAAAATTAGTGAAAATCATTGTAACTTTTATTGATGATTTATGTTTAACTAGTGTTGGCTCGTGTATTGCATGGGAGGATAAATTTTTTTTTGGAATATTGAACCAAGTTAAAATGAAACGTAATTTCTCTGTTAACAGTTAATGAAATACAATGTGAAAAACAAATGTATTTTGAAAAATATAAACAAATCCTCAGTAAATAAAATATGATTGTGGGTTTTGAAAAATATAAACAAATCCTCAGTAAATAAAATAAAATAAAAAAGTAGTTTTTCAAAGAAACAAAAATATAGTGGAATACCTTTTGTTCAGTTCCAGGTTTCGCCATTGACACCCGACCGTTCGTCTTCTTCTTGTACTCGGATGATACATAGAGAAGCTATATATATATTTATAGTGAATGTAGAGAATATTTTAAAATCTTTTATTAAATATATTAAAATATGGAATAATATTTTTATATCTACATCGTTTCTATTTTATTTTCTTTGCACTTGTTTAATTTGGAAAGTATTGCGGAATATTTCTATTTTATAAAATCCTCCACCAAAAAAACAAATATTTATATTAATAAATGAGTATCCATTTCACAAATAGATGATTATGTGAGATACTGTGCTTGGAAAGGCTGTACCAAAGTATTAAGAAATTATAAATTAAGTAATTGGCTTTAATTAGTTGTAACTTGTGCTTAAAATGTTGTAATTAAGAGTTTTTTATGTCATTTTTTTAATATAGTATAGATAAATGATATGATTTTTAATACAATTAATATTTAACTTATATATTATTAACATTTTATCGATGATTAATTCTTTGAAGTTTAAAACTTAGAAAATTACTTTTATCAATATAAAAATATCATTAACAAAATAATTGTGACATTAATAAATAATAAAGGACAAATACATATAATTAGAATCGCCTTTAGTTTTGATAAAATAAAAAATCAGCAAAGCAAATTATTATAAATAAGAATTAAAGAAAGCAAAATGATTGTGAATGCCCATTCTTCACTTGGAGTGCAAGATATATCTTCGATCATCTTTCTTCCATCTTAAAGAAGTGTAAGATGGTCTTTCATCTTCAATTTTTTTATTCCATAACTACCCCATATATATATATATAAAAGGTAGATTCAAATAAAAACCACATTTTTATTGTAAATATGAGGCTCAATCTTGATCATTGATCAAGATATATAAAACTAATCAATACTTAAAACATAATAAAGTTAATTGAGAAATGATTAAGGATAAAAATGAAAGTTTAATTAAACGTCTACCTTATTTGACTTTTTGTTTTTTTTTTTAATTAAAACTTTTACCTCCTTAAAGTTTAAAATCAATTATTTTAAAAACTAGAAATATTTTAATCAAACAAATTACATAAAAAAAACGAGAATTGTGTGTTATTCGATATGACATCCATCTCGATATTTTTTTTCTTTCGATTTAACCGTTTTTACGTGAAATGTTATATATGTTATATTCATTATGAATATTTATGCACGTTCATATGTTTATAACAACTCTTTAATATTCATCCATTAAATGATATTCATTATGAATATATAACTTATTATAACATTCATCATGAATAAAATTATGTATTTTCACGTGTATTCAACAAATCTTCTGTATTCATACATCTCTATGAAATTCATCATCAATATATATTTGTACTATAACATTCACCATGAATATTCATTTTATTCATCATAAATATTTATATATGTTCTAGTGTATACAACAACATTTCAACATTCATACATCAGTGTGATATTCGTCATGAATATACATTTTCACTATAACATTCATCATGAATATATATATATATATATATATATATATATTATTCATCATGAATATTTATGTATGATCACGTGTATACAATAACCCTCTATTATTATATTAGTATGATATTTATCATAAATATTAATTTTCACCATAATATTCATCATGCATATACATATTATTCATCATGAATATACTACAGTTTCAACTCTACATACTCTTTTTTTCTTTCTTTTTCTTTATTGGATTATCGATTGATCTCGATGAGTTACTGATTCGTCTCGATAGATTTCCTGATCCATCTCGATAAAAGTTAAAAGTGGTAGGTTATGGTTTTACACAAACAAACACACAATAAAATAATCAATAGGTTCTAAACCGGTCTCGGTGAAAAATGAAGGTGTTATGTTATGATTTTAACACACAACCACACACCAAGTCAACGGATGGGTTCTTGATTAGTCTCGATGGGTTCTAAATTAGTCTCAATTGGTGTCAATCGGTCCCGATGGGTTCTCAATCGATCTTGATGTGTTCTTGATTGGTATCGATGTGTGTTGGGTTAAGATGATGAAGAATGCGGTGTCTTACGACGTTAAAGAAAGTGTTGAAGAAGGTGATGTCGAGTTACGAACTTGCAGTGTCGAGCTGTTGTACACATCTGAATGTACATAAATATTCATAATGAATATAACACACATATATAGAATTTCACGTAAAAACAGTTAAAACGGGAAAAAAAATATATCGATATGGATGTCATATCGAAGAACACAAAATTCTCGTTTTTTTATGTAATTTGTCTGATTAAAATATTAGTAATTTTTAAGATGATTTATTTTAAACTTTAAGGGGGTAAAAGTTTTTAATTAAAAATGAAAATAAAAAGTCAAATAAAGGAGGCGTGAAAGTTTTTAATTAAAAATGAAAATAAAAAGTCAAATAAGGGAGGCGTGAGATATAAATTAACTTCCTTTTTAACCCCTAATCACTTTAATTAATTATTTTAATTAAAAACTCTATTTAATGTGAGTTGTTGGATCAATATAAATGGAGGGTCGAGATCAGTATATAGGGAGAGATTCATTTGAGAGAGGTTCAATTAATGGGTTAAATCATGTCAGAACCAAAAATAGGTTGAAAACCGATCTAAGCCGTAATTTGGTTTTGATCCTATGGTTTTAACTAAAAGCTACTTCACCACATGAAAAGGGCATACTCGTCATTTTGGTAACAAGATTCACCAGATGAAATATACAGATTCATTCATCAGATGAAACATATTCATCAGATGAAACATACAGATTCACCGCATGAAACACATAGATTCACCATATGAAACACACCGATTCACCATATGAAACACACATATTCACCAGATCAAACACATACTAACCTTATTTCACCACATGAAACCAAACATAAATTTCATCTATAATCTATTTTCACCTAATGAAATCAAATACAATTTATATTTGTAATCAACGATTCATATCCGATTTCATAATCACCGGTGGACAAGGACTTCCTGACCGCCGAAGGAACGATCTTGGCACCGTCTTCAAAACGTCTTTATACCATTTGTTGTATACACTGTCTTCATACCAGGAAGAACGATCTTGGCACCGTCTTCGAAAGGATATCGATAATAAGAAAATCCAATCAAAATCAAACCTAAGATTCAAATATGAAATTTTCAAAAACTTAAAATTTTCACAATATAACATTTATATATTGAAGGGAAATTAAACCTGGAACATTTTATATAAGATAAAGTTCCACAAATGACATCATCCCAAAAATGGGGAAAGTATAAGCGTTTACAAATCCAAATGTGTTAGCGCACAGATCTATTGGATTCAAGATCATCCAATCTGAAGTTTGCAATCTGAAGCTAATGCTGGAAAGTCGACTCTTAATATAAGTCTAATGTCGTTTGTAATAAAATGTCAAAGTTTATTGTATTTTAGTATTTTAGTTATAAGTCCTAAATATCTAGATATTAGTTTAGTTAGATATTAGTTAGATATTATTATTTAGATATTATGTTTGTTATGTTTGAAGCAAGTGTGTTAGACAAGCCAAGTTAGAAATCAGATCACATACAACACACACATACACGGTGTTTACTGTTCATTAGAGAGAAAAACAAGAGCTTCAAGAGATCAAATCCTGTAATCTTTGTTATTAATCAAACAGGTTGGTTAATCATTTATGTGTTTATGTCGATAAGAAGTTGATTATATTGTGGACCGACAATTGATATCAGAGCCTGAAAACAGATTCAAATCAAGTTTTAAAAGAACGACTCTGTGTTCTTCATTTCAAAAAACATTTTCGAGTTTAAGTGTGTTTTTAGGTTTGAAATCGACCAGGTTGTGATCGAATAGGGTGCTAGATCGAGTTGTTATACTTTAATTTCAGTATATCACTGAAATCGAGTTCCAATTTTTGTGATTTTGGTGTCAAACTTTTCACGAGTTCAACTCACTGTGCCATTGATCATTTCTTCAAAAAGTGATTATTCGTTAAATCAAAGGCTAGTAATCTGTTCTAGAAGTGTTAGTGGTCATTTTTGTCAAAATTTGGGACTGCTAATCATTGAAAAACAGGGTTATTTGAGAGATCAGATCGATTTTTCAAAGAACAGGGACGAACTCGCGAGAGTGCAAGTATTTGCGCCAGTTCATAGTCAGTTTTGCGCCATCAACACTTCGCGCAAACTTCCAATTCGCGCGACCAGCGACTCACGCAACACTTCCAATTCGTGCGACCCCCGTCTCGCGCAAACCTCAGCTTGCGCCACCTTTGTCTCGCAAGCTCCATTTGCTCGCGAAGTCACTTTTGCGCCAACACCTCATAACGCAAAGTTGATTATTGCGCCAACTCCTTGTAGCGCAAACCATCTTTTGCGCCAACCACTTCTAGCGCAAAGTATTACTTCGCGCCACTCAAACCTCGCGCAAGTCTCTTTTGCGCCAGCTTCTTCTAATGCAAAGTTGATTTTTGCGCCACCTTCGTTTAGAGTGAACCAGTCTTTTGTGCTACATCCTTTAGCGCAAAGTTTGCCTTTTGCGCCAGTTCCAGACTTGGTTAAATTTGGAAAATTTATTTCTGAATTTTATTTGATTTTATTTTGATTAACGATCATATCTGTCAAGTTCTTTTGTTACAGGAATCATGGATGATGATTTCTTTGCTCCACCTAGAGAGAAAAGTCTGTCTCAGAAAATTTCAGATCTTCAAGAATAGTACAAAATAGATCAGATGTCTATTTCAAAAGAATTTTTATCATCTGCAACTGATATAAAATCTACTGTTTTAGAAAGAGGAAAATATGAGCAGTGGAAAATCCATTTCTTAAACTTTATTGACAAACATGAATTGAATACTTATATCAGATTATCTTTGCAGGAAGGGATGATGAAAATTCCAACAATGTTCAATTCTTTTCGAGGAGCTTATGGATTTATGGAAATGAAAGAGGTTCCCGTATACCTTAATGAATACACAGATGAGCAGAGAAGGAGACATGAAGCTGATAAATTTGCCAAAATTCTTATCTTGAAAGGAATTTCAGAAGAGATTACTATTCAATTGAATAGCAGACTTAGCAAATGGGCTACAACAAAACAGTTATGGGATCAGCTTGAAAGTATATCAAAATTGTCTCCAATAGAAAAAGTTAAGGTTTTGGAAGCTGAGAACTCTGAATTAAATGGACAGATTTCTGATTTGGAAGCTCAAATTCAGAAGCAAGAGTCTGTTGAGATGAATGAGGAGAAATTCAAGAACTTGGAGAGTGCAAATGTTAATCTTTAAAAGAAAATATCTGACTTGAATCAAGGGTTTGTCAAAGACAAATCTGTGTTTGAACAGGAAAGTTCAATGTTTGCACAGAAGTTCCCAGATCTTTCCAAGAAGAGTATTGAAGAGAAGAAGGTGATTGAGCTTAAAAGTATAAAGCTTTCTCAACAAGTTAGTAACTTTGAGAAAGTAATCATTTTAGAAAGAGATCAGTTTGCCAAAGAGAAGAAGGCAATAGAACGAAAGAATATTGGATTCTTAAAAGAGATATCAGATGGAAGAAAGGGTGCAAAGAAAGGATTTGAAGAAGAGAGAAGCACCTTTGAGGCTGCAATTAGAAAGCTTAATGCAAAGCTATCTGAACTATCTAAGTGTGCACAGAAAGAGAAGAAAAGGAAGTGTGAGCTTGAGACGAAGATTGACCTTCTTGTCAAAGAAAGAGACAGTTATTCTTCACAGATTACTGAGCTTGAAAAGATTATTTCAATGGTGGTGATGACTGAGCATAAGACTCCAGAGTCAATTGTCCACTCACCTAGAGATGATTCAGCTGATTCGGAATGCTCTTTCAAGTCAGCTGCAAGTTCAACATCCAAATCTGTTTCTTCAAAAAGGTCAGTTAAATCTTCTGATCAAATTCATAGTACTAACCTTTTCTTTGATAGAAATATAGATGGTTCAGGTACACATCAAAGAAGGAGATGCAGCTACAAAGAAGTTGAACTGGTTTGGAAAAGGAAACCAGCTGAAGCAAAGAAGAAATATGAGCTGAAAAGTAAGAAGTCATGTGTACATACGCAGAATGCCAAGAAGAACAATGCGCGAAAAGGTAAACCTGATTTTGTTTACACGAGAGATCAATTAATCAGTTTGTCAGGTAAGAAATTCTATTGTTCTTATTGTCGTACACATGATCCTGTTCATAAAACGAGTGACCATTACTGGTATGGTTTTTACTCAATTACTCCCATAAGAACAGCAACTAACACAGTTGGATCCAAATGGAAGTGGATACCAAAGAAAAAGGATGATTCTGTGTTGCAGGCACCTACTGTCAAAGGGGAGTAGGAGAACAATGGTTCTTGAGTAAATCAGCTCAAGACCTGGACTTAAATGTCAAGACGGAGGCTTCTAAGTAAATCAGCTTAGAACCCGTACTTCAACGAAGAATGACATCTAAACACAACAGTTTAGGACTCGCACTTTAGTGATCAAAAGACCTTACTCCTGTGCTGATATGAGAAATGTACTCCAATACTCGAATGAGGAAATCAACCTTCAAGGGGGAGTACATATTTGTCTGAAATTTTAATGCATATCTTTTTAACTGACATATTTTTGGATGCATAATTTCAGGGGGAGTAAAAGAGCTATGACTTCTGATTATTTCATATCAGAACTCATACTTTAATTGTTTTACTGTTTTTTGTCTTTTTATTTTAAGTGAATAACATTACTTTGACTATGACATAAGACTTTTGCAATTGTTTTTTTTAGAGACGCTTACATGTTCATATCTTTATGACTTTAAGCTTAGCTTCATGAGATGTAAGATCGCACGTAAAGGTATAATCCTTTATCTTAATCTCATATATGGTTGAAAGAAGGATAACTTTCAATCATAGAAAACATTGTTCTTAAAAGTTCAAACCACTTCCCGAATCTTAAACCGATTTCATGAATTAGAAGTATGTGTTTAAATGTTTTCTAGATCTACTTTGTGCTTTAACTGAGATAGTTAAACCATTTTGAGCATCATATGCTTTCTAGGAAAACATCGGATTTCATTGTGCTAGGACTTAACACAACTTCTACGGATACACGTTAACCAGTGTTTCCTACCCAAGAGGTTAATCCATAGTGATTGAGTATGAAAAATGTTAAGTCTAAATATTGTATCCAAGATTTAATTAGAAAGTCAAAGTTACAAAGTCAACATTGTCAATGTTTTAGGAAAGTCAAAGTTGTATCATTTACTTAGTTGTTAGTTTTAGTTTAGTCTTGTGGTATAAATAAGGATTAGGCTTAGTTTGTTTTCTTAAGTACGTCATTGTAAACATTCAGATTTGTGTGATATGTGACTAATGCAAGATCTACTTTCTCTCTCTAGACTCTCTCTCTAGTTCATATTGTTCATCTTTTATGAGAATTGCTTGATTGATTGGGATTTATGATTAACAATTGGTATCAGAGCTGAACCAAACTTTTCGGAAATGATTTGATCAGAGTTTGAATTGAAATATGAAGTTTTAAATCGAAAATTTGAAATTTTCTGAAAATTTTCAAGAACCCGTGATATTCACTGTTTCATCCGATTTTTTGTGAAAAATCAGTTTTATTGCAAGAAAATGGAATCATTGAGTTCGTTTTATGATTAGGTTTGATTCTTGTATTGATTACATCTTGTGATTTTAACTAATTCAATGTCAATTTTCGAAATTTGAGTTTTCTGGAAATATCTTGTTCGAACTCTGTTTTTGTTTGAAAATGTACGAATTGGTGTTTTTAATCGAAAATCGATTGTAAATTTGTGTTTCGTACTGTTTGTTGATTATTCTGACAAGTTCTTGAGATCATTTGTACAGGTTTGAATCGAATTGAGAAAGAAACTGTCAAGATTCACGATTTGCGCAACATTCATACACTTTGTGCAAGATTCATACACTTTGCCACGCGAAGCTTATCTTGCGCATCAAGCCCAATACGCAAACCTTAGTTTGCGCATCACTCAGTTCACACGAAGATTATCTTAGTTTGCGCTTCAAGACCAATATGCAAACCTCGACTTTGCATATCCAGCGTGTTCCGAGAACCTCGACTTTGCGCATCACACTTCTTCCGAGAACCTCGACTTTGCGCAAGATCAAGTGTTGTTCAAATTTTAAATATTTTGTCAATTTTCATACTTAGTCAATTTTTTCAAAACAGTAATATGTCCTTTAAATGTGAAATTTTTTTCTCTGGGGCGCTGCCCCCAGACCCCGCAAGGGCGTTGCCCCTTGACCCCACCCGCTAACCGGGTAGCGGGACCCCCGTGCTAAGTCTGCGGAGGGGGACATTGTTCTGTTTGTGATCAAATATTTTCTGATTTACAGTTTGGGAACGATCATTTTTTTATCAAGTTGTTTCTCATTTAAAGCTTTCTGAGAGAGAACATTTTAGATTGTCTGAATTTTGTTTTTGAATTCATTTCAACTGACGATTACTTTGTTAAATTCCTTTTGAAACAGGATGAGTTCTCCAATTTTACTCAGAGGAAGATACGAGCAGTGGAAAATTGATTTTTTCAAATTTGTAAATACACATGAGCTGAGTTGCTATATCAGACTGTCATTGACTGAAGGAGAGATGAAATCTCATACTCCAACAAAAGATTGTACTGAGGATTGGGAGAAAAGAAAGAATGCTGATAATATGGCTCGAACTTTTCTGTTGAATAGTATTCATCATGAGATTAATGGTCACATAAAAACCTATCAGTTGACAGGAAAAGATTTATACAAGTCAACAGGAAAGAAGATATGGGACTATTTTGAATGGACGATGTTAGGGCCAACGGTTGTGTCTGAGCTAAAAGGAAAGATTTCTGAATTGAAAGCTATAATTCAGCAGACAGTCTCTGTTGAGAGCAATGAGCAGAAAGTTAAGAAATTGGAATCTGAGAATGTTGAGCTTAGAAAGACTATATCTGATATGGAGCAAAAGCTTACTAAAGATAAAGCTATTTTTTAGAGTGAAAAGAAAGGTTTTTCAAAGTTCTCAGATTTCTCTAAAAAGTGTTTTGAAGAGAAGAAGTCGGTTGATCTTAAATGCATTAAACTTTCTCAACAAGTTTCCGATTTTGAGAAAGTACTTATTTTGGAAAGAGAGAAGTTTGTTCAAGAAAAGAAGGTCATTGAACAAAAGAATGTGGGATTCTTTAAAGAATTATCCGGCCAGAGAAATGAGTCAGAGAAAGGATTTGAAGAAGAAAGATCCATATTTGAGTCTGAAATCAAAAGACTGACTTCAAAGCTATCTGAACTATCTGCTAATGCGCTGAAAGAAAAAAAGACGAAGTCTGCTTTCTCGAAGAAGATTGACCAACTTGTGAAAGAAAGAGACATCTTTGCATCAAAGATCAAAGAGCTTGAAAAGTTTGTTTCAAGTTCTACTCAGAAATCTGTCTCTTCACAAAGGTCAGTTAAATATTTTTATCAGATTCGTCGATCTAACATTTTCTTTGATGATTTTTTAGATGGTTCAGATACATATCCGAGAAGAAGAAGTTTCAAGAAAGAGAAAATGATCTGGAAAAAGAAATCAGTCAAGGATGACAAGGAAAATGAGTTGAAAGGGAAGACATCATGTGTACATATTCACAAAGCCAAGAAGAACAAAGCTCTTAAAGGTAAACCTGACCATATCTACTCGAGAGATCAATTACTCAGGTTTTCAGGTAATAAATATTATTGTTCTTACTGTTGTACACATGATCATATTTACAAAATGAGTGATCATTTCTGGTATGGTTCTTACTCCATATCCCCCACACGAACTGCAACTAACATTTATGGACCCAAATACCAGTGGGTACCAAAGCCGAAAACTGATTCTGTGTTGCAGGCACCTCAAGTTAAGGGGGAGTAAAAGAACAATGGCTTTTGAACACAACAGTTCAAAACCCGGACTTCAAAGCTGAAAGATAATGGCTTCTAAGTACACAGCTTAGGACCTGTACTTCAACGGATTTTGACTTCTAAATACAACAGTTTAGGACTCGGACCTCAGCGATCAAAAAGACCTTATTCCTGTGTTTTTGCATCCGATGGATATTGATGGTCTTCATCCCAAGTGAATTGATCTGATCTCTATCCTATACTTTTTCACTGCTAGATTTTTCTGATATTGATGGTCTAACAATTCAAAAGGGAGTGTTTGATCTCTATCCTGTTTTATCTGACATATTTCAGATGCCTAATTTAAGGGGGAGTAAAGGTGATGACTTCTGATTACTTCAGATCAGAACTCATACTATAAACTGTTTTACTGCTTTCTGTCTTTTATTTTTGAATAAATAATGTGAATAAAGTGGCTTCTGATCACATGACAGATCAGGACCCGTTCATCAATGATCAAAGACGGATATTGTGCTAATATCCAGGGGGAGCTTAAAAGATTAAAATCTTTATATCATGATTTGAGGGGGAGCTGAAAAGGTATATATCTTCTTATCCTAGATCTCAAATTGTTTGAAAGAAGAACAACTTTCAAGCATGAAAAACAATTTCTGAAATGTTCAAACCACTTCTCTATTCTCAAAAGATTTCATGAATTCAGAAGTGAGCTTTTAAATGTTTTTCAAATTTTGAGCTTAATGTTTAACTGAACGTGTGTTTCCAAAGATCAATACTCGTGTATTGTCTTTTCTATATACTGTAAAGTATTCACACACATCGGTTCAGTATTTTATTTGAATTTGTTATTGCCATGTCTCTAAAAGAACCAATTTTTCGATGGTAATACCCCCGTTTGCTTTCAAAGTTGTTGAGCATCATTCATCTTTTTCATATTTGTACTTTCATTGATAAATTGTTTATATTCGTTCATATAAACAAATTTTCCAATTCTTTGATACCCTAACCTTTTGATTTGATCTGATTGATTCATTGTCAGATTTCAAAACAATTCTCTTGACTTTATTTCATTCATTCAATATCCTTGTTTTGAGAAATCTTCAAAGTTCAATTGCTCAAATTTCATTCATATTTTTAAATGAGCATACATTCTGACATTGTTATCTTTTTTAGCTTAACTGTTTCAGTTAAATTGTTGAGAAACCATGCTTCTTAGGAAATATCATGGGATTCGTGTGTGAGCTTAAACAGAACTTCCATGGATTCACGCAACCTGTGTTTCCTACCCAGGAAGTTATCCTTGAGTGATTGAGGGGTGAGGGGTTAAAATCAAATAGTGGGGGAGATAACTCATCCGGTTGAGTTATTCTCATTGTGCTGAGTGGAAAAATGGAAATGAGAGTTTGGTTAGAAGTGAGCTAAATGTTAAAAAGAAAGAGGGTGTGAGATCAGAGTTAAAAGAATATCAAAACTCTGCACCAACTTCTTTCTGAGCCGGGCAGCCACATCTACTGATTGGTTCACATTCTTTGGTGACCATCATTGAAATAGGCAGTGAGCCCATGCCAACTCTTGCTATTACCCCACCAACCACTCGTTTCTTTCTCGAAAAAGAAATGTTTCATTTTCTTGGGGACGCAGCACATATGCTATCTAATCTTCACTCGGAAGATTTAGATATTGAAAAAGAAGGAAAGTTGCCCCACCTTCGCACCTCTTTCATGCACATTGAGTCCATGTATTATCTGTTGCTGTCTCAACAGTTTACACAATTTGAGCCTTAATGAAACACAATCATTGTGCTAAAATTCTTTCATACACAAGCACGAGCACACAGAAAATCTGTTTTTCTGTCAGAACATTCATAGAATTACCTTGTGTTTTTCAATGATTGAATGGAAGTCCTGGGGAGTCATCATCAAGCCAGCTCCTTATATTGTACATTCGTTGTACACAGTAACTTTGTGTTACTGACAGGTATTCCTAACTGTTTCATATGTTGAATCAGGGTTACACGCTCATTATGTCTGAATTTGAAAAGATTCAGATATATACAGTTCATGATTCGGATCTTCAGATCAAAGTGCGGAAACTGTAAAAGGGGAGATTGTTAGTTGTTCACAAAGAGGAAATCAAAGTCTGAGCTGAAATTGATGACGTTTTGATGATCTTGATGCTCACATCATCAAAAAGGGGGAGAATTTTATAAAGATTCAATTTCAAAGTTCGAAGTTCAAGACAGAAATTCAAAATGCTTCCGCTGATTCAAAGTGAAAAGATTCTGAAAAGAAAATTCAAAGATTCAAGAAGGTTTGTTCTTCCAAAGATGGTTCAGAGATGAAAGTAATGAAGATACAATTTTGATCAGAGACGAAAGAATTTTCAGAGATAAAGTTGTCAAAGTTTAAACTCAAAGTTTCAAGTTTTCAGATTTGTTCAAGGCATGTTGACTTTCAGAGCTTCAATGTGAAAAAGACTTTTCAAGATTCTTCAAAGGCTGAAAAACTGAAGATTGTTAAAGCTTCAAAGTTCAAAGTTATCAGAGTTAAAGCTGAAGAATCAAGTGCTGAAGACTAGTGTCAAATTTTTATTAAATCTTGAATACAAAGGGGGAGATTGTTAAGTCTAAATATTGTATCCAAGATTTAATTAGAAAAAGTTACAAAGTCAACATTGTCAATGTTTTAGGAAAGTCAAAGTTGTATCATTTACTTAGTTGTTAGTTTTAGTTTAGTCTTGTGGTATAAATAGGGATTAGGCTTAGTTTGTTTCCTTAAGTACGTCATTGTAAACATTCAGATTTGTGTGATATGTGACTAATGCAAGATCTACTTTCTCTCTCTAGTTCATATTGTTCATCTTTTATGAGAATTGCTTGATTGATTGGGATTTATGATTAACAAGAAATTTAAAAGAAATGAGTGTGGGTTGTGTGATGAGCAGTAATGTAAAAGAGAGTTTGGTTAGCAGTGAGCTTAATGTTTAAAAGAAAGAGGTGTGAGAACAGAGTTAAAAAAATATCAGCACTCTGTACCAACTACTTTCTGAGTCGGGCAGCCACATTTCTAGTGTTTCACATTTCTTTGGTGAACATTATTGAAACAGGCAACTAGCCCATGTCAACTCTTGATTAACCCCACCAGCTACTCATTTTCTTCTTAAAAGGAAAATGTTTCATTTTCAAAAGGGAAGCAGCACATTTGCTATCTGATTTTCATTTGGAAAATCTGGATATTGAAAAGAAGGAAGTCTGCCCCACCTTCGCACTTCACTCATGCACATTGAGTCTGTGTTTAACTTACTGTTGTCTTAGTGGTTTACACAATTTTGAGCCTTATAAGCAATCATCAAGTGCTTAATTCTTTCTATCACATGCACGAACACACAAGGAATTTGTTTCTTTGTCATAACGTTCATAGAATTTACCTTTGTGGTGTTTCGATGATTGAATGGAAGCCCTGGGGGAGTGAACATCAAAAAGCTCCTTTCCAATGTGAATTCGTTACACACAGTGACTTAGTGTTACTGACAGACATTTTAACTGATTCATTTGTTGATTCAGGTGTTACACGATTATTTTGTCTGGATTTGCAAATATCTGGATGAATATCTTTTGAATTGACGAATCAGAGGCTCCAAATGAAATACATTTCTTACTCAGAGTTTTGATGAAATCGTTTCTCTATTCATCAAAAAGGGGGAGAACCTAAAGCTTGAAGAAATGTCCATTACATTACAAGATTGGAAAAGAGAAGAGCTAACCAAGAAATGTGAGAGATCAAAGTATTCTAAAGACATGCTGATTTTAGAGAAATTTTCTTTGAAGATACTTTGCTAAAGCATTCTGAGCTAAAACCTGGAGATTATTACATATTGAAGACAGAGAAGGAGATTCCAACTTCTTAGCTGAAAGAGAAAACTGAATTGCTAAATCATTTTAGTAATGATCTTGATCCAAAGGGGGGGATTGTTAGCGCACAGATCTTTTGGATTCAAGATCATCCAATCTGAAGTTTGCAATCTGAAGCTAATGCTAGAAAGTCGAATCTTAATATAAGTCTAATGTCGTTTGTAATAAAATGTCAAAGTTTATTGTATTTTAGTATTTTAGTTATAAGTCCTAAATATCTAGATATTAGTTTAGTTAGATATTAGTTAGATATTATTATTTAAATATTATGTTTGTTATGTTTGAAGCAAGTGTGTTAGACAAGCCAAGTTAGAAATCAGATCACATACAACACACACATACACGGTGTTTACTGTTCATCAGAGAGAAAAACATCGAGAGCTTCAAGAGATCAAATCCTGTAATCTTTGTTATTAATCAAACAGGTTGGTTAATCTTTTGTGTCGTTGTTTTGATAAGAACTTGATTATATTGTGGACCGACAAAATGAAATGAAATGAGGACCGACAACCTACTTAATCTAAAACATTCTAGTTTAGATTATAATTGGGTGTCGTCATCAATTCCCAAAATATCGACGAGTAATAATGTACGCTCTATGTCTTGTCAAATGCTATGTCCCCAAAAATATTATGCCGACTCTCCGCTCAAGGTTTGGCCACCCCACCACTAACGGAATCTGATAAGTACACCAAAGCAATCAAGTGTTAGGCTTGGAGCCTAGTGAGTACATCCAAAATTTATGTGCGATAAGGTGTAATACTTTGGTGAACAATTAATAATAAATAGAGTGACAATAATAAACAAATCCTCCAATGCTTGAACCTTATGTGAGACGAGGGAGACCCGTTCCACCATAGGTTGCGGCGGAACACGAAAGTAGGCCACAACCTATATGGAGCATTTAGTTGGAATGGTTATTTACCGGCATCAACTCCATTCATGAATCTTTAGCCGTTAGAACATCAACTCTATTCATGAATCTTTAGTTCAATGTAAATATGGGTTCAACTCTATCCGATCCTACACCCCAAAGAGTCACCAAGTTCAACCCTATTTATGGATCTTTACATTGGGACCTCACCATTCCAAGCTAACATGATTCACCAATATGACAATGTGTAATATATTATAATTCCAAACACAATAATCTCATATAACACCATGTCATCAATAAATAAATCCAATATACATGCATAACATTTCTTTAATGAAATCTTACTTTATCTATCATAAGAAACACATTAATGAAATGTTCCCTACATACAAGTTTTGTTAACACATTTATAGCATATATTTCTTAAAATATGTCCTTTCAATAATACCACAAATAAATTATTCCACCCACTTGATTTCATAAGTTCCATAATACACACATAAACCATGTATGTCATTCTACCACCTTTTTAGGTCATCATACCACATAAGGTCACCATAGTGTCAAAACCCTAGATTTTGACTTAGAAAGTTTCAAGAACACAAAGTAGAGAAAAATGTAGGTTTTTAGAGTTATGAAAGGAAAGGGTTTTCATGTAGGCACATAGGCATTTAATAAGACAAATGAACTCACAAAAATGTGTAACACCCTAAAAAAATGACGAATCAAAATTCGAAATTTCGGCATACAAATTCATTCATCAGATGAAACATATTCATCAGATGAAGCATACAGATTCGCCGCATGAAACACATAGATTCACCATATGAAACACACCGATTCACCATATGAAACACACAGATTCACCAGATGAAACACATACTAACCTTACTTCACCACATGAAACCAAACATAAATTTCATCTGTAATCTATTTTCACCTAATGAAATCAAATACAATTAATATTTGTAATCAACAATTCATATCCGATTTCATAATCACCGGTGGACAAGGACTTCCCGACTGTCGAAGGAACGATCTTGGTACCGTCTTCAAAACGTCTTCATACCATTTGTTGTATACACCGTCTTCATACCAGGAAGAACGATCTTGGCACCGTCTTCGAAAGGAGATCGATAATAAGAAAATCCAATCAAAATCAAACCTAAGATTCAAATCTGAAATTTTCGCAATATAACGTTTATAAATTGAAGGAAAATTAAACCTGGAACATTTTATATAAGATAAAGTTCCACAAATGACATCATCCCAAAAATGGGGAAGTATAAGCGTTTACAAATCCAAATGAAATGAAATGAGGACCGACAACCTACTTAATCTAAAACATTCTAGTTTAGATTATAATTGGGTGTCGTCATCAATTCCCAAAATATCGACGAGTAATAATGTACGCTCTATGTCTTGTCAAATGTTATGTCCCCAAAAATATTGTGCCGACTCTCCACTCAAGTTTTGGCCACCCCACCATTAACGGAACCTGATAAGTACACCAAAGCAATCAAGTGTTAGGCTTGGAGCCTAGTGAGTACATCCAAAATATATGTGCAATAAGGTGTAATACTTTGATGAACAATTAATAATAAATAGAGTAACAATAATAAAAAAATCTTCCAATGCTTGAACCTTATGTGAGACGGGGGAGACCTGTTCCACCATAGGTTGCGGCGGAACACGAAAGTAGGCCACAACCTATATGGAGCATTTAGTTGGAATGGTTATTACCGGCATCAACTCCATTCATGAATCTTTAGCCGTTAGAACATCAACTCTATTCGAGCCTACACCCCAAAGAGTCACCAAGTTCAACCCTGTTCATGGATGTTTACCTTGGGACCTCACCATTCCAAGCTAACATGATTCACCAATATGACAATGTGTAATATATTATAATTCCAAACACAATAACCTCATATAACACCATGTCATCAATAAATAAATCCAATATACATGCATAACATTTCTTTAATGAAATCTTACTTTATCCATCATAAGAAACACGTTAATGTAATATTCCCTACATACAAGTTTCGTTAACACATTTATAGCATATATTTCTTAAAATCTATCATTTCAATAATACCACAAATAAATTATTCCACCCATTCGATTTCACAAGTTCCATAATACACACATAAACCATGTATGTCATTCTATCACCTTTTTAGGTCATCATACCACATAAGGTCACCATAGTGTCAAAACCCTAGATTTTGGCTTAGAAAGTTTCAAGAACACAAAGTAGAGAAAAATGTAGGTTTTTAGAGTTATGAAAGGAAAGGGTTTTTATGTAGGCACATAGGCATTTAATAAGAGAGATGAACTCACAAAAATGGGTTTTGATGAAAACCCCAAAACCCTAAAAATCTCCTTCTTGAAAGAAGATGACAATGGAGAAGATGGAGGTGACAACCCTAGCTTCCAATCTTGATGTAAATACCAACAACTTGCAATAAATGAGTGGAATGACACCTTGGAACCCCTAGAAATCGGTTTATGTGAGGAGAAGAGAGTTGAGAGAGTTTTTGGTGAAATAAATGAGGAGTGATAAGAAAATAGGTCAAAATCCCCATTTTTAACCCATCAGACCCCGACAGTGAGATTGCCAAGCGATAGTGACAGTGTCATTATCGCGAGGCACTTTCGTAGAAAGTGTACTACGAGTTTTCGTGGTGCCTTTGGCGATTGTGCCAAGCGATAGTGACACTTGTCACTATCGCGAGTCACTCTCGCCGAATAGGTACATAACCCAGATTTTGCTCAAAACTCTGATTTCTTGCATGGTTTGATTCGAGGCTCGAAGGTATAACATATCCTAACCAAAAAGATAAACGAAAGCTGATTAGAAGATTAAAAACGTACGAAAACTTACTTCGAAAATATCGGGTGTAACACACACACTCTCTCTCTCTCTCTCTCTCTCTCTCTCTCTATGTGTATAGGGATCTTCTCATAAAATTGTGATAATTTTAAGAATTAATGCATCACGTGTTATTTCATATATTTTTTTTCATCTAAGACTAAAGGGGCGTTTTGTTCGCAAAATGTTTTTGGATGAAATGAAATATGTCAAAAGAATTTGACTTTTGAAAGAATTGGAATGAAATGTTATCAGGTTTGACCACCTGTTTGGTTGACAAACATTGGAATGAAATCTGTTAAAGGAATTGTAATATGTCTGTTTGGTTCACATGATGTAGCTTGGAATTAAATATTGGTAAATGGCCAAAATACACTTTTTGAGAATTTTGACACTGAAATCCAACTACAGTGGTTTAGATTGGTGGTGGTTGGTCGTGGTTCAGATCGAGATATGGTGGTCGGTGGTGTTGGTCACGGTGGTTCAGATCGGTGGTGGTCGGTAGTGGTCGATGATGATGATCAGCGGTGGTTCAGAATCGATGGTGGTTCAGAAAGATGGTGGTCGATAGTGGTGGTCGACGATGGTTTAGATTGGTGGTGGTTGGCGGTGGTTCAAAATGATGGTTCATATTGGTGGTGATCAACGGTGGTTCAGAACAATGGTTCATATCGGTGGTGGTCGGTGGTGGTTGATGGTGATTCAGAAGATTGGTTTAGATCGACGATGGTCGACGGTGGTTCAAATAGTGGTTCAGATAGGTGGTGGTCGGCGGTGGTTCAGAACGGTGGTGGTCCGTTGTGGTTCAGATCAAGTAGGGAAGATGGGATAATTTTGCCTTTTTGAGAAAATGGAATGGAATTGAATTTCTTCTCAATTGTGATGGATGACCAAATCCATGAATGGTGGAATGTGTGGAATTCAATTCCATTCTATACGTAAACTAAACGCCTGGACATAATTTGATCAATGGAATTGGCATTCCAATTCCTTCGAATTCCGTCGGTATCATGCAAACCAAACACCCCCTAACATTTAAAATATTAATTAACACTTATTTGTTTTAAAATATGAACTTTTTTAGTTTGTTTGTGAAACAAAAGTTACACGTAAAAAAGTTCCACATTATGAACCGAATACATATGAAAAAAAAAACACATTGTAAAACATATATATGTTAATCAGTACATTACATGCTAGCCTAGATGGTAAAAAAATAATGTCAAACAATACTTTTAAAGTAAAAATTCTTACGGTTATTACAATATATGGAGTTCTCCTTTGATTGTGTTCCTATACATATAATTCTTTAATTTTTTGTTCCAAAAATAACATAAAATAAAGAATAAAAAATGGAACCAGTATGGTATAAAATAAAATATATTGAAACGATCCTTTCAATGTTCGAGTTAATTGGCATAAATTGTATCAAATTTTTGAAAAAAATAATCAAGATACAAACTAGATTATGTCTAAATATGTTATAAAAAATGCTATAAGCCAGCATGCATGCAAAAATAAATAAAAAAATGATTGCTAAGTTATTTATTTTGAATTTTAAGTAAATAATTATTATTTATATTGTCTTTTGCTGATTGTTAGGTGCATGATATTTTATTTTGTTTTGTTTTTTGGGATAAAAATAAATCGGCTCCTCTGAAACGACCCACGCAATTGGATTTTTGATATGAAAAAATTATTTTCGTCAAATTTTCGGAGGGTATACAATTATTTTTTTATTGGATGTTATTAACTCATTATATATTTTTTAAATACGTTTAACAATTTATAAATGAGTGAATTGTGGATTTGGTCCCTGTGGTTTTGTGATTTCTTTAACCATGGTCCTCATTCTATGTTTATTGTGGCTATGGTCCCTAAACACTAACATCATTAACTTTGAAAGGTTAAAGGCATCATGTGCCTTGCACACTATGGGTATAATAGTCATTTTATTTTTCACTTTCAATTTATTTATACACATTTAAAACAAACAATACTAAATTGTGGATTTGGTCCCTATGCATCATTCATCATCTTTAAAACACATTTATCATCTCTCTTAATTTTTTTTCATCCAATCTTCATTGTCAAAGTACAAAAAAAACTAATTTGTTAAAGTGCAAAAAAAAATTACTTGCATTTAAAAATAACAATTGCTTGAACCCAACACTACATCCTAAAAAAAACAACCTATCAAAATAACAATTATTTGAAACCAATATTACATCCCCAAAAAGACAACTCATCAAAATGACAATTGTTTTATATCAACATTTATGTAGTAGTTGTTGGCAACGGTTTTATTAATTTTCTTGATGACATCTAAGTGACTTGAGTATGAAGTACAATAATTCTTTTCATAAAATACATAGACCATTTGGAAATGTGATATAATCATCTTCATTTTGGAGATCCAAACTTCATTATATATTGCATTAGATATTAAAATGTTAATTGAAAGGGTATGGATCCCCAGCAAGTGTCAAGTGACTTGGTGTGTAATTCAAGTATGACTATTTAGAGCATCTCAAACCACAACACCAAATTTAACACAAAAATACCAAATTTGGTGGGTCCATCAACACCAAAAAAACCCCCAACTCTAATCACACTCTAAAAAAAACATCAAATATATATTAAATGTATATATAATTTACTTAATTTAAATATGTTAATTTTAAAAACAAATTATTAATGTTAAAATGTTAATTTTGGTATAAATAAATTTTGATAGGCGATTTAACGGTCGGTTAGAGATGCTCTTATGACACTATTGTCTTCCCTTCAACCTCCTATGTCATAATATATTTGTGTTTACAGATGTCAAGTGACATACATATAAGCCTTTTCCTACATCATGATTTCCAAATGGTCTATGCATTTTATGAAAAAGATTAATATACTTCCTACTCAAGTCACTTAGATGTCGTCAAGAAAATAAACAAAACCATTGCCAACAATTACTACATAAATGTTGATATAAACAATTGTCATTTTGATGGGTTGTCTTTTTGGGGATGTAATATTGGTTTCAAACAATTGTTATTTTGATAGGTTGTCTTTTTTAGGATGTAGTGTTGGGTTCAAACAATTGTTATTTTTAAAGGCAAGTAATTTTATTTTATTTTGCACTTTAACAAGTTAGTTTTTCTTGTACTTTGACAATGAAGATTGAATAAAAAAAATTAAGAGAGATGATAAATGTGTTTTAAAGATGATGAGTGATGCATAGGGACCAAATCCACAATTTAGTATTGTTTGTTTTAAAGGTGTATAAAATAAATTGAAAGGGAAAAGTAAAATGACTATTATACTCATAGTGTGCAAGACACATGATGCCTTTAACCCTTTAAAGTTAATGATGTTAGTGTTTAGGGACCCTAACCACAATATATTGCATACCATAGGGACTATATCCACAATAAACATAGAATGAGGACTATGGTCAAAGAAATCATAAAACCACAGGGATCAAATCCACAATTCACTCTTTATAAATTGAAAAAAGTTATTTAATGGTTTACGGTTTGAAAAACATGACTATATTTTGAAATGTCTTTTTATAAATAAATTTCTAAAATAAATGTTTTTGTTGTAGGATTATGTGTCATCATCAAAAGGAAGTGATTGATATAATATTTTTCTAGTATTAGAATTTACCATAATTAATGTTTCATTTTCTTTGTAAACTCCTTCTTATTTAAAGGGCTTATGATTAATAAGAATTATAGATTTCTTCTCTCTGTCTTATTGTTATTCTCTCCATATTGTTGTTCTATTTGTTTTTCCTTTAACACGTTATCAGCACGTAGCTCGTTTGCGTTATCGCTCCCTCAAATCGTTTCCGCCGCTATTAAACGGTTGTTCTATTCGCAATCTACCTCCATTAGAAGATCTGTTTTTCCAATATTGCAATTCAAGTAAGTATCTCTACAAAAACTTACAATTTTTTTGTCTATGAATTATGATTAATCGTGATTAACTCTTTTAGCCATGATCATGCTTATATGCTTCAGTTTTTATTTTATTTTTTCTTATTCTTATTAGTTTGTGGTCTCCGATCAATTTTAATAAACATAAAAATGGTTCTGGCAATTTGAAAGGTTGTAACCAATTACTTTCAAAATCCTTCTATTTTTTTAATAGTGATATGGTTTTTTTTTATAATAGTAATTGATCGTTATTTAATTTGATTTGAAATCAATAATTTTTTTGGGGGACTATGCAACTTTAGAATTGTTGTTAAAAAAACAATTAGTAAAAAAAAATCGTATTCTTCAATTAATTTTTCACGGATATAGCTCACCGTATGTACTTGAAATATGGTTTGTATTTACCTCCTATTAAATTGATTTTATTTATTAAATATTTATTATATTAACTTATTGTGTTTTAATGCGGAATGATAACTTTTATGTATATGGTAGATTTATAATTTTGAATTTATTTTTATTTTTATTTATTTATGATTATTCAATTAGTTTAAACATGTTTAGATGGTCAATTTCATTATATAATGTTATGTATTTATTTATGTCTACAATTTGATGGTATCTTTTAAATTAGACTAATTAATTATTATTTGAATATGATAGTTAATTTATTTAACTTGACTTGCCATTTTTAATTTAATTATATGGGGCAATAAATATTTATAAACTTGATTATGGATTTCTAATACCATTATTATCTCTTTTGAAATCTTCTATATGTATGTCAATTTATAAATTCATTATTATTTTATTTTGGTTAATCAAAAAAATAAAAAAAATTATATATTTGTTTAAATATTCCTAAAATATACACTTTTATCATATATGTTTGTTTTATAACAAGTTAATTTAAGATATGATAATTTATTTAATTCAATGATATGGGTTATTTAATATTCTAGTTGCTATTTTAAACCAACTATATATGGATATGTAAATACGTTCCTATTATTTATATTGTAATATTCAAATATTATATTAGTATTTAAGTATATTTAAAGGCTCTTGAATTCTTAATAGTCATATTTGTGATTGAGGATCATATAATTGTTAAAATGTTTTGTAGTTTATTCATTTTGACATTGAATGCTTTATAAAATTTAATATATAAATTTATATGTTTATCTTGAGTTTCTACTCATAATTCTTAATTCTTTAATTAAATTTTAAAAGTTACACTTTCAACCCCCATATTTTGGTATCTTACCAAAAGCTCCAAAAATACTATTAAGGTATTAAAATTGGCTTTATATGTCAAACTCATAGTCATTTTGGCCTCATGTCAAATGTTCTATAATTAATAATTTTATATTTAAATTAAATAAATCTCAAAATATCGATTGGATTTTGTCAAACGGATGTAAATAGCCCTAAGTTTTGTAGGGACTTAAGAAATCCATGTGATTTCCCTACTACCTGGAAATCCAATAGATTGAGTGATTTGTTTTTGCAAATTGAAATATTGATGAAGTATTATCAATAAAATTAAAGCATACAAAAATCCAATATGGTTATGATAATGAAATTTCATAAAATAATAATTATAACCACAATCCACTGTCTTATCAAAAAGAAAATCATATATTATCCCTTATATACATAAATGGTTGAATCAACTTATCCCAAAATCAACGTCGTAAACTCAAAAGAATCTGAGTATCATAAATGAGTATATAAACCTCATTTTGAAAAGGTACAAGAAAATACCTAAAGTCCATTAACTTCCTATTGACCCTAAAACAACCTCTTGAAAAAGTACAAGCAAATACCATCATGTTTTGAGACGATAAATAAATCATAGCCTTTATAAGAATACCTTCACTAAAAACCCCAAAGAACAGTGGGATGCCCCGAAAGAGAGAATCGGGAGTATTCATGAACATGTACTTCTCGAACTAATCGTACAGCGAAATGAAACCCGCTTATTCGATTACAAAAAGGTAACTGATTTCAACAAAGAAATGATGTATCCCAAAATGCGTCTCAATCTCTATGACAAGGAACTCATAGAAGATGACATGATTCATAACATTATTTTCACTTTTCATACATCGGTAAATATTATTGAACCAATATAAGTTGGAATGTAACCTTTAGACAAACTCATCAACCAACTGCAAGTGGTTGAGAGACATAACAAAGTTCTTTCAAATAACAACGCCACATATGTCGGGACAAAGAAAATTCTCGATATCAATAATGAAAGCGTTAGAGGTGGAAACAACTCCAAATGATTGTGAGTTAAAAACAATTTCACACATTTATGCACCATGTGGACGAGACCCTAGAAAGGGTCAGGGTCTTGGTAAGAGTCAGGAAGGATTTTTCAACACCTGGAGTAGGGATACAACTATTATCCCAGGTGATAATGGACAATCAAATAAGAAATGCACTAAAAAGTGCTTCTATCAAAAAGGGAACAAGTTGAAAATGAACTATAATATATTAATTTAATATTTAATATTGATTAAGCATATGTTTCTTTGAAAATTAATTTTAAGTATTAAAATTATTTTCTCTGCTAAGTAATCGAATATGTAACCATTATAGATGTAAAGAAATACATCATAACAAATGCAAAAAATTCAATATTCTCTGTTCCGTGTAGGAATGTATCGAGGAGAATTGATTTTTTTACCTCTAACACAATCTAAAATGATAGACAAATACTTATTTTATAATTCATTCAACCAAAATACTTAGACGATGAACTGTCATTTTCTTGTTGGTACAAGATCAATAGGAACCTTGTAAAGATATTCGTATCAAATGGAAATTATAATGAGCATATATACATAAGTTTTAATGAATTTGAAATTAAACATATATATATATATATATATATATATATATATATGTGTCAAAGTAGCTAGTAGATTATTGAGCCATCGAAACATTTTTGTCACCAATAAAGAACTTTAGGGAAATGACACATATATGTTTCGATATGACCATGTGGGACACCATGGTTATGACATAGTGATCCGTGTATTGCAAAATACACATAGACACATTCTCTTTCGAGTGATAGGCAAAACGAGGCAAATTTCAATTGTTGACTTCTGCAGCATAAGAAACAACATTGCCATCATAATATGCCCTCTCGAATACCTAGAACTTTTGTATATACCCTAATCCTTAGCCAAGACAGGAATGAGATCATCCTAAAGCTAAGGACATAATACAAAAATATTCCATTGTTACAATGAATACAAGGTGATATTTATGGACATAAACATCCAGAATGCGGGCCATTAAAACTTTATGGTTCTGGTTTTGACACGATGAACGCATGTCGTATTATTGTCCACATGAAATACTGCACTCCTAGCACTAGCTATACGTTTAAGGGCTCACCACCCTGATTAATTCATCAAGTCTACATGACTTGGAATGCTGGAGAATTTACATCATAAGGATTTGATGTTAATTGCATATGTATGAGGATCAATGTAGAGTTTCCTATACCCCATGTGTATATATAAAATGGTCTCATAGAAGTTGTTATCAAAAGAATATGATGACATCTAGGGTATTAGTAATGCGCACCAATTTACCCACATCTACCTGGGGTTATGCAATTGTTATATGCAGTTTTTTTTTGTTTTTAGACCCACTGCTTGCTAACCAACCTCATGCGTACCAGTTGGTAACTGGATATAAGTCTGATACTTTACATTTACGTATGTTTGATTATATGTGCCAATTGCGCCCCCACAGCGCATCGATATGGGTCCTTAAAGATGATTTGGTATATGTTGGAGATGAATCCCCAACAATTATCCGCTAATCAGAATATTTGACTAGTGATATATTTACCGCTAGATTTGCGGGTTGTCACTTTCATGAGACAATCTTCCCGTCGTTAGGGGGAGATAGGAAAAAAGGATTTTCCAAGGGAACGACAGGAAGTGTCATTGAATATTCCCACTCTGTCTCATTTTTCACAACGTAATGTTGAAGTCAAATGAATCAGACTCGATACCTGATACGTTTAATGTTATTCCAGAAGTGACAAAATCACATATACGAGCTGCAAATATACTCGCAAGGTTAAAGTCCCCAAACACGGGCACAACGTCGCTGGAAAGTGCGTTGCAATCACACATGGTGGAGGTGTGGTTGAGGTCGTAGCTCCCAAACGGAAATGGGGGAAGCTACTTGGTTCGATAGATACTCATCTAAAGGAAGAGAAGAGTAAGGCACAAATATTTGTCATCAATACATAAACCTCTCATGAGATTGTCTCTGATTAAACTATGTCTATGAATCATTACGGGAGGACGCTCCAAAGTTAATATTGATTCCAGAGATTAAAGAAATTTCAAATGAATTATGAGAGTACATATGAGTCGATGGACAAATCATACATACTCATTGATGATATATTTCGCATATATTGTTGCTTATGAGATGATAGAGCACATTGACATCGAACCATGCTCAGTTGAAAAATATCAACAAAGAGCAAATTGACCTACATAAGCAATCCAGGAGAATCATATTATTTAACAAATGAACAGGTATTTGGTTTGGTAGTGCTAACCCACCAAGTGTAAAGCCTGTAAGACATAGATAAATCATTTGTCATAAAGCGTAATGAGAAGAATCAAGTCATAATGTATGAGACTCTCCTTTGGTGCAAGGTTTCTCACAACGCCCTGGATTGACCACGAGAAGACTTACTCTCTCGTAATGGACGTTATAACGTTATGCTAATTAATTAGCCTAGTAGTTTCCGAAGGACTGGAAATGTAGCTCATGGATGTGGTTAATACATATCTCTATAGGGATCTAGATTTAGAGATATAAAAGTGCTTGATGGCATTACATTACCAAAATCAAGTAACTCTACACCACGAAGTGCGTTTGCAATAAAATTGAAACACTTACTTTATAGATTAAAACAATCTATGCGGATGTGGTATAACCCCCTAAGTGAACACTTGATTGAGAAATGATATATAAGAACTATGAATTGTGCCCTTGCGTATTTATGTAGAAAAACAAGTTCTAGATTTTCAAAGTAGCTTTATATGTCGATGTTATGAACATAATAGGCACTCTTGATGAAATAAGAGAAACCACAAGCAACTTGAAATCTAAATCTGAGATAAAAATCTTGGGAAAACTTGGGTTTGTCTAGCTATTTGAGCCAGGACACCGAGTTTGTGAAATATTAATTCACCGATCGCATATGTCTAGAAAATAATCAGGCAATTTAATATGGACAAAACGCATCCGGTTAGCACTCCCATGATTGGTCAAAGTGTTGGATATAAGGAATTGTCTATTTCGTCTAAAGGATGGTGACGAAAAAAGTGTTGGGAGTTGGAATTCCCTATCTAAGTACAATATAAGCATTATCGTACTTAGCATAATACACTTGACTGTATATTCTTTTTCTCAGTGAACTTGTTACCTAGATTTAGCTCAGCGCCAACGCAACGTCATTTGGAATGATATCAAGAAAATCTTTTAAAACCATTGACATGGGCTTATACTTTCCCTGTAGAAATAAAAATGAGATTGATAATGAAAATTTAATACCTACTTAGATTGTAAGCAGCAAAAGTATTAGCTCTTATAGAAAAACACCAAACAACCTCTTGGTATGTCTTTGCTGATATTAAGTATTTGCCTGACCCATACAAAGGTTGTTCTCAAATTGGATAAGGAATTACCACTGGGAATACGCCGATTGCTTGGAAGTAAGCTAAGCAAACCCTTGTAACTACCTCCTTGAACTAATCCAATAATATTACTCTCCATGAGATAATGTATATGATTAAGGACTATCATTACATATATTAGAGGAGTTAGTAATTTTGGGTTCAACCAGTATCCTATTTGCATATATGGAAATAATGCATCATGTATCGAAGAAATGAACATAAGATACATCAAGGGTGATAACACAAAGCATATTCTGCTTAAGTCTTATACAATCAGCAATAAGAAAACTCTCATCGAAATTCAATTAAATCAAGTAAGATGTCAAGAGGACATGCCATATTTTACCAAATCATTACCTAAAACCATATATTGGGAAACATGTAGAAAGTAAGTGCAAATGTTTTCCAAACTCCCTTGATTAATGCACGAATCATGGGGAGTAATAGACAAAAGTGGGAGTCTACTATATTTGTGATATTGGTATGTTGTGTTCTTTCCTTAACCAATGTTTTATTTTTCCCATTGGGTTTTGTTCCTTGGTGTAAGGTTTTAGTGCGGCAACTGTTTATATACCATCATATTTTTCTAATTCTCTCGATTAATGTACGAATCTAAGAGAAAACTAGATTGAAGGAAAGGTCTATATATTGAAAAAAACTGGTGCGTTGTACTATTTCCTTCGTCAGACTTTTATTTTTTCTCACTGGGTTTTTATTTTGGCGTAAGGTTTTAACGAGATAACAATTGTGCACCATCACTCCTTTGACTCGGCACAAGGGGGAGTGTTGTAGGATTATGTGTCATCATCAAAAGGAAGTGATTGATATAATATTTTCCTAGTATTAGAATTTATCATAATGAATGTTTTCTTTTCTTTGTAAACTCCTCCCTATTTAAAGGGCTTATGATTAATAAGAATTATAGATTTATTCTCTCTGTCTTATTGTTATTCTCTCCATATTGTTGTTCTATTTGTTTTTCCTTTAACAGTTTAAAATTATAGACTTTTAAATAGATATTTTTCAGCTATACATAGATTTTCTAATATGCATTTTAAAAACATATATCATTAATTGCAATATAATGAAAGTCGTCGCATTTTACCCTTCATAAAACATTTTAATTCAAATTTGCTAACAAGAAATGTAACAAATGTTGAGTAAGATCAAGTTATCTTTTTTTTTTTTTCTTTTTCTCGTAGCTCTAAAAGTTGAGTGATTTAATACAAACTTTAAATTACGATGCCAAAATTAAAAATATATGATTGCCAAAAACTTTTTGTGACAAAAAGAAATTTATGATTAATTTTAGTCATGGTCAATGTGTTAGAACTAAAATCAATGTCTTTCTATCATATAGTTTTCTCAAGCATTTTTTAATCGTTGATGATTGTGGGAGGCATCTAACGGTTTTAGTCTTTAAAGAGCCAATGACTCGTCAACATCCTAACTCCTAGTTAGTACGTCAGTTGGTTGTACTGACAAACCAAATTAATAAATAGATAAAAAAAACCTTTATGTAAAATTTAATTTGAGTGGAAACCAGTATGAGTAGAGTGAATAAGTACACAAATTGAATGGTCTAACAAACATAAATTAAGGGCCGCTTACCCAATTACTTACCCGGTAAGCGCTTACCGGTAAATTCGACACTATCACTTACCTTACCCGTTAAGATTTTAGTCCATGAAAAACGGCATCGTATGCAATAAATCATCCTGTAAGCGCTAACCGGGTAAGAGTCGTAACCATCACTTACCGGGTAAGACTCTTGGACCTTGCCATTATTCTTACCGGGTAAGATTCATGGTCCTTGTCATGTTCATCGATAAGGTAACGTGACTTGATAAGCACTTACCGGGTAAGCATTAGGTAAACGACCCCTAAGTCACGTATATACTTATATAAAAGACTAATATAAAATACTCAATTTCACTAGCAGATATCGAGAAATTTAAACCCGTCTCTAATAATTATCATATTTTTTTTATCGAATGACCTCCATAATTTTCAGGCTGTAAACTAAATTTAGGTTTTTAAAAACACAAAGTATAAATTGATTTACTATTTAAAAAAGATTACTTTCTAATAAGACTCGTAATATATAGTTGAATGAAATAGAAAATGATCAAGATTTACGAACTTTTCATTACAAGAATGGTTATGAGAATATAATTAATGTTGCAAAAAAAAAAAGATTTATGAACCGTCAATAATTAAATAAAATATACACAAATATGATAAACATTAAAAATCATTACCAACAACGCTCAACACACCCTTTTTTGACCCTTTTTTTCTTTTTAGTAATCTATTTGATTAATTAAATTTATGGTTGTTTATGTATGTCGTTACATATTTAAATTAGACAAAATGTATATTGAATACGAACCATGAAATGAGTTAATAACATCCAATAACAAATCTGAAGCCTTTTTTTTTTAAATAACGAATGATCTAATGATCACATACAAGTAAAAAAAAATTGGTAATCGTTGGTTTCCAGACCAGCCTAAGCGCATCGACTAATCCCCGGACGACCACGAATGGCTTGGAGTCATCGCAAGTGAACCCCCATGGCTACAAGGGTTTTGACAACGTATGGATTTGAACTCTGGGTAGATGAGATTTTCCACTACATTCTCCAAAGGTTTTACTAGTGTGCCACAATCCATGTGGTTGCAAGCAAGCAAATTGAATACTAAGGTTTAAAAAACCAATTTAAAATTTTTTTAACTTCAATTTTTTTTTTAAAACAATCGTTTAAAGTATTTTATCCATCAACGAGATTCAAATTCAAACTCAAAGTTCCATTAGAATTTTTGTAATAAATATTTAAATTAATTGTGCAATAAGTGATAATGAAATCCCACCATCATTTATGAATAAAACATATTTTGAATCTTCATAAATAATAACAAGTAATATTACCAAACTTTTTCTATACAATAAAAAAGTTTATTTAATTAGTAATTAAAACATATATTTTGAATTTACGTCTTAAAAGTATATAAGGAAAACGAATTTATTTTTTAACTTATCTATACTGTATTATAAAGCACGGATAAAAACTTTTATATACAAATTATTAGGCACAAGGTACCATCATTTTATGCAAGATTTTAAAAATCTCTTAATTTACAAGTATCAAAGCACAAAATACATATTACTACTGCAGACTTCTAACACCCACCAATTTGGTATATGCAGGGTCTTCCTTTTACATAGACTTTTTCATGTATCATTATTAATTAATATATTATCTTACTATAAATTTGTTTTAATTATATTATTAAATATGTAATTGGTTATTTTTTCTAGATGTCATTAAAATATAATTAAGATAATCATTGAATTTTAACAAAATACTTAATTTTTTTTATATAAAAAACATTATATTTTAAGCCTAAATTAAACAAATTTATAAAAAAAACATTATCATTTTCTCAAAATCATCCAAAATCGTACTGTAAATCGACAAAAAAACAAAAAATGAAATAAAAAATTAAAATCGTGATGTATCTCACTGCATTATGCGAGTACACTACCTTAAGACGATAATATGTCATGCCTTTTTAATATTCCAAAGTATCAAAAACTAAAACATGAGCGTAAAATTTGAATTTCAAATATTAATTTGCACAAAAAGAGGGACACATTTATAAAAAGTTTTTAATTTTCTGCGTAATAATTTTGAAAATCGCCATATGGCGCTTGCTGAGTTGATTTCATAAATACAATAATAATACGGGCATGGCCGTATTATGGCATGTGTCTCAAAAACAATAATTACCTCAATAACAAATTCTATATTTCTTTTACGTTTCCAACAAATTTAATCCTCTATATTTCAATAACAAATTCTATATTTCAATAACAATGTCTCTACTTAATTAATAACTATATATTTAATCAAATAGTGTAATTTTTTATGGTAAAAGAAATCATATGGGAGGAATTTAAGGAACCCCACAATAGTTTAAACCATAATTAGGGGTTGAGTAGATGCTAATAAACACCTAAAAGGTCCCAGGGACAAAATTGGAAATTGGTGGATATGATTGACAACAAAGAAAGAAGAGCATAAATAAATAAATATCAAAAAAAAAAAAAAAAAAAACAGAGTCAATTTCTTTCAATTGTATATGTTTCAACCCCAATCCCTCGAAATTCTCCTCCTAATTCTCTCCATGTTCAAAAACCCACGTCTTAAATCTTTCTCCAATCAATACCCATTCCATTTTTCACAAATTCTTCACCCCTTTTTCTTTCAATTGGATCAACCCTCTTTCAATCCTCTTCACCTTCAAGAATGATCCAAACCTTTGACTTTTTGCTTACGAAATCGGGTGTTTTCTAGATTTTGAATTTCAGATAGGATTTTGGATAATTGATTCATGGCGATTCCAAATGATAGAGTGAGGTTTAACGTTGGTGGTAAGATCTTCGAAACCACCGCTACAACCCTAGCAATCGCCGGTCGCGATTCCTACTTCGGAGCCATGTTCGATGAAAACTGGGACCTACAAAACAATCCCGCCGGCGAACACTTCATTGATCGGAATCCAGATTGTTTTTCAATCCTCTTAGACCTGTTAAGAACCGGTGACCTTTACATTCCACCACACGTCCCTCAAAAACTCCTCTATCGAGAAGCCATGTTTTACGGCCTCATGGACCACGTCCGATCGGCAAAATGGGGCCAATTCGACGGCAACCGTCTTCACCCGTCAAATTCCGTCACCGGCCGGGCACCCGGCGACGGCACGGCCATCCGAGCATCACCTGACGGCGGCTGCTGTGTCGCTCATGGAAGCATGGTCCACATATACGATTGGATGTTGGAAGAACACCCACCTATTAACCTCGATTACCAACGGGTCAATGATGCGGGTTGGGTGGGCCCGGTTGACCCGACTGCGCTCGTGATCAGCACTTGCGAGCGGCTTGGGAGAGGCCAAGGAGGGATGGGACTTTTCAATTCGACAACTGGAGAGTTACGGTACAAGTTTAACGTGACGCACGAGGGTGTCGCTAAAAGTTACACCGCGGGTGCTTTGAGTTTTAGCGACGGTGATAAGTTGTTTTCAAGTTGTAAAGGGCGGAGTAACGAATACGGGATTGGTGTTTGGGACCAGAACACGGGTCAACAAGTCGATTTCTTCTACGAACCACCCGGGTGGTCGCTCGGGGATGCCGACAAGCTTCAATGGTTAAACGGTAGGAATTGCTTGTTAGTTGCCACTTTGTTTCCTAGAAAAGACAATTGTTACATTAGTTTGCTCGATTTTCGGTCAAAGTCAATGGTTTGGTCGTGGTCCGACATGTGGTCTCCGGCAAATAGCGATGACCGGCGTGTTCGAGACGCTATCGCCATGGAAGAAAATAGCTCGATATGTGTCGTGAATGAGTTTGAGGATTTAGGGTTTATGGACTTGCGGCGTGACTCGGGGTCGGTTAGATGGAGCTCACGGAGTCGGTTAATGAAGGGGAAAATGCCCGACGAGCCGTGTTACCCGAAACTCGCGTTGCACGATGGCCAATTGTTTTCGTCCATGAACGATTGCATCTCGGTGTTTTGTGGGTCCGATTGGGTTCTAACGTCGAGGCTCAGAAGGAGTTTTGGCGGCTCGATTTGCGACTTCTCGATCGGGGGCGATCGGCTATTCGCTCTTCATAGCGAAGAAAATGTGTTCGATATTTGGGAAACTCCGCCACCACCCATCGTGTGAATTTGTTTTGAAACTGTTTTCATATGGTGCTTTAGTTATTAGTTGCTAATCATAGAGATTTACAAAAACAGTTTTCATTGTTTTCGTTTACTTTTTTCAGAGCTGAGATTTTTACATCCAGAGCAATCTTATTGTAATGGTTTTCACATCATGCATTAAAACTTGTACATTGCTCTGGATATGGAAAAAAAAGCAAGTTACATTATTATGTTTTCAGTTTTGTGTTTTCATTGCTTTTTCCAGAGCTGAGATCTTTAGACCCAGATCAATCCTGCTATGAAAAGTTGTGCAAACATGCTTTAAGGTTTGTACATTGGAGTGCATGTGGAAAGGGTGTTATCTTATCTGATTTCTCTTTGACCATTCACTTTTGCAAAGGGGGGTTCTTGGGCATGTGGTTGTTAACTGACTCCAAAACTAACTCTGCTTGCAATTGGTGGTTTCCTGCCACGGTGTTGATTTCACATATGGGTTCTGCCACTTTTTGACTCCTATAATAAGGAAATACACCTATTGGGGTATGCCAGCTTTTGTGGATTTGGACATTAGAAAATGGGTACTGTAAATCAGAATAAGTCTCATTGTTACAACTTGTACATTGTGCAATGTTCAGTTGTACCTTGAACTTCTTCACCTATCCTTACCAGTGTTGTCAAACATAAACGGTCTTGAGATAAGATGTATGCAGATTTTGCCGATCTTGCATCTGTATCTGAGACTGCATAACTAGCGAATTACAACTTTATTGTACTGTAACTGATGCATTGATCTTTACAGCACTGAGAAGACCCCCGACTTGCACAACTGTAAGCCACAGATTTGGAAAAAGACGTCTTTTAAAGTCAAGATTATAAAAGAGTGCAAAAATCCTGCATAGCTAAAACGCACATATAACATACCAAAGAAACTCTCTATCTCTATCAAAAGATATCGCAAACCCATCTAAACAATCCCACTTCCCCCAAAGAAACTCCCGTACCTTTTGCTTTATACAGTTGATCCATTTCCGGTTATATTGAACATATCATAATGCATAAAGTAGAATACTTTTGTTTGCTCTCTTGGTTTGTAAGAGTAGTTAAAGCTACTATTGCCAAACCGTTTTCGAATGGTTCCATAGAATAAAGTTGATAGCTTTTTGGCTTTTAAGATGGTATATCATCACTTTTCTAGAATGGAGATTTTATCATATCCAAAATAATGAATAATGTTGTCAACTGACTTGTACATCATGCAGTAAAATGTGTGCAAAAAAAGAAGGCAAGCCTTTAACATCATGTGATTCAAAATTTAAGAATCTTGGGTGTTTTTAACCTCTAAAACACAATGCTTTTAAGATGGCAAATCTCTTTTCCCAAAACCTAAAAAGACTTGTACATTATGCATTAAAACTTGTCCAGAAAAGGGGGCTATGGCTATCCTTAAGATCATGTGCTTCAAAATTTAAGAATCTTGGATGGATCTAACCTCTAAAACCTGCACAGGGGATGGAGTAAAACACTCGCTTGACCAGACCTCAAGATCCTGACCATTGTCTTGTTTTCTGGTCTTCTCTGCCATTCACTTGAATCTGGTTCAATTTTATAATGCAGCTCTTCTCAAGTCTTCCAACTAATCAAATATACCATTAAATAAAGTTCAAAAATGGCCTTGTTTGACCAAATTTCAAATAAAAATAGTAGTAGCAACAGGATCAACGCGGACAAACATCAATAAATCAATACTAAACAACTTATCTTGATTAATTTAGTTTGGGTTGGCAAATCGAGGGTCATCTGTCAGTAAGATTTATTTATGTGTGTGTGTGTATATATATATATATATATATATTTATAAGGTTCTGGTTCCAACGATTATTGACAGAAACCTGAGATTTCATGAATTATTAAACAAGATAGTTGCAGGCATTAGTCCACCAACTAAAACTGCGTCTCAGATCATTTATTATAGAGCCGGTTGGTAGATCCAACTCATGTAAAACAAGAGGGATTTTGTTTTCTATTATATCCTTTAATGAAAGAATAAACTTGCACGAATAACGGATATGAACTACCAAGAAGCTTCTTTTAAAGGGAAAGAACATTATTAAATCTACTAATATATTAATTATAAGTAAAGAGCATTAATTAGATTGATATTGAATAGTCTGAGACAATGTTTGAAAACCCGTACTAGCCCAGTATTCAAATTGCTGAATAGGAAACGCTAGAACCTGATTAACACCATTGAACCAGCAATTAGATGACTCGAGTTGTCCAACAGGTTGGCCAGTTTTCGTTGAGGTTATTTGGATTATATCTTACTGTGTTTTACCAAAAATTTTCAATTCTCCATTTTACGAGGACTAATCTACATTTCTCCTCTCATCAAGTAAAATGTCCCTACCAAAATTCAGTTTTCATTTCTCCAGAGTCCCTCTGACCGCACCTCCGGGTGGCAAATACTATGATTGTTTGGTTTGGTTTGGTTTGGTTTCGACCTCAAATCTTTTTCTCTGTCTTGCCTCAGATTTCTTCTTCACCACTTTGGTAGAAGACTTCAACAATTGTAGAACCACAATGGAAGTTTATTCAAAAATTTGTGGTGTTGCGGTATTAAATTGTTTATTTTTATAACATAATATGTTTGTTTATAGGAAAATAACATATAAGCAGGAGGGTTTGGTCATTGGTCATCCACCTTGGACTTTAAGACTTGCATTTTAGGTGGGTCTCTTAGACATCCAGAGTGCATGTAATGACCGAACAAATTTTGTGCAGGTATTGTTGGTAGTTTACAAACTCTATATTTTGTATTCCTTATGTAGTTATGGCATCACTGGCCTATAAAGATCCAGCCATGTGTCCAGACCCGTAGCCTTTCCTTGTCGATTAACTGTCCAAGTTTTAAAGTAATGTTTAAAAATGTGAGATGGGAATTTTGTATACACGTATATTAGACATAGCGATACACAAGAGAGCAGAAATCATACTTCTTTCCGGATTCTGATGCAAAGATTTGTGGGATACCTGCAGTTTGTAGCTTTGAATCCTTGAGGTTTAGTGTGGGATTGATACGTTGATATCATGACAACGAAATTCTATGATGTCCTGTAGAAAAGAAAGGATATGTCGTATTTGTAATATATGTCATACAGATTACTCATTACCATTTATCATACTTCTAGAACTTTTTAGAACTTGTAAACTTTAACGGGGTGACACTTGTTTTTCTACACAAAGTAGTACAAGCAAATAAAATTCCATCACCAATACGAGCAGAAAACATATACCAACCCATCAGAATACATAGGGTGAACACAAACAGAAAACTAATACTGTCAAACCATCACAACACAAAGGAATGTAATAGCCTGCAAGAAAGAAAATGTATGCCAACATCCAGTCACCCTCAAACTCATTTACCTCTGCGGATTTATTATTTTTCAAATTTTAAACAATAGGTTTCAATAATGTACTTCTAAAAGCCAAAATGTCTCTGATTTAAATAGGAGGGATGCTCTTATACTCCCTCTGTTCCGTATAATACTTATGGCTGGATGCCCATATATAAATTATACATTTCTTTAACGCGATTTTTTTTTAAAGTCAATTGATTAATATACCCTTGAAGACCCTATAGACCATTTACCCACTTATTTAGTTGTTATCCATTCCAACAAAAGAAATATGTCTGTATGCATGTCCGTGCAAGTATATGCATGATAACCAAATGAGGGTAATTTGGTAACTTTTAACAAAACCAAAGTATCTATTAGTCTCCATGACATGTACAAGAACGATCGTTACCAACACCATATGTGGTAATAAAGTCACTCATTGTGATGAGAAGATCACACCCACCCCTCTTCACATAATGTAAGGAAAGAGACTGTGTGAAAGACTTCCTCACCAACCTTTTGCAAAGCTAAAGGAACATTGGTGCAATAGGTCACACTTCTATCAACACCATATGTGGTTAACAAGTAAAAAGTAAGTTGTCTGCTAAAAAGTTATATGTTAATTACGACATAGCAACCAAACAAAAAAGCGAATTCAGCCAGCAAATTGAAACCTAAAAGAGGACATTACACAATTTAAGTTTGTTCTTGCATGATGTCGGTCATACTTGAGGAGCTTTGGCTTATAGGAGTACATGCGAATCATGGAAAGTCCAAATGCGTATGAAGTTGCACATATCAAAACATAAACATACCTTCATGTAATCATTAAATTAATGGAAGAAAGTATTATATATATTTATGTAAGTGCTACTTACAGATTTAACAACCCCATATAGGAGTAGAAAGATTTATTACGTGGACCACACTCCCCTGCATGTTAGATACATTATATCATATTATATATGGAGGAGCTCCTCACATAATCTCTTTCCCTCTATACAATTTCATAATTTACTGAACCTCCCCTTTTCAGCAATATAATGGCATTGTTATTGTTTCTAATTCTATAACTCCATGTTCACGGGATTCAGCGACCTCATTGATAAACTAAAACACATGGTGAGACAACCACCAAACAGTGGATGAACCGTGACCAGGGTGATGCATTTTTCTGTGCCTACCGTTAGGAGCACACAGAGAGAAGTAAATTGCAGGAACAGAAAATCTGAATACACATTGACACTGTATTTATGTGGTTTGATAATTTGCCAACATCCACAATCGTTGTTAGGATTTTGTTATTCACTCATGGATTTAGGTAGCATTTCTGTGAATTTCTGCAACAAAAAAAAATGTTGTCCGGTTTACAATACAAACCCGGAATCTCACGGACCTCCTTTGCATTATCCTTAGAGATGTATTGATTTCCCTTTTAGCAGTTTTGAGGAAATGAAAATTAAACAAGGTTTGAGATGCACCATATTATTAGCCTTCTCTCTGTTATACCTTATCCATTGAGAATGGAAAATCAAATGGTTAACCCTGAGGATGAAAAGTTAAGTTTTTTTCCAAGAAATTACATCAAACTTTTGGGGCCCTAATTTTATGTTGTTTAGGTGTAATCAACGAATGTAAAACTATAGGCCACCTTAGTGCCTCAGTAGACAAAAATAATACGCTGCATCATCACCTCGGTAATTTGTATATATGTATCTTTGTTATCTCAGTTAGCATTGTAATCAAAATGTGTAGGCGGGCCTCCAAAAAGATTGGAGCGTCCCTGATTTTGTTGCTAAAACCTAAATGCATTATGCGTCTAGTTCTTAAAAATATCCGTAAACCCTAAATCAACTAAAAGTTATAAAAATCCAACTCCAAAAGCTGCATTCTACATGAAGAAAACCTAAATCTCAAAGTTAAATAATCCATCCGTGAAGAGATGGGTTTGTATCTGATGATTGATGACACAAATCAACGGCAATGAATTGGAATTTATTGTAATCAATCTTAAAGGTTAAAGCAAGCAAGCATAACAATGTCTGAAGTGAATCCAATGTGCTATAAGATTGACGGATTTTAATGTATCCTTGAAGAAGAAGGTAGAGTATCCAAAAACAGAAAATAATTTAATTGGCGAGAGATCAGTTGCCACTCACCAGTAAAACACGGTGGTCGGCTGGAAAGAAATAATGTCGCCGGCGTGTGGATTTCCGGCACCTTGCTCTTTTTTTTTTTTCCCGATAAGAGAATGACATACGTTGAGTCGTATGCTGACTGGACACAGAAGATAGCAGCCCAAACATTGTGGAAGATAGGGCTGGCGGAACGAATAAACTTTTACCTCTACTATTCTATTAAAGTTCTAATACGGTTTTTGGAAAAATTAGTTTTGGTAAACAGTTTTTGGAAAGCCACTTTTTCCGCTCCATGACTTTAATCTAGGTTTATTTATTTGATATTACAATTTCAAAAGTTATGTTTCTTTATTGTATTATAGTTATGTACCCGCTACAATGTAGCAGGCATCTGTATGTAAAATTTTACATTTTCTTTTAAACGAAAAGAGTTATATGCCACGAATTCCACCTACGGATCTCTAGTATCCACCTTATTAAGCCAAGTCATACTCAATCATACAAATATGCATAGAAACAAGATCAGGTATCACACAACAACAATATTGTAAATGAGTATAGTTGATATTTAGATATTATAAATTGTAAAATCCAAATTTAAAGGCCTACGAACCTGTTAAACTTTCTAAGTGTTCTTTTAATAAATTTGGATTTTACACTTTATAATATCTAAATATCAGTATTTGTATAATTTCTTATTTATAACTCCATTTTGTTATTTGCATTTTGACATAAAACATAGAAGATGAAACCGGACAAAATAACTTTAAGATCTTTTAAAAAGCGGGGACATGTGTTTCCTAACCAAACACTTTTCTCATCTTTTCCTTCCACACTTCTCTCAGCTTATCCTTCCTTTCCCCTGCCAACTTTAAACAAACCAATCCCGACGTGCCTCGAGTCAGGTCATATCACACCAATGTTTGTGAGTGCCGTAAAGCCTTTTTATTTTGTGGAAGTGCCATATCATCTCTACATTTCTGGATAAAAATAACATCTTATCGACCAACATTAACTCCGATTAACATCAAAGATCTTATAGAATGATCCAAAAATGAAAAAAAAATAAAAAAAAACTCCACTGCAACCTTCACCCTACTTGGCCTGTCATTCATGTTCAAAAGAAGCTATGCTTCAGACGTTCCTCGACAATGTTAATCCTAATTGCCCTTCCATCCAAACTCTACATCACATGAAGAAATCACCAAAAAGTTCAATAGTAAATCTATTCAACTCTAAAATCTCAAATTCTTTCAAGTTTCAAGATGCCATAAGTCTATTACATCTATACATATATTTGATTCAAATATCCATACATAAAAACATTTGCATCTACAAAAAAATAGTTTACATTGGTTTGCATAGACTGAAACTTAAAGACAAACCCCTTTCTAAGGTAATATATCCAAAAATTGTTATAAACATTAAAAGTGAATGTGGCATACATATATATATTTGTGTGTATAGGATAAAACTGAAGAAACCAGTTGCTAAATAGGCACCATCCAAGTATTTAAACCCACTTCAGCACAATATATCAAAGTGCTTGAAGATTCCATAGAATAAAAAAAAAACTATCAACTAAAAGTTGAATAGAACATAAAAATTCAGACTCGGGTCAGTGGATATTTTAATTTGTTAGAAATACATGTAAGGCGACCTAATAGTTGGGGTTTCTCTATTTTCGTTTTGGCATTTAGACCGAGCGCTTGAAGTTACTAAAATTTACCGACAAATATTTTAATCAATCCGTACAATTAAAAATGAGTAATCTAAAGTGGCAAATAAAGGGATATTAAGTAGTTTATTAGATAACTTAACCATAGATGCAAAAGCACAACAAAGAAAGAATGAAAGGGGGAAAGGACAATAAGCAGCAAATCAATCAAGGGTCACAAGTAATGACAATATTCTTGCAAACTTATTTTAAACTGGGTAATGATCACCAGCTAATTTAGAGGACTACAAGAAGTTACATAGTTAAAACTAAAAGTGCAACCAGATTCTAGATAACTTGTTCAATGGTCATGACACATGTAAAAGTCAGTGATCAATACCAGCTAATGCCTAATTGAAGCGATTTAAATCATATAACATAGTTACAATGCGACCAAATTCCCTACTCAAGGAGAATATATGATTATTTATTTAATATTTACATGTCAACAATTCTATCACAAGACAAGTTGTTCATTAAAGAGACCTACTATAATTTAATGCAATATTTAACAATTTCATCAAAACTACCAAAAGCTTACTTGGGTAAGTGTTTACTTATCACTTACTTACCGGATAAAAATGTAGTCCACCAAAATGACACTGTATGTAACAATTTACCCGGTTAGCGCTAACCCATGGTAAGAGTTGCCGCCCTCACTTACCGGGTAAGACTCCGGTCCTTGCCTTTGCTCTTACCGGGTAAGATGTGTGGTCCTTGTCATATGCATCCGGTAAGGTAATGTGGCTTGGTAAGTGCTTACTCGGGTAAGCGTTTGGTAAACGGCCACATAAGTGGTGACTAATCAAATTTATTACAAATGACAGTCAAAGTGTTTTACATAGGAATATACCTCTAACTTTTCCTACCACAAGTACTTTAAAGAAACAACTTATTCTCATCAACATAATGTAAAGCTCCCGTTGATATAGAATTATCAACAAAATGTATATAAGTAATAAGATCTTGAGAATAAAACCTTGTACGTATTTGCATATTCAAAATAATAATGCAAAACCTTTCCGAACACACAGCTTTTGATCACTTCAATACCCAAACAACTAAAACGATATCAGTTAAACAACTTTGTCATCAACAGTCAACAAATGCTAATAAACCCACACCTTGAATTAGATTATAATAATATAGAAACAAAATCCTATGCTCAAGCGCTTTGTTGTGCATCCAAATTCCAAAAGCCCTTAACGACTCGTGCAATATTTCTTAGAAGAAACAAAAAAGCTAAAAAATTATGCACACACTCTCTTTGTTCAAATACTCAGTTGCGTATTAGTTGAAACAAAGGCAACTGTCAACTGTCAATAGTCAACATACCGTAAAAATGAAGATTGTATTTTCAATACAAACAAATGACTCCTCTGGTGTGTACGACACCGTATTTAAGAAATGAAGATATAACTAAATTTTTTGGGCAAGTGGAGGAGAACTACTCAACTACAGACCTTGTATGTCAAATACTGGATTTGCTAATGAAATCAAACCTATTTATTCACAAGCTATCACCAACTAATTTATGAGCATCACCTTAAAACTCTTAACTCTTCTAATAAGTAACTTTCTTAGAACAATCTTTATGAAATTCTGGAACAAATTTTCTGAAGCTCGTTGCTCAAAAAAGGCAAGTTGAAGATGAATCAAATACAAGTTCTCGATAGAGACAAATGTTGTTTAATAACAGATCAAACCTGGATCGAAATAATGTGTTCTTCCCACGGGTTTTGCTTGAAAGAATGTGTGAGCAGATGGACTTGCAACAAAGCATCAAACTTGGATCAAAAACCTGATGCAAAAAGTGATGTTAACCTGCAAAATCGTCATCTAAATCAAAATCTGATGCAAAAAGTGGTATTTTATTTTCTCTAATACCTGTATTGTACAAGGATGGATTAGGAACATCCAATATGAAAATTAAAAGCTATCTCTGCAGTTAAAATCTTAACACTTCATAACATACATTTGAAATGGAGCTCCAAATGAACACCTAAACATAGTTCAATACGATATAAGTTTCTATAAAATATCATACATTACATTATTAGTGTAATGTAGGCATAACCCTGTCCATAAACTATTATTACACGTTTACACTTTTAAATCAATAAAAGACAATTTACCTGTACTTACAACAATTTCAAACTAAAATATCTTCCAAGATAGGGCCCACTTCAAAATTATGTTCAAAATGCTCCACAACAACTCATTTGTTCCAAAAAAGACTATTTTTATGGAAGATACCACATAATAAACTGAACCCAATAAACCCCTCAATGCAATTATACAGACTCACATAACACACACAATAAACAAAGTTAGGTTAACCGGAACCGTAAGTGAAACCCCCCCCCCTTGATAAATGGGTTTGCGCACTATTGTAGACATTTAACTTCATCAAACTATTTCTAATACTTCTGATAAAAAGTCAACCAAACAAAACAATAACGTTAAACTATTTCTAATCTAAGCAACTACCTAACTAAGCAAGAAAGAAACAAAAGCAGTCTAATAGCTTCTTGTGGTCACAATATAGAGTAAATCAACAAACTTTACACCTAAAATGAAATGAAATGCTGTAATACACAGCTTACAGCATAAACAAATAATTTAGCAAAATCAAGGTTGTAAGTTTAGTATTAACTCTATTCCTGATCCATTTCAAAATCCTAAAATAGATTGGATTCTATTTAACTTGTAGCAACAATACCACAAAATATACAAAATCATATGAAACCGTAAGAATTTTGAACTTTAGAGTTAACTTGATTGCTAGTCAGATCATTACTCATTCCAGAACCGAGAGGGATCAAGAAGAAGAAAATGGGCCAATAAAGAAGAAACAAAGACTGTGGATAAAAAAAGATTTATAACTAACCTTCAAAACAAAGTATGTGATATCCTTCACATATCTATGACCTTTCTTGATCATCCTTTCCCATTTCAACAAAATAGCTATATCGATATAAAATGCAATACAAAATCAAACAAAATACGAAAACTGAAATATAAAGATTTACAAAATCGAAAGTGTAGTGAAAGTCATATTCCTTTTCACCTGGAACTCAGTCGATTTCAAGCCCTAATCGTGGATCAAAAGATTTTGATTAGCCAACCCTGTTTGGTTTGCATCGAGGGATTCTAGATATGAAATCGGTATGTGTGTGAAAACTGAAATACTCAAATCAGATGATGAAATCGAGGGACAAGACCACCTACCTTGAAGAAAAAAATTTGCATAAATCAGAAACTTGAATGTTCGCTAGGTTAATTTCGTTAGGGAGGTGGGGCGGTTCTTCAGATATAAGTGGCATAGTAGAAAGGAAAATGAAGAGATGAAGATTAACTCGAACTGTAACTCGAACTCGAAGATATGAAGACTAATTGAACTCTTCCTCAACCCTAACCGAAGATATGAAGAAGTTGAACTCGAAGGCGCGGTTGAAGATCAGCAGTCGAGAATTGAAATAGAAAAGAAATGGTGAATGGAACTCGCATAAAACCAGGAAGGTTGAAGATCGTGGGATATTATCATCTTTTAGGACGTGGGGTTAGAATTCAGAAGTGTGGAGGTGTGAACTGAGACGACGGGAGAGAAATTAGGGCCATTTGGGAGGATCGTGACCCAGTTGAAAATTGAAGGAGGAGAGATCGCAGGAGAGAAATCAGGCGTGTTGGGGAGAGAAATCAGGCATTTCTCAAGCGTGAGGGGGAGAGCGTTGGAGATAGAATCCGTGAAATTAGGAATTTAAACGGCCCAGATTAAACCAAAATCAGTTAGACTCGGCTCCATCCATAAATATATAATTCTAGATATGAAATGGGTATGTGTGTGAAAACTGAAATACTCAAATCAGATGATGAAATCGAGGGAGAAGACCACCTACCTTGAAGAAAATTTTTTGCTTAAATCAGAAACTTGAATGTTCGCTAGGTTAATTTCGTTAGGGAGGTGGGGCGGTTCTTCAGATATAAGTGGCATAGTAGAAACTAAAAAAGAAAATGAAGATATGAAGATTAACTGGAACTGTAACTCGAACTCGAAGATATGAAGACTAATTGAACTCTTCCTCAACCCTAACCGAAGATATGAAGAAGTTGAACTCGAAGGCGCGGTTGAAGATCAACAGTCGAGTATTGAAATAGAAAAGAAATGGTGAATGGAACTCGCATAAAACCAGGAAGGTTGAAGATCGTGGGATATTATCATCTTTTAGGACGTGGGGTTAGAATTCAGAAGTGTGGAGGTGTGAACTGAGACGACGGGAGAGAAATTAGGGCCATTTGGGAGGATCGTGACCCAGTTGAAAATTGAAGGAGGAGAGATCGCAGGAGAGAAATCAGGCGTGTTGGGGAGAGAAATCAGGCATTTCTCAAGTGTGAGGGGGAGAGCGTTGGAGATAGAATCTGTGAAATTAGGAATTTAAACGGCCCATATTAAAAATCAGATGATTTTAAACGGCCCAGATTAAACCAAAATCGGTTAGACTCGGCTCCATCCATATATATATATAATTCTAGATATGAAATGGGTATGTGTGTGAAAACTAAAATACTCAAATCAGATGATGAAATCGAGGGAGAAGACCACCTACCTTGAAGAAATTTTTTTGCATAAATCAGAAACTTGAATGTTCACTAGGTTAATTTCGTTAGGGAGGTGGGGCGATTCTTCAGATATAAGTGGCATAGTAGAAACTAGAAAGGAAAATGAAGAGATGAAGATTAACTCGAACTGTAACTCGAACTCAAAGATATGAAGACTAATTGAACTCTTCCTCAACCCTAACCGAAGATATGAAGAAGTTGAACTCGAAGGCGCGGTTGAAGATCAACAGTCGAGTATTGAAATAGAAAAGAAATGGTGAATGGAACTCGCATAAAACCAGGAAGGTTGAAGATCGTGGGATATTATCATCTTTTAGGACGTGGGGTTAGAATTCAGAAGTGTGGAGGTATGAACTGAGACGACGGGAGAGAAATTAGGGCCATTTGGGAGGATCGTGACCCAGTTGAAAATTGAAGGAGGAGAGATCGCAGGAGAGAAATCAGGCGTGTTGGGGAGAGAAATCAGGCATTTCTCAAGCGTGAGGGGGAGAGCGTTGGAGATAGAATCCGTGAAATTAGGAATTTAAACGGCCCATATTAAAAATCAGATGATTTTAAACGGCCCAGATTAAACCAAAATCGGTTAGACTCGGCTCCATCCATATATATATATATATATATATATATATATATATATAATTCTAGATAAGAAATGGGTATATGTGTGAAAACTGAAATACTCAAATCAGAAGATGAAATCGAGGGAGAAGACCACCTACTTTGAAGAAAAAAATTTGCATAAATCAGAAACTTGAATGTTCGCTAGGTTAATTTCGTTAGGGAGGTGGGGCGGTTCTTCAGATATAAGTGGCATAGTAGAAAGGAAAATGAAGAGATGAAGATTAACTCGAACTGTGACTCGAACTCGAAGATATGAAGACTAATTGAACTCTTCCTCAACCCTAACCGAAGATATGAAGAAGTTGAACTCGAAGGCGCGGTTGAAGATCAGCAGTCGAGAATTGAAATAGAAAAGAAATGGTGAATGGAACTCGCATAAAACCAGGAAGGTTGAAGATCGTGGGATATTATCATCTTTTAGGACGTGGGGTTAGAATTCAGAAGTGTGGAGGTGTGAACTGAGACGACGGGAGAGAAATTAGGGCCATTTGGGAGGATCGTGACCTAGTTTAAAATTGAAGGAGGAGAGATCGCATGAGAGAAATCAGGCGTGTTCGGGAGAGAAATCAGGCATTTCTCAAGCGTGAGGGGGAGAGCGTTGGAGATAGAATTCGTGAAATTAGGAATTTAAACGGCCCAGATTAAACCAAAATCGGTTAGACTCGGCTCCATCCATATATATATATATATATATATATATATATATATAATTCTAGATATGAAATGGGTATGTGTGTGAAAACTGAAATACTCAAATCAGATGATGAAATCGAGGGAGAAGACCACCTACCTTGAAGAAATTTTTTTGCTTAAATCAGAAACTTGAATGTTCGCTAGGTTAATTTCGTTAGGGAGGTGGGGCGGTTCTTCAGATATAAGTGGCATAGTAGAAACTAGAAAAGAAAATGAAGATATGAAGATTAACTGGAACTGGAACTGTAACTCGAACTCGAAGATATGAAGACTAATTGAACTCTTCCTCAACCCTAACCGAAGATATGAAGAAGTTGAAATCGAAGGCGCGGTTGAAGATCAGCAGTCGAGAATTGAAATAGAAAAGAAATGGTGAATGGAACTCGCATAAAACCAGGAAGGTTGAAGATCGTGGGATATTATCATCTTTTAGGACGTGGGGTTAGAATTCAGAAGTGTGGAGGTGTGAACTGAGACGACGGGAGAGAAATTAGGGCCATTTGGGAGGATCGTGACCCAGTTGAAAATTGAAGGAGGAGAGATCGCAGGAGAGAAATCAGGCGTGTTGGGGAGAGAAATCAGGCATTTCTCAAGCGTGAGGGGGAGAGCGTTGGAGATAGAATACGTGAAATTAGGAATTTAAACGGCCCAGATTAAAAATCAGATGATTTTAAACGGCCCAGATTAAACCAAAATCGGTTAGACTCGGCTCCATCCATATATATATATATATATAATTCTAGATATGAAATGGGTATGTGTGTGAAAACTGAAATACTCAAATCAGATGATGAAATCGAGGGAGAAGACCACCTACCTTGAAGAATTTTTTTTGCATAAATCAGAAACTTGAATGTTCTCTAGGTTAATTTCGTTAGGGAGGTGGGGCGGTTCTTCAGATATAAGTGGCATAGTAGAAACTAGAAAAGAAAATGAAGATATGAAGATTAACTCGAACTGTGACTCGAACTCGAAGATATGAAGACTAATTGAACTCTTCCTCAACCCTAACCGAAGATATGAAGAAGTTGAACTCGAAGGCGCGGTTGAAGATCAGCAGTCGAGAATTGAAATAGAAAAGAAATGGTGAATGGAACTCGCATAAAACCAGGAAGGTTGAAGATCGTGGGATATTATCATCTTTTAGGACGTGGGGTTATAATTCAGAAGTGTGGAGGTGTGAACTGAGACGACGGGAGAGAAATTAGGGCCATTTGGGAGGATCGTGACCCAGTTGAAAATTGAAGGAGGAGAGATCGCAGGAGAGAAATCAGGCGTGTTGGGGAGAGAAATCAGGCATTTCTCAAGCGTGAGGGGGAGAGCGTTGGAGATAGAATCCGTGAAATTAGGAATTTAAACGGCCCAGATTAAACCAAAATCGGTTAGACTCGGCTCTATCCATATATATATATATATATATATATAATCCTAGATATGAAATGGGTATGTGTGTGAAAACTGAAATACTCAAATCAGATGATGAAATCGAGGGAGAAGACCACCTACCTTGAAGAAAAAAATTTGCTTAAATCAGAAACTTGAATGTTCGCTAGGTTAATTTCGTTAGGGAGGTGGGGCGGTTCTTCAGATATAAGTGGCATAGTAGAAACTAGAAAAGAAAATGAAGATATGAAGATTAACTGGAACTGTAACTCGAACTCGAAGATATGAAGACTAATTGAACTCTTCCTCAACCCTAACCGAAGATATGAAGAAGTTGAACTCGAAGGCGCGGTTGAAGATCAGCAGTCGAGAATTGAAATAGAAAAGAAATGGTGAATGGAACTCGCATAAAACCAGGAAGGTTGAAGATCGTGGGATATTATCATCTTTTAGGACGTGGGGTTAGAATTCAGAAGTGTGGAGGTGTGAACTGAGACGACGGGAGAGAAATTAGGGCCATTTGGGAGGATCGTGACCCAGTTGAAAATTGAAGGAGGAGAGATCACAGGAGAGAAATCAGGCGTGTTGGGGAGAGAAATCAGGCGTGTTGGGGAGAGAAATCAGGCATTTCTCAAGCGTGAGGGGGAGAGCTTTGGAGATAGAATCCGTGAAATTAGGAATTTAAACGGCCCAGATTAAAAATCAGATGATTTTAAACGGCCCAGATTAAACCAAAATCGGTTAGACTCGGCTCCATCCACACACACACACACACACACACACACATATATATATATATATATATATATATATATATATATATATAATTCTAGATAAGAAATGGGTATGTGTGTGAAAACTGAAATACTCAAATCAGATGATGAAATCGAGGGAGAAGACCACCTACCTTGAAGAATTTTTTTTGCATAAATCAGAAACTTGAATGTTCGCTAGGTTAATTTCGTTAGGGAGGTGGGGCGGTTCTTCTGATATAAGTGGCATAGTAGAAACTAGAAAGGAAAATGAAGAGATGAAGATTAACTCGAACTGTAACTCGAACTCGAAGATATGGAGACTAATTGAACTCTTCCTCAACCCTAACCGAAGATATGAAGAAGTTGAACTCAAAGGCGCGGTTGAAGATCAGTAGTCGAGAATTGAAATAGAAAAGAAATGGTGAATGGAACTCGCATAAAACCAGGAAGGTTGAAGATCGTGGGATATTATCATCTTTTAGGACGTGGGGTTAGAATTCAGAAGTGTGGAGGTGTGAATTCTGATTTTTTCAGTCAAAATATTCACAAACTTAAACAAGAGCAGTAAAGGTTTGTGTGAATTCTGATTTGTATTGCATCGAAATGGGTTTTTTGGTTAATGTTTTTTTAGAAAAGAAGAAAATATATTTCGTGTGACCATATTGTGAACTGTGAAACTGTTAGATGTTTGACTTTTATCTCTAATTGAACTGTGAAACATGTTGCATTACATAATGCACTCAAAGTGTTTGATGGAATGCTAGCTTATTAATTTTTCCACTCAATTAATGAAAATAGGATCAAGACATTCCATAAATTATATAATACTTTCGGATATGAAATGCGTTGTATGTTAGTTCCGTTTTCTTGATTATCAGCTGAATCATCTTTATGTTGCGTCTTCTTTTTCTTAAATATGAAAGACACATGATCATCATCAATTGCATCATGTTTCTTGATGGATTCAGTACTAATAGTAGTGATTCCTAAAATTGGTCAACATAGGTGTAAACTGAGCACTAGCTCTTTCTAATGTATGGGCACCATAACTATAAACTTATACATTGTAGAACCTACAGTCTACACAGATAATGTTCCTTGGTGTTCTGCTATTGATCAAACGTATAAAAAACGGTTTTTATTTCATCTTCAACAATAATTATCAATTCAGGAACATTAAATTTGTTATATAAGTATTTAATTTAGGGACTGAGGGAGTACGATGAACCCAACTGAAGATCTATGGATTAATGAAACGTTAAATGAATCAATCAAGATTTATGAACATGATTAGCAGCAGTAATTACTACTGTTAATTTAATCAAACATTGCATACCTTCATTGTCTTCTTTCTTGGTACAAGAGCTAGCATGAAACTTGATTGTAGTTTAGGTTTATAAAACAATGCAGTTAACTTTAATCAACCATTGAAAATTTGATTAGATTGCTCATGAATTGCTCCTTTCAAGTTGACAAAAAAAATGAATTTAACTTATTAAATTGATACCATTGCATTAGATATAAAGTTGGTTCATGACATGTTTCTTTGTTGCACTTATTCAATGAAACATATGAAATCGAGTAAATCATGAAACCATACGTTTGAACATTTACATGGATAAGGCTATGATTAACAATCACAAAAATATTTGATGTTGATCGTTGCATAGATTAAGTAAAAGTTTTTGTTTGTAGGGCGGATAACAGTTGGTAAGTCGGCCTCTTCCCCTCTAATGCAAACAAAGAGCCTGGAATTGGCAGTACAAGGACAAGACAAGGAGACAAAATGAGCTTGAAAGCCGCCAAAGGTAAAGCGCATGACGCAAAAGAGGGTATGAAATATATTCCAAAACGTAATTAATGATATAATTTGTTTAACTATAGTAAGAATGTATTGCATAAAATCCAAAGTTTATATCTATTTTTATTTTATGGTAAAGGGGATTGTATAGTACTACATTGCATTATCTGTGAATATGTCGTGTTGCGACCTTTTTAAAGTATGCAACATTAAAAGAATGGCCTACGTAGTTAACTTGTATGAAGCCAGGTAAACTAGGAAAGGCGATATGTAATGAAAACATCAAGAACCTAAAAAAGGGTTGCAATAATATTATAATTTAGTATTAGTAGTTTCTTTTGATTCTCATTTCAAGCAATGCATCAAATAAGGATTTCATCATTTTGATGAAGTGTATTTTAACAACAGATGACATGTATTGTTTCATGTATAATGTTTAATGATATGTGTAAATAGTGATAACAATTTTGAAATGGAAAATCCAGGTTATAATACATAGTATGTCGAGATGATTGCAATGAATGAGGAAATAAGAGACAAGGCACGACCCTACAAACGAGAGAAAGTAAGTATTGAATCAGAGAACAGGAAAGGCCTGCTAAAGAAGATTGTATGAAGGATAATATGAAAGGTATTACCATTAATAACTTAGATTCATTACTTGAAAATTTTCATGATTTGAAACACCAATTTATTATAATAATATGCACATAACATGATGGCGGTAAGCAACCGTCTTCAAAACATGCTATCAAAACATGGGGATAGCAGGAGAGGTAGGTAACGTGGATTCAAAAATATAATTTCTTATCTTGGCGTATGAAAAAAATTATTCTTTCTTTTGACATTCACAATTTACAAAACTATTAAGGTAAACTTCGTCGAACATAAAGGTTACCAACAAAAACCTAAGAGTAAGATATATATATATATATATATAAATATTATATAATATATCCAATTTTAACTATCTTTACATTTAAATGATTGCATTTGTTACAGATCAGGATTCAGACAATGACTTTGAAATGGGGTTTAAAGACCATGAAACCAGCCCTGTAATGTGCACAAGAAGCAAAAAAACATCATACAAGCGAGAACAGAAACGTTGAAGATGAAACTGTTTTTTATAGCTTTTTCTGTCATCAGGAAGCTTTTCAACTTTTATTGGTGTAACTATAAAATTTGTAATACAGGTGAAGTGAATCCCTCTAACGACAATTGCTTTTGATTCCCAGGATTCATGATATTGATGTACATCTTTGAGACATATCTAGATTTGCGGCAACACACTACTCTCAAGCTGCCAACCCTTTTCCTAAAACTTTGGAATGGGTGATTAGTCAGGAGAAGTTTGAAAAATCTAAAGCTTATAATATTGATAAAAGGTATTTACATTAATTTGATTAATTAATAAATCCCTCCTCGTCATTGATTCATTCCGATTTTGCAATTTGGATCTTTACTTCTAGGTGATATGCATATATTCTTGTTATTTCAAGATCATATAGAAGATTTTATCTCATATTTTGCTCTCTCCATCCCTACATTTTTCAAGTACGTTCTTCGATTTCAACTTCAAGCAATAGGAAAAACTTTAATTTCAAATTGCAACTATGGATTTTCCAGGTACGTCGTCATTTAAAGGGGAAAACTTGTTTTGCAACCAGGTACCCAATTGTTACTATTTCTTTCAATTGCACTCTTCCTCATGATTTTGCATTTGCCTTCATTCTGAGACGATGATAATGCTATCTATTTTAGGGTTGATTAGTGTTGCAAAATGTGTTCTCTTTTCTATAGGGTGTGGAACTGTGTGGGGGATGTTTGATTACTTGTATGGTAATAATTATATGCAATGTGTGTCTAAGCTTAGATTGGAGATTATTTCGGTAATTTTTGGTTTATTGCAAAATGCAGGAAAACGGCGTAGTGCTAGCCAATCTGCTCTTTCATGGCTCAGGATTCACATTGTGTCCGAGAGAAGTGAGGTTGGAGCTAGCGAATTGGATTCCTATTGTCTATCTGATGCTGATGGATTTACCAAACTTGAGAAATTGAGCTGAATATGGTGCTATAATTAGTTAACTGGAAGCTTTCTAAACTTCTGTTTTGGCGAAGCGCAGAAGAATTATGCCACTGACCAGGAAAACAAATACAACTTCACAAGTTACTCGTCATCACCCAGAAATTACAAATCAATACCACATGCCAAAGATGGGAAGGTACTTTCTTGAAGCATCATGCCTGATTTTCAACATATTCCAGGCAAACTCAATAACCCAATGTGCCCAGTCAGCTATACCAGATCAAACGCTTATCACCAATTTATTGCCCACTGATCTAATCATGATGAAATTCGACCTTTTTTCTTTCTTTATTGACCATCTCAAAACTATTGAAGTTGTTAAGAATAAATTTGTATTGTATATGTTGTTTATATACAAAAGTTCTCATTCATCAAGTTATTTGAAATGTGCACACACCTGTTGGATATGCGTTGTTTGTTGCAGTTTATGCTCGAAGTAAGCAGCTGACTCCCTTGTGTAATGAATTTCAGTTTCATATTTCGAATATGGTTTTCCTTTTTCCTTTTTTTGGTTGATATTGGACATAACTGATGCAATAGGATATTGATGCAAGTAACCTTTTTTTTGTAGGTACTTGCAATACCAGAGTCCTACAAATAATTGGAGATCGGTCTCTAGAATTTCAAGGAATACCAGGTTTGTTCCATCTCCGTTGGGGTGGTTGGTGATATATGCGATGGTTTGGATGACGAGATGTTACCTTCTTGTGATAATATCATGACATTGCACCTTAACCCATGAAAACAATATAGATTTTCATTGTTGGTATAAAATAAAATTTTATATCCATATTTTTTGGATACATTATTTGTTTATTCTTATAATACTTTTTTTCGTTTTTAAACTGTAATTTACTTGTAATATTTCAAGTGGAGAAGGAAGGAAATAGAACAAAAAAAATGGATAGGGGATCTTTTTTTAGTGTAGCTTTGTAGATGATGATGAGAAAAGTAGTGTAGCACTGCAAACTGTAAAAAAGAGGGTACACATCTCTCAATGTCGGTAACATTACGGTAAACAAACCAAACATTCAATGAACTCCACAGGAAGTTCATTGTTCGTTTATTTAATAAATGCAGGAACATAGACATATTATTTTTGTTCGTTTAGTTAAATGAACGAACATAAACAATTGTCTCAATCGTTCATTCATGTTCGTTTAAGTTTGTTTATACATAAAATATATATTATTGTATTTCTGACATGAACATGTAAAACCATTAATAAAACCATAAAATTAGCATTGAGAGGTAAAAAAAAATTAAACAAACATGAAATTAGATTGTCGGGTTTTGAACTTCAGAATTGAGATGCCCCGCAACATAAAACCACATAGATCCATAAAATTAACATCAAGAAGGAAGGAAATAGAATAAGAAAATGATTGTCGTTTTAAGTTCTCGGTTTCGATTTCGAAATGCTTCGCGCCGCATCGTGCGCGGGTATATGCCTAGTATCATTAAAAGGTACTGTTCCAACTATTTAAACATAATGTTGAGGGCTTTGTTGGGAAAGATAACATCAAAACATTATATGTTACCTTATGCAATTACATGTGAAAAAGTTGGCCAATGGGATATTGTTACAGCTAGTATGGAAAGCTAGATGGATAATACTAAAAGATATACATGTCAATTACGCCTACGAGACACAAGTAAATATAGTGCTAGCATTGATGACAATTCACAATTATATTAGAATGAACGGTAGCTTTGACGAAGCATTTGACATGGCGCAACAAGAATCATACAATCTTCGTATGAATATTGATGATGAAGGATGTGGTAGCAATAATGAAGCACATGAAAACACAAGTTCACGTCGTAGGAGTGACGGTCTATATAGGAGTGCAGTAAGAGATATTATTTTGTTATAAATTATTAAGAGTAAATTACACTCTTGGTCCTGTCGTTGCCACTTATTATCAACTTTGATCCTTCTTTTAAACTAGTTACAGTTTTGGTCATTGTGGTTACCATTTTATTTCACTTTTAGTCCCTTTGACTAACTTATGTTAAATAAGTCGGTTAGCTCAAGGGTATTTTGGTCTTTTATTATTTTCACTTATTTTAATTTAAAAATAATACATCTACATATAATATTAATATATAATATACTTTTAATAAATAAATATATACAAAAGGGTATTGTTGTGGTACCCACCACCATCTTTTCAATATTGACCGAGATCCCTTTTCTCCATAAGTATATACTCAGCAACCTGAAGTTAAGTCGATCCCTCAAAAGCAAACCACATCCCTCAAGAAGCAAGGTGTTGTTTCCTTCACCGTCGGCTACCGATCTCTCCCACATCTCCTTTCTCCCCCTTTTTCTCTCTTCTATTTCTCCACCGTCTGGCCTCCCGCCCGTCCTCCAAAGACCGCAACAGCAACTCGTACGACTGTCACGGATGGAAAAATGGATGCTCCCTCTCTATGTCTTCTCTTTCTCTCTCTTGTAATTGTACCCGGTGGTGATGCAGTAACAGGTCCAAAACCGAGATCGATGGTGAAAAGGAGCAACGTGGTCAGAGTTGGGGTGGGTAGGGGAAGATGCAGTAACAGATCCAAAATGTAGATAGATGCTCCCTCTCGATCTCTTCTCTTTCTCTCTTTTGATTTTTTTGACTTGATTTAGGTTTTTGATTTTAGGTTTTTGACTTATATTTCGTTTTTTTTGGTGTTGGGGTTGGAGTTGGAGTTGGAGTTGGCGTGGTGGTGGTGGTACATTGGGTTGAGAATGCCTAAATAAAATTGTGTGTGTGTGTGGGGGGGGGGGATAGAAGTGGTTGGGGCTGTCGCCGGACTGACTTACGGGTGTGGGGTGAGGTGATGGTGATCGAAATAAACAGATGGTAATGGTGATCGAGGTACACAAATGATGGTGAATGTGTCACCGTAGATGTTCACGGTTTGGTAGCCGGAGAAAGACGGGGAGGGGTTTGAATGGTGGCATCGATTTGGTTTAGCTAAATAACATGACCGGTAGAGAGTGGGGATGGAATGAGGGTTTGTTTCAGATTTAGGGTTAATTTATTTTGTTTTGCACCACTCTTACAAACACAGATTCACATTCATCTTTAAAAGAAATTCGTTTTGATTTGGATTTGCATGTGGTTTGTTTATATATGGGTTTATTTTGTTTCTTTGTTTGGGTTCCTTGTGGAAAATGACCGGAGATTTCACCGGAGAAGATGACCGGAGATTTCACTGGAGAATACGACCGGAGAGTTCACCGGACTGGTGTGGGGGCGTCGAGATCTGGTAGGAGGTTGTACATATGCTTTAAGCGAAGTTTATTTTAAAAAATAGAAAAAAACAAAATATCTAACAAAAAAAACATAAAAGAGTAGAAAGACCAAAATGCCCTCTACTTAACGGAGTTCTTTTAACGAAATTAGTCAGAAGAATCAATTCAGAAACAAAATGGTAACTAGAGGGACCAAAAGTGAAGCAAAATAATAACCATAATGACCAAAATTGTAATTAGTTTGAAATTGGGACTACATCTGATAGTAGATGGCAACCACATTATTAATGTATATTTGTATAAATTTTTGTTATTTAAGTTAGTTTTTTTTAATAAATTATTAATGTTATTGATAAAATTTTTTGTCAAGTATATTATTATAAATGATGAAAATAAATTGTTATATGTTAAAAAACAAATAAATCAATAATACGGAAGAATGTCCTTTTTGGTCAATTTACATGTATAAGCAAAATTTCTCAAACACTTAAAAACAACTTATCAACTTATTGCGTTTTGGTACCGCTATAAGTTAATCCAAACACTTTTTATAAAATTTCAGTTTGACACCGCATAATTTGGTAAGCACTTTTATAAATTAAAAAAAAAACATAAGTTGTTTTAAATAAGCAATCCCAAATATCCCCTAAATTTTGGTCCGTGTGGTTTGTCAAAAATCTCGGTTTTGGTCCTTAAAGTTTAAAAAGTATAAATTTGTCACTACTGTTTGTATTTTTGCTCAGTTTTTGTCCCCTGCCTAACACCGTCAATGAGGCCTCTGTTAAGCCACAACACGTGACTTGCACACGAGGGTAATCTCATCTTCATAGCTCTTCCTCTTGTTTTAACAACCCCACTCTTTCTCTCTTTCTACCGTTTCACTTCCCTCTTTTTCTCTCTTAACTATTGAAGCTTCAGTAAACAACAACAATGGTGATATGCTATTGTGGGTCGAATGCAATTTTTCGCACATCGTGGACCAGGAATAATCTAGGAAGAAGATTTACCGTTGCCTTGTTGTTGTAAGTGGCTTTTTACCTTATAAGAATTTTAAAAACCCTAACTTAAAATCCATCCATATCCATTTCTCCAAGATCCAACTGTCGATTTATTGGGTGGGTTGATCCACCAATGTGTCCTCGAGTTGTGCAAGTGATTCCTGGTTTACTGAGGTAAAGGGACATTTTTGAAGCAAGGATTTTGGCAAATGATGAAGCTTGGATGCTAAAAATAGTGTTGGGGCATCACTCGGTTGTTTGTTGTTGCATATTTCCTTCTTATTTGACCCATTCTGTTGTAGTCAAAGATATGTGTAATGGGATTGTTCCCTCCTTTTGAAATTGTTAGTCAATGTATTTTGTTATTGGAAATTTCTATGTTATTTCTCTTATCCTTTTTTTTTTTGTAACTGTGGGTTTCCGAGCCAGCTTACACGCACCGACTAATCCCCGGGCGACCACGAATGGTCCAGAGTCATCGTAGGCAAACCTCCATGGCCATAAGGGTTTTGGCGCCTGAGTTTGAACCTGGGTAGATGAGATTTTACACTACACCCCCAAAGGCTTTTCCAGTGCGCCACAACCCAAGTGGTTGTTACTTCTCTTATCTATGGAAATTTCTATGTTACTTCTCTTATCTATGGAAATTTCTATGTTACTTCTCTTATCTACTTGTTACTAAAAAGGTAAAGATGCAAGCATAAAGGGATACGAAGTAGATGCAAATGCAACCATAAGTAACACTAAACTCATATGAATGCACAGTGAACTGATACAAATGCAACCATAAGTGACAATAGTGTATTGCCAAAACAATCAACCATAAATTCATACTAAGTATAAATGAAACCTAATTGACACCATTGCATTACCATAAAAAACTACCATACTCAAAGATGCATTCAAGGCCAAAAGGTAGAAGTTATCATCCAGTATAGTCACAAAAGATGTAAATAGAATGCACCTAGTGTTTCAAGCACCAAAAGTTTAAAACATCAAAAGAAACAAACTTCATATAGGCCTGTCTTCTTAACTGTTATTCCCTAGATTCTAGTTTCTAAACACAATTAATCAATCAAACACAAACAAGAATTCAATTACCTGTTTTGATTCAATCTCAAATCAACAATTACACTTTCTCTCTCTAAAACTCTCTCTCTCTCTCTACAAATTCTCTCAAGATACGTACTCTCAGATTCTCAACTAGACCACTACTACAAAATAGAAAATACAAGGTATTTATACCTACATCTATAATACAAGGAAACAAATCAAAATACAAATACAATACAATTTGACTTTTATTACAAAAGACTTTGACTTTAATGAAAGTTGACTTTCTCAGCTTTGACTTTCTTGAACTTTGACCTTCAGTCTTCTTGATCTTGTATCCAACAGTTTTATGCTCTAACAATCTCCCCCTTTGGATCCAAGATCACTGTTGAAAGATCTAGCAATTCAGTCTTCTCTTTTAAGCTCTGTCAGATGCAATCTCTCCCTTTAACATTGTAATCTTCCAAGTCTGTCTTCGAAGAATATAACAATCTCCCCAAATATGATAAACAAAATCTTCAACAATCTCTTCAGTATTATCACAATACTCTTTCAGACTTCGGAAAGAAATTATCATCAGATTCAGCTCGGATTGCTTTAGCAAATAATCTTCAAAGAAAATTTCCTCAAAATCAGCACATCTTCAAAAATTCTTTGATCCTCTTCAAGTCTTTACTTTGAATCTTCTGACATAGACATTTCTTTAAAATAATCTCCCCCTTTTTGATGATTTGAGCATCGATATCATCAAAACTTTCTCCAAGAAATGTCATTGACCATTCTGATCTGTCAAACTGAGCCTCTGATTCTGTGATCCATAACCAAGTATTCATCTAGATCTTTACAAATCCAGACAAAATAAAAACATGTAACTCCTGAATCAACAAATGAATCAGTTAAAATGCCTGTCAGTAACATAAAGTCACTGTGTGTAACGAATACACAATATAAAGGAGCTTTTTGATGTTCACTCCCCCAGGGCTTCCATCCAATCATCGAAACACCACAAAGGCAATTTCTATGAATGTTATGACAAAGAAACGAATTCTTTGTGTGTTCGTGCAAGTGTAGAAAAAATTAAGCACGAATAATTGCTTTAAATTAGGCTCAACATTGTGTAAACCACTAAGACAACAGTAGATAAACACAGACTCAATATGCATGATTGAAGTGCGAAGGTGGGGCAGACTTCCTTCTTTTTCAATATCCAGATTTTCCAAATGAAAACCAGATAGCATATGTGCTGCGTCCCCTTGAAAATGTGAAACATTTTCTTTTTGAGAAGAAAATGAGTGGCTGGTTGGGTTTTAGCAAGAGTTGGCATGGGCTAGTTGCCTGTTTCAATAACGTTCACCAAAGAATTGTGAAACGCTAGTAATGTGGCTGCCCGGTTCAGAAAGTAGTTGGTGCAGAGTTTGATATTCTTTTACTCTGTTCTCACACCCTCTTTCTTTTCATCATTAAGTTCACTACTAACCAATATCTCATTTCCATTTTCCCTCAACACACAACCCACACTCATATCTTTCAGACTCCTCATACTCAATCTCTATGGATTAACTTCTTGGGTAAAAATCACTGGTTAACGTGATTCCATAGAAGTTCAGTTAATTCCTAGCACAAAGAACCCATGTAGTCCTAAAAGAACGTGTTGCTCATAATGATTTAATTTTATCAGTTAAAGCTCATATACAAATGTCAGATTTAAATATGCTCAGAATATAATCATGAAGATATGAGCATTTTGAAACATTGAAGTATTTTCAAACAAGTATATTGAAAGAATAGATATGAATGCAAAAGACTTGTTTGAAAATCTGACATTGTATGAAAATGATCAGAAATGAATGATATAACAATCAAAGCTTATGGTCAAGAATAATGGATATGTGTCTATACGAACCAAGATATAGACATTCTTGAAAAACGTTTCGAAATGAATTAACGCTCAAAATTCATTGAAATGCAAGCGGTGTGTCTTACCATCGAAAATATGTTTCAATATGAGACATGGTAAGAACATTTTGAACAAAAAATTCAAACCGGTGTGTGTGAATACTTGAAAGTATATAGAAAAGACAATACGCAAGTATTTATCTTTGGAAACACACGGTTTATTAATCATTGAAGCTCAAAATGAAAAATTAAAACATTTAAAAATCACACTTCCAATTTATGAAATCTGTTTAAGAATCGGAAAGTGGTTTGAACATTTTAAGAACATGTTTTCTATGATTGAAAGTTGTCATTCTTTCAACCATATATGAGATTAAGATAAGAAATGAACCTTTCTGTGCAATCTTAAATCCCATGAAGTCAGCTGAAGTAAAAAAGATATGATCGTGTCATCTTCTCTCAATCTGCATAAGTCTCAAAGTCTAGTCAAAGCAACTTTATTCACAAAGATTTATTCAAATGTAAAAGACATAAAGCAGTAAAACGATTAATGTACGAGTTCTGATCTAAAATAATCAGAAATCAAAGTCTTACTCCTTTTGAAATGATTTATAAGCTCCCCCTAAAAACATGTATCACAAAAAAAATTTGTCAGTTAATCAAAATGCAGAAACTAGATAAGCTCCCCCTTAAAAGAATGTAGATCATCTTAAAATGCATCTCACTCTCCCCCTGAGATCATGAGCAAACTATTAAAGTACAGATATCTGTCAGAAATAATGATAAAGAAAAATGATGAAAAATAACAATACTTAACTTTATTAGGTAACAACCGATTATGTCTTAAGATTTAACATACCAAGCTTAGAGACAAGAAAATGAAATATCTTTTCATCTAAGGGTTTGGTAAATAAATCTGCAAACTGATAATATGTTTTTACAAAATAAAGTTCAATTGTTCCTTTTTCTACATTGTCTTTAATAAAATGATACCTGACGTAAATATGTTTGGTTTTTGTATGCTGGACAGGATTAGCAGATATCGCGATTGCACTCTTCGAGTCACAGTAGATCGGTATTTTCTCAAATTTGAATCCATAGTCTCGCATCTGTGTTCGCATCCACAGGACTTGAGAGCAGCAACTGGCAGCAGCTACATACTCTGTTTCAGCAGTCGATGTGGAAACGCATAATTGTTTCTTTGATGCCCATCTAACGAGCTTGTCTCCAAGAAATTGAATGTGACCTGAAGTGCTCTTTCTGTCCAACATGCAACCTGCATGATCTGCATCTGCATAGGCAGTCAGTTGAAAACTAGTATCCTTAGGATACCACAAACCAAGATCTGCAGTCCCCTTAAGATACCTAAAAATCCTTTTGACAACAGCCAAATGAGATTCTTTAGGAGCAGCCTGATATCTAGAACATAAGCATGTTGAAAACATAATATCTGGTCTACTAGATGTAAGATACATTAATGATCCTATCATTCCTCTATAAGTTCTAACATCAACACTTTTACCCGAAGGATTAGTGCTAATTTTAGTACCTGGTGCCATCGGGGTTCCAATTGGTTTACAATTTTCCATTTTGTACTTCCGAAGAATATCCAAAATGTACTTAGATTGGTTAATGAAAATCCCCGTTGAAAACTGTTTAACTTGTAATCCGAGAAAGAAATTCATCTCTCCCATCATACTCATTTGAAAACGTGACACCATGAGGTTAGAAAAGTTTTTGCAGAATTTAAGATTTGTAGAGCCAAATATTATATCATCAACATATATTTGAATAAGCATGATATCGGCTTTTTCCTTTTTGATGAACAAAGTGGTATCAACTTTACCTTTGGAAAAACCGGACTTGACCAAGAATTTTGATAGAACATCATACCATGCTCGAGGGGCTTATTTTAAACCATACAGGGCTTTGTCCAAGATGTAGACATGATCTGGCTTATCTGGATTGACGAACCCTTATGGTTGAGACACGTATACTTCCTCCTTAAGAATGCCATTCAGAAAGGCTGTTTTTACATCCATCTGATAGACTGTGAAATTCTTATGAGCTGCGTAGGCTAGAAACATGCGGATTGCCTCTATACGCGCTACTGGAGCATACGTCTCATCATAGTCTATGCCTTCCTCTTGCCGGTAACCTTTGGCAACAAGTCTAGCTTTGTTCCTAATGACGATACCATCTTCATCCTTTTTATTCTTGAATACCCATTTAGTGCCAATTACGAATTTTCCTTCCGGTTGTGGAACTAATCTCCAGACCTTCAGAGCTGCAAACTGATTTAATTCTTCTTGCATGGCAGATACCCAATCCGAATCAGCTAAAGCCTCTGATACTCACGTGGGCTCTATCTTGCTGAGGAATGAGTCATGCATACATTGATTAATAGTTGCTGACCTAGTTTGTACAGGCTTGTTAAGATCTCCAATTACTTGATGTAATGGATGCTCTTTGGTCCAGCGATGCTCATGTGGGAGTGGAGTAGATGAAGTTTGATCATGATCATCATCTAAAAATCCACTATCAGGCTCTTCAGTTTGAATAATAGGAGGGGGGTTTGCAGTTGAAGTTTCAGGTGCAGAAGTATTAGTTGGAACAACAGACTATGACTGTTGAATAGACAATGTATCACACCCAACTGAAACAGTTACTTCTGGCTCAACATTTACTTGTACATCTTCAACTATAGGAGTAATTGTTGGAATATGAGTTTCTGACTGAACGGGGGATACAAGTTCAGTTATAACTTCTGAAGTGACTGGATGATTGCAACTTGTGTATTCAGACCTGTCAGTCATAGCAGATTTAGGTACATTAGACCCTAGAAACTCATCATAAAAGAATTCAAATAACAAATCTAAATCAGATAAATGTGAAGTTGAAGTAGAAGCGTTATTCGAATTTTTTTCTGTAGAAACAAGTTCTGGACTGATCTGCCCAGAAGCTAATATTCCAGTGATAACGGGTTCTGAACTGAGTTGTTCAGAAGCCATTTCTTCATCGAATGTTACATTGACGCTCTCGACGACTGTCTTGGACTTCTTCAGATAAACACGATATGCTGCAAATGTTGAAGAGTAACCAATGAAGATGCCTTCGTCCGCCTTAGCACTGAATTTATTCAGACTCTCTTTATCGTTAAGCATGAAACACCTACACCCAAATATATGAAAATACTTGATTGTCGGTGTTCTGTTGTTGATCAGCTCATATGGAGTCTTTTGAAAATGGCGGTGTACCATGGATCGATTTTGAGTATGACATGCAGTTGACACAACTTCGGCCCACAAGAATAGAGGTAAGTCAGACTGGCTCAGGATAGTCCTAGCGGCCTCGACTAGCGTCCGATTTCACCTTTCGACTACTCCATTTTGTTCAGGCGTACGAGCAACAGAGTATTGATGTGATATCCCGACCGATTCGAGATATTCTTCAACAATTTTGTTTTTGAACTCTGTGTCGTTGTCAGTTCGAAGAAACTTGACTTGTCTCTGCATATTCACCTGGGTCGTCTTTACGAAAGTAATGAGAACTTCGGGCGTCTCATCTTTTGATCGAAGAAATTTGACCCACGTGTATCTTGAGTAATCGTCCACAATAACCAACATGTATTTCTTTCCTCCTAAGCTTTGTGTTCTCATCGGACCGCAAAGATCTATATGTAACAACTCTAGTGGAGAACTGGTGCTTGGTTCAGGCTTCGGTTTATGTGCGACTCTCTTCATCTTACCCTTTTCACAAGCTGCGCATAAGTGTTCTTTTTCATATCTTAGTTCAGGAAGTCCTTTTACCAACTTATCTTTGACCAACTTGTTGATATAGTGAAAATTCAGATGTGATAGTCGTTGGTGCCAAAGCCAACTTTGTTGCATCGAAGATTTTGATAATAAGCAAACATGACTGTCATTCTGAACCTTTGAAAGATTGATGGTGTAGAGATTTGTCTTTCGCTTGCCAACTATGAGTTCTGCGCCGTCTTCAGAACGAACCGAACATCTCTTAGCTTTGAAGTTGACCTCTAACCCTTTGTCGCAGAATTTACTGATGCTAAACAAGTTATGCCCTAAACCTTCGACATAAATCACCTTCCTAATCGTTATGTTGTCTTGAATGATATCACCATATCCTAAGATTGGTGAAACTTGGTCGTTCCCAAATCTGACATTGCCGCTGAATTTCTCTGTATAATTAGACAATAAAGCTTTCTGCCCGGTCATATGCTTGGAACAACCGCTATCCAAGTACCACATATGCCGGGTCTGCAAGAGAAATCAGGAAACAATAACTTTAGGTACCCATTTAAAAACGGGTCCTAACAGATTAGCACATGATTTTTGGTATCCATTTAAATATGGACCTCCTTTTCTTTGAAAACTTTTAAAAACATTTGATCTTGAAGAATAAACATGATAAGATCCAAACCAATCAGTAGAATTATGATGATAAGCAAAATCATTTTTCTGATAATGATAAGATTTAGTAGTAGTAGGAGATAATTGAATCAATTGCTTTATTGAATAACACTTGTAAGAAGTTACAAGGTTTTGTTTATGAGAAGCAAGTTGACCAACTACATCAGTATCACTACTATCAGATCTATTACACGAGTTATCAGAAACTGACTCAGCAATCTCATCATTCTTCCTTTTTGGTCTCCATTCAGATCTCGCTTTCGACCTTTTCTTTCTTAAATCTGAAACATAAGATTTAGAATTATTAGGAAAATCAGATTTCTGAGATTGAGTTTTCTTTTGTGTACCAGTGTATTTCTGTTTCTGTAATCGCTGTTTCTTATGTTTCTTACCTTGAGCATAGTAATCAGCAGTTACAGAAATTGATTCACCAACCTTAGCTGATGATTCATCAATAAAAAAACCACTTGGTAACACTTTTTCATTTATAAGACAAGTAGAATGATCAGGAAGAGAAGCATTGAAGTCAAACATATCAATTTCTTCTATGCACCTATCATCAGAATTAAGAAAGTCATTTGCAGACTCAAATAAATCATCAAAATTATCAGACGAAGTTTGATGTGCCTTTGAAACTGTAGAACACTTTGTAGATTTAGATTGAAAAACAGTGTTCTTAAAACTATATAAAACACACTTTGTTCAATATCTACCAAAAGTCTTTCATCAGAAACAACATTTTCAAGCTCAACTATTTTGCTTTCAAGAATGAGTGGAGGAACATAAACCTTTGCAGTTGCAGGTTTTGCCTTCTGTTAGATCTGATTTTATAGTAATCATTGTATTTATAGGACTTGGTCAATACTGTGTTTAAGGCTTTTCAGTATTGTATTTGACCAAGGGTATTTAAGTCCCTTTGGTCTTTGTGTCTTGTAAGAATTACACGCATACTTGAATAGAATTACACTTTGCACTCCAAAGCTCTCTCTCTACTTTCTCTCTCTAAAGATTTAGAGATTCTTGGACTCACAATTGGTATCAGAGCCGTACCAAACTTTTCAGAAAAGATTTGATCATGATTTGAATTGAAATCTGAAGTTTTAAAATTGAAAATTTGAAATTTTTGAAAATTTTCAAGAACACGAGTTTGGGTACTGTTCATCCGAATTTCATGTGAAAAATCGTTTTTGATGCAAGAAAATGGATTCATTGGATTCGTTTTATATGTAGGATTGATTCTTGTTCTGATTACATTTCATAATTCTATCAATTTCGATATCAATTTTCGAAATTTGAGTTTTCTGGAAATATCGAGTTCAAACTCTGTTCTTGATCGAATTCCTTTGATTTGTTGTTTTAATCGAAAATTGATTGTGTTTGTGTGTTTAGAACTGTTTTTCGATGATGCTGACAGGTTCTTGAGATCAATTGTGCAGGTTTCGATGGATTTAAGTTTGAATCTGTCAAGAACTCGACTTTGCGTTTCATTCATCATGGTGTTCGGTTCACATTAGACCCGCAAAGCTCATTGTGCGTTTCAGGCTACACACGCAAAGCCTGCCTTGCGTGTCCTCAGTGACCCGCAAACCTCACTTTGCTACACCCGCAAAGCTTCACTTTGTGTTTCCTTCTACACCCGCAAAGCTCTACTTTGCGTTTCTGTCTTCACCCGCAAAGCTCCACTTTGCGGGTCTCCCTGTCTAAAAAAAAAAGAAAAGAAAAAAGAGTCTGTATTTTTTTTTTAATTTCTACATTAATTTCTTTCTACATTAATTTGTTAGATCTGATTTTATAGTAATCATTGTATTTATAGGACTTGGTCAATACTGTGTTTAAGGCTTTTCAGTATTGTATTTGACCAAGGGTATTTAAGTCCCTTTGGTCTTTGTGTCTTGTAAGAATTATACGCATACTTGAATAGAATTACACTTTGCACTCCAAAGCTCTCTCTCTACTTTCTCTCTCTAAAGATTTAGAGATTCTTGGACTCACACCTTCATCTCAGAAACAGAATAACTAGCAAAATAGTCATTTGAAAGAACTTTTGGTGTCTCAGAAAGATAACTATCATTTAACTTTGCATAGTTAAATGGTTGTTGCATTTTATTTATATTCTTTCTATTTTCAGTTTCTTTGGCCTCAACTTCTTCTGGTAATTTGGTAACAAATTTGGGTTTTAAATGAGTATGTTTACCAGCACAAGCAAGAAAATCAAAATTATATAATGCTGGTTGTTTTCTGATGGCTTTCTTTAAGTAATGGGGGTTTTCAAAACCAAGTCCCCATTTTTCCTTAACATCAGCCTCTTCGTTAGGTGCATTCAGAAAAATGGTTTGATCGGTTTGGCCTCTTGCATAGAGTTTGGCTTCCAGACCATTTACCTTCTTATTCAAAAGCTTGTTCTCAACCTGCAGTTTATGAACAGTTAGTGCAAATTCTTTCTTCTCAAACTCATACTTAGAAATTTTAACTTCAAAATCAGAAATCTTCTTTTCAAAACAATCTACTTAAAGTTTAGAATCAGAAGTAGACTTGCGTAAAGAATCAATTTGATCTTTGTTCCCAATAACAGACTAATTAAGCTCAAAGATCTTGTTGTTTCTTTTAGCAACTCTGTCTTTTTCTTTCTTCAGTTTTACTTGAAGATCTTTAAGCTCAACCATCATGGCTTCCATTTTGGTTATGAAATGTTTTTCAGTTAAGTTTAATACCTCATCAGTTGTCTCGTCATCTGACTCATCATACTTGACCTCTTTTCCCATTAGACAGAGATGAGCTATTTCTTCATTCTCTTTTTCATCCTCTTGATCAGAATGATCCAACCAGAATTCGTCTTCAGCCATTAATGGTATGCCAACTTCTTTCTGTTTGGCCAATAGCAGTTTGTTCTGATAGTACTGGGAGTTGCGAACCTTTGGCTTTCGACATTCTTTAGCAAAATTTCCAATCTTGCCACAGTTGTAGCATTTGATTGGATCATTTGCTGGCTTTTCAGTAACGGTATAATCATTCACAAACTTCTTTCTTTCTTTGGATTTCTTCTCAACAAATCTGTTTCCTTCTACTCGTTCCCTGTGCTCATGATTCTTGGAGCTAGATGAAGAGTACCTCTGAGAATTGGATCCCGGCTTTTTGTAAAACTTCTTTTGAAATGCACGGGTCAATAGCAGCATAGCCTGTTTGAGGCTTTCTCCATCATCTCCATCTGATTCTGAAGTAATAACAACTTTCTTCTTCTTCTTCTTCTTCTTCTTCTTCTTCTCCTTCTTTTTCTTCTTCTTCTTTTTCTTCTTCTCTTTCTTTTCTTTCTCCTTCTCTCCAGCCACTAGAGCAATAGGGTCTGGAACTTTCTCAACCTTTTTTTTCTCAGCTCTTTTCTCTTCCACTTCTTCTTCGTTCTACCTTAGTGTCTCATACATCTCATGGAGTGGGATATCGCTCACATATTTCATTTGCTTCATCCGACGGGTATGCTTTTTCCATTCAGGTTGTAAGACACTGAGAAACTTGACATTGTTTTCAATCTGCTTCTTCTTCACTTTGTTCTTTGACAACTCATTCAGAAGCAAGAAAAAACGTTCATAAGTATCTTCCAAGCTTTCATTCTCTTTGGCTTTAAATTCTTCATAACTGTTAATGCAGTTAGCCACTTTCATTTGATTCCCGACCTTGGATCCCATCATCATCTTTTGTAGTTGATCCCACATCTTTTTAGCATTTGCCTTGTAGCTGTCTATTTTGACGTAGATGTCATTCGGGATACTTTGAAGAAGAAGGGATCTTGCTTGCTTGTCTGCTTTGAAACGACTCTTTTGCTCTTCAGAATACTGAGCATATTCAACTGGAACTGTTTTCATTTTCTGATATCTTTCCTTAGTACCATCTTCACTATCAGATGAGTCATCATCAGGTATTTGAACTGTGATTGGTACCATAGGACCCTTCATGATGGACAGAAGAATATTTTCTCCATTTGTGTGCCGATCCACGAAATCAAGGAATCGATCCTTCCACTGTGCGTACTCTCCTTTAAAAAGAACTGGAGGCTTGACATCCGTGCCAATAGAAAGAGCGTCTTTGGAAGTCATCTTGAATGTACCTGTTTGAAAAGATATGCAATAAGAAACTAGAAACTGATCGTTAGTCCAATTATGAAATCACAAGAATATAGAAATGACACTGAAAATAAAATTCAGAAATTTTGATCACAATCAGAATTATGTCCCCCTCAGCAGACTTAGCACGGGGGTTCCGCTACCCGGTTAGCGGGTGGGGTCAAGGGGAAACGCCCTTGCGGAGTCGAGGGGCAGCGCCCCTAGAGAATTTTTTTTACTACTAAAAGGCCATATTACAATTTTGAAAAATTTGACTAAGTACAGAAACTCGCAAATCCCTATTAAAGCTTAAAACTCCCAGGCGCTGAAACTCGCAAACCACTATTCAAAGTGAAACTCGCAGGCTTAAGCGTGCGTGTTTATGAAACTCGCAGAAGCCTAGTTGCGCGTTTGAACAAACTCGCAGATCAATCTAACTCTTAAACTCGCTAATCGCTGAAACTCGCAAGAGACTGTTCTCGAAGAAACTCGCTAATGCCTGAAAACGCAGATCACTATTCACGTTGAAACGCGCTAATAGAGACGTGCACGTTTTCAAAACTCGCTAGACACTGCTTGCGCGTTCCAACACTTAGACAATTTTTTGAGTTTTTCAAACTCTCATGATGTATGAACTCGCAGAACCCTGTTCCTTATGAAACTCGCACACTTAGACTAGCGCGTTTGTAGAACTCGCTAATCGCTACGTGCGTGTTTTTGTCCTTAGAAAAATTTCCAACTTTCAAAAACTCGTAGACTTCAACCAGCGAGTTTCTAGAACTCGCTAATAACGCCTTGCGCGTTTTTTCCAAAAATGAGATTCTTCAGCTTGCGCGTTCTATTGAAGAACTTGTGCGTTTCGCAGATCTAGCGCGTTCTTCAGACTCCCTTGCGTGTTCTTCAGAAAGTCGACCAAAACTTCACTTTTTCATCGAAATTCGATCCAAACCTTGTCCAATTGACTTGAAACTTTTTAGGGGTACTTGATTTCAATATTAGAACAAGTTACAACGCAAGAATTTCAAAAACAAACATTCTCAATACAAAACGATTGATGATACAGTGCTTATGAACTCGTTAACAAAAAAATCAACAAAATCCGAAATTAACAATCAATTATAGTGCAATTTGCAAAATAAACGATATAGACTCGATCAAATACACTATACGATTATAACCTGAACGATTTCAACTTCTAAATCGCACTAAAACTCATAAATCAATCTGGACTTTGATGAACATAGTGTCGAACATTTCTTGATCTGATTTCATAGTTGGATCTGCTCTGATACCAATTGTTATTCCCTAGATTCTAGTTTCTAAACACAATTAATCAATCAAACACAAACAAGAATTCAATTACCTGTTTTGATTTAATCTCAAATCAACAATTACACTTTCTCTCTCTAAAACTCTCTCTCTCTACAAATTCTCTCTAGATACGTACTCTCAGATTCTCAACTAGACCACTACTACAAAATAGAAAATACAAGGTATTTATACCTACATCTATAATACAACAAGGAAACAAATCAAAATCAAAATACAATACAATTTGACTTTGGAGGTCCTGGAGTTTTGGCCTTCGGATTTGATGATTTTGGAGAATTTAGGTCAAAAATTAGAGTTTTGGCCAAATTGGGGATTTTGATGTAAAATGTTTGGGAATCGATTCTAAATGGTTGAACATGAATGTTTATGGTTGGAAACTTGTGAATCTAGGTTTTTGGAAGGATTTGCTTGTGGATTCAAGTTTTTTCAAGGGAGCTCAAGTTGGGGAAAAATCTAGATTTAGCCTAAATCTAGCAAGGTGAGTTCAAGTTGATTTGTGAAAACTATGTGTATGCCAAAATGTGTATTTTGAAGTAAAAATATGTTTTTCTTAGGTAATTGTCAATGTGTTGAGTATTTAGATAACTTTTCATATTTGATAAACTTGGGTTGTTTTAGTCTCATAAAATGCCCATATTTGGGATTTGGATATCTTAATAAGTAATAGCATGATTTATGCATTTTTGGTGATTTTGTACAAATAAAGTCTATTCTATGATTTATGCACTTTTGGTGATTTTTGTATAAATGAAGTCTATTTTATGAGTTATGCATTTTGGTGTATTTGATTTCATAAACCATTTGGAAAATGCATGTCTCTGTGTTATGAGACATTTTGGAAACATAAGGGTATGAGCCCATTTGGAAAATCGTTTTTCCCAATTCGTGATGAGTTGTGGGTTAGTCACATCTTTGAGGTGTGCATCGGTGTAAACGCCGTTTAAATACTATTTATTATTTGGGGACTGTTATTTGTTGGCAAAATGGATTTTTGAGCATTTTAGCTCGGTTTTGACTTAAAAGAGTATTGAGGATATTTGTCCGGTTTTAATGGCTCAATATAGAGCCCCATTTATGATTTGCATCTGAATGCATCTTGTGGTATATTAATGATAATTACATGCTCGAGTACGTTGGTCATTCCTATGTAGTCATGTAATTTTAGACTGTTTTGCATTGGATCCATAGGCACGTAAGTCAGTCTTTATTTGATGTTCAATTGGGTATTACGAGGTTGGACTCCGGACCCATGTTTTATGACCTTAACCTTTCAAGTGTACACTAGGAGGGCTGAGTCCGGTTGTGCTATCATGTTGATGGGCGTTTGGGCCCTCCGCCATGTCGAGGCAATGCCTTGGTTGTAACCCCCGACTGTGTCGGACCTTTGGTGGTATTCATAGTAATATTCACTAAGGTTAGTTGTCTCTTCTGGTGTAGCTTGAAGGGAGTCGTAGGGACACTTGGGCTTTGATGTCGTGAAGTGTCATACGATTAATGTTGTATGAGTGACATACTTTTGTGTTCATCCACTCTCAATGGATACGGGTCTCCCCCGTCGCCGGCTAACAGTTTTTTGGATAATTAAATGTACATGCTTTAACATTTGGATTTCGTTCCATTTTATGGTCGCGTGAGTATTGAACTTTAGTTTCATGTTTCCGGTGACATATTATATTTATATGGATTATTTTCCATGATTTATAAGTTGAGTATAATGCCCCACCAGTGTTTTGGGTGTTTCGAGATATAAAGCTTTATCCACGTTTTTATAATTGGAAGTCCGTTTTCTATTCACATTTGAGTGAGTTTTGGGTTGCATTACTTTATAAAGAATGTTTTGTATTGGGACGTTCGTCCTTAAAAATGCATGTTATTGGAAAACGAACCGTTTCCATATTTAAAGTAAATCATTTTGAAAGATTATGATTTAAATTGTATTCTTTTCTTTTAACAATATATTTAATCATGTTGAAAACTCTTGAACTCACTAGGCGTCAGCCTAACCCTTTTTATTTGTCGGCATGTGCATCAAGTCCCGGTTAGGGAAGGGTACTAGCGACCCTGTGAAGAGATGGGTACTCGTTTAATGCACGAGGGTGAGTAGCTTGGTGAAGTCTTCCGCAATTATCTTGGGAATAGCAACACGTATTTTGGGTTTAGTAGCACCCGACCTTTATTTAGTCTTTATATAAGATTTGAGTGGTTATTTGTTGAGGTTAAATCTATAATTATATATGAGGTATTCCAAGCATTGATTTGTAGAAAAGGATTTTTATCCTTCATGTGACGTAATGATGAAAAATTTAAATTAGTTTCTCTTTCTAAATTTGAGGGTATTATAAGTTGGTATCAGAGCATAAGTTTGAGAGATTTAGGTGTTGATTTAGGATACCTAGACTCAAACTAGCGTTCTTCTAAGTATACGAAAGTGAGATTGCACTATTAGACACTCTAATATAGGATATTTTGAAGTTAGTCGAGACACTAGAATCGGGAATCACGACAAGGGTTGCAAGGACAATCATGTACGGTAAGTTCAAAATTTCATTTGGCCAGTGTCATGGTGAACCTATATGTTAGATGTGCGTGCTTGAATCGCCTTCATGTGATGACCGATGGGGTAATGGATGAACTTTTGAGGAGGAGTAGTTAGAAAAAGTTGATGTTTATAGCATTATCACTTGGAGTGACGGTTAAGCATGATGAATACAATAAGTTGACCATTTTCGGTCGGTACAATTGGTTGAATTAGAACCATAGGCCTATTGGGATCGAATTCATTTCAGGAAGAAATCGTAAGGTTAACCGATTTAGTTGCCTATCGTTACTCTAAGATGTTGAGCATCCGGATATCGGTAATGTTATTGTTGGGCATGGGGAGCTCGGTCCTAAGACTTCTTGGGTCCCAACCATAATTCATGCACGAAACTTACTTTTAAAACAATTTGCATGAAGTATTTCGTACTTTCCCAAATCTGATGTGGTAATTCCAAACCTTAAAGTAAACAAAAATCAAAAGAACAATGATAAATTGTAAAATTCTTAGTATATGTGTTAGTGTATTATTGTATCCAAGATTTAATAGGAAAAGTCAAGTGGCAGGCTTATTTGCGGTGGAAGATTGTTTCATGTCCGATGTTGCGCCCGCATTCTCAACATTATGGTTCAACATGGTCTTCAACAAGTGAAGGACATTATCGAGAAAGTTCATGACACTGTTAATTACTTGAACTCAAGTGATGCACGTCTCAAGCGTTTTGGTGAAATTGTAAGCCAATACAACATGAAGCATCGAAATCTAGTTCTTGAATGCAAGACACGTTGGAATTCAACATACGACATGTTAGATTGTGCCATCAAGTTTAGACAGGTATTTCCTCGATATGCTTTGCATGACCGTAATTATACTTCTTGTCCCGATGAAGAGGAGTGGGGTAAAATTGCAAAATTGCTTGATATATTGAAAGTGTTTAAAGATGCTACTAACTCAATATCCGGTTCTGAATATCCAACTTCTAACTTGTTTCTTGCTGAAGTACAAAGGAATAAAGTTATGTTGGATAAATAATCACAGTCGAACGATGATTTTGTTAAAACTATGGTAGAGTACATGAAAGTGAGATTTGATAAATACTGGGGGGAATGTAACATGTTAATGTCGATAGGGACCGTGTTAGACCCTAGACTGAAAATGAGAGCTATAGAGATTGCATGGCCCAAAATGTTTCCTCTAAATGTAGCTCGGGAAAATATTAATAGAGTCAAGGAGGTTATGTATGAGCTTTTTGATGAATATGTGAGAATGTATTCTTCTTTTATCGTCGATGAAAGTAGAGAGTATGAATTTGGACCAAATACTCGTGAAGGAAATGATGGGTCTAGTGGTTTATCTGAACTTTTGTTAGATGTGTTTAGTGGGGAGACATCGGTAACCCGTGTGAAATCTGAGCTTGATATGTATCTGGAAGAGGGGTGTATTTTTAGTCAAGACCACAAGTTTAATGTCTTAGCTTGGTAGAAGGAACATTCAAACAAGTTTTGAATTTTGTCTAGAATGGCTATAAATATCTTTGTCGTTCCTATCACTACCGTGGCTTCGGAGGCAACTTTTAATGCCGGTGGTCGTGTAATAGATCCTTATAGAGCTTCTCTTGCTCCGAAAACGGTGCAAATGTTGATGTGCACGGGTGATTGGTGTAGATCCCTCCATGGAGTGAAAAGGAAGAATAAGGTAAATTTCTAAATATCTTTAGTTATTTATATTCACTTTTAATAAGTATACTAATTTGTTTTTGTTTTTATTGTATGAGAGTGAAGAACAACCAAAGGAAATATGCATTTCAATACCATCAAAGGAACCCGACAATTGAATTCAAATGAGATCGATTTTAACTTATCGTGTTTTGATAGATTTATAATGCAGTTGATTTTAGTATCGTAATTTTCGTGACTTTGTTTTGAATTTTGTTGTAACTTGCAACTAGTTTCGGTGTTATTTTGTGTTTGGTTGTAAACTACAAATTTTCTGGATTTTTTTTGCTGCTAATGTACGTTTATTTTCTGGATCTTTTTGGTGATAAAAAAACGAGTTCGAGCTTGATTCGAGTTCGAGTTCGAGCTTGGTTCGAGTTCGAGCTTGGGAGTTTGTTATCGAGTCGAGTTCGAGCTTGAATTTCCACTACTCGTGAGCTTTCGAGTCGCGTTCGAGCTTGAGATTCTTATTTCGAGTTCGAGTCAAGCTTACTGATACTTGAGTTCAACTCGCATCATTTACACCCCTAATCGCATATGGGTACCAGAGTGTTAAAAATGCGATTTTTCAACTTTGTTCTCATTTGTCACTTCTCAAACTCTATCCATCCTCTTTCAAATCAGTTCCTTTCCACCTAGTTCGAACCCTAACTCATTTTGGGGATATTTTTGTGGAAATCAAAGTGTTCCTTCATCATCAAAGCTTGTGATTTCAACCTCAAGTGTTAGATCAAGTGCTCATCCTCATTCCTTGAGATTTCTATGATTTTGTGGTTTTGCTCAAAATCTAAATAGTGAGTTCATCATTCTCTTTTCTAAACTTTTATTTGAGTTGGAAATACTCCATCAATTACTTCCTAGTGTTGATATTTCTCAAATTTCGGTTTGGATGATTTTGGAGAAATTAGGTCAAATTAGAGTTTTTGGCCAAAATGGAGATTTTGATATAAGATGTTTGGGGAATGATTCTAAACACTTGGATAGGTGTATTTATGGTTGGAAACTTGTGGATCTAGGTTTTGGAGGTTTTGGCTTGAAGACCCAAGTTTCTTCAAAGGAGCTCAAGTTGGGGAAAAATCTATATTTAGCTTTAATCTAGCAAGGTGAGTTCAAGTTGATTTGTAAAAACGTTGTACTTGCCAAAAATGTCTATTTTAAAGTGTTTATGTTTTTACATGAAATTATCTATTGTTGAGTTATTTGGTGGGTTTTGATTGAGGCTGTACCTAGGCATGGAAATGGGGCGAGGATGGGGCGGGGACCTCAATCCCCATCCCCGTCCCCAATCCCTCATCCTCATCCCCGTCCCCATCCCCGTCGGGGAATATGATCACATCCCCATCCCCATCCCCATCCCCAACGGGGAACGGGGATCCCCAACGAGGAAACGGGGATTTTCTTTTTCCGTTTATGTAAGTTAATTAAATCAAATATATGAGACACCACACATGTTTAAATATCACATATTTTCAATAAACCTAAAATCGAAATAAATGTAATTTAGTATAAAAATCACAACATCATATAATAATTAATAACTTAAAACCAAAAGAAATTCAACCGAATTCGGGAAAAAAAACTTAACTTCAAACGTACCAAAAGATATCGAGTAAGATTCAAAACCATATCGAGTAATTGTATTTTGATTGACATCCAAAATACATACTAACATCCAAAAAATAGCAATTTTATATTATAAACCTAGTTAGGAAATAGGAAATTATGAATTACCGATTTAGTTTAAATAAATAATATATCAAATATTAATTAATTAAAATATAAAACGGGGACGGGGCGGGGCGGGGAGTGCGATACCCGTCCCCGTCCCCATCCCCAGTTTGAGAAAAACGGGGATCCTCGTCCCCATCCCCGGTTTAGCAGGGAATCCCCATCCCCGATCGGGGCGGGTGGACCGGGTTCCCCGACGGGTCGGGGCCAATTTCCATGCCTAGTTGTACCGATGGTTCGCCTCTGTCTTTGAGGTGTTTAACTTTAAAAACCTTGTAAAACACTTACATTTAGGATTTTTGGACGATTTGATAAATGAATCATAAATGAAAGTGTTTTGGCGATTTATTGTGTAAATGGGGGTTTATTTGGTAATGGTTGTGTTATGGAATGTTTTTGAAAGTACCAACGTGTGGGTCATTGGGTGTTGGTCATTCCTGACTTTGTGAACATTTTGGAAATTATAAATCTCTTTTGGTTTTGGGGAAAAGATGTATTTCAAGTATTTTGATGAGTAAGTCTTAGGCATTGTCATTTTAACGATTTATTTTACGATTGTAAATCCTTTGGTGTAAATGCACTTTTAGTGTGTGTTTTGGAGAAATGTTTAACCTTGTGTTATGAGACGTTTTGAAAAGATCAATGGCATAAACTTGATTAGAAAATGATTTGTCCCCATCTAAGTTGTGTTGGAGTTTATTCACATATTTGGAGCATGTGTTGGCATAAACATTGGTCGATTGTGTTTTATTTCATTTCATTGCTTTTAACAAATTGTCTCATGGTTAATTGAACTTGTGGCTCGATATTTAATTATGTTGGATTTTGGGGACATTGTCTAGTTTTGACAGCTCAACGTAGAGCTTTGGTCATAATTTGTATTTGTTTGAGATTTAAGTGTTTTAAGTGCGTGTGTCATTCATTTGGTATCACTACGTCCAATGGTGGAACACTAGTTTTCCCCACTGAGGTACAGATCGGCATCAACGGTATGGTGTAAGTCCCCCGTGCTAATAGAATCATTACGTACGATGATAGAACGCTAGTTTTCCACATTGATGCACGTTTAGGCATCGACGGTATGGTATAAATCCTACGTGCTAGTACACGTCGTTGGATGAGGATAACTCAACGTAAGGGCCTTTAATAGCTGAAGTTGACATTCCATGGGTGTACGTTTAAAGATACCGAGCTCGACATCCAATGTGTGTATTTTATATGAGTTGGTCTTAATAACATAGTATGTGGCTTACTTTGTGTTTCGCCACATTATATGGAATCGGGTCTCCCTCGTCACCGAAAGGTGTTGTTTTGGGTATTGAGTTTTAGTATCCACGTTTTCGGTGACGTATTGTATATGTGGATTAATATCCATGATTTTTTTGGGTTGAGTATAATGCCCCACCCATGTTTTGGGTATTTCGGGACATAAAGCTTTATTTGTGTTTTCATAAATTGGGAGTCGATTTATATTCACGTTTTGAGTGGGTTTTGGTAGGGGTGCTCACGGGTTCGGTTGATCGGGTTGAGGGCTTTTCAACAACCCAACCCAATGTTGGCGGTTTGAGAATTTTCAACCCAACCCAACCCAAACGAAAGTGCAACCCAACCCAACCCCACCCGTTCGGGTTGATCGGTTTGGTCAGGTTGGTCGGGTTGTGTTTAAACAAAGTAAAAACAATATTGAAAGCGCAAAAATAAGGAAAACTTTCTTTAAAATACGATTCATCATTCAAAAGAATATACGAGTTCATTAAATATTTAGGTATTACATATAACTTTCCAATAATGTCCTCTTATGACTTCCATTGCTCGTTATTGCCAAGTTGTTTTTGGTAACGTGTACATATTAAATGGAAATATAAATAATTTTAGAGAAGTCGCTAAAACGTTTATCGGGTTATCGGGTTGGTCGGGTTACTTTGAGTCTAACCCAATATCAACCCAATAGATTCGGGTTGTCCTAATTTTGTATCGATTATATGTCGGTTTACCTCGGGTTGATTTTTTCCTGGGTTGGGTTGATTGGGTTGGTCGGGTTGGTCGGTTTTTTTAGCACCCCTAGGTTTTGGGTTGAATTTACTTCATGAAAGAATGTTTTGCATTGGGCGTTCATCTTTGAAAGGCGTATTTTTGGAAACAGGTCATTTGCATATTTAAAGTAAATCGTTTTGAATGTTACATTATTTCATTTTTACGATATATCTATTTATGAAGAAAACTCTTGAACTCACTAGGCGTTAGCCTAACCTTTTTAGTTGTCGGCATGTGCAACAGGTTTCGGTTGGGAATAGTCCTAGTGATACCGGGAAGAGAGGAGTGATAGTTGTGCACTCGGGAAGTGAATAACTTAGTGAAGTTTTCTGCATTTGTCCGGGAAGAGCAACTTGTATTTAGGTCAAGTAACACCCGACTTCGATTTAGAACTTGTATAATTCTGGAGTTTATAATTTTTGAGATTAACCATAGATTTTTAAATTTGAGGTATATTGAGTTTTGATTTGTAGGAGGACATTTTGTCCTTTATTGGATGTTATATCGAAATTTTTAATTAGTTGCTCTTACCAAATTTGAGGGTGTTACAACCTCCACCTCCACCGATCACTACCACCCATCGCGCCACCACCACCATCGGTGGGCATCGGTGGGCACCGGTGGCCACCGCCAGCCACCTCCACCTATTCTTCCACTACAACAACCTCCTCCACCACCTCCACAACCATCGCTCGTCGCCACCACTACCATCGTCGACCATCTCCACCCTCCACCGATCACCGCCACCCATCGCCGCCTCCACCACCACCGACGATCATCGTAGCCACCGCCAACCACCGCGCGACAACCTCCACCTCTTCCTCCACTACAACAATCATCAATCAATCTCCACAACCATCGTCAATCGCCACTACTATCGTCGACCACCTCCATCTCCACAACCACCGATCACTACCACCCATCGCCGCCTACCACCACCTATATCTCTGCCACATCGGCCACAACTACCTCCTCCACCACCAATGTCCACCATCTTCACGTCCTCTACAACCACCATCGTTCACCAACCATCCATCGCCTTTACCTCCATATGTCGCTCCAACCATGCCTCCGCCAATTCATAAAGATCTTCCAAATTGAATCAAACATAGTATTTCCTTGGTATAAATTGGTTTTTTTTCGAACTACTATCCATTATTTCAGATAATTCATTAAAATTTCGTACCATTATTTATGTATATGAAAATTGTATAAAAAACTAAAAATGCTTATAAATTAAATGATTTAAATATATACTTTATTTGTGTCATTTATAACTATTATATGATTTATAAAATCATCAAACAACTTTTAGGGGCTTGTCTAATACTTTCCTATCTAGTCCTATTCAATACCAAACACCATACAGACATTTGTCATGTCCTATCCCGTCCCATACCAAACGCTACCTAAGGGATCGTTTACCAGACGCTTACGGGGTAAGCATTTACCGACAAGAAACATCACTCTAACTTACCTTATTGGGTAACATTCGCGACCGCTAAAATGAATTGTTGATAAGCGTTTTAAACATGAAAATTGCTTACCAAGTAAGAGTATTTTTTCTTACTTAATAGGTAAGACTCCCGGTCCTTGTTATGCCTCTTATCCGGTAAGATTCTCGATCAATATCATGCTTAATTGGTAAGGTAAGTGACACTTGGTAAGAACTTACCCGGTAAGATTCTCGATCAATGTCAACTACAACTTCAGCATTTTATAAAAAACATAAACATGACATTGATATACATACATATATATATATATATATATATATATATATATGATTAGATTCAGGGGAAAATCGCAAAAAATGATAAACTAAGGACCAACCTAATAACCATTTATTTGTACGGTATGCACATGTGCATGCAAGTAAATTGTAAGTGATTTTCCGGGTATGTACATGTGCATACCATACAAATGAACGGTTATTAAAGTATTCCTCAAATTTTCATTTTTAGGGGTTTTTTTGCCTTAACCTCTCTCTCTCTCTATATATATATGTATATGTATACATACATACATATATATATATATATATATAGCGTTAGGTTTCGATGAGAATGAAAGTTATGATGAGAATGGTAATAAAGGACCTCCACCCTTAGATCAATCCTAATTGAAGATCAACACTAATGATGTAACACCCCAAAAATGGGCTAACAAAAATTTCCGGAAAATGGAAATGTGGTATATAAAATGCCACAACATGAGCCTCCGAAAAATGGGGAAATATGGTTTGCTTGTTTAAATTACAGTTTGTAATTATAAGGAAAATAAACAACAACCTATTAATCTAATTCCTCAAACAGAAATAATATTACAAAAGGGATGTCGCCTATAGTCCAACAAAAATATTCCCAAAAAGTGCGCCCACTTGCACCTTCCCAAGATCACACGGTCCGCCTAAACCTTCTTAGATGCGGCGACACTAGAACGTGAGATACATGTAAACAATAAACAAGTGTTAGGCCAAAAAGCCTAGTGAGGTTGTATGACAAGTGATAGATGCATGAATATTCGATACATGATTTTTACCAATCATAGTCACCAATTCCGGAATAAATGGGGGAGAACCATAACACCAATCAAATAACACCCAAGAGATGAGATACCCTAGTGTTCACTACCACGAGTGACACCACAAGGCCCGACACATTTGGGGGTACAACTAAGCATTGTCCCAAATGGTGGAGGTCTAGGTACATACCAACACGGTGGCACCCAAGACTATGTCCTCCTAGTGTCTATTAGACTTGGTTCATCCACACGACTCATTTATAACCAAAGGAGCAATTTTATCCTGATAAAACGTATACAACACCATTGTACATTATATGGTCCAAGTATACATATTCATGAGACAAGTAGATGCAAGATGTGTAACCTTTCCTATCATTCATTGATATGCATTTAACCATAAATAAGATTCATTCACCATATGAATAGTTCCTAACACTTTGAATGACTACACCATAGAGTTATATGAGGATATATCCATCCCCCAACTTGCTCATTTTAACAATATTTACATACTCCTACATACCAAAGTTACCCCTTCATAACCCATAGAAACATTTGAGTTAAATACATGGATATGAGAAAACCCTAATTTCATATCATAGAGAAAATCAACATTTGTGCAAATAATAACATATATCTCATTTAGAAAAGGTTTAGAACACTCACAATCTAGGTTATTTTGCTTAAAACCTAGAAAAGTTGGTGGAAGTGAGAAGAGATAAAGTTTTGAGGTTCCCAAGCTTGAATGTTGGCTCTTAAATGCACCCTAGAAGTGGTTTTGATGGAGATTTATTGCACCCACCAAACTCTAAAGTATTAATGGAAGAGAGAGTGTGAAAGTTAGTGAAAATCGCCTCCAAGAATGTTCCCAACCGAACCCTAAATCTAATTTTGTGAAAGTGTGAAATGAAAATGAGATGGAGGGTTTTTTTTGTTGGATCAGTAATTGTATTCAAGATTAAAATGTTATGAGGGGTCTTAATTATAAATGTTTATATTCTCCTAGGGAATATTTTAGTAGTATTTTAGGTTGGGCCTTGCCTTGGTCATGTGGACAGATAAGGCATAGTTTCTTTGTTAATCCCTAGGGCAATCATTTGAATATCTCACGTACAAATAGTGATTTTACACCAAGAACACACACACATTGAGCATTCGACGACGACAAGAGATATATGATTATATTGATCGATTCTTCTTTATCTCTTATCTTTATTGTGTTGTGATGTTATTTATCAACTAATTTCTGGGTATAACATTTGGTATCAGAGCCAAAGAATCAAGATTTTGGATTGAAAAGTTGTTTTTCGAAAACTTCACTGTGTGAAGATCGATTTTATGATATGTTGTGTTTTTTAGCATAAAAAGGATTTGATTTGGTGCATATGAAGTTATAGAACAACTTCAAATTGCCTATTCTTATTTAAAAACATCAATAGATTGCCATTTTGATGATTTTTGAAGGTTTTTGTTCATATGGAGGACGAACACTGTTTCATTAGATTCAGTGCACATGAGTTGTGTTTGATAATTTATGTTGATTAGGGTTTGCTTGAAATACATTGGTGGATGTATTGTGTGAGTTTTTGCACTGTATTTTAACCATTTGCTATGTTTTTGGATCAAAAGTCGAAGTACAGGGAAGTGCTTATGATGAACTCGCAAGTTCTCGCAGACTGTTGAATGTTTTAAGTATAGGATTCGCACGTATTTACATTGCGAAAACCTCAGGATTCGCTAGTTCATTATCTACGAAAGATAGAACTCGCAGGAATCTTAAAATTTGAATTTCTTTCTAAGTACAGGTTTCGCAGATACCTTGTCTGAGAATGCTAAAGAACTCGCAGACCATTAGCTTACGAATTCCCCAAGATTCTTGAGTAGTGTTTACGAATCCCTGAACCTTAACTTCTAAAACTTTCACCAAGTATATAACTCACAGGTTCTTAAAATCAATACATAATCAGGTTGCGAAAGTTAATCTACGAAAGTTGAAGTGAAAAGTTCAAAATATTATAAGTCTAGGATTCGTGAATCAATAGTTTGCGAATTCTTGCTTACGAATTCTTTGTTGTGCTAATTGTGAAAAGTTGCAATCTGAAAACTTTTTTTTTGAAGTATAGAACTCGCTAGTCAATACTCTGCGAATTCTACTTGTGAAGACTTGCATTAAGAAAATATTCTAAGGGAAGGATTCACTGACTACTGCTTTGTGAATTGTCAAGGTTTCGCAGGTTCTCTGTTTGCGAATTCTAGGTTTCTCAGTTATATTGTTTGCGAATAATACCTGTCTGCGAATTCTACTCATTCTGTTTGCGAATTCTGAAGTGTTTTCTTCCTTTTGCGAATCTTTCTGTGATTCCTGTAACTTGCGAACTCTGCACTTGAGCATTTTTAGAAAATTATTTTTCTGGAAATTTTTGAGTGTAGATTATAATCCAATTCTTTATTCAAAGATCTTATTAGTTGATTTAAATTGTACAGATAAGTTTGCTTACTAATTCATTTGCTGAAGATGTCAAACCAACTGCTTTCCATGGGCTCTCAGTCCAAACCTCCTGTCCTCCTGGCAAATGAGTTCCAACAATGGAAGAAAAGAATGATTCAGTTTCTAAATCACAAAAGTAGAGATTACATGGAATCAATCACTACTGGTCCAGTAAATCCAATGAACAGAGTACCTGGTCAAGCTGCAACTGAAACCTCTCCGGAAATCCCTGACAGATTTGTTCCCAAACCGTATGAATACTTCACTGAAAAGGAGAAAGATCTGTACAAGATAGATGAAGAGGCTCTCATTTTCCTGACAATGGCCATTCCAAATGACATCTACAATCATGTAGACAGTCGAAGTTCTGCTAAGGAAATATGGGATGAGCTAGCAAGACAATTTGAGGGAAGTGAAGCTTCAATTCAAGCCAAGCAAAATCTGTGCATTAATGCCTATGAGGGATTTCATGCGAAGGAAGGGGAGACACTGCTTGACACCTACAATAGATACAACATCATTCTGAATGACCTGAGGAAGAACAACATTTCCAAATCTGATTCCGAGATAAAGTATAAGTTCATCAAGAACTTAAATCCAAAATAAAAGAACTTTGCTATCAATCTTCAGATGTTAAAGAATATGGCTCAAGAGAATGTAACTGACATCTTCTCTACACTTTCCCAATATGAAGATGAGGTGAGATCTATAAACAATGAGTCCAAGGATCTGAAGGACTCAGCGGCTCTCATAGTTGGGAAAGGAAAAAGTTTAAGTTCTGGTCCTGTTTCCTCTGCAAGGTCAAAGAAGAAAGTGTCTAAAGCTTTTGTCACAGAGATTACTAAGTCTGATTCTGCCTCTAGTGATGAGGAACTGGAGATCAATTTTGATGATGATATACAGAGGTTCTCTGAAAACTTGGCCCTGATTACGCGCCAATTCAATAAAAGATTTGGCAAGAAGAAGTACTATTCAAAGACGAAGTATGAAGGGTATATGAAAGAGAAGTCTGGGTTGAGATACAAGCCAAGGTATGGAAGGAGAGATGAGAAGAGAGAGGAAAGAAGAGAAGAAAGGAAGGAAGAGAGAAGATAAGAAAAGAGAGAGGAGAAGAAAGAAGAGAAGAAGGATGAACTTGGAAGATGCTTCAATTGTGGAAAATTTGGACACTTTGCCAAAGACTGTAAGTTCAAGAAAGTCAAGAATTCAGAATACTATGCAAGGAAGTCTTTGATTTCCAAGAAAGCGGAGGAGGGAAAGGTTCTCATGGATGAGGAGGAGAACTGGCTGTATGAAAGCTCTGACGAGGAGGAGCAAGCACACTTCACTCAAGTCTCCTACATGGCAAAGCTTGATGGTGATGATGAAGCTTTTGAGGCTTATTCCGAGGATGAAAACTCTGAGGTAAACGAAAACTCTGAACTTATTGAATCTTTTATGGTCCAAATCCATAGCATGAATATATGAGTTTGAAATTTTAAAAGGTAAACTTAGCTCAGAACACCAAACAACCTTGAGTTTTCGTGATGAAAACGCTTTGCTAAAGGTTGTTGTGGAAGAAATGGAAAAAGAGAAAGATGATTTAAAAAGCTGAAAAAGAATCCTTAAAAAGAAAAATATCTGGTTTGGAAAAAGGATCTTGTTAATCTTAACGCTCAAAAAGGTGATTTCAAAATTAAGTTTGAAGTATGTTTTCAAGAGAGAAATGAAGCATACACAAAGATCAAACAACTAGAGGACATTAACATGAAACGTGGTCAGACTGAGCAAACATTAAATCTGTTGACCAATAAACTCCAAGATGAAAGATTTTATAAAGTTAAACCAGGTTTGGGTTTGCCAGTTAATGATGTTTTGAAAAAGGCCCCGGAGCACTTGTATAATTTTGATAAACTTGGCTCCACAGTTAGACCCATTCCTAATATTCGTGCAACGTTCGTTAAAGCGGATGCTTCTAAACCTTTTACAGAGACCAAAGGTAAAGAAGTAATAGGAGAGGACAAGTCGTGTGGCACTGATTCACAAAATTCTTTTATATCAGTTGGTTTTAAATATAGTGATTTGAACAAAAGTTATGAGACTCGAAAGATCGAATTCTCTGAGTTTGAATCACTGTTTACCACACCTTCAAAAGAATCAGTCAACAATGAATAAATCTCACCTGAGACTGAATGCAAATACGATAAATATGAATCGGATGCAGATCCATCAATTATACCATCAGTCTCAAACCCTATTACTCCTAAACCTTTACTTGTTGAAAAGGTTGAAGAAGAAACTGATGTCACGAATGAATCCTGTTTCAAAAATGACAAAATAGAGTTTATTGAGAACATGACTGAAGAAATGTTTTCTGAAAGGATGAATGCTTCAGACTCTGATCCTGTTTCTAGTTCCAAAGACTCAAATTCTGTGAGTGATCATACATCTGAATTGATGAAACAAATTGATATGTTGCAACAGTCTCTTGATGAGATTGAAGATTAAAACTTTGATCTCAAATTTAAACTTGAAAAATCTTTGAAAGAAAATCAAGAGCTTTGCAAAGAGATCAATGATTTGAAGGTAAATTTCTTTAAAAATGTTTCAAATGATAAATAGATGATTAATGATCACAGCTGGAAGGTAAGATCTAATCCAGAATTTGATGAGTTTACAAAACCTCCAGTTATTTACTCTGACTGTCCTCAATGTCAACCAAGTACTTTTGAGAAGGGTGAGACTTCGGGTATCTCAAAAAACAGATTGTATTCTAAGAAAAAGACTGACAAGGTTCCTGTTTGTGTTTCAAATTTAAAAGGAAATGGAGTTGGGAGGAGTATGAAGAATAAAAATGATTGTTTGAATTTCTGTGAAACTTCTGTTGAAAACAGTTATACTTCAGACAATAATGATTTGAAATGTACTTCTTTTGATGAAAATGAATGTCAGATTTGTTCCGATAAATCTAAATTTATGACATTTGCTCGAAAGAATTTATATTGCAAACACTGTTGGGACAATTCTTTTAAATACTACTCCACTCCCAAGTCCAAGAAAAGTAAAAGAAAAGCTAAATTGAACTTTAATTCCAATTCTTCCACACAACCCAAAGTTTTTCGAGCTAAGGTTACTCATCCAAGATCTAAAAAGAAACTTCAGGAATTAAATGTTAAGATGGTTTGCAAATGGGTTCCAAAACCTCGATACGAATGGAGAGTGAAAGTTAAATCTACTCATATTCCTGAACTGCTTGAAGCTAACAACAAAGGACCTATTTTGATATGGGTACCAAAGCGAAACTAATTGTTTCTTTTGCAGGCCGGTCGATTGTGGGTGATAGATTCAGGATGCTCACGCCACATGACAGGATTCAAGCACCTACTACATAACTATGTGGAGGAGCATGCTGGAGCAGTTCGTTTTGCAAATTCAGAAGTAGAAGGACATGTTAGAGGATACGGAATGCTTGATAATGGAGTTGTGAAGATACAGAGGTTGCTTTATGTTGAAGGTCTTGATCATAATCTGTTCAGCACCAGTCACTTCTGTGACATGAAATATCAAGCTCGCTTCACAACATCTCATTGCTATCTTGAGGATCCAGATGGTTACGAAGTCTTCAGAGCTGAACGCCATGGAAATCTATATTATGTAGATTTTCCAACACTGTCCACCACACATTCTGTATGCTTACTAGCTAAAGCTTCAAAAGCACAATCGTGGACGTGGCATCGCCGCTTGTCTCATCAGAATTTCAGATCAATATCTAAGCTACAGAGACAAGGTCTGGTAAAAGGTCTACCAGAAATGAGGTTTGAAAAAGACTCATTGTGTCCGGCATGTGAGATTGGCAAAATGAAGTGAAGCTCATTCAAGTCCAAAACTGACTCATCAACCTCATCTGCGTTTGAACTTATTCACATGGACCTTTGTGGCCCAATGCGAACGACATCTATCAACGGAAAGAAATATATTTTAGTAATGATAGATGACTATTCAAGATACACATGGCTCGAGTTTCTTCGAAACAAGTTGGATGCGTCAGAACTGATTATCGCTTTTATTAAGCGTATTCAAGTACGTCTGTAATTGCCAGTTCGGACACTTCACAATGATAACGGCACGGAGTTCAAAAATGACACCTTATAGAGCTATCTTATCACTGTGGGTATTTCACACAATTTCTCTACAGCCTACACTCCGCAACAGAATGGCATTGTTGAACTGAAAAACCGCACCCTTGTTGAAGCTGCTCGTACTATGCTTGCATATGTTGATCTACCCATGTATCTTTGGGTTGAGGCGGTCGCGATAGCTTGCTTCCCTTAGAATCGTACCATTATGGTCAAGCACTTCGATAAAACAACATATGAGTTGATCAACAATCGTAAACCTAATATCAAATTCCTTCGTGTCTTTGGTTGCAGGTGTTACATTCTAAGAGAGAGTCAAGGACTTTCAAAATTTGATAAGAAAGCGGATGAAGGATATCTTGTTGGATACTCGCTGACATCCAAAGCTTATCGAATTTACAATACTCGAACCAAGACGATTGTTGAAAGCATGAATGTATCCTTTGATGAGAATTCTACTCGAACTTCTGAACACAACTGTTCAGAACACGGACTTAAGCACAAAGCTTCTATTCAATCCAGAATAGAACCAACGTTCAACTTGTCTACTTCTTCTAACTCTAAACCTATTTCCTCTGAGTTAGATTTGTTGTTTATTGATGCCTTCGATGAAATTTGTGCAGACTTTGATAAAGGCATAACAATACCAACACCAAGCTCGGAGGTCCCCACTTTTGTTGAAGATATATCTGGACCATCCGAAGAAGTCACTGAAACTACATCTCCATCAGGTACAACTACACCGTTATCAGGTACAACTACACCGTTAGTTTCTGACTCGACTATTACTGAATCTGCTTCTGCAGATATCCCTTCTGGAAATGAAGTCCCGAGTACTTCAGTTGCTATTCCAGAAGTTTCAGTATCAGAAACTTCTGTAAAAGATGTCACGAGTACATTAGTGGATCTACCTGCAGTTCATGATGAATACAATGAATCGAATACGCAACAAACCATTAAATCTTTGCCAAGCACACACAGATGGACAAAGGATCATCCCCTACACAATGTGATAGGTGACGTACAATCTGGTGTTAAGACACGTGTTGCATCAGCGAATTTCTGCATGTTCTCAAGCTTCCTTAGTTCCCTAGAACCAAAGAAAGCATCTGAAGCTCTCCGCGATCCCAATTTGATTTCTGCTATGCAAGATGAGCTTCTGCAATTCGAAAGAAACAAGGTTTGGCGCTTGATCCCACTACCGAAAGGTAAATCTGTTATTGTAACTAAGTGGGTGTTTAGAAATAAGAAGGATGAGACAGGAGTAGTTGAAAGAAACAAGGCTCAATTGGTTGCAAAAGTGTACTGTCAACAGGAAGGCATTGATTACGATGAAACATTCGCCCCTGTTGCGAGGATTGAAGCAATCAGGATCTTCTTAGCTTATACAACGCACAAAAACTTTACCGTCTATCAAATGGACGTAAAGTCGGCTTTTTTGAATGGCGTTCTGCATGAGGAGGTTTATGTTGCTCAACCTGAAGGTTTTGTCGATCCTCATCACCCTGATCATGTCTACGTGTTAGACAAAGCGTTATTTGGTCTCAAACAAGCACCACGATCATGGTATGATACTCTTACCAAATTTATCCTTGCTTCTAGTTTCAAGAAAGGTACGGTTGACACTACCTTATTTCTCAAAAGGAAAGGTGAGGACTTGATTCTCATACAGATTTATGTTGACGACATAATATTTGGGTCGACAAATCCGAAATTCTGCAAGAACTTTTCTAAAATCATGGAAACAAAATTTGAAATGTCGATGATGGGTGAATTAAATTTCTTTCTTGGTTTGCAAGTAAAGCAATTACCCGAAGGCATTTTCATTAATCAAGCCAAATACATCAAAGATATGTTAAGAAAGTTCAATATGTCAGACATTTATGTCATGAAAACACCAATGGCTACTGGCACACTTTTAGACGCAGATCCATCTGGTAAACCTACTGATCAAAAGGTGTATCGTAGCATGATTGGTTATTAACATTATCTGACTGCAAGTCGCCCAGATATCATGTTTACATCCTGCTTCTGTGTGAGATATCAAGCTAATCCCAAAGAGTCGCACTTTAATGTTGTTAAGCGAATCCTTAGATATCTAAAAGGCACTCCTGATTTAGGCCTTTGGTATCTAAAGGATTCCCATTTTGATCTCACTGCTTTTACAGATGTTGACCATGCTGCTTTTACAGATGCTGACCATGCAGGATGTAAGCTAGACCGAAAAAGTACTTCTGGATCATGTCAATTTATTGGAGACAAACTTGTAAGTTGGACATCAAAGAAACAAAATTGTGTTTCAACATCCACAGCCGAGGCAGAATACGTAGCTACTGCTAGCTGCTGTTCGCGAGTCCTCTAGATGAAGACCCAGTTGATGGACTTTGGGTACATCTACAAACGAGTGCCTATTTATTGTGATTCCAAGAGCACAATTGCAATAACTGCTAACCCGGTCCAACACTCAAAGAACAAGCATATCGATGTACGCCATCACTTCATAAAAGATCATGTATAAAAAGATGACATTGAAATGCATTTTGTTCAAACCGACTTCCAGTTAGCTGACCTTTTCACCAAGCCGTTGGATGAGAAGAGATTCAAGTTTCTAATCAGCAAACTTGGAATGTTGAACATGTCCTCTAAGACCTTTCTTATGACTCGAGGGGGAGTTTTCTGAATCTTAATCTTGTGGCTTGTGTATTGCTTCTCAAACTGTTGCTAACGATAGCGGAATCATTTTCATAAATGATTACCAACATTTTTTGTGTGTGCAGGATATTTTCAAGTGACTCTGGCTTCTAATCATATCCGATTAGAACCTGTACTTCAAAGATTTTCTTCAAAAAGGGGGAAGTTTAACTGTCAAACACTTTTGTTTTGAGGGGGAGAATTGTTTTGAAAAGATATGCGCTTTGACATTGACAAATCTCTCTAATGAGTTGAATTTTCACAGATTATAGGGGGAGAACCTGAGTTTTGTCACATAACTCAAGAGATAATATCTTTAGGGGGAGTTACGGATACTACAATACATATATATCTTTCCAATCCTTACACTCCATATCATCATCTGACCATATGTTTCCAATGACCAATACTTGTGTAATTGTCATTTCTTTATACTTTACCAAGTATTCTTACACACATTGGTCAGTACACCGCTTTCTTGACTTTGTGATTACCACATCTCAAAAGACAAATCTTTCGATGGTTATCCTCCCGTTTGGAATTTCACTGTTTGTTTGAAAATCAGACGTCATTTCATTTTTCCTGAGCTTTCATTGCCAATACATTTACACACTGTTTGTGTGAAAAACCTACGTCTTTGATCTCTCCAAATCGTTGTTCTTCATGCTTATTTGTGCTATATTGTTCTTTTCATGTACAAATGATTGTTGATAGCATGTTCTCTTCGGAGAATCAGGGATTCAGTGCGAGCTTATCAGAACTTCCATGGATTTACACTAACTAGTGTTTTCTACCCCGGAAGTAATCCTGAGTGATTGAGGGGAGAGGGGTTCATTAAAATTAGAGTTGGGGAGAATGCTGAGTTAAATTGCAAATGAGAGTTTGGCTAAAAGTGAGCTAAATTGACTTAAAAAGAAAGAGGGTGAGAGATCAGAGTAAAAGAAACATACACTTTGTACCAAAACCTTTCTGAGCCGGGCAACCACACAATCTATTGCTTGGCAATCCTTGGTGAACAATATTGAAATAGGCAACTAGCCCATGCCACCTCTTGCTTATAACCCCACCAGCTACTCATCTTCTTCTAAACAAGAAGATGTTTCATATTTGAACGGGGAAGCAACACATACTCTATCCGATCATCACTTGGATAACTCGGATATTGAACAAGAAGGAAATTTGCCCCACCTTCGACCCTTTCTCATGCACTTTGAGTCTTTGTATACTTTGTTGCTATCTCAACAAGTCTACATACTTTGAGCCAAAATCAAAAAGCAATCATTTGTGCTTACTTATTTCGTACACATGCACGAGCACACATAAATATGTTTTCTGTCAGAACGTTCATAGATGCCCATGTGTTATTCGATGATTGAACTAAAGTCCTGGGGAGTCCACATAACAACCAGCTCCTTATATAGTAACTTTGTGTTACTCAGTAACTGTGTGTTACTGACAGGCACTTCGAACCGAGTCATTTGTTGATTCAGGGTTACCACTCATCAATTGTTTGAATTTGCAAAGATTCAAATAATTACACTCTATCTATCTGGGGGAGGTTGCTCTTATTTCCATAGAGGGAGCTATACATGAAGACTGCGCTTAATTGTTGAGTTGGGGGAAAAATTCCTAGATTGATTTGAAATGTTTTGATGATGCTGATTCTCAACAATCATCAAAAAGGGGGAGAATATTCAAGGGTTTCAAAGTCAAATATGAGTTTGTTCGTTCAAGAAAGAAAGGTTGTTGAAGATTGCTGAAGAACTAATGTTTTTCAAAGATTACAAAGTGTCTGAACCTATCTAAATTATCAAAAGCCTGACTGAAGATGATCGTCAGAAGGACACTTCATTCAAATTTCAGCAGAAAAAGGAAGATATTAGTTTCCTCAATGCTGTGAAGACTGTGAAAAGCTACAAGCTTTGAAGCTATTAACGGCTTATCAGCTACAGTTTTCAAGAGTTGTGAAGACCCGAAGAAATTGCCAATTTTTTTTAAATCTTGAATCCAAAGGGGGAGATTGTTGGATCAGTAATTGTATTCAAGATTAAAATGTTATGAGGGGTCTTAATTGTAAATGTTTATATCCTCCTAGGAAGTATTTTAGTAGTATTTTAGGTTGGGCCTTGCCTTGGTCATGTGGACAGATAAGGCATAGTTTCTTTGTTAATCCCTAGGGCAATCATTTGAATATCTCACGTACAAGGTAGTGATTTTACACCAAGAACATACACACATTTAGCATTCGACGACTACAAGAGATATATGATTATATTGATCGATTCTTCTTTATCTCTTATCTTTATTGTGTTGTGAAGTTATTTATCAACTAAGTTCTGGGTATAACATTTTTAATAGGGCAGACCACGCGGGCGAGAGTGCCCCGCGACATTGCCACTGGCACTGTCGCTAGGGCATAGTCGCTGCCCTATCCCCACTCTCGATACAATACCTACGATTGTGACCGGCGACAGTGCCCAAGGGAACAATCGCGGTCACTCTTGCCTGAGGTGTACCGAAACTCACAAACCCCTCGTGACAATGTCGCGCGACCTTGACACATGTCACTGTTGCCGACAAGGTCGCTAAAAGAGACTGGCCACTCGATTTTCATCTGAAATGCTTCGTTGTAGTGACCTATAAGATTATTTTCATGAATGAAAATGTAATTAATTCAGATATGGCCTACTAGAGTGACACAAAGAGAATTAGACTTAAATCTTACTTATCTAAGAATTTCTGAGTGTTACAAATGAGATGCACTAGATCAAGTCCCTTCTAAAGTACAATTCAAATGGGTTATTTTGAGATTAAATTGATCAAGGATCCAAATCCCTTTAAACAAAATAAAATTACAATATTTTACTAATTTAAATTTTTCTAAATACATCAATTGAGAGATAAATTCCCTTCTAACGGACAATAATTGAATCACCTAAAATGACAATTTAAGGTTTAACATCAATGATCATAAATCAAACCTTATACGAGGTCAATAATAGGGACGGGTGTTACTAAAATCCAACAACGGTCGCTACCTCCAACTTATGGAAGATGTCCCCGAAAGACTAAATTCTTCTCGTGCATTTAACTAGCACTCCACTCTTCACGGTGTCGCTATGTAACACCCGAGAATTTAAGGTAAGTATCTACGCCTCGTATTTTATTATCCTGGTAAATTGTTTTTAATTAAAGTCCCTTGGTGTATAAATTATTCGTATTTGATATAATCATGTTATGCTTTAGTGGACGTATCAATCTATGTGTGCACTATCGAATCGGGTGAAGATTTTCGAGGCTCGGGGGTGTGGTGCGACAGTGCCAAAGGCATAGTCGCAGCACACAGTCGTGGGGTTGGTACCGTGGGTTGATGGATTGGCACGAAAATGCCACCGCGATAGTGCACTATTGCCGGTCACTATCGTGTGTTATGTATCGGGCACTGTTGCCGTCGGGGGGGGGGGGGGGGGGGCTAAGACTATAAAAATCTGATCTTGACCATTTTGACTCACTTTCTCACTTCACTCGTTTTTGGACCGAATTGGAGAGCTCCAGGGGCGATTTTCCACCCTCTTAACCACTCCCACATTTATTGAAACCTTACCTCTAGTTGGAAGCATTTATTGGTAATCAAAGGTCTTGGAGGAGCTTTAGGTGGTGCATTAAAGAGCTAAAACCAGGTCTTCACCTTTTCACAACTTCACCTACTTCTTTTCTAGGGTTTTGTATAAACCCTAGATTGTGAGTTTCTACTTACCATTTTCAAATGAGATACATATCTTGTGTGTTTACTTGACATTACTTTCTATACATGTATAAATCTTATCACCTGATAGGTTTGACCTAAATACTATATTTAAGATTATTGGAGATTGTGGCTATGTGTTAATCATGTGGACTAGATGGGGTTATTAGTTATTTTAATTAGTTATGTTTATGTAATATCATGGGATTAATGATTATCATTGTGGGACTTGCATGTTTTGGAGTCTCGGACCTAAAAAGGGATTGGAACTATGTGAGGTTTTATACATGTATCTGGTTGAGATGGAATGTGTATAGAAACGGATATTGCATGTATATTGGATAAACCATGAGTATGTGCTAGGAGGATGTAGTCTTAGGTGCCACCATGATGGTATGCACCTAGACCTCCGCCATTTAGAGTAATGTCTGGGAGGTAGTCTTCGAGTGTGCCGGGCCTTCGGGATGTTGCTCATGCGAGTGAACATCAAGGTACATTGACTTGAGGTAAAACTCATTGGTGTGATGGGTCTCCCCCATTGATTCTCTTATGGCCCTTATTGACTAGAATGACATAAATAATCATACCATGCTTCATAATTGTTATGCCATGCTCTTGTACAACTCACTAGGCTCGTTTGGCCTAACACTTGTTTGGTTTGACGTGTATCTCAGGTTCTAGAGGCGTGACCGCCAAGAAGGACTAGCGGGCTTTTAGATGTGAGCTTGGGAACTTTTAGGATGCCATATTAGAAATGATTATTTTTGGAAGTAGATGACAACCGTCTGTAATCATATTTCTTGTTTAGAATTTAGATTAAGAGGTTGTTATCTCTCATTGGTTGTTATTACAAACATGTAAATTAACATGCATTTATTGTTCCCCTTTTTGTAATGAGCTCGTGCTTTGGCATGTTTTAGAGCATCTCCAACAGCTATGCTATAATTTTTCTAAAATAGAGTAGAAAAACTTAAAATCCCTAAAAAAATTACATCCAACTCCAACAGCTACTCTATTTTAGCAATTCTATCATCAATTATATTAATAAAATATTATTTCTCTTTCCTAAACAAACAACTTCAATGTTTCCTATTGGTGGAAAAGAATCTGTCTCTTAAAAAGTGGGTTTTAGAGATTTCTCCAAATTTGGAGATTTTTACCTTCTCTCTCTTATTTTCTCTATTTTAGCATACGATATAGCATAGCTGTTGGAGCAAAAAAGTTGCTAAAATCTCATTTTTTTCTATTTTATCATAGCTGTTGGAGATGCTCTTAGTATATCACGTTTCCATTTCCAGAAATTTTTGTTGTCCCAATTTTTTTTGGGGTGTTACAAGTTGGTATCATAGCTGTAGTTTAAGTGAACTAGGTGTCGACTCTAGTATACCTAGACTGGTTGTGCTTATAGGATCACTGTCCACATGAGTAGAACATCCCTAGGTGGGGAGAGTATTAGGATTACGGAATTTCATTGATTGAAACTTATGATGATGACAACGAGGGTTCTTTTGTAAAATACGTTCACAATCTCACTTGGCCAGTGTTGTTCTGAACTTATGATTACGTAAGCATGCTTGAAATTGTTATTGTGATGATTAATCATTGTAGTAGTACGTGTTGAACCGTTTATCTTCTAAAGAATTAACCGGTGTTTTTCTTATCATATGTGATAGAGCACAATGGTAAACACTCTAAACATGCTCCACAACCCACGGGAGGGCCAGATTGAAGATGAATCTACCGCCGACCAACCTCCATTGGTCGTAGTTACCGAAAGGACACCAGCAACCAATGTTTTGGGTGGGGGAACTGAATACATACCAAGGATCAATCTCGAAACCGCTCGCCCGATTATAGAGGAAGTAACAATGGAGACGAGAGTCCGAGACAGTATGATGCAAGCCATTAACTCGGCTATGGCGCAACAACAAGAATTTTTCATGAAGCTTTTGGAAGATCGGGATACCAGTCACTGGCGGGCCGAGGCAGTGGCGGAGAATGTTGTGAATGGGTTGAGTGGCGGATCGGCCGTCATAGGAACGGAGGAGTATGCAATCAGGACTAACAAGAAGAAGGATGTAGGTTGCTCTTTCAGGAATTTTCTTTGCAGTCGGGCTCCGGAATTCTCCGGGACGAGCGAGTCCACGGACTCCTAAAGGGTCAAGTTTGCGTCCCAACTGCTCAGAGGGGATGCACTGAGTTGGTGGAACGTTACCAGAAGGACCCTTACAACGAAAGTTCTGGCCCAGCTCACTTGCCCAACTTTCAAGAAGAAGATCATGGAGAAGTATTGCAATGAGAGAGCTTTAGACAAAATTGAAGAAGAGTTCCGAAATCTGAAAAAGGGTAATTTGTCGGTCGCCGACTACACCAAGAAGTTCATGGACAAACTCAGTCTGGTTGAGCATTTAACAACCGATGAGGGGTCGAAGATAAAAGCTTTCGTGAAGGGTTTTCTGGCGAAAATGGAGACGGACGTGAGAAACACTCAAAAGGTTACCTTGCAAGAAGTGATCGAGGCTTCCCAACTAGTAGAGGACGACATAGTTCAGGAAAGGGAAGAGAAGAAGCAACAAGGAGAGAATAGGAAGTGGGAAGGGCCGACCGGGCCCGCGCAACCATCTAAATCCTTTAACAGGGGGAGGGGTTTTGAGCCACGACGTGAGGCAAAATGGTGCCCCAAGTGCAAAAGTAAGCACTTCGGACCTTGTAATCCAAAATCTTTCTCCGGCTCCATCGAATGTTTCAATCAACTCAACTACTTCTTCATAGGTCTTCTTCATCAAGGCACCACCCGCTGCTGAAGTAATATCATTCTTGTACTGCGGATGAAGCCCACCAAAGAAGGTCTGGATGATTACCCAGTCATGTAACCCATGATGTGGACACCTTTTCAGCATATCCTTATACCTTTTCCATGCCTCATACAGTGTCTCCTGTTCCCACTGAGAAAAGTGGGTAATCTCAGCCATTAGCTGAGCTGTTCTACCCGGTGGAAAGAACTTTTGTAGGAACGCTGCAGCCATGTCTGCCTAAGTAGTGATCTGACCTGTGGGTATGCTCTCCTCCCATATCTGAGCCCTTCCCTTCAGTGAGAAGTTAAACAACCTCAATTTGATGGCATCGTCTGACACTCCATTGATCTTGAAAGTGTTGCAAATCTTTTCAAATGCTCGGAGGTGTCCATGAGGGTCCTCTATTGGTGCTCCCCCAAATTGGTTTTGTTGTAGTAAATGGATAGTGCCATATCTTATCTCGAAGTTATTTGCTCCTACCGCGGGGGCTTGAACACCTCTGTTGAGGGCTGCCACATTTGGATTGGCAAAGGATCTCATAGGAACTCTTGCTGGTGCTTCCTCTCACATTATATGATTTTTTTTTCAATAAATCTGAAACAGGGAAAAGAGAGGATCACGGAATGTGTGGAAGATAAAATAAAGCAAAATAAAATGTCCAATGCAATAGCGCTTATAGCTGGAAGTGCTATTAGTGCAAACTAGTTCCCCGACAACGGCGCCAAAAACTTGATAGGCGGGTTTACACCCCCCTAATCTAACCGCAAGTATACGGGTTGAATCAAGTAATATGTACTTGGAAGTACAGGTATCGAACCAAGTGAACTAGGAACAAAGTATCACAATGACTATATTCACTATTAACTGAACGGTCAAAACGGTTAAATTTTTATGAATGATTAACTGAGTATTGATAACTATAAATTAAATTAACACACTATTCAAAATAACGACTTTGGATACTTTTATGAAGATTAATAGTTGAGGGTTGGAAATCCTATGGTTTTCACTAATGAACAATAGTCTTGAAAATAATTATCAGTTAAACCCTTTAATGAAAATCTAATCTGTAAAATCACCGTTGTTCTTTCTCAAGCAACAATGGATTTTATTTTGAAAGCACAAGTCTCATTTTTCGATCTTAACACATGAATTAAAAACACATTAAGTTCCAGATTATTATGATACTAAGGTTTAGTTGGTATATCTCTGTCCAATTTCTCGCCCTAGGCATATAATTCCAGTTCTTGTTAACAATTAATTCTCTCGAATTGAATTTATAACGAACAAATCAGATGAAAGTTGGCCAAACTCACAAAAGCATTAAAACCCAAATCATATGCTTCATTAGTTAAGAAAAATTAATAAAAACTCCAAATCACATGCTCATAAGCTTAACCAAAGTTAAACCAACCCCCAACATCTAAAGATTAGTTCATGTTGGAGGTATTAAACAAGAAAATACTAGAAGAATTCATAGATCTAAGAAAAGTTCTCTCAAACATCAAAGATTGAAAACTCCCTTTGATTATGTAATACTGACAAAGAATTAGAAGAATATCTGTAAGAATCGCGTCTCCAAGATGTTTCCTAGCTTCAATTAGGTGTTTTCTCCTTGTAAAAAATCGCCCCAAGTCGCCCCTAGCTTCTCTCCTGTCGCCAATTTTGAGAATAGAATGAAGAATGAGTGAAAACCCTAAGAGATAAGGGCTAAAAATGCAATTAGCATGTTACCGGTACTTTCACCGAGACTTAAGTCTCGGTGAAAGTCTCGGCGGGCACTGTTTCTTATAAAATGCACTGGTGCTAGTTGTACCGACACTAAAGTCTCGGTGAGCAGTTTTCTCCAAAATCAGGTTTTGATGCTAGTTACACCGAGACTTAACTATCGGTAAAAGTCTCGGTGAACACTTTTTCTCCAAAATTTCACTTTGATGCATTTTCCGAGCCTTGACCCTAGATTTGACTTCCACGAGCTTTGCTTTGCCATTAAACTCATCGGGTGTGCCATTCTCGTCTCTAATTAGCTTCTTTTGGATCCATTTTCTTAATTTGTTCCCGAAAGATAGATACCTGAAAAACTCGCAAATAAATGTGAAAAGACGCTTCGTTTGTTTGGAGAAACAAATATAATTACAAGTGGCTCTAAAATAACGTCGAAATTGGCGTTATCAACAACCCCAAATCGAGCGTTTCTTGTCCCCAAGCAAATTAGCGACAAAGATAAAATAAGAAAATACCAAAAGCAAGTTGAATCTGCAACAGTGGCCTACGGGTATACTTATCATGAAGTTTGAGCCATTATTGTGCCAACTAGTCGTGAAAAATAACGAGAAGACGGTAAGAATTCAATTATGGCACAATTGACAACAAACTAAACATTGAAAATTGAACTGAAAACAACGACACCATACTGAATTACAACTATTCAATTACACTTTCAGAGAGGATTTCACCTCGACCCTACCTCACGGGATGCATTCAATTCACTTGAATCCTATGCTATCACACATATATTTCATGCAGGTGGAGTTTATAGACAAAGAAAATCAATTAATAATTGCATGATGTATCAGTTCAAAAACGCACAGATGAACTCAAGGTGATCTCGGAAGGGAATCAAATAACGAGACAAGGAATATTAGTAAGAGAGTTAATCTACCTTTATCACATTTTCCAGAAGATCATTCAGGTCTTTTAACGGGTTGTAATGGGGCTAGGGGTTGTGACTAGGAAACGATGGGTAAAGTGGAACAAAAGCCCAGATGTGTCAATAATTTGTGCGGTTCTCCAACTTTTCACCTTACTCACCCCGTTTCTTTTCTTTTCTTTTTTTCTTAATCACTTCCTTCTTCCACCATTATACCCTTTGTGTGTATTTCTCTACCATGCTGCTCTTCTCTTTATTTCTTTTTTTAGCTATGGGGCACCATTGGCCTTCTTTTATTAGCAGCTCTATAATCTGATTGGCTCTGATTTCTTTTTCCCAATCCTTTTCCTTTTTCATTCCTTTTTATTTATTGTCATCATGATTACTAACTGCTTGTGATGGACACATCTTAGGACAAGGGTAGGCTAGTGTTTAGGCTGGGGTCAAAAGTGGGTTAAGAAACTAATATTAAATAGTAAAAGGATGCAAAAGGGGTTGGGTGCACACAATTAAAACAAGGGAATGATAGCCAAAAGAATTAAATTATAGATTTCACACACAATGCCTGAAATCATGTCTTAAGGTCCACAAAAATAGGTGACTAAACCCTTACTCAATATCCTGATGGACGTCTTTGCTGCTTGATGCAATTTATAGTGAGATCAAGCTATAACTACAATGAAAGAGTAACAGATAAGTGTATAGACTATTTTGCATTATATCTCTCAGAATCGAATCGGTGTTCATTAGGCTCAACATCTCACGGGTGGTCTCCACTAATGTCTCCTAATCATGCAATCTCCTAATTGTTGGTCCAGACTATATCATCGTTCTCAAATTTGCAAGACAATATAAATTTTGTGCAAATTGTGCTTTTCATAGAATCTCGTGTCCTCATCCTAAAAGAAATTTTTTAAAATGTTGGCCCAAAACAGTGTAATTCAATTATACAATAATGAGTATACCCGTGCCTACAACCCCAAACCTTACCAACACATTGTCCCCAATGTGTCAGCTTGGTTTTGATTAAAGACATCAAGATGTGCAGAATTTAACAAAAGACAGCAGTGCATACATGATGCCCAGATACATGACAATTAGTGTATAACACGATTATGAGTAGTGGAAAGAGTAGTAGTTAAGTACAGTCATCCATACGACCGATAAGTAGAATGTACGCGGAAATCAAGGAGTCCTTGAATTCGGATCCCGCGCTCGTTTAGTACTCTTCTCTTTTTTTCTATTAACGCTCTTCTTCTTGTGATATTTGTGTTTGGCTCTTGACGTAATCGGGCCTTTTCCACTGCTAAGCTTGCCATAAGCTGACCATCTAGGGATGGTAGTGGTCGGGTTGATTCTTCCCATTTCTTGAAACAAAGGTTAACAAAATTCGAATGATCAGGAGAATAGATGAAACCCCAAACCTAGACTCTTGTCTAGGTTTGAAGGTGTTGGTGGACCGGCTTCCCCAAACCTAGGTTGAGGCCTAAGTTGGGCTCATACTTCGTCATAGAAGGTATCTGTAACACCCTAAATTCTGGAAATAGCAACAAATTTAAAATTTTCTAAATACATCGATAAATGATACATCTCCAATCACAATTTATTATTTAACCTCAATACACACATTTCATTCTATACATACAGTCTATAATAAGAACGGGTTCTACTAAAACCCAATAATAGTCACTATCTCCAAACTGCGGAAGACTTCACCAACTACTTTCACTTGCACAAAGCTAAGGCTCAACTCTTCATAGCTGCTAGAACCAAACCCCAACTGAACCTGATGCACATGCCGACAAATAAAAAGGTTTGGCTTAACGCCTAGTGAGCTCAAGAGTTTTCAACATGAATAAGATATCTTTGAAAAGAGATAATGCAGTTTAAATCATAAGCTTTCAAGATGATATGCTTGAATATGAAAGAGACTATTTTTCCAATAATATGCATTTTTGGCAAAGAAGCACCAATATAAACGTTTTCAAATCCAAACTACTTCGGGGACAAGATTTCCAACATACAACGTTCTTTCGTAAATTAAATTAAACCCAAAACTCACTCTAAATGAGAATAGAAAACAAACTCCCAACTGGAGAAAAGCGGATAAAACTTTATATCCCAAAACACCCAAAACACAGGTGGGACGTAATATTCAACCCATAATTCATGGATAAAATCCATTTATACAAAACGTCACCGAAAACTAGGAAAATAAAACTCAGTACCCAAAGTAACGCTTTTTAGTGACGGGGGAGACCCGATTCCATAAAATGTGACGGTACACAAAGTAAGCCCATTTTATGTTGTTAAGACTAGTCATATAAACAGAAGTACACGCAAGGGATGTCAAGCTCTGTGGCTTTAAACATACACCCACGGGATATCAACTTCAACCGCGAAAGGTCCTTACGTTGAGTCCCTCATCCAATATCGTAATACTTAGCACGTAGGACTTATATCCCAATTTGATGCCTAAATGTGCCTCAATGTGGAAAACTATCGTTCCATCATTGGACGTAATGATTCCAAGCGCATGGGATGTCAGGCTCAGTGGCTTTAAACTTACACCCACGGGATATCAACTTCAACCGCGAAAGGTCCTTATGTTGAGTCCCTCATCCAATATCGCAACCAAAGGTCGAAGTCGAGTTATCAAAACTGGACAAATGTCCTAAAACCCAATCATAATAAATTACCGAGCCAGAGGCTCAAACAACCAAATGACACATTGCCAAAAGCAGTACAATGCGATAAAACGCACACGACCAAACTCCAACACCACTTAAGTTGAAACGGATCATTTTCACAAAAACAAGTTTATACCATTAACCCCTTTCAAACGTCCCATAACACAAAGTTAAACATTTCTCCCAAAACACACTAAAAGAGCATTTACACCAAATTACTTATACCCGTAAAATAGCTCGTTAAAATTGTCGGTGCTTAAGATTTTCCCATCAAAATCCTTGGAATGCGTCTTTTCCCCAAAACCAAAAGAAGTACAACGTCCGAAATATTCACAAGGTCGGGAATGACCAAAACCCAATAACTTACGCGTTGATACTTTCAAAACATCTCATGACACGAACTATGCATATTTCCAACAACACAAAGTGCATTTTTACCAAATAATCCCCATTTATGCAATGCATTATTAAAAGATTTTCCTTAATGGCGTATTTATCAAAATGCCTCAAAAGTCCCAAAATGGGTGTTTCACCATGTTTATAAAACTAAACATTTCAAAATAACCAAAACTTATCAGGTGATCAACAATTAACGAATTCACGTAGAACACAAAACACCTTAAAATGAACATTTTAGCATGTACACCGTTTTCAAAAATCAACTTGAACTCATCTTGCTAGATTTAGGCTAAATCTAGATTTTACCCCTTTTTGAGCTTCCTTGACGAAACTTGAATCCTCCAAGCCAAAACCTCCAAAACCTAGATCCAAGCATTTTCAACCGTAAATAACCATATTCCACCATATATAATCGTTCCCCAAACATTTCACACAAGATCCCATCATAAATCCAAAACCCTAATTTCCATAAATAAAGAAAATAGGAGGTTACCTTAACCATAACTTCGATCCACCAACCAAGATACTTCTAGGTCACCAAGATGAGCCATAAACCCCCAAACTTTAAGTGATGAAAAGGGTTGGATGAAAACCCTAGAAAATTAATGAAGGTGATGAAGATGGAGATGGTCGATAAGTGCTCAACTTGAACCCTTTGATGAAGTACCCAACAACTAGAAATAAAAGAGGTAGATGAGGGTTAAAGGAACCCTAGGTTAGGTTCTGGGAGAGGTTGAGAGAGTGTGAATTAAAATGGAATGGTTGAGATAGAAATGAGAAATGAGGCTAAAATCTGGAATTTAATCCAACAGACCCTAACGGCGATCCTGCCAGCCGATAGTGACATGTGTCACTATCGCGAGGCACTCTCGCGGGGAATACCGCGAGTTGATACACCCTCGGCGATTGTGCCATGCGATAGTGATACATGTCACTATCGCGAGTCAATCTCGCGCCAGTTGTAGCGAGCCCCAAAAGGTTCCAAAACTCGAGATTCTCGCATGGGTTAATTTATGGTTCGAAAGCACAACATTTTCACCCGAAAAGATAAACGGAAGACGGAGAGATTACCAACGAAAGGCAGAAACTTACTTTGTGAAAAACCGGGTGTTACAATCCTCCCAACCTTAGAATGATTTCGTCCTCAAAATCCAAGTCTCACCCAAGGCATTCCATTACTACCCTCAACACTTATTGGGTTTCCTCTGACCCCAAAGGTAGTGACATATAATAGGCCTCAAGGATGTCATTCTCCCAAACGGCCGTTTCCCTTTCCGAGGGGATGCCTCTTGATCCATTTCACTCTTGAGCTAAAACCACCATTAACTTCCTGACGAAACTGCCACACTGAAATCTGTGAAGACACTCACCCACGTATCTACTTTGATACGATACACTCATATAAGAGTGAACATCAAACCTTATTGGAGCGATTCCTAACCATGCGATCTCGGTCGCCTCCCAACCTTAGGCGGCACATACTACCTTAAGGGTAGTTTGTGACTTCACTTCCCACTGACTAGATCATTCCAGTTCGTCCCGATTTTGAATCCACATTCCAATGGTCAACACCAGCCCAAAGAATTCCCAAAATTTCCTAACAAATCATCCCTGGTATTGGTAAGACCTTCCTTCCAAGGGCGTACCAATACGCTTTCCAGGGAGTTGGCCAATCCAGAATAGGCCCCCACATAACTCCGATCTATTCTCAAACCTCAAACATTCTGACAATAAGATCCTCATCACATCAATAAAATCATACATATCAATGCTTACTTACCAACGTCTAATCTTCCTTTAAATTCCACCACCGAGAGGTCAACTTTTCTCGTAATCCAACGGCTACACTTCCAAACGACTCAACGATCGCCGACCTCAAAGTACAAGTCCGCTAACACTGCCGATCCCAAAAAGATTTAAAGTTGACACCTAAAATGGATATAAGACTTCAAACACACTAGTTTAAGAACAAACCATAATATCCTTAATATTCCCAAATACTCATAAAGGTAGTACACTACCAACACATATCATGCTGTCAAAATCAACCCATCAATTCAAAATCAGCCGCACTCATGAAATCGCACAAGGCTCAACCTAAAGATTTACCGAAAATATCACCTCTTATACATAGGGGTAACATATAAATCTGATACCTCAATTACTCGTGCGTGAAACGATCCAAAACCGAAACCTAAAATTCAGGTCTGGCCACAAGTCGAGTCATCCGACGTTTCAATTCCCCAAGGACTCCTCTAGTCCTTAATTACAACTCCTATCCAGATAGGGTTTTAAATCTATAGCCCTAATGAGTTCAAGGTTTTTCAACTAGTATGTCAATTTGAAATTCATAAAACTTTAAAACATGCAAGCCTTACAACAATTAATTGTGCGGTAAAAATACACTACCGTTCATTCGATAGGTTTCAAAATTGATCACCAACACTACGCATATAAAATCATTTCCAAAACTCATTTGATCAGTACCTACGTAAATAAAAACGGTAACAAAAGATGCGCAACAAAATTTTAAACGGACTACCATGGTCCTAGTATGCATCAATTTATACTATGTATATGAAAAAATAATTTTTCCGCACTATAACATGTGCAACAAACTGTTTGTCCATTCCAAAAGAGAAATTCACAATTCCAACTTTAAAATCTTCTCATTTAAAACGCAAAACGTCGGAGGATAAAATCCCCAACAAGGTCTATTTACGTCCGTTTATTTCCCAAATTTAGCAACACGATAGGAACGTAAATAAATTTTAAATCGAGTTTAAAACTTTGAGCCGCACAGATAAAACACAATTGACCAAAAAGGTAACTATGACGACATGAATACCGATAATTCATTTAATGCATTGTGGAAAATTTCTAACAGTAAAATCAGCAACTGAAACATGTTCTGAGCAAAAGTTCTATCTGAAACAATATAAATCTTTTATGTGCTTACTCACACTAACAGTAAAATTTAAACCCAATACGAATAGTATGCAACGATCATCACTTGAATAAAACTCAAAAGAGAGATCGAATGTTAAATGAAAATTCATAGGTTAACGTACACAGTAATGCAATTAAGCGTGTTCCAAAATTTATCTACGCGACGCAAAATGTCGTAAAGTAAGACGCCATAAAACTCGACTGAATTTTCATAAAACTCGTTAACGCTAAAATCAAGTGGTGTCAAAATTTTCATTTCTCAACATAAAAAGCATAAGACAACAATAGGTCAAAATGTTAAAATTCTAAAACCATAACGTACGATAAAGTGACCATTTTTAGCAAGACTTTCTTGAGACACGAACCCAAAAAGCTCGTAAACTTACACGTAATAAACCTAAAACTCACGCATCTCAAAGTACACTCACACGCCCAAAATGTCGTAAAACAATATTCCATTAAATTCAACACGACTCGTACAGACTAAAATTCCCAAGAAAATTCAGACTCAAAAACATGGGAACAACTCTTCATTTAAAACCTTAACATACGTGGAGGAGATCCAACTTCAAGGTTAAAAATTCCACAGTTACTTGCCCAATACCTCAAATAACATTAAAACACGGATCTTAAAATATCCAAAAATAGCGTTAGACGCAAGACGAGAATAAAGAGATTTTCGATAACAATTTACAATCACGTGTAACAAAACAACTTCATGCTTGCTTAAGCTCATGATTTAAAATCTGATGAGTGCTAAATGTGTTATCAAGACTTCGTAACATAACTCACTTTATACTTTGAAAACATGAGAAACAATTTATGCAAACTTATTTAGAAATAAACTTCGTGCATGCATTTGGTCGGCACTCACATTTAAGATACCGCTTCTCAATTTCCCGTCATACTATTGTCATCCGGAAGCATCAAACATCTTAAAACAGCAATCGCCCTACTTTGGTCAACTTACGATTTCTCCCCGAAATAGAGTCAATTCAATAAGCTTATGGTTCTAATTCAACCAATGACTTCGATCCAAAATGGTCAACTAATTGCATCTGACATGCTTAACCATCACTCCAATATGATAATGCTATAAAACATCAACTCTTCTTTCGTCTACTCGCCTAGAAACTTCTTCACTACCCCAACGGTCACCATACCAAGGTAGTTCAGGTATACACACGTAACATGAAGGTTCATCATAACACTGGCCAGGTGTTATTATGAACGTACCGTATATGATCATCTTTGCGACCCTCGACAAGTTTCCCGTATCTAGCGACTCGATCAATGCCCAAAATATCTTATCTTAAGGTACCTAATGTGCAATTTTTCTCTCCCAATCACCTAAACAGTGCTAGTTTGAGTCTAGGTATCCAAAATCAACACCTAATTTTCTCAAACTTATGCTCTGACCAACTTGTAACACCCTAAATCCTGGAAATAACAACCGATTTAAAATTTTCTAAATACATCGATAAATGATACATCTCCAGTCACAATTTATTATTTAACCTCAATACACACATTTCATTCGAATGAGTGGTCGGGTTGATTCTTCCCATTTCCTGAAACAAAGGTTAACATAATTCGAATGATCAGGAGAATAGATGAAACCCCAAACCTAGACTCTTGTCTAGGTTTGAACCTTGTGCACAAGGGAAGGTGTTGGTGGACCGGATACCCCAAACCTAGGTTGAGGCCTAACTTGGGCTCATACTTCGTCATAGAAGGTATCTGTAACACCCTAAATTCTGGAAATAGCAACAGATTTAAAATTTTCTAAATACATCGATAAATGATACGTCTCCAATCACAATTTATTATTTAACCTCAATACACACATTTCATTCTATACATACAATCTATAATAAGAACGGGTGCTACTAAAACCCAATAATAGTCACTATCTCCAAACTGCGGAAGACTTCACCAACTACTTTCACTTGCACAAAGCTAAGGCTCAACTCTTCATAGCTGCTAGAACCAAACCCCAACTGGAACCTGATGCGCATGCCGACAAATAAAAAGGTTAGGCTTAACGCCTAGTGAGCTCAAAAGTTTTCAACATGAATAAGATATCTTTGAAAAGAGGTAATGCAGTTTAAATCATAAGCTTTCAAGATGATATGCTTGAATATGAAAGCGACTATTTTTCCAATAATATGCATTTTGGGCAAGGAAGCACCAACATAAACGTTTTCAAATCCAAACTACATCGGGGACAAGATTTCCAACATGTAACGTTCTTTCGTAAATTAAATTAAACTCAAAACTCTCTCTAAATGAGAATAGAAAACAAACTCCCAACTAGAGAAAAGCGGATAAAACTTTATATCCCAAAACACCCAAAACACGGGTGGGACGTAATATTCAACCCATAATTCATGGATAAAATCCATTTATACAAAACGTCACCGAAAACTAGGATAATAAAACTCAATACCCAAAGTAACACTTTTCAGTGACAGGGGAGACCCGATTCCATAAAATGTGACAGTACACAAAGTAAGCCCATTTTATGTTTTTAAGACTGTTAGAGCACAGAATTGTTGGATTCAAGATCATAAAGATTGAAGACAAAAGTTCAAGAAGTCAAAGTTGGAAAAGTCAACTCTCATTAAAGTCAAAGTCTATTTGTAATAAAAGTCAAAGTCAACATTTGTATTTTGTTTTCTTGTATTTGTTTGTGAGGTATAAATACCTTGTGTCCTTTGTATTTCATAGTAAGTGTGTATGTAAGTGAGTAGATTTCATATTGTAGAGAGAGAGCTTATGAGAGAAGGAGTTCATTGTATATCTTTCTAGAGAGAGAGTAGTGAGAGAAAGTTTGTAATATGTGATTGAAATCAAAGACTTGTGATTACGAATTCTCATCTTGATTGTTTGTGATCAATTAGAACTTGATGAAATAGGGAATAACAATTGGTATCAGAGCAGATCCAGATCGAAATCAAGAAAATATAGAAGTTTGACTCTGTGTTCATCGTGTTCGATTCAATTTCTGAATTTTTTTTGTGCGAATTTCGAGTTGAATTTGATTAGGTTTTACTCGTTTAGTATAATCGATCGAGTCTGTATCATTTATTTTGGTAATTGCACTATAATTGATCATCATTTTGATGATTTTGTATGTTTTTGAGTTCACGAGTTTATATGAACTGTAAATCGAGTCAAAGTGTATCATTTTGTGTTTGTTTTTGAAAATTTTGCATTGTAATTTGTTCTTGAGTTGAATTCAAGGATTTCTGCAAAGTTTTGAAACAATTGAAGAAGATTTGATTCGAAATTCGATGAAAAAGTAAAGTTTTGGTCGACTTTCTGAAGAACACGCAAGGGAATCTGAAGAACGCGCTAGATCGGCAAAATGCGCAAGTTCTTCGATAGAACGCGCAAGCTGAAGAATTTCATTTTTGGCCAAAACGCGCAAGTCGTTATTAGCAAGTTCTTAGAACACGCAAGGTGTTACCTGCGAGTTTTTAAAGTTGGGAAAATTTTCTAAGTACCAAAACACGCACGTAGTGATTAGCGAGTTCTACAAATGCGCTAGTCTAAGTGTGTGAGTTTCATCAGAAACAGGGTTCTGCGAGTTTGTTCATCGTGCGAGTTTGAAAATATAAGAAAATTTTCTAAGTGTTGGAACGCGCAAGCCGTGGTTAGCGAGTTTACTCAAACGCGCAAGTAGTGTCTAGCGAGTTTTGGGAACGCGCACGTCTCTATTAGCACGTTTCAAAGTGAATAGTTACTTGCGTGTTTAGGCATTTGCCAGTTTCACTTTGAATAGTTGTTTGCGAGTATCAACGCCTGCGAGTTTTAAGTTTTTTTTTTAGTGATCTGCGAGTTTCCATACTCAGAATTTTTTTTTCTCTGAGAAATTTTCAAAACTGTATTTTTAGCGGGACCCTCGTGCTAAGTCTGCGGAGGGGGACAGTTTATTTTGTGATCAAAATCTATAAATTTTTATTTCAAGTATTTCTATATTATTGAGATTTCATATTTGGATTAACGATCAAGTTCAAGTTCTTTTTGTTTCAGGATATTCAAGATGAGTCTTTCTGATGATGAAGAAAAGATTGCTTCACTCAAATCAGATATTCAAAATCTTACTTTATCAGCTATGCTATATTCAAAACGATCACAGAAATATCATGATGAAAAGAAGGTATTAAAAGAAGAAGTCAATGCATTGAAAAAGATCAATAATGATCTTCTGAAGCAAATCTCTGAATCTCAACATTTGAAAGATGATGAAAGCATTGAAGAAAAGAAACCGTATTCTGGGTTTAGTGAAGAGAAGGTACTGAGTTTGGAATATGAGAATTCTGAGCTGAATAGAAAAATCTCTGATTTTGAAAAACAGATTGAGCAACTCCAGTTAGCAGCATCTGTTGAAAGTTCTGAGGAGAAGATTAAGAATCTGAAGTGTCAGGATCGAATTCTTAACAAGAATTAATACTCAGAAACTAATATCAAAGAAGTTGCGGAAAAACACTTTGATATTTGATAAAACAGTAATCAAAAACAGTATATAATTATCAAACAGTAAACTTGTATTGAATGCTTAAAACTACAAGATTACACACTCAACCTCAATATTGATGAACAGGCTCACCAATACGAATTCTACTTCTCTAGAATTAGGATCTATGCCTTAAGGTTGATTTTCTCTCTAGAAAAACGATTATCAAAAGTTATATCTATCTATTCTAAACATTCTATATATATATACTGATAAAAAGATAATTACAAAGTATAAACAAATCTTCAGTATATCTTCCATGTATATCTTCTAAGTATATCTTCAGTATATCCAGCTGTAGTACATTCCATTCGGATCTCTTTAGCAGCACTAATAATGTTCAGCAGCATTAACTTCAACTAGCAGCATTAATCTTCAACTTGTTCTGGCAGTAGTAACTACACTTGTACTAGCAGTAGTAACTACACTTAGTAGAATCTTCAGTTCCCAACAATCTCCCCCTAACTTGACTTTTAGAAGAGAAGTCAAGTTCTTCAGCTATTCTTCCAGATGCTCTTTTTGATGCTTCCAAAACTTCCAAGATCATGCTCCTAAGTCTGGATTCAGTCCCAAACTCTGATTGATTATCCTCTGAATTAGATACTTGGCCATTTCTGAATTTGGTGCACAACCCAGCTTCTTCTTTAGCATGGCATGAACCTTCAGTCTGGTGTGATTATATACTCTATCCACTAGGAAGTATTCTGTGTGATTTCTATCCAAAGTCACTGCATATACTCCACTAGTTTCATATAGAGTCCAACTTGTGACTTCTTTAAACACACTCTTGATGACCTGGTCCACTTCTTCAGGTTTGAACATCATGCATAGATACTCCATCACCAGTTTTGTAAGAGAAATTCCTGGAGTATTCAGATGATCTGCATACAGCTTAATTCCTATGTCAAACATCTCTTCTATATCAGATCTAGAGCATGTTCTGACAATCTTGACCCAAGTGTTGAATACTTCATACTTATCACCCTTCCTCTTGAGTCTGATGTAATCTTTCCCATCCATTGTCAGTACATCCCAGTGAATGATCTCAGGTGGCTTAACTCCAACTGGTTCTGCAGAAATTGGTTCAGGCACTTTGTCCATCACTACCATATATAAGCTTACATCATCTTTGATTGATGACCCTTGCTGGCTTGATGACTCAGGTGCCACTTCTTCTTCAGCAACATTTTGTTCTTCTTCTACTCTAGGCTTCTTATCTTTCTTTCTTTTGGCCATCATCTTGGTTCTTTTCAAAGTCTTTTGAACCTGTACTAGAGTAACTTCCTTCTTCTTTTCTTCCTTTTCCCTTTCCATTTCTTTGATAGAAGTTCCCTCTTCACTTTCAGGGAATGGTTGATTCATATCTATATCATTACTCTCCTTGGCCTTCTTTTCAAACTCTACTCTTTTCTTTTCATTGCTCTTCAGATTCCCCATTTCTTTTTCATAGAGCTCTCTGATTTGATCAAAACCCATCTTCACAAATATTTCTTTCTTTACCCCAATTGCACTCCTCAAGAAAGTTACCATTTTGTTTCTTTCCTGAGTGGCAAGGTAAGTTTGTGAAGGTCTTCTTTTCTTTGCACTTGTATTAGCCATTATAGCCTTTCTCAGACTTATAGCCCTTTGTTTAGCCTTTTCAGTTTCAAGCCCCTTTTGATAGGCTTTATTTAGCTCAGCAGCTAAAGCCTTTGCCATTTCCCTGTCCTTCTCCACCTGAGCTCTTTCTTCTTTTTCCATCTCCTTCTGCATTTTCCTTGCTAAAGCTTCATCTGATTCAACCAACCTTTGCTTCTTGATTGGTTGATCAGATTCCACTATCTTTTCTTTTCCCTTATTCTTTGATTCTGCAGCTTTGTCTTTCTGTTCTGATTTTCTGTCTCTCCCTTCATTTATGACCACTCCCTTTGCTTTGGGAGTGTCATTCTTAGCTTTGATTAGCACTTCAGCTACTTCAATTTCTGTTGGTGTTAACTCTGTTACTGCTGCTTGTGAGGTTTCAGCAGCATTAACAGTTTCTGCTTCTTTTTGTACTGAACCTCTTTCTGTTTCTGCTTCCTTCTCCCCCTCAACTTCAACTCTCTCTTTATCAATCTCCCCTTCCCTTGATGCTTCTTCCATGTTGATCTCCCCCTTTTTGGGAGCATCAGTCACTGGTTTCCTCCTTCTGAGCACAAATTGTTTCTTCTTCTTTTGCAGAATCAGTTTCCTTACCATTTGCTTCAACTTGATGATTTGTTCTTGTTGTGACAGTACTATGAGTTTTAGCTCTTCTAAATCTTTGCCCTGTTTGAGTACATCCATGTTGATGTTGCCCATTGCCTCCATCAATTCATCATAGTTATATCTGTCCTCACCTTCTCCAGGAGTGTTACCCCCTATTGAAGGATCATTGGATCTTTTAGTAGTGGAAGTCTTCTGCCTAGCAGAAGCACTATCCACCCCTGTGGTTTCTTGGCACCAGGGACCTTCAAATGATTGCTCATTCAAAGTTGCCATGGGGGAGGTCTTATTGATGTTACCACTTTCCTCCTCTGTGCTAGCAGGAGTAGTGGCAGCCTCATCACCCATATGCTCTACCTCCTCCTCAGAGAGCACCTCCTTTGGGTTGGGAGATACCCTTGTGGTTTCCCTTTGGATATTCTCTAGGGGAGAATTCTCCCTTAGAGGGCTTAAAGGCTTAGTTGGTGATGGTACAAGAAGGGAAGGAGCCTTCTTTACCTGTTTTCTTTGATAAGTTTGGGTAATTGTAGAAGTGGGCTTATTCAGAAGGGACTGTGGAATTGATTTTGAGAGGGAAGGTTGGGCTTGGCTAGCAGTGGGATGGTCTAATGAGGGCCTTGACCCTGCTGCCATACCTTCAGTGTTTTGGGACACCACCATCATTGTAGAGAACAATGGGGTGTCAACTCCTTCCGAGTCCCCAGCAGATCTTCTCATATTTGAGAAAACCTTGCCTTTTGGGGGTTTAGGTACATATACTCCAACAGGTTGAGGTATATCCGTCAATTCATGGTTAATTACTTCCTGAACAAATCTGGGATACATAAAGAAACTCTTTTTGTTTCCCATATTTGATACAAGATCACTGAAAATCATCTTTGAGAAATTGTACCTTCTGGATGTAGCCAAGCATACCAAAGCATATGCAATTGGACTGCTGAACTCACTCCATCCAGTGGTCTTTTTGGAGATGCAATGCATCAGGGTATGAACAAGAAAACGCCATTGGGGTGAAAACTTTGCTTTTGAGAATTTGAAAACACCCAATGGGCCTCCATACCCCATTCTAGTAAGATTAGAAAACAGTTCATCATTAGAGATAGACGTTATACCAGAGGCATCGTCTAGACGTAGACTGATGCGTATAACCTCTTCAGTAACTGTTAGTGGTTGATCACAGATTCTTGTCTTGATCATTTGCACACCATTTTCCACAACAATGGTTGCATTGGCCCAGAACTGCCTTTGATGCTCAATGTAGATTGTAGGGGATACAGTAAGAGCATGAGCAATGTGGCTTGACTTGAGGAAATCCACAATCTGATGAAAGCCTTCTGCTTGTTTTGGCTTTTGGAGCATTGCGATTTCATTGTGCTCGTCAATGAACGCCATTGATGCCATTGACCTTGAAGATTTTTGCCTGAAAACTTTGAACTTTGAGAGAGAAAGGGTTTAGAGCGCAAGGGAACAGTATGCAAAGAGTCGTTATGAACTTTTAGGCGGGCAAAGAGTATTTATAGTATTCGGAATATAAGCAGTATTAACCTAGAGCAGTATTAACTACTAGCAGTAGTAACGGCTAGCAGTATTAACTAACTAGCAGTATTAACTGAAAGCAGTATTAACCACTAGCAGTATTAACTACTAGCAGTAGTAACGGAAAGCAGTATTAACTAACTAGCAGTATTAACTGAAAGCAGTATTAACCACTAGCAGTATTAACTACTAGCAGTATTAACTGAAAGCAGTATTAACCACTAGCAGTATTAACTACTAGCAGTATTGGCTACTAGCAGTATTAACTATACTTACTCCTTTTAAACTTGCTAACACTGAGTACTGCTATGTATATCCTGAAAAAGAAGATTAGTAACACCAAGAATAAAAATATACAGGTATAAAACCAGAAGAAGATTATTCAGAGTTTATCATTCCCACACCTGTGACCAAGAAAGTGAATCTACCCACATCAAAAGCTTTAGTGAATAGATCAGCAAACTGATTATCAGTGTGGACTTTGACAACTTGAATAAGTTTCTTTTCATTACAATCTCTTATAAAGTGATACCTGATTTCAATGTGCTTTGTCTTTGAGTGCTTGACTGGATTATTTACAATGCTAATAGCACTGCTGTTGTCAATAAAGATTGGAGTGTGTAGAAAGGTTACCCCATAGTCCAACATTTGATTCTGAATCCATAAGACTTGAGAACAGCAACTTGCAGCTGCTATGTACTCTGCCTCTGTTGTAGATGTGGATACTGTGGTTTGTTTCTTGCACTGCCATGAGACTAGTCTAGCACCCAAGAACTGACATCCTCCAGAAGTAGATTTTCTGTCCAAGTTTGCCCCACCTAGATCACTGTCTGAGTATGCTATTAGGTCAAAAGGGGAGTTATGAGGATACCAAAGTCCCAATCTGGGTTGCCCTTTGAGATATCTGAATATCCTCTTAACAGCTTGAAAGTGAGATTGCTTTGGCCTAACTTGAAATCTTGCACAGACACAGACTGGAAACATTATATCTGGCCTAGATGCTGTGAGATACATGAGAGAGCCAATCATGGATCTATAATAATGCACATCCATGTCCTCCCCCTCAAGATCTGCTGTGATCTGCTTGTGTGTTTCCATAGGTGTGCTGGCAGGTTTTGATTCTGAGAAACCAAACTTGGTTAGAATATCCTGCACATACTTGGATTGACATATGAAAATGCCATCTGACTTCTGTTGAACTTGGAGTCCAAGGAAGAAAGTAAGTTCCCCCATGGAACTCATTTTGAACCTTTGATGCATTAAATCCTCAAATTCCTTGCACATGTTGTTTCTTGTAGATCCAAAGATAATGTCATCAACATAGATTTGGACCAGCAAGATATCCTTCTTCTTTCTTTTGATAAAAAGAGTCTTATCTATGACTCCTCTTTCAAAGTCATTTTCCAAGAGATAGGATGACAGAGTGTCATACCATGCTCTTGGGGCTTGATGTAGTCCATAAAGTGCTTTCTTTAATTTGTATACCCTGTCTGGATAGCTTGGGTTTTCAAACCCTGGTGGTTGACAGACATATACTTCTTCTTCAATTGATCCATAGAGAAAAGCACTTTTTACATCCATTTGATAGACTTTGAAGTTCATGTAAGAATCATAGGCTAGGAATAGTCTGATTGCTTCTATCCTAGCCACAGGTGCAAAAACTTCTTCATAATCTATACCCTCTTCTTGAGTATAGCCTTGAGCCACCAGCCTTGCTTTGTTCCTTATAACAATACCTCTTTCATCTCTCTTGTTTCTGAAGATCCATTTTGTGCCAATTGCTCTGTGACCTTTAGGAAGGTCTACTAGATCCCACACATCTTGTAGCTTGAACTGTAACAATTCGTCTTGCATTGCTTCTATCCAGCTAGATTCTTTCATAGCATCATGTGCCTTTTTAGGCTCAAGCTGGGATAGAAAACATGAGAGCACTGTATGCTGTTGATCTTGCATTTCCTGAAGCCTGCTTTGATGTCTAGTCATCATGGGAGAAGAGATATCTCCTATTACCAGCTGTGGAGGATGATTCTTTTGAACTCTGGTGTTATGACTAGGTTCTTCATTCAGTCCAGCCTCTAGATTAGAGTCATGCAACTCAACTGAAGTGTCTTCAGATGTCACTTCTGATTCTTGAGTCTCCTCATCTCTAGTGTCTTCTTCACTCTGACTTGGTTCAGTAAATGATTCCTTTTCACAGTCTTCATTTACTGTGGATATGGGAAAAATCACAGATTTAGATATACTTTCTTGAACTTGTGTGATCTCTGATTCTCCACCATCTGTTCCTGTATACTCATTACTGAAACCAAAAGAGTTAGTTAGTGAATCAATGTCAAATAGCCATTGAGGTCCAGACCCAACAGGATTTGGTGTGTTCTCATTGCATTTGACATTGTCACTTTCTTCAATTATTCTAGAAGAAGAGTTAAAAACTCTGTAGGCCCTACTCTGAGATGAATATCCAACAAGAAATCCATCATCTGCTTTGCTATCAAACTTACCTAAGTGAGATTTGGTATTTAGAATTGTACAAGGACACCCAAAAGGTTTGAAGAAACCAATAAAAGGTTTTCTTTGATTTAAAAGCTCATATGGGGTCTTGTTCTTTTGCTTGACCACTAGAACTCTGTTTTGGACATAACAAGCAGTATTAACTGCTTCAGCCCAGAATGTAATTGGCAATTTTGAATCAGCCAACAGAGATCTAGCAGCCTCTATTAGTGTCCTATTTCTCCTTTCAGCAACACCATTCTGTTGAGGAGTCCTAGGAGCACTATATTGTCTCTCAATACCTTTTCCTTCACAAAAAGTGTTTAAATCATGATTTTTAAATTCAGTTCCATTATCTGATCTAATGACTTTTACTCTTTGATTAGTTTGGTTTTCAATTCTTAGAATAAAGGATTTGATAAGACCACTTGTTTCATCCTTAGTCCTTAGAAAATATACCCAAGTAAATCTGGAGTAATCATCAACAATAACCAAGCAGTAAGATTTCTTTCCTATACTCATAACATTTGTAGGACCAAATAGATCCATATGCAATAACTGGAGACAAGAAGAAACAGAAGTTAACTCTTTGGTCTTATGAGAAGTTTTGTGTTGTTTGCCTTTAAGACAAGCAACACAATGATCATCACATGAAAAGACTTTTGAAGGTAAACCTCTTACAAGGTTATTTTTAACAAGATTGTTCATAGTCTTGAAATTCATGTGACACATCCTTCTGTGCCAAAGGGAGGATTCATCTATAGAAGCTTTTGAAACAAGACAATTTAAAGATGAATCACTATCAACATTGTCCAAATCAAGACAGTAAACATTGTCCTTCCTAGGAGTTCTAAGTAGTATCATGTTTTCATCAACTACCTTGAACCCTGGAGCAAGGATCATACACTCAGTATTAGTAAATAATATACTATGTTGTTTGTCACAAACCTGTGATACACTTAACAGGTTGTACTTTAATTGATCAACATAGTAGACATCCTCAAATGTCATCTTACCTTTGGTGACATTACCTTTTCCACTTATCTTACCACCAGTAAGATTGTCTCCAAATGCAACATGTCCTCCATTGATATGTGTGAAATCCTGAAGACATGATATGTTGCCTGTCATGTGCCTAGAGCAACCACTATCAACATGCCAAATGCTCTTTCTCTTGAGCTGTTGGTTGCCCTGCACATTAGATAAATCAATTAGTATGATTAGGGACCCAAGCCAAAGTGATCTTGGGTCTTCCTTTCTCATCAAAGTATTTACATTCCTTTTTAATGAGGTTTTTAAACTCAGAGCACTCTTTATTAGAGTACTTTGTCAATATGATTGGCTTAGCAGAATCAACACTAGAAGCAGTACTAACCTTAGAAGTACTAACAGAGTTAGCAGTACTAACAGGTGTAGCAGTACTAACAGGTTTAGCAGTACTAACCTTGTTAGCAGCATTAACATTGTTAGCAGTAGTATTACTTCTAGCAGCACTATCATTGTCAGCAGCACTATTTGTGATAGCAGTACTAATAGTTTTATTGCTTTTAGGAATCCACATATTGACACTTTCTTTAACAGAATACTTTTTCTTCATGTGGCTTTTAGTTTTAACAGTTTTCTTAGCCACATGGTTCTTTTCAATTTTCTTATAACCAAAGGGTTTTTGCATGAATCTTTGGAAATTCATTCTTTGGTTCATAGGATTGAAATAACAGAATTTTGCAAGATGATTCAATTTGCCACAGATAAAACAAGGTTTTGGTCTATTGATTTTACTCAGATCAACCCCTTGTTTATGTGCCCATTGATTATTCCAGTTTCTTTGATTTCCCCTCTTTTTGTCCTGTTTTTGGGGCTTATTCTTCTTACAAGCACACTGTTTGCAAGGACCTGGATTCACAACTGTGGTCTGTTTATAATGGACCTTACCAGACTTTTCCTCTGTCTTCTCTATGTTCTTGGATTTGATCCAAGCCCTTCCACAATCCTCATTGGTGATAATGTTGTTTTCTATAGAAATCTCACCACTCACCTTGTTCTCCTTACTCTTGCCAACCTCTTTCTCAGTCTTATCCTCAACAATTACCTCATCTAAGGGATCTATTTCAGTGGCTCCCTCAGGCAAGTCCTTTCTATCTTTGGTGTCTAACAGGTCTGAAGTAGGAGGAATGTAATTGTTGTTATATGGTGGAGGTGTGGCATTATACCCAATTCCTCTTCTTAATTTATCATGAATCTGATTTTGCAGTAAGGAGTCCATTGCTTTAGAAGCATTGGAAAACTTTTCTACATCAAGCTTAACTTTGGTTAACTCCTCTTTCAGTTTTTCACTCTCCTCTTTAGATTTGGTCAGTTTAAGTTCTAAATCCTTTTTCTCCCACTGCCAGTAATTAGTGTCATATGAGTGTTGTAGTTCATTGGCTTGAAAACCTTTGATTTGATCTTCAAATCTCTCTACTATCCTCACATAGTCTTTTATATCCTTTTCTAGTCTCTTCAGGTCATCACTCATCTTCTGATTGTGATCCCTGTACCTTTTAACAGTGTCTATGCAAGTTTTAGAGCAGATTTTAGAACTTACCTCAGATGGGAGATCAGATACTTTAGCCATAAGGGCTTGATTCTGAATAGCTTCTTCTGCTTGATCACTCCAATCAAACCCCATTCCTTGTTGAGAAACAAGGGCTTGAGCAGAGTTTCTGTTGTTATTGAAGCTTCCAGATTGAGCTTGTTGATGGTTGTTGTTGTGAGACATTCCACTTCTGCATTCTCTAGCAAAATGTCCCTTCAGATGGCATTTGTAGCATTCTACCTTTGATTTATCAAACCCTGCTCCATCTTCTCTTCTTTGTGAGAAGTTGTTTCTTCCAGTCCTCTTTATAAACTTTTTAACCCTCATGGAGAGCATGGCCATCTGCCATTTAATATCCATCTCTTCCAGATCATCAGGATGAAGTTGTTCTAAGTCATCATTGATCAAAGAAGAATTTCCATGATTAGAAAGAAGAGCTTCAAATACATAATCAGTGCCTTTATCTAAATTTGATCCATTAGCAGCATTAGCTGATTCAGGGTTAGCAGTAGAATCAATTGATGCTGATAGGAGTGCAGCATTATGAACATATCCAGAAGGCTTCTTCTTTGCCTCCACCTCAGCTTCAAATACTCTAAGATCATTGTACAGATCATCAAGTTCTTTGTCTTCCTACTGATCATTCTGTCTGAATGACACAGTGTACATGGTCCATTCATCTCCAAGGGACCTTAAGAACTTTCTGTTCACATCATCTTGATCAATCTGTACTCCCATAGTAGCTAGTTCACCAATTAGTTTATTAAACCTGTCAAAAGTTTGAGTCATGGACTCATTCTTAGTTGAGATGAAGTTTTCATACTGTTGTTTTAAGATTGCCTTTTGATTTCTCTTGGTACTTTTAGTACCTGAGAATCTCTTCTCTAGAGCATTCCAGAGCATCTGTGCATCAGTACAATTGCAGAATTGGTGTTGATACTCATTTGGAATGGCCAAGAGCAGTGTGCTCAAGGCTTTCATCTCTGTCTGTCTTGATTTCCTGTCTGTATCTGTCTTTGGAGGAGTTCTTTTGCCATCTTCGCCAATCTTTCCTCCATCAGATGGGCCATTCTCAATGATGTCCCACATAGAGTAATCTGTGAGGAGAATATATTGCTTGATTCTGATTTTCCACATGTCAAATTCATTGGATCTGAGCATTGGAACTTTTGAGACCAAAGTACTGCTTGATTCTGTAAGATTTTCCATGATGAATAACTGTTTCTGAGAGAATTTGGCTCTGATACCACTTGTCAGGATCGAATTCTTAACAAGAATTAATACTCAGAAACTAATATCAAAGAAGTTGCGGAAAAACACTTTGATATTTGATAAAACAGTAATCAAAAACAGTATATAATTATCAAACAGTAAACTTGTATTGAATGCTTAAAACTACAAGATTACACACTCAACCTCAATATTGATGAACAGGCTCACCAATACGAATTCTACTTCTCTAGAATTAGGATCTATGCCTTAAGGTTGATTTTCTCTCTAGAAAAACGATTATCAAAAGTTATATCTATCTATTCTAAACATTCTATATATATATACTGATAAAAAGATAATTACAAAGTATAAACAAATCTTCAGTATATCTTCCATGTATATCTTCTAAGTATATCTTCAGTATATCCAGCTGTAGTACATTCCATTCGGATCTCTTTAGCAGCACTAATAATCTTCAGCAGCATTAACTTCAACTAGCAGCATTAATCTTCAACTTGTTCTGGCAGTAGTAACTACACTTGTACTAGCAGTAGTAACTACACTTAGTAGAATCTTCAGTTCCCAACATGAAGGATGTTAATGTTGAACTTAAAAAGAAAATATCTGATCTGGAGACAAAGATTGCCAAAGAAAGATTTGTTTTTAACATTGAAAAGAAAGAGTTTGCTAAGAAGTTCTCAGAGCTTTCCAGGCAGAGTTGTGAAGAGAAAAAGGTGATTGAGCTTAAATGTTCTAAGCTTTCTCAACAGATTTCTGATTTTGAGAAAGTGATCATTTTAGAAAGAGAAAAGTTTGCCAAGGAAAAGAAGGCTATTGAGCAAAAGAATGTTGGATTCTTTAAGGAGATATCAGATGGAAGAAAGGATGCTGAGAAGGGTTTTGAAGATGAAAGAAGTATTTTTGAGGAGGAGATAAGGAAATTAACTGCAAAGCTATATGAGCTATCTACAAATGCATTGAAAGAGCAGAAAGCGAAGTCTAAGTTCAAGATGAAGATTGACCAACTTATCAAAGAAAGAGACAGTTATTCTTCAAAGATAAAACAGCTTGAGAAAGTTATTTCTAAAATGGTGGTGGTAACTGAGTTTAAGACTCCAGAGTCAATTATCTACACACCTAGAGATGATACAGCTGATTCAGAATGCTCATTCAAGACAACTGTAAGCTCACATAAGAAGACTGTTTCTTCCAAGAGGTCAGTTAAATCTTCTAATCAGATTCGTAGTACTAACCTTTTCTATGATAGCAAAATAGATGGTTCAGGTACACATAGAAGAAGGAGATATAAAGAACAGAAACTAGTATGGAGAGTGAAACCAGTGGATGATGAAGAGAAGAAAGATGGAAAGAAAGATGAGATGAAAGGAAAGAAATCATGTGTACATACACATAAATCCAAGAAGAACAATGCGCTGAAAGGTAAACCTGATCATATATACATGAGAGATCATTTAATCAGGCTGTCAGGTAAGAAATACTATTGTTCTTATTGTTGTACACATGATCCTATTCATAAAACAAGTGATCATTACTGGTATGGTTCTTATTCCGTTACTCTAATTCGAACTGCAACTAACACACATGGACCCAAATACTAGTGGGTACCAAAGCCAAAGACTGATTCTGTTTTGCAGGCACCTCAATTCAAGGGGGAGTAAGAGAACCAAGGCTTCTGAATAAATCAGTTCAGGACCCATACTTCAACGGAGTTTGACTTCTAAACATAACAGTTTAGGACTCGTACTTTAATGATGAAAAAGAGATGTTACTCCCGGGCTGATAAGAGATTGTACTCCAACACTCAGATGAGGAAATCAACCTTCAAGGGGGAGTACATATGTTTCTGAAAATATGTATTCGGAAGATATGACGAACTACAATTCAAAGGAAGTTGTAAATCTCTATCATGTGCTTTTTTCACTGACATATTTTAGATGCATAATTTCAGGGGGAGTAAAGGTGATGATTTCTGATTATTTCAGATCAGAACTCGTACATTAATCGTTTTATTGCTTTATGTCTTTTACATTTGAATAAATTTTGTGTATAAAGTTGTTTTGACTAGACTTTGAGACTTATGCAGAATGAGAGGAAGCTATCAAGATCATATTTTTATGACTTCAGCTGACTTCATGAGATCTAAGATTGCATAGAAAGGTTAAAATTTATATCTTAATCTCATATATGGTTGAAAGAAGGACGACTTTCAATCATAAGAAAACATATTCTTAAATGTTCAAACCACTTTCCGATTCTTAAACAGATTTCATAAATTGGAAGTGTGATTTTAAATGTTTTCATTTTTATTTTGAGCTTCAATGATTAATAAACCGTGTGTTTCCAAAGATAAAGACTTGCGTATTGTCTTTTCTACATACTTTCAAGTATTCACACACATCGGTTTCATTTCTTGTTCAAATAGTTCTTACCATGTCTCATATTGTAACATATTTTCGATGGTAAGACACTCCGCTTGTACTTCAATGTATCTTGAGCGTCATTTCATTTCGAAACGTCATTTCAAGAGTGTCTATATTTTGTTTCGTATGGACAATGTCTGTTATTTTGACCATAAGCCTTTATTGCTATATCATTTCATTTCTGATCATTTTCATACAATGTCAGATTTTCAAACAAGTCTTTTGCATTCATATTCCTTCATTTCATATACTTGTTTGAAAATACTTCAATGTTTCAAATGCTCAAATGTTCATGATTATATTTTATGAGCATACATTCATCTGACATTTGTATATGAGCTTTAACTGATAAAGTTAAATCATTTTGAACAACACGTTTTTTTAGGATCATACATGGGTTCTTTGTGCTAGGAATTAACTGAACTTCTATGGAATCATATTAACCAGTGATTTCTACCCAAGAAGTTAATCCTTTAGTGATTGAGTGTGAGGAGTCGAAAAGAAATGAGTGTGGGTGTGATGAGGTAAAAAGGAAAAGAGAGTTTGGTTAGTAGTGAGCTTAATGATTAAAAGAAAGAGGGTGTGACATCAGAGTAAAAGAATATCAAACTCTGCACCAAATACTTTCTGATCCGGGAAGCCACATTACTAATGCTTCACAATTCTTTCGTGAACATTATTGAAACAGGCAACTAGCCCATGCCAACTCTTGAATTTAACCCCACCAGCCACTCATTTTCTTCTCAAAAAGAAAATGTTTCACATTTTGAAGGGGACACAACACATATGCTATCTGATTTTCATTTGGAAAATCTGGATATTGAAAAAGAAGGAAGTAATGCCCCACCTTCGCACTTCAATCATGCATATTGAGTCTGTATTTATCTACTGTTGTCTAAGTGGTTTACACTATGTTGAGCCTTTATAAAAGCAATTATTTGTGCTTAATTCTTTCTACACGTGCACGAACACAGAAAGAATTTGTTTTTTTGTCATAACATTCATAGAAATTGCCTGTGTGGTGTTTCGATGATTGGATGGAAGCCCTGGGGGAGTGAACATCAAAAAGATCCTTTATATTGTGTATTCGTTACACACAGTGACTTCGTGTTACTGACAGGCATTTTAACTGTCTCATTTGTTGATTCAGGAGTTACATGTTCTTATTTTGTTTGGATTTGCAAAGATCTAGATAAATACTTGGTTATGGATCACAGAATCAGAGGCTCAGTTTGACAGATCAGAATGGTCAAAGACATTTCTTGGAAGAAAAGTTTTGATGATATAGATGCTCAAATCATCAAAAAGGGGGAGATGGTATCAAGAAATGATAAAGTTTTGAGAGATGATTTTCAGAAATGTCCAAGTCAGAAGATTCAAAGTAAAGATTTGAAGAAGATCAAATAATTTCTGAAGATGTGCTGATTTTTGAGGAAATTTTCTTTGAAGATTATTTGTTACAGCAATCCGAGCTGATTCTGAAGGAAATTTCTTTCCAAAGTCTAAAAGTGTTTTGTGAAAGTTTTGGGGAGATTGTTAATCGTTTGAAGACAATTTTGGAAAGAATACCATCAAAGAAAAAGGAGAGATTGTACTGACAGAGCTTAAAAGAGAAGATTGAATTGCTAAATCTTTTTAGTTATGATCTTGATCCAAAGGGGGAGATTGTTAGAGCAAATAATTGTTGGATTCAAGATCATAAAGATTGAAGACAAAAGTTCAAAAGGGATTACTTGAGTGTCTCCCATATTGAACTCGCAGTAGATAAGCCGAAAGTGATCTTCTATCGATGCTTCAGGAGTGGATTCTAAGAATGTGGGAGGTTGAGTGAATACCTTGGCTGGTAAACCGATGCTTGTCTTCTGAACAAAATTCTCTTGAGGAGCCTGTTCATCAACAACCATGTTTTCTTTGTCCTTGGGCTGTGACTGAGTTATCTCTGAAGGCTGTTCAGAGATATATCCATCTATCTCTGGTGATTCTCTTAATTCTGAAGCTGTTGAGGTATGATGAGGTTGAGCGTGTTTGAAAACATATTCTTCGACATCAATTACTTCAATCTGATCTCCAGCAGCTTCTTCTGCTCTGTCAGAATCTGAGTTCTGTTCTTTCTCAGACTCTGAGTTGAAGGCATCTCTTATCACCATTGGTGGTCTTTCGGGTGATGAGAATGCATCTTCAGAGGACGTACAGAAGTCTACAAGTTGTTCGTTTTCTTCCTCTTCCAGAGCTCCAATTTTCTCTGGAGTTGCATTGGTTACTGGAGTGATTGGAACACCTGGTGTTGATGATGCGAAAAGTATTACCGGTGTTGTGAATGTTTGCAAAGTTTAGTTGTCATCAGAAGAGGTGGTGTTCCTCTCTGGTGCCTTCTCTTGAACTCCTTTGGTTAGTGGAGCAGAGGCACTTTGATTTACTGGTGCAGAGGGAACAGCTTTAGAGGTGTGTTCGGTTTTATCTCTGATCTCCCTATCGTGTGATTCAGAGGCTTCATCATCATCTGAGTCCTCAGAATCATTAAATCTGGCTTTCTTCGCTGCTTCGCTACAAGTCCCACCAGAAAACTTTCGTTTGTATTTGGGAGAGTCTGGTTCAGCGATTCCTTTTTCTTTGGTGTCAAGAAGAGCCTTCTGAATGGATTCAATTGCTTCTGAAGCCGCACTTTTGTTTTCAGCAACCTGGTCCTCTGACTTATAATGATGAAGTTCCAGAGTAGCTTTGACCTGCTTCTGAGCAATAGTAGAAATCTTGGAAGAACATGTTAGCATTCTGCTCATGATTGCAGATTTGAATGAGGCCATATCACTTTTGGTGATGAGGTCTTCAGTAGTCCGGGGTGGTGGTTGTGGTGTTGCTGATGGTCGCTGACTGCTGGAACAAAGGCTTGAATTATTGTTTTGATGAGGTCAGAGATAGAGGCCATTTGTTCTGTTTAGAGTGAAGATGATCTGGTGGCTACTACCTCGTCCCTTAGTTCTTGCAGAGCCTTCTGAACATCTATGGTTGTAGTTGCTTGATTTTTAAGAGCAGCATTCTGAGCTTTAAGAGCGGCTACTTCCAGGGATGATTCAACCTTCTGTTTGAACAGTTCTTGTTCCAACTCTTGGATTCTGTTTGAGGAGTCCAAAAGTTGGGTCTTCAGAGTGGAAACCTTTGCTCTGAGGTTGGTGTTTTCAGAGCGAAGAGCAGAGGTCCCTGAACCGTCAATTCGCTGAAAGTTATGCTCTTTCATGGAGCCTCTGACTTCCTCACATAATCTCTGGAACTCAGATTTTGTGAGAAGTTCAGAGAGGGGTATATTGGTTACAACACATGTAGCCAATTTTTCCTCGAGTTCAGAGGAGCCTTCGTTCAGAGCTATTTTGATGTTGTCTCTGGAAGGACTTCCACTCAATCCTTGATGTTCTGGAGAATCATCTCTGAGTGTTATTTTCCCAACCAAGTCCTCCTTCTCGGATTCAGAGGACTACAAGTGAATGTGGGAGTTGAGCTTGCGATCCAGGCAAGTCAATCCTTGTTCTTGTAGGTCAAGCCATTGTCCCTGAGTTGGACAGCTACTTCGGGATATCCTGAAGGGTGAGTGATGAGCCACTGAGTCATCATTATGTGTAAGAATTGTTGATGTACTCTGAGGCAACTGAGTACTTAATGTATTGGCTAAGTCCTGTGAAGAGGACTTATCCAGAAATTGAGTTTCCTCAGTTATGTGAACTTCAGAGGTGGAAAAAGGTACCTCTGAAGTGGCTGGATGGTTTGGGTTCGAGGTGTGCACCTCTGATTCAATAACCATTACCTCTGGATCAGGTAGGTTAGATTGTGTGGTTGCACTGGAAGATGGGGTTGGTGTCCTAAAATATATGTGCCTTGGGGCATCTTTTTGTGTGGAAGGGGAAGAACTCTCAGGTTTCTCTAAGTCCTTAAAAGACTTGCTCTCTTCTCTCTGAGAATCTTCAAAGCTAGTCTCTGTAGATTCATCCTTACTTTCCTCAGAGCTAGTAGAGCTATCCTCTTCACTAGCAGAAGAGGTTTCTTCCATAACTCCCTCATTGACAGCCCCTTCAAGTGCTCTGTCATCTCTCTCAACTTCGGTTTCTCTAGAAAGAGTACCCTCTGGTTCACTTTTGTGAGAGCTCTGAACTTCAGGGTCCTCAGATCCCTCTGAAGCCGAGTTGCTCTTACTCTCTATTCCAGGTTCAGGACCTAAGTGTGTTGGGGTTCCCAGAACTGGTTCTAGTCCTTGGGCAACATTGAGATAAGAAGCTAAGGCTAAAGATTGAGGATTTACCTGATTCAGCATGTGGTGAGGGATCCACCTTGCTTCTGGATAGCCTTCAGAGAGAATCGTCAGTTTGAAGTTGTTCATTATGTACAAAGGAGTTTTGGGTTGTTCAGTGGCGATCAAAATATGAAGCTTCTCGATCTCCGCATGGATGATTAGAGACAGAAATCTAGGGAATGTTATTGAAGGAACTTTGGATGATTGGGTCGTTTGTTCAGGGTCCTTTGACAAGCATTTGTTCTTCATCTCTATGGATGTCAGAATCATATAAAATATTATGTCGGCCATGTCCAAGTTGCGATTGAAGAATAGGGCATACATGATTGACAGAATTTCGGGTGTTGCTTGATCCATGCTCCCCAGTTTGAAGGTGAGAGTGCGGTTTAGTATAGAGAACATGAAGTTCCAGATTGGTGGTAGATGTTGTCGTCGGAAGTTACTCAATCTGGTGATTTCAGTGTTGTAACCTAGCATTCGGATGAACTGGAGCAGGGTTTCGGAAGTTGGGCGTTTTTCAAAACGCGTGATTTGAATTTCCTCAGTTGTTAGGAGAGGGAGAACTTCTTGTAGAACCGTAGGAGTGATGAGTATTCAACATTTTACGACTTGATATATGTCGAACTCGCCGATTATTCCGTTATGTTCATCGCTGTAGTGACTGGAAGAATATCATTCTTGAACAAACGAGAGCGGACATTCATTGGTAAAGGCAGTTAAGGCTTGAGTCAGTTCACAGTTGGAGAAGAACTCGCAGATTATTCCGTATTGTTCCTTAAACTTGGGAGAATCAAGCTGAATCATGTGATTGTTGTCTTTGATTGGAAAACGATACAGTCTTGAAGATTCGCCAGATTTGGGAAAAAGCTTGCACCATTCATTTGAAGACGCCATTTTTGAGTTGAAGTGAAGAAGATGAAGTTCAAATTCTATTTGGAGAGAGAGAGAGAGAGAGAGAGAAAGAGTAATTTGTAAAAATGAATATCCGGAAGTAAAATTGGTTTTGTATCCAAATTTAGAAAAATATACACTTGAGTGCATAAGGTGAAACGGCAGTGATTTGACCCTTTTAATAAAGCCGTTTGACCTTTCACTCATCCCTCTTGTGACACGTGGCCTTGAAAACTGTTGTACCTACGCCTCTAGGTTCCAAGAAAATAGGAATGGGGCGCCATTTTTCAATATTAAATTGAATAACTTCTTTTTGCTGACTAGACAAACCTTTCACCTTGAGAAGTAATTTAAGATATCACTTGTAATAAAAAGGTTCAGATAATCTGAAATTTTAATTTCAAATGATATCAAAAATTGCTAATTAATTAAAAAGTTTTTGTTTTGAGGAATGACTGGTTTGAAAGTTGTTGACTCCCCCTTGACAGATGATTAGTGAGACAAAAAAAATGAGAATCCTCAATTTCAGAGATTCTGAGATAAAGTTCAGAGACTCTGAGATGAATTTCAGAGATTCTGAGATAAAGTTCAGAGACTCTGAGATGAATTTCAGAGATTCTGAGATAAAATTCAGAGACTCTGACATGATAGTTGAAAAGTTCTTTTTCTCCCCCTTCACAAAAGAACAACTTTTTATTTTTCTCCCCTTATCATGTGTTTAGAGAACATTCAGAGACTGATATTGAAATATGCTACTTGGTCCAGAGGCTCTGATAATTTGATCAGAGACTCTGAGTTTCTTCCTTGTTAGGTAGACATATTCAACATTCCTAACTTGCTAATTAAAAAATTGAACCTCCGTTCATCTAAAGCTTTTGTGAAAATATCAGCAAGTTGGAGATCAGTTGGTACAAAATACATTTCTATTGTTCCCCTTTCAACATGATCTTTTAAGAAATGATACCTTACATCAATGTGCTTTGTCTTTGAATGTTGTACTGGATTGGCAGAGATGGCTATGGCACTTTTTGAATCACAGAGAATTGGTATTCTTTCATATTGTTGGCCATAATCTTTGAGCTGAGTTTTCATCCATATTACTTGAGAGAAACAACTAGCAACAGCAACATATTCTGCCTCTGCAGTTGAAGTTGAAACACAATTTTGTTTCTTGGATGACCAACTTACCAGCTTATTGCCCAATAACTGACAGCACCCAGAGGTACTTTTTCTGTCAAGCTTGCATCCTACATGATCTGCATCAGTGTAAGCTGTTAGATCAAAGCTAGAAAGTTTTGGATACCAGAGGCCTAATGAGGGTGACCGTCTCAGGTATCTGAAAATTCTTTTGACAGGAGATAAATGAGATTCTTTTGGATTTGGTTGATATCTAGCACAAAGACATGTTGCAAACATTATGTCAGGCCTACTTGCAGTTAAGTATAATAGTGAACCTATCATGCCTCTGTAGGTTTTTATATCCACAGATTGTCCTGAAGGATCAAAGTCAAGTTTGACTCCGGTGGATAGAGGTGTTTTCATAGAAGTTGAATCATTGAGTTTGTATTTTTTCAAAATTTCAGAGACATATTTAGTTTGACTTATGAAAGTACCTTCTGAAGTTTGTTTTACTTGTAAGCCCAGAAAGAAAGTTAATTCTCCCATGAGGCTCATCTCAAATTCACTCTTCATCAACTCTGAAAACTTGTCACAATACTTTTGATTTGTAGAGCCAAATATAATGTCATCAACATAAATTTGTACTAATAGCATCTCATTTTTGTACCTTTTGATGAATGATGTTGTATCAATTGTGCCTTTGTCAAATCCATTTTTAATCAGAAAAGTGGACAGAGTTGCATACCAAGCTCTTGGAGCTTGTTTAAGTCCATACAGAGCCTTATCCAAATAATAAACATGATTAGGAAACTCTGTACTTTCAAATCCAGGTGGTTGCTGGACATAAACTTCTTCATTTAATTTACCATGTAGAAAGGCAGATTTAACATCCATTTGATAAACTTTGAATCCTTTGTGTGCAACATAGGCTAAGAAGATTCTGATTGCTTCTAGCCTAGCTACAGGTGCAAAGGTTTCATCATAATCAATACCTTCTTCTTGGCAATATCCTTTAGCAACCAACCTGGCTTTGTTCGTGATTATTATTCCATCCTCATCCTTTTTGTTTCTGAAAACCCATTTTGTTCCAATTGCAAATATTCCTTTGGGAAGGGGAACTAGGGTCCAGACTTTGTTTCTTACAAACTCTTGAATTTCATCCTGCATTGCAAAAATCCAATGAGGATCTTCAAGAGCTTCTTTTACCTTCTTTGGTTCAATAATGCTCAAAAAGTTTACGTAGAAGCATTCATTGATTGTGGAAGATCTTGTTTTAACTCCTTCTGATGAGGATCCAATGATTTGATCAATTGGATGATCTTTTGTCCATCTTGAGATTGGAGCAAAAATTTGGGGTGGAGTTTGAGCTTCAGAGATGACAGTTGGTGACATCTCTGTTGTGTTGTTCAGAGGCTCTGAAGTTGGTTCCCGAGATGGTGAAGCAGATTCTTGAATTTCTTCACTATTTGTTTCTGGAGTTACTTCAGACACTCCATAATCATCCTCTTTTTGATCTTCAGCTTCTTCTGATTCACTTTGCTGATCTGCATTTGGTGAAGCAGAAGGTGTTAATTCAGAGGGTCCAGAAAGGGTTGTACCTGTTTCTTGAGGTCCTTCTGAATTCTCTCTTGGTCTATCTCGGAAGATAACTTCTGGGTTATCTTCATCATCAAAGAAATTTTCAAATATTCTGTTTAATTCAGATTCCCTTGATGATTCAGAGATAGGTGTTGAGAAACTTGTAGATCCCAGTGCAGTGCAAAACAGAATAATCAGCAATCAAAGATGAACAGATTATAGGCCACAACAACTAGTCATATGATTGATAATACTTCAAAGGGTTAAGGTTTACAGAGAGAATTTCTGATAAGGATATGTAAACCTAATGACTAGAAAACTGAATAATGAATTTCTCTAAAATCTTTCTAATGAAAAATGTCTAACACTAATTATGAGATAATTAAGCCTTTATATACTTAGGCTTACAGGCCTAATGGGCTAATGGGCTTCGGCCCGTCTAATTAAAACAACTATTAAGTAATTACAATATGCACCCTTATAAATACTTTATTCCACTTTCAACACATAGGACTTTCAGTCCTAACAATCTCCCCCTAAAGTTGAATAAAGCATTTAACAACTTGATAAGCTTCAGGCCTTGATCTTCTTTCCCTCTTGAATCTTTGAAGAACTTTGGTGTTGTATGACTTCATGACTTTCCACGCTCCCCCTTGAATAAAGTTCTTGGTCTTCATAGAATCAACTTTGTAACCAGATTCAATGTACAGTAGCCTCGACTGAATGCATTATCACGCAACTTTTAACTGTAGAAACTCAATCACATCGGATCAGCACACAAGAAAGATAATGTGAGAGTTACGTGATATTCCACGGTGCTTCTTCAGTTTAAAACACAGAATCTGTCTTTGAACCGCGAGTTGAATAGACTTTCAGCTTAAGAACTTGTTTCAATCAGCTCGTAGGAGGAATGATAAACAAATTTGTAGAAAACACCACATGATACGGAAAGAATCAATACAAACTTTGAAAACTTCACTGTCTTCAGACAAACAAATTTAGCATTAAACTCATATCTTCATCTCTTTGATCTTTAGACCGTCTTCAGAAAAACAAACTTTCTTTCTTCAAAACTTTGAAATTGAACTTTGAAAAATTCTCCCCCTTTTTGATGATTGTGAGCATCATGATCATCAAAACTTCTTCAATTTCAACGCATTCTTTGATCTCCCCTTTATGATAATATGATATTCTTCGTCCTTTGATCTGAGTATCCGTCAATTCATGAAATGTATATATCCGAATCTTTTCAAATTCAGACATAATAGGAATTGAAAACCTGAATCAACAAATGATACAGTTAGTATGCCTGTAAGTAGCACGGAGCCACTTTGTACAACGGATGTACATTGGAAAGGAGTTTTTGTGATGTTCACTCCCCCAGGGCTTCCATTCAATCATCGAAAAACCACAAAGGAATTTTCTATGAATGTTATGACAAGAAAACTCATTCCTTGTGTGCTCGTGAAAGTGTAGAAATGATTGAAGCTACTTAGCTTGATCAGGCTCAAATTGTGTAAACTGTTGAGACAACAACATATATTACACGGACTCAATGTGAATGAAAAAGGTGCGAAGGTGGGGCAATTTTCCTTCTTTTTCAATATCTAAATCTTCCGAGTGAAGACTAGATAGCAGATATGCTGCGTCCCCAAAGAAAATGAAACATTTCTTTGTTAAGAAAGAAACGAGTGGCTGGTGGGGTTATAGCAAGAGTTGGCATGGGCTAGGTGCCTTTTTCAATGATGGTCACCAAAGAATGTGAACCAATCAGAATATGTGGCTGCCCGGCTCAGAAAGTGGTTGGTGCAGAGTTTTCATATTCTTTTAACTCAGTTCTCACACCCTCTTTCTTTTTATCATTGAAGCTCACTTCTAACCAAACTCTCTTTTCCATTTTTCCGCTCCACACAATGAGAAAAACTCAACCCGATGAGTTATCTCCCCCACTCTTTGATTTATGACCCCTCACCCCTCAAATCACTCTAGGATAGCTTCCGGGGTAGGAAACACTGGTTTACGTGAATCCATGGAAGTTCTGTTTAAGCTCTCACACGATTCCCAGGTATTTCCTAAAAAAAATTGCTCAACAGTTTAACTTGAACAGTTAAGCACAAAATGTATGATAGCATTGTCAAAAAAATATGCTCAGGAGATTTGAGCAATTGAACTTTGAAAATCCGACAATGTATCAATCAGATCAACTAAACTGGTTAGGGTATCAAAGAATTGGATATTTTGTTTATATGAACAAATATAAACAATTTAGCAATGAAAGCACAATATTAAAAATAATGATTTATGCTCAACGATATTGAATATCAAACGGGGGTATTACCATCGAAATATTGTTTCGTTATGAGACATGGTAATAACAAATACAAATGAAGTACTGAACCTGTGTGTGTGAATACGTTACAGTATAAAGATAAGATAATACGCAAGTATTGATCTTTAGAAACACACAATCAGATCAACTAAACTGGTTAGGGTATCAAAGAATTGGATATTTTGTTTATATGAACAAATATAAACAATTTAGCAATGAAAGCACAATATTAAAAATAATGATTTATGCTCAACGATATTGAATATCAAACGGGGGTATTACCATCGAAATATTGTTTCGTTATGAGACATGGTAATAACAAATACAAATGAAGTACTGAACCTGTGTGTGTGAATACGTTACAGTATAAAGACAAGATAATACGCAAGTATTGATCTTTAGAAACACACAATCAGTTAAACATTAAAGCTCAAAACTGAAAAACATTTAAAATCACACTTCTATATTTATAAAACCTTTTGAAAATCAGAAGTGGTTTGAACATTTCAGAAACTGTTTTTCATGCTGGAAAGTTGTTCGTCTTCCAAACAATCAGAGATTTAGAGTTAGAAGATACTTACTTTTAAGCTCCCCTTCAAATCATGATATAATGATTTAGGTCTTTTAAGCTCCCCCTGGATAGTTGCAAAATATCCAGGTCTGAACGTTGAAGAACGGGTCCTGATCTGTCATGTAATCAGAAGCCAAATTTCGTTGAAGTCCGGGTTCTAAGCTGATTTACTTAGAAGCCATACTTCTTCTACTCCCCCTTGATAGTAGGTTCCTGCAACAGAGAATCAGTTTTCGGTTTTGGTACCCACTGGTATTTGGGTCCTCGAATGTTAGTTGCAGTTCTTGTGGGGGATATAGAATAAGAACCATACCAGAAATGATCACTGGTTTTGTGAATGTGATCATGTGTATTACAATAAGAACAGTGGTATTTCTTACCTGATAACTTGAGTAATTGATCTCTCGAGTAGATATGATCTGGTTTACTTTTACTCGCTTTGTTCTTCTTGGCATTGACCGCATGTACACATGATTCTTTTTCTTTCAGCTCATCTTCAACTGGTTTCTTCTTCCAGACCAGTTCCTCATCTATGTATCTCTTTCTTCTAGAGTGTGTACCTGAACCATCTATATTGCTATCATAGAAAAGGTTAGTTTTACGAATCCGGTCAAAAGATTTAACTGACCTTTGTGTAGAGACAGATTTCTGATTTGAGCTTGATACAGACTTTTCAAGCACTTTAATCGTTGAAGCGAAGTTGTCTCTTTCTTGAACAAGCAGGTCAATCTTCTTCGTGAACTCTGACTTCGTTTTCTCCTCTTTTAGCGCCTTCTCAGATAGTTCAGACAACTTGGCAGTAAGCCTTTTGATCTCCATCTCAAACAAGCTTCGTTCTTCTTCAAATCCCTTCTCAGCATCATTTCTTTGGCCGGATATTTCTTTGAAGACGCTAACATTCTTTTGTTCAATGGCCTTCTTTTCTGTTGCAAACTTCTCTCTTTCAAGAATGATTACTTTCTGGAAATCAGAAACTTGCTGAGAAAGTTTTATGCACTTCAGCTCAACTTCTTTCTTCTCATCAGCACATTTTCTCGAGAATTCTGAGAACTTCTTTGCGAAAGATTTATCTTTAGTCTCAAAATCAGATTTGTGTTTAGCAAGCAGTTGCTCCAAATCAGATAAACGCTTTTGAAGATCTGCATTTGCATCTTTCAGTTCAGAAATCTTTTCCTCAGAACTTTTAACAGAGACTGTTTGCTGAGTTTTAGCTTCCAAAATAGAGATCTTTCCTTTTAGCTCAGAGTTCTCAGCTTCCAATTCTCTTCCTGTTAATAAACCATTTGTCCCTAACACCAACCATTCAGCACAATCCCACAGCTCTTTTCCTGTCATGTTGTTAGTATTTATTTGACCAATAATTTCATTAAATATGTCACTAATAAATTCACACGAAATACTATGTTTCATATAATTTCGAGCATTATTATTGGCCCTCTCTCTTTGTTCCTTTTCCACAGGAGAAGCTTCTGGCGGAATTTGGGATTGGTTCTCTCCTCCAGTCAATGATAATCTGATATAGGGGCCCACTTCATTTTCATCTACAAAAGACAAAAAATCAGCTTTCCACTCTTCATATTCTCTTTTGGACCGCAGCCTTGGTATGTACACCATTTTGATCGTTTGAATAGAATGTATTCGCTCCGGCTTTGAAGAGAGATGAAACTTGAAAGTGCAGGGACCAAAAGTGACAAAATGTGAAACTTGAAAGTTTAGGGTCACAAACGACACGCTGAATCCTTGAAGTACGGGGGCTAAAATAAATACACTGCAAAAAGATCGTGAGACAAAAAATTTGAACACCGGTCTAAGCAAAGACCGGAGTATGCAAGATATCGGTCGAAGGTATGCCCGGAGGAAGCAGGTATCCGGTCGAATGATACGACCGGGGACACACGTATCCGGTCGAAGGACACGACCGGAGGAACTCTAATTCGGTCGAAGGAACAAGACCGGAGCACTCCTATTCGGTCGAAGGAACAAGACAGACCGGAGCACTCTTATTCGGTCGAAGGGACAAGACCGGAGCACTCCTATTCGGTCAAATGGGTAAGACCGGGGAAACTCTATTCGGTCGAAGGAGTTTGACCGGAGCACAAGTGTCCGGTCGAAGGAGGAAGTCCTATTCGGTCGAAAGGACAAGACCGGAACACAAGTGTCCGGTCGAATACTTAGGTCGAAAGACTTTAAATAAGATAACAATAACGACCGAAGAACTCGAAGAGTTCGACCGAAGAACTCGAAGAATTCGACCGAAGAACCCGAAGAATATCTGGGATTCGACCGAAATCAAAACCAGATTCTCTCCTTCGATCGAAGGAAACAAACAATTTTCACCAAAAAAAATTCTTCGACCGAACATAAATCGATTCAACCAAAAAAATCAACAGAAACCAAAAACGACCGAACAACCCTATTAACAATCGACCGGACTATACTGTTTTCAGAAAATCGATCGACTAAAAAAAATCTATCAATCAAACAATCGATTAATGCATGTAAATCAATTAACACAAGAAATTGATCTTAGGGTTTCAGACAAACCTTTTTACTGGATCAAACATTTTTGCCTATCTGCTCTGATACCAATTGTAGATCCCAGTGCAGTGCAAAACAGAATAATCAGCAATCAAAGATGAACAGATTATAGGCCACAGCAACTAGTCATATGATTGATAATACTTCAAAGGGTTAAGGTTTACAGAGAGAATTTCTGATAAGGATATGTAAACCTAATGACTAGAAAACTGAATAATGAATTTCTCTAAAATCTTTCTAATGAAAAATGTCTAACACTAATTATGAGATAATTAAGCCTTTATATACTTAGGCTTACAGGCCTAATGGGCTAATGGGCTTCGGCCCGTCTAATTAAAACAACTATTAAGTAATTACAATATGCACCCTTATAAATACTTTATTCCACTTTCAACACATAGGACTTTCAGTCCTAACAAAACTTTCTTGTTGGTCAGAGTTTTTATTGACATCAAAAGTGATATTGATGCTCTCTTGGATGGTCCTTGTTCGAAGATTGAACACTCTGAAAGCTTTTGAGGCTAATGAATATCCAATGAATTTGCCCTCATCCGCTTTCTTGTCAAACTTTCCAAGAGATTCTCTATCGTTCAGAATGTAACATCTGCATCCAAAAACATGAAAATATTTAACATTAGGTTTCCTATTGTTAATGAGTTCATAGGATGTTTTCTGAATTCTTTTGACAATTGTAGCTCTATTCTGAGTAAAGCATGTTGTTGCCACTGCTTCTGCCCAACAATTTGTTGAAAGATCAGATCCAGCAAGCATTGTTCTTGCAGCTTCAACAAGTGTTATGTTCTTCCTTTCAACTACTCCATTTTGCTGAGGGGTTCTTGCTGCAGAAAAGTTAGGAGTAATGCCTTCTTCTGATAGATATGAATTGATTTTGGCATTTTTGAACTTTGTTCCATTATCACTTCTTAGTTTCTGAACTTTGCTGCTAAATATAACCTGTAATCTTTTCAACAATCTTATCAATATTTCAGGTACATCAGATTTGGCTCTGATGAATTCTATCCATGTGAATCTGGAAAATTCATCAATCAGAACCAGAATGTATTTCTTACCTGCTAGACTCTGTACAGAGATAGGACCACAGAGGTCCACATGAAGCATGTGCAGAGGTCTAGGACAGTTGTTTTCACTTTTGGTTTTATGGGAAGATCTTTTCATTTTTCCCATTTCACAAGCAGAACAAAGATGATCTTTGTTAAACTTCAGAGATGGTAATCCCTTAACCAAATTAAGTTTAACTAACTTATCAAGTGAGGAAAAGTTTAGATGTGAAAACTTTTTATGCCAGAGCCAGACTTCCTCACTATTCAGAGATACAAGACAAAGTTTCTTTGAATCAGTGTCTTTGATTTCGGTAAAATTCATCCTGTAGAGGTTACCTTTTCTGTCTTCTCTGAGTAATTCTTGACCTGATTCTGAGTGAAGAAGTGAACAATATTTTCTTTGAAATTTCACATCAAAACCATGATCACAAAGTTGACTTATGCTGATCAGATTGTGTTTTAATCCATCCACATAAGCAACCTTTGATACTGAAACATTTCCTCTTGATAACTCACCATATCCTTTAATTTTTCCTTGCATATTGTCTCCAAAAGTAACTGCTCCTCCAGATTTTGCTTTGAATGAGGATAACAGTTCTTTATCTCCAGTCATATGCCTTGAACATCCAGAATCTAAGTACCAGATTGGCATTGACTGATTTTGCAAGACAGATTATTGTTTCTTAGGTACCCATCTCATTATGGGTCTTTTATGTTAGACTTTGGTGGATTTGTATGACTTTTTGGCATCTCATCTTTTGATGTCTTGCCTTTACTTGTCTTCTTTTGAAATTTTGTCCTTGAGATATTTTTCAGAGATTGATTCAAAAGACAATGCGATCCTCTGAAATGATTTTTCAGTTTTATCAAGAGATGAATACAGTTGCAATTAATAGAACAAGAAGAAGTAGGAGCAAAGTTTTTCTTTTTATTAAAAGCATTTGTTACATTTTGACTTCTTTTGAAACTAGCACTAGGAATATTACATGTATCCCTAACTACTTCTTTCCTTTTTGCTTGAAAGACAATCTTCTTTTCAAGTTGCTTTTTCTTGTTCAAAAACATCTTCTTTTCTTTGTTGCTTACTGCACAAACAGGATCAATATGGTTAATTTTTGTCCATTTGCCTTTTTGTTCAGGAGAGAATTTTATTGTTTTATAGGTGTAAGATCCAGAAGTGTTTGTTTTATTCTTTGCCTTTTCTCGTAACTTTTTTTCAAGTTCCAGAGACGTTTTTGCTTGTAAACACATATTTACAAAATCAGGACTTATTGGTATTACGGTTTTGGTTTTCAAAATTGAAATTGGAACATTCAAAATACCAGAGCCAACAGTTTCTATCTTTTTGTAAATTACATTCCCTGGTTTACAAAAAATCTGTTCATCAATCTCTTGATCAGATTCTGAATCAGAGTCAAGAAAGTCTCTCTTAGTTTTAATAGAGATAGCTACCTCTATTGGTTTTTTAATTTCTTTTGTTCTAGAGACTTTAATGATCCGTTTCATGCTTTCTTTTCTTTTTAAGTCCTCCATGACATTTTCTTTCCATATCTTTTTAACATCGTCTTCAAATGTAGTTCTGATGTTTTCATCTGAACTTGGTGAATACAGAGGAGCATCCGGATTAAGTGAACTCTGAGATTCATTTTCAGAAGTACTTGTATCAGAGGTACTTGGTTCAGATGTCTCTGATTCATTTGAGATGAAAGCATTAAATGTGAAAATTTCTTTGGGATCATTGCTTTGAGGTTTTGTGAAGAGTACCTCCGAAGTTTCTCCTTTTATCTGTAACACAGACTTTTGAAAGTTTTTTACTTCAGAGTATGTAGTATTTTTGAAATTCAAAGCTCTTGTTTTTGATCCCTCTGATGTTTTCATTCTTTTGAAATTATTCAGAGATGGACCTTCAAAGTTTTGGACCTTTCCAATACAGAAAGTGGAAGAAAGTGAAGTTTTCTCCAATCCAGTGAATGAATTCAACTCATTGAATCCCAACCCTTGAGAGTCCATTTGTGTTTTTATTTTGTCGAAAACACCTTGTGCATTAACATAGCTTTTGATTCGAATATTTTTTCTATCTAGAGATTGATGTAGGATTTCTCTTTCCTTTTGAAAAAATTTGGTTAAGGCAATAGAATTGAGCCTTTCATACTCAGATTTCTTTATTTCTTCTTCTTTTCCTTTTAAAACTTTCTCAATTTTTTTTATTTCTTCTGAAAATGATTTTTCTTTTTTCTTGTGAGTTTCTTCAAGTTTGGTTTTTTCAAGAAAAATTTCTTTATTTTCTGATTCCAGAAGATTCTTTTCTCTTTTGAAAAAAATGAGCTCTTTTGTCACTTGCTCTCTTTTCTTTTTTTCTTCAAGAAACTTTTGCTCTAGATCCTGAAGTTCATTAATTAGTTTAAAAGCATCTATTTCAGGATCACTGTCAGAGGTGCAAAGAGAGTTTACCTTTTCAGAGTTGTCTTCTGATGCTCCATCAGTTTGATTTCCATTTGAAAAAGCCATACCACAGAGATTTGTAGGCTCTTCCTTGTCGTCGCTTGTTGAGTCTGATAGCCAGTCTTCCATTTCTGCTACAAGAACTCTTTCTTTTACATTGTACTTGTATTTGTTCTTGTAGTAATCTTGATCTTTGACAAGTTTTCCTTTGTAGTTTGCAGAGAAATGGCCTAGTTTTCCACATCTGAAACATCTTCCATCATTTTGATTTGTTGGAAGAGTGGCAGTACTTGTCTCTAGCTTCTGTTCTTGAGGTTTGAAGTATCTCTGTGGCTGTGGATACCTTGGTTGAAATGGTTGTTGAGGTCTTGATTGTTGTGTTGCATCATTATTGTTGAAGTTTGTACCCTTTTGATCACTATATGGAGTGAATCTGGGTTCTTGTTGAAATCTTCATTCTCTCTCCTTCCCTCAAATACTTTCTTGCCAAATTTCTTGTTAAATTGATGAGTGATTAATGCAAGAGATTTGGCGAAGGCATTGATATCATCTTCTGAGTCTGAATCTGTATGATTTTCTTCTGCCATTAAGACCTTTTTGGATCTTCTTTTTGTTTCCAAACCTTTTTGTGACTCTTCACAGTTGTTTTCTTTCGATATTTGTTTTGAAACAAGTGCAAGGGGTCCACCTAAAGAGGTTTTTGATTTTTGCTTCATAACTTCCTTTTCATGTGCAACAAGATTACCATAAATGTCAGTTAATGACCATGACTCAAGATCTTGATTGGCTTGTATAGACATGGACAGTTGTGACCATTCTTCATTTAAGATTTTCAAGAAAAGAACGTTGTTTTCCTCTTTTCTTCTTATCACTCCAAACTTTTTGCATTTGTTGATAAAAATGTTGAATCTTGAGTAAGTTTGGTGTAATATTTCTTCTGGTAGAGCATGAAAATCATGATATTCATTGATGCATAGATTTCTTCTATTTTTCTGGGTTTGTATGTCTCCTTCAAGTTGATTTAACAACTGATCCCATATCTCTTTTGTAGTTTTACAAGAATCAAGTTCTTGAAAGATATCATTGGGAATGGCCATTATAAGTAATCTAACAGCTTTTGAGTCATTATCCATCATATTAGTTTCTTCATCAGTGAAGTTTGTGGTTTTCTTTTCATAATATGCAGGTATTTCAGCAGTATCTGCTGTTGCAGGAACTCTTGGTACCAACACCATTGGAATGTGAGGTCTAACGTTCACTGATCTAAAAAGATCCCTGTCCATACCTTCTACGAAATTTACCATCCTTATCTTCCATTGGGGATATTCATCCCTTAAAAGTGTAGGAGGTTTTGTTAATGACCCAACTGTATAAATGGCACTTATGCTTGAGCGATGGGGAGGCAGAGGCTATTGGTACAAGTACCGAGACTTTAGTCTCGGTGTAACTATCTGGAGAACAAACAGCCCTCATCGGTACTTTCACCGAGACTTTAGTCTCGGTGAAACTCTCGGTGAGTAAAAATTTCCCAACATTTCAGCCCCCACCGGTACTTTCACCGAGAGTTAACTGTCGAGCAAACTCTCGAAGACTAAATTTTCAAAGAACTTTCAGTGGCTACCGGGACTTGTCCCGAGACTTTACAAGCGGTAAAAACTCTTAAAGGCTAAGATTTACTAACTTGAATAAAGCTACCGCGAACTCCTCAAGGCCATAACTTACCATCAAAACTTCGTTAATCGCTGGGAATCGTTCAAAACTCGGATTTTTGACAAGAGGCCACAACGAAACGAAACTAAAACATAATGAACAACTAAAACATAATGCAAAACTAAAGATACAAAACTTAAACGAAAACAAACCTGGTGGGTTGCCTCCCACCTAGCGCCTTATTTAAAGTCGCGGCACGACTGTGTGGCTCTCAACTTGGCTTAATAGCTTGCAGATTTGTACCGCCCACACATACGGTTTTCTGCAAACTTTCCCACGTCTGGTTTTCCGTGATCACCGGTTTCTTGTCCAGTCCAACCCTTCATACTCTCTAACACCTTGAAAGTCACTTTTTCACTTCCAACTCTTAATATCATCTCATATTCCTCCATGTCAATAACCGCCTTGCTCGTGGTCAGAAATGGTCTTCCCAATATTAGCGGGACCTCCTTGTCTTCATCCATATCCAGAACCACAAAATCAACCGGAAAGTAAAACTTATCGACTCTAATCAGCACATCTTCAACTACTCCATGTGGGTGCTTTAATGACCGATCTGCCAATTGTAATGTCATCGAAGTCGGCTTTACTTCTTCAATTCCCAACTTCCTGAAAATTGTTAAAGGCATTAAATTAATACTAGCTCCTAAATCACATAACACCTTATCAAAACAAAAATTTCCTATTTGTATAGGTATAGAAAAACTCCCTGGATCTTGAAGTTTCGGGGGAAGCTTATTCTGAATAATCGCGTTGCACTCCTCAGTTAGTGCCACATTAGCTTTATCCTCGATCTTCCTTTTCTTGGATAGAATATCTTTCATAAACTTGAGATATGTCGGCATTTGAGCAAGGGCTTCTGCAAAAAGAATTTTGATGTGCAATTTCTTGAAGACGTCAAGAAATTTATTGAAATGTTCTTCATCCTTGTGTACCTTCAATCGATTTGGAAAAGGTAGCGGTGGCACATATGGGTTGACTACCGGCTTTGATGGGGGTGTCACATCTTTTTCCTTTGGCTCTTTCAGATCAACAATATTAGTAGTTGTCGTATCTTTCATCCCAACATCTTTAGCCTCTACTTCTTCAATCTCCACATGCTCTAGGGTAGGGTCCTTTATCAATTCCTTGCCACTCCTCAGATGAATGGCATTGCAATGTTGCCTTGGTTTTGGTTCCGTTTGGCTAGGGAATTGACCTTGAGCTCGGGATTGTAGGGCTTCAGCTATTTGTCCCACTTGTCTCTCTAAGATCTGGATTGAAGCAGTATTCTGCTCAGTTGCTGCCTTCACAATGCCCACAGTGGTTGCTAAATTGCTTATGGAAGAAATGATTCCATCAGAAAGTATTGTCCATCTTTGTAATGAACTTCATCAAAACATCTTCTAATCCAGGCATCTTCTCTCCAGATTGTCCTTCCTCCTGCCTTCTCTGATTATAACCTGGGGGACGATAAACATTATTATCATGAGAAGAAGGATTAAAATCGAACCGTTACCATATTGTTGTTGTTGCTGTCCCATAGTCTCTCTCGGTTGATTTTGCAGTTGATTCCATGAGATGTTGGGATGCATTTTCCACCCTTCATTGTAGGTATTAGAGAATGGATCATTCCGAGGGCGATTATTCTGATTTTGTAGGAATTGAACCTGTTCAGTTCATGAGAAGCAGGGAACAAATCAGGAATGTCTCCCTCATAGTGATGTGCAGGTTGGATGGAAGCTCCTTTCAGCTGATTTGTGATAGCGGCCAGTTGGGCTTTTATCGCCTTTAGCTCAACAGATTCCTGAACCTTAGCTACACGTTTGGTATCGGATAGTGGAGTGGCATAACTGTGTTCAACCAAGTTTTCAATTAGCTCAACTGCTTCTTCATAGGTCTTCTTCATCAAGGCACCACCCACTACTGCAGTAATATCATTCTTGTAATGCGGATGAAACCCACCAAAGAAGGTCTGGATGATTACCCAACCATGTAACCCATGTTGTGGACACCTTCTCACTATATACCTTTCCCACGCCTCATACAGTGTCTCCTGTTCCCACTGAGCAAAGTGGGTAATCTCAGCCATTAGATGAGTTATTCTACCCGGTGGAAAGAATTTATGTAGGAACGTTGCATCCATGTCTGCCCAAGTAGTGATCTGACATGTGGGTATGCTCTCCTCCCATATCTGAGCCCTTCCCTTCAGGGAGAAGTTAAACAAGCTCAATTAGATGGCATCGTCTGACACTCCACTGATCTTGAAAGTGTTTCAAATCTTTTCAAATGTCCGGAGGTGTCCACAAGGGTCCTCTGTTGGTGCTCCCCCAAATTGGTTTTGTTGTAGTAGCTGGATAGTGCCATATCTTATCTCGAAGTTATTTGCTCCTACCGCGGGGGCTTGAACACCTCTGTTGAGGGCTGCCACATTTGGATTGGCAAAGGATCTCATCGGAACTCTTGCTGGTGCTTCCTCTCCCATTATATGATTTTTTTTTCAATAAATCTGAAACAGGGAAAAGAGAGGATCACGGAATGTGTGGAAGATAAAATAAAGCAAAATACAATGTCCAATGCAATAGCACATGTAGCTGGTAGTTCTACCAGTGCAAACTAGTTCCTCGGAAACGACGCCAAAAACTTGATAGGCGGGTTTACACCTCCCTAATCTAACCGCAAGTATACGAGTCGAATCAAGTAATATGTACTTGGAAGTACGAGTATCGAACCAAGGGAACTAAGAACTGAGTATCACAATGACTATATTCACTATTAACTGAACGGTCAAAAAGGTTAAATTTATATGAATGATTAACTGAGTACTGATAACTATAAATTAAATTAACACACTATTCAAAATAACGACTTTGGAGACTTTTATGATGATTAATAGTTGACGGTTGGAAATCCTATGGTTTTCACTGATGAACAATAGTCATGAAAATAATTATCAGTTAAACCCTTTAATGAAAATCTAATATGTAAAATCACCGTTGTTCTTTCTCAAGCAACAACGGATTTTATTTTGAAAGCACAAGTCTCATCTCTCGATCCTAACAAATGAATTCAAAACATATTAAGTTCCAGATTATTATGATAATAAGGTTTAGTTGGTATATCTCTATCTAATTTCTCACCCTAGGCATATAATTCCAGTTCTTATTAATAATTAATTCTCTCGAATTGAATTTATAACGAATAAATCAGATGAAAGTTGGCCAAACTCACAAAAGCATTAAAACCCAAATCATATGCTTCATTAGTTAAGAAAAACTAAGAAAAACTCCAAATCACATGTTCATAAGCTTAACCAAAGTCAAACCAACCCCCAACATCTAAAGATTAGTTCATGTTGGGGGTATTAAACAAGAAAATACTAGAAGAATTAATAGATCTAAGAAAAGTTCTCTCAAACATCAAAGATTGAAAACTCCCTTTGATTATGAAATACCGACGAAGAATTGGAAAAATCTCTGTAAGAATCGTGTCTCCAAGATGTTTCCTAGCTTCAATTCGGTGTTTTCTCCTTGTAAAAAAAATCGCTCCAAGTCGCCCCTAGCTTCTCTCCCGTCGCCAATTTTGAGAATAGAATGAAGAATGAGTGAAAACCCTAAGAGATAAGGGCTAAAAACGCAATCGGCATGCTACCGATACTTTCACCGAGACTTAAGTCTCGGTGAAAGTCTCGGCGGGCACTGTTTTTTATAAAATGCACTGGTGCTAGTTGTACTGAGACTAAAGTCTCGGTGAGAAATTTTCTCCAAAATCAGGTTTTGATGCTAGTTACACCGAGACTTAACTATTGGTAAAAGTCTCGGTGAACACTTTTTCTCCAAAATTTCACTTTGATGCATTTTCTAAGCCTTGATCCTAGATTTGACTTGCACGAGCTTTGCTTTGCCATTAAACTCATCGGGTGTGCCATTATCGTCTCTAATTAGCTTCTTTTGGACCCATTTTCTTAATTTATTCCCGAAAGATAGATACCTGAAAAACTCGCGAATAAATGTGAAAAGACGCTTCGTTTGTTTGGAGAAACAAACATAATTACTCGAAAAGTGGCTCTAAAATAACGCCGAAATTGGCGTTATCAGTACCTTAGATTTAAGTGGGGGAGTCTTTTGTAATAGACTTATTACCGGCGGATATCGGGAACTTTGATGTGATTGTTGGGATGAATTGTCTATCCAAGAATGATGCCGGTATATTTTGCTCCAAGAAAATGATTAGAGTACCCTTGTCGAAGGGTGGCGAGTTAATAATCTACGAGGAGAAGAACCGAAAAACCAACATGATTATCTCAACCCTCAAGGCACGAAAGAGCCTAGCCAAGGGATGTGCTTCGTACCTAGCCTACATGATCGATGAGAAGCTAGACAAGAAGAAAGTGGGAGATGTGGACGTGGTACGCGAATACCCGGATGTCTTTTCGGAGGATCTATCCGAGCTACCACCGGAACGACAAGTGGAGTTCCACATCGACCTCACTCTAAGAGCCGCTCCAATCGCTTGTGCTCCCTACCGACTAGCCCCGACGGAGATGCAAGAAATGATGACGCAACTTCAGGAACTTCTCGAGAAGGGATTTATACGACCGAACTCGTCGCCTTGGGGAGCTCCAGTTTTATTTGTAAAGAAAGTGGACGGGTCTATACGGATGTGCATTGACTACCGAGAACTTAACAAGGTCACCGTGAAGAATAAGTATCCACTTCCCCGGATCGATGACCTCTTCGATCAACTTCAAGGAGCGGGATGTTTCTCTAAGATAGATTTGCGATCCGGTTACCATCAAGTGCGAGTGAAGGAGAGCGATATTCCGAAGACGGAGTTTCGAACGAGATATGGTCACTACGAGTTCCTAGTCATGTCATTTGGATTGACTAATGCTCCGGCCGTCTTTATGGACTTGATGAACCGAGTATGTCGGCCTTTATTATACAAGTCGGTCATAGTCTTTATCGACGATATTCTTATCTACTCTGGGGACGAGGTGGAGCATCGACAACACTTGCGAGAAGTCTTGGAGATTCTTCGAAAGGAGAAATTATTTGTGAAGTTTTCGAAATGCGAGTTTTGGCTCCAAGAAGTCTAATTCTTGGGCCATGTTTTATCCAAGGACGGAGTGAACGTGGATCCAACGAAGATAGAAGCGATGTTGAATTGGGAGCCACCGACGAGACCAATGGAGATAAGGAGTTTCATGGGTTTAGCCGGTTATTACCGGCGGTTTATTCAAGATTTTTCGAAGATCACCTCTCCACTCACATCATTGACAAGGAAGAACGTTAAGTTCTTATGGACCGAGATACAAGAGAAAGCCATCTGAACTCTCCAAAAGAAGTTATACGACGCACCGATCCTATCCTTACCCGAAGGATCCGAAGACTTCGTAGTTTATAGCGACGCCTCCAAATCGGGTCTCGGGTGTGCTTTGATGCAAAGGGGGAAGGTGATCGTGTATGCATCGCACCAACTTAAGGACCACGAGAAGAATTACCCTACGCACGATTTGGAGTTAGCGATGGTAGTATTCGCCTTGAAGCTGTGGCGACATTACCTCTACGGTACGAAGTGTACTTTATTCACCAATCATAACAGTTTGAAATACATTTTCGACCAAAAGGACTTCAACATGCGGCAAAGGAGGTGGTTGGAACTTTTAAAGGATCATGATTGTGAATTGTTTTACCACCCCGGTAAGGCCAATGTGGTGGCAGATGCGTTGAGCTGAAAGAGTTACGGGAGTGAAGTCAAAGTGACCCTTACTAGAATCGATGTGAGGTCAAGTCTAATGGAGTACATCAAGAGGAGTCAAGCCGAAGCACTTTGTGAATAGAACCTCAAGGCCGAGGTCATGGTCAAACAACGAGAGACACTAACGGAAGATAGTTGCGGCCTCAAGTTGTTTCAAGACCAGGTACTCTATACATTCCGATAGCACAAAGATGTATAGAAATTTGAAACTACATTACTGGTGGCCGGTTTTGAAGCTTGATGTGGCCAACTATGTGGAAAGATGCGTCACTTGCCTTCAAGTCAAAGCGGAGCATCAGAGACCTTATGAAAGCTTGCAACCGTTGGCCATTCCGGAATGGAAGTGGGAGCATATTACGATGGATTTTGTCACCAAACAACCGAAGACCTTGAGAGGTCACGACACCATATGGGTGGCGGTGGATAGGCTTACGAAGAGCGCACACTTTTTGGCGATGCGAGAAACGTTACCGATGGACAAATTGGCTAAACTCTACATCGATGAGGTGGTGTCACGCCATGGTGTTCCACTATCTATAGTCTCGGATCGGGATAGTCGGTTCACTTCCAAGTTTTGGGATGGGTTACAAAAGGAGTTAGGCACGAAGGTCAAGTTGAGCACGACTTACCATCAACAAACCGACGGATAGAGTGAGAAGACCATCCAAACTCTCGAGGACATGCTTCGTTCATGTGTCATAGACTGTGGAGGAAATTGGGATTCACACTTGCCGTTGGTGGAATTTTCATACAACAACAGTTACCATTCAAGCATCGGAATGGCACCATTCGAGGCACTTTATGGACGAAAGTGTTGGACACCCAGTTTGTTGGCTATAGACGGGAGAGAAACAATTTGCGGGACTGGAAATAGTTCAAGAAACGGCGGATAAGGTGAAAGGTATCCGAGATCGGTTGAAGGCAGCTCAAGACCGACAAAAGAGTTATGCAGACAAAAAGCAAAGACCGGTCGAGTTCCAGGTGGAAGAGCGAGTTATGTTGAAGGTATCGCCGTGGAAGGAAATCATTCGCTTCGGGAAATGCGGAAAACTTAGTCCTCGCTTTCTTGAACCCTTCACCATCTTGGAGAAAGTTGGACTCCAAGCTTATAGGTTGGATTTACCACCAGAAATGGAAGGGATTCACCCTACGTTTCACGTGTGCTATCTTCGCAAGTGCTTGGCCGAGGAAGAAAGTGTTATCCTATTGACGGAGATTCGGGTGGATAACGGGAACCGATGCATGGAAGAACCGGAAGCCATATTGGAGTCGAAATCAAAGCAACTGCGGCATTAGGAAGTGACTATGTTGAAGGTTCAATGGAAGCACCACCGAGGTGCCAATGTGACGTGGGAATCAGAAGAAGATATGAAGAAGAGGTATCCTCATTTGTTTAGAGAGTGAGATTTCGGGGACGAAATCCTCTTTAGGTGGGGAGGATTGTAACACCCAAAAATTTAAGGTAAGTATCCTAGTAAATTGTTTTTAATCAGAGTCCTTTGGTGTATAAATTATTCGTATTTGATATAATCATGTTATTCTTTAGTGGAAGTATCAATCTGTGTGTGCACTATCGAATCGGGTCAAGATTTTCGAGGCTCGGGGGTGTGGTGCGACAGTGCCAAGGGCACAGTCGCGGGGTTGGTACAGTGGGTTGATGGATTGACGCGACAATGCCACCGCGATAGTGACATGGGCACTATCGCCGGTCACTATTGCGTGGTGTGTACCGAGAGTGGGAGTTATGGCACGACTGTGACACTGCGACTGTGCCATGCTGTCGCCGTCGGGGGGGGGGGGGGGCTGAGACTATAAAAATCTGATCGTGACCATTTTGACTCACTTTCTCACTTCACTCGTTTTTTGACCGAATTGGAGACTTCTTGGGGCAATTTTCCACCCTCTCAACCACTCCTACATTTATTGAAACCCTACCTCTAGTTGGAAGCATTTATTATCAATCAAAGGTCTTGGAGGAGCTTTAGGTGGTACATTAAAGAGCTCAAACCAAGTATTCACCTTCTCACAACTTCACCTACTTCTTTTCTAGGGTTTTGTATAAACCCTAGATTATGAGTTTTCACTTACCATTTTCAAATGAGATACATATCTTGTATGTTTACTTGTCATTACTTTCTATACATGTATAAATCTGATCACTTGATAGGTTTGACCTAACTACTATATTTGAGATTATTAGAGATTGTGGCTATGTGTTCATCATGTGGACTAGATGGGGTTATTAGTTATATTAATTGGTTATGTTTTTGTAATATCATGGGATTAATGATTATCATTGTGGGACTTGCATGTTTTGGAGTCTCGCACCTAAAAAGGGGTTGGAACTATGTGAGGTTTTATACATGTATCTGGTTGAGATGGAATGTGTATAGAAACGAATATTGCATGTATATTGGATGAACCATGAATATGTGCTAGGAGGATGTAGTCTTAGGTGCCACCATGATGGTATACACCTAGACCTCCGCCATTTGGAGTAATGCCTGGGAGGTAGTCTTCGAGTGTGTCGGGCCTTCGGGATCTTGCTCACGCGAGTGAACATCAAGGTACATTGACTTGAGGTAAAACTCATTGGTGTGATGGGTCTCCCCTATTGCTTCCCTTATTGCCCTTATTGACTAGAATGACATAAATAATCATACCATGCTTTATAATTGTTATGCCATGTTCTTGTACAACTCACTAGGCTCATTTGGCCTAACACTTGTTTGGTTTGATGTGTATCTCAGGTTCTAGCGGCATGACCGCCAAGAAGGACTAGCAGGCTTTTAGATGTGAGCTTGGGAAATATTGGGATGCCATATTAGAAATGATTATTTTTTGAATTAGATGACAACCATTTGTAATCTTATTTCTTGTTTAGAATTTAGATTAAGAGGTTGTTATCTCTCATTGGTTGTTATTACAAACTTGTAAATTAACAGGCATTTATTGTTCCCCTTTTTGCAATGAGCTCGTGCTTTGGCATGTTTTAGTATATCACGTTTCCATTTCTGGAAATTTTTGTTGTCCCAATTTTTTTTGGGGTGTTACACGCTAGTATCCTAGTACCATTCCCCAACAAGGACATGATGCACATACCGACAAATAAAAAGGTTAGGCTTAATGCCTAGTGAGTTCAAGCAGATTTCATCTTTAATATAAAACGGTAAAACTTAAAAGATGATATTTAGAACACATTTTCTAAAATGAAATGTATTTAATATAAAAGCAACATCTTTTCCAAGACCCACCATATTTATGATGAAAACTCATTAATGGAAACATTCATTTATCATGAGACCAAAACACAATACTCAATCAAAACAACAATAAGGTTAATATTCCAATATCGAAAAATATGGATACATCTCTATTATCCAAAACACCCTAAGAACACGGGTAAGGTGTAATACCCAAATCAAGAAAACATGGATAAGTTCCAAGATGTCAAGACCATAAAATATGGATGCATTCCATACCTAAAACAACATCGAAAACATGGATAATACACTATCTAAAAATAACACCTTTCAGTGACGGGGGAGACCTATTTCCATCACGTAGCGAAACACTAAGTAAGCCACATCGAGATGTTGACGAGAAAATCACCCCCAACATACAAGCCTTGGTAATTACTCTTGTTGGGGACTAAGATAAGAACATCAAAACTCTTTAATTACTTAGTCAATCCCCAGGTTACAAGATGAGAACATCAAGACTTCTCACTTGCCTAAAATCAAAGGATCTAAAACGAAAAATATCAAAACTCCTCCTTTGTCTCAAACCAATGATATCAAGAAAAGAACCTCAAAACTTCTCTCTTGTCACAACCAAAAGGATCCAAGCTAAGAACATCAAAACTCCCCACTTAACTGAACCCTATGGGCCCAAGACGAGAACATCAAAACTCCTCGCTTGGCAGATACGACTGACACATATGCCTATGGATCCAATGCATTACAATCAAAGTTACATGACTTCAAATGAATGACCAACGCACTCAAAACATGTAGTTCTCAAATAAAAATGTAATAAGTGCATATTATGTCTCAAGATATGAAATAAGTGCATTCATCAAAGAACACTCTTATGCTTTATTTATCAAAATATCCCAAATATATGCATTTTCCAAGATTTATTAATCAAATGTACCAAATATGCTAAACTTACCAAATAATCCACATATTTGACAAATATCAACTAAAACACATTAATACTTTAAAAATGAATTTTTTTTGCATGTACATAATATTCACAAAACAACTTGAACTCATCTTGCTAGGTTAAGTTAAACCTAGATTACAAACCCAAACTCTAGCTTCCTAAAGGTGAGGATATGTGATCCGCAAGAAAGCCCTTCGGAGACTCTTCATGACTACCAAGTAAGCTTGAATGTACCAAATATTAACGTAAGCTCCAAATCTACGAAGATTCTCAGAACATTTCATCCCCCAAGTACTAGTAACTTCTCTTTCCAAATTGTGACCATTTTACACAAAACCTTCCCAAAGATGGACAAAATCACATATATTAAATCATAAGATTTAAGCCCCAAAATAACATCTGTGTACTTCAAACACACTTTTATAACCCATTCTTGAATATCCATCATTTTCTAGTAAAACGGGTAAAAACCACAAAATATCCAAAATTGGTCAAAATCTATAAATATGCAAAATACATCAAGAGATAAGTTATAGGAGACTAGAATGAAAAGGTTTTGACATAATAAAGGTTTAGAAAAGTTAAGATGAACTTACAAATCGGTTTTTTGGAAAACCCAAAAACTAGGTCAACAATGGTGGAAAAGAGGTAGAGAAGGTAAAGAAGATGAAAATGATCTTGAATTCCATCCCATAATGATAGTCCTAGATTCAAGTTCTAATTGATACAAAACAATCAAGATGAGAATCGTAATCACAAGTCTTTGATTAAATCTTCAAACTATTACGAATCTCACTTTCTCTCACTAGAATGATATACCAAGGAACCTCTTCTCTAATCTGCTCACTCAATTACAATCTGAATTCTCTACAAATGACATACACTCTCAACAACAAGGAAACAAGGTATTTATACCCTTGACAATTACAAAGGAAAATAAAAAATACAATATGTTGACTTTGACTTTATTAACAAATGACTTTGACTTTCACTAGAGAGTTGACTTTCAGCCTTTGACTTCTTGAACTTTGGTCTTCAATCTTTATGATCTTCAATCCAACAATTATGTGCTCTAACAATCTCCCCCTTTGGATCAAGATCATTACTAAAAGATTTAGCAAAACAATCTCCTCCTTTGATTCAACCTCTTTCAAGTGTATCTCCCCCTTTGTTGAATTCTGTTAACTTGAATCATCTTCAAATCAGTCAACAAATAGTAGCAATCTCCCCCATAACTGATAGAGACAATCTTCAAAAATTTCTCCAAAAACTTTCACAAATCTCTTTCAGACTTCGGAAAGAAATTATCATCAGATTCAACTCGGATTGCTTTAGCAAATAATCTTTAAAGAAAATTTCCTCAAAATCAGCACCTCTTCAGAAATTCTTTAATCTTCTTCAAATCTTTACTTTGAATCTTCTGACATGGACATTTCTTTAAAATTCATGTCCCAAAACTTTAAACACTTTTACATTTCTTGATACATCTCCCCTTTTTTGATGAAGTGAGCATCAATATCATCAAAACTTTCAGTAAGAAATGTCTGTATCCAGTCTGATCACTGATTTGTTTACGAGCCTCTGATTGTTTGCCAATTCGAACAAAATATTCATCCAGATCTTTTCAAATCTAGACAAAATAGGAATGTAACACCTGAATCAACAAATGAATCAGTTAAAATGCCTGTCAGTAACACAAAGTCACTGTGTGTAACGAATACACAATATAAAGGAGCTTTTTGATGTTCACTCCCCCAGGGCTTCCATCCAATCATCGAAACACCACAAAGGCAATTTCTATGAATGTTATGACAAGAAAACAAATTCCTTGTGTGTTCGTGCAAGTGTAGAAATAATTAAGCATGGATGATTGCTTTTTAAGGTTCAACATTGTGTAAACCACTGAGACAACAGTAGATAAACACAGACTCAATGTGCATGATTGAAGTGCGAAGGTAGGGCAAACTTCCTTCTTTTTCAATATCCAGATTTTCCAAATGAAAATCAGATAGCATATGTATTGCGTCCCCTTAAAAATGTGAAATATTTTCTTTTTGAGAAGAAAATGAGTGGCTTGTGGTGTTTTAACAAGAGTTAGCATGGGCTAGTTGCCTATTTCAATAACATTCACCAAAGAATTGTGACATGCTAGTAATGTGGCTGCCCGACTCAGAAAGTAGTTGGTGCAGAGTTTGATATTCTTTTACTCTGATCGCACACCCTCTTTCTTTTAATCATTATGCTCACTTCTAACCAAACTCTCATTTCCGTTTTCCCTCAACACACAACCCACGCTCATTTCTTTTAGAGTCCTCACACTCAATCACTAAGGATTAACTTCTTGGATAGAAATCACTGGTTAACGTGATTTCATAGAAGTTCAGTTAATTCCTAGCACAAAGAACCCATGTATGATCCTAAAAGAACGTGTTGCTCATAATGATTTAACTTTATCAGTTAAAGCTCATATACAAATGTCAGATGAATGTATGCTCATAAAATATAATAATGAAGATTTGAGCATTTGAAACATTGAAGTATTTTCAAACAAGGATATTGAATGAATGAACATGAATGCAAAAGACTTGTTCGAAAATCTGACATCGTATGAAAATGATCAGAAATGAAATGATATATCAATTTAGGCTTATGGTCAAGAATAACGGATATAGTCTATATGAAACAAAAATATAGACAATCTTGAACTAAACGCTTCGAAATGAAATGACACTCAATATACATTGAAGTACAAGCGGCGTGTCTTACCATCGAAAATATGGTTAAATATGAGACATAGTAAGAACAATTTGAACAAGAAATCAAACCGGTGTGTGTGAATACTTGAAAGTATATGAAAAGACAATACGCAAGTATATATCTTTGGAAACACACGGTTTGTTAAACATTGAAGCTCAAAAATAAAATTGAAAACATTTAAAATCACACTTCCAATTCATGAAATCTGTTTAAGAATCGGGAAGTGGTTTGAACATTTAAGAACATGTTTTCTATGATTGAAAGTTATCCTTCTTTCAACCATATATGAGATTAAGATAAGAATTTTAAACCTTTTCGCTTCGTCTTGAATCTCATGAAGTCAGTTGAAGTCATAAAGATATGATATTGATAGCTTCCTCTCATCCTGCACAAGTCACTAAGTCTAGTCAAAGCAACTTTTATTCACAAAGATTTATTCAAATGTAAAAGACATAAAGCAGTAAAACGATTAATGTACGAGTTCTGATCTGAATTAATCAGAAATCATAATTCTTTACTCCCCCTGAAATTATGCATCTAAAATATGTCAGTGAAAAAGCACATGATAGAGATCTACAATTCTCTTGTGAATTGTAGTTCGTCATATCTTTCCAATGCATAAATTTCAGAAAATTATGTACTCCCACTTGAAGGTTGATTTCCTCATTTGAGTCTAGGAGTACAATTCTCATATCATCCTGGGAGTATTCTTTCTTTTAGCATTGAAGTACGGGTCCTAAACTGTAGTATTCAGAAGCCAAACTTCGTTGAAGTACGGATTCTAAGCTGATGTACTTAGAAGCCTTGGTTCTCTTACTCCCCCTTGACAATAGGTGCCTGCAAGATAGAATCAGCTTTCGGCTTTGGTACCCACTGGTATTTGGGTCCATGTGTGTTAGTTGCAGTTCTTATGGGAGTAACGGAATAAGAACCATACCAGTAATGATCACTAGCTTTATGAACAAAATCATAAGTACGACAATAAGAACAATACCTCTTTTTAGATAACCTGATCAATTGATCTCTCGAATAAGCAAGATCAGATTTACCTTTCATCACTTTGTTCTTCTTTGCATTTGAGGCAGATACAAATGATTTGTTACCTGTCTTCTCTTCCTTCTTTCCTTTCTTTTCTTCCTTCTTCTCATCATTCTTCTCATCTTCAACTGGTTTTATCTTCCAAACCAGCTTCTCTTTTTCATATCTTTTTCTTCTCCTTCTATGTGTACCTGAACTATCTATTTTCCAATCATAGAAAATGTTAGTTGTACGAATCTGATTAGAAGATTTAACTGACCTGTTTGTAGAAACAGTTTGCTGAGGTGAGCTTGATGTTGGCTTGTTAGAACCAACTGAATTATTTCTAGGTGAGTGCATTTTTGACTCTGGAGTCGTTTGCTCAGTCACCACTACCTTGGAAACAATCTTTTCAAGCTCGTTAACCTTTGACGAATAACTGTCTCTTTCTTTAACAAGCAGGTCATCTTCATCTCGAATTCAGACTTCATTTTCTGCTCTTTAAGCATACTTTCTGATAGTTCAGATAACTTATCAGTCAGCTTCGTTATTTCTGCTTCAAACAAACTTCTTTCTTCATCAAAGCCTTTTTCAGCATTTGTTCTTTGATCAGATATCTCTTTGAAAATTCCAACATTCTTCTTTTCTATGGTCTTTCTTTCCTTTGCAAACTTTTCTCTTTCCAGAATAATTACTTTCTCAAACTCAGAAATCTGTTGAGAAAGCTTTAAACATTTCAGCTCAACTGTCTTATTCTCTTCAGCACTTTTTCTGGAAAACTCGGAGAATTTCTTAGCAAACTCTTTCTTTTCTTTATCAAAAACTGATCTTTCTTCAACAATTTGCAATTCTAATTCAAAAATTTTCTTTTCATTAGCACACCCTGTTTGTTGAAACTTGACAATGTGATCTTCTAGTTCTGAGATCTTGTTCTTTAACTCAGTGTTTTCAGCTTCCAAAAACAATACCTTTTCTTCATTAAGCCCAGAAATCTGTTTCAGAAGATCTTCATTAATAGTCTTTAAAGCACTAACTTCTTCTCTTAGTATCTTCCTTTCATCATTGTATTTCTTTGATCTTTTTGAGTAGTAGTCAACTGAAGAAGCAAGATCTTTATTCTCTAATTCGAGCTTGGCAATCTTTTGTTCATCATCATCAGAAAATATCCCATCTTGAATATCTGTTTACAAAAAGAACTTGAACTTGATCGTTAATCCAAATGAAACAAGAAAAATACAAAAATCTTGAAAAATATGTAAAACACAGAAATTCTCTAAGGACTGAAACACAAAAATCACATAAATACAACAAGTGAGACTAGCGCAAACTTTGATATGCGCTAAGAGTAGGTGGCGCAAACCACACTTTGCGCGACACAAGGCTACGCAAACCACACTTTGCATGACGTGAAGAATGCGCAAACGATAAACTTCGTGTTTGAAGTTACTGGCGCAAGATACACTTCGCGTGACACCAAGCTGACGGAAGACTAACGTTGCGTTACACCAAGCTGACGCAAATCACAACTTCTCGTTAACTAATGATAACGCAAACACCAACTTTGCGTTAAAAGATGTTGACGCAAAGTATACTTCTTTCTGAACTCAATCACTTCAACTTTGCGTTTATCGACTCTGGCGCAAACTAACTTTTCGCTTCTTGTTGATTGCGCAAATGTCACTTTGCGTTTCTAGTTGATGACGCAAAGATCAAGTTGCGTTTCCTTGACGAACTAGCGCAAACTTTAGATCGCACGCAAACCTCTAAAATCGATCAAATCTTCTTCAAAAACTCATCTAGACCTCGAATTCTGATTCGAAACTTTAATAGAACACAATTCTAGCAACAAATTTCGATTAAAAACACAAAAAAACAATACAAATTGATTCGAATACAGTGTGACGAACTCGTGAAACACAAACTCAACAAAATTCACAAATTCAAGAAAATTACAGTGCAATTAACAAATCTATCCAAACATACTCGATCGATAACACTATATGAACAACCCTGATCGATTACAGCTTCTAATTCGCACAAGAACTCGAAATTGATTCTGACTTTTTACGAACACATAGTCGACTTTCTATATCTTCTTGATTTCGATTTGGATCTGCTCTGATACCAGTTGATAGTCCTAGATTCAAGTTCTAATTGATAAAAACAATCAAGATGAGAATCGTAATCACAAGTCTTTGATTAAATCTTCAAACTATTACAAATCTCACTTTCTCTCACTACTTTCTCTCACTAGAATGATATACCAAGGAACCTCTTCTCTAATCTGCTCACTCAATTACAATTTGAATTCTCTACAAATGACATACACTCTCAAAAACAAGGAAACAAGGTATTTATACCCTTGACAATTACAAAGGAAAATAAAAAATACAATATGTTGACTTTGACTTTATTAACAAATGACTTTGACTTTCACTAGAGAGTTGACTTTCAGCCTTTGACTTCTTGAACTTTGGTCTTCAATATTTATGATCTTGAATCCAACAATTATGTGCTCTAACACATAAGACTTGAAATTTCTAGATCCAAGACTCTTTAATCCTCATAAGAAAAACAATTTGGAGAGGTAGAAGCTCAAGAACCAAATGAAAGGGAGGAGAAGTGAGTAGGTGTAGCAAAAGTGAAGAGAAAAGGGATAAAATCACATATTTAAAAGAATCATCATCCCTAAATTTTCTACCCATCCTCCTCGGGTGTGAAAGATTTTCACTAGCAAGAAGGATTTTTTCACTGGCAAACTCCGCGGACGTGAATCTTCTCCAGAAAATTAAATAGCTTGATTTTCACCAAAAACATTATAGCAACTCAAAATTCATACTAAAATCTATCCTAAGGTAGAATATAAATATGGAGCTCGGAAATAAACATACCGAATATCTGGGTGTTACAAGATTGATAAATAACAATCAATCTAAAAACAATCTAAATCATTTTCTTTTTTATTCCATTCAAATCATTACTTATTTGGATTTATAATAAATCTAATCATGTTGAGTTACCGTTGTCCACAATATTCATAAATATAAATAATTGTTCAAGTGGCATAGTAAAAGATCGACTAAAGATTATGCACATAAAAAGATTCTGTTATACGCATAAGTCATCATAATCTAATGAAATGGAAGAATATGCTCCTTGTACACAATGTCATTGGGATTTATAAAGCAATTAAAAGACAAAAATTTGAATATTCGTAAAGAATGTTATCTTCGATTTACAAAATAGATCTATATCTATTGTAGTCCATATTGAAACACTACTACCATCATCGAGAAACTACAAGTCGACTTGGACTACATGTACTAGATGCTACTTGCACCAATTTTAAGGATTAAGCCATTAATGACAGTCGACATATGATAAATAAGGCATACAACGTAATGAGTCAAAAGAAAAAACAAATCAATCCAAAAAAAGGTTTCATTCTCGTTACATGAAACTTGAGACAATATTTAAGATCATTCTAATAGTTGGCATGCTAAGGGGCGGAGTCAGGAATTAACACGAGGGAGAGCACCAATTAAAATATAAATACCCATTTATATTTTCATATTCCTAATTTCAACTGAAATTGCCTTACTTTGTTTTCAACCATTGATGATTCAAAAATCATTGAGACAGAGTCACTGAGTCGGTAGCCAAATTCATCATATTTTGGTTTTATTTGATAATGAGTATTTGAGTTTATTAGTATGTCATTCAAAAAAATGATTCAAGATTCTTAATGAAAACACAAAATCAAAATCTGAAGAGCTCACATAACAACTTCAAAGTTCAAAAATCAAAACATAACCTGAAAATCGAAACTCTTTGTAGGAGACCAAGAAGGAGAAAGGGAGTGGTCGCCGTCGTGAGAGGTGGAGTTGTGGTAGTTGCCGTCAGTCCAGGAGCTCCGGTGACTGGTTGCGTGCAAGCATTGAAAGGTGGGAGATTGGGAGGGATAGACGTAGGAAGCGGTAAATGGTAATCGTGAAGTTCATTTTCTATAAGGAAACAGTAATCTCAAATTCTCAATAGGTAAAATTTTAGATGTAAAAAACGGTAACTATTAGGGGCCATTTACCAAAACTTACCCGGTAAGTTCTTACCAGCAGTAGTCAACACGTTCACTCAACACGTTCACTTAACTTACCAGGTAAGATTTTAGCCCATTAAAACGGTATTGTATGCAACATTTGTGTCTGGTAAGCGCTTACCAGGTTAGATTCTTCATTCTCAATTACCGGCACGGGCAAAGATACGGTATAGTGAGAGGCAGCAGTTGCCCCCTTCCCCCCCCCCCCCAGAATTTCCAAAAAAATTGATTTAATATTAAAGCCCTTTGTATATATAGTGCCCTATTGAGGCACTGGGGAAGTTAAATGAGAACAACAATTTATATAAATACACGGTGAGGTGCTAGAGATGGAATACAAAAAAGAAAAGTAATGATTATTACATTAAAGTCCCTGTATTTTAGTTAACTTTTGAAGATAATTCTTAATTTTCTGAAATCAAATATTACAATTTAATTCATTTTATAAATTCAAATTTTTCTAAAATTGACATCATAAAAAAATGAGATGATTATTCTAATAACCTGACAAATCTGATTAATTTATCAGTTTAAGCTTTTAGCTAGGTTGGGTCCCTCCTCAAACCTTTACAGCCCTTCAAGACCCCTGTTTCTCCAAGTGTCTAGTTCAAATGTTACAATTTAAACCTATTTATATATTTAAATGTTTACTTCATCTTAAATTTCACTTTGAAAAAACGAGATGATTATTCTAATAACCTAATAGGTCCAATAGTTTATTCGTTTATGTTTTAAGCTAGCCTGGGCTTCCTCCGCATACCTTCGTAGTCAAGTTTTGTGAATTGTTTAAAAAATCCCAATCCTTTGCTAATTGAATTAACGGATCATCCAATTGGAAAATATAGCATAATGCATAGGTTGTTAGAAGAAGTTTGAACACACATATACATATTGTATATCACCAAATTACCTTGTTTTCTTTATGTGGAATAAATAAAGTTAAGGAACCCATAAATATTGGAGATCTCTCAAAAAGTATTTACTATTTAGTGCACATTTTGGTCAAGTCTCCATCATATTCATTTGGCTGAGTCGCATGTTGTAAACGTCGGTATTTTATCAATATAGTATTGTAGTCTTTGCCATTTTCATAAAGTTAATTTCTATTTATTTTATGCTCCCCCTCGTAAAAAATCCTGGTTGCGCCACTGCTTACCAGGTAAGACTCTCGGTCCTTGTCATTGATCTTACCGGGTAAGATTATTAATCCTTGTCATGTTCATCCGATAAGGTAAGGTGAGTCAGTAAGCACTTACCCAGTAAGCGTTTTGTAAACGACTCTGTAACACCCTCGGATTTCGTAAGAGCAACTAATTAAAATTTCGGTATAATATCAACATAAGGAACAAAACTTCCTCATACAATTCAAAACTCAGTATACCTCAAGTTAAATTTCTATAACTAACCCCAACGTGACTCGCATACATCAGTTTATTCCCCAAAACTTAGTAAAAGACAGATGCATGCGATTTGATCGAACGCAAGAATAATTTAGTTTGATTCCAAACTTTAGGTCGTATAGATAAAATGCTTGCAAAACCCAGAACATAATTTTCATGATATCAAACTCTCAAAGTTTTCTCTCTCTTAGCCAGAACACGGCACGAAATAAGATCCCACAACAAAACTTGCATGCGACAGTTTATTTCACAAAACTAGTAACGCGGTATATGCATGTACCTCCGTTAAACTACAAAATAATCTACATTGGTTTTAAGTTTAAAGCCAAGTTAACAATATGTTTCATAGTTCTAAAATGTTGGCTAAGACCCTATGACAGGAATTCCAAATAAAACATGTCTGCATACTATATGCAACCAAACTACCCGCACAAAACTCATGGGAAAACAATACAACGAGACGCCATTAAAATCACCTTATTAAATTAACAAAATCGCATGGAGTAAAATTCTCAATAAAACTCAAACACCAAAATAATGGAAGATAACTCTTCCTCCAAAACCTTAACATATGTGGAGGAGATCCAATGTTAAAGTCAAAAACCGTAATTACTTGTCCAAGACCCTAAACAACATCAAAATACACATATCGCGAAATCCGAAATAGCGTTGGACAACAATGAGAATAAGGAAATCTCAACAAAGTTTGCAACCTCATGCCATAAAATAATTTTGTGCATGCTCGAAATCATGGTTTAAAACCTTGTGTGTGCTAAAACATTTCTCCAAGATTTGTAATATAATCCACATGACGATTTGGAAACATGAGAAATAATTGATGTAATTTATTTTAGAAATAAATTATGTGCGCGAACTTATTCGGCACTCAACATCTCGAAACCACGCTCCTCAATTTTCTTAGTCACACTATCGTCATCCGGATGCTCAAACATCTTAAGGCAATAATCAAGGATTTTATAGGTTCACCTTACAATTTATCCTCGAATAATGTCGGTTCCACAAGTCTATGCTTCTAATCCAACCAATCATCCCGACCCAAATGGTTCACTAAATACAATTCTCATGCTTACTGTCACCCCAAGTGACGAACGCTAAAATCATCAGCCTCTTCAAACGGCTACCCACTTAGAAACTTCTTCATTACCCCAGCAGTTGTCACGTCTCAGTAGTCCAAGTATACACATGTAACTCGTAGGTTCACCATAACAATGGCCAGGTGCGATTATGAACGTACTGTACATGATCATTCTTGCTAACCTTGACGTGATTCCCGTTCCTAGTGACTTCATCAACCTCAAAACATCCGATCTTAAAGTGCCTATTGGTGCAATTTCTACTCTCAGTCACTTAAAGGTACACTAGTTTGAGTCTAGGCATTCCAAATCAACACCTAATTCACTCAAACTTAAGCTCTGATACTAACTTGTAACACCCTCGAATTTGGTAAGAGCAACTAATTAAAATTTCGGTATAATATCAACATAAGGAGCAAAACTTCCTCATACAATTCAAAATTCAGTATACCTCAAGTTAAAATTCTATAACTAACCTCAACAAATATAAACTTCAATAATATACAAGTACTAAACTGAAGTCGGGTGTTACTTAACCCCAAACACAAGTTTCTCTTCCCAAAACAAATGCGGAAGACTTCAACAAACTAATCACTCTCCGAGCACGCAACTAGCACTCATCTCTTCACGGTGCACTAGTACTATTCCCAACGAAGCTTGTTGCACATGCCCACAAATAAAAATGTTAGACTAAAGCCTAGTGAGTTCAAGAGTTTTCAACATTAATAAATATATCGTTAAAAAAGGAAGAATGCAATTGACATCATAATCTTTCACAATGATATGCTTCAAATATGAAAACGACTTGGTTTCCAATAATATGCATTTTAGACGAAGGAGACACCAATATAAACGTTTTTCAAACCAAACTGTTTATGGATTAAGATCCCAATATAAAATGTCCCTTCGTTAATTAAATTCAACCCAAAATTCACTCAAAACTTAAATAGTAATCGAACCCTCAATTTATGAAAATACGGATAAAACTTTATATCCCGAAACACCCAAAACAAAGGTGGGGCATAATACTCAACCCATAAACTATGGATAAAATCCATATATTCAAACATCACCAAAAACATGGGTAATAAAACTCATTACTCACGCGTCCATAAAAACGGAAAGTATCCATTTAACAAAATATGGAGATGACATATTTCATTCAAACCTTAATATACGTGGAGGGAAATCCAATATTAAGGTCATCATTTACAGTCAGCCATACAAGCCCAACGATAAATAAGTAAGGCGTTAATAATTGCAATGTTATTGGCCGACGACGGGGGAGACCCGTATCCGTTGAGAGTGGAGGAACACAAAAGTATATCACTCTTGCAACGTTAATCGCATGACACCTCACGACATAAAATCCCAAGTGTCCCTACGACTTCTTAACAAGTTTCACCTCAAGAGTCGGTTGACCTTGGTGAACATTACAAAGAATTCCACCCCGAAGGCCCGACACACTTAAAGACTACCTCCAAGGCATTACTTCAAGCGATGGAGGTCCTAGTGCCTACCTCCCCGGTAGGACTTCCAGACTCAACCCTCCTACTGCATACTTGAAAAGTTTCTGGTCGTAAAACATAGGTACAGAGTCCAACCCCGAAATACCCAATTGACCACCAAAACAGGTTGACTTACGTGCCTATGGATCCAATGCAACACAGTCTAACATTACATGACTACACATGAATGAACAACGCACTCGAGCATGTAATTAACATCAATATGCAACAAGGTGCATTAGTATGTAAATCATAACTAGGCTCTAGACTGAGCCATTAAAATCGGACAATTGTCCCCAAGACTCTTTTAAGTCAACACCGAGTAAAATTGCTCAAAACCCTTTTTGACCAACAAATAACGGTCCCCAAATAATAAAATTCGATCGACTCGCATCATGCAAACACATACTCCAAAATACATGAATAAACTCCAACACGGTTTAGATCGGGACAAATTACTTTCCAAATGCATTTATACCATTTATTCCTTCAAAAACGTCCCATGACACAAAATTAAGCATTTCCCCCAAACGAACGCTAAAAGTGCCCTTTAACCAAATAATCTCCATTTATGCAATAAATCATCAAAACCCTTTCATTTATGACTTATTTATCAAAATGCCTAAAAATCTCAAATATGGTGTTTCACATGATTTATAAAATCTTATTTGTTCAAATAGCAAAACTTATCAAAGATTTCAACATTTTATAATAATCATGTAAAACACATAAATACTTTAAAATAGACATTTTGGCATGTACAACGTTTTCACAAATCAACTTGAACTCACCTTGCTAGATTTAGACTAAATCTAGATTTTACCCCACTTAGAGCTTCCTTGAAGAAACCTGAATCTTCAAAACCAAAACTTCCAAAACCTAGATCCATAAATTTCAACCATAAATATTTACATCCAACCATTTAGAAACATTCCCCAAACATTAAACATGAAAACCTCAACTGATACCAAAACCCTAATTTCCATAGATGAAGAAAATAGAAGCTTACCTTAAGCATAACTTTAATCCACCACTCAACATACTTCTAGGTCACCAAAATGAGCCACAAACTTCAAATCTTCAAAATGGTGAAAAGGGTTAGGGTGAAACCCTAATAAGTTTGGTGAGGAAGAAGAAAATGGAGGGATTATGGTTCTAGCTTCCAAAACTTGTTGGATGGTGAAGAATCATCTGATTTTAGGAGGAAAACCTCCAAAAATGGATTATGGTTCGTTTAGAGGTTGGGGTCGGTTTGGGAGAGAAAAGGGGAAGGGATTTAGGGTTTTGTGAGAAATGGAGTGGAAAGTCGGTTCTCCCCCTTTTATATGCGCACAGTGGCTCCGCGCGAGTGGTGGCTCCGCGCGAGTGGTGGCGCGACCCGACTAGCGTGGGCAGTAGCGCGGAGCTCTGAACAGTATCTCACATGGATCACCGCGCGATTCGACCAGCGTGAGCAGTAGCGCGAAATACTGTCACCATTTTTCGTCTTCTTCTCGACCAAAGATTTCGGGATGTTACAAACTCCTAATAAGTGAGTCAATTTTTAGGGAGGCCTGATAAACAATACAAAAAAAGGTGTGTTTAAGCTTGAAATCAAAGGATATTCATACTTTAAAAAAATACCCTAGGAGGCACCTCTGGCACCTTAGTGGCTCCGTCACTCATGCTACATAAATGATCGTTAGCTACACATATGTGTGTGTACATGCGTATGTAAGATATTCTTTTTGAAAGGAAATATATTGTGTATTAAAATTAAACTAAAAATATAATAATTAATATATATTACAGTATAGTAATTCATTAATCAATTAATTTAATAAACTTAAAGTATAAAAAAACTAATAATTTTTATTTATTTATTAAACTTAATTATAGATCTGATCTTGTGGTTTGTGTAGTTTATATGAAATTGGTCTATTGAAAAATGACAAAAAAGGAAGAAAAGGGGGGGGGGGGGAAATGTCCTAAGGTTAACGGAGGAATTGGATGGTCGTTAAAGTGAGGGACCAACTACTTACAAAATAACATACCATGGGTCCTTTTTGTAATAAATGAAGTTTAAGGACTAATTTCATAAATGCCACCAAACACCAAATCTGTAATTAACTCTTGATAAAATGATTAGATTCAAAAATATTTAATATTGTGCTAATTTTAAAGGTATTGATGAGATGGTTATTATGATATAATTTGTAAAAAAAGCAACGTATTTTTTTAATTTATTTTAATTCATATACGATTATTGGTGTTAATATGATAAGAATGTAAAATAAAAAAAGAAAAATGAAGAGATAAAAGTAAATTAAATAACTAATTATTAAAATATAAAATGTAATTTAAAAATAAAAAATGATTGGATTTTTAATATTATCTTGGGATCTTGAGGTTTCATGGAGGTTGTGGGTTTTGTAACTTTAAATTTGTCAGTAATAGTGTAAAATGAAAAATGAAATAGTAATGAATATAAAATAAATTAAATACATAACTATAAGGTATGAATGTAAGTCTTAAAAATAATTCACTACATATTTATGCTATTTAATAATGTAATTAAATCCAAAAATATTCAACATTCGGTTTATGTTGAAGGTATTTAGGAGACGAATATAATTGTGTAATTTGGAAATAGAGAAATGTATTCTTTAATGTATTTTAGTTAATATGCAATTTATGTTAATATGATAAGCGTGAAAAATGTAAAAAGAAAAGGATAAATTAAATTAAATAATTAATTATAATGATATAAAGCGTAATTAAAAATAATTTGATTTTTAATATTATCTTGGGACGTGGAAGTTTTATTGTGCAGTTTCAAAATGTGTATATCAGACATAAAAATGAGAGTAAACTACGATTTTCATCCCTGTGGTTTGATGTTTATAACGATTTTCGTCTCTGGTCTTTCAAAACTGCTTTTTTAGTCCATGTGGTTTCTATTTGCTTCCATTTTTATCCCTCCATCAAACTTTATTAAAATTAAGTGTTAATTCATTTAAAATTTGAATAAAAAAATTACATATTTGGTTCTTGTGGTATATAAATTTTTACATTTTTATTCTAGTTTAGATTTTTTACTTTTTCTTTATTTATTGTATTTCAGCAAGACATTTATTTTTCTATTAATTATATTGTATATTTTCATAATTATTATAACATTTAATTATAAAAATAATCAAATAACTTCATTAAAAATACTAATAAATACATGATATTTTTTTCAAAACTTTAGGTTTAAATCTCCTAAAATTAATATTTTTTATCTATTGATTTATTAAAACTTTTTATTTATTTTAAATTACCATTGGAAAAAGTTTAATAAAATTCGAGAAAAAAAATAGTATTATTTTATAACAACCAATTGTTTTTTTTTTTGTTAAATGCACTTTACTCCCATTATTCTAAATTTTCATTTAATCTTTATTTTTTATTAGTTAATCAAATTTGTTTAAGATTTAAATAAAACATACACACACACACCATTTTAAATTAAGTTAGATATTAAAAACAAAAAATAAGACAATAAAAGGATAAGAATATTTCAATATGGTGTTACAAAAATCATGCAATGGGCCATGACGTGCCACAAAATTAACGTGACGTCAAACACAAGTCTTATATCTCATATTATTTATAACCTTGATATATATATATATGTGTGTGTGTGTGTGTGTGTTTATTTTAAATATTAAACAAATTTGATTAATTAATAAAAATAAAGTTTAAATGAAAATATGGAATAGTGAGAGTAAAGTGAATTTAACAATGAACAACCGGTTGTTATAAAATAAGACTATTTTTTTCTCGAATTTTATTAAACCTTTTCCAATGGTAATTTAAAATAAATAAAAATATTTAATAAATCAATAGATAAAAAATATTAATTTTAGGAGAGTATTAAACTTTTATAAAATAGTCTTTTTCCCTAAGCCACCTAATTTATACATCGATTAAAACCAAAATTCAAACATCGTCCCTGACATTGGAACGACGAGTTCACCTGAGATTCTAAAACCCTCGTTTTTCATTGACATCGATTGGTATGGAGAAGTAAATCAAGCTCTGCAAATCTATTTCAATCGAAAGGTAATTCTTGAAGATGGAACGGGCGAGTTTGTTGCGGCTTCGGAAGAACTATGATGAAAGGAGTACATAGATGTTTATGGTAAATTCTCTATACATTTTTACACTTGTTTTTAATGGTGTTCTTGTTTGTTAGTTGTTACAACCACACCTTTTCTTTTGCAGAATGTTATCCAACCCTTATTTCTCTAAGAATACACCATGGGGGTGTTTTTAGTAAGTTCCCTGGTAGGCAATATGTCAATGGTAAAATCTCGGTTGTTGACTTGGTTGGGTTGATACTGATAAGTTCTCTGTAAATGATCTACATGAGATGATGACTGAAATGGGGTATGAAGCACCCATACCTACTTATTTTCATTTTAAACATCCTGGGAAGGACTTAGATGTTGGGCTTCATGCTTTGGGTAGTGATCTAGATGTGCTAGAATTGTTGAAAGTTGTTGATGATTGTAGACTCTCTGAGATTTACACTAAACACTGGAAAACTAGGCTGAAGACATATTCCATGAGTCCTGGTGGTAGTAAAGTTGTTATAGAGGAACTCCCTGTGGAAGGATCTCCTGAGTTTAACAGGTGCAAGAAGTTAGCCTCAAGAAGAAAGCATGGTTCTTGCCAAAAAAATTGCTGGTAGGTTGGATTCATGAAGAGAAGGGAAAGGAAGTGAGTGATATTAAACAGAGGGATGAGGAGGCATTAGAAGGGAAAGGAGGTGGGTTAAATGGTGATGAAAACATAGGTGGGTGCCAATCTAATCAGAGGGATAAGGAGGCATTAGAAGGGAAAGGAGGTGGGTTAAATGGTGATGAAAACATAGGTGGGTGCCAATCTAATCAGAGGGAGGAAACAGTAGAAGACATATTAAATGAAATTGAAAGCAAACAATTTGATCCTTTCTCTGGAGATGAGTATAGTCCCTTGGAAACAAATGTACTTAAATATCAAAGTCATGACCATGACTGTATAGGGGATGATTCATATGATGAATTTATATTAGAGACACATAATGTAGTTGATAAAGTTGAAGTGGACACGAAGACCTTTATGGCAAACACTGATCTAGATGTTGAATAGGTTGGAAATAAATCTGTCAAAAGTGATGCACCAAATGTATTTGGAGATGCAGATGTGGTGGATATGGATAGTCTTGAAAGCATACAGATGATTCTGATATGGAGAAAGAAAGGAAAACATTACTGAAGAAGTTAAGAAAGGAGAAAGCAAAAGGCTCTAGGATGGAAGAGAGTGACATGTTCTATGTTGGCAAACTTTTTGGGAGTAAAGATGGTATAAAAAGGTTGATAGATATATGCATGCTATAGAAACTAAAAGACAATTGCATGTGATAAAGAACGACAGTGTGAGGATAAGGGTAGTTTGTAGAGGATCCCATCCAGAAATGAATAAAGAATACGGGGTGGGCCTAGTAAGCCATGTGGGACAGGTAAAGGCAAAGGGAAAGAAGTTAAGGCAAGTGGGACTAGAAAAGGAAAAAAGAAAGAAGTTAAGGCAAGTGGGCCACCTTGTCTTTGGGTGGTGCATATTTCAAAGGGCAAAAACGATGCTAGTTGGATGGTTAAGAAATTTGTGGATACCCATAAATGTCTTCAAGACAGAGAAGTTAAGGCCTGTACAACCTCTTTCTTGTCCCAAGAGATTGTACAGAGTATTTCATATAACCTAGAAATCCCTGTTAAAGCTCTACAGATTGAGATTGAAAGGAAGTACGGACAATAGTTTTCTCATATGAAGTCTTTCAGAGCCAAGACACTGTCACTCATTAAGATGCATAGGAACTATTCAGAACAATATAACCATCTCAGGGACTATGTTTTTGAGCTGTAGAGGGTAATGCCAGATACAACTGTGAAGTTAGATGTTGAACATGAACCCAATGATGCAATTGGTACTAGAAAGTTCAAGAGGTTCTATGTTTGTTTTGGACCACTGAAGAAGGGTTTCAAAGCTGTGCGAAGGGAATTTCTAGGACTTGATGGAACTTTCATGAAAGGTCCATTTCCAAGTCAAATATTGACCGTAGTTGGCCTTGACCCCAACAATGGGACATATCCACTTGCCTATGTAATTGTTGAAGATGAAACTACGAGTGCTTGGACCTGGTTTTTGGAGTGCCTTGCTGATGATTTGGATCTCAATGCTCGTTCCAATTTCACTTTTATATCTGACAGAAAAAAGGTATGTTCTTTCCAATTTTAATTTGTTGTAGTTATAAGTTGTTTTTGTAATTTGTATTATGTTGGAATATGTTGGAATTTTCCTATCCAATCTGGATTATGTGGAATATATATGCTTATAAGTCTACTGAAATTGTTTGTGTTGGAATATGTTGGAATTTACAGATCTGTTTTAATTCTTACCTTTGTCTATTTTCTGTTTGCTTAGAGATTGATGTGGTTTAATAATATAGGGCATAATCCCAACAATTGCAAAGGTATTCCCTTGTACAGAGCATAGATTTTGTTTAAGACACATACATGAGAACATGAAGCAATCATGGAAGGGAAAACAATTCAAGGATCTTATATGGAAGTGGGTTGTTGCATCTACTGTCCCACAATTTGATTGTGTAATGAATAATCTAAAAACATTAAGTCCTGTAGCATATGACTGGCTTAAACAAATCCCTCCACAACACTAGTCAAGATCCCATTTTACAGGTATGTTCTTCTTCAATTCAATTTATTTCTACAGTATTAATGATGCCAAGGAATGTTTTTTACTGTCATTGTTGTTTATGTACAGGAAGAAGCCACACTGATTGCTTATTGAACATTATATGTGAGGTCTTCAACAGACAACTAGTTGAAGAGAGGGACAAGCCGATAGTTACAGCTATGGAGTACATCAGAGAGTACTTAATGAAGAGAATAACAAATGTTAAGAAAGTGACTGAGAAAGTGATTGAGAAAGTTGATGGGCCTTTGACTCCAACTGCAACAAAAGTGCTTGATTCAATCAAGAAGAAGCTTTAAATTACACTGTCCTTTGGAATGGAGGCTGTAAATACCAAGTGACTGTTCCTTGGTTGGACCAATGTGTAGTTGATGTTGAACAGAAGACTTGCACCTGCAGGAGATGGGAACTTGTTAGCATTCCTTGCAAACATGCAGTAGCAACCATCTGGAATATGGACAACCATGGGGCAGATGTTTGTATACCTGATGCTTGGGTTCATCAAACATATTGGTTAAACACATGGAAGGAGATGTATACCTATATCCTTGAACCAATTAATGGACCAAATATGTGGCCAAAATCTAATTGTCCATTGAAATTGACACCACCAATACATCACAACCAAGTTGGGAGACCAAAAAAGAAGAAGAGGAAGTCTATATTGGAGGTGACTGAACATGGTGAAAATAAATTGACAAGGGCCGGCAAGACAGTGACATATGTCAATTGTAACCAACAAGGGCACAACAAGCGTACATGCAAAGGGCATGCACCTTAATGGGATGGGTATATGTTAATGCTTAGGCTTTTTGGTTATATGTTAATACTTAGCCTTTTTGGATATATGTTAATGGGATGGGTACATAGTGATGTTTGTGGATATGTAATGCTTAGGATTTTTGGTACTTTTCAAGCATCTGAACTTGATTAACTTGTTACTATCACTAGAAACATTGTACCTATGTTTTTGATCCTTTGTGGTCATTTTTGTGAAGTGGAATATACTTTTGGCTACCACATTTTGCTGTATTTTTCCCAAATTGTTGGTCATTAAATGTTTGTTACAGGTTATACCACATTTATGATTCAAGTAAACTCGGACAAATTGTTGGTCATTGAATGTGTCTTACAGGTTATACCACATTTACAATTGAAGCAAACTTTCCCAACTTCTTTCTCATTGAATGTGTAAAACAGGTTGTACCACATTTATGATTCAAGCAAACTTTCCCAACTTCTTTCTCATTGAATGTGTAAAACAGTTTGTACCACATTTATGATTCAAGCAAACTTTCCCAACTTCTTTGTCATTGAATGTGTAAAACAGGTTGTACCAAATTGGTGCTCATTTGAATGTATGTTACAGGTTGCTCACTTGCCCATAATTGTTAAGTTAGTTCCCAAAATTGCAAAAGCCATAGATTCAATCAAAAGGTAACATCAAAAGATTTCATTAACCAAACATTTAACCTTACATTTTGTGATATAAGACCAAAATAGATTACAGACCAAAATAGATTACAGTTTCATCTAATCACTATCTAACATGAAAAGCTTTCACTGAACTAACCACCATTACAGACCAAAAGAGATTACTTTCCATTTCAAAAACATCAACCTAGGTCAACTAAAAACAGAAATAAAATAAAAGAAACAACCATATGATATAAAACATAAGCTTCCATATGTTCGCTTGTTTTTCGAGTTCTTCAATTCTTGCTTCAAGGTGGTTCTTGGAATTTAGTAAGCTAGGAATGATATCAATTGATCTCTGACACATTGGAGGGTCAAACCACATGATGAATCCACATCTTCGTCCCTAAGAGGATTTTATACATTTAGGGCAAAAAACACAAATAAAAAACGAGCTCATCAACAAAAGCCTTACCATGTTCGAACAGGTATAGAATCGCCTTCCTGGATTTTTTGGAGGGGGAGGAACCATGATTGCAGCGAAGAAACGATGGTGAAGTCCGGTGGATGCAACCTCAGGTGAAGAGTCATTTCAATGTCTCAGGGATGATGTTTGAAATTAGGATGACAATCGATGTATAAAATAGGTGGGATACAAGCGACGTTTCAATTTCTTAGGGAAAAAGACTATTTTGCCTATCATGTGCATGGCATGTGGTGTGCCTAACGGACACATTTGGGACGTCGTTAGGTTCAGGGACCAAGAGCGTGTGAAATTGCTAACCACAGTGGCCATTTCCATAATTATTTCAAAATAGGGACCAACAGTGCAAAAACGGGTAAACGTCAGGACCAATCATGTAATTTACTCTTAAATGAGTTAACACTTAATTTTAATAAAATTGGATGGAGGGACGAAAATGGAAGCAAATAGAAACCACAGGGACTAAAAATAAAAAAGTAGTTTTAAAAAAGTAGTTTTGAAAGACCAGGACGAAAATCGGCAGCTTGCTGCTTTTTGTTCAAGCGGAGCTCGCTGTCTACTCCACGAGTCGCCACAGCTTATAAACATCAAACCACAGGGACGAAAATCGTAGTTTACTCTAAAAATGAATACTTCTTGAAATAATCAATACTTAACCGTTTAACATGTTTTATAGAGTAAATTGTAGATTCGGTCTCAATGTTTTTGATATTTTCTTACTAGGGTCCCTATGGTATATTTATTGTAGATTTAGTCGTTGTGGTATTCAATTTGTCTTGGTCATGGTCTTTTTAACTAACACTTTCGTCAACTTCGTTAAATAAAGGGTCATTTTAGCCTTTTTGTCTATTATTTTGTCTTTTTCCTATAAAATGTAGAAACAATATTTTTATACACACAAATATATATATATATCAAAATAAATCAAATACAATATAATTTTATTGATTTAGTATTTTTGCTTATTTGGGTATAAAAAAATCTCGTTGAAGTTTATATAAGAGATTTGTTCAATTTTAAGTTACAAAGATGATATTATGTATGAATTTTTTCTTTGATAAAAATATAAATAGTTGATTTTGAGTTTTAAAATGAATAACAATATGGAAATTAAAAACCTAAAACCGATTAAATCGTCTTTAACAATTCTTCATTCAAAAACTCAAAATCAACTATATACATTTTAACCAAAGAAAAGATTCATATATATCATCTTTGTAACTTAAAATTGAACAAATCCTTATATAACTTCAACCAAGTTTTCGTACAAATAGGCAAAAATACTAAAACAATAAAACTAAATCGTATTTTCTATAATTAATTTTTTAATTTAAACAAATCAAATTATAAAATAATATCTTATTTTATATATTTTGATATATTGGTATGTGTATAAAAGTATTGTTTTTATTTTTTTATAGAAAAAAGACAAACAAATTGGTAAAAAGACTAAAACGACCATTGATTTAACGGAGTTAACAAAAACGTTAGTCAAAAAGACCATAAGCCAATGGCCAAGATAAATTGGATACCTCAAGGACCAAATCAATAATAAACATACCATAAGAACCTTAGTTAAAAAAAGAGTAAATTACATATTTGGTCCCTATGGTTATATCAAAATTTGGATTGGATCCCCCAAACGAATTAATTACATATGTCATCATTGTGGTTTTAGTTTTGTTGCATATTTAGTCCCTCAAGCTAACTTTGTTTATTTAGAGCTGTTAAACTGAGGGGCATTTATGTCATTTAAGAAAACCCTCTTTAATATTTTTAATATACATTTCCCTTTAATTTGATAATAAGGCTCACATATCAAGAAACCCTTCCGCTTGTGTGATTACATCCGGGACCAAGACGTAATCCATCTTGTTCGTCTCTCTCCTCAACAATGAATTCTTCTAAAAGTCAACATATAAGAACAAACCAAATACGGGAAATTGGTTCCATCTATCAACAGAACCTAGTGGCTTTTACGTTTTTTGTGTCTTATATATATATATATATATATATATATATATATATATATAGAGAGAGAGAGAGAGAGAGAGGTCAACATATATGTCTTCCTACCCCGTCAACCCATATAGGTTTAGCAAAAGGTAGACCAATTTTCTACGGCCACCCTTCGTCTTCTCCGTCTTCTCCGTCCCCCAAACAACCCTCCATTTTAAAACATGGGTCTTTTCTTTTAACGCATGAGAAGTAAATAAGATCCCGAGGTTTTTTTCCCAGAACACGGGTTTTTCATCCAATGGTGAAGTAAGGGGGAGAGGTCCCTGTACTGTTGCAGGTTGTGGAGTGGAGATGATGGAAAAAGATGTTGAGGATCGGAGATGATAGAAGTGTTGTCGGGTTCGGAGATGACGGACAAAAATGTTAGGATCCCTGGAATTGTGTTCATATGTTCATTCTCTGTTGCAAGGAATACCAGAGAGAAAACGTACGATGGTTTTTTTATATATGTGTACATATTATAATAATAAATTAATATATAATAACATATTACGTATTAACTTATCTTTAATTTTTAAAAGAATATGAGAAAAAGAGTAAAAGTATTGAAATATCCACGACTTAACGACTCTAAAATAAACAGAATTAGGTTAAGGGACCCAATCTGCTACAAAACTAAAACCACAGTGATGCTATTTGTAATTAAATCGTTTTGGGGACCCCAATCCAAATTTTAATATAACCACAGGACCAAATCTGTAATTTACTCTAAAAAAATATCAGAACACAAATTCAGGGGTTGTTTGGCGGTTGCTCGGTTTAGTGCAAAATGATTAAATGGCCTGAATGATTAAGAGGTTTTTATGATATAGTGTAAAATGAAATATGGTTGTTTGCTAATTGTTCATAATGAAATCTGTGCGCTTAATGGTTAAGGGAGGGCCAAGGTACAAAATCATTCAGAAGATTTTGAAACCATTAAGATGCAACTCTTTTTTTTGCCAAACAAGATTTACCTCTTAGAGATTCAGAGGTTGTCTCTTAATGAAACCATTAAGAGATAAACAAACAGTCCCTCACTCTGTCTTATACTAATATAGTATAGTATATATGTATTATAAAAATAAATGGGAAAAGTTCAATAAACCCAACAAACTATTTCATTTTGAATTATTAAGTCCCTAAAATAATTTTTTGAATGAAAAAACCATTAAACTTTCTCATTTTGAATTATTAAGTCCCTGAACTATTTTTTTGAATGAAAAAACCATTAAACTTTCTAATTTTGAATGAAAAAACCATTAAATTTTCCCATTTTGAATTATTAAGTCCCTTAATATTTTTTTCAATAAATTAAATCATCGAACTTCTAAAAAATGTGGAGAACGGACAACGTTCGGGCAACGAGGAGTGGCGAGGCGGAGCGATACGACTATTTGTGTGACGTAGAGTTTGAGAATTGTAAAACTGATTTAGAATAATTTTACTTTAAAACCTTCATACTCAGTTCCAGGTACCTTTAAAAAAAAGGTAACCAATTTTTAGAAGTTCGATGGTTTATTTATTAAAAAAATGTTTAGAGACTTAATCATTCAAAATTAAAAAGTTTATTGGTTTTTTCGTTCGAAAAAATAGTTAAGTAACTTAATCATTTAAAATGAAATAGTTTATGGGATTTTTTTTGAAGTTTCCCAAAATAAATATTAGAAAGTGTCGGGAAGAAAGATTTTTTTCATGAAAGAAAACAAGTACTTATTTCGAAAGTGATTGAAATATAAAAAGAAAAAAAATTGCATGCAAAACACAAACCCTTGGTGTTTGGAGCAACCATGGTGCAACTCCCAATGCTGATCTCATAGAAACCTTACAAACACAAAATCGAAGCAATCATTTCAGTCATCAACCTCACACGAATCAATCGGCATTGATAGATTCTACAAAAACAAAAGGGTGTTGCTAAGGCTACCCCCTTATGTCATCTCCCTCTCTCATACCCCATACGTAATCTATCTCTCTCACATCTTTTTTTTTTTTTTTTAATTAATAGTTACACTTTTGGTCCTTAAACTCTTTTGATTGATTTACTTTATACCATTTACTTTTTTAATTTTCATTTTACACCATCATCATATTAACACATATAATCGTATATTAACTAAAATATGTTTAAAAAAATACTTTTAATTTTAACAAATTACACCATTATAATCGTCTCTTCGATACATTCGAAATGAACCCAATATTGAATATTTTTTAATTTAATTATTTTATTATATATTAAAATATGTCAAAAAATACGTTTAAAAATACGTTTTTGGTATGGAGTATATTGCAATTGCATTTTTCACTCGACATGGTTCAACGTTATTTCCATTGCAATTTCATTTTTCACTCGACAGGGTTCCAAGTCATTTTGCAAAACATGTGTTTGTTAGGGTTGTTCAAAAAAACCGGAAAATCGAGAAAACGAGTCGAACCATTTAATCTGAAACCGAAAAATCCGATAACCAAAAAATCCGATAAAAAAAATCCGGTTCGGTGCGGTGCGGTTCGGTTCGGTTCAACCGGGGACGGGGACGGACACAGGGACTTTTTCGACATGCCTTCATTTTTTTTTACCAACATTCAATATCGTCCGATGTGTTATTAGCCTAATTCCGCCGTTTTGAATGACTTTGAAAGTTTTTCGAGGGATTTTAAGTTTTTTTATTGATTTCGAGAGATTTTTTCGGTATTTTTAGTTGATTTCAAGAGACATTTTCGGGTTTTTTGGTTGATTTAAAAGTTTTTTTTTTTGGTTTTTTGGTTCATTACGAGGTACGGTTGCACTTCTAAAATAATACGGTTGCACCTTCTAAAATAATACGGTTGCACCTTCTAAAACGATACGGTTGCTCCTTTCACAAACCTTAAATTTTTACCTTGCGAGGGAGAAACAATACGGTGGCACGTGCCATCGTGGGCACCCCTAAAATAATACGGTTGCACCTTCTAAAATAATACGGTTGCACCTTCTAAAACGATACGGTTGCTCCTTTCACAAACCATAATTTTTTACCTTGCGAGGGAGAAACAATACGGTGGCACGTGCCATCGTGGGCACCCCTAAAATAATACGGTTGCACCTTCTAAAATAATACGGTTGCAACTTCTAAAACGATACGGTTGCACCTTTCACAAACCTTAATTTTTTTACCTTGCGAGGTTGAAACAAAACAATACGGTGGCACGTTTAACCATATTCATCATATATTATCTAAAATACGTTTAAAAAAATACTCGTGACTATGTTGATTTAAAAATTTTCAATATTGGGTTCTTTTTGAAGGTATTGACGAAACTATTATAATGATGTAACTTGTTAAAATTAAAAATTACTTTTTTAACGTATTTTAGTTAATATATGCTTATATGTGTTAATGTAATAAAAATGTAAAATGTAAAATATAAAATCAAAAGGTATAAAGTAAATCGATCAAAAGAGTTCAGGGACTAAAATTGTAACTATAAATTAAAAAAAAAAAGCAAACAAGTACAGTTGTGAGGGGGAAAGGGGGTATGGTTTCAGAAATTTTTTGCAGGGGGGTCGATTTAGAATTTCCCAAACAAAAACCTCATTGATTCACGTCGCAAACAAACTATACAGCTTTTCCATACACACAAAACCACAACGTAAATGTATCTCTTCTACAGAGGTTGGGGGATTTATCGAAATTGTTTCTAGGGTTTCAGAATCAGTAAATTCCAATGGAATTGTTGCGGAAATTGTTGTATAAGAAGCCGCCCGATGGACTTCTCGGGATCTTTGAAAGAATATACGGTAATTATTTAATACCTTTTCTCCATAAATGGAGTAATTAGTTTGATATGTATATGTGTAATATCATCATCCCTTTTTTATAAAGCTTTATCCTTTCATCATCACTTCACTTCTATCTAGGTTTTAGATGCTACTGTTAATTTGGGGATATGATGTTTTGGATAGTTGAATGTTGCCACAAATAGTTGTATCAATATTGATTTATCGTTAAACTTTACTTTTCAATGTAGTGTCTAGTCATGAACTTGTATTATTATGTTGAAGTGTGATAATTGGATGTTTCGAAGCTCTAGTGAAGACACTGAAAGAAATACTGCAGATAATTGCTTATCAGTAGTGGTCTCTGGACACATTAGAAACGAAAACTGAAAACATTAACGCATGATTGTGTCGGGGAACCATCTCTAAATAATATGTTGTTCTATTATTTGAATACTTTCTAGTGGTTATAATATCGTCTCTATTAAAAATATATGTTGTTTCCCTTTGAATGTAATCCCAAAAAAATGAATTTTCAGCCAATCTACATAGGGTATTTGGTTTGGGCGGACAAGTAATTAAGTGATCTTGTTATCCATCCACGCCCCATGCAGCTTTGTGATGGTACAATGTAATGGACTAGGAGGATGTGACATTGCCTATTTCCCAGGGTTCATATTTTGTAATTTATATTCTCATGGTATATGACATACTTCTGTATGTTCTTTCCCTTGTGGGAATGTAGATTAGATGCTAGTATATGGTGCAGCTCCATGTTTTTAGTATGCGTCCAATTTCTTTGTAAGTGTGGATATATTCGAGATTAGAACTTGTTTGAGTTTGATATTTGATGATGCGCCCTTTTGGTGTATAGTCTTTGATTGCTATTTCAGCACTGAAGCTTGGGAACAAGAAGATTATAAAGTTTATGTGGGCAACATAATAAGTCAGTTTAAGGAAAATTTCCCTGAATCATTAATCATGATTTTTATTTTTCGGGAAGGAGATACAGCGAGCAGGATTGCCTCTGTTTTGTCGGAATATGATATTACTATAATGGACTATCCTCGACACTATGAAGGTTGCCCATTTCTCTCATTGGAGGTGATCCACCATTTTCTAAAATCGAGCGAAAGCTGGCTCTCACTTCGACAACAAAATGTTCTTATAATGCATTCGGAGGTTGGTGGTTTGCCGGTTTTGGCTTTCATGATGGATGTTCTCTTGCTTTACATAAAACATTGCACCGGTGAATTCAAGACCCTGGACATGGTTCATAAGCAGGCTCCTCGTGATATGTTAACCATAATGTCATATCTGAATCCTGTACCTTCTCAGTTGAGGTACTTGTAGTATGTGTCAAGGAGGACTGCTGAGACAGAATGGCCTCCAGCGGGAGCGGAGACAGGGCACTCACTTTGGATTGCGTAATAATCAGAATGATTCCTGATTTTGATGGAAAAGGGGGTTGCTGTCCTATATTCAGGATTTACGGACGGGATCCTTTGTTACATGTTGATAAAACCCCCAAACTTCTGTTCTCAACCCCAAGGTGGAGTAAGAATGTCCGATACAACAATCAAGTAAGTTGTCCTATCTTCATTATAGCATGCAGTACCACTGGTCAACATAAATTATCTTATTGCCAGCTCTAAGAAGTGGAAGTGATTTCTTTGTCTTCATGCCCTTATTATGTTTCCAGAGCTATATTCTAAAAGATCATCGGTGACAGTAATAAGATTCATCTGTGTTTGCTTCTTACATCTTCATCGTGTTTGTAGTTGTCATCTTGATTCAGTCTAATGTTGTTGCACTAGACATTCTCAATCCTCCAAGTTTAGCATACTTTGATGATTTATTTAATGGCACACCTTTTAATACAAAGGTTTGCAAACTAAACTTGCCTCAGATTCATGCATCATGTAATGTGGATAAAACATATATAGTATTGCAAGGGCTACTCCTTTGTGAGGTTTGGTCCCCTGCAAACGGCCTAAGTGTACAACTTTGATGTTGCAAACGGTGATGCTCTTTGTGCTTTGGTTGTTGCACCCTAGGGTATGGGGATAACTTTTAAATTGTTGTGGTAAATGTTTAAGAATGTGCTATTCTTATATATATAAAAAACTGAAGAACTTTGATTGAGGAACAAATAGACTTGATAAACATTTCTCAGTAGTTTGATATATTATGTGCAAGTAGACCCAGGGGCGGAGCCAGAACTTTTTTCTAGGGGGTGTCTAGAAAAAAAATGTAAGAAAATTCATGATGTCAAGGTTGAGAAACCCTTTTTAGTATATATTTTTTTTAATAGATAGTTGTCCTAAAAATAGCTGTAAAAATAGTTGAAAAACATGAGTGACCTAAACAACATAATTATATCTATATTTATACAAACAAATAGAGAAAGCATACGTTTTGTTTTGTTTTTGAGAAAGTGTTGATACTCGAAGAGGCGGAAAAAAGCAGATTAAAAGGGTGAGGGGGTGCCCAGTCCATTTAAAAATTGGACCTAAAAACTAATACACATAAAATAAAATTAAAAGGGTGAGGGCAGAGACGGACCTAGAAAATTTTCCAAGTGGTGGCACCATTTGGCTATAAGAAACAAATATAAGGATATTTTTCACAAAATCATCATCGGTTTGTTGGTTAGTTTATTGCTTTTCATATGTGAGGTCCTGTGTTCAAGTCTTCTGTTGCAAATTTTTCTCAAAAACATGATAAATCTGAAATTAAAAGCTAAAAACTAAAAAAATGACATTAACATGATTCAAACTCAGGTCTGGGGGTGGAAGAAAAGTCTTGCAAACCAACTCTACCAAGGAAAACGTGTGTGCCCATTGTAGTTTCAAAATATATATGGTGGCACACAACAAATTGACACGGTGGCATTTTTCACGTCCCTTTAATTTTTTACACTACGATGGAGGAACGAAGTGGTGGCCCGTGCCACCGTATCCAATACACTGTGTCCGTGTCTGGGTAAGGGGGTGCCACTGCACCTTCTCGTGCTAAGGTGGCTACGCCCATGAGTAGACCAGTATCAAAATGACCATTTTTTATGCATCTTAACAACCCTTTACTGACCTGACAAATACACGAGCATAGTCTTCATCTTCCGAGCATCAAGGCTGTTATTATACATCAAATGGACTCTTTGTTCATAGTGGAGCAATCTTACATATCTCTGATAATTTCTGAAGAGTTTTACTTAGATCTATTCTAAACAAAATAAGGGGAAGAATTTGCATGTTGAAGCTGCAGAATATTTTTTGACTAATGGCTAAATAAATATTTCGTTATGTTATGCATTGTTGGAACAAAGGTGAAGATACCATAAACACTTATATGTTTATTAATTGATTTTTGTACAAGATTACAATACTTAAAAACAGAATACATATGACTTATATATATGTACAGGGAATAGTGAACCATTGTGATGGTTCATTAAACAGATGCGACTGTTGGAGATGACAGTTAATAAACTGTCTTTCTGAGGAGATAAAAAACTCATAGGAAACCATGGCTAGCTTACTTCAAACACTTCCCCTTAAGCTAGACAGAACCCATGCCCAGTTTTCCCTTTAAGTGATTGAAGGTACCAACCTGAAGAGCTTTTGTAAAAATATCAGCTATTTGATTCTTTGTGCTGCAGTGATCAACATCAACTTCATTGTTTTCAACCAACTCTCTTATGAAGTGATACTTAATCCTAATGTGTTTGCTTTTCCCGTGATACACTGGATTCTTGGATAGGGCGATAGTAGACTTGTTATCGCAGAATATCATTGTTGCTTCCCCTTGAGGTTGACTTAGTTCCTTCAAAACAACCCTTAACCATAGAGCTTGACATCCAGCACTTGCGAGAGAGATATATTCTGCTTCAATGGAAGATAAAGCAACCACACTTTGCTTCTTGGATTTCCACAAGATGACACCTGAACCAAGACCGAAAACATATCCCGAAGTGCTTCTACTATCACTAAATCCTACAAGTTGAATATTAGTCGATTTCTGAAAGATGATACCGTGATCAAGTGTACCTTTGACATATCTCAGAATTCTCTTGCCTGCCTGCCAGTGGTTTACTTGAGGATTTTCCATGAAACAACTAATCTTGCTAACCGAAAATGTTATGTCGGGACGTGTAGTGGTCAAATACATTAAAATTCCAACTAGGCTACAAAATAAGCTAGCATCAACATCCCTTTCGTGAGTATCCTTTGACAACTTTAATCCAAATTCCATGGGTGTTGAGGCTAGGATACAGTCTGTTAGTAAAAAAGAACCTACAATTGACCAAAACACAGCTAAATATGCCAACTGATAAGCAAAGAAAAACACACAAGATGGGGCAATTTTCTGGGATATATTTGCTTGAAAAGAAAACGAATACAGCAAAGCTAAAAAGAAAATACTGGTTACTTCTCTCTTATCTAAAACTGAAAAGAAAACTCCTACTTAGACATGAAAGGAAAAAAACCAATAATTAAGCCACGTTAACCCCACTTACTCCTAATAATTTGCCAACCAATTTATTCACTATTTACCCCACTAAACTCGGTCAAACCAGAGACCAAGTCAGAATTAATTTCAACACTCTCCCCTTTAATTCTGAATTTTGTCTCCCAGATCTTCAACACCCAACAAGTTCCGCATTTCTATGAATTTCACTCGTGGGAGTGCCTTGGTCAAAATATCTGCCCTTTGTGCTTCTCCACTTACATGTTCAACATAAATCAACCCTTTTTCAACGCATTCTCGAATGAAGTGATATCGGGTGTTAATGTGTTTGCTCCTTCCATGGAACACCGGGTTTTTCATCAGCTCAATTGCGGATTTGTTGTCTACTAGAAGCTTCACACAACTTGATTCAGAACCTGTCAGATATTTCAACAAGCTTTGTAGCCACAAAGCTTGACATGCTGCTGATGTTGCCGCCATGAACTCGGCCTCACAAGACGACAAGGCTACCGTTTGCTGTTTCTGAGAACACCATGTTGGTTGTCTGAGAAATAAAATGCCATCCCGGACGTACTTTTCCCATCATTACGATCCCCGTTATGACTGCTGTCACTGTAGCCGGTTATCTTTCCGTCTCCTCCTTTCTGGTACACCATCCCATAGTTGATAGTTCCCTTGATGTATCTCAGAATTTGTTTGACAGCTTTGAGGTGGCTTTCTCGAGGTGACTCCATGTATCTGTTGACCACTCCCACGGGATAGCCTGTTGGAGAATCGGGGGAAAAAAGAGTCGATCGGTTGACCGGATTTCTTGAGAATCGTGTAAGTCACTTTCCGAATTGATATTTCGACCCTATGCCTGGGTTGCACGAAATCCAATATAGGATAAGACTCAAGAACACTCTTGTTTTTAGGCACCAAAGCGAGAGCAAATATGCTGGAGAGTATATGATGATTGTTTAAAATCGTGAGTCTAAAACATAAGTATATACGATATATATACTAGTCCCATTCGTAAAATAGGAAATAACGGAAAATGGCAATGATTGTAAATCACTATCAATTATAGTCGATTACAATCAATTTAGCTAAAAAATGGCAATGATTGTAAATCACTATCATTATAGTCGATTACAATCAATTTAGCTAAAATTAAGGGCATAAAATAACTGACCACTAAATGTTAAGTAAATGCAGATTTAGTCCTAAATTAGACACCAGAGCTTCTGGTCCAGAGACGCTCTTAAGAGACTCTGTCGTGCCTTAGAGGCTCTAACACCCATCAGAGGCTCTGACGTGCCTTAGAGGCTCTGCCACGCCTTAAGAGGCTCTGAAGTGCCTTAAAAGGCTCTGAAGTCTGACATGCCTCAAGAGGTTCTGACATGAGGCTCTAACATGTCTTAAGAGGCTCTGACATGAGGCTCTGACATGCCTTAAGAGGCTCTGAAGTGCCTCAGAGCTCTGAAGTGCCTTAAGAGGCTCTGCCACTTGGATCATCGCTAGGGGCGTTGCCCCTTGACCCTCCCGCCATTTCATCGTGTCCGGGATCAAACTCGTCTTATAACAAGTGTGCACTCCGCACTACCTAACTTGTATTAGATCAAGTTTGAAAACCCATTAGTACTCGTGTTATAACCAATTACACTTAAATGCCTGGTGACACTAAAATCACCAACAATCCTCCCCCATTTTAGTGTAACCCATGAAATAACACATTTAAATTAAACAAACCAAATTTGCACATAAATGAAAATATCGAAACGATTGAATTTCCACATTAGTATTTTACACATTCCAAATATTTGAGAATCAAGGTGTCCCAAGGATTGAACCTATCAACTCATTTGAATACTTGAAGATAAAATACATACAAATTTCTTATATGTCTAGCAAATTAAAACTTGACACAATTATAAAGCCGTGTGTCCTAATCCTCTCATGATTGTATAAAGGCCAAGTCCCAACCTGTTGAAATGCGGCTACACTTCACAATCACATAGGTAATTCCTTTACTTCGTGTACCTGAAAATACACTTTATCAAAGGAATTATTAAGAAGATAAACTTCACCCTAACCACTGCAGGACTGAACACATACCTGGGATGATTCAACTTGTGTTCCAATTTATAAGTGTGAGCTTTCCACATTGAATTCAACTTCTAATGTCATATTAGAAGGGAATTGGGTGTCTCACCTTTATAAATTTATAAGGATTTTAATCCCATCCCAATCGCAGACTTGTGCACTAAGTCTCTTGTCAGACCTTTAGTTAAATGATCTGCCAAATTTTGTTACGTTCTAATAAACTCAACAGAGATTACACCATTCATGATTAATTCTCTAATCATATTATGTCTAACACCCAGGTGTCTAGACTTACCATTGTAAACTTGGCTATAAGCCTTAGCCAAAGTGGTCGCACTGTCACAATGGATTGAAATAGGTGCAATTGGCTTTGGCCACAATGGAATCTCATAAATTAAATTCCTTAGCCACTCCGCCTCTTTACCGGCAGCGGCTAGTGCAACAAACTCAGATTCCATTGTTGAGTTTGTAATACAAGTTTGCTTTTTAGATGCCCAAGAGATGGCACCTCCTCCAAGCAAAAATACCCAACCACTAGTTGAGGAGTGATCCTCCATGTTGGATATCCAACTTGCATCCGAATAACCTTCTAAAACCGAAGGATGTCCTAAATAACTCAAACCATAATCCATGGTTCCCTTGAGATATTTGAATATTCTTTGAACCGCTTGCCAATGTTGAGTACTTGGATTACTAGTATACCGACTCAATCGTCCCACGGCATAAGCTATATCGGGCCTGGTGCTTGTCATGGCGTACATCAAGCTACCAATGGCCTTAGAGTATTCAAGTTGTGAAATAGCCTTGCCCGTATTAGGCATTAATTTCACACTTGGATCCATGGGAGTGCTTACGGGAGAACACTCATGGTAATTAAACTTATTGAGAATTTTCTCAATATAATGCGATTGTGTCATAACAATCCCTTTGTTAACCCGTTTAATCCTTATACCAAGGATTACATCAGCCTCTCCCATGTCTTTCATGGAAAATTTAGATGACAACAATTTCTTAGTCTCATCTACATGATTTTGGTCAGTCCCAAAAATTAACATGTCATCTACATACAAGAAGATGATCACACCCGCACCAATAGTATCAAATCTACTATAAACACATTTGTCACATTGGTTTAAATCAAAACCACATGACAAAATAACTTCATCAAACTTTTGATGCCATTGTTTAGGTGCTTGTTTCAGCCCATACAAGGATTTCACAAGTTTACACACCTTATGTTCGTTTCCGGGCATAACGAAACCTTCCGGTTGTTTCATGTAAACTTCCTCTTGAAGATCACCATTCAAGAAGGCTGTTTTAACATCCATTTGATGGATAATCAGATTGTGTATTGCCGACAAGGCGATTAACAATCTAATAGTCGAAATACGTGCCACCGGAGCATACGTATCGAAATAGTCAATACCGGGTTTTTGCCGAAACCCTTGAATTACTAACCGGGCCTTGAATTTATCAATCGTCCCATCAACTTTCATCTTCTTTTTGAAGATCCATTTGCATCCAAGTGGTTTAGAACCTAGAGGCAAATCTGATAACACCCAAGTGTTATTCTCAAGAATTGATGATATTTCGTCATCAATTGCTTCCTTCCAAAAGGCGACATTTCGAGATTCCATCGCTTCTTTGAAAGTCTTTGGGTCATCCTCAATACTATAACAATAAGAGTATTGAAGCCCAAGATCATCCCTTGAACCTTCCACCAAATACAGTTGGAATTCGGGACCGAAATTTTTGGCAATTCGACCTCTTTGGCTTCTCCGGACCTGCTGTGTTTCTGGACTTGAAACACCATCCAAACTTTCTGGATTTTGCACTTTATTGGTGCTAGGAAACATGTACTTAGGCCTTTGCATTGATGAAAATCGCATCTCATCAAAAATCGCATCTCGCGACTCGATTACGGTGTTAATCGACACCGAATCATTAGGCTCGATAACGTAGAACCTATAAGCCTTGGAATTTTCTGCATATCCAATGAATATACAATCAATTCCACGTTCACCCAAAGTTTTCCTTTTGGGTTCGGGTAGTTTTACAACAGCCCGACAACCCCAAATTCGAAAATAATTCAAATTCGGAGTTTTCTTGAACCAAAGTTCATATGGGGTTCTTTTGTTTCTTTTATTTAGAACTCTGTTCAAAACATAACAGGACATTAACATGGCCTCTCCCCAAAATCCCTCACTCAATCCCGAGTAAGAAAGCATCGAGTTTACCATCTCCTTTAAAACTCGATTTTTACGTTCGGAGACCCCGTTTTGTTGAGGTGTGTATGGTGCCGTTGTCTCATGGATGATACCAACTGATTGAAAATATTGGGGATCCAAATATTCCCCTCCCCGATCAGTTCTAAGACATTTAATCGAATTACCCAATTGTAGTTCGACTTCGGTTTTGTAATTTTTAAACTTATCTAAAGCTTCATCCTTTGCATGCAAAAGATATATATAACAAAACCGAGTATTGTCGTCAATAAAAGTGACAACATACTTCTTATTTCCCAAGGAAGGAGTGGAGTGGAAATCACACAGATCACTGTGTACAAGCTCCAAAACATCCGTATTCCGTTTAACGTTCGGAAAAGGTTGTTTTGTAACTTTTGTGAGCATGCAAGTTTGGCACCTCTCCGCATTAATGTCAAAGGCTGGAATTAATCCATCTTTTGACATTTCATGCATCCTTCTAAAATTCACATGCCCCAATCTAGCATGCCATAACATTGAATCAACAATTTTAGAAGAAGACGATGACGATATAAAAGCAGAATTTTCAGAATATAAAATTTTATTAACCACATTTAAGCGAAACATGCGATCACACAAATAACCAAAACCAATAAAATTGCCACCTCGAGATAGGATAAACCTATTCGATTCAAATACTTGTTTAAATCCAAGATTATCCAAACAACTACCACTCACTAAGTTCTTACGAATTCTAGGCACAAATAAAACATCAAACAATTTAACTTTATTTCCAGAAGAAAATTCTAAATTAACTACTCCAACTCCACAAACTTGTGCACTCGACTCGTTTCCCATATTCAGCACCGAACCGTCTTCAACCGGTGTCAATTTCTCGAACCACCGACGATCCTTGCAAATATGGCTTGTCGCTCCCGAGTCGATCCACCATGCACAGTCATCATCTTGCACATAAAAAGACTCAGGTATGAGTGAAACATAATTCTGGACAGAATTATCAAAGTTAGTCAAAAACTGACCTCCTTTTACTTGATCGCGATCATTAGACCCCGATCCACTTCCACTCGAACCAGCACCATTATTGTTCAATTTCACCCGGCAATCACGTTTGTGATGACCCACCTTGTTGCATCTCCAACACACCAAATCCTTTTTCTTTTTAACGGATTTGTTGGGTCCATCAAACTTGCATTTCTTGCCTTTCCCGTTATTGTTGGAGTTGGTTTTCTTCTCCTCCACCATGTGGATAGAGGGCTGTCCAGATTCAATTTTCCCCTTGGATTTGCCATTTTCTTGCACCCGAAGACATTCTTCGATGCGCAAATGACTCCCAAGTTGAACCAATGACAATTCCTCTTTTTGATGTTTCAAGTTATGCTTAAAATCTTTCCAAGAAGGTGCTAGTTTGTCAATTACACTCGACACAACAATAGATTCATCCATATGCATGTTGTGTAGTGTAAATTGACCCAAGATACGAAGGATTTCATTATATTGTTCCATTACGGGCCTCGAGTCCACCATTTTATAACTGTTAAAATCGCTAACCAAGAACTTCTTACTAGAAGCATCTTCAGCGATGTACTTGGACTCGAGGGAATCCCATAATTCCTTCGCACTTGCCACGTTTTGGTAGATATCAAAAAGGGAATCGCACATACCGTTTAAGATGTGTCCTCTGCAGATATAGTCATCATTCTCCCACTTGCTCCTTCTCCTTGTGTACTCCAGCGTCTCATCCTCCATTACTTCTGGCATTGGTGTACTCAGCACATACACTACGTTCAGAGTGGTCAGCAGAAAGGGCATCTTTTTCTGCCAACGTCTGAAATCAGTGCCTTCAAACTTCTCCAGCTTTCCAAACTTTGAGGTCATCTCTTTCACATAATCGGCCATGATCAACATATCAAAATATCAATTCGATTGTTGGAGAATCGGGGGAAAAAAGAGTCGGTCGGTTGACCGGATTTCTTGAGAATCGTGTAAGTCACTTTCCGAATTGATATTTCGACCCTATGTCTGGGTTGCACGAAATCCAATATGGGATAAGACTCAAGAACACTCTTGTTTTTAGGCACCAAAGCGAGAGCAAATATGCTGGAGAGTATATGATGATTGTTTAAAATCGTGAGTCTAAAACATAAGTATATACGGTATATATACTAGTCCCATTCGTAAAATAGGAAATAACGGAAAATGGCAATGATTGTAAATCACTATCAATTATAGTCGATTACAATCAATTTAGCTAAAAAATGGCAATGATTGTAAATCACTATCATTATAGTCGATTACAATCAATTTAGCTAAAATTAAGGGCAGAAAATAACTGACCATTAAATGTTCAGTAAATGCAGATTTAGTCCAAAATTAGACACCAGAGCTTCTGGTCCAGAGACGCTCTTAAGAGACTCTGTCGTGCCTTAGAGTCTCTGACACCCATCAGAGTCTCTGACGTGCCTTAGAGGCTCTGCCACGCCTTAAGAGGCTCTGAAGTGCCTTAAGAGGCTCTGAAGTCTGACATGCCTCAAGAGGCTCTGAAGTGTCTCAGAGGCTCTGAAGTTAAGAGGCTCTGACATGAGGCTCTAACATGTCTTAAGAGGCTCTGACATGAGGCTCTGACATGCCTTAAGAGGCTCTGAAGTGCCTCAGAGCTCTGAAGTTCCTTAAGAGGCTCTGAAGTGTCTCAGAGCTCTAAAGTGCCTTAAGAGGCTTTGCCACTTGGATCATCGCTAGGGGCGTTGCCCCTTGACCCTCCCGCCATTTCATCGTGTCCGGGATCAAACTCGTCTTATAACAAGTGTGCACTCCGCACCACCTAACTTGTATTAGATCAAGTTTGAAAACGCATTAGTACTCGTGTTATAACCAATTACACTTAAATGCCTGGTGACACTAAAATCACCAACATAGCCAAGGTCTGGTCTGGTATGGATTAGGTAGCGTAGACTCCCAATAAGACACCTTGTTGGGAACTGAAGAATTCATTAAGTATGGTTAATGCTGCTGGTTCAGAGTTAGTATTGCTAGAAGATTTAATGGTTAGTACTGCTTAGTAGTTAATGCTGCTAGAAGAAAGTTAATGCTGCTGAAGATTAATACTGCTTATATGATGAAGATTCGTATGAAAGGATATACATGGAAGCTTAGAGATATACATAGAAGATATACTGAAGATATTTTATTCATTGTAATTATCTTTGTATTCAGTATATATATATTGTATTGTTTAGAATAGTGAGATTACTTTTAACTTTTGTTTTTCATTCTTTTAGAGAAAATCAACCTCAAGGCATAGATCCTAATTCTAGAGAAGTAGAATTCGTATTGGTGAGCCTGTTCATCAATATTGAGGTTGAGTGTGTAATCTTGTAACTTCAAAGCATTCAATACAAGTTTAAAATTTGTTCTTCATATTTACTGTGTTGATTTACTGTTTCATTGAATATCAAAGTGTTATTCCGCAAACTTCTTTGATATTGTTTCTGAGAATTAATTCTTGTTGAGAATTCGATCCTGACAAGTGGTATCAAAGCCTGTTTTCTCAGAAACAACTATTCATCATGGAAAATCTTGCAGAATCAAGCAGTACTTTGGTCTCAAAGGTTCCAATGCTTAGACCCAATGAATTCGATATGTGGAAGATCAGAATCAAGCAGTACATACTCCTCACTGACTATTCTATGTGGGACATCATAGAGAATGGTCCTTCTGAAGCAGGAAAGATTGGTGCAGATGGAAAGAGAACTCCACCAAAAACTGATGCAGAAAGAAAGATCAGACAGACAGAGATGAAAGCATTGATCACCTTGCTCTTGGCTATTCCCAATGAATATCAACATCAGTTCTGTAACTGCACTGATGCAGAGATGCTCTGGAGAAGAGATTCTCTGGTACCAAAAGTACCAAGAGAAATCAGAAAGCCATTCTGAAGCAACAATATGAGAACTTTATGTCAACCAAGAATGAGTCCATGACTCAAACTTTTGACAGGTTCAACAAACTTATTGGTGAACTAGCTACAGTGGGAGTACAAATTGATCAAGATGATCTGAACAGAAAGTTTCTAAGGTCCTTGAGTGATGAATGGACCATGTATACTGTATCTTTCAGACAGAATGATCAATTGGAAGAAAAGGAACTTGATGATCTTTATAATGATCTAAGAGTTTTTGAATCTGAGGTAGAGGCTAAAAAGAGGCCTTCTGGGTATGTTCACAATGCTGCACTCCTTTCAGCATCAACTGATTCTACTTCCAACCTTGAATCAGTTAGTACTGCCAATGGAACAAACCAAGAGAAAGGCACTGAAACTGTGTTTGAGGCCTTTCTGGCAAGTCATGGAAACCCTTCTCTCATTAATGATGACTTGGAACAACTCAATCCAGATGATCTTGAAGAGATGGATATTAAATGGCAGATGGCCATGCTCTCTATGAGAGTTAAAAAGTTCATCAAAAGAACTGGGAGGAACAACTTCTCCCAAAGAAGAGAAGATGGAGCAGGATTTGACAAGTCCAAGGTGGAATGTTACAAATGCCATCAAAAGGGACACTTTGCTAGAGAATGCAGAAGTGGAATGTCTCAGAATAACAACCACCAACAAGCTCAATCTGGAAGCTTCAACAGAAACTCTGCACAAGCCCTTGTCTCTCAACAAGGTATGGGGTTTGATTGGAGTGATCAAGCTGAAGAGGCTATTCAGAATCAAGCTCTAATGGCAGAGGTGTCTGGTCTCCCTACAGAGGTAACTTCCAATCTTTGCTCTCAAAATTGCATTAACACTGTTAAAAGGTATAGGGATCACAACCAGAACATGAGTGATGACCTTAAGAGATTGGAAAAAGACATAAAAGATTATGTGAGGATTGTTGAGAGATTTGAAGAACAGATTAAGGGTTTTCAAGCTAATGAGCTTCAACACTCTTATGACACAAATTACTGGAAGTGGGAGAAGAATGACTTAGAGCTTCAACTGACCAGATCTAAAGAAGAAAGTGAAAAGCTAAGAGGAGAGCTAGCTAAAGTCAAACTTGATGTAGAAAAGTTTTCTAATGCTTCCAAAGCAATGGATTCTTTGTTACAAACTCAGATTCATGATAAACTGAGAAGAGGTATAGGGTACAATACCACACCACCACCCTATAACAACAACTACATCCCTCCTAGTTCAGAGTTGTTAGAAACAAAGGATAGGAAGAATCTACCTAAGGGAGCCACTGAAATAGATCCCTTAGATGAAGTGGTTGTTAAGGATAAAGCTGAGAAAGAAGTTGTCAAGGATAAGGACAATACTGTGAGTGGTGAGATTCATAAAGAAAATCACATTATCACCAATGAGGGTTGTGGAAGGGCTTGGATCAAATCCAAGGACATAGAGAAGACAGAGGGAAAGTCTGGTAAGGTCCATTACAAACAGACCACAGTTGTGAATCCAGGTCCTTGCAAACAGTGTGATTGCAATAAAGCCAAGAGCCTAAATTCTGGTTTAAAAAGAGGAAATCAAAGAAACTGGAATAATCAATGGGCTCAGAAACAAGGGGTTGATCTGAGTAAAATCAATAGACCAAAACCTTGTTTTATCTGTGGCAAATTGAATCATCTTGCAAAATTCTGTTATTTCAATCCTATGAAACAAAGGATGAATTTCCAAAGATCCATGCAAAAACCCTTTGGTTATAAGAAAATTGAAAAGAACCATGTGGCTAAGAAAACTGTTAAAACTAAAAGCCACTTGAAGAAAAAGTCTGTTAAAGAAAGTGTCAATATGTGGATTCCTAAAAGCACTAAAACTGTTAGTACTGCTACCACAAATAGTGTTGCTGACAATGATAGTGCTGCTAGAAGTAATACTACTCCTAACAATGTTAATGCTGCTAACAAGGTTAGTACTGCTAAACCTGTTAGTACTGCTAACTCTGTTAGTACTTCTAAGGTTAGTACTGCTTCTAGTGTTGGTTCTGCTAAGCCAATAATATTGACAAAGTACTCTAATAAAGAGTGCTCTGAGTTTAAAAACCTCATTAAAAAGGAATGTAAATATTTTGATGAGAAAGGGAGACCCAAGACAACTTTTGCTTGGGTCCCCATTCATACTAATTGATTTATCTAATGTGCAGGGCAACCAACAGCTCAAGGGAAAGAGCATTTGGCATGTTGATAGTGGTTGCTCCAGGCACATGACAGGCAACATGTCATGTCTTCAAGATTTCAAACATATCAATGGAGGACATGTTGCATTTGGAGACAATCTTACTGGTGGTAAGATAAGTGGAAAAGGTAATGTCACCAATGGTAAGATGACATTTGAGGATGTCTACTATGTTGATCAATTAAAGTACAACCTGTTAAGTGTATCACAGGTTTGTGACAAACAACATAGTATATTATTTACAAATACTGAGTGTATGATCCTTGCTCCAGGGTTCAAGGTAGTTGATGAAAGCATGATACTACTTAGAACTCCAACGAAGGACAATGTTTACTGTCTTGATATGGACAATGTTGATAGTGATTCATCTCTAAATTGTCTTGTTTCAAAAGCTTCTGTAGATGAATCCTCTCTATGGCACAGAAGGATGTGTCACATGAATTTCAAGACTATGAACAATCTTGTTAAAAATAACCTTGTAAGAGGGTTACCTTCAAAAGTCTTTTCATGTGATGATCATTGTGTTGCTTGTCTTAAAGGCAAACAACACAAAACTTCTCATAAGACCAAAGAGTTAAATTCTGTTTCTTCTTGTCTCCAGTTACTGCATATGGATCTGTTTGGTCCTACAAATGTTATGAGTATAGGCAAGAAATCTTACTGCTTAGTTATTGTTGATGATTACTCCAGATTTACTTGGGTATATTTTCTAAGGACTAAGGATGAAACAAGTGATCTTATCAAATCCTTTATTCTAAGAATTGAAAACCAAACTAATCAAAGAGTAAAAGTCATTAGATCAGATAATGGAACTGAGTTTAAAAATCATGATCTTAACACCTTTTGTGAAGAAAAAGGCATTGAGAGACAATATAGTGCTCCTAGGACTCCTCAACAGAATGGTGTTGCTGAAAGGAGAAATAGGACACTAATAGAGGCTGCTAGATCTCTGTTGGCTGATTCAAAATTACCAATTACCTTCTGGGCTGAAGCAGTTAATACTGCTTGTTATGTCCAAAACAGAGTTCTAGTGGTCAAGCAAAAGAACAAGACCCCTTATGAGCTTGTAAATAAAAGAAAACCTTTTATTGGTTTCTTCAAACCTTTTGGGTGTCCTTGTACAATTCTAAATACCAAATCTCACTTAGGTAAGTTTGATAGCAAAGCAGATGATGGATTTCTTGTGGGATATTCATCTCAGAGTAAGGCCTACAGAGTTTTTAACTCTTCTTCTAGAATAATTGAAGAAAGTGGCAATGTCAAATGCAATGAGAGCACACCAAATCCTGTTGGATCTGGACCTCAGTGGCTATTTGACATTGATTCACTAACTAATTCTTTTGGTTTCAGTAGTGATGATTCTATAGGAACAGGATGTGGAGGATCAGGGATCACACAAGTCTCAGAAAGCATATCCAAATCTGTGATATTTCCCATATCCACAGTGCATTCTGGTGAAGACTGTGAAAAGGAATCATTTACTGGACCAAATCAGAGTGAAGAAGAAACTAGAGATGAGGAGACTCAAGAAAATAAAGAATCAGAAGTGGCATCTGAAAACACTTCAGTTAAGTTGCATGAATCTAATCTAGAGGCTGGACTGAATGAAGAACCTAGTCATAACACCAGAGTTCAAAAGAATCATCCTCCACAGCTGGTAATAGGTGATATCTCTTCTCCTATGATGACTAGACATCAAAGCAGGCTTCAAGAAATGCAAGATCAACAGCATACAGTCCTTTCTTGTTTTCTATCCCAGCTTGAGCCTAAAAAGGCACATGATGCTATGAAAGAATCTAGCTGGATAGAAGCAATGCAAGAAGAACTGTTACAGTTCAAGCTACAAGATGTATGGGATCTAGTAGACCTTCCTAAAGGTCACAGAGCAATTGGCACAAAGTGGATTTTCAGAAACAAGAGAGATGAAAGAGGTATTGTCATAAGGAACAAAGCAAGGCTGGTGGCTCAAGGCTATACTCAAGAAGAGGGTATAGATTATGAAGAAGTTTTTGCACCTGTGGCTAGGATAGAAGCAATCAGACTATTCCTAGCCTATGCTTCTTACATGAACTTCAAAGTCTATCAAATGGATGTAAAAAGTGCTTTTCTCTATGGATCAATTGAAGAAGAAGTATATGTCTGTCAACCACCAGGGTTTGAAAACCCAAGCTATCCAGACAGGGTATACAAATTAAAGAAAGCACTTTATTGACTACATCAAGCCCCAAGAGCATGGTATGACACTCTGTCATCCTATCTCTTGGAAAATGACTTTGAAAGAGGAGTCATTGATAAGACTCTATTTATCAAAAGAAAGAAGAAGGATATCTTGCTGGTCCAAATCTATGTTGATGACATTATCTTTGGATCTACAAGAAACAACATGTGCAAGGAGTTTGAGGATTTAATGCATCAAAGGTTCAAAATGAGTTCCATGGGGGAACTTACTTTCTTCCTTGGACTCCAAGTTCAACAGAAGTCAGATGGCATTTTCATATGTCAATCCAAGTATGTGCAGGATATTCTAACCAAGTTTGGTTTCTCAGAATCAAAACCTGCCAGCACACCTATGGAAACACACAAGCAGATCACAGCAGATCTTGAGGGGGAGGATATGGATGTGCATCATTATAGATCCATGATTGGCTCTCTCATGTATCTCACAGCATCAAGGCCAGATATAATGTTTCCAGTCTGTGTATGTGCAAGATTTCAAGTTAGGCCAAAGCAATCTCACTTTCAAGCTGTTAAGAGGATATTCAGATATCTCAAAGGGCAACCCAGATTGGGACTTTGGTATCCTCATAACTCACCTTTTGACCTAATAGCATACTCAGACAGTGATCTAGGTGGGGCAAACTTGGACAGAAAATCTACTTCTGGAGGATGTCAGTTTTTGGGTGCTAGACTAGTCTCATGGCAGTGCAAGAAACAAACCACAGTATCCACATCTACAACAGAGGCAGAGTACATAGCAGCTGCAAGTTGCTGTTCTCAAGTCTTATGGATTCAGAATCAAATGTTGGATTATGGGGTAACCTTTCTACACACTCCAATCTTTATTGACAACAGCAGTGCTATTAGCATTGTAAATAATCCAGTAAAGCACTCAAAGACAAAGCACATTGAAATCAGGTATCACTTTATAAGAGATTGTAATGAAAAGAAACTTATTCAAGTTGTCAAAGTTCACACTGACAATCAGTTTGCTGATCTATTCACTAAAGCTTTTGATGTGGGTAGATTCACTTTCTTGGTAACAAGTGTGGGAATGATAAACTCTGAATAATCTCCTTCTTAAAAAGTGGTTTTATATCTGTATAGTATTCTTGGTGTTACTAATCTTCTTTTTCAGGATATGCATAGCAGTACTCAGTGTTTAGCAAGTCTAAAAGAAGTAAGTGTAGTTAATACTGCTAGTGGTTAATACTGCTAGTGGTTAATACTGCTTTCGGTTAATACTGCTAGTGGTTAATACTGCTTTCAGTTAATACTGCTAGTGGTTAATACTGCTTTCAGTTAATACTGCTTTCAGTTAATACTGCTAGTGGTTAATACTGCTTTCAGTTAATACTGCTAGTGGTTAATACTGCTTTCAGTTAATACTGCTCGTGGTTAATACTGCTTTCAGTTAATACTGCTCGTAGTTAATACTGCTTTCAGTAAATACTGCTAGTGGTTAATACTGCTTTCAGTTAATACTGCTAGTTAGTTAATACTGCTAGCCGTTACTACTGCTAGTGGTTAATACTGCTTTCAGTTAATACTGCTAGTGGTTAATACTGCTTTCAGTTAATACTGCTAGTTAGTTAATACTGCTAGCCGTTACTACTGCTAGTAGTTAATACTGCTCTAGGTTAATACTGCTTATATTCCGAATACTATAAATACTCTTTGCCCGCCTAAAAGTTCATAACGACTCTTTGCATACTGTTCTCTTGCGCTCTAAACCCTTTCTCTCTCAAAGTTCAAAGTTTTCAGGCAAGAATCTTCAAGGTCAATGGCATCAATGGCGTTCATTGACGAGCACAATGAAATCGCAATGCTCCAAAAGCCAAAACAAGCAGAAGGCTTTCATCAGATAGTCGACTTTCTGAAGACTAGCCACATTGCCCATGCTATCACTATGTCTCCAACTATCTTTATAGAGCATCAGAGGCAATTCTGGGCACATGCCACCATTGTTACTGAGAATGGTGTGCGAATGATCAAGACGACAGTATGTGGCAATCCATTGACAGTTACTGAAGAGATAGTTCGCATCAGTCTACGTCTAGACGATGCCTCTGGTATAACTTCTATCCCTAATGATGAACTGTTTTCTACTCTGACAAAAATGGGGTATGGAGGCCCATTGGGTGTTTTTAAGTTCTCAAAAGCTAAATTCTCACCTCAATGGCGTTTTCTTGTTCATACCTTGATGCACTGCATTTCTAAAAAGACCACTGGATGGAGTGAGTTCAGCAGTCCCATTGCTTATGCTTTGGTCTGTTTGGCCACTGCCAGAAGGTACAATTTTTCACAAATGATTTTCAATGATCTTGTCTCAAACATGGGAAACAAAAAGAGCTTTTATATGTATCCCAGGTTTGTTCAAGCAGTTATCAACCATGAATTGACGGATATACCTCAACCTGTTGGGGTATATGTACCTAAACCCCCCAAAGGCAAGGTTTTCTCAAATATGAGAAGATCTGCTGGGGACTCTGAAGGAGTTGACACCCCATTGTTCTCTACAATGATGGTGGTGTCCCAAACCAATGAAGGTATGGTAGCAGGGTCAAGGCCCCCATTAGACCAACCCACTGCTAGCCAAGCCCAACCTTCCCTCTCAAAATCAATTCCCCAGTCACTTCTTGAAAAACCAACCTCTCCCATCACCCAAACCTACAAGAGAAAACAGGTAAAGAAGGCTCCTTCCCTTCTTGTACCACTACCCACTAAGCCTATAAGCCCTCTAAGGGAGAATTCTCCCCTAGAGAATATCCAAAGGGAAACCACAAGGGTGTCTCCCAACCCAAAGGAGGTGCTCTCTGAGGAGGAGGTAGAGCATATGGGTGATGAGGCTGCCACTACTCCTGCTAGCACAGAGGAGGAAAGTGGTAACATCAATAAGACCTCCCCCATGGCAACTTTGAATGAGCAATCATTTGAAGGTCCCTGGTGCCAAGAAACCACAGGGGTGGACAGGGCTTCTGCTAGGCAGAAGACTTCCACTAATAAAAGATCCCATGATCCTTCAATAGGGGGTAACACTCCTGGAGAAGGTGAGGACAGATATAACTATGATGAATTGATGGAGACAATGGGTAACATCAATCTAGATGTTTTGAAACAAGGAAAAGAAATAGAGGAGATGAAGCTGGTGATCCTGTCACAACAAGTCCAGATTGAAAAACTGAAGAAGATGGTGACCAGGCTGGTTCAAAAGAAAAAAAGGAAACAGTTTGAACTCAAAAAGAGAGACAAAGTTCAAGATTCTTTCAACAAGGGGGAGAAGCATGAAGGGGAAACTGTTGAAAAGAAAGCTGAAGTTGAGGGGGAGACAGAGGAAGAGATGGAAACAGAAACAGTTACTGCTGCTGAAGTAAAAGTAGCAGCAGAAACTGAAGCAGCAGAAATAGGGCTCTCTGTGGAAGAAATGGAGATAGCAGAGACTTTAGTAAAAGCAAAGAATGACACTCCTAAGGCTACTAAAAAGGACAAAGGAGTGGTCATCAATGAAGGAGAACCTCAAAAGGAGAAAATGAAGGAGGATATAAAAGGAAAAGGAAAGATGATTGAACCTGAACAACCCTCAAAGAAGAGAAGTCAGATTGAAAGGGATGAGGAGATGGCAAAGCAGCTTCAAGAGCAAATGGAAAAAGAGGAACAGATTCAAACAGAAACAGATAGAGAGCTTGCAAAGATAATGGCCAGAAAACTAAATGCAGAGTATCAAGAAAGTTTAAAAGCAGCAGTTGAAGTCAAGAAAAGCTCTGTGAAAGTGTCTAAGCAAAGAATGCCAGTAATGAAGCAGAAAAGACAACCTTCTAAGACCTTTTTGGACAATCAGGAAAGAAGAAGAATGATTAACTTCCTGAGAGGTGCAATTGGTGTCAAAGGGGAAATGTTTACCAATATGGCATACAGTCAGGTTGAGGAATTGTACAAGAAAGAAATGGCTAAACTCCAAGGGGACTCATCTCAAAGGGAAGAGGCTGAAAGAAGAATGAAGGAGAGGTATGACCTAAATATTCAACAACCATTCCCTGAGGAGACCACACCTTCAAAGGACAATGCTGAAGAAATGAAGGAAGAACAAGAGAATGCTGATATAGAAATTAAATCTGCAAAGAGGGTGAAGACAATTGCTTCCAAAAAGCAATCTAAAAGGCCAAGAGTGGAAGAAAGAGCAGAAACTGAAGCAGAACCTTCAGTCACACCTTCAGCAGAACCTGTGCAGAACCCAGAACAGTCCAAAGAGCAATCAGATGAGCATGTGGGGCTGTATATGACTATAGTAAAACCTGTACAGGCTGTTCCAATCTCCATGAAGGCTCCAGAGATTATCTTTTGGGACATTCTAAGAGATAATGGAAAGGATTTCTTCAGACTTAAAAGAGTTGGTGGTGCATTTGAAGCATATTCAACCTGGGGGAGAGTAATCAGAGGTTGTTCAAGAGCAGACATAGAGGAAATGTACAAAGTGGGAATGAAACTCTATGAGCCTGTGTTGAAAGGTACTGAAGAAAATCTTCTCAAAGTGGCAATGGAATACTTATGTATGATGTTTGATCCAGAGAAGGTGATGCATAGGATTAAAGATCTTCATCATGAGTATGTGTTCAAAAAGATTGATCATTGGATACTCTTTGAAAACTGTGGTGTATACATGATTACTATTGACAATTGTTATCATGAATACTACCTAGTTGACAAAATATATGATCATAGCAAGCAGAAACTTGAAGGGATGCTGAAAGCTAAGCTAGTTTGTACTAAGGATTCAGAAATGGCCAGAATTGTGGTGAGAAGAACTATCAATCAAAGTCTGGGTCTAGATCCAAATTTGGGCAACTGAATGTGAGGTGTTGAAAGCATCTTGAAGAAGATCTGAAGAACTTGACTTCTTTTCCTAAAAGTCAAGTTAGGGGGAGATTGTTGGGAACTGAAGAATTCATTAAGTATGGTTAATGCTGCTGGTTCAGAGTTAGTACTGCTAGAAGATTTAATGGTTAGTACTGCTTAGTAGTTAATGCTGCTAGAAGAAAGTTAATGCTGCTGAAGATTAATACTGCTTATATGATGAAGATTCGTATGAAAGGATATACATGGAAGCTTAGAGATATACATAGAAGATATACTGAAGATATTTTATTCATTGTAATTATCTTTGTATTCAGTATATATATATATTGTATTGTTTAGAATAGTGAGATTACTTTTAACTTTTGTTTTTCATTCTTTTAGAGAAAATCAACCTCAAGGCATAGATCCTAATTCTAGAGAAGTAGAATTCGTATTGGTGAGCCTGTTCATCAATATTGAGGTTGAGTGTGTAATCTTGTAACTTCAAAGCATTCAATACAAGTTTAAAATTTTTTCTTCATATTTACTGTGTTGATTTACTGTTTCATTGAATATCAAAGTGTTATTCCGCAAACTTCTTTGATATTGTTTCTGAGAATTAATTCTTGTTGAGAATTCGATCCTGACACACCTGTAATGTGTAGCGTTTACCGGCACCCCTTCTTCATCTTTGTTCAGGTCGAGCTTTGGTTCCATGGGACTTCTTGCGGAATTACATTCAGACATACCAGCCACCTGCAGTATCTTTTGTGCGTACCTTTCTTGGCCAATAGAAATTCGATTCTTGCTTTGCTAAACTTCCGGTCCAAGATAGTATGACAACTTTCCCAAATCATTCATATTGAATACTTTCTGCATCTGCCTTTTGAATGCACAAATTCCCTCTTCACTTGAACCTGTTACGATCAAATCATCAACGTATACTCCCACTATTAGTAACGATTTTTGGTTCTGGCGCTTATAAACAGCTTGTTCTTGAGGACACTTTTGAAAACCCAACTCCTTGAGTTTTTTATCAAGATTTATGTTCCAAGCTCTTGGCGCTTGCCGCAAACTGTAGAGAGCTTTGTTTAGCTTGTACACCATGTGTTCCTTCCCTGCAATAACAAAACGATCAGGTTGAGTTACGTACACCTCCTCTTGTAAATCTCCGTTCAAGAAGGCTGATTTTACATCGAGGTGGTGAACCAGCCACCCTTCTTTTGCTGCTAAAGCTAACAGCAGCCGTATGGTTTCTATACGAGCTACCAGTGCGAACACTTCATCAAAATCGACTCCCTTTCGTTGCACGTATCCCTTTGCGACCAACCTCGCCTTATGTTTCGTTATGTTACCTTTAGCATCCTTCTTCAATTTGAAAACCCATTTTAACGCAATAGGTTTATGTCCATGAGGCAAATAAGTCAGTCTCCATGTGTGGTTCGTTTCGATTGAATCAAGCTCACTTTTCATTGCGCCTTGTCAATCTCGATCACATGCCGCTTCTCGGTATGTTGTGGGTTCATCTCCAGCAAGCATTAGCTAATCTTGAACATCTTCTACCGGTTGTGTCTCAGCATAAATGTTTGATAACAACCGAAACCCTCGAACCGGTGTATGATCATACATTGAAGGACTCACTCCCTGACTATTTCCAGAAGATGTGCTTGATGTGGGAGGAGATGAATTTGATGAATTACCTGTATCGTTCCCTGGTATCGTTCCCTGTCAATGATGGAGTCGACAATGGTGACTGTGGATCATTTGACTCAAACCTAGAGGTAGGGGTTTCACTCTCTTCGCCACTTTCAGGATCGCTTTGGATTGCCCCTCCCCCTGCAGCAACGACTTGTACATTAAACCAACTTGGATTGGTTGTAGGCTGACTGTCTTGGGCTCCAGCCCAATTCCACTTGACACTTTCTTCAAAAACCACATCACGGGCCACATGTTGTCGATTCTTCTTAGGATCAAATAAACGAAAAGCTTTACTTCCTGGTTCTGCACCGAGATACACCATCACCTCACTTCTGTCGCTCAGTTTTGTGAGATGATTCGCTAATCGTTTTGTATGTGCAACACAACCGAAAACCTTCACATGTGCAAGTGTTGGTTTCCTCCCCTTCTAACCTTCATACGGGGTCATACTTTTCACGCCCTTCGTCGGAACTCGGTTGAGCAAATAAACAGCATGACGGACAACCTCTCCCCAGAAGATTTCTGGTACAGTCATAGCCTTTAGTAAAGACCTCGTGACTTCCAGAATAGTTCGATTACGGCGTTCCACCACCCCGTTTTGTTGCGGGGTGTAAGGTGTCGTTAGTTGCCTATGAATCCCTTCATTGTCGCAGAAATCATTGAATTTTTGTGAGGTGAATTCACCTCCTCTGTCCGTCCGTAGCGTTTTTACCTTGTAGCGACCTTCACTCTCAACCTCGGCTTTGAATCGTTTGAACATCGGAAATGCCTCATCCTTTGTTTTAATCGGATACACCCACATGTACCTGCTGTAATTGTCAACTATTAGGAGGAAGTAACGATTACCTCCTATAGTTTGTGGCGATATCGGTCCAAATAAATCTGCATGAATCAGCTCGAGTGGGCTGCCTGTACGCCACTGTGCTTCCTTGGGGATTGGATTTCGCGTCTGCTTTGCAACCAAACAGCCGCCGTCACAGACCTGTGCAGGATGCTCTATGCAAGGTACTCCGTGAACCAACCCCTTTTGAACCATCGATTCTATTACCCGGAAATTTATGTGACCCAACCTAGCGTGCCATAACCACGCTTTATCATCGACGCTCGTAGCTATACACATCGGTTGAGTAACATGAAGGACGATCCTGTACAACCGATTTTTTGATCGTTTCACCTTCATGATTAACTTCCCGTTCTCATCGTGAACCTGCAAATATTCATGTAACATCTCTATCTTGTACCCATCTTCCATCATCTGCCCCATGCTTAAAATGTTGTTGTGTAAGGCGGGAATAAAGTACACATCTTGTATAACTTGTTGTTCTCCGTTTTTACACTCCAACAAGATGGACCCTTTCCCCTTTATCTGGACCTTAGAACCGTCTCCAAAACGTACCTGACCCGTTATAGTGTCATCGAGCTCAGCGAAGAACTCCTTAACACCGGTCATATGATTGCTCGCGCCGTTATCTAAATACCAAATATCTTCACCCTTTTCATCCTTTGCGCCGTTGTGGCCCGGAAACACTTTATCTTCATTTAGCAACACCATGGTAACAGGCTTCTCTGTCTTCTCGCCACACACACTTAACAACAACGCCGGTTCCTCCTCTTGTGCTTACGTCAAGTTTGCTTCGTCGCCATTTCTCTTTGGTGCCTTGCATTCTGACGCAAAATGGCCGTACTCGTCACAGTTAAAGCATTTTATATGTTTCTTGTCTCTTCCTCTTTGATAATTGTTCCCTGGACTTCGTCGTCCGCCGAAACCTCCCCGACCTCCTCTGCCACGGTTGTTGCCTCTACCATGTCCACCAATACGACCTCCTCTGTCATGGAATGATGAACCATGACCTCGTCCACCTGATGACGAACTCCCTCCCGAAGTTTTCTGATTGGATTGACTATCCAACTTAGCGAAAATCAGATTATTTTCACCGGTGAAATTCCCATTACGAAGTCGTAAGCGGTCTTCGTAGGCCTTCAATCTACCGATCGCTTCCTCGAACGGCATGGTGTCCACGTCCGAATATTGCTCGATTGACGCTACCAACTGTACGTATTTGTCGGGGACCGAATCGAGCAATTTCCTCACTAACACGCTGTCTTCAATAGTGGCTCCAAGCCTGTTGTGTTTGGATACCATACCACTTAACTTTCCCGCAAAATCGTCTATGGACTCTCCATCTTTCATCCGAAGAGCCTCAAAATCGCTCTTTAGTGCGTGTTGTCTTTCCTTTTGCACTCGGTCAATACCGAGATATCTCATCTTCAGTGACTCCCAGACCTCTTTGGCCGTTTTCTTCTTAGCAACTTGCAAAAGGATGTCTTCTGGCACTGCTTGGAAAAAAAAGGCTCGGGCTGACTTGTTCTTCTTCTCGTCCACAGCCACTCCGGCTGCGGGTTCGATGGATTCCCATACCCCTTGGGCATCCATGATAGCCTCCATCTTTATTGACCAGGTTGTGTAATTCGTTGCTGTTAGCATCGGGCACTGAAACGGGATGCTTCCGCCTTCTCTTCCCTGCTGCGTAATAATCGACATTGACTCAAATCTGGGATATTTGGGAATGAAACTTGGCTCTGATACCAATTGTTAGTAAAAAAGAACCTACAATTGACCAAAACACAGCCAAATATGCCAACTGATAAGCAAAGAAAAACACACAAGATGGGGCAATTTTCTAGGATATATTTGCTTGAAAAGAAAACGAATACAGCAAAGCTAAAAAGAAAATACTGGTTACTTCTCTCTTATCTAAAACTGAAAAGAAAACTCCTACTTAAACATGAAAGGAAAAAAACCAATAATTAAGCCACGTTAACCCCACTTACTCGTAATAATTTGCCAACCAATTTATTCACTATTTACCCCACTAAACTCGGTCAAACCATAGACCAAGTCAGAATTAATTTCAACACAGTCCACCATATTAAATCGTAGAAGAAGATTTTTTGCATATCTTTGCTGACTTATAGAAATATTATTCTTGTTTTGCTTTACTTCTATACCAAGGAAATAGTGTAGGTATCCTAAATCAGTCATCTCAAATTCCTTTTTTATCGAGTCCTTAAATACTTCTATCATTTCACGAGAATTGCTCGTATATACTAAGTCATCAACGTAGATGCACACTATTAAAGAATTACCTTGAAGTTCGTTTACGTAGAGAGTATGCTCGTAAGTGCACTTTTTGAATCCAACCTTTTGAAAGTAAGCATCTATCCGACTGTACCAAGCCCGGGGGGCTTGTTTTAAGCCATACAAAGCTATTTTCAAACGACATACCTTGTTTTCTTCTTTTGTTTTAACATATCCCGGGGGCTGCACGATGTATACTTCTTCTTTCAACAATCCATTTAAAAAGGCTGATTTTACGTCCATTTGATGGACTTCCCAACCCTTATGAGCTGCAAGAGCCAACACAAGTCTTATGGTTTCAAGACGAATTACCGGAGCGAAAACTTCTTTGTAGTCCACACCATACTTCTGTTTGTAACCTTTCACCACCAAACGAGCTTTGTATTTGTCTATTTCTCCCTTCTCATTCATTTTTGTTTTGAAAACCCACTTGACATCTATTGGCTTATGATCCTTCGGTAGAGTGACCAAGTCCCATGTGTCATTTTTTAAGATGGAGATTATCTCCTCATCCATTGCTAACCGCCAGTGTTCTTCTTGATAAGCCTCTTCAAAAGTTACGGGATTAGCATCCGAAAACAATGCAAAGTCCACAACTTCATCGAAGTCCAACCTTTGAGTATTCTCCATAAGACTTGCTATACTTGTATTTCTCTTATTAATGTGTGATGAAGTTGAGGAAGTCTCAACAGTACTTGGCATAGATGATTCACCACTACTGTTACGATTAGATACGGGTGTATTAATTTGAGCAACTGGTGAATCTGGATCAACATCTCTCCTTTGATTTTCTTCGCTCTCTTCATTGAGAATAGGAATATCGTCATTTCTGTTTGATTCCAAACCATCCCATGTTTTGTTCTCGTGGAATATAACATTGCGGCTCACTATAATCTTCTTAGTGATGGGATTGTACAACTTGTAGGCCTTGGATCGTTCACTGTACCCGATAAAAATGGCTTTCTCAGATTTGTCATCGAGTTTGCTCCTGTCTGATCTGGGATGTGAGCAAACGCTAAACAACCGAAAACCTTTAGGTGATTGACACTTGGTTTGTGTCCACTCCAAGCTTCTTGAGGAGTAATATCAGACAGACTTTTGGTGGGAGATCGATTTGAAATATACGCAGCACAAGCCACTGCTTCTGCCCAAAATTCGTTGGGTAATCTCATCTCTTTTAGCATGCTTCTAGCCATCTCGATTAATGTTCTATTTTTTCTCTCTGCCACCCCATTTTGTTGGGGTGTGTATCGAGTAGTAAACTGATGTAAAATTCCTTCCTTTTGTAAAATTCCTTCCTTTTGTAAGAAATCTTGAAATCTTGTTGCTCTCGTACTTTTGTCTTGAGAAAACGACTCCCTTGCATGTTTCCCAAAGGCACAACTTTTGCAAGGTTCAACCTCGTACCATATTAATCTTGCTCATGTGGGTTAAGTACCTAAAATTCACATGACCGAGACGCTTATGCCACAGTTGTTCAATGTGATGATCCGACATCTTAAACGTGAATGATGTGTCCTCAAGAAATCTTAAAGGAAACATTCTATTTGCAGTCATATGAACTTTTCCCAGCATATTATTGTGTATGTCTTTAATTTCACATGACTTACCTTTGAAGTGTAAATCGTAACCTCGCGAAATAAGTTGCCCAATGCTTAATAGGTTGTGTTTCAAACCTGGCACGAAATATACGTTTGGAATCCTTTTTGTTCCATCCTTTGTTTTTACCGAAATCTCACCAATACCTTGTACGTTTAGCCGTTTGTCATCTCCGGTTCGAACTTCTCTTTTTGTTGATTCATCTATTAAATGAAAAAATTCCCTTCTTCCGGTCATGTGGTTGCTACAGCCACTATCTAGATACCACACATCGTCTACCGCTTCCTCTTGTGTGCCAAATAACATGAAAACCGTGTCTTGATCATTCTCATCTTCGTTGTGTATGAAATTGTTACCCCTTTCTTCAGCTATTCTTTTTCGACAGAACTTTTTTGTATGCCCAAATCTCTGGCAATGGTAACACTGAATTTGTGTCAGAAATTTCCCTTTCCCTTTATCTTTATAGGGATTAATGCTTGAATCATCCTTCAATCGTTCTATGCCTTTTTGCCTTTCATTTGTAGAATCGTAATTGTTGGGCTGTAATTGGAAAGCCTGGTCTGTAGAGGGAATATCGAATTGCTTGAGTCGCAATTCATGTGATTGCAGGGTACCAATAATCCTTCTAAGGACATGGTAGTCAAGTCCTTAGACTCCTCTATCGCAACAACTACGTATTCAAATCTCCGTGTTAGGCTACGTAGAATCTTTTCTATGACTCTTGTGTCATCAACACTTTCTCCGTTGATCCTCATCTGGTTCACGAGAAGAATTATTCGATTGTAATAATCTGTTGGATTGAATAGAACAATATAACCAATAATTCTACTAACTTTATTGATAATTCACTTATTTTGGAAAGTACAAAACGCTACATATATATAGATACCGAAAAGGTATCTCTTGAACCATTGTGTTGGTTCGCTAAGTGTTATAACTGTTCTAACAATTGTGACTTTTCATGAAGAGGTGTTTCTGAACCGACGCGACTGTTCGGTGGTGGTAGTTACCGGCGGTTGTGACTATTCACAATGGTTGCCATGGTTGCCAATCGACACCTCTCTTCCTAATCTCTTGACCCATACATAATTAAGACTAAACATAATCTAAATAATAATTATAAATACATTCCGATTATATCATTAATTTCAACACTCCCCCTTAATGATATAATCACACTTGTCTTCTTCAATCGTCCACAATGATGAAGTCCCCATCACTTGTGCTTCGATCCACATTCATCTTGATGCCATTTGCTTCTTCCCTGGTTGTCTTTTCTCTTGTTGGCTCTTCCTTGTTGCAACCTTCAGAGGTTAAAAAACAAGTTTCCTCCACCATCTTTATCTTGGGCATATTGCCGCAAGTCTTGCTCTCTGAACTTGGGCTTGTTTCCATTTCCTTTGTCTTCAATCTTATCTCGATCATCTTTGTCAATTTTGTCAACATCTTCTTTTCGTAGTATCATTTCATAATCTTGAATCTCCAACAATCTGTTTGTAGTACTTGTATCATGATCTTCTGGTTCAACTTTCTTGTTGCTTGATTTTATGTCTTTCTTAACTTGGCTCCCCTTTGGAGACCTTGATGGCGTTTCACGATGCTTCTCCCTTTTGTCATTGTTAGTGCTTGGTTCATTTTTTAGATGTTTCTTATCTAAAACAACTTCATGATTCTCTTTCATCTATGTGCTTGTGCAATCTCTCAAGTTCTTCAGGTTCTCTAACTTTCTCTGCATTTGTTTCTCAAATGCTATCTCTCTATCTCTCATTTTCTTCTCAAGCTCTTGTTTCTCTATTTCTATGTCTTGAAGTATTTCTAACTTCCACAACTCTAGTTTACTCTTCAAATCGGTTTCTATTTTTGACCTCATGCCTTCTAACTTTTCTTTTGAAATTTCATCATTCTCAATGACAATTCCATTCCATCTTGGTTCTTCTTCTAAGGATGCCATCTCGTTTTCATCCTTACTCATAGCCATCAATAACGTAGGTTCGTTATCTTCGAGCACAAGGTTTGATGTTTCTTTTCTATGGTCTGGTTCTGGACAATCTGCAGCATAGTGTCCAAACTTATGACAATTATAGCATTCTATTTCTCTAATATCTCTTCTATGGTAATTTTGATCTCCAGGGTTTTTCCTTCTTCTATCATAACTATCTTCATTCTTACTATCTCTTGAGAATCTTCCTCGGTCTCTTCCTCGTGTCTGATTACCACCTCCTCGTCTACCATTTCCATAGTTGTGTTCATAATTTCTGTCATTCCCTTGACGTGTGAACAACAACTTCTCACTATTATCTTCCTGACTTCCTTTTCTAAACTTAATCCTTTCTTCATAAGTCTTAAGTTTCCCGATAATCTCCTCTAACTTTACAGTCTTGAAATCAACAATCATTTCAATGGTTGCTACTACTGGTACAAATTTATCTGGTACTGCATTAAGTACCTTCCGTACTTTCGTTTGCTCATCAAACGTTAATCCATATGTGGCAGCCTTTGTAATAATACTCATCAACTTCCCGGCATATGAATCTATTGATTCATCTTCTTTCATTACAAGTCTCTCGAATTCTGATTTAAGTTGTTGCGAGTGTGCCTGTTGTACATCTTCTGTCCCAATAAATCTGGACTTTAGGGAATTCCAAATTTCTTTTGCTGTTTCACATCCCGCGACTTGCATTTGCAAATCTTCTGGTAACCCTTGAAATAGGTATGCTGACGCATAACTATCCTTTTTTACATCAATCTCTTTTTATGTACTTGTTCCTTCTACTAAATCCCATACTCCATTTGCCACTAGTATCTTCTTCATTCTTAATGCCCATAATGTGTAGTTCGTATTGTTTAGAACAGGGCATTGATATGATGATAACGGTATCGCGACTTCTCTATAAATAACATTGTTGTTTTCTTTTTTATCTCCCGTCATATCCTTTTGATTTGGTTTTCTTCTAAAACAAATATAAATGGCTTTTTCTTTTCACCAACGATGGCAGCGGCGGTTTATCTTTTCCAGCAACAATGGCGGTAGCGGTTTCTCTCTTCTTCTCTGTCAGCGGTTTCTCTTTCGCAAACCCTTTCTGAAGAACGATCTACTCCCGATCGGTTCTTCTCTTAATCGATTTCTCTTAATCGATTTGTCCTTATTGATCTACTCCCGATCAATTTCTTCTTTCTCTCTTCTCTGAATCAAGCCGTTTGCTCTGATACCAAATGTTGGATTGAATAGAACAATATAACCAAGAATTCTACTAACTTTATTGATAATTCACTTATTTTGGAAAGTACAAAACGCTACATATATATAGATACCGAAAAGGTATCTCTTGAACCATTGTGTTGGTTCGCTAAGTGTTATAACTATTCTAACAATTGTGACTTTTCATGAAGAGGTGTTTCTGAACCGACGCGACTGTTCGGTGGTGGTAGTTACCGGCGGTTGTGACTATTCACAATGGTTGCCATGGTTGCCAATCGACACCTCTCTTCCTAATCTCTTGACCCATACATAATTAAGACTAAACATAATCTAAATAATAATTATAAATACATTCCGATTATATCATTAATTTCAACATAATCTTCGACCGTTTCTGATTCTTTCATTCGAAGATTATCGAATTCACATCTGAGAGTTTGTAATCTAACCATCTTCACCTTTTCTTCTCCTTTGTACGTTTTCTGTAGCATGTCCCAGGCCTGTTTAGAAGTCTTTGAGAAAGATATTCTTTCGAATATCACTTCGTCCACTGCCTGATAAATAAAGAAGAGTGCCTTTCGATCTCTCTTCTTATTTTCTTTTAGATCATTTAGTTGTTGTGGTGTTAATGATGCCGTATCCAATGGTTCTACAAATCCGTTTTCAACAATATGCCAAAGGTCTTGTGACTCATACAACACCCTCATCTGAATATTCCATTGGTGATAGTTACGACCATTAAGTTTTGGAAGTTGAGGCTGTAACTCATTGGAACTAGACGCCATAGTGCTCTGATACCAGTTTGTTGGAACAAAGGTGAAGATACCATAAACACTTATATGTTTATTAATTGATTTTTGTACAAGATTACAATACTTAAAAACAGAATACATATGACTTATATATATATATCCGTTTTCAACAATATGCCAAAGGTCTTGTGACTCATACAACACCCTCATCTGAATATTCCATTGGTGATAGTTACGACCATTAAGTTTTGGAAGTTGAGGCTGTAACTCATTGGAACTAGACGCCATAGTGCTCTGATACCAGTTTGTTGGAACAAAGGTGAAGATACCATAAACACTTATATGTTTATTAATTGATTTTTGTACAAGATTACAATACTTAAAAACAGAATACATATGACTTATATATATATACAGGGAATAGTGAACCATTGTGACGGTTCATTAAACAGATGCGACTGTTGGAGATGACAGTTAATAAACTGTCTTTCTTTCTGAGGAGATAACAAACTCATAGGAAAACGTGGCTAGCTTACTTCAAACATGCATTATCTCTTATGATATGTTCACCTGAATCTGCTACATGTATCTTGTCAGTTTTTTTTTTCTTTTAATAGTTCAGCAAGAACGGACATTTTCTTCTACACGTTCACATGCATGTTATATTCCCACCTTTGGTATGTTCATCAATTTCGACCTAATACATTGCAGGCAGAAAGTGAACTGGTTAAAATTGATATTAATTGTCATATTCAAGGTGACATTGTGCTGGAGTGTATTAGCTTACATGATGACACAGGGCCTGAAAAGATGATGTATCGTGCCATGTTCAACACAGCATTTATCAAATCAAATATGCTGATGCTTAATCGTGATGAAATTGACTTATATTGGGATGCTAAGGATCAATTTCCTAAAGACTTCAGAGCTGAGGTATATTTCTTGACGACGACGTACCGACGTAGTTGTTAACTTGTTTTTATAGCATACCTCCCAACATAAGCTTTCATATTCGTTTTCATGCATACTTACGTACTATATATTTATATCTAAGTGATTTTTATCGGATGAAGCTTCTTTTCTCCGAAATGGACGCCGCAGCTTCTATGGTTCCTGTAGATTTGTCTTGTTTTGAGGAGGAGGGGCTCCCAATGGAAGCATTTGCTAAAGTTCAAGAAATGTTTAGCAGTGTGGATTGGCTTGTTCCTAAAAGTGATGCTGCTTTGAATAGGCTTCAGCAGATGGCTTTGTCAGATATCGTCCATGAAATGTTGGAGACTAGTTTACATCAAACAACTGAAGCTAGCAATTTACTTCAAACGCTTCCAAAAAGGAATGAGGATAAATCATCAGAAAACAAGTTAAAGAAATCTGGCACAGAAGCTGCTATGCACAAGGCAGAGGGCCAAACTGTTGGACCTAGAAGTGTTTCACTTCCCAGACAATTACCATCGTCAACACGATCACCTGCTCAATTACAAGCATCCTTTCATGGTACAAAATCTTTCTCCATGCCACCTCATATAATTTTCACATGTCCACATCCTTCTGTTTCTGAAAAGCTCCTGCGTGAAAGTGCAACATCTTCATCGGCTCCTCCTATCCCACCTTCCGGTCAACAAACTACAGGTGGTAACGTTGCACCTCCTCCACCCCCACCTCCTCCAGCGAAGAAGACAAGTGATGTACCTGGACCTCCTCACCCCCCTCCGCCTCCCGGTACTGGGAGTGGACCTCCTGCCCCACCAGCACCACCAGCACCACCAGCACCTCCATCAGCACCACCTCCCCCACCTCCTAAATCGCGTGCCACACCACCACCCCCTCCTCCAGCCGCAGCTGCTAATGGAAATGTGAAAGGAGGTGCTGCTCCACCTCCACCACCATCTCTTTCAAAAGGACCCAATGTGTCTGCTCCATCTCCCCCGCCTCCTGCATCTAAGGGGCGTACACTATCAAGGACAACTGCTGTGAAGAGTCAACCAGCAAAGAAGTTGAAGCCTTTGCATTGGTTAAAGTTAAATAAAGCAGCACAAGGAAGCTTGTGGGCTGAAGCCCAAAAATCTGGTGAAGCTGCAAGGTGGTTCTTTTTTTCTTGAAGGAGGATGACATCTCATACTAAGTTTTGCTTTTTTAATGTTCTCCATTTTCTTATGGTTCATGTGCATTAGGGCGCCGGAGATTGATATGTCGGAACTTGAACATCTCTTCTCAGCAGCAAACCCAAATTCCGACAAGGCCAAAGCAAAATCCAAAGCAACGAATAAACCCGAAAAAGTACAGCTGGTAAAATAATTTTCCTTCTCACTTTCATGCACTGAACATTTTTAAGAACCTTCTAGCTATGCTCACGGTTGAGGTTGGTAATTACTTGGGTTATTGTTTATTTGTTTGCTCTCAAGATTTCCACATTTACCTGTAATATCATTAAAGTCCAATGATGATAATGTTATTCTGTCTAAAAGAATTTTTGTTCAAGGTGCGATAAAGTGGCAAACGGAATGAGTTCAAAACATCTTTGAATGCAACATTGATTGATGTTTCACACTTATTGCAGATTGAGCATAGGCGGGCATATAACTGTGAGATCATGCTTTCAAAGGTGAAGACACCATTGCCTGAACTGATGGTAAGCTCAAAATATTTTTCATCTCATTTAGGATTACTATTAAATACAAGAATATGCTGATCAACATGAAAAAGGTGATTAGATTTCTATTATACTTTTATGTGTTTTCCAAGTTACCCGTACTCTTCTTCTCAATACTTACCAAACACAAACCTATTTAGCCCGTCTCTTTTATGTTATTTTCTATGTAGAATTCATCAAAAAGATAAAAGAAAAACTAAACACATGATAAATATCGTTAGACAAAAAATACATACAAAAACACAGGAGATTCTCATAAGTTGATGAAGTAGTTCATTCTTTATGTTCACAATCTCTCTTAAGCATGAAAAATACTAACTTTTATGAAGTAGAGCCAAGGAAATCCAATTAACCGAATATTTGAGAGCCAAAAAATTATGTTAGTGTGTTCAGTTAGTAGTATAAACCTTATCACTTTGTTGAAGGGGAAGGGGAATGGGAAGGGGAAGGAGGGAGAGGGGGGGGGGGGGGGTCGGAATAGAAAATTGTTGGTTGGCATCCAAATTGATAACACTCTTGATTTTGTGCAGCAGTGATCTTAACATACCATTATTCTGCATTCATGTGAGATGGGTTGAGTATGTGAACCACTAATGTCTGTTGGAGGGAGTGAACCATTTTACCATGTATCCTAGTAATTCGGGAGGGAAGGAACTACCCCCAATTGCTTTAGTAGGTGTAGGTTTGGCCAGAAGCAAACAAATTAACCATTATGTTTTTAATTAGCTTTACTCGAGGAAATCTTTGGTACTTTCTTTTACCCAGTGCCTTAATAATTTTCCAGAAAGCTAGCCACTAAATTCAGTATATGTTCTTTTTAATAGTCAAGAACCATATGGTTTTGATTCGAGCGATTCAGAGAGATTCGAGTGATTCAGATTCAACAAGGGAGAGAGATTCAAGCGTGATTTCAAAGACCCAAAATTCTAGGGCTCGTCTGGTTTTGATTCTTTTGAATACAACAATTGGTCGTATATAATTTTGATTTATTTTTTAAAAATAAATCCTTTAGATACGTTTTAGAAGCGTGTCTGAATATTTTTTTTTATTTAATTTTAAAATTTTTAATTTTTTTTATCTTTAGAGACGTTTAAAACAGCGTTACTAAAACTTGATCTTAGAGACGTTTTTTTTAAAAAAGCTTCTCTAAATCTTTTAGCAACATTTCTCATACCGTATAATTAGCTTTTAAATCTTTCCCTAAACATCATATGACCTTTAGTTACACTTCTCGTTTTTGTCATCTAAATCCTTCTCTATAATGTATATTTAGATACACTTCTAAAAGCTTCTCTAAATATTCCTTCTCTAAAGCCCCTTTTCTTTGTAGTGCATATAGTTTTCCCCTGTAAATATATTATTACTCATATGGATAATCCTTCAAGAGCTGAAACATTCCTTTTTGCATCATCCACTATATGTTGTATATCATCTTGTTCAGGTCAAACCTATTGAAATATTCTCGGGGTTTTAGTAACTTTCTCTTGAAGTTCTAGGAAAGACCATTGAATATCTATTATCAAAGCTTTTCCATGTAAAAATGTATTTCTATATTAGATGTAGAATTTATTTCCATTATGACATACTCCGAATATGTGCTCATTTCATCTTGCAGTTCTTAAGCGTATGTTTAAATCCTAATTTAGGTTGTCTAATAAAAACTTTTAATGCTTTAGTTGTGAAACTTAACAGGATTATGTCCTGGCTTTGGATGATTCAGCAATGGATGTTGATCAGGTGGATAACCTTATAAAGTTATGTCCTACCAAGGAGGAGATGGAGCTGATTAAGGTGTAATGTTAGTTGCGCCATTTATCAGGGTCAATGACAGAAAAAACCCTAAAGTTTGGTAGTAGCGGTGGCAGTAAAAAGCTTTATTTGCTGAAAACTGAATTTTGACATTTGATTCAGTTGCAAAGTCACACGAATCAACTGCCAAAGAACCCCCTAAAAGTCTAAAAGAAGTAGTCAAGTGCATCGCACATCTCTCCTTTTTACGATGTTTTCAGCACTTCAAGTTCTTAAAGTTGTTTTCAGATTAAGAATAATTCATGTTAAATGTCTATAATTACATAGATGAGGAAGTATGAACGGTCATGTGTAGTCCACATGCTTAATTTTGCGAGTTTCTCATTGATGCATGTCAAGTTACAAGGTTTAATTTGCAGCAATGAGAAGTTAAATTTAAATTACAACTGTCCAGACCTCGGGATCTTTTCTGCCATTAACCATTTAACCAGTTTAGTATTGACTATTGAGGTTACATGTTGTCAAAATCAAGCTAGTTTGTGTCTCTTGTTCTATATTTGTTTCGAGGTTTGTGGTCCATTGACTTATGTATCCACACCTTTTGTTCGTAGTATAACAGCATATTTTTCCACCCTGGCCTTATATCATCAGTATGTTGATGAAGTTGGGGACCACCAATTTGAAAACACTACAAGAAAAAGCTTGGTTAGTGACCAAAATATTAGTGACAACTTAAATTTTAGTCACTAACTATGAAGTTAGTGACAATGATAAAGGTCGTCATTAATTTTTGGTCACTAATATGAATTTTAGTGACAAAAAATAAATTTGGTCACTAAGTGGTCACTAAAAGTTGTGTTTTCTCATGGAATTCCTTTTGTGACATTGTGTTTCTTCACTATTGTGACCAAAAAATGGTGGTTACTATATTGAAATGATTAGTAACCAAGAAATGATGGTCACTAAATTGAATATGTTTGTGACAAAAAAAGTGGTCACTAAATGGGATTCATTAGTTGAAGATTGTATTAAGTTGGATGAGTTAATGACAAAAAAATTGGACACTAAATTAAAAGTGTTAGTGACAAAAAAAGTTGTCATTAAGTGTGATTCAATATTTGTAATTGAAATGATTAGTGACCAAAAAATGGTGGTCATTACATTGAAATTATTTAGTAACCAAGAAATAGTGGACACTAAATTCAATATGTTTATGACCAAAAAATAGTGGTCACTAGATGGTAATCATTAATCATAACATTGAAGGGTTAGTGACCAAAAATTATAGTAGAAATTAGTGACAATTTTTTTTTCTTCACATTTTATAATTAGTGACCACTTTCTTTTGTCACTAACAACTATTAACACTAGTGACCACATATTTGGTCACTAATGGATGCTAACGGACTTTAACGGAGCCGTTATCTTGAACTCAATTAGTGACCTATTTTGTGGTGGTCACTAATTTGATCACTAATTTAATCAAGTTAGTGACGACTTTCTCCATTTAGTGACGATATTTAGTGACCAAAATAGTCGTTACAAACACAATGACCACTCTATTTTTGTCACTAATTAGTGACCATTTTTGTATTTGGTCACTAACGCAAATCAGTGACGGACCTTTAGTGACGAAAAGTGACCACCCAAAATTTGGTCACTAAAATGCATTAGTGACCAATTTTATATTGTTAGTGACCAAATTTTTTTTGTCACTAAATAACAATTTTCTTGTAGTGAAATATGTTCACGATTCAACTCAATCATATGGATTTATTTCTGATTTCTCCTAACAGTTCTTCTTGGAGCTAATGAGAGTTCCACGTTCAGAAGCTAAGCTCAGAGTTTTCTCTTATAAGTTACAGTTTAGTACACAGGTCAGAAGATACTATTAGATGCATTTCCTGCTTCTTATAAGTACTGGATTTTAACTTGGTGTTCTTTTTGCAATTTAGGTTTCAGATCTTAGGACAAGCCTAAATGATGTAACAGGCAAGTTATCTGTTACTTTAATCTTGCAATTAGTCACTAACAATTTAATTGGATAAAATTTTACTTTTTTCATGTATGTTGATGGTGCTTATATCAGATCAGGAGTTCTGTGAAGTTGAGGAGGGTCATGCAGACAATTCTCTCTCTTGGCAATGCTTTGAACCAGGGAACTACAAGAGGTGAGTTATTAGTCGGCTTTTTAAGTATGTTGGCCTCCTAACAATTATGTGCAGAACCCGTTATCTTCAGTTGTTCTTAGCTCAATAATTCAATGGTTGCATTACGTTAGACGTGCTTGTGATCCCTTACAGTTGCGAAGTACCTGTTCTTCCCATCTTTTCTATTTATTGTACTTAATCTAATAATTTCACAGATTTATGGTTTTTCTTCTGTTTCTCGAATACCGTTCGCCAAATGAGTTGAAGAGAACTCTCTTTTATTTTAGCTCATATCACCTAATTATAAGAGCATCCCAATGCCAAAGATTGCTATCCAACTTAGCAACATTAACTTCAAAACCAGTACACTTAACTCTATGCATGCATTTGAACTGTGTGTAGTTTTGTCTTAACAATGTTGTTAAGTTTGATCTCGATATAGTTAATCAATTAGCTTCATAAACAATTCACACTTAGATTAGCAACTGGAGTTGGTAATGATTATGAGAATGTCTTTGCTTGTAGCAAGTGTATTTAGTCACTCAAATTAATGTAGATGTCGTAACTTTTGACTAGATCTCAGGGACAAGGTTTACGTGATTTACTGTTATTATATATCGAGTTTCTCTTTTCTCAAGCCGGGGTCTATTTGGAAACTGCCTCTAGACCTATCAGCTCATCATCTGTTGCGTCTCCATTGTGTGGGACCTGGTAACCGTGACCATGGCAACATGGCAAGGTCGAATACATGACTCTTGGTAGGTTTGGTGTCACCCTTTTAAATACTGACACTCCACCTTGATACCAAATCCACAAACGTATCAACCAAGTTAAGATCATGAAGATGAGATAGGTAACACTACGACTCACATCCTAACGAGTCGGCATGGCCATCACCCGTCAACATGAAAATCCAAAAGAATATGCCATACCTCAAACCCAACCAAGACCAATTCTCAACTCAACCAAATACAATGCTCCACAACAATCCACCCCCACCACTTTGTGGCACTAATACTTGAGCAACTGGATGAGCTTCGAGCAATGCTCGAACTTTGCGGGAGTTGATGAGCTTGAACTTTGAGAGTAATATTACTTTATCTTCATGCATAGCTACAAGAAGAGATTATCTTACGTGTATTTGCTTTGTCCTTGAGTTGAAGGTCAAATTCTTAGCAAGGTGAATTGCACTCTCGATGTCGCAGTCACTACCACCGAATCTTGGACAAAATCCTGATCACTCTTCAAGTATAGAGCCTCCTTTACCGCCTTTACTACAGTAATGAGCTTTGTCTCCATAATAGACAATGTTACCAAGTCTGCAACCTTGCCCACCAACTGATAGTTGTTACACAAATTTGAACACGTACCCCGAGATTGATTTACACTTGTTCTGTCCCCTGCATAATCTGAGGCACGGTAACTGATCAAATTGCCCTCACCATGATTTCCTAGAATATTAGGCCTTGTGTGAAGTTCTCTTCAGATACCCCAAAATTGTCTTTATGGCTTCTCAATGCGTTATACTAGGGTTTAACATGTGCTTTCTAACGATGCCAACTGCTTGAGTTAAATTTGGGCTTGTACAGACCATGATATACATCAAACTTCCCACAACACTAGCGTATCGTATCTTGTTCACATCTACCTGTTGCAGCTCCAAACCGTTCACTGCAACGATCGACAACAAGATCCGAATGGACGTGTGTCGTACAACGGGGGACAAATATATTATCATACTCAATCCCATTTCTCTATGAAGACCCTTTGGCAACAAGTCTGGCCTTATACGTTTCATCATCATTGACTTATGAATACCATTTGCAACCTATCGAGCGGTTCTCGATGGTGGCACCAACATCCAAGTCTCATTCTTGGCCAAATACTGCATCTCTTCTTGTATGACATTCTTCCACAAGGAGCTATCACGTACTCATAGCCTCCTTAAAATCAATGGGTTCTTCATGAACAACATTCAATGCGTAATCAAGTTGTTCATCGAAGCTCAAGTTTGCATAATCCCATTCTCTGAGTCTATTAGACATGCGCTGAGTGCGTTGGTCCGCACTAACCGACTCTACACCACTGTTCATATTTACCGGAGCTCCACCTTGATTGGATAATAGTAGATGACATTGAACTATATTCAATCACGGTTTTTGGTTGTGGTTGCCTGATGGGGACTGAAGATATCAGAGGAGTCACATACTTATATTCAATGGGCTCTGAAGCATCTGGATTGTAACCTTCACCATTTGGACCATTGTGCCGTAAAGAAGTGTAACACGTGACATGAGGGAATAATCTTCTTTGTCTCAAGCACCCAAATTTTGTAGCCTTTGGCCCCTTTTGGATAACCTGGAAAAATTCCACGGATTGCACGTAGATCTAGTTTGGCTTTTCTCGTCTGATGCGTGAACATGGGAGAACCTAATATTTGAAGTATGTTAAACTGACTCGCCTGTTACCCCTCTATTCAGGAATTTTCCCATCAATGACGATCACGAGATTCTGTTTATTATGGGTAGGCAGATGAGAAGGGACTGGACACAACTGAACTCGACAGAATTGTATGGACAAGAGTGAGGTAGGTGGGTGAAAGAACTTTGGAATGTTTTATGGTATTACTTTGACATAGGTAGTTTACTAATTACCAATTTTGACCCATATCCCTAATTTTTGTCCCACTCGGTCCTATGTAGTCTAGTCTATTGTTGTGTCAAACGTGGGACAAGTTTTTTTTTGTTGTTCCGTCCTGTTCCGCGCACCAAACGCACCTAATGTGAGCACTAGTGGCCAATGTCTCTGCTTAGATCCCCTTTCAGAGACATGTTGTTAGTCTCATACATCTCGCTTTCTCCAACAACATTTTGTTCATATTCTACAAAACACGATTTGATTTAAGGTCTCGAAGTGCGGTGAAATGTCACTGCTGAATACCTTTTGATTAGCAATAATTGAGGAACTCAGTATCTTTGTATTCACCGCCATTACCGATATGAGCACCTTTAGTTTCTGTCCTATTTAACGCTCCATGTGAGCTAACCAAATCTTGAATTTTTCGAAGGACTTAGAATTGTGTTTCATGATGTATACCCACACACCTTTCTGGAGTAATCATCTATGGACAAAATAAAATAATGGCACCATCGAGAGATGGGATGGAAGTCCACCCCAAACATTTGTTTACACGTAATCAAGTACTCCCTTGGATATATGCTTTCTAGCACCAAAGGATACCCGAGTCTGCTTGCCCTACACACAATTAGATTCAAGGTCATTAAGCTTTGTACATGTGAGCTCTTCCTCAGTTGTGTTCGATTTTGGTTCGTTGTGGAAGCATCATCTCTGTTCCAGATTTTGATTTCGAAATGAATTTTCTTTTTCTTTGTTCTTCATCTGTTTTCTTTTTGTTAGGGTTAGAAACATATATATCCCAGACATAAAAAATGTATGTAAAACAATGTAATGTAATGGAATGCATATATTCATTCCCACACCCTCCCATATTCATTCCCACTCCCTCCTATATTCATTCCCATTTTCATTTTCATTCCTTAAAACGAACCAAACGCACCCTTAGACTCTTAGTTGGCCTATCAACAAAGTAAAGCTTATATCAACAAAAGCAATGATAGGTCAAACTTTGGTCATCGATTCCAAAGTCCAAATTGGTTCTTCTTGATTCCATGATTCCACGGTTGGCAAAACGATTCAAGATTCCACGATTCCTACTCATCAGAGTTGATTCCTGCTCGATTCCTCCTAACATATTCGATTGTGCATCTTCGATTCCTTCTATTGCTTATCTTGATATGTATTAGGCATACAATCTATAAGGTTATATATATACCTATATATATTCGTATTTATTTTTTGAACCTAATTTTTTTTACCACTTTACCAACGCGATAACCGCGATCTCAAATCACGGTCTCGATCGTGTTTTTCGTAATCGACCCCATTAACTGCTTAGCTATAAATTCTTCTCTGAAGTATGACCGAGGTGTAGATGCCATAAATGATCAACTACCAACTTCTTCGAGCTATTTTCTTCCACATAAGTTTTCCTTATCATTGTTTTGCCCTTCACGATGTACAAGTTATTTGCTGTTAACTTCCCCTTTAGATCAATGATCACCATGGTGATTCTCACTCCATTTCAACATGGAGTTAAGATCACCATCGTGATTCTCACTCCATCATCAACAAATGTGGTCTTGCAACCATGATTTTCAAATTGACCTACTGAGAGAAATGATGTTGAAATAGTGTGAACATACCCCACGCCTGTAATCGTGAAATCGTTCCGTTGAACATCTTCATCCGGATTGATCTAACATCCATCGCCTTGCATGCCATATTATCTCCCATCAAGATGTTGCTCCCTTCCCTAGCCTCAAAGGTCGAACATGAGCCTCTATCCAGTGTCATATGGAACGACGTGACCGATTCCAACACCTACTAGCGATCAAATTAATATAAACTCTTATTTGCACACAAGACGTTAATCACAAGGCATGAAGCACCATCACCATCCTCCTTTTTGATCCTAGGACAATCTTTGACCCAATGGTCCGGTTGCTTGCAATAATTTCATTTCCCTCTCTTCTTTGACTTACACCTCACTTATGGCTTTCTTGAAACAGAAGGCCCTCTAGACTTTTCTCTTCTTTTCGCATCACCCACACCTCACTCACCGAATAGCCTTTGACTACTACCGGCACTCGTGCTCTCATTACCCAATACCTTAATATGCTTTCTGATATCTTCAATGAGAATACCTATCTTAACATCGCTCAATATAATGGTATCCCTCCCATAGATCATGTTAAAGATAACAATAAGATCATTGCCATATGCTCTTCCTCCTGTTTCACTTCTGATGCTTTCATATTCATGATCAAATCATCAAAATATTGTTAAAATAGTAAGCTAGACAAGTCAAGATAATTAATTATATTTATATCATTTATGTATTCATGTTGTAACAGATGCGTTGGTTGGAATGGATGTAACTGCCATCCTTTGAACCGTCACATCCCTCTGTTGGTGTCTTTTAGATTGTATAAATAGGGTTAAATCGGGTCTCTGTAAGTTAGTTGGATAATCAATAAAAAGTGGTATATTTATGTGTATATTGCATCTTACTGTGTTCTCCAACACATTGGTATCAGAGCTAATTCATCCACGGCTTCAAACACTACAAACAACAATACGCTACAACCTCAATTACCGAAATTAACAGGGAGAAATTACCATCACTGGAATATACAAATGAGAGTATTTTACGAATCGCAGGAACTTTGGAACATTGTTGAAAACGGCTACACAGAATTGGTTCAAATAGAAGGAACAACGCCCGAACAAATCCTCAAAGATAAAGAAAAGAGGAGAAAAGATAGAAAAGCACTGTTCTTCATATTTCAGGCAGTGGATGAAAATATTTTCGAACGTATTTCTGCTTCAAGAACAGCAAAGGAAGCGTGGGACACCCTCTATAGTACATATCGTGGAGAAGAACGAGTGAAAATAGTAAGATTGCAGACCTTGAGATGTGAGTTCGATAACATAAAGATGAAGGAAACCGAAAGCGTAGAAGAATATTATAACCGAGTGATAGTTTTGCTGAATCAAATGCGATTGAACGGCGAAACGATCGAAGATCGAAAAGTGGTAGAGAAAATTCTGAGGAGTTTAACAAGAAAGTTCGAATATATCGTTGTAGCAATCGAAGAATCGAAAGATATATCCGAACTCTCTCTCGAAAATCTGCTAGGGATATTACAATCACACGAACTAAGAATTAAACAATTCGATGCACAATCGTTAGAACACGCATTCCAATTGCAATCCAGTAATCAAGGGTACTCAAGTGAAAGACGTAACGATCAAAGTGTGAATAATAAAGGAAAGGGTCGAGGTAAACCGCTTTCGCAGATTCAATGCTATCACTGTCAAAATTTCGGACATACGGTACGTTTTTGTAAGAAAAGAATCGCAGATGAAAGAAACGGTACAACTTTTATGCACATGGAAGAAACCACGGAAGATGAGTCTATGTTCATGTTGTTAGAAGTGCAAGAGCAATCCTCGAACGAAGTATGGTACTTGGATAGTGGTTGCAACAATCATATGTCATGTCAGGAAACAAAGAATTATTTGTTTCAATTGATGATTCGGCAAGAAGAGAAGTACGAACAGGAGATGACAAGAAACTCGATGTACATGGAAATGGTGACATCCTAATTAAAACTAGCAAAGGAAGTAAGAAGATTCCAAATGTATATTACGTATCTGGTCTTAAACACAATCTACTTAGTGTTGGGCAACTTCTACAAAAAGGCTATGACATACACTTCTCAAATGGAGCAGTAGAAGTCAAAGATGGAAACAAGAAACTCCTAGTAAAGGTACCCATGTCTATTAATAAAATGTTTCCTATTCGATTTCAAGATGAACACTTATTTACCTTTAATATAATAAGTTAAAACCCTTCACTATTATGGAACCACCGCTATGGCCATGTCAATTTCGACTCTTTATCATATATGTGTCGACATAACATGGTTCGCGGGATGCCTAGCATAAGCAAAACAAATGAAATTTGTGAAGGATGCACACTGGGAAAACACACAAGGGAAGCATTCCCACATGAAAAAGCATGGCGAGCATCAAAGGTACTAGAACTAGTCCACTCAGACGTATGTGGACCAATGAGGACGGTCTCAATACGAGGAAGCAAATATATATTAACATTCATTGACGATTATAGCAGAAAGATTTGGACATATTTCTTGAAAGAAAAGGCAGAGGTATTTGGGACGTTTGTTGCGTTTAAAGCATTCGTCGAAAATCAAAGTGATCAAAGGATAAAATGCTTGAGAACCGACTGTGGAGGAGAATTTAATTCGAATCAATTCTAAGGTTTTTTGAAGGATAACGGAATCCATCATCAACTCACTACACGATACACCCCCCAACAAAATGGGGTAGCCGAGAGAAAAAATCGAAGCCTACTAGAGATGGCAAGGAGCATGCTTAAGAGTAAGAAACTACCTGATATGTTTTGGGCAGAAGCAGTGGCATATGCTGCATATTTGATGAATAGAGCGTCCACCAAAGCCCTTGAAAGTGTTACTCCTCAAGAAGCATGGTGCGGACATAAACCAGGAGTAGGTCACCTTAGAACGTTTGGTTGTTTGGCCTATTCCCATGTCCCTGAACAAAGAAGAAGCAAACTCGATGATAGGTCGGAAAAGGTAATATTTGTGGGTTATAGCGATCAATCTAAAGCATACAAGCTGTATAATCCCCACACCAAACGAGTAATAATAAGTAGGGATGTTCTATTCGATGAAGACAAAATCTGGGACGGACCCATCGAGAATAAAGATGGAATTCAAGTAGAGATAAAAGATGATGACATTACAAATCCCGTAAATGAAGACCACGAAGATGGAACTGATCTGCCATCACCACCTATTACCCCTCATTCAAATCTGGACACGGGCTCCTCTCCATCATCATCGAGCCCCGGATCTTCACCAAGAAAATATAGGAATTTGAGAGATCTGTATGAAACCACTCAAAGATTGGATTTGGAAGACATATCAGATTTTGTACTCTTTGCTGATGCAGATCCAGTACACTACGAAGAAGCTTGCAAGGACAAGAAATGGCAACATGCAATGGATGAAGAAATCAAGGCGATAGAATAGAGCGGTACGTGGAATTTAGTGGAACTACCTAAAGGTCACAAATCAATTGGTGTGAAGTGGATATATAAAACTAAGTTAAATGAGAAGGGAGCGATTGAAAAACTCAAGGCAAGGTTAGTGGTTAAAGGGTAGAAACAAAAACATGGGATAGACTTTTAGGATGTATTTGCTCCTGTAATTCGAATGGAGACTATCAGATTAGTCTTGGCAGTGGCTTCTTACAAGGGCTGGACTGTGCATCAAATGGACGTTAAGTCCGCATTTCTGAATGGATTTCTCGAAGAAGACGTTTACATAGACCAACCCCAGGGGTATATTAAAGAAGGGAACAAAAACAAAGTGTGTCACTTGAGGAAAGCGTTGTATGGCCTAAATACTTCCTCGAAAACGGGTTCAAAAAGTGTGCGTATGAACACACTCTCTTCATCAAAGACGTCGAAGGTATGTTTCTTGTTGTTTGCATCTATGTTGATGATCTTGTCTTTACCGGGAACTCGATTGAGATGATACAAGCATTTAAGAATTCCATGAAAGAGGAGTTTGAAATGACCGATATGGGGTTGCTTCATTACTTCTTGGGCATTGAGGTAAAACAAGATGAATGTGGAATCATGATTTCTCAACAGAAATATGCTAAAGACATATTAATTAGATTTAATATGATCGATTCTGACCCTGCATCAACCCCTATGGAGTTTGGACTGAAATTAACGAAGGATAACCCGGAAGAGTATGTGGATCCTAAGTTGTATCGAAGTGCAGTAGGTAGTTTAATGTATCTAACTACCACTCGTCCATACATCATGTTTTCAGCTAGTGTGATTAGTAGATATATGGAGAATCTGAAACGAAGTCATTGGGAAGCGGTGAAAAGGATACTATGCTTCGTAAAGATGACGATCAACCACGGTATCATGTATGGCAAGATTCAAGATGCAAATCTGAAAGGATTTTGTGATAGTGACTTTGGAAGCAACCTTGATGACAGCAGAAGCATAACCGGGTATGTTTTCAGTCTCGGCTCCGGTGCTATATCATGGCAGTCGAAGAAACAGAAGACTGTTGCCTTGTCATCCGCTGAGGCGGAATATATGGCCCTCTCTATGGCTGGTTGTCAAGCCTTGTGGTTGAGGGGTGTTTTGAAAGATCTAAGGATGGAACAGACTACTGCAACTAAAATCGCGTGCGACAACAAATCAGCAATTGCTTTAACAAAGAACCCGGTCTTCCATGGTAAAAGCAAGCACATCAGGATTAAGTACCACTTCATATGGGAATTAGTTCAAAATAAAGAAGTCGAAGTGGATTTCTGTGGAACCAAGGAACAGGTTGCCGATATACTAACCAAAGCTCTACAAGTTGGAGGTTTCGAGTACTTTAAGAAGGAGCTTGGAATGAAAGATGTCTAGCTTACGGGGGAATGTTAAAATAGTAAGCTAGACAAGTCAAGATAATTAATTATATTTATATCATTTATGTATTCATGTTGTAACAGATGCGTTGGTTGGAATGGATGTAACTGCCATCCTTTGAACCGTCACATCCCTCTGTTGGTGTCTTTTAGATTGTATAAATAGGGTTAAATTGGGTCTCTGTAAGTTAGTTGGATAATCAATAAAAAGTGGTATATTTATGTGTATATTGCATCTTACTGTGTTCTCCAACAAATATGTCATATGTTCTTGAACTGTTGTCCCCTTTTTCATCTTGATAGTGTAGAATATCTTCATCAAGATCAACCGGTTTGTGAGAGACTTCTTTGAGTAAAGTTCTTCAACATTTTCCTACATACCATGTAGGAAAATAACCACCACAATACGAACAATAAAATAACCACCACAAATGTGTGTCTAAAAGATGACAAGCAAAAAGAACAATAACCACCACAATACGATGCAAAGAAGAGCTACTGACGAAAACAATAACAACATGAGGATTTAGCGTGGTTCCACTATCGCCGAGGTAGTGTACATCCACAGAGGAGAGATGGTGGTTCACATATTATTACCTAAAGAGAATACAGTAAGTGATTATGAATTACAAGCTCCAAATGTTTCCATTTGATGAAATGTAACCCTAAGAACTCTCCCTTACTTTTTCTCTCAAGTATTAAATGTAGGAGGATAAAAGCATAAAGATTAAATGACCAAAGCCCTAGTTATTTAATACCTCTAATCCGTACACGACCTAGTTACGTACCGTAGGTCACCTGGCAAGGTCGCCCATGTCCTAAACTCCAGCCGCTCTTGCTGCTCAGGCACTACGGAAAACATCAGGAGGTCTACGCAATGTGGCCATCTCACATCCCAGGTCCCATTCGACTTGGCCACCTCGCAAAATGGGTACTTTAGTTCATCCGTTGCTTCTCGATCCTGTGCGACCTGGTAGCCGTGACTATGGCAACATGCCAAGGTCGCATACACTCTTGGTGGGTTTGGTTTCACCCCTTTAAACCATGACACTGGACCACTAGCTTGGACTGCGACAATTGTGTTTTTGGACTAACTTGATTTTGGTTTTAGGTGCTGCTGTTGGGTTCAAATTGGATAGCCTCCTGAAGCTTAACGAAACACGTGCCAGGAACAACAAAATGACTCTGATGCATTATCTTTGTAAGGTAGATTTTTTTGTTTATTTATGTTTTTTTGCAATAAATATATGTCCCTTGCCATCTAGTTTATCACATAAAGTTGGTGTCATCTGTTGGTACGTGCGAGTGCACCGAGTGGTGTCATCTGATGGAAAATAACATATTAGAGATCTATATCCTCAAACCATGGGAACGACCTCTGTCCTTACTCTGGAGAACCCAAGGCCATGGCTAATTAACATGTATAAATGATGAGAGGTACTTTAGGTCATGTCAGTTCAGTTGGTGGTTGCTTCTCAACTCTTTATTTTGTTAAGAGGGAGAAATCGTTCTTTTACTTTAGTTCATGGTATCTCTACTGGATATCTTAGGTGCTTGCAGACAAACTACCGGAACTCCTAGATTTTTCCAAGGAACTTGGCAGTTTGGAACCTGCATCAAAGGTAATCTTGGTGGAATTCACATTTTTTCAATGAAAGTTACGTGAGTTTCATTTTTGTTGATTGCATTAATCATTTTATTCCAGATACAACTAAAAATCTTGGCAGAAGAAATGCAAGCTATCACCAAAGGACTGGAGAAAGTAGTCCATGAAAAGAAATTGTGTAAAAAAGATGGACATGTGTCTAAACGTTTCCGCAAGGTAAGCACATAAGGTTAACAAGAGTTGTAATCTAGTTATTATAGTAACTGATTATATTTTGATGAACACAGCTCACAGGCTTTGTGTTTCATCTAAGATGCAAAGTATTTAGGAGGAAGTTGTCTGATAGTTGCAATGATAAGGAAGATGATTGAATATGTATCATAATGTTATATCTCCTTTCATACTTTATACTGAAGCGTAACTGGCTTATTTTGGTTTTCCATGGTCAGTCGCTGAAAAAATTTCTTGCTTCCGCGGAAGGTGAAGTGAAGTCCCTGGCCTCACTGTACTCTGGGGTGGTATGTATAAAAAGTTCTTGTACATACAAAGGCTGTTATAACTTATCAACATTGTCGTAAAGCTGCACTGTTTTTATAGGGTAAAAGTGTGGATGCTTTGATTCTTTACTTTGGAGAAGATCCTGCTCGGTGCCCATATGAACAAGGTAATCATCCAAAAGACTGAAATGCTAATATCTACATTTCTATTGGCATCTTAATGTGCTTCCTTTCACCTCTAAGTTAGGTATGTTAATTATTATGGAATTGCACATTGAATCGAGGCTTAGACTTATGGAACCTCAGTGTCAACCTTTTAAGGTGTAGGTTGAAGTGCTTACACTATTCATTGCAGTTGTTGGAACTGCTATATATTAATCACACTTCTAAGCACCACTTGGATGCTGATTTTATGTTACAAAGCTTAAAAAGGAAAAAAAGAAAGGGGAAAGAGGGAGGGGTTGGATTCCAAGGCATAAACTGGAAGGGCATTTAACATGAGCTATGATCATTACATGAGTTCCATTGTGACAGTCGGAAGCTGTGATGGAGGTATGTCCTTTGATGAGGTCAACAGAGGATTCCTGTCAATTTGTAGGCAGTCTGACATGCTCCAAGTCCCTGTGATATAGATTCTGGTTTCAAACACCCTTATTTGTCCCTAAACAAAACTCAACTAGCTTTACTACAAGTCTCCTCCACAGAGGAAGGTGCAGGATAGAAGGAGATGTATCCAACTACAATGGGTAATCTGACTGATGGACTGCTCTGGTATAGTCCTTGACACATCTATAAACCCAAAATATCCTTCTTACCCAGAAAATTGGGCATGAAAGAAAAAGAACATCAATTATGAATAGATACAAATGCGTTATCATCTGCCTTTTGATGCTTCACTAAAACTGCTGCTATAGATTATCAGGTCAAATTGTTGTGCAATGCGTCTTTGTCTAGCACACAAGTGGGCTCAATATTGATATCGTTCTTTAAAGTTCTTCATCCATAATTCTATGCATGTTTCGTATCACATGCAGAAAGCACAATTGACCGGAGTTCAAGTTGCATTGTCAAAATGGAAGAGCATTCAACTTGTTAGATAAGTAATGCTCCATTCCAAAATAACAGACTGCACATTCAACTTTTTGATGGTGAAACTTTTCTTTTCAAGTTCAAAATTAATCTGAAATTTCTTAAGCTTTGAGAAACAACCTGATGAAAACCAACCTGCATAAACAGTTCTATATATGAGAAAACCTAGTTCAAAGATATCCAAATGTTCGGTAGGGGAGGGTTCAAGGGAGAATGGTCAAAAGGTCGAGAATGTGAGAATACGAAAAAAACAGATGAAAAAGTATATTAAAAAGGCACCATATTTATAGAAGTAGGATTCTAGGAGACATCCTTTTTTATCTGGAAACAAATAAATTGCTTCAACCTTCAAATGCTGAAACAGTTGCTAGTTGAGTCACTAGAGAGAAACATATACTTCTTTAGATACCCAAACATTTAGACGTTAATCTACTTACTAACCAGAGAAAAAGCATGCATTTCTTACTTTGTAACATAATACAGTGCAACGTATAAAGGACCTACTTTCCTGATATTATCTTCAGGTGATCACAGTCCATTTCCACTTCCTCTAAGAAATTCCATGTTATGATATTCTTTTCAGTTGTTTCAACTTTGCTTCTCTTTGTGAGAATGTTTAATCAAGCCCATGAAGAAAACTGCAAGCAAATAGAGGCGGAGAAGAAGAAGGCACAGAAGGAAGCTGAACAAGAAAGGAAGGAACATGAAAGGTTGAAACTACAGAAGGAAGCTGAAAAAGAAAAGAAGGAAACTACAAGTGGTAAGGTCGGGCCTCCTCCTGCGAACAAGTATAAGATTTTGGAATGTTTCGGATGTTTGGGATGTTTAGACTTTATGTTTGAACTTATTTTGTACGTAACCCAATATAGGAAGGGTTAGCGTTGGGTTATTATTTGCATTTAAACTTGTAAGTCTTCTGTTGTGACACGGTTTTATTAGCCGTTATATTTTTTGTATTATCTATATATTAACGTGACACAATTCATTTGAATTGTAAAAATGAGGGTGTTACATAAGCAATTATTACTGTAATTAATCAAGAATTGGTTGTTTAAAGATATTAGCATAACTTCCTTATTTGTCTCATTTTTTTTCAAATATAATTTTATCAATAAACAAACACCCAATTTGTTTCTCTTTGATGCTAATCACCACCGATTTTCATAACCAGGAAAAAGAAAGGCTTCATTCTAACGGATGACTTTTGCCATAAAACCCAAGGATGTGACGATGTTCGTAGTGGTGTTTACAACGATAGATGTAGTTTTAATTTTGATGGGTGACTTGGTGTTTACTGTGGTGTTCACAATGGTAGGTCGAGTTTTAGTTTTATGAGTTACTTAGTGTCCATAGTGGATGCACAAGGTTCAAAATGTTTTCACAAAATGATAGGTCTATTTTTAAGTTTTGATTGTTATTTGGGGTTCACGTGTGTTCACAATTGTTCACTCGTTTTCATGAGTTTATAGGTGGAGATGATACCAAGAGTCTAGTGAATGAACATGTTCACCTTGTGTTCACAATTATTCACATGTTTTTATGGGCTTTGTGTTGTGTGTATGTGTATGTTACATTGATAACTGAAGAGGAAAAATAAGATAAGAGTGACCAGGGAGGCAAGAGTTAAAAGGAGAGAGAAGATTGTTAAGAGGACAAATGAGTTAATAATCCATCAATTGGCATTTCATTTAAATATAATTGGTTTTATTTATATAAAAAACAAAAACGAAAAAACCCTATTTATTAGTAGCCTCGATTTATATTGTTTAGTGGTATAAATTATATTATCAAATATGTATTTCGTCAATGGACCTGTTCATCAATATATATCTAATATGTATGCAAACATATATGCATTGATGCATATACTCATTTAAATTTATTAGTGTATATGTATCAATGAATATAGAAGTTCTCACGATTTTCGAATGTTTTATGGTTCTCACATGAACAACCCAGTATATATACATATCACACTCTCATCATTCCTCTGAAATAGATCACCCACTGAAATCATATATCACACAGTCTCATTTTCATCGTTAAACTAGATTACAAGATGAAATCCTTCCTCACTCTCATCCCTAAACAAGAAATTAAAATAAGGGATGAGAATGAAATCCGTTCTTCGAGGGGACATGACAAGACAGAACGGGACAAAACTCACTATCCCATGTTTGGCATGACATTGGATAGGACAAAAACTCACTCTCCCACGTTTTGTACGACATGAGACAGGGACAAGGACTAGGACCGGGTGGGAAAGGATGAGACAAAAATGGCTTTTTCTTCTTCCACCAAAATAAGTGAAACAACATGGGACAAGATCAAGAGAGAAACTAAAAAATTACCGATCTACCCTCATCTGATATATAAACCTAACATGTTATTTGTTTTAATGTTCATCACCACCCATCACCGTCGCCGCCATCATCGGGGGCCACCGCCGACCACCTCCACCTCTTCTTCCACTATAACAACCTACTGCACCACCTCCACAACCACCGCTCGTCGCCACCACCACTACCATCCTCGACCACCTCCACCTCTGTAACACCCGTAATTAATTTTAGGTAAGAATAATTCCAAGTCAATGTAGAAATCAATCTTTCAAGAGAAATAGAAGAAATAGGACTTAGAGTGAATCCTATATTTTATAGTCTTGTTGTATGGAGAATTCAAATACGAATCCAACATTCCTTTCCGGAGCAAAAACGGAGTTAAAACTAATAAGTTATGGCCAAAACAACGTTCGATACACTCTCGGCTATTGTGACAACGATTGTGACACTGTCACTATAGCATGTCACAATCGCCATCCTGAGCGATTGTGACGCGCATATAGGGTGTAAATGAGATGAGACAACTCGCGAGCTACTCGAGATCGACTCGGTCAAAACTCGGTCAACACTCGACTCGAATAGGCTCTACTCGACATACTAACGAGTCGAGCCGAGCAACCTAATACTCGACTCGATAAGCTCGTGAGATACTCAAATATATATATATATATATTATATAGTTTATATTATAATTATAATGTAAAAAAATTTAATAATAGTTATTTTAACACAACACATTAATATTAAGATAATAAATGAAAATTGAAAATTAAATTTTAAAACCAAAAACTCTTAAAAAAAAGGAGGTAATTGAAAATTTTGAATCATAAACACATTTCCAATTTTCATTAAAAAAGAAATTAAAACCCTAGAATCCATATTTCCAATTCCAGCCGCCTCTCACTTTCTCACTTTCAATTTCCAGCAATCCAGCCGCTTCATCCCTTATCAGGACCTCTCTCTCTGTGTGTTGGCCGGCGACAACAACAACCAGACTTCCTTTGCCGCTGACTGGATTTCAGTTGTCGCCGACGACGACCGGACTTCCTTACGCCGCCGCCGACGGACTTCTTTCCGTCGACGAAATCTCTTTCTGTGGAAACGAGTTGCTCCTTTTTCCTTGTATGTTGCTCCTTTTTCCTTGTATGTTCTAGTTTATATTAAATTTTATAAATTTTGTATGGATATATAACTTAAATTTGTATCGATTAAATTTTGTAAATTTCTCCTTATATGTTGCTCGTGTTTCCTTGCATGGATATATACACAGACTTGTAAATTTTGTGAACTATAAAAGCAGATTTGGGATGGATATATGAAATCAGTAAGAAATCAGACTTGATATTCTCTAGGATGGATATACGAAATCAGACTTGCTACTTTTTGTGACCAATTTGGTTATTTATTTAATGTTTTAGTTGGAGCCTGTTTTAGTTGGAATATGAATATTTTAGTTGGAGCATGTTTTAATTTGGTTACTTACTAAGTTACTAATGTTTTAGTTGGACTGTGTTATTTACTTACTAAGTTTGAGCCTTTTTAGTTGAATTATGTTATTTACTTGCTAAGTTATTTAAATAAGCATTTATAATTCTAGAGATGTCTAGTGGACTACAAATATCTTCTACGACAGTTGGTGCTTCAAATGAAGATGTACATGTGAATGTTGATGAGGGATCAAATGAGGATGTGTCTATCGAGATTAATGAAGAGCCTTGTGAACCCCTTAACACTGAAAATAAAGAAGCGAAGCCTGATAACCCTTTTCATAATTCCAAAAGACCAAGAAGATCAAAAGTGTCGGATGAATTCTTTGAACCTGAAATGATAAAAAAAATCAATGGAAAGTAAAGTGAAAGTATTGTAAAACTGCCCTTTCTCTTTCGAAATCTAAGAGCACTACCCATATGCATCGATATTTGGAATCTTGTCTTATGAAAGCGAAACATGCGAGACAACAAAAATTGATTAATTTTTTGCCATCTGATTCAAGCACCGGTACAAATCAATCTGGATTTGTTAGTGCTTTACATAATGGGAAACTTGACATTTTAAAGATGCGAGAGGGGATAGCCCATTGGATCAGTATACATGAGCATCCTTTCAGTATTGTAGAGGAGGAAGGCTTTAACTTGCTGATGAAAAGAGGAATACTTGAACGGAACCGTGTATCCCGAGTTACTATTAGAGCAGACTCTTACAAAGTCTATGAGTTTGAGAAGAAAAAACTAAAAGATTTGTTCAAGAGAGTGGAACGAATAAGTTTGACTACAGATTTGTGGAAGTCAAAGCCACAACAAATTGAATACATGGTGATTACTGCTCATTTTGTGGATCTTGATTGGAAGCTTCAAAAGAGGGTGATTAACTTTGTTCATTTGCCTCCTCCACGTAAGAGGGCAAATATAGCCGATTGCATCTTAACTTGCCTAAAGGAGTGGGAAATTGAGGACAAAGTAAGTTTTGATTTGCTTAATATAGTGTGTATATGTGTTTTATTTTATTTATGTTTTGTGTTCTAATAAAGCTTAATTTTTGTTTTTACAATTTATGTGGATAATGCATCTGCAAATGATTCTTGTATTACAATTTTGAAGGACAATTTTGAAGGACAATTTTGAATCAAATGGGAGGCTTATTTGCGGTGGAAGATTGTTTCATGTCCGATGTTGTGCCTGCATTCTCAACATTATGGTTCAACATGGTCTTCAACAAGTGAAGGACATTATCGAGAAAGTTCATGACACTGTTAATTACTTGAACTCAAGTGATGCACGTCTCAAGCGTTTTGGTGAACTTGTAAGCCAATACAACATGAAGCATCGAAAGCTAGTTCTTGAATGCAAGACACGTTGGAATTCAACATACGACATGTTAGATTGTGCCATCAAGTTTAGACAGGTATTTCCTCGATATGCTTTGCATGACCGTAATTATACTTCTTGTCCCGATGAAGAGGAGTGGGGTAAAATTGCAAAATTGCTTGATATATTGAAAGTGTTTAAAGATGCTACTAACTCAATATCCGGTTCTGAATATCCAACTTCTAACTTGTTTCTTGCTGAAGTACAAAGGATTAAAGTTATGTTGGATAAATAATGACAGTCGAACGATGATTTTTTTAAAACTATGGTAGAGTACATGAAAGTGAGATTTGATAAATATTGGGGGGAATGTAACATGTTAATGTCGATAGGAACCGTGTTAGACCCTAGACTGAAAATGAGAGCTATAGAGATTGCATGGCCCAAAATGTTTCCTCTAACTGTAGCTCGGGAAAATATTAACAGAGTCAAGGAGGTTATGTATGAGTTTTTTGATGAATATGTGAGAATGTATTCTTCTTTTATCGTGGATGAAAGTGGAGAGTATGAATTTGGACCAAATACTTGTGAAGGAAATGATGGGTCTAGTGGTTTATCTGAACTTTTGTTAGATGTGTTTAGTGGGGAGACATCGGTAACCCGTGTGAAATCTGAGCTTGATATGTATCTAGAAGAGGGGTGTATTTTTAGTCAAGACCACAAGTTTAATGTCTTAGCTTGGTAGAAGGAACATTCAAACAAGTTTTGAATTTTGTCTAGAATGGCTATAAATATCTTGGTCGTTCCTATCACTACCGTGGCTTCGGAGGCAACTTTTAGTGCCGGTGGTCGTGTAATAGATCCTTATAGAGCTTCTCTTGCTTAGAAAACGGTGCAAATGTTGATGTGCACGGGTGATTGGTGTAGATCCCTCCATGGAGTGAAAAGGAAGAATAAGGTAAATTTCTAAATATCTTTAGTTATTTATATTCACTTTTAATAAGTATACTAATTTGTTTTTGTTTTTGTTTTTATTGTAGGAGAGTGAAGAACAACCAAAGGAAATATGCATTTCAATACCATCAAAGGAACCCGACAATTGAATTCAAATGAGATCGATTTTAACTTATCGTGTTTTGATAGATTTATAATGTAGTTGATTTTAGTATCGTAATTTTCGTGACTTTGTTTTGAATTTTGTTGTAACTTGCAACTAGTTTCGCTTTTATTTTGTGTTTGGTTGTAAACTACAAATTTTCTGGAATTTTTTTGCTGCTAATGTACGTTTATTTTCTGGATCTTTTTTGGTGCTAAAAAAACGAGTTCGAGCTTGATTCGAGTTCGAGTTCGAGCTTGGTTCGAGTTCGATCTTGGTTCGAGTTCGAGCTTGGTTCGAGTTCGAGCTTGATTCGAGCTTGAAACGAGTTCGAGTTCGAGCTCGAGCTTGGGAGTTTGTTATCGAGTCGAGTTCGATCTTGAATTTCCACTACTCGTGATCTTTCGAGTCGCGTTCGAGCTTGAGATTCTTATTTCGAGTTCGAGTCAATCTTACTGATACTCGAGCTCGACTCGCATCATTTACACCCCTAATCGCATATGGGTACCAGAGTGTTAAAAATGTGATTTTTCAGCTTTGTTCTCATTTGTCACTTCTCAAACTCTATCCATCCTCTTTCAAATCAGTTCTTTTCCACCTAGTTCGAACCCTAACTCATTTTGGGGATATTTTTGTGGAAATCAAAGTGTTCCTTCATCATCAAAGTTTGTGATTTCAACCTCAAGTGTTAGATCAAGTGCTCATCCTCATTCGTTGAGATTTCTATGATTTTGTGGTTTTGCTCAAAATCTAAATAGTGAGTTCATCATTCTCTTTTCTAAACTTTTATGTGAGTTGGAAATACTTCATCAATGACTTCCTAGTGTTGATGTTTCTCAAATTTCGGTTTGGATGATTTTGGAGAAATTAGGTCAAATTAGAGTTTTTGGCCAAAATGGAGATTTTGATATAAGATGTTTGGGGAATGATTCTAAACACTTGGATAGGTGTATTTATGGTTGGAAACTTGTGGATCTAGGTTTTGGAGGTTTTGGTTTGAAGACCCAAGTTTCTTCAAAGGAGCTCAAGTTGGGGAAAAATCTAGATTTAACTTTAATCTAGCAAGGTGATTTCAAGTTGATTTGTGAAAACGTTGTACTTGCCAAAAATGTCTATTTTCAAGTGTTTATGTATTTTACATGAAATTATCTATTGTTGAGTTATTTGGTGGGTTTTGATTGAGGCTGTACCTAGGCATGGAAATGGGGCGGGGACCTCAATCCTCATCCCCGTCCCCAATCCTTCATCCTCATCCCTATCCCCATCCCCAACGGGAAACGGGGATTTTCTTTTTCCGTTTATGTAAGTTAATTAAATCAAATATATGAGACACCGCACATGTTTAAATATCACATATTTTCAATAAACCTAAAATCGAAATAAATGTAATTTAGTATAAAAATCACAACATCATATAATAATTAATAACTTAAAACCAAAAGAAATTCAACCGAATTCGGGAAAAAAAAACTTAACTTCAAACGTACCAAAAAATATCGAGTAAGATTCAAAACCATATCGAGTAATTGTATTTTGATTGACATCCAAAATACATACTAACATCCAAAAAATAGCAATTTTATATTATAAACCTAGTTAGGAAATAGGAAATTATGAATTACCGATTTAGTTTAAATAAATAATATATCAAATATTAATTAATTAAAATATAAAACGGGGATGGGGCGGGGCAGGGAGTGCGATACCCGTCCCCGTCCCCATCCCCGGTTTGAGACAAACGGGGATCCTCGTCCCCATCCCCGATCGGGGGGGGGGGGGGGGTTGGACCGGGTTCCCCGACGGGTCGGGGAAAATTTCCATGCCTAGCTGTACCGATGGTTCGCCTCTGTCTTTGAGGTGTTTAACTTTAAAAACCTTGTAAAACACTTACATTTAGGATTTGTGGGCGATTTGATAAATGAATCATAAATGAAAGTGTTTTGGCGATTTATTGTGTAAATGGGGGTTTATTTGGTAAAAATGCCTTTTAACGTTTGTTGGAAATATGCATGGTTGTGTTATGGAATGTTTTTGAAAGTACCAATGTGTGGGTCATTGGGTTTTGGTCATTCCTGACTTTGTGAACATTTTGGAAACTATAAATCTCTTTTGGTTTTGGGGAAAAGATGTATTTCAAGTATTTTGATGAGTAAGTCTTAGGCATTGTCATTTTAACGATTTATTTTACGATTGTAAATGCACTTTTAGTGTGTGTTTTGAAAAGATCAATGGCATAAACTTGATTAGAAAATGATTTGTCCCCATCTAAGTTGTGTTGGAGTTTATTCACATATTTGGAGCATGTTTTGGCATAAACATTGGTCGATTGTGTTTTATTTCATTTCATTGCTTTTAACAAATTGTCTCCTGGTTAATTGAACTTGTGGCTCGGTATTTGACTATGTTGGATTTTGGGGAAATTGTATAGTTTTGACAGCTCAACGTAGAGTTTTGGTCATAATTTATATTTGTTTGAGATTTAAGTGTTTTAAGTGTGTGTGTCATTCATTTGGTATCACTACGTCCAATGGTGGAACACTAGTTTTCCCCACTGAGGCACAGATCGGCATCAACGGTATGGTGTAAGTCCCCCGTGTTAATAGAATCATTACGTCCGATGATAGAACGCAAGTTTTCCACATTGATGCACGGTTAGGCATCGACGGTATGGTATAAGTACTACGTGCTAGTACACATCGTTGGATGAGGATAACTCAACGTAAGGGCCTTTAATAGCTGAAGTTGACATTCCATGGGTGTACGTTTAAAGATACCGAGCTCGACATCCAATGTGTGTATTTTATATGAGTTGGTCTTAATAACATAGTATGTGGCTTACTTTGTGTTTCGCCACATTATATGGAATCGGGTCTCCCTCGTCACCGAAAGGTGTTGTTTTGGGTATTGAGTTTTAGTATCCACATTTTCGGTGACGTATTGTATATGTGGATTAATATCCATGATTTTTTTGGGTTGAGTATAATGCCCCACCCATGTTTTGGGTATTTCGGGATCCCGATCATTATTTGTGTTTTCATAAATTGGGAGTCGATTTATATTCACGTTTTGAGTGGGTTTTGGTAGGGGTGCTCACGGGTTGGGTTGATCGGGTTGAGGGCGTTTCAACAACCCAACTCAATGTTGGCGGTTTGAGAATTTTCAACCCCACCCAACCCAAACAAAAGTGCAACCCAACCCAACCCCACCCCACCCGTTCGGGTTGATCGGTTTGGTCGGGTTGATCGGGTTGTGTTTAAACAAAGTAAAAACAATATTGAAAACGCAAAAATATGGAAATTTTTCTTTAAAATACGATTCATCATTCAAAAAAATATACGAGTTCATTAAATATTTTGGTATTACATATAACTTTCCAATAATGTCCTCTTATGAGTTCCATTGCTCGTTATTGCCAAGTTGTTTTTGGTAACGTATACATATTAAATGGAAATATAAATAATTTTAGAGAAGTCTCTAAAACGTTTATCGGGTTATCGGGTTATCGGGTTGGTCGGGTTACTTTGAGTCTAACCCAATATCAACCCAATAGATTCGGGTTGTCCTAATTTTGTATCGATTATATGTCGGTTTACCTCGGGTTGATTTTTTTCCCGGTTGGTCGGGTTGGGTTGATTGGGTTAGTCGGGTTGGTCGGTTTTTTGAGCACCCCTAGGTTTTGGGTTGAATTTACTTCATGAAAGAATGTTTTGCATTGGGCGTTCATCTTTGAAAAGGCATATTTTTGGAAACATGTCATTTGCATATTTAAAGTAAATCGTTTTGAAAGTTACATTATTTCATTTTTATGATATATCTATTTATGATGAAAACTCTTGAACTCACTAGGCGTTAGCCTAACCTTTTTAGTTGTCGGCATGTGCAACAGGTTTCGGCTGGGAATAGTCCTAGTGATACCGGGAAGAGAGGAGTGATAGTTGTGCACTCGGGAAGTGAATAACTTAGTGAAGTTTTCTGCATTTGTCCGGGTAGAGCAACTTGTATTTAGGTCAAGTAACACCCGACTTCGATTTAGAACTTGTATAATTCTGGAGTTTATAATTTTTGAGGTTAACCATAGATTTTTAAATTTGAGGTATATTGAGTTTTGATTTGTAGGAGGACATTTTGTCCTTTATTGGATGTTATATCGAAATTTTTAATTAGTTGCTCTTACCAAATTTGAGGGTGTTACAACCTCCACCTCCACCGATCACTACCACCCATCGCGCCACCACCACCATCGGTGGGCATCGGTGGGCATCGATGGGCATCGGTGGGCATCGGTGGGCATCGCCGGCCACCGCCACCTCTTCCTCCACTACAACAACCTCCTCCACCACCTCCACAACCATTGCTCGTCGCCACCACTACCATCGTCGACCATCTCCACCCTCCACCGATCACCGCCACCACCACCACCGACGATCATCGTAGCCACCGCTAACCACCGCGTGGCAACCTCCACCTCTTCCTCCACTACAATAATCATCAATCAATCTCCACAACCATCGTCAATCGCCACTACTATCTTCAACCACCTCCATCTCCATAACCACCGATCACTACCACCCATCGCCGCCTACCACCACCTATACCTCTGCCACATCGGCCACAACTACCTCCTCCACCACCAATGTCCACCATCTTCACCTCCTCTACAACCACCATCGTTCACCAAGCATCCATCGCCTTTACCTCCAGATGTCGCTGCAACCATGCCTCCGCCAATTCATAAAGATCTTCCAAATTGAATCAAACATAGTATTTCCTTGGTATAAATTGTTTTTTTCTCGAACTACTATCAATTATTTCAGATACTTCATTAAAATTTCGTACCATTATTCATGTATATGAAAATTGTATAAAAAACTAAAAATGCTTATAAATTAAATGATTTAAATATATACTTTATTTGTGTCATTTATAACTATTATATGATTTATAAAATCATCAAACAACTTTTAGGGGCTTGTCTAATATTGTCCTATCTAGTCCTATTCAATACCAAACACCAGACATTTGTCATGTCCAGTCATGTCCTATCCCGTCCGATACCAAACGCTACCTAAGGGATCGTTTACCAGACGCTTACGGGGTTAGCATTTACCGACAAGAAATATCACTCTAACTTACTTTATTGGGTAACATTCGCGACCACTAAAATGAATTGTTGATAAGCGTTTTAAACACGAAAAGTGCTTACCAAGTAAGAGTATTTTTTCTTACTTAATGGGTAAGACTCCCGGTCCTTGTTATGCCTCTTACCCGGTAAGATTCTCGATCAATATCATGCTTATTTGGTAAGGTAAGTGACACTTGGTAAGAACTTACCCGGTAAGATTCTCGATCAATGTCAACTACAACTTCAGAATTTTATAAAAAACATAAACATGACATTGATATACATATATATATATATATATATATATATATATGGTTAGATTCAGGGGAAAATCGCAAAAAATGATAAACTAAGAAACAACCTAATAACCATTTATTTGTACGGTATGCACATGTGCATACAAGTAAATTGTAAGTGATTTTCCGGGTATGTACATGTGCATACCATACAAATGAACGGTTATTAAAATATTCCTCAATTTTTCATTTTTAGGGGTTTTTTTGCCTTAACCTCTCTCTCTCTCTCTCTCTCTCTATATATATATATATATACATACATACATACATACATATATATATATAGCGTTAGGTTTCGATGAGAATGAAAGTTATGATGAGAATGGTAACAAAGGACCTGTTGGGAACTGAAGATTCTACTAAGTGTAGTTACTACTGCTAGTACAAGTGTAGTTACTACTGCCAGAACAAGTTGAAGATTAATACTGCTAAGTGTTACTACTGCTAGTAGAATTACTACTGCTAGTTAAAGTTAGTACTGCTTGAACAAAGTTAGTACTGCTTAGCTAGTTAGTACTGCTAGTAGTTAGTACTGCTTGAAGTTAATGCTGCTAGTTGAAGTTAATGCTGCTGAACATTATTAGTGCTGCTAAAGAGATCCGAATGGAATGTACTACAGCTGGATATACTGAAGATATACTTAGAAGATATACATGGAAGATATACTGAAGATTTGTTTATACTTTGTAATTATCTTTTTATCAGTATATATATAGAATGTTTAGAATAGATAGAAATAACTTTGGATAATCGTTTTTCTTGAGAGAAAAATCAGCCTCAAGGCATAGATCCTAATTCTAGAGAAGTAGAATTCGTATTGGTGAGCCTGTTCATCAATATTGAGGTTGAGTGTGTAATCTTGTAGTTTTAAGCATTCAATACAAGTTTACTGTTTGATAATTATATACTGTTTTTGATTACTGTTTTATCAAATATCAAAGTGTTTTTCCGCAACTTCTTTGATATTAGTTTCTGAGTATTAATTCTTGTTAAGAATTCGATCCTGACAAGTGGTATCAGAGCCAAATTCTCTCAGAAACAGTTATTCATCATGGAAAATCTTACAGAATCAAGCAGTACTTTGGTCTCAAAAGTTCCAATGCTCAGATCCAATGAATTTGACATGTTGAAAATCAGAATCAAGCAATATATTCTCCTCACAGATTACTCTATGTGGGACATCATTGAGAATGGCCCATCTGATGGAGGAAAGATTGGCGAAGATGGCAAAAGAACTCCTCCAAAGACAGATACAGACAGGAAATCAAGACAGACAGAGATGAAAGCCTTGAGCACACTGCTCTTGGCCATTCCAAATGAGTATCAACACCAATTCTGCAATTGTACTGATGCACAGATGCTCTGGAATGCTCTAGAGAAGAGATTCTCAGGTACTAAAAGTACCAAGAGAAATCAAAAGGCAATCTTAAAACAACAGTATGAAAACTTCATCTCAACTAAGAATGAGTCCATGACTCAAACTTTTGACAGGTTTAATAAACTAATTGGTGAACTAGCTACTATGGGAGTACAGATTGATCAAGATGATGTGAACAGAAAGTTCTTAAGGTCCCTTGGAGATGAATGGACTATGTACACTGTGTCATTCAGACAGAATGATCAGTTGGAAGACAAAGAACTTGATGATCTGTACAATAATCTTAGAGTATTTGAAGCTGAGGTGGAGGCAAAGAAGAAGCCTTCTGGATATGTTCATAATGCTGCACTCCTATCAGCATCAATTGATTCTACTGCTAACCCTGAATCAGTTAATGCTGCTAATGGATCAAATTTAGATAAAGGCACTGATTATGTAGTTGAAGCTCTTCTTTCTAATCATGGAAATTCTTCTTTGATCAATGATGACTTAGAACAACTTCATCCTGATGATCTGGAAGAGATGGATATTAAATGGCAGATGGCCATGCTCTCCATGAGGGTTAAAAAGTTTATAAAGAGGACTGGAAGAAACAACTTCTCACAAAGAAGAGAAGATGGAGCAGGGTTTGATAAATCAAAGGTAGAATGCTACAAATGCCATCTGAAGGGACATTTTGCTAGAGAATGCAGAAGTGGAATGTCTCACAACAACAACCATCAACAAGCTCAATCTGGAAGCTTCAATAACAACAGAAACTCTGCTCAAGCCCTTGTTTCTCAACAAGGAATGGGGTTTGATTGGAGTGATCAAGCAGAAGAAGCTATTCAGAATCAAGCTCTTATGGCTAAAGTATCTGATCTCCCATCTGAGGTAAGTTCTAATCTCTGCTCTAAAACTTGCATAGACACTGTTAAAAGGTACAGGGATCACAATCAGAAGATGAGTGATGACCTGAAGAGACTAGAAAAGGATATAAAAGACTATGTGAGGATAGTAGAGAGATTTGAAGATCAAATCAAAGGTTTTCAAGCCAATGAACTACAACACTCATATGACACTAATTACTGGCAGTGGGAGAAAAAGGATTTAGAACTTAAACTGACCAAATCTAAAGAGGAGAGTGAAAAACTGAAAGAGGAGTTAACCAAAGTTAAGCTTGATGTAGAAAAGTTTTCCAATGCTTCTAAAGCAATGGACTCCTTACTGCAAAATCAGATTCATGATAAATTAAGAAGAGGAATTGGGTATAATGCCACACCTCCACCATATAACAACAATTACATTCCTCCTACTTCAGACCTGTTAGACACCAAAGATAGGAAGGACTTGCCTGAGGGAGCCACTGAAATAGATCCCTTAGATGAGGTAATTGTTGAGGATAAGACTGAGAAAGAGGTTGGCAAGAGTAAGGAGAACAAGGTGAGTGGTGAGATTTCTATAGAAAACAACATTATCACCAATGAGGATTGTGGAAGGGCTTGGATCAAATCCAAGAACATAGAGAAGACAGAGGAAAAGTCTGGTAAGGTCCATTATAAACAGACCACAGTTGTGAATCCAGGTCCTTGCAAACAGTGTGCTTGTAAGAAGAATAAGCCCCAAAAATAGGACAAAAAGAGGGGAAATCAAAGAAACTGGAATAATCAATGGGCACATAAACAAGGGGTTGATCTGAGTAAAATCAATAGACCAAAACCTTGTTTTATCTGTGGCAAATTGAATCATCTTGCAAAATTCTGTTATTTCAATCCTATGAACCAAAGAATGAATTTCCAAAGATCCATGCAAAAATCCTTTGGTTATAAGAAAATTGAAAAGAACCATGTGGCTAAGAAAACTGTTAAAACTAAAAGCCACATGAAGAAAAAGTATTCTGTTAAAGAAAGTGTCAATATGTGGATTCCTAAAAGCAATAAAACTGTTAGTACTGCTATCACAAATAGTGCTGCTGACAATGATAGTGCTGCTAGAAGTAATACTACTGCTAACAATGTTAATGCTGCTAACAAGGTTAGTACTGCTAAACCTGTTAGTACTGCTACACCTGTTAGTACTGCTAACTCTGTTAGTACTTCTAAGGTTAGTACTGCTTCTAGTGTTGATTCTGCTAAGCCAATCATATTGACAAAGTACTCTAATAAAGAGTGCTCTGAGTTTAAAAACCTCATTAAAAAGGAATGTAAATACTTTGATGAGAAAGGAAGACCCAAGATCACTTTGGCTTGGGTCCCTAATCATACTAATTGATTTATCTAATGTGCAGGGCAACCAACAGCTCAAGAGAAAGAGCATTTGGCATGTTGATAGTGGTTGCTCTAGGCACATGACAGGCAACATATCATGTCTTCAGGATTTCACACATATCAATGGAGGACATGTTGCATTTGGAGACAATCTTACTGGTGGTAAGATAAGTGGAAAAGGTAATGTCACCAAAGGTAAGATGACATTTGAGGATGTCTACTATGTTGATCAATTAAAGTACAACCTGTTAAGTGTATCACAGGTTTGTGACAAACAACATAGTATATTATTTACTAATACTGAGTGTATGATCCTTGCTCCAGGGTTCAAGGTAGTTGATGAAAACATGATACTACTTAGAACTCCTAGGAAGGACAATGTTTACTGTCTTGATTTGGACAATGTTGATAGTGATTCATCTTTAAATTGTCTTGTTTCAAAAGCTTCTATAGATGAATCCTCCCTTTGGCACAGAAGGATGTGTCACATGAATTTCAAGACTATGAACAATCTTGTTAAAAATAACCTTGTAAGAGGTTTACCTTCAAAAGTCTTTTCATGTGATGATCATTGTGTTGCTTGTCTTAAAGGCAAACAACACAAAACTTCTCATAAGACCAAAGAGTTAACTTCTGTTTCTTCTTGTCTCCAGTTATTGCATATGGATCTATTTGGTCCTACAAATGTTATGAGTATAGGAAAGAAATCTTACTGCTTGGTTATTGTTGATGATTACTCCAGATTTACTTGGGTATATTTTCTAAGGACTAAGGATGAAACAAGTGGTCTTATCAAATCCTTTATTCTAAGAATTGAAAACCAAACTAATCAAAGAGTAAAAGTCATTAGATCAGATAATGGAACTGAATTTAAAAATCATGATTTAAACACTTTTTGTGAAGGAAAAGGTATTGAGAGACAATATAGTGCTCCTAGGACTCCTCAACAGAATGGTGTTGCTGAAAGGAGAAATAGGACACTAATAGAGGCTGCTAGATCTCTGTTGGCTGATTCAAAATTGCCAATTACATTCTGGGCTGAAGCAGTTAATACTGCTTGTTATGTCCAAAACAGAGTTCTAGTGGTCAAGCAAAAGAACAAGACCCCATATGAGCTTTTAAATCAAAGAAAACCTTTTATTGGTTTCTTCAAACCTTTTGGGTGTCCTTGTACAATTCTAAATACCAAATCTCACTTAGGTAAGTTTGATAGCAAAGCAGATGATGGATTTCTTGTTGGATATTCATCTCAGAGTAGGGCCTACAGAGTTTTTAACTCTTCTTCTAGAATAATTGAAGAAAGTGACAATGTCAAATGCAATGAGAACACACCAAATCCTGTTGGGTCTGGACCTCAATGGCTATTTGACATTGATTCACTAACTAACTCTTTTGGTTTCAGTAATGAGTATACAGGAACAGATGGTGGAGAATCAGAGATCACACAAGTTCAAGAAAGTATATCTAAATCTGTGATTTTTCCCATATCCACAGTAAATGAAGACTGTGAAAAGGAATCATTTACTGAACCAAGTCAGAGTGAAGAAGACACTAGAGATGAGGAGACTCAAGAATCAGAAGTGACATCTGAAGACACTTCAGTTGAGTTGCATGACTCTAATCTAGAGGCTGGACTGAATGAAGAACCTAGTCATAACACCAGAGTTCAAAAGAATCATCCTCCACAGCTGGTAATAGGAGATATCTCTTCTCCCATGATGACTAGACATCAAAGCAGGCTTCAGGAAATGCAAGATCAACAGCATACAGTGCTCTCATGTTTTCTATCCCAGCTTGAGCCTAAAAAGGCACATGATGCTATGAAAGAATCTAGCTGGATAGAAGCAATGCAAGAAGAATTGTTACAGTTCAAGCTACAAGATGTGTGGGATCTAGTAGAAGAAGAAGAAACAATTTGTGCTCAGAAGGAGGAAACCAGTGACTGATGCTCCCAAAAAGGGGGAGATCAACATGGAAGAAGCATCAAGGGAAGGGGAGATTGATAAAGAGAGAGTTGAAGTTGAGGGGGAGAAGGAAGCAGAAACAGAAAGAGGTTCAGTACAAAAAGAAGCAGAAACTGTTAATGCTGCTGAAACCTCACAAGCAGCAGTAACAGAGTTAACACCAACAGAAATTGAAGTAGCTGAAGTGCTAATCAAAGCTAAGAATGACACTCCCAAAGCAAAGGGAGTGGTCATAAATGAAGGGAGAGACAGAAAATCAGAACAGAAAGACAAAGCTGCAGAATCAAAGAATAAGGGAAAAGAAAAGATAGTGGAATCTGATCAACCAATCAAGAAGCAAAGGTTGGTTGAATCAGATGAAGCTTTAGCAAGGAAAATGCAGAAGGAGATGGAAAAAGAAGAAAGAGCTCAGGTGGAGAAGGACAGGGAAATGGCAAAGGCTTTAGCTGCTGAGCTAAATAAAGCCTATCAAAAGGGGCTTGAAACTGAAAAGGCTAAACAAAGGGCTATAAGTCTGAGAAAGGCTATGATGGCTAATACAAGTGCAAAGAAAAGAAGACCTTCACAAACTTACCTTGCCACTCAGGAAAGAAACAAAATGGTAACTTTCTTGAGGAGTGCAATTGGGGTAAAGAAAGAAATATTTGTGAAGATGGGTTTTGATCAAATCAGAGAGCTCTATGAAAAAGAAATGGGGAATCTGAAGAGCAATGAAAAGAAAAGAGTAGAGTTTGAAAAGAAGGCCAAGGAGAGTAATGATATAGATATGAATCAACCATTCCCTGAAAGTGAAGAGGGAACTCCTATCAAAGAAATGGCAAGGGAAAAGGAAGAAAAGAAGAAGGAAGTTACTCTAGTACAGGTTCAAAAGACTTTGAAAAGAACCAAGATGATGGCCAAAAGAAAGAAAGATAAGAAGCCTAGAGTAGAAGAAGAACAAAATGTTACTGAAGAAGAAGTGGCACCTGAGTCATCAAGCCAGCAAGGGTCATCAATCAAAAATGATGTAAGCTTATATATGGTAGTGATGGACAAAGTGCCTGAACCAATTTCTGCAGAACCTGTTGGAGTTAAGCCACCTGAGATCATTCACTGGGATGTACTGACAATGGATGGGAAAGATTACATCAGACTCAAGAGGAAGGGTGATAAGTATGAAGTATTCAACACTTGGGTCAAGATTGTCAGAACATGCTCTAGATCTGATATAGAAGAGATGTTTGACATAGGAATTAAGCTGTATGCAGATCATCTGAATACTCTAGGAATTTCTCTTACAAAACTGGTGATGGAGTATCTATGCATGATGTTCAAACCTGAAGAAGTGGACCAGGTCATCAAGAGTGTGTTTAAAGAAGTCACAAGTTGGACTCTATATGAAACTAGTGGAGTATATGCAGTGACTTTGGATAGAAATCACACAGAATACTTCCTAGTGGATAGAGTATATAATCACACCAGACTGAAGGTTCATGCCATGCTAAAGAAGAAGCTGGGTTGTGCACCAAATTCAGAAATGGCCAAGTATCTAATTCAGAGGATAATCAATCAGAGTTTGGGACTGAATCCAGACTTAGGAGCATGATCTTGGAAGTTTTGGGAGCATCAAAAAGAGCATCAAAAAGAGCATCTGGAAGAATATCTGAAGAACTTGACTTCTCTTCTAAAAGTCAAGTTAGGGGGAGATTGTTGGGAACTGAAGATTCTACTAAGTGTAGTTACTACTGCTAGTACAAGTGTAGTTACTACTGCCAGAACAAGTTGAAGATTAATACTGCTAAGTGTTACTACTGCTAGTAGAATTACTACTGCTAGTTAAAGTTAGTACTGCTTGAACAAAGTTAGTACTGCTTAGCTAGTTAGTACTGCTAGTAGTTAGTACTGCTTGAAGTTAATGCTGCTAGTTGAAGTTAATGCTGCTGAACATTATTAGTGCTGCTAAAGAGATCCGAATGGAATGTACTACAGCTGGATATACTGAAGATATACTTAGAAGATATACATGGAAGATATACTGAAGATTTGTTTATACTTTGTAATTATCTTTTTATCAGTATATATATAGAATGTTTAGAATAGATAGAAATAACTTTGGATAATCGTTTTTCTTGAGAGAAAAATCAGCCTCAAGGCATAGATCCTAATTCTAGAGAAGTAGAATTCGTATTGGTGAGCCTGTTCATCAATATTGAGGTTGAGTGTGTAATCTTGTAGTTTTAAGCATTCAATACAAGTTTACTGTTTGATAATTATATACTGTTTTTGATTACTGTTTTATCAAATATCAAAGTGTTTTTCCGCAACTTCTTTGATATTAGTTTCTGAGTATTAATTCTTGTTAAGAATTCGATCCTGACAGGACCTCCACCCTTAGATAAATCCTAATTGAATATCAACACTAATGATGTAACACCCTAAAAATGGGCTAACAAAAATTTCCGGAAAATGGAAATGTGGTATATAAAATGCCACAGCACGAGCCTCCGAAAAATGGGGAAATATGGTTTGCCTGTTTAAATTACAGTTTGTAATTATAAGGAAAATAAACAACAACCTATTAATCTAATTCCTTAAACAGAAATAAGATTACAAAAGGGATGTCGCCTATAGTCCCACAAAAATCTTCCCAAAAAGTGCGCCCACTTGCACCTTCCCAAGCTCACACGGTCCGCCTAAACCTTCTTAGATGCGGCAACACTAGAACCTGAGATACATGTAAACAACAAACAAGTGTTAGGCCAAAAAGCCTAGTGAGGTTGTATGACAAGTGATAGATTCATGAATATTCGGTACATGATTTTTACCAATCATAGTCACCAATTCCGGAATAAATGGGGGAGACCCATAACACCAATCAAATAACACCCAAGAGATGATATACCCTAGTGTTCACTACCACGAGTGACACCACAAGGCCCGACACATTTGGGGGTACAACTAAGCATTGTCCCAAATGGCGGGGGTCTAGGTACATACCAACACGGTGACACCCAAGACTATGTCCTCCTAGTGTCTATTAGAGTTGGTTCATCCACACGACTCATTTATAACCAAAGGAGCAATTTCATCCTTATAAAACGTATACAACACCATTGTACATTATATGGTCCAAGTATACATATTCATGAGACATGTAGATGCAAGATGTGTAACATTTCCTATCATTCATTGATATGCATTTAACCATAAATAAGATTCATTCACCATATGAATAGTTCCTAACACTTTGAATGACTACACCTTAGAGTTATATGAGGATATATCCATCCCCCAACTTGCTCATTTTAACAATATTTACATACTCCTACATACCAAAGTTACCCCTTCATAACCCATAGAAGTGGTTTTGATGGAGATTTATTGCACCCACCAAACTCTAATGTATTAATGGAAGAGAGAGTGTGAAAGTTAGTGAAAATCGCCTCCAAGAATGCTCCCAACCGAACCCTAAATCTAATTTTGTGAAAGTGTGAAATGAAAATGAGATGGAGGGTTTTTTTTGTTGGATCAGTAATTGTATTCAAGATTAAAATGTTATGAGGGGTCTTAATTGTAAATGTTTATATTCTCCTAGGGAGTACTTTAGTAGTATTTTAGGCTGGGCCTTGCCTTGGTCATGTGGACAAATAAGGCATAGTTTCTTTGTTAATCCATAGGGCAATCATTTGAATATCTCACGTACAAGGTAGTGATTTTACACCAAGAACACACACACATTGAGCATTCGACGACTACAAGAGATATATGATTATATTGATCGATTCTTCTTTATCTCTTATCTTTATTGTGTTGTGATGTTATTTATCAACTAATTTCTGGGTATAACATTTGGTATCAGAGCCAAAGAATCAAGATTTTGGATTGAAAAGTTGTTTTTCGAAAACTTCACTTTGTGAAGATCGATTTTATGATATGTGGTGTTTTTTAGCATAAAAAGGATTTGATTTGGTGCGTATGAAGTTATAGAACAACTTTAGATTGCCTATTCTTATTTAAAAACATCAATAGATTGCCATTTTGATGATTTTTGAAGGTTTTTGTTCATATGGAGGCCGAACACTGTTTCATTAGATTCAGTGCACATGAGTTGTGTTTGATAATTAATGTTGATTAGGGTTTTCTTGAAATACATTGGTGGATGTATTGTGTGAGTTTTTGCACTGTATTTTAACCATTTGCTATGTTTTTGGATCAAAAGTCGAAGTACAAGGAAGTGCTTATGATGAAATCGCAAGTTCTTTGAAGAACTCACAAGAATTCTAATTCTCGCAGACTGTTGAATGTTTTAAGTATAGGATTCACACGTATTTACATTGCGAAAACCTCAGGATTCGCTAGTTCATTATCTACGAAAGATAGAACTCGCAGGAATCTTAAAATTTGAATTTCTTTCTAAGTACAGGTTTCGCAGATACCTTGTCTGAGAATGCTAAAGAACTTGTAGACCATTAGCTTACGAATTCCCCAAGATTCTTGAGTAGTGTTTACGAATCCCTGAACCTTAACTTCTAAAACTTTCACCAAGTATAGAACTCACAGGTTCTTAAAATCAATACATAATCAGGTTGCGAAAGTTAATCTACGAAAGTTGAAGTGAAAAGTTCAAAATATTCTAAGTCTAGGATTCGTGAATCAATAGTTTGCGAATTCTTTCTTACGAATTCTTTGTTGTGCTAATTGTGAAAAGTTGCAATCTGAAAACTTTTTTTTTGAAGTATAGAACTCGCTAGCCTATACTCTGCGAATTCTACTTGTGAAGACTTGCATTCTGAAAATATTCTAAGGGAACGATTCGCTGACTATTGCTTTGCGAATTGTCAAGGTTTCGCAGGTTCTCTGTTTGCGAATTCTAGGTTTTTCAGTTATATTGTTTGTGAATAATACCTGTCTGCGAATTCTACTCATTCTGTTTGCGAATTCTGAAGTGTTTTCTTCCTTTTGCGAATCTTTCTGTGATTCCTGTAACTTGCGAACTCTACACTTGAGCATATTTAGAAAATTATTTTTTTGGAAAATTTTGAGTGTAGATTATAATCCAATTCTTGATTCAAAGATCTTATTAGTTGATTTAAATTGTACAGATAAGTTTGCTTACTAATTCACTTGCTGAAGATGTCAAACCAACTGCTTTCCATGGGCTCTCAGTCCAAACCTCCTGTCCTCCTGGCAAATGAGTTCCAACAATGGAAGAAAATAATGATTCAGTTTCTAAATCACAAAAGCAGAGATTACATGGAATCAATCACTACTGGTCCAGTAAATCCAATGATCAGAGTACTTGGTCAAGCTGCAACTGAAACCTCTCCGGAAATCCCTGACAGATTTGTTCCCAAACCGTATGAATATTTCACTGAAAAAGAGAAAGATCTGTACAAGATAGATGAAGAGGCTCTCATTTTCCTGACAATGGCCATTCCAAATGACATCTACAATCATGTAGACAGTCAAAGTTCTGCTAAGGAAATATGGGATGAGCTAGCAAGATAATTTGAGGGAAGTGAAGCTTCAATTCAAGCCAAGCAAAATCTGTGCATTAATGCCTATGAGGGATTTCATGCGAAGGAAGGGGAGACACTGCTTGACACCTACAATAGATAAAAAATCATTCTGAATGACCTGAGGAAGAACAACATTTCCAAATCTGCTTCCGAGATAAACTATAAGTTCATTAAGAACTTAAATCCAAAATAAAAGAACTTTGCTATCAATCTTCAGATATTAAAGAATATGGCTCAAGAGAATGTAACTGACATCTTCTCTACACTTTCCCAATATGAAGATGAGGTGAGATCTATCAACAATGAGTCCAAGGATCTGAAGGACTCAGTGGCTCTCATATCTGAGAAAGGAAAAAGTTCAAGTTCTGGTCCTGTTTCCTCTGCAAGGTCAAAGAAGAAAGTGTCTAAAGCTTTTGTCACGGAGATTACTGAGTCTGATTCTGCCTCTAGTGATGAGTAACCGGAGATCAATTCTGATGATGATATACAGAGGTTCTTTGAAAACTTGGCCCTGATTACGCGCCAATTCAATAAAATCTTTGGCAAGAAGAAGTACTATTCAAAGCCGAAGTATGAAGGGTACAAGAAAGAGAAGTCTGAGCTGAGATACAAGCCAAGGTATGGAAGGAGATATGAGAAGAGAGAGGAAAGAAGAGAAGAAAGGAAGGAAGAAAGAAAGAAGAGAAGAAAAGAGAGAGGAGAAGAAAGAAGAGAAGAAAAGAGAGAGGAGAAGAAAGAAGAGAAGAAGGATGAACTTGGAAGATGCCTCAATTGTGGAAAATTTGGACACTTTGCCAAATACTGTAAGTTCAAGAAAGTCAAGAATTCAGAATACTATGCAAGGAAGTCTTTGATTTCCAAGAAAGCGGAGGAGGGAAAGGTGCTCATGGCTGAGGAGGAGAACTGGCTGTAAGAAAGCTCTGATGAGGAGGAGCAAGCATACTTCACTCAAGTCTCCTACATGGCAAAGCTTGATGGTGATGATGAAGCTTCTGAGGCTTATTCCGAGGATGAAAACTCTGAGGTAAACGAAAACTCTGAACTTATTAAATCTCTTATGGTCCAAATCCATAACATGAAAGATGAGTTTGAAATGTTAAAAGGTAGACTTAGCTCAGAACACCAAAGAACCTTAAGTTTTCGTGATGAAAACGCTTTGCTAAAAGTTGTTGTGGAAGAAAAGGAAAAAGAGAAAGATGATTTAAAAGTTGAAAAATAATCCTTAAAAAGAAAAATATCTGGTTTGGAAAAGGATCTTGTTAATCTTAACGCTGAAAAAGGTGATTTCAAAATTAAGTTTGAAGTATGTTTTCAAGAGAGAAATGAAGCATACACCAAGATCAAACAACTAGAGGACATTAACATGAAACGTGGTCAGACTGAGCAAACATTAAATCTGTTGACCAATAAACTCCAAGATGAAAGATTTAATAAAGTTAAACCAGGTTTGGGTTTGCCAGTTAATGATGTTTTGAAAAAGGCCCCGGAGCACTTGTATAATTTTGATAAACTTGGCTCCACAATTAGACCCATTCCTAATATTCGTGCAACGTTCGTTAAAGCGGATGCTTCTAAACCATTTACAGAGACCAAAGGTAAAGAAGTAATAGGAGAGGACAAGTCGTGTGGCACTGATTCGCAAAATTCTTTTATATCAATTGGTTTTAAATATAGTGATTTGAACAAAAGTTATGAGACTCGAAAGATCGAATTCTCTGAGTTTGAATCACTGTTTACCACACCTTCAAAAGAATCAGTCAACAATGACAAAATCTCACCTGAGACTGAATGCAAATACGATGAATATGAATCGGATACAGATCCATCAATTATACCATCAGTCTCAAACCCTATTACTCCTAAACCTTTACTTGTTGAAAAGGTTGAAGAAGAAACTGATGTCACGAATGAATCCTGTTTCAAAAATGACAAAATAGAGTTTATTGAGAACATGACTGAAGAAATGTTTTCTGAAAGGATGAATGCTTCAGACTCTGATCCTGTTTCTAGTTCCAAAGACTCAAATTCTGTGAGTGATCATACATCTGAATTGATGAAACAAATTGATATGTTGCAACAGTCTCTTGATGAGATTGAAGATGAAAACTTTGATCTCAAATTTAAACTTGAAAAATCTTTGAAAGAAAATCAAGAGCTTTGCAAAGAGATCAATGATTTGAAGGTAAATTTCTTTAAAAATGTTTCAAATGATAAATAGATGATTAATGATCACAGCTGGAAGGTAAGATCTAATCCAGAATTTGATGAGTTTACAAAACCTCCAGTTATTTACTCTGACTGTCCTCAATGTCAACCAAGTACTTTTGAGAAGGCTGAGAGTATCTCAAAAAACAGATTGCCTTCTAAGAAAAAGACTGACAAGGTTCCTGTTTGTGTTTCAAATTTAAAAGGAAATGGAGTTGGGAGGAGTATGAAGAATAAAAATGATTGTTTGAATTTCTGTGAAACTTCTGTTGAAAACAGTTATACTTCAGACAATAATGATTTGAAATGTACTTCTTTTGATGAAAATGAATGTCAGATTTGTTCCGATAAATCTAAATTTATGACATTTGCTCGAAAGAATTTATACTGCAAACACTGTTGGGACAATTCTTTTAAATACTACTCCACTCCCAAGTCCAAGAAAAGTAAAAGAAAAGCTAAACTGAACTTTAATTCTAATTCTTCCACACAACCCAAAGTTTTTCGAGCTAAGGTTACTCATCCAAGATCTAAAAAGCAACTTCAAGAATTAAATGTTAAGATGGTTTGGAAATGGGTTCCAAAACCTCGATACGAATGGAGAGTGAAATTTAAATCTACTGATATTCCTGAACTGCTTGAAGCTAACAGCAAAGGACCCATTTTGATATGGGTACCAAAGTGAAACTAATTGTTTCTTTTGCAGGTCGGTCGATTATGGGTGATAGATTCAGGATGCTCATACCACATGACAGGATTCAAGCACCTACTACATAACTATGTGGAGGAGCCTGCTGGAGCAGTTCGTTTTGCAAATTCAGAAGTAGAAGGACATGTCAGAGGATACAGAATGCTTGATAATGGAGTTGTGAAGATACAAAGGGTGCTTTATGTTGAAGGTCTTGATCATAATCTGTTCAACACCAGTCACTTCTGTGACATGAAATATCAAGCTCGCTCACAACATCTCATTGCTATCTTGAGGATCCAGATTGTTACGAAGTCTTCAGAGCTGAACGCCATAGAAATCTATATTATGTAGATTTTCCAACACTATCCACCACACGTTCTGTATGCTTACTAGCTAAAGCTTCAAAAGCACAATCGTGGACGTGGCATCGCCGCTTGTCTCATCAGAATTTCAGATCAATATCTAAGCTACAGAGACAAGGTCTGGTAAAAGGTCTACCAGAAATGAGGTTTGAAAAAGACTCACTGTGTCCGACATGTGAGATGGGCAAAATGAAGCAAAGCTCATTCAAGTCCAAAACTGACTCATCAACCTCATCTACGCTTGAACTTATTCACATGGACCTTTGTGGCCCAATGCGAACGACATCTATCAACGGAAAGAAATATATTTTAGTAATGATAGATGACTATTCAAGATACACATGGCTCGAGTTTCTTCGAAACAAGTCGGATGCGCCAGAACGGATTATCGCTTTTATTAAGCGTATTCAAGTACGTCTGCAATTGCCAGTTCGGACACTTCACAGTGATAACGACACGGAGTTCAAAAATGACACCTTATAGAGCTATCTTATCTCTGTGGGTATTTCACACAATTTCCCTGCAGCCTGCACTCCGCAACAGAATGGCATTGTTGAACGGAAGAACCACACCCTTGTTGAAGTTGCTCGTACTATGCTTGCATATGCTGATCTACCCATGTATCTTTGGGTTGAGGCAGTTGCGACAACTTGCCTCACTCAGAATCGTACCATTATGGTCAAGCGCTTCGATAAAACAACATATGAGTTGATCAACAATCGTAAACCTAATATCAAATTCCTTCGTGTCTTTGGTTGCAGGTGTTACATTCTAAGAGAGCGTCAAGGACTTCCAAATTTGATAAGAAAGCGGATGAAGGATATCTTGTTGGATACTTGCTGACATCCAAAGCTTATCGAATTTACAATACTCGAACCAAGACGATTGTTGAAAGCATGAATGTATCCTTTGATGAGAATTCTACTCGAACTTCTGAACATAACTGTTCAGAACTCGGACTTAGGCACAAGGCTTCTATTCAATCCAGAATAGAACCAGCGTTCAACTTGTCTACTTCTTCTAACTCTAAACCTATTTCATCTGAGTTAGATTTGTTGTTTATTGATGCCTTCGATGAATTTTGTGTAGACTTTGATAAAGGCATAAAAACATCAACACCAAGCTCGGAGGTCCCCACTTTTGTTGAAGACATATCTGGACCATCCGAAGAAATCACTGAAACTACATCTCCATCAGGTACAACTACATCGTTAGTTTCTGACTCGACTAATACTGAATCTGCTTCTGCAGATATCCCTTCTGGAAATGAAGTCCCGAGTACTTCAGCTGCTATTCCAGAAGTTTCAGTATCTGAAACTTCTGTACAAGATGTCCCGAGTACATCAGTGGATCTACCTGCAGTTCATGATGAATACAATGAATCGAATACGCAACAAACCATTAAATCTTTGCCAAGCACACACAGATGGACAAAGGATCATCCCCTACACAACATGATAGGTGACGTACAATCTGGTGTTAAGACACGTGCTGCATCAGCGAATTTCTGCATGTTCTCAAGCTTCCTTAGTTCCCTAGAACCAAAGAAAGCATCTGAAGCTCTCCGCGATCCCAATTTGATTTATGCTATGCAAGATGAGCTTCTGCAATTCGAAAGGAAAAAGGTTTGGCGCTTGATCCCACTACCGAAAGGTAAATCTGTTATTGGAACTATGTGGGTGTTCAAAAATAAGAAGGACGAGGCAGGAGTAGTTGTAAGAAACAAGGCTCGATTGGTTGCAAAAGGGTACTGTCAACAAGAAGGCATTGATTATGATGAAACATTCGCCCTTGTTGCGAGGATTGAAGCAATCAGGATCTTCTTAGCTTATACAGCGCACAAAAACTTTACCGTCTATCAAATGGACGTAAAGTCGGCTTTTCTGAATGGCGTTCTGTATGAAGAGGTTTATGTTGCTCAACCTGAAGGTTTTGTCGATCCTCATCACCCTGATCATGTCTGCATGTTAGAAAAAGCGTTATATGATCTCAAACAAGCACCACGAGCATGGTATGATACTCTTACCAAATTTCTCCTTGCTTCTAGTTTCAAGAAAGGTACGGTTGACACTACCTTATTTCTCAAAAGGCAAGGTGAGGACTTGATTCTCATACAGATTTATGTTGACGACATAATATTTGGGTCGACAAATCCGAAATTCTGCAAGAACTTTTCTAAAATCATGGAAACAAAATTTGAAATGTCGATGATGGGTGAATTAAATTTCTTTCTTGGTTTGCAAGTAAAGCAATTACCCGAAGGCATTTTCATTAATCAAGCCAAATACATCAAAGATATGTTAAGAAAGTTCAATATGTCAGACAGTTCTGTCATGAAAACACCAATGGCTAGTGGCACACTTTTAGACGCAGATCCATCTGGTAAACCTGCTGATCAAAAGGTGTATCGTAGCATGATTGGTTATTTACTTTATCTGACTACAAGTCGCCCAGATATCATGTTTGCATCCTGCTTCTGTGCGAGATATCAAGCTAATCCCAAAGAGTCGCACTTTAATGCTGTTAAGCGAATCCTTAGATATCTAAAAGGCACTCCTGATTTAGGCCTTTGGTATCCAAAGGATTCCCGTTTTGATCTCACTGCTTTTACAAATGCTGACCATGCAAGATGTAAGCTAGACCGGAAAAGTAGATCTGGATCATGTCAATTTATAGGAGACAAACTTGTAAGTTGGACATCAATGAAACAAAACTGTGTTTCAACATCCACTGCCGAGGCAGAATACGTAGCTGCTGCTAGCTGCTGTTCGCAAGTCCTCTGGATGAAGACCCAATTGAGGGACTTTGGGTACAACTACAAACGAGTGCCTATTTATTGCGATTCCAAGAGCGCAATTGGAATAACTGCTAACCCGGTCCAGCACTCAAAGACCAAGCATATCGATGTACGCTATCACTTCATAAAAGATCATGTAGAAAAAGGTGACATTGAAATGCATTTTGTTCAAACCGACTTCCAGTTAGCTGGCCTTTTCACCAAGCCGTTGGATGAAAAGATATTCAAGTTTCTAATCAACAAACTTGGAATGTTGAACATGTCCTTTTAGACCTTTCTCATGACTCGAGGGGGAGTTTTCTGAATTTTAATCTTGTGGCTTGTGTATTGCCTCTCAAACTGTTGCTAATGATAGCGGAATCATTTTCATAAATGATTACCAACATTTTTTGTGTGTGCAGGATATTTTCAAGTAACTATGTCTTCTAATCATATCCGATTAGAACCTGTACTTCAAAGATTTTCTTCAAAAAGGGGGAAGTTTAACTGTCAAACACTTTTGTTTTGAGGGGGAGAATTGTTTTGAAAAGATATGCGCTTTGACATTGACAAATCTCTCTAATGAGTTGAATTTTCACAGATTATAGGGGGAGAACCTGAGTTTTGTCACATAACTCAAGAGATAATATCTTTAAGGGGAGTTACGGATACTACAATATAGGTGTATCTTTCCAATCCTTACACTCCATATCATCACCTGACCATGTGTTTCCAATAACCAATACTTGTGTAATTGTCATTTCTTTATACTTTACCAAGTATTCTTACACACATTGGTCAGTACACTGCTTTCTTGACTTTGTGATTACCACATCTCAAAAGATAAATCTTTCGATGGTAATCCTCCCGTTTGGAATTTCACTGTTTGTTTGAAAATCAGACGTCATTTCATTTTTCCTGAGCTTTCATTGCCAATACGTTTACACACTGTTCGTGTGAAAAACCTACGTCTTTGATCTCTCCAAATCGTTGTTCTTCATGCTTATTTGTGCTTTATTGTGCTTTCATGTACAAATGATTGTTGACAGCATGTTCTCTTCGGAGAATCAGGGATTCAGTGCGAGCTTATCAGAACTTCCATGGATTCACAATAACCAGTGTTTCCTACCCCGGAATTAATCCTGAGTGATTGAGGGGAGAGGGGTTCTTTAAAATTAGAGTTGGGGAGAGTGCTGAGGTAAATTGCAAATGAGAGTTTGGCTAAAAGTGAGCTAAATTGACTTAAAAAGAAAGAGGGTGAGAGATCAGAGTAAAAGAAACATACACTCTGCACCAAAACCTTTCTGAGTCGGGCAGCCACACAATCTATTGCTTCACAATCCTTGGTGAACAATATTGAAACAGGCAACTATCCCATGCCACCTCTTGCTTATAACCCCACCAACTACTCATCTTTTTCTAAACAAGAAGATGTTTCATATTTGAACGGGGAAGCAACACATACTCTATCCAATTATCACTTGGATAACTCGAATATTGAACAAGAAGAAAAGTTGCCCCACCTTCGACTTTTTCTCATGCACTTTGAGTCTTTGTATAATTTGTTGCTGTCTCAACAAGTCTACATACTTTGAGCCAAAATCAAAAAGCAATCATTTGTGCTTACTTCTTTCGTACACATGCACGAGCACACATAAATCTGTTTTCTGTCAGAACGTTCATAGATGACCATGTCTTATTCGATGATTGAACGAAAGTCCTGGGGAGTCCACATAACAACCAGCTCCTTATATAGTAACTTTGTGTTACTCAGTAACTGTGTGTTATTGACAAGAACTTCGAACCGAGTCATTTGTTGATTCAGGGTTACCACTCATCAATTGTTTGAATTTGCAAAGATTCAAATAATTACACTCTATCTATCTGGGGGAGGTTGCTCTTATTTCCACAGAAGGAGCTATACATGAAGACTGTGCTTAATTGTTGAGTTGGGGGAGAAAATTCCTAGATTGATTTGAAATGTTTTGTTGATGCTGATTCTCAACAATCATCAAAAAGGGGGAGATTATTCAAGGGTTTCAAAGTCAAATATGAGTTTGTTCGTTCAAGAAAGAAAGGTTGTTGAAGATTGCTGAAGAACTCATGTTTTTCAAAGATTACAAAGTGTCTGAACCTATCTGAATTATCAAAAGCCTGACTGAAGATGATCGTCAGAAGGACACTTCATTCAAATTTCAGCAGAAAAAGGAAGATATTAGTTTCCTCAATGCTGTGAAGACTGTGAAAAGCTACAAGCTTTGAAGCTATTAACGACTTATCAGCTACAGTTTTCAAGAGTTGTGAAGACCCGAAGAAATTTCCAAATTTTTTTAAATCTTGAATCCAAAGGGGGAGATTGTTGGATCAGTAATTGTATTCAAGATTAAAATGTTATGATGGGTCTTAATTGTAAATGTTTATATTCTCCTAGGAAGTATTTTAGTAGTATTTTAGGTTGGGTGTTAGTCCTGAAACTCGCAGAGTACTATACACGACGAAACTCGCAGATGCTTATTCGCGCAAATAACTATTTATCCTGAAACCCGCTAACATTGACGTGCGCATTCTCCAAACTCGCTAAGCACTACTAGCACGTTTTGATCAAACTCGCTAACCACTGTTTACTTATAAACTCGCAGGCGCTGAAACTCGCAGGCGCTGAAACTCGCAAACAACTATTCAAAGAGAAACTCGCAAATGCCTAAACACACAAGTAACTATTCACTTTGAAACGCGCTAATAGAGACGTGCGCGTTCCCAAAACTCGCTAGACACTACTTGCGCGTTTGAGTAAACTCGCTAACCATGGCTTGCGCGTTCCAACACTAAGAAAATTTTCTTAGATTTTCAAACTCGCACGATGAACAAACTCGCAAAACCCTGTTCCTGATGAAACTCGCACGCTTAGACTTGCGCGTTTGTAGAACTCGCTAATCACTACGTGCGCGTTTCCATACTTAGAATATTTTCCCAAATCTCCAAAACTCGCAGATAGCACCTTGCGTGTTCTAAGAACTCGCTAATAACGCCTTGCTCATTTTTGGACAAAAATGAAATTCTTCAGCTTGCGCGTTCTATCGAAGAACTTGCGCGTTTCGCCGATCTAGCGCGTTCTTCAGACTCCCTTGCGTGTTCTTCAAAAAGTCGACCAAAACTTTACTTTTTCATCGAATTTCGACTCAAATCTTCTTCAATTGTTTCAAAACTTTGCAGAAATCCTCGAATTCAACTCAAGAACAGATTACAATGCAAGAATTTCAAAAACAAACACAAAACAATACACTTTGACTCGATTTACAGTGCATATTAACTCGTGAACTCAAAAACATACAAAATCATCAAATTGATGATCAATTACAGTGCAATTGCCAAAATAAACGATACAGACTAGATCAAATACACTATACGATCAACTTCTAAATCGCACTAAAACTCAGAAATCAATCTGGACTTTGATGAATACAGTGTCGAACATTTCTTGATCTGATTTCATAATTGGATCTACTCTGATACCAATTGTTAGTCCTAGATTCTAGTTTTTATTTGAATTGAATTGGAATCAAAACAGGTAATTGAATTCTTGTTTGTGTTTGATTGATTAATTGCAATTAGAAACTAGAATCTAGGACTATCATTGGGCCTTGCCTTGGTCATGTGGACAGATAAGGCATAGTTTCTTTGTTAATCCCTAGGGAAATCATTTGAATATCTCACGTACAAGGTAGTGATTTTACACCAAGAACACACACACATTTAGCATTCGACGACTACAAGAGATATATGATTATATTGATCGATTCTTCTTTATCTCTTATCTTTATTGTGTTGTGATGTTATTTATCAACTAATTTATGGGTATAACATTTTTAATAGGGCAGACCACGCGGGCGAGAGTGCCCCGCGACATTGCCACTGTCACTGTCGCTAGGGCATAGTCGCTGCCCTATCCCCACTCTCGATACAATCCTTACGATTGTGACCGGCGAGAGTGCCCAAGGGCACAATCGCGGTCACTCTTTCCTGAGGTGTACCGAAACTCACAAACCCCTCGTGACAATGTCGCGCGACCTTGACACATGTCACTGTCGCCGGCAAGGACGCTAAAAGAGACTGGCCACTCGATTTTCGTCTGAAATGCTTCGTTGTAGTGACCTATAAGATTATTTTCATGAATGAAAATGCAATTAATTCAGATAAGGCCTACTAGAGTGACACAAAGAGAATTAGACTTAAATCTTACTTATCTAAGAATTTCCAAGTGTTACAAATGAGATGCACTAGATCAATTCCCTTCTAAAGTACAATTCAAATGGGTTATTTTGAGATTAAATTGATCAAGGATCCAAATCCCTTCTTACACTTCTCACCTTAACAATTATTCTCATACGAGCATTCGTATATATATATATATATATATATACACACTAGTTGTGTACCCGCTGCATTGCAGTGGAAAACAATAATTAAAATTAACGGAAGTGCTCATTAAAAAATCTAAACTTTATGTTTAAACAAAATAAAATTACAATATTTTATCTCTCGATTTGTAACACCCTTAAATCTGGAAATAGCTACTAATTTAAATTTTTCTAAATACATCAATTGAGATATAAATTCCCTTCTAACGGACAATAAGTGAATCACCTAAAATGACAATTTAAGGTTTAACATCAATGATCACAAATCAAACCTTATACGAGGTCAATAATAGGGACAGGTGTTACTAAAATCCAACAACGGTCGCTACCTCCAACTTATGGAAGATGTCCCCGTAAGACTAAATTCTTCTCGTGCATCTAACTAGCACTCCACTTTTCACGGTGTCGCTATGTAACACCCGAGAATTTAAGGTAAGTATCCACGCCTCGTATTTTATTATCCTAGTAAATTGTTTTTAATCAAAGTCCTTTGGTGTATAAATTATTCGTATTTGATATAATCATGTTATGCTTTAGTGGAAGTATCAATCTATGTGTGCACTATCGATTCGGGTCAAGATTTTCGAGGCTCGGGGGTGTGGTGCGACAGTGCCAAGGGCATAGTCGCAGGACACAGTCGTGGGGTTCGTACCGTGGGTTGATGGATTGGCACGAAAATGCCACCGCGATAGTGACATGGGCACTGTCGCCGGTCACTATCGCGTGGTGTGTACCGGGCACTGTTGCCGTAAGGGGGGGGCTGAGACTATAAAAATCTGATTTTGACCATTTTGACTCACTTTCTCACTTCACTCATTTTTGGACCGAATTGGAGAGCTCCTGGGGCGATTTTCCACCCTCTTAACCACTCCCACATTTATTGAAACCCTACCTCTAGTTGGAAGCATTTATTGGCAATCAAAGGTCTTGGAGGAGCTTTAGGTGGTGCATTAAAGAGCTCAAACCAAGTCTTCACCTTTTCACAACTTCACCTACTTCTTTTCTAGGGTTTTGTATAAACCCTAGATTGTGAGTTTCTACTTTCCATTTTCAAATGACATACATATCTTGTGTGTTTACTTGCCATTACTTTCTATACATGTATAAATCTGATCACCTGATAGGTTTGACCTAACTACTATATTTAAGATTATTGGAGATTGTGGCTATGTGTTAATCATGTGGACTAGATGGGGTTATTAGTTATTTTAATTGGTTATGTTTATGTAATATCATGGGATTAATGATTATCATTGTGGGACTTGCATGTTTTGGAGTCTCGGACCTAAAAAGGGATTGGAACTATGTGAGGTTTTATACATGTATCTGGTTGAGATGGAATGTGTATAGAAACGGATATTGCATGTATATTGGATGAACCATGAGTATGTGCTAGGAGGATGTAGTCTTAGGTGCCACCATGATGGTATGCACCTAGACCTCCGCCATTTAGAGTAATGCTTGGGAGGTAGTCTTGGAGTGTGTCGGGCCTTCGGGATGTTGCTCACGCGAGTGAACATCAAGGTACATTGACTTGAGGTAAAACTCATTGGTGTGATGGGTCTCCCCCATTGATTCCCTTATGGCCCTTATTGACTAGAATGACATAAATAATCATACCATGCTTCATAATTGTTATGCCATGCTCTTGTACAACTCACTAGGCTCGTTTGGCCTAACACTTGCTTGGTTTCATGTGTATCTCAGGTTCTAGAGGCGTGACCGCCAAGAAGGACTAACGGGCTTTTAGATGTGAGCTTGGGAACTTTTGGGATGCCATATTAGAAATGATTATTTTTGGAAGTAGATGACAACCGTCTGTAATCTTATTTCTTGTTTAGAATTTAGATTAAGAGGTTGTTATCTCTCATTGGTTGTTATTACAAACTTGTAAATTAACATGCATTTATTGTTCCCCTTTTTGTAATGAGCTCGTGCTTTGGCATGTTTTAGTATATCACGTTTCCATTTCCAGAAATTTTTGTTGTCCCAATTTTTTTTGGGTGTTACAAGTTGGTATCATAGCTCTAGTTTAAGTGAACTAGGTATCGACTCTAGTATACCTAGACTTAGACTGGTTGTGCTTATAGGATCACTGTCCACATGAGTAGAACATCCCTAGGTGGGGATAGTATTAGGATTACGGAATTGCATTGATTGAAACTTATGATGATGACAACGAGGGTTCTTATGTAAAATACGTTCACAATCTCACTTGGTCAGTGTTGTTCTGAACTTATGATTACGTAAGCATGCTTGAAATTGTTATTATGATGATTAATCGTTGTAGTAGTACGTGTTGAACCGTTTATCTTCTAAAGAATTAACCGGTGTTTTCCTTATCATATGTGACAGAGCACAATGGTAAACACTCTAACATTGCTCCACAACCCACGGGAGGGCCAGATTGAAGATGAATCTACCGCCAACCAACCTCCGTTGGTCGTAGTTACCGAAAGGACACCAGCAACCAATGTTTTGGGTGGGGGAACCGAACACATACCAAGGATCAATCTCGAAACCGCTCGCCCGATTATAGAGGAAGTAACAATGGAGAATGGTGCCCCAAGTGCAAAAGTAAGCACTTCGGGCCTTGTAATCCAGAATCTTTCTCCGGCTCCAACGAATGTTTCAATCAACTCAACTGCTTCTTCATAGGTCTTGTTCATCAAGGCACCACCCGCTGCTGAAGTAATATCATTCTTGTACTGTGGATGAAGCCCACCAAAGAAGGTCTGGATGATTACCCAGCCATGTAACCCATGATGTGGACACCTTTTCAGCATATCCTTATACCTTTCCCATGCCTCATACAGTGTCTCATGTTTCCACTGAGCAAAGTGGGTAATCTCAGCCATTAGCTGAGTTGTTCTACCCGGTGGAAAGAACTTCTGTAGGAACGCTACAGCCATGTCTGCCTAAGTAGTGATCTGACCTGCGGGTATGCTCTCCTCCCATATCTGAGCCCTTCCCTTCAGTGAGAAGTTAAACAACCTCAATTTGATGGCATCGTCTGACACTCAATTGATCTTGAAAGTGTTGCAAATCTTTTCAAATGCTCGGAGGTGTCCATGAGGGACCCTTATTGGTGCTCCCCCAAATTGGTTTTGTTGTAGTAGCTGGATAGTGCCATATCTTATCTCGAAGTTATTTGCTCCTACCGCGGGGGCTTGAACACCTCTGTTGAGGGCTGCCACATTTGGATTGGCAAAGGATCTCATCAGAATTCTTACTGGTGCTTCCTCTCCCATTATATGATTTTTTTTCAATAATGAGAGGATCACGGAATGTGTGGAAGATAAAATAAAGCAAAATAAAATGTCCAATGCAATAGCGCTTATAGTTGGAAGTGCTATCAGTGCAAACTAGTTCCCTGACAACGGCGCCAAAAACTTGATAGGCAGGTTTACACCCCCCTAATCTAACCGCAAGTATACGGGTCGAATCAAGTAATATGTACTTGGAAGTACAGGTATCGAACCAAGGAACTAGGAACTGAGTATCACAATGACTATATTCACTATTAACTGAACGATCAAAAAGGTTAAATTTTTATGAATGATTAACTGAGTACTGATAACTATAAATTAAATTAACACTGTTAGGTCTGATTTTATAGTAATCATTGTATTTATAGGGTTTGGTCTTATACTGTGTTTTAGGTCTTTTTGTGTTGTATCTGACCAAGGGTATTTAAGTCCCTTTGGTCTTTGTTCCTTGTAAATAAAAACATGCACAATTCATTGAATATCATAGTTTGCGCTTCTAGTCTCTCTCTCTACTTTCTCTCTCTAAGAATCAGTGATCTTGGAACTCTCAATTGGTATCAGAGGCAACTGAATCTTGAGAGGATTGAGAGATTGATTTCCTGAATCTGAATTAGTGATCGAAATCGAAAATTTGATCGATTTTCTTGATTTTTTCAAGAAAATCTCGTTTTCTTGATTTCTCATCAAATTTGGATTGTTTCTTGGTTGAATTTGTGTGAAATTGATTTGTTTAGATTCGTTTTTAGTAATCGATCATAGTTGATTCTCATTATTTTGCATAAAAACCATGATCTGATCGTCAATTTTATGAATTTGTGATTTTTCTGAAAACACGAGTTATTGTACTGTTTCATTCAAGTTTTTGAGATTTTGTTGTTTTTAATCGAAATTGTTAGTTGATTTGTGTCAAAAAAGATGTTTTCGATAATCAGTATTTGTTCTTGCATAAATCTCTTGGTTTGATTTGAGTTTCTGCGGGTTTGCGTTTGTTCTTAGCACTTTGCGTTTCATTCATATGCTTTGCGCCTCATTCATCATACTTTGCGTATGATTCATATAGATGTGCGTTTGTTCATATTGATTTGCATTTTCTATTAATCTTTGTTCGTTTGTTTCAGGTTTTCGGTTCACATTAGACCCGCAAAGCTCATTGTGCGTTTCAGGCTACACACGCAAAACCTGCCTTGCGTGTCCTCAGTCACCCGCAACTCACACTTTGCGTTTCCTTCTACACCCGCAAAGCTCTACTTTGCGTTTCTGTCTTCACCCGCAAAGCTCCACTTTGCGGGTCTCCCTGTCTAGAAAAAAAAAAAAAGTCTGGAAATTTTTTTTTAGAGTATGTCATCTATTTTCAATTCAATCTGATTTTTGTTTTTCTGATTCATCAGAAATGGATTCTACCAAATTTGCTCTCTAAGCTAGGTTCTACTCCAATGATCTGATGATGCAATTAGGAACAGATACTCGTCCACCAGTCTTAATCAACGAAGATGAGTTTACACAGTGGCAAGATAGGTTCATAAATTTCATTGAGCGTCAGACAAATCGAGAAAATATGATGAAGTCGTTTACTGAAGGATCATTCATCAAGCCAAAAGATGACATTCCTTTGACTGCTGATGAAATCAAACGTGAAAAATCCGATAGAGAAGCAAAGTCCAATTTGATGCTAGCTCTGCCTAACATGATCTACAATCGAATTGATTGTTTCAAACATAATCCAAATATGATGTGGACTCAATTAGAAAAGATCATGCTTGGGTCATCTGTTGCTACTCAGATACGCCAGACACGCTTCATGAACAACTTTGAGGAATTTAAGGCGAAGGACAATGAATCTCTGAAGGCTATCTTTGACCGGTTTTGCGCTGTGATTAATGATCTTAGAAAGATTAAAGTGGAAAAGACTGATCTGGAGACGAATCTGAAGTTCCTTAATTCTCTTCAGCCTGAGTGGAATAAAGCATGTCATAGACTGAGGAACGATGTTCGGATATCTACAATGCAGATTCAGGAACTATATGAGATTTTGCTGACTGATGAGAGTTTGGTACTTGAAAAGAAGGCCAAACTGGATAAAAAGAACAAGAAAACAGTTGATCCGGTTGCTCTTCTCACGAAGCAACTAAATGAACAAGCGTTGTCTGATAACGCTTACACCGGGTCAACTGATGACGATGGAGAGGCCTTACAGAAAACTATGATCCTTCTCTCCCAACACTATCAAAAGAAGTTCCAACCTAGATCGAGTTCCAACTCTTCTCGCTTCACTTCCGGTCCTAAAGTAAAAGTACCCGAGCCAAAGACTGCTGCTTGCTATAACTACGGAAATCTGAGTTACATCTCAAAGGAGTGTAGAGCAAAGAAAGTTAAGGACTCAACTTATTACAGAAGGAAATTGGAGTTGGCTGAGAAAAGAGAGAATGGAACAGCTATGCTGGCAGAAGAAGAATTCTGGCTGGATTATTCCGATGATGAAGCTTCAAACGTCGAGATCGCTCAGATGTGCTTAGTTGGAGATGACCAGTCAGACGATTCTGATTCTGATACGGATGAGGATGAGGTATATTCTGAATTTGACTACAAATTTATTACCTCTCAGTTTGATATCATGATAAATGCTTTATCTGATTTGCGTTCAAAGATTTTATCTGAAAAGAATTTAAATTCTGAAAAGTCAGATTTAATTGAAAAGCTGAAAATTTCTTTGAAGGATGAAAAATCTATTTTAGAAAATACTAAAGACATCTTTCAAAAGAAATTGGATGCTTTGGAAAATTCAAATAAGACTTATCTTGAATCTTTGACGGCTATGACTAATTTAAAAGATGAATTTTCAGATAAAATAAATAAGTTAGAAGAAAAGCTTTATCATAGGAACCAATCTGAACAAACAATTTTTATGAACAAGCCAAGGAGTGAAGAGGCTTTAAAACAAAGGTGGGGACTTGGTTTTGAAAATCCTAATTGTTTAAACAATGCAATTGAAAAATCCCCAACTTTATATAAATACGATTATCTGACTCTTGCTCATTATGCTCCTCAATTTAAAATTGATTGGATGAATGAGAAGCAAGTGTTAGAAATCGAAAATGAGAAAAGGATATATAATAAGAAAAATGAAATTCCTTTTGTTTATACGTCTGAAAATGCAAAATATTTTCCTGACAAATCAAGAAGAGGAAAAAGAGTTTTAAATGATATATCTTCTGTTAAATCTTCAATGTCTAATGATTTTGTTCCTTCTTATGCTCCTGATTCTGATAAAGGAAATATTTCTCCAATCGTTTATGATTCAAAGAAATATACTCCTCCATTAATATTAGAAGGAAAAATCATAGATCTTGAAAATCAGATAGAAGATCAAAATATTTTGAAGAAAATTGAATATGATATTTTTCTTTCTTTTATGACTTCAAGTCTTGAATAAAATTTATTTTCTCAAAAATCAGATTCTATTTCTAGTCTATCTTCTGATTTTAAGGAAAACAAAAAGGAAGTTTCAAATTTTAAAAACCTTTCTCAAAATTCTTCAGATTCCGAGGCTAATTCAGATTTATTAGTTGATCAGATCGGTTCCTTGGATAAATTTATTTCTTCTGATTTAAATATTAAGTCTAAAATTCTTGATGATTCTTTTACGCTCTGTTAGGACTGAAAGTCCTATGTGTTGAAAGTGGAATAAAGTATTTATAAGGGTGCATATTGTAATTACTTAATAGTTGTTTTAATTAGACGGGCCGAAGCCCATTAGCCCATTAGGCCTGTAAGCCTAAGTATATAAAGGCATTTCTAGTTCATTATTATGGTTGAACAGTTTAGAAAGAAGAGATTCATTATTCAGTTTACTAGTTGTTAGGTTTACATACTATTATCAGAAATTCTCTCTGTAAACCTTAGCCCTTTGAAGTTTATATTAATCATATAACTAGTTGCTGTGGCTAATATCTTGTTCATCATTGTTCATATATTTGTTGATTGCACTGAAACTGGGATCTACAATTGGTATCAGAGCAAATAGGCAAAAGGTTTGATCCAGAAAAAGGTTTGTCTAAAAACCCTATAATCATTCGTTTATGTACTTATTGCTAATAAGTGCTTTAGTTGATAATTTAATTTATGTTTCTATCGATCGAATTTGTTTCTGAATTTGTTTTGGCTTCGATCGAATCTGGGAAGTTTCTGGAAAATATGTATTCGGTCTTGGTCATAAATTCCTTCGATCTTAGAGTTTCTGATTTATGAGTATTCGGTCTTAGTCAGTTTGGTTTTTGCTTGATTTGATAATTCCTTCGATCAAAGGATCGAAGGATCTGTGTTTGCATTCGATCGAACCCAGAAATTCTTCGGGTTCTTCGGATTCTTCGTGTTCTTCGGGGTTGTTTGTGTTTATCTTTAGTTAAGTCTTTCGACCGGACCAAATAAGACTTCCTCTTTCGACCGGACACTTGTGCTCCGGTCAAACCCCTTCGACCGAACAAAGTGTCCCCGGTCTTGTCCCTTCGACCGATTAAGGATCCTCCGGTCTTGTCCCTTCGACCGATTAAGGGTCCTCCGGTCTTGTCCTTCGACCGGATTCGTGTGTCCCCGGTCGTATCATTCGACCGGATAAGTGTATCCCCGGACGTGTCCTTCGACCGGGTACTTGTTTACTCCGGTCTTACCTTCGACCGGATAGTTGTCATTTCCGGTCCTTTGCTTCGACCGGACCCTTGTTAGACCGGTGTTCATAAAAAAAAAAAAAAAAAAAAAAGGTGGTCCTTTTTGTCTAACGATCATTTTGCAGTGCATTTATTTTAGCCCCCGTACTTCAAGGATTCAGCGTGTCATTTGTGACCCTAAACTTTCAAGTTTCACATTTTGTCACTTTTGGTCCCTGCACTTTCAAGTTTCATCTTTCTTCTAAGCCGGATTGAATACAGTCTATTCAATTCGTACAAAATGGTGAACCCACCGAGGCTGCGGTCCAAAGGAGAATATGAAAGGTGGAAAGCTGATTTTCTGTATTTTGTTGACAAACATGAGGTGGGCCCCTACATCAGATTGTCATTGACTGAAGGAGAGAACCAATCCTAAATTCCGCCAGAAGCTTCTCCTGTGGAAAAGGAACAAAGAGAGAGGGCCAATAATAATGCTCGAAATTATATGAAACATAGTATTTCGTGTGAATTTATTAATGACATTTTTAGTGAAATTATTGGTCAAATAAATTCTAACAAGATGACAGGAAAAGAGCGGTGGGATTGTGCTGAATGGTTGGTGTTAGGGACAAAGGGTTTATTAACAGGAAGAGAATTGGAAGCTGAGAACTCTGAGCTAAAAGGAAAGATATCTATTTTGGAAGCTAAAACTCAGCAAACAGTCTCTGTTGAAAGTTCTGAGGAAAAGATCTCTGATCTGAAAGATGCAAATGCAGAACTTCAAAAGCGTTTATCTGATTTGGAGCAACTGCTTGCTAAACACAAATCTGATTTTGAGACTAAAGAGAAATCTTTCGCAAAGAAGTTCTCAGAATTCTCGAGAAAATGTGCTGATGAGAAGAAAGAAATTGAGCTGAAATGCATAAAACTTTCTCAGCAAGTTTCTGATTTTCAGAAAGTAATCATTCTAGAAAGAGAGAAGTTTGCCAAAGAGAAAAAGGCCATTGAACAAAAGAATGTTGGCGTCTTCAAAGAAATATCTGGCCAAAGAAACAATGTGGAGAAGGGATTTGAAGAAGAAAGAAGCTTATTTGAGACTGAGATCAAAAGGCTTACTGCCAAGTTGTCTGAACTATCTGAGAAGGCACTAAAAGAGCAGAAAACGAAGTCTGAGTTCTCGAAGAAGTTTGACCTGCTTGTACAAGAAAGAGACAACTTCGCTTCAACGATTAAAGTGCTTGAAAAGTCTGTATCAAGTTCAAATCAGAAACCTGTCTCTTCACAAAGGTCAGTTAAATCTTTTGATCAGATTCGTAAGACTAACCTTTTCTATGATAGAAATATAGATGGTTCAGGTACACGTCCTAGAAGAAGGAGATACAAAGATGAGGAACTGGTCTGGAAGAAGAAACCAGTTGAAGATGAGCTGAAAGAAAAAGAATCGTGTGTACATGCGTTTAATGCAAAGAAGAACAATCATATCTACTCAAGAGATCAATTACTCAGGTTATCAGGTAAGAAATACTATTGTTCTTGTTGTCGTACACATGATCCTATTCACAAAACCAGAGATCATTTCTGGTATGGTTCCTATTCTATATCTCCCACAAGAACTGCAACTAACATTCATGGACCCAAATACCAATGGGTACCAAAGCCAAACACTGATTCTTTGTTGCAGGCACCTACTGTCAAGGGGGAGTAGAAGAACAATGGCTTCTAAGTAAATCAGCTTAGAACCCGGACTTCAACGAAGTTTGGCTTCTGATTACATGACAGATCAGGACCCGTTCTTCAACGTTTAGACCTGGATATTTTGCAAATATCCAGGGGGAGCTTAATAGATCTATATCGTTCTATCATGATTTGAAGGGGAGCTTAAAAGGTAAATATCTTCTAATCCTAGATCTCTGATTGTTTGAAAGAAGAACAACTTTCAAGCATGAAAAACAGTTTCTGAAATGTTCAAACCACTTCTGATTCTCAAAAGGTTTTATGAATTTAGAAGTGTGATTTTAAATGTTTTTCATTTTTGAGATATAATGTTTAACTGACTGTGTGTTTCTAAAGATCAATACTTGCGTATTATCTTGTCTTTATACTGTCACGTATTCACACACACAGGTTCAGTACTTCATTTGTATTTGTTATTACCATGTCTCATAACGAAACAATATTTCGATGGTAATACCCCCGTTTGATATTCAATATCGTTGAGCATAAATCATTATTTTTAATATTGTGCTTTCATTGCTAAATTGTTTATATTTGTTCATATAAACAAAATATCCAATTCTTTGATACCCTAACCAGTTTAGTTGATCTGATTGATACATTGTCGGATTTTCAAAGTTCAATTGCTCAAATCTCCTGAGCATATTTTTTTTTGACAACGCTATCATACATTTTGTGCTTAACTGTTCAAGTTAAACTGTTGAGCAATCATTTTTTTTAGGAATCACATGGGAATCGTGTGAGAGCTTCAACAGAACTTCCATGGATTCACGTAAACCAGTGTTTCCTACCCCGGAAGCTATCCTAGAGTGATTTGAGGGGTGAGGGGTCATAAATCAAAGAGTGGGGGAGATAACTCATCGGGTTGAGTTTTTCTCATTGTGTGGAGCGGAAAAATTGAAAAGAGAGTTTGGTTAGAAGTGAGCTTTAATGACAAAAAGAAAGAGGGTGTGAGAACAGAGTTAAAAGAATATCAGAACTCTGTACCAACCACTCGTTTCTGATTGGTTTACATTCTTTGGTGACCATCATTGAAAAAGGCACCTAGCCCATGCCAACTCTTGCATTAACCCCACCAACCACTCGTTTCTTTCTTAACAAAGAAATGTTTCATTTTCTTTGGGGACGCAGCATATCTGCTATCTATTCTTCACTTGGAAGATTTAGATATTGAAAAAGAAGGAAAGTTGCCCCACCTTCGCACCTCTTTCATACATATTGAGTCCGTGTAATATCTGTTGCTGTCCCAACAGTTTACACAATTTGAGCCTGATCAAGCTAAGTAGCTTCAATCATTTCTACACTTTCATGAGCACACAAGGAATGAGTTTTCTTGTCATAACATTCATAGAAAATTCCTTTGTGGTTTTTCGATGATTGAATGGAAGCCCTGGGGGAGTGAACATCACAAAAACTCCTTTCCAATGTACATCCGTTGTACAAAGTGGCTCCGTGCTACTTACAGGCATACTAACTGTATCATTTGTTGATTCAGGTTTACAAATCTTATTATATCAGAATTTGAAAAGATTCAGATATATACATTTCATGAATTGACGGATAATCAGATCACAGGTGGGAGAATGTCAAATTATCATAAAGGGGAGATCAAAGAAAGTGCAAAAATTGAAGAAGTTTTGATGATCATGATGCTCACAATCATCAAAAAGGGGGAGAATTTTTACAAAAGTTCAATTTCAAAGTTTTGAAGAAAGAAAGTTTGCTTCTCTGAAGGCGGTCTAAAGATCAAAGAGATGAAGATGTTGTTTTAAAATTCAAAGATGAAGATTTCAAAGATTTTATTTCTTCTTTCCCATATCATGTGGTGTCTGATACAAATTTGTTTATCATTCCTCCTACGCGCTGATTGAAACAAGTTCTTGAGATGAAAGCCTATTCAACTCGCGGTTCAAAAACAGATTCTTTGTTTTAAACTGAAGATGCACCGTGGAAAGTCACGTTACTCTCACATTATCTTTCTTGTGTGCTGATCCGATGTGATTGAGTTTCTACAGTTAAAAGCTGCTTGATAGTGCATTCAGTCGAGGCTACTGTACATTGAATCTTATTACAAAGTTGATACTATGAAGACCAAGAGCTTTATTCAAGGGGGAGCGTTGAAAGACATGAAGACATGCAACACCAAAGTTCTTCAAAGATTCAAGAGGGAAAGAAGATCAAGGCCTGAAGCTTTTCAAGTTGTTAAATGCTTTATTCAACTTTAGGGGGAGATTGTTAGGACTGAAAGTCCTATGTGTTGAAAGTGGAATAAAGTATTTATAAGGGTGCATATTGTAATTACTTAATAGTTGTTTTAATTAGACGGGCCGAAGCCCATTAGCCCATTAGGCCTGTAAGCCTAAGTATATAAAGGCATTTCTAGTTCATTATTATGGTTGAACAATTTAGAAAGAAGAGATTCATTATTCAGTTTACTAGTTGTTAGGTTTACTGAAACTGGGATCTACACGCTCAATGATCAATATTATAAACCTAAGCGTAAAAGAAGACGGTCAAAGAAGTCGAAGCAACAAGATAAAGTTATTTCTGATTGTTCTAATTCTTCTGATATAATTCTTACAGATAGGACTTTGAGGACTAAATCAAAGAAGCAAATCTGGAGAGCGAGGCGAATATCTGATGAATCTATTGTTGATGGGGATAAATGTGTAGACAAATTTATAACAGTGATTCATTTGCTAAATGTAATAAAATTTCAAAATACTCTATAAAGCAAATGATTCGAATTTCAAAACATGTCTCATGTTCTTCCTCAAATTCTAGTTCTGATGATTATGTTTTATCTTCTGATAGTTGTGATTATTTCTCTGATCATATTCCTCATGCTTTAAATTTCAAATCTGCTCATTATTTCCCCATACGAACTGTAACTAATAAACACGGGCCCAAATACAAGTGGGTACCCGAATCTTTTATCTGATTTAAAGTTGCAGGCATCACATGTTAAGGGGAGTAAGAGAAATTTGGCTTCTGAGTAATTCAACTCAGGACCCGCACTTCATAGACTTCGACTTCTAAACACAACAGTTTAGAACTCGTTCTTCAATGATTAAGCTTCTGACTTAATGAGATACTGTGAGTACATCAATTTTAATTCCGCTGCATTTATCTCTGATAATGATTATATTCTAGTTTTTTCTCAATGTTTCAAGAATCTAAGCTTGTTTATCCATCTCATGAATTTGTATTACCCAAAATTTTCTTTTAATATGAGACACAAATTTATTTTCTTCAATGTAAAAGATGAAATAGTTGAATTTTATTTTGTTCGAACTAAATATCTATTAAAAGTTTAAATCTTTACAAATTTTATTCTATAAAGAAAAGTTTTACATTTTTTCTTTCTTTTGAATAAAATATGTGTCTAGGATAAATTTTCAAGTTCTTTTGTTTATATTAAAGTTTTTATATGGTCAAATTTCAAGTCTTACAAAAGTCGAAAAGTCAGCAACATGTTTGAAACTTTTATTAATGCTTTAAAGATATGTGAGTCGGAATTTTTATAGTTTACTTTGCTTAGACTACCTAAATGATCAGAATTATAGATTGGAATGAAAATATGGGCTAAGCATTTAGACGTTGATCTGAGTAATTGAGATGAATATTAAATTCTTAAAATACAGAAATCTCTAAGTTTAAAAGTTTGTACCTGTGACCTTTCTGTTTTGGGAAAGTACGTTCCGTGGGATGCTTGTCATCTGGTCCCCTAAGGTCATTTGGTCTGGGAGTGATCGAACAGAAATCCTTCTATAGAATCAGATCGAAAGTCATGTTCTACTGGTATGAATGGGTTTAGGATATGTCGATGTAGCCTTTCTGATCCGGGAGAGTAAGTTCCAAGGGGTGCTTGACACCTAGTCCCCTAAGGCCAACTGGTCTGGGAGCGGCTGACCCAAATCCGTCAATAGGGTTAGATAGAAAGTTACGTTTACGGCATGTTCTTTACTTAATAAACTTTTTGATCAAAAGATGCCAAAGTGCACGAGCTTATAAGATGCCAAAGAGCACACTCATGTTAAGATGCCAATGAGCACACTGCTAAAAGATGCCAATGAGCACACATCTCATGATACTTGGTGATATATTTGAGTTGCGACAAACCTGTAAATTTGTGAAAGTTTTAATTTTTGATGACTTAGTATCAGTACATGCAAAGTTCTCTATAAGATTTTTAGAATTGCATTTTCTTAAAGCTAATTGAAGATTCGCATGTGAGCACACTGAATAGATTGCTGGAAGTTTTTGAAACTGAACATGTCTTAACTTGATATGCAATGAAGCTCGTTCTTGTATCCTACAACATATGTTTGATTTCCAATGATTGATAAATTTGTAATATTTTACTCTGTAGAAGTTTATTTGTTTAGTGTTTAAAATTTTATATGTTTAGTTGTTTCAAAATTTAAATTCAGTATATTTTTCTTTCTACATTAATATTTGATCATTGTGTTCTCATAAATATATTTTAATGGGTTTATGCATTATTCAAGGGGGAGTGAACAAAGAGAATGTATTTCAAAGATTATATCTGTTTTTGAGGGGGAGTGTCTGTTTTTCTTTACATGAATGCTATCTTGAATTGTCTTATCTAGTGCATTTATGTAGGGGGAGTCAAAGAGCTTAAAATTGTAAAAATTTTTCCAAGGCAGATTTGCGCCTCCCACATGACACGCAAACCTTGCTTTGCGCGTCCCATGTGGAACGCAAACCTTGTTTTGCGCTTCCTTCATGAAACGCAAACCTTGGTTTGCGCCTCCAACATGAAGAGCAAACCTCCCTGCTTTCTTTGTTTCTTTGTTTTTTGCAGATATTACGCTGTCTTGTCTCCAACATTTACATGACCAAGTTGATCAAGATCATCAAGGTCATGAGGGGGAGAAGTCAAGGAGAAGTTAAAGAGACAAAGAACTCGATTGATTATCTGTTGATCAAGTTTCGCTCAAAGATTCTATTCTCTCAGCTACAACTGATTCTTTTGCTGTTCCTGCTCCGATCACCACAGTTCATTCAAGATCATTCAAAAGAGGTGCATCGTCTTGAGCTTAAGCAGCAAAGAAAATCTCAATCTGAAAAATGCTGAGAATTTTTTTTAAAAGTCAGAAAGCTTCTTAAAGCCGCTTTGTTGGTCTGTGCTGATTTAGAAGATTATTTTTAAAGACCAAAGCGCCAATGATTAATAAGGGGGAGATTGTTAGGTCTGATTTTATAGTAATCATTGTATTTATAGGGCTTGGTCTTATACTATGTTTTAGGTCTTTTTGTGTTGTATCTGACCAAGGGTATTTAAGTCCCTTTGGTCTTTGTTCCTTGTAAAGAAAAACACGCACAATTCATTGAATATCATAGTTTGCGCTTCTAGTCTCTCTCTCTCTCTACTTTCTCTCTCTAAGAATCAGTGATCTTAGAACTCTCAAACACACTATTCAAAATAACGACTTTGGATACTTTTATGAAGATTAATAGTTGAGGGTTGGAAATCCTATGGTTTTCACTAATGAACAATAGTCTTGAAAATAATTATCAGTTAAACCCTTTAATGAAAATCTAATTTGTAAAATCATCGTTGTTCTTTCTGAAGCAACAACGGATTTTATTTTGAAAGCACAAGTCTCATTTCTCGATTTTAACACACGAAATCAAAACACATTAAGTTCCAGATTATTATGATACTAAGGTTTAGTTGGTATATCTCTATCCAATTTCTCGCCCTAGGCATATAATTCCAGTTCTTGTTAACAATTAATTCTCTCTAATTGAATTTATAACGAACAAATCAGATGAAAGTTGGCCAAACTCACAAAAGCATTAAAACCCAAATCATATGCTTCATTAGTTAAGAAAAACTGATAAAAACTCCAAATCACATGTTCATAAGCTTAACCAAAGTTAAACCAACCCCCAACATCTAAAGATTAGTTCATGTTGGGGGTATTAAACAAGAAAATACTAGAAGAATTCATAGATCTAAGAAAAGTTCTCTCAAACATCAAAGATTGAAAACTCCCTTTGATTATGTAATATCGACGAAGAATTAGAAGAATCTCTGTAAGAATCGCGTCTCCAAGATGTTTCCTAGCTTCAATTAGGTGTTTTCTCCTTGTAAAAAATCGCCCGAAGTCGCCCCTAGCTTCTCTCATGTCGCCAATTTTGAGAATAGAATGAAGAATGAGTGAAAACCCTAAGAGATAAGGGCTAAAAACGCAATCAGCATGTTACCGGTACTTTCACCGAGACTTAAGTCTCGGTGAAAGTCTCGGCGGGCACTGTTTCTTATAAAATGCACTCGTGCTAGTTGTACCGAGACTAAAGTCTCAGTCAAAGTCTCGGTGAGAAATTTTCTCCAAAATCAGGTTTTGATGCTAGTTACACCGAGACTTAACTATCGGTAAAAGTCTCGGTGAACACTTTTTCTCCAAAATTTCACTTTGATGCATTTTCCGAGCCTTGATCCTAGATTTGACTTGCACGAGCTTTGCTTTGCCATTAAACTCATTGGGTGTGCCATTATCGTCTCTAATTAGCTTCTTTTGGATCCATTTTCTTAATTTCTTCCCGAAAGATAGATACCTGAAAAACTCGCGAATAAATGTGAAAAGACGCTTCGTTTGTTTGGAGAAACAATCATAATTACTCGAAAAGTGGCTCTAAAATAACGTCGAAATTGGCGTTATCAACAACCTAAACCGAGCGTTTCTTGTCCCCAAGCAAATTAGCGACAAAGATAAAATAAGAAAATATCAAAAGCAAGTTGAATCTGCAATAGTGGCCTACGGGTATACTTATCATGAAGTTTGAACCATTATTGTGCCAACTAGTCGTGAAAAATAACGAGAATACGGTAAGAATTCAATTATAGCACAATTGACAACAAACTAAACATTGAAAATTGAACTGAAAACAACGACACCATACTGAATTACAACTATTCAATTACACTTTCAGAGAGGATTTCGCCTCGACCCTACCTCACGGGATGCACTCAATTCACTTGAATCCTATGCTATCACACATATATTTCATGCAGGTGGAGTTTATAGACAAAGAAAATCAATTAATAACTGGATGATGTATCAGTTGAAAAATGCACAGATGAATTCAAGGTGATCTCGGAAGGGAATCAAATAACAAGATAAGGAATATTAGTAAGAGAGTTAATCTACCTTTATCACATTTTCCAGAAGATCATTCAGGTCTTTTAACAGGTTGTAATGGGGCTAGGGGTTGTGGCTAGGAAACGATGGGTAAAGTGGAACAAAAGCCCAGATGTGTCAATAATTTGTGCGGTTCTCCAACTTTTCACCTTACTCACCTTACTCACCCCTTTTCTTTTCTTTTCTTTTTTTCTTAATCACTTCCTTCTTCCACCATTATACCCTTTGTGTGTATTTCTCTACCATGCTGCTCTTCTCTTTTTTTCTTTTTTTTAGCTATGGGGCACCATTGGCCTTCTTATATTAGCATCTCTATAATCTGATTGGCTCTGATTTCTTTTTCCCAATCCTTTTCCTTTTTCATTCCTTTTTATTTACTGTCACCATGATTACTAATTGCTTGTGATGGACACATCTTAGGACAAGGGTAGGCTAGTGTTTAGGCTGGGTCAAAAGTGGGTTAAGAAACTAATATTTAAATAGTAAATGGTTGCACAAGGGGTTGGGTGTACACAATTAAAACAAGGGAATGATAGCCAAAAGAATTAAATTATAGATTTCACACACAATGCCTGAAATCATGTCTTAAGGTCCACACGAATAGGTGACTAAACCCTTACTCAATAACGTGATGGACGTCTTTGCTACTTGATGCAATTTATAGTGAGATCAAGCGATAACTACAATGAAAGAGTAACAGATAAGTGTATAGACTATTTTGCATTATATCTCTCAGAATCGAATCGGTGTTCATTAGGCTCAACATCTCACGGGTGGTCTCCACTAATGTCTCCTAATCATGCAATCTCCTAATTGTTGGTCCAGACTATATCATCGTTCTCAGATTCGCAAGACAATATAAATTTTGTGCAAATTGTGCTTTTCATAGAATCTCGTGTCCTCATCCTAAAAGAAAATTTTTAAAATGTTGGCCCAAAACAGTGTAATTCAATTATACGATAATGAGTATACCTGTGCCTACAACCCCAAACCTTACCAACACATTGTCCCCAATGTGTCAGCATGGTTTTGATTAAAGACAGCAAGATGTGCAGAATTTAACAAAAGACAGCAATGCATACATGATGCCCAGATACATGACAATTAGTGTATAACGCGATTATGAGTAGTGGAAAGAGTAGTAGTTAAGTACAGTCATCCATACGGCCGATAAGTAGAATGTACGAGGAAATCAAGGAGTCCTTGAATTCGGATCCCACGCTCGTTTAGTACTCTTCTCTTTTTTTCTATCAACGCTCTTCTTCTTGTGATATTTGTGTTTGGCTCTTGACATAATCGGGCCTTTTCCACTGCTAAGCTTGCCATAAGCTGACCATCTCGGGATGGTAGTGGTCGGGTTGATTCTTCCCATTTCCTGAAACAAAGGTTAACATAATTCGAATGATCAGGAGAATAGATGAAACCCCAAACCTAGACTCTTGTCTAGGTTTGAACCTTGTGCACAAGGGAAGGTGTTGGTGGACCGGCTACCCCAAACCTAGGTTGAGGCCTAAGTTGGGCTCATACTTCGTCATAGAAGGTATCTGTAACACCCTAAATTCTGGAAATAGCAACATATTTAAAATTTTATAAATACATCGATAAATGATACATCTTCAATCACAATTTATTATTTAACCTCAATACACACATTTCATTCTATACATACAGTCCATAATAAGAACGGGTGCTACTAAAACCCAATAATAGTCACTATCACCAAACTGCGGAAGACTTCACCAACTACTTTCACTTGCACAAAGCTAAGGCTCAACTCTTCATAGCTGCTAGAACCAAACCCTAACTGGAACCTGATGCACATGCCGACAAATAAAAAGGTTAGGCTTAACGCCTAGTGAGCTCAAAAGTTTTCAACATGAATAAGATATCTTTGAAAAGAAGTAATGCAGTTTAAATCATAAGCTTTCAAGATGATATGCTTGAATATGAAAGCGACTATTTTTCCAATAATATGCATTTTGGGCAAGGAAGCACCAATATAAACGTTTTCAAATCCAAACTACTTCGGGGACAAGATTTCCAACATATTACGTTCTTTCGTAAATTAAATTAAACCCAAAACTCACTCTAAATGAGAATAGAAAACAAACTCCCAACTGGAGAAAAACGGATAAAACTTTATATCGCAAAACACCCAAAACACGGGTGGGACATAATATTCAACCCATAATTCATGGATAAAATCCATTTATACAAAACGTCACCGAAAACTAGGATAATAAAACTCAATACCCAAAGTAACACTTTTCAGTGACGGGGGAGACCCGATTCCATAAAATGTGACGGTACACAAAGTAAGCCCATTTTATGTTGTTAAGACTAGTCATATAAACAGAAGTACACACAAGGGATGTCAGGCTTTGTGGCTTTAAACATACACCCACGGGATATCAACTTTAAATGCGAAAGGTCCTTATGTTTAGTCCCTCATCCAATATCGTAATACTTAGCACGTAGGACTTATATCCCAATTTGATGCCTAAACGTGCCTCAATGTGGAAAACTATCGTTCCATTATTGGACGTAATGATTCCAAGCGCATGGGATGTCAGGCTCAGTGGCTTTAAACTTACACCCACGGGATATCAACTTCAACCGCGAAAGGTCCTTATGTTGAGTCCCTCATCCAATATCGCAACCAAAGGTCCAAGTCGAGTTATCAAAACTGGACAAATGTCCTAAAACCCAATCATAATAAATTACCGAGCCACAGGCTCAAACAACCAAATGACACATTACCAAAAGCAGTACAATGCGATAAAACGCACACGACCAAACTCCAACACCACTTAAGTTGAAACGGATCATTTTCCCAAAAACAAGTTTATACCATTAACTCTTTCAAACGTATCATAACACAAAGTTAAACATTTCTCCCAAAACACACTAAAAGAGCATTTACACCAAATTACTTATACCCGTAAAATAGCTCGTTAAAATTGTCGGTGCTTAAGATTTGCCCATCAAAATCCTTGGAATGCGTCTTTTCCCCAAAACCAAAAGAAGTACAACGTCCGAAATATTCACAAGGTCGGGAATGACCAAAACCCAATAACTTACGCGTTGATACTTTCAAAACATCTCATGACACGAACTATTCATATTTCCAACAACACAAAGTGCATTTTTACCAAATAATCCCCATTTATGCAATGCATTATTAAAACATTTTCCTTAATGGCATATTTATCAAAATGCCTCAAAAGTCCCAAAATGGGTGTTTCACCATGTTTATAAAACTAAACATTTCAAAATAACCAAAACTTATCAGGTGATCAACTGTTAACGAATTCACGTAGAACACAAAACACCTTAAAATGAACATTTTAGCATGTACACCGTTTTCACAAATCAACTTGAACTCACCTTGCTAGATTTAGGCTAAATCTAGATTTTACCCCTTTTTGAGCTTCCTTGACGAAACTTGAATCCTCCAAGACAAAACCTAGATCCAAGCATTTTCAACCGTAAATAACCATATGCCACCATATATAATCGTTCCCCAAACATTTCACACAAGATCCCATCATAAATCCAAAACCCTAATTTCCATAAATAAAGAAAATAGGAGGTTACCTTAACCATAACTTCGATCCACCAACCAAGATACTTCTAGGTCACCAAGATGAGCCATAAACCCCCAAACTTTAAGTGATGAAAAGGGTTGGATGAAAACCCTAGAAAATTAATGATGGTGATGAAGATGGAGATGGTGGATAAGTGTTCAACTTGAACCCTTTGATGAAGTACCCAACAACTAGAAATAAAAGAGGTAGATGAGGGTTAAAGGAACCCTTGGTTCGGTTCTGGGAGAGGTTGAGAGAGTGTGAATTAAAATGGAATGGTTGAGATAGAAATGAGAAATGAGGCTAAAATCTGGAATTTAATCCAACAGACCCTGACGGCGATCCTGCCAGCCGATAGTGACATGTGTCACTATCGCGAGGCACTCTCGCGGGGAATACCGCGAGTTGGTACACCCTCGGCGATTGTGCCATGCGATAGTAACACATGTCACTATCGCGAGTCAATCTCACGCCAGTTGTACCGAGCCCCAAAAGGTTCCAAAACTCGAGATTCTCGCATAGGTCGATTTATGGTTCGAAAGCACAACATTTTCACCCGAAAAGATAAACGAAAGACGAAGAGATTACCAACGAAAGGCAGAAACTTACTTTGTGAAAAACCGGGTGTTACAATCCTCCCAACCTTAGAATGACTTCGTCCTCGAAATCCAAGTCTCACCCAAGGCATTCCATTACTACCCTCAACACTTATTGGGTTTCCTCTGACCCCAAAGGTAGTGACATATAATAGGCCTCAAGGATGTCATTCTCCCAAACGACCGTTTCCCTTTCCGAGGGGATGCCTCTTGATCCATTTCACTCTTGAGCTAAAACCACCATTAACTTCCTGACGAAACTGCCACACTGAAATCCGTGAAGACACTCACCCACGTATCTACTTTGATACGATACACTCATACTAGAGTGAACATCAAACCTTATTGGAGCGATTCCTAACCATGCGATCTCGGTCGCCTCCCAACCTTAGGCGGCACATACTACGTTAAGGGTAGTTTGTGACTTCACTTCCCACTGACTAGATCATTCCAGTTCGTCCCGATTTTGAATCCACATTCCAATGGTCAACATCAGCCCAAAGAATTCCCAAAATTTCCTAACAAATCATCCCTGGTATTGGTAAGACCTTCCTTCCAAGGGCGTACCAATACGCTTTCCGGGGAGTTGGCCAATCCAGAATAGGCCCCCACATAACTCCGATCTATTCTCAAACCTCAAACATTCTGACAATAAGATCCTCACCACATCAATAAAATCATACATATCAATGCTTACTTACCAACGTCTAATCTTCCTTTAAATTCCACCACCGAGAGGTCAACTTTTCTCGTAATCCAACGGTTACACTTCCAAACGACTCAACGATCGCCGACCTCAAAGTACAAGTCCGCTAACACTGCCGATCCCAAAAAGATTTAAAGTTGACACCTAAAATGGATATGAGACTTCAAACACACTAGTTTACGAACAAACCATAATATCCTTAATATTCCCAAATACTCATAAAGGTAGTACACTACCAACACATATCATGCTGTCAAAATCAACCCATCAATTCAAAATCAACCGCACTCATGAAATCGCACAAGGCTCAACCTAAAGATTTACTGAAAAGATCACCTCTTATACATAGGGGTATCATATAAATCTGATACCTCAATTACTCGTGCGTGAAACGATCCAAAACCAAAACCTAAAATTCAGGTCTGGCCACAAGTCGGGTCATCCGACGTTTCAATTCCCCAAGGACTCCTCTAGTCCTTAATTACAACTCCTATCCAGATAGGGTTTTAAATCTATAACCCTAATGAGTTCAAGGTTTTTCAACTAGTATGTCAATTTGAAATTCATAAAACTTTAAAACATGCAAGCCTTACAACAATTAATTGTGCGGTAAAAATACACTACCGTTCATTCGATAGGTTTCAAAATTGATCACCAGCACTACGCATATAAAGCCATTTCCAAAACTCATTTGATCAGTACCTATGTAAATAAAAACGGTAACAAAAGATGCGCAACAAAATTTTAAACGGACTACCATGGTCCTACTATGCATCAATTTATACTATGTATATGAAAAAATAATTTTTCCGCACTATAACATGTGCAACAAACTGTTTGTCCATTCCAAAAGAGAAATTCACAATTCCAACTTTAAAATCTACTCATTTAAAACGCAAAACGTCGGAGGATAAAATCCCCAACAAGGTCTATTTATGTCCGTTTATTTCCCAAATTTAGCAACACGATAGGAACGTAAATAAATTTTAAATCGAGTTTAAAACTTTGAGCCGCACAGATAAAACACAATTGACCAAAATGGTAACTATGACGACATGAATACCGATAATTCATTTAATGCATTGCGGAAAATTTCTAACAGTAAAATCAGCAACTGAAACATGTTCTGAGCAAAAGTTCTATCTGAAACAATATAAATCTTTTATGTGCTTACTCACACTAACAGTAAAATTTAAACCCAATACGAATAGTATGCAACGATCATCACTTGAATAAAACTCAAAAGAGAGACCGAATGTTAAACGAAAATTCATAGGTTAACGTACACAGTAATGCGATTAAGCGTGTTCCAAAATTTATCTACGCGACGCAAAATGTCGTAAGGTAAGATATCAAGTGGTGTCAAAATTTTCATTTCTCAGCATAAAAAGCATAAGACAACAATAGGTCAAAATGTTAAAATTCTAAAACCATAACGTACGATAAAGTGACCATTGTTAGCAAGACTTTCATGAGACACGACACCCAAAAAACTCGTAAACTTACACACAATAAACTTAAAACTCACGCATCTCAAAGTACACTCACACGACCAAAATGTCGTAAAACAATATTCCATAAAATTCAACACGACTCGTACAGACTAAAATTCCCAAGAAAATTCAGACTCAAAAACATGGGAACAACTCTTCCTTTAAAACCTTAACATACGTGGAGGAGATCCAACGTCAAGGTCAAAAATTCCATAGTTACTTGCCCAATACCTCAAATAACATTAAAACACGGATCTTAAAATATCCAAAAATAGCATTAGACGCAAGACGAGAATAAAGAGATTTTCGATAACAATTTACAATCACGTGCAACAAAACAACTTCATGCTTGCTTAAGCTCACGGTTTAAAATATGATGAGTGCTAAATGTGTTATCAAGACTTTGTAACATAACTCAATTTATACTTTGAAAACATGAGAAACAATTTATGCAAACTTATTTAGAAATAAACTTCGTGCATGCATTTGGTCGGAACTCACATTTAAGATTACGCTTCTCAATTTCCCGTCATACTATTGTCATCCGGAAGCATCAAACATCTTAAAACAGCAATCGCCCTACTTTGGTCAACTTACGATTTCTCCCCGAAATAGAGTCAATTCAATAAGCTTATGGTTCTAAGTCAACCAATGATTGCAACCTAAAATGGTCAACTAATTGCATCTGACATGCTTAACCATCACTCCAATATGATAATGCTATAAAACATCAACTCTTCTTTCATCTACTCGCCTAGAAACTTCTTCACTACCCCAACGGTCACCATACCAAGGCAGTTCAGGTATACACACGTAACATGAAGGTTCATCATAACACTGGCCAGGTGCTATTATGAACGTACCGTATATGATCATCCTTGCGACCCTCGACAAGTTTCCCGTATCTAGCGACTCGATCAATGCCCAAAATATCTTATCTTAAGGTACCTAATGTGCAATTTTTCTCTCCCAATCACCTAAACAGCGCTAGTTTGAGTCTAGGTATCCAAAATCAACACCTAATTCTCTCAAACTTATGCTCTGATACCAACTTATAACACCCTAAATTCTGGAAATAGCAACCGATTTAAAATTTTCTAAATACATCGATAAATGATACATCTCCAATCACAATTTATTATTTAACCTCAATACACACATTTCATTCGAATGAGTGGACGGGCTGATTCTTCCCATTTCCTGAAACAAAGGTTAACATAATTCGAATGATCAGGAGAATAGATGAAACCCCAAACCTAGACTCTTGTCTAGGTTTGAACCTTGTGCACAAGGGAAGGTGTTGGTGGACCGGCTACCCCAAACCTAGATTGATGCCTAAGTTGGGCTCATACTTCGTCATAGAAGGTATTTGTAACACCCTAAATTCTGGAAATAGCAACAGATTTAAAATTTTCTAAATACATCGATAAATGATACATCTCCAATCACAATTTATTATTTAACCTCAATACACACATTTCTTTCTATACATACAGTCTATAATAAGAACGGGTGCTACTAAAACCCAATAATAGTCACTATCTCCAAACTGCGGAAAACTTCACCAACTACTTTCACTTGCACAAAGCTAAGGCTCAACTCTTCATAGCTGTTAGAACCAAACCCCAACTGGAACCTGATGCACATGCCAACAAATAATAAGGTTAGGCTTAACGCCTAGTGTCAGGATCGAATTCTTAACAAGAATTAATACTCAGAAACTAATATCAAAGAAGTTGCGGAAAAACACTTTGATATTTAATAAAACAGTAATCAAACACTGTATATAATGATCAAACAGTAAACTTGTATTGAATGCTTAAAGTTACAAGATTACACACTCAACCTCAATATTGATGAACAGGCTCACCAATACGAATTCTACTTCTCTAGAATTAGGATCTATGCCTTGAGGTTGATTTCTCTCTTGAAAAAACAATTATCAAAAGTTATTTCTATCTATTCTACACATTCTATACATATACTGATAAAAAGATAATTAAAAAGAATAAACAAATCTTCAGTATATCTTCCATGTATATCTTCTAAGTATATCTTCAGTATATCCAGCTGTAGTACTTTCCATCCGTATCTCTTTAGCAGCACTAATAATGCTCAGCAGCATTAACTTCAAGTAGCAGCATTAACTACTAGCAGTATTAACTACTAGCAGTACTAACTAGCTAAGCAGTACTAACTTTGTTCAAGCAGTACTAACTTTAACTAGCAGTAGTAATTCTACTAGCAGTAGTAACACTTAGCAGTATTAATCTTCAACTTGTTCTGGCAGTAGTAACTACACTTGTACTAGCAGTAGTAACTACACTTAGTAGAATCTTCAGTTCCCAACAATCTCCCCCTAACTTGACTTTTAGAAGAGAAGTCAAGTTCTTCAGATATTCTTCCAGATGCTCTTTTTAATGCTCCCAAAACTTCCAAGATCACGCTGCTAAGTCTGGATTCAGTCCCAAACTCTGATTGATTATCCTCTGAATGAGATACTTGGCCATTTCTGAATTTGGTGCACAACCCAACTTCTTCTTTAGCATGGCATGGACCTTTAGTCTGGTGTGATTATATATTCTATCCACTAGGAAGTATTCTGTGTGATTTCTATCCAAAGTCACTGCATATACTCCACTAGTTTCATATAGAGTCCAACTTGTGACTTCTTTAAACACACTCTTGATGACCTGGTTCACTTCTTCAGGTTTGAACATCATGCATAGATACTCCATCACCAGTTTTGTAAGAGAAATTCCTGGAGTATTCAGATGGTCTGCATACAGCTTAATTCCTATGTCAAACATCTCTTCTATATCAGATCTAGAGCATGTTTTGACAATTTTGATCCAAGTATTGAATATTTCATACTTATCACCCTTCCTCTTTAGTCTGATGTAATCTTTTCCATCCATTTTCAGAACATCCCAGTGAATGATCTCTGGTGGCTTAACTCCAACAGGTTCTGCAGAAATTGGTTCAGGCACTTTGTCCATCACTACCATATATAAGCTTACATCATCTTTGATTGATGACCCTTGCTGGCTTGATGACTCAGGTGCCACTTCTTCTTCAGCAACATTTTGTTCTTCTTCTATTCTAGACTTCTTATCTTTCTTTCTTTTGGCCATCATCTTGGTTCTTTTCAAAGTCTTTTGAACCTGTACTAGAGTAGCTTCCTTCTTCTTTTCTTCCTTTTCCCTTTCCATTTCTTTTATAGGAGTTCCCTCTTCACTTTCAGGGAATGGTTGATTCATATCTATATCATGTCTCTCCTTTGCCTTCTTTTCAAACTCCACTCTATCCTTTTCATTGCTCTTCAGCTTCTCCATTTCTTTCTCATATAGATCCTTGATTTGATCAAAATTCATCTTCACAAACATTTCTTTCTTTACCCCAATTGCACTTTTCAAGAAAGTTATCATTTTGTTTCTTTCCTGAGTGGCAAGGTAAGTTTGTGAAGGTCTTCTCTTCTTTGCACTTGATCTGGCCATCATAGCCTTTCTCAAGGTTATTGCTCTTTGCTTGGCTTTCTCTGTTTCCAACCCTTTCTGGAATGCTTCATTTAACTCATTTGCTAGTGCTCTGGCCATTTCTCTGTCTTTTTCAACCTGTTCCTTTTCTGCTAGATCTAACTCTTCTTGCACTTTCTTTGCTAATGCTTCATCTGACTCAATCATCTTTTGCTTTTTAGATGGTTGATCAGATTCTAGCATCTTTTCTTTCCCTTTTCTTTTTATATCTGCAGCCATGTCTTTCTTTTCTGATTTCTTGTCTCTCCCTTCATTTATGACCACTCCCTTTGCTTTGGGAGTGTCATTCTTAGCTTTGATTAGCACTTCAGCTACTTCAATTTCTGTTGGTGTTAACTCTGTTACTGCTGCTTGTGAGGTTTCAGCAGCATTAACAGTTTCTGCTTCCTTCTCCCCCTCAACTTCTACTCTTTCTTTATCAATCTCCCCTTCCCTTGATGCTTCTTCCATGTTGATCTCCCCCTTTTTGGGAGCATCAGTCTCTGGTTTCCTCCTTCTGAGCACAAATTGTTTCTTCTTCTTTTGCAAAATCAGTTTCCTTACCATTTGCTTCAACTTGATGATTTGTTCTTGTTGTGACAGTACTATGAGTTTTAGCTCTTCTATGTCTTTGCCCTGTTTGAGTACATCCATGTTGATGTTGCCCATTGTCTCCATCAATTCATCATAGTTATATCTGTCCTCACCTTCTCCAGGAGTGTTACCCCCTATTGAAGGATCATTGGATCTTTTAGTAGTGGAAGTCTTCTGCCTAGCAGAAGCACTATCCACCCCTGTGGTTTCTTGGCACCAGGGACCTTCAAATGATTGCTCATTCAAAGTTGCCATGGGGGAGGTCTTATTGATGTTACCACTTTCCTCCTCTGTGTTAGCAGGAGTAGTGGCAGCCTCATCGCCCATATGCTCTACCTCCTCCTCAGAGAGCACCTCCTTTGGGTTGGGAGACACCCTTGTGGTTTCCCTTTGGATATTCTCTAGGGGAAAATTCTCCCTTAGAGGGCTTAAAGGCTGTGTGGGTGATGGTACAAGAAGGGAAGGAGCCTTCTTTACCTGTTTTCTTTGATAAGTTTGGGTAATTGGAGAGGTTGGTTTTGTAAGAATGGACTGGGGAATTGTTTTTGAGTGAGAAGGTTGGGCTTGGCTAGCAGTGGGATGGTCTAATGAGGGCCTTGACCCTGCTGCCATACCTTCAGTGGTTTGGGACACCACCATCATTGTAGAGAACAATGGGGTGTCAACTCCTTCCGAGTCCCCAGCAGATCTTCTCATATTTGAGAAAACCTTGCCTTTTGGGGGTTTAGGTACATATACCCCAACAGGTTGAGGGATATCCGTCAATTCATGGTTAATTACTTCCTGAACAAATCTGGGATACATAAAGAAACTCTTTTTGTTTCCCATATTTGATACAAGATCATTGAAAATCATCTTTGAGAAATTGTACCTTCTGGATGTAGCCAAGCATACCAAAGCATATGCAATTGGACTGCTGAACTCACTCCATCCAGTGGTCTTTTTGGAGATGCAATGCATCAGGGTATGAACAAGAAAACGCCATTGGGGTGAAAACTTTGCTTTTGAGAATTTGAAAACACCCAATGGGCCTCCATACCCCATTCTAGTAAGATTAGAAAACAGTTCATCATTAGAGATAGACATTATACCAGAGGCATCGTCTAGACGTAGACTGATGCGAATGACTTCTTCAGTAACTGTAAGTGAGTGATCACAGATTCTTGTCTTGATCATTTGCACCCCATTTTCCACAACAATGGTTGCATTAGCCCAGAACTGCCTTTGGTGCTCAATGTAGATTGTAGGTGATACAGTAAGAGCATGAGCAATGTGGCTCGACTTCAGAAAGTCGACTATCTGATGAAAACCTGAAGCTTGCTTTGGCTTTTGTAGCATCGCAATCTCGTTGTGCTCGTCGATGAATGTCATGGATGCCATTGGTTTTAGTGAAAACTTGCCTGAAAACTACGAACTTGAGAGAGAAAAGGTTTTGAGCGCAAGAGAACAGTATGCAAAGAGTCGTTATGAACTTTTAGGCGGGCAAAACGTATTTATAGTATTCGGAATATAAGCAGTATTAACCTAGAGCAGTATTAACTGAACTAGCAGTATTAACTGCGAGCAGTATTAACCACGAGCAGTATTAACTGAACTAGCAGTATTAACCGCGAGCAGTATTAACTGAACTAGCAGTATTAACCGCGAGCAGTATTAACCACGAGCAGTATTAACTGAACTAGCAGTATTAACCGCGAGCAGTATTAACCACGAGCAGTATTAACTGAACTAGCAGTATTAACCGCGAGCAGTATTAACCACGAGCAGTATTAACTGAACTAGCAGTATTAACCGCGAGCAGTATTAACCACGAGCAGTATTAACTACACTTACTCCTTTTAAACTTGCTAAATACTGAGTACTGCTATGCATATCCTGAAAAGAAGATTATTAACACCAAGAATAAAAATATACAGGTATAAAACCACTTTTTGAGAAGAAGATTATTCAGAGTTTATCATCCCCACACTTGTTACCAAGAAAGTGAATCTACCCACATCAAACGCTTTAGTGAATAGATCAGCAAACTGATTATCAGTGTGAACTTTGACAACTTGAATAAGTTTCTTTTCATTACAATCTCTTATAAAGTGATACCTGATTTCAATGTGCTTTGTCTTTGAGTGCTTGACTGGATTATTTACAATGCTAATAGCACTGCTGTTGTCAATAAAGATTGGAGTGTGTAGAAAGGTTACCCCATAATCCAGCATTTGATTCTGAATCCATAAGACTTGAGAACAGCAACTTGCAGCTGCTATGTACTCTGCCTCTGTTGTAGATGTGGATACTGTGGTTTGTTTCTTGCACTGCCATGAGACTAGTCTAGCACCCAAAAACTGACATCCTCCAGAAGTAGATTTTCTGTCCAAGTTTGCCCCACCTAGATCACTGTCTGAGTATGCTATTAGGTCAAAAGGTGAGTTATGAGGATACCAAAGTCCCAATCTGGGGTGCCCTTTGAGATATCTGAATATCCTCTTAACAGCTTGAAAGTGAGATTGTTTTGGCCTAACTTGAAATCTTGCACATACACAGACTGGAAACATAATATCTGGCCTTGATGCTGTGAGATACATGAGAGAGCCAATCATGGATCTATAAAGATGCACATCCATATCCTCCCCCTCAAGATCTGCTGTGATCTGCTTGTGTGTTTCCATAGGTGTGCTGGCAGGTTTTGATTCTGAGAAACCAAACTTGGTTAGAATATCCTGCACATACTTGGATTGACATATAAAAATGCCATCTGACTTCTGTTGAACTTGGAGTCCAAGGAAGAAAGTAAGTTCCCCCATGGAACTCATTTTGAACCTTTGATGCATTAAATCCTCAAACTCCTTGCACATGTTGTTTCTTGTAGAACCAAAAATAATGTCATCAACATATATTTGGACCAGCAAGATATCCTTCTTCTTTCTTTTGATAAATAGAGTCTTATCAATGACTCCTCTTTCAAAGTCATTTTCCAAGAGATAGGATGATAGGGTGTCATACCATGCTCTTGGGGCTTGATGTAGTCCATAAAGTGCTTTCTTTAATTTGTATACTCTGTCTGGATAGCTTGGGTTTTCAAACCCTGGTGGTTGGCAGACATATACTTCTTCTTCAATTGACCCATAGAGAAAAGCACTTTTTACATCCATTTGGTAGACTTTGAAGTTCATGTAAGAAGCATAGGCTAGGAATAGTCTGATTGCTTCTATCCTAGCTACAGGTGCAAAAACTTCTTCATAATCTATGCCCTCTTCTTGAGTGTAGCCTTGAGCTACCAGCCTTGCTTTGTTTCTTATAACAATACCTCTTTCATCTCTCTTGTTTCTGAAAATCCACTTTGTGCCAATTGCTCTGTGACCTTTAGGAAGGTCTACTAGATCCCATACATCTTGTAGCTTGAATTGTAACAGTTCTTCTTGCATTGCTTCTATCCAGCTAGATTCTTTCATAGCATCATGTGCCTTTTTAGGCTCAAGCTGGGATAGAAAACAAGAAAGGACTGTATGCTGTTGATCTTTCATTTCTTGAAGCCTGCTTTGATGTCTAGTCATCATAGGAGAAGAGATATCTCCTATTACCAGCTGTGGAGGATGATTCTTTTGAACTCTTGTGTTATGACTAGGTTCTTCATTCAGTCCATCCTCTAGATTAGAGTCATGCAACTCAACTGAAGTGGTTTCAGATGTCACTTCTGATTCTTGAGTCTCCTCATCTCTAGTGTCTTCTTCACTCTGACTTGGTTCAGTAAATGATTCCTTTTCACAGTCTTCATTTACTGTGGGTATGGGAAAAATCACAGATTTAGATATACTTTCTTGAACTTGTGTGATCTCTGATTCTCCACCATCTGTTCCTGTATACTCATTACTGAAACCAAAAGAGTTAGTTAGTGAATCAATGTCAAATAGCCATTGAGGTCCAGACCCAACAGGATTTGGTGTGTTCTCATTGCATTTGACATTGTCACTTTCTTCAATTATTCTAGAAGAAGAGTTAAAAACTCTGTAGGCCCTACTCTGAGATGAATATCCAACAAGAAATCCATCATCTGCTTTGCTATCAAACTTACCTAAGTGAGATTTGGTATTGAGAATTGTACAAGGACACCCAAAAGGTTTGAAGAAACCAATAAAAGGTTTTCTTTGATTTAAAAGCTCATATGGGGTCTTGTTCTTTTGCTTGACCACTAGAACTCTGTTTTGGACATAACAAGCAGTATTAACTGCTTCAGCCCAGAATGTAATTGGCAATTTTGAATCAGCCAACAGAGATCTAGCAGCCTCTATTAGTGTCCTATTTCTCCTTTCAGCAACACCATTCTGTTGAGGAGTCCTGGGAGCACTATATTGTCTCTCAATACCTTTTCCTTCACAAAAGGTGTTTAGATCATGATTTTTAAATTCAGTTCCATTATCTGATCTAATGACTTTTACTCTTTGATTAGTTTGGTTTTCAATTCTTAGGATAAAGGATTTGATAAGACCACTTGTTTCATCCTTAGTCCTTAGAAAATATACCCAAGTAAATCTGGAGTAATCATCAACAATAACCAAGCAGTAAGATTTCTTTCCTATACTCATAACATTTGTAGGACCAAACAGGTCCATATGCAATAACTGGAGACAAGAAGAAACAGAATTTAACTCTTTGGTCTTGTGAGAAGTTTTGTGTTGTTTGCCTTTAAGACAAGCAACACAATGATCATCACATGAAAAGACTTTTGAAGGTAAACCTCTTACAAGGTTATTTTTAACAAGATTGTTTATAGTCTTGAAATTCATGTGACACATCCTTCTGTGCCAAAGGGAGGATTCATCTATAGAAGCTTTTGAAACAAGACAATTTAAAGATGAATCACTATTGACATTGTCCAAATCAAGACAGTAAACATTGTCTTTTCTTGGAGTTCTAAGTAGTATCATGTTTTCATCAACTACTTTGAACCCTGGAGCAAGAATCATACACTCAGTGTTAGTAAATAATATACTATGTTGTTTGTCACAAACCTGTGATACACTTAACAGGTTGTACTTTAATTGATCAACATAGTAGACATCCTCAAATGTCATCTTACCTTTGGTGACATTACCTTTTCCACTTATCTTACCACCAATAAGATTGTCTCCAAATGCAACATGTCCTCCATTAATTTGCTTGAAATCCTGAAGGCATGACATGTTGCCAGTCATGTGCCTAGAGCAACCACTATCAACATGCCATATGCTCTTTCCCTTGAGCTGTTGGTTGCCCTGCACATTAAATAAATCAATTAGTATGACTGGGGACCCAAGCCAAAGTGATCTTGGGTCTTCCTTTCTCATCAAAGTATTTACATTCCTTTTTAATGAGGTTTTTAAACTCAGAGCACTCTTTATTAGAGTACTTTGTCAATATGGTTGGCTTAGCAGAATCAACATTAGAAGCAGTACTAACCTTAGAAGTACTAACAGAGTTAGCAGTAGTATTACTTCTAGCAGCACTATCATTGTCAGCAGCACTACTTGCAATAGCAGTACTAACAGTTTTAGTGCTTTTAGGAATCCACATATTGACACTTTCTCTAACAGAATACTTTTTCTTCATGTGGCTTTTAGTTTTAACAGTTTTCTTAGCCACATGATTCTTTTCAATTTTCTTATAACCAAAGGGTTTTTGCATGGATCTTTGGAAATTCATTCTTTGGTTTATAGGATTGAAATAACAGAATTTTGCAAGATGATTCAATTTGCCACAGATAAAACAAGGTTTTGGTCTATTGATTTTACTTAGATCAACCCCTTGTTTTTGTGCCCACTGATTATTCCAATTTCTCTGATTTCCCCTCCTTTTATCATGTTTTTGGGGCTCAGATTTATTGCAAGTACACTGTTTGCAAGGACCTGGATTCACAACTGTGGTCTGTTTATAATGGACCTTACCAAACTTTTCCTCTGTCTTCTCTATGTTCTTGGATTTGATCCAAGCCCTTCCACAATCCTCATTGGTGATAATGTTGTTTTCTATAGAAATCTCACCACTCACCTTGTTCTTCTTACTCTTGCCAACCTCTTTCTCAGTCTTATCCTCAACAATTACCTCATCTAAGGGATCTATTTCAGTGGCTCCCTCATGCAATTCCTTCCTATCTTTGGTGTCTAATAGGTCTGAAGTAGGAGGAATGTAATTGTTGTTATATGGTGGAGGTGTGGCATTATACCCAATTCCTCTTCTCAACTTATCATGAATCTGATTTTGCAGTAAGGAGTCCATTGCTTTAGAAGCATTGGAAAACATTTCTACATCAAGCTTAACCTTGGTTAACTCCTCTTTCAGTTTTTCACTCTCCTCTTTAGATTTAGTCAGTTTAAGTTCTAAATCCTTTTTCTCCCACTTCCAGTAATTAGTGTCATATGAGTGTTGTAGTTCATTGGCTTGAAAACCTTTGATTTGATCTTCAAATCTCTCTACTATCCTCACATAGTCTTTTATATCCTTTTCTAGTCTCTTCAGGTCATCACTCATCTTCTGATTGTGATCCCTGTACCTTTTAACAGTGTCTATGCAAGTTTTATTGCAGAGATTAGAACTTACCTCAGATGGAAGATCAGATACTTCAGCCATAAGAGCTTGATTCTGAGTAGCTTCTTCTGCTTGATCACTCCAATCAAACCCCATTCCTTGTTGAGAAACAAGGGCTTGAGCAGAGTTTCTGTTGTTATTGAAGCTTCCAGATTGAACTTGTTGATGGTTGTTGTTGTGAGACATTCCACTTCTGCATTCTCTAGCAAAATGTCCCTTCAGATGACATTTGTAGCATTCTACCTTTGATTTATCAAACCCTGCTCCATCTTCTCTTCTTTGTGAGAAGTTGTTTCTTCCAGTCCTCTTTATAAACTTTTTAACCCTCATGGAGAGCATGGCCATCTGCCATTTAATATCCATCTCTTCCAGATCATCAGGATGCAGTTGTTCTAAGTCATCATTGATCAAAGAAGAATTTCCATGATTAGAAAGAAGAGCTTCAAATACATAATCAGTGCTTTTATCTAAATTTGATCCATTAGCAGCATTAACTGATTCAGGGTTAGCAGTAGAATCAATTGATGCTGATAGGAGTGCAGCATTATGAACATATCCAGAAGGCTTCTTCTTTGCCTCCACCTCAGCTTCAAATACTCTAAGATCATTGTACAGATCATCAAGTTCTTTGTCTTCCAACTGATCATTCTGTCTGAATGACACAGTGTACATGATCCATTCATCTCCAAGGGACCTTAAGAACTTTCTGTTCACATCATCTTGATCAATCTGTACTCCCATAGTAGCTAGTTCACCAATTAGTTTATTAAACCTGTCAAAAGTTTGAGTCATGGACTCATTCTTAGTTGAGATGAAGTTTTCATACTGTTGTTTTAAGATTGCCTTTTGATTTCTCTTGGTACTTTTAGTACCTGAGAATCTCTTCTCTAGAGCATTCCAGAGCATCTGTGCATCAGTACAATTGCAGAATTGGTGTTGATACTCATTTGGAATGGCCAAGAGCAGTGTGCTCAAGGCTTTCATCTCTGTCTGTCTTGATTTCCTGTCTGTATCTGTCTTTGGAGGAGTTCTTTTGCCATCTTCACCAATCTTTCCTCCATCAGATGGGCCATTCTCAATGATGTCCCACATAGAGTAATCTGTGAGGAGAATATATTGCTTGATTCTGATTTTCCACATGTCAAATTCATTGGATCTGAGCATTGGAACTTTTGAGACCAAAGTACTGCTTGATTCTGTAAGATTTTCCATGATGAATAACTGTTTCTGAGAGAATTTGGCTCTGATACCACTTGTCAGGATCGAATTCTTAACAAGAATTAATACTCAGAAACTAATATCAAAGAAGTTGCGGAAAAACACTTTGATATTTAATAAAACAGTAATCAAACACTGTATATAATGATCAAACAGTAAACTTGTATTGAATGCTTAAAGTTACAAGATTACACACTCAACCTCAATATTGATGAACAGGCTCACCAATACGAATTCTACTTCTCTAGAATTAGGATCTATGCCTTGAGGTTGATTTCTCTCTTGAAAAAACAATTATCAAAAGTTATTTCTATCTATTCTACACATTCTATACATATACTGATAAAAAGATAATTAAAAAGAATAAACAAATCTTCAGTATATCTTCCATGTATATCTTCTAAGTATATCTTCAGTATATCCAGCTGTAGTACTTTCCATCCGTATCTCTTTAGCAGCACTAATAATGCTCAGCAGCATTAACTTCAAGTAGCAGCATTAACTACTAGCAGTATTAACTACTAGCAGTACTAACTAGCTAAGCAGTACTAACTTTGTTCAAGCAGTACTAACTTTAACTAGCAGTAGTAATTCTACTAGCAGTAGTAACACTTAGCAGTATTAATCTTCAACTTGTTCTGGCAATAGTAACTACACTTGTACTAGCAGTAGTAACTACACTTAGTAGAATCTTCAGTTCCCAACACCTAGTGAGCTCAAGAATTTTCAACATGAATAAGATATCTTTGAAAAGAGGTAATGTAGTTTAAATCATAAGCTTTCAAGATGATATGCTTGAATATGAAAGCGACTATTTTTCCAATAATATGCATTTTGGGCAAGGAAGCACCAACATAAACGTTTTCAAATCCAAACTACTTCGGGGACAAGATTTCCAACATATAACGTTCTTTCGTAAATTAAATTAAACCCAAAACTCACTCTAAATGGGAATAGAAAACAAACTCCCAACTGGAGAAAAGCGAATAAAACTTTATATCCCAAAACACCCAAAACACGGGTGGGACGTAATATTCAACCCATAATTCATGGATAAAATCCATTTATACAAAACGTGACCGAAAACTAGGATAGTAAAACTCAATACCTAAAGTAACACTTTTCAGTGACAGGGGAGACCCGATTCCATAAAATTTGACGGTACACAAAGTAAGCCCATTTTATGTTGTTAAGACTAGTCATATAAACATAAGTACACGCAAGGGATGTCAGGCTCTGTGGCTTTAAACATACACCCACGTGATATCAACTTCAACCGCGAAAGGTCCTTACGTTGAGTCCCTCATCCAATATCGTAATACTTAGCACGTAGGACTTATAGCCCAATTTGATGCCTAAACGTGCCTCAATGTGGAAAACTATCGTTCCATCATTGGACGTAATGATTCAAGCGCAAGGGATGTCAGGCTCAGTGGCTTTAAACTTACACCCACGGGATATCAACTTCAACCGCGAAAGGTCCTTACGTTGAGTCCCTCATCCAATATCGCAACCAAAGGTTGAAGTGGATTTATCAAAACTGGACAAATGTCCTAAAACCCAATCATAATAAATTACCAAGCCACAGGCTCAAACAGCCAAATGACTCATTGCCAAAAGCAGTACAATGTGATAAAATGCACACGACCAAAATCCAACACCACTTAAGTTGAAACGGATCATTTTCCCAAAAACAAGTTTATACCATTAACCCCTTTCAAACGTCCCATAGCACAAGGTTAAACATTTCTCCCAAAACACACTGAAAGAGCATTTACACCAAATGACTTATACCCGTAAAATAGCTCGTTAAAATTGTTGGTGCTTAAGATATGCCCATCAAAATCCTTGGAATGCGTCTTTTCCCCAAAACCAAAAGAAGTACAATGTCCGAAATATTCACGAGGTCGGGAATGACCAAAACCCAATAACTCACGCGTTGATACTATCAAAACATCTCATGATACGAACTATGCATATTTCCAACAACACAAAGTGCATTTTTACCAAATAATCCTCATTTATGCAATGCATTATTAAAACATTTACCTTAATGGCTTATTTATCAAAATGCCTCAAAAGTCTCAAAATGGGTGTTTCACCATGTTTATAAAACTAAACATTTCAAAATAACCAAAACTTATCAGGTGATCAGCAGTTAACAAATTCACGTAGAACACAAAACACCTTAAAATGAACATTTTGGCATGTACACCGTTTTCACAAATCAACTTGAACTCACCTTGCTAGATTTAGGCTAAATCTAGATTTTACCCCTTTTTAAGCTTCCTTGACGAAACTTGAATCCTCCAAGCCAAAACCTTCAAAACCTAGATCCAAGCATTTTTCAACCGTAAATAACCATATTCCACCATATATAATCGTTCCCCAAACATTTCACACAAGATCCCATCATAGATCCAAAACCCTAATTTCCATAAATAAAGAAAATAGGAGGTTACCTTAACCATAACTTCGATCCACCAACCAAGATACTTCTAGGTCACCAAGATGAGCCATAAACCCCCAAACTTTAAGTGATGAAAAGGGTTGGATGAAAACCCAAGAAAATTAATGATGGTGAGAGAGGTTTAACTTAAACAGCCCCCGATGGTAGTTGAACCGAGATTAAAGTCTTGGTATAACTCTCAAGAATGTTTTGAGTGATGGAGAACAAACAGCCCCCATCGGTACTTTCACCGAGACTTTAGTCTTGGTGAAACTCTCGGTGAGTAAAAATTTCCAAACATTCCAGCCCCCACCGGTACTTTCACCAAGAGTTAACTGTCGAGCAAACTCTCGAAGACTAAATTTTCAAAGAATTTTCAGTGGCTACCGGGATTTGTCCCGAGACTTTACAAGCGGTAAAAACTCGTAATGGCCAAGATTTACTAACTTGAATAAAGCTACCGCGAACTCCTCAAGGCCATAACTTACCATCGAAACTGCGTTAATCGCTGGGAATCGTTCAAAACTCGGATTTTTGACAAGAGGCCACAACGACACGAAACTAAAATATAATGAACAACTAAAACATAATGCAAAACTAAAGCTACAAAACTTAAACGAAAACAAACCTGGTGGGTTGCCTCCCACCTAGCGCCTTATTTATAGTCGCGGCACAACTGTGTGGCTCTCAACTTGGCTCGATATCGCTTGCAGATTTGTACCGCCCACACATACGGTTTTCTGCAAACTTTCCCACATCTGGTTTTCCGTGATCACCGGTTCGGTTTCTTGTCCAGTCCAACCCTTCACACTCTCTAACACCTTGAAAGTCACTTTTTCACTGCCAACTATTAATATCATCTCACATTCCTCCATGTCAATAACCGCCTTGCTCGTGGTCAGAAATGGTCTTCCCAATATTAACGGGACCTCCTTGTCTTCATCCATATCCAGAACCACAAAATCAACCGGAAAGTAAAACTTATCGAATCTAATCAGCACATCTTCAACTACTCCATGTGGGTGCTTTAATGACCGATCTGCCAATTGTAATGTCATCGAAGTCGGCTTTACTTCTCCAATACCCAACTTCCTGAAAATTGATAAAGGCATTAAATTAATACTAGATCCTAAATCACATAACACCTTATCAAAACAAAAATTTTCTATTTGTATAGGTATAGAAAAACTCCCTGGATCTTGAAGTTTCGGGGGAAGCTTATTCTGAATAATCGCGTTGCACTCCTCAGTTAGTGCCACATTAGCTTTATCCTCCATCTTCCTTTTCTTGGATAGAATATCTTTCATAAACTTGAGATATGTCGGCATTTGAGCAAGGGCTTCTGCAAAAGAAATTTTGATGTGCAATTTCTTGAAGACGTCAAGAAATTTATTGAAATGTTCTTCATCCCTGTGTGCCTTCAATCGATTTGGAAAAGGTAGCGGTGGCACATATGGGTTGACTACCGGCTTTGATGGAGGTGTCACATCTTTTTCCTTTGGCTCTTTCAGATCAGCAATATCAGTAGTTGTCGTATCTTTCATCCCAACATATTCAGCCTCTACTTCTTCAATCTCCACTTGCTCTTGGGTAGGGTCCTTTATCAATTCCTTACCACTCCTCAGATGAATGGCATTGCAATGTTGCCTTGGTTTTGGTTCCGCTTGGCTAGGGAATTGACCTTGAGCTCGAGATTGTAGGGCTTCATCTATTTATCCCACTTGTCTCTCTAGGATCTGGATTGAAGCAGTATTCTGCTTAGTTGCTGGCTTCACAATGCCCACGGTGGTTGCTAAATTGCTTATGGAAGAAACGATTCCATCAGCAGTATTGTCCATCTTTGTAATGAACTTCATCAAAACATCTTCTAATCCAGGATTCTTCTCTCCATATTGTCCTTCCTCCTGCTTTCTCGGATTATAACCTGGGGGACGATAAACATTATTAGCATGATAAGAAGGATTAAACTAAGAACCGTTACCATACTGTTGTTGTTGCTGTCCCATAGTCTCTCTCGGTTGATTTTTACAGTTGATTCCTTGAGATGTTGGGATGCCTCTTCTACCCTTCATTGTAGGTATTAGAGAATGGATCATTCCGAGGGCGATTATTCTGATTTTTTAGGAATTGAACCTGTTCAGGTTCATGAGAAGCATGGAACAAATCAGGAATGTCTCCCTCACAGTGATGTGCATGTTGGAAGGAAGCTCCTTTCAGCTGATTTGTGATAGCGGCTAGTTGGGCTTTTATCGCCTTTAGCTCATCAGATTCCTGAACCTTAGCTACACGTCTGGTATCGGATAGTGGAGTGGCATAACTGTGTTCAGCCAAGTTTTCAATCAGCTCACCTGCTTCTTCATAGGTCTTGTTCATCAAGGCACCACCCGCTACTGCAGTAATATCATTCTTGTAATGCGGATGAAACCCACCAAAGAAGGTCTGGATGATTACCCAGCCATGTAACCCATGATGTGGACACCTTTTCAGCATATACCTTTCCCACGCCTCATACAGTGTCTCCTGTTCCCACTGAGCAAAGTGGGTAATCTCAGCCATTAGCTGAGTTATTTTACCCGGTGGAAAGAATTTATGTAGGAACGTTGCAGCCATGTCTGCCCAAGTAGTGATCTGACATGTGTGTATGCTCTCCTCCCATATCTGAGCCATTCCCTTCAGTGAGAAGTTAAACAACCTCAATTTGATGGCATCGTCTGACACTCCATTGATCTTGAAAGTGTTGCAAATCTTTTCAAATGTCCGGAGGTGTCCACGAGGGTCCTCTGTTGGTGCTCCCCCAAATTGGTTTTGTTGTAGTAGCTGGATAGTGCCATATCATATCTCGATGTTATTTGCTCCTACCACGGGGGCTTGAACACCTCTGTTGAGGGCTGCCACATTTGGATTGGCAAAGGATCTCATCAAAACTCTTGCTGGTGCTTCCTCTCCCATTATATGATTTTTTTTTTCAATAAATCTGAAACAGAGAAAAGAGAGGATCACGGAATGTGTGGAAGATAAAATAAAGCAAAATAAAATGTTCAATGCAATAGCGCTTATAGCTGGTAGTGCTATCAGTGCAAACCAGTTCCTCGAAAACGGCGCCAAAAACTTGATAGACGGGTTTACACCCCCCTAATCTAACCGCAAGTATACGAGTCGAATCAAGTAATATGTACTTGGAAGTACGAGTATCGAACCAAGGGAACTAGGAACTGAGTATCACAATGACTATATTCACTATTAACTGAACGGTCAAAAAGGTTAAATTTATATGAATGATTAACTGAGTACTGATAACTATAAATTAAATTAACACACTATTCAAAATAACGACTTTGGAGACATTTATGATGATTAATAGTTGACGGTTGGAAATCCTATGGTTTTCACTGATGAACAATAGTCATGAAAATAATTATCAGTTAAACCCTTTAATGAAAATCTAATATGTAAAATCACCGTTGTTCTTTCTCAAGCAACAACGGATTTTATTTTGAAAGCACAAGTCTCATCTCTCGATCCTAACAAATGAATTCAAAACACATTAAGTTCCAGATTATTATGATACTAAGGTTTAGTTGGTATATCTCTATCCAATTTCTCACCCTAGGCATATAATTCCAGTTCTTGTTAATAATTAATTCTCTCCAATTGAATTTATAACGAATAAATCAGATGAAAGTTGGCAAAAATCACAAAAGCATTAAAACCCAAATCATATGCTTCATTAGTTAAAAAAAACTGAGAAAAACTCCAAATCACATGTTCATAAGCTTAACCAAAGTCAAACCAACCCCCAACATCTAAAGATTAGTTCATGTTGGGGGTATTAAACAAGAAAATACTAGAAGAATTCATAGATCTAAGAAAAGTTCTCTCAAACATCAAAGATTGAAAACTCCCTTTGATTATGTAATACCGACGAAGAATTGGAAGAATCTCTGTAAGAATCGCGTCTCCAAGATGTTTCCTAGCTTCAATTCGGTGTTTTCTCCTTGTAAAAAATCGCCCCAAGTCGCCCCTAGCTTCTCTCCTGTTGCCAATTTTGAGAATAGAATGAAGAATGAGTGAAAACCCTAAGAGATAAGGGCTAAAAACGCAATCAGCATGTTACCGCTACTTTCACCGAGACTTAAGTCTCGGTGAAAGTCTCGGCGGGCACTGTTTCTTATAAAATGCACTGGTGCTAGTTGTACCGAGACTAAAGTCTCGGTCAAAGTCTCGGTGAGCAATTTTCTCCAAAATCAGGTTTTGATGCTAGTTACACCGAGACTTAACTATCGGTAAAAGTCTCGGTGAACACTTTCTCCAAAATTTCACTTTGATGCATTTTCCGAGCCTTGACCCTAGATTTGACTTGCACGAGCTTTGCTTTGCCATTAAACTAATCGGGTCTGCCATTCTCGTCTCTAATTAGCTTCTTTTGGACCCATTTTCTTAATTTATTCCCGAAAGATAGATACCTGAAAAACTCGCGAATAAATGTGAAAAGACTCTTCGTTTGTTTGGAGAAACAAACATAATTACTCGAAAAGTGGCTCTAAAATAACGCCGAAATTGGCGTTATCAGTACCTTAGATTTAGGTGGGGGATTCTTTTGTAATAGACTTATTACTGGCGGATATCGGGAACTTTGATGTGATTGTTGGGATGGGTTGTCTATCCAAGAATGATGTCGGTATATTTTGCTCCAAGAAAATGATTAGAGTACCCTTGTCGAAGGGTGGCGAATTAATAATCTACGGGGAGAAGATCCGAAAAACCAACATGATTATCTCATCCCTCAAGGCAGGAAAGAGCCTTGCCAAGGGATGTGCTTCGTACCTAGCCTACATGATCGATGCGAAGCTAGACAAGAAGAAAGTGGGAGATGTGGACGTGGTACGCGAATACCCGGATGTCTTTCCGGAGGATCTATCCGAGCTACCACCGGAACGAAAAGTGGAGTTCCACATCGACCACACTCCAAGAGCCGCTCCAATCGCTCGTGCTCCCTACCGACTAGCCCCGACGGAGATGCAAGAAATGATGACGCAACTTCAGAAACTTCTCGAGAAGGGATTTATACGACCGAGCTCGTAGCCTTGGGGAGCTCCAGTTTTATTTGTAAAGAAAAAGGACGGGTCTATACGGATGTGTATTGACTACCGAGAACTTAACAAGGTCACCATGAAGAATAAGTATCCACTTCCCCAGATCGATGACCTCTTCGATCAACTTCAAGGAGCGGGATGTTTCTCTAAGATAGATTTGAGATCCGGTTACTATCAAGTGCGAGTGAAGGAGAGAGATATTCGGAAGACGGCGTTCCGGACGAGATATGGTCACTACGAGTTCCTAGTCATGCCATTTGGATTGACTAATGCTCTGGACGTCTTTATGGACATGATGAACCGAGTATGTCGGCCTTTATTAGACAAGTCGGTCATAGTCTTTATCGACGATATTCTTATCTACTCTCGGGACGAGGTGGAGCATCGACAACACTTGCGAGAAGTCTTGGAGATTCTTCGAAAGGAGAAATTGTTTGCGAAGTTTTCGAAATGCAAGTTTTGGCCCCAAGAAGTCTAATTCTTGGGCCATGTTTTATCCAAGGACGGAGTGAAAGTGGATCCGGCGAAGAAAGAAGCGATGTTGAATTGGGAGCCACCGACGAGCCCAACGGAGATAAGGAGTTTATTGGGTTTAGCCGGTTATTACCGGCGGTTTATTCAATATTTTTCAAAGATCGCCTCTCCACTCACATCATTAACAAGGAAGAACGTTAAGTTCTTATGGACCGAGATACAAGAGAAAGCCATCCGAACTCTCCAAAAGAAGTTATACGAGGCACCGATCCTATCCTTACCCGAAGGATCCGAAGACTTCGTAGTTTATAGCGACGCCTCCAAATTGGGTCTCGGTTGTGCTTTGATGCAAAGGGGGAAGGTGATCGTGTATGCATCGCGCCAACTTAAGGACCACGAGAAGAATTACCCTACACACGATTTGGAGTTAGCGACGGTAGTATTCGCCTTGAAGCTGTGGAGACATTACCTCTACGGTACGAATTGTACTTTATTCACCGATCATAAAAGTTTGAAATACATTTTCGACCAAAAGGACCTTAACATGCGGTAAAGGAGGTGGTTGGAACTTTTAAAGGATCATGATTGCGATGCGTTGAGCTGAAATAGTTACGGGAGTGAAGTCAAAGTAACCCTTACTAGAATCGATGTGAGTTCAAGTCTAATGGAGGACATCAAGAGGAGTCAAGCCGAAGCACTTCGTGAAGTGAACCTCAAGGCCGAGGTCATGGTCAAACAACGAGAGACACTAACTGAAGATAGTTGCGGCCTCAAGTTGTTTCAAGACCAGGTACTCTATACATCCCTATAACACAAAGATGTATAGATATTTGAAACTACATTACTGGTGGCCAGTTATAAATCTCGATGTGGCCAACTATGTGGAAAGATGCGTCACTTGCCTTCAAGTCAAAGCGGAGCATCAGAGACCTTATGAAAGCTTGCAACCATTGGCCATTCCGGAATGGAAGTGGGAGCATATTACGATGGATTTTGTCACCAAACTACCGAAGACCTGGAGAGGTCACGACACCATATGGGTGGTGGTGGATAGGCTTACGAAGAACGTACAATTTTTGGCGATGCGAGAAACGTTACCGATGGACAAATTGGCTAAACTCTACATCGATGAGGTGGTGTCACGCCACAGTGTTCCACTATCTATAGTCTCGGATCGGGATAGTCGGTTCACTTCCAAGTTTTGGGATGAGTTACAAAAGGAGTTAGGCACGAAGGTCAAGTTGAGCACGACTTACCATCCACAAACCGACGGATAGAGTGAGAAGACCATCCAAACTCTCGAGGACATGCTTCGTTCATGTGTCATAGACTGTGGAGGAAATTGGGATTCACAATTGTCGTTGGTGTAATTTGTGTACAACAATAGTTACCATTCAAGCATCGGAATGGCACCATTCGAGACACTTTATGGACGAAAGTGTTGGACACCCAGTGTATTGGCTATAGACGGGAGAGAAACAATTTGCGGGACTGGAAATAGTTCAAGAAACGGCGGATAAGTTGAAAGGTATCCGAGAACGGTTGAAGGCAGCTCATGACCGACAAAAGAGTTATGCAGACAAAAAGCAAAGACCGGTCGAGTTCCAGGTGGGAGAGCGAGTTATGTTGAAGGTATCGTCGTGGAAGGAAATCACTCGCTTCGGGAAATGCGGAAAACTTAGTCCTCGCTTTCTTGAACCCTTCACCATCATGGAGAAAGTTGGACTCCAAGCTTATAGGTTGGATTTACCACCAGGAAGGGATTCACCAGGAAGTGCTTGGCCGAGGAAGAAAGCGTTATCCTATTGACGGAGATTCGAGTGGATAACGGGAACCGATGCATGGAAGAACCAGAAGCCATATTGGAGTCGAAAACAAAGCAACTACGGCATAAGGAAGTGACTATGTTGAAGGTTTAATGGAAGCACCACCGAGGTGCCAATGTTACGTGGGAATCAGAAGAAGATATGAAGAAGAGGTATCCTCATTTGTTTAGAGAGTGAGATTTCGGGGACGAAATCCTCTTTAGGTGGGGAGGATTGTAACACCCAAAAATTTAAGGTAAGTATCCACGCCTCGTATTTTATTGTCCTAGTAAATTGTTTTTAATCAGAGTCCTTTGGTGTATAAATTATTCGTATTTGATATAATCATGTTATTCTTTAGTGGAAGTATCAATCTATGCGTGCACTATCGAATCGAGCCAAGATTTTTGAGGCTCGGGGGTGTGGTACGACAGTACCAAGGGCACAGTCGCGGGGTTGGTACCGTGGGTTGATGGATTGACGCGACAATGCCACCGCGATAGTGACATGGGCACTATCTCCGGTCACTATTGCATGGTGTGTACCGAGAGTGGGAGTCATGGCGCGACTGTGACACCGCAACAGTGACATGGTGTCGCCGTCGGGGGGGGGGGGGTTGAGACTATAAAAATCTGATCTTGACCATTTTGACTCACTTTCTCACTTCACTCGTTTTTTGACCGAATTGGAGACTTCCTGGGGCAATTTTCCACCCTCTTAACCACTCCCACATTTATTGAAACCCTACCTCTAGTCGGAAGCATTTATTATCAATCAAAGGTCTTGGAGGAGCTTTAGGTGGTACATTAAAAAGCTCAAACCAAGTCTTCACCTTCTCACAAATTCACCTACTTCTTTTCTAGGGTTTTGTACAAACCCTAGATTATGAGTTTTCACTTACCATTTTCAAATGAGATACATATCTTGTGTGTTTACTCGCCGTTACTTTCTATACATGTATAAATCTGATCACCTGATAGGTTTGACCTAACTACTATATTTGAGATTATTGGAGATTGTGGCTATGTGTTCATCATGTGGACTAGATGGGGTTATTAGTTATATTAATTGGTTATGTTTGTGTAATATCATGGGATTAATGATTATCATTGTGGGACTTGCATGTTTTGGAGTCTCGTACCTAAAAAGGGATTGGAACTATGTGAGGTTTTATACATGTATCTGGTTGAGTGGAATGTGTATAGAAACGAATATTGCATGTATATTGTATGAACCATGAGTATGTGCTAGGAGGATGTAGTCTTAGGTGCCACCATGATGGTATGCACCTAGACCTCCGCCATTTGGAGTAATGCCTGGGAGGTAGTCTTCGAGTGTGTCAGGCCTTCGGGATCTTGCTCACGCGAGTGAACATCAAGGTACATTGACTTGAGGTAAAACTCATTGGTGTGATGGGTCTCCCCTATTGATTCCCTTATTGCCCTTATTGACTAGAATGACATAAATAATCATACCATGCTTCATAATTGTTATGCCATGTTCTTGTACAACTCACTAGGATCGTTTGGCCTAACACTTGTTTGGTTTGATGTGTATCTCAGGTTCGGCATGACCGCCAAGAAGGACTAGCGGGCTTTTAGATGTGAGCTTGGGAACTTTTGGGATGCCATATTAGAAATGATTATTTTTTGAAGTAGATGACAACCATTTGTAATCTTATTTCTTGTTTAGAATTTAGATTAAGAGGTTGTTATCTCTCATTGGTTGTAATTACAAACTTGTAAATTAACAGGCATTCGTTTGTTTAGAATTTTTGTTCCCCTTTTTGCAATGAGCTCGTGCTTTGGCATGTTTTAGTATATCACGTTTCCATTTCCGGAAATTTTTGTTGTCCCAATTTTTTTTGGGGTGTTACACGCTAGTAGCCTAGTACCATTCCCCAACAAGGACATGATGCACATGCCGACAAATAAAAAGGTTAAGCTTAATGCCTAGTGAGTTCAAGCAGATTTCATCTTTAATATAAAACGGTAAAACTTAAAAGATGATATTTAGAACACATTTTCTAAAATGAAATATATTTAATATAAAAGCAACATCTTTTCCAAGACCCACCATATTTATGATGAAAACTCATTAATCGAAACATTCGTTTATCATGAGACCAAAACACAATACTCAATCAAAACAACAATAAGGTTAATATTCCAATATCGAAAAATATGGATACATCTCTATTATCCAAAACACCCTAAGAACACGGGTAAGGTGTAATACCCAAATCAACAAAAGATGGATAAGTTCCAAGATGTCAAGACCATAAAATATGGATGCATTCCATACCTAAAACAACATCGAAAACATGGATAATACACTATCTAAAAATAACACCTTTCAGTGACGGGGGAGACCTATTTTGATCACGTAGCAAAACACTAAGTAAGCTAGATCGAGATGTTGATGAGCAAATCACCCCCAACATACAAGCCTTGGTAATTACTCTTGTTGGGGGATACGATAAGAACATCAAAACTCTTTAATTACTTAGTCAATCCCCAGGTTACAAGATGAGAACATCAAGACTTCTCACTTGCCTAAAATCAAAGGATCTAAAACGAAAAATATCAAAACTCCTCCTTTGTCTCAAACCAATGATATCAAGAAAAGAACCTCAAAACTTCTCTCTTGTCAGAACCAAAAGGATCCAAACTAAGAACATCAAAACTCCCCACTTGACTAAACCCTATGGGCCCAAGACGAGAACATCAAAACTCCTCGCTTGGCAGATACGACTGACACATATGCCTATGGATCCAATGCATTACAATCAAAGTTACATGACTTCAAATGAATGACCAACGCACTCAAAACATGTAGTTCTCAAATAAAAATGTAATAAGTGCATATTATGTCTCAAGATATGCAATAAGTGCATTCATCAAAGAACACTCTTATGCTTTATTTATCAAAATATCAAAATATCCCAAATATATGCATTTTCCAAGATTTATTAATCAAATGTACCAAATATGCTAAACTTACCAAATAATCCACATATTTGACAAATATCAACTAAAACACATTAATACTCTAAAAATGACATTTTTTTGCATGTACATAGTATTCACAAAACAACTTGAACTCATCTTGCTAGGTTAAGTTAAACTTATATTACAAACCCAAACTCTAGCTTCCTAAAGGTCAGGATATGTGATCCGCAAGAAAGCCCTTCGGAGACTCTTCATAACTACCAAGTAAGCTTGAATGTACCAAATATTAACGTAAGCTCCAAATCTACGAAGATTCTCATAACATTTCATCCCCCAAGTACTAGTAAGTTCTCTTTCCAAATTGTGACCATTTTACACAAAACCTTCCCAATGATGGACAAAATCACATATATTAAATCATAAGATTTAAGTCCCAAAATAACATCTGTGTACTTCAAACACACTTTTATAACCCATTCTTGAATCCATCATTTTCTAGTAAAACGGGTAAAAACCACAAAATATCCAAAATTGGTCAAAATCTATAAATATGCAAAATACATCAAGAGATAAGTTATAGGAGACTATAATGAAAAGGTTTTGACATAATAAAGGTTTAGAAAAGTTAAGATGAACTTACAAATCGGTTTTTAGGAAAACCCAAAAACTAGGTCAACAATGGTGGAAAAGAGGTAGAGAAGGTAAAGAAGATGAAAATGATCTTGAATTCCATCCCATAAGACTTGAATCTCTAGATCCAAGACTCTTTAATCCTCATAAGGAAAACAATTTGGAGAGGTAGAAGCTCAAGAACCAAATGAAAGGGAGGAGAAGTGAGTAGGTGTAGCAAAAGTGAAGAGAAAAGGGATAAAATCACATATTTAAAAGAATCAGCATCCCTAAATTTTCTACCCATCCTCCTCGGGCGTGAAAGATTTTCACTAGCAAGAAGGATTTTTTCACTCGCGAACTCCCCGGACATGAATCTTCTCCAGAAAATTAAATAGCTTGATTTTCACCAAAACATTATACCAACTCAAAATTCATACTAAAAGCTATCCTAAGGTAGAATATAAATATGGAGCTCGGAAATAAACATACCGAATATCTGGGTGTTACAAGATTGATAAATAACAATCAATCTAAAAACAATCCAAATCATTTTCTTTTTTATTCCATTCAAATCATTACTTATTTGGATTTATAATAAATCTAATCATGTTGAGTTACCGTTGTCCACAATATTCATAAATATAAATAATTGTTCAAGTGGCATAGTAAAAGATCGACTAAAGATTATGCACATAAAAAGATTCTGTTATACACATAAGTCATCATAATCTAATGAAATGGAAGAATATGCTCCTTGTACACAATGTCATTGGGATTTATAAAGCAATTAAAAGACAAAAATTTGAATATTCGTAAAGAATGTTATCTTCGATTTACAAAATAGATCTATATCTATTGTAGTCCATATTGAAACACTACTACCATCATCGAGAAACTACAAGTCGACTTGGACTACATGTACTAGATGCTACTTGCACCAATTTTAAGGATTAAGCCATTAATGACAGTCGACATATGATAAATAAGGCATACAGCGTAATGAGTCAAAAGAAAAAACAAATCAATCCAAAAAAAGGTTTCATTCTCGTTACATGAAACTTGAGACAATATTTAAGATCATTCTAATAGTTGGCATGCTAAGGGGCGGAGCCAGGAATTAACACGAGGAGAGCACCAATTAAAATATAAATACCCATTTGTATTTTCATATTCCTAATTTCAAATGAAATTGTCTTACTTTGTTTTCAACCATTGATGATTCAAAAATCACTGAGACAGAGTCACTTAGTCGGTAGCCAAATTCATCATATTTTGGTTTTATTTGGTATTGAGTATTTGAGTTTATTAGTATGTCATTCAAAAAAATGATTCAAGTTTCTTAATGAAAACACAAAATCAAAATCTGAAGAGCTCACATAACAACTTCAAAGTTCAAAAATCAAAACATAACCTGAAAATCGAAACTCTAACCTGTGAGAATTGAGAGGTGAGTGTGGTTGTAGGAGACCGAGAATGAGAAAGGGAGTGGTCGCCGTCGTGAGAGGTGGAGTTGTGGTAGTTTCCGTCAGTCCAGGAGCTCCGGTGACTGGTTGCGTGCAAGGCACGTCAAGCATTGAAAGGTGGGAGATTGGGAGGGATAGACGTAGGAAGCGGTAAATGGTAATCGTGAAGTTCATTTTCTATGAGGAAACGGTAATCTCAAATTCTCAATAGGTAAAAATTTAGATGTAAAAAACGGTAACTATTAGGAGTCGTTTACCTAAAACTTACCCGGTGAGTTCTTACCAGCAGTAGTCAACACGTTCACTTAACTTACCGAGTAAAATTTTAGCCCATTAAAATGGTATTGTATGCAACATTTGTGTCTGGTAAGCGCTTACCGGGTAAGATTTGTCATTCTCAATTACCGGCACGGGCGGAGATACGGTATAGTGAGAGGCAGCAGTTGCCCCCCCCCCTCCCCCCCCCCCCCTAGAATTTCCAAAAAAATTGATTTAATATTAAAGCCCTTTGTATATATAGTGCCCTATTGAGGCACTGGGGAAGTTAAATGAGAACAACAATTTATATAAATACACGGTGAGGTGCTAGAGATGGAATACAAAAAAGAAAAGTAATGATTATTACATTAAAGTCCCTGTATTTTGGTTAACTTTTGAAAATAACTCTTAATTTTCTGAAATCAAATATTACAATTTAATTCATTTTATAAATTCAAATTTTTCTAAAATTGACATCATAAAAAAATGAGATGATTATTCTAATAACCTGACAAATCTGATTAATTTAATCAGTTTAAGTTTTCAGCTAGGTTGGGTCCCTCCTCAAACCTTTACAGCCCATTCAAGACCCCTGTTTCTCCAAGTGTCTGGTTCAAATGTTACAATTTAACCCTATTTATATATTTAAATGTTTACTTCATCTTAAATTTCACTTTGAAAAAACGAGATGATTATTCTAATAACCTAATAGGTCCAATAGTTTATTCGTTTATGTTTTAAGCTAGCCTGGGCTTCCTCCTCATACCTTCGTAGTCAGGTTTTGTGAATTGTTTAAAAAATCCCAATCCTTTGCTAATTGAATTAACGGATCATCCAATTGGAAAATATAGCATAATGCATAGGAAATCTCAACAAAGTTTGCAACCTCATGCCATAAAATAATTTTGTTCATGCTCGAAATCATGGTTTAAAACCTTGTGTGTGCTAAAACATTGCTCCAAGATTTGTAATATAATCCACATGACGATTTGGAAACATGAGAAATAATTGATGTAATTTATTTTAGAAATAAATTATGTGCGCGAAGTTATTCGACACTCAACATCTCGAAACCACGCTCCTCAATTTTCTTAGTCACACTATCGTCATCCGGATGCTCAAACATCTTAAGGCAATAATCAAGGATTTCATAGGTTCACCTTACAATTTCTCCTCGAATAATGTCGGTTCCACAAGTCTATGCTTCTAATCCAACCAATCATCCCGACCCAAATGGTTCACTAAATACAATTGTCATGCTTACTGTCACCCCAAGTGACGAATGCTAAAATCATCAGCCTCTTTTAACGGCTACCCACTTAGAAACTTCTTCATTACCCCAGCAGTTGTCACGTCTCAGTAGTCCAAGTATACACATGTAACTCGTAGGTTCACCATAACAATGGTCAGGTGCGATTATGAACGTACTGTACATGATCATTCTTGCTACCCTTGACGTGATTCCCGTTCCTAGTGACTTCATCAACCTCAAAACATCCGATCTTAAAGTGCCTATTGGTGCAATTTCCACTCTCAGTCACTTAAAGGAACACTAGTTTGAGTCTAGGCATTCCAAATCAACACCTAATTCTCTCAAACTTAAGCTCTGATACTAACTTGTAACACCCTCGAATTTGGTAAGAGCAACTAATTAAAATTTCGGTATAATATCAACATAAGGAACAAAACTTCCTCATACAATTCAAAACTCAATATACCTCAAGTTAAAATTCTATAACTAACCTCAACAAATATAAACTCCAATAATATACAAGTACTAAACCTAAGTCGGGTGTTACTTAACCCCAAACACAAGTTTCTCTTCCCAAAACAAATGTGGAAGACTTCAACAAGCTAATCACTCTCCGAGCACGCAACTAGCACTCATCTCTTCACGACACACTAGTACTATTCCCAACGAAGCATGTTGCACATGCCAACAAATAAAAATGTTAGGCTAAATCCTAGTGAGTTCAAGAGTTTTCAACATTAATAAATATATCGTTAAAAAGGAAGAATGCAATTGACATCATAATCTTTCAAAATGATATGCTTCAAATATGAAAACGATTTGCTTTCCAATAATATGCATTTTAGACGAAGGAGACACCAATATAAACGTTTTTCAAGCCAAACTATTTTAAGGACTAAGATCCCAATATAAAATGTCCCTTCGTTAATTAAATTCAACCTAAAATTCACTTAAAACTTAAATAGTAATCGAACCCTCAATTTATGAAAATACGAATAAAACTTTATATCTTGAAACACCCAAAACACAGGTGGGGCATAATACTCAACCCATAAACTATGGATAAAAATCCATATATTCAAACATCACCAAAAACATGGATAATAAAACTCATTACTCACGTGTCCATAAAAACGGAAAGTATCCATTTAACAAAACATGGAGATGACATATTTCATTCAAACCTTAATATACGTGGAGGGAAATCCAATATTAAGGTCATCATTTACAGTCAGCCACACAAGCCTAACGATAAATAAGTAAGGCGTTAATAATTGCAATGTTATTGGCCGACGACGGGGGAGACCCGTATCCGTTGAGAGTGAAGGAACACAAAAGTATGTCACTCTTGCAACGTTAATCGCATGACACCTCACGACATAAAAGCCCAAGTGTCCCTACGACTTCTTAACAAGTTTCACCTCAAGAGTCGGTTGACCTTGGTGAACATTACAAAGAATTCCACCCCGAGGCCCGACACACTTAAAGACTACCTCCAAGGCATTACTTCAAGCGATGGAGGTCCTAATGCCTACCTCCCCGGTAGGACTTCCAGACTCAACCCTCCTACTGCATACTTGAAAAGTTTCTTGTCGTAAAACATAGGTACGGAGTCCAACCCCGAAATACCCAATTGACCACCAAAACAGACTGACTTACGCGCCTATGGATCCAATGCAACACAGTCTAACATTACATGACTACACATGAATGAACAACGCACTCGAGCATGTAATTAACATCAATATGCAACAACGTGCATTAGTATGTAAATCATAACTAGGCTCTAGACTGAGCCATTAAAATCGGACAATTGTCCCCAAGACTCTTTTAAGTCAACACCGAGTTAAAGTGCTCAAAACCCTTTTTGACCAACAAATAACGGTCCCCAAATAATAAAATTCGATCGACTCGCATCATGCAAACACACACTCCAAAATACATGAATAAAATCCAACACGGTTTAGATCGGGACAAATTACTTTCAAAATGCATTTATACCATTTATTCCTTCAAAAACGTTCCATGACACAAAATTAAGTATTTCCCCCAAACGAACGCTAAAAGTGCCCTTTAACCAAATAATCTCCATTTATGCAATAAATCATCAAAACCCTTTCATTTATGACTTATTTATCAAAATGCCTAAAATTCTCAAATATGGTGTTTCACATGATTTATAAAATCTTATTTGTTCAAATAGAAAAACTTATCAAAGATTTCAACATTTTATAATAATCATGTAAAACACATAAATACTTTAAAATAGACATTTTGGCATGTACAACGTTTTCACAAATCAACTTGAACCCACCTTGCTAGATTTAGGCTAAATCTAGATTTTACCCCACTTAGAGCTTCTTTGAAGAAACTTGAATCTTCAAAGCCAAAACTTCCAAAACCTAGATCCATAAATTTCAACCATAAATATTTACATCCAACCATTTAGAAACATTCCCCAAACATTAAACATGAAAACCTCAACTAATACCAAAACCCTAATTTCCATAGATGAAGAAAATAAAAGCTTACCTTAAGCATAACTTTAATCCACCACTCAACATACTTCTAGGTCACCAAAATGAGCCACAAACTTCAAATCTTGAAAGTGGTGAAAAGGGTTAGGGTGAAACCCTAATAAGTTTGGTGTGGAAGAAGAAAATGGAGGGATTATGGTTCTAGCTTCCAAAACTTGTGGATGGTGAAGAATCATCTGATTTTAGAAGGAAAACCTCCAAAAATGGATTATGGTTCGTTTAGAGGTTGGGGTCGGTTTGGGAGAGAAAAGGGGAAGGGATTTAGGGTTTTGTGAGAAATGGAGTGGAAAGTCGGTTCTCCCCCTTTTACATGCGCACAGTGGCTCCCTGCGAGTGGTAGCGCGACCCGACTAGCGCGGGCAGTAGCGCGGAGCTCTGAACAGGATCTCACGTGGATCACCGCGCGATTCGACCTGCGTGAGCAGTAGCGCGAAATACTGTCACCATTTTCCGTCTTCTTCTCGACCAAAGATTTTGGGGTGTTACAAACTCCTAATAATTGGGTCAATTTTTAGGGAGGCCTAATAAACAATACAAAAAAAGGTGTGTTTAAGCTTGAAATCAAAGGATTATATTCATACTTTAAAAAAAATATCCTAGGAGGCACCTCTGGCACCTTAGTGGCTCCGCCACTCATGCTACATAAATGATCGTTAGCTACACATATATGTGTGTACATGCATATGTAAGATATTCTTTTTGGAAGTTTTATTGTGCAGTTTCAAAATGTGTATATCAGACATAAAAATGAGAGTAAACTACGATTTTCGTCCCTGTGGTTTGATGTTTATAACGATTTTTGGTCTTTCAAAACTGCTTTTTTAGTCCATGTGGTTTCTATTTGCTTCCATTTTTATCCCTCCATCAAACTTTATTAAAATTAAGTGTTAATTCATTTAAAATTTGAATAAGAAAATTACATATTTGGTTCTTATGGTATATAAATTTTTACATTTTTATCCTAGTTTAGATTTTTTTACTTTTTCTTTATTTATTGTATTTCAGCAAGACATTTATTTTTCTATTAATTATATTGTATATTTTCATAATTATTATAACATTTAATTATAAAAATAATCAAATAACTTCATTAAAAATACTAATAAATACATGATATTTTTTTCAAAGCTTTAGGTTTAGATCTCCTAAAATTAATATTTTTTATCTATTGATTTATTAAAACTTTTTATTTATTTTAAATTACCATTGGAAAAAGTTTAATAAAATTCGAGAAAAAAATAGTATTATTTTATAACAACCAATTGTTTTTTTTGTTAAATGCACTTTACTCCCATTATTCTAAATTTTCATTTAATCTTTATTTTTTATTAGTTAATCAAATTTGTTTAATATTTAAATAAAACATACACACACACACACCATTTTAAATTAAGTTAGATATTAAAAACAAAAAATAAGACAATAAAAGGATAAGAATATTTTAATATGGTGTTACAAAAATCATGCAATGGGCCATGACGTGCCACAAAATTAACGTGACATCAAACACAAGTCTTATATCTCATATTATTTATAACCTTGATATATATATATATATATATATATATATATATATATATATGTGTGTGTGTGTGTGTGTGTGTGTGTGTGTGTGTGTGTTTATTTTAAATATTAAACAAATTTGATTAATTAATAAAAATAAAGTTTAAATGAAAATATGGAATAGTGGGAGTAAAGTGAATTTAACAATGAACAACCGGTTGTTATAAAATAAGACTATTTTTTTCTCGAATTATATTAAACCTTTTCGAATGGTAATTTAAAATAAATAAAAATCTTTAATAAATCAATAGATAAAAAATATTAATTTTAGGAGAGTATTAAACCTTTATAAAATAGTCTTTTTCCCTAAGCCACCTAATTTATACATCGATTAAAACCAAAATTCAAACATCGTCCCTGACATTGGAACGACGAGTTCACCTGAGATTCTAAAACCCTCGTTTTTCATTGACATCGATTGGTATGGAGAAGTAAATCAAGCTCTACAAATCTATTTCAATCGAAAGGTAATTCTTGAAGATGGAACGGACGAGTTTGTGGCGGCTTCGGAAGAACTATGATGAAACGGAGTACATAGATGTTTATGGTAAGTTATCTATACATTTTTACACTTGTTTTTAATGGTGTTCTTGTTTGTTAGTTGTTACAACCACACCTTTTCTTTTGCAGAATGTTATCCAACCCTTATTTCTCTAAGAATACATCATGGGGGTGTTTTTAGTAAGTTCCCAGGTAGGCAATATGTCAATGGTAAAATCCCGGTTGTTGACTTGGTTGGGTTGATACTGATAAGTTCTCTGTAAATGATCTACATGAGATGATGACTGAAATGGGGTATGAAGCACCATACCTACTTATTTTCATTTTAAACATCCTGGGAAGGACTTAGATGTTGGGCTTCATGCTTTGGGTAGTGATCTAGATGTGCTAGAATTGTTGAAACTTGTTGATGATTGTAGACTCTTTGAGATTTACACTAAACACTGGAAAACTAGGCTGAAGACATATTCCATGAGTCCTAGTGGTAGTAAAGTTGTTATAGAGGAACTCCCTATGGAAGGATCTCCTGAGTTTAACAGGTGCAAGAAGTTAGCCTCAAGAAGAAAGCATGGTTCTTGCCAAAAAAATGCTGGTAGGTTGGATTGATGAAAAGAAGGGCAAGGAGGTGAGTGATATCAAACAGAGGGATGAGGAGGCATTAGAAGGGAAAGGAGGTGGGTTAAATGGTGATGAAAACATAGGTGGGTGCCAATCTAATTATAGGGATGAGGAGGCATTAGAAGGGAAAGGAGGTGGGTTAAATGGTGATGAAAACATAGGTGGGTGCCAATCTAATCAGAGGGAGGAAACAGTAGAAGACATATTAAATGAAATTGAAAGCAACCAATTTGATCCTTTTTCTGGAGATGAGTATAGTCCCTTGGAAACAAATGTACCTAAATATCAAAGTCATGACCATGACAGTATAGGGGATGATAAATATGATGAATTTATATTAGAGACACATAATGTAGTTGATGAAGTTGAAGTGGACATGAAGACCTTTATGGCAAACACTAATCTAGATGCTGAATGGGTTGGAAATAAATCTGTCAAAAGTGATGCACCAAATGTATTTGGAGATGCAGATGTGGTGGATATGGAAAGTCTTGAAAGCAATACAAATGATTCTGATATGGAGAAAAAAAGGAAAACATTACTGAAGAAGTTGAGAAAGAAGAAAGCAAAAGGCTCTAGGATGGAAGAGAGTGACATGCTCTATGTTGGCAAACTTTTTGGGAGTAAAGATGGTATAAAAAGGTTGATAGATATGCATGCTATAGAAACTAAAAGACAATTGTATGTGATAAAGAACGACAGTGTGAGGATAAGGGTAGTTTGTAGAGGATCCCATCCAGAAATGAATAAAGAATACGGGGGTGGGCCTAGTAAGCCATGTGGGACAGGTAAAGGCAAAGGGAAAGAAGTTAAGGCAAGTGGGACTGGAAAAGGAAAAAAAGAAAGAAGTTAAGGCAAGTGGGCCACCTTGTCTTTGGGTGCTGCATATTTCAAAGGGCAAAAATGATGCTAGTTGGATGGTTAAGAAATTTGTGGATACCCATAAATGTCTTCAAGCTAGAGAAGTTAAGGCTTGTACAACCTCTTTCTTGTCCCAAGAGATTGTACAGAGTATTTCATATAACCTAGAAATCCCCGTTAAAGCTCTACAGATTGAGATTGAAAGGAAGTACGAACAATAGTTTTCTCATATGAAGTCTTTTAGAGCCAAGACACTGTCACTCATTAAGATGTGTGGGAACTATTCAAAACAATATAACCATCTCAGGGACTATGTTTTGGAGCTATAGAGGGTAATTCCAGATACAACTGTGAAGTTAGATGTTGAACATGAACCCAATGATGCAATTGGTACTAGAAAGTTCAAGAGGTTCTATGTTTGTTTTGGACCACTAAAGAAGGGTTTCAAAGCTGGGCGAAGGGAATTTCTAGGACTTGATGGAGCTTTCATGAAAGGTACATTTCCATGTCAAATATTGACCGCAGTTGGCCTTGACCCCAACAATGGGACATATCCACTAGCCTATGTAATTGTTGAAGATGAAACTACGAGTGCTTGGACCTGGTTTTTGGAGTGCCTTGCTGATGATTTGGATCTCAATGCTCGTTCCAATTTCACTTTTATATCTGACAGAAAAAAGGTATGTTCTTTCCAATTTTAATTTGTTGTAGTTATAAGTTGTTTTTGTAATCTGTATTATGTTGGAATATGTTGGAATTTGCCTATCCAATCTGGATTATGTGGAATATATATGCTTATAAGTCTACTGAAATTGTTTGTGTTGGAATATGTTGGAATTTACAGATATGTTTTAATTCTTACCTTTGTTTATTTTCTGTTTGCTTAGAGATTGATGTGGTTTAATAATATAGGGCATAATCCCAACAATTGCAAAGGTATTCCCTTGTGCATAGCATAGATTTTGTTTAAGACACATACATGAGAATATGAAGCAATCATGGAAGGGAAAACAATTCAAGGATCTTATATGGAAGTGGGTTGTTGCATCTACTGTTCCACAATTTGATTGTGCAATGAATAATCTGAAAGCATTAAGTCCTGCAGCATATGACTGGCTTAAACAAATCCCTCCACAACACTAGTCAAGATCCCATTTTACAGGTATGTTCTTCTTCAATTCAATTTATTTATACAGTATTAATGATGCCAAGGAATGTTTTTTACTGTCATTGTTGTTTATGTACAGGAAGAAGCCACACTGATTGCTTATTGAACAATATATGTGAGGTCTTCAACAGACAACTAGTTGAAGAGAGGGACAAGCCGATAGTTACAGCTATGGAGTACATCAGAGAGTACTTAATGAAGAGAATAACAAATGTTAAGAAAGTGACTGAGAAAGTGATTGAGAAAATTGATGGGCCTTTGACTCCAACTGCAACAAAAGTGCTTGATTCAATCAAGAAGAAGCTTTAAATTACACTGTCCTTTGGAATGGAGGCTGTAAATACCAAGTGACTGTTCCTTGGTTGGACCAATGTGTAGTTGATGTTGAACAGAAGACTTGCACCTACAGGAGATGGGAACTTGTTGGCATTCCTTGCAAACATGCAGTAGCAACCATCTGGAATATGGCCAACCATGGGGCAGATGTTTGTATACCTGAGGCTTGGATTCATCAAACATATTGGTTAAACACATGGAAGGAGATGTATACCTATATCCTTGAACCAATTAATGGACCAAATATGTGGCCAAAATCTAATTGTCCATTGAAATTGACACCACCAATACATCACACCCAAGTTGGGAGACCAAAAAAGAAGAGGAGGAAGTCTATATTGGAGGTAACTAAACATGCTGAAAATAAATTGACAAGGGCCGGCAAGACAGTGACATGTGTCAATTGTAACCAACAAGGGCACAACAAGCGTACATGCAAAGGGCATGCACCTTAATGGGATGGGTATATGTTAATGCTTAGGATTTTTGGTTATATGTTAATACTTAGCCTTTTTGGATATATGTTAATGGGATGGGTACATAGTGATGTTTGTGGATATGTAATGCTTAGGATTTTTGGTACTTTTCAAGCATCTGAACTTGATTAACTTGTTACTATCACTAGAAACATTGTACCTATGTTTTTGATCCTTTGTGGTCATTTTTGTGAAGTGGAATATACTTTTGGCTACCACATTTTGCTGTATTTTTCCCAAATTGTTGGTCATTAAATGTTTGTTACAGGTTATACCACATTTATGATTCAAGTAAACTCGGACAAATTGTTGGTCATTGAATGTGTCTTACAAGTTATACCACATTTAGAATTGAAGCAAACTTTCCCAACTTCTTTCTCATTGAATGTGTAAAACTGGTTGTACCACATTTATGATTCAAGCAAACTTTTCCAACTTCTTTCTCATTGAATGTGTAAAACAGTTTGTACCACATTTATGATGCAAGCAAACTTTCCCAACTTCTTTGTGATTGAATGTGTAAAACAAGTTGTACCAAATTGGTGCTCATTTGAATGTATGTTACAGGTTGCTCACTTGCTCATAATTTTTAGTTAGTTCCCAAAATTGCAAAAGCCATAGATTCAATCAAAAGGTAACATCAAAATATTTCATTAACCAAACATTTAAGCTTACATTTTGTGACATAAGACCAAAATAGATTACAGTTTCATCTAATCACTATCTAACATCAAAGGCTTTCACTGAACTAACCACCATTATAGACCAAAAGAGATTACTTGCCACTTCAAAAACATCAACCTAGGTCAACTAAAAACAGAAATAAAATAGAAGAAACAACCAGATGATATAAAACATAAGCTTCCATCTGTTGGCTTGTTTTTCGAGTTCTTCAATTCTTGCTTCAAGGTGGTTCTTGGAATTTAGTAAGCCAAGAATGATATCAATTGATCTCTGACACATTGGAGGGTCAAACCACATGATGAATCCACATCTTCTTCCCTAAGAGGATTTTATACATTTAGGGCAAAAACACAAATAAAAAAATGAGCTCATCAACAAAAGCCTTACCATGTTCAAACACGTATAGAATCGCCTTCCTGGATTTTTTGGAGGGGGAGGAACCATGATTGCAGCGAAGGAACGATGGTGAAGTCCGGTGGATGCAACCTCAGGTGAAGAGTCGTTTCAATGTCTCAGGGATGATGTTTGAAATTAGGATGACAATCGATGTATAAAATAGGTGGGATACAAGCGACGTTTCAATTTCTTAAGGAAAAAGACTATTTTGCCCATCATGTGCATGGCATGTGATGTGCCTAACGGACACATTTGGGACGTCGTTAGGTTCAGGGACCAAGAGCGTGTGAAATTGCTAACTACAGTGGCCATTTCCATAATTATTTCAAAATAGGGACCAACAGTGCAAAAACGGGTAAACGTCAGGACCAATCATGTAATTTACTCTTAAATGAATTAACACTTAATTTTAATAAAATTGGATGGAGGGACGAAAATGGAGGCAAATAGAAACCACAGGGACTAAAAAAGTAGTTTTGAAAGACCAGGGACGAAAATCGTTATAAACATCAAACCACAAGGACGAAAATCGTAGTTTACTCTAAAAATGAATACTTCTTGAAATAATCAATTCTTAACCGTTTAACATGTTTTATAGAGTAAATTGTAGATTCGGTCTCAATGTTTTTGATATTTTCTTACTAGGTCCCTATGGTATATTTATTGTAGATTTAGTCGTTGTGGTATTCAATTTGTCTTGGTCATGGTCTTTCTAACTAACACTTTCGTCAACTTCGCTAAATCAAGGGTCATTTTAGCCTTTTTGTCTATTATTTTGTCTTTTTCCTATAAAATTTAGAAACAATATTTTTATACACACAAATATATATATATATATATATTAAAATAAATCAAATACAATATAATTTTATTGATTTAGTATTTTTGCTTATTTGGGTATAAAAAATCTGGTTGAAGTTTATATAAGAGATTTGTTCAATTTTAAGTTACAAAGATGATATTATGTATGAATTTTTTCTTTGATAAAAATATAAATAGTTGATTTTGAGTTATAAAATGAATAACAATATGGAAATTAAAAACCTAAAACCGATTAAATCGTTTTTAACAATTCTTCATTCAAAAACTCAAAATCAACTATTTACATTTTAACCAAAGAAAAGACTCATATATATCATCTTTGTAACTTAAAATTGAACAAATCCTTATATAACTTCAACCAAGTTTTCGTACAAATAGGCAAAAATACTAAAACAATAAAACTAAATTGTATTTACTATAATTAATTTTTTAATTTAAACAAATCAAATTATAAAATAATATCTTATTTTATTTATTTTGATATATTGGTATGTGTATAAAAGTATTGTTTTTATTTTTTTATAGAAAAAAGACAAACAAATTGGTAAAAAGACTAAAATGACCATTGATTTAACGGAGTTAAAAAAAACATTAGTCAAAAAGACCATAAGCCAATGGCCAAGATAAATAGGATACCTCAAGGACCAAATCAATAATAAACATACTATAAGAACCCTAGTTAAAAAAACAGTAAATTACATATTTGGTCCCTATGTTTATATCAAAATTTGGATTAGATCCCCCAAACGAATTAATTACATATGTCATCATTGTGGTTTTAGTTATGTTGCATATTTAGTCCCTCAAGCTAACTTTGTTTATTTAGAGTTGTTAAACTGAGGGGCATTTATGTCATTTAAGAAAACCCTCTTTAATATTTTTAATATACATTTCCCTTTAATTTGATAATAAGGCTCACATATCAAGAAACCCTTCCGCTTGTGTGATTACATCCAGGACCAAGACGTAATCCATCTTGTTCGTCTCTCTCCTCAATAATGACTTCTTCTAAAAGTCAACATATAAGAACAAACCAAATACGGGAAATTGGTTCCATCTATCACTAGAACCTAGTGGCTTTTAGGTTTTTTGTGTCTTATATATATATATATATATAGAGAGAGAGAGAGAGAGAGAGAGAGAGAGAGAGAGATGTCAACATATATGTCTTCCTCCCCCGTCAACCCATATAGGTTTAGCAAAAGGTAGACCAATTTTCTACGGCCACCCTTCGTCTTCTCCGTCCACCAAACAACCCTCCATTTTAAAACATGGGTCTTTTCTTTTAACGCATGAGAAGTAAATAAGATCCCGAGGTTTTTTTCCCAGAACACGGGTTTTTCATCCAATGGTGAAGTAAGGGGGAGAGGTCCCTGTACTGTTGCAGGTTGTGGAGTGGAGATGATGGGAAAAGATGTTGGGGATCGGAGATGATAGAAGTGTTGCCGGGTTCGGAGATGACGGACAAAAATGTTAGGATCCCTGGAATTGTGTTCATATGTTCATTCTCTGTTGCAAGGAATACCGGAGAGAAAACGTACGATGGTTTTTTTATATATGTGTACATATTATAATAATAAATTGATATATAATAACATATTACGTATTAACTTATCTTTAAATTTTAAAAGAATATGAGACAAAGAGTAAAAGTATTGAAATATCCATGACTTAACGACTCTAAAATAAACAGAATTAGGTTAAGGGACCCAATCTGCTACAAAACTAAAACCACAGTGATGCTATTTGTAATTAAATCGTTTTGGGGACCCCAATCCAAATTTTAATATAACCACAGAGACCAAATCTGTAATCTACTCTAAAAAAATATCAGAACACAAATTCAGGGGTTGTTTGGCGGTTGCTGAATGGTTTAGTGCAAAATGATTAAATGGCCTGAATGATTAAGAGGTTTTTATGATATAGTGTAAAATGAAATCTGGTTGTTTGCTAATTGTTCATAATGAAATATGGGCGCTTAATGGTTAAGGGAGGGTCAAGGTACAAAATCATTCAGAAGATTTTGAAACCATTAAGATGCAGATCTTTTTTTTGCCAAACAAGATTTACCACTTAGAGATTCAGAGGTTGTCTCTTAATGAAACCATTAAGAGATAAACAAACAGCCCCTCACTGTCTTATACTAATATAGTATAGTATATATGTATTATAACAATAAATGGGAAAAGTTCAATAAACCCAACAAGCTATTTCATTTTGAATGATTAAGTCCCTAAACTAATTTTTTGAATGAAAAAACCATTAAACTTTCTAATTTTGAATGAAAAAACCATTAAATTTTCCCATTTTGAATTATTAAGTCCCTTAATATTTTTTTCAATAAATTAAATCATCGAACTTCTAAAAAATGGTTACTTGCATCATTTTAACCCAAAAAAACTACCAGTAATCGGTTATCTTTTGATTCTTTCTCTTTTTATAGATAAAAAATAGATCAAAAAGAGGGAGATCGATAACAGGGGCAACAACGTGTTAGGCAATATGGAGAACGGACAACGAGGAGTGGCGAGGCGAAGCGATACGACTATTTGTGTGACGTAGAGTTTGAGAATTGTAAAACTGATTTAGAATAATTTTACTTTAAAACCTTCATACTCAGTTCCAGATACCTTTAAAAAAAAGGTAACCAATTTTTAGAAGTTCGATGGTTTATTTATTAAAAAAAATGTTTAGAGACTTAATCATTCAAAATTAAAAAGTTTATTGGTTTTTTCGTTCGAAAAAATAGTTAAGTAACTTAATCATTTAAAATGAAATAGTTTATTGGATTTTTTTTGAAGTTTCCCAAAATAAATATTAGAAAGTGTCGGGAAGAAAGATGTTTTTCATGAAAGAAAACAAGTACTTATTTCGAAAGAGATTGAAATATAAAAAAGAAAAAAATTGCATGCAAAACACAAACCCTTGCTGTTTGGAGCAACGATGGTGCAACTCCCCATGTTGATCTCATAGAAACCTTACAAACACAAAATCGAAGCAATCATTTCAGTCATCAACCTCACACGAATCAATCGGCATTGATAGATTCTACAAAAACAAAAGGATGTTGCTAAGGCTACCCCTTATGTCATCTCCCTCTCTCATACCGAATACCCCCCTACGTAATCTATCTCTCTCACATTTTTTTTAATTAATAGTTACACTTTTGGTCCTTAAACTCTTTTGATTGATTTACTTTATACCTTTTACTTTGTTAATTTTCATTTTACGCCATCATCATATTAACACATATAATCGTATATTAACTAAAATATGTTTAAAAAAATACTTTTAATTTTAACAAATTACACCATTATAATCGTCTCTTCGATACCTTCGAAATGAACCAAATATTGAATATTTTTTAATTTTATTATTTTATTATATATTAAAATATGTCAAAAAATAAGTTTAAAAATACGTTTTGGTATGGAGTATATTGCAATTGCATTTTTCACTCGACATGGTTCAACGTTATTTGCATTGCAATTTCATTTTTCATTCGACAGGGTTCCAAGTCATTTTGCAAAACATGTGTTTGTTAGGGGTGTTCAAAAAAACCGGAAAATCGAGAAAATGAGTCGAACCGTTTAATCTGAAACCGAAAAATCCGATAACCAAAAAATCCGAAAAAAAAATCTGGTTCGGTTCGGTGCGGTTCGGTTCAACCAGGGACGGACGCGCAGGGACTTTTTCGACATGCCTTCATTTTTTTTACCAACATTCAATATCGTCCGATGTGTTATTAGCCTAATTCCGCCGTTTTGAAGGACTTTTAAAGTTTTTCGAGGGATTTTAAGTTTTTTTATTGATTTCGAGAGATTTTTTCGGTATTTTTAGTTGATTTCAAGAGACATTTTCAGGTTTTTTGGTTGATTTAAAAGTGTTTTTTTGGTTTTTTAGTTGATTACGAGGTACGGTTGCACTTCTAAAATAATACGGTTGCACATTCTAAAACGATACGGTTGCACCTTTCACAACGGTAATTGTTTGCTTCTTTTTTTTAATTTATAGTTACAATTTTAGTCCCTGAACTCTTTTGATTGATTTACTTTATACCTTTTGATTTTATATTTTACATTTTACATTTTTATTACATTAACACATATAAGCATATATTAACTAAAATATGTTAAAAAAGTAATTTTTAATTTTAACAAGTTACACCATTATAATCGTCTCGTCAATACCTTCGAAATGAGCCCAATATTGAAAATTTTTAAATCAACATAGTCACGAGTATTTTTTTAAATGTATTTTAGATAATATATGATGAATATGGTTAAACGTGCCACCGTATTGTTTCTCCCTCGCAACGTAAAAAAATTAAGGTTTGTGAAAGGTGCAACCGTATCGTTTTAGAAGGTGCAACCGTATTATTTTAGAAGGTGCAACCGTATTATTTTAGGGGTTCCCACGATGGCACGTGCCACCGTATTGTTTCTCCCTCGCAAGGTAAAAAATTAAGGTTTGTGAAAGGTGCAACCGTATCGTTTTAGAAGGTGCAACCGTATTATTTTAGGGGTGCCCATGATGACACGTGCCACCGTATTGTTTCTCCCTCGCAAGGTAAAAAATTAAGGTTTGTGAAAGGTGCAACTGTATCGTTTTAGAAGATGCAACCGTATTATTTTAGAAGGTGCAACCGTATTATTTTAGAAGTGCAACCGTACCTCGTAATCAACCAAAAAACAAAAAAAAAACTTTTAAATCAACCAAAAAACCTGAAAATGTCTCTTGAAATCAACTAAAAATACCGAAAAAATCTCTCGAAATCAATAAAAAAAAAACTTAAAATCCCTCGAAAAACTTTAAAAGTTCTTCAAAACGGCGGAATTAGGCTAATAACACATCGGACGATATTGAATGTTGGTAAAAAAAAAATGAAGGCATGTCGAAAAAGTCTCTGCGTCCGTCCCCTGGTTGAACCGAACCGGATTTTTTTTATCGGATTTTTTGGTTATCGGATTTTTCGGTTTCAGATTAAACGGTTCGGCTCGTTTTCTCGATTTTCCGGTTTTTTTGAACACCCCTAACAAACACATGTTTTGCAAAATGACTTGGAACCTGTCGAGTGAAAAATGAAATTGCAATGCAAATAACGTTGAACCATGTCAAGTGAAAAATACAATTGCAATATACTCCATACCAAAACGTATTTTTAAACGTATTTTTTGACATATTTTAATATATAATAAAATAATTAAATTAAAAAATATTCAATATTGGCTTCATTTCGAATGTATCGAAGAGACTATTATAATGGTGTAATTTGTTAAAATTAAAAGTATTTTTTAAAACATATTTTAGTTAATATACGATTATATGTGTTAATATGATGATGGTGTAAAATGAAAATTAAAAAAGTAAAAGGTATAAAGTAAATCAATCAAAAGAGTTTAAGGACCAAAAGTGTAACTATTAATTAAAAATAAAAATAAAAAGATGTGAGAGAGATAGATTACGTAGGGGGTATGGGGTATGAGAGAGGGAGATGACATAAGGGGGTAGTCTTAGCAACACCAAAAAAAAAGCAAACAAGTATAGTTGTGAGGGGGAAAGGGGGTATGGTTTCAGAAATTTTTTGCAGGGTGGTCGATTTAGAATTTCCCAAACAAAAACCTCATTGATTCACGTCTCAAGCAAACTATACAGCTTTTCCATACACACAAAACCACAACGTAAATATATCTCTTCTACAGTGGTTTGGGGGATTTATCGAAATTGTTTGTAGGGTTTCAGAATCAGTAAATTCCAATGGCATTGTTGCGGAAATTGTTGTATAAGAAGCCGCCCGATGGACTTCTCGGGATCTTTGAAAGAATATACGGTAATTATTTAATACCTTTTCTCCATAAATGGAGTAATTAGTTTGATATGTATATGTGTAATATCATCACCCATTTTTATAAACCTTTCTCCTTTCATCATCACTTCACTTCTATCTAGGTTTTAGATGCTACTGTTAATTTGGGGATATGATGTTTTGGATAGTTGAATGCTGCCACAAATAGTTGTATCAATATTGATTTATCGTTAAACGTTACTTTGCAATGTAGTGTCTGGTCATGAACTTGTATTATTATGTTGAAGTGTGATAATTGGATGTTTCGAAGCTCTAGTGAGGACACTGAAAGAAATACTGCAGATAATTGCTTATTAGTCTCTGGACACATTAGAAACGAAAACTGAAAACATTAAGGCATGATTGTGTCGGGGAACCATCTCTAAATCATATGTTGTTCTATTATTTGAATACTTTCTAGTGGTTTTTCTGTGTTTTTGTGAACCAAGTGTGGTTATAATATCGTCTCTGTTAAAAATATATGTTGTTTCCCTTTCAATGTAATCCCAAAAAAATGAAATTTCAGCCAATCTACATAGGGTATTTGGTTTGGGCGGACAAGTAATTAAGTGATCTTGTTATCCATCTAGCACCCCATGCAACTTTGTGATGGTACAATGTAATGGACTAGGAGGATGTGACATTGCCTATTTACCAGGGTTCATATTTTGTAATTTATATTCTCATGGTATATGCCATACTTCTGTATGTTCTTTCCCTTGTGGGAATGTAGATTAGATGCTAGCATCTGGTGCAGCTCCATGTTTTTAGTATGCGTCCAATTTATTTGTAAGTGTGGATATATTCGAGATTAGAACTTGTTTGAGTTTGATATTTGATGATGCGCCCTTTTGGTGTATAGTCTTTGATTGTTGTTTCAGCACTGAAGCTTGGGAACAAGAAGATTATAAAGTTGATGTGGGCAACATAATAAGTCAGTTTAAGGAAAATTTCCCTGAATCATCAATCATGATTTTTAATTTTCGGGAAGGAGATACAGCGAGCAGGATTGCCTCTGTTTTGTCGGAATATGATATTACTATAATGGACTATCCTCGACACTATGAAAGTTGCCCATTGCTCTCATTGGAGGTGATCCACCATTTTCTAAAATCGAGCGAAAGCTGGCTCTCACTTGGACAACAAAATGTTCTTATAATGCATTCGGAGGTTGGTGGTTGGCCGGTTTTGGCTTTCATGATGGCTGCTCTCTTGCTTTACAGAAAACATTGCACTGGTGAATTCAAGACCCTGGACATGGTTCATAAGCAGGCTCCTCGTGATATGTTACCCATAATGTCATCTCTGAATCCTGTACCTTCTCAGTTGAGGTACTTGCAGTATGTGTCAAGGAGGACTGCTGAGACAGAATGGCCTCCAGCGGATAGGGCACTCACTTTGGATTGCGTAATAATCAGAATGATTCCTGATTTTGATGGAAAAGGGGGTTGCTGCCCTATATTCAGGATTTACGGACGGGATCCTTTGTTACATGTTGATAAAACACCCAAACTTCTGTTCTCAACCCCAAGGAGGAGTAAGAATGTCCGATACTACAATCAAGTAAGTTGTCCTATCTTCATTATAGCATGCAGTGGTCAACATAAATTATCTTATTGCCAGCTCTAAGAAGTGGAAGTGATTTCTTTGTCTTCATGGCCTTGTTATGTTTCCAGAGCTATATTCTAAAAGATCATCGGTGACAGTAATAAGATTCATCTGTTTTTGCTTCTTACATCTTCATCGTGTTTGTAGTTGTCATCTTGATTCAATCTCATGTTGTTGCACTAGACATTCTCAATCCTCCAAGTTTAGCATACTTTGATGATTTATTTAATGGCACACCTTTTAATACAAAGGTTTGCAAACTAAACTTGCCTCAGATTCGTGCATCATGTAATGTGGATAAAACATATATAGTATTGCAAGGGTTACTCCTTTGTGAGGGTTACTCCTTTGTGAGGTTTGGTCCCCTGCAAACGGCCTAAGTGTACAACTTTGATGTTGCAAACGGTGATGCTCTTTGTGCTTTGGTTGTTGCACCCTAGTGTTGGGCCCGTGCATTGCACGGGAGGATAAATTTTTGTTGGAATATTGAACCAAGTTAAAAAGAAACGTAATTTCTCTGTTAACAGTTAATGAAATACAATGTGAAAAACGAATGTATTTTGAAAAATATAAACAAATTCTCAGTAAATAAAATATGATTGTGAGTTTTGAAAAATATAAACAAATCCTCAGTAAATAAAATAAAATAAAAAAGTAGTTTTTCAAAGAAACAAAAATATAGTGGAATACCTTTTTGTTCAGTTGCAGGTTTCGCCCGGCAGCTCGTCTTCTTCTTGTACTCGGATGATACATAGAGAAGCTATATATATTTATAATGAATGTAGAGAATATTTTAAAATCTTTTATTTTCATTTTCGAATTTACATTTAAATGTAAATATATTAAAATATGGAAGAATATTTTTATATCTACATCGTTTCTATAATTACATAGATGAGGAAGTATGAACGGTCATGTGTAGTCCACATGCTTAATTTTGCGAGTTTCTCATTGATGCATGTCAAGTTACAAGGTTTAATTTGCAGCAATGAGAAGTTAAATTTAAATTACAACTGTCCAGACCTCGGGATCTTTTCTGCCATTAACCATTTAACCAGTTTAGTATTGACTATTAAGGTTACATGTTGTCAAAATCAAGCTAGTTTGTGTCTCTTGTTCTATATTTGTTTCGAGGTTTGGGGTCCATTGACTTTTGTATCCACACCTTTTGTTCGTAGTATAACTAGCATATTTTTTATGCTTAGGGGTATAAAGGAGAGGTGGATAAATTGGGCAAATGCGAACAGGTATGTATAACTAGCATATTATCAGTATGTTGATGAAGTTGGGGACCACCAATTTGAAAATATGTTCACGATTCAACTCAATCATATGGATTTATTTCTGATTTCTCCTAACATTTCTTCTTGGAGCTAATGAGAGTTCCACGTTCAGAGTTTTCTCTTATAAGTTAAAGTTTAGTACACAGGTATTATTACACGCATTTCGTGCTTCTTATAAGTACTGGATTTTAACTTGGTGTTCTTTTTGCAATTTAGGTTTCAGATCTTAGGACGAGCCTAAATGATGTATATTTGTCAGTAGAACAGGCAAGTTATCTGTTACTTTAATCTTGCAATTAGTCACTGACAATTTAATTGGATGAAATTTTACTTTTTTTCATGTATGTTGATGGTGCTTATATCAGATCAGGAGTTCTGTGAAGTTGAGGAGGGTCATGCAGACAATTCTCTCTCTTGGCAATGCTTTGAACCAGGGAACTGCAAGAGGTGAGTTATTAGCCGACTTTTTAAGTATGTTGGCCTCCTAACAATTATGTGCAGAACCAGTTATCTTCAGTTGTTCTTAGCTCAATAATTCAATGGTCTTAGCTCAATAATTCAATGGTCGCATTACGTTAGACGTTCTTGTGATCCCTTACAGTTGCGAAGTAGTTGTTCTTCCCATCTTTTCTATTTATTGTACTTAATCTAATAATTTCACAGGTTTATGGTTTTTCTTCTGTTTCTTGAATACCGTTCGCCAAATGAGTTGAAGAGAACTCTCTTTTATTTTAGCTCATATCACCTGATTATAAGAGCAGCCCAATGCCAAAGATTGCTATCCATCTTGGGAACATTAACTTCAAAACCAGTACACTTAACTCTATGCATGCATTTGAACTGTGTGTAGTTTTGTCTTAACAATGCTGTTAAGTTTGATCTCGATATAGTTAATCAATTAGCTTCATAAACAATTCACACTTAGATTAGCAACTGGAAGAAGAGATTATCTTACGTGTATGTGCTTTGTCCTTGAGTTGAAGGTCAAATTCTTAGCAAGGTGAATTGCACTCTCGCTGTCGCAGTCACTACCACCGTATCTTGGACAAAATCCTGATCACTCTTCAAGTATAGAGCCTCCTTTGCCGCCTTTACTGCAGTAATGAGCTTTATCTCCATAGTAGACAATGTTACTAAGTCTGCAACCTCGCCCACCAACTGACAGTTGTTCCACAAATTTGAACACGTACCCCGAGATTGATTTACACTTGTTCTGTCCCCTGCATAATCTAAGGCACAGTAACCGATTAAATTTCCCTCAGTCTGATTTCCTAGAATATTAGGCCTTGTGTGAAGTTCTCTTCAGATACCCAAAATTGTCTTTATGGCTTCTCAATGCGCTATACTAGGGTTTAACATGTGCTTTCTATCGATGCCAACTGCTTGAGTTAAATTTGGGCTTGTGCAGACCATAACATACATCAAACTGCCCACAACACTAGCGTGTGGTATCTTGCTCACATCTAACTGTTGCAGCTCCAAACCGTTCACTGCAACGATCGACAACAAGATCTGAATGGACGTGTGTCGCACAACGGGGGACAAATATATTATCATACTCAATCCCATTTCACTATGAAGACCCTTTGGCAACAAGTCTGGCCTTATACGTTTCATCATCATTGACTTATGAATACCATTTGCAACCTATCGAGCTCGATGGTGGCACCAACATCCAAGTCTCATTCTTTGGCCAAATAATGCATCTCTTCTTGTATGACATTCTTCCACAAGGAGCTATCACGTACTCATAGCCTCCTTAAAATCAATGGGTTCTTCATGAACAACATTCAATGCTTAATCAAGTTGTTCATCGAAGCTCAAGTTTGCATAATCTCATTCTCTGAGTCTATTAGACATGCGCTGAGTGCGTTGGTCCGCACTAACCGACTCTACACCACTGTTCATATTTACCGGAGCTCCACCTTGATTGGAGAATAGTATATGACACTGAACTATATTCAATCACGGTTTTTGGTTGTGGTTGCCTGATAGGGACTGAACATATCAGAGGAGTCACATACTTATATTCAATATGCTCTGAAGCCTCTGGATTATAGCCTTCACCATTGGGACCATTGTGCTGTAAAGAAGTGTAACACCTAACATGAGGGAATAATCTTCTTTGTCTCTAGCACCCAAATTTTGTAGCCTTTGGCTCCTTTTGGATAACCTGGCAAAATTCCACGGATTGCACGCAGATCTAGTTTGGCTTTTCTCGTCTGATGCGTGAACATGGGAGAACCTAATATTTGAAGTATGTTAAACTGACTCGCCTGTTACCCCTCTATTCAGGAATTTTCCCATCAATGACGATCACGAGATTCTGTTTATGATGGGTAGGCAGATGAGAAGGAACCGGACTGACCTGGACACAATTGGACTCGACAGGACTGTATGGGCAAGAGTGAGGTAGGCGGGTGAAAGAACCGTGGAATGTTTTACGGTATTACTTTGACATAGGTAGTTTATTAATTACCAATTTTGACCCATATCCCTAATTTTTGTCCCACTCCGTCGGTCCTATGTAGTCTAGTCTATTGTTGTGTCAAACGTGGGACAAGTTCTTTTTGTTGTCCCGTCTTGTTCCACGCACCAAAAGCACCTAATGTGAGCACTAGTGGCCAATGTCTGTGCTTAGATCCCCTTTCAGAGACATGTTGTTAGTCTCATACATCTCGCTTTCTCCAACAACATTTTGTTCATATTTTACAAAACACCATTTGATTTAAGGTCTCGAAGTGTGGTGAAATGTCACTGCTGAATACCTTTTAATGAGCAATAATTGAGGAACTCAGTATCTTTGTATTCACCGCCATTACCGATATGAGCACCTTTAGTTTCTGTCCTATTTAACGCTCCATGAGAGCTAACCAAATCTTGAATTTTTCAAAGGACTTAGAATTGTGTTTCATGATGTATACCCACACACCTTAATCATCTATGGAAAAAATAAAATAATGGCACCATCGAGAGATGAGATGGAAGTCCACCACCAAACATCTGTTTACACGTAATCAAGTACTCCCTTGGATATATGCTTTCTAGCACCAAAGGATACCCGAGTCTGCTTGCCCTACACACAATTAGATTCAAGGTCATTAAGCTTTGTACATGTGAGCTCTTCCTCTGGTTGAAAATCTATCTACGAAGTTAATTGCGTGCTATAGCGGCGCTATTGTGGTTAGCGGTGGTATACTGAGTAGTAGTGTGTAAATCGCGGTGCATTATAGCGTTACAGCAAATAGCGGCCACAATTACCTCTAAGGACTACATGTTGGACCCCAAATAGCGGCCGAGATTACCGAATTTTCTTTTGGGCGTAGTTTTGAATTTTTTTAGTTACATTTGAACGGGTTCCATTGTGGGTGGGTTTATGTTTTTTGTGGGTTATTTAGACACTAAGTTGCCCTATCAACAAGTAACAATTATATCAACAAAAGCAACGGTTAGGTCAAAGTTTGGTCATCCATTCCAAAGTCCAAACAGGTTCTATTTGGGGTGGGCTTCTGTTTTGTATGGGTTATTTAGACTCTTAGTTGGCCTATCAACAAAGTAAAACTTATATCGACAAAAGCAATGATAGGTCAAACTTTGGTCATCGATTCCAAAGTCCAAATTGGTTCTTCTTGATTCCATGATTCCACGGTTGGCAAAACGATTCAAGATTCCACGATTCCTATTCATCAGAGTTGATTCCTGTTCGGTTCCTCCTCACATATTCGATTGTGCATCTTCGATTCCTTCTATTGCTTATCTTGATATGTATTAGGCATACAATATATAAGGTTATATATATACCTATATATATTCGTATTTATTTTTTGAACCTAATTTTTTTACCTCTTTACCAACGCGATAACCGCGATCTCAAATCACGGTCTCGATCGTGTTTTTCGTAATCGACCCCATTAACTGCTTAGCTATAAATTCTTCTCTGAAGTATGACCGAGGCATAGATTCCATAAATGAGCAACTACCAACTTCTTCGAGCTATTTGCTTCCACACAAGCTTTCCTTATCATTGTTTGCCCCTTCACGATGTACAAGTTATTTGCTGTTAACTTCCCCTTCACATCAATGATCACCATGGTGATTCTCACTCCATTTCAACATGGAGTTAAGATCACCATGGTGATTCTCACTCCATCATCAACAAATGTGGTCTTGCAACCATCATTTTCAAATTGACCTACCGAGAGAAATGATGTTGAAATAGTGTGAACATACCCCACGCCTGTAATCGTGAAATCGTTCCGTTGAACATCTTCATCCGGATTGATCCAACATCCATCGCCTTGCATGCCAAATTATCTCCCATCAAGATGTTGCTCCCTTCCCTAGCCTCAAAGGTCGAACATGAGCCTCTATCCGGTGTCATATGGAACGACGTGCCCGATTCCAACACCTACTAGCGATCAAATTAATGTAAACTCTTATTTGCACACAAGATGTTAATCGCAAGCCATGAAGCACCGTCACCATCCTCCTTTTTGATCCTAGGACAATCTTTGACCCAAATGGTCCGATCGCTTGCAATAATTTCATTTCCCTCTCTTCTTTGACTTACACCTCACATATGGCTTTCTTGAAATAGAAGGCCCTCTAGACTTTTCTCTTCTTTTCGCATCACCCACACCTCACTCACCGAATAGCCTTTGACTACTACCGGCACTCGTGCTCTCATTACCCAACACCTTAATATGCTTTCTGATATCTTCAATGAGAATAGATATCTTAACATCGCTCAATATAATGGTATCCCTCCCATAGATCATGTTAAAGATAGCAATAAGATCATTGCCATATGCTCTTCCTCTTGTTTCACTTCTGATGCTTTCATATTCATGATCAAATCATCAAAATATGTCATATGTTCTTGAACTGTTGTCCCCTTTTTCATGTTGATGGTGTAGAATATCTTCATCAAGATCAACCGGTTTGTGAGAGAATTCTTTGAGTAAAGTTCTTCAACATTTTCCTACATACCATGTAGGAAAATAACCACCACAATACGAACAATAAAATAACCACCACAAATGTGTGTCTAAAACATGACAAGCAACAAGAACAATAACCACCACAATACGATGCAAAGAAGAGCTACTGACGAAAACAATAACAACATGAGGATTTAGCGTGGTTCCACTATCGCCGAGGTAGTGTACATCCACAGAGGAGAGATGGTGGTTCACATATTATTACCTAAAGAGAATACAGTAAGTGATTATGAATTACAAGCTCCAAATGTTTCCATTTGATGAAATGTAACCCTAAGAACTCTCCCTTACTTTTTCTCTCAAGTATTAAATGTAGGAGGATAAAAGCATAAAGATTAAATGACCAAAGCCCTAGTTATTTAATACCTCTAATCCGTACACGACCTAGCTATGTACCGTAGGTCACCTGGCAAGGTCGCCCATGTCCTAAACTCCAGCCGCTCTTGCTGCTCAGGCACTACGGAAAGCATCAGGAGGTCTACGCAATGTGGCCATCTCACTTCCCAGGTCCCATTCGACTTGGCCACCTCGCAAAATGGGTACTTTAGTTCATCCGTTGCTTCTCGATCCTGTGCGACCTGGTAGCCGTGACCATGGCAACATGCCAAGGTCGCATACACTCTTGGTGGGTTTGGTTTCACCCCTTTAAACCATGACACTGGACCACTAGCTTGGACTGCGACAATTGTGTTTTTGGACTAACTTGATTTTGGTTTTAGGTGCTGCTGTTGGGTTCAAATTGGATAGCCTCCTGAAGCTTAACGAAACACGTGCCAGGAACAACAAAATGACTCTGATGCATTATCTTTGTAAGGTAGATTTTTTTGTTTATTTATGTTTTTTTGCAATAAATATATGTCCCTTGCCATCTAGTTTATCACATAAAGTTGGTGTCATCTGTTGGTACGTGCGAGTACACCGAGTGGTGTCATCTGATGGAAAATAACATATTAGAGATCTATATCCTCAAACCATGGGAACAGCCTCTGTCCTTACTCTGGAGAACCCAAGGCCATGGCTAATTAACATGTATAAATGATGAGAGGTACTTTAGGTCATGTCAGTTCAGTTGGTGGTTGATTCTCAACTCTTTATTTTGTTAAGAGGGAGAAATCGTTCTTTTACTTTAGTTCATGGTATCTCTACTGGATATCTTAGGTGCTTGCAGACAAACTACCGGAACTCCTAGATTTTTCCAAGGAACTTGAAGTTTGGAACCTGCATCAAAGGTAATCTTGGTGGAATTCACATTTTTTCAATGAAAGTTACGTGAGTTTCATTTTTGTTGATTGCATTAATCATTTTATTCCAGATACAACTAAAAATCTTGGCAGAAGAAATGCAAGCTATCACCAAAGGACTGGAGAAAGTAGTCCATGAAAAGAAATTGTGTAAAAAAGATGGACATGTGTCTAAACGTTTCCGCAAGGTAAGCACATAAGGTTAACAAGAGTTGTAATCTAGTTATTATAGTAACTGATTATATTTTGATGAACACAGCTCACAGGCTTTGTGTTTCATCTAAGATGCAAAGTATTTAGGAGGAAGTTGTCTGATAGTTGCAATGATAAGGAAGATGATTGAATATGTATCATAATGTTATATCTCCTTTCATACTTTATACTGAAGCGTAACGGGCTTATTTTGGTTTTCCATGGTCAGTCGCTGAAAAAATTTCTTGCTTCCGCGGAAGGTGAAGTGAAGTCCCTGGCCTCACTGTACTCTGGGGTGATATGTATAAAAAATTCTTGTACATACAAAGGTTGTTATAACTTATCAACATTGTCGTAAAGCTGCACTGTTTTTATAGGGTAAAAGTGTGGATGCTTTGATTCTTTACTTTGGAGAAGATCCTGCTCGGTGGCCATATGAACAAGGTAATCATCCAAAAGACTGAAATGTTAATATCTACATTTCTATTGGCATCTTAATGTGCTTCCTTTCACCTCTAAGTTAGGTATGTTAATTATTATGGAATTGCACATTGAATCGAGGCTTAGACTTATGGAACCTCAGTGTCAACCTTTTAAGGTGTAGGTTGAAGTGCTTACACTATTCATTGCAGTTGTTGGAACTGCTATATATTAATCACACTTCTAAGCACCACTTGGATGCTGATTTTATGTTACAAAGCTTAAAAAGGAAAAAAAGAAAGGGGAAAGAGGGAGGGGTTGGATTCCAAGGCAAAAACTGGAAGGGCATTTAACATGAGTTATGATCATTACATGAGTTCCATTGTGACAGTCGGAAGTTGTGATGGAGGTATGTCCTTTGATGAGGTCAACAGAGGACTCCTGTCAATTTGTAGGCAGTCTGACATGCTCCAAGTCCCTGTGATATAGGTTCTGGTTTCAAACACCCTTATTTGTCCCTAAACAAAACTCGACTTCTTTCTGTCGACGAAATCCCTTTCTGTGGAAACGAGTTGCTCCTTTTTCCTTGTATGTTCTAGTTTATATTAAATTTTATAAATTTTGTATGGATATATAACTTAAATTTGTATCGATTAAATTTTGTAAATTTCTCCTTATATGTTGCTCCTGTTTCTTGCATGGATATATACACAGACTTGTAAATTTTGTGAACTCTTTGTGAACTCTAAAAGCAGATTTGGGATGGATATATGAAATCAGCAAGAAATCAGACTTGATATTCTCTAGGATGGATATACGAAATCAGACTTGCTACTTTTTGTGACTAATTTGGTTATTTATTTAATGTTTTAGTTGGAGTCTGTTTTAGTTGGAATATGAATATTTTAGTTGGAGCATGTTTTAATTTGGTTACTTACTAAGTTACTAATGTTTTAGTTGGACTGTGTTATTTACTTACTAAGTTTGAGCCTTTTTAGTTGAATTATGTTATTTACTTGCTAAGTTATTTAAATAATCATTTATAATTCTAGAGATGTCTAGTGGACCACAAATATCTTCTACGACAGTTGGTGCTTCAAATGAAGATGTACATGTGAATGTTGATGAGGGATCAAATGAGGATGTGTCTATGGAGATTAATGAAGAGCCTTGTGAACCCCTTAACACTGAAAATAAAGAAGTCTAGCCTGATAACCCTTTTCATAATTCTAAAAAACCAAGAAGATCAAAAGTGTGGGATGAATTCTTTGAACCTGAAATGATAAAAAAAAATCAATGGAAAGTATTGTAAAACTGCCCTTTCTCTTTCGAAATCTAAGAGCACTACCCATATGCATCGATATTTGGAATCTTGTCTTATGAAAGCGAAACATGCGAGAGAACAAAAATTGATTAATTTTTTGCCATCTGATTCAAGCACCGGTACAAATCAATCTGGATTTGTTAGTGCTTTACATAATGGCAAACTTGACATTTTAAAGATGCGAGAGGGGATAGCCCATTGGATCAGTATACATGAGCATCCTTTCAATATTGTAGAGGAGGAAGGCTTTAACTTGATGATGAAAAGAGGAATACCTGAATGGAACCGTGTATCCCGAGTTACTATTAGAGCAGACTCTTTCAAAGTCTATGAGTTTGAGAAGAAAAAACTAAAAGATTTGTTCAAGAGAGTGGAACGAATAAGTTTGACTATAGATTTGTGGAAGTCAAAGCCACAACAAATTGAATACATGGTGATTACTGCTCATTTTGTGGATCTTGATTGGAAGCTTCAAAAGAGGGTGATTAACTTTGTTCATTTGCCTCCTCCACGTAAGAGGGAAAATATAGCCGATTGCATCTTAACTTGCCTAAAGGAGTGGGAAATTGAGGACAAAGTAAGTTTTGATTTGCTTAATATAGTGTGTATATGTGTTTTATTTTATTTATGTTTTGTGTTCTAATAAAGCTTAATCTTTGTGTATTCATGATAGGTTTTTACAATTTATGTGGATAATGCATCTGCAAATGATTCTTGTATTACAATTTTGAATCAAATGGGAGGCTTATTTGCGGTGGAAGATTGTTTCATGTCCGATGTTGCGCCCACATTCTCAACATTATGGTTCAACATGGTCTTCAACAAGTGAAGGACATTATCGAGAAAGTTCATGACACTGTTAATTACTTGAACTCAAGTGATGCACGTCTCAAGCGTTTTGGTGAACTTGTAAGCCAATACAACATGAAGCATCGAAAGCTAGTTCTTGAATGCAAGACACGTTGGAATTGAACATACGACATGTTAGATTGTGCCATCAAGTTTAGACAGGTATTTCCTCGATATGCTTTGCATGACCGTAATTATACTTCTTGTCCCGATGAAGAGGAGTGGGGTAAAATTGCAAAATTGTTTGATATACTGAAAGTGTTTAAAGATGTTACTAACTCAATATCCGGTTCTGAATATCCAACTTCTAACTTGTTTCTTCCTGAAGTACAAAGGATTAAAGTTATGTTGGATAAATAATCACAGTCGAACGATGATTTTGTTAAAACTATGGTAGAGTACATGAAAGTGAGATTTGATAAATATTGGGGGGAATGTAACATGTTAATATCGATAGGGACCGTGTTAGACCCTAGACTGAAAATGAGAGCTATAGAGATTGCATGGCCCAAAATTTTTCCTCTAAATGTAGCTCGGGAAAATATTAATAGAGTCAAGGAGGTTATGTATGAGTTTTTTGATGAATATGTGAGAATGTATTCTTCTTTTATCGTGGATGAAAGTGGAGAGTATGAATTTGGACCAAATACTTGTGAAGGAAATGATGGGTCTAGTGGTTTATCTGAACTTTTGTTAGATGTGTTTAGTGGGGAGACATCGGTAACCCATGTGAAATCTGAGCTTGATATGTATCTAGAAGAGGGGTGTATTTTTAGTCAAGACCACAAGTTTAATGTCTTAGCTTGGTAGAAGGAACATTCAAACAAGTTTTGAATTTTGTCTAGAATGACTATAAATATCTTGGTCGTTCCTATCACTACCGTGGCTTCGGAGGCAACTTTTAGTGCCGGTGGTCGTGTAATAGATCCTTATAGAGCTTCTCTTGCTTAGAAAACGGTGCAAATGTTGATGTGCACGGGTGATTGGTGTAGATCCCTCCATGGAGTGAAAAGGAAGAATAAGGTACGTAAATTTCTAAATATCTTTAGTTATTTATATTCACTTTTAATAAGTATACTAATTTGTTTTTGTTTTTATTGTAGGAGAGTGAAGAACAACCAAAGGAAATATGCATTTCAATACCATCAAAGGAACCCGACAATTGAATTCAAATGAGATCGATTTTAACTTATCGTGTTTTGATAGATTTATAATGTAGTTGATTTTAGTATCGTAATTTTCGTGACTTTGTTTTGAATTTTGTTGTAACTTGCAACTAGTTTCGGTTTTATTTTGTGTTTGGTTGTAAACTACAAATTGTTGGGAACTGAAGATTCTACTAAGTGTAGTTACTACTGCTAGTACAAGTGTAGTTACTACTGCCAGAACAAGTTGAAGATTAATACTGCTAAGTGTTACTACTGCTAGTAGAATTACTACTGCTAGTTAAAGTTAGTACTGCTTGAACAAAGTTAGTACTGCTTAGCTAGTTAGTACTGCTAGTAGTTAGTACTGCTTGAAGTTAATGCTGCTAGTTGAAGTTAATGCTGCTGAGCATTATTAGTGCTGCTAAAGAGATCCGAATGGAATGTACTACAGCTGGATATACTGAAGATATACTTAGAAGATATACATGGAAGATATACTGAAGATTTGTTTATACTTTGTAATTATCTTTTTATCAGTATATATATATAGAATGTTTAGAATAGATAGAAATAACTTTGGATAATCGTTTTTCTTGAGAGAAAATCAACCTTAAGGCATAGATCCTAATTCTAGAGAAGTAGAATTCGTATTGGTGAGCCTGTTCATCAATATTGAGGTTGAGTGTGTAATCTTGTAGTTTTAAGCATTCAATACAAGTTTACTGTTTGATAATTATATACTGTTTTTGATTACTGTTCGATCAAATATCAAAGTGTTTTTCCGCAACTTCTTTGATATTAGTTTCTGAGTATTAATTCTTGTTAAGAATTCGATCCTGACAAGTGGTATCAGAGCCAAATTCTCTCAGAAACAGTTATTCATCATGGAAAATCTTACAGAATCAAGCAGTACTTTGGTCTCAAAAGTTCCAATGCTCAGATCCAATGAATTTGACATGTGGAAAATCAGAATCAAGCAATATATTCTCCTCACAGATTACTCTATGTGGGACATCATTGAGAATGACCCATCTGATGGAGGAAAGATTGGCGAAGATGGCAAAAGAACTCCTCCAAAGACAGATACAGACAGGAAATCAAGACAGACAGAGATGAAAGCCTTGAGCACACTGCTCTTGGCCATTCCAAATGAGTATCAACACCAATTCTGCAATTGTACTGATGCACAGATGCTCTGGAATGCTCTAGAGAAGAGATTCTTAGGTACTAAAAGTACCAAGAGAAATCAAAAGGCAATCTTAAAACAACAGTATGAAAACTTCATCTCAACTAAGAATGAGTCCATGACTCAAACTTTTGACAGGTTTAATAAACTAATTGGTGAACTAGCTACTATGGGAGTACAGATTGATCAAGATGATGTGAACAGAAAGTTCTTAAGGTCCCTTGGAGATGAATGGACCATGTACACTGTGTCATTCAGACAGAATGATCAGTTGGAAGACAAAGAACTTGATGATCTGTACAATGATCTTAGAGTATTTGAAGCTGAGGTGGAGGCAAAGAAGAAGCCTTCTGGATATGTTCATAATGCTGCACTCCTATCAGCATCAATTGATTCTACTGCTAACCCTGAATCAGCTAATGCTGCTAATGGATCAAATTTAGATAAAGGCACTGATTATGTATTTGAAGCTCTTCTTTCTAATCATGGAAATTCTTCTTTGATCAATGATGACTTAGAACAACTTCATCCTGATGATCTGGAAGAGATGGATATTAAATGGCAGATGGCCATGCTCTCCATGAGGGTTAAAAAGTTTATAAAGAGGACTGGAAGAAACAACTTCTCACAAAGAAGAGAAGATGGAGCAGGGTTTGATAAATCAAAGGTAGAATGCTACAAATGCCATCTGAAGGGACATTTTGCTAGAGAATGCAGAAGTGGAATGTCTCACAACAACAACCATCAACAAGCTCAATCTGGAAGCTTCAATAACAACAGAAACTCTGCTCAAGCCCTTGTTTCTCAACAAGGAATGGGGTTTGATTGGAGTGATCAAGCAGAAGAAGCTATTCAGAATCAAGCTCTTATGGCTAAAGTATCTGATCTCCCATCTGAGGTAAGTTCTAATCTCTGCTCTAAAACTTGCATAGACACTGTTAAAAGGTACAGGGATCACAATCAGAAGATGAGTGATGACCTGAAGAGACTAGAAAAGGATATAAAAGACTATGTGAGGATAGTAGAGAGATTTGAAGATCAAATCAAAGGTTTTCAAGCCAATGAACTACAACACTCATATGACACTAATTACTGGCAGTGGGAGAAAAAGGATTTAGAACTTAAACTGACCAAATCTAAAGAGGAGAGTGAAAAACTGAAAGAGGAGTTAACCAAGGTTAAGCTTGATGTAGAAAAGTTTTCCAATGCTTCTAAAGCAATGGACTCCTTACTGCAAAATCAGATTCATGATAAATTAAGAAGAGGAATTGGGTATAATGCCACACCTCCACCATATAACAACAATTACATTCCTCCTACTTCAGACCTGTTAGACACCAAAGATAGGAAGGACTTGCCTGAGGGAGTCACTGAAATAGATCCCTTAGATGAGGTAATTGTTGAGGATAAGACTGAGAAAGAGGTTGACAAGAGTAAGGAGAACAAGGTGAGTGGTGAGATTTCTATAGAAAACAACATTATCACCAATGAGGATTGTGGAAGGGCTTGGATCAAATCCAAGAACATAGAGAAGACAGAGGAAAAGTCTGGTAAGGTCCATTATAAACAGACCACAGTTGTGAATCCAGATCCTTGCAAACAGTGTGCTTGTAAGAAGAATAAGCCCCAAAAACAGGACAAAAAGAGGGGAAATCAAAGAAACTGGAATAATCAATGGGCACATAAACAAGGGGTTGATCTGAGTAAAATCAATAGACCAAAACCTTGTTTTATCTGTGGCAAATTGAATCATCTTGCAAAATTCTGTTATTTCAATCCTATGAACCAAAGAATGAATTTCCAAAGATCCATGCAAAAACCCTTTGGTTATAAGAAAATTGAAAAGAACCATGTGGCTAAGAAAACTGTTAAAACTAAAAGCCACATGAAGAAAAAGTATTCTGTTAAAGAAAGTGTCAATATGTGGATTCCTAAAAGCAATAAAACTGTTAGTACTGCTATCACAAATAGTGCTGCTGACAATGATAGTGCTGCTAGAAGTAATACTACTGCTAACAATGTTAATGCTGCTAACAAGGTTAGTACTGCTAAACCTGTTAGTACTGCTACACCTGTTAGTACTGCTAACTCTGTTAGTACTTCTAAGGTTAGTACTGCTTCTAGTGTTGATTCTGCTTTCAGTTAATACTGCTAGTTAGTTAATACTGCTAGCCGTTACTACTGCTAGTAGTTAATACTGCTCTAAGTTAATACTGCTTATATTCCGAATACTATAAATACTCTTTGCCCGCCTAAAAGTTCATAACGACTCTTTGCATACTGTTCCCTTGCGCTCTAAACCCTTTCTCTCTCAAAGTTCAAAGTTTTCAGGCAAAAATCTTCAAGGTCAATGGCATCAATGACGTTCATTGACGAGCACAATGAAATCGCAATGCTCCAAAAGCCAAAACAAGCAGAAGGCTTTCATCAGATTGTGGATTTCCTCAAGTCAAGCCACATTGCTCATGCTCTTACTGTATCCCCTACAATCTACATTGAGCATCAAAGGCAGTTCTGGGCCAATGCAACCATTGTTGTGGAAAATGGTGTGCAAATGATCAAGACAAGAATCTGTGATCAACCACTAACAGTTACTGAAGAGGTTATACGCATCAGTCTACGTCTAGACGATGCCTCTGGTATAACGTCTATCTCTAATGATGAACTGTTTTCTAATCTTACTAGAATGGGGTATGGAGGCCCATTGGGTGTTTTCAAATTCTCAAAAGCAAAGTTTTCACCCCAATGGCGTTTTCTTGTTCATACCCTGATGCATTGCATCTCCAAAAAGACCACTGGATGGAGTGAGTTCAGCAGTCCAATTGCATATGCTTTGGTATGCCCAGAAGGTACAATTTCTCAAAGATGATTTTCAGTGATCTTGTATCAAATATGGGAAACAAAAAGAGTTTCTTTATGTATCCCAGATTTGTTCAGGAAGTAATTAACCATGAATTGACGGATATACCTCAACCTGTTGGAGTATATGTACCTAAACCCCCAAAAGGCAAGGTTTTCTCAAATATGAGAAGATCTGCTGGGGACTCGGAAGGAGTTGACACCCCATTGTTCTCTAGAATGATGGTGGTGTCCCAAAACACTGAAGGTATGGCAGCAGGGTCAAGGCCCTCATTAGACCATCCCACTGCTAGCCAAGCCCAACCTTCCCTCTCAAAATCAATTCCACAGTCCCTTCTGAATAAGCCCACTTCTACAATTACCCAAACTTATCAAAGAAAACAGGTAAAGAAGGCTCCTTCCCTTCTTGTACCATCACCAACTAAGCCTTTAAGCCCTCTAAGGGAGAATTCTCCCCTAGAGAATATCCAAAGGGAAACCACAAGGGTATCTCCCAACCCAAAGGAGGTGCTCTCTGAGGAGGAGGTAGAGCATATGGGTGATGAGGCTGCCACTACTCCTGCTAGCACAGAGGAGGAAAGTGGTAACATCAATAAGACCTCCCCCATGGCAACTTTGAATGAGCAATCATTTGAAGGTCCCTGGTGCCAAGAAACCACAGGGGTGGATAGTGCTTATGCTAGGCAGAAGACTTCCACTACTAAAAGATCCAATGATCCTTCAATAGGGGGTAACACTCCTGGAGAAGGTGAGGACAGATATAACTATGATGAATTGATGGAGGCAATGGGCAACATCAACATGGATGTACTCAAACAGGGCAAAGATTTAGAAGAGCTAAAACTCATAGTACTGTCACAACAAGAACAAATCATCAAGTTGAAGCAAATGGTAAGGAAACTGATTCTGCAAAAGAAGAAGAAACAATTTGTGCTCAGAAGGAGGAAACCAGTGACTGATGCTCCCAAAAAGGGGGAGATCAACATGGAAGAAGCATCAAGGGAAGGGGAGATTGATAAAGAGAGAGTTGAAGTTGAGGGGGAGAAGGAAGCAGAAACAGAAAGAGGTTCAGTACAAAAAGAAGCAGAAACTGTTAATGCTGCTGAAACCTCACAAGCAGCAGTAACAGAGTTAACACCAACAGAAATTGAAGTAGCTGAAGTGCTAATCAAAGCTAAGAATGACACTCCCAAAGCAAAGGGAGTGGTCATAAATGAAGGGAGAGACAGAAAATCAGAACAGAAAGACAAAGCTGCAGAATCAAAGAATAAGGGAAAAGAAAAGATAGTGGAATCTGATCAACCAATCAAGAAGCAAAGGTTGGTTGAATCAAATGAAGCTTTAGCAAGGAAAATGCAGAAGGAGATGGAAAAAGAAGAAAGAGCTCAGGTGGAGAAGGACAGGGAAATGGCAAAGGCTTTAGCTGCTGAGCTAAATAAAGCCTATCAAAAGGGGCTTGAAACTGAAAAGGCTAAACAAAGGGCTATAAGTCTGAGAAAGGCTATGATGGCTAATACAAGTGCAAAGAAAAGAAGACCTTCACAAACTTACCTTGCCACTCAGGAAAGAAACAAAATGGTAACTTTCTTGAGGAGTGCAATTGGGGTAAAGAAAGAAATATTTGTGAAGATGGGTTTTGATCAAATCAGAGAGCTCTATGAAAAAGAAATGGGGAATCTGAAGAGCAATGAAAAGAAAAGAGTAGAGTTTGAAAAGAAGGCCAAGGAGAGTAATGATATAGATATGAATCAACCATTCCCTGAAAGTGAAGAGGGAACTCCTATCAAAGAAATGGCAAGGGAAAAGGAAGAAAAGAAGAAGGAAGTTACTCTAGTACAGGTTCAAAAGACTTTGAAAAGAACCAAGATGATGGCCAAAAGAAAGAAAGATAAGAAGCCTAGAGTAGAAGAAGAACAAAATGTTGCTGAAGAAGAAGTGGCACCTGAGTCATCAAGCCAGCAAGGGTCATCAATCAAAGATGATGTAAGCTTATATATGGTAGTGATGGACAAAGTGCCTGAACCAATTTCTGCAGAACCTGTTGGAGTTAAGCCACCTGAGATCATTCACTGGGATGTACTGACAATGGATGGGAAAGATTACATCAGACTCAAGAGGAAGGGTGATAAGTATGAAGTATTCAACACTTGGGTCAAGATTGTCAGAACATGCTCTAGATCTGATATAGAAGAGATGTTTGACATAGGAATTAAGCTGTATGCAGATCATCTGAATACTCCAGGAATTTCTCTTACAAAACTGGTGATGGAGTATCTATGCATGATGTTCAAACCTGAAGAAGTGGACCAGGTCATCAAGAGTGTGTTTAAAGAAGTCACAAGTTGGACTCTATATGAAACTAGTGGAGTATATGCAGTGACTTTGGATAGAAATCACACAGAATACTTCCTAGTGGATAGAGTATATAATCACACCAGACTGAAGGTTCATGCCATGCTAAAGAAGAAGCTGGGTTGTGCACCAAATTCAGAAATGGCCAAGTATCTAATTCAGAGGATAATTAATCAGAGTTTGGGACTGAATCCAGACTTAGGAGCATGATCTTGGAAGTTTTGGGAGCATCAAAAAGAGCATCTGGAAGAATATCTGAAGAACTTGACTTCTCTTCTAAAAGTCAAGTTAGGGGGAGATTGTTGGGAACTGAAGATTCTACTAAGTGTAGTTACTACTGCTAGTACAAGTGTAGTTACTACTGCCAGAACAAGTTGAAGATTAATACTGCTAAGTGTTACTACTGCTAGTAGAATTACTACTGCTAGTTAAAGTTAGTACTGCTTGAACAAAGTTAGTACTGCTTAGCTAGTTAGTACTGCTAGTAGTTAGTACTGCTTGAAGTTAATGCTGCTAGTTGAAGTTAATGCTGCTGAGCATTATTAGTGCTGCTAAAGAGATCCGAATGGAATGTACTACAGCTGGATATACTGAAGATATACTTAGAAGATATACATGGAAGATATACTGAAGATTTGTTTATACTTTGTAATTATCTTTTTATCAGTATATATATATAGAATGTTTAGAATAGATAGAAATAACTTTGGATAATCGTTTTTCTTGAGAGAAAATCAACCTTAAGGCATAGATCCTAATTCTAGAGAAGTAGAATTCGTATTGGTGAGCCTGTTCATCAATATTGAGGTTGAGTGTGTAATCTTGTAGTTTTAAGCATTCAATACAAGTTTACTGTTTGATAATTATATACTGTTTTTGATTACTGTTCGATCAAATATCAAAGTGTTTTTCCGCAACTTCTTTGATATTAGTTTCTGAGTATTAATTCTTGTTAAGAATTCGATCCTGACACAAATTTTCTGGAATTTTTTTGCTGCTAATGTACGTTTATTTTCTGGATCTTTTTTGGTGCTAAATAACGAGTTCGAGCTTGATTCGAGTTCGAGTTCGAGCTTGGTTCGATTTCGAGTTCGAGCTTGGTTCGAGTTCGAGTTCCATCTTGGTTCGAGTTCCATCTTGGTTCGAGTTCGAGCTTGGTTCGAGTTCGAGCTTGGTTCGAGCTTGAAACGAGTTCGAGTTCGAGTTCGAGCTTGGGAGTTTGTTATCGAGTCGAGTTCGAGCTTGAATTTCCACTACTCGTGAGCTTTCGAGTCGCATTCGAGCTTGAGATTCTTATTTCGAGTTCGAGTCAAGCTTACTGATACTCGAGCTCGACTCGCATCATTTACACCCCTAATCGCATATGGGTACCAGAGTGTTAAAAATGCGATTTTTCAGCTTTGTTCTCATTTGTCACTTCTCAAACTCTATCCATCCTCTTTCAAATCAGTTCCTTTCCACCTAGTTCGAACCCTAACTCATTTTGGGGATATTTTTGTGGAAATCAAAGTGTTCCTTCATCATCAAAGCTTGTGATTTCAACCTCAAGTGTTAGATCAAGTGCTCATCCTCATTCCTTGAGATTTCTATGATTTTGTGGTTTTGCTCAAAATCTAAATAGTGAGTTCATCATTCTCTTTTCTAAACTTTTATGTGAGTTGGAAATACTCCATCAATGACTTCCTAGTGTTGATGTTTCTCAAATTTCGGTTTGGATGATTTTGGAGAAATTAGGTCAAATTAGAGTTTTTGGCCAAAATGAAGATTTTGATATAAGATGTTTGGGGAATGATTCTAAACACTTGGATAGGTGTATTTATGGTTGGAAACTTGTGGATCTAGGTTTTGGAGGTTTTGGCTTGAAGACCCAAGTTTCTTCAAAGGAGCTCAAGTTGGGGAAAAATCTAGATTTAGCTTTAATCTAGCAAGGTGAGTTCAAGTTGATTTGTAAAAACGTTGTACTTGCCAAAAATGTCTATTTAAAGTGTTTATGTGTTTTACATGAAATTATCTATTGTTGAGTTATTTGGTGGGTTTTGATTGAGGCTGTACCTAGGCATGGAAATGGGGCGGGGATGGGGCGGGGACCTCAATCCTCATCCCCGTCCCCAATCCCTCATCCTCATCCCCGTCCCTATCCCCGTCGGGGAATATGATCACATCCCCATCCCCATCCCCAACGGGGAACGGGGATCCCCAACGGGGAACGGGGATCCCCAACGGGGAAACGGGGATTTTATTTTTCCGTTTATGTAAGTTAATTAAATCAAATATATGAGACACCACACATGTTTAAATATCACATATTTTCAATAAACCTAAAATCGAAATAAATGTAATTTAGTATAAAAATCACAACATCATATAATAATTAATAACTTAAAACCAAAAGAAATTCAACCAACTTCAAACGTACCACAACATATCGAGTAAGATTCAAAACCATATCGAGTAATTGTATTTTGATTGACATCCAAAATACATACTAACATCCAAAAAATAGCAATTTTATATTATAAAACCTAGTTAGAATATAGGAAATTATGAATTACCGATTTAGTTTAAATAAATAATATATCAAATATTAATTAATTAAAATATAAAACGGGGATGGGGCGGGGCGGGGAGTGCGATACCCGTCCCCGTCCCCATCCCCGGTTTGAGACAAACGTGGATCCTCGTCCCCATCCCCGGTTTAGCGGGGAATCCCCATCCCCGATCGGGGTGGGTGGATCGGGTTCCCCGACGGGTCGGGGCCAATTTCCATGCCTAGCTGTACCGATGGTTCGCCTCTGTCTTTGAGGTGTTTAACTTTAAAAACCTTGTAAAACACTTACATTTAGGATTTTTGGGCGATTTGATAAATGAATCATAAATGAAAGTGTTTTGGCGATTTATTGTGTAAATGGGGGTTTATTTGGTAAAAATGCCTTTTAATGTTTGTTGGAAATATGCATGGTTGTGTTATGGAATGTTTTTGAAAGTACCAACGTGTGGGTCATTGGGTTTTGGTCATTCCTGACTTTGTGAACATTTTGGAAATTATAAATCTCTTTTGGTTTTGGGGAAAAGATGTATTTCAAGTATTTTGATGAGTAAGTCTTAGGCATTGTCATTTTAACGATTTATTTTACGATTGTAAATCCTTTGGTGTAAATGCACTTTTAATGTGTGTTTTGGAGAAATGTTTAACCTTGTGTTATGAGACGTTTTGAAAAGATCAATGGCATAAACTTGATTAGAAAATGATTTGTCCCCATCTAAGTTGTGTTGGAGTTTATTCACATATTTGGAGCATGTTTTGGCATAAACATTGGTCGATTGTGTTTTATTTCATTTCATTGCTTTTAACAAATTGTTTCCTGCTTAATTGAACTTGTGGCTCGGTATTTGATTATGTTGGATTTTGGGGACATTGTCTAGTTTTGACAGCTCAACGTAGAGTTTTGGTCATAATTTGTATTTGTTTGAGATTTAAGTGTTCTAAGTGCGTGTGTCATTCATTTGGTATCACTACGTCCAATGGTGGAACACTAGTTTTCCCCACTGAGGCACATATCGGCATCAACGGTATGGTGTAAGTCCCCCGTGCTAATAGAATCATTACGTCCGATGATAGAATGCTAGTTTTCCACATTGATGCACGGTTAGGCATCGACGGTATGGTATAAGTCCTACGTGCTAGTACACATCGTTGGATGCGGATAACTCAACGTAAGGGCCTTTAATAGCTGAAGTTGACATTCCATGGGTGTACGTTTAAACATACCGAGCTCGACATCTAATGTGTGTATTTTATATGAGTTGGTCTTAATAACATAGTATGTGGCTTACTTTGTGTTTCGCCACATTATATGGAATCGGGTCTCCCTCGTCACCGAAAGGTGTTGTTTTGGGTATTGAGTTTTAGTATCCACGTTTTCGGTGACGTATTGTATATGTGGATTAATATCCATGATTTTTTTGGGTTGAGTATTTCGGGACATAAAGCTTTATTTGTGTTTTCATAAATTGGGAGTCGATTTATATTCACGTTTTGAGTGGGTTTTGGTAGGGGTGCTCACGGGTTGGGTTGATCGGGTTGAGGGCGTTTCAACAACCCAACCCAATGTTGGCGGTTTGAGAATTTTCAACCCAACCCAACCCAAACAAAATTGCAACCCAACCCAACCCAACCCGTTCGGGTTGATCCGTTTGGTCGAGTTGTGTTTAAACAAAGTAAAAACAATATTGAAAACGCAAAAATAAGGAAATTTTTCTTTAAAATACGATTCATCATTCAAAAGAATATACGAGTTCATTAAATATTTAGGTATTACATATAACTTTCCAATAATGTCCTCTTATGAGTTCCATTGCTCGTTATTGCCAAGTTGTTTTTGGTAACGTATACATATTAAATGGAAATATAAATAATTTTAGAGAAGTCGCTAAAACGTTTATCGGGTTATCGGGTTGGCCGGGTTACTTTGAGTCTAACCCAATATCAACCCAATAGATTCGGGTTGTCCTAATTTTGTATCGATTATATGTCAGTTTACCTCGGGTTGATTTTTTTCCGGGTTGGTCGGGTTGGGTTGATTGGGTTGGTCGGGTTGGTCGGTTTTTTGAGCACCCCTAGGTTTTGGGTTGAATTTACTTCATGAAAGAATGTTTTGCATTGGGCGTTCATCTTTGAAAAGGCGTATTTTTGGAAACAGGTCATTTGTATATTTAAAGTAAATCGTTTTGAAAGTTACATTATTTCATTTTTACGATATATCTATTTATGATGAAAACTCTTGAACTCACTAAGCGTTAGCCTAACCTTTTTAGTTGTCGGCGTGTGCAACAGGTTTCGGTTGGGCATAGTCCTAGTGATACCGGGGGAAGAGAGGAGTGATAGTTGTGCACTCGGGAAGTGAATAACTTAGTGAAGTTTTCTGCATTTGTCCGGGTAGAGCAACTTGTATTTAGGTCAAGTAACACCCGACTTCGATTTAGAACTTGTATAATTCTGGAGTTTATAATTTTTGAGGTTAACTATAGATTTTTAAATTTGAGGTATATTGAGTTTTGATTTGTAGGAGGACATTTTGTCCTTCATTGGATGTTATATCGAAATTTTTAATTAGTTGCTCTTACCAAATTTGAGGGTGTTACAACCTCCACCTCCACCGATCACTACCACCCATCGCGCCACCACCACCATTGGTGGCCATCGGTGGGCAGCGGTGGGCATCGGTGGGCATCGGTGGGCAGCGGTGGCCACCACCGCCAGCCACCTCCACCTCTTCCTCCACTACAACAACCTCCTCCACCACCTCCACAACCATCGCTCGTCGCCACCACTACCATCGTCGACCATCTCCACCCTCCACCGATCACCGCCACCCATCGCCGCCTCCACCACCACCGACGATCATCGTAGCCACCGCCAACCACCGCGCGGCAACCTCCACCTCTTCCTCCACTACAACAATCATCAATCAATCTCCACAACCATCGTCAATCGCCACTACTATCGTCGACCACCTCCATCTCCACAACCACCGATCACTACCACCCATCGCCGCCTACCACCACCTATACCTCTGCCACATCGGCCATAACTACCTCCTCCACCACCAATGTCCACCATCTTCACGTCCTCTACAACCACCATCGTTCACCAACCATCCATCGCCTTTACCTCCATATGTCGCTGCAACCATGCCTCCGCCAATTCATAAAGATCTTCCAAATTGAATCAAACATAGTATTTCCTTGGTATAAATTGGTTTTTTTTCGAACTACTATCAATTATTTCAGATACTTCATTAAAATTTCGTACCATTATTTATGTATATGAAAATTGTATAAAAAACTAAAAATGCTTATAAATTAAATGATTTAAATATATACTTTATTTGTGTCATTTATAACTATTATATGATTTATAAAATCATCAAACAACTTTTAGGGGCTTGTCTAATATTGTCCTATCTAGTCCTATTCAATACCAAACACCAGACAGACATTTGTCATGTCCAGTCATGTCCTATCCCGTCCCATACCGAACGCTACCTAAGGGATCGTTTACCAGACGCTTACGGGGTAAGCATTTACCGACAAGAAACATCACTCTAACTTACCTTATTGGGTAACATTCGCGACCACTAAAATGAATTGTTGATAAGCGTTTTAAACACGAAAAGTGCTTACCAAGTTAGAGTATTTTTTTCTTACTTAATGGGTAAGACTCCCGGTCCTTGTTATGCCTCTTACCCGGTAAGATTCTCGATCAATATCATGCTTAATTGGTAAGGTAAGTGACACTTGGTAAGAACTTACCCGGTAAGATTCTCGATCAATGTCAACTACAACTTCAGCATTTTATAAAAAACATAAACATGACATTGATATACATATATATATATATATATATGGTTAGATTCAGGGGAAAATTGCAAAAAATGATAAACTAAGGAACAACCTAATAACCATTTATTTGTACGGTATGCACATGTGCATACAAGTAAATTGTAAGTGATTTTCCGGGTATGTACATGTGCATACCATACAAATGAACGGTTATTAAATTATTCCTCAATTTTTCATTTTTAGGGGGTTTTTTGCCTTAACCTCTCTCTCTCTCTCTATATATATATATATATATACATACATACATATATATATATATATATATAGCGTTAGGTTTCGATGAGAATGAAAGTTATGGTGAGAATGGTAACAAAGGACCTCCACCCTTAGATCAATCCTAATTGAAGATCAACACTAATGATGTAACACCCCAAAAATGGGCTAACAAAAATTTCCAGAAAATGGAAATGTGGTATATAAAATGCCACAACACGAGCCTCCGAAAAATGGGGAAATATGGTTTGCCTGTTTAAATTACAGTTTGTAATTATAAGGAAAATAAACAACAACCTATTAATCTAATTCCTTAAACAGAAATAAGATTACAAAAGGGATGTCGCCTATAGTCCCACAAAAATCTTCCCAACAAGTGCGCCCACTTGCACCTTCCCAAGCTCACACGGTCCGCCTAAACCTTCTTAGATGCGGCGACACTACAACCTGAGATACATGTAAACAACAAACAAGTGTTAGGCCAAAAAGCCTAGTGAGGTTGTATGACAAGTGATAGATGCATGAATATTCGATACATGATTTTTAGCAATCATAGTCACCAATTCCGGAATAAATGGGGGAGACCTATAACACCAATCAAATAACACCCAAGAGATGAGATACCCTAGTGTTCACTACCACGAGTGACACCACAAGGCCCGACACATTTGGGGGTACAACTAAGCATTGTTCCAAATGGCGGGGGTCTAGGTACATACCAACACGGTGGCACCCAAGACTATGTCCTCCTAGTGTCTATTAGACTTGGTTCATCCACACGACTCATTTATAACCAAAGGAGCAATTTCATCCTTATAAAACGTATACAACACCATTGTACATTATATGGTCTAAGTATACATATTCATGAGACAAGTAGATGCAAGATGTGTAACCTTTCCTATCATTCATTGATATGCATTTAACCATAAATAAGCTTCATTCACCATATGAATAGTTCCTAACACTTTGAATGACTACACCTTAGAGTTATATGAGGATATATCCATCCCCTAACTTGCTCATTTTAACAACATTTACATACTCCTACATACCAACGTTAACCCTTCATAACCCATAGAAACATTTGAGTTAAATACATGGATATGAGAAAACCCTAATTTCATATGATAGAGAAAGTCAACATTTGTGCAAATAATAACATATATCTCATCTAGAAAAATTTTAGAACACTCACAATCTAGGTTATTTTGCTTAAAACCTAGAAAAGTTGGTGTAAGTGAGAAGAGATCAAGTTTTGAGGTTCCCAAGCTTGAATGTTGGCTCTTAAATGCACCCTAAAAGTGGTTTTGATGGAGATTTATTGCACCCACCAAACTCTAATGTATTAACGGAAGAGAGAGTGTGAAAGTTAGTGAAAATCGCCTCCAAGAATGCTCCCAACCGAACCCTAAATCTAATTTTGTGAAAGTGTGAAATGAAAATGAGATGGAGGGTTTTTTTTGTTGGATCAATAATTGTATTCAAGATTAAAATGTTATGAGGGGTCTTAATTGTAAATGTTTGTATTCTCCTAGGGAGTATTTTAGTAGTATTTTAGTTTGGGCCTTGCCTTGGTCATGTGGACAGATAATGCATAGTTTCTTTGTTAATCCATAGGGCAATCATTTGAATATCTCACGTACAAGGTAGTGATTTTACACCAAGAACACACACACATTGAGCATTCGACGACTACAAGAGATATATGATTATATTGGTCGATTCTTCTTTATCTCTTATCTTTATTGTGTTGTGATGTTATTTATCAATTAATTTCTGGGTATAACATTTGGTATCAGAGCCAAAGAATCAAGATTTTGGATTGAAAAGTTGTTTTTCGAAAACTTCACTGTGTGAAGATCGATTTTATGATATGTGGTGTTTTTAGCATAAAAAGGATTTGATTTGGTGCGTATGAAGTTATAGAACAACTTCAGATTGCCTATTCTTATTTAAAAACATCAATAGATTGCCATTTTGATGATTTTTGAAGGTTTTTGTTCATATGGAGGCCGAACACTGTTTTATTAGATTCAGTGCACATGAGTTGTGTTTGATAATTTATGTTGATTAGGGTTTGCTTGAAATACATTGGTGGATGTATTGTGTGAGTTTTTGCACTGTATTTTAACCATTTGCTATGTTTTTGGATCAAAAGTCGAAGTACAGGGAAGTGCTTATGATGAACTCGCAAGTTCTTTGAAGAACTCACAAGAATTCTAATTCTCGCAGACTGTTGAATGTTTTAAGTATATGATTCACACGTATTTACATTGCGAAAACCTCAGGATTCGCTAGTTCATTATCTACGAAAGATAGAACTCGCATGAATCTTAAAATTTGAATTTCTTTCTAAGTACAGGTTTCGCAGATACCTTGTATGAGAATGCTAAAGAACTCGCAGACCATTAGCTTACGAATTCCCCAAGATTCTTGAGTAGTGTTTACGAATCCCTGAACCTTAACTTCTAAAACTTTCATCAAGTATAGAAGTCACAGGTTCTTAAAATCAATACATAATGAGGTTGCGAAAGTTAATCTACGAAAGTTGAAGTGAAAAGTTCAAAATATTCCAAGTCTAGGATTCGTGAATCAATAGTTTGCGAATTCTTTCTTACGAATTCTTTGTTGTGCTAATTGTGAAAAGTTGCAATCTGAAAACTTTTTTTTTTGAAGTATAGAACTCGCTAGCCTATACTCTGCGAATTCTACTTGTGAAGACTTGCATTCTGAAAATATTCTAAGGGAAGGATTCACTGACTACTGCTTTGCGAATTGTCAAGGTTTCGCAGGTTCTCTGTTTGCGAATTCTAGGTTTCTCAGTTATATTGTTTGCGTATAATACCTGTCTGCGAATTCTACTCATTCTACTCATTCTACTCATTCTACTCATTCTGCTTACGAATTCTGAAGTGTTTTCTTCCTTTTGCGAATCTTTCTGTGATTCCTGTAACTTGCGAACTCTACACTTGAGCATTTTTAGAAAATTATTTTTTTGGAAATTTTTGAGTGTAGATTATAATCCAATTCTTGATTCAAAGATCTTATTAGTTGATTTAAATTGTACAGATAAGTTTGCATACTAATTCACTTGCTGAAGATGTCAAACCAACTGCTTTCATGGGCTCTCAGTCCAAACCTCTTGTCCTCCTGGCAAATGAGTTCCAACAATGGAAGAAAATAATGATTCAGTTTCTAAATCACAAAAGCAGAGATTACATGGAATCAATCACTACTGGTCCAGTAAATCAATGATCAAATCAATGATCAGAGTACCTGGTCAAGCTGCAACTGAAACCTCTCCGGAAATCCCTGACAGATTTGTTCCCAAACCGTATGAATACTTCACTGAAAAGGAGAAAGATTTGTACAAGATAGATGAAGAGGCTCTCATTTTCCTGACAATGGCCATTCCAAATGACATCTACAATCATGTAGACAGTCGAAGTTCTGCTAAGGAAATATGGGATGAGCTAGCAAGACAATTTGAGGGAAGTGAAGCTTCAATTCAAGCCAAGCAAAATCTGTGCATTAATGCCTATGAGGGATTTCATGCGAAGGAAGGGGAGACACTGCTTGACACCTACAATAGATACAACATCATTCTGAATGATCTGAGGAAGAACAACTTTCCAAATCTGCTTCCGAGATAAACTATAAGTTCATCAAGAACTTAAATCCAAAATAAAAGAACTTTGCTATCAATCTTCAGATGTCAAAGAATATGGCTCAAGAGAATGTAACTGACATCTTCTCTACACTTTCCCAATATAAAGATGAGGTGAGATCTATCAACAATGAGTCCAAGGATCTGAAGGACTCAGTGGCTCTCATAGCTGGGAAAGGAAAAAGTTCAAGTTCTGGTCCTGTTTCCTCTGCAAGGTCAAAGAAGAAAGTGTCTAAAGCTTTTGTCACGGAGATTACTAAGTCTGATTCTGCTCTAGTGATGAGGAACCGGAGATCAATTCTGATGATGATATACAGAGGTTCTCTGAAAACTTGGCCCTGATTACGCGCAAATTCAATAAAAGCTTTGGCAAGAAGAAGTACTATTCAAAGTCGAAGTATGAAGGGTACAAGAAAGAGAAGTCTGAGCTGAGATACAAGCCAAGGTATGGAAGGAGAGATGAGAAGAGAGAGGAAAGAAGAGAAGAAAGGAAGGAAGAAAGAAGAGAAGAAAAGAAAAGAGAGAGGAGAAGAAAGAAGAGAAGAAGGATGAACTTGGAAGATGCTTCAATTGTGGAAAATTTGGACACTTTGCCAAAGACTGTAAGTTCAAGAAAGTCAAGAATTCAGAATACTATGCAAGGAAGTCTTTGATTTCCAAGAAAGCGGAGGAGGGAAAGGTGCTCATGGCTGAGGAGGAGAACTGGCTATACGAAAGCTCTGATGAGGAGGAGAAAGCATACTTCACTCAAGTCTCCTACATGGCAAAGCTTGATGGTGATGATGAAGCTTCTGAGGCTTATTCCGAGGATGAAAACTCTGAGGTAAACGAAAACTCTGAACTTATTGAATCTCTTATGGTCCAAATCCATAACATGAAAGATGAGTTTGAAATGTTAAAAGGTAAACATAGCTCAGAACACCAAACAACCTTGAGTTTTCGTGATGAAAACGCTTTGCTAAAAGTTGTTGTGGAAGAAAAGGAAAAAGAGAAAGATGATTTAAAAGCTGAAAAAGAATCCTTAAAAAGAAAAATATCTGGTTTGGAAAAGGATCTTGTTAATCTTAACGCTGAAAAAGGTGATTTCAAAACTTAGTTTGAAGTATGTTTTCAAGAGAGAAATGAAGCATACACCAAGATCAAACAACTAGAGGACATTAACATGAAACGTGGTCAGACTGAGCAAACATTAAATCTGTTGACCAATAAACTCCAAGATGAAAGATTTTATAAAGTTAAACCAGGTTTGGGTTTGCCAATTAATGATGTTTTGAAAAAGGCCCCGGAGCACTTGTATAATTTTGATAAACTTGGCTCCACACTTAGACCCATTCCTAATATTCGTGCAACGTTCGTTAAAGCGGATGCTTCTAAACCATTTACAGAGACCAAAGGTAAAGAAGTAATAGGAGAGGACAAGTCGTGTGGCACTAATTCGCAAAATTCTTTTATATCAGTTGGTTTTAAATATAGTGATTTGAACAAAAGTTATGAGACTCGAAAGATCGAATTCTCTGAGTTTGAATCACTGTTTACCACACCTTCAAAAGAATCAGTCAACAATGACAAAATCTCACCTGAGACTGAATGCAAATACGATGAATATGAATCGGATGCAGATCCATCAATTATACCATCAGTCTCAAACCTATTACTCCTAAACCTTTACTTGTTGAAAAGGTTGAAGAAGAAACTGATGTCACGAATGAATCCTGTTTCAAAAATGACAAAATAGAGTTTATTGAGAACATGACTGAAGAAATGTTTTCTAAAAGGTCTACCAGAAATGAGGTTTGAAAAAGACTCACTGTGTCCGGCATGTGAAATGGGCAAAATGAAGCGAAGCTCATTCAAGTCCAAAACTGACTCATCAACCTCATATGCGCTTGAACTTATTCACATGGACCTTTGTGGCCCAATGCGAACGACATCTATCAACGGAAAGAAATATATTTTAGTAATGATAGATGACTATTCAAGATACACATGGCTCGAGTTTCTTCGAAACAAGTCGGATGCGCCAGAACTGATTATCGCTTTTATTAAGCGTATTCAAGTACATCTGCAATTGCCAGTTCGGACACTTCACAGTGATAACGGCACGGAGTTCAAAAATGACACCTTATAGAGCTATCTTATCTATGTGGGTATTTCACACAATTTCCCTGCAACCTACACTCCGCAACAGAATGGCATTGTTGAACGGAAGAACCGCACCCTTGTTGAAGTTGCTCGTACTATTGCTTGCATATTCTGATATACCCATGTATCTTTGGGTTGAGGCGGTCGCGACAGCTTGCTTCACTCAGAATCGTACCATTATGGTCAAGCGCTTCGATAAAACAACATATGAGTTGATCAACAATCGTAAACCTAATATCAAATTCCTTCGTGTCTTTGGTTGCAGGTGTTACATTCTAAGAGAGCGTCAAGGACTTTCAAAATTTGATAAGAAAGCGGATGAAGGATATCTTGTTGGATACTCGCTGACATCCAAAGCTTATCGAATTTACAATACTCGAACCAAGACGATTGTTGAAAGCATGAATGTATCCTTTGATGAGAATTCTACTCGAACTTCTGAACACAACTGTTCATAACTCGGACTTAGGCACAAAGCTTCTATTCAATCCAGAATAGAACCAGCGTTCAACTTGTCTACTTCTTCTAACTCTAAACCTATTTCATCTGAGTTAGATTTGTTGTTTATTGATGCCTTCGATGAAATTTGTGCAGACTTTGATAAAGGCATAAAAACATCAACACCAAGCTCGGAGGTCCCCACTTTTGTTGAAGACATATCTGGACCATCCGAAGAAATCACTGAAACTACATCTCCATCAGGTACAACTACATCTTTAGTTTCTGACTCGACTAATACTGAATTTGCTTCTGCAGATATCCCTTCTGGAAATGAAGTCCCGAGTACTTCAGCTGCTATTCTAGAAGTTTCAGTATCATAAACTTCTGTACAAGATGTTCCGAGTACATCAGTGGATCTACCTGCAGTTCATGATGAATACAATGAATCGAATACGCAACAAACCATTAAATCTTTGCCAAGCACACACAGATGGACAAAGGATCATCCCCTATACAACGTGATAGGTGACGTACAATCTGGTGTTAAGACACGTGCTGCATCTTCGAATTTCTGCATGTTCTCAAGCTTCCTTAGTTCCCTAGAACCAAAGAAAGCATCTGAAGCTCTCTGCGATCCCAATTTGATTTCTGCTATGCAAGATGAGCTTCTGCAATTCGAAAGAAACAAGGTTTGGCGCTTGATCCCACTACCGAAAGGTAAATCTGTTATTGGAACTAAGTGGGTATTCAGAAATAAGAAGGACGAGGCAGGAGTAGTTGTAAGAAACAAGGCTCGATTGGTTGCAAAAGGGTACTGTCAACAGGAAGGCATTGATTACGATGAAACATTCGCCCCTGTTGCGAGGATTGAAGCAATCAGGATCTTCTTAGCTTATACAGCGTACAAAAACTTTACCGTCTATCAAATGGATGTAAAGTCGGCTTTTCTGAATGGCGTTATGCATGAGGAGGTTTATGTTGCTCAACCTGAAGGTTTTGTCGATCCTCATCACCCTGATCATGTCTACGTGTTAGACAAAGCGTTATATAGTCTCAAACAAGAACCACGAGCATGGTATGATACTCTTACCAAATTTCTCCTTACTTCTAGTTTCAAGAAAGGTACGGTTGACACTACCTTATTTCTCAAAAGGCAAGGTGAGGACTTGATTCTCATACAGATTTATGTTGACGGCATAATTTTGGGTTGAAAAATCCGAAATTCTGCAAGAACTTTTCTAAAATCATGGAAACAAAATTTGAAATGTCGATGATGAGTGAATTAAATTTCTTTCTTGGTTTGCAAGTAAAGCAATTACCCGAAGACATTTTCATTAACCAAGCCAAATACATCAAAGATATGTTAAGAAAGTTCAATATGTCAAACAGTTCTGTCATGAAAACACCAATGGCTACTGGCACACTTTTAGACGCAGATCCATCTGGTAAACCTGCTGATCAAAAGGTGTATCGTAGCATGATTGGTTATTTACTTTATCTGACTGCAAGTCGCCCATATATCATGTTTGCATCCTGCTTCTGTGCGAGATATCAAGCTAATCCCAAAGAGTCGCACTTTAATGTTGTTAGGCGAATCCTTAGATATCTAAAAGGCACTCCTGATTTAGGCCTTTGGCATCCAAAGGATTCCCGTTTTGATCTCACTGCTTTTACAAATGCTGACCATGTAGGATGTAAGCTAGACCGGAAAAGTACTTCTGGATCATGTCAATTTATAGGAGACAAACTTGTAAGTTGGACATCAAAGAAACAAAACTGTTTTTCAACATCCACTGCCAAGGTAGAATACGTAGCTGCTGCTAGATGCTGTTCGCAAGCCCTCTGGATGAAGACCCAATTGAGGTACTCTGGGTATAACTATAAACGAGTGCCTATTTATTGCGATTCCAAGAGCGCAATTGCAATAACTGCTAACCCGGTCCAGCACTCAAAAACCAAGCATATCGATGTACGCTATCACTTCATAAAAGATCATGTAGAAAAAGGTGACATTGAAATGCATTTTGTTCAAACCGAATTCCAGTTAGCTGACCTTTTCACCAAGCCGTTGGATGAAAAGAGATTCAAGTTTCTAATCAGCAAACTTGGAATGTTGAACATGTCCTCTTAGACCTTTCTCATGACTCGAGGGGGAGTTTTCTGAATCTTAATCTTGTGGCTTGTGTATTGCTTCTCAAACTGTTGCTAACGATAGCGGAATCATTTTCATAAATGATTACCAACATTTTTTGTGTGTGCAGGATATTTTCAAGTGACTATGGCTTCTAATCATATCCGATTAGAACCCGTACTTCAAAGATTTTCTTCAAAAAGGGGGAAGTTTAACTGTCAAACACTTTTGTTTTGAGGGGGAGAATTGTTTTGAAAAGATATGCGCTTTGACATTGACAAATCTCTCTAATGAGTTGAATTTTCACAGATTATAGGGGGAGAACCTGAGTTTTGTCACATAACTCAAGAGATAATATCTTTAGGGGGATTTACGGATACTACAATACATGTATATCTTTCCAATCCTTACAGTCCATATCATCACCTGACCATGTGTTTCCAATGACCAATACTTGTGTAATTGTCATTTCTTTATACTTTACCAAGTATTCTTACACACATTGGTCAGTACACTGCTTTCTTGACTTTGTGATTACCACATATCAAAAGACAAATCTTTCGATGGTAATCCTCCCGTTTGGAATTTCACTGTTTGTTTGAAAATCAGACGTCATTTCATTTTTCCTGAGCTTTCATTTCCAATACGTTTACACACTGTTCGTGTGAAAAACCTACGTCTTTGATCTCTCCAAATCATTGTTCTTCATGCTTATTTGTGCTCTATTGTGCTTTCATGTACAAATGATTGTTGATAGCATGTTCTCTACGGAGAATCAGGGATTCAGTGCGAGCTTATCAGAACTTCCATGGATTCACACTAACCAGTGTTTCCTACCCCGGAAGTAATCCTGAGTGATTGAGGGGAGAGGGGATCATTAAAATTAGAGTTGGGGAGAGTGCTGAGTTAAATTGCAAATGAGAGTTTGGCTAAAAGTGAGCTAAATTGACTTAAAAAGAAAAAGGGTGAGAGATCAGAGTAAAAGAAACATACACTCTGCACCAAAACCTTTCTGATCCGGGTAGCCACACAATCTATTGCTTCACAATCCTTGGTGAACAATATTGAAACAGGAAACTAGCCCATGCCACCTCTTGCTTATAACCCCACCAGCTACTCATCTTTTTCTTAGCAAGAAGATGTTTCATATTTGAACGGGGAAGCAACACATACTCTATCCGATTATCACTTGGATAACTCGAATATTGAACAAGAAGGAAAGTTGCCCCACCTTCGACCCTTTCTCATGCACTTTGAGTCTTTGTATAATTTGATGTTGTCTCAACAAGTCTACATACTTTGAGCCAAAATCAAAAAGCAATCATCTGTGCTTACTTCTTTCGTACACATACACGAGCACACAGAAATCTGTTTTCTGTCAGAACGTTCATAGATGACCATGTCTTATTCGATGATTGAACGAAAGTCCTGGGGAGTCCACATAACAACCAGCTCCTTATATAGTAACTTTGTGTTACTCAGTAACTGTGTGTTATTGACAGGCACTTCGAACCGAGTCATTTGTTGATTCAGGGTTACCACTCATCAATTGTTTGAATTTGCAAAGATTCAAATAATTACACTCTATCTATCTGGGGGAGGTTGCTCTTATTTCCACAGAAGGAGCTATACATGAAGACTGTGCTTAATTGTTGAGTTGGGGGAGAAAATTCCTAGATTGATTTGAAATGTTTTGTTGATGCTGATTCTCAACAATCATCAAAAAGGGGGAGATTATTCAAGGGTTTCAAAGTCAAATATGAGTTTGTTCGTTCAAGAAAGAAAGGTTGTTGAAGATTGCTGAAGAACTCATGTTTTTCAAAGATTACAGAGTGTCTGAACCTATCTGAATTATCAAAAGCCTGACTGAAGATGATCGTCAGAAGGACACTTCATTCAAATTTCAGCAGAAAAAGGAAGATATTAGTTTCCTCAATGTTGTGAAGACTGTGAAAAGCTACAAGCTTTGAAGCTATTAACGACTTATCAGCTACAGTTTTCAAGAGTTGTGAAGACACGAAGAAATTGCCAAAAAATTTTAAATCTTGAATCCAAAGGGGGAGATTGTTGGATCAGTAATTGTACTGAAGATTAAAATGTTATGAGGGGTCTTAATTGTAAATGTTTATATTCTCCTAGGAAGTATTTTAGTAGTATTTTAGGTTGGGTGTTAGTCCTGAAACTCGCAAAGTACTATACACGACGAAACTCGCAGATGCTTATTCGCGCAAATCACTATTTATCCTGAAACGCGATAACATTGACGTACGCTTTCTCCAAACTCGCTAAGCACTACTAGCACGTTTTGATCAAACTCGCTAACCATTGTTTACTTATAAACTCGCAGGCGCAGAAACTCGCAAACAACTATTCAAAGAGAAACTCGCAAATGCCTAAACACGCAAGTAACTATTCACTTTGAAACATGCTAATAGAGACGTGCGCGTTCCCAAAACTCGCTAGACACTACTTGTGTGTTTGAGTAAACTCACTAACCATGGCTTGCGCGTTCCAACACTTCGAAAATTTTCTTAGATTTTAAAACTCGCACGATGAACAAACTCGCAGAACCCTGTTCCTGATGAAACTCGCACGCTTAGACTTGTGCGTTTGTAGAACTCGCTAATCACTACGTGCGCGTTTCCATACTTAGAAGATTTTCCCAAATCTCCAAAACTCGCAGATAATACCTTGCGTGTTCTAAGAACTCGCTAATAACGCCTTGAGCGTTTTTGGCCAAAAATGAAATTCTTCAGCTTGCGCGTTCTATCGAAGAACTTGCGCGTTTCGCCGATCTAGCGCGTTCTTCAGATTCCTTTGCGTGTTCTTCAAAAAGTCGACCAAAGCTTTACTTTTTCATCAAATTTCGACTCAAATCTTCTTCAATTGTTTCAAAACTTTGCAGAAATCCTCGAATTCAACTCAAGAACAGATTACAATGCAAGAATTTCAAAAACAAACACAAAATAATACACTTTGACTCGATCATATTAACTCGTGAACTCAAAAACATACAAAATCATCAAATTGATGATCAATTACAGTGCAATTGCCAAAATAAACGATACAGACTAGATCAAATACACTATACGATCATAACCTGAACGATTTCAACTTCTAAATCGCACTAAAACTCTGAAATCAATCTGGACTTTGATGAATACAGTGTCGAACATTTCTTGATCTGACTTCATAATTGGATCTGCTCTGATACCAATTGTTAGTCCTAGATTCTAGTTTCTATTTGAATTGAATTGGAATCAAAACACGTAATTGAATTCTTGTTTGTGTTTGATTGATTAATTGCAATTAGAAACTAGAATCTAGGACTATCATTGGGCCTTGCCTTGGTCATGTGGACAGATAAGACATAGTTTCTTTGTTAATCCCTAGGGTAATCATTTGAATATCTCACGTACAAGGTAGTGATTTTACACCAAGAACACACACACATTTAGCATTCGACGACTACAAGAGATATATGACTATATTAATCGATTCTTCTTTTATCTCTTATCTTTATTGTGTTGTGATGTTATTTATCAATTAATTTCTCGGTATAACATTTTTAATAGGGCAGACCACGCGGGCGAGAGTGCCCCGCGACATTGCCACTGGCACTATCGCTAGTGCATAGTCGCTTCCCTATCCCCACTCTCGATACAATCCCTACGATTGTGACCGGCGAGAGTGCCCAAGGGAACAATCGCGGTCACTCTCGCCTGAGGTGTACCGAAACTCACAAACCCCTCGTGACAATGTCGCGCGACCTTGACACATGTCACTGTCGCCGGCAAGGTCGCTAAAAGAGACTGGCCACTCGATTTTTGTCTGAAATGCTTCGTTGTAGTGACCTATAAGATTATTTTCATGAATGAAAATGCAATTAATTCAGATAAGGCCTACTAGAGTGACACAAAGAGAATTAGACTTAAATCTTACTTATGTAAGAATTTCCGAGTGTTACAAATGAGATGCACTAGATCAATTCCCTTTTAAAGTACAATTCAAATGGGTTATTTTGAGATTAAATTGATCAAGAATTCAAATCCCTTCTTACACTTCTCACCTTAACAATTATTCTCATACGAGCATTCGTATATATATATATATACACTAGTTGTGTACCCGCTGCATTGCAGTGGAAAACAATAATTAAAATTAACGGAAGTGCTCATTAAAAAATCTACACTTTATGTTTAAACAAAATAAAATTACAATATTTTATCACTCGATTTGTAACACCCTTAAATCTGGAAATAGCTACTAATTAAATTTTTTCTAAATACATCAATTGAGAGATAAATTCCCTTCTGATGGACAATAATTGAATCACCTAAAATGACAATTTAAGGTTTAACATCAATGATCACAAATCAAACCTTATACGAGGTCAATAATAGGGACGGGTGTTACTAAAATCCAACAACGGTCGCTACCTCCAACTTATGGAAGATGTCCCCGAAAGACTAAATTCTTCTCGTGCATCTAACTAGCACTCCACTCTTCATGGTGTCGCTATGTAACACCCGAGAATTTAAGGTAAGTATCCACTCCTCGTATTTTATTATCCTAGTAAATTGTTTTTAATCAAAGTCCTTTGGTGTATAAATTATTCGTATTTGATATAATCATGTTATGCTTTAGTGGAAGTATCAATCTATGTGTGCACTATCGAATTGGGTCAAGATTTTCGAGGCTCGGGGGTGTGGTGCGACAGTGCCAAGGGCATAGTCGCAGGACACAGTCGCGTGGTTGGTACCGTGGGTTGATGGATTGGCACGAAAATGCCACCGCGATAGTGACATGGGCACTGTCGCCGGTCACTATCGCCTGGTGTATACCGGGCACTGTTGCCGTTTGGGGGGGGCTGAGACTATAAAAATCTGATCTTGACCATTTTGACTCACTTTCTCACTTCACTCGTTTTTGGACCGAATTGGAGAGCTCCTGGGGCGATTTTCCACCCTCTTAACCACTACCACATTTATTGAAACCCTACATCTAGTTGGAAGCATTTATTGGCAATCAAAGGTCTTGGAGGAGCTTTAGGTGGTGCATTAAAGAGCTCAAACCAAGTCTTCACCTTTTCACAACTTCACCTACTTCTTTTCTAGGGTTTTGTATAAACCCTAGATTGTGAGTTTCTACTTACCATTTTCAAATGAGATACATATCTTGTGTGTTTACTTGCCATTACTTTCTATACATGTATAAATCTGATCACCTGATAGGTTTGACCTAACAACTATATTTAAGATTATTGGAGATTGTGGCTATGTGTTCATCATGTGGACTAGATGGGGTTATTAGTTATTTTAATTTGTTATGTTTATGTAATATCATGGGATTAATGATTATCATTGTGGGACTTGCATGTTTTGGAGTCTCGGACCTAAAAAGGGATTGGAACTATGTTAGGTTTTATACATGTATCTGGTTGAGATGGAATGTGTATAGAAACGGATATTGCATGTATATTGGATGAACCAGAGTATGTGATAGGAGGATGTAGTCTTAGGTGCCACCATGATGGTATGCACCTAGACCTCCGCCATTTAGAGTAATGCCTGGGAGGTAGTCTTCGAGTGTGTCGGGCCTTCGGAATGTTGCTCACGCGAGTGAACATCAAGGTACATAGACAAGAGGTAAAACTCATTGGTGTGATGGGTCTCCCCCATTGATTCACTTATGGACCTTATTGACTAGAATGACATAAATAATCATACCATGCTTCATAATTGTTATGCCATGCTCTTGTACAACTCACTAGGCTCGTTTGGCCTAACACTTGTTTGGTTTGATGTGTATCTCAGGTTCTAGAGGCGTGACCGCCAAGAAGGACTAGCGGGCTTTTAGATGTGAGATTGGGAACTTTTGGGATGCCAACCGTCTATAATCTTATTTCTTGTTTAGAATTTAGATTAAGAGGTTGTTATCTCTCATTGGTTGTTATTACAAACTTGTAAATTAACATGCATTTATTGTTCCCCTTTTTGTAACGAGCTCGTGCTTTGGCATGTTTTAGTATATCACGTTTCCATTACAAGAAATTTTTGTTGTCCCAATTTTTTTTAGGGTGTTACAAGTTGGTATCATAGCTCTAGTTTAAGTGAACTAGGTGTCGACTCTAGTATACCTAGACTTAGACTTGTTGTGCTTATAGGATCACTGTCCACATGAGTAGAACATCCCTAGGTGGGGATAGTATTAGGATTACGGAATTGCATTGATTGAAACTTATGATGATGACAACGAGGGTTCTTATGTAAACCGCTCGCCCGATTATAGAGGAAGTAACAATGGAGACGAGAATCCGAGACAGTATGATGCAAGCCATGAACTCGGCTATGGCGCGGCAACAAGAATTTTTCATGAAGCTTTTGGAAGATCGGGATACCAGTCACTGGCGGGCCGAGGCAGTGGCGGAGAATGTTGTGAATGGGTCGAGTGGCGGACCGGCCGTCATAGGAACGGAGGAGTATGCAATCAGGACTAACAAGAAGAAGGATGGGGGTTGCTCTTTCAGGACTTTTCTTTGCAGTCGGGCTCCAGAATTCTCCGGGACGAGCGAGTGCATGGACTCCTAAAGGGTCAAGTTTGCGTCCCAACTGCTCAGAGGGGATGCACTGAGTTGGTGGAACGTTACCAGAATGACCCTTACACCGAAGACGATCATGGAGAAGTATTACTCGAAAAGTGGCTCTAAAATAACGTCGAAATTGGCGTTATCAACAACCCCAAACCGAGCGTTTCTTGTCCCCAAGCAAATTAGCGACAAAGATAAAATAAGAAAAGATCAAAAGCAAGTTGAATCTGCAACAGTGGCCTACGGGTATACTTATCATGAAGTTTGAACCATTATTGTGCCAACTAGTCGTGAAAAATAACGAGAAGACGGTAAGAATTCAATTATAGCACAATTGACAACAAACTAAACATTGAAAATTGAACTGAAAACAACGACACCATACTGAATTACAACTATTCAATTACACTTTCAGAGAGGATTTCGCCTCGACCCTACCTTACGGGATGCACTCAATTTACTTGAATCCTATGCTATCACACATATATTTCATGCAGGTGGAGTTTATAGACAAAGAAAATCAATTAATAACTGCATGATGTATCAGTTGAAAAACGCACAGATCAATTCAAGGTGATCTCGTAAGGGAATCAAATAACAAGACAAGGAATATTAGTAAGAGAGTTAATCTACCTTTATCACATTTTCCAGAAGAACATTCAGGTCTTTTAACGGGTTGTAATGGGGCTAGGGGTTGTGGCTAGGAAACGATGGGTAAAGTGGAACAAAAGCCCAGATGTGTTAATAATTTGTGCGGTTCTCCAACTTTTCACCTTACTCGCCCCTTTTCTTTTCTTTTCTTTTTTTCTTAATCACTTCCTTCTTCCACCATTATACCCTTTGTGTGTATTTCTATACCATGTTGCTCTTCTTCTTTTTTTCTTTTTTTTAGCTATGGGGCACCATTGGCCTTCTTTTATTAGCAGCTCTATAATCTGATTGGCTCCAATTTCTTTTTCCCAATCCTTTTCCTTTTTCATTCCTTTTTATTTACTGTCACCATGATTACTAACTGCTTGTGATGGACACATCTTAGGACAAGGGTAGGCTAGTGTTTAGGCTGGGGTCAAAAGTGGGCTAAGAAACTAATATTTAAATAGTAAAAGGTTGCAAAAGGGTTTGGGTGCACACAATTAAAACAAGGGAATGACCATATTCCACCATATATAATCGTTCCCCAAACATTTCACACAAGATCCCATCATAAATCCAAAACCCTAATTTCCATAAATAAAGAAAATAGGAGGTTACCTTAACCATAACTTCGATCCACCAACCAAGATACTTCTAGGTCACCAAGATGAGCCATAAACCCCCAAACTTTAAGTGATGAAAAGGGTTGGATGAAAACCCTAGAAAATTAATGATGGTGATGAAGATGGATATGGAGATGGTGGATAAGTGCTCAACTTGAACCCTTTGATGAAGTACCCAACAACTAGAAATAAAAGAGGTAGATGAGGGTTAAAGGAACCCTAGGTTCGGTTCTGGGAGAGGTTGAGAGAGTGTGAATTAAAATGGAATGGTTGAGATAGAAATGAGAAATGAGGCTAAAATCTGGAATTTAATCCAACAGACCCTGACGGCGATCCTGCGAGCCGATAGTGACATGTGTCACTATTGCGAGGCACTCTTGCGGGGAATACCGCGAGTTGGTACACCCTCGGCGATTGTGCCATGCGATAGTAACACATGTCACTATCGCGAGTCAATCTCGCGCCAGTTGTATCGAGCCCCAAAAGGTTCCAAAACTCGAGATTCTCGCATGGGTCGATTTATGGTTCGAAAGCACAACATTTTCACTCGAAAAGATAAACGGAAGACGGAGAGATTACCAATGAAAGGCAGAAACTTACTTTGTGAAAAACCGGGTGTTACACTCCTCCCAACCTTAGAATGATTTCGTCCTCGAAATCCAAGTCTCACCCAAGGCATTCCATTACTACCCTCAACACTTATTGGGTTTCCTCTGACCCCAAAGGTAGTGACATATAATAGGCCTCAAGGATGTCATTCTCCCAAACGACCGTTTCCCTTTCCGAGGGGATGCCTCTTGATCCATTTCACTCTTGAGCTAAAACCACCATTAACTTCCTGACGAAACTGCCACACTGAAATCTGTGAAGACACTCACCCACGTATCTACTTTGATACGATACACTCATACTAGAGTTAACATCAAACCTTATTGGAGCGATTCCTAACCATGCAATCTCGGTCGCCTCCCAACCTTAGGCGGCACATACTACCTTAAGGGTAGTTTGTGACTTCACTTCCCACTGACTAGATCATTCCAGTTCGTCCCGATTTTGAATCCACATTCCAATGGTCAACACCAGCCCAAAGAATTCCCAAAATTTCCTAACAAATCATCCCTGGTATTGGTAAGACCTTCCTTCTAAGGGCGTACCAATATGCTTTCCGGGGAGTTGGCCAATCCATAATAGGCCCCCACATAACTCCGATCTATTCTCAAATCTCAAACATTCTGACAATAAGATCCTCACCACATCAATAAAATCATACATATCAATGCTTACTTACCAACGTCTAATCTTCCTTTAAATTCCACCACCGAGAGGTCAACTTTTCTCATAATCCAACGGTTACACTTCCAAACGACTCAACGATCGCCGACCTCAAAGTACAAGTCCGCTAACACTGCCGATCCCAAAAAGATTTAAAGTTGACACCTAAAATGGATATGAGACTTGAAACACACTAGTTTACGAACAAACCATAATATCCTTAATATTCCCAAATACTCATAAAGGTAGTACACTACCAACACATATCATGTTGTCAAAAATCAACCCATCAATTCAAAATCAACCGCACTCATGAAATCGCACAAGGCTCAACCTAAAGATTTACCGAAAATATCACCTCTTATACATAGGGGTAACATATAAATCTGATACCTCAATTACTCGTGCGTGAAACGATCCAAAACCGAAACCTAAAATTCAGGTCTGGCCACAAGTTGGGTCATCCGACGTTTCAATTCCCCAAGGACTCCTCTAGTCCTTAATTACAGCTCCTATCCAGATAGGGTTTTAAATCTATAGCTCTAATGAGTTCAAGGTTTTTCAACTAGTATGTCAATTTGAAATTCATAAAACTTTAAAACATGCAAGCCTTACAACAATTAATTGTGCGGTAAAAATACACTACCGTTCATTCGATAGGTTTCAAAATTGATCACCAGCACTACGCATATAAAACCATTTCCAAAACTCATTTGATCAGTACCTACGTAAATAAAAACGGTAACAAAAGATGCGCAACAAAATTTTAAACGGACTACCATGGTCCTAGTATGCATCAATTTATACTATGTATATGCAAAAATAATTTTTCCGCACCATAACATGTGCAACAAACTGTTTGTCCATTCCAAAAGAGAAATTCACAATTCCAACTTTAAAATCTTCTCATTTAAAACGCAAAACGTCGGAGGATAAAATCCCCAACAAGGTCTATTTACGTCCGTTTATTTCCCAAATTTAGCAACACGAAAGGAACGTAAATAAATTTTAAATCGAGTTTAAAACTTTGAGCCGCACAGATAAAACACAATTGACCAAAATGGTAACTATGACGACATGAATACCGACAATTCATTTAATGCATTGCGGAAAATTTCTAACAGTAAAATCAGCAACTGAAACATGTTCTGAGCAAAAGTTCTATCTGAAACAATATAAATCTTTTATGTGCTTACTCACACTAACAGTAAAATTTAAACCTAATACGAATAGTATGCAACGATCATCACTTGAATAAAACTCAAAAGAGAGATCGAATGTAACGTACACAGTAATGCGATTAAGCGTGTTCCAAAATTTATCTACGCGACGCAAAATGTCGTAAGGTAAGACGCCACAAAACTCGACTGAATTTTCATAAAACTCGTTAATGCTAAAATCAAATGGTGTCAAAATTTTCATTTCTCAACATAAAAAGCATAAGACAACAATAGGTCAAAATGTTAAAATTCTAAAACCATAACGTACGATAAAGTGACCATTTTTAGCAAGACTTTCATGAGACACGACACCCAAAAAGCTCGTAAACTTACACACAATAAACTTAAAACTCACGCATCTCAAAGTACACTCACACGCCCAAAATGTTGTAAAACAATATTCCATAAAATTCAACACGACTCGTACAGACTAAAATTCCCAAGAAAATTCAGACTCAAAAACATGGGAACAACTCTTCCTTTAAAACCTTAACATACGTGGAGGAGATCCAACGTCAAGGTCAAAAATTCCATAGTTACTTGCCCAATACCTCAAATAACATTAAAACACGGATCTTAAAATATCCAAAAATAGCGTTAGACGCAACACGAGAATAAAGAGATTTTCGATAACAATTTACAATCACGTGCAACAAAACAACTTCATGCTTGCTTAAGCTCACGGTTTAAAATCTGATGAGTGCTAAATGTGTTATCAAGACTTCGTAACATAACTCACTTTATAGTTTGAAAACATGAAAAACAATTTATGCAAACTTATTTAGAAATAAACTTCGTGCATGCATTTGGTCGGGACTCACATTTAAGATTACGCTTCTCAATTTCCCTTCATACTATTGTCATCCGGAAGCATCAAACATCTTAAAACAGCAATCGCCCTACTTTGGTCAACTTACGATTTCTCCCCGAAATAGAGTCAATTCAATAAGCTTATGGTTCTAATTCAACCAATGACTTCGACCTAAAATGGTCAACTAATTGCATCTGGCATGCTTAACCATCACTCCAATATGATAATGCTATAAAACATCAACTCTTCTTTCGTCTACTCGCCTATAAACTTCTTTACTACCCCAACGGACACCATACCAAGGCAGTTCAGGTATACACACGTAACATAAAGGTTCATCATAACACTGGCCAGGTGCTATTATGAACGTACCGTATATGATCATCCTTGCGACCCTCGACAAGTTTCCCATTTCTAGCAACTCGATCAATGCCCAAAATATCTTATCTTAAGGTACCTAATGTGCAATTTTTCTCTCCCAATCACCTAAACAGCGCTAGTTTGAGTCTAGGTATCCAAAATCAACACCTAATTCTCTCAAACTTATGCTCTGATACCAACTTGTAACACCCTAAATTCTGGAAATAGCAACCGATTTAAAATTTTCTAAATACATCGATAAATGATACATGTCCAATGACAATTTATTATTTAACCTCAATACACACATTTCATTCGAATGAGTGGACGGGTTGATTCTTCCCATTTCCTGAAACAAAGGTTAACATAATTCGAATAATCAGGAGAATAGATGAAACCCCAAACCTATACTCTTGTCTAGGTTTGAACCTTGTGCACAAGGGAAGGTGTTGGTGGACCGGCTACCCCAAACCTAGGTTGAGGCCTAAGTTGGGCTCATACTTCGTCATAGAAGGTATCTGTAACAGCCTAAATTCTGGAAATAGCAATAGATTTAAAATTTTCTAAATACATCGATAAATGATACATCTCCAATCACAATTTATTATTTAACCTCAATACACACATTTCATTCTATACATACAGTCTATAATAAGAACAGGTGCTACTAAAACCCAATAATAGTCACTATCTCCAAACTGCGGAAGACTTCACCAACTACTTTCACTTGCACAAAGCTAAGGCTCAACTCTTCATAGTTGCTAGAACCAAACCCCAACTGGAACCTGATGCACATGCCGACAAAATAAAAAGGTTAGGCTTTACGCCTAGTAAGCTCAAGAGTTTTCAACATGAATAAGATATCTTTGAAAAGAGGTAATGCAGTTTAAATCATAAGCTTTCAAGATGATATACTTGAATATGAAAGCGACTATTTTTCCAATAATATGCATTTTGGGCAAGGAAGCACCAACATAAACGTTTTCAAATCCAAAATACTTCGGGGACAAGATTTCTAACATCTAACGTTCTTTCGTAAATTAAATTAAACCCAAAACTCACTCTAAATGAGAATAGAAAACAAACTCCCAACTGGAGAAAAGCGGATAAAACTTGATATCCCAAAATACCCAAAACACGGGTGGGACGTAATATTCAACCCATAATTCATGGATAAAATCCATTTATACAAAACGTCACCGAAAACTAATGTATTAAAACTCAATACCTAAAGTAACACTTTTCAGTGACTAGGGAGACCCGATTCCATAAAATTTGATGGTACACAAAGTAAGCCCATTTTATGTTGTTAAGACTAGTCATATAAACAGAAGTACACGCAAGGGATGTCAGACTCTGTGGCTTTAAACATACACCCACGGGATGTCAACTTCAACCGCGAAAGATCCTTACGTTGAGTCCCTCATCCAATATCGTAATACTTAGCACTTAGGACTTATAGCCCAATCTGATGCCTAAATGTGCCTCAATGTGGAAAACTACCGTTCCATCATTGGACGTAATGATTCAAGCGCATGGGATGTCAGGCTCAGTGGCTTTAAACTTACACCCACGGGATATCAACTTCAACCGCGAAAGGTCCTTACGTTGAGTCCCTCATCCAATATCGCAACCAAAGGTCGAAGTCAATTTATCAAAACTGGACAAATGTCCTAAAACCCAATCATAATAAATTACCAAGCCACAAGCTCAAACAACCAAATGACTCATTGCCAAAAGCAGTACAATGTGATAAAACGCACATGACCAAAATCCAACACCACTTAAGTTGAAACGGATCATTTTCCCAAAAACAAGTTTATACCATTAACCCCTTTCAAACGTTCCATAACACAAGGTTAAACATTTCTCCCAAAACACACTAAAAGAGCATTTACACCAAATGACTTATACCCGTAAAATAGCTCGTTAAAATTGTCGGTGCTTAAGATTTGCCCAGCAAAATCCTTGGAATGCGTCTTTTCCCCAAAACCAAAAGAAGTACAATGTCCGAAATATTCACGAGGTCGGGAATGACCAAAACCCAATAACTCACGCGTTGATACTATCAAAACATCTCATGACACGAACTATGCATATTTCCAACAACACAAAGTGCATTTTTACCAAATAATTCTCATTTATGCAATGCATTATTAAAACATTTACCTTAATGGCTTATTTATCAAAATGCCTCAAAAGTCCCAAAATGGGTGTTTCACCATGTTTATAAAACTAAACATTTCAAAATAACCAAAACCTATCAGGTGATCAGCAGTTAACAAATTCACGTAGAACACAAAACACCTTAAAATGAACATTTTGGCATGTACACCGTTTTCACAAATCAACTTGAACTCACCTTGCTACATTTAGGCTAAATCTAGATTTTACCCCTTTTTGAGCTTCCTTGACGAAACTTGAATCCTCCAAGCCAAAACCTCCAAAACCTAGATCCAAGCATTTTCAACCGTAAATAACCATATTCCACCATATATAATCGTTCCCCAAACATTTCACACAAGATCCCATCATAGATCCAAAACCCTAATTTCCATAAATAAAGAAAATAGGAGGTTACATTAACCATAACTTCGATCCACCAACCAAGATACTTCTAGGTCACCAAGATGAGCCATAAACCCCCAAACTTTAAGTGATGAAAAGGGTTGGATGAAAACCCTATAAAATTAATGATGGTGAGAGAGGTTTAACTTAAACAGCCCCCGACGGTAGTTGAACCGAGATTAAAGTCTTGGTATAACTCTCAAGAATGTTTTGAGCGATGGGGAGGCAGAGGCTATTGGTACAAGTACCGAGACTTTAGTCTCGGTGTAACTATCTGGAGAACAAACAGCCCCCATCGGTACTTTCACCAAGACTTTAGTCTCGGTGAAACTCTCGGTGAGTAAAAATTTCCAAACATTCCAGCCCCCACCGGTACTTTCACCGAGAGTTAACTGTCGAGCAAACTCTCAAAGACTAAATTTTCAAAGAATTTTCAGTGGCTACCGGGACTTGTCCCGAGACTTTACAAGCGGTAAAAACTCGTAAAGGCCAAGATTTACTAACTTGAATAAAGCTACCGCGAACTCCTCAAGGCCATAACTTACCATCGAAACTGCGTTAATCGCTGGGAATCGTTCAAAACTCGGATTTTTGACAAGAGGCCACAACGACACGAAACTAAAACATAATGAACAACTAAAACATAATGCAAAACTAAAGCTACAAAACTTAAACGAAAACAAACCTGGTGGGTTGCCTCCCACCTAGCACCTTATTTATAGTCGCGACACGACTGTTTGGCTCTCAACTTGGCTCGATATCGCTTGCAGATTTGTACCGCCCACACATACGGTTTTCTGCAAACTTTCCCACATCTGGTTTTCCATGATCACCGGTTTCTTGTCCAGTCCAACCCTTCACACTCTCTAACACCTTCAAAGTCACTTTTTCACTGCCAACTCTTAATATCATCTCACATTCCTCCATGTCAATAACCGCCTTGCTCGTGGTCAGAAATGGTCTTCCCAATATTAGCGGGACCTCCTTGTCTTCATCCATATCCAGAACCCCAAAATCAACCGGAAAGTAAAACTTATCGACTCTAATCAGCACATCTTCAACTACTCCATGTGGGTGCTTTAATGACCGATCTGCCAATTGTAATGTCATCGAAGTCGGATTTACTTCTCCAATACCCAACTTCCTGAAAATTGATAAAGGCATTAAATTAATACTAGCTCCTAAATCACATAACACCTTATCAAAACAAAAATTTCCTATTTGTATAGGTATAGAAAAACTCCCTGGATCTTGAAGTTTCGGGGGAAGCTTATTCTGAATAATCGCGTTGCACTCCTCAGTTAGTGCCACGTTAGCTTTATCCTCGATCTTCCTTTTCTTGGATAGAATATCTTTCATAAACTTAAGATATGTCGGCATTTGAGCAAGGGCTTCTGCAAAAGGAATTTTGATGTGCAATTTCTTGAAGACGTCAAGAAATTTATTGAAATGTTCTTCATCCCTGTGTGCCTTCAATCGATTTGGAAAAGGTAGCGGTGGCACATATGGGTTGACTACCGGCTTTGATGGAGGTGTCACATCTTTTTCCTTTGGCTCTTTCAGATCAGCAATATCAGTAGTTGTCGTATCTTTCATCCCAACATCTTCAGCCTCTACTTCTTCAATCACCACATGCTCTCAGGTAGGGTCCTTTATCAATTCCTTGCCACTCCTCAGATGAATGGCATTGCAATGTTGCCTTGGTTTTGGTTCCGTTTGGCTAGGGAATTGACCTTGAGCTCGGGATTGTAGGGCTTTAGATATTTATCCCACTTGTCTCTCTAAGATCTGGATTGAAGCAGTATTCTGCTCAGTTGCTGCCTTCACAATGCCCACGGTGGTTGCTAAATTGCTTATGGAAGAAATGATTCCATCAGCAGTATTGTTCATCTTTGTAATGAACTTCATCAAAACATCTTCTAATCCAGGATTCTTCTCTCCAGATTTTCCTTCCTCCTGCCTTCTCTGATTATAACCTGGGGGACGATAAACATTATTAGCATGAGAAGAAGGATTAAACTAAGAACCGTTACCATACTGTTGTTTTTGTTGTCCCATATGTGACACCTGTCAAATTCTGAATATTAAGGTTAGCACCCTCAGATTAATTTATAAGTTTTGTCACTTTTAAATTTTTTTTTTTATTAAAAGCCTTTAAGATAAAAGTTTCCCGAAAAATTTAGAAGTTGCGTTAAAAACCCGGAACAGTTCCGCATCTGACCTTCACTGTCCAGAAATGCCAAATAAGGGAATAAAAGTCCAAAATCCTTAAACTATAAAAATCTGTATGATAATTTCTCTTGCATTGCAAAATTTTCAAATTTGGCATTTTATTAGCAAATATTGAGAATTGGGTATTTCGGTTCTCAATTATATCTGATATTTATAATCTAGACTAGTAATTTATTTAAAAATATATATATATATTAAACTAATTTTTTTTTTTATATTGGTGAGTCACTTAGGACACTTGTCCTAATCCTACAACATTTTAATTATCATTAAAAACAAATTAAAAACCAAGAAATTACTCATCATTTTCAAAAACCAACTTTTCATCTCCTCTCCCTCTTCTCTCTTGTGTTCGGCCGAAGAATACCACCACCATCACCACTCCATTTTTCTTTTCTTTGTTCAAGAACCAAATCCAAGCTAGAATCCATCAACAATTTGAAGTTAGAATCAAGTTTCCATCTCAAATCTTCAAGGTAACCTCAAAAACTACACTTTCTTATGCATGTTCTCATTTTTGAATTTTGGGTTTGAGAAGTAGAAATTTACATCTAAATGTTAAACAAATTGGATTTTTGATGATGAGATAGATTACATTTGATGTATATAATATCATAAAATGAGTGTTTGATTCTTGTTTTCAAAGAAAAATTTGTTATTATCAAATTTAGGGTCTTTGATCATAATGTTGAATTTTGTAAGTAGAATATCTTGAATCACAAAATTTTGGTGTTATTGAACTTTTAGCTATGTTGTTACAATGAAAAATTTAGTATAAAAAATACTCTTAAGATGGAATTTCCCAAATTCCACATGATTAAGAGTTTATTAGTGATGATAATATCACTTAAATGGGTATTTTGTACATGCATGCATATGGATGAGTATTTTGGTTGCAATGAATCCATAATGCATATGTTAGTTTATCATATAATGAAGAGTGAAGACATGGTTTATAATCAAAAACCATGTCTAATGATCATTATTTGTGGTTTAAAATAGTATTTACTTCATTTTAGAATCTGTCCAGAAAATGGACTTCACTTCTAGCTTGCACAACTCACAAACCACATGTCAAAATTTGGGGTTTTTGCTTCTAAACTTTAATTTAAAGTGTTAGATTTCTAAAAAGTCCAAAAACACTGAATTTGGAGTTGATTTGGGCACTCAAATGGAATTTACAAGAAAATGGTGCAATCTGTCCAGTGAAGACAGATTCATACACCTATCTTGTGGAGACCATAACTCCCTCATTACTCATCCAAAATAAGTGAATCTTTTTCCAAATGTTATTATTTTGAGTTAGGTTTGCATCCATATATGGATCACTGTCTAATTCCAAGAATTGATACCTCAAAAGCCTGTTACAAGTGAGGTATGTCACTGATCCGAAAATCAGTGACACTCTATTTTGTAAAAATTATTTGAAGTATCAAAAGTTATTCAAAAATTATAAAAAAATGCAGATTTACTCTAATCATATTATAGTATCATCACAAAATTTGTGATTTAATAATTCTCTTGGGAAGTTAAGCTTCCGTGTTGATTTTTATCGGATAACTTTCTGGACAGCATATGCTGAATCCAGAAAGGTAATTTTATTAAGTCTAAATTTTGTTTTATTATATTTTGGAACTTTGTATAGTTAAAAATGGATATGGACTAACAAACTTATATGATGGCATTTCATGGGACAATTGGACATATTGGTTGGACATCGGAATAGGGCATTAATGTGTTTCTTTATGGCAACTCTTGTATAGGGAAATTAAGGGCGTGACAAAATTCAATAAGTATTAAAGTAAAGCTTCACCGTTACTTTCGTAAAGGTGAGTATTCACAGCCCCACTTTTATCGTTTTAATTGATTTTGGGGTGGAAAGCATGTTTAAATTGCGTATTTAAAGATTCATGAGAATTGTTTGAAAGTATTGCGAATTGGCAATTTATAAGGCTTTGTTAAAAGCATTTGGAATTATAAGCTATATGATAAGTATGCAATTGATGTGTTGAGTTTTTAATGTTAAGACCCCGTGACACTACTATTAACTCGAAGAAAATCGGGCCTATAGTATTAGTGGATAGCGCTATTTGGTGTGACAAGCCCACCTTAATGCTGACGAGCAGGGGTGCACTATACTAGAGAAGATGACTAAACATGTGGCTTAAACCACCGCTGAGTTAGTTCATCGGGGGCGTTGAAATTGGTCAGGGACGGCTTAGTAGTGGCTCAACGTAATATTGTCTTTGCATACACTTATCATAAAGAAATTAAATTGTGGTACTCATGAATCAAAGAACTGAAGTTGGTTTATACGTATGTTTTACAAATGATAACTTGCATATAAAAATGATTTGTGCATATTTAAAACCTGTGAACTCACCAACTCTTTGTAGTTGACCTTGGTTTTTATTCATGCTTTTCAGGAAGCAAGAAGGTAATTCCATGATGTTTTATCAGCGCACTTCATATTTTGAAGCAAGACTATTTTTGCTTTATGTGTATCGTTATATTTCAAAGTTTGGGATTTGTAAACAATGACGATACTATGTTCTTAAAAATGTAATGTATTTTGAATGTTAAGTAAATGTTGGTATGTTTATAATCTTGTGCTATGACATCGGAGCTGTTATGCCTCGTGTTTCCGCTTTAGCGGGGTGTGACAGATTTGGTATCAGAGCCATAGGTTATAGGGAATACCGGTTTTATTTTAAAACCACACACTATAACCTTTTACAAATAAAGTTTTCAAATTAAGGTGCGCTGTAGTATAACTAAGATGTGTTTTACATTATCATATTTTAACTTAAACAAAGCTTGATCAACTTTGTTTAATTTAAGTGTGTATAAAGGGGACATGGATTGGCTATACTAGGAATTACTAAAAATAGAAACTTTTTGATACAAAAATGAAAAGCATGACTGTTATGTGAGTTTGCATGGTATTTTTGGTTTTTAATAAAAATTTAGCATGATTAACAATTAAACTTTATTAATTATCGCAGTCAATATGTCACGATCACCATCTCACCAAGAACAGTCGTCTGACAAATCAGGCTACCTCACCTACATACCTAGAAGAAATACTCCGACGAGTGATGATTTTGACCCATCTGAGCACGGTTATTCAGATTCCGATCGGTCACCGGAGAGATCGGTCACACCTACATCGGAGCCAACTCCACCTGCCACATTCGAGCGAGAGAGTACACCTGTCCCACGTAGGGACGAGGCGGGGCCTTCTCGACTTAGGGGTCGGAGGGTATCGCCACCACCATGTGCTGGGATACCAGTGTCTCAACCAGCCGGTATGACAGCATTAGAAAACTACTGGGTCTCGGGTATGGCTCGAGAGGTGGAGAGAGTTAGAATGGAGATAGATCATCATGAGCATTCCATCGATGCACTCATGATTATAATGAATTCAAGTGATCAGATTTTAAATGGACTTATATCAATGGTAAGTATGGGTGATCAAACTATGAGTGGGTTTATGAGAGAACTGGTGGAAACTAGGGCAATGGTAGCATGGTTGCACTCTTGTTTATCTGTGGTGATGGGACTTTTGGTGATGGTGATAGCATGGGTGATGATGTCGTTTTTCAGGCATTAGTAGTGTGGTTTATTGATGAATATTTGGGCGATTAACTTTCTTTTTGGAGATATGTAACTCGTCGTATTAATACATTATTAAATAGCATGGCTATTATTTTTGGATGAATGTTGAATATTTGACGTAGTATTTTATTAATGTTGGATATGTTTAAGTTATATTGTTTATGTTTGTTTATAAATTGTGAATTTCAATACTATGAGGTTGATGTATGATGTATTGAATGTATGAATAAACAAATACAATTTATGTTGTACTAAGATTATAGGATAGAAATAAGGGAAATAAGAATATGGAATTAAATATTGATGTGGCTTTAAAATAAATTGTTGCATTAGAATCATGCCGCCAAGAAGAGAAGATCCTGATATTGCACGACTCGTATCCGAGCAAATCTTAGCCACACTTCCTAACATAGTTAGTCAGATAGCAGCAGGCCTAAATGCTAACCAACCTAATCAACCAGGAGTCGGTGCAAATATAGAAAAAAAATGTACATATAAGACTTTTAGGTCTTGTAACCCAAAGGAATTCCGCGGTACCGAAGGAGCGGTTGGGTTATTATCTTGGATTGAAGGAATGGAATCCGTTCTCCACATAAGTAAATGTTCGGAAGCAAACAAAGTGGAATTCGCAGCTTGCTTACTACAAGGGAGAGCACTGACGTGGTGGAACACTCAAGTGCAGACTCGAGGAAGAGAAGCAACTAACAAACTCACTTGGGATGAGTTTAAAGAAATGCTTAAGGAAGAATATTGTTCAAGAAGCGAAATGCATAAATTACAAGCAGAGCTATGGGAGCATGAAATGAAAGGAAACGACATAGATACGTACACGACACGATTTCATGAGTTGGCGAAGATGGTGCCACATCTGGTTACACCAGAAGAGAATCGAGTAGACAGGTATGTCTGGGGTTTAGCTCCAGAAATCCGAGGGGATGTGACGTCGGGTAATCCAAAAACCATTCAGGAGGCGGTAAATCTGGCAACCAAGCTCACCAATAATGCCAATCGATCGGGACTTTTCACTCATGATAAAGTCAAAGGAAAAAGAAACTTATGTCATTGAGTTCGCTAACGGACAAGAGATTAGGGTTGGAGATGTATTTTCGAATTGTACCCTAAGTCTAGCTGAAAAGGAATTTAAGATAGACCTAATTCCAATAAAGTTAGGAAGCTTTGACATAGTTGTGGGCATGGATTGGTTGTCCAAAAACCAAGCGGAAATATGTTGCTCCGAAAAGACTCTTCGAATTCCGTTAACGAAAGGAGAAGTACTTATAGTACATGGAGAAAAATCCAAAAGGATGTTAAGAATAGTGTACTGCATGAAGATGCAGAAGTATTTAAGGAAAGAATATATTGCGTTTTTAGCTCATATAGTCAATAAAGAGACCAAGGAGAAGTGTTTGCAAGATATTCCTATAGTTCGAGACTTTCCCGAAGTATTTCCTGAAGATCTACCTGGGTTACCTCCACCGAGACAAGTCGAATTCCGCATTGATTTAATTCCGGGAGCTGCACCAGTGGCTAAGACACCATACCGTTTGGCGCCATCCGAAATGCAAGAACTGTCTGAACAACTTCAAGAGCTCTTGACAAAGGATTTATCAGACCCAGTTCTTCGCCATGGGGAGCTCCAGTTCTTTTTGTTAAGAAGAAATATGGAACATTCCGAATGTGTATCGATTACAGAGAACTCAATAAGCTAACCCTCAAGAATCGATACCCACTTCCTCGAATTGATGATCATTTTGATCAACTGCAAGGCGCAACGTACTTCTCAAAGATTGACTTGCGATCTGGATATCATCAAATGAGAGTTCGTGAAGAGGATATTGATAAGACGGCATTTAGAACTCGTTATGGGCATTATGAGTTTCTAGTTATTCCCTTTGGATTGACGAATGCACCGGCAGTTTTCATGGATTTAATGAATAGAGTCTGTCGGCTGTATTTAGACAAGTTCGTGATTGTATTCATAGACGACATTTTGATTTATTCGCGAAGTAAGGAAGATCATAAGAAACATTTGAAGTTGATCTTAGAACTTCTCAAAGATCAGAAGTTGTATGCTAAGTTTTCCAAATGTGAATTTTGGCTTCGAGAGGTGCACTTTCTGGGTCATGTGGTTAATGAAAAAGGAATTCATGTTGACCCGGCAAAAGTTGAAGCCATCAAGAAATGGGAAACTCCAAGGACACCAACAGAAATTCGTCAATTTCTTGGTCTGGTAGGTTATTACCGAAGATTCATAGCGAATTTTTCAAAAATCGCTCAACCGTTGACAGCACTGACTCAGAAAGATAAGAAATTTGTCTGGGAAGAAAAACAGGAGGAAGCATTTCAAATGCTTAAACGCAAGTTATGTGACGCACCAATTCTTGCGTTACTGGAAGGTACGGATGATTTTGTGGTGTATTGTGACGCATCACATCAAGGCTTGGGATGTGTATTAATGCAGAGGAATAAGGTTATAGCTTATGCGTCAAGACAACTCAAAGTTCATGAAAAGAACTACACCACTCATGACTTAGAATTGGGAGCAGTAATATTTGCATTAAAAATCTGGAGGCATTACCTTTATGGTACTAAATGTACCATCTACACTGATCATAAAAGCCTTCAGCATATTTTTGATCAGAAAATGCTAAACATGAGGCAGCGGAGATGGGTTGAGCTGCTTAATGATTATGAAAGCGAAATAAAGTATCATCCTGGTAAAGCTAATGTGGTAGCTGATGCATTAAGCAGGAAAGAAAGAGTAAAACCAACAAGGACACGAGCTTTGGGAATATTGGTCCAATCAAGCCTTAAGACACAAGTTCGTGAAGCTCAAGTGAAAGCATTGAAAGCAGAAAATCTTTGTTGCGAAGCTTTGCATAATTTGGAAAAAGTGTTTGAATCACAATCAGATGGACTACGATATTTCAAGAATAAAGTTTGGGTACCAAAGGTTGATGATCTGCGATCGACTATTTTGGAAGAAGCTCACCGATCAAGGTATTCGGTTCACCCAGGAGCCGATAAAATGTACAAAGGATTGAAGGAATATTATTGGTGGCCAGGAATGAAGAAGGACATTGCTAAGTTTGTAAGCAAGTGTTTAACATGTGCGAAAGTTAAAGCCGAACATCAAAAACCTTCTGGACTTCTTCAACAACCTGAGATACCACAATGGAAATGGGATCAGGTATCTATGGATTTTATCACCAAACTACCCAGGACTGGAAAAGGGAACGACGCAATTTGGGTCATTGTGGACCGACTTACGAAATCTGCGCATTTTCTTCCTATAAGAGAGGACTTCAAAATAGAAAGATTGGCACAACTGTACATAGACGAAATTGTCTCTCGGCATGGAGTACCCTTATCTATCATTTCTGATAGAGATAGTCGTTTTACTTCTCGATTTTGGCAAGCATTTCAGAAAGCGCTGGGTACCAGGTTGGATCTGAGTACTGCATATCATCCACAGACAGACGGACAAACGGAAAGGACCATTCAAACTTTGGAAGATATGTTACGCGCTTGTGCTATAGATTTTGGAGGAAGCTGGGATAAGCATCTGTCGTTAGTTGAATTCTCTTACAATAACAGCTATCACACCAGCATTCAATGTGCGCCATACGAAGCTCTCTATGGACGTAAGTGTAGATCTCCACTTAGTTGGGTGGAAATTGGCGATAGTCAACTGATTGGGCCTGACATTATACAAGAAACCACCGATAAAATATCAACCATCAAGGACAGACTCAAAGCTGCAAGAGATCGTCAGAAAAGTTACGCTGATAATCGCAGAAGACCTTTAGAATTTCAAAAAGGTGATAAAGTTCTTCTGAAAGTATCACCATGGAAGGGAATGATCAGATTCGGGAAAAGAGGTAAGCTAAATCCAAGATATATTGGTCCATTTGAGATACGGGAGAGAATTGGACCAGTAGCCTATAAGGTGAGTCTACCTCAAGAGGTAAGTGCTTTTCATGACACTTTTCATGTGTCAAATTTAAAGAAATGTTTGATAGACAAATCAATGATTGTGTCCCCAGATGAAGTAAAAGTTGATGGGCGCCTGTGTTTTAGAGAGGAACCTATTGAGATTCTTGATCGTGAAACTAAACGTCTTAGGCGCAGCAAAATTCCAATTTTAAAGGTTCGTTGGAATTCACGTCATGAACCTGAATATACTTGGGAAAGAGAAGATTTCATGAAACGCAAGTACCCTAAGTTGTTTAATGAAAAGCCTGTCCAGAAATATCAGTCATAAATTTCGGGACGAAATTCATTGAAGGAGGGGAGACTGTGACACCTGTCAAATTCTGAATATTAAGGTTAGCACCCTCAGATTAATTTATAAGTTTTGTCACTTTTAAATTTTTTTTTTTTATTAAAAGCCTTTAAGATAAAAGTTTCCCGAAAAATTTAGAAGTTGCGTTAAAAACCCGGAACAGTTCCGCATCTGACATTCACTGTCCAGAAATGTCAAATAAGGGAATAAAAGTCCAAAATCCTTAAACTATAAAAATCTGTATGATAATTTCTCTTGCATTGCAAAATTTTCAAATTTGGCATTTTATTAGCAAATATTGAGAATTGGGTATTTCGGTTCTCAATTATATCTGATATTTATAATCTAGACTAGTTATTTATTTAAAAATATATATATATATATTAAACTAATTTTTTTTTTATATTGGTGAGTCACTTAGGACACTTGTCCTAATCCTACAACATTTTAATTATCATTAAAAACAAATTAAAAACCAAGAAATTACTCATCATTTTCAAAAACCAACTTTTCATCTCCTCTCCCTCTTCTCTCTTGTGTTCGGCCGAAGAAGACCACCACCATCACCACTCCATTTTTCTTTTCTTTGTTCAAGAACCAAATCCAAGCTAGAATCCATCAACAATTTGAAGTTAGAATCAAGTTTCCATCTCAAATCTTCAAGGTAACCTCAAAAACTACACTTTCTTATGCATGTTCTCATTTTTGAATTTTGGGTTTGAGAAGTAGAAATTTACATCTAAATGTTAAACAAATTGGATTTTTGATGATGAGATAGATTACATTTGATGTATATAATATCATAAAATGAGTGTTTGATTCTTGTTTTCAAAGAAAAATTTGTTATTATCAAATTTAGGGTCTTTGATCATAATGTTGAATTTTGTAAGTAGAATATCTTGAATCACAAAATTTTGGTGTTATTGAACTTTTAGCTATGTTGTTACAATGAAAAATTTAGTATAAAAAATACTCTTAAGATGGAATTTCCCAAATTCCACATGATTAAGAGTTTATTAGTGATGATAATATCACTTAAATGGGTATTTTGTACATGCATGCATATGGATGAGTATTTTGGTTGCAATGAATCCATAATGCATATGTTAGTTTATCATATAATGAAGAGTGAAGACATGGTTTATAATCAAAAACCATGTCTAATGATCATTATTTGTGGTTTAAAATAGTATTTACTTCATTTTAGAATCTGTCCAGAAAATGGACTTCACTTCTAGCTTGCACAACTCACAAACCACATGTCAAAATTTGGGGTTTTTGCTTCTAAACTTTAATTTAAAGTGTTAGATTTCTAAAAAGTCCAAAAACACTGAATTTGGAGTTGATTTGGGCACTCAAATGGAATTTACAAGAAAATGGTGCAATATGTCCAGTGAAGACAGATTCATACACCTATCTTGTGGAGACCATAACTCCCTCATTACTCATCCACAATAAGTGAATCTTTTTCCAAATGTTAGGATTTTGAGTTAGGTTTGCATCCATATATGGATCACTGTCTAATTCCAAGAATTGATACCTCAAAAGCCTGTTACAAGTGAGGTATGTCACTGATCCGAAAATCAGTGACACTCTATTTTGTAAAAATTATTTGAAGTATCAAAAGTTATTCAAAAATTATAAAAAAATGCTTACTCTAATCATATTATAGTATCATCACAAAATTTGTGATTTAATAATTCTCTTGGGAAGTTAAGCTTCCGTGTTGATTTTTATCGGATAACTTTCTGGACAGCATATGCTGAATCCAGAAAGGTAATTTTATTAAGTCTAAATTTTGTTTTATTATATTTTGGAACTTTGTATAGTTAAAAATGGATATGGACTAAGAAACTTATATGATGGCATTTCATGGGACAATTGGACATATTGGTTGGACATCGGAATAGGGCATTAATGTGTTTCTTTATGGCAACTCTTGTATAGGGAAATTAAGGGCGTGACAAAATTCAATAAGTATTAAAGTAAAGCTTCACCGTTACTTTCGTAAAGGTGAGTATTCACAGCCCCACTTTTATCGTTTTAATTGATTTTGGGGTGGAAAACATGTTTAAATTGCGTATTTAAAGATTCATGAGAATTGTTTGAAAGTATTGCGAATTGGCAATTTATAAGGCTTTGTTAAAAGCATTTGGAATTATAAGCTATATGATAAGTATGCAATTGATGTGTTGAGTTTTTAATGTTAAGACCCCGTGACACTACTATTAACTCGAAGAAAATCGGGCCTATAGTATTAGTGGATAGCGCTATTTGGTGTGACAAGCCCACCTTAATGCTGACGAGCAGGGGTGCACTATACTAGAGAAGATGACTAAACATGTGGCTTGAACCACCGTAATGCTTAAACATACTGAGTTAGTTCATCGGGGGCGTTGAAATTGGTCAGGGACGGCTTAGTAGTGGCTCAACGTAATATTGTCTTTGCATACACTTATCATAAAGAAATTAAATTGTGGTACTCATGAATCAAAGAACTGAAGTTGGTTTATACGTATGTTTTACAAATGATAACTTGCATATAAAAATGATTTGTGCATATTTAAAACCTGTGAACTCACCAACTCTTTGTAGTTGACCTTGGTTTTTATTCATGCTTTTCAGGAAGCAAGAAGGTAATTCCGTGATGTTTTATCAGCGCACTTCATATTTTGAAGCAAGACTATTTTTGCTTTATGTGTATCGTTATATTTCAAAGTTTGGGATTTGTAAACAATGACGATACTATGTTCTTAAAAATGTAATGTATTTTGAATGTTAAGTAAATGTTGGTATGTTTATAATCTTGTGCTATGACATCGGAGCTGTTATGCGTCGTGTTTCCGCTTTAGCGGGGTGTGACACCATAGTCTCTCTCGGTTGATTTTTCCAGTTGATTCCATGAGATGTTGGGATGCCTCTTCCACCCTTCATTGTAGGTATTAGAGAATGGATCATTCCGAGGGCGATTATTCTGATTTTTTAGGAATTGAACTTGTTCAGGTTCATGAGAAGCAGGGAACAAATCAGGAATGTCTCTCTCACAGTGATGTGCAGGTTGGATGGAAGCTCCTTTCAGCTGATTTGTGATAGCGGCTAGTTGGGCTTTTATCGCCTTTAGCTCATCAGATTCCTGAACCTTAGCTACACGTCTGGTATCGGATAGTGGAGTGGCATAACTTTGTTCATCCAAGTTTTCAATCAGCTCAACTGCTTCTTCATAGGTCTTGTTCATCAAGGCACCACCCGCTACTGCAGTAATATCATTCTTGTAATGCGGATGAAACCCACCAAAGAAGGTATGGATGATTACCCAGCCATGTAACCCATGATGTGGACACCTTTTCAGCATATACCTTTCCCACGCCTCATATAGTGTCTCTTGTTCCCACTGAGCAAAGTGGGTAATCTCAGCCATTAGCTGAGTTGTTTTACCCGGTGGAAAGAATTTATATAGGAACGTTGCAGCCATGTCTGCCCAAGTAGTGATCTGACATGTGGGTATGCTCTCCTCCCATATCTGAGTCCTTCCCTTCAGTGAGAAGTTAAACAACCTCAATTTGATGGCATCGTCTGACACTTCATTGATCTTGAAAGTGTTGCAAATCTTTTCAAATGTTCGGAGGTGTCCACGAGGGTCCTCTGTTGGTGCTCCCCCAAATTGGTTTTGTTGTAGTAGCTGGATAGTCCCATATCTTATCTCGATGTTATTTGCTCCTACCGCGGGGGCTTGAACACCTCTGTTGAGGGCTGCCACATTTGGATTGGCAAAGGATCTTATCGAAACTCTTGCTGGTGCTTCCTCTCCCATTATATGATTTTTTTTCAATAAATCTGAAACAGGGAAAAGAGAGGATCACGGAATGTGTGGAAGATAAAATAAAGCAAAATAAAATGTCCAATGCAATAGCGCTTATAGCTGGTAGTGCTATCAGTGCAAACTAGTTCCTCGGAAACGGCGCCAAAAACTTGATAGGCGGGTTTACACCCCCCCTAATCTAACCGCAAGTATACGAGTCAAATCAAGTAATATGTACTTGGAAGTACGAGTATCGAACCAAGGGAACTTGGAACTGAGTATCACAATGACTATATTCACTATTAACTGAACGGTCAAAAAGGTTAAATTTATATGAATGATTAAAACGGTCAAAAAGGTTAAATTTATATGAATGATTAACTGAGTACTGATAACTATAAATTAAATTAACACACTATTCAAAATAACGACTTTGGAGACTTTTATGATGATTAATAGTTGACGGTTGGAAATCCTATCGTTTTCACTGATGAACAATAGTCATGAAAATAATTATCAGTTAAACCCTTTAATGAAAATCTAATATGTAAAATCACCGTTGTTCTTTCTCAAGCAACAACGGATTTTATTTTGAAAGCACAAGTCTCATCTCTCGATCCTAACAAATGAATTCAAAACACATTAAGTTCCAGATTATTATGATACTAAGGTTTAGTTGGTATATCTCTATCCAATTTCTCACCCTAGGCATATAATTCCAGTTCTTGTTAATAATTAATTCTCTCGAATTGAATTTATAACGAATAAATCAGATGAAAGTTGGCGAAACTCACAAAAGCATTAAAACCCAAATCATATGCTTCATTAGTTAAGAAAAACTGAGAAAAACTTCAAATCACATGTTCATAAGCTTAACGAAAGTCAAACCAACCCCCAACATCTAAAGATTTGTTCATGTTGGGGGTATTAAACAAGAAAATACTAGAAGAATTCATAGATCTAAGAAAAGATCTCTCAAACATCAAAGATTGAAAACTCCCTTTGATTATGTAATACCGACGAAGAATTAGAAGAATCTCTGTAAGAATCGCGTCTCCAAGATGTTTCCTAGCTTCAATTCGGTGTTTTCTCCTTGTAAAAAATCGCCCCAAGTCGCCCCTAGCTTCTCTCCTGTCGCCAGTTTTGAGAATAGAATGAAGAATGAGTGAAAACGCTAAGAGATAAGGGCTAAAAACGCAATCAGCATGTTACCGGTACTTTCACCGAGACTTAAGTCTCGGTGAAAGTCTCGGCGGGCACTGTTTATAGCGAAGGATCCTATCCTTACCCGAAGGATCCGAAGACTTCGTAGTTTATAGCGACGCCTCCAAATTGGGTCTCAGTTGTGCTTTGATGCAAAGGGGGAAGGTGATCGTGTATGCATCGCGCCAACTTAAGGACCACGAGAAGAATTACCCTACACACGATTTGGAATTAGCGACGGTAGTATTCGCCTTGAAGCTGTGGCGACATTACCTCTACGGTACGAAGTATACTTTATTCACCGATCATAAAAGTTTGAAATACATTTTCGACCAAAAGGACCTTAACATGCGGTAAAGGAGGTGGTTGGAACTTTTAAAGGATCATGATTGTGAATTGCTTTACCACCCCGGTAAGGCCAATGTGGTGGCAGATGCGTTGAGCTGAAAGAGTTACGGGAGTGAAGTCAAAGTAACCCTTACTAGAATCGATGTGAGGTCAAGTCTAATGGAGGACATCAAGAGGAGTCAAGCCGAAGCACTTCGTGAAGAGAACCTCAAGGCCGAGGTCATGGTCAAACAACGAGAGACACTAATGGAAGATAGTTGCGGCCTCAAGTTGTTTCAAGACCAGGTACTCTATACATCCCGATAGCACAAAGATGTATAGAGATTTGAAACTACATTACTGGTGGCCGATTATAAAGCTCGATGTGGCCAACTATGTGGAAAGATGTGTCACTTGCCATCAAGTCAAAGCAGAGCATCAAAGACCTTATGAAAGCTTGCAACTGTTGGCCATTCCGGAATGGAAGTGGGAGCATATTACGATGGATTTTGTCACCAAACTACCGAATACCTTGAGAGGTCACGACACCATATGGGTGGTGGTGGATAGGCTTACGAAGAGTGCACACTTTTTGGCGATGCGAGAAACGTTACAGATGGACAAATTGGCTAAACTCTACATCGATGAGGTGGTGTCATGCCACGGTGTTCCACTATCTATAGTCTCGGATCGGGATAGTCGGTTCACTTCCAAGTTTTGGGATGGGTTACAAAAGGAGTTAGGCACGAAGGTCAAGTTGACCACGACTTACCATCCACAAACCAACGGATAGAGTGAGAAGACCATCCAAACTCTCGAGGACATGCTTCGTTCATGTGTCATAGACTGTGGAGGAAATTGGGATTCACACTTGTCGTTGGTGGAATTTGCGTACAACAACAGTTACCATTCAAGCATCGGAATGGCACCATTCGAGGCACTTTATGGACGAAAGTGTTGAACACCCAGTGTGTTGTCTATAGACGGGAGAGAAACAATTTGCGGGACTGGAAATAGTTCAAGAAACGGCGGATAAGTTGAAAGGTATCCGAGAGCGGTTGAAGGCAGCTCAAGACCGACAAAAGAGTTATGCAGACAAAAAACAAAGACCGGTCGAGTTCCAGGTGGGAGAGCGAGTTATGTTGAAGGTATCGCCGTGGAAGGAAATCACTCGCTACGGGAAATGCGGAAAACTTAGTCCTCGCTTTCTTGAACCCTTCACCATCTTGGAGAAAGTTGGACTCCAAGTTTATAGGTTGGATTTACCACCAGGAAAGGATTCACCCTACGTTTCACGTGTGCTATCTTCGCAAGTGCTTGGCCGAGGAAGAAAGCGTTATCCTATTGACGGAGATTCGGGTGGATAACGGGAACCGATGCATGGAAGAACCGGAAGCCATATTGGAGTCGAAAACAAAGCAACTGCGGCATAAGGAAGTGACTATGTTGAAGGTTCAATAGAAGCACCACCGAGGTGCCAATGTTACGTGGGAATCAGAAGAAGATATGAAGAAGAGGTATCCTCATTTGTTTAGAGAGTGAGATTTCGGGGACGAAATCCTCTTTAGGTGGGGAGGATTGTAACACCCAAAAATTTAAGGTAAGTATCCACGCCTCGTATTTTATTATCCTAGTAAATTGTTTTTAATCAGAGTCCTTTGGTGTATAAATTATTCGTATTTGATATAATCATATTATTCTTTAGTGGAAGTATCAATCTGTGCGTGCATTATCGAATCGGGTCAAGATTTTCGAGGCTCGGGGGTGTGGTGCGACAGTGCCAAGGGCACAGTCGCGGGGTTGGTACCGTGGGTTGATGGATTGACGCGACAATGCCACCGCGATAGTGACATGGGCACTATCGCCGGTCACTATTGCATGGTGTGTACCGAGAGTGGGAGTCATGGCGCGACTGTGACACCGCGACAATGCCATGCTGTCGCCGTCGGGGGGGGGGGGCTGAGACTATAAAAATCTGATCTTGACCATTTTGACTCACTTTCTCACTTCACTCGTTTTTTGACCGAATTGGAGACTTCCTGGGGAAATTTTCCAACCTCTCAACCACTCCCACATTTATTGAAACCCTACCTCTAGTTGGAAGCATTTATTATCAATCAAAGGTCTTGGAGGAGCTTTAGGTGGTACATTAAAGAGCTCAAACCAAGTCTTCACCTTCTCACAAATTCACCTACATCTTTTCTAACGTTTTGTATAAACCCTAGATTATGAGTTTTCACTTACCATTTTCAAATGAGATACATATCTTGTGTGTTTACTTGCCGTTACTTTCTATACATGTATAAATTTGATCACCTGATAGGTTTGACCTAACTACTATATTTGAGATTATTGGAGATTGTGGCTATGTGTTCATCATGTGGACTAGATGGGGTTATTAGTTATATTAATTGGTTATGTTTGTGTAATATCATGGGATTAATGATTATCATTGTGGGACTTGCATGTTTTGGAGTCTCGCACCTAAAAAGGGATTGGAACTATGTGAGGTTTTATACATGTATCTGGTTGAGATGAAATGTGTATAGAAACGAATATTGCATGTATATTGGATTAACCATGAGTATGTGCTAGGAGGATGTAGTCTTAGGTGCCACCATGATGGTATGCACCTAGAACTCCGCCATTTGGAGTAATGCCTGGGAGGTAGTCTTCGAGTGTGTCAAGCCTTCGGGATCTTGCTCACGCGAGTGAACATCAAGGTACATTGACTTGAGGTAAAACTCATTGGTGTGATGGGTCTCCCCTATTGATTCCCTTATTGCTCTTATTGACTAGAATGACATAAATAATCATACCATGCTTCATAATTGTTATGCCATGTTCTTGTACAACTCACTAGGATCGTTTGGCCTAACACTTGTTTGGTTTGATATGTATCTCAGGTTCTAGCGGCATGACCGCCAAGAAGGACTAGCGGGCTTTTAGATGTGAGCTTGGGAACTTTTGGGATGCCATATTAGAAATGATTATTTTTTGAAGTAGATGACAACCATTTGTAATCTTATTTCTTGTTTAGAATTTAGATTAAGAGGTTGTTATCTCTCATTGGTTGTTATTACAAACTTGTAAATTAACAGGCATTTATTGTTCCCCTTTTTGCAATGAGCTAGTGCTTTGGCATGTTTTAGTATATCACGTTTCCATTTCCGGAAATTTTTGTTGTCCCAATTTTTTTTGGGGTGTTACATGCTAGTAGCCTAGTACCATTCCCCAACAAGGACATGATGCACATGCCGACAAATAAAAAGGTTAGGCTTAATGCCTAGTGAGTTCAAGCAGATTTCATCTTTAATATAAAACGGTAAAACTTAAAAGATGATATTTAGAACACATTTTCTAAAATGAAATATATTTAATATAAAAGCAACATCTTTTCCAAGACCCACCATAATTATGATGAATACTCATTAATCGAAACATTCGTTTATCATGAGACCAAAACACAATACTCAATCAAAACAACAATAAGGTTAATATTCCAATATCGAAAAATATGGATACATCTCTATTATCCAAAACACCCTAAGAACACGGGTAAGGTGTAATACCCAAATCAACAAAACATGGATAAGTTCCAAGATGTCAAGACCATAAAATATGGATGCATTCCATACCTAAAACAACATCGAAAACATGGATAATACACTATCTAAAAATAACACCTTTCAGTGACGGGGGAGACCTATTTCGATCACGTAGCGAAACACTAAGTAAGCCACATCGAGATGTTGACGAGCAAATCACCCCCAACATACAAGCCTTGGTAATTACACTTGTTGGGGGCTAAGATAAGAACATCAAAACTCTTTAATTACTTAGTTAATCCCCAGGTTACGAGATGAGAACATCAAGACTTCTCACTTGCCTAAAATCAAAGGATCTAAAACGAAAAATATCAAAACTCCTCCTTTGTCTCAAACCAATGATATAAAGAAAAGAACCTCAAAACTTCTCTCTTGTCACAACCAAAAGGATCCAAACTAAGAACATCAAAACTCCCCACTTGACTAAACCCTATGGGCTCAAGACGAGAACATCAAAACTCCTCGCTTGGCAGATACGACTGACACATATGCCTATGGATCCAATGCATTACAATCAAAGTTACATGACTTCAAATGAATGACCAACGCACTCAAAACATGTAGTTCTCAAATAAAAATGTAATAAGTGCATATTATGTCTCAAGATATTCAATAAGTGCATTCGTCCAAGAACACTCTTATGCTTTATTTATCAAAATATCAAAATATCCCAAATATATGCATTTTCCAAGATTTATTAATCAAATGTACCAAATATGCTAAACTTACCACATAATCCACATATTTGATAAATATCAACTAAAACACATTAATACTTTAAAAATGACATTTTTTTGCATGTACATAGTATTCACAAAACAACTTGAACTCATCTTGCTAGCTTAAGTTAAACCTAGATTACAAACCCAAACTCTAGCTTCCTAAAGGTGAGGATATGTGATCCGCAAGAAAGCCCTTCGGAGACTCTTCATAACTACCAAGTAAGCTTGAATGTACCAAATATTAACGTAAGCTCCAAATCTACGAAGATTCTCAGAACATTTCATCCCCCAAGTACTAGTAACTTCTCTTTCCAAATTGTGACCATTTTACACAAAACCTTCCCAAAGATGGACAAAATCACATAGATTAAATCATAAGATTTAAGTCCCAAAATAACATCTGTGTACTTCAAACACACTTTTATAACCCATTCTTGAATATCCATCATTTTCTAGTAAAACGGGTAAAAACCACAAAATATCCAAAATTGGTCAAAATCTATAAATATGCAAAATACATCAAGAGATAAGTTATAGGAGACTAGAATGAAAAGGTTTTGACATAATAAAGGTTTAGAAAAGTTAAGATGAACTTACAAATCGGTTTGTATGAAAACCCAAAAACTAGGTCAACAATGGTGGAAAAGAGGTAGAGAAGGTAAAGAAGATGAAAATGATCTTGAATTCCATCCCATAAGACTTGAATCTCTAGATCCAAGACTCTTTAATCCTCATAAGGAAAACAATTTGGAGAGGTAGATTCTCAAGAACCAAATGAAAGGGAGGAGAAGTGAGTAGGTGTAGCAAAAGTGAAGAGAAAAGGGATAAAATCACATATTTAAAAGAATCAGCATCCCTAAATTTTCTACCCATCCTCCTCGGGCGTGAAAGATTTTCACTAGCAAGAAGGAATTTTTCACTCGCAAACTCCCCGGACGTGAATCTTCTCCAGAAAATTAAATAGCTTGATTTTCACCAAAAACATTATACCAACTCAAAATTCATACTAAAAGCTATCCTAAGGTAGAATATAAATATGGAGCTCGGAAATAAACATACCGAATATCTGGGTGTTACAAGATTGATAAATAACAATCAATCTAAAAACAATCCAAATCATTTTCTTTTTTATTCCATTCAAATCATTACTTATTTGGATTTATAATAAATCTAATCATGTTGAGTTACCGTTGTCCACAATATTCATAAATATAAATAATTGTTCAAGTGGCATAGTAAAAGATCGACTAAAGATTATGCACATAAAAAGATTCTGTTATACACATAAGTCATCATAATCTAATGAAATGGAAGAATATGCTCCTTGTACACAATGTCATTGGGATTTATAAAGCAATTAAAAGACAAAAATTTGAATATTCGTAAAGAATGTTATCTTCGATTTACAAAATAGATCTATATTTATTGTAGTCCATATTGAAACACTACTACCATCATAGAGAAACTACAAGTCGACTTGGACTACATGTACTAGATGCTACTTGCACCAATTTTAAGGATTAAGCCATTAATGACAGTCGACATATGATAAATAAGGCATACAACGTAATGAGTCAAAAGAAAAAACAAATCAATCCAAAAAAAGGTTTCATTCTCGTTACATGAAACTTGAGACAATATTTAAGATCATTCTAATAGTTGGCATGCTAAGGGGCGGAGCCAGGAATTAACACGAGGAGAGCACCAATTAAAATATAAATACCCATTTGTATTTTCATATTCCTAATTTCAATTGAAATTGCCTTACTTTGTTTTCAACCATTGATGATTCGAAAATCACTGAGACAGAGTCACTGAGTCCGTAGCCAAATTCATCATATTTTGGTTTTATTTGGTATTGAGTATTTGAGTTTATTAGTATGTCATTCAAAAAAATGATTCAAGTTTCTTAATGAAAACACAAAATCAAAATCTGAAGAGCTCACATAACAACTTCAAAGTTCAAAAATCAAGACATAACCTGAAAATCGAAACTCTAACCTGTGAGAATTGAGAGGTGAGTGTGGTTGTAGGAGACCGAGAATGAGAAAGGGAGTGGTCGTCGTCATGAGAGGTGGATTTGTGGTAGTTTCCGTCAGTTCAGAAGCTCCGGTGACTGGTTGCGTGCAAGGCACGTCAAGCATTGAAAGGTGGGAGATTGGGAGGGATAGACGTAGGAAGCGGTAAATGGTAATCGTGAAGTTCATTTTCTATGAGGAAACAGTAATCTCAAATTATCAATAGGTAAAATTTTAGATGTAAAAAACGGTAACTATTAGGGGTCGTTTACCCAAAACTTACCCGGTAAGTTCTTACCACGTTCACTTAACTTACCGGGTAAGATTTTAGCCCATTAAAACGGTATTGTATGCAACATTTGTGTCTGGTAAGCGCTTACCGGGTAAGATTCGTCATTCTCAATTACCGGCACGGGCGGAGATACGGTACAGTGAGAGGCAGCAGTTGCCCCCCCCCCCCCTCCCCCACCCCCCCTAGAATTTCCAAAAAAATTGATTTAATATTAAAGCCCTTTGTATATATAGTGCCCTATTGAGGCACTGGGAAAGTTAAATGAGAACAACAATTTATATAAATACACGGTGAGGTGCTAGAGATGGAATACAAAAAAGAAAAGTAATGATTATTACATTAAAGTCTTTGTATTTTGGTTAACTTTTGAAAATAACTCTTAATTTTCTGAAATCAAATATTACAATTTAATTCATTTTATAAATTCAAATTTTTCTAAAATTGACATCATAAAAAATGAGATGATTATTCTAATAACCTGACAAATCTGATTAATTTATCAGTTTAAGTTTTCATCTAGGTTGGGTCCCTCCTCAAACCTTTACAGTCCATTCAAGACCCCTGTTTCTCCAAGTGTCTGGTTCAAATGTTACAATTTAACCCTATTTATATATTTAAATGTTTACTTCATCTTAAATTTCACTTTGAAAAAACGACATGATTATTCTAATAACCTAATAGGTCTAATAGTTTATTCGTTTATGTTTTAAGCTAGCCTGGGCTTCCTCCTCATACCTTCGTAGTCAGGTTTTGTGAATTGTTTAAAAAATCCCAATCCTTTGCTAATTAAATTAACGGATCATCCGATTGGAAAATATAGCATAATGCATAGGTTGTTAGAAGAAGTTTGAACACGCATATACATATTGTATATCACCAAATTACCCTATTTTCTTTATGTGGAATAAATAAAGTTAAGGAACCCATAAATATTGGAGATCTCTCAAAAAGTATTTACTATTTAGTGCACATTTTGGTCAAGTCTCCATCATATTCATTTGGCTGAGTCGCATGTTGTAAACGTCGGTATTTTATCAATATAGTATTGTAGTCTTTGCCATTTTCATAAAGTTAATTTCTATTTATTTTATGCTCCCCCTCGTAACAAATCCTGGCTTCGCCACTGCTTACCAGGTAAGACTCTCGGTCCTTGTCATTGATCTTACCGGGTAAGATTATTAATCCTTGTCATGTTCATCCGATAAGGTAAGGTGAGTCAGTAAGCACTTACCCAGTAAGCGTTTTGTAAACGACTCTGTAACACCCTCGGATTTCGTAAGAGCAACTAATTAAAACTTCGGTATAATATCAACATAAGGAACAAAACTTCCTCATACAATACAAAACTCAGTATACCTCAAGTTAAAATTATATAACTAACCCCAACGTGACTCGCATACATCAGTTTATTCCCCAAAACTTAGTAAAAGACGGATGCATGCGATTTGATCGAACGCAAGAATAATTTAGTTTGATTCCAAACTTTAGGCCGTACAGATAAAATGCTTGCAAAACCCAGAACATAATTTTCATGATATCAAACTCTCAAAGTTTTCTCTCTCTTAGCCACAACACGGCACGAAATAAGATCCCACAACAAAACTTGCATGCGACAGTTTATTTCACAAAACTAGTAACGCTGTATATGCATGTACCTCCGTTAAACTACAAAATAATCTACATAGGTTTTAAGTTTAAAGCCAAGTTAACAATATGCTTCATAGTTCTAAAATGTTGGCTAAGACCCTATGACAGGAATTCCAAATAAAACATGTATGCATACTATATGCAACCAAACTACCCGCACAAAACTCATGGGAAAACAATACAACGAGACACCATTAAAATCACCTTATTAAATTAACAAAATCGCATGGAGTAAAATTCTCAATAAAACTCAAACACCAAAATAATGGAAGATACGTCCAAAACCTTAACATATGTGGAGGAGATCCAATGTTAAAGTCATAAACCGTAATTACTTGTCCAAGACCCTAAACAACATCAAAATACACACATCGCAAAATCCGAAATAGCGTTGGACAACAATGAGAATAAAGAAATCTCAACAAAGTTTGCAACCTCATGCCATAAAATAATTTTGGGCATGCTCGAAATCATGGTTTAAAACCTTGTGTGTGCTAAAACATTGCTCCAAGATTTGTAATATAATCCACATGACGATTTGGAAACATGAGAAATAATTGATGTAATTTATTTTAGAAATAAATTATGTGCGCGAAGTTATTCGGCACTCAACATCTCGAAACCACGCTCCTCAATTTTCTTAGTCACACTATCGTCATCCGGATGCTCAAACATCTTAAGGCAATAATCAAGGATTTCATAGGTTCACCTTACAATTTCTCCTCGAATAATGTCGGTTCCACAAGTCTATGTTTCTAATCCAACCAATCATCCCGACCCAAATGGTTCACTAAATACAATTCTCATGCTTACTGTCACCCCAAGTGACGAACGCTAAAATCATCAGCCTCTTTTAACGGCTACCCACTTAGAAACTTCTTCATTACCCCAGCAGTTGTCACGTCTCAGTAGTCCAAGTATACACATGTAACTCGTAGGTTCACCATAACAATGGTCAGGTGAGATTATGAACGTACTGTACATGATCATTCTTGCTACCCTTGACGTGATTCCCGTTCCTAGTGACTTCATCAACCTCAAAACATCTGATCTTAAAGTGCCTATTAGTGCAATTTCCACTCTCAGTCACTTAAAGGAACACTAGTTTGAGTCTAGGCATTCCAAATCAACACCTAATTCTCTCAAACTTAAGCTCTGATACTAACTTGTAACACCCTCGAATTTGGTAAGAGCAACTAATTAAAGTTTCGGTATAATATCAACATAAGGAACAAAACTTCCTCATACAATTCAAAACTCAGTATACCTCAAGTTAAAATTCTATAACTAACCTCAACAAATATAAACTCCAATAATATACAAGTACTAAACCGAAGTCGGGTGTTACTTAACCCCAAACACAAGTTTCTCTTCCCAAAACAAATGCGGAAGACTTCAACAAGCTAATCACTCTCCGAGCACGCAACTAGAACTCATCTCTTCACGGTGCACTAGTACTATTCCCAACGAAGCCTGTTGCACATGCCAACAAATAAAAATGTTAGGCTAAAGCCTAGTGAGTTCAAGAGTTTTCAACATTAATAAATATATCGTTAAAAAGGAAGAATGCAATTGACATCATAATCTTTCAAAATGATATGCTTCAAATATGAAAACGACTTGCTTTCCAATAATATGCATTTTCGACGAAGGAGACACCAATATAAACGTTTTTCAAACCAAACTGTTTTAAGGACTAAGATCCCAATATAAAATGTCCCTTCGTTAATTAAATTCAACCCAAAATTCACTCAAAACTTAAATAGTAATCGAACCCTCAATTTATGAAAATACGGATAAAACTTTATATCCCGAAACACCCAAAATACAGGTGGGGCATAATACTCAACCCATAAACTATGGATAAAAATCCATATATTCAAACATCACCAAAAACATGGATAATAAAACTCATTACTCACGTGTCCATAAAAACGGAAAGTATCCATTTAACAAAACATGGAGATGACATATTTCATTCAAACCTTAATATACGTGGAGGGAAATCCAATATTAAGGTCATCATTTACAGTCAGCCACACAAGCCCAACGATAAATAAGTAAGGCATTAATAATTGCAATGTTATTGGCCGACGACGGGGGAGACCCGTATCCGTTGAGAGTGGAGGAACACAAAAGTATGTCACTCTTGCAACGTTAATCGCATGACACCTCACGACATAAAAGCCCAAGTGTCCCTACGACTTCTTAACAAGTTTCACCTCAAGAGTCGGTTGACCTTGGTGAACATTACAAAGAATTCCACCCTAAAGGCCCGACACACTTAAAGACTACCTCCAAGACATTACTTCAAGCGATGGAGGTCCTAGTGCCTACCTCCCTGGTAGGACTTCCAGACTCAACCCTCCTACTGCATACTTGAAAAGTTTCTGGTCGTAAAACATAGGTACGGAATCCAACCCCCAAATACCCAATTGACCACCAAAACAGACTGACTTACGTGCCTATGGATCCAATGAAACACAGTCTAACATTACATGACTACACAAAAATGAACAACGCACTCGAGCATGTAATTAACATCAATATGCAACAAGGTGCATTAGTATGTAAATCATAACTAGGCTCTAGACTGAGCCATTAAAATCGGACAATTGTCCCCAAGACTCTTTTAAGTTAACACCGAGTTAAAGTGCTCAAAACCCTTTTTGACCAACAAATAACGGTCCCCAAATAATAAAATTCGATCGACTCGCATCATGCAAACACACACTCCAAAATACATGAATAAACTCCAACACGGTTAGATCGGGACAAATTACTTTCCAAATGCATTTATTCCATTTATTCCTTCAAAAACGTCCCATGACACAAAATTAAGCATTTCCCCCAAACGAATGCTAAAAGTGCCCTTTAACCAAATAATCTTCATTTATGCAATAAATCATCAAAACCCTTTCATTTATGACTTATTTATCAAAATGCCTAAAAATCTCAAATATGGTGTTTCACATGATTTATAAAATCTTATTTGTTCAAATAGCAAAACTTATCAAAGATTTCAACATTTTATAATAATCATGTAAAACACATAAATACTTTAAAATAGACATTTTGGCATGTACAACGTTTTCACAAATCAACTTGAACTCACCTTGCTAGATTTAGGCTAAATGTAGATTTTACCCCACTTAGAGCTTCTTTGAAGAAACTTGAATCTTCAAAGCCAAAACTTCCAAAACCTAGATCCATAAATTTCAACCATAAATATTTACATCCAACCATATAGAAACATTCCCCAAACATTAAACATGAAAACCTCAACTGATACCAAAACTCTAATTTCCATAGATGAAGAAAATAAAAGCTGACCTTAAGCATAACTTTAATCCACCGCTCAACATACTTCTAGGTCACCAAAATGAGACACAAACTTCAAATCTTCAAAATGTTGAAAAGGGTTAGGGTGAAACCCTAATAAGTTTGGTGAGGAAGAAGAAAATGGAGGGATTATGGTTCTAGCTTCCAAAACTTGTTGGATGGTGAAGAATCATCTTATTTTAGGAGGAAAACCTCCAAAAATGGATTATGGTTCGTTTAGAGGTTGGGGTCGGTTTGGGAGAGAAAAGGGGAAGGGATTTAGGGTTTTGTGAGAAATGGAGTGGAAAGTCGGTTCTCCCCCTTTTACATGCGCACAGTGGATCCGCGCGAGTGGTGGCGCGACCCGACTAGCGCGGGCAGTAGCGCGGAGCTTTGAACAGGATCTCACGTGGATCACCGCGCGATTCGACCCACGTGAGCAGTAGCGCGAAATACTGTCACCATTTTTCGTCTTCTTCTCGACCAAAGATTTCGGGGTGTTACAAACTCCTAATAAGTGGGTCAATTTTTAGGGAGGCTTAATAAACAATACAAAAAAAGGTGTGTTTAAGCTTGAAATCAAAGGATTATATTCATACTTTAAAAAAAATACCCTAGGAGGCACCTCTGGCACCTTAGTGGCTCCGCCACTCATGCTACATAAATGATCGTTAGCTACACATATGTGTGTGTACATGCGTATGTAAGATATTCTTTTTGGAAGTTTTATTGTGCCGTTTCAAAATGTGTATATCAGACATAAAAATGAGAGTAAACTATGATTTTCATCCCTGTGGTTTGATGTTTATAACGATTTTCGTCTCTGGTCTTTCAAAACTGCTTTTTTAGTCCATGTGGTTTCTATTTGCTTCCATTTTTATCCCTCCATCAAACTTTATTAAAATTAAGTGTTAATTTATTTAAAATTTGAATAAGAAAATTACATATTTGGTTCTTGTGGTATATAAATTTTTACATTTTTATCCTAGTTTAGATTTTTTTTACTTTTTCTTTATTTATTGTATTTCAGCAAGGCATTTATTTTTCTATTAATTATATTGTATATTTTCATAATTATTATAACATTTAATTATAAAAATAATCAAATAACTTCATTAAAAATACTAATAAATACATGATATTTTTTTCAAAGCTTTAGGTTTAAATCTCCTAAAATTAATATTTTTTATCTATTGATTTATTAAAACTTTTTATTTATTTTAAATTACCATTGGAAAAAGTTTAATAAAATTCGAGAAAAAAATAGTATTATTTTATAACAACCAATTGTTTTTTTTGTTAAATACACTTTACTCCCATTATTCTAAATTTTCATTTAATCTTTATTTTTTATTAGTTAATCAAATTTGTTTAATATTTAAATAAAACATACACACACACACTATTTTAAATTAAGTTAGATACTGTTTATGCCAAAAATCTCCCAAGGAAAATTTAAGGTAAATGTGGAGCTTAATCCAACCAAAAGAAGTAGCTTTAATAATCGTACGACAATAATAAAAATGAAATAAACGAGACAAGGGAATTGGTGACGCGGAAAACCCTTGAAATGGGTAAAAACCGCGGACGAGTATGAGTCGTCGTGCACTATGGACGTCAATTAGGGACGCCGTCCTTAATAACAAGTGTTACAAGTGTAATACAATACGATAAAGTAAAGTCGGTCGTGCGTCGTGTGTAATTAAACTTCAATCGTGCGTCGCGTGACAAAAGGCAGTAGGCTTTATCAATTTCGAGAGAGAGACTGAATGAACTTGAGAACGTAATTCATGATCTTGTAAGGTCTGAAAATCAGATGTCCGAATGTGAGGTTCCCTCTTCATATTTATACTCTAATTTTCCGTTAGCAAGTCTTGAATGCATATCTTTACTAACGTAACCGCTCGATATTGATGATAGCATCTGTTATATTCGTTGTTGTCGGTAACGTCTTCCGTTATGATCTCTTATCATAAACGTCATTGAAACCCTGCATTAAATATAATATAAACTATATTGAAAATTAATAACTGAAATTATGTCGTACGACAACCATCGTGGACGAGTTTTGATTGTTTGATCAAAGTCGCTCAAAGGAAGGATGTCAGTTATTTCTCTGGTCGTGCGACTATGGGCTAATGGACTATTCGGAATCTAAAGATGTACGACAAAGGACCTTTGGTTGTTTTTTACCCAAACAGTTTGCCCCCAAATTTAAAATTCAAGCGGCAACTTTTTGAAATTTAAATTTAAGACTAAGACACGTGTTATAAAAGGAAAAAACGGGTAATTTGCATAGAACCGAATCGGTTCGTTTTCAATTGAATGATGACGTCATGTTAATGATAATAAGCAATTTGACAGCTAATGATGGACAGGTGTCATATTCTTATTGAGTGTACTCGAGTGATTTACCTGACTCGAACGACACGTGTTAACCTCATTGACCATCGATTTTCTGGCGATTCAATTTTCTGACGATTTGGTTTCCGATTTTCAGTATAAATAAGGATTACCCTCAATCCTTACCTTTTTTACGCTTACCTTTCTAAACAATACATTTTCCGACGAGATTCACTTTCCGATCGACCAGAATCCTTTCCATTCTAAATTCGAGGTTTAGAACACTATTTAAGGTACGATTCTCCTGTTCTTCCCTTTGTGTCGATTTATGCATAAGAAGTCCATAGCCAAGAAGCCTAGGAAAGCTTGGGATATTCTTAGTTATTGGTGTGCAACTCTTAACATCCCTGATTTCCAGATGTCGAGTGAACCTGTGAGCATGTTTAGGGAGGAAGAACATTTAGATTACTTTCAAAGTTTGGCTAAGCTTCCAGATGAAATAAATCTGATGTCGCCTGAAGATTTAAGGCCGGATGAAGTTCCGAAGGGATATTGTGTTCTGTATGAATATCCCTTTAAGATAGGTTTTTCTTGGCCTTTTAACCCTTTGGTCAGGGCATTTTTAGATGCATTTGACCTGACGCCTGGACAGTTAATGCCTCAATTCTGGCGGATTGTCCAGGTGATCGATCGTCTTACGGCCGATTGGGAGGTACCGTTCAATATGAACGACCTCTTGACTGCCTATAGCGTTCGACCGGATAATTATCACCGGTATAGTCTGTTTCCTCGTTCGAAGGGAGACAATGTACTGATACATAACACCGCGGTAAATGATCGTGGTTGGAAACGTCAGTACGTTTTCCTCCAAGTGGCGTCTGTAAATGACGAAGACAGCCAATGGTTGTCGTCCGGCTGGAACGAATCGGGTAGGTTTAATATTTTTGTCGTGCGTTTTTGTCGTGCATTTTTGTCGTGCATTTTTATGATGTATATTTTGATGTGTTTCTTTGTTTAACAGTGATCGACTTCACTGAAATGAAGCCAAGGAGAGATTCTCTCAACAAGATTCAGAGGACCTTAGGGAGAAGTATTACCGATCATTCATTTTCCACTCGGTCGAACGACGAGGAAGACGAGGCCGTCTTTGTAGCTGAAGTGACGCCTGTCGAAGGCTCTCACAGAGAAGGAGAGACGGAAGAAGAAAGAGAAGAAGAAAGAGAAGAGGAAAGAGAAGAGGAAATGACCGGTAAGTCGTTCGACAATACCTTTAACTTGTATATCGTACGTCATTTCATTTTTTAACTTTTTTTCTTTTTTCAGAGGACGCAGCTGTAAAGTCGGCTGCTTCTAAGTGAGCCGAGCAACTGGAGCTCGCTCGTCAAGGGAAGGAGAAAGCGAAGAAAAGATATGCCCCTTCCATGGGGGTAGATCCAAGACGTGTCCGAGGCAAGCCTCGGTCTTCGCCCAAGAAGACGGGCGATGCCACTCTGTCGTCCCTTTCAGAGGCGACACCAGCGAAAGAAACCGTTGCTGGGTTCGAGCTTGGAGGCTCGACTCAGGTGACGAAGGACACTCTAATGTCAGGGGTGTCGGGCGTTAATAAGCCCTTCCTTGAACCTTCTTCCTCCTCCAAGGGTGAGGAGAAGAACAAGGAGAAAGTGGGAGAGACGACTTTTAAAGTCACTCTCCCTTCTGACTTTATGGCAAATGACGTCCTCGAGAGGGACGTCATTTTTCCACACTTCGGAAAATTCCTTCTTCCAACCTTCTATGACCTATACAAGGAGTCTCGGGTCGAGGACACGGGGGCGCATGCTGCTGGTCTTTCCTTCATGGTACGTCTTACGTATTCCTTACTCCCTTTACTTTTCTTTTTGTTAACCCTTTCTTTTGCTGTCGTGCAGGCTTTTCAGGCCTGTCTGAGCTTTTTCGCTCAGATGGAAGGTCTCAGGACGTCCTTTCCTGAGGTTAAGAAAAGGGCTGACGAGGCTCTTGAAAGAGAAAAGGTCTCCTTGGAGTTGGTCGAGGCTGAAAAGACGAAGGTCGAGGGCCTTAACACTGAACTCACCAATGTTCGAAGTCTACTAGAGATTTCAAATCGTGAGAAGGTCAAGTTCAGGGACCAAATTCTTGAACTAGAGGCGTTGTCGACTAAGTTGGAGGTCGAAAAGATTAAGGCTACTACCATTGTTGTTGCTTCTGCTGACGAGATCACGACTCTGAAGAAGAGGATCGAAGATCTGGAAGGCGACGCCAAAGACTTGGAGATGGAGAATAAGCAAATCGAGGCTTTCTCTCGCTTCACGGCCCGAGCCGCTTTAATGAGGCGTCACTTGAAGGGGAAGGATCCTATGGCGTCGGCCTCCAAAGAACTCAAGACTTATCTCGACACTGTCGGGACTAAGAGGGACTTGGATGAAGACGACGATTTGGAAGAGGGTGACGTCGCAGAAGAAGTGGCAGTAGAGGAGACCGTTGTCGTCCAGGGACAACCTGACGTTCCTCCTACTTAGCTTATTTTTCTTTAGTTTTAGCATTAAGGGTCGGCCGTCTGTGGCCGTCTCTTATACTTGTATTTTTTGCTTATCGACGCTTATTTATAATTAATCGTATGTCGAGTAGATGGATAATTATATAACACATTCAACCACAATCATTAAAATCAACTGAAACTTTCAATCGACCTTGGGTCATTTATAACAATGATTCTTGATTCTAAGTATTGAACATCAAATACAGAGTTTAATCTTTGTCATCCATTAAAATCGAACATATACGTGTGATCACATGAGTTTTACTCGACACAAAGATTTTGAATAAGTCGTGCGTCCCTGCGAAAAACAATATTAGTGGGGTGGTCGTTGGTTTGACCAACGACCCTCCGATGCTTAAGTCAGTAATCTTTCTTAAGAAATAATCAAAGGAAATAAATATGAAATTTAAAATAAATACCTCTTTAAATGAACTGCATTCCAGCTTCGTGGGATATCTCGACCGTCGAGGGTTTGGATTTTATAAGCTCCCTTACCCACGATGCTCGAGATTTGATAAGGACCTTCCCACTTAGTGGAAAGATTACCTGCATTGACCTCTTGAGTATTTTGAAATACTCGACGTAGGACATAATCACCTTCTTGAAAAATTTTGGTTTGGACATTTTTGTTGAAATGTCGCTCGACCACTTGTTTCTGTGCCGCCATGCGAATGTGTGCAGATTCTCTAAGCTCTTCTAAAGCATCGAGGTCATAACTTAGATCGACCAAGTTATGCTCAACGGACGTATGTCTTGAAGTCGGTAATCGTACCTCAATAGGTAACACAGCTTCACATCCATAGACTAAGGAAAAAGGAGTTTGTCTTGTGGACGTACGAGGTGTCGTACGATTAGCCCATAGAACGGAAGGCAATTCTTCCACCCACTTCCCCTTGGCATCTTTGAGTCTTTTCTTGATTGAACTGGTGATAGTTTTATTACTCGACTCGGCTAGACCATTCGACTGTGGATATCGAGGCGTCGATGTTACCAACTTGATGTTCCTTTCTTCACAGAATCTTCGCGTTCAATCACTGATGAATTGTGTCCCGTTGTCACACGTTATCTCAGATGGAATTCGAAACCTACAAATGATGTTAGTTTGGATAAAAGAAACGACTTCCTTATCCCGAACCTGGGAGAAAGCCGCTGCTTCGACCCACTTAGAGAAATAATCTGTTAAAACTAAAAGAAATACTTTTTGCCCAGGGGCAGGTGGTAATTTTCCAACAATGTTCATTCCCCATTTCATAAAGGGCCATGGGATCAAAGTCAAGTGTAAGGGTTCAGAGGGTTTATGAGACATACCTGCGTGTTTTTGACATGCGTCGCATGACTGTACATACCTGATCGCATCTTGTCTTAATGTCGGCCAATAGTAACCTTGTCATGATATCCGGTTGGCTAGACTGTGACTTCCTGAGTGATTTCCACATTCACCGTCGTGCATATCTTGTAGGATTTTCTGGACTTGCGTCTTGTTGGTGATACATCGCAAATTCAGACCAGTCGATGATCTTCGATATAATTGTCCTCTGATCATAACATACCTTGATGCTTTAAATCTAACCTTTCTGGATTCCATTTTGTCATCAGGCAGTTGATCGTTTTCCAAATAATTTTTAATATCATCCGACCAGGAGCTTTCTTCCTCAATTGGTGCGACCATAGTATTACCGTCGTCTTTGATTGTTGGTGTTGCAAGATGGACTATTGGGATATTGTCGAATGTCGTTCGACTAAGTGCTGATCCCAAGTTGGCTAATGCGTCATCTTGAGTATTCTGATCTCTTGGTACTTGTTTGACTCTGAAGCGACTGAACTTCTTTGCTTCTTCCTTTACTATTTTATAATAAGCAATCATCCTTGAATCTTTTGCTGCAAATTATCCATTAACTTGGTTAACAACTAGAGACGAGTCACTTCGGACATGTAGACATGTTGCCCCCAAATCATGAGCAATTTTCATTCCTACAATCAGTGCTTCATATTCTGCCTCATTATTTGTTGCCTTGAAGTCGCACCGTATAGAGTACACTATTTTGCCCCCTTGTGGAGACTGTAGGACGACACCCAGGCCTGTGCCTCGTATGTTCGACGAACCATCGACGTCGAGCGTCCAAGTAGTGTCGTGCAAAGTCGCCACAATTAACTCGTTGGACATCGTCGCTTCTTCTAGCTCCGGGCTGAAATCTGAAACAAATTTTGCCAAGACCTGTGACTTGATCGCCGTCTTAGGTTTGAAATCCATATCATAATTGCTGAGGTAGATGCTCCATTTAGCTAGTCGTCCTGTTAGTTCAGGTTTTCTTAACACAGACTTTAATGGAAAGTTAGTTACCACAGTTATAGGATGTGATTCAAAATAATGTCGTAGTTTCTTAGCGGCCATGACTAATGAAAGCAAAAGTTTTTTCTATAGATGAGTACCTGGTTTTAGCGTCTAGTAAAGTTTTACTTACATAGTAGATTGGCAATTGTCGTCCGTCGGTTTCTCGTATAAGGACTGCACTTACCGAATTAATGCTGACAGCCAAGTAGAGTTGAAGAGCTTCACCTTTCTCAGGTTTAGAGAGGAAGGGAGGTGATGTCATGTATTTCTTGAGTTGTTCCAGTGCCTCCTCATGCTTATCAGTCCATTCGAATCCTTTGTTCTTTCGCAGGACGTTGTAGAATAGGTGACATCTGTCGGACGACCGAGAGATGAACCTGTTCAACGCTGCTACACGTCCTGTTAGACGTTGGACTTCTTTAAAATTTTTGGGTGATTTGAGCTCGATAATTGCTTTAATTTGGTCTGGGTTAGCTTTGATTCCTCGTCGTGTGACCATATAACCGAGAAATTTGCCAGCTCGAACTCCAAAAGAACATTTTGTTGGATTCAACTTTATTTTGTATACACGCAAAATGTCGAACGGTTGCTTCAAATGTCCTATATGATCGTTCATATGCTTTGATTTGACGAGCATATCGTCAATGTATACCTCCATAGTGTCGCCTAAATGTTCTTTGAACATCATATTCACCAATCGTTGATACGTCGAACCTGCATTCTTAAGACCAAAAGGCATTACTTTATAACAATAAATACCTTTATCTGTCATGAAAGCTGTTTTTTCCTGGTCGTCAAAATGCATCAATATCTGGTTATATCCGAAATATGCGTCCATGAAAGTGAGTAATTCATGTCCAGCTGTAGCGTCGACCATAGAATCGATGTGTGGCAATGGAAATGGATCTTTTGGACAAGCCTTGTTAAGGTCTGTGAAATCAATGCAGACCCTCCATTTGCCATTTTTCTTCTGGACGACAACAACGTTGGCGAGCCAGTCTGGATACTTGACTTCTCGTATTTTTCCTGTTTTGAGTAAGTTATCAACTTCGTCGTTGATAACTTTATTTCTTTCAGGAGCGAATTTTCGTCTTTTCTGCTGAACAGGCTTGAACGAGGGATCAACGTTGAGTTTATGAGAAATAATACTTGGATTGATGCCCACCATGTCTTCGTGCGTCCATGCGAAACAATCATTGTGATCCTGCAAAAAAGATATTAGTTTCTTTTTAAAAGAAGGGTCGAGCGTCGAACCTATGTAAACCATCTGATCAGGCTTATCCTGGTTTAGGACGACAGCTTCCAAGCGATAATCGTCATCAGTCCTAGGAACGTCGTGGTTCTGTAATTGCTATACTGTCTGCTTCGGGGGCTTCAAAGAGACTTTGTAACATTCCCTAGCAACTTTTCTTTCGCCTTTGATCTCTTGTACCCCCCATTGCGTGGGGAATTTCAAGATTTGATGGTACGTCGAAGGTACAGCTTTCATATCGTGGATCCATGGTCGCCCAAGGATGACGTTATAAGCTGATGAACAGTCGACGACGTTGAACTTCGTCTGTCTGTTGATTCCTTTAGCATATACTGGTAGTGTGATTTCCCCCATGGTGCTTGTCACTCCTCCGTTAAATCCAACGAGTGTAGTCGAACGTCGTGTAATCTTGGATTTGTCGATTCCCATTGCTTTCACTGCATCAAAAAAGATAATGTTAGCTGAACTACCTCCGTCGACGAGTATCCTCTTTGTCAAACAATTTCCAATGCTCAATTGGATAATTAGTCCGTCATGATGTTTCTGATGTACGTCGTCGAGATCTGCTTGATCGAACGTCAAGGGCATAGCTTCTAATTCTGCGCCTTCCTTGGATCTTACTTCCTTTGGAATTGGTCGGTCATTGGGACCGCGACTAGCATGTCTTTTAGCAGCTGAATATGTGGTCCCACAGACATGAGAGCCTCCGGTGATACAATTAATCACCTTGGCATGCTCTGGGGATGTGGGACGCATGTCCTTCTTTTCCGTCAATTCTTGTAAATAACCTTCCGAATTAAGCCAGGACAGTTCTTTCCTCAGGGCGATACAATCATCCGTTAGATGACCGAAGTCATTATGGAAATCGCACCATTTTGTTTTGTCTTTCTTATCACTATCCTTATCGCTTTTCTTTGGCCATTGAACATTTTGTTGGAGCTGTTTTAGGGACGTGACGACGTCTTTGGCAGACCCAAGGAAACCATAAGATGACACCTTAGGATACTGGACTGATTTAGAAGTCGTCGGCCCTTTCTTTTCAAATCTGACGTTTGAAATCTGTCGGGTAGGCTCTGATCGAACGGTTGGTTTCGGTTTGAAGTCTGGCTTTTTAACACCTAGACTTTTCCTGTCGTTTGAATGTTTATTTCTGAAAATGAGGTCATCTTCGACCATCATATGAGCAAGCGTCCTTGCTCGTACGTCTTCGAAGGTTTCCGGAGGATACTTCGTAAGGTCGAGATACAACCCTGAACTATCATCCAGACCCCGTTTGTACGCTTCAATTGCTGTTTTCACGTCGCAATTTCGGATACTAATCATTTCTGCGTTGAACCGGTTAAAATAATCCCGGATGGACTCTCCATTGTTCTGTACGACATAGTAAAGGTCGCTCGTTTGTTTTTCCATTTTTCGACTACTAGCGAATTGTTGAGAAAATTGATTCACCAATTCTGCAAAAGACCCGATAGTTTTAGGTTTGAGATTGATCAACCATTGTAACACTGCTCCAGTCAAAGTTGCTCCAAAACTCTTGCACATGCAGACTTCTTGGAATTGATGCGGTATTGAAATAGTCCACATGAGTTGTTTGTATTGGGCGACGTGCTCTGTCGGATCAGTGACACCTGAATATTTTGGGGAGAAGGTAGGGATGCTATATTTCTTTGGGATGTCTACCAAAGCAATTTCATCGACGAACGGCGACACTTGAAATCTTGTTCGTGGTTCGACATCAACTGGGACTGCTGCCCCTGGCAATTTGGCTAGCATAGACAAGACACGCTCATTCTGCTCCTCTAGAAACTTCAATCGTTGTGCAATGGGATCCGTTGGTACACCCCCAGGAACACCCAATGGAACATAACCTGATCCGTTGAAGTTAGTCTGCTGCGAGGAATCAGAGGCATATCCATTGAACGGCATATAAGGCATAGGCATGGTTGGGATTACGAAGGTCGCAGGATTAACTGGTGGTGGACGAGGATAATTAGGCAATGGAGGAGGTACGTTCCAAGAACCAGTATAAGCATTCGTAGTCCCAGTCACATTGTTTCCACTTTGACTTCTAAGATGCTCGATGGTTTCTGCCGCCTGACGAGCTTGAGCTGTTAGGGCGTCAATACGGGCACGAACAGCAGTCAGCTCCATGTTCATTTGAGCCACAACGTGATCTTGAGTTCCTTGGAATGACATTATCCTGAGTAACTGAAAAAAGAGAATACTCGAAGGAAAACGTTAGCACGTCGTAAGATTATCAAAGATTTTCTTTGGATGGGGCCCCACGGTGGGCGCCAAACTGTTTATGCCAAAAATCTCCAAAGGAAAATTTAAGGTAAATGTGGAGATTAATCCAACCAAAGGAAGTAGATTTAATAATCGTACAACAATAATAAAAATGAAATAAACGAGACAAGGGAATTGGTGACGCGGAAAACCCCTGAAATGGGTAAAAACCGCGGACGAGTATGAGTTGTCGTGCACTATGGACGTCAATTAGGGACATCGTCCTTAATAACAAGTGTTACAAGCGTAATACAATACGATAAAGTAAAGTCGGTCGTGCGTCGTGTGTAATTAAACTTCAATCGTGCGTCGCGTGACAAAAGGCAGTAGGCTTTATCAATTTCGAGAGAGAGACTGAATGAACTTGAGAACGTAATTCGTGATCTTGTAAGGTCTGAAAATCAGATGTCCAAATGTGAGGTTCCCTCTTCATATTTATACTCTAATTTTCCGTTAGCAAGTCTTGAATGCATATCTTTAATAAGGTAACCGCTCGATATTGATGATAGCATCTGTTATATCCGTTGTTGTCGGTAACGTCTTCCGTTATGATCTCTTATCATAAACGTCATTGAAACCCCGCATTAAATATAATATAAACTACATTGAAAATTAATAACTGAAATTATGTCGTACGACAGCCATCGTGGACGAGTTTTGATAGTTTGATCAAAGTCGCTCAAAGGAAGGACGTCAGTTATTTCTCTGGTCGTGCGACTATGGGCTAATGGACTATTCGGAATCTAAAGATGTACGACAAAGGACCTTTGGTTGTTTTTTACCCAAACATATATTAAAAACCAAAAATAAGACAAAAAAAAGGATAAGAATATTTCAATATGGTGTTACAAAAATCATGCAATGGGCCATGACGTGCCACAAAATTAACATGACGTCAAACACAAGTCTTATATCTCATATTATTTATAACCTTGATATATATATATATATATATATATATATGTGTGTGTGTGTGTGTGTTTATTTTAAATATTAAACAAATTTGATTAATTAATAAAAATAAATTTAAATGAAAATATGGAATAGTGGGAGTAAAGTGAATTTAACAATGAACAACCAGTTGTTATAAAATAAGGCTATTTTTTTCTCGAATTTTATTAAACCTTTTCCAATGGTAATTTAAAATAAATAAAAATATTTAATAAATCAATAGATAAAAAATATTAATTTTAGGAGAGTATTAAACCTTTATAAAATAGTCTTTTTCCCTAAGCCACCTAATTTATACATCAATTAAAACCAAAATTCAAACATCGTCCCTGACATTGGAACGACGAGTTCACCTGAGATTCTAAAACCCTCGTTTTTCATTGACATCGATTGGTATGGAGAAGTAAATCAAGCTCTGCAAATCTATTTCAATCGAAAGGTAATTCTTGAAGATGGAACGGACGAGTTTGTGGCGGCTTCGGAAGAACTATGATGAAACGGAGTACATAGATGTTTATGGTAAGTTCTCTATACATTTTTACACTTGTTTTTAATGGTGTTCTTGTTTGTTAGTTGTTACAACCACACCTTTTCTTTTGCAGAATGTTATCCAACCCTTATTTCTCTAAGAATACACCATGGGGGTGTTTTTAGTAAGTTCCCTAGTAGGCAATATGTCAATGGTAAAATCCCGGTTGTTGACTTGGTTGGGTTGATACTGATAAGTTCTCTGTAAATGATCTACATGAGATGATGACTGAAATGGGGTATGAAGCATCCATACCTACTTATTTTCATTTTAAACATCCTGGGAAGGACTTAGATGTTGGGCTTCATGCTTTGGGTAGTGATCTAGATGTGCTAGAATTGTTGAAACTTGTTGATGATTGTAGACTCTTTGAGATTTACACTAAACACTGGAAAACTAGGTTGAAGACATATTCCATGAGTCCTGGTGGTAGTAAAGTTGTTATAGAGGAACTCCCTATGGAAGGATCTCCTGAGTTTAACAGGTGCAAGAAGTTAGCCTCAAGAAGAAAGCATGGTTCTTGCCAAAAAAACTGTTGGTAGGTTGGATTGATGAAGAGAAGGGCAAGGAGGTGAGTGATATCAAACAGAGGGATGAGGAGGCATTAGAAGGGAAAGGAGGTGGGTTAAATGGTGATGAAAACATAGGTGGGTGCCAATCTAATCAGAGGGAGGAAACAGTGGAAGACATATTAAATGAAATTGAAAGCAGCCAATTTGATCCTTTTTCTGGAGATGAGTATAGTCCCTTGGAAACAAATGTACCTAAATATCAAAGTCATGACCATGACAGTATAGGGGATGATTCATATGATGAATTTATATTAGAGACACATAATGTAGTTGATGAAGTTGAAGTGGACATGAAGACCTTTATGGCAAACACTGATCTAGATGTTGAATGGGTTGGAAATAAATCTGTCAAAAGTGATGCACCAAATGTATTTGGAGATGCAGATGTGGTGGATATGGATAGTCTTGAAAGCAATACAGATGATTCTGATATGGAGAAAGAAAGGAAAACATTACTGAAGAATTTGAGAAAGGAGAAAGCAAAAGGCTCTAGGATGGAAGAGAGTGACATGTTCTATGTTGGAAAACTTTTTGGGAGTAAAGATGGTATAAAAAGGTTGATAGATATGCATGCTATAGAAACTAAAAGACAATTGCATGTGATAAAGAACGACAGTGTGAGGATAAGGGTAGTTTGTAGAGGATCCCATCCAGAAATGAATAAAGAATACGGGGGTGGGCCTAGTAAGCCATGTGGGACAGGTAAAGGTAAAGGGAAAGAAGTTAAGGCAAGTGGGACTGGAAAAGGAAAAAAAAGAAAGAAGTTAAGGCAAGTGGGCCACCTTGTCTTTGGGTGCTGCATATTTCAAAGGTCAAAAATGATGCTAGTTGGATGGTTAAGAAATTTGTGGATACCCATAAATGTCTTCAAGCCAGAGAAGTTAAGGCTTGTACAGCCTCTTTCTTGTCCCAAGAGATTGTACAGAGTATTTCATATAACCTAGAAATCCCCGTTAAAGCTCTACAGAATGAGATTGAAAGTAAGTACGAGCAATAGTTTTCTCATATGAAGTCTTTCAGAGCCAAGACACTGTCACTCATTAAGATGCGTGGGAACTATTCAGAACAATATAACCATCTCAGGGACTATGTTTTGGAGCTATAGAGGGTAATGCCAGATACAACTGTGAAGTTAGATGTTGAACATGAACCCAATGATGCAATTGGTACTAGAAAGTTCAAGAGGTTCTATGTTTGTTTTGGACCACTGAAGAAGGGTTTCAAAGTTGGGCGAAGGGAATTTATAAGACTTGATGAAGCTTTCATGAAAGGTCCATTTCCATGTCAAATATTGACCGCAGTTGGCCTTGACCCCAACAATGGGACATATCCACTAGCCTATGTAATTGTTGAAGATGAAACTACGAGTGCTTGGACCTGGTTTTTGGAGTGCCTTGCTGATGATTTGGATCTCAATGCTCATTCCAATTTCACTTTTATATCTGACAGAAAAAAGGTATGTTCTTTCCAATTTTAATTTGTTGTAGTTATAAGTTGTTTTTGTAATCTGTATTATGTTGGAATATGTTGGAATTTGCCTATCCAATCTGAATTATGTGGAATATATATGCTTATAAGTCTACTGAAATTGTTTGTGTTGGAATATGTTGGAATTTACAGATCTGTTTTAATTCTTACCTTTGTTTATTTTCTGTTTGCTTAGAGATTGATGTGGTTTACTAATATAGGGCATAATCCCAATAATTGCAAAGGTATTCCCTTGTGTAGAGCATAGATTTTGTTTAAGACACATACATGAGAACATGAAGCAATCATGGAAGGGAAAACAATTCAAGGATCTTATATGGAAGTGGGTTGTTGCATCTACTGTCCCACAATTTGATTGTGCAATGAATAATCTGAAAGCATTAAGTCCTGCAGCATATGACTGGCTTAAACAAATCCCTCCACAACACTAGTCAAGATCCCATTTTACAGGTATGTTCTTCTTCAATTCAATTTATTTATACAGTATTAATGATGCCAAGGAATGTTTTTTACTGTCATTGTTGTTTATGTACAGGAAGAAGCCACACTGATTGCTTATTGAACAATATATGTGAGGTCTTCAACAAACAACTAGTTGAAGAGAGGGACAAGCTGATAGTTACAGCTATGGAGTACATCAGAGAGTACTTAATGAAGAGAATAACAAATGTTAAGAAAGTGACTGAGAAAGTGATTGAGAAAGTTGATGGGCCTTTGACTCCAACTGCAACAAAAGTGTTTGATTCAATCAAGAAGAAGCTTTAAATTACACTGTCCTTTGGAATGGAGGTTATAAATACCAAGTGACTGTTCCTTGGTTGGACCAATGTGTAGTTGATGTTGAACAGAAGACTTGCACCTGCAGAAGATGGGAACTTGTTGGCATTCCCTGCAAACATGCAGTAGCAACCATCTAGAATATGGCCAGCCATGGGGCAGATGTTTGTATACCTGAGGCTTGGGTTCATCAAACATATTGGTTAAACACATGGAAGGAGATGTATACCTATATCCTTGAACCAATTAATGGACCAAATATGTGGCCAAAATCTAATTGTCCATTGAAATTGACACCACCAATACATCACACCCAAGTTGGGAGACCAAAAAAGAAGAGGAGGAAGTCTATATTGGAGGTGACTGAACATGGTGAAAATAAATTGACAAGGGCCGGCAAGACAGTGACATGTGTCAATTGTAACCAACAAGGGCACAACAAGCGTACATGCAAAGGGCATGCACCTTAATGGGATGGGTATATGTTAATGCTTAGGCTTTTTGGTTATATGTTAATACTTAGCCTTTTTGGATATATGTTAATGAGATGGGTACATAGTGATGTTTGTGGATATGTAATGCTTAGGATTTTTGGTACTTTTCAAGCATCTGAACTTGATTAACTTGTTACTATCACTAGCAACATTGTACCTATGTTTTTGATCCTTTGTGGTCATTTTTGTGAAGTGGAATATACTTTTGGCTACCACATTTTGCTGTATTTTTCCCAAATTGTTGGTCATTAAATGTTTGTTACAGGTTATACCACATTTATGATTCAAGTAAACTCGAAAAAATTGTTGGTCATTGAATGTGTCTTACAGGTTATACCACATTTAGAATTGAAGCAAACTTTCCCAACTTCTTTCTCATTGAATGTGTAAAACAGGTTGTACCACATTTATGATTTAAGCAAACTTTCCCAACTTCTTTCTCATTGAATGTGTAAAACAGTTTGTACCACATTTATGATTCAATCAAACTTTCCCAACTTCTTTGTCATTGAATGTGTAAAACAGGTTGTACCAAATTGGTGCTCATTTGAATGTATGTTACACGTTGCTCACTTGCTCATAATTGTTAAGTTAGTTCCCAAAATTGCAAAAGCCATAGATTCAATCAAAATGTAACATCAAAAGATTTCATTAACCAAACATTTAACCTTACATTTTATGACATAAGGCCAAAATAGATTACAATTTGTCTTGGTCATGGTATTTCTAACTAACACTTTCGTCAACTTCGTTAAATCAAGGGTCATTTTAGCCTTTTTGTCTATTATTTTGTCTTTTTCCTATAAAATGTAGAAACAATATTTTTATACACACAAATATATATATATATATATCAAAATAAATCAAATACAATATAATTTTATTGATTTAGTATTTTTGCTTATTTGGGTATAAAAAATCTGGTTGAAGTTTATATAAGAGATTTGTTTAATTTTAAGTTACAAAGATGATATTATGTACGAATTTTTTCTTTGATAAAAATATAAATAGTTGATTTTGAGTTTTAAAATGAATAACAATATGGAAATTAAAAACCTAAAACCGATTAAATCGTTTTTAACAATTCTTCATTCAAAAACTCAAAATCAACTATTTACATTTTAACCAAAGAAAAGATTCATATATATCATCTTTGTAACTTAAAATTGAACAAATCCTTGTATAACTTCAACAAAGTTTTCGTACAAATAGGCAAAAATACTAAAACAATAAAACTAAATCGTATTTACTATAATTAATTTTTTAATTTAAACAAATCAAATTATAAAATAATATCTTATTGATAATCCCAAAATCTTCCAAATCATAGAGAGAGAAAGTAGAGAGAGAAAGTATAGACGTGAAAAGCTCTCAATGTATTGAATATGTGATCAAAGTGTTCCCAAAGTTACAAGCTTACAAGAGCCATATCCCTATTTATACCACAGGGAACATGGACACAGACAAGATAAACAGAATAGTGACTAACCATATACAGACCTTGTTGACTTTACATGTTTGACTTTCTACATTAAATCTTGGATACAATATTTAGACTTAACAATCTCCCCCTTTGTATTCAAGATTTAATAAAAATCTGACACTAGTCTTCGGCACTTGATTCTTCAGCTTTTGTCTCTGACAGCTTTGAACTTTGAATCTTTAACCATCTTCAATCTTTACTCTTGCAGCCTTTGAAGACTCTTGAAAAGTATTTTTCACTTTGAAGCTATGAAAGTCAACATGTCTTGAACAAATCTTGAAACTTGAAACTTTGAAAACAGCTTTGAAAACTTTAACACTGAAAAATCTTTCGACTTCGATCAAACTTTGTATCTTCATGACTTTGATCTCTGAACCATCTTTGGAAGAAACAAACTTTCTTGAATCATCAAATTTTCTTTGAACATTCTTCCTTCAAAATCTTTTGGCTTTGAATTTCTTTATCAGACTTGAACTTTAAATCAGCGGAAGCATTTTGAAATTTCAGACTTGGACTTTGAACAAGAACTCTTGAAATTGAACTTTGTATAATTCTCCCCCTTTTTGATGATGTGAGCATCATTATCATCAAAACTTCATCAATTTCAGCTCAAACTTTGATTTTCCCCTTTAAGATCAACTAACAATCTCCCCTTTGACAATTTCCGCACTTTGATTTGAAGAGCCGAATCATGAACTGTATATATCCGAATCTTTTCAAATTCAGACATAATGAGCGTGTAACCCTGATTCAACAAATGAAACAGTTAGGAATGCCTGTCAGTAACACAAAGTTACTGTGTACAACGAATGTACAATATAAGGAGCTTGTTTGATGATGACTCCCCAGGACTTCCATTCAATCATTGAAAAACACAAGGTTTATCTATGAATGTTCTGACAGAATTCAGGCACAATGATAGTGTTTCATTAAGAATCAAAGTATGTAAATCACTGAGATAGCAATGATTATACATGGACTCAATGTGCATGAGAAAGGGTCGAAGGTGGGGTAACTTTCCTTCTTTTTCAATATCAGTATCTTCCAAAAGAAGATCCGATAGATTATATGTTGCTTCCCCAGAAAATGTGAAACATTCTCTTTTTAAGAAAAGAATGAGTAGCTGGTGGGGTTATATACAAGAGATGGCATGGGCTATTTGCCTATTTCAATGATGGTCACCAAATAAATGTGAACCAATCCGTAATGTGGCTGCCTGGCTCAGAAAGATGTTTGGTGTAGAGTTCTAATATTCTTTTAACTCTGTTCTCACACCCTCTTTCTTTTAAACATATAAGCTCACAACTAACCAAACTATCATTTTCATTTTACCTCTGCTCACTCCCACACTTAATTCTTTTAGACCCCTCTCCCCTCAATCACTCAAAGGATTTCTTCGAGGGTAGGAAACACTGGTTATCGTGAATCCATGGAAGATCTATTAAGCACTCATACTGAATCCCATGTTCCTAAAAGTACATGCTGGTCAATGAATTTCTTGACATGTAAATCACAAGAAATCATATGTCAGTGTATGTATGCTCATCAAAAATATGAATGAAATTTGAGCAATTGAACTTTGAAGATTTCTCAAAACAAGGATATTGAATGAATGAAATAAAGTCAAGAGAATTGTTTTGAGAATCTGACAATGAATCAATCATATCAAATCAAAAGGTTAGGGTATCAAAGAATTGGAAAATTTGTTTATATGAACGAATATAAACAATTTATCAATGAAAGTACAAATATGAAAAAGATGAATGATGCTCAACAACTTTGAAAGCAAACGGGGGTATTACCATCGAAAAATTGGTTCTTTTAGAGACATGGCAATAACAAATTCAAATAAAATACTGAACCGATGTGTGTGAATACTTTACAGTATATAGAAAAGACAATACACGAGTATTGATCTTTGGAAACACACGTTCAGTTAAACATTAAGCTCAAAATTTGAAAAACATTTAAAAGCTCACTTCTGAATTGATGAAATCTTTTGAGAATAGAGAAGTGGTTTGAACATTTCAGAAACTGTTTTTCATGCTTGAATGTTGTTCTTCTTTCAAACAATTTGAGATTTAGGATCAGAAGATATATACCTTTTCAGCTCCCCCTCAAATCATGATATAAAGATTTTAATCTTTTTAGCTCCCCCTGGATATTAGCACAATATCCGAGTCTGAACGTTGAAGAACGGGTCCTGATCTGTCATGTGATCAGAAGCCACTTTATTCACATTATTTATTCAAAAATAAAAGACTGAAAGCAGTAAAACATTTTATAGTATGAGTTCTGATCTGAAGAAATCAGAAGTCATCACCTTTACTCCCCCTTAAATTAGGCATATGAAATATGTCATATAAAACAGGATAGAGATCAAACACTCCCTTTTGAATTGTTAGACCATCAATATAAAAAAAATCTAGCAGTGAAAAAGTATATGATAAAGATCAGATCAATTCACTTGGGATGGAGACCATCAATATCCATCGGATGCAAAAACACAGGAGTAAAGTCCTTTTTGATCGCTAAGGTTCGAGTCCTAAACTGTTATGTTTAGAAGTCAAACTCCTTTGAAGACCGGGTCCTAAGATGATGTGCTTAGAAGCCATATTCTTGACATTGAGGTGCGGGTCTTGAACTGAGTTATTCAAGAGCCATAATCTTGACATTGAAGTCCGGGTTTTGAACTGTTGTGTTCAAAAGCCATTGTCTTTCTTACTCCCCCTTGATGTGTGGTGCTTGCAACACAGAATCAATTTTCTTCTTTGGTACCCACTGGTATTTGGGTCCAGAAATGTTAGTTGTTGTTCGTGTGGGGGTTATATAATAAGAACCATACCAGTAACTACTAAAATTTTTACTTACAAAATCATGTGCTCCACAATAAGAACAACATATTTTCTTCTGAGCAATCCTGATAAGATGATTAGTAGAATAAAATGTATCAAAATTACCAAAATTTTTACCTGTGCCTGCACTGTTCTTTTTGACATTGGATATGGATGCAGATGTTTGCCTTTCTTCTTCTCATCACCTGAAGAACCCTTTTCTCTCCATATATCTTTCCTTGAATTCTTTCCAAGAGATTTAACATAAAAGCGCGCTGAACCATCAACAGATTTGTTATAGAACAGATTAGATGGTCTGATCTGATTTGATTTGACAGTTTAAGATTTGACACTTTTGTTTTTCAAAACATTTTTCTCATTAATAGAACTAGAAGTTGTTTTGAAAGAACAAACTGATTCTGTTGAATTATCAACAAGTGATTGATCAATCACATCAGCTGTTATCTTTTCTGACATTTCAATGTTTGCAGCTTCTAAGTCTTTTATCTGTTTGGTCAAAATGTTTCTTTCATTTGAAAGTGTGTCAAATTTCTGTTTCAAATTAGACTTGGCCTTTTGTTCTTTTTGGATATCTGAAGATAGAACAGTAATTTTGGATTGGAGCATAGATATTTCAGACTTAAAATGTATGCGTTCTTGCTTAAAATCTTTTTCCAAGTTCTTGGTATTTTCAGATATTTCTTTAAAAATCCCAACATTTCTCTTTTCGTAATTTTTCTTTTCAAGATCAAAGACTTTTTTTGCTCTTTGAAAAGTTTTCTTTCTTTTTCGAGCAAGTCTTGTAAAGTAGAGATTTGTGAGGGAAGACCAGATATTTTTCCTTCAAGAACTTGTCTTTCTTTTGAAAAAGTGTCTCTTTCAGTTATAAGAATTTTCTCAAAATCAGACACATGTTTAGAAAGATTCCTGCATCTATGCTCCAAGTCCTTTTTCTCTTGGAGAGTTTTCTTAGAAATCTCAGACATCTGAAGAAAAGAAGATGTCTCCTATTTTGATTTTTCTTTATCTGCTTGGATGCTTTTAATCATCTAAGCATTCTCTAACACCGATATCTTCCTTTTAAGTTCAGTATTTGAACTTTCCAATGCAGATATATTTTCTTCGAAAGCCTTAAACTTGGTTTGAAGCTCAACTGATTTTGCTTGCAGATATGGGGTTTTCTGTTCAGGTGTCTTCATTTGGCTTTGAAGATTCATAATCTCTCTTTCTTTCTCTGTTATCTCTTTCTTCTTTTCATAAAGAATATCTGCAAAATTAGATCTATTTTTAGTACAATTTATACATTCAGGAGTTTTAATACAGTTGAACAATTTAAGTTGCAACTCCTGAATCCTTCTGAGATATTCTGAATTTTTCAATTTCAGGTCATTCCGTTCAGCTTCAATTACAGATATATCAAGCTTGTACAGTATCGACATCTTCAACCACCAACACTTAGACCGGCTCAAAGAAGGATTTCACGTGAGCAAGCACTGGCACAAAAAAAAAATTCCAGACTCTTTTTTTTTATACAGATATGGCGCAAACTAGAGGTTTGCGTGTTCAACGTGTGACGCACAATGAGAGTTTCGCGAGCAAGGGGTGGCGCAAACCCTGGTTTGCGCGATGGACGAGAGGCGCAAAGGAGCTTTGCGTTAGACTTGAGACGTTGAAGGCGCGAAGTCAGATTCTCGCGAGCTTTGAGAGACGCAAACCTTAGTTTGCGTGAGCAACGTGAAACGCAAAGTTGACTTCTCTTTAGACTTGGATGACGCAAACCCTGGTTTGCGTTATACGTGGATGCGCAAAGTCAGATTCTCTTGAGATGATTGTGACGCAAAGTTTAGATCTAGCGCAAAGTTCACGATCATACGAAAAACCTCTAAATCTGATATTTATAAATCGAAATTGATGAACATTCTTGTGCAATTGTGATCGAAAACAGATTTATAACATCTTTTAAACACAAACTTTGAACAAATTTCGCAAAAATCGATTTCCAATCGATCGAACAGATAGTTCGTTCGTATTTTTTTTTTCAAAAAACACAAAATTCTTCAAATTGATGATCAAAACTTGGAAATCTTGAAAAATAATATGAATCAAATATGTTCCATAACCAAAAACGAATCCAAAAACTCCATTTTACAATCAAATTGACCACAAATCAAATCAAATTTGATAAAATACAGAAAAACGAGTTTTTCTTGAAAAACCAAGAAAATCGATCAAGATTTTGATTTAAAACACAAATTCATATCCGAAATTCATTTCTCTCAATCCTCTCTCTGATTTGGATCAACTCTGATACCAATTGATAATCCCAAAATCTACCAAATCATAGAGAGAGAAAGTATAGACGTGAAAAGCTCTCAATGTATTGAATATGTGATCAAAGTGTTCCCAAAGTTACAAGCTTACAAGAGTCATATCCCTATTTATACCACAGGGAACATGGACACAGACAAGATAAACAGAATACTGACTAACCATATACAGACCTTGTTGACTTTACATGTTTGACTTTCTACATAAAATCTTGGATACAATATTTAGACTTAACACTTATTTTATTTATTTTGATATATTGGTATGTGTATAAAGTGTTGTTTTTATTTTTTTTATAGAAAAAAGACAAACAAATTGGTAAAAAGACTAAAATGACCATTGATTTAACGGAGTTAACAAAAACGTTAGTCAAAAAGACCATAAGCCAATGGCCAAGATAAATTGGATACCTCAAGGACCAAATCAATAATAAACATACCATAAGAACCCTAGTTAAAAAAAGAGTAAATTACATATTTGGTCCCTATGGTTATATCAAAATTTGGATTGGATCCCCCAAACGAATTAATTACATATGTCATCATTGTGGTTTTAGTTATGTTGCATATTTAGTCCCTCAAGCTAACTTTGTTTATTTAGAGCTGTTAAACTGAGGGGCATTTATGTCATTTAAGAAAACCCTCTTTAATATTTTTAATATACATTTCCCTTTAATTTGATAATAAGGCTCACATATCAAGAAACCCTTCCGCTTGTGTGATTACATCCAGGACCAAGACGTAATCCATCTTGTTCGTCTCTCTCCTCAACAATGACTTCTTCTAAAAGTCAACATATAAGAACAAACCAAATACGGGAAATTGGTTCCATCTATCAACAGAACCTAGTGGCTTTTAGGTTTTTTGTGTCTTATATATATATATATATATATATATATATATAGAGAGAGAGAGAGAGAGAGAGGTCAACATAGATGTCTTCCTCCCCCGTCAACCCATATAGGTTTAGCAAAAGGTAGACCAATTTTCTACGGACACCCTTCGTCTTCTCCGTCCCCCAAACAACCCTCCATTTTAAAACATGGGTCTTTTCTTTTAACGCATGAGAAGTAAATAAGATCCCGAGGTTTTTTTCCCAGAACACGGGTTTTTGGTTTTTCATCCAATGGTGAAGTAAGGGGGAGAGGTCCCTGTACTGTTGCAGGTTGTGGATTGGAGATGATGGAAAAAGATGTTGGGGATCGGAGATGATAGAAGTGTTGTCGGGTTCGGAGATGACGGACAAAAATGTTAGGATCCCTGGAATTGTGTTCATATGTTCATTCTCTGTTGCAAGGAATACCGGAGAGAAAACGTAAGATGGTTTTTTTATATATGTGTACATATTATAATAATAAATTGATATATAATAACATATTACGTATTAACTTATCTTTAATTTTTAAAAGAATATGAGAAAAAGAGTAAAAGTATTGAAATATCCATGACTTAACGACTCTAAAATAAACAGAATTAGGTTAAGGGACCCAATATGCTACAAAACTAAAACCACAGTGATGCTATTTGTAATTAAATCGTTTTGGGGACCCCAATCCAAATTTTAATATAACCGCAGGGACCAAATCTGTAATTTACTCTAAAAAAAATATCAAAACACAAATTCAGGGGTTGTTTGGCGGTTGCTGAATGGTTTAGTGCAAAATGATTAAATGGCCTGAATGATTAAGAGGTTTTTATGATATAATGTAAAATGAAATATGGTTGTTTGCTAATTATTCATAATGAAATCTAGGCGCTTAATGGTTAAGGGAGGACCAAGGTACAAAATCATTCAGAAGATTTTGAAACCATTAAGATGCAGCTCTTTTTTTTGCCAAACAAGATTTACCACTTAGAGATTCAGAGGTTGTCTCTTAATGAAACCATTAAGAGATAAACAAACAGCCCCTCACTCTGTCTTATACTAATATAGTATAGTATATATGTATTACAAAAATAAATGGGAAAAGTTCAATAAACCCAACAAACTATTTCATTTTGAATGATTAAGTCCCTAAACTAATTTTTTGAATGAAAATACCATTAAACTTTCTCATTTTGAATTATTAAGTCCCTGAACTATTTTTTTTTAATGAAAAAACCATTAAACTTTCTAATTTTGAATGAAAAAACCATTAAATTTTCCCATTTTGAATTATTAAGTCCCTTAATATTTTTTTCAATAAATTAAATCATCAAACTTCTAAAAAATGGTTACTTGCATCATTTTAACCCAAAAAAACTACCTGTAATCGGTTATCTTTTGATTCTTCCTCTTTTTATAGATAAAAAATAGATCAAAAAGAGGGAGATCGATAACAGGGGCAACAACGTGTTAGGCAATATGGAGAACGGACAATATGGAGAACGGACAACAAAATTAAAAAGTTAATTGGTTTTTTCGTTCGAAAAAATAGTTAAGTAACTTAATCATTTAAAATGAAATAGTTTATTGGATTTTTTTTGAAGTTTCCCAAAATAAATATTAGAAAGTGTCGGGAAGAAAGATTTTTTCATTAAATAAAACAAGTACTTATTTCGAAAAAAATTGCATGCAAAACACAAACCCTTGTTGTTTGGAGCAACGATGGTGCAACTCCCCATGCTGATCTCATAGAGACCTTACAAACACAAAATCGAAGCAATCATTTCAGTCATCAACCTCACACGAATCAATCGGCATTGATAGATTCTACAAAAACAAAAGGATGTTGCTAAGGCTACCCCCTTATGTCATCTCCCTCTCTCATACCCCATACCCCCTACGTAATCTATCTCTCTCACATTTTTTTTTTTAATTAATAGTTACACTTTTGGTCCTTAAACTCTTTTGATTGATTTACTTTATACCTTTTACTTTTTTAATTTTCATTTTACACCATCATCATATTAACATATATAATCGTATATTAACTAAAATATGTTTAAAAAAATACTTTTAATTTTAACAAATTACACCATTATAATCGTCTCTTCGATACCTTCGAAATGAACCAAATATTGAATATTTTTTAATTTAATTATTTTATTATATATTAAGATATGTCAAAAAATACGTTTAAAAATACTTTTTGGTATGGAGTATATTGCAATTGCATTTTTCACTCGACATGGTTCAACATTATTTGCATTGCAATTTCATTTCACTCGACAGGGTTCCAAGTCATTTTGCAAAACATGTGTTTGTTAGGGGTGTTCAAAAAAACCGGAAAATCGAGAAAATGAGTCGAACCGTTTAATATGAAACCGAGAAAAATCTGATAACCAAAAAAACCGATAAAAAAATCCGCTTCGGTTCGGTGCGGTTCGGTTCAACCAGTGACGGACGCGCAGGGACTTTTTCGACATGCCTTCATTTTTTTTTACCAACATTCAATATCGTCCGATGTGTTATTAGCCTAATTCCGCCGTTTTGAAGGACTTTTAAAGTTTTTCGAGGGATTTTAAGTTTTTTTATTGATTTCGAGAGACATTTTCAGGTTTTTTGGTTGATTTAAAAGTTTTTTTTTGGTTTTTGGTTGATTACGAGGTACGGTTGCACTTCTAAAATAATACGGTTGCACCTTCTAAAATGATAGGGTTGCACCTTCTAAAACGATACGGTTGCACCTTTCACAAACCTTAATTTTTTACATTGCGAGGGAGAAACAATACGGTGGCACGTGCCATCGTGGGCACCCCTAAAATAATACGGTTGCACCTTCTAAAATAATACGGTTGCACCTTCTAAAACGATACGGTTGCATCTTTCACAAACCTTAATATTTTACCTTGCGAGGGAGAAACAATACGGTGGCTCGTGCCATCGTGGGCACCCCTAAAATAATACGGTTGCACCTTCTAAAACGATACGGTTGCATCTTTCACAAAACTTAATTTTTTTACCTTGCGAGGGAGAAACAATACGGTGGCACGTTTAACCATATTCATCATATATTTTCTAAAATACGTTTAAAAAACACTCGTGACTATGCTGATTTAAAAAATTTCAATATTAGGCTCATTTCGAAGGTATTGACGAGACGATTATAATGGTGTAACTTGTTAAAATTAAAAATTACTTTTTTAACGTATATTAGTTAATATATGCATATATGTGTTAATGTAATAAAAATGTAAAATGTAAAATATAAAATCAAAAGGTATAAAGTAAATCAATCAAAAGAGTTCAGGGACTAAAATTGTAACTATAAATTAAAAAAAAAAGCAAACAAGTACAGTTGTGAGGGGGAAAGGGGGTATGGTTTCAGAAATTTTTTGCAGGGGGGTCGATTTAGAATTTCCCAAACAAAAATCTCATTGATTCACGTCGCAAACAAACTATACAGCTTTTCCATACACACAAAACCACAACGTAAATGTATCTCTTCTACAGAGGTTGGGGGATTTATCGAAATTGTTTCTAGGGTTTCAGAATCAGTAAATTCCAATGGCATTGTTGCGGAAATTGTTGTATAAGAAGCCGCCCGATGGACTTCTCGGGATCTTTGAAAGAATATACGGTAATTATTTAATACCTTTTCTCCATAAATGGAGTAATTAGTTTGATATGTATATGTGTAATATCATCATCCCTTTTTTATAAAGTTTTATCCTTTCATCATCACTTCACTTCTATCTAGGTTTTAGATGCTACTGTTAATTTGGGGATATGATGTTTTGGATAGTTGAATGCTGCCACAAATAGTTGTATCAATATTGATTTATCGTTAAACTTTACTTTTCAATGTAGTGTCTGGTCATGAACTTGTATTATTATGTTGAAGTGTGATAATTGGATGTTTCGAAGCTCTAGTGAAGACACTGAAAGAAATACTGCAGATAATTGCTTATTGGTCTCTAGACACATTAGAAACGAAAATTGAAAACATTAAGGCATGATTGTGTCGGGGAACAATCTCTAAATCATATGCTGTTCTATTATTTGAATACTTTCTTGTGGTTTTTCTGTGTTTTTCTGAACCAAGTGTGGTTATAATATCGTCTCTGTTAAAAATATATGTTGTTTCCCTTTCAATGTAATCCCAAAAAAATGAATTTTCAGCCAATCTACATAGGGTATTTGGTTTGGGCGGACAAGTAATTAAGTGATCTTGTTATCCATCCATCGCCCCATGCAGCTTTGTGATGGTACAATGTAATTGACTAGGAGGATGTGACATTGCCTATTTACGAGGGTTCATATTTTGTAATTTATATTCTCATGGTATATGCCATACTTCTGTATGTTCTTTCCCTTGTGGGAATGTAGATTAGATGCTAGCATATGGTGCAACTCCATGTTTTTAGTATGCGTCCAATTTCTTTGTAAGTGTGGATATATTCGAGATTAGAACTTGTTTGAGTTTGATATTTGATGATGCGCCCTTTTGGTGTATAGTCTTTGATTGTTGTTTCAGCACTGAATCTTGGGAACAAGAAGATTATAAAGTTTATGTGGGCAACATAATAAGTCAATTTAAGGAAAATTTTCCTGAATCATCAATCATGATTTTTAATTTTCGGGAAGGAGATACAGCGAGCAGAAGTTTGGGGGTTTTATCAACATGTAACATGACCAGACACTACATTGAAAAGTAAAGTTTAACGATAAATCAATATTGATACAACTATTTGTGGCAGCATTCAACTATCCAAAACATCATATCCCCAAATTAACAGTAGCATCTAAAACCTAGATAGAAGTGAAGTGATGATGAAAGGATAAAACTTTATAAAAAAAGGGATGATGATATTACACATATACATATCAAACTAATTACTCCATTTATGGAGAAAAGGTATTAAATAATTACCGTATATTCTTTCAAAGATCCCGAGAAGTCGATCTTGCGGCTTCTTATACAAAAATTTCCGCAACATTGCCATTGGAATTTACTGATTCTGAAACCCTAGAAACAATTTCGATAAATCCCCCAACCTCTGTAGAAGAGATACATTTACGTTGTGGTTTTGTGTGTATGGAAAAGCTGTATAGTTTGTTTGCGACGTGAATCAATGAGGTTTTTGTTTGGGAAATTCTAAATCGACCCCGTGCAAAAAATTTCTGAAACCATACCCCCTTTCCCCCTCACAACTGTAATTGTTTGCTTCTTTTTTTTAATTTATAGTTACAATTTTAGTCCCTGAACTCTTTTGATTGATTACTTTATACCTTTTGATTTTATATTTTACATTTTACATTTTTATTACATTAACACATATAAGCATATATTAACTAAAATACTATAAAAAGGTAATTTTTAATTTTAACAAGTTACACCATTATAATCGTCTCGTCAATACCTTCGAAATGAGCCCAATATTGAAATTTTTTAAATCAACATAGTCACGAGTATTTTTTTAAACGTATTTTAGATAATATATGATGAATATGGTTAAACGTGCCACCGTATTGTTTCTCCCTCGCAAGGTAAAAAAATTAAGGTTTGTGAAAGGTGCAACCGTGTCGTTTTAAAAGGTGCAACCGTATTATTTTAGAAGGTGCAACCGTATTATTTTAGGGGTGCCCACGATGGCACGTGCCACCGTATTGTTTCTCCCTCGCAAGGTAAAAAATTAAGGTTTGTGAAAGGTGCAACCATATCGTTTTAGAAGGTGCAACCGTATTATTTTAGAAGGTGCAACCGTATTATTTTAGAAGTGCAACGTACCTCGTAATCAACCAAAAAACCAAAAAAAAACTTTTAAATCAACCAAAAAACCTGAAAATGTATCTTGAAATCAACTAAAAATACCGAAAAAATCTCTCGAAATCAATAAAAAAACTTAAAATCCCTCGAAAAACTTTAAAAGTTCTTCAAAACGGCGGAATTAGGCTAATAACACATCAGACGATATTGAATGTTGGTAAAAAAAATGAAGGCATGTCGAAAAAGTCCGTGCGTCCGTCCCTGGTTGAACCGAACCGCACCAAACCGAACCGGATTTTTTATCGGATTTTTTGGTTATCGGATTTTTCGGTTTCAGATTAAACGGTTCGGCTCGTTTTCTCGATTTTCCGGTTTTTTTTAACACCCCTAACAAACACATGATTTGCAAAATGACTTGGAACCTGTCGAGGGAAAAATGAAATTGCAATGCAAATAACGTTGAACCATGTCGAGTGAAAAATGCAATTGCAATACACTCCATACCAAAACGTATTTTTAAACGTATTTTTTGACATATTTTAATATATAATAAAATAATTAAATTAAAAAATATTCAATATTGGGTTCATTTCGAAGGTATCGAAGAGACGATTATAATGGTGTAATTTGTTAAAATTAAAAGTATTTTTTTAAACATATTTTAGTTAATATACGATTATATGTGTTAATATGATGATGGTGTAAAATGAAAATTAAAAAAGTAAAAGGTATAAAGTAAATCAATCAAAAGAGTTTAAGGACCAAAAGTGTAACTATTAATTAAAAATAAAAAAAAAGATGTGTGAGATAGATTAACGTATGGGGTATGAGAGAGGGAGATGACATAAGGGGGTAGTCTTAGCAACACCCAAAAAAAAAGCAAACAAGTACAGTTGTGAGGGGTAAAGGGGGTATGGTTTCAGAAATTTTTTGCAGGGGGGTCGATTTAGAATTTCCCAAACAAAAACCTCTTTGATTCACGTCGCAAACAAACTATACAGCTTTTCCATACACACAAAACCACAACGTAAATGTATCTCTTCTACAGAGGTTGGGGGATTTATCGAAATTGTTTCTAGGGTTTCAGAATCAGTAAATTCCAATGGCATTGTTGCGGAAATTGTTGTATAAGAAGCCGCCCGATGGACTTCTCGGGATCTTTGAAAGAATATACGGTAATTATTTAATACCTTTTCTCCATAAATGGAGTAATTAGTTTGATATGTATATGTGTAATATCATCACCCCTTTTTTATAAACCTTTCTCCTTTCATCATCACTTCACTTCTATCTAGGTTTTAGATGCTACTGTTAATTTGGGGATATGATGTTTTGGATAGTTGAATGCTGCCACAAATAGTTGTATCAATATTGATTTATCGTTAAACTTTACTTTTCAATGTAGTGTCTGGTCATGAACTTGTATTATTATGTTGAAGTGTGATAATTGGATGTTTCGAAGCTCTAGTGAAGACACTGAAAGAAATACTGCAGATAATTGCTTATTGGTCTCTGGACACATTAGAAACGAAAACTGAAAACATTAAGGCATGATTGTGTCGGGGAACCATCTCTAAATCATATGCTGTTCTATTATTTGAATACTTTCTAGTGGTTTTTCTGTGTTTTTCTGAACCAAGTGTGGTTATAATATCGTCTCTGTTAAAAATATATGTTGTTTCCCTTTCAATGTAATCCCAAAAAAATGAATTTTCAGCCAATCTACATAGGGTATTTGGTTTGGGCGGACAAGTAATTAAGTGATCTTGTTATCCATCCAGCGCCCCATGCAGCTTTGTGATGCAACTTTGTGATGCAGCTTTGTGATGGTACAATGTAATGGACTAGGAGGATGTGACATTGCCTATTTACCAGGGTTCATATTTTGTAATTTATATTCTCATGGTATATGCCATACTTCTGTATGTTCTTTCCCTTGTGGGAATGTAGATTAGATGCTAGCATCTGGTGCAGCTCCATGTTTTTAGTATGCGTCCAATTTATTTGTAAGTGTGGATATATTCGAGATTAGAACTTGTTTGAGTTTGATATTTGATGATGCTCCCTTTTGGTGTATAGTCTTTGATTGTTGTTTCAGCACTGAAGCTTGGGAACAAGAAGATTATAAAGTTTATGTGGGCAACATAATAAGTCAGTTTAAGGAAAATTTCCCTGAATCATCAATCATGATTTTTAATTTTCGGGAAGGAGATACAGCGAGCAGGATTGCCTCTGTTTTGTCGAAATATGATATTACTATAATGGACTATCCTCGACACTATGAAGGTTTCCCATTGCTCTCATTGGAGGTGATCCACCATTTTCTAAAATCGAGCGAAAGCTGGCTCTCACTTGGACAACAAAATGTTCTTATAATGCATTCGGAGGTTGGTGGTTGGCCGGTTTTGGCTTTCATGATGGCTGCTCTCTTGCTTTACAGAAAACATTGCACTGGTGAATTCAAGACCCTGGACATGGTTCATAAGCAGGCTCCTCGTGATATGTTACCCATAATGTCATCTCTGAATCCTGTACCTTCTCAGTTGAGGTACTTGCAGTATGTGTCAAGGAGGACTGCTGAGACAGAATGGCCTCCAGCGGATAGGGCACTCACTTTGGATTGCGTAATAATCAGAATGATTCCTGATTTTGATGGAAAAGGGGGTTGCTGCCCTATATTCAGGATTTACGGACGGGATCCTTTGTTACATGTTGATAAAACCCCCAAACTTCTGTTCTCAACCCCAAGGAGGAGTAAGAATGTCCGATACTACAATCAAGTAAGTTGTCCTATCTTCATTATAGCATGCAGTGGTCAACATAAATTATCTTATTGCCAGCTCTAAGAAGTGGAAGTGATTTCTTTGTCTTCATGCCCTTGTTATGTTTCCAGAGCTATATTCTAAAAGATCATCGGTGACACTAATAAGATTCATCTGTGTTTGCTTCTTACATCTTCATCGTGTTTGTAGTTGTCATCTTGATTCAGTCTAATGTTGTTGCACTAGACATTCTCAATCCTCCAAGTTTAGCATACTTTGATGATTTATTTAATGGCACACCTTTTAATACAAAGGTTTGCAAACCAAACTTGCCTCAGATTCGTGCATCATGTAATGTGGATAAAACATATACAGTATTGCAAGGGCTACTCCTTTGTGAGGTTTGGTCCCCTGCAAACGGCCTAAGTGTACAACTTTGATTTTGCAAACGGTGATGCTCTTTGTGCTTTGGTTGTTGCACCCTAGGGTATGGCGATAACTTTTAAATTGTTATGGTAAATGTTTAAGAATGTGCTATTCTTATATATATAAAAAACTGAAGAACTTTGATTGAGGAACAAATAGACTTGATAAACATTTCTCAGTAGTTTGATATATTATGTGCAAGTAGACGGACCAGTATCAAAATGACCATTTTTTATGCATCTTAACAACCCTTTACTGACCTGACAAATACACGAGCATAGTCTTCATCTTCCGAGCATCAAGGCTGTTATTATACATCAAATGGACTCTTTGTTCATAGTGAAGAGTATTACTTAGATCTATTCTAAACAAAATAAGGGGAAGAATTTGCATGTTGAAGCTGCAGAATATTTTTTGACTTATGATATGTTCACCTGAATCTGCTACATGTATCTTGTCAGTTTTTTTTTTTCTTTTAATAGTTCAGCAAGAACGGACATTTTCTTCTACACGTTCACATGCATGTTATATTCCCACCTTTGGTATGTTCATCAATTTCGACCTAATACATTGCAGGCAGAAAGTGAACTGGTTAAAATTGATATTAATTGTCATATTCAAGGTGACATTGTGCTGGAGTGTATTAGCTTACATGATGACACAGGGCCTGAAAAGATGATGTATCGTGCCATGTTCAACACAGCATTTATCAAATCAAATATGCTGATGCTTAATCGTGATGAAATTGACTTATATTGGGATGCTAAGGATCAATTTCCTAAGGACTTCAGAGCTGAGGTATTTTTCTTGACGTACCGACGTAGTTGTTAACTTGTTTTTATAGCATACCTCCCAACATAAGCTTTCATATTCGTTTTCATGCATACTTACGTACTATATATTTATATCTAAGTGATTTTTATCGGATGAAGCTTCTTTTCTCCGAAATGGACGCCGCAGCTTCTATGGTTCCTGTAGATTTGTCTTGTTTTGAGGAGGAGGGGCTCCCAATGGAAGCATTTGCTAAAGTTCAAGAAATGTTTAGCAGTGTGGATTGGCTTGTTCCTAAAAGTGATGCTGCTTTGAATAGGCTCCAGCAGATGGCTTTGTCAGATATCGTCCATGAAATGTTGGAGACTAGTTTACATCAAACAACTGAAGCTAGCAATTTACTTCAAACGCTTCCAAAAAGGAATGAGGATAAATCATCAGAAAACAAGTTAAAGAGATCTGGCACAGAAGCTGCTATGCACAAGGCAGAGGGCCAAACTGTTGGACCTAGAAGTGTTTCACTTCCCAGACAATTACCATCGTCAACACGATCACCTGCTCAATTACAAGCATCCTTTCATGGTACAAAATCTTTCTCCATGCCACCTCATATAATTTTCACATGTCCACATCCTTCTGTTTCTGAAAAGCTCCTGCGTGAAAGTGCAACATCTTCATCGGCTCCTCCTATCCCACCTTCCGGTCAACAAACTACAGGTGGTAACATTGCGCCTCCTCCACCCCCACCTCCTCCAGCGAAGAAGACAAGTGATGTACCTGGACCTCCTCAACCCCCTCCGCCTCCCGGTACTGGGAGTGGACCTCCTGCCCCACCAGCACCACCAGCACCTCCATCAGCACCACCTCCCCCACCTCCTAAATCGCGTGCCACACCTCCACCCCCTCCTCCAGCCGCAGCTGCTAATGGAAATGTGAAAGGAGGTGCTGCTCCACCTCCACCACCATCTCTTTCAAAAGGACCCAATGTGTCTGCTCCATCTCCCCCGCCTCCTGCATCTAAGGGGCGTACACTATCAAGGACAACTGCTGTGAAGAGTCAACCAGCAAAGAAGTTGAAGCCTTTGCATTGGTTAAAGTTAAATAAAGCAGCACAAGGAAGCTTGTGGGCTGAAGCCCAAAAATCTGGTGAAGCTGCAAGGTGGTTCTTTTTTTCTTGAAGGAGGATGACATCTCATACTAAGTTTTGCTTTTTTAATGTTCTCCATTTTCTTATGGTTCATGTGCATTAGGGCGCCGGAGATTGATATGTCGGAACTTGAACATCTCTTCTCAGCAGCAAACCCAAATTCCGACAAGGCCAAAGCAAAATCCAAAGCAACGAATAAACCCGAAAAAGTACAGCTGGTAAAATAATTTTCCTTCTCACTTTCATGCACTGAACATTTTTAAGAACCTTCTAGCTATGCTCACGGTTGAGGTTGGTAATTACTTGGGTTATTGTTTATTTGTTTGCTCTCAAGATTTCCACATTTACCTGTAATATCATTAAAGTCCAATGATGATAATGTTATTCTGTCTAAAAGAATTTTTGTTCAAGGTGCGATAAAGTGGCAAACGGAATGAGTTCAAAACATCTTTGAATGCAACATTGATTGATGTTTCACACTTATTGCAGATTGAGCATAGGCGGGCATATAACTGTGAGATCATGCTTTCAAAGGTGAAGACACCATTGCCTGAACTGATGGTAAGCTCAAAATATTTTTCATCTCATTTAGGATTACTATTAAATACAAGAATATGCTGATCAACATGAAAAAGGTGATTAGATTTCTATTATACTTTTATGTGTTTTCCAAGTTACCCGTACTCTTCTTCTCAATACTTACCAAACACAAACCTATTTAGCCCGTCTCTTTTATGTTATTTTCTATGTAGAATTCATCAAAAAGATAAAAGAAAAACTAAACACATGATAAATATCGTTAGACAAAAAATACATACAAAAACACAGGAGATTCTCATAAGTTGATGAAGTAGTTCATTCTTTATGTTCACAATCTCTCTTAAGCATGAAAAATACTAACTTTTATGAAGTAGAGCCAAGGAAATCCAATTAACCGAATATTTGAGAGCCAAAAAATTATGTTAGTGTGTTCAGTTAGTAGTATAAACCTTATCACTTTGTTGAAGGGGAAGGGGAATGGGAAGGGGAAGGAGGGAGAGGGGGGGGGGGGGTCGGAAGAGAAAATTGTTGGTTGGCATCCAAATTGATAACACTCTTGATTTTGTGCAGCAGTGATCTTAACATACCATTATTCTGCATTCATGTGAGATGGGTTGAGTATGTGAACCACTAATGTATGTTGGAGGGAGTGAACCATTTTACCAGGTATCCTAGTAATTCGGGAGGGAAGGAACTACCACCAATTGCTTTAGTAGGTGTAGGTTTGGCCAGAAGCAAACAAACCATTATGTTTTTAATTAGCTCTACTCGAGGAAATCTTTGGTACTTTCTTTTACCCAGTGCCTTAATAATTTTCGAGTAAGCTAGCCACTAAATTCAGTATATGTTCTTTTTAATAGTCAAGAACCATATAGTTTTCCCCTGTAAATATATTATTACTCATATGGATAATCCTTCAAGAGCTGAAACATTCCTTTTTGCATCATCCACTATATGCTGTATATCATCTTGTTCAGGTCAAACCTATTGAAATATTCTCGGGGTTTTAGTAACTTTCTCTTGAAGTTCTAGGAAAGACCATTGAATATCTATTATCAAAGCTTTTTCATGTAAAAATGTATTTCTATATTAGATGTAGAATTTATTTCCATTATGACATACTCCGAATATGTGCTCATTTCATCTTGCAGTTCTTAAGCGTATGTTTAATTCCTAATTTAGGTTGTCTAATAAAAACTTTTAATGCTTTAGTTGTGAAACTTAACAGGATTATGTCCTGGCTTTGGATGATTCAGCAATGGATGTTGATCAGGTGGATAACCTTATAAAGTTCTGTCCTACCAAGGAGGAGATGGAGCTGATTAAGGTGTAATGTTAGTTGCGCCATTTATCAGGGTCAATGACAGAAAAAACCCTAAAGTTTGGTAGTAGCGGTGGCAGTTAAAAGCTTTATTTGCTGAAAACTGAATTTTGACATTTGATTCTGTTGCAAAGTCACACGAATCAACTGCCAAAGAACCCCCTAAAAGTCTAAAAGAAGTAGTCAAGTGCATCGCACATCTCTCCTTTTTACGATGTTTTCAGCACTTCAAGTTCTTAAAGTTGTTTTCAGATTAAGAATAATTCATGTTAAATGTCTATAATTACATAGATGAGGAAGTATGAACGGTCATGTGTAGTCCACATGCTTAATTTTGCGAGTTTCTCATTGATGCATGTCAAGTTACAAGGTTTAATTTGCAGCAATGAGAAGTTAAATTTAAATTACAACTGTCCAGACCTCGGGATCTTTTCTGCCATTAACCATTTAACCAGTTTAGTATTGACTATTAAGGTTACATGTTGTCAAAATCAAGCTAGTTTGTGTCTCTTGTTCTATATTTGTTTCGAGATTTGTGGTCCATTGACTTATGTATCCACACCTTTTGTTCGTAGTATAACTAGCATATTTTTTATGCTTAGGGGTATAAAGGAGAGGTGGATAAATTGGGCAAATGTGAACAGGTATGTAGTACCCACTCAGGCCTTATATCATCAGTATGTTGATGAAGTTGGGGACCACCAATTTGAAAATATGTTCACGATTCAACTCAATCATATGGATTTATTTCTGATTTCTCCTAACAGTTCTTCTTGGAGCTAATGAGAGTTCCACGTTCAGAAGCTAAGCTCAGAGTTTTCTCTTATAAGTTACAGTTTAGTACACAGGTCGGAAGATATTATTACATGCATTTCCTGCTTCTTATAAGTACTGGATTTTAACTTGGTGTTCTTTTTGCAATTTAGGTTTCAGATCTTAGGACGAGCCTAAATGATGTATATTTGTCAGTAGAACAGGCAAGTTATCTGTTACTTTAATCTTGCAATTAGTCACTGACAATTTAATTGGATGAAATTTTACTTTTTTCATGTATGTTGATGGTGCTTATATCAGATCAGGAGTTCTGTGAAGTTGAGGAGGGTCATGCAGACAATTCTCTCTCTTGGCAATGCTTTGAACCAGGGAACTGCAAGAGGTGAGTTATTAGCCGACTTTTTAAGTATGTTGGCCTCCTAACAATTATGTGCAGAACCAGTTATCTTCAGTTGTTCTTAGCTCAATAATTCAATGGTCTTAGCTCAATAATTCAATGGTCGCATTACGTTAGACGTGCTTGTGATCCCTTACAGTTGCGAAGTAGCTGTTCTTCCCATCTTTTCTATTTATTGTACTTAATCTAATAATTTCACAGGTTTATGGTTTTTCTTCTGTTTCTCGAATACCGTTCGCCAAATGAGTTGAAGAGAACTCTCTTTTATTTTAGCTCATATCACCTGATTATAAGAGCAGCCCAATACCAAAGATTGCTATCCAGCTTGGCAACATTAACTTCAAAACCAGTACACTTAACTCTATGCATGCATTTGAACTGTGTGTAGTTTTGTCTTAACAATGCTGTTAAGTTTGATCTCGATATAGTTAATCAATTAGCTTCATAAACAATTCACACTTAGATTAGCAACTGGAGTTGGTAATGATTATGAGAATGTCTTTGCTTGTAGCAAGTGTATTTAGTCACTCAAATTAATGTAGATGTCGTAACTTTTGACTAGATCTCAGGGACAAGGTTTACGTGATTTACTGTTATTATATATCGAGTTTCTCTTTTCTCAAGCCGGGGTCTATTTGGAAACTGCCTCTAGACCCATCAGCTCATCTGTTGCGTCTCCATCGTGTGGGACCTGGCAACTGTGACCATGGCAACATGCCAAAGTCGAATACATGACTCTTGGTGGGTTTGGTGTCACCCTTTTAAACACTGACACTCCACCTTGATACCAAATCCACAAACGTATCAACCAAGTTAAGATCATGAAGATGAGATAGGTAACACTACGACTCACATCCTAACGAGTCGGCATGGCCATCACCCGTCAACATGCAAATCCAAAAGAATATGCCATACCTCGAACCCAACCAAGACCAATTCTCAACTCAACCAAATACAATGCTCCACAACAATCCACCCCCACCATTTTGTGGCACTAATACTTGAGCAACTGGATGAGCTTCGAGCAATGCTCGAACTTTGCAGGAGTCGATGAGCTTGAACTTTGAGAGTAATATTACTTTATCTTCATGCATAGCTACAAGAAGAGATTATCTTACGTGTATGTGCTTTGTCCTTGAGTTGAAGGTCAAATTCTTAGCAAGGTGAATTGCACTCTCGCTGTCGCAGTCACTACCACCGTATCTTGGACAAAATCCTGATCACTCTTCAAGTATAGAGCCTCCTTTGCCGCCTTTACTGCAGTAATGAGCTTTGTCTCCATAGTAGACAATGTTACTAACTCTGCAACCTCGCCCACCAACTGACAGTTGTTCCACAAATTTGAACACGTACCCCGAGATGATTTACACTTGTTCTGTCCCCTGCATAATCTGAGGCACAGTAACCGATTAAATTGCCCTCACTCTGATTTTCTAGAATATTAGGCCTTGTGTGAAGTTCTCTTCAGATACCCAAAATTGTCTTTATGGCTTCTCAATGCGCTATACTAGGGTTTAACATGTGCTTTCTATCGATGCCAACTGCTTGAGTTAAATTTGGGCTTGTGCAGACCATGACATACATCAAACTGCCCACAACACTAGCGTATGGTATCTTGCTCACATCTAACTGTTGCAGCTCCAAACCGTTCAATGCAACGATCGACAACAAGATCCGAATGGACGTGTGTCGCACAACGGGGGACAAATATATTATCATACTCAATCCCATTTCTCTATGAAGACCCTTTGGCAACAAGTCTGGCCTTATACGTTTCATCATCATTGACTTATGAATACCATTTGCAACCTATCGAGCGGTTCTCGATGGTGGCACCAACATCCAAGTCTCATTCTTGGCCAAATAATGCATCTCTTCTTGTATGACATTCTTCCACAAGGAGCTATCACGTACTCATAGCCTCCTTAAAATCAATGGGTTCTTCATGAACAACATTCAATGCGTAATCAAGTTGTTCATCGAAGCTCAAGTTTGCATAATCCCATTCTCTGAGTCTATTAGACATGCGCTGAGTGCGTTGGTCCGCACTAACCGACTCTACACCACTGTTCATATTTACCGGAGCTCCACCTTGATTGGAGAATAGTATATGACACTGAACTATATTCAATCACGGTTTTTGGTTGTGGTTGTCTGATGGGGACTGAAGATATCAGAGGAGTCACATACTTATATTCAATGTGCTCTGAAGCCTCTGGATTGTAGCCTTCACCATTTGGACCATTGTGCCGTAAAGAAGTGTAACACGTAACATGAGGGAATAATCTTCTTTGTCTCTAGCACCCAAATTTTGTAGCCTTTGGCTCCTTTTGGATAACCTGGCAAAATTCCACGGATTGCACGCAGATCTAGTTTGGCTTTTCTCGTCTGATGCGTGAACATGGGAGAACCTAATATTTGAAGTATGTTAAACTGACTCTCCTGTTACCCCTCTATTCCGGAATTTTCCCATCAATGACGATCACGAGATTCTGTTTATGATGGGTAGGCAGATGAGAAGGGACTGGACTGACCTGGACACAATTGGACTCGACAGGACTGTATGGGCATGAGTGAGGTAGGCGGGTGAAAGAACTGTGGAATGTTTTACGGTATTACTTTGACATAGGTAGTTTACTAATTACTAATTTTGACCCATATCCCTAATTTTTGTCCCACTCGGTCGGTCCTATGTTGTCTAGTCTATTGTCGTGTCAAACGTGGGACAAGTTCTTTTTGTTGTCCCGTCTTGTTTCACGCACCAAAAGCACCTAATGTGAGCACTAGTGGCCAATGTCTCTGCTTAGATCCCCTTTTCTCGCTTTCTCCAACAACATTTTGTTCATATTCTACAAAACACCATTTGATTTAAGGTCTCGAAGTGCGGTGAAATGTCACTGCTGAATACCTTTTGATGAGCAATAATTGAGGAACTCAGTATCTTTGTATTCACCGCCATTACCGATATGAGCACCTTTAGTTTCTGTCCTATTTAACGCTCCATGAGAGCTAACCAAATCTTGAATTTTTCGAAGGACTTAGAATTGTGTTTCATGATGTATACCCACACACCTTAATCATCTATGGAGGAAATAAAAAAATGGCACCATCGAGAGATGAGATGGAAGTCTACCCCCAAACATCTGTTTACACGTAATCAAGTACTCCCTTGGATATATGCTTTCTAGCACCAAAGGATACCCGAGTCTGCTTGCCCTACACACAATTAGATTCAAGGTCATTAAGCTTTGTACATGTGAGCTCTTCCTCTGGTTGAAAATCTAGGAAGTTAATTGCGTGCTATAGCGGCGCTATTGTGGTTAGCAGAGTGGTATACTGAGTAGTAGTGTGTAAATCGCGGTGCATTATAGCGTTACCGCAAATAGCGGCCGTAATTACCTCTAAGGACTACATGTTGGACCCCAAATAGCGGCCGAGATTACCGAATTTTCTTTTGGGCGTAGTTTTGAATTTTTTTAGTTACATTTGAACGGGTTCCATTTTGGGTGGGTTTATGTTTTTTGTGGGTTATTTAGACACTAAGTTGCCCTATCAACAAGTAACAATTATATCAACAAAAGCAACGGTTAGGTCAAACTTTGGTCATCCATTCCAAAGTCCAAACAGGTTCTATTTTGGGTGGGCTTCTGTTTTGTATGGGTTATTTAGACTCTTAGTTGGCCTATCAACAAAGTAAAACTTATATCGACAAAAGCAATGATAGGTCAAGCTTTGGTCATCGATTCCGAAGTCCAAATTGGTTCTTCTTGATTCCATGATTCCACGGTTGGCAAAACGATTCAAGATTCCACGATTCCTACTCATCAGAGTTGATTCCTGTTCGGTTCCTCCTCACATATTCGATTGTGCATCTTCGATTCCTTCTATTGCTTATCTTGATATGTATTAGGCATACAATATATAAGGTTATATATATACCTATATATATTCGTATTTATTTTTTGAACCTAATTTTTTTACCGCTTTACCAACGCGATAACCGCGATCTCAAATCACGGTCTCGATCGTGTTTTTCGTAATCGACCCCATTAACTGCTTAGCTATAAATTCTTCTCTGAAGTATATGACCGAGGCGTAGATGCCATAAATGAGCAACTACCAACTTCTTCGAGCTATTTGCTTCCACACAAGCTTTCCTCATCATTGTTTGCCCCTTCACGATGTACAAGTTATTTGCTGTTAACTTCCCCTTCAGATCAATGATCACCATGGTGATTCTCACTCCATTTCAACATGGAGTTAAGATCACCATGGTGATTCTCACTCCATCATCAACAAATGTGGTCTTGCAACCATGATTTTCAAATTGACCTACCGAGAGAAATGATGTTGAAATAGTGTGAACATACCCCACGCCTGTAATCGTGAAATCGTTCCGTTGAACATCTTCATCCGGATTGATCCAACATCCATCGCCTTAAGGCGATGCCAAATTATCTCCCATCAAGATGTTGCTCCCTTCCCTAGCCTCAAAGGTCGAACATGAGCCTCCATCCGGTGTCATATGGAACGACGTGCCCGATTCCAACACCTACTAGCGATCAAATTAATGTAAACTCTTATTTGCACACAAGATGTTAATCGCAAGCCATGAAACACCGTCACCATCCTCCTTTTTGATCCTAGGACAATCTTTGACCCAAATGGTCCGATCGCTTGCAATAATTTCATTTCCCTCTCTTCTTTGACTTACACCTCACATATGGCTTTCTTGAAATAGAAGGCCCTCTAGGCTTTTCTCTTCTTTTCGCATCACCCACACCTCACTCACCGAATAGCCTTTGACTACTACCGGCACTCGTGCTCTCATTACCCAACACCTTAATATGCTTTCTGATATCTTCAATGAGAATAGATATCTTAACATCGTTCAATATAATGGTATCCCTCCCATAGATCATGTTAAAGATAGCAATAAGATCATTGCCATATGCTCTTCCTCCTGTTTCACTTCTGATGCTTTCATATTCATGATCAAATCATCAAAATATGTCATATGTTCTTGAACTGTTGTCCCCTTTTTCATGTTGATAGTGTAGAATATCTTCATCAAGATCAACCGGTTTGTGAGAGACTTCTTTGAGTAAAGTTCTTCAACATTTTCCTACATACCATGTAGGAAAATAACCACCACAATACGAACAATAAAATAACCACCACAAATGTGTGTCTAAAAGATGACAAGCAAAAAGAACAATAACCACCACAATACGATGCAAAGAAGAGCTACTGACGAAAACAATAACAACATGAGGATTTAGCGTGGTTCCACTATCGCCGAGGTAGTGTACATCCACAGAGGAGAGATGGTGGTTCACATATTATTACCTAAAGAGAATACAGTAAGTGATTATGAATTACAAGCTCCAAATGTTTCCATTTGATGAAATGTAACCCTAAGAACTCTCCCTTACTTTTTCTCTCAAGTATTAAATGTAGGAGGATAAAAGCATAAAGATTAAATGACCAAAGCCCTAGTTATTTAATACCTCTAATCCGTACACGACCTAGTTACGTACCGTAGGTCACCTGGCAAGGTCGCCCATGTCCTAAACTCCAGCCGCTCTTGCTGCTCAGGCACTACGGAAAGCATCAGGAGGTCTACGCAATGTGGCCATCTCACATCCCAGGTCCCATTCGACTTGGCCACCTCGCAAAATGGGTACTTTAGTTCATCCGTTGCTTCTCGATCCTGTGCGACCTGGTAGCCGTGACCATGGCAACATGCCAAGGTCGCATACACTCTTGGTGGGTTTGGTTTCACCCCTTTAAACCATGACACTGGACCACTAGCTTGGACTGCGACAATTGTGTTTTTGGACTAACTTGATTTTGGTTTTAGGTGCTGCTGTTGGGTTCAAATTGGATAGCCTCCTGAAGCTTAACGAAACACGTGCCAGGAACAACAAAATGACTCTGATGCATTATCTTTGTAAGGTAGATTTTTTTGTTTATTTATGTTTTTTTGCAATAAATATATGTCCCTTGCCATCTAGTTTATCACATAAAGTTGGTGTCATCTGTTGGTACGTGCGAGTGCACCGAGTGGTGTCATCTGATGGAAAATAACATATTAGAGATCTATATCCTCAAACCATGGGAACGACCTCTGTCCTTACTCTGGAGAACCCAAGGCCATGGCTAATTAACATGTATAAATGATGAGAGGTACTTTAGGTCATGTCAGTTCAGTTGGTGGTTGCTTCTCAACTCTTTATTTTGTTAAGAGGGAGAAATCGTTCTTTTACTTTAGTTCATGGTATCTCTACTGGATATCTTAGGTGCTTGCAGACAAACTACCGGAACTCCTAGATTTTTCCAAGGAACTTGGCAGTTTGGAACCTGCATCAAAGGTAATCTTGGTGGAATTCACATTTTTTCAATGAAAGTTACGTGAGTTTCATTTTTGTTGATTGCATTAATCATTTTATTCCAGATACAACTAAAAATCTTGGCAGAAGAAATGCAAGCTATCACCAAAGGACTGGAGAAAGTAGTCCATGAAAAGAAATTGTGTAAAAAAGATGGACATGTGTCTAAACGTTTCCGCAAGGTAAGCACATAAGGTTAACAAGAGTTGTAATCTAGTTATTATAGTAACTGATTATATTTTGATGAACACAGCTCACAGGCTTTGTGTTTCATCTAAGATGCAAAGTATTTAGGAGGAAGTTGTCTGATAGTTGCAATGATAAGGAAGATGATTGAATATGTATCATAATGTTATATCTCCTTTCATACTTTATACTGAAGCGTAACTGGCTTATTTTGGTTTTCCATGGTCAGTCGCTGAAAAAATTTCTTGCTTCCGCGGAAGGTGAAGTGAAGTCCCTGGCCTCACTGTACTCTGGGGTGGTATGTATAAAAAATTCTTGTACATACAAAGGCTGTTATAACTTATCAACATTGTCGTAAAGCTGCACTGTTTTTATAGGGTAAAAGTGTGGATGCTTTGATTCTTTACTTTGGAGAAGATCCTGCTCGGTGCCCATATGAACAAGGTAATCATCCAAAAGACTGAAATGTTAATATCTACATTTCTATTGGCATCTTAATGTGCTTCCTTTCACCTCTAAGTTAGGTATGTTAATTATTATGGAATTGCACATTGAATCGAGGCTTAGACTTATGGAACCTCAGTGTCAACCTTTTAAGGTGTAGGTTGAAGTGCTTACACTATTCATTGCAGTTGTTGGAACTGCTATATATTAATCACACTTCTAAGCACCACTTGGATGCTGATTTTATGTTACAAAGCTTAAAAAGGAAAAAAAGAAAGGGGAAAGAGGGAGGGGTTGGATTCCAAGGCAAAAACTGGAAGGGCATTTAACATGAGCTATGATCATTACATGAGTTCCATTGTGACAGTCGGAAGCTGTGATGGAGGTATGTCCTTTGATGAGGTCAACAGAGGATTCCTGTCAATTTGTAGGCAGTCTGACATGCTCCAAGTCCCTGTGATATAGATTCTGGTTTCAAACACCCTTATTTGTCCCTAAACAAAACTCAACTAGCTTTACTACAAGTCTCCTCCACAGAGGAAGGTGCAGGATAGAAGGAGATGTATCCAACTACAATGGGTAATCTGACTGATGGACTGCTCTGGTATAGTCCTTGACACATCTATAAACCCAAAATATCCTTCTTACCCAGAAAATTGGGCATGAAAGAAAAAGAACATCAATTATGAATAGATACAAATGCGTTATCATCTGCCTTTTGATGCTTCACTAAAACTGCTGCTATAGATTATCAGGTCAAATTGTTGTGCAATGCGTCTTTGTCTAGCACACAAGTGGGCTCAATATTGATATCGTTCTTTAAAGTTCTTCATCCATAATTCTATGCATGTTTCGTATCACATGCAGAAAGCACAATTGACCGGAGTTCAAGTTGCATTGTCAAAATGGAAGAGCATTCAACTTGTTAGATAAGTAATGCTCCATTCCAAAATAACAGACTGCACATTCAACTTTTTGATGGTGAAACTTTTCTTTTCAAGTTCAAAATTAATCTGAAATTTCTTAAGCTTTGAGAAACAACCTGATGAAAACCAACCTGCATAAACAGTTCTATATATGAGAAAACCTAGTTCAAAGATATCCAAATGTTCGGTAGGGGAGGGTTCAAGGGAGAATGGTCAAAAGGTCGAGAATGTGAGAATACGAAAAAAACAGATGAAAAAGTATATTAAAAAGGCACCATATTTATAGAAGTAGGATTCTAGGAGACATCCTTTTTTATCTGGAAACAAATAAATTGCTTCAACCTTCAAATGCTGAAACAGTTGCTAGTTGAGTCACTAGAGAGAAACATATACTTCTTTAGATACCCAAACATTTAGACGTTAATCTACTTACTAACCAGAGAAAAAGCATGCATTTCTTACTTTGTAACATAATACAGTGCAACGTATAAAGGACCTACTTTCCTGATATTATCTTCAGGTGATCACAGTCCATTTCCACTTCCTCTAAGAAATTCCATGTTATGATATTCTTTTCAGTTGTTTCAACTTTGCTTCTCTTTGTGAGAATGTTTAATCAAGCCCATGAAGAAAACTGCAAGCAAATAGAGGCGGAGAAGAAGAAGGCACAGAAGGAAGCTGAACAAGAAAGGAAGGAACATGAAAGGTTGAAACTACAGAAGGAAGCTGAAAAAGAAAAGAAGGAAACTACAAGTGGTAAGGTCGGGCCTCCTCCTGCGAACAAGTATAAGATTTTGGAATGTTTCGGATGTTTGGGATGTTTAGACTTTATGTTTGAACTTATTTTGTACGTAACCCAATATAGGAAGGGTTAGCGTTGGGTTATTATTTGCATTTAAACTTGTAAGTCTTCTGTTGTGACACGGTTTTATTAGCCGTTATATTTTTTGTATTATCTATATATTAACGTGACACAATTCATTTGAATTGTAAAAATGAGGGTGTTACATAAGCAATTATTACTGTAATTAATCAAGAATTGGTTGTTTAAAGATATTAGCATAACTTCCTTATTTGTCTCATTTTTTTTCAAATATAATTTTATCAATAAACAAACACCCAATTTGTTTCTCTTTGATGCTAATCACCACCGATTTTCATAACCAGGAAAAAGAAAGGCTTCATTCTAACGGATGACTTTTGCCATAAAACCCAAGGATGTGACGATGTTCGTAGTGGTGTTTACAACGATAGATGTAGTTTTAATTTTGATGGGTGACTTGGTGTTTACTGTGGTGTTCACAATGGTAGGTCGAGTTTTAGTTTTATGAGTTACTTAGTGTCCATAGTGGATGCACAAGGTTCAAAATGTTTTCACAAAATGATAGGTCTATTTTTAAGTTTTGATTGTTATTTGGGGTTCACGTGTGTTCACAATTGTTCACTCGTTTTCATGAGTTTATAGGTGGAGATGATACCAAGAGTCTAGTGAATGAACATGTTCACCTTGTGTTCACAATTATTCACATGTTTTTATGGGCTTTGTGTTGTGTGTATGTGTATGTTACATTGATAACTGAAGAGGAAAAATAAGATAAGAGTGACCAGGGAGGCAAGAGTTAAAAGGAGAGAGAAGATTGTTAAGAGGACAAATGAGTTAATAATCCATCAATTGGCATTTCATTTAAATATAATTGGTTTTATTTATATAAAAAACAAAAACGAAAAAACCCTATTTATTAGTAGCCTCGATTTATATTGTTTAGTGGTATAAATTATATTATCAAATATGTATTTCGTCAATGGACCTGTTCATCAATATATATCTAATATGTATGCAAACATATATGCATTGATGCATATACTCATTTAAATTTATTAGTGTATATGTATCAATGAATATAGAAGTTCTCACGATTTTCGAATGTTTTATGGTTCTCACATGAACAACCCAGTATATATACATATCACACTCTCATCATTCCTCTGAAATAGATCACCCACTGAAATCATATATCACACAGTCTCATTTTCATCGTTAAACTAGATTACAAGATGAAATCCTTCCTCACCCTCATCCCTAAACAAGAAATTAAAATAAGGGATGAGAATGAAATCCGTTCTTCGAGGGGACATGACAAGACAGAACGGGACAAAACTCACTATCCCATGTTTGGCATGACATTGGATAGGACAAAAACTCACTCTCCCACGTTTTGTATGACATGAGACAGGGACAAGGACTAGGACCGAGTGGGAAAGGATGAGACAAAAATGGCTTTTTCTTCTTCCACCAAAATAAGTGAAACAACATGGGACAAGATCAAGAGAGAAACTAAAAAATTACTGATCTACCCTCATCTGATATATATGATCTACCCTCATATGATATATAAACCTAACATGTTATTTGTTTTAATGTTCATCACCACCCATCACCATCGCCGCCATCATCGGGGGCCACCGCCGACCACCTCCACCTCTTCTTCCACTATAACAACCTACTGCACCACCTCCACAACCACCGCTCGTCGCCACCACCACTACCATCCTCGACCACCTCCACATCTGTAACACCCGTAATTTTAGGTAAGAATAATTCCAAGTCAATGTAGAAATCAATCTTTCAAGAGAAATAGAAGAAATAGGACTTAGAGTGAATCCTATATTTTATAGTCTTGTTGTATGGAGAATTCAAATACGAATCCAACATTCCTTTCCGGAGCAAAAACGGAGTTAAAACTAATAAGTTATGGCCAAAACAACGTTCGATACACTCTCGGCTATTGTGACAACGATTGTGACACTGTCACTATAGCATGTCACAATCGCCATCCTGAGCGATTGTGACGCGCATATAGGGTGTAAATGAGATGAGACAACTCGCGAGCTACTCGAGATTGACTCGGTCAAAACTCGGTCAACACTCGACTCGAATAGGCTCTACTCGACATACTAACGAGTCGAGCCGAGCAACCTAATACTCGACTCGATAAGCTCGTGAGATACTCAAATATATATATATATATATTATATAGTTTATATTATAATTATAATGTAAAAAAATTTAATAATAGTTATTTTAACACAACACATTAATATTAAGATAATAAATGAAAATTGAAAATTAAATTTTAAAACCAAAAACTCTTAAAAAAAAGGAGGTAATTGAAAATTTTGAATCATAAACACATTTCCAATTTTCATTAAAAAAGAAATTAAAACCCTAGAATCCATATTTCCAATTCCAGCCGCCTCTCACTTTCTCACTTTCAATTTCCAGCAATCCAGCCGCTTCATCCCTTATCAGGACCTCTCTCTCTGTGTGTTGGCCGGCGACAACAACAACCAGACTTCCTTTGCCGCTGACTGGATTTCAGTTGTCGCCGACGACGACCGGACTTCCTTACGCCGCCGCCGACGGACTTCTTTCCGTCGACGAAATCTCTTTCTGTGGAAACGAGTTGCTCCTTTTTCCTTGTATGTTGCTCCTTTTTCCTTGTATGTTCTAGTTTATATTAAATTTTATAAATTTTGTATGGATATATAACTTAAATTTGTATCGATTAAATTTTGTAAATTTCTCCTTATATGTTGCTCGTGTTTCCTTGCATGGATATATACACAGACTTGTAAATTTTGTGAACTATAAAAGCAGATTTGGGATGGATATATGAAATCAGTAAGAAATCAGACTTGATATTCTCTAGGATGGATATACGAAATCAGACTTGCTACTTTTTGTGACCAATTTGGTTATTTATTTAATGTTTTAGTTGGAGCCTGTTTTAGTTGGAATATGAATATTTTAGTTGGAGCATGTTTTAATTTGGTTACTTACTAAGTTACTAATGTTTTAGTTGGACTGTGTTATTTACTTACTAAGTTTGAGCCTTTTTAGTTGAATTATGTTATTTACTTGCTAAGTTATTTAAATAAGCATTTATAATTCTAGAGATGTCTAGTGGACCACAAATATCTTCTACGACAGTTGGTGCTTCAAATGAAGATGTACATGTGAATGTTGATGAGGGATCAAATGAGGATGTGTCTATCGAGATTAATGAAGAGCCTTGTGAACCCCTTAACACTGAAAATAAAGAAGCGAAGCCTGATAACCCTGAAGATCAAAAGTGTCGGATGAATTCTTTGAACCTGAAATGATAAAAAAAATCAATGGAAAGTAAAGTGAAAGTATTGTAAAACTGCCCTTTCTCTTTCGAAATCTAAGAGCACTACCCATATGCATCGATATTTGGAATCTTGTCTTATGAAAGCGAAACATGCGAGACAACAAAAATTGATTAATTTTTTGCCATCTGACTCAAGCACCGGTACAAATCAATCTAGATTTGTTAGTGCTTTACATAATGGCAAACTTGACATTTTAAAGATGCGAGAGGGGATAGCCCATTGGATCAGTATACATGAGCATCCTTTCAGTATTGTAGAGGAGGAAGGCTTTAACTTGCTGATGAAAAGAGGAATACTTGAACGGAACCGTGTATCCCGAGTTACTATTAGAGCAGACTCTTACAAAGTCTATGAGTTTGAGAAGAAAAAACTAAAAGATTTGTGCAAGAGAGTGGAACGAATAAGTTTGACTACAGATTTGTGGAAGTCAAAGCCACAACAAATTGAATACATGGTGATTACCGCTCATTTTGTGGATCTTGATTGGAAGCTTCAAAAGAGGGTGATTAACTTTGTTCATTTGCCTCCTCCACGTAAGAGGGCAAATATAGCCGATTGCATCTTAACTTGCCTAAAGGAGTGGGAAATTGAGGACAAAGTAAGTTTTGATTTGCTTAATATAGTGTGTATATGTGTTTTATTTTATTTATGTTTTGTGTTCTAATAAAGCTTAATCTTTGTGTATTCATGATAGGTTTTTACAATTTATGTGGATAATGCATCTGCAAATGATTCTTGTATTACAATTTTGAAGGACAATTTTGAAGGACAATTTTGAATCAAATGGGAGGCTTATTTGCGGTGGAAGATTGTTTCATGTCCGATGTTGTGCCTGCATTCTCAACATTATGGTTCAACATGGTCTTCAACAAGTGAAGGACATTATCGAGAAAGTTCATGACACTGTTAATTACTTGAACTCAAGTGATGCACGTCTCAAGCGTTTTGGTGAACTTGTAAGCCAATACAACATGAAGCATCGAAAGCTAGTTCTTGAATGCAAGACACGTTGGAATTCAACATACGACATGTTAGATTGTGCCATCAAGTTTAGACAGGTATTTCCTCGATATGCTTTGCATGACCGTAATTATACTTCTTGTCCCGATGAAGAGGAGTGGGGTAAAATTGCAAAATTGCTTGATATATTGAAAGTGTTTAAAGATGCTACTAACTCAATATCCGGTTCTGAATATCCAACTTCTAACTTGTTTCTTGCTGAAGTACAAAGGATTAAAGTTATGTTGGATAAATAATGACAGTCGAACGATGATTTTTTTAAAACTATGGTAGAGTACATGAAAGTGAGATTTGATAAATATTGGGGGGAATGTAACATGTTAATGTCGATAGGAACCGTGTTAGACCCTAGACTGAAAATGAGAGCTATAGAGATTGCATGGCCCAAAATGTTTCCTCTAACTGTAGCTCGGGAAAATATTAACAGAGTCAAGGAGGTTATGTATGAGTTTTTTGATGAATATGTGAGAATGTATTCTTCTTTTATCGTGGATGAAAGTGGAGAGTATGAATTTGGACCAAATACTTGTGAAGGAAATGATGGGTCTAGTGGTTTATCTGAACTTTTGTTAGATGTGTTTAGTGGGGAGACATCGGTAACCCGTGTGAAATCTGAGCTTGATATGTATCTAGAAGAGGGGTGTATTTTTAGTCAAGACCACAAGTTTAATGTCTTAGCTTGGTAGAAGGAACATTCAAACAAGTTTTGAATTTTGTCTAGAATGGCTATAAATATCTTGGTCGTTCCTATCACTACCGTGGCTTCGGAGGCAACTTTTAGTGCCGGTGGTCGTGTAATAGATCCTTATAGAGCTTCTCTTGCTTAGAAAACGGTGCAAATGTTGATGTGCACGGGTGATTGGTGTAGATCCCTCCATGGAGTGAAAAGGAAGAATAAGGTAAATTTCTAAATATCTTTAGTTATTTATATTCACTTTTAATAAGTATACTAATTTGTTTTTGTTTTTGTTTTTATTGTAGGAGAGTGAAGAACAACCAAAGGAAATATGCATTTCAATACCATCAAAGGAACCCGACAATTGAATTCAAATGAGATCGATTTTAACTTATCGTGTTTTGATAGATTTATAATGTAGTTGATTTTAGTATCGTAATTTTCGTGACTTTGTTTTGAATTTTGTTGTAACTTGCAACTAGTTTCGCTTTTATTTTGTGTTTGGTTGTAAACTACAAATTTTCTGGAATTTTTTTGCTGCTAATGTACGTTTATTTTCTGGATCTTTTTTGGTGCTAAAAAAACGAGTTCGAGCTTGATTCGAGTTCGAGTTCGAGCTTGGTTCGAGTTCGATCTTGGTTCGAGTTCGAGCTTGGTTCGAGTTCGAGCTTGATTCGAGCTTGAAACGAGTTCGAGTTCGAGTTCGAGTTCGAGCTCGAGCTTGGGAGTTTGTTATCGAGTCGAGTTCGATCTTGAATTTCCACTACTCGTGATCTTTCGAGTCGCGTTCGAGCTTGAGATTCTTATTTCGAGTTCGAGTCAATCTTACTGATACTCGAGCTCGACTCGCATCATTTACACCCCTAATCGCATATGGGTACCAGAGTGTTAAAAATGTGATTTTTCAGCTTTGTTCTCATTTGTCACTTCTCAAACTCTATCCATCCTCTTTCAAATCAGTTCTTTTCCACCTAGTTCGAACCCTAACTCATTTTGGGGATATTTTTGTGGAAATCAAAGTGTTCCTTCATCATCAAAGTTTGTGATTTCAACCTCAAGTGTTAGATCAAGTGCTCATCCTCATTCGTTGAGATTTCTATGATTTTGTGGTTTTGCTCAAAATCTAAATAGTGAGTTCATCATTCTCTTTTCTAAACTTTTATGTGAGTTGGAAATACTTCATCAATGACTTCCTAGTGTTGATGTTTCTCAAATTTCGGTTTGGATGATTTTGGAGAAATTAGGTCAAATTAGAGTTTTTGGCCAAAATGGAGATTTTGATATAAGATGTTTGGGGAATGATTCTAAACACTTGGATAGGTGTATTTATGGTTGGAAACTTGTGGATCTAGGTTTTGGAGGTTTTGGTTTGAAGACCCAAGTTTCTTCAAAGGAGCTCAAGTTGGGGAAAAATCTAGATTTAACTTTAATCTAGCAAGGTGATTTCAAGTTGATTTGTGAAAACGTTGTACTTGCCAAAAATGTCTATTTTCAAGTGTTTATGTGTTTTACATGAAATTATCTATTGTTGAGTTATTTGGTGGGTTTTGATTGAGCCTGTACCTAGGCATGGAAATGGGGCGGGGACCTCAATCCTCATCCCCGTCCCCAATCCTTCATCCTCATCCCCATCCCCAACGGGAAACGGGGATTTTCTTTTTCCGTTTATGTAAGTTAATTAAATCAAATATATGAGACACTGCACATGTTTAAATATCACATATTTTCAATAAACCTAAAATCGAAATAAATGTAATTTAGTATAAAAATCACAACATCATATAATAATTAATAACTTAAAACCAAAAGAAATTCAACCGAATTCGGGAAAAAAAAACTTAACTTCAAACGTACCAAAAGATATCGAGTAAGATTCAAAACCATATCGAGTAATTGTATTTTGATTGACATCCAAAATACATACTAACATCCAAAAAATAGCAATTTTATATTATAAACCTAGTTAGGAAATAGGAAATTATGAATTACCGATTTAGTTTAAATAAATAATATATCAAATATTAATTAATTAAAATATAAAACGGGGACGGGGCGGGGAGTGCGATACCCGTCCCCGTCCCCATCCCCGGTTTGAGACAAACGGGGATCCTCGTCCCCATCCCCGATCCGGGGGGGGGGGGGGGGTTGGACCGGGTTCCCCGACGGGTCGGGGAAAATTTCCATGCCTAGCTGTACCGATGGTTCGCCTCTGTCTTTGAGGTGTTTAACTTTAAAAACCTTGTAAAACACTTACATTTAGGATTTGTGGGCGATTTGATAAATGAATCATAAATGAAAGTGTTTTGGCGATTTATTGTGTAAATGGGGGTTTATTTGGTAAAAATGCCTTTTAACGTTTGTTGGAAATATGCATGGTTGTGTTATGGAATGTTTTTGAAAGTACCAATGTGTGGGTCATTGGGTTTTGGTCATTCCTGACTTTGTGAACATTTTGGAAATTATAAATCTCTTTTGGTTTTGGGGAAAAGATGTATTTCAAGTATTTTGATGAGTAAGTCTTAGGCATTGTCATTTTAACGATTTATTTTACGATTGTAAATCCTTTGGTGTAAATGCACTTTTAGTGTGTGTTTTGAAAAGATCAATGGCATAAACTTGATTAGAAAATGCTTTGTCCCCATCTAAGTTGTGTTGGAGTTTATTCACATATTTGGAGCATGTTTTGGCATAAACATTGGTCGATTGTGTTTTATTTCATTTCATTGGTTTTAACAAATTGTCTCCTGGTTAATTGAACTTGTGGCTCGGTATTTGACTATGTTGGATTTTGGGGAAATTGTAAAGTTTTGACAGCTCAACGTAGAGTTTTGGTCATAATTTGTATTTGTTTGAGATTTAAGTGTTTTAAGTGTGTGTGTCATTCATTTGGTATCACTACGTCCAATGGTGGAACACTAGTTTTCCCCACTGAGGCACAGATCGGCATCAACGGTATGGTGTAAGTCCCCCGTGTTAATAGAATCATTACGTCCGATGATAGAACGCAAGTTTTCCACATTGATGCACGGTTAGGCATCGACGGTATGGTATAAGTACTACGTGCTAGTACACATCGTTGGATGAGGATAACTCAACGTAAGGGCCTTTAATAGCTGAAGTTGACATTCCATGGGTGTACGTTTAAAGATACCGAGCTCGACATCCAATGTGTGTATTTTATATGAGTTGGTCTTAATAACATAGTATGTGGCTTACTTTGTGTTTCGCCACATTATATGGAATCGGGTCTCCCTCGTCACCGAAAGGTGTTGTTTTGGGTATTGAGTTTTAGTATCCACATTTTCGGTGACGTATTGTATATGTGGATTAATATCCATGATTTTTTTGGGTTGAGTATAATGCCCCACCCATGTTTTGGGTATTTCGGGATCCCGATCACTATTTGTGTTTTCATAAATTGGGAGTCGATTTATATTCACGTTTTGAGTGGGTTTTGGTAGGGGTGCTCACGGGTTGGGTTGATCGGGTTGAGGGCGTTTCAACAACCCAACTCAATGTTGGCGGTTTGAGAATTTTCAACCCCACCCAACCCAAACAAAAGTGCAACCCAACCCAACCCCACCCGTTCGGGTTGATCGGTTTGGTCGGGTTGATCGGGTTGTATTTAAACAAAGTAAAAACAATATTGAAAACGCAAAAATATGGAAATTTTTCTTTAAAATACGATTCATCATTCAAAAGAATATACGAGTTCATTAAATATTTTGGTATTACATATAACTTTCCAATAATGTCCTCTTATGAGTTCCATTGCTCGTTATTGCCAAGTTGTTTTTGGTAACGTATACATATTAAATGGAAATATAAATAATTTTAGAGAAGTCTCTAAAACGTTTATCGGGTTATCGGGTTGGTCGGGTTACTTTGAGTCTAACCCAATATCAACCCAATAGATTCGGGTTGTCCTAATTTTGTATCGATTATATGTCGGTTTACCTCGGGTTGATTTTTTTCCCGGTTGGTCGGGTTGGGTTGATTGGGTTAGTCGGGTTGGTCGGTTTTTTGAGCACCCCTAGGTTTTGGGTTGAATTTACTTCATGAAAGAATGTTTTGCATTGGGCGTTCATCTTTGAAAAGGCGTATTTTTGGAAACATGTCATTTGCATATTTAAAGTAAATCGTTTTGAATGTTACATTATTTCATTTTTACGATATATCTATTTATGATGAAAACTCTTGAACTCACTAGGCGTTAGCCTAACCTTTTTAGTTGTCGGCATGTGCAACAGGTTTCGGTTGGGAATAGTCCTAGTGATACCGGGAAGAGAGGAGTGATAGTTGTGCACTCGGGAAGTGAATAACTTAGTGAAGTTTTCTGCATTTGTCCGGGTAGAGCAACTTGTATTTAGGTCAAGTAACACCCGACTTCGATTTAGAACTTGTATAATTCTGGAGTTTATAATTTTTGAGGTTAACCATAGATTTTTAAATTTGAGGTATATTGAGTTTTGATTTGTAGGAGGACATTTTGTCCTTTATTGGATGTTATATCGAAATTTTTAATTAGTTGCTCTTACCAAATTTGAGGGTGTTACAACCTCCACCTCCACCGATCACTACCACCCATCGCGCCACCACCACCATCGGTGGGCATCGGTGGGCATCGGTGGGCATCGGTGGGCATCGGTGGGCATCGGTAGCCACCGCCGGCCACCGCCACCTCTTCCTCCACTACAACAACCTCCTCCACCACCTCCACAACCATCGCTCGTCGCCACCACTACCATCGTCGACCATCTCCACCCTCCACCGATCACCGCCACCACCACCACCGACGATCATCGTAGCCACCGCTAACCACCGCGTGGCAACCTCCACCTCTTCCTCCACTACAATAATCATTAATCAATCTCCACAACCATCGTCAATCGCCACTACTATCTTCAACCACCTCCATCTCCATAACCACCGATCACTACCACCCATCGCCGCCTACCACCACCTATACCTCTGCCACATCGGCCACAACTACCTCCTCCACCACCAATGTCCACCATCTTCACCTCCTCTACAACCACCATCGTTCACCAACCATCCATCGCCTTTACCTCCATATGTCGCTGCAACCATGCCTCCGCCAATTCATAAAGATCTTCCAAATTGAATCAAACATAGTATTTCCTTGGTATAAATTGTTTTTTTTTCGAACTACTATCAATTATTTCAGATACTTCATTAAAATTTCGTACCATTATTCATGTATATGAAAATTGTATAAAAAACTAAAAATGCTTATAAATTAAATGATTTAAATATATACTTTATTTGTGTCATTTATAACTATTATATGATTTATAAAATCATCAAACAACTTTTAGGGGCTTGTCTAATATTGTCCTATCTAGTCCTATTCAATACCAAACACCAGACAGACATTTGTTATGTCCAGTCATGTCCTATCCCGTCCGATACCAAACGCTACCTAAGGGATCGTTTACCAGACGCTTACGGGGTTAGCATTTACCGACAAGAAATATCACTCTAACTTACTTTATTGGGTAACATTCGCGACCACTAAAATGAATTGTTGATAAGCGTTTTAAACACGAAAAGTGCTTACCAAGTAAGAGTATTTTTTCTTACTTAATGGGTAAGACTCCCGGTCCTTGTTATGCCTCTTACCCGGTAAGATTCTCGATCAATATCATACTTAATTGGTAAGGTAAGTGACACTTGGTAAGAACTTACCCGGTAAGATTCTCGATCAATGTCAACTACAACTTCAACATTTTATAAAAAACATAAACATGACATTGATATACATATATATATATATATATATATATATGGTTAGATTCAGGGGAAAATCGCAAAAAATGATAAACTAAGGAACAACCTAATAACCATTTATTTGTACGGTATGCACATGTGAATACAAGTAAATTGTAAGTGATTTTCCGGGTATGTACATGTGCATACCATACAAATGAACGGTTATTAAAGTATTCCTCAATTTTTCATTTTTAGGGGGTTTTTTGTCTTAACCTATCTCTCTCTCTCTCTCTATATATATATATATATATACATACATACATATATATATATAGCGTTAGGTTTCGATGAGAATGAAAGTTATGATGAGAATGGTAACAAAGGACCTCCACCCTTAGATAAATCCTAATTGAAGATCAACACTAATGATGTAACACCCCAAAAATGGGCTAACAAAAATTTCCGGAAAATGGAAATGTGGTATATAAAATGCCACAGCACGAGCCTCCGAAAAATGGGGAAATATGGTTTGCCTGTTTAAATTACAGTTTGTAATTATAAGGAAAATAAACAACAACCTATTAATCTAATTCCTTAAACAGAAATAAGATTACAAAAGGGATGTCGCCTATAGTCCCACAAAAATCTTCCCAAAAAGTGCGCCCACTTGCACCTTCCCAAGCTCACACGGTCCGCCTAAACCTTCTTAGATGCGGCAACACTAGAACCTGAGATACATGTAAACAACAAACAAGTGTTAGGCCAAAAAGCCTAGTGAGGTTGTATGACAGGTGATAGATTCATGAATATTCGGTACATGATTTTTACCAATCATAGTCACCAATTCCGGAATAAATGGGGGAGACCCATAACACCAATCAAATAACACCCAAGAGATGATATACCCTAGTGTTCACTACCACGAGTGACACCACAAGGCCCGACACATTTGGGGGTACAACTAAGCATTGTCCCAAATGGCGGGGGTCTAGGTACATACCAACACGGTGACACCCAACACTATGTCCTCCTAGTGTCTATTAGAGTTGGTTCATCCACACGACTCATTTATAACCAAAGGAGCAATTTCATCCTTATAAAACGTATACAACACCATTGTACATTATATGGTCCAAGTATACATATTCATGAGACATGTAGATGCAAGATGTGTAACATTTCCTATCATTCATTGATATGCATTTAACCACAAATAAGATTCATTCACCATATGAATAGTTCCTAACACTTTGAATGACTTCACCTTAGAGTTATATGAGGATATATCCATCCCCCAACTTGCTCATTTTAACAATATTTACATACTCCTACATACCAAAGTTACCCCTTCATAACCCATAGAAGTGGTTTTGATGGAGATTTATTGCACCCACCAAACTCTAATGTATTAATGGAAGAGAGAGTGTGAAAGTTAGTGAAAATCGCCTCCAAGAATGCTCCCAACCGAACCCTAAATCTAATTTTGTGAAAGTGTGAAATGAAAATGAGATGGAGGGTTTTTTTTGTTGGATCAGTAATTGTATTCAAGATTAAAATGTTATGAGGGGTCTTAATTGTAAATGTTTATATTCTCCTAGGGAGTACTTTAGTAGTATTTTAGGCTGGGCTTTGCCTTGATCATGTGGACAGATAAGGCATAGTTTCTTTGTTAATCCATAGGGCAATCATTTGAATATCTCACGTACAAGGTAGTGATTTTACACCAAGAACACACACACATTGAGCATTCGACGACTACAAGAGATATATGATTATATTGATCGATTCTTCTTTATCTCTTATCTTTATTGTGTTGTGATGTTATTTATCAACTAATTTCTGGGTATAACATTTGGTATCAGAGCAAAAGAATCAAGATTTTGGATTGAAAAGTTGTTTTTCGAAAACTTCACTTTGTGAAGATCGATTTTATGATATGTGGTGTTTTTTAGCATAAAAAGGATTTGATTTGGTGCGTATGAAGTTATAGAACAACTTCAGATTGCCTATTCTTATTTAAAAACATCAATAGATTGCCATTTTGATGATTTTTGAAGGTTTTTGTTCATATGGAGGCCGAACACTGTTTCATTAGATTCAGTGCACATGAGTTGTGTTTGATAATTAATGTTGATTAGGGTTTGCTTGAAATACATTGGTGGATGTATTGTGTGAGTTTTTGCACTGTATTTTAACCATTTGCTATGTTTTTGGATCAAAAGTCGAAGTACAAGGAAGTGCTTATGATGAACTCGCAAGTTCTTTGAAGAACTCACAAGAATTCTAATTCTCGCAGACTGTTGAATGTTTTAAGTATAGGATTCACACGTATTTACATTGAGAAAACCTCAGGATTCGCTAGTTCATTATCTACGAAAGATAGAACTCGCAGGAATCTTAAAATTTGAATTTCTTTCTAAGTACAGGTTTCGCAGATACCTTGTCTGAGAATGCTAAAGAACTTGCAGACCATTAGCTTACGAATTCCCCAAGATTCTTGAGTAGTGTTTACGAATCCCTGAACCTTAACTTCTAAAACTTTCACCAAGTATAGAACTCACAGGTTCTTAAAATCAATACATAATCAGGTTGCGAAAGTTAATCTACGAAAGTTGAAGTGAAAAGTTCAAAATATTCTAAGTCTAGGATTCGTGAATCAATAGTTTGCGAATTCTTTCTTACGAATTCTTTGTTGTGCTAATTGTGAAAAGTTGCAATCTGAAAACTTTTTTTTTGAAGTATAGAACTCGCTAGCCTATACTCTGCGAATTCTACTTGTGAAGACTTGCATTCTGAAAATATTCTAAGGGAAGGATTCGCTGACTATTGCTTTGCGAATTGTCAAGGTTTCGCAGGTTCTCTGTTTGCGAATTCTAGGTTTTTCAGTTATATTGTTTGTGAATAATACCTATCTGCGAATTCTACTCATTCTGTTTGCGAATTCTGAAGTGTTTTCTTCCTTTTGCGAATCTTTCTGTGATTCCTGTAACTTGCGAACTCTACACTTGAGCATATTTAGAAAATTATTTTTTTGGAAAATTTTGAGTGTAGATTATAATCCAATTCTTGATTCAAAGATCTTATTAGTTGATTTAAATTGTACAGATAAGTTTGCTTACTAATTCACTTGCTGAAGATGTCAAACCAACTGCTTTCCATGGGGTCTCAGTCCAAACCTCCTGTCCTCCTGGCAAATGAGTTCCAACAATGAAAATAATGATTCAGTTTCTAAATCACAAAAGCAGAGATTACATGGAATCAATCACTACTGGTCCAGTAAATCCAATGATCAGAGTACTTGGTCAAGCTGCAACTGAAACCTCTCCGGAAATCCCTGACAGATTTGTTCCCAAACCGTATGAATATTTCACTGAAAAAGAGAAAGATCTGTACAAGATAGATGAAGAGGCTCTCATTTTCCTGACAATGGCCATTCCAATTGACATCTACAATCATGTAGACAGTCAAAGTTCTGCTAAGGAAATATGGGATGAGCTAGCAAGATAATTTGAGGGAAGTGAAGCTTCAATTCAAGCCAAGCAAAATCTGTGCATTAATGCCTGTGAGGGATTTCATGCGAAGGAAGGGGAGACACTGCTTGACACCTACAATAGATAAAACATCATTCTGAATGACCTGAGGAAGAACAACATTTCCAAATCTGCTTCCGAGATAAACTATAAGTTCATTAAGAACTTAAATCCAAAATAAAAGAACTTTGCTATCAATCTTCAGATATTAAAGAATATGGCTCAAGAGAATGTAACTGACATCTTCTCTACACTTTCCCAATATGAAGATGAGGTGAGATCTATCAACAATGAGTCCAAGGATCTGAAGGACTCAGTGGCTCTCATATCTGAGAAAGGAAAAAGTTCAAGTTCTGGTCCTGTTTCCTCTGCAAGGTCAAAGAAGAAAGTGTCTAAAGCTTTTGTCACAGAGATTACTGAGTCTGATTCTGCCTCTAGTGATGAGTAACCGGAGATCAATTCTGATGATGATATACAGAGGTTCTTTGAAAACTTGGCCCTGATTACGCGCCAATTCAATAAAATCTTTGGCAAGAAGAAGTACTATTCAAAGCCGAAGTATGAAGGGTACAAGAAAGAGAAGTCTGAGCTGAGATACAAGCCAAGGTATGGAAGGAGATATGAGAAGAGAGAGGAAAGAAGAGAAGAAAGGAAGGAAGAAAGAAGAGAAGAAAAGAGAGAGGAGAAGAAAGAAGAAAAGAAAAGAGAGAGGAGAAGAAAGAAGAGAAGAAGGATGAACTTGGAAGATGCCTCAATTGTGGAAAATTTGGACACTTTGCCAAATACTGTAAGTTCAAGAAAGTCAAGAATTCAGAATACTATGCAAGGAAGTCTTTGATTTCCAAGAAAGCGGAGGAGGGAAAGGTGCTCATGGCTGAGGAGGAGAACTGGCTGTAAGAAAGCTCTGATGAGGAGGAGCAAGCATACTTCACTCAAGTCTCCTACATGGCAAAGCTTGATGGTGATGATGAAGCTTCTGAGGCTTATTCCGAGGATGAAAACTCTGAGGTAAACGAAAACTCTGAACTTATTGAATCTCTTATGGTCCAAATCCATAACATGAAAGATGAGTTTGAAATGTTAAAAGGTAGACTTAGCTCATAACACCAAAGAACCTTAAGTTTTCGTGATGAAAACGCTTTGCTAAAAGTTGTTGTGGAAGAAAAGAAAAAAGAGAAAGATGATTTAAAAGTTGAAAAAGAATCCTTAAAAAGAAAAATATCTGGTTTGGAAAAGGATCTTGTTAATCTTAACGCTGAAAAAGGTGATTTCAAAATTAAGTTTGAAGTATGTTTTCAAGAGAGAAATGAAGCATACACCAAGATCAAACAACTAGAGGACATTAACATGAAACGTGGTCAGACTGAGCAAACATTAAATCTGTTGACCAATAAACTCCAAGATGAAAGATTTAATAAAGTTAAACCAGGTTTGGGTTTGCCAGTTAATGATGTTTTGAAAAAGGCCTCGGAGCACTTGTATAATTTTGATAAACTTGGCTCCACAATTAGACCCATTCCTAATATTCGTGCAACGTTCGTTAAAGCGGATGCTTCTAAACCATTTACAGAGACCAAAGGTAAAGAAGTAATAGGAGAGGACAAGTCGTGTGGCACTGATTCGCAAAATTCTTTTATATCAGTTGGTTTTAAATATAGTGATTTGAACAAAAGTTATGAGACTCGAAAGATCGAATTCTCTGAGTTTGAATCACTGTTTACCACACCTTCAAAAGAATCAGTCAACAATGACAAAATCTCACCTGAGACTGAATGCAAATACGATGAATATGAATCGGATACAGATCCATCAATTATACCATCAGTCTCAAACCCTATTACTCCTAAACCTTTACTTGTTGAAAAGGTTGAAGAAGAAACTGATGTCACGAATGAATCCTGTTTCAAAAATGACAAAATAGAGTTTATTGAGAACATGACTGAAGAAATGTTTTCTGAAAGGATGAATGCTTCAGACTCTGATCCTGTTTCTAGTTCCAAAGACTCAAATTCTGTGAGTGATCATACATCTGAATTGATGAAACAAATTGATATGTTGCAACAGTCTCTTGATGAGATTGAAGATGAAAACTTTGATCTCAAATTTAAACTTGAAAAATCTTTGAAAGAAAATCAAGAGCTTTGCAAAGAGATCAATGATTTGAAGGTAGATTTCTTTAAAAATGTTTCAAATGATAAATAGATGATTAATGATCACAGCTGGAAGGTAAGATCTAATCCAGAATTTGATGAGTTTACAAAACCTCCAGTTATTTACTCTGACTGTCCTCAATGTCAACCAAGTACTTTTGAGAAGGGTGAAACTTCAGGTATCTCAAAAAACAGATTGCCTTCTAAGAAAAAGACTGACAAGGTTCCTGTTTGTGTTTCAAATTTAAAAGGAAATGGAGTTGGGAGGAGTATGAAGAATAAAAATGATTGTTTGAATTTCTGTGAAACTTCTGTTGAAAACAATTATACTTCAGACAATAATGATTTGAAATGTACTTCTTTTGATGAAAATGAATGTCAGATTTGTTCCGATAAATCTAAATTTATGACATTTGCTCGAAAGAATTTATATTGCAAACACTGTTGGGACAATTCTTTTAAATACTACTCCACTCCCAAGTCCAAGAAAAGTAAAAGAAAAGCTAAACTGAACTTTAATTCCAATTCTTCCACACAACCCAAAGTTTTTCGAGCTAAGGTTACTCATCCAAGATCTAAAAAGCAACTTCAAGAATTAAATGTTAAGATGGTTTGGAAATGGGTTCCAAAACCTCGATACGAATGGAGAGTGAAATTTAAATCTACTGATATTCCTGAACTGCTTGAAGCTAACAGCAAAGGACCCATTTTGATATGGGTACCAAAGTGAAACTAATTGTTTCTTTTGCAGGTCGGTCGATTGTGGGTGATAGATTCAGGATGCTCATACCACATGACAGGATTCAAGCACCTACTACATAACTATGTGGAGGAGCCTGCTGGAGCAGTTCGTTTTGCAAATTCAGAAGTAGAAGGACATGTCAGAGGATACAGAATGCTTGATAATGGAGTTGTGAAGATACAAAGGGTGCTTTATGTTGAAGGTCTTGATCATAATCTGTTCAGCACCAGTCACTTCTGTGACATGAAATATCAAGCTCGCTCACAACATCTCATTACTATCTTGAGGATCCAGATTGTTACGAAGTCTTCAGAGCTGAACGCCATGGAAATCTATATTATGTAGATTTTCCAACACTATCCACCACACGTTCTGTATGCTTACTAGCTAAAGCTTCAAAAGCACAATCGTGGACGTGGCATCGCCGCTTGTCTCATCAGAATTTCAGATCAATATCTAAGCTATAGAGACAAGGTCTGGTAAAAGGTCTACCAGAAATGAGGTTTGAAAAAGACTCACTGTGTCCGACATGTGAGATGGGCAAAATGAAGCGAAGCTCATTCAAGTCCAAAACTGACTCATCAACCTCATCTGCGCTTGAACTTATTCACATGGACCTTTGTGGCCCAATGCGAACGACATCTATCAACGGAAAGAAATATATTTTAGTAATGATAGATGACTATTCAAGATACACATGGCTCGAGTTTCTTCGAAACAAGTCGGATGCGCCAGAACGGATTATCGCTTTTATTAAGCGTATTCAAGTACGTCTGCAATTGCCAGTTCGGACACTTCACAGTGATAACGACACGGAGTTCAAAAATGACACCTTATAGAGCTATCTTATCTCTGTGGGTATTTCACACAATTTCCCTGCAGCCTGCACTCCGCAACAGAATGGCATTGTTGAACGGAAGAACCGCACCCTTGTTGAAGTTGCTCGTACTATGCTTGCATATGCTGATCTACCCATGTATCTTTGGGTTGAGGCAGTTGCGACAACTTCCCTCACTCAGAATCGTACCATTATGGTCAAGCGCTTCGATAAAACAACATATGAGTTGATCAACAATCGTAAACCTAATATCAAATTCCTTCGTGTCTTTGGTTGCAGGTGTTACATTCTAAGAGAGCGTCAAGGACATTCCAAATAGCCCTTATCAGTTAAACCCTTTAATGAAAATCTAATATGTAAAATCACCGTTGTTCTTTCTCAAGCAACAACGGATTTTATTTTGAAAGCACAAGTCTCATCTCTCGATCCTAACAAATGAATTCAAAACACATTAAGCTCCAGATTATTATGATACTAAGGTTTAGTTGGTATATCTCTATCCAATTTCTCACCCTAGGCATATAATTCCAGTTCTTGTTAATAATTAATTCTCTCGAATTGAATTTATAACGAATAAATCAGATGAAAGTTGGCGAAACTCACAAAAGCATTAAAACCCAAATCATATGCTTCATTAGTTAAAAAAAACTGAGAAAAACTCCAAATCACATGTTCATAAGCTTAACCAAAGTCAAACCAACCCCCAACATCTAAAGATTAGTTCATGTTGGGGGTATTAAACAAGAAAATACTAGAAGAATTCATAGATCTAGAAAAGTTCTCTCAAACATCAAAGATTGAAAACTCCCTTTGATTATGTAATACCGACGAAGAATTGGAAGAACCTCTGTAAGAATCGCGTCTCCAAGATGTTTCCTAGCTTCAATTCGGTGTTTTCTCCTTGTAAAAAATCGCCCCAAGTCGCCCCTAGCTTCTCTCCTGTTGCCAATTTTGAGAATAGAATGAAGAATGAGTGAAAACCCTAAGAGATAAGGGCTAAAAACGCAATCAGCATGTTACCGCTACTTTCACCGAGACTTAAGTCTCGGTGAAAGTCTCGGCGGGCACTGTTTCTTATAAAATGCACTGGTGCTAGTTGTACCGAGACTAAAGTCTCGGTCAAAGTCTCGGTGAGCAATTTTCTCCAAAATCAGGTTTTGATGCTAGTTACACGGAGACTTAACTATCGTTAAAAGTCTCGGTGAACACTTTTTCTCCAAAATTTCACTTTGATACATTTTCCGAGCCTTGACCCTAGATTTGACTTGCACGAGCTTTGCTTTGCCATTAAACTCATCGGGTCTGCCATTCTCGTCTCTAATTAGCTTCTTTTGGACCCATTTTCTTAATTTATTCCCGAAAGATAGATACCTGAAAAACTCGCGAATAAATGTGAAAAGACTCTTCGTTTGTTTGGAGAAACAAACATAATTACTCGAAAAGTGGCTCTAAAATAACGCCGAAATTGGCGTTATCAGTACCTTAGATTTAGGTGGGGGATTCTTTTGTAATAGACTTATTACCGGCGGATATCGGGAACTTTGATGTGATTGTTGGGATGGGTTGTCTATCCAAGAATGATGTCGGTATATTTTGCTCCAAGAAAATGATTAGAGTACCCTTGTCGAAGGGTGGCGAATTAATAATCTACGGGGAGAAGATCCGAAAAACCAACATGATTATCTCATCCCTCAAGGCAGGAAAGAGCCTTGCCAAGGGATGTGCTTCGTACCTAGCCTACATGATCGATGCGAAGCTAGACAAGAAGAAAGTGGGAGATGTGGACGTGGTACGCGAATACCCGGATGTCTTTCCGGAGGATCTATCCGAGCTACCACCGGAACGAAAAGTGGAGTTCCACATCGACCACACTCCAAGAGCCGCTCCAATCGCTCGTGCTCCCTACCGACTAGCCCCGACGGAGATGCAAGAAATGATGACGCAACTTCAGGAACTTCTCGAGAAGGGATTTATACGACCGAGCTCGTAGCCTTGGGGAGCTCCAGTTTTATTTGTAAAGAAAAAGGACGGGTCTATACGGATGTGTATTGACTACCGAGAACTTAACAAGGTCACCATGAAGAATAAGTATCCACTTCCCCAGATCGATGACCTCTTCGATCAACTTCAAGGAGCGGGATGTTTCTCTAAGATAGATTTGAGATCCGGTTACTATCAAGTGCGAGTGAAGGAGAGAGATATTCGGAAGACGGCGTTCCGGACGAGATATGGTCACTACGAGTTCCTAGTCATGCCATTTGGATTGACTAATGCTCTGGACGTCTTTATGGACATGATGAACCGAGTATGTCGGCCTTTATTAGACAAGTCGGTCATAGTCTTTATCGACGATATTCTTATCTACTCTCGGGACGAGGTGGAGCATCGACAACACTTGCGAGAAGTCTTGGAGATTCTTCGAAAGGAGAAATTGTTTGCGAAGTTTTCGAAATGCAAGTTTTGGCTCCAAGAAGTCTAATTCTTGGGCCATGTTTTATCCAAGGACGGAGTGAAAGTGGATCCGGCGAAGAAAGAAGCGATGTTGAATTGGGAGCCACCGACGAGCCCAACGGAGATAAGGAGTTTATTGGGTTTAGCCGGTTATTACCGGCGGTTTATTCAATATTTTTCGAAGATCGCCTCTCCACTCACATCATTAACAAGGAAGAACGTTAAGTTCTTATGGACCGAGATACAAGAGAAAGCCATCCGAACTCTCCAAAAGAAGTTATACGAGGCACCGATCCTATCCTTACCCGAAGGATCCGAAGACTTCGTAGTTTATAGCGACGCCTCCAAATTGGGTCTCGGTTGTGCTTTGATGCAAAGGGGGAAGGTGATCGTGTATGCATCGCGCCAACTTAAGGACCACGAGAAGAATTACCCTACACACGATTTGGAGTTAGCGACGGTAGTATTCGCCTTGAAGCTGTGGAGACATTACCTCTACGGTACGAATTGTACTTTATTCACCGATCATAAAAGTTTGAAATACATTTTCGACCAAAAGGACCTTAACATGCGGTAAAGGAGGTGGTTGGAACTTTTAAAGGATCATGATTGCGATGCGTTGAGCTGAAATAGTTACGGGAGTGAAGTCAAAGTAACCCTTACTAGAATCGATGTGAGGTCAAGTCTAATGGAGGACATCAAGAGGAGTCAAGCCGAAGCACTTCGTGAAGTGAACCTCAAGGCCGAGGTCATGGTCAAACAACGAGAGACACTAACTGAAGATAGTTCCGGCCTCAAGTTGTTTCAAGACCAGGTACTCTATACATCCCTATAACACAAAGATGTATAGATATTTGAAACTACATTACTGGTGGCCAGTTATAAATCTCGATGTGGCCAACTATGTGGAAAGATGCGTCACTTGCCTTCAAGTCAAAGCGGAGCATCAGAGACCTTATGAAAGCTTGCAACCATAGGCCATTCCGGAATGGAAGTGGGAGCATATTACGATGGATTTTGTCACCAAACTACCGAAGACCTTGAGAGGTCACGACACCATATGGGTGGTGGTGGATAGGCTTACGAAGAACGTACAATTTTTGGCGATGCGAGAAACGTTACCGATGGACAAATTGGCTAAACTCTACATCGATGAGGTGGTGTCACGCCACAGTGTTCCACTATCTATAGTCTCGGATCGGGATAGTCGGTTCACTTCCAAGTTTTGGGATGAGTTACAAAAGGAGTTAGGCACGAAGGTCAAGTTGAGCACGACTTACCATCCACAAACCGACGGATAGAGTGAGAAGACCATCCAAACTCTCGAGGACATGCTTCGTTCATGTGTCATAGACTGTGGAGGAAATTGGGATTCACAATTGTCGTTGGTGTAATTTGCGTACAACAATAGTTACCATTCAAGCATCGGAATGGCACCATTCGAGACACTTTATGGACGAAAGTGTTGGACACCCAGTGTATTGGCTATAGACGGGAGAGAAACAATTTGCGGGACTGGAAATAGTTCAAGAAACGGCGGATAAGTTGAAAGGTATCCGAGAGCGGTTGAAGGCAGCTCATGACCGACAAAAGAGTTATGCAGACAAAAAGCAAAGACCGGTCGAGTTCCAGGTGGGAGAGCGAGTTATGTTGAAGGTATCGCCGTGGAAGGAAATCATTCGCTTCGGGAAATGCGGAAAACTTAGTCCTCGCTTTCTTGAACCCTTCACCATCATGGAGAAAGTTGGACTCCAAGCTTATAGGTTGGATTTACCACCAGGAAGGGATTCACCAGGAAGTGCTTGGCCGAGGAAGAAAGCGTTATCCTATTGACGGAGATTCGAGTGGATAACGGGAACCGATTCATGGAAGAACCGGAAGCCATATTGGAGTCGAAAACAAAGCAACTGCGGCATAAGGAAGTGACTATGTTGAAGGTTTAATGGAAGCACCACCGAGGTGCCAATGTTACGTGGGAATCAGAAGAAGATATGAAGAAGAGGTATCCTCATTTGTTTAGAGAGTGAGATTTCGGGGACGAAATCCTCTTTAGGTGGGGAGGATTCTAACACCCAAAAATTTAAGGTAAGTATCCACGCCTCGTATTTTATTGTCCTAGTAAATTGTTTTTAATCAGAGTCCTTTGGTGTATAAATTATTCGTATTTGATATAATCATGTTATTCTTTAGTGGAAGTATCAATCTATGCGTGCACTATCGAATCGGGCCAAGATTTTTGAGGCTCGGGGGTGTGGTACGACAGTACCAAGGGCACAGTCGCGGGGTTGGTATCGTGGGTTGATGGATTGACGCGACAATGCCACCGCGATAGTGACATGGGCACTATCTCCGGTCACTATTGCATGGTGTGTACCGAGAGTGGGAGTCATGGCGCGACTGTGACACCGCGACAGTGCCCTTGGTACTGTCGTATAAACCCTAGATTATGAGTTTTCACTTACCATTTTCAAATGAGATACATATCTTGTGTGTTTACTCGCCGTTACTTTCTATACATGTATAAATCTGATCACCTGATAGGTTTGACCTAACTACTATATTTGAGATTATTGGAGATTGTGGCTATGTGTTCATCATGTGGACTAGATGGGGTTATTAGTTATATTAATTGGTTATGTTTGTGTAATATCATGGGATTAATGATTATCATTGTGGGACTTGCATGTTTTGGAGTCTCGCACCTAAAAAGGGATTGGAACTATGTGAGGTTTTATACATGTATCTGGTTGAGTGGAATGTGTATAGAAACGAATATTGCATGTATATTGTATGAACCATGAGTATGTGCTAGGAGGATGTAGTCTTAGGTGCCACCATGATGATATGCACCTAGACCTCCGCCATTTGGAGTAATGCCTGGGAGGTAGTCTTCGAGTGTGTCAGGCCTTCGGGATCTTGCTCACGCGAGTGAACATCAAGGTACATTGACTTGAGGTAAAACTCATTGGTGTGATGGGTCTCCCCTATTGATTCCCTTATTGCCCTTATTGACTAGAATGACATAAATAATCATACCATGCTTCATAATTGTTATGCCATGTTCTTGTACAACTCACTAGGATCGTTTGGCCTAACACTTGTTTGGTTTGATGTGTATCTCAGGTTCGGCATGACCGCCAAGAAGGACTAGCGGGCTTTTAGATGTGAGCTTGGGAACTTTTGGGATGCCATATTAGAAATGATTATTTTTTGAAGTAGATGACAACCATTTGTAATCTTATTTCTTGTTTAGAATTTAGATTAAGAGGTTGTTATCTCTCATTGGTTGTTATTACAAACTTGTAAATTAACAGGCATTCGTTTGTTTAGAATTTTTGTTCCCCTTTTTGCAATGAGCTCGTGCTTTGGCATGTTTTAGTATATCACGTTTCCATTTCCGGAAATTTTTGTTGTCCCAATTTTTTTTGGGGTGTTACACGCTAGTAGCCTAGTACCATTCCCCAACAAGGACATGATGCACATGCCGACAAATAAAAAGGTTAAGCTTAATGCCTAGTGAGTTCAAGCAGATTTCATCTTTAATATAAAACGGTAAAACTTAAAAGATGATATTTAGAACACATTTTCTAAAATGAAATATATTTAATATAAAAGCAACATCTTTTCCAAGACCCACCATATTTATGATGAAAACTCATTAATCGAAACATTCGTTTATCATGAGACCAAAACACAATACTCAATCAAAACAACAATAAGGTTAATATTCCAATATCGAAAAATATGGATACATCTCTATTATCCAAAACACCCTAAGAACACGGGTAAGGTGTAATACCCAAATCAACAAAACATGGATAAGTTCCAAGATGTCAAGACCATAAAATATGGATGCATTCCATACCTAAAACAACATCGAAAACATGGATAATACACTATCTAAAAATAACACCTTTCAGTGACGGGGGAGACCTATTTTGATCACGTAGCAAAACACTAAGTAAGCCAGATCGAGATGTTGATGAGCAAATCACCCCCAACATACAAGCCTTGGTAATTACTCTTGTTGGGGGATAAGATAAGAACATCAAAACTCTTTAATTACTTAGTCAATCCCCAGGTTACAAGATGAGAACATCAAGACTTCTCACTTGCCTAAAATCAAAGGATCTAAAACGAAAAATATCAAAACTCCTCCTTTGTCTCAAACCAATGATATCAAGAAAAGAACCTCAAAACTTCTCTCTTGTCAGAACCAAAAGGATCCAAACTAAGAACATCAAAACTCCCCACTTGACTAAACCCTATGGGCCCAAGACGAGAACATCAAAACTCCTCGCTTGGCAGATACGACTGACACATATGCCTATAGATCCAATGCATTACAATCAAAGTTACATGACTTCAAATGAATGACCAACGCACTCAAAACATGTAGTTCTCAAATAAAAATGTAATAAGTGCATATTATGTCTCAAGATATGCAATAAGTGCATTCATCAAAGAACACTCTTATGCTTTATTTATCAAAATATCAAAATATCCCAAATATATGCATTTTCCAAGATTTATTAATCAAATGTACCAAATATGCTAAACTTACCAAATAATCCACATATTTGACAAATATCAACTAAAACACATTAATACTCTAAAAATGACATTTTTTTGCATGTACATAGTATTCACAAAACAACTTGAACTCATCTTGCTAGGTTAAGTTAAACTTATATTACAAACCCAAACTCTAGCTTCCTAAAGGTCAGGATATGTGATCCGCAAGAAAGCCCTTCGGAGACTCTTCATAACTACCAAGTAAGCTTGAATGTACCAAATATTAACGTAAGCTCCAAATCTACGAAGATTCTCATAACATTTCATCCCCCAAGTACTAGTAACTTCTCTTTCCAAATTGTGACCATTTTACACAAAACCTTCCCAATGATGGACAAAATCACATATATTAAATCATAAGATTTAAGTCCCAAAATAACATCTGTGTACTTCAAACACACTTTTATAACCCATTCTTGAATCCATCATTTTCTAGTAAAACGGGTAAAAACCACAAAATATCCAAAATTGGTCAAAATCTATAAATATGCAAAATACATCAAGAGATAAGTTATAGGAGACTATAATGAAAAGGTTTTGACATAATAAAGGTTTAGAAAAGTTAAGATGAACTTACAAATCGGTTTTTAGGAAAACCCAAAAACTAGGTCAACAATGGTGGAAAAGAGGTAGAGAAGGTAAAGAAGATGAAAATGATCTTGAATTCCATCCCATAAGACTTGAATCTCTAGATCCAAGACTCTTTAATCCTCATAAGGAAAACAATTTGGAGAGGTAGAAGCTCAAGAACCAAATGAAAGGGAGGAGAAGTGAGTAGGTGTAGCAAAAGTGAAGAGAAAAGGGATAAAATCACATATTTAAAAGAATCAGCATCCCTAAATTTTCTACCCATCCTCCTCGGGCGTGAAAGATTTTCACTAGCAAGAAGGATTTTTTCACTCGCGAACTCCCCGGACATGAATCTTCTCCAGAAAATTAAATAGCTTGATTTTCACCAAAACATTATACCAACTCAAAATTCATACTAAAAGCTATCCTAAGGTAGAATATAAATATGGAGCTCGGAAATAACCATACCGAATATCTGGGTGTTACAAGATTGATAAATAACAATCAATCTAAAAACAATCCAAATCATTTTCTTTTTTATTCCATTCAAATCATTACTTATTTGGATTTATAATAAATCTAATCATGTTGAGTTACCGTTGTCCACAATATTCATAAATATAAATAATTGTTCAAGTGGCATAGTAAAAGATCGACTAAAGATTATGCACATAAAAAGATTCTGTTATACACTTAGTCATCATAATCTAATGAAATGGAAGAATATGCTCCTTGTACACAATGTCATTGGGATTTATAAAGCAATTAAAAGACAAAAATTTGAATATTCGTAACGAATGTTATCTTCGATTTACAAAATAGATCTATATCTATTGTAGTCCATATTGAAACACTACTACCATCATCGAGAAACTACAAGTCGACTTGGACTACATGTACTAGATGCTACTTGCACCAATTTTAAGGATTAAGCCATTAATGACAGTCGACATATGATAAATAAGGCATACAACGTAATGAGTCAAAAGAAAAAACAAATCAATCCAAAAAAAGGTTTCATTCTCGTTACATGAAACTTTAGACAATATTTAAGATCATTCTAATAGTTGGCATGCTAAGGGGCGGAGCCAGGAATTAACACGAGGAGAGCACCAATTAAAATATAAATACCCATTTGTATTTTCATATTCCTAATTTCAAATGAAATTGTCTTACTTTGTTTTCAACCATTGATGATTCAAAAATCACTGAGACAGAGTCACTGAGTCGGTAGCCAAATACATCATATTTTGGTTTTATTTGGTATTGACTATTTGAGTTTATTAGTATGTCATTCAAAAAAATGATTCAAGTTTCTTAATGAAAACACAAAATCAAAATCTGAAGAGCTCACATAACAACTTCAAAGTTCAAAAATCAAAACATAACCTGGAAATCGAAACTCTAACCTGTGAGAATTGAGAGGTGAGTGTGGTTGTAGGAGACCGAGAATGAGAAAGGGAGTGGTCGCCGTCGTGAGAGGTGGAGTTGTGGTAGTTGCCGTCAGTCCATGAGCTCCGGTGACTGGTTGCGTGCAAGGCACGTCAAGCATTGAAAGGTGGGAGATTGGGAGGGATAGACGTAGGAAGCGGTAAATGGTAATCGTGAAGTTCATTTTCTATGAGGAAACGGTAATCTCAAATTCTCAATAGGTAAAAATTTAGATGTAAAAAACGGTAACTATTAGGAGTCGTTTACCTAAAACTTACCCGGTAAGTTCTTACCAGCAGTAGTCAACACGTTCACTTAACTTACCGGGTAAAATTTTAGCCCATTAAAACGGTATTGTATGCAACATTTGTGTCTGGTAAGCGCTTACCGGGTAAGATTTGTCATTCTCAATTACCGGCACGGGTGGAGATACGGTATAGTGAGAGGCAGCAGTTGCCCCCCCTCCCCCCCCCCCCCCCCCCTAGAATTTCCAAAAAAATTGATTTAATATTAAAGCCCTTTTGTATATATAGTGCCCTATTGAGGCACCGTGGAAGTTAAATGAGAACAACAATTTATATAAATACACGGTGAGGTGCTAGAGATGGAATACAAAAAAGAAAAGTAATGATTATTACATTAAAGTCCCTGTATTTTGGTTAACTTTTGAAAATAACTCTTAATTTTCTGAAATCAAATATTACAATTTAATTCATTTTATAAATTCAAATTTTTCTAAAATTGACATCATAAAAAAATGAGATGATTATTCTAATAACCTGACAAATCTGATTAATTTATCAGTTTAAGTTTTCAGCTAGGTTGGGTCCCTCCTCAAACCTTTACAGCCCATTCAAGACCCCTGTTTCTCCAAGTGTCTGGTTCAAATGTTACAATTTAACCCTATTTATATATTTAAATGTTTACTTCATCTTAAATTTCACTTTGAAAAAACGAGATGATTATTCTAATAACCTAATAGGTCCAATAGTTTATTCGTTTATGTTTTAAGCTAGCCTGGGCTTCCTCCTCATACCTTCGTAGTCAGGTTTTGTGAATTGTTTAAAAAATCCCAATCCTTTGCTAATTGAATTAACGGATCATCCAATTGGAAAATATAGCATAATGCATAGGAAATCTCAACAAAGTTTGCAACCTCATGCCATAAAATAATTTTGTTCATGCTCGAAATCATGGTTTAAAACCTTGTGTGTGCTAAAACATTGCTCCAAGATTTGTAATATAATCCACATGACGATTTGGAAACATGAGAAATAATTGATGTAATTTATTTTAGAAATAAATTATGTGCGCGAAGTTATTCGGCACTCAACATCTCGAAACCACGCTCCTCAATTTTCTTAGTCACACTATCGTCATCCGGATGCTCAAACATCTTAAGGCAATAATCAAGGATTTCATAGGTTCACCTTACAATTTCTCCTCGAATAATGTCGGTTCCACAAGTCTATGCTTCTAATCCAACCAATCATCCCGACCCAAATGGTTCACTAAATACAATTCTCATGCTTACTGTCACCCCAAGTGGCGAACGCTAAAATCATCAGCCTCTTTTAACGGCTACCCACTTAGAAACTTTTTCATTACCCCAGCAGTTGTCACGTCTCAGTAGTCCAAGTATACACATGTAACTCGTAGGTTCACCATAACAATGGCCAGGTGCGATTATGAACGTACTGTACATGATCATTCTTGCTACCCTTGACGTGATTCCCGTTCCTAGTGACTTCATCAACCTCAAAACATCCGATCTTAAAGTGCCTATTGGTGCAATTTCCACTCTCAGTCACTTAAAGGAACACTAGTTTGAGTCTAGGCATTCCAAATCAACACCTAATTCTCTCAAACTTAAGCTCTGATACTAACTTGTAACACCCTCGAATTTGGTAAGAGCAACTAATTAAAATTTCGGTATAATATCAACATAAGGAACAAAACTTCCTCATACAATTCAAAACTCAATATACCTCAAGTTAAAATTCTATAACTAACCTCAACAAATATAAACTCCAATAATATACAAGTACTAAACCTAAGTCGGGTGTTACTTAACCCCAAACACAAGTTTCTCTTCCCAAAACAAATGTGGAAGACTTCAACAAGCTAATCACTCTCCGAGCACGCAACTAGCACTCATCTCTTCACGACACACTAGTACTATTCCCAACGAAGCCTGTTGCACATGCCAACAAATAAAAATGTTAGGCTAAATCCTAGTGAGTTCAAGAGTTTTCAACATTAATAAATATATCGTTAAAAAGGAAGAATGCAATTGACATCATAATCTTTCAAAATGATATGCTTCAAATATGAAAACGATTTGCTTTCCAATAATATGCATTTTAGACAAAGGAGACACCAATATAAACGTTTTTCAAGCCAAACTATTTTAAGGACTAAGATCCCAATATAAAATGTCCCTTCGTTAATTAAATTCAACCTAAAATTCACTTAAAACTTAAATAGTAATCGAACCCTCAATTTATGAAAATACGGATAAAACTTTATATCTTGAAACACCCAAAACACAGGTGGGGCATAATACTCAACCCATAAACTATGGATAAAAATCCATATATTCAAACATCACCAAAAACATGGATAATAAAACTCATTACTCACGTGTCCATAAAAACGGAAAGTATCCATTTAACAAAACATGGAGATGACATATTTCATTCAAACCTTAATATACGTGGAGGGAAATCCAATATTAAGGTCATCATTTACAGTCAGCCATACAAGCCCAACGATAAATAAGTAAGGCGTTAATAATTGCAATGTTATTGGCCGACGACGGGGGAGACCCGTATCCGTTGAGAGTGAAGGAACAAAAAAGTATGTCACTCTTGCAACGTTAATCGCATGACACCTCACGACATAAAAGCCCAAGTGTCCCTACGACTTCTTAACAAGTTTCACCTCAAGAGTCGGTTGACCTTGGTGAACATTACAAAGAATTCCACCCCGAGGCCCGACACACTTAAAGACTACCTCCAAGGCATTACTTCAAGCGATGGAGGTCCTAGTGCCTACCTCCCCGGTAGGACTTCCAGACTCAACCCTCCTACTGCATACTTGAAAAGTTTCTTGTCGTAAAACATAGGTACGGAGTCCAACCCCAAAATACCCAATTGACCACCAAAACAGACTGACTTACGCGCCTATGGATCCAATGCAACACAGTCTAACATTACATGACTACACATGAATGAACAACGCACTCGAGCATGTAATTAACATCAATATGCAACAACGTGCATTAGTATGTAAATCATAACTAGGCTCTAGACTGAGCCATTAAAATCGGACAATTGTCCCCAAGACTCTTTTAAGTCAACACCGAGTTAAAGTGCTCAAAACCCTTTTTGACCAACAAATAACGGTCCCCAAATAATAAAATTCGATCGACTCGCATCATGCAAACACACACTCCAAAATACATGAATAAAATCCAACACGGTTTAGATCGGGACAAATTACTTTCAAAATGCATTTATACCATTTATTCCTTCAAAAACGTTCCATGACACAAAATTAAGTATTTCCCCCAAACGAACGCTAAAAGTGCCCTTTAACCAAATAATCTCCATTTATGCAATAAATCATCAAAACCCTTTCATTTATGACTTATTTATCAAAATGCCTAAAATTCTCAAATATGGTGTTTCACATGATTTATAAAATCTTATTTGTTCAAATAGAAAAACTTATCAAAGATTTCAACATTTTATAATAATCATGTAAAACACATAAATACTTTAAAATAGACATTTTGGCATGTACAACGTTTTCACAAATCAACTTGAACCCACCTTGCTAGATTTAGGCTAAATCTAGATTTTACCCCACTTAGAGCTTCTTTGAAGAAACTTGAATCTTCAAAGCCAAAACTTCCAAAACCTAGATCCATAAATTTCAACCATAAATATTTACATCCAACCATTTAGAAACATTCCCCAAACATTAAACATGAAAACCTCAACTAATACCAAAACCCTAATTTCCATAGATGAAGAAAATAAAAGCTTACCTTAAGCATAACTTTAATCCACCACTCAACATACTTCTAGGTCACCAAAATGAGCCACAAACTTCAAATCTTCAAAGTGGTGAAAAGGGTTACGGTGAAACCCTAATAAGTTTGGTGTGGAAGAAGAAAATGGAGGGATTATGGTTCTAGCTTCCAAAACTTGTGGATGGTGAAGAATCATCTGATTTTAGGAGGAAAACCTCCAAAAATGGATTATGGTTCGTTTAGAGGTTGGGGTCGGTTTGGGAGAGAAAAGGGGAAGGGATTTAGGGTTTTGTGAGAAATGGAGTGGAAAGTCGGTTCTCCCCCTTTTACATGCGCACAGTGGCTCCCTGCGAGTGGTAGCGCTACCCGACTAGCGCGGGCAGTAGCGCGGAGCTCTGAACAGGATCTCACGTGGATCACCGCGCGATTCGACCCGCGTGAGCAGTAGCGCGAAATACTGTCACCATTTTCCGTCTTCTTCTCGACCAAAGATTTTGGGGTGTTACAAACTCCTAATAAGTGGGTCAATTTTTAGGGAGGCCTAATAAACAATACAAAAAAAGGTGTGTTTAAGCTTGAAATCAAAGGATTATATTCATACTTTAAAAAAAATATCCTAGGAGGCACCTCTGGCACCTTAGTGGCTCCGCCACTCATGCTACATAAATGATCGTTAGCTACACATATATGTGTGTACATGCATATGTAAGATATTCTTTTTGGAAGTTTTATTGTGCAGTTTCAAAATGTGTATATCAGACATAAAAATGAGAGTAAACTACGATTTTCGTCCCTGTGGTTTGATGTTTATAACGATTTTTGGTCTTTCAAAACTGCTTTTTTAGTCCATGTGGTTTCTATTTGCTTCCATTTTTATCCCTCCATCAAACTTTATTAAAATTAAGTGTTAATTCATTTAAAATTTGAATAAGAAAATTACATATTTGGTTCTTGTGGTATATAAATTTTTACATTTTTATCCTAGTTTAGATTTTTTTACTTTTTCTTTATTTATTGTATTTCAGCAAGACATTTATTTTTCTATTAATTATATTGTATATTTTCATAATTATTATAACATTTAATTATAAAAATAATTAAATAACTTCATTAAAAATACTAATAAATACATGATATTTTTTTCAAAGCTTTAGGTTTAGATCTCCTAAAATTAATATTTTTTATCTATTGATTTATTAAAACTTTTTATTTATTTTAAATTACCATTGGAAAAGGTTTAATAAAATTCGAGAAAAAAATAGTATTATTTTATAACAACCAATTGTTTTTTTTGTTAAATGCACTTTACTCCCATTATTCTAAATTTTCATTTAATCTTTATTTTTTATTAGTTAATCAAATTTGTTTAATATTTAAATAAAACATACACACACACACACCATTTTAAATTAAGTTAGATATTAAAAACAAAAAATAAGACAATAAAAGGATAAGAATATTTTAATATGGTGTTACAAAAATCATGCAATGGGCCATGACGTGCCACAAAATTAACGTGACGTCAAACACAAGTCTTATATCTCATATTATTTATAACCTTGATATATATATATATATATATATATATATATGTGTGTGTGTGTGTGTGTGTGTGTGTGTGTTTATTTTAAATATTAAACAAATTTGATTAATTAATAAAAATAAAGTTTAAATGAAAATATGGAATAGTGGGAGTAAAGTGAATTTAACAATGAACAACCGGTTGTTATAAAATAAGACTATTTTTTTCTCGAATTATATTAAACCTTTTCGAATGGTAATTTAAAATAAATAAAAATCTTTAATAAATCAATAGATAAAAAATATTAATTTTAGGAGAGTATTAAACCTTTATAAAATAGTCTTTTTCCCTAAGCCACCTAATTTATACATCGATTAAAACCAAAATTCAAACATCGTCCCTGACATTGGAACGACGAGTTCACCTGAGATTCTAAAACCCTCGTTTTTCATTGACATCGATTGGTATGGAGAAGTAAATCAAGCTCTGCAAATCTATTTCAATCGAAAGGTAATTCTTGAAGATGGAACGGACGAGTTTGTGGCGGCTTCGGAAGAACTATGATGAAACGGAGTACATAGATGTTTATGGTAAGTTATCTATACATTTTTACACTTGTTTTTAATGGTGTTCTTGTTTGTTAGTTGTTACAACCACACCTTTTCTTTTGCAGAATGTTATCCAACCCTTATTTCTCTAAGAATACATCATGGGGGTGTTTTTAGTAAGTTCCCAGGTAGGCAATATGTCAATGGTAAAATCCCGGTTGTTGACTTGGTTGGGTTGATACTGATAAGTTCTCTGTAAATGATCTACATGAGATGATGACTGAAATGGGGTATGAAGCACCATACCTACTTATTTTCATTTTAAACATCCTGGGAAGGACTTAGATGTTGGGCTTCATGCTTTGGGTAGTGATCTAGATGTGCTAGAATTGTTGAAACTTGTTGATGATTGTAGACTCTTTGAGATTTACACTAAACACCGGAAAACTAGGCTGAAGACATATTCCATGAGTCCTGGTGGTAGTAAAGTTGTTATAGAGGAACTCCCTATGGAAGGATCTCCTGAGTTTAACACAGGTGCAAGAAGTTAGCCTCAAGAAGAAAGCATGGTTCTTGCCAAAAAAATGCTGGTAGGTTGGATTGATGAAGAGAAGGGCAAGGAGGTGAGTGATATCAAACAGAGGGATGAGGAGGCATTAGAAGGGAAAGGAGGTGGGTTAAATGGTGATGAAAACATAGGTGGGTGCCAATCTAATTATAGGGATGAGGAGGCATTAGAAGGGAAAGGAGGTGGGTTAAATGGTGATGAAAACATAGGTGGGTGCCAATCTAATCAGAGGGAGGAAACAGTAGAAGACATATTAAATGAAATTGAAAGCAACCAATTTGATCCTTTTTCTGGAGATGAGTATAGTCCCTTGGAAACAAATGTACCTAAATATCAAAGTCATGACCATGACAGTATAGGGGATGATAAATATGATGAATTTATATTAGAGACACATAATGTAGTTGATGAAGTTGAAGTGGACATGAAGACCTTTATGGAAAACACTAATCTAGATGCTGAATGGGTTGGAAATAAATATGTCAAAAGTGATGCACCAAATGTATTCTGATATGGAGAAAAAAAGGAAAACATTACTGAAGAAGTTGAGAAAGAAGAAAGCAAAAGGCTCTAGGATGGAAGAGAGTGACATGCTCTATGTTGGCAAACTTTTTGGGAGTAAAGATGGTATAAAAAGGTTGATAGATATGCATGCTATAGAAACTAAAAGACAATTGTATGTGATAAAGAACGACAGTGTGAGGATAAGGGTAGTTTGTAGAGGATCCCATCCAGAAATGAATAAAGAATACGGGGGTGGGCCTAGTAAGCCATGTGGGACAGGTAAAGGCAAAGGGAAAGAAGTTAAGGCAAGTGGGACTGGAAAAGGAAAAAAAGAAAGAAGTTAAGGCAAGTGGGCCACCTTGTCTTTGGGTGCTGCATATTTCAAAGGGCAAAAATGATGCTAGTTGGATGGTTAAGAAATTTGTGGATACCCATAAATGTCTTCAAGCTAGAGAAGTTAAGGCTTGTACAACCTCTTTCTTGTCCCAAGAGATTGTACAGAGTATTTCATATAACCTAGAAATCCCCGTTAAAGCTCTACAGATTGAGATTGAAAGGAAGTACGGACAATAGTTTTCTCATATGAAGTCTTTCAGAGCCAAGACACTGTCACTCATTAAGATGTGTGGGAACTATTCAAAACAATATAACCATCTCAGGGACTATGTTTTGGAGCTATAGAGGGTAATTCCAGATACAACTGTGAAGTTAGATGTTGAACATGAACCCAATGATGCAATTGGTACTAGAAAGTTCAAGAGGTTCTATGTTTGTTTTGGACCACTAAAGAAGGGTTTCAAAGCTGGGCGAAGGGAATTTCTAGGACTTGATGGAGCTTTCATGAAAGGTCCATTTCCATGTCAAATATTGACCGCAGTTGGCCTTGACCCCAACAATGGGACATATCCACTAGCCTATGTAATTGTTGAAGATGAAACTACGAGTGCTTGGACCTGGTTTTTGGAGTGCCTTGCTGATGATTTGGATCTCAATGCTCGTTCCAATTTCACTTTTATATCTGACAGAAAAAAGGTATGTTCTTTCCAATTTTAATTTGTTGTAGTTATAAGTTGTTTTTGTAATCTGTATTATGTTGGAATATGTTGGAATTTGCCTATCCAATCTGGATTATGTGGAATATATATGCTTATAAGTCTACTGAAATTGTTTGTGTTGGAATATGTTGGAATTTACAGATCTGTTTTAATTCTTACCTTTGTTTATTTTCTGTTTGCTTAGAGATTGATGTGGTTTAATAATATAGGGCATAATCCCAATAATTGCAAAGGTATTCCCTTGTGCATAGCATAGATTTTGTTTAAGACACATACATGAGAACATGAAGCAATCATGGAAGGGAAAACAATTCAAGGATCTTATATGGAAGTGGGTTGTTGCATCTACTGTTCCACAATTTGATTGTGCAATGAATAATCTGAAAGCATTAAGTCCTGCAGCATATGACTGGCTTAAACAAATCCCTCCACAACACTAGTCAAGATCCCATTTTACAGGTATGTTCTTCTTCAATTCAATTTATTTATACAGTATTAATGATGCCAAGGAATGTTTTTTACTGTCATTGTTGTTTATGTACAGGAAGAAGCCACAATGATTGCTTATTGAACAATATATGTGAGGTCTTCAACAGACAACTAGTTGAAGAGAGGGACAAGCCGATAGTTACAGCTATGGAGTACATCAGAGAGTACTTAATGAAGATAATAACAAATGTTAAGAAAGTGACTGAGAAAGTGATTGAGAAAATTGATGGGCCTTTGACTCCAACTGCAACAAAAGTGCTTGATTCAATCAAGAAGAAGCTTTAAATTACACTGTCCTTTGGAATGGAGGCTGTAAATACCAAGTGACTGTTCCTTGGTTGGACCAATGTGTAGTTGATGTTGAACAGAAGACTAGCACCTACAGGAGATGGGAACTTGTTGGCATTCCTTGCAAACATGCAGTAGCAACCATCTGGAATATGGCCAACCATGGGGCAGATGTTTGTATACCTGAGGCTTGGATTCATCAAACATATTGGTTAAACACATGGAAGGAGATGTATACCTATATCCTTGAACCAATTAATGGACCAAATATGTGGCCAAAATCTAATTGTCCATTGAAATTGACACCACCAATACATCATACCCAAGTTGGGAGACCAAAAAAGAAGAGGAGGAAGTCTATATTAGAGGTAACTAAACATGCTGAAAATAAATTGACAAGGGCCGGCAAGACAGTGACATGTGTCAATTGTAACCAACAAGGGCACAACAAGCGCACATGCAAAGGGCATGCACCTTAATGGGATGGGTATATGTTAATGCTTAGGCTTTTTGGTTATATGTTAATACTTAGCCTTTTTGGATATATGTTAATGGGATGGGTACATAGTGATGTTTGTGGATATGTAATGCTTAGGATTTTTGGTACTTTTCAAGCATCTGAACTTGATTAACTTGTTACTATCACTAGAAACATTGTACCTATGTTTTTGATCCTTTGTGGTCATTTTTGTGAAGTGGAATATACTTTTGGCTACCACATTTTGCTGTATTTTTCCCAAATTGTTGGTCATTAAATGTTTGTTACAGGTTATACCACATTTATGATTCAAGTAAACTCGGACAAATTGTTGGTCATTGAATGTGTCTTACAAGTTATACCACATTTAGAATTGAAGCAAACTTTCCCAACTTCTTTCTCATTGAATGTGTAAAACTGGTTGTACCACATTTATGATTCAAGCAAACTTTCCCAACTTCTTTCTCATTGAATGTGTAAAACAGTTTGTACCACATTTATGATGCAAGCAAACTTTCCCAACTTCTTTGTCATTGAATGTGTAAAACAGGTTGTACCAAATTGGTGCTCATTTGAATGTATGTTACAGGTTGCTCACTTGCTCATAATTGTTAAGTTAGTTCCGAAAATTGCAAAAGCCATAGATTCAATCAAAAGGTAACATCAAAATATTTCATTAACCAAACATTTAAGCTTACATTTTGTGACATAAGACCAAAATAGATTACAGTTTCATCTAATCACTATCTAACATCAAAGGCTTTCACTGAACTAACCACCATTACAGACCAAAAGAGATTACTTGCCACTTCAAAAACATCAACCTAGGTCAACTAAAAACAGAAATAAAATAGAAGAAACAACCAGATGATATAAAACATAAGCTTCCATCTGTTGGCTTGTTTTTCGAGTTCTTCAATTCTTGCTTCAAGGTGGTTCTTGGAATTTAGTAAGCCAAGAATGATATCAATTGAACTCTGACACATTGGAGGGTCAAACCACATGATGAATCCACATCTTCGTCCCTAAGAGGATTTTATACATTTAGGGCAAAAACACAAATAAAAAAATGAGCTCATCAACAAAAGCCTTACCATGTTCAAACACGTATAGAATCGCCTTCCTGGATTTTTTGGAGGGGGAGGAACCATGATTGCAGCGAAGGAACGATGGTGAAGTCCGGTGGATGCAACCTCAGGTGAAGAGTCGTTTCAATGTCTCAGGGATGATGTTTGAAATTAGGATGACAATCGATGTATAAAATAGGTGGGATACAAGCGACGTTTCAATTTCTTAAGGAAAAAGACTATTTTGCCCATCATGTGCATGGCATGTGATGTGCCTAACGGACACATTTGGGACGTCGTTAGGTTCAGGGACCAAGAGCGTGTGAAATTGCTAACTACAGTGGCCATTTCCATAATTATTTCAAAATAGGGACCAACAGTGCAAAAACGGGTAAACGTCAGGACCAATCATGTAATTTACTCTTAAATGAATTAACACTTAATTTTAATAAAATTGGATGGAGGGACGAAAATGGAAGCAAATAGAAACCACAGGGACTAAAAAAGTAGTTTTGAAAGACCAGGGACGAAAATCATTATAAACATCAAACCACAAGGACGAAAATCGTAGTTTACTCTAAAAATGAATACTTCTTGAAATAATCAATTCTTAACCGTTTAACATGTTTTATAGAGTAAATTGTAGATTCGGTCTCAATGTTTTTGATATTTTCTTACTAGGTCCCTATGGTATATTTATTGTAGATTTAGTCGTTGTGGTATTCAATTTGTCTTGGTCATGGTCTTTCTAACTAACACTTTCGTCAACTTCGCTAAATCAAGGGTCATTTTAGCCTTTTTGTCTATTATTTTGTCTTTTCCTATAAAATTTAGAAACAATATTTTTATACACACAAAAATATATATATATATATATATATATATATATTAAAATAAATCAAATACAATATAATTTTATTGATTTAGTATTTTTACTTATTTGGGTATAAAAAATCTGGTTGAAGTTTATATAAGAGATTTGTTCAATTTTAAGTTACAAAGATGATATTATGTATGAATTTTTTCTTTGATAAAAATATAAATAGTTGATTTTGAGTTTTAAAATGAATAACAATATGGAAATTAAAAACCTAAAACCGATTAAATCGTTTTTAACAATTCTTCATTCAAAAACTCAAAATCAACTATTTACATTTTAACCAAAGAAAAGATTCATATATATCATCTTTGTAACTTAAAATTGAACAAATCCTTGTATAACTTGGATTCAAAAGAGACTTAATCATTCAAAATTAAAAAGTTTATTGGTTTTTTCGTTCGAAAAAATAGTTAAGTAACTTAATCATTTAAAATGAAATAGTTTATTGGATTTTTTTTGAAGTTTCCCAAAATAAATATTAGAAAGTGTCGGGAAGAAAGATGTTTTTCATTAAATAAAACAAGTACTTATTTCGAAAAAAATTGCATGCAAAACACAAACCCTTGCTGTTTGGAGCAACGATGGTGCAACTCCCCATGCTGATCTCATAGAGACCTTACAAACACAAAATCGAAGCAATCATTTCAGTCATCAACCTCACACGAATCAATCGGCATTGATAGATTCTACAAAAACAAAAGGATGTTGCTAAGGCTACCCCTTATGTCATCTCCCTCTCTCATACCCCATACCCCCCTACGTAATCTATCTCTCTCACATTTTTTTTTAATTAATAGTTACACTTTTGGTCCTTAAACTCTTTTGATTGATTTACTTTATACCTTTTACTTTGTTAGTTTTCATTTTACGCCATCATCATATTAACACATATAATCGTATATTAACTAAAATATGTTTAAAAAAATACTTTTAATTTTAACAAATTACACCATTATAATCGTCTCTTCGATACCTTCGAAATGAACCAAATATTGAATATTTTTTAATTTAATTATTTTATTATATATTAAAATATGTCAAAAAATAAGTTTAAAAATACGTTTTGGTATGGAGTATATTGCAATTGCATTTTTCACTCGACATGGTTCAACGTTATTTGCATTGCAATTTCATTTTTCACTCGACAGGGTTCCAAGTCATTTTGCAAAACATGTGTTTGTTAGGAGTGTTCAAAAAAACCGGAAAATCGAGAAAATGAGTCGAACCGTTTAATCTGAAACCGAAAAATCCGATAACCAAAAAATCCGAAAAAAAATCTGGTTCGGTTCGGTGCGGTTCGGTTCAACCAGGGACGGACGCGCAGGGACTTTTTCGACATGCCTTCATTTTTTTTACCAACATTCAATATCGTCCGATGTGTTATTAGCCTAATTCCGCCGTTTTGAAGGACTTTTAAAGTTTTTCGAGGGATTTTAAGTTTTTTTATTGATTTCGAGAGATTTTTTCGGTATTTTTAGTTGATTTCAAGAGACATTTTCAGGTTTTTTGGTTGATTTAAAAGTGTTTTTTTGGTTTTTTAGTTGATTACGAGGTACGGTTGCACTTCTAAAATAATACGGTTGCACATTCTAAAACGATACGGTTGCACCTTTCACAACGGTAATTGTTTGCTTCTTTTTTTTAATTTATAGTTACAATTTTAGTCCCTGAACTCTTTTGATTGATTTACTTTATACCTTTTGATTTTATATTTTACATTTTACATTTTTATTACATTAACACATATAAGCATATATTAACTAAAATATGTTAAAAAAGTAATTTTTAATTTTAACAAGTTACACCATTATAATCGTCTCGTCAATACCTTCGAAATGAGCCCAATATTGAAAATTTTTAAATCAACATAGTCACGAGTATTTTTTTAAATGTATTTTAGATAATATATGATGAATATGGTTAAACGTGCCACGGTATTGTTTCTCCCTCGCAACGTAAAAAAATTAAGGTTTGTGAAAGGTGCAACCGTATTATTTTAGAAGGTGCAACCGTATTATTTTAGGGGTTCCCACGATGGCACGTGCCACCGTATTGTTTCTCCCTCGCAAGGTAAAAAGTTAAGGTTTGTGAAAGGTGCAACCGTATCGTTTTAGAAGGTGCAACCGTATTATTTTAGAGGTGCCCACGATGACACGTGCCACCGTATTGTTTCTCCCTCGCAAGGTAAAAAATTAAGGTTTGTGAAAGGTGCAACTGTATCGTTTTAGAAGATGCAACCGTATTATTTTAGAAGGTGCAACCGTATTATTTTAGAAGTGCAACCGTACCTCGTAATCAACCAAAAAACAAAAAAAAACCTTTTAAATCAACCAAAAAACCTGAAAATGTCTCTTGAAATCAACTAAAAATACCGAAAAAATCTCTCGAAATCAATAAAAAAAAAACTTAAAATCCCTCGAAAAACTTTAAAAGTTCTTCAAAACGGCGGAATTAGGCTAATAACACATCGGACGATATTGAATGTTGGAAAAAAAAAATGAAGGCATGTCGAAAAAGTCTCTGCGTCCGTCCCCTGGTTGAACCGAACCGGATTTTTTTTATCGGATTTTTTGGTTATCGGATTTTTCGGTTTCAGATTAAACGGTTCGGCTCATTTTCCCGATTTTCCGGTTTTTTTGAACACCCCTAACAAACACATGTTTTGCAAAATGACTTGGAACCTGTCGAGTGAAAAATGAAATTGCAATGCAAATAACGTTGAACCATGTCAAGTGAAAAATACAATTGCAATATACTCCATACCAAAACGTATTTTTAAACGTATTTTTTGACATATTTTAATATATAATAAAATAATTAAATTAAAAAATATTCAATATTGGGTTCATTTCGAATGTATCGAAGAGACTATTATAATGGTGTAATTTGTTAAAATTAAAAGTATTTTTTAAAACATATTTTAGTTAATATACGATTATATGTGTTAATATGATGATGGTGTAAAATGAAAATTAAAAAAGTAAAAGGTATAAAGTAAATCAATCAAAAGAGTTTAAGGACCAAAAGTGTAACTATTAATTAAAAATAAAAATAAAAAGATGTGAGAGAGATAGATTACGTAGGGGGTATGGGGTATGAGAGAGGGAGATGACATAAGGGGGTAGTCTTAGCAACACCAAAAAAAAAGCAAACAAGTATAGTTGTGAGGGGGAAAGGGGGTATGGTTTCAGAAATTTTTTGCAGGGTGATCGATTTAGAATTTCCCAAACAAAAACGTCATTGATTCACGTCTCAAGCAAACTATACAGCTTTTCCATACACACAAAACCACAACGTAAATATATCTCTTCTACAGTGGTTTGGGGGATTTATCGAAATTGTTTCTAGGGTTTCAGAATCAGTAAATTCCAATGGCATTGTTGCGGAAATTGTTGTATAAGAAGCCGCCCGATGGACTTCTCGGGATCTTTGAAAGAATATACGGTAATTATTTAATACCTTTTCTCCATAAATGGAGTAATTAGTTTGATATGTATATGTGTAATATCATCACCCATTTTTATAAACCTTTCTCCTTTCATCATCACTTCACTTCTATCTAGGTTTTAGATGCTACTGTTAATTTGGGTATATGATGTTTTGGATAGTTGAATGCTGCCACAAATAGTTGTATCAATATTGATTTATCGTTAAACTTTACTTTGCAATGTAGTGTCTGGTCATGAACTTGTATTATTATGTTGAAGTGTGATAATTGGCTGTTTCGAAGCTCTAGTGAGGACACTGAAAGAAATACTGCAGATAATTGCTTATTAGTCTCTGGACACATTAGAAACGAAAACTGAAAACATTAAGGCATGATTGTGTCGGGGAACCATCTCTAAATCATATGTTGTTCTATTAATTGAATACTTTCTAGTGGTTTTTCTGTGTTTTTGTGAACCAAGTGTGGTTATAATATCGTCTCTGTTAAAAATATATGTTGTTTCCCTTTCAATGTAATCCCAAAAAAATGAATTTTCAGCCAATCTACATAGGGTATTTGGTTTGGGCGGACAAGTAATTAAGTGATCTTGTTATCCATCTAGCGCCCCATGCAACTTTGTGATGGTACAATGTAATGGACTAGGAGGATGTGACATTGCCTATTTACTAGGGTTCATATTTTGTAATTTATATTCTCATGGTATATGCCATACTTCTGTATGTTCTTTCCCTTGTGGGAATGTAGATTAGATGCTAGCATCTGGTGCAGCTCCATGTTTTTAGTATGCGTCCAATTTATTTGTAAGTGTGGATATATTCGAGATTAGAACTTGTTTGAGTTTGATATTTGATGATGCGCCCTTTTGGTGTATAGTCTTTGATTGTTGTTTCAGCACTGAAGCTTGGGAACAAGAAGATTATAAAGTTGATGTGGGCAACATAATAAGTCAGTTTAAGGAAAATTTCCCTGAATCATCAATCATGATTTTTAATTTTCGGGAAGGAGATACAGCGAGCAGGATTGCCTCTGTTTTGTCGGAATATGATATTACTATAATGGACTATCCTCGACACTATGAAGGTTGCCCATTGCTCTCATTGGAGGTGATCCACCATTTTCTAAAATCGAGCGAAAGCTGGCTCTCACTTGGACAACAAAATGTTCTTATAATGCATTCGGAGGTTGGTGGTTGGCCGGTTTTGGCTTTCATGATGGCTGCTCTCTTGCTTTACAGAAAACATTGCACTGGTGAATTCAAGACCCTGGACATGGTTCATAAGCAGGCTCCTCGTGATATGTTACCCATAATGTCATCTCTGAATCCTGTACCTTCTCAGTTGAGGTACTTGCAGTATGTGTCAAGGAGGACTGCTGAGACAGAATGGCCTCCAGCGGATAGGGCACTCACTTTGGATTGCGTAATAATCAGAATGATTCCTGATTTTGATGGAAAAGGGGGTTGCTGCCCTATATTCAGGATTTACGGATGGGATCCTTTGTTACATGTTGATAAAACACCCAAACTTCTGTTCTCAACCCCAAGGAGGAGTAAGAATGTCCGATACTACAATCAAGTAAGTTGTCCTATCTTCATTATAGCATGCAGTGGTCAACATAAATTATCTTATTGCCAGCTCTAAGAAGTGGAAGTGATTTCTTTGTCTTCATGCCCTTGTTATGTTTCCAGAGCTATATTCTAAAAGATCATCGGTGACAGTAATAAGATTCATTTGTGTTTGCTTCTTACATCTTCATCGTGTTTGTAGTTGTCATCTTGATTCAATCTAATGTTGTTGCACTAGACATTCTCAATCCTCCAAGTTTAGCATACTTTGATGATTTATTTAATGGCACACCTTTTAATACAAAGGTTTGCAAACTAAACTTGCCTCAGATTCGTGCATCATGTAATGTGGATAAAACATATATAGTATTGCAAGGGTTACTCCTTTGTGAGGTTTGGTCCCCTGCAAACGGCCTAAGTGTACAACTTTGATGTTGCAAACGGTGATGCTCTTTGTGCTTTGGTTGTTGCACCCTAGTGTTGGGCCCGTGCATTGCACGGGAGGATAAATTTTTGTTGGAATATTGAACCAAGTTAAAAAGAAACGTAATTTCTCTGTTAACAGTTAATGAAATACAATGTGAAAAACGAATGTATTTTGAAAAATATAAACAAATTCTCAGTAAATAAAATATGATTGTGAGTTTTGAAAAATATAAACAAATCCTCAGTAAATAAAATAAAATAAAAAAGTAGTTTTTCAAAGAAACAAAAATATAGTAGAATACCTTTTGTTCAGTTGCAGGTTTCGCCCGGCAGCTCGTCTTCTTCTTGTACTCGGATGATACATAGAGAAGCTATATATATTTATAATGAATGTAGAGAATATTTTAAAATCTTTTATTTTCATTTTCGAATTTACATTTAAATGTAAATATATTAAAATATGGAAGAATATTTTTATATCTACATCGTTTCTATAATTACATAGATGAGGAAGTATGAACGGTCATGTGTAGTCCACATGCTTAATTTTGCGAGTTTCTCATTGATGCATGTCAAGTTACAAGGTTTAATTTGCAGCAATGAGAAGTTAAATTTAAATTACAACTGTCCAGACCTCGGGATCTTTTCTGCCATTAACCATTTAACCAGTTTAGTATTGACTATTAAGGTTACATGTTGTCAAAATCAAGCTAGTTTGTGTCTCTTGTTCTATATTTGTTTCGAGGTTTGGGGTCCATTGACTTTTGTATCCACACCTTTTGTTCGTAGTATAACTAGCATATTTTTTATGCTTAGGGGTATAAAGGAGAGGTGGATAAATTGGGCAAATGCGAACAGGTATGTATAACTAGCATATTATCAGTATGTTGATGAAGTTGGGGACCACCAATTTGAAAATATGTTCACGATTCAACTCAATCATATGGATTTATTTCTGATTTCTCCTAACATTTCTTCTTGGAGCTAATGAGAGTTCCACGTTCAGAGTTTTCTCTTATAAGTTAAAGTTTAGTACACAGGTATTATTACACGCATTTCGTGCTTCTTATAAGTACTGGATTTTAACTTGGTGTTCTTTTTGCAATTTAGGTTTCAGATCTTAGGACGAGCCTAAATGATGTATATTTGTCAGTAGAACAGGCAAGTTATCTGTTACTTTAATCTTGCAATTAGTCACTGACAATTTAATTGGATGAAATTTTACTTTTTTTCATGTATGTTGATGGTGCTTATATCAGATCAGGAGTTCTGTGAAGTTGAGGAGGGTCATGCAGACAATTCTCTCTCTTGGCAATGCTTTGAACCAGGGAACTGCAAGAGGTGAGTTATTAGCCGACTTTTTAAGTATGTTGGCCTCCTAACAATTATGTGCAGAACCAGTTATCTTCAGTTGTTCTTAGCTCAATAATTCAATGGTCTTAGCTCAATAATTCAATGGTCGCATTACGTTAGACGTTCTTGTGATCCCTTACAGTTGCGAAGTAGTTGTTCTTCCCATCTTTTCTATTTATTGTACTTAATCTAATAATTTCACAGGTTTATGGTTTTTCTTCTGTTTCTTGAATACCGTTCGCCAAATGAGTTGAAGAGAACTCTCTTTTATTTTAGCTCATATCACCTGATTATAAGAGCAGCCCAATGCCAAAGATTGCTATCCATCTTGGGAACATTAACTTCAAAACCAGTACACTTAACTCTATGCATGCATTTGAACTGTGTGTAGTTTTGTCTTAACAATGCTGTTAAGTTTGATCTCGATATAGTTAATCAATTAGCTTCATAAACAATTCACACTTAGATTAGCAACTGGAAGAAGAGATTATCTTACGTGTATGTGCTTTGTCCTTGAGTTGAAGGTCAAATTCTTAGCAAGGTGAATTGCACTCTCGCTGTCGCAGTCACTACCACCGTATCTTGGACAAAATCCTGATCACTCTTCAAGTATAGAGCCTCCTTTGCCGCCTTTACTGCAGTAATGAGCTTTATCTCCATAGTAGACAATGTTACTAAGTCTGCAACCTCGCCCACCAACTGACAGTTGTTCCACAAATTTGAACACGTACCCCGAGATTGATTTACACTTGTTCTGTCCCTGCATAATCTAAGGCACAGTAACCGATTAAATTTCCCTCAGTCTGATTTCCTAGAATATTAGGCCTTGTGTGAAGTTCTCTTCAGATACCCAAAATTGTCTTCATGGCTTCTCAATGCGCTATACTAGGGTTTAACATGTGCTTTCTATCGATGCCAACTGCTTGAGTTAAATTTGGGCTTGTGCAGACCATAACATACATCAAACTGCCCACAACACTAGCGTGTGGTATCTTGCTCACATCTAACTGTTGCAGCTCCAAACCGTTCACTGCAACGATCGACAACAAGATCTGAATGGACGTGTGTCGCACAACGGGGGACAAATATATTATCATACTCAATCCCATTTCACTATGAAGACCCTTTGGCAACAAGTCTGGCCTTATACGTTTCATCATCATTGACTTTTGAATACCATTTGCAACCTATCAAGCTCGATGGTGGCACCAACATCCAAGTCTCATTCTTTGGCCAAATAATGCATCTCTTCTTGTATGACATTCTTCCACAAGGAGCTATCACGTACTCATAGCCTCCTTAAAATCAATGGGTTCTTCATGAACAACATTCAATGCATAATCAAGTTGTTCATCGAAGCTCAAGTTTGCATAATCCCATTCTCTGAGTCTATTAGACATGCGCTGAGTGCGTTGGTCCGCACTAACCGACTCTACACCACTGTTCATATTTACCGGAGCTCCACCTTGATTGGAGAATAGTATATGACACTGAACTATATTCAATCACGGTTTTTGGTTGTGGTTGCCTGATAGGGACTGAACATATCAGAGGAGTCACATACTTATATTCAATGTGCTCTGAAGCCTCTGGATTATAGCCTTCACCATTGGGACCATTGTGCTGTAAAGAAGTGTAACACCTAACATGAGGGAATAATCTTCTTTGTCTCTAGCACCCAAATTTTGTAGCGTTTGGCTCCTTTTGGATAACCTGGCAAAATTCCACGGATTGCACGCAGATCTAGTTTGGCTTTTCTCGTCTGATGCGTGAACATGGGAGAACCTAATATTTGAAGTATGTTAAACTGACTCGCCTGTTACCCCTCTATTCAGGAATTTTCCCATCAATGACGATCACGAGATTCTGTTTATGATGGGTAGGCAGATGAGAAGGGACTAGACTGACCTGGACACAATTGGACTCGACAGGACTGTATGGGCAAGAGTGAGGTAGGCGGGTGAAAGAACCGTGGAATGTTTTACGGTATTACTTTGACATAGGTAGTTTACTAATTACCAATTTTGACCCATATCCCTAATTTTTGTCCCACTCCGTCGGTCCTATGTAGTCTAGTCTATTGTTGTGTCAAACGTGGGACAAGTTCTTTTTGTTGTCCCGTCTTGTTCCACCCACCAAAAGCACCTAATGTGAGCACTAGTGGCCAATGTCTGTGCTTAGATCCCCTTTCAGAGACATGTTGTTAGTCTCATACATCTCGCTTTCTCCAACAACATTTTGTTCATATTTTACAAAACACCATTTGATTTAAGGTCTCGAAGTGTGGTGAAATGTCACTGCTGAATACCTTTTAAATGAGCAATAATTGAGGAACTCAGTATCTTTGTATTCACCGCCATTACCGATATGAGCACCTTTAGTTTCTGTCCTATTTAACGCTCCATGAGAGCTAACCAAATCTTGAATTTTTCAAAGGACTTAGAATTGTGTTTCATGATGTATACCCACACACCTTAATCATCTATGGAGGAAATAAAATAATGGCACCATCGAGAGATGAGATGGAAGTCCACCACCACACATCTGTTTACACGTAATCAAGTACTCCCTTGGATATATGCTTTCTAGCACCAAAGGATACCCGAGTCTGCTTGCCCTACACACAATTAGATTCAAGGTCATTAAGCTTTGTACATGTGAGCTCTTCCTCTGGTTGAAAATCTATCTACGAAGTTAATTGCGTGCTATAGAGGCGCTATTGTGGTTAGCGGTGGTATACTGAGTAGTAGTTTGTAAATCGCGGTGCATTATAGCGTTACAGCAAATAGCGGCCGCAATTACCTCTAAGGACTACATGTTGGACCCCAAATAGCGGCCGAGATTACCGAATTTTCTTTTGGGCGTAGTTTTGAATTTTTTAGTTACATTTGAACGGGTTCCATTTTGGGTGGGTTTATGTTTTTTGTGGGTTATTTAGACACTAAGTTGCCCTATCAACAAGTAACAATTATATCAACAAAAGCAACGGTTAGGTCAAACTTTGGTCATCCATTCCAAAGTCCAAACAGGTTCTATTTTGGGTGGGCTTCTGTTTTGTATGGGTTATTTAGACTCTTAGTTGGCCTATCAACAAAGTAAAACTTATATCGACAAAAGTAATGATAGGTCAAACTTTGGTCATCGATTCCAAAGTCCAAATTGGTTCTTCTTGATTCCATGATTCCACGGTTGGCAAAACGATTCAAGATTCCACGATTTCTACTCATCAGAGTTGATTCCTGTTCGGTTCCTCCTCACATATTCGATTGTACATCTTCGATTCCTTCTATTGCTTATCTTGATATGTATTAGGCATACAATATATAAGGTTATATATATACCTATATATATTCGTATTTATTTTTTGAACCTAATTTTTTTACCGCTTTACCAACGCGATAACCGCGATCTCAAATCACGGTCTCGATCGTGTTTTTCGTAATCGACCCCATTAACTGCTTAGCTATAAATTCTTCTCTGAAGTATGACCGAGGCATAGATTCCATAAATGAGCAACTACCAACTTCTTCGAGCTATTTGCTTCCACACAAGCTTTCCTTATCATTGTTTGCCCCTTCACGATGTACAAGTTATTTGCTGTTAACTTCCCCTTCAGATCAATGATCACCATGGTGATTCTCACTCCATTTCAACATGGAGTTAAGATCACCATGGTGATTCTCACTCCATCATCAACAAATGTGGTCTTGCAACCATCATTTTCAAATTGACCTACCGAGAGAAATGATGTTGAAATAGTGTGAACATACCCCACGCCTGTAATCGTGAAATCGTTCCGTTGAACATCTTCATCCGGATTGATCCAACATCCATCGCCTTGCATGCCAAATTATCTCCCATCAAGATGTTGCTCCCTTCCCTAGCCTCAAAGGTCGAACATGAGCCTCTATCCGGTGTCATATGGAACGACGTGCCCGATTCCAACACCTACTAGCGATCAAATTAATGTAAACTCTTATTTGCACACAAGATGTTAATCTCAAGCCATGAAGCACCGTCACCATCCTCCTTTTTGATCCTAGGACAATCTTTGACCCAAATGGTCCGATCGCTTGAAATAATTTCATTTCCCTCTCTTCTTTGACTTACACCTCACATATGGCTTTCTTGAAATAGAAGGCCCTCTAGACTTTTCTCTTCTTTTCGCATCACCCACACCTCACTCACCGAATAGCCTTTGACTACTACCGGCACTCGTGCTCTCATTACCCAACACCTTAATATGCTTTCTGATATCTTCAATGAGAATAGATATCTTAACATCGCTCAATATAATGGTATCCCTCCCATAGATCATGTTAAAGATAGCAATAAGATCATTGCCATATGCTCTTCCTCCTGTTTCACTTCTGATGCTTTCATATTCATGATCAAATCATCAAAATATGTCATATGTTCTTGAACTGTTGTCCCCTTTTTCATGTTGATGGTGTAGAATATCTTCATCAAGATCAACCGGTTTGTGAGAGAATTCTTTGAGTAAAGTTCTTCAACATTTTCCTACATACCATGTAGGAAAATAACCACCACAATACGAACAATAAAATAACCACCACAAATGTGTGTCTAAAAGATGACAAGCAACAAGAACAATAACCACCACAATACGATGCAAAGAAGAGCTACTGACGAAAACAATAACAACATGAGGATTTAGCGTGGTTCCACTATCGCCGAGGTAGTGTACATCTACAGAGGAGAGATGGTGGTTCACATATTATTACCTAAAGAGAATACAGTAAGTGATTATGAATTACAAGCTCCAAATGTTTCCATTTGATGAAATGTAACCCTAAGAACTCTCCCTTACTTTTTCTCTCAAGTATTAAATGTAGGAGGATAAAAGCATAAAGATTAAATGACCAAAGCCCTAGTTATTTAATACCTCTAATCCGTACACGACCTAGCTACGTACCGTAGGTCACCTGGCAAGGTCGCCCATGTCCTAAACTCCAGCCGCTCTTGCTGCTCAGGCACTACGGAAAGCATCAGGAGGTCTACGTAATGTGGCCATCTCACTTCCCAGGTCCCATTCGACTTGGCCACCTCGCAAAATGGGTACTTTAGTTCATCCGTTGCTTCTCGAACCTGTGCGACCTGGTAGCCGTGACCATGGCAACATGCCAAGGTCGCATACACTCTTGGTGGGTTTGGTTTCACCCCTTTAAACCATGACACTGGACCACTAGCTTGGACTGCGACAATTGTGTTTTTGGACTAACTTGATTTTGGTTTTAGGTGCTGCTGTTGGGTTCAAATTGGATAGCCTCCTGAAGCTTAACGAAACACGTGCCAGGAACAACAAAATGACTCTGATGCATTATCTTTGTAAGGTAGATTTTTTTGTTTATTTATGTTTTTTTGCAATAAATATATGTCCCTTGCCATCTAGTTTATCACATAAAGTTGGTGTCATCTGTTGGTACGTGCGAGTGCACCGAGTGGTGTCATCTGATGGAAAATAACATATTAGAGATCTATATCCTCAAACCATGGGAACAGCCTCTGTCCTTACTCTGGAGAACCCAAGGCCATGGCTAATTAACATGTATAAATGATGAGAGGTACTTTAGGTCATGTCAGTTCAGTTGGTGGTTGCTTCTCAACTCTTTATTTTGTTAAGAGGGAGAAATCGTTCTTTTACTTTAGTTCATGGTATCTCTACTGGATATCTTAGGTGCTTGATGAACAACTACCGGAACTCCTAGATTTTTCCAAGGAACTTGGCAGTTTGGAACCTGCATCAAAGGTAATCTTGGTGGAATTCACATTTTTTCAATGAAAGTTACGTGAGTTTCATTTTTGTTGATTGCATTAATCATTTTATTCCAGATACAACTAAAAATCTTGGCAGAAGAAATGCAAGCTATCACCAAAGGACTGGAGAAAGTAGTCCATGAAAAGAAATTGTGTAAAAAAGATGGACATGTGTCTAAACGTTTCCGCAAGGTAAGCACATAAGGTTAACAAGAGTTGTAATCTAGTTATTATAGTAACTGATTATATTTTGATGAACACAGCTCACAGGCTTTGTGTTTCATCTAAGATGCAAAGTATTTAGGAGGAAGTTGTCTGATAGTTGCAATGATAAGGAAGATGATTGAATATGTATCATAATGTTATATCTCCTTTCATACTTTATACTGAAGCGTAACTGGCTTATTTTGGTTTTCCATGGTCAGTCGCTGAAAAAATTTCTTGCTTCCGCGGAAGGTGAAGTGAAGTCCCTGGCCTCACTGTACTCTGGGGTGGTATGTATAAAAAATTCTTGTACATACAAAGGCTGTTATAACTTATCAACATTGTCGTAAAGCTGCACTGTTTTTATAGGGTAAAAGTGTGGATGCTTTGATTCTTTACTTTGGAGAAGATCCTGCTCGGTGGCCATATGAACAAGGTAATCATCCAAAAGACTGAAATGTTAATATCTACATTTCTATTGGCATCTTAATGTGCTTCCTTTCACCTCTACGTTAGGTATGTTAATTATTATGGAATTGCACATTGAATCGAGGCTTAGACTTATGGAACCTCAGTGTCAACCTTTTAAGGTGTAGGTTGAAGTGCTTACACTATTCATTGCAGTTGTTGGAACTGCTATATATTAATCACACTTCTAAGCACCACTTGGATGCTGATTTTATGTTACAAAGCTTAAAAAGGAAAAAAAGAAAGGGGAAAGAGGGAGGGGTTGGATTCCAAGGCAAAAACTGGAAGGGCATTTAACATGAGCTATGATCATTACATGAGTTCCATTGTGACAGTCGGAAGTTGTGATGGAGGTATGTCCTTTGATGAGGTCAACAGAGGACTCCTGTCAATTTGTAGGCAGTCTGACATGCTCCAAGTCCCTGTGATATAGGTTCTGGTTTCAAACACCCTTATTTGTCCCTAAACAAAACTTGACTTCTTTCTGTCGACGAAATCCCTTTCTGTGGAAACGAGTTGCTCCTTTTTCCTTGTATGTTCTAGTTTATATTAAATTTTATAAATTTTGTATGGATATATAACTTAAATTTGTATCGATTAAATTTTGTAAATTTCTCCTTATATGTTGCTCTTGTTTCTTGCATGGATATATACACAGACTTGTAAATTTTGTGAACTCTTTGTGAACTCTAAAAGCAGATTTGGGATGGATATATGAAATCAACAAGAAATCAGACTTGATATTCTCTAGGATGGATATACGAAATCAGACTTGCTACTTTTTGTGACTAATTTGGTTATTTATTTAATGTTTTAGTTGGAGTCTGTTTTAGTTGGAATATGAATATTTTAGTTGGAGCATGTTTTAATTTGGTTACTTACTAAGTTACTAATGTTTTAGTTGGACTATGTTATTTACTTACTAAGTTTGAGCCTTTTTAGTTGAATTATGTTTTTTACTTGCTAAGTTATTTAAATAAGCATTTATAATTCTAGAGATGTCTAGTGGACCACAAATATCTTCTACGACAGTTGGTGCTTCAAATGAAGATGTACATGTGAATGTTGATGAGGGATCAAATGAGGATGTGTCTATGGAGATTAATGAAGAGCCTTGTGAACCCCTTAACACTGAAAATAAAGAAGTCTAGCCTGATAACCCTTTTCATAATTCTAAAAAACCAAGAAGATCAAAAGTGTGGGATGAATTCTTTGAACCTGAAATGATAAAAAAAAATCAATGGAAAGTATTGTAAAACTGCCCTTTCTCTTTCGAAATCTAAGAGCACTACCCATATGCATCGATATTTGGAATCTTGTCTTATGAAAGCGAAACATGCGAGAGAACAAAAATTGATTAATTTTTTGCCATCTGATTCAAGCACCGGTACAAATCAATCTGGATTTGTTAGTGCTTTACATAATGGCAAACTTGACATTTTAAAGATGCGAGAGGGGATAGCCCATTGGATCAGTATACATGAGCATCCTTTCAATATTGTAGAGGAGGAAGGCTTTAACTTGATGATGAAAAGAGGAATACCTGAATGGAACCTAGTATCCCGAGTTACTATTAGAGCAGACTCTTTCAAAGTCTATGAGTTTGAGAAGAAAAAACTAAAAGATTTGTTCAAGAGAGTGGAACGAATAAGTTTGACTATAGATTTGTGGAAGTCAAAGCCACAACAAATTGAATACATGGTGATTACTGCTCATTTTGTGGATCTTGATTGGAAGCTTCAAAAGAGGGTGATTAACTTTGTTCATTTGCCTCCTCCACGTAAGAGGGCAAATATAGCCGATTGCATCTTAACTTGCCTAAAGGAGTGGAAATTGAGGACAAAGTAAGTTTTGATTTGCTTAATATAGTGTGTATATGTGTTTTATTTTATTTATGTTTTGTGTTCTAATAAAGCTTAATCTTTGTGTATTCATGATAGGTTTTTACAATTTATGTGGATAATGCATCTGCAAATGATTCTTGTATTACAATTTTGAATCAAATGGGAGGCTTATTTGCGGTGGAAGATTGTTTCATGTCCGATGTTGCGCCCACATTCTCAACATTATGGTTCAACATGGTCTTCAACAAGTGAAGGACATTATCGAGAAAGTTCATGACACTGTTAATTACTTGAACTCAAGTGATGCACGTCTCAAGCGTTTTGGTGAACTTGTAAGCCAATACAACATGAAGCATCGAAAGCTAGTTCTTGAATGCAAGACACGTTGGAATTGAACATACGACATGTTAGATTGTGCCATCAAGTTTAGACAGGTATTTCCTCGATATGCTTTGCATGACCGTAATTATACTTCTTGTCCCGATGAAGAGGAGTGGGGTAAAATTGCAAAATTGTTTGATATACTGAAAGTGTTTAAAGATGTTACTAACTCAATATCCGGTTCTGAATATCCAACTTCTAACTTGTTTCTTGCTGAAGTACAAAGGATTAAAGTTATGTTGGATAAATAATCACAGTCGAACGATGATTTTGTTAAAACTATGGTAGAGTACATGAAAGTGAGATTTGATAAATATTGGGGGGAATGTAACATGTTAATATCGATAGGGACCGTGTTAGACCCTAGACTGAAAATGAGAGCTATAGAGATTGCATGGCCCAAAATTTTTCCTCTAAATGTAGCTCGGGAAAATATTAATAGAGTCAAGGAGGTTATGTATGAGTTTTTTGATGAATATGTGAGAATGTATTCTTCTTTTATCGTGGATGAAAGTGGAGAGTATGAATTTGGACCAAATACTTGTGAAGGAAATGATGGGTCTAGTGGTTTATCTGAACTTTTGTTAGATGTGTTTAGTGGGGAGACATCGGTAACCCGTGTGAAATCTGAGCTTGATATGTATCTAGAAGAGGGGTGTATTTTTAGTCAAGACCACAAGTTTAATGTCTTAGCTTGGTAGAAGGAACATTCAAACAAGTTTTGAATTTTGTCTAGAATGACTATAAATATCTTGGTCGTTCCTATCACTACCGTGGCTTCGGAGGCAACTTTTAGTGCCGGTGGTCGTGTAATAGATCCTTATAGAGCTTCTCTTGCTTAGAAAACGGTGCAAATGTTGATGTGCACGGGTGATTGGTGTAGATCCCTCCATGGAGTGAAAAGGAAGAATAAGGTACGTAAATTTCTAAATATCTTTAGTTATTTATATTCACTTTTAATAAGTATACTAATTTGTTTTTGTTTTTATTGTAGGAGAGTGAAGAACAACCAAAGGAAATATGCATTTCAATACCATCAAAGGAACCCGACAATTGAATTCAAATGAGATCGATTTTAACTTATCGTGTTTTGATAGATTTATAATGTAGTTGATTTTAGTATCGTAATTTTCGTGACTTTGTTTTGAATTTTGTTGTAACTTGCAACTAGTTTCGCTTTTATTTTGTGTTTGGTTGTAAACTACAAATTTTCTGGAATTTTTTTGCTGCTAATGTACGTTTATTTTCTGGATCTTTTTTGGTGCTAAATAACGAGTTCGAGCTTGATTCGAGTTCGAGTTCGAGCTTGGTTCGATTTCGAGTTCGAGCTTGGTTCGAGTTCGAGTTCCATCTTGGTTCGAGTTCCATCTTGGTTCGAGTTCGAGCTTGGTTCGAGTTCGAGCTTGGTTCGAGTTCGAGCTTGGTTCGAGTTCGAGCTTGGTTCGAGTTCGATCTTGGTTCGAGTTCGAGCTTGGTTCGAGTTCGAGCTTGGTTCGAGTTCGAGCTTGGTTCGAGCTTGAAACGAGTTCGAGTTCGAGTTCGAGCTTGGGAGTTTGTTATCGAGTCGAGTTCGAGCTTGAATTTCCACTACTCGTGAGCTTTCGAGTCGCATTCGAGCTTGAGATTCTTATTTCGAGTTCGAGTCAAGCTTACTGATACTCGAGCTCGACTCGCATCATTTACACCCCTAATCGCATATGGGTACCAGAGTGTTAAAAATGCGATTTTTCAGCTTTGTTCTCATTTGTCACTTCTCAAACTCTATCCATCCTCTTTCAAATCAGTTCCTTTCCACCTAGTTCGAACCCTAACTCATTTTGGGGATATTTTTGTGGAAATCAAAGTGTTCCTTCATCATCAAAGCTTGTGATTTCAACCTCAAGTGTTAGATCAAGTGCTCATCCTCATTCCTTGAGATTTCTATGATTTTGTGGTTTTGCTCAAAATCTAAATAGTGAGTTCATCATTCTCTTTTCTAAACTTTTATGTGAGTTGGAAATACTCCATCAATGACTTCCTAGTGTTGATGTTTCTCAAATTTCGGTTTGGATGATTTTGGAGAAATTAGGTCAAATTAGAGTTTTTGGCCAAAATGGAGATTTTGATATAAGATGTTTGGGGAATGATTCTAAACACTTGGATAGGTGTATTTATGGTTGGAAACTTGTGGATCTAGGTTTTGGAGGTTTTGGCTTGAAGACCCAAGTTTCTTCAAAGGAGCTCAAGTTGGGGAAAAATCTAGATTTAGCTTTAATCTAGCAAGGTGAGTTCAAGTTGATTTGTGAAAACGTTGTACTTGCCAAAAATGTCTATTTAAAGTGTTTATGTGTTTTACATGAAATTATCTATTGTTGAGTTATTTGGTGGGTTTTGATTGAGGCTGTACCTAGGCATGGAAATGGGGCGGGGATGGGGCGGGGACCTCAATCCTCATCCCCGTCCCCAATCCCTCATCCTCATCCCCGTCCCCATCCCCGTCGGGGAATATGATCACATCCCCATCCCCATCCCCAACGGGGAACGGGGATCCCCAACGGGGAAACGGGGATTTTATTTTTCCGTTTATGTAAGTTAATTAAATCAAATATATGAGACACCGCACATGTTTAAATATCACATATTTTCAATAAACCTAAAATCGAAATAAATGTAATTTAGTATAAAAATCACAACATCATATAATAATTAATAACTTAAAACCAAAAGAAATTCAACCAACTTCAAACGTACCACAAGATATCGAGTAAGATTCAAAACCATATCGAGTAATTGTATTTTGATTGACATCCAAAATACATACTGACATCCAAAAAATAGCAATTTTATATTATAAACCTAGTTAGAATATAGGAAATTATGAATTACCGATTTAGTTTAAATAAATAATATATCAAATATTAATTAATTAAAATATAAAACGGGGATGGGGCGGGGCGGGGAGTGCGATACCCGTCCCCGTCCCCATCCCCATCCCCGGTTTGAGACAAACGGGGATCCTCGTCCCCATCCCCGGTTTAGCGGGGAATCCCCATCCCCGATCGGGGTGGGTGGATCGGGTTCCCCGACGGGTCGGGGCCAATTTCCATGCCTAGCTGTACCGATGGTTCGCCTCTGTCTTTGAGGTGTTTAACTTTAAAAACCTTGTAAAACACTTACATTTAGGATTTTTGGGCGATTTGATAAATGAATCATAAATGAAAGTGTTTTGGCGATTTATTGTGTAAATGGGGGTTTATTTGGTAAAAATGCCTTTTAATGTTTGTTGGAAATATGCATGGTTGTGTTATGGAATGTTTTTGAAAGTACCAACGTGTGGGTCATTGGGTTTTGGTCATTCCTGACTTTGTGAACATTTTGGAAATTATAAATCTCTTTTGGTTTTGGGGAAAAGATGTATTTCAAGTATTTTGATGAGTAAGTCTTAGGCATTGTCATTTTAACGATTTATTTTACGATTGTAAATCCTTTGGTGTAAATGCACTTTTAATGTGTGTTTTGGAGAAATGTTTAACCTTGTGTTATGAGACGTTTTGAAAAGATCAATGGCATAAACTTGATTAGAAAATGATTTGTCCCCATCTAAGTTGTGTTGGAGTTTATTCACATATTTGGAGCATGTTTTGGCATAAACATTGGTCGATTGTGTTTTATTTCATTTCATTGCTTTTAACAAATTGTTTCCTGCTTAATTGAACTTGTGGCTCGGTATTTGATTATGTTGGATTTTGGGGACATTGTCTAGTTTTGACAGCTCAACGTAGAGTTTTGGTCATAATTTGTATTTGTTTGAGATTTAAGTGTTCTAAGTGCGTGTGTCATTCATTTGGTATCACTACGTCCAATGGTGGAACACTAGTTTTCCCCACTGAGGCACATATCGGCATCAACGGTATGGTGTAAGTCCCCCGTGCTAATAGAATCATTACGTCCGATGACAGAATGCTAGTTTTCCACATTGATGCACGGTTAGGCATCGACGGTATGGTATAAGTCCTACGTGCTAGTACACATCGTTGGATGCGGATAACTCAACGTAAGGGCCTTTAATAGCTGAAGTTGACATTCCATGGGTGTACGTTTAAACATACCGAGCTCGACATCTAATGTGTGTATTTTATATGAGTTGGTCTTAATAACATAGTATGTGGCTTACTTTGTGTTTCGCCACATTATATGGAATTGGGTCTCCCTCGTCACCGAAAGGTGTTGTTTTGGGTATTGAGTTTTAGTATCCACGTTTTCGGTGACGTATTGTATATGTGGATTAATATCCATGATTTTTTTGGGTTGAGTATTTCGGGACATAAAGCTTTATTTGTGTTTTCATAAATTGGGAGTCGATTTATATTCACGTTTTGAGTGGGTTTTGGTAGGGGTGCTCACGGGTTGGGTTGATCGGGTTGAGGGCGTTTCAACAACCCAACCCAATGTTGGTGGTTTGAGAATTTTCAACCCAACCCAACCCAAACAAAATTGCAACCCAACCCAACCCAACCCGTTCGGGTTGATCGGTTTGGTCGAGTTGTGTTTAAACAAAGTAAAAACAATATTGAAAACGCAAAAACAAGGAAATTTTTCTTTAAAATACGATTCATCATTCAAAAGAATATACGAGTTCATTAAATATTTAGGTATTACATATAACTTTCCAATAATGTCCTCTTATGAGTTCCATTGCTCGTTATTGCCAAGTTGTTTTTGGTAACGTATACATATTAAATGGAAATATAAATAATTTTAGAGAAGTCGCTAAAACGTTTATCGGGTTATCGGGTTGGCCGGGTTACTTTGAGTGTAACCCAATATCAACCCAATAGATTCGGGTTGTCCTAATTTTGTATCGATTATATGTCAGTTTACCTCGGGTTGATTTTTTTCCGGGTTGGTCGGGTTGGGTTGATTGGGTTGGTCGGGTTGGTCGGTTTTTTGAGCACCCCTAGGTTTTGGGTTGAATTTACTTCATGAAAGAATGTTTTGCATTGGGCGTTCATCTTTGAAAAGGCGTATTTTTGGAAACAGGTCATTTGCATATTTAAAGTAAATCGTTTTGAAAGTTACATTATTTCATTTTTACGATATATCTATTTATGATGAAAACTCTTGAACTCACTAAGCGTTAGCCTAACCTTTTTAGTTGTCGACGTGTGCAACAGGTTTCGGTTGGGCATAGTCCTAGTGATACCGGGGGAAGAGAGGAGTGATAGTTGTGCACTCGGGAAGTGAATAACTTAGTGAAGTTTTCTGCATTTGTCCGGGTAGAGCAACTTGTATTTAGGTCAAGTAACACCCGACTTCGATTTAGAACTTGTATAATTCTGGAGTTTATAATTTTTGAGGTTAACTATAGATTTTTAAATTTGAGGTATATTGAGTTTTGATTTGTAGGAGGACATTTTGTCGTTTATTGGATGTTATATCGAAATTTTTAATTAGTTGCTCTTACCAAATTTGAGGGTGTTACAACCTCCACCTCCACCGATCACTACCACCCATCGCGCCACCACCACCATCGGTGGGCATCGGTGGGCATCGGTGGGCATCGGTGGGCATCGGTGGGCATCGGTGGGCAGCGGTGGGCATCGGTGGGCAGCGGTGGCCATCACCGCCAGCCACCTCCACCTCTTCCTCCACTACAACAACCTCCTCCACCACCTCCACAACCATCGCTCGTCGCCACCACTACCATCGTCGACCATCTCCACCCTCCACCGATCACCGCCACCCATCGCCGCCTCCACCACCACGACGATCATCGTAGCCACCGCCAACCACCGCGCGGAAACCTCCACCTCTTCCTCCACTACAACAATCATCAATCAATCTCCACAACCATCGTCAATCGCCACTACTATCGTCGACCACCTCCATCTCCACAACCACCGATCACTACCACCCATCGCCGCCTACCACCACCTATACCTCTGCCACATCGGCCACAACTACCTCCTCCACCACCAATGTCCACCATCTTCACGTCCTCTACAACCACCATCGTTCACCAACCATCCATCGCCTTTACCTCCATATGTCGCTGCAACCATGCCTCCGCCAATTCATAAAGATCTTCCAAATTGAATCAAACATAGTATTTCCTTGGTATAAATTGGTTTTTTTTCGAACTACTATCAATTATTTCAGATACTTCATTAAAATTTCGTACCATTATTTATGTATATGAAAATTGTATAAAAAACTAAAAATGTTTATAAATTAAATGATTTAAATATATACTTTATTTGTGTCATTTATAACTATTATATGATTTATAAAATCATCAAACAACTTTTAGGGGCTTGTCTAATATTGTCCTATCTAGTCCTATTCAATACCAAACACATGACAGACATTTGTCATGTCCAGTCATGTCCTATCCCGTCCCATACCAAACGCTACCTAAGGGATCGTTTACCAGACGCTTACGGGGTAAGCATTTACCGACAAGAAACATCACTCTAACTTACCTTATTGGGTAACATTCGCGACCACTAAAATGAATTGTTGATAAGCGTTTTAAACACGAAAAGTGCTTACCAAGTAAGAGTATTTTTTTCTTACTTAATGGGTAAGACTCCCGGTCCTTGTTATGCCTCTTACCCGGTAAGATTCTCGATCAATATCATGCTTAATTGGTAAGGTAAGTGACACTTGGTAAGAACTTACCCGGTAAGATTCTCGATCAATGTCAACTACAACTTCAGCATTTTATAAAAAACATAAACATGACATTGATATACATATATATATATATATATATATATATATATATGGTTAGATTCAGGGGAAAATCGCAAAAAATGATAAACTAAGGAACAACCTAATAACCATTTATTTGTACGGTATGCACATGTGAATACAAGTAAATTGTAAGTGATTTTCCGGGTATGTACATGTGCATACCATACAAATGAACGGTTATTAAAGTATTCCTCAATTTTTCATTTTTAGGGGGTTTTTTGTCTTAACCTATCTCTCTCTCTCTCTCTATATATATATATATATATACATACATACATATATATATATAGCGTTAGGTTTCGATGAGAATGAAAGTTATGATGAGAATGGTAACAAAGGACCTCCACCCTTAGATAAATCCTAATTGAAGATCAACACTAATGATGTAACACCCCAAAAATGGGCTAACAAAAATTTCCGGAAAATGGAAATGTGGTATATAAAATGCCACAGCACGAGCCTCCGAAAAATGGGGAAATATGGTTTGCCTGTTTAAATTACAGTTTGTAATTATAAGGAAAATAAACAACAACCTATTAATCTAATTCCTTAAACAGAAATAAGATTACAAAAGGGATGTCGCCTATAGTCCCACAAAAATCTTCCCAACAAGTGCGCCCACTTGCACCTTCCCAAGCTCACACGGTCCGCCTAAACCTTCTTAGATGCGGCGACACTACAACCTGAGATACATGTAAACAACAAACAAGTGTTAGGCCAAAAAGCCTAGTGAGGTTGTATGACAAGTGATAGATGCATGAATATTCGATACATGATTTTTAGCAATCATAGTCACCAATTCCGGAATAAATGGGGGAGACCTATAACACCAATCAAATAACACCCAAGAGATGAGATACCCTAGTGTTCACTACCACGAGTGACACCACAAGGCCCGACACATTTGGGGGTACAACTAAGCATTGTCCCAAATGGCGGGGGTCTAGGTACATACCAACACGGTGGCACCCAAGACTATGTCCTCCTAGTGTCTATTAGACTTGGTTCATCCACACGACTCATTTATAACCAAAGGAGTAATTTCATCCTTATAAAACGTTTACAACACCATTGTACATTATATGGTCTAAGTATACATATTCATGAGACAAGTAGATGCAAGATGTGTAACCTTTCCTATCATTCATTGATATGCATTTAACCATAAATAAGATTCATTCACCATATGAATAGTTCCTAACACTTTGAATGACTACACCTTAGAGTTATATGAGGATATATCCATCCCCTAACTTGCTCATTTTAACAACATTTACATACTCCTACATACCAACGTTAACCCTTCATAACCCATAGAAACATTTGAGTTAAATACATGGATATGAGAAAACCCTAATTTCATATGATAGAGAAAGTCAACATTTGTGCAAATAATAACATATATCTCATCTAGAAAAATTTTAGAACACTCACAATCTAGGTTATTTTGCTTAAAACCTAGAAAAGTTGGTGTAAGTGAGAAGAGATGAAGTTTTGAGGTTCCCAAGCTTGAATGTTGGCTCTTAAATGCACCCTAGAAGTGGTTTTGATGGAGATTTATTGCACCCACCAAACTCTAATGTATTAACGGAAGAGAGAGTGTGAAAGTTAGTGAAAATCGCCTCCAAGAATGCTCCCAACCGAACCCTAAATCTAATTTTGTGAAAGTGTGAAATGAAAATGAGATGGAGGGTTTTTTTTGTTGGATCAATAATTGTATTCAAGATTAAAATGTTATGAGGGGTCTTAATTGTAAATGTTTATATTCTCCTAGGGAGTATTTTAGTAGTATTTTAGTTTGGGCCTTGCCTTGGTCATGTGGACAGATAATGCATAGTTTCTTTGTTAATCCATAGGGCAATCATTTGAATATCTCACGTACAAGGTAGTGATTTTACACCAAGAACACACACACATTGAGCATTCGACGACTACAAGAGATATATGATTATATTGGTCGATTCTTCTTTATCTCTTATCTTTATTGTGTTGTGATGTTATTTATCAATTAATTTCTGGGTATAACATTTGGTATCAGAGCCAAAGAATCAAGATTTTGGATTGAAAAGTTGTTTTTCGAAAACTTCACTGTGTGAAGATCGATTTTATGATATGTGGTGTTTTTAGCATAAAAAGGATTTGATTTGGTGCGTATGAAGTTATAGAACAACTTCAGATTGCCTATTCTTATTTAAAAACATCAATAGATTGCCATTTTGATGATTTTTGAAGGTTTTTGTTCATATGGAGTCCAAACACTGTTTTATTAGATTCAGTGCACATGAGTTGTGTTTGATAATTTATGTTGATTAGGGTTTGCTTGAAATACATTGGTGGATGTATTGTGTGAGTTTTTGCACTGTATTTTAACCATTTGCTATGTTTTTGGATCAAAAGTCGAAGTACAGGGAAGTGCTTATGATGAACTCGCAAGTTCTTTGAAGAACTCACAAGAATTCTAATTCTCGCAGACTGTTGAATGTTTTAAGTATATGATTCACACGTATTTACATTGCGAAAACCTCAGGATTCACTAGTTCATTATCTACGAAAGATAGAACTCGCATGAATCTTAAAATTTGAATTTCTTTCTAAGTACAGGTTTCGCAGATACCTTGTATGAGAATGCTAAAGAACTCGCAGACCATTAGCTTACGAATTCCCCAAGATTCTTGAGTAGTGTTTACGAATCCCTGAACCTTAACTTCTAAAACTTTCATCAAGTATAGAAGTCACAGGTTCTTAAAATCAATACATAATCAGGTTGCGAAAGTTAATCTACAAAAGTTGAAGTGAAAAGTTCAAAATATTCCAAGTCTAGGATTCGTGAATCAATAGTTTGCGAATTCTTTCTTACGAATTCTTTGTTGTGCTAATTGTGAAAAGTTGCAATCTGAAAACTTTTTTTTTGAAGTATAGAACTCGCTAGCCTATACTCTGCGAATTCTACTTGTGAAGACTTGCATTCTGAAAATATTCTAAGGGAAGGATTCACTGACTACTGCTTTGCGAATTGTCAAGGTTTCGCAGGTTCTCTGTTTGCGAATTCTAGGTTTCTCAGTTATATTGTTTGCGAATAATACCTGTCTGCGAATTCTACTCATTCTACTCATTCTGTTTACGAATTCTGAAGTGTTTTCTTCCTTTTGCGAATCTTTCTGTGATTCCTGTAACTTGCGAACTCTACACTTGAGCATTTTTAGAAAATTATTTTTTTGGAAATTTATGAGTGTAGATTATAATCCAATTCTTGATTCAAAGATCTTATTAGTTGATTTAAATTGTACAGATAAGTTTGCATACTAATTCACTTGCTGAAGATGTCAAACCAACTGCTTTCATGGGCTCTCAGTCCAAACCTCTTGTCCTCCTGGCAAATGAGTTCCAACAATGGAAGAAAATAATGATTCAGTTTCTAAATCACAAAAGCAGAGATTACATGGAATCAATCACTACTGGTCTAGTAAATCAATGATCAAATCAATGATCAAAGTACCTGGTCAAGCTGCAACTGAAACCTCTCCGGAAATCCCTGACAGATTTGTTCCCAAACCGTATGAATACTTCACTGAAAAGGAGAAAGATTTGTACAAGATAGATGAAGAGGCTCTCATTTTCCTGACAATGGCCATTCCAAATGACATCTACAATCATGTAGACAGTTGAAGTTATGCTAAGGAAATATGGGATGAGCTAGCAAGACAATTTGAGGGAAGTGAAGCTTCAATTCAAGCCAAGCAAAATCTGTGCATTAATGCCTATGAGGGATTTCATGCGAAGGAAGGGGAGACACTGCTTGACACCTAAAATAGATACAACATCATTCTGAATGATCTGAGGAAGAACAACTTTCCAAATCTGCTTCCGAGATAAACTATAAGTTCATCAAGAACTTAAATCCAAAATAAAAGAACTTTGCTATCAATCTTCAGATGTCAAAGAATATGGCTCAAGAGAATGTAACTGGCATCTTCTCTACACTTTCCCAATATAAAGATGAGGTGAGATCTATCAATAATGAGTCCAAGGATCTGAAGGACTCAGTGGCTCTCATAGCTGGGAAAGGAAAAAGTTCAATTTCTGGTTCTGTTTCCTCTGCAAGGTCAAAGAAGAAAGTGTCTAAAGCTTTTGTCACGGAGATTACTAAGTCTGATTCTGCTCTAGTGATGAGGAACCGGAGATCAATTCTGATGATGATATACAGAGGTTCTCTGAAAACTTGGCCCTGATTACGCGCAAATTCAATAAAAGCTTTGGCAAGAAGAAGTACTATTCAAAGTCAAAGTATGAAGGGTACAAGAAAGAGAAGTCTGAGCTGAGATACAAGCCAAGGTATGGAAGGAGAGATGAGAAGAGAGAGGAAAGAAGAGAAGAAAGGAAGGAAGAAAGAAGAGAAGAAAAGAAAAGAGAGAGGAGAAGAAAGAAGAGAAGAAGGATGAACTTGGAAGATGCTTCAATTGTGGAAAATTTGGACACTTTGCCAAAGACTGTAAGTTCAAGAAAGTCAAGAATTCAGAATACTATGCAAGGAAGTCTTTGATTTCCAAGAAAGCGGAGGAGGGAAAGGTGCTCATGGTTGAGGAGGAGAACTGGCTATACGAAAGCTCTGATGAGGAGGAGAAAGCATACTTCACTCAAGTCTCCTACATGGCAAAGCTTAATGGTGATGATGAAGCTTCTGAGGCTTATTCCGAGGATGAAAACTCTGAGGTAAACGAAAACTCTGAACTTATTGAATCTCTTATGGTCCAAATCCATAACATGAAAGATGAGTTTGAAATGTTAAAAGGTAAACTTAGCTCAGAACACCAAACAACCTTGAGTTTTCGTGATGAAAACGCTTTGCTAAAAGTTGTTGTGGAAGAAAAGGAAAAAGAGAAAGATGATTTAAAAGCTGAAAAGGAATCCTTAAAAAGAAAAATATCTGGTTTGGAAAAGGATCTTGTTAATCTTAACGCTGAAAAAGGTGATTTCAAAACTAAGTTTGAAGTATGTTTTCAAGAGAGAAATGAAGCATACACCAAGATCAAACAACTAGAGGACATTAACATGAAACGTGGTCAGACTGAGCAAACATTAAATCTGTTGACCAATAAACTCCAAGATGAAAGATTTTATAAAGTTAAACCAGGTTTGGGTTTGCCAATTAATGATGTTTTGAAAAAGGCCCCGGAGCACTTGTATAATTTTGATAAACTTGGCTCCACACTTAGACCCATTCCTAATATTCGTGCAACGTTCGTTAAAGCGGATGCTTCTAAACCATTTACAGAGACCAAAGGTAAAGAAGTAATAGGAGAGGACAAGTCGTGTGGCACTAATTCGCAAAATTCTTTTATATCAGTTGGTTTTAAATATAGTGATTTGAACAAAAGTTATGAGACTCGAAAGATCGAATTCTCTGAGTTTGAATCACTGTTTACCACACCTTCAAAAGAATCAGTCAACAATGACAAAATCTCACCTGAGACTGAATGCAAATACGATGAATATGAATCGGATGCAGATCCATCAATTATACCATCAGTCTCAAACCCTATTACTCCTAAACCTTTACTTGTTGAAAAGGTTGAAGAAGAAACTGATGTCACGAATGAATCCTGTTTCAAAAATGACAAAATAGAGTTTATTGAGAACATGACTGAAGAAATGTTTTCTAAAAGGTCTACCAGAAATGAGGTTTGAAAAAGACTCACTGTGTCCGGCATGTGAAATGGGCAAAATGAAGCGAAGCTCATTCAAATCCAAAACTGACTCATCAACCTCATATGCGCTTGAACTTATTCACATGGACCTTTGTGGCCCAATGCGAACGACATCTATCAACGGAAAGAAATATATTTTAGTAATGATAGATGACTATTCAAGATACACATGGCTCGAGTTTCTTCGAAACAAGTCGGATGCGCCAGAACTGATTATCGCTTTTATTAAGCGTATTCAAGTACATCTGCAATTGCCAGTTCGGACACTTCACAGTGATAACGGCACGGAGTTCAAAAATGACACCTTATAGAGCTATCTTATCTATGTGGGTATTTCACACAATTTCCCTGCAACCTACACTCCGCAACAGAATGGCATTGTTGAACGGAAGAACCGCACCCTTGTTGAAGTTGCTCGTACTATTTCTTGCATATTCTGATCTACCCATGTATCTTTGGGTTGAGGCGGTCGCGACAGCTTGCTTCACTCAGAATCGTACCATTATGGTCAAGCGCTTCGATAAAACAGCATATGAGTTGATCAACAATCGTAAACCTAATATCAAATTCCTTCGTGTCTTTGGTTGCAGGTGTTAAATTCTAAGAGAGCGTCAAGGACTTTCAAAATTTGATAAGAAAGCGGATGAAGGATATCTTGTTGGATACTCGCTGACATCCAAAGCTTATCGAATTTACAATACTCGAACCAAGACGATTGTTGAAAGCATGAATGTATCCTTTGATGAGAATTCTACTCGAACTTCTGAACACAACTGTTCAGAACTCGGACTTAGGCACAAAGCTTCTATTCAATCCAGAATAGAACCAGCGTTCAACTTGTCTACTTATTCTAACTCTAAACCTATTTCATCTGAGTTAGATTTGTTGTTTATTGATGCCTTCGATGAAATTTGTGCAGACTTTGATAAAGGCATAAAAACATCAACACCAAGCTCGGAGGTCCCCACTTTTGTTGAAGACATATCTGGACCATCCGAAGAAATCACTGAAACTACATCTCCATCAGGTACAACTACATCTTTAGTTTCTGACTTGACTAATACTGAATTTGCTTCTGTAGATATCCCTTCTGGAAATGAAGTCCCGAGTACTTCTGCTGCTATTCCAGAAGTTTCAGTATCAGAAACTTCTGTACAAGATGTTCCGAGTACATCAGTGGATCTACCTGCAGTTCATGATGAATACAATGAATCGAATACGCAACAAACCATTAAATCTTTGCCAAGCACACACAGATGGACAAAGGATCATCCCCTACACAACGTGATAGGTGACGTACAATCTGGTGTTAAGACACGTGCTGCATCTTCGAATTTCTGCATGTTCTCAAGCTTCCTTAGTTCCCTAGAACCAAAGAAAGCATCTGAAGCTCTCTGCGGTCCCAATTTGATTTCTGCTATGCAAGATGAGCTTCTGCAATTCGAAAGAAACAAGGTTTGGCGCTTGATCCCACTACCGAAAGGTAAATCTGTTATTGGAACTAAGTGGGTATTCAGAAATAAGAAGGACGAGGCAGGAGTACTTGTAAGAAACAAGGCTCGATTGGTTGCAAAAGGGTACTGTCAACAGGAAGGCATTGATTACGATGAAACATTCGCCCCTGTTGCGAGGATTGAAGCAATCAGGATCTTCTTAGCTTATACAGCGTACAAAAACTTTACCGTCTATCAAATGGACGTAAAGTCGGCTTTTCTGAATGGCGTTCTGCATGAGGAGGTTTATGTTGCTCAACCTGAAGGTTTTGTCGATCCTCATCACCCTGATCATGTCTACGTGTTAGACAAAGCGTTATATAGTCTCAAACAAGAACCACGAGCATGGTATGATACTCTTACCAAATTTCTCCTTACTTCTAGTTTCAAGAAAGGTACGGTTGACACTACCTTATTTCTCAAAAGGCAAGGTGAGGACTTGATTCTCATACAGATTTATGTTGACGGCATAATTTTGGGTCGAAAAATCCGAAATTCTGCAAGAACTTTTCTAAAATCATGGAAACAAAATTTGAAATGTCGATGATGAGTGAATTAAATTTCTTTCTTGGTTTGCAAGTAAAGCAATTACCCGAAGACATTTTCATTAACCAAGCCAAATACATCAAAGATATGTTAAGAAAGTTCAATATGTCAAACAGTTCTGCCTATTTATTGCGATTCCAAAAGCGCAATTGCAATAACTGCTAACCCGGTCCAGCACTCAAAGACCAAGCATATCGATGTACGCTATCACTTCATAAAAGATCATGTAGAGAAAGGTGACATTGAAATGCATTTTGTTCAAACCGAATTCCAGTTAGCTGACCTTTTCACCAAGCCGTTGGATGAAAAGAGATTCAAGTTTCTAATCAGCAAACTTGGAATGTTGAACATGTCCTCTTAGACCTTTCTCATGACTCGAGGGGGAGTTTTCTGAATCTTAATCTTGTGGCTTGTGTATTTCTTCTCAAACTGTTGCTAACGATAGCGGAATCATTTTCATAAATGATTACCAACATTTTTTGTGTGTGCAGGATATTTTCAAGTGACTATGGCTTCTAATCATATCCGATTAGAACCCGTACTTCAAAGATTTTCTTCAAAAAGGGGGAAGTTTAACTGTCAAACACTTTTGTTTTGAGGGGGAGAATTGTTTTGAAAAGATATGCGCTTTGACATTGACAAATCTCTCTAATGAGTTGAATTTTCACAGATTATAGGGGGAGAACCTGAGTTTTGTCACATAACTCAAGAGATAATATCTTTAGGGGGATTTATGGATACTACAATACATGTGTATCTTTCCAATCCTTACAGTCCATATCATCACCTGACCATGTGTTTCCAATGACCAATACTTGTGTAATTGTCATTTCTTTATACTTTACCAAGTATTCTTACACACATTGGTCAGTACACTGCTTTCTTGACTTTGTGATTACCACATATCAAAAGACAAATCTTTCGATGGTAATCCTCCCGTTTGGAATTTCACTGTTTGTTTGAAAATCAGACGTCATTTCATTTTTCCTGAGCTTTCATTGCCAATACGTTTACACACTGTTCGTGTGAAAAACCTACGTCTTTGATCTCTCCAAATCATTGTTCTTCATGCTTATTTGTGCTCTATTGTGCTTTCATGTACAAATGATTGTTGATAGCATGTTCTCTACGGAGAATCAGGGATTCAGTGCGAGCTTATCAGAACTTCCATGGATTCACACTAACCAGTGTTTCCTACCCCGGAAGTAATCCTGAGTGATTGAGGGGAGAGGGGATCATTAAAATTAGAGTTGCGGAGAGTGCTGAGTTAAATTGCAAATGAGAGTTTGGCTAAAAGTGAGCTAAATTGACTTAAAAAGAAAAAGGGTGAGACATCAGAGTAAAAGAAACATACACTCTGCACCAAAACCTTTCTGAGTCGGGTAGCCACACAATCTATTGCTTCACAATCCTTGGTGAACAATATTGAAACAGGAAACTAGCCCATGCCACCTCTTGCTTATAACCCCACCAGCTACTCATCTTTTTCTTAGCAAGAAGATGTTTCATATTTGAACGGGGAAGCAACACATACTCTATCCGATTATCACTTGGATAACTCGAATATTGAACAAGAAGGAAAGTTGCCCCACCTTCGACCCTTTCTCATGCACTTTGAGTCTTTGTATAATTTGATGCTGTCTTAACAAGTCTACATACTTTGAGCCAAAATCAAAAAGCAATCATCTGTGCTTACTTCTTTCGTACACATACACGAGCACACAGAAATCTGTTTTCTGTCAGAACGTTCATAGATGACCATGTCTTATTCGATGATTGAACGAAAGTCCTGGAGAGTCCACATAACAACCAGCTCCTTATATAGTAACTTTGTGTTACTCAGTAACTGTGTGTTATTGACAGGCACTTCGAACCGAGTCATTTGTTGATTCAGGGTTACCACTCATCAATTGTTTGAATTTGCAAAGATTCAAATAATTACACTCTATCTATCTGGGGGAGGTTGCTCTTATTTCCACAGAAGGAGCTATACATGAAGACTGTTCTTAATTGTTGAGTTGGGGGAGAAAATTCCTAGATTGATTTGAAATGTTTTGTTGATGCTGATTCTCAACAATCATCAAAAAGGGGGAGATTATTCAAGGGTTTCAAAGTCAAATATGAGTTTGTTCGTTCAAGAAAGAAAGGTTGTTGAAGATTGCTGAAGAACTCATGTTTTTCAAAGATTACAAAGTGTCTGAACCTATCTGAATTATCAAAAGCCTGACTGAAGATGATCGTCAGAAGGACACTTCATTCAAATTTCAGCAGAAAAAGGAAGATATTAGTTTCCTCAATGCTGTGAAGACTGTGAAAAGCTACAAGCTTTGAAGCTATTAACGACTTATCAGCTACAGTTTTCAAGAGTTGTGAAGACACGAAGAAATTGCCAAAAAATTTTAAATCTTGAATCCAAAGGGGGAGATTGTTGGATCAGTAATTGTACTGAAGATTAAAATGTTATGAGGGGTCTTAATTGTAAATGTTTATATTCTCCTAGGAAGTATTTTAGTAGTATTTTAGGTTGGGTGTTAGTCCTGAAACTCGCAAAGTACTATACACGACGAAACTCGCAGATGCTTATTCGCGCAAATCACTATTTATCCTGAAACGCGATAACATTGACGTACGCTTTCTCCAAACTCGCTAAGCACTACTAGCACGTTTTGATCAAACTCGCTAACCATTGTTTACTTATAAACTCGCAGGCGCAGAAACTCGCAAACAACTATTCAAAGAGAAACTCGCAAATGCCTAAACACGCAAGTAACTATTCACTTTGAAACGCGCTAATAGAGACGTGCGCGTTCCGAAAACTCGCTAGACACTACTTGTGTGTTTGAGTAAACTCACTAACCATGGCTTGCGCGTTCCAACACTTCGAAAATTTTCTTAGATTTTAAAACTCGCACGATGAACAAACTCGCAGAACCCTGTTCCTGATGAAACTCGCACGCTTAGACTTGTGCGTTTGTAGAACTCGCTAATCACTACGTGCGCGTTTCCATACTGAGAAGATTTTCCCAAATCTCCAAAACTCGCAGATAATACCTTGCGTGTTCTAAGAACTCGCTAATAACGCCTTGAGCGTTTTTGGCCAAAAATGAAATTCTTCAACTTGCGCGTTCTATCGAAGAACTTGCGCGTTTCGCCGATCTAGCGCGTTCTTCAGATTCCTTTGCGTGTTCTTCAAAAAGTCGACCAAAGCTTTACTTTTTCATCAAATTTCGACTCAAATCTTCTTCAATTGTTTCAAAACTTTGCAGAAATCCTCGAATTCAACTCAAGAACAGATTACAATGCAAGAATTTCAAAAACAAACACAAAATAATACACTTTGACTCGATCATATTAACTCGTGAACTCAAAAACATACAAAATCATCAAATTGATGATCAATTACAGTGCAATTGCCAAAATAAACGATACAGACTAGATCAAATACACTATACGATCATAACCTGAACGATTTCAACTTCTAAATCGCACTAAAACTCTGAAATCAATATGGACTTTGATGAATACAGTGTCGAACATTTCTTGATCTGACTTCATAATTGGATCTGGTCTGATACCAATTGTTAGTCCTAGATTCTAGTTTCTATTTGAATTGAATTGGAATCAAAACACGTAATTGAATTCTTGTTTGTGTTTGATTGATTAATTGCAATTAGAAACTATAATCTAGGACTATCATTGGGCCTTGCCTTGGTCATGTGGACAGATAAGACATAGTTTCTTTGTTAATCCCTAGGGTAATCATTTGAATATCTCACGTACAAGGTAGTGATTTTACACCAAGAACACACACACATTTAGCATTCGACGACTACAAGAGATATATGACTATATTAATCGATTCTTCTTTTATCTCTTATCTTTATTGTGTTGTGATGTTATTTATCAATTAATTTCTGGGTATAACATTTTTAATAGGGCAGACCACGCGGGCGAGAGTGCGCCGCGACATTGCCACTGGCACTATCGCTAGTGCATAGTCGCTTCCCTATCCCCACTCTCGATACAATCCCTACGATTGTGACCGGCGAGAGTGCCCAAGGGAACAATCGCGGTCACTCTCGCCTAAGGTGTATCGAAACTCACAAACCCCTCGTGACAATCTCGCGCGACCTTGACACATGTCACTGTCGCCGGCAAGGTCGCTAAAAGAGACTGGCCACTCGATTTTCATCTGAAATGCTTCGTTGTAGTGACCTATAAGATTGTTTTCATGAATGAAAATGCAATTAATTCAGATAAGGCCTACTAGAGTGACACAAAGAGAATTAGACTTAAATCTTACTTATCTAAGAATTTCCGAGTGTTACAAATGAGATGCACTAGATCAATTCCCTTCTAAAGTACAATTCAAATGGGTTATTTTGAGATTAAATTGATCAAGAATCCAAATCCCTTCTTACACTTCTCACCTTAACAATTATTCTCATACGAGCATTCGTATATATATATATATACACTAGTTGTGTACCCGCTGCATTGCAGTGGAAAACAATAATTAAAATTAACGGAAGTGCTCATTAAAAAATCTAAACTTTATGTTTAAACAAAATAAAATTACAATATTTTATCACTCGATTTGTAACACCCTTAAATCTGGAAATAGCTACTAATTAAAATTTTTCTAAATACATCAATTGAGAGATAAATTCCCTTCTGACGGACAATAATTGAATCACCTAAAATGACAATTTAAGGTTTAACATCAATGATCACAAATCAAACCTTATATGAGGACAATAATAGGGACGGGTGTTACTAAAATCCAACAACGGTCGCTACCTCCAACTTATGGAAGATGTCCCCGAAAGACTAAATTCTTCTCGTGCATCTAACTAGCACTCCACTCTTCATGGTGTCGCTATGTAACACCCGAGAATTTAAGGTAAGTATCCACTCCTCGTATTTTATTATCCTAGTAAATTGTTTTTAATCAAAGTCCTTTGGTGTATAAATTATTCGTATTTGATATAATCATGTTATGCTTTAGTGGAAGTATCAATCTATGTGTGCACTATCGAATTGGGTCAAGATTTTCGAGGCTCGGGGGTGTGGTGCGACAGTGCCAAGGGCATAGTCGCAGGACACAGTCGCGTGGTTGGTACCGTGGGTTGATGGATTGGCACGAAAATGCCACCGCGATAGTGACATGGGCACTGTCGCCGGTCACTATCGCCTAGTGTATACCGGGCACTGTTGCCGTTTGGGGGGGGGGGGGGCTGAGACTATAAAAATCTGATCTTGACCATTTTGACTCACTTTCTCACTTCACTCGTTTTTGGACCGAATTGGAGAGCTCCTGGGGCGATTTTCCACCCTCTTAACCACTCCCACATTTATTGAAACCCTACATCTAGTTGGAAGCATTTATTGGCAATCAAAGGTCTTGGAGGAGCTTTAGGTGGTGCATTAAAGAGCTCAAACCAAGTCTTCACCTTTTCACAACTTCACCTACTTTTTTTCTAGGGTTTTGTATAAACCCTAGATTGTGAGTTTCTACTTACCATTTTCAAATGAGATACATATCTTGTGTGTTTACTTGCCATTACTTTCTATACATGTATAAATCTGATCACCTGATAGGTTTGACCTAACAACTATATTTAAGATTATTGGAGATTGTGGCTATTTGTTCATCATGTGGACTAGATGGGGTTATTAGTTATTTTAATTTGTTATGTTTATGTAATATCATGGGATTAATGATTATCATTGTGGGACTTGCATGTTTTGGAGTATCGGACCTAAAAAGGGATTGGAACTATGTTAGGTTTTATACATGTATCTGGTTGAGATGGAATGTGTATAGAAACGGATATTGCATGTATATTGGATGAACCAGAGTATGTGATAGGAGGATGTAGTCTTAGGTGCCACCATGATGGTATGCACCTAGACCTCCGCCATTTAGAGTAATGCCTGGGAGGTAGTCTTCGAGTGTGTCGGGCCTTCGGAATGTTGCTCACGCGAGTGAACATCAAGGTACATAGACAAGAGGTAAAACTCATTGGTGTGATGGGTCTCCCCCATTGATTCACTTATGGACCTTATTGACTAGAATGACATAAATAATCATACCATGCTTCATAATTGTTATGCCATGCTCTTGTACAACTCACTAGGCTCGTTTAGCCTAACACTTGTTTGGTTTGATATGTATCTCAGGTTCTAGAGGCGTGACCGCCAAGAAGGACTAGCGGGATTTTAGATGTGAGATTGGGAACTTTTGGGATGCCAACCGTCTATAATCTTATTTCTTGTTTAGAATTTAGATTAAGAGGTTGTTATCTCTCATTGGTTGTTATTACAAACTTGTAAATTAACATGCATTTATTGTTCCCCTTTTTGTAACGAGCTCGTGCTTTGGCATGTTTTAGTATATCACGTTTCCATTACAAGAAATTTTTGTTGTCCCAATTTTTTTTGGGGTGTTACAAGTTGGTATCATAGCTCTAGTTTAAGTGAACTAGGTGTCGACTCTAGTATACCTAGACTTAGACTTGTTGTGCTTATAGGATCACTGTCCACATGAGTAGAACATCCCTAGGTGGGGATAGTATTAGGATTACGGAATTGAATTGATTGAAACTTATGATGATGACAACGAGGGTTCTTATGTAAACCGCTCGCCCGATTATAGAGGAAGTAACAATGGAGACGAGAATCCGAGACAGTATGATGCAAGCCATGAACTCGGCTATGGCGCGGCAACAAGAATTTTTCATGAAGCTTTTGGAAGATCGGGATACCAGTCACTGGCGGGCCGAGGCAGTGGCGGAGAATGTTGTGAATGGGTCGAGTGGCGGACCGGCCGTCATAGGAACGGAGGAGTATGCAATCAGGACTAACAAGAAGAAGGATGGGGGTTGCTCTTTCAGGACTTTTCTTTGCAGTCGGGCTCCAGAATTCTCCGGGACGAGCGAGTGCATGGACTCCTAAAGGGTCAAGTTTGCGTCCCAACTGCTCAGAGGGGATGCACTGAGTTGGTGGAACGTTACCAGAAGGACCCTTACACCGAAGACGATCATGGAGAAGTATTACTCGAAAAGTGGCTCTAAAATAACGTCGAAATTGGCGTTATCAACAACCCCAAACCGAGCGTTTCTTGTCCCCAAGCAAATTAGCGACAAAGATAAAATAAGAAAAGATCAAAAGTAAGTTGAATCTGCAACAGTGGCCTACGGGTATACTTATCATGAAGTTTGAACCATTATTGTGCCAACTAGTCGTGAAAAATAACGAGAAGACGGTAAGAATTCAATTATAGCACAATTGACAACAAACTAAACATTGAAAATTGAACTGAAAACAACGACACCATACTGAATTACAACTATTCAATTACACTTTCAGAGAGGATTTCGCCTCGACCCTACCTCACGGGATGCACTCAATTTACTTGAATCCTATGCTATCACACATATATTTCATGCAGGTGGAGTTTATAGACAAAGAAAATCAATTAATAACTGCATGATGTATCAGTTGAAAAACGCACAGATGAATTCAAGGTGATCTCGTAAGGGAATCAAATAACAAGACAAGGTATATTAGTAAGAGAGTTAATCTACCTTTATCACATTTTCCAGAAGAACATTCAGGTCTTTTAACGGGTTGTAATGGGGCTAGGGGTTGTGGCTAGGAAACGATGGGTAAAGTGGAACAAAAGCCCAGATGTGTTAATAATTTGTGCGGTTCTCCAACTTTTCACCTTACTCACCCCTTTTCTTTTCTTTTCTTTTCTTTTTTTCTTAATCACTTCCTTCTTCCACCATTATACCCTTTGTGTGTATTTCTATACCATGTTGCTCTTCTTTTTTTTTAGCTATGGGGCACCATTGGCCTTCTTTTATTAGCAGCTCTATAATCTGATTGGCTCCAATTTCTTTTTCCCAATCCTTTTCCTTTTTCATTCCTTTTTATTTACTGTCACCATGATTACTAACTGCTTGTGATGGACACATCTTAGGACAAGGGTAGGCTAGTGTTTAGGCTGGGGTCAAAAGTGGGCTAAGAAACTAATATTTAAATAGTAAAAGGTTGCAAAAGGGGTTGGGTGCACACAATTAAAACAAGGGAATGACCATATTCCACCATATATAATCGTTCCCCAAACATTTCACACAAGATCCCATCATAAATCCAAAACCCTAATTTCCATAAATAAAGAAAATAGGAGGTTACCTTAACCATAACTTCGATCCACCAACCAAGATACTTCTAGGTCACCAAGATGAGCCATAAACCCTCAAAATTTAAGTGATGAAAAGGGTTGGATGAAAACCCTAGAAAATTAATGATGGTGATGAAGATGGATATGGAGATGGTGGATAAGTGCTCAACTTGAACCCTTTGATGAAGTACCCAACAACTAGAAATAAAAGAGGTAGACGAGGGTTAAAGGAACCCTAGGTTCGGTTCTGGGAGAGGTTGAGAGAGTGTGAATTAAAATGGAATGGTTGAGATAGAAATGAGAAATGAGGCTAAAATCTGGAATTTAATCCAACAGACCCTGACGGCGATCCTGCCAGCCGATAGTGACATGTGTCACTATTGCGAGGCACTCTTGCAGGGAATACCGCGAGTTGGTACACCCTCGGCGATTGTGCCATGCGATAGTAACACATGTCACTATCGCGAGTCAATCTCGCGCCAGTTGTACCGAGCCCCAAAAGGTTCCAAAACTCGAGATTCTCGCATGGGTCGATTTATGGTTCGAAAGCACAACATTTTCACTCGAAAAGATAAACGGAAGACGGAGAGATTACCAATGAAAGGCAGAAACTTACTTTGTGAAAAACCGGGTGTTACACTCCTCCCAACCTTAGAATGATTTCGTCCTCGAAATCCAAGTCTCACCCAATGCATTCCATTACTACCCTCAACACTTATTGGGTTTCCTCTGACCCCAAAGGTAGTGACATATAATAGGCCTCAAGGATGTCATTCTCCCAAACGACCGTTTCCCTTTCCGAGGGGATGCCTCTTGATCCATTTCACTCTTGAGCTAAAACCACCATTAACTTCCTGACGAAACTGCCACACTGAAATCTGTGAAGACACTCACCCACGTATCTAATTTGATACGATACACTCATACTAGAGTTAACATCAAACCTTATTGGAGCGATTCCTAACCATGCAATCTCGGTCGCCTCCCAACCTTAGGCGGCACATACTACCTTAAGGGTAGTTTGTGACTTCACTTCCCACTGACTAGATCATTCCAGTTCGTCCCGATTTTGAATCCACATTCCAATGGTCAACACCAGCCCAAAGAATTCCCAAAATTTCCTAACAAATCATCCCTGGTATTGGTAAGACCTTCCTTCCAAGGGCGTACCAATACGCTTTCCGGGGAGTTGGCCAATCCATAATAGGCCCCCACATAACTCCGATCTATTCTCAAATCTCAAACATTCTGACAATAAGATCCTCACCACATCAATAAAATCATACATATCAATGCTTACTTACCAACGTCTAATCTTCCTTTAAATTCCACCACCGAGAGGTCAACTTTTCTCATAATCCAACGGTTACACTTCCAAACGACTCAACGATCGCCGACCTCAAAGTACAAGTCCGCTAACACTGCCGATCCCAAAAAGATTTAAAGTTGACACCTAAAATGGATATGAGACTTGAAACACACTAGTTTACGAACAAACCATAATATCCTTAATATTCCCAAATACTCATAAAGGTAGTACACTACCAACACATATCATGTTGTCAAAAATCAACCCATCAATTCAAAATCAACCGCACTCATGAAATCGCACAAGGCTCAACCTAAAGATTTACCGAAAAGATCACCTCTTATACATAGGGGTAACATATAAATCTGATACCTCAATTACTCGTGCGTGAAACGATCCAAAACCGAAACCTAAAATTCAGGTCTGGCCACAAGTTGGGTCATCCGACGTTTCAATTCCCCAAGGACTCCTCTAGTCCTTAATTACAGCTCCTATCCAGATAGGGTTTTAAATCTATAGCCCTAATGAGTTCAAGGTTTTTCAACTAGTATGTCAATTTGAAATTCATAAAACTTTAAAACATGCAAGCCTTACAACAATTAATTGTGCGGTAAAAATACACTACCGTTCATTCGATAGGTTTCAAAATTGATCACCAGCACTACGCATATAAAACCATTTCCAAAACTCATTTGATCAGTACCTACGTAAATAAAAACGGTAACAAAAGATGCGCAACAAAATTTTAAACGGACTACCATGGTCCTAGTATGCATCAATTTATACTATGTATATGCAAAAATAATTTTTCCGCACCATAACATGTGCAACAAACTGTTTGTCCATTCCAAAAGAGAAATTCACAATTCCAACTTTAAAATCTTCTCATTTAAAACGCAAAACGTCGGAGGATAAAATCCCCAACAAGGTCTATTTACGTCCGTTTATTTCCCAAATTTAGCAACACGAAAGGAACGTAAATAAATTTTAAATCGAGTTTAAAACTTTGAGCCGCACAGATAAAACACAATTGACCAAAATGGTAACTATGACGACATGAATACCGACAATTCATTTAATGCATTGCGGAAAATTTCTAACAGTAAAATCAACAACTGAAACATGTTCTGAGCAAAAGTTCTATCTGAAACAATATAAATCTTTTATGTGCTTACTCACACTAACAGTAAAATTTAAACCTAATACGAATAGTATGCAACGATCATCACTTGAATAAAACTCAAAAGAGAGATCGAATGTAACGTACACAGTAATGCGATTAAGCGTGTTCCAAAATTTATCTACGCGACGCAAAATGTCGTAAGGTAAGACGCCACAAAACTCGACTGAATTTTCATAAAACTCGTTAATGCTAAAATCAAGTGGTGTCAAAATTTTCATTTCTCAACATAAAAAGCATAAGACAACAATAGGTCAAAATGTTAAAATTCTAAAACCATAACGTACGATAAAGTGACCATTTTTAGCAAGACTTTCATGAGACACGACACCCAAAAAGCTCGTAAACTTACACACAATAAACTTAAAACTCACGCATCTCAAAGTACACTCACACGCCCAAAATGTTGTAAAACAATATTCCATAAAATTCAACACGACTCGTACAGACTAAAATTCCCAAGAAAATTCAGACTCAAAAACATGGGAACAACTCTTCCTTTAAAACCTTAACATACGTGGAGGAGATCCAACGTCAAGGTCAAAAATTCCATAGTTACTTGCCCAATACCTCAAATAACATTAAAACACGGATCTTAAAATATCCAAAAATAGCGTTAGACGCAACACGAGAATAAAGAGATTTTCGATAACAATTTACAATCACGTGCAACAAAACAACTTCATGCTTGCTTAAGCTCACGGTTTAAAATCTGATGAGTGTTAAATGTGTTATCAAGACTTCGTAACATAACTCACTTTATAGTTTGAAAACATGAAAAACAATTTATGCAAACTTATTTAGAAATAAACTTCGTGCATGCATTTGGTCGGGACTCACATTTAAGATTACGCTTCTCAATTTCCCTTCATACTATTGTCATCCGGAAGCATCAAACATCTTAAAACAGCAATCGCCCTACTTTGGTCAACTTACGATTTATCCCCGAAATAGAGTCAATTCAATAAGCTTATGGTTCTAATTCAACCAATGACTTCGACCTAAAATGGTCAACTAATTGCATCTGGCATGCTTAACCATCACTCCAATATGATAATGCTATAAAACATCAACTCTTCTTTCGTCTACTCGCCTAGAAACTTCTTCACTACCCCAACGGACACCATACCAAGGCAGTTCAGGTATACACACGTAACATGAAGGTTCATCATAACACTGGCCAGGTGCTATTATGAACGTACCGTATATGATCATCCTTGCGACCCTCGACAAGTTTCCCATTTCTAGCAACTCGATCAATGCCCAAAATATCTTATCTTAAGGTACCTAATGTGCAATTTTTCTCTCCCAATCACCTAAACAGCGCTAGTTTGAGTCTAGGTATCCAAAATCAACACCTAATTCTCTCAAACTTATGCTCTGATACCAACTTGTAACACCCTAAATTCTGGAAATAGCAACCGATTTAAAATTTTCTAAATACATCGATAAATGATACATCTCCAATGACAATTTATTATTTAACCTCAATACACACATTTCATTCGAATGAGTGGACGGGTTGATTCTTCCCATTTCCTGAAACAAAGGTTAACATAATTCGAATGATCAGGAGAATAGATGAAACCCCAAACCTATACTCTTGTCTAGGTTTGAACCTTGTGCACAAGGGAAGGTGTTGGTGGACCGGCTACCCCAAACCTAGGTTGAGGCCTAAGTTGGGCTCATACTTCGTCATAGAAGGTATCTGTAACAACCTAAATTCTGGAAATAGCAATAGATTTAAAATTTTCTAAATACATCGATAAATGATACATCTCCAATCACAATTTATTATTTAACCTCAATACACACATTTCATTCTATACATACAGTCTATAATAAGAACAGGTGCTACTAAAACCCAATAATAGTCACTATCTCCAAACTGCGGAAGACTTCACCAACTACTTTCACTTGCACAAAGCTAAGGCTCAACTCTTCATAGTTGCTAGAACCAAACCCCAACTGGAACCTGATGCACATGCCGACAAAATAAAAAGGTTAGGCTTTACGCCTAGTAAGCTCACGAGTTTTCAACATGAATAAGATATCTTTGAAAAGAGGTAATGCAGTTTAAATCATAAGCTTTCAAGATGATATACTTGAATATGAAAGCGACTATTTTTCCAATAATATGCATTTTGGGCAAGGAAGCACCAACATAAACGTTTTCAAATCCAAAATACTTCGGGGACAAGATTTCTAACATATAACGTTCTTTCGTAAATTAAATTAAACCCAAAACTCACTCTAAATGAGAATAGAAAACAAACTCCCAACTGGAGAAAAGCGGATAAAACTTGATATCCCAAAATACCCAAAACACGGGTGGGACGTAATATTCAACCCATAATTCATGGATAAAATCCATTTATACAAAACGTCACCGAAAACTAATGTATTAAAACTCAATACCTAAAGTAACACTTTTCAGTGACTAGGGAGACCCGATTCCATAAAATTTGACGGTACACAAAGTAAGCCCATTTTATGTTGTTAAGACTAGTCATATAAAGAGAAGTACACGCAAGGGATGTCAGACTCTGTGGCTTTAAACATACACCCACGGGATGTCAACTTCAACCGCGAAAGATCCTTACGTTGAGTCCCTCATCCAATATCGTAATACTTAGCACTTAGGACTTATAGCCCAATCTGATGCCTAAATGTGACTCAATGTGGAAAACTACCGTTCCATCATTGGACGTAATGATTCAAGCACATGGGATGTCAGGCTCAGTGGCTTTAAACTTACACCCACGGGATATCAACTTCAACCGCGAAAGGTCCTTACGTTGAGTCCCTCATCCAATATCGCAACCAAAGGTAGAAGTCAATTTATCAAAACTGGACAAATGTCCTAAAACCCAATCATAATAAATTACCAAGCCACAAGCTCAAACAACCAAATGACTCATTGCCAAAAGCAGTACAATGTGATAAAACGCACATGACCAAAATCCAACACCACTTAAGTTGAAACGGATCATTTTCCCAAAAACAAGTTTATACCATTAACCCCTTTCAAATGTTCCATAACACAAGGTTAAACATTTCTCCCAAAACACACTAAAAGAGCATTTACACCAAATGACTTATACCCGTAAAATAGCTCGTTAAAATTGTCGGTGCTTAAGATTTGCCCATCAAAATCCTTGGAATGCGTCTTTTCCCCAAAACCAAAAGAAGTACAATGTCCGAAATATTCACGAGGTCGGGAATGACCAAAACCCAATAACTCACGCGTTGATACTATCAAAACATCTCATGACACGAACTATGCATATTTCCAACAACACAAAGTGCATTTTTACCAAATAATCCTCATTTATGCAATGCATTATTAAAACATTTACCTTAATGGCTTATTTATCAAAATGCCTCAAAAGTCCCAAAATGGGTGTTTCACCATGTTTATAAAACTAAACATTTCAAAATAACCAAAACTTATCAGGTGATCAGCAGTTAACAAATTCACGTAGAACACAAAACACCTTAAAATGAACATTTTGGCATGTACACCGTTTTCACAAATCAACTTGAACTCACCTTGCTACATTTAGGCTAAATCTAGATTTTACCCCTTTTTGAGCTTCCTTGACGAAACTTGAATCCTCCAAGCCAAAACCTCCAAAACCTAGATCCAAGCATTTTCAACCGTAAATAACCATATTCCACCATATATAATCGTTCCCCAAACATTTCACACAAGATCCCATCATAGATCCAAAACCCTAATTTCCATAAATAAAGAAAATAGGAGGTTACATTAACCATAACTTCGATCCACCAACCAAGATACTTCTAGGTCACCAAGATGAGCCATAAACCCCCAAACTTTAAGTGATGAAAAGGGTTGGATGAAAACCCTATAAAATTAATGATGGTGAGAGAGGTTTAACTTAAACAGCCCCCGACGGTAGTTGAACCGAGATTAAAGTCTTGGTATAACTCTCAAGAATGTTTTGAGCGATGGGGAGGCAGAGGCTATTGGTACAAGTACCGAGACTTTAGTCTCGGTGTAACTATCTGGAGAACAAACAGCCCCCATCGGTACTTTCACCAAGACTTTAGTCTCGGTGAAACTCTCGGTGAGTAAAAATTTCCAAACATTCCAGCCCCCACCGGTACTTTCACCGAGAGTTAACTGTCGAGCAAACTCTCAAAGACTAAATTTTCAAAGAATTTTCAGTGGCTACCGGGACTTGTCCCGAGACTTTACAAGCGGTAAAAACTCGTAAAGGCCAAGATTTACTAACTTGAATAAAGCTACCGCGAACTCCTCAAGGCCATAACTTACCATCGAAACTGCGTTAATCGCTGGGAATCGTTCAAAACTCGGATTTTTGACAAGAGGCCACAACGACACGAAACTAAAACATAATGAACAACTAAAACATAATGCAAAACTAAAGCTACAAAACTTAAACGAAAACAAACCTGGTGGGTTGCCTCCCACCTAGCACCTTATTTATAGTCGCGACACGACTGTTTGGCTCTCAACTTGGCTCGATATCACTTGCAGATTTGTACCGCCCACACATACGGTTTTCTGCAAACTTTCCCACATCTGGTTTTCCATGATCACCGGTTTCTTGTCCAGTCCAACCCTTCACACTCTCTAACACCTTCAAAGTCACTTTTTCACTGCCAACTCTTAATATCATCTCACATTCCTCCATGTCAATAACCGCCTTGCTCGTGGTCAGAAATGGTCTTCCCAATATTAGCGGGACCTCCTTGTCTTCATCCATATCCAGAACCCCAAAATCAACCGGAAAGTAAAACTTATCGACTCTAATCAGCACATCTTCAACTACTCCATGTGGGTGCTTTAATGACCGATCTGCCAATTGTAATGTCATCGAAGTCGGATTTACTTCTCCAATACCCAACTTCCTGAAAATTGATAAAGGCATTAAATTAATACTAGCTCCTAAATCACATAACACCTTATCAAAACAAAAATTTCCTATTTGTATAGGTATAGAAAAACTCCCTGGATCTTGAAGTTTCGGGGGAAGCTTATTCTGAATAATCGCGTTGCACTCCTCAGTTAGTGCCACATTAGCTTTATCCTCGATCTTCCTTTTCTTGGATAGAATATCTTTCATAAACTTAAGATATGTCGGCATTTGAGCAAGGGCTTCTGCAAAAGGAATTTTGATGTGCAATTTCTTGAAGACGTCAAGAAATTTATTGAAATGTTCTTCATCCCTGTGTGCCTTCAATCGATTTGGAAAAGGTAGCGGTGGCACATATGGGTTGACTACCGGCTTTGATGGAGGTGTCACATCTTTTTCCTTTGGCTCTTTCAGATCAGCAATATCAGTAGTTGTCGTATCTTTCATCCCAACATCTTCAGCCTCTACTTCTTCAATCACCACATGCTCTCAGGTAGGGTCCTTTATCAATTCCTTGCCACTCCTCAGATGAATGGCATTGCAATGTTGCCTTGGTTTTGGTTCCGTTTGGCTAAGGAATTGACCTTGAGCTCGGGATTGTAGGGCTTCAGCTATTTATCCCACTTGTCTCTCTAAGATCTGGATTGAAGCAGTAATCTGCTCAGTTGCTGCCTTCACAATGCCCACGGTGGTTGCTAAATTGCTTATGGAAGAAATGATTCCATCAGCAGTATTGTCCATCTTTGTAATGAACTTCATCAAAACATCTTCTAATCCAGGATTCTTCTCTCCAGATTTTCCTTCCTCCTGCCTTCTCTGATTATAACCTGGGGGACGATAAACATTATTAGCATGAGAAGAAGGATTAAACTAAGAACCGTTACCATACTGTTGTTTTTGTTGTCCCATAGTCTCTCTCGGTTGATTTTTCCAGTTGATTCCATGAGATGTTGGGATGCCTCTTCCACCCTTCATTGTAGGTATTAGAGAATGGATCATTCCGAGGGCGATTATTCTGATTTTTTAGGAATTGAACCTGTTCAGGTTCATGAGAAGCAGGGAACAAATCAGGAATGTCTCTCTCACAGTGATGTGCAGGTTGGATGGAAGCTCCTTTCAGCTGATTTGTGATAGCGGCTAGTTGGGCTTTTATCGCCTTTAGCTCATCAGATTCCTGAACCTTAGCTACACATCTGGTATCGGATAGTGGAGTGGCATAACTGTGTTCATCCAAGTTTTCAATCAGCTCAACTGCTTCTTCATAGGTCTTGTTCATCAAGGCACCACCCGCTACTGCAGTAATATCATTCTTGTAATGCGGATGAAGCCCACCAAAGAAGGTATGGATGATTACCCAGCCATGTAACCCATGATGTGGACACCTTTTCAGCATATACCTTTCCCACGCCTCATATAGTGTCTCTTGTTCCCACTGAGCAAAGTGGGTAATCTCAGCCATTAGCTGAGTTGTTTTACCCGGTGGAAAGAATTTATATAGGAACGTTGCAGCCATGTCTGCCCAAGTAGTGATCTGACATGTGGGTATGCTCTCCTCCCATATCTGAGTCCTTCCCTTCAGTGAGAAGTTAAACAACCTCAATTTGATGGCATCGTCTGACACTCCATTGATCTTGAAAGTGTTGCAAATCTTTTCAAATGTCCGGAGGTGTCCACGAGGGTCCTCTGTTGGTGCTCCCCCAAATTGGTTTTGTTGTAGTAGCTGGATAGTCCCATATCTTATCTTGATGTTATTTGCTCCTACCGCGGGGGCTTGAACACCTCTGTTGAGGGCTGCCACATTTGGATTGGCAAAGGATCTTATCGAAACTCTTGCTGGTGCTTCCTCTCCCATTATATGATTTTTTTTCAATAAATCTGAAACAGGGAAAAGAGAGGATCACGGAATGTGTGGAAGATAAAATAAAGCAAAATAAAATGTCCAATGCAATAGCGCTTATAGCTGGTAGTGCTATCAGTGCAAACTAGTTCCTCGGAAACGGCGCCAAAAACTTGATAGGCGGGTTTACACCCCCCCTAATCTAACCGCAAGTATACGAGTCAAATCAAGTAATATGTACTTGGAAGTACGAGTATCGAACCAAGGGAACTTGGAACTGAGTATCACAATGACTATATTCACTATTAACTGAACGGTCAAAAAGGTTAAATTTATATGAATGATTAAAACGGTCAAAAAGGTTAAATTTATATGAATGATTAACTGAGTACTGATAACTATAAATTAAATTAACACACTATTCAAAATAACGACTTTGGAGACTTTTATGATGATTAATAGTTGACGGTTGGAAATCCTATGGTTTTCACTGATGAACAATAGTCATGAAAATAATTATCAGTTAAACCCTTTAATGAAAATCTAATATGTAAAATCACCGTTGTTCTTTCTCAAGCAACAACGGATTTTATTTTGAAAGCACAAGTCTCATCTCTCGATCCTAACAAATGAATTCAAAACACATTAAGTTCCAGATTATTATGATACTAAGGTTTAGTTGGTATATCTCTATCCAATTTCTCACCCTAGGCATATAATTCCAGTTCTTGTTAATAATTAATTCTCTCGAATTGAATTTATAACGAATAAATCAGATGAAAGTTGGCGAAACTCACAAAAGCATTAAAACCCAAATCATATGCTTCATTAGTTAAGAAAAACTGAGAAAAACTTCAAATCACATGTTCATAAGCTTAACGAAAGTCAAACCAACCCCCAACATCTAAAGATTTGTTCATGTTGGGGGTATTAAACAAGAAAATACTAGAAGAATTCATAGATCTAAGAAAAGATCTCTCAAACATCAAAGATTGAAAACTCCCTTTGATTATGTAATACCGACGAAGAATTAGAAGAATCTCTGTAAGAATCGCGTCTCCAAGATGTTTCCTAGCTTCAATTCGGTGTTTTCTCCTTGTAAAAAATCGCCCCAAGTCGCCCCTAGCTTCTCTCCTGTCGCCAGTTTTGAGAATAAAATGAAGAATGAGTGAAAACGCTAAGAGATAAGGGCTAAAAACGCAATCAGCATGTTACCGGTACTTTCACCGAGACTTAAGTCTCGGTGAAAGTCTCGGCGGGCACTGTTTCTTATAAAATGCACTGGTGCTAGTTGTACCAAGACTAAAGTCTCAGTCAAAGTCTCGGTGAGAAATTTTCTCCAAAATCAGGTTTTGATGCTAGTTACACGGAGACTTAACTATCGTTAAAAGTCTCGGTGAACACTTTTTCTCCAAAATTTCACTTTGATGCATTTTCCGACCCTTGACCCTAGATTTGACTTGCACGAGCTTTGCTTTGCCATTAAACTCATCGGGTGTGCCATTCTCGTCTCTAATTAGCTTCTTTTGGACCTATTTTCTTAATTTATTCCCGAAATATAGATACCTGAAAAACTCGCGAATAAATGTGAAAAGATGCTTCGTTTGTTTGGAGAAACAAACATAATTACTCGAAAAGTGGCTCTAAAATAACGCCGAAATTGGCGTTATCAGTACCTTAGATTTAGGTGGGGGAGTCTTTTGTAATAGACTTATTACCGGCGGATATAGGGAACTTTGATGTGATTGGTGGGATGGATTGTCTATCCAAGAATGATGTCGGTATATTTTGCTCCAAGAAAATGATTAGAGTACCCTTGTCGAAGGGTGGCGAGTTAATAATCTACGAGGAGAAGATCCGAAAAACCAACATGATTATCTCATCCCTCAAGGCACGAAAGAGCCTTGCCAAGGGATGTGCTTCGTACCTAGCCTACATGATCGATGCGAAGCTAGACAAGAAGAAAGTGGGAGATGTGGACATGGTACGCGAATACCCGGATGTCTTTCCGGATGATCTATCCGAGCTACCACCGGAACGATAAGTGGAGTTCCACATCGACCACACTCCAAGAGCCGCTCCAATCGCTCGTGCTCCCTACCGACTAGCCCCTACGGAGATGCAAGAAATGATGACGCAACTTCAAGAACTTCTCGAGAAGGGATTTATACGACCGAGATCGTCGCCTTGGGGAGCTCCAGTTTTATTTGTAAAGAAAAAGGACGGGTCTATACGGATGTGTATTGACTACCGAGAACTTAACAAGGTCACCATGAAGAATAAGTATCCACTTCCCCGGATCGATGACCTCTTCGATCAACTTCAAGGAGCGGGATGTTTCTCTAAGATAGATTTGCGATCCGGTTACTATCAAGTGCGAGTGAAGGAGAGCGATATTCTGAAGACGGCGTTCCGGATGAGATATGGTCACTACGAGTTCCTAGTCATGCCATTTGGATTGACTAATGCTCCGGCCGTCTTTATGGACATGATGAACAGAGTATGTCAGCTTTTATTAGACAAGTCGGTCATAGTCTTTATCGACGATATTCTTATCTACTCTCAGGACGAGGTGGAGCATCGACAACACTTGCGAGAAGTCTTCGAGATTCTTCGAAAGGAGAAATTGTTTGCGAAGTTTTTGAAATGCAAGTTTTGGCTCCAAGAAGTCTAATTCTTGGACCATGTTTTATCCAAGGACGGAGTGAAAGTGGATCCGGCGAAGATAGAAGCGATGTTGAATTGGGAGCCACCGACGAGCCCAACGGAGATAAGGAGTTTCTTGGGTTTAGCCGGTTATTACCAGCGGTTTATTCAAGATTTTTCGAAGATCGCCTCTCCACTCACATCATTGACAAGGAAGAACGTTAAGTTCTTATGGAACGAGATACAAGAGAAAGCCATCCGAACTCTCCAAAAGAAGTTATACGAGGCACCAATCCTATCCTTACCCGAAGGATCCGAAGACTTCGTAGTTTATAGCGATGCCTCCAAATTGGGTCTCGGTTGTGCTTTGATGCAAAGGGGGAAGGTGATCGTGTATGCATCGCGCCAACTTAAGGACCACGAGAAGAATTACCCTACACACGATTTGGAGTTAGCGACGGTAGTATTCGTCTTGAAGCTGTGGCGACATTACCTCTACGGTACGAAGTGTACTTTATTCACCGATCATAAAAGTTTGAAATACATTTTCGACCAAAAGGACCTTAACATGCGGTAAAGGAGGTGGTTGGAACTTTTAAAGGATCATGATTGCGAATTGCTTTACCACCCCGGTAAGGCCAATGTGGTGGCAGATGCGTTGAGCTGAAAGAGTTACGGGAGTGAAGTCAAAGTAACCCTTACTAGAATCGATGTGAGGTCAAGTCTAATGGAGGACATCAAGAGGAGTCAAGCCGAAGCACTTCATGAAGAGAACCTCAAGGCCGAGGTCATGGTCAAACAACGAGAGACACTAACGGAAGATAGTTGCGGCCTCAAGTTGTTTCAAGACCAGGTACTCTATATATCCCGATAGCAAAAAGATGTATAGAGATTTGAAACTACATTACTGGTGGCCGATTATAAAGCTCGATGTGGCCAACTATGTGGAAAGATGTGTCACTTGCCATCAAGTCAAAGCAGAGCATCAAAGACCTTATGAAAGCTTGCAACTGTTGGCCATTCCGGAATGGAAGTGGGAGCATATTACGATGGATTTTGTCACCAAACTACCGAAGAACTTGAGAGGTCACGACACCATATGGGTGGTGGTGGATAGGCTTACGAAGAGTGCACACTTTTTGGCGATGCGAGAAACGTTACAGATGGACAAATTGGCTAAACTCTACATCGATGAGGTGGTGTCATGCCACGGTGTTCCACTATCTATAGTCTCGGATCGGGATAGTCGGTTCACTTCTAAGTTTTGGGATGGGTTACAAAAGGAGTTAGGCACGAAGGTCAAGTTGACCACGACTTACCATCCACAAACCAACGGATAGAGTGAGAAGACCATCCAAACTCTCGAGGACATGCTTCGTTCATGTGTCATAGACTGTGGAGGAAATTGGGATTCACACTTGTCGTTGGTGGAATTTGCGTACAACAACAGTTACCATTCAAGCATCGGAATGGCACCATTCGAGGCACTTTATGGACGAAAGTGTTGAACACCCAGTGTGTTGTCTATAGACGGGAGAGAAACAATTTGCGGGACTGGAAATAGTTCAAGAAACGGCGGATAAGTTGAAAGGTATCCGAGAGCGGTTGAAGGCAGCTCAAGACCGACAAAAGAGTTATGCAGACAAAAAGCAAAGACCGGTCGAGTTCCAGGTGGGAGAGCGAGTTATGTTGAAGGTATCGTCGTGGAAGGAAATCACTCGCTTCGGGAAATGCGGAAAACTTAGTCCTCGCTTTCTTGAACCCTTCACCATCTTGGAGAAAGTTGGACTCCAAGTTTATAGGTTGGATTTACCACCAGGAAAGGATTCACCCTACGTTTCACGTGTGCTATCTTCGCAAGTGCTTGGCCGAGGAAGAAAGCGTTATCCTATTGACGGAGATTCGGGTGGATAACGGGAACCGATGCATGGAAGAACCGGAAGCCATATTGGAGTCGAAAACAAAGCAACTGCGGCATAAGGAAGTGACTATGTTGAAGGTTCAATGGAAGCACCACCGAGGTGCCAATGTTACGTGGGAATCAGAAGAAGATATGAAGAAGAGGTATCCTCATTTGTTTAGAGAGTGAGATTTCGGGGACGAAATCCTCTTTAGGTGGGGAGGATTGTAACACCAAAAAATTTAAGGTAAGTATCCATGCCTCGTATTTTATTATCCTAGTAAATTGTTTTTAATCAGAGTCCTTTGGTGTATAAATTATTCGTATTTGATATAATCATATTATTCTTTAGTGGAAGTATAAATCTGTGCGTGCACTATCGAATCGGGTCAAGATTTTCGAGGCTCGGGGGTGTGGTGCGACAGTGCCAAGGGCACAGTCGCGGGGTTGGTACCGTGGGTTGATGGATTGACGCGACAATGCCACCGCGATAGTGACATGGGCACTATCGCCGGTCACTATTACGTGGTGTGTACCGAGAGTGGGAGTCATGGCGCGACTGTGACACCGCGACAATGCCATGATGTCGCCGTCGGGGGGGGGGGGGCTGAGACTATAAAAATCTGATCTTGACCATTTTGACTCACTTTCTCACTTCACTCGTTTTTTGACCGAATTGGAGACTTCCTGGGGAAATTTTCCACCCTCTCAACCACTCCCACATTTATTGAAACCCTACCTCTAGTTGGAAGCATTTATTATCAATCAAAGGTCTTGGAGGAGCTTTAGGTGGTACATTAAAGAGCTCAAACCAAGTCTTCACCTTCTCACAACTTCACCTACTTCTTTTCTAGGGTTTTGTATAAACCCTAGATTATGAGTTTTCACTTACCATTTTCAAATGAGATACATATCTTGTGTGTTTACTTGCCGTTACTTTCTATACATGTATAAATTTGATCACCTGATAGGTTTGACCTAACTACTATATTTGAGATTATTGGAGATTGTGGCTATGTGTTCATCATGTGGACTAGATGGGGTTATTAGTTATATTAATTGGTTATGTTTGTGTAATATCATGGGATTAATGATTATCATTGTGGGACTTGCATGTTTTGGAGTCTCGCACCTAAAAAGGGATTGGAACTATGTGAGGTTTTATACATGTATCTGGTTGAGATGAAATGTGTATAGAAACGAATATTGCATGTATATTGGATTAACCATGAGTATTTGCTAGGAGGATGTAGTCTTAGGTGCCACCATGATGGTATGCACCTAGAACTCCGCCATTTGGAGTAATGCCTGGGAGGTAGTCTTCGAGTGTGTCAAGCCTTCGGGATCTTGCTCATGCGAGTGAACATCAAGGTACATTGACTTGAGGTAAAACTCATTGGTGTGATGGGTCTCCCTTATTGATTCCCTTATTGCTCTTATTGACTAGAATGACATAAATAATCATACCATGCTTCATAATTGTTATGCCATGTTCTTGTACAACTCACTAGGATCGTTTGGCCTAACACTTGTTTGGTTTGATATGTATCTCAGGTTCTAGCGGCATGACCGCCAAGAAGGACTAGCGGGCTTTTAGATGTGAGCTTGGGAACTTTTGGGATGCCATATTAGAAATGATTATTTTTTGAAGTAGATGACAACCATTTGTAATCTTATTTCTTGTTTAGAATTTAGATTAAGAGGTTGTTATCTCTCATTGGTTGTTATTACAAACATGTAAATTAACAGGCATTTATTGTTCCCCTTTTTGCAATGAGCTAGTGCTTTGGCATGTTTTAGTATATCACGTTTCCATTTCCGGAAATTTTTGTTGTCCCAATTTTTTTTGGGGTGTTACACGCTAGTAGCCTAGTACCACTCCCCAACAAGGACATGATGCACATGCCGACAAATAAAAAGGTTAGGCTTAATGCCTAGTGAGTTCAAACAGATTTCATCTTTAATATAAAACGGTAAAACTTAAAAGATGATATTTAAAACACATTTTCTAAAATGAAATATATTTAATATAAAAGCAACATCTTTTCCAAGACCCACCATAATTATGATGAATACTCATTAATCGAAACATTCGTTTATCATGAGACCAAAACACAATACTCAATCAAAACAACAATAAGGTTAATATTCCAATATCGAAAAATATGGATACATCTCTATTATCCAAAACACCCTAAGAACACGGGTAAGGTGTAATACCCAAATCAACAAAACATGGATAAGTTCCAAGATGTCAAGACCATAAAATATGGATGCATTCCATACCTAAAACAACATCGAAAACATGGATAGTACACTATCTAAAAATAACACCTTTCAGTGACGGGGGAGACCTATTTCGATCACGTAGCGAAACTGTCCGGATCGAATTCTCAACAAGAATTAATTCTCAGAAACAATATCAAAGAAGTTTGCGGAATAACACTTTGATATTTTATGAAACAGTAAATCAACACAGAAAATATGAAGAACAAACTGTAAATTTGTATTGAATGCTTTGAAGTTACAAGATTACACACTCAACCTCAATATTGATGAACAGACTCACCAATACAAATTCTACTTCTCTAGAATTAGGATCTATGCCTTGAGGTTGATTTCTCTCTATGACGTAGAATCAATGATTATCAAAAGTTATTTGTCTATTCTATACATTCTATACATATACTAATCAAAAGATAATTACAATAATTAAACAAATCTTCAGTATATCTTCCATGTATATCTCTAAGCTTCCATAATCTTCAGTTTATCCAGCTGTCATTCTTTCCATCCAGATCTCTTAAGCAGCACTAACCATGCTCAGCAGCATTAACTTCTTCTAGCAGCATTAACTACTAAGCAGCACTAACTACTAGCAGTACTAACTAGCTAAGCAGTACTAACTTTGTTCAAGCAGCACTAACTTTAACTAGCAGTATTAATTACTAGCAGTAGTAATACTCAGCAGTATTAACCTTGAAGTCTTCTAGCAGTATTAACTCTGAACCAGCAGCATTAACCATACTTAAGTTTTTCTTCAGTTCCCAACAATCTCCCCCTAACTTGACTTTTAGGAAAAGAAGTCAAGTTCTTCTGATGCTCCCAAAATCTTCATTGATCTACTCCAATATTAGGATCCAGTCCCATACTCTGATTGATAGTCCTCTGAATTAGATACTTTGCCATTTCTGAATTTGGTGCACAACCCAACTTCTTAATCAACATGGCATGAAGCTTAAGATTTGTGTGATTGTAGACCCTATCCACCAAGTAATACTCCATGTGAAAAGTATCCAATGCCAGTTCATAGACTCCACTCCTTTCATATAAAGTCCATCCTCTAACAGCTTTGAATACATGTTTTATCAAATGCTTTACTGCTTCTGGTTTGAACAACATGCACAAATATTCCATAACTAGCTTCACAATTGGTAACCCTGGAGCTGTCAACTGATCTGCATAAATTTTCATCCCCACTTCAAACATTTCTTCCAAATCAGATCTTGAACACTCTCTGACAATTTTGTTCCAGGTGCTGTATACTTCATACTTCTCATCATTTCTTTTCAATCTGATGTATTCTTTGCCATCCACCTCCATAGTATCCCAGTGGATAACTTCAGGAGGTTTAAATCTAACAGGTTCAACTGAAATAGGCTTTGAAATTTTATCCATTACCACCATGTACATGTTTACATTTGAACTCTGTGGTACTTCCTGAGATTTAGCTTCATTCTGAGGTGCCTCTTCTTCTTCAGCAACCTTTTGCTCTTCTTCTACTCTAGGCTTCTTTACACTTTTCTTTCTTTTTGCCATCATTTTGGTTCTTTTCAGAGTCTTTTGAACCTGCACTAAAGTAGCTTCCTTCTTCTTTTCTTCCTTGTTCTCTGCCTTTTCTTTGATAGGAGTTCCCTCTTCACTTTCAGGGAATGGTTTATTGATATTCACATCATGTTTCTCCTTAGCTTTCTTTTCAAACTCCACTCTGTCCTTTTCATTACTCTTCAGCTTCCCCATTTCTTTCTCATAGAGATCCCTGATTTGATCAAAAGTCATCTTCACAAACATTTCTTTCTTTACCCCAATTGCACTCCTCAAGAAAGTTATCATTTTGTTTCTTTCCTGAGTGACAAGGTAAGTTTGTGAAGGTCTTCTTTTCTTTGCACTTGATTTGACTATCATGGCCTTTCTCAAGCTTATTGCCCTTTGCTTAGCTTTCTCTGTTTCAAGCCCTTTCTGATAAGCTTCATTTAATTCAGCAGCTAGAGCCTTTGCCATCTCCCTGTCCTTTTCAACCTGAACTCTTTCTTCTTTTTCAATATCCTTCTGCATCTTCCTGGCTAAAGCTTCATCTGATTCAACCAACCTTTGCTTCTTGACTGGTTGATCAGATTCCACCATCTTTGCTTTTCCTTTGTCTTTGTTCATTGCTTTCTTACTGTTATCTTTCTTGCTCACTTCTCCTTTTTCTCCCCCTTCATTTATGACCACTCCCTTTGTTTTGGGAGTGTCATTCTTTGCTTTGATGAGCATTTCAGCTACTTCTATTTCTGTTGGAGATAACTTTGTTACTGCTGCTTGTGAAGTTTCAGCAGCACTAACAGTTTCTGCTTCTAACTCCCCCTCAATACTGTTCTTCTCCCCATCATGCTCCCCCTCAACTTTTTCTTTTTCCTCCTCCAGGTTTACTTCAGCCTCTGACTCCCCCTTTTTGGGAGCATCAGACACTGGTTCCCTTCTCTTTAGCACAAACTGTTTCCTTTTCTTCTTTTGAATCAGCCTGGTCACCATCTTCTTTAGTTTTGCAATCTGGACTTGTTGTGACAGGATCACCAGCTTCATCTCCTCTATTTCTTTTCCTTGTTTCAGAACATCTAGGTTGATGTTACCCATTGTCTCCATCAATTCATCATAGTTATATCTGTCCTCACCTTCTCTAGAAGTGTTACCCTCCTTTGAAGGATCATTGGATCTTTTAGTAGTGGAAGTCTTCTGCCTAGCAGAAGCACTATCCACCCCCGTGGTTTCTTGGCACCAAGGACCTTCAAATGATGGCTCATTCAAAGTTGCCATGGGGGAGGTCTTATTGATGTTACCACTTTCCTCCTCTGTGCTAGCAGGAGTAGTGGCAGCCTCATCACCCATATGCTCTTCCTCCTCCTCAGAGAGCACCTCCTTGGGGTTGGGAGACACCCCTGTGGTTTCCCTATGGATATTCCCTAAATGAGAATTCTCCTTTAGAGGGCTTAAAGGCTTGGGGGTTGATGGTACAAGAAGGGAAGGAGCCTTCTTTACCTGTTTCCTCTTGTATGTTTGGGTAATAGGAGAGGTTGGTTTTTCAAGAAGGGACTGGGGGACAGATTTTGAGAGGGAAGGTTGGGATTGGCTAGAAGTAGGATGGTCTAATGGGGGCCTTGACCCTGCTGCCATACCTTCATTGGTTTGGGACACCACCATCATTGTAGAGAACAATGGGGTGTCAACTCCTTCCGAGTCCCCAACAGATCTTCTCATATTTGAGAAAACCTTGCCTTTAGGGGGTTTTGGTACATATATCCCTTCAGATTGAGGAATATCCGTCAATTCGTGGTTGATTACTTCTTGAACAAACCTGGGATACATGTAAAAGCTCTTTTTGTTTCCCATGTTTGAGACAAGATCATTGAAAACCATTTGAGAAAAATTGTACCTTCTGGCAGTGGCCAAACAGACCAAAGCATAAGCAATGGGACTGCTGAACTCACTCCATCCAGTAGTCTTTTTAGAAATGCAGTGCATCAAGGTATGAACAAGAAAACGCCATTGGGGTGAGAATTTAGCTTTAGAGAACTTAAAAACACCCAATGGGCCTCCATATCCCATTCTTTTAAGGGAAGAGAACAGTTCATCATTTGGAATAGAAGTTATACCAGAGGCATCGTCTAGACGTAGACTGATGCGAATAACTTCTTCGGTAACTGTTAAGGGTTGGTCACACACCCTTGTCTTGATCATCTGCACACCATTCTCAGCAACAATGGTGGCATTAGCCCAGAACTGCCTTTGATACTCGATATAGATCGTAGGAGCAACAGTAAGAGCATGAGCAATATGGCTTGACTTGAGGAAATCCACAATCTGGTGAAATCCTGCAGCCTGTTTGGGCTTCTGTAGCATCGCGATTTCATTGTGTTCATCTATGAATGCCATTGATGCCATTGAGCTTTGAGAAAAACTTGCCTGAAAGCTTTGAACTTGAGAGAGAAAGGGTTTAGAGCGCAAGTGAGCAGTATGCAAAGAGTCGTTATGAACTTTTTGGCGGGCAAAGAGTATTTATAGTATTCGGGATATAAGCAGTATTAACCTAGAGCAGTATTAATGACCAGCAGTATTAACTGAAAGCAGTATTAACTGAAAGCAGTATTAACTACAAGCAGTATTAACTACAAGCAGTATTAACCACTAGCAGTATTAACTGAGAGCAGTATTAACTGAAAGCAGTATTAACTACAAGCAGTATTAACCACTAGCAGTATTAACTGAGAGCAGTATTAACTGAAAGCAGTATTAACTACAAGCAATATTAACCACTAGCAGTATTAACTGAGAGCAGTATTAACTGAAAGCAGTATTAACTACAAGCAGTATTAACCACTAGCAGTATTAACCACTAGCAGTATTAACTGAGAGCAGTATTAACTGAAAGCAGTATTAACTACAAGCAGTATTAACCACTAGCAGTATTAACTGAGATCAGTATTAACTGAAAGCAGTATTAACTACAAGCAGTATTAACCACTAGCAGTATTAACTGAGAGCAGTATTAACTGAAAGCAGTATTAACTAACTAGCAGTATTAACTATACCTACTCCTTTGATCTCTGGAAACACTGAGTACTGCTATACCTATCCTGAAAAGGAAGATTAGTAACACCAAGAATAGACAAGATTCAGGTATAGAACCACTTTTTGAGAAGGAACTTATTCAGAGTTGATCATTCCCACACTTGTTACCAAGAAAGTGAATCTACCCACATCAAAAGCTTTGGTGAATAGATCAGCAAACTGGTTATCAGTGTGAACTTTTACAACTTGAATAAGTTTCTTTTCATTACAGTATCTTATGAAGTGATACCTGATCTCAATGTGCTTTGTCTTTGAGTGCTTGACAGGATTATTCACAATGCTAATAGCACTGCTGTTATCAATAAAAATTGGAGTGTGTAGAAAGGTTACCCCATAGTCCAACATTTGATTTTGAATCCATAAGACTTGAGAACAGCAACTTGCAGCTGCTATATACTCTGCCTCTGTTGTAGATGTGGACACTGTGGTTTGTTTCTTGCACTGCCAAGAAACTAGTCTTGCACCCAAAAACTGACATCCTCCAGAAGTAGATTTTATGTCCAAGTTTGCTCCACCTAGATCACTGTCTGAGTATGCAAGTAGGTCAAAGGATGAGGCATGAGGATACCAAAGTCCCAATCTTGGTTGCCCTTTGAGATATCTGAATATCCTCTTGACAGCTTGATAGTGAGATTGCTTTGGCCTTACTTGGAATCTTGCACATACACAGACTGGAAACATTATATCTGGTCTAGAGGCTGTAAGATACATGAGAGAGCCAATCATGGATCTGTAAAGATGAACATCCATATCCTCCCCCTCAAGATCTGCTGTTAGCTGCTTATGTGTCTCCATAGGTGTGCTGGCAGGTTTTGAATCTGAGAAACCAAACTTGGTTAGAATGTCCTGCACATACTTGGACTGACAGATGAAAATTCCATCTGACTTCTGTTGAACTTGGAGTCCAAGGAAGAAAGTAAGTTCTCCCATGGAACTCATCTTAAACCTCTGGTGCATTAGGTCCTCAAACTCCTTGCACATGTTGTCTCTTGTTGATCCAAAGATAATAACATCAACATAGATTTGGACCAACAAGATATCCTTCTTCTTTCTCTTGATGAATAGAGTCTTATCAATGACTCCTCTTTCAAAGCCATGTTCCAAGAGATAGGATGACAGAGTGTCATACCATGCTCTTGGAGCTTGATGTAGTCCATAAAGTGCTTTCTTCAATTTGTATACCCTGTCTGGATAGCTTGGGTTTTCAAACCCTGGTGGTTGACAGACATATACCTCTTCTTCAATTGAGCCATAGAGAAAAGCACTTTTTACATCCATTTGGTAGACTTTGAAGTTCATGTAAGAAGCATAGGCTAGGAATAATCTGATTGCTTTTATCCTAGCCACAGGTGCAAAAACTTCTTCATAATCTATACCCTCTTCTTGAGTATACCCTTGAGCCACCAGCCTTGCTTTGTTCCTTATGACAATTCCTCTTTCATCTCTCTTGTTTCTGAAAATCCACTTTGTGCCAATTGCTCTGTGACCTTTAGGAAGGTCTACTAGATCCCATACGTCTTGTAGCTTGAACTGTAACAGTTCTTCTTGCATTGCTTCTATCCAGCTAGATTCTTTCATAGCATCATGTGCCTTCTTAGGCTCAAGCTGAGATAGAAAGCAAGAAAGCACTGTATGCTGTTGATCTTGCATTTCTTGAAGCCTGCTTTGGTGTCTAGTCATCATAGGAGAGGATATATCTCCTATTACCAGCTGTGGAGGATGATTCTTTTGAACTCTGGTGTTATGACTAGGTTCTTCATTAAGTCCAGCCTCTAGATTAGAGTCATTCAACTCAACTGAAGTGTTTTCAGCAGCTACTTCTGATTCTTTATCTTCTTGAGTCTCCTCATTTCTACTTACTTCTTCACTCTGACTTGGTCCAGTAGATGGTTCCTTTTCACAGTCTTCAAAGGAATTCACTGTGGGTATGGGAAAGATCACTGATTTAGATATACTTTCTTGAACTTGTGTAGTCCCTGATCCTCCACATCCTAAACCTGCATAATCATCACTACTGAAACCAAAGGAGTTAGTTAGTGAATCAATGTCAAATAGCCACTGAGGACCAGTTCCAATAGGATTTGGTGTGTTCTCATTGCATTTGACATTGTCACTTTCTTCAATTATTCTAGAAGAAGTGTTAAAAACTCTGTAGGCCTTACTCTGGGATGAATAACCAACAAGAAATCCATCATCTGCTTTGCTATCAAACTTACCTAAGTGAGATTTGGTATTGAGAATTGTGCAAGGACACCCAAAAGGTTTGAAAAATCCAATGAAAGGTTTCCTTTTATTTAAAAGCTCATATGGTGTCTTGTTCTTTGGCTTAACTACTAGAACTCTGTTTTGGACATAACAGGCAGTATTAACTGCTTCAGCCCAGAAGGTAATTGGCAGTTTTGAATCAGCCAACAGAGATCTAGCAGCCTCTATTAGTGTCCTATTTCTCCTTTCAGCAACACCATTCTGTTGAGGAGTCCTAGGAGCACTATATTGTCTCTCAATGCCTTTTTCTTCACAAAAGGTGTTTAGATCAATATTTTTGAATTCAGTTCCATTATCTGATCTGATGACTTTTACTTTTTGATTAGTTTGATTTTCAATTCTTAGGATAAAGGATTTGATCAGTCCACTTGTCTCATCCTTAGTCCTTAGAAAATATGCCCAGGTAAATCTAGAGTAATCATCAACAATAACCAAGCAGTAAGATTTCTTGCCTATACTCATAACATTTGTAGGACCAAACAGATCCATGTGCAATAACTGGAGACAAGAAGAAATTGAATTTATCTCTTTGGTCTTATGAGAAGTTTTATGCTGTTTGCCTTTAAGACAAGCAACACAATGATCATCACATGAAAACACTTTAGATGGTAAACCTCTTACAAGGTTGTTTTTAACAAGTTTGTTCATAGTCTTAAAATTCATATGACACATCCTTCTGTGCCAAAGAGAGGATTCATCTACAGAGGCTTTTGAAACAAGACAGTTCAGGGATGAATCACTATCAACATTTTCCAAATCTAGACAATAAACATTGTCCTTTCTTGGAGTTCTAAGTAGTATCATGCTTTCATCAACTACCTTGAACCCTGGAGCAAGGATCATACACTCAGTATCTGTAAATAATATACTATGTTGTTTGTCACAAACCTGTGATACACTTAACAGGTTGTACTTCAACTGATCAACATAGTAGACATCCTCAAATGTCATCTAACCTTTTGTGACATTACCTTTGCCACTTATTTACCTCCAGTAAGATCATTTCCAAAAGCAACATGTCCTCCATTGATATGCTTGAAATCCTGAAGGCATGTCATGTTACCTGTCATGTGCCTAGAGCAACCACTATCAACATGCCAAATGCTCTTTCCCTTGAGCTGTTGGTTGCCCTGCACATAGGATAAGTCAGTTAGTTAGAATTAGGAACCCAAGCCAAAGTGGTCTTGGGTATCCCTTTCTCATCAAAATACTTGCATTCTTTCTTGACAAGATTTTTAAACTTAGACTCCTCATTCTTGGAGTACTTTGTCACAATAATAGGCTTTGAAACATTTGTGCTAGAAGAAGTACTGGTTTTAGAGGTACTAACTGCCTTAGCAGCACTTGCATGCTTAGCAGTAGTAACTGTGTTAGCAGTATTAACCTCTGAAGAGGTACTAACTGTATTAGCAGCATTAATGTTTTCAGCAGTACTAACACAGGTAGCAGCAGTAATACTTCCAGGAGCACTAACCCTGTTAGCAGTACTAACAGTTTTAGTGCTTTTGGGCACCCACATTTTAATACTTTCTTTTAAAATCTTTTTCTTCATGGGGCCTTTATTTTCACCATGTTTCTTTCCAGCCTTCCTATAACCAACAGGTTTTTGCACAAATCTTTGAAAGGTCATCTGTTGATTAATAGGGTTAAAGAAGCAATATTTAGCCAGATGATTTAACTTGCCACATATGAAGCAGGGTTTTGGTCTATTGATTTTACTCAGATCAACTCCTTGCTTCTGAGCCCATTGATTATTCCAGTTTCTTTGATTTCCTCTTTTTAAACCAGAATTTAGGCTCTTTGCTTTGCTGCAATTACACTGTTTACAAGATCCAGGATTCACAACCGTGGTTTGTTTGTAATGGACCTTGTTATCTTTTCCTTTGGTCTTCTCTATCTCCTTGGACTTGACCCAGATTTTTCCACATCCCTCATTGGTGATAATATTGTTTTCTAATGGGATCTCTTTACTCACATCATTATCCCTATTCTCACTGGATTCTTTCTCAGTTAAATCCTTAATTACTACTTCATCCAAAGGATCTATCTTAAAGGCTTTCTCAGATAAGTCCTTTTTCTCTTTGGTTTCTAACAAGTCTGAAGTAGGAGAGATATAATTGTTGTTGTAAGGAGGAGGTGTATTGTTGTATCCAATACCAGGCTTCATCTTATCATGAATTTGAGCCTTTAGAAGAGAATCCATTGCTTTTGAAGCATATGAAAACTTTTCTATGTCAAGTTTAACTTTAGACAGTTCCTCTTTCAGCCTATCACTCTCTTCTAAGGATTTAGACAGTTTGGTCTCTAACTCATTCTTTTCCCACTTCCAATAGTTTGTGTCATAAGAGTGTTGAAGTTCATTAGCTTGAAAGCCTTTGATTTGCTCTTCAAATCTCTCTACTATTAACACATAATCTTTTCTATCCTTTTCTAATCTTTTGAGGTCATCACACATACTTTGATTGTGATCCCTGTATCTTTTGACAGTGTCAATGCAAGATTTAGTGCAAAGATTAGAAATTACCTCAGAGGGAAGATCAGACACTTCTGCCATTAGAGCTTGATTCTGGATGACTTCCTCAGCTTGATCACTCCAGTCAAATCCCATTCCTTGTTGAGAAACAAGGGCTTGAGCAGGATTCTTGTTCTGATTGTAGCCTCCATTCTGAGCTTGTTGGTGGCTGTTGTTTGAAACAGCACTTCTGCATTCTCTAGCAAAGTGTCCTTTCATGTGACACTTATAACATTCCACCTTGGTCTTGTCAAAACCAGCTCCATCTTCTCTTCTTTGAGAGAAGTTATTCCTTCCTGTTCTTTTAATGAACTTCTTCACCCTCATGGATAACATGGCCATCTGCCATTTAATATCCATCTCCTCCAGGTCATCAGAGTGAAGTTGATCCAGATCATCATTAATCAATGAATTGTTGCTTTGACTGGACAAAAAGGCTTCAAAGATAGTTTCAGTGCCTTTTTCTGAACTTACTCCACTGGCAGTACTAACTGCTTTAGGGTTGGCAGTAGTATCAGTGGATGCTGAAAGAAGTGCAGCATTGTGGACATAACCAGTGGGCTTCTTCTTGGTTTCTACTTCAGTTTCAAAAACTCTTAGATCATTGTATAGATCATCAAGTTCTTTCTCTTCCAGATTGTCACTCTGTCTATATGAGACAGTGTACATAGTCCATTCATCCCCAAGAGATCTGAGGAACTTTCTGTTGATGTCATCTTGATCCATCTTCACTCCTACAGTAGCCAGTTCACCAATGAGCTTGTTGAACCTATCAAAAGTTTGAGTCATAGACTCATTCTTTGAGGAAGTAAAGTTCTCATATTGCTGCTTTAGAACATCTCTTTGATTTCTTTTAATGCTCTTAGTTCCAGCAAATCTTTTCTCTAGAGCATTCCAGAGAATCTGAGCATCAGTGCAGTTGCAAAACTGATGCTGATATTCATTGGGGATGGCCAGGAGCAGAGTGCTCAAGGCCTTCATCTCTGTCTGTCTGATCTTTCTCTCACCATCTGTCTTTGGTGGAGGTCTTTTCCCATCTGGTCCTATCCTACCAGCTTCAGAAGGACCATTCTCAATAATATCCCACATTGAGTAGTCAGTGAGAAGAATATATTGTCTGATTCTGATCTTCCACATGTCAAACTCACTGGGTTTGAGCATTGGAACCTTAGAGACCAAAGTACTGCTTGATTCTGTAAGATTTTCCATGATGAATAGCTGTTTCTGAGAGAGTTTGGCTCTGATACCACTTGTCAGGATCGAATTCTCAACAAGAATTAATTCTCAGAAACAATATCAAAGAAGTTTGCGGAATAACACTTTGATATTTAATGAAACAGTAAATCAACACAGAAAATATGAAGAACAAACTGTAAACTTGTATTGAATGCTTTGAAGTTACAAGATTACACACTCAACCTCAATATTGATGAACAGGCTCATCAATACGAATTCTACTTCTCTAGAATTAGGATCTATGCCTTGAGGTTGATTTCTCTCTATCACTTCGAATGAATGATAATATCAAAAGTTAAGTTTTCTATATATTCTATACATTCTATACATATACTAATCAAAAGATGATTACAATAATTAAACAAATCTTCAGTATATCTTCCATGTATATCTCTAAGCTTCCATAATCTTCAGATTATCCAGCTGTCATTCTTTCCATCCGAATCTCTTAAGCAGCACTAACCATGCTCAGCAGCATTAACTTCTTCTAGCAGCATTAACTACTAAGCAGCACTAACTACTAGCAGTACTAACTAGCTAAGCAGTACTAACTTTGTTCAAGCAGTACTAACTTTGACTAGCAGTATTAATTACTAGCAGTAGTAATACTCAGCAGTATTAACCTTAAAGTCTTCTAGCAGTATTAACTCTGAACCAACAGCATTAACCATACTTAAGTTTTTCTTCAGTTCCCAACAGAAACACTAAGTAAGCCACATCGAGATGTTGACGAGCAAATCACCCCCAACATACAAGCCTTGGTAATTACTCTTGTTGGGGGCTAAGATAAGAACATCAAAACTCTTTAATTACTTAGTTAATCCCCAGGTTACGAGATGAGAACATCAAGACTTCTCACTTGCCTAAAATCAAAGGATCTAAAACGAAAAATATCAAAACTCCTCCTTTGCCTCAAACCAATGATATAAAGAAAAGAACCTCAAAACTTCTCTCTTTGAGAGAAGTTATTCCTTCCTGTTCTTTTAATGAACTTCTTCACCCTCATGGATAACATGGCCATCTGCCATTTAATATCCATCTCCTCCAGGTCATCAGGGTGAAGTTGATCCAGATCATCATTAATCAATGAATTGTTGCTTTGACTGGACAAAAAGGCTTCAAAGATAGTTTCAGTGCCTTTTTCTGAACTTACTCCATTGACAGTACTAACTGCTTCAGGGTTGGCAGTAGTATCAGTGGATGCTGAAAGAAGTGCAGCATTGTGGACATAACCAGTGGGCTTCTTCTTGGTTTCTACTTCAGTTTCAAAAACTCTTATATCATTGTATAGATCATCAAGTTCTTTCTCTTCCAGATTGTCACTCTGTCTATATGAGACGGTGTACATAGTCCATTCATCCCCAAGAGATCTGAGGAACTTTCTGTTGATGTCATCTTGATCCATCTTCACTCCTACAGTAGCCAGTTCACCAATGAGCTTGTTGAACCTATCAAAAGTTTGAGTCATAGACTCATTCTTTGAGGAAGTAAAGTTCTCATATTGCTGCTTTAGAACATCTCTTTGATTTCTTTTAATGCTCTTAGTTCCAGCAAATCTTTTCTCTAGAGCATTCCAGAGAATCTGAGCATCAGTGCAGTTGCAAAATTGATGCTGATATTCATTGGGGATGGCCAGGAGCAGAGTGCTCAAGGCCTTCATCTTTGTCTGTCTGATCTTCCTCTCACCATCTGTCTTTGGTGGAGGTCTTTTCCCATCTGGTCCTATCCTTCCAGCTTCAGAAGGACCATTCTCAATGATATCCCACATTGAGTAGTCAGTGAGAAGAATATATTGTCTGATTCTGATCTTCCACATGTCAAACTCACTGGGTTTGAGCATTGGAACCTTAGATACCAAAGTACTGCTTGATTCTGTAAGATTTTCCATGATGAATAGATGTTTCTGAGAGAGTTTGGCTCTGATACCACTTGTCCGGATCGAATTCTCAACAAGAATTAATTCTCAGAAACAATATCAAAGAAGTTTGCGGAATAACACTTTGATATTTTATGAAACAGTAAATCAACACAGAAAATATGAAGAACAAACTGTAAATTTGTATTGAATGCTTTGAAGTTACAAGATTACACACTCAACCTCAATATTGATGAACAGACTCACCAATACAAATTCTACTTCTCTAGAATTAGGATCTATGCCTTGAGGTTGATTTCTCTCTATGACGTAGAATCAATGATTATCAAAAGTTATCTGTCTATTCTATACATTCTATACATATACTAATCAAAAGATAATTACAATAATTAAACAAATCTTCAGTATATCTTCCATGTATATCTCTAAGCTTCCATAATCTTCAGTTTATCCAGCTGTCATTCTTTCCATCCAGATCTCTTAAGCAGCACTAACCATGCTCAGCAGCATTAACTTCTTCTAGCAGCATTAACTACTAAGCAGCACTAACTACTAGCAGTACTAACTAGCTAAGCAGTACTAACTTTGTTCAAGCAGCACTAACTTTAACTAGCAGTATTAATTACTAGCAGTAGTAATACTCAGCAGTATTAACCTTGAAGTCTTCTAGCAGTATTAACTCTGAACCAGCAGCATTAACCATACTTAAGTTTTTCTTCAGTTCCCAACAGAAACACTAAGTAAGCCACATCGAGATGTTGACGAGCAAATCACCCCCAACATACAAGCCTTGGTAATTACTCTTGTTGGGGGCTAAGATAAGAACATCAAAACTCTTTAATTACTTAGTTAATCCCCAGGTTACGAGATGAGAACATCAAGACTTCTCACTTGCCTAAAATCAAAGGATCTAAAACGAAAAATATCAAAACTCCTCCTTTGCCTCAAACCAATGATATAAAGAAAAGAACCTCAAAACTTCTCTCTTGTCACAACCAAAAGGATCCAAACTAACAACATCAAAACTCCCCACTTGACTAAACCCTATGGGCTCAAGACGAGAACATCAAAACTCCTCGCTTGGCAGATACGACTGACACATATGCCTATGGATCCAATGCATTACAATCAAAGTTACATGACTTCAAATGAATGACCAACGCACTCAAAACATGTAGTTCTCAAATAAAAATGTAATAAGTGCATATTATGTCTCAAGATATTCAATAAGTGCATTCGTCCAAGAACACTCTTATGCTTTATTTATCAAAATATCAAAATATCCTAAATATATGCATTTTCCAAGATTTATTAATCAAATGTACCAAATATGCTAAACTTACCAAATAATCCACATATTTGATAAATATCAACTAAAACACATTAATACTTTAAAAATGACATTTTTTTGCATGTACATAGTATTCACAAAACAACTTGAACTCATCTTGCTAGCTTAAGTTAAACCTAGATTACAAACCCAAACTCTAGCTTCCTAAAGGTGAGGATATGTGATCCGCAAGAAAGCCCTTCGGAGACTCTTCATAACTACCAAGTAAGCTTGAATGCACCAAATATTAACGTAAGCTCCAAATCTACGAAGATTCTCAGAACATTTCATCCCCCAAGTACTAGTAACTTCTCTTTCCAAATTGTGACCATTTTACACAAAACCTTCCCAAAGATGGACAAAATCACATAGATTAAATCATAAGATTTAAGTCCCAAAATAACATCTGTGTACTTCAAACACACTTTTATAACCCATTCTTGAATATCCATCATTTTCTAGTAAAACGGGTAAAAACCACAAAATATCCAAAATTGGTCAAAATCTATAAATATGCAAAATACATCAAGAGATAAGTTATAGGAGACTAGAATGAAAAGGTTTTGACATAATAAAGGTTTAGAAAAGTTAAGATGAACTTACAAATCGGTTTGTAGGAAAACCCAAAAACTAGGTCAACAATGGTGGAAAAGAGGTAGAGAAGGTAAAGAAGATGAAAATGATCTTGAATTCCATCCCATAAGACTTGAATCTCTAGATCCAAGACTCTTTAATCCTCATAAGGAAAACAATTTGGAGAGGTAGAATCTCAAGAACCAAATGAAAGGGAGGAGAAGTGAGTAGGTGTAGCAAAAGTGAAGAGAAAAGGGATAAAATCACATATTTAAAAGAATCAGCATCCCTAAATTTTCTACCCATCCTCCTCGGGCGTGAAAGATTTTCACTAGCAAGAAGGATTTTTTCACTCGCAAACTCCCCGGACGTGAATCTTCTCCAGAAAATTAAATAGCTTGATTTTCACCAAAAACATTATACCAACTCAAAATTCATACTAAAAGCTATCCTAAGGTAGAATATAAATATGGAGCTCGGAAATAAACATACCGAATATCTGGGTGTTACAAGATTGATAAATAACAATCAATCTAAAAACAATCCAAATCATTTTCTTTTTTATTCCATTCAAATCATTACTTATTTGGATTTATAATAAATCTAATCATGTTGAGTTACCGTTGTCCACAATATTCATAAATATAAATAATTGTTCAAGTGGCATAGTAAAAGATCGACTAAAGATTATGCACATAAAAAGATTTTGTTATACACATAAGTCATCATAATCTAATGAAATGGAAGAATATGCTCCTTGTACACAATGTCATTGGGATTTATAAAGCAATTAAAAGACAAAAATTTGAATATTCGTAAAGAATGTTATCTTCGATTTACAAAATAGATCTATATTTATTGTAGTCCATATTGAAACACTACTACCATCATAGAGAAACTACAAGTCGACTTGGACTACATGTACTAGATGCTACTTGCACCAATTTTAAGGATTAAGCCATTAATGACAGTCGACATATGATAAATAAGGCATACAACGTAATGAGTCAAAAGAAAAAACAAATCAATCCAAAAAAAGGTTTCATTCTCGTTACATGAAACTTGAGACAATATTTAAGATCATTCTAATAGTTGGCATGCTAAGGGGCGGAGCCAGGAATTAACACGAGGAGAGCACCAATTAAAATATAAATACCCATTTGTATTTTCATATTCCTAATTTCAATTGAAATTGCCTTACTTTGTTTTCAACCAGCTTCAGAAGGACCATTCTCAATGATATCCCACATTGAGTAGTCAGTGAGAAGAATATATTGTCTGATTCTGATCTTCCACATGTCAAACTCACTGGGTTTGAGCATTGGAACCTTAGATACCAAAGTACTGCTTGATTCAAAAATCACTGAGACAGAGTCACTGAGTCCGTAGCCAAATTCATCATATTTTGGTTTTATTTGGTATTGAGTATTTGAGTTTATTAGTATGTCATTCAAAAAAATGATTCAAGTTTCTTAATGAAAACACAAAATCAAAATCTGAAGAGCTCACATAACAACTTCAAAGTTCAAAAATCAAGACATAACCTGAAAATCGAAACTCTAACCTGTGAGAATTGAGAGGTGAGTGTGGTTGTAGGAGACCGAGAATGAGAAAGGGAGTGGTCGTCGTCGTGAGAGGTGGATTTGTGGTAGTTTCCGTCAGTCCAGAAGCTCCGGTGACTGGTTGCGTGCAAGGCACGTCAAGCATTGAAAGGTGGGAGATTGGGAGGGATAGACGTAGGAAGCGGTAAATGGTAATCGTGAAGTTCATTTTCTATGAGGAAACAGTAATCTCAAATTCTCAATAGGTAAAATTTTAGATGTAAAAAACGGTAACTATTAGGGGTCGTTTACCCAAAACTTACCCGGTAAGTTCTTACCACGTTCACTTAACTTACCGGGTAAGATTTTAGCCCATTAAAATGGTATTGTATGCAACATTTGTGTCTGGTAAGCGCTTACCGGGTAAGATTCGTCATTCTCAATTACCGGCACGGGCGGAGATACGGTATAGTGAGAGGCAGCAGTTGCCCCCCCCCCCCTCCCCCACCCCCCCTAGAATTTCCAAAAAAATTGATTTAATATTAAAGCCCTTTGTATATATAGTGCCCTATTGAGGCACTGGGAAAGTTAAATGAGAACAACAATTTATATAAATACACGGTGAGGTGCTAGAGATGGAATACAAAAAAGAAAAGTAATGATTATTACATTAAAGTCTTTGTATTTTGGTTAACTTTTGAAAATAACTCTTAATTTTCTGAAATCAAATATTACAATTTAATTCATTTTATAAATTCAAATTTTTCTAAAATTGACATCATAAAAAATGAGATGATTATTCTAATAACCTGACAAATCTGATTAATTTATCAGTTTAAGTTTTCATCTAGGTTGGGTCCCTCCTCAAACCTTTACAGTCCATTCAAGACCCCTGTTTCTCCAAGTGTCTGGTTCAAATGTTACAATTTAACCCTATTTATATATTTAAATGTTTACTTCATCTTAAATTTCACTTTGAAAAAACGACATGATTATTCTAATAACCTAATAGGTCTAATAGTTTATTCGTTTATGTTTTAAGCTAGCCTGGGCTTCCTCCTCATACCTTCGTAGTCAGGTTTTGTGAATTGTTTAAAAAATCCCAATCCTTTGCTAATTAAATTAACGGATCATCCGATTGGAAAATATAGCATAATGCATAGGTTGTTAGAAGAAGTTTGAACACGCATATACATATTGTATATCACCAAATTACCCTATTTTCTTTATGTGGAATAAATAAAGTTAAGGAACCCATAAATATTGGAGATCTCTCAAAAAGTATTTACTATTTAGTGCACATTTTGGTCAAGTCTCCATCATATTCATTTGGTTGAGTCGCATGTTGTAAACGTCGGTATTTTATCAATATAGTATTGTAGTCTTTGCCATTTTCATAAAGTTAATTTCTATTTATTTTATGCTCCCCCTCGTAACAAATCCTGGCTTCGCCACTGCTTACCAGGTAAGACTCTCGGTCCTTGTCATTGATCTTACCGGGTAAGATTATTAATCCTTGTCATGTTCATCCGATAAGGTAAGGTGAGTCAGTAAGCACTTACCCAGTAAGCGTTTTGTAAACGACTCTGTAACACCCTCGGATTTCGTAAGAGCAACTAATTAAAACTTCGGTATAATATCAACATAAGGAACAAAACTTCCTCATACAATTCAAAACTCAGTATACCTCAAGTTAAAATTCTATAACTAACCCCAACGTGACTCGCATACATCAGTTTATTCCCCAAAACTTAGTAAAAGACGGATGCATGCGATTTGATCGAACGCATGAATAATTTAGTTTGATTCCAAACTTTAGGTCGTACAGATAAAATGCTTGCAAAACCCAGAACATAATTTTCATGATATCAAACTCTCAAAGTTTTCTCTCTCTTAGCCACAACACGGCACGAAATAAGATCCCACAACAAAACTTGCATGCAACAGTTTATTTCACAAAACTAGTAACGCTGTATATGCATGTACCTCCGTTAAACTACAAAATAATCTACATAGGTTTTAAGTTTAAAGCCAAGTTAACAATATGCTTCATAGTTCTAAAATGTTGGCTAAGACCCTATGACAGGAATTCCAAATAAAACATGTATGCATACTATATGCAACCAAACTACCCGCACAAAACTCATGGGAAAACAATACAACGAGACACCATTAAAATCACCTTATTAAATTAACAAAATCGCATGGAGTAAAATTCTCAATAAAACTCAAACACCAAAATAATGGAAGATACGTCCAAAACCTTAACATATGTGGAGGAGATCCAATGTTAAAGTCATAAACCGTAATTACTTGTCCAAGACCCTAAACAACATCAAAATACACACATCGCAAAATCCGAAATAGCGTTGGACAACAATGAGAATAAAGAAATCTCAACAAAGTTTGCAACCTCATGCCATAAAATAATTTTGGGCATGCTCGAAATCATGGTTTAAAACCTTGTGTGTGCTAAAACATTGCTCCAAGATTTGTAATATAATCCACATGACGATTTGGAAACATGAGAAATAATTGATGTAATTTATTTTAGAAATAAATTATGTGCGCGAAGTTATTCGGCACTCAACATCTCGAAACCACGCTCCTCAATTTTCTTAGTCACACTATCGTCATCCGGATGCTCAAACATCTTAAGGCAATAATCAAGGATTTCATAGGTTCACCTTACAATTTCTCCTCGAATAATGTCGGTTCCACAAGTCTATGTTTCTAATCCAACCAATCATCCCGACCCAAATGGTTCACTAAATACAATTCTCATGCTTACTGTCACCCCAAGTGACGAACGCTAAAATCATCAGCCTCTTTTAACGGCTACCCACTTAGAAACTTCTTCATTACCCCAGCAGTTGTCACGTCTCAGTAGTCCAAGTATACACATGTAACTCGTAGGTTCACCATAACAATGGTCAGGTGAGATTATGAACGTACTGTACATGATCATTCTTGCTACCCTTTGTTGGGAACTGAAGAAAAACTTAAGTATGGTTAATGCTGCTGGTTCAGAGTTAATACTGCTAGAAGACTTTAAGGTTAATACTGCTGAGTATTACTACTGCTAGTAATTAATACTGCTAGTCAAAGTTAGTACTGCTTGAACAAAGTTAGTACTGCTTAGCTAGTTAGTACTGCTAGTAGTTAGTGCTGCTTAGTAGTTAATGCTGCTAGAAGAAGTTAATGCTGCTGAGCATGGTTAGTGCTGCTTAAGAGATTCGGATGGAAAGAATGACAGCTGGATAATCTGAAGATTATGGAAGCTTAGAGATATACATGGAAGATATACTGAAGATTTGTTTAATTATTGTAATCATCTTTTGATTAGTATATGTATAGAATGTATAGAATATATAGAAAACTTAACTTTTGATATTATCATTCATTCGAAGTGATAGAGAGAAATCAACCTCAAGGCATAGATCCTAATTCTAGAGAAGTAGAATTCGTATTGATGAGCCTGTTCATCAATATTGAGGTTGAGTGTGTAATCTTGTAACTTCAAAGCATTCAATACAAGTTTACAGTTTGTTCTTCATATTTTCTGTGTTGATTTACTGTTTCATTAAATATCAAAGTGTTATTCCGCAAACTTCTTTGATATTGTTTCTGAGAATTAATTCTTGTTGAGAATTCGATCCTGACAAGTGGTATCAGAGCCAAACTCTCTCAGAAACAGCTATTCATCATGGAAAATCTTACAGAATCAAGCAGTACTTTGGTCTCTAAGGTTCTAATGCTCAAACCCAGTGAGTTTGACATGTGGAAGATCAGAATCAGACAATATATTCTTCTCACTGACTACTCAATGTGGGATATTATTGAGAATGGTCCTTCTGAAGCTGGTAGGATAGGACCAGATGGGAAAAGACCTCCACCAAAGACAGATGGTGAGAGAAAGATCAGACAGACAGAGATGAAGGCCTTGAGCACTCTGCTCCTGGCCATCCCCAATGAATATCAGCATCAGTTTTGCAACTGCACTGATGCTCAGATTCTCTGGAATGCTCTAGAGAAAAGATTTGCTGGAACTAAGAGCATTAAATGAAATCAAAGAGATGTTCTAAAGCAGCAATATGAGAACTTTACTTCCTCAAAGAATGAGTCTATGACTCAAACTTTTGATAGGTTCAACAAGCTCATTGGTGAACTGGCTACTGTAGGAGTGAAGATGGATCAAGATGACATCAACAGAAAGTTCCTCAGATCTCTTGGGGATGAATGGACTATGTACACTGTCTCATATAGACAGAGTGACAATCTGGAAGAGAAAGAACTTGATGATCTATACAATGATCTAAGAGTTTTTGAAACTGAAGTAGAAACCAAGAAGAAGCCCACTGGTTATGTCCACAATGCTGCACTTCTTTCAGCATCCACTGATACTACTGCCAACCCTGAAGCAGTTAGTACTGTCAATGGAGTAAGTTCAGAAAAAGGCACTGAAACTATCTTTGAAGCCTTTTTGTCCAGTCAAAGCAACAATTCATTGATTAATGATGATCTGGATCAACTTCACCCTGATGACCTGGAGGAGATGGATATTAAATGGCAGATGGCCATGTTATCCATGAGGGTGAAGAAGTTCATTAAAAGAACAGGAAGGAATAACTTCTCTCAAGGAAGAGAAGATGGAGCTGGTTTTGACAAGACCAAGGTGGAATGTTATAAGTGTCACATGAAAGGACACTTTGCTAGAGAATGCAGGAGTTCTATTCCAAACAACAACCACCAACAAGCTCAGAATGGAAGCTACAATCAGAACAAAAATCCTGCTCAAGCCCTTGTTTCTCAACAAGGAATGGGATTTGACTGGAGTGATCAAGCTGAGGAAGTCATCCAGAATCAAGCTCTAATGGCAGAAGTGTCTGATCTCCCCTCTGAGGTAATTTCTAATCTCTGCTCTAAATCTTGCATAGATACTGTCAAAAGATACAGGGATCACAATCAAAGTATGTGTGATGATCTCAAAAGATTGGAAAAGGACAGAAGAGATTATGTGTTGATAGTAGAGAGATTTGAAGAGCAAATCAAAGGCTTTCAAGCTAATGAACTTCAACACTCTTATGACACAAACTATTGGAAGTGGGAAAAGAATGAGATAGAGACCAAACTGTCTAAGTCCTTAGAAGAGAATGATAGGCTGAAAGAGGAATTGTCTAAAGTTAAGCTTGACATAGAAAAGTTTTCATATGCTTCAAAAGCAATGGATTCTCTTCTAAAGGCTCAGATTCATGATAAGATGAAGCCTGGTATTGGATACAACAATACACCTCCTCCGTACAACAACAACTATATCTCTCCTACTTCAGAACTATTGGAAACCAAAGAGAAAAATGACTTGTCTGAAGAAGCTTTTAAGATAGATCCTTTGGATGAGGTAGTAGTTAAGGATTTGACTGAGAAAGAAGCCAGTGAGAATAGGGATAAAACTGTGAGTAAAAATATACCATTAGAAAACAACATTATCACCAATGAGGGATGTGGGAAAATCTGGGTCAAATCCAAGGAGATAGAGAAGACCAAAGGAAAAGATAACAAGGTCCATTACAAACAAACCACGGTTGTGAATCCTGGATCTTGTAAACAGTGTACTTGCAGCAAAGCAAAGAGCCTAAATTCTGGTTTAAAAAGAGGAAATCAAAGAAACTGGAATAATCAATGGGCTCAGAAGCAAGGAGTTGATCTGAGTAAAATCAATAGACCAAAACCTTGCTTCATATGTGGTAAGTTAAATCATCTGGCTAAATATTGCTTCTTTAACCCTATTAATCAACAGATGACCTTTCAAAGACTTGTGCAAAAACCTGTTGGTTATAGGAAGGCTGGAAAGAAACATGGTGAAAAGAAAGGCCCCATGAAGAAAAAGATTTTAAAAGAAAGTATTAAAATATGGGTGCCCAAAAGCACTAAAACTGTTAGTACTGCTGACAGGGTTAGTGCTGCTGGAAGTATTACTGCTGCTACCTGTGTTAGTACTGCTCAAAATATTAGTACTGCTAACACAGTTACTACTGCTAACAGTGTTAGTATTGCTAAAAATATTAGTACTGCTAACACAGTTACTACTGCTAACAAGGTTAGTACTTCCAAAATCAGTATTTCTTCTAGCAAAAATGTTTCCAACCCTATTATTGTGACAAAATACTCCAAGCATGAGGAGTCTAAGTTTAAAAATCTTGTCAAGAAAGAATGCAAGTATTTTGATGAAAAAGGGGTACCCAAGACCACTTTGGCTTGGGTTCCTAATTCAAACTAACTGATTTATCATATGTGCAGGGCAACCAACAGCTCAAGGGAAAGAGCATTTGGCATGTTGATAGTGGTTGCTCTAGGCACATGACAGGTAACATGTCATGCCTTCAGGATTTCAAGCATATCAATGGAGGACATGTTGCTTTTGGAAATGATCTTACTGGAGGTAAAATAAGTGGCAAAGGTAATGTCACAAAAGGTAAGATGACATTTGAGGATGTCTACTATGTTGAACAGTTAAAGTACAACCTGTTAAGTGTATCACAGGTTTGTGACAAACAACATAGTATATTATTTACAAATACTGAGTGTATGATCCTTGCTCCAGGGTTCAAGGTAGTTGATGAAAGCATGATACTACTTAGAACTCCAAGAAAGGACAATGTCTACTGTCTAGATATGGACAATGTTGACAGTGATTCATCTCTAAATTGTCTTGTTTCAAAAGCTTCTGTAGATGAATCCTCTCTTTGGCACAGAAGGATGTGTCACATGAATTTTAAGACTATGAACAAACTTGTTAAAAACAACCTTGTAAGAGGTTTACCTTCAAAAGTCTTTTCATGTGATGATCATTGTGTGGCTTGTCTTAAAGGCAAACAGCACAGAACTTCTCATAAGACCAAAGCATTAAATTATATTTCTTCTTGTCTCCAGTTATTGCACATGGATCTGTTTGGTCCTACAAATGTTATGAGTATAGGCAAGAAATCTTACTGCTTGGTTATTGTTGATGATTACTCTAGATTTACCTGGGCATATTTTCTAAGGACTAAGGATGAGACAAGTGGACTGATCAAATCCTTTATCCTAAGAATTGAAAACCAAACTAATCAAAAAGTAAAAGTCATCAGATCAGATAATGGATCTGAATTCAAAAATCTGGATTTAAACACCTTTTGTGAAGAAAATGGCATTGAGAGACAATATAGTGCTCCTAGGACTCCTCAACAGAATGGTGTTGCTGAAAGGAGAAATAGGACACTAATAGAGGCTGCTAGATCTCTGTTGGCTGATTCAAAACTGCCAATTACCTTCTGGGCTGAAGCAGTTAATACTGCCTGTTATGTCCAAAACAGAGTTCTAGTAGTTAAGCCAAAGAACAAGACACCATATGAGCTTTTAAATAAAAGAAAACCTTTCATTGGATTTTTCAAACCTTTTGGGTGTCCTTGTACAATTCTCAATACAAAATCTCACTTAGGTAAGTTTGATAGCAAAGCAGATGATGGATTTCTTGTTGGGTATTCATCTCAGAGTAAGGCCTACAGAGTTTTTAACACATCTTCTAGAATAATTGAAGAAAGTGACAATGTCAAATGCAATGAGAACACACCAAATCCTATTGGGTCTGGTCCTCAGTGGCTATATGACATTGATTCACTAACTAACTCCTTTGGTTTCAGTAGTGATGATTATGCAGGTTCAGAATGGGGAGGATCAGGGACAATACAGGTTCAAGAAAGTATATCTAAATCAGTGATCTTTCCCATACCCACAGTGAATTCCTTTGAAGACTTTGAAAAGGAACCATCTACTGGACCAAGTCAGAGTGAAGAAGTAAGTAGAAATGAGGAGACTCAAGAAGATAAAGAATCAGAAGTAGCTGCTGAAAACACTTCAGTTGAGTTGAATGACTCTAATCTAGAGGCTGGACTTAATGAAGAACCTAGTCATAACACCAGAGTTCAAAAGAATCATCCTCCACAGCTGGTAATAGGAGATATATCCTCTCCTATGATGACTAGACACCAAAGCAGGCTTCAAGAAATGGAAGATCAACAGCATACAGTGCTTTCTTGTTTTCTATCTCAGCTTGAGCCTAAAAAGGCACATGAAGCTATGAAAGAATCCAGTTGGATAGAAGCAATGCAAGAAGAACTGTTGCAGTTCAAACTACAAGATGTATGGGATCTAGTAGACCTTCCTAAAGGTCACAGAGCAATTGGCACAAAGTGGATTTTTAGGAACAAGAGAGATGAAAGAGGTATTGTCATAAGGAACAAAGCAAGGCTAGTAGCTCAAGGGTATACTCAAGAAGAGGGTATAGATTATGAAGAAGTTTTTGCACCAGTGGCTAGGATAGAAGCAATAAGACTATTCCTAGCCTATGCTTCTTACATGAACTTCAAAGTCTATCAAATGGATGTAAAAAGTGCTTTTCTCTATGGCTCAATTGAAGAAGAAGTATATGTCTGTCAACCACCAGGGTTTGAAAACCCAAGCTATCCAGATAGAGTATACAAATTGAAGAAAGCTCTTTATGGACTGCATCAAGCTCCAAGAGCATGGTATGACACTCTGTCATCCTATCTCTTGGAAAATGGCTTTGAAAGAGGAGTCATTGATAAGACTCTTTTTATCAAGAGAAAGAAGAAGGAGATCTTGCTGGTCCAAATCTATGTTGATGACATTATCTTTGGATCTATAAAAGACAGCATGTGCAAGGAGTTTGAGGAACTAATGCATCAAAGGTTCAAAATGAGTTCCATGGGGGAACTTACTTTCTTCCTTGGACTCCAAGTTCAACAGAAGTCAGATGGTATCTTCATCTGTCAATCCAAGTATGTGCAGGACATTCTAACCAAGTTTGGTTTCTCAGAATCAAAACCTGCCAGCACACCTATGGAGACACACAAGCAGATAACAGCAGACCTTGAGGGGGAGGATATGGATGTGCATCATTATAGATCCATGATTGGCTCTCTCATGTATCTCACAGCATCAAGGCCAGATATAATGTTTCCAGTCTGTGTGTGTGCAAGATTCCAAGTTAGGCCAAAGCAATCTCACTTTCAAGCTGTTAAGAGGATATTCAGATATCTCAAAGGGCAACCCAGATTAGGACTTTGGTATCCTCATGACTCACCCTTTGACCTAATAGCATACTCAGACAGTGATCTAGGTGGGGCAAACTTGGACAGAAAATCTACTTCTGGAGGATGTCAGTTTTTGGGTGCTAGACTAGTTTCTTGGCAGTGCAAGAAACAAACCACAGTGTCCACATCCACAACAGAGGCAGAGTATATAGCAGCTGCAAGTTGCTGCTCTCAAGTCTTATGGATTCAAAATCAAATGTTGGACTATGGGGTAACCTTTCTACACACTCCAATTTTTATTGATAACAGCAGTGCTATCAGCATTGTGAATAATCCTGTCAAGCACTCAAAGACAAAGCACATTGAGATCAGGTATCACTTTATAAGAGACTGCAATGAAAAGAAACTTATTCAAGTTGTAAAAGTTCATACTGACAACCAGTTTGCTGATCTATTCACCAAAGCTTTTGATGTGGGTAGATTCACTTTCTTGGTAACAAGTGTGGGAATGATCAACTTTGAATAAGCATCTTCTCAAAAAGTGGTTAATACTGCTTGTGGTTAATACTGCTTGTAGTTAATACTGCTTGTAGTTAATACTGCTTGTCAGTTAATACTGCTCTAGGTTAATACTGCTTATATCCCAAATACTATAAATACTCTTTGCCCGCCTAAAAGTTCATAACGACTCTTTGCATACTGTTCCCTTGCGCTCTAAACCCTTTCTCTTTCAAAGATTCAAAAGTTTCAGGCCAGCTTTTCGCAAAGATCAATGGCATCCATGGCATTCATCGATGAACACAATGAGATCGCGATGCTACAAAAGCCAAAGCAAGCTGCAGGATTTCACCAGATTGTGGATTTCCTCCAGTCAAGTCATATTGCTCATGCTCTTACTGTTGCTCCTACAATCTATATCGAGCATCAAAGGCAGTTCTGGGCTAATGCCACCATCGTTGCTGAGAATGGTGTGCAGATGATCAAGACAAGGGTGTGTGATCAACCCTTAACTGTTACTGAAGAAGTTATTCGCATCAGTCTACGTCTAGACGATGCCTCTGGTATAACTTCTATCCCAAATGATGAACTGTTCTCTTCCCTTACAAGAATGGGGTATGGAGGCCCATTGGGTGTTTTCAAATTCTCTAAAGCCAAATTTTCACCCCAATGGCGTTTCTTTGTCCATACTCTTATGCACTGTATCTCCAAAAAGACTACTGGATGGAGTGAGTTCAGCAGCACTACTGCTTATGCTTTGGTGTGCTTGGCCACTGCCAGAAAGTATAACTTTTCTAAAATGATTTTCAGTGATCTTGTCTCAAACATGGGAAACAAAAAGAGCTTCTTTATGTACCCCAGGTTTGTTCAAGAAGTTATTACTCATGAATTGACGGATATACCTCAACCTGTTGGGGTATATGTACCTAAACCCCCCAAAGGCAAGGTTTTCTCAAATATGAGAAGATCTGCTGGGGACTCTGAAGGAGTTGACACCCCATTGTTCTCTACAATGATGGTGGTGTCCCAAACCAATGAAGGTATGGCAGCAGGGTCAAGGCCCCCATTAGACCATCCTAATGCTAGCCAATCCCAACCTTCCCTCTCAAAATCTATCCCTCAGTCCCTTCTTGAAAAACCAACCTCTCCTATTACCCAAACATACAAGAGGAAACAGGTAAAGAAGGCTCCTTCCCTTCTTGTACCATCAACCCCCAAGCCTTTAAGCCCTCTAAAGGAGAATTCTTCTTTAGAGAATATCCAAAGGGAAACCACAGGGGTGTCTCCCAACCCCAAGGAGGTGCTCACTGAGGAGGAGGAAGAGCATATGGGTGATGAGGCTGCCACTACTCCTGCTAGCACAGAGGAGGAAAGTGGTAACATCAATAAGACCTCCCCCATGGCAACTTTGAATGAGTCATCATTTGAAGGTCCTTGGTGCCAAGAAACCACGGGGGTGGACAGTGCTTCTGCTAGGCAGAAGACTTCCACTAATAGAAGATCCCATGATCCTTCAATAGGGGGTAACACTCCTGGAGAAGGTGAGGACAGATATAACTATGATGAATTGATGGAGACAATGGGTAACATCAACCTAGATGTTCTGAAACAAGGAAAAGAAATAGAGGAGATGAAGCTGGTGATCCTGTCACAACAAGTCCAGATTGCAAAACTAAAGAAGATGGTGATCAGGCTAGTTCAAAAGAAGAAAAGGAAACAGTTTGTGCTAAAGAGAAGGGAACCATTGTCTGATGCTCCCAAAAAGGGGGAGTCAGAGGCTGAAGTAAACCTGGATGAGGAAAAAGAAAAACTTGAGGGGGAGCATGATGGGGAGAAGAACAGTATTGAGGGGGAGTTAGAAGCAGAAACTGTTAGTACTGCTGAAACTTCACAAGCAGTAGTAACAAAGTTATCTCCAACAGAAATAGAAGTAGCTGAAATGCTCATCAAAGCAAAGAATGACACTCCCAAAACAAAGGGAGTAGTCATAAATGAAGGGGGAGAAAAAGGAGAAGTGAGCAAGAAAGATAACAGTAAGAAAGCAATGAACAAAGACAAAGGAAAAGCAAAGATTATTACATAGTGCCCTATTGAGGCACTGGGAAAGTTAAATGAGAACAACAATTTATATAAATACACGGTGAGGTGCTAGAGATGGAATACAAAAAAGAAAAGTAATGATTATTACATTAAAGTCTTTGTATTTTGGTTAACTTTTGAAAATAACTCTTAATTTTCTGAAATCAAATATTACAATTTAATTCATTTTATAAATTCAAATTTTTCTAAAATTGACATCATAAAAAATGAGATGATTATTCTAATAACCTGACAAATCTGATTAATTTATCAGTTTAAGTTTTCATCTAGGTTGGGTCCCTCCTCAAACCTTTACAGTCCATTCAAGACCCCTGTTTCTCCAAGTGTCTGGTTCAAATGTTACAATTTAACCCTATTTATATATTTAAATGTTTACTTCATCTTAAATTTCACTTTGAAAAAACGACATGATTATTCTAATAACCTAATAGGTCTAATAGTTTGTTCGTTTATGTTTTAAGCTAGCCTGGGCTTCCTCCTCATACCTTCGTAGTCAGGTTTTGTGAATTGTTTAAAAAATCCCAATCCTTTGCTAATTAAATTAACGGATCATCCGATTGGAAAATATAGCATAATGCATAGGTTGTTAGAAGAAGTTTGAACACGCATATACATATTGTATATCACCAAATTACCCTATTTTCTTTATGTGGAATAAATAAAGTTAAGGAACCCATAAATATTGGAGATCTCTCAAAAAGTATTTACTATTTAGTGCACATTTTGGTCAAGTCTCCATCATATTCATTTGGTTGAGTCGCATGTTGTAAACGTCGGTATTTTATCAATATAGTATTGTAGTCTTTGCCATTTTCATAAAGTTAATTTCTATTTATTTTATGCTCCCCCTCGTAACAAATCCTGGCTTCGCCACTGCTTACCAGGTAAGACTCTCGGTCCTTGTCATTGATCTTACCGGGTAAGATTATTAATCCTTGTCATGTTCATCCGATAAGGTAAGGTGAGTCAGTAAGCACTTACCCAGTAAGCGTTTTGTAAACGACTCTGTAACACCCTCGGATTTCGTAAGAGCAACTAATTAAAACTTCGGTATAATATCAACATAAGGAACAAAACTTCCTCATACAATACAAAACTCAGTATACCTCAAGTTAAAATTATATAACTAACCCCAACGTGACTCGCATACATCAGTTTATTCCCCAAAACTTAGTAAAAGACGGATGCATGCGATTTGATCGAACGCAAGAATAATTTAGTTTGATTCCAAACTTTAGGCCGTACAGATAAAATGCTTGCAAAACCCAGAACATAATTTTCATGATATCAAACTCTCAAAGTTTTCTCTCTCTTAGCCACAACACGGCACGAAATAAGATCCCACAACAAAACTTGCATGCGACAGTTTATTTCACAAAACTAGTAACGCTGTATATGCATGTACCTCCGTTAAACTACAAAATAATCTACATAGGTTTTAAGTTTAAAGCCAAGTTAACAATATGCTTCATAGTTCTAAAATGTTGGCTAAGACCCTATGACAGGAATTCCAAATAAAACATGTATGCATACTATATGCAACCAAACTACCCGCACAAAACTCATGGGAAAACAATACAACGAGACACCATTAAAATCACCTTATTAAATTAACAAAATCGCATGGAGTAAAATTCTCAATAAAACTCAAACACCAAAATAATGGAAGATACGTCCAAAACCTTAACATATGTGGAGGAGATCCAATGTTAAAGTCATAAACCGTAATTACTTGTCCAAGACCCTAAACAACATCAAAATACACACATCGCAAAATCCGAAATAGCGTTGGACAACAATGAGAATAAAGAAATCTCAACAAAGTTTGCAACCTCATGCCATAAAATAATTTTGGGCATGCTCGAAATCATGGTTTAAAACCTTGTGTGTGCTAAAACATTGCTCCAAGATTTGTAATATAATCCACATGACGATTTGGAAACATGAGAAATAATTGATGTAATTTATTTTAGAAATAAATTATGTGCGCGAAGTTATTCGGCACTCAACATCTCGAAACCACGCTCCTCAATTTTCTTAGTCACACTATCGTCATCCGGATGCTCAAACATCTTAAGGCAATAATCAAGGATTTCATAGGTTCACCTTACAATTTCTCCTCGAATAATGTCGGTTCCACAAGTCTATGTTTCTAATCCAACCAATCATCCCGACCCAAATGGTTCACTAAATACAATTCTCATGCTTACTGTCACCCCAAGTGACGAACGCTAAAATCATCAGCCTCTTTTAACGGCTACCCACTTAGAAACTTCTTCATTACCCCAGCAGTTGTCACGTCTCAGTAGTCCAAGTATACACATGTAACTCGTAGGTTCACCATAACAATGGTCAGGTGAGATTATGAACGTACTGTACATGATCATTCTTGCTACCCTTTGTTGGGAACTGAAGAAAAACTTAAGTATGGTTAATGCTGCTGGTTCAGAGTTAATACTGCTAGAAGACTTTAAGGTTAATACTGCTGAGTATTACTACTGCTAGTAATTAATACTGCTAGTCAAAGTTAGTACTGCTTGAACAAAGTTAGTACTGCTTAGCTAGTTAGTACTGCTAGTAGTTAGTGCTGCTTAGTAGTTAATGCTGCTAGAAGAAGTTAATGCTGCTGAGCATGGTTAGTGCTGCTTAAGAGATTCGGATGGAAAGAATGACAGCTGGATAATCTGAAGATTATGGAAGCTTAGAGATATACATGGAAGATATACTAAAGATTTGTTTAATTATTGTAATCATCTTTTGATTAGTATATGTATAGAATGTATAGAATATATAGAAAACTTAACTTTTGATATTATCATTCATTCGAAGTGATAGAGAGAAATCAACCTCAAGGCATAGATCCTAATTCTAGAGAAGTAGAATTCGTATTGATGAGCCTGTTCATCAATATTGAGGTTGAGTGTGTAATCTTGTAACTTCAAAGCATTCAATACAAGTTTACAGTTTGTTCTTCATATTTTCTGTGTTGATTTACTGTTTCATTAAATATCAAAGTGTTATTCCGCAAACTTCTTTGATATTGTTTCTGAGAATTAATTCTTGTTGAGAATTCGATCCTGACACCCTTGACGTGATTCCCGTTCCTAGTGACTTCATCAACCTCAAAACATCTGATCTTAAAGTGCCTATTAGTGCAATTTCCACTCTCAGTCACTTAAAGGAACACTAGTTTGAGTCTAGGCATTCCAAATCAACACCTAATTCTCTCAAACTTAAGCTCTGATACTAACTTGTAACACCCTCGAATTTGGTAAGAGCAACTAATTAAAGTTTCGGTATAATATCAACATAAGGAACAAAACTTCCTCATACAATTCAAAACTCAGTATACCTCAAGTTAAAATTCTATAACTAACCTCAACAAATATAAACTCCAATAATATACAAGTACTAAACCGAAGTCGGGTGTTACTTAACCCCAAACACAAGTTTCTCTTCCCAAAACAAATGCGGAAGACTTCAACAAGCTAATCACTCTCCGAGCACGCAACTAGCACTCATCTCTTCACGGTGCACTAGTACTATTCCCAACGAAGCCTGTTGCACATGCCAACAAATAAAAATGTTAGGCTAAAGCCTAGTGAGTTCAAGAGTTTTCAACATTAATAAATATATCGTTAAAAAGGAAGAATGCAATTGACATCATAATCTTTCAAAATGATATGCTTCAAATATGAAAACGACTTGCTTTCCAATAATATGCATTTTAGACGAAGGAGACACCAATATAAACGTTTTTCAAACCAAACTGTTTTAAGGACTAAGATCCCAATATAAAATGTCCCTTCGTTAATTAAATTCAACCCAAAATTCACTCAAAACTTAAATAGTAATCGAACCCTCAATTTATGAAAATACGGATAAAACTTTATATCCCGAAACACCCAAAATACAGGTGGGGCATAATACTCAACCCATAAACTATGGATAAAAATCCATATATTCAAACATCACCAAAAACATGGATAATAAAACTCATTACTCACGTGTCCATAAAAACGGAAAGTATCCATTTAACAAAACATGGAGATGACATATTTCATTCAAACCTTAATATACGTGGAGGGAAATCCAATATTAAGGTCATCATTTACAGTCAGCCACACAAGCCCAACGATAAATAAGTAAGGCATTAATAATTGCAATGTTATTGGCCGACGACGGGGGAGACCCGTATCCGTTGAGAGTGGAGGAACACAAAAGTATGTCACTCTTGCAACGTTAATCGCATGACACCTCACGACATAAAAGCCCAAGTGTCCCTACGACTTCTTAACAAGTTTCACCTCAAGAGTCGGTTGACCTTGGTGAACATTACAAAGAATTCCACCCTAAAGGCCCGACACACTTAAAGACTACCTCCAAGACATTACTTCAAGCGATGGAGGTCCTAGTGCCTACCTCCCTGGTAGGACTTCCAGACTCAACCCTCCTACTGCATACTTGAAAAGTTTCTGGTCGTAAAACATAGGTACGGAATCCAACCCCGAAATACCCAATTGACCACCAAAACAGACTGACTTACGTGCCTATGGATCCAATGAAACACAGTCTAACATTACATGACTACACAAAAATGAACAACGCACTCGAGCATGTAATTAACATCAATATGCAACAAGGTGCATTAGTATGTAAATCATAACTAGGCTCTAGACTGAGCCATTAAAATCGGACAATTGTCCCCAAGACTCTTTTAAGTCAACACCGAGTTAAAGTGCTCAAAACCCTTTTTGACCAACAAATAACGGTCCCCAAATAATAAAATTCGATCGACTCGCATCATGCAAACACACACTCCAAAATACATGAATAAACTCCAACACGGTTAGATCGGGACAAATTACTTTCCAAATGCATTTATTCCATTTATTCCTTCAAAAACGTCCCTTGACACAAAATTAAGCATTTCCCCCAAACGAATGCTAAAAGTGCCCTTTAACCAAATAATCTTCATTTATGCAATAAATCATCAAAACCCTTTCATTTATGACTTATTTATCAAAATGCCTAAAAATCTCAAATATGGTGTTTCACATGATTTATAAAATCTTATTTGTTCAAATAGCAAAACTTATCAAAGATTTCAACATTTTATAATAATCATGTAAAACACATAAATACTTTAAAATAGACATTTTGGCATGTACAACGTTTTCACAAATCAACTTGAACTCACCTTGCTAGATTTAGGCTAAATGTAGATTTTACCCCACTTAGAGCTTCTTTGAAGAAACTTGAATCTTCAAAGCCAAAACTTCCAAAACCTAGATCCATAAATTTCAACCATAAATATTTACATCCAACCATATAGAAACATTCCCCAAACATTAAACATGAAAACCTCAACTGATACCAAAACTCTAATTTCCATAGATGAAGAAAATAAAAGCTGACCTTAAGCATAACTTTAATCCACCGCTCAACATACTTCTAGGTCACCAAAATGAGCCACAAACTTCAAATCTTCAAAATGGTGAAAAGGGTTAGGGTGAAACCCTAATAAGTTTGGTGAGGAAGAAGAAAATTGAGGGATTATGGTTCTAGCTTCCAAAACTTGTTGGATGGTGAAGAATCATCTTATTTTAGGAGGAAAACCTCCAAAAATGGATTATGGTTCGTTTAGAGGTTGGGGTCGGTTTGGGAGAGAAAAGGGGAAGGGATTTAGGGTTTTGTGAGAAATGGAGTGGAAAGTCGGTTCTCCCCCTTTTACATGCGCACAGTGGATCCGCGCGAGTGGTGGCGCGACCCGACTAGCGCGGGCAGTAGCGCGGAGCTTTGAACAGGATCTCACGTGGATCACCGCGCGATTCGACCCACGTGAGCAGTAGCGCGAAATACTGTCACCATTTTTCGTCTTCTTCTCGACCAAAGATTTCGGGGTGTTACAAACTCCTAATAAGTGGGTCAATTTTTAGGGAGGCTTAATAAACAATACAAAAAAAGGTGTGTTTAAGCTTGAAATCAAAGGATTATATTCATACTTTAAAAAAAATACCCTAGGAGGCACCTCTGGCACCTTAGTGGCTCCGCCACTCATGCTACATAAATGATCGTTAGCTACACATATGTGTGTGTACATGCGTATGTAAGATATTCTTTTTGGAAGTTTTATTGTGCAGTTTCAAAATGTGTATATCAGACATAAAAATGAGAGTAAACTACGATTTTCATCCCTGTGGTTTGATGTTTATAACGATTTTCGTCTCTGGTCTTTCAAAACTGCTTTTTTAGTCCATGTGGTTTCTATTTGCTTCCATTTTTATCCCTCCATCAAACTTTATTAAAATTAAGTGTTAATTCATTTAAAATTTGAATAAGAAAATTACATATTTGGTTCTTGTGGTATATAAATTTTTACATTTTTATCCTAGTTTAGATTTTTTTTACTTTTTCTTTATTTATTGTATTTCAGCAAGGCATTTATTTTTCTATTAATTATATTGTATATTTTCATAATTATTATAACATTTAATTATAAAAATAATCAAATAACTTCATTAAAAATACTAATAAATACATGATATTTTTTTCAAAGCTTTAGGTTTAAATCTCCTAAAATTAATATTTTTTATCTATTGATTTATTAAAACTTTTTATTTATTTTAAATTACCATTAGAAAAAGTTTAATAAAATTCGAGAAAAAAATAGTATTATTTTATAACAACCAATTGTTTTTTTTGTTAAATACACTTTACTCCCATTATTCTAAATTTTCATTTAATCTTTATTTTTTATTAGTTAATCAAATTTGTTTAATATTTAAATAAAACATACACACACACACTATTTTAAATTAAGTTAGATATTGTTTATGCCAAAAATCTCCCAAGGAAAATTTAAGGTAAATGTGGAGCTTAATCCAACCAAAAGAAGTAGCTTTAATAATCGTACGACAATAATAAAAATGAAATAAACGAGACAAGGGAATTGGTGACGCGGAAAACCCTTGAAATGGGTAAAAACCGCGGACGAGTATGAGTCGTCGTGCACTATGGACGTCAATTAGGAACGCCGTCCTTAATAACAAGTGTTACAAGTGTAATACAATACGATAAAGTAAAGTCGGTCGTGCGTCGTGTGTAATTAAACTTCAATCGTGCGTCGCGTGATAAAAGGCAGTAGGCTTTATCAATTTCGAGAGAGAGACTGAATGAACTTGAGAACGTAATTCATGATCTTGTAAGGTCTGAAAATCAGATGTCCGAATGTGAGGTTCCCTCTTCATATTTATACTCTAATTTTCCGTTAGCAAGTCTTGAATGCATATCTTTACTAACGTAACCGCTCGATATTGATGATAGCATCTGTTATATTCGTTGTTGTCGGTAACGTCTTCCGTTATGATCTCTTATCATAAACGTCATTGAAACCCTGCATTAAATATAATATAAACTATATTGAAAATTAATAACTGAAATTATGTCGTACGACAACCATCGTGGACGAGTTTTGATTGTTTGATCAAAGTCGCTCAAAGGAAGGATGTCAGTTATTTCTCTGGTCGTGCGACTATGGGCTAATGGACTATTCGGAATCTAAAGATGTACGACAAAGGACCTTTGGTTGTTTTTTACCCAAACAGTTTGCCCCCAAATTTAAAATTCAAGCGGCAACTTTTTGAAATTTAAATTTAAGACTAAGACACGTGTTATAAAAGGAAAAAGCGGGTAATTTGCATAGAACCGAATCGGTTCGTTTTCAATTGAATGATGACGTCATGTTAATGATAATAAGCAATTTGACAGCTAATGATGGACAGGTGTCATATTCTTATTGAGTGTACTCGAGTGATTTACCTGACACGAACGACACGTGTTAACCTCATTGACCATCGATTTTCTGGCGATTCAATTTTCTGACGATTTGGTTTCCGATTTTCAGTATAAATAAGGATTACCCTCAATCCTTACCTTTTTTACGCTTACCTTTCTAAACAATACATTTTCCGACGAGATTCACTTTCCGATCGACCAGAATCCTTTCCATTCTAAATTCGAGGTTTAGAACACTATTTAAGGTACGATTCTCCTGTTCTTCCCTCTGTGTCGATTTATGCATAAGAAGTCCATAGCCAAGAAGCCTAGGAAAGCTTGGGATATTCTTAGTTATTGGTGTGCGACTCTTAACATCCCTGATTTCCAGATGTCGAGTGAACCTGTGAGCATGTTTAGGGAGGAAGAACATTTAGATTACTTTCAAAGTTTGGCTAAGCTTCCAGATGAAATAAATCTGATGTCGCCTGAAGATTTAAGGGCGGATGAAGTTCCGAAGGGATATTGTGTTCTGTATGAATATCCCTTTAAGATAGGTTTTTCTTGGCCTTTTAACCCTTTGGTCAGGGCATTTTTAGATGCATTTGACCTGACGCCTGGACAGTTAATGCCTCAATTCTGGCGGATTGTCCAGGTGATCGATCGTCTTACGGCCGATTGGGAGGTACCGTTCAATATGAACGACCTCTTGACTGCCTATAGCGTTCGACCGGATAATTATCACCGGTATAGTCTGTTTCCTCGTTCGAAGGGAGACAATGTACTGATACATAACACCGCGGTAAATGATCGTGGTTGGAAACGTCAGTACGTTTTCCTCCAAGTGGCGTCTGTAAATGACGAAGACAGCCAATGGTTGTCGTCCGGCTGGAACGAATCGGGTAGGTTTAATATTTTGTCGTGCGTTTTTGTCGTGCGTTTTTGTCGTGCATTTTTTTCGTGCATTTTTCTGATGTATATTTTGATGTGTTTCTTTGTTTAACAGTGATCGACTTCACTAAAATGAAGCCAAGGAGAGATTCTCTCAACAAGATTCAGAGGACCTTAGGGAGAAGTATTACCGATCGTTCATTTTCCACTCGGTCGAACGACGAGGAAGACGAGGCCGTCTTTGTAGCTGAAGTGACGCCTGTCGAAGGCTCTCACAGAGAAGGAGAGAGGGAAGAAGAAAGAGAAGAAGAAAGAGAATAGGAAAGAGAAGAGGAAATGACCGGTAAGTCGTTCGACAATACCTTTAACTTGTATATCGTACGTCATTTCATTTTTTAACTTTTTTCTTTTTTCAGAGGACGCAGCTGTAAAGTCGGTTGCTGCTAAGCGAGCCGAGCAACTGGAGCTCGCTCGTCAAGGGAAGGAGAAAGCGAAGAAAAGATATGCCCCTTCCATGGGGGTAGATCCAAGACGTGTCCGAGGCAAGCCTCGGTCTTCGCCCAAGAAGACGGGCGATGCCACTCTGTCGTCCCTTTCAGGGGCGACACCAGCGAAAGAAACCGTTGCTGGGTTCGAGCTTGGAGGCTCGACTCAGGTGACGAAGGACACTCTAATGTCAGGGGTGTCGGGCGTTAATAAGCCCTTCCTTGAACCTTCTTCCTCCTCCAAGGGTGAGGAGAAGAACAAGGAGAAAGTGGCAGAGACGACTTTTAAAGTCACTCTCCCTTCTGACTTTATGGCAAATGACGTCCTCGAGAGGGACGTCATTTTTCCACACTTGGGAAAATTCCTTCTTCCAACCTTCTATGACCGATACAAGGAGTCTCGGGTCGAGGACACGGGGGCGCATGCTGCTGGTCTTTCCTTCATGGTACGTCTTACTTATTCCTTACTCCCTTTACTTTTCTTTTTGTTAACCCTTTCTTTTGCTGTCGTGCAGGCTTTTCAGGCCTGTCTGAGCTTTTTCGCTCAGATGGAAGGTCTCAGGACGTCCTTTCCTGAGGTTAAGAAAAGGGATGACGAGGCTCTTGAAAGAGAAAAGGTCTCCTTGGAGTTGGTCGAGGCTGAAAAGACGAAGGTCGAGGGCCTTAACACTGAACTCACCGATGCTCGAAGTCTACTAGAGATTTCAAATTGTGAGAAGGTCAAGTTCAGGGACCAACTTCTTGAACTAGAGGCGTTGTCGACTAAGTTGGAGGTCGAAAAGATTAAGGCTACTACCATTGTTGCTGCTTCTGCTGACGAGATCACGACTCTGAAGAAGAGGATCGAAGATCTGGAAGGCGACGTCAAAGACTTGGAGATGGATAATAAGCAAATCGAGGCTTTCTCTCGCTTCACGGCCCAAGCCGCTTTAATGAGGCGTCACTTGAAGGGGAAGGATCCTATGGCGTCGGCCTCCAAAGAACTCAAGACTTATCTCGACACTGTCGGGACTGAGAGGGACTTGGATGAAGACGACGATTTGGAAGAGGGTGACGTCGTAGAAGAAGTGGCAGTAGAGGAGACCGTTGTCGTCCAGGGACAACCTGACGTTCCTCCTACTTAGCTTATTTTTCTTTAGTTTTACCATTAAGGGTCGGCCGTCTGTGGCCGTCTCTTATACTTGTATTTTTTGCTTATCGACGCTTATTTATAATTAATCGTATGTCGAGTAGATGGATAATTATATAACACATTCAACCACAATCATTAAAATCAACTGAAACTTTCAATCGACCTTGGGTCATTTATAACAATGATTCTTGATTCTAAGTATTGAACATCAAATACAGAGTTTAATCTTTGTCATCCATTAAAATCGAACATATACGTGTGATCACATGAGTTTTACTCGACACAAAGATTTTGAATAAGTCGTGCGTCCCTGCGAAAAACAATATTAGTGGGGTGGTCGTTGGTTTGACCAACGACCCTCCGATGCTTAAGTCAGTAATCTTTCTTAAGAAATAATCAAAGGAAATAAATATGAAATTTAAAATAAATACCTCTTTAAATGAACTACATTCCAGCTTCGTGGGATATCTCGACCGTCGAGGGTTTGGATTTTATAAGCTCCCTTACCCACGATGCTCGAGATTTGATAAGGACCTTCCCACTTAGTGGAAAGATTACCTGCATTGACCTCTTGAGTATTTTGAAATACTCGACGTAGGACATAATCACCTTCTTGAAAAATTTTGGTTTGGACATTTTTGTTGAAATGTCGCTCGACCACTTGTTTCTGTGCCGCCATGCGAATGTGTGCAGATTCTCTAAGCTCTTCTAAAGCATCGAGGTCATAACTTAGATCGACCAAGTTATGCTCAACGGACGTATGTCTTGAAGTCGGTAGTCGTACCTCAATAGGTAACACAGCTTCACATCCATAGACTAAGGAAAAAGGAGTTTGTCTTGTGGACGTACGAGGTGTCGTACGATTAGCCCATAGAACGGAAGGCAATTCTTCCACCCACTTCCCCTTGGCATCTTTGAGTCTTTTCTTGATTGAACTGATGATAGTTTTATTACTCGACTCGGCTAGACCATTCGACTGTGGATATCGAGGCGTCGATGTTACCAACTTGATGTTCCTTTCTTCACAGAATCTTCGCGTTCAATCACTGATGAATTGTGTCCCGTTGTCACACGTTATCTCAGATGGAATTCCAAACCTACAAATGATGTTAGTTTGGATAAAAGAAACGACTTCATTATCCCGAACCTGGGAGAAAGCCGCTGCTTCGACCCACTTAGAGAAATAATCTGTTAAAACTAAAAGAAATACTTTTTGCCCAGGGGCAGGTGGTAATTTTCCAACAATGTCCATTCCCCATTTCATAAAGGGCCATGGGATCAAAGTCGAGTGTAAGGGTTCAGAGGGTTTATGAGACATACCTGCGTGTTTTTGACATGCGTCGCATGACTGTACATACCTGATCGCATCTTGTCTTAATGTCGGCCAATAGTAACCTTGTCATGATATCCGGTTGGCTAGACTGTGACTTCCTGAGTGATTTCCACATTCACCGTCGTGCATATCTTGTAGGATTTTCTGGACTTGCGTCTTGTTGGTGATACATCGCAAATTCAGACCAGTCGATGATCTTCGATATAATTGTCCTCTGATCATAACATACCTTGATGCTTTAAATCTAACCTTTCTGGCTTCCATTTTGTCATCAGGCAGTTGATCGTTTTCCAAATAATTTTTAATATCATCCGACCAGGAGCTTTCTTCCTCAATTGGTGCGACCATAGTATTACCGTCGTCTTTGATTGTTGGTGTTGCAAGATGGACTATTGGGATATTGTCGAATGTCGTTCGACTAAGTGTTGATCCCAAGTTGGCTAATGCGTCATCTTGAGTATTCTGATCTCTTGGTACCTGTTCGACTCTGAAGCGACTGAACTTCTTTGCTTCTTCCTTTACTATTTTATAATAAGCAATCATCCTTGAATCTTTTGCTGCAAATTATCCATTAACTTGGTTAACAACTAGAGACGAGTCACTTCAGACATGTAGACATGTTGCCCCCAAATCATGAGCAATTTTCATTCCTACAATCAGTGCTTCATATTCTGCCTCATTATTTGTTGCCTTGAAGTCGCACCGTATAGAGTACACTATTTTGCCCCCTTGTGGAGACTGTAGGACGACACCCAGGCCTGTTCCTTGTATGTTCGACGAACCATCGACGTCGAGCGTCCAAGTAGTGTCGTGCAAAGTCGCCACAATTAACTCGTTGGACATCGTCGCTTCTTCTAGCTACGGGCTGAAATCTGAAACAAAATTTGCCAAGACCTGTGATTTGATCGCCGTCTTAGGTTTGAAATCCATATCATAATTGCTGAGGTAGATGCTCCATTTAGCTAGTCGTCCTGTTAGTTCAGGTTTTCTTAACACAGACTTTAATGGAAAGTTAGTTACCACAGTTATAGGATGTGATTCAAAATAATGTCGTAGTTTCTTAGCGGCCATGACTAATGAAAGCAAAAGTTTTTCTATAGATGAGTACCTGGTTTTAGCGTCTAGTAAAGTTTTACTTACATAGTAGATTGGCAATTGTCGTCCGTCGGTTTCTCGTATAAGGACTGCACTTACCGAATTAATGCTGACAGCCAAGTAGAGTTGAAGAGCTTCACCTTTCTCAGGTTTAGAGAGGAAGGGAGGTGATGTCATGTATTTCTTGAGTTGTTGCAGTGCCTCCTCATGCTTATCAGTCCATTCGAATCCTTTGTTCTTTCGCAGGACGTTGTAGAATAGGTGACATCTGTCGGACGACCGAGAGATGAACCTGTTCAACGCTGCTACACGTCCTGTTAGACGTTGGACTTCTTTAAAATTTTTGGGTGATTTGAGCTCGATAATTGCTCTAATTTGGTTTGGGTTAGCTTTGATTCCTCGTCGTGTGACCATATAACCGAGAAATTTGCCAGCTCGAACTCCAAAAGAACATTTTGTTGGATTCAACTTTATTTTGTATTCACGCAAAATGTCGAACGGTTGCTTCAAATGTCCTATATGATCGTTCATATGCTTTGATTTGACGAGCATATCGTCAATGTATACCTCCATAGTGTCGCCTAAATGTTCTTTGAACATCATATTCACCAATCGTTGATACGTCGAACCTGCATTCTTAAGACCAAAAGGCATTACTTTATAACAATAAATACCTTTATCTGTCATGAAAGCTGTTTTTTCCTGGTCGTCAAAATGCATCAATATCTGGTTATATCCGAAATATGCGTCCATGAAAGTGAGTAATTCATGTCCAGCTGTAGCGTCGACCATAGAATCGATGTGTGGCAATGGAAATGGATCTTTTGTACAAGCCTTGTTAAGGTCTGTGAAATCAATGCAGACCCTCCATTTGCCATTTTTCTTCTGGACGACAACAACGTTGGCGAGCCAGTCTGGATACTTGACTTCTCGTATTTTTCCTGTTTTGAGTAAGTTATCAACTTCGTCGTTGATAACTTTATTTCTTTCAGGAGCGAATTTTCGTCTTTTCTGCTGAACAGGCTTGAACGAGGGATCAACGTTGAGTTTATGAGAAATAATACTTGGATTGATGCCCACCATGTCTTCATGCGTCCATGCGAAACAATCATTGTGATCCTGCAAAAAAGATATTAGTTTCTTTTTAAAAGAAGGGTCGAGCGTCGAACCTATGTAAACCATCTGATCAGGCTTATCCTGGTTTAGGACGACAGCTTCCAAACGATAATCGTCATCAGTCCTAGGAACGTCCTGGTTCTGTAATTGCTATACTGTCTGCTTCGGGGGCTTCAAAGAGACTTTGTAACATTCCCTAGCAACTTTTCTTTCGCCTTTGATCTCTTGTACCCCCCATTGCGTGGGGAATTTCAAGATTTGATGGTACGTCGAAGGTACAGCTTTCATATCGTGGATCCATGGTCACCCAAGGATGACGTTATAAGCTGATGAACAGTCGACGACGTTGAACTTCGTCTGTCTGTTGATTCCTTTAGCATATACTGGTAGTGTGATTTCCCCCATGGTGCTTGTCACTCCTCCGTTAAATCCAACGAGTGTAGTCGAACGTCGTGTAATCTTGGATTTGTCGATTCCCATTGCTTTCACTGCATCAAAAAAGATAATGTTAGCTGAACTACCTCCGTCGACGAGTATCCTCTTTGTCAAACAATTTCCAATGCTCAATTGGATAATTAGTCCGTCATGATGTTTCTGATGTACGTCGTCGAGGTCTGCTTGATCGAACGTCAAGGGCATAGCTTCTAATTCTGCGCCTTCCTTGGATCTTACTTCCTTTGGATTTGGTCGGTCATTGGGACCGCGACTAGCATGTCTTTTAGCAGCTGAATATGTGGTCCCACAGACATGAGAGCCTCCGGTGATACAATTAATCACCTTGGCATGCTCTGGGGATGTGGGACGCATGTCCTTCTTTTCCGTCAATTCTTGTAAATAACCTTCCGAATTAAGCCAGGACAGTTCTTTCCTCAGGGCGATACAATCATCCGTTAGATGACCGAAGTCATTATGGAAATCGCACCATTTTGTTTTGTCTTTCTTATCACTATCCTTATCGCTTTTCTTTGGCCATTGAACATTTTGTTGGAGCTGTTTTAGGGACGTGACGACGTCTTTGGCAGACCCAAGGAAACCATAAGATGACACCTTAGGATACTGGACTGATTTAGAAGTCGTCGGCCCTTTCTTTTCAAATCTGACGTTTGAAATCTGTCGGGCAGGCTCTGATCGAACGGTTGGTTTCGGTTTGAAGTCTGGCTTTTTAACACCTAGACTTTTCCTGTCGTTTGAATGTTTATTTCTGAAAATGAGGTCATCTTCGACCCTCATATGAGCAAGCGTCCTTGCTCGTACGTCTTCGAAGGTTTCCGGAGGATACTTCGTAAGGTCGAGATACAACCCTGAACTATCATCCAGACCCCGTTTGTACGCTTCAATTGCTGTTTTCACATCGCAATTTCGGATACTAATCATTTCTGCGTTGAACCGGTTAAAATAATCCCGGATGGACTCTCCATTGTTGTGTACGACATAGTAAAGGTCGCTCGTTTGTTTTTCCATTTTTCGACTACTAGCGAATTGTTGAGAAAATTGATTCACCAATTCTGCAAAAGACCCGATAGTTTTAGGTTTGAGATTGATCAACCATTGTAACACTGCTCCAGTCAAAGTTGCTCCAAAACTCTTGCACATGCAGACTTCTTGGAATTGATGCGGTATTGAAATAGTCCACATGAGTTGTTTGTATTGGGCGACGTGCTCTGTCGGATCAGTGACACCTGAATATTTTGGGGAGAAGGTAGGGATGCTATATTTCTTTGGGATGTCTACCAAAGCAATTTCATCGACGAACGGCGACACTTGAAATCTTGTTCGTGGTTCGACATCAACTGGGACTGCTGCCCCTGGCAATTTGGCTAGCATAGACAAGACACGCTCATTCTGCTCCTCTAGAAACTTCAATCGTTGTGCAATGGGATCCGTTGGTACACCCCCAGGAACACCCAATGGAACATAACCTGATCCGTTGAAGTTAGTCTGCTGCGAGGAATCAGAGGCATATCCATTGAACGGCATATAAGGCATAGGCATGGTTGGGATTACGAAGGTCGCAGGATTAACTGGTGGTGGACGAGGATAATTAGGCAATGGAGGAGGTACGTTCCAAGAACCAGTATAAGCATTCGTAGTCCCAGTCACATTGTTTCCACTTTGACGTCTAAGATGCTCGATGGTTTCTGCCGCCTGACGAGCCTGAGCTGTTAGGGCGTCAATACGGGCACGAACAGCAGTCAGCTCCATGTTCATTTGAGCCACAACGTGATCTTGAGTTCCTTGGAATGACATTATCCTGAGTAACTGAAAAAAGAGAATACTCGAAGGAAAACGTTAGCACGTCGTAAGATTATCAAAGATTTTCTTTGGATGGGGCCCCACGGTGGGCGCCAAACTGTTTATGCCAAAAATCTCCAAAGGAAAATTTAAGGTAAATGTGGAGATTAATCCAACCAAAGGAAGTAGCTTTAATAATCGTACAACAATAATAAAAATGAAATAAACGAGACAAGGGAATTGGTGACACGGAAAACCCCTGAAATGGGTAAAAACCGCGGACGAGTATGAGTTGTCGTGCACTATGGACGTCAATTAGGGACATCGTCCTTAATAACAAGTGTTACAAGCGTAATACAATACGATAAAGTAAAGTCGGTCGTGCGTCGTGTGTAATTAAACTTCAATCGTGCGTCGCGTGACAAAAGGCAGTAGGCTTTATCAATTTCGAGAGAGAGACTGAATGAACTTGAGAACGTAATTCATGATCTTGTAAGGTCTGAAAATCAGATGTCCAAATGTGAGGTTCCCTCTTCATATTTATACTCTAATTTTCCGTTAGCAAGTCTTGAATGCATATCTTTAATAAGGTAACCGCTCGATATTGATGATAGCATCTGTTATATCCGTTGTTGTCGGTAACGTCTTCCGTTATGATCTCTTATCATAAACGTCATTGAAACCCTGCATTAAATATAATATAAACTATATTGAAAATTAATAACTGAAATTATGTCGTACGACAGCCATCGTGGACGAGTTTTGATAGTTTGATCAAAGTCGCTCAAAGGAAGGACGTCAGTTATTTCTCTGGTCGTGCGACTATGGGCTAATGGACTATTCGGAATCTAAAGATGTACGACAAAGGACCTTTGGTTGTTTTTTACCCAAACAGATATTAAAAACCAAAAATAAGACAAAAAAAAAGGATAAGAATATTTCAATATGGTGTTACAAAAATCATGCAATGGGCCATGACGTGCCACAAAATTAACGTGACGTCAAACACAAGTCTTATATCTCATATTATTTATAACCTTGATATATATATATATATATATGTGTGTGTGTGTGTGTGTGTGTGTGTTTATTTTAAATATTAAACAAATTTGATTAATTAATAAAAATAAGTTTAAATGAAAATATGGAATAGTGGGAGTAAAGTGAATTTAACAATGAACAACCGGTTGTTATAAAATAAGGCCATTTTTTTCTCGAATTTTATTAAACCTTTTCCAATGGTAATTTAAAATAAATAAAAATCTTTAATAAATCAATAGATAAAAAATATTAATTTTAGGAGAGTATTAAACCTTTATAAATTAGTCTTTTTCCCTAAGCCACCTAATTTATACATCAATTAAAACCAAAATTCAAACATCGTCCCTGACATTGGAACGACGAGTTCACCTGAGATTCTAAAACCCTCGTTTTTCATTGACATCGATTGGTATGGAGAAGTAAATCAAGCTCTGCAAATCTATTTCAATCGAAAGGTAATTCTTGAAGATGGAACGGACGAGTTTGTGGCGGCTTCGGAAGAACTATGATGAAACGGAGTACATAGATGTTTATGGTAAGTTCTCTATACATTTTTACACTTGTTTTTAATGGTGTTCTTGTTTGTTAGTTGTTACAACCACACCTTTTCTTTTGCAGAATGTTATCCAACCCTTATTTCTCTAAGAATACACCATGGGGGTGTTTTTAGTAAGTTCCCTAGTAGGCAATATGTCAATGGTAAAATCCCGGTTGTTGACTTGGTTGGGTTGATACTGATAAGTTCTCTGTAAATGATCTACATGAGATGATGACTGAAATGGGGTATGAAGCATCCATACCTACTTATTTTCATTTTAAACATCCTGGGAAGGACTTAGATGTTGGGCTTCATGCTTTGGGTAGTGATTTAGATGTGCTAGAATTGTTGAAACTTGTTGATGATTGTAGACTCTTTGAGATTTACACTAAACACTGGAAAACTAGGTTGAAGACATATTCCATGAGTCCTGGTGGTAGTAAAGTTGTTATAGAGGAACTCCCTATGGAAGGATCTCCTGAGTTTAACAGGTGCAAGAAGTTAGCCTCAAGAAGAAAGCATGGTTCTTGCCAAAAAAACTGTTGGTAGGTTGGATTGATGAAGAGAAGGGCAAGGAGGTGAGTGATATCAAACAGAGGGATGAGGAGGCATTAGAAAAGAAAGGAGGTGGGTTAAATGGTGATGAAAACATAGGTGGCAATCTAATCAGAGGGAGGAAACAGTAGAAGACATATTAAATGAAATTGAAAGCAGCCAATTTGATCCTTTTTCTGGAGATGAGTATAGTCCCTTGGAAACAAATGTACCTAAATATCAAAGTCATGACCATGACAGTATAGGGGATGATTCATATGATGAATTTATATTAGAGACACATAATGTAGTTGATGAAGTTGAAGTGGACATGAAGACCTTTATGGCAAACACTGATCTAGATGCTGAATGGGTTGGAAATAAATCTGTCAAAAGTGATGCACCAAATGTATTTGGAGATGCAGATGTGGTGGATATGGATAGTCTTGAAAGCAATACAGATGATTCTGATATGGAGAAAGAAAGGAAAACATTACTGAAGAAGTTGAGAAAGGAGAAAGCAAAAGGCTCTAGGATGGAAGAGAGTGACATGTTCTATGTTGGCAAACTTTTTGGGAGTAAAGATGGTATAAAAAGGTTGATAGATATGCATGCTATAGAAACTAAAAGACAATTGCATGTGATAAAGAACGACAGTGTGAGGATAAGGGTAGTTTGTAGAGGATCCCATCTAGAAATGAATAAAGAATACGGGGGTGGGCCTAGTAAGCCATGTGGGACAGGTAAAGGTAAAGGGAAAGAAGTTAAGGCAAGTGGGACTGGAAAAGGAAAAAAAAGAAAGAAGTTAAGGCAAGTGGGCCACCTTGTCTTTGGGTGCTGCATATTTCAAAGGGCAAAAATGATGCTAGTTGGATGGTTAAGAAATTTGTGGATACCCATAAATGTCTTCAAGCCAGAGAAGTTAAGGCTTGTACAGCCTCTTTCTTGTCCCAAGAGATTGTACAGAGTATTTCATATAACCTAGAAATCCCCGTTAAAGCTCTACAGAATGAGATTGAAAGTAAGTACGAGCAATAGTTTTCTCATATGAAGTCTTTGAGAGCCAAGACACTGTCACTCATTAAGATGCGTGGGAACTATTCAGAACAATATAACCATCTCAGGGACTATGTTTTGGAGCTATAGAGGGTAATGCCAGATACAACTGTGAAGTTAGATGTTGAACATGAACCCAATGATGCAATTGGTACTAGAAAGTTCAAGAGGTTCTATGTTTGTTTTGGACCACTGAAGAAGGGTTTCAAAGTTGGGCGAAGGGAATTTATAAGACTTGATGGAGCTTTCATGAAAGGTCCATTTCCATGTCAAATATTGACCGCAGTTGGCCTTGACCCCAACAATGGGACATATCCACTAGCCTATGTAATTGTTGAAGATGAAACTACGAGTGCTTGGACCTGGTTTTTGGAGTGCCTTGCTGATGATTTGGATCTCAATGCTCATTCCAATTTCACTTTTATATCTGACAGAAAAAAGGTATGTTCTTTCCAATTTTAATTTGTTGTAGTTATAAGTTGTTTTTGTAATCTGTATTATGTTGGAATATGTTGGAATTTGCCTATCCAATCTGAATTATGTGGAATATATATGCTTATAAGTCTACTGAAATTGTTTGTGTTGGAATATGTTGGAATTTACAGATCTGTTTTAATTCTTACCTTTGTTTATTTTCTGTTTGCTTAGAGATTGATGTGGTTTACTAATATAGGGCATAATCCCAATAATTGCCAAGGTATTCCCTTGTGTAGAGCATAGATTTTGTTTAAGACACATACATGAGAACATGAAGCAATCATGGAAGGGAAAACAATTCAAGGATCTTATATGGAAGTGGGTTGTTGCATCTACTGTCCCACAATTTGATTGTGCAATGAATAATCTGAAAGCATTAAGTCCTGCAGCATATGACTGGCTTAAACAAATCCCTCCACAACACTAGTCAAGATCCCATTTTATAGGTATGTTCTTCTTCAATTCAATTTATTTATACAGTATTAATGATGCCAAGGAATGTTTTTTACTGTCATTGTTGTTTATGTACAGGAAGAAGCCACACTGATTGCTTATTGAACAATATATGTGAGGTCTTCAACAGACAACTAGTTGAAGAGAGGGACAAGCTGATAGTTACAGCTATGGAGTACATCAGAGAGTACTTAATGAAGAGAATAACAAATGTTAAGAAAGTGACTGAGAAAGTGATTGAGAAAGTTGATGGGCCTTTGACTCCAACTGCAACAAAAGTGCTTGATTCAATCAAGAAGAAGCTTTAAATTACACTGTCCTTTGGAATGGAGGTTATAAATACCAAGTGACTGTTCCTTGGTTAGACCAATGTGTAGTTGATGTTGAACAGAAGACTTGCACCTGCAGAAGATGGGAACTTGTTGGCATTCCCTGCAAACATGCAGTAGCAACCATCTAGAATATGGCCAGCCATGGGGCAGATGTTTGTATACTTGAGGCTTGGGTTCATCAAACATATTGGTTAAACACATGGAAGGAGATGTATACCTATATCCTTGAACCAATTAATGGACCAAATATGTGGCCAAAATCTAATTGTCCATTGAAATTGACACCACCAATACATCACACCCAAGTTGGGAGACCAAAAAAGAAGAGGAGGAAGTCTATATTGGAGGTGACTGAACATGGTGAAAATAAATTGACAAGGGCCGGCAAGACAGTGACATGTGTCAATTGTAACCAACAAGGGCACAACAAGCGTACATGCAAAGGGCATGCACCTTAATGGGATGGGTATATGTTAATGCTTAGGCTTTTTGGTTATATGTTAATACTTAGCCTTTTTGGATATATGTTAATGAGATGGGTACATAGTGATGTTTGTGGATATGTAATGCTTAGGATTTTTGGTACTTTTCAAGCATCTGAACTTGATTAACTTGTTACTATCACTAGCAACATTGTACCTATGTTTTTGATCCTTTGTGGTCATTTTTGTGAAGTGGAATATACTTTTGGCTACCACATTTTGCTGTATTTTTCCCAAATTGTTGGTCATTAAATGTTTGTTACTGGTTATACCACATTTATGATTCAAGTAAACTCGGAAAAATTGTTGGTCATTGAATGTGTCTTACAGGTTATACCACATTTAGAATTGAAGCAAACTTTCCCAACTTCTTTCTCATTGAATGTGTAAAACAGGTTGTACCACATTTATGATTTAAGCAAACTTTCCCAACTTCTTTCTCATTGAATGTGTAAAACAGTTTGTACCACATTTATGATTCAATCAAACTTTCCCAACTTCTTTGTCATTGAATGTGTAAAACAGGTTGTACCAAATTGGTGCTCATTTGAATGTATGTTACAGGTTGCTCACTTACTCATAATTGTTAAGTTAGTTCCCAAAATTGCAAAAGCCATAGATTCAATCAAAATGTAACATCAAAAGATTTCATTAACCAAACATTTAACCTTACATTTTGTGACATAAGGCCAAAATAGATTACAATTTGTCTTGGTCATGGTATTTCTAACTAACACTTTCGTCAACTTCGTTAAATCAAGGGTCATTTTAGCCTTTTTGTCTATTATTTTGTCTTTTTCCTATAAAATGTAGAAACAATATTTTTATACACACAAATATATATATATATATATATATATATCAAAATAAATCAAATACAATATAATTTTATTGATTTAGTATTTTTGCTTATTTGGGTATAAAAAATCTGGTTGAAGTTTATATTAGAGATTTGTTTAATTTTAAGTTACAAAGATGATATTATGTACGAATTTTTTCTTTGATAAAAATATAAATAGTTGATTTTGAGTTTTAAAATGAATAACAATATGGAAATTAAAAACCTAAAACCGATTAAATCGTTTTTAACAATTCTTCATTCAAAAACTCAAAATCAACTATTTACATTTTAACCAAAGAAAAGATTCATATATATCATCTTTGTAACTTAAAATTGAACAAATCCTTGTATAACTTCAACCAAGTTTTCGTACAAATAGGCAAAAATACTAAAACAATAAAACTAAATCGTATTTACTATAATTAATTTTTTAATTTAAACAAATCAAATTATAAAATAATATCTTATTGATAATCCCAAAATCTACCAAATCATAGAGAGAGAAAGTATAGACGTGAAAAGCTCTCAATGTATTGAATATGTGATCAAAGTGTTCCCAAAGTTACAAGCTTACAAGAGCCATATCCCTATTTATACCACAGGGAACATGGACACAGACAAGATAAACAGAATACTGACTAACCATATACAGACCTTGTTGACTTTACATGTTTGACTTTCTACATTAAATCTTGGATACAATATTTAGACTTAACAATCTCCCCCTTTGTATTCAAGATTTAATAAAAATCTGACACTAGTCTTCAGCACTTGATTCTTCAGCTTTTGTCTCTGACAGCTTTGAACTTTGAATCTTTAACCATCTTCAATCTTTACTCTTGCAGCCTTTGAAGACTCTTGAAAAGTATTTTTCACTTTGAAGCTATGAAAGTCAACATGTCTTGAACAAATCTTGAAACTTGAAACTTTGAAAACAGCTTTGAAAACTTTAACACTGAAAAATCTTTCGACTTCGATCAAACTTTGTATCTTCATGACTTTGATCTCTGAACCATCTTTGGAAGAAACAAACTTTCTTGAATCATCAAATTTTCTTTGAACATTCTTCCTTCAAAATCATTTGGCTTTGAATTTCTTTATCAGACTTGAACTTTAAATCAGCGGAAGCATTTTGAAATTTCAGACTTGGACTTTGAACAAGAACTCTTGAAATTGAACTTTGTATAATTCTCCCCCTTTTTGATGATGTGAGCATCATTATCATCAAAACTTCATCAATTTCAGCTCAAACTTTGATTTTCCCCTTTAAGATCAACTAACAATCTCCCCTTTGACAATTTCCGCACTTTGATTTGAAGAGCCGAATCATGAACTGTATATATCCGAATCTTTTCAAATTCAGACATAATGAGCATGTAACCCTGATTCAACAAATGAAACAGTTAGGAATGCCTGTCAGTAACACAAAGTTACTGTGTACAACGAATGTACAATATAAGGAGCTTGTTTGATGATGACTCCCCAGGACTTCCATTCAATCATTGAAAAACACAAGGTTTATCTATGAATGTTCTGACAGAAAAACAAATTTTCTGTGTGCTCGTGCTTGTGTATGAAAGAATTCAGGCACAATGATAGTGTTTCATTAAGAATCAAAGTATGTAAATCACTGAGATAGCAATGATTATACATGGACTCAATGTGCATGAGAAAGGGTCGAAGGTGGGGCAACTTTCCTTCTTTTTCAATATCAGTATCTTCCAAAAGAAGATCCGATAGATTATATGTTGCTTCCCCAGAAAATGTGAAACATTCTCTTTTTAAGAAAAGAATGAGTAGCTGGTGGGGTTGTATACAAGAGATGGCATGGGCTATTTGCCTATTTCAATGATGGTCACCAAAGAAATGTGAACCAATCCGTAATGTGGCTGCCTGGCTCAGAAAGATGTTTGGTGTAGAGTTCTGATATTCTTTTAACTCTGTTCTCACACCCTCTTTCTTTTAAACATATAAGCTCACAACTAACCAAACTATCATTTTCATTTTACCTCTGCTCACTCCCACACTTAATTCTTTTAGACCCCTCTCCCCTCAATCACTCAAAGGATTTCTTCCAGGGTAGGAAACACTGGTTATCGTGAATCCATGGAAGATCTATTAAGCACTCACACTGAATCCCATGTTCCTAAAAGTACATGCTGGTCAATGAATTTCTTGACATGTAAATCACAAGAAATCATATGTCAGTGTATGTATGCTCATCAAAAATATGAATGAAATTTGAGCAATTGAACTTTGAAGATTTCTCAAAACAAGGATATTGAATGAATGAAATAAAGTCAAGAGAATTGTTTTGAGAATCTGACAATGAATCAATCATATCAAATCAAAAGGTTAGGGTATCAAAGAATTGGAAAATTTGTTTATATGAACGAATATAAACAATTTATCAATGAAAGTACAAATATGAAAAAGATGAATGATGCTCAACAACTTTGAAAGCAAACGGGGGTATTACCATCGAAAAATTGGTTCTTTTAGAGACATGGCAATAACAAATTCAAATAAAATACTGAACCGATGTGTGTGAATACTTTACAGTATATAGAAAAGACAATACACGAGTATTGATCTTTGGAAACACACGTTCAGTTAAACATTAAGCTCAAAATTTGAAAAACATTTAAAAGCTCACTTCTGAATTGATGAAATCTTTTGAGAATAGAGAAGTGGTTTGAACATTTCAGAAACTGTTTTTCATGCTTGAATGTTGTTCTTCTTTCAAACAATTTGAGATTTAGGATCAGAAGATATATACCTTTTCAGCTCCCCCTCAAATCATGATATAAAGATTTTAATCTTTTTAGCTCCCCCTGGATATTAGCACAATATCCGAGTCTGAACGTTGAAGAACGGGTCCTGATCTGTCATGTGATCAGAAGCCACTTTATTCACATTATTTATTCAAAAATAAAAGACTGAAAGCAGTAAAACAGTTTATAGTATGAGTTCTGATCTGAAGAAATCAGAAGGCATCACCTTTACTCCCCCTTAAATTAGGCATATGAAATATGTCATATAAAACAGGATAGAGATCAAACACTCCCTTTTGAATTGTTAGACCATCAATATAAAAAAAATCTAGCAGTGAAAAAGTATATGATAAAGATCAGATCAATTCACTTGGGATGGAGACCATCAATATCCATCGGATGCAAAAACACAGGAGTAAAGTCCTTTTTGATCGCTAAGGTTCGAGTCCTAAACTGTTATGTTTAGAAGTCAAACTCCTTTGAAGACCGGGTCCTAAGATGATGTGCTTAGAAGCCATATTCTTGACATTGAGGTGCGGGTCTTGAACTGAGTTATTCAAGAGCCATAATCTTGACATTGAAGTCCGGGTTTTGAACTGTTGTGTTCAAAATCCATTGTCTTTCTTACTCCCCCTTGATGTGTGGTGCTTGCAACACAGAATCAATTTTCTTCTTTGGTACCCACTGGTATTTGGGTCCAGAAATGTTAGTTGTTGTTCGTGTGGGGGTTATATAATAAGAACCATACCAGTAACTACTAAAATTTTTACTTACAAAATCATGTGCTCCACAATAAGAACAGCATATTTTCTTCTGAGCAATCCTGATAAGATGATTAGTAGAATAAAATGTATCAAAGTTACCAAAAGTTTTACCTGTGCCTGCACTGTTCTTTTTGACATTGGATGTGGATGCAGATGTTTGCCTTTCTTCTTCTCATCACCTGAAGAACCCTTTTCTCTCCAGATATCTTTCCTTGAATTCTTTCCAAGAGATTTAACATAAAAGCGCGCTGAACCATCAACAGATTTGTTATAGAACAGATTAGATGGTCTGATCTGATTTCATTTGACAGTTTAAGATTTGACACTTTTGTTTTTCAAAACATTTTTCTCATTAATAGAACTAGAAGTTGTTTTGAAAGAACAAACTGATTCTGTTGAATTATCAACAAGTGATTGATCAATCACATCAGCTGTTATCTTTTCTGACATTTCAATGTTTGCAGCTTCTAAGTCTTTTATCTGTTTGGTCAAAATGTTTCTTTCATTTGAAAGTGTGTCAAATTTCTGTTTCAAATCAGACTTGGCCTTTTGTTCTTTTTGGATATCTGAAGATAGAACGGTAATTTTGGATTGGAGCATAGATATTTCAGACTTAAAATGTATGCGTTCTTGCTTAAAATCTTTTTCCAAGTTCTTGGTATTTTCAGATATTTCTTTAAAAATCCCAACATTTCTCTTTTCGTAATTTTTCTTTTCAAGATCAAAAGACTTTTTTTGCTCTTTGAAAAGTTTTCTTTCTTTTTCGAGCAAGTCTTGTAAAGTAGAGATTTGTGAGGGAAGACCAGATATTTTTCCTTCAAGAACTTGTCTTTCTTTTGAAAAAGTGTCTCTTTCAGTTATAAGAATTTTCTCAAAATCAGACACATGTTTAGAAAGATTCCTGCATCTGTGCTCCAAGTCCTTTTTCTCTTGGAGAGTTTTCTTAGAAATCTCAGACATCTGAAGAAAAGAAGATGTCTCCTATTTTGATTTTGCTTTATCTGCTTGGATGCTTTTAATCATCTCAGCATTCTCTAACACCGATATCTTCCTTTTAAGTTCAGTATTTGAACTTTCCAATGCAGATATATTTTCTTCGAAAGCCTTAAACTTGGTTTGAAGCTCAACTGATTTTGCTTGCAGATATGGTGTTTTCTGTTCAGGTGTCTTCATTTGGCTTTGAAGATTCATAATCTCTCTTTCTTTCTCTGTTATCTCTTTCTCCTTTTCATAAAGAATATCTGCAAAATTAGATCTATTTTTAGTACAATTTATACATTCAGGAGTTTTAATACAGTTGAACAATTTAAGTTGCAACTCCTGAATCCTTCTGAGATATTCTGAATTTTTCAATTTCAGATCATTCCGTTCAGCTTCAATTACAGATATATCAAGCTTGTACAGTATCGACATCTTCAACCACCAACACTTAGACCGGCTCAAAGAAGGATTTCACGTGAGCAAGCACTGGCACAAAAAAAAAATTCCAGACTCTTTTTTTTTATACAGATATGGCGCAAACTAGAGGTTTGCGTGTTCAACGTGTGACGCACAATGAGAGTTTCGCGAGCAAGGGGTGGCGCAAACCCTGGTTTGCGCGATGGACGAGAGGCGCAAAGGAGCTTTGCGTTAGACTTGAGAGGCGCAAACTCTGGTTTGCGTGAGACGTTGAAGGCGCGAAGTCAGATTCTCGCGAGCTTTGAGAGACGCAAACCTTAGTTTGCGTGAGCAACGTGAAACGCAAAGTTGACTTCTCTTTAGACTTGGATGACGCAAACCCTGGTTTGTGTTATACGTGGATGCGCAAAGTCAGATTCTCTTGAGATGAATGTGACGCAAAGTTTAGAACTAGCGCAAAGTTCACGATCATACGAAAAACCTCTAAATCTGATATTTATAAATCGAAATTGATGAACATTCTTGTGCAATTGTGATCGAAAACAGATTTATAACATCTTTTAAACACAAACTTTGAACAAATTTCGCAAAAATCGATTTCCAATCGATCGACCAGATAGTTCGTTCGTATTTTTTTTTTTTCAAAAAACACAAAATTCTTCAAATTGATGATCAAAACTTGGAAATCTTGAAAAATAATATGAATCAAATATGTTCCATAACCAAAAACGAATCCAAAAACTCCATTTTACAATCAAATTGACCACAAATCAAATCAAATTTGATAAAATACAGAAAAACGAGTTTTTCTTGAAAAACCAAGAAAGTCGATCAAGATTTTGATTTAAAACACAAATTCATATCCGAAATTCATTTCTCTCAATCCTCTCTCTGATTTGGATCAACTCTGATACCAATTGATAATCCCAAAATCTACCAAATCATAGAGAGAGAAAGTATAGACGTGAAAAGCTCTCAATGTATTGAATATGTGATCAAAGTGTTCCCAAAGTTACAAGCTTACAAGAGTCATATCCCTATTTATACCACAGGGAACATGGACACAGACAAGATAAACAGAATACTGACTAACCATATACAGACCTTGTTGACTTTACATGTTTGACTTTCTACATTAAATCTTGGATACAATATTTAGACTTAACACTTATTTTATTTATTTTGATATATTGGTATGTGTATAAAAGTGTTGTTTTTATTTTTTTTTATAGAAAAAAGACAAACAAATTGGTAAAAAGACTAAAATGACCATTGATTTAACGGAGTTAACAAAAACGTTAGTCAAAAAGACCATAAACCAATGGCCAAGATAAATTGGATACCTCAAGGACCAAATCAAAAATAAACATACCATAAGAACCCTAGTTAAAAAAAGAGTAAATTACATATTTGGTCCCTATGGTTATATCAAAATTTGGATTGGATCCCCCAAACGAATTAATTACATATGTCATCATTGTGGTTTTAGTTATGTTGCATATTTAGTCCCTCAAGCTAACTTTGTTTATTTAGAGCTGTTAAACTGAGGGGCATTTATGTCATTTAAGAAAACCCTCTTTAATATTTTTAATATACATTTCCCTTTAATTTGATAATAAGGCTCACATATCAAGAAACCCTTCCGCTTGTGTGATTACATCCAGGACCAAGACGTAATCCATCTTGTTCGTCTCTCTCCTCAACAATGACTTCTTCTAAAAGTCAACATATAAGAACAAACCAAATACGGGAAATTGGTTCCATCTATCAACAGAACCTAGTGGCTTTTAGGTTTTTTGTGTCTTATATATATATATATATAGAGAGAGAGAGAGAGAGAGGTCAACATAGATGTCTTCCTCCCCCGTCAACCCATATAGGTTTAGCAAAAGGTAGACCAATTTTCTACGGACACCCTTCGTCTTCTCCGTCCCCCAAACAACCCTCCATTTTAAAACATGGGTCTTTTCTTTTAACGCATGAGAAGTAAATAAGATCCCGAGGTTTTTTTCCCAGAACACGGGTTTTTGGTTTTTCATCCAATGGTGAAGTAAGGGGGAGAGGTCCCTGTACTGTTGCAGGTTGTGGATTGGAGATGATGGAAAAAGATGTTAGGGATCGGAGATGATAGAAGTGTTGTCGGGTTCGGAGATGACGGACAAAAATGTTAGGATCCCTGGAATTGTGTTCATATGTTCATTCTCTGTTGCAAGGAATACCGGAGAGAAAACGTAAGATGGTTTTTTTATATATGTGTACATATTATAATAATAAATTGATATATAATAACATATTACGTATTAACTTATCTTTAATTTTTAAAAGAATATGAGAAAAAGAGTAAAAGTATTGAAATATCCATGACTTAACGACTCTAAAATAAACAGAATTAGGTTTAGGGACCCAATATGCTACAAAACTAAATCCACAGTGATGCTATTTGTAATTAAATCGTTTTGGGGACCCCAATCCAAATTTTAATATAACCGCAGGGACCAAATCTGTAATTTACTCTAAAAAAAATATCAAAACACAAATTCAGGGGTTGTTTGGCGGTTGCTGAATGGTTTAGTGCAAAATGATTAAATGGCCTGAATGATTAAGAGGTTTTTATGATATAATGTAAAATGAAATATGGTTGTTTGCTAATTATTCATAATGAAATCTAGGCGCTTAATGGTTAAGGGAGGACCAAGGTACAAAATCATTCAGAAGATTTTGAAACCATTAAGATGCAGCTCTTTTTTTTGCCAAACAAGATTTACCACTTAGAGATTCAGAGGTTGTCTCTTAATGAAACCATTAAGAGATAAACAAACAGCCCCTCACTCTGTCTTATACTAATATAGTATAGTATATATGTATTACAAAAATAAATGGGAAAAGTTCAATAAACCCAACAAACTATTTCATTTTGAATGATTAAGTCCCTAAACTAATTTTTTGAATGAAAAAACCATTAAACTTTCTCATTTTGAATTATTAAGTCCCTGAACTATTTTTTTTGAATGAAAAAACCATTAAACTTTCTAATTTTGAATGAAAAAACCATTAAATTTTCCCATTTTGAATTATTAAGTCCCCTTAATATTTTTTTCAATAAATTAAATCATCAAACTTCTAAAAAATGGTTACTTGCATCATTTTAACCCAAAAAAACTACCTGTAATCGGTTATCTTTTGATTCTTCCTCTTTTTATAGATAAAAAATAGATCAAAAAGAGGGAGATCGATAACAGGGGCAACAACGTGTTAGGCAATATGGAGAACGGACAATGTTCAGGCAACGAGGAGTGGCGAGGCGGAGCGATACGACTATTTGTGTGACGTAGAGTTTGAGAATTGTAAAACTGATTTAGAATAATTTTACTTTAAAACCTTCATACTCAGTTCCAGGTACCTTTAAAAAAAGGTAACCAATTTTTAGAAGTTCGATGGTTTATTTATTAAAAAAATATTTAGAGACTTAATCATTCAAAATTAAAAAGTTTATTGGTTTTTTCGTTCGAAAAAATAGTTAAGTAACTTAATCATTTAAAATGAAATAGTTTATTGGATTTTTTTTGAAGTTTCCCAAAATAAATATTAGAAAGTGTCGGGAAGAAAGATGTTTTTCATTAAATAAAACAAGTACTTATTTCGAAAAAAATTGCATGCAAAACACAAAACCTTGCTGTTTGGAGCAACGATGGTGCAACTCCCCATGCTGATCTCATAGAGACCTTACAAACACAAAATCGAAGCAATCATTTCAGTCATCAACCTCACACGAATCAATCGGCATTGATAGATTCTACAAAAACAAAAGGATGTTGCTAAGGCTACCCCCTTATGTCATCTCCCTCTCTCATACCCCATACCCCCTACGTAATCTATCTCTCTCACATTTTTTTTTATTTTTAATTAATAGTTACACTTTTGGTCCTTAAACTCTTTTGATTGATTTACTTTATACCTTTTACTTTTTTAATTTTCATTTTACACCATCATCATATTAACATATATAATCGTATATTAACTAAAATATGTTTAAAAAAATACTTTTAATTTTAACAAATTACACCATTATAATCGTCTCTTCGATACCTTCGAAATGAACCAAATATTGAATATTTTTTAATTTAATTATTTTATTATATATTAAGATATGTCAAAAAATACGTTTAAAAATACGTTTTGGTATGGAGTATATTGCAATTGCATTTTTCACTCGACATGGTTCAACGTTATTTGCATTGCAATTTCATTTTTCACTCGACAGGGTTCCAAGTCATTTTGCAAAACATGTGTTTGTTAGGGGTGTTCAAAAAAACCGGAAAATCGAGAAAATGAGTCGAACCGTTTAATATGAAACCGAAAAATCTGATAACCAAAAAAACCGATAAAAAAATCCGCTTCGGTTCGGTGCGGTTCGGTTCAACCAGTGACGGACGTGCGCAGGGACTTTTTCGACATGCCTTCATTTTTTTTTACCAACATTCAATATCGTCCGATGTGTTATTAGCCTAATTCCGCCGTTTTGAAGGACTTTTAAAGTTTTTCGAGGGATTTTAAGTTTTTTTATTGATTTCGAGAGATTTTTTCGGTATTTTTAGTTGATTTCAAGAGACATTTTCAGGTTTTTTGGTTGATTTAAAAGTTTTTTTTTTGGTTTTTTGGTTGATTACGAGGTACGGTTGCACTTCTAAAATGATACGGTTGCACCTTCTAAAACGATACGGTTGCACCTTTCACAAAGCTTAATTTTTTACCTTGCGAGGGAGAAACAATACGGTGGCACGTGCCATCGTGGGCACCCCTAAAATAATACGGTTGCACCTTCTAGCGAGGGAGAAAAAATACGGTGGCACGTGCCATCGTGGGCACCCCTAAAATAATACGGTTGCACCTTCTAAAATAATACGGTTGCACCTTCTAAAACGATACGGTTGCATCTTTCACAAACCTTAATATTTTACCTTGCGAGGGAGAAACAATACGGTGGCTCGTGCCATCGTGGGCACCCCTAAAATAATACGGTTGCACCTTCTAAAACGATACGGTTGCACCTTCTAAAACGATACGGTTGCACCTTTCACAAACCTTAATTTTTTTACCTTGCGAGGGAGAAACAATACGGTGGCACGTTTAACCATATTCATCATATATTTTCTAAAATACGTTTACAAAACACTCGTGACTATGTTGATTTAAAAAATTTCAATATTAGGCTCATTTCGAAGGTATTGACGAGACGATTATAATGGTGTAACTTGTTAAAATTAAAAATTACTTTTTTAACGTATATTAGTTAATATATGCATATATGTGTTAATGTAATAAAAATGTAAAATGTAAAATATAAAATCAAAAGGTATAAAGTAAATCAATCAAAAGAGTTCAGGGACTAAAATTGTAACTATAAATTAAAAAAAAAGCAAACAAGTACAGTTGTGAGGGGGGAAAGGGGGTATGGTTTAAGAAATTTTTTGCAGGGGGGTCGATTTAGAATTTCCCAAACAAAAATCTCATTGATTCACGTCGCAAACAAACTATACAGCTTTTCCATACACACAAAACCACAACGTAAATGTATCTCTTCTACAGAGGTTGGGGGATTTATCGAAATTGTTTCTAGGGTTTCAGAATCAGTAAATTCCAATGGCATTGTTGCGGAAATTGTTGTATAAGAAGCCGCCCGATGGACTTCTCGGGATCTTTGAAAGAATATACGGTAATTATTTAATACCTTTTCTCCATAAATGGAGTAATTAGTTTGATATGTATATGTGTAATATCATCATCCCTTTTTTATAAAGTTTTATCCTTTCATCATCACTTCACTTCTATCTAGGTTTTAGATGCTACTGTTAATTTGGGGATATGATGTTTTGGATAGTTGAATGTTGCCACAAATAGTTGTATCAATATTGATTTATCGTTAAACTTTACTTTTCAATGTAGTGTCTGGTCATGAACTTGTATTATTATGTTGAAGTGTGATAATTGGATGTTTCGAAGCTCTAGTGAAGACACTGAAAGAAATACTGCAGATAATTGCTTATTGGTCTCTAGACACATTAGAAACGAAAATTGAAAACATTAAGGCATGATTGTGTCGGGGAACAATCTCTAAATCATATGTTGTTCTATTATTTGAATACTTTCTTGTGGTTTTTCTGTGTTTTTCTGAACCAAGTGTGGTTATAATATCGTCTCTGTTAAAAATATATGTTGTTTCCCTTTCAATGTAATCCCAAAAAAATGAATTTTCAGCCAATCTACATAGGGTATTTGGTTTGGGCGGACAAGTAATTAAGTGATCTTGTTATCCATCCATCGCCCCATGCAGCTTTGTGATGGTACAATGTAATTGACTAGGAGGATGTGACATTGCCTATTTACGAGGGTTCATATTTTGTAATTTATATTCTCATGGTATATGCCATACTTCTGTATGTTCTTTCCCTTGTGGGAATGTAGATTAGATGCTAGCATATGGTGCAACTCCATGTTTTTAGTATGCGTCCAATTTCTTTGTAAGTGTGGATATATTCGAGATTAGAACTTGTTTGAGTTTGATATTTGATGATGCGCCCTTTTGGTGTATAGTCTTTGATTGTTGTTTCAGCACTGAAGCTTGGGAACAAGAAGATTATAAAGTTTATGTGGGCAACATAATAAGTCAATTTAAGGAAAATTTTCCTGAATCATCAATCATGATTTTTAATTTTCGGGAAGGAGATACAGCGAGCAGAAGTTTGGGGGTTTTATCAACATGTAACATGACCAGACACTACATTGAAAAGTAAAGTTTAACGATAAATCAATATTGATACAACTATTTGTGGCAGCATTCAACTATCCAAAACATCATATCCCCAAATTAACAGTAGCATCTAAAACCTAGATAGAAGTGAAGTGATGATGAAAGGATAAAACTTTATAAAAAAGGGATGATGATATTACACATATACATATCAAACTAATTACTCCATTTATGGAGAAAAGGTATTAAATAATTACCGTATATTCTTTCAAAGATCCCGAGAAGTCGATCTTGCGGCTTCTTATACAACAATTTCCGCAACATTGCCATTGGAATTTACTGATTCTGAAACCCTAGAAACAATTTCGATAAATCCCCCAACCTCTGTAGAAGAGATACATTTACGTTGTGGTTTTGTGTGTATGGAAAAGCTGTATAGTTTGTTTGCGACGTGAATCAATGAGGTTTTTGTTTGGGAAATTCTAAATCGACCCCGTGCAAAAAATTTCTGAAACCATACCCCCTTTCCCCCTCACAACTGTAATTGTTTGCTTCTTTTTTTTAATTTATAGTTACAATTTTAGTCCCTGAACTCTTTTGATTGATTACTTTATACCTTTTGATTTTATATTTTACATTTTACATTTTTATTACATTAACACATATAAGCATATATTAACTAAAATACTATAAAAAGGTAATTTTTAATTTTAACAAGTTACACCATTATAATCGTCTCGTCAATACCTTCGAAATGAGCCCAATATTGAAACTTTTTAAATCAACATAGTCACGAGTATTTTTTTAAACGTATTTTAGATAATATATGATGAATATGGTTAAACGTGCCACCGTATTGTTTCTCCCTCGCAAGGTAAAAAAATTAAGGTTTGTGAAAGGTGCAACCGTGTCATTTTAAAAGGTGCAACCGTATTATTTTAGGGGTGCCCACGATGGCACGTGCCACCGTATTGTTTCTCCCTCGCAAGGTAAAAAATTAAGGTTTGTGAAAGGTGCAACCGTATCGTTTTAGAAGGTGCAACCGTATTATTTTAGAAGGTGCAACCGTATTATTTTAGAGGTGCCCACGATGGCACGTGCCACCGTATTGTTTCTCCCTCGCAATGTAAAAAATTAAGGTTTGTGAAAGGTGCAACCGTATCGTTTTAGAAGGTGCGACCGTATTATTTTAGAAGGTGCAACCGTATTATTTTAGAAGTGCAACGTACCTCGTAATCAACCAAAAAACCAAAAAAAAACTTTTAAATCAACCAAAAAACCTGAAAATGTCTCTTGAAATCAACTAAAAATACCGAAAAAATCTCTCGAAATCAATAAAAAAACTTAAAATCCCTCGAAAAACTTTAAAAGTTCTTCAAAACGGCGGAATTAGGCTAATAACACATCGGACGATATTGAATGTTGGTAAAAAAAATGAAGGCATGTCGAAAAAGTCCGTGCGTCCGTCCCTGGTTGAACCGAACCGCACCAAACCGAACCGGATTTTTTATCGGATTTTTTGGTTATCGGATTTTTCGGTTTCAGATTAAACGGTTCGGCTCGTTTTCTCGATTTTCCGGTTTTTTTTAACACCCCTAACAAACACATGATTTGCAAAATGACTTGGAACCTGTCGAGGGAAAAATGAAATTGCAATGCAAATAACGTTGAACCATGTCGAGTGAAAAATGCAATTGCAATATACTCCATACCAAAACGTATTTTTAAACGTATTTTTTGACATATTTTAATATATAATAAAATAATTAAATTAAAAAATATTCAATATTGGGTTCATTTCGAAGGTATCGAAGAGACGATTATAATGGTGTAATTTGTTAAAATTAAAAGTATTTTTTTAAACATATTTTAGTTAATATACGATTATATGTGTTAATATGATGATGGTGTAAAATGAAAATTAAAAATGTAAAAGGTATAAAGTAAATCAATCAAAAGAGTTTAAGGACCAAAAGTGTAACTATTAATTAAAAATAAAAAAAAAAGATGTGTGAGATAGATTAACGTATGGGGTATGAGAGAGGGAGATGACATAAGGGGTAGTCTTAGCAACACCCAAAAAAAAAGCAAACAAGTACAGTTGTGACGGGGAAAGGGGGTATGGTTTCAGAAATTTTTTGCAGGGGGGTCGATTTAGAATTTCCCAAACAAAAACCTCATTGATTCACGTCGCAAACAAACTATACAGTTTTTCCATACACACAAAACCACAACGTAAATGTATCTCTTCTACAGAGGTTGGGGGATTTATCGAAATTGTTTCTAGGGTTTCAGAATCAGTAAATTCCAATGGCATTGTTGCGGAAATTGTTGTATAAGAAGCCGCCCGATGGACTTCTCGGGATCTTTGAAAGAATATACGGTAATTATTTAATACATTTTCTCCATAAATGGAGTAATTAGTTTGATATGTATATGTGTAATATCATCACCCCTTTTTTATAAACCTTTCTCCTTTCATCATCACTTCACTTCTATCTAGGTTTTAGATGCTACTGTTAATTTGGGGATATGATGTTTTGGATAGTTGAATGCTGCCACAAATAGTTGTATCAATATTGATTTATCGTTAAACTTTACTTTTCAATGTAGTGTCTGGTCATGAACTTGTATTATTATGTTGAAGTGTGATAATTGGATGTTTCGAAGCTCTAGTGAAGACACTGAAAGAAATACTGCAGATAATTGCTTATTGGTCTCTGGACACATTAGAAACGAAAACTGAAAACATTAAGGCATGATTGTGTCGGGGAACCATCTCTAAATCATATGCTGTTCTATTATTTGAATACTTTCTAGTGGTTTTTCTGTGTTTTTCTGAACCAAGTGTGGTTATAATATCGTCTCTGTTAAAAATATATGTTGTTTCCCTTTCAATGTAATCCCAAAAAAATGAATTTTCAGCCAATCTACATAGGGTATTTGGTTTGGGCGGACAAGTAATTAAGTGATCTTGTTATCCATCCAGCGCCCCATGCAGCTTTGTGATGCAGCTTTGTGATGGTACAATGTAATGGACTAGGAGGATGTGACATTGCCTATTTACCAGGGTTCATATTTTGTAATTTATATTCTCATGGTATATGCCATACTTCTGTATGTTCTTTCCCTTGTGGGAATGTAGATTAGATGCTAGCATCTGATGCAGCTCCATGTTTTTAGTATGCGTCCAATTTATTTGTAAGTGTGGATATATTCGAGATTAGAACTTGTTTGAGTTTGATATTTGATGATGCGCCCTTTTGGTGTATAGTCTTTGATTGTTGTTTCAGCACTGAAGCTTGGGAACAAGAAGATTATAAAGTTTATGTGGGCAACATAATAAGTCAGTTTAAGGAAAATTTCCCTGAATCATCAATCATGATTTTTAATTTTCGGGAAGGAGATACAGCGAGCAGGATTGCCTCAGTTTTGTCGAAATATGATATTACTATAATGGACTATCCTCGACACTATGAAGGTTGCCCATTGCTCTCATTGGAGGTGATCCACCATTTTCTAAAATCGAGCGAAAGCTGGCTCTCACTTGGACAACAAAATGTTCTTATAATGCATTCGGAGGTTGGTGGTTGGCCGGTTTTGGCTTTCATGATGGCTGCTCTCTTGCTTTACAGAAAACATTGCACTGGTGAATTCAAGACCCTGGACATGGTTCATAAGCAGGCTCCTCGTGATATGTTACCCATAATGTCATCTCTGAATCCTGTACCTTCTCAGTTGAGGTACTTGCAGTATGTGTCAAGGAGGACTGCTGAGACAGAATGGCCTCCAGCGGATAGGGCACTCACTTTGGATTGCGTAATAATCAGAATGATTCCTGATTTTGATGGAAAAGGGGGTTGCTGCCCTATATTCAGGATTTACGGACGGGATCCTTTGTTACATGTTGATAAAACCCCCAAACTTCTGTTCTCAACCCCAAGGAGGAGTAAGAATGTCCGATACTACAATCAAGTAAGTTGTCCTATCTTCATTATAGCATGCAGTGGTCAACATAAATTATCTTATTGCCAGCTCTAAGAAGTGGAAGTGATTTCTTTGTCTTCATGCCCTTGTTATGTTTCCAGAGCTATATTCTAAAAGATCATCGGTGACACTAATAAGATTCATCTGTGTTTGCTTCTTACATCTTCATCGTGTTTGTAGTTGTCATCTTGATTCAGTCTAATGTTGTTGCACTAGACATTCTCAATCCTCCAAGTTTAGCATACTTTGATGATTTATTTAATGGCACACCTTTTAATACAAAGGTTTGCAAACCAAACTTGCCTCAGATTCGTGCATCATGTAATGTGGATAAAACATATACAGTATTGCAAGGGCTACTCCTTTGTGAGGTTTGGTCCCCTGCAAACGGCCTAAGTGTACAACTTTGATTTTGCAAACGGTGATGCTCTTTGTGCTTTGGTTGTTGCACCCTAGGGTATGGCGATAACTTTTAAATTGTTATGGTAAATGTTTAAGAATGTGCTATTCTTATATATATAAAAAACTGAAGAACTTTGATTGAGGAACAAATAGACTTGATAAACATTTCTCAGTAGTTTGATATATTATGTGCAAGTAGACGGACCAGTATCAAAATGACCATTTTTTATGCATCTTAACAACCCTTTACTGACCTGACAAATACACGAGCATAGTCTTCATCTTCCGAGCATCAAGGCTGTTATTATACATCAAATGGACTCTTTGTTCATAGTGAAGAGTATTACTTAGATCTATTCTAAACAAAATAAGGGGAAGAATTTGCATGTTGAAGCTGCAGAATATTTTTTGACTTATGATATGTTCACCTGAATCTGCTACATGTATCTTGTCAGTTTTTTTTTTTCTTTTAATAGTTCAGCAAGAACGGACATTTTCTTCTACACGTTCACATGCATGTTATATTCCCACCTTTGGTATGTTCATCAATTTCGACCTAATACATTGCAGGCAGAAAGTGAACTGGTTAAAATTGATATTAATTGTCATATTCAAGGTGACATTGTGCTGGAGTGTATTAGCTTACATGATGACACAGGGCCTGAAAAGATGATGTATCGTGCCATGTTCAACACAGCATTTATCAAATCAAATATGCTGATGCTTAATCGTGATGAAATTGACTTATATTGGGATGCTAAGGATCAATTTCCTAAGGACTTCAGAGCTGAGGTATTTTTCTTGACGTACCGACGTAGTTGTTAACTTGTTTTTATAGCATACCTCCCAACATAAGCTTTCATATTCGTTTTCATGCATACTTACGTACTATATATTTATATCTAAGTGATTTTTATCGGATGAAGCTTCTTTTCTCCGAAATGGACGCCGCAGCTTCTATGGTTCCTGTAGATTTGTCTTGTTTTGAGGAGGAGGGGCTCCCAATGGAAGCATTTGCTAAAGTTCAAGAAATGTTTAGCAGTGTGGATTGGCTTGTTCCTAAAAGTGATGCTGCTTTGAATAGGCTCCAGCAGATGGCTTTGTCAGATATCGTCCATGAAATGTTGGAGACTAGTTTACATCAAACAACTGAAGCTAGCAATTTACTTCAAACGCTTCCAAAAAGGAATGAGGATAAATCATCAGAAAACAAGTTAAAGAGATCTGGCACAGAAGCTGCTATGCACAAGGCAGAGGGCCAAACTGTTGGACCTAGAAGTGTTTCACTTCCCAGACAATTACCATCGTCAACACGATCACCTGCTCAATTACAAGCATCCTTTCATGGTACAAAATCTTTCTCCATGCCACCTCATATAATTTTCACATGTCCACATCCTTCTGTTTCTGAAAAGCTCCTGCGTGAAAGTGCAACATCTTCATCGGCTCCTCCTATCCCACCTTCCGGTCAACAAACTACAGGTGGTAACATTGCGCCTCCTCCACCCCCACCTCCTCCAGCGAAGAAGACAAGTGATGTACCTGGACCTCCTCAACCCCCTCCGCCTCCCGGTACTGGGAGTGGACCTCCTGCCCCACCAGCACCACCAGCACCTCCATCAGCACCACCTCCCCCACCTCCTAAATCGCGTGCCACACCTCCACCCCCTCCTCCAGCCGCAGCTGCTAATGGAAATGTGAAAGGAGGTGCTGCTCCACCTCCACCACCATCTCTTTCAAAAGGACCCAATGTGTCTGCTCCATCTCCCCCGCCTCCTGCATCTAAGGGGCGTACACTATCAAGGACAACTGCTGTGAAGAGTCAACCAGCAAAGAAGTTGAAGCCTTTGCATTGGTTAAAGTTAAATAAAGCAGCACAAGGAAGCTTGTGGGCTGAAGCCCAAAAATCTGGTGAAGCTGCAAGGTGGTTCTTTTTTTCTTGAAGGAGGATGACATCTCATACTAAGTTTTGCTTTTTTAATGTTCTCCATTTTCTTATGGTTCATGTGCATTAGGGCGCCGGAGATTGATATGTCGGAACTTGAACATCTCTTCTCAGCAGCAAACCCAAATTCCGACAAGGCCAAAGCAAAATCCAAAGCAACGAATAAACCCGAAAAAGTACAGCTGGTAAAATAATTTTCCTTCTCACTTTCATGCACTGAACATTTTTAAGAACCTTCTAGCTATGCTCACGGTTGAGGTTGGTAATTACTTGGGTTATTGTTTATTTGTTTGCTCTCAAGATTTCCACATTTACCTGTAATATCATTAAAGTCCAATGATGATAATGTTATTCTGTCTAAAAGAATTTTTGTTCAAGGTGCGATAAAGTGGCAAACGGAATGAGTTCAAAACATCTTTGAATGCAACATTGATTGATGTTTCACACTTATTGCAGATTGAGCATAGGCGGGCATATAACTGTGAGATCATGCTTTCAAAGGTGAAGACACCATTGCCTGAACTGATGGTAAGCTCAAAATATTTTTCATCTCATTTAGGATTACTATTAAATACAAGAATATGCTGATCAACATGAAAAAGGTGATTAGATTTCTATTATACTTTTATGTGTTTTCCAAGTTACCCGTACTCTTCTTCTCAATACTTACCAAACACAAACCTATTTAGCCCGTCTCTTTTATGTTATTTTCTATGTAGAATTCATCAAAAAGATAAAAGAAAAACTAAACACATGATAAATATCGTTAGACAAAAAATACATACAAAAACACAGGAGATTCTCATAAGTTGATGAAGTAGTTCATTCTTTATGTTCACAATCTCTCTTAAGCATGAAAAATACTAACTTTTATGAAGTAGAGCCAAGGAAATCCAATTAACCGAATATTTGAGAGCCAAAAAATTATGTTAGTGTGTTCAGTTAGTAGTATAAACCTTATCACTTTGTTGAAGGGGAAGGGGAATGGGAAGGGGAAGGAGGGAGAGGGGGGGGGGGGTCGGAAGAGAAAATTGTTGGTTGGCATCCAAATTGATAACACTCTTGATTTTGTGCAGCAGTGATCTTAACATACCATTATTCTGCATTCATGTGAGATGGGTTGAGTATGTGAACCACTAATGTATGTTGGAGGGAGTGAACCATTTTACCAGGTATCCTAGTAATTCGGGAGGGAAGGAACTACCACCAATTGCTTTAGTAGGTGTAGGTTTGGCCAGAAGCAAACAAACCATTATGTTTTTAATTAGCTCTACTCGAGGAAATCTTTGGTACTTTCTTTTACCCAGTGCCTTAATAATTTTCGAGTAAGCTAGCCACTAAATTCAGTATATGTTCTTTTTAATAGTCAAGAACCATATAGTTTTCCCCTGTAAATATATTATTACTCATATGGATAATCCTTCAAGAGCTGAAACATTCCTTTTTGCATCATCCACTATATGCTGTATATCATCTTGTTCAGGTCAAACCTATTGAAATATTCTCGGGGTTTTAGTAACTTTCTCTTGAAGTTCTAGGAAAGACCATTGAATATCTATTATCAAAGCTTTTTCATGTAAAAATGTATTTCTATATTAGATGTAGAATTTATTTCCATTATGACATACTCCGAATATGTGCTCATTTCATCTTGCAGTTCTTAAGCGTATGTTTAATTCCTAATTTAGGTTGTCTAATAAAAACTTTTAATGCTTTAGTTGTGAAACTTAACAGGATTATGTCCTGGCTTTGGATGATTCAGCAATGGATGTTGATCAGGTGGATAACCTTATAAAGTTCTGTCCTACCAAGGAGGAGATGGAGCTGATTAAGGTGTAATGTTAGTTGCGCCATTTATCAGGGTCAATGACAGAAAAAACCCTAAAGTTTGGTAGTAGCGGTGGCAGTTAAAAGCTTTATTTGCTGAAAACTGAATTTTGACATTTGATTCTGTTGCAAAGTCACACGAATCAACTGCCAAAGAACCCCCTAAAAGTCTAAAAGAAGTAGTCAAGTGCATCGCACATCTCTCCTTTTTACGATGTTTTCAGCACTTCAAGTTCTTAAAGTTGTTTTCAGATTAAGAATAATTCATGTTAAATGTCTATAATTACATAGATGAGGAAGTATGAACGGTCATGTGTAGTCCACATGCTTAATTTTGCGAGTTTCTCATTGATGCATGTCAAGTTACAAGGTTTAATTTGCAGCAATGAGAAGTTAAATTTAAATTACAACTGTCCAGACCTCGGGATCTTTTCTGCCATTAACCATTTAACCAGTTTAGTATTGACTATTAAGGTTACATGTTGTCAAAATCAAGCTAGTTTGTGTCTCTTGTTCTATATTTGTTTCGAGATTTGTGGTCCATTGACTTATGTATCCACACCTTTTGTTCGTAGTATAACTAGCATATTTTTTATGCTTAGGGGTATAAAGGAGAGGTGGATAAATTGGGCAAATGTGAACAGGTATGTAGTACCCACTCAGGCCTTATATCATCAGTATGTTGATGAAGTTGGGGACCACCAATTTGAAAATATGTTCACGATTCAACTCAATCATATGGATTTATTTCTGATTTCTCCTAACAGTTCTTCTTGGAGCTAATGAGAGTTCCACGTTCAGAAGCTAAGCTCAGAGTTTTCTCTTATAAGTTACAGTTTAGTACACAGGTCGGAAGATATTATTACATGCATTTCCTGCTTCTTATAAGTACTGGATTTTAACTTGGTGTTCTTTTTGCAATTTAGGTTTCAGATCTTAGGACGAGCCTAAATGATGTATATTTGTCAGTAGAACAGGCAAGTTATCTGTTACTTTAATCTTGCAATTAGTCACTGACAATTTAATTGGATGAAATTTTACTTTTTTCATGTATGTTGATGGTGCTTATATCAGATCAGGAGTTCTGTGAAGTTGAGGAGGGTCATGCAGACAATTCTCTCTCTTGGCAATGCTTTGAACCAGGGAACTGCAAGAGGTGAGTTATTAGCCGACTTTTTAAGTATGTTGGCCTCCTAACAATTATGTGCAGAACCAGTTATCTTCAGTTGTTCTTAGCTCAATAATTCAATGGTCTTAGCTCAATAATTCAATGGTCGCATTACGTTAGACGTGCTTGTGATCCCTTACAGTTGCGAAGTAGCTGTTCTTCCCATCTTTTCTATTTATTGTACTTAATCTAATAATTTCACAGGTTTATGGTTTTTCTTCTGTTTCTCGAATACCGTTCGCCAAATGAGTTGAAGAGAACTCTCTTTTATTTTAGCTCATATCACCTGATTATAAGAGCAGCCCAATACCAAAGATTGCTATCCAGCTTGGCAACATTAACTTCAAAACCAGTACACTTAACTCTATGCATGCATTTGAACTGTGTGTAGTTTTGTCTTAACAATGCTGTTAAGTTTGATCTCGATATAGTTAATCAATTAGCTTCATAAACAATTCACACTTAGATTAGCAACTGGAGTTGGTAATGATTATGAGAATGTCTTTGCTTGTAGCAAGTGTATTTAGTCACTCAAATTAATGTAGATGTCGTAACTTTTGACTAGATCTCAGGGACAAGGTTTACGTGATTTACTGTTATTATATATCGAGTTTCTCTTTTCTCAAGCCGGGGTCTATTTGGAAACTGCCTCTAGACCCATCAGCTCATCTGTTGCGTCTCCATCGTGTGGGACCTGGCAACTGTGACCATGGCAACATGCCAAAGTCGAATACATGACTCTTGGTGGGTTTGGTGTCACCCTTTTAAACACTGACACTCCACCTTGATACCAAATCCACAAACGTATCAACCAAGTTAAGATCATGAAGATGAGATAGGTAACACTACGACTCACATCCTAACGAGTCGGCATGGCCATCACCCGTCAACATGCAAATCCAAAAGAATATGCCATACCTCGAACCCAACCAAGACCAATTCTCAACTCAACCAAATACAATGCTCCACAACAATCCACCCCCACCATTTTGTGGCACTAATACTTGAGCAACTGGATGAGCTTCGAGCAATGCTCGAACTTTGCGGGAGTCGATGAGCTTGAACTTTGAGAGTAATATTACTTTATCTTCATGCATAGCTACAAGAAGAGATTATCTTACGTGTATGTGCTTTGTCCTTGAGTTGAAGGTCAAATTCTTAGCAAGGTGAATTGCACTCTCGCTGTCGCAGTCACTACCACCGTATCTTGGACAAAATCCTGATCACTCTTCAAGTATAGAGCCTCCTTTGCCGCCTTTACTGCAGTAATGAGCTTTGTCTCCATAGTAGACAATGTTACTAACTCTGCAACCTCGCCCACCAACTGACAGTTGTTCCACAAATTTGAACACGTACCCCGAGATTGATTTACACTTGTTCTGTCCCCTGCATAATCTGAGGCACAGTAACCGATTAAATTGCCCTCACTCTGATTTTCTAGAATATTAGGCCTTGTGTGAAGTTCTCTTCAGATACCCAAAATTGTCTTTATGGCTTCTCAATGCGCTATACTAGGGTTTAACATGTGCTTTCTATCGATGCCAACTGCTTGAGTTAAATTTGGGCTTGCGCAGACCATGACATACATCAAACTGCCCACAACACTAGCGTATGGTATCTTGCTCACATCTAACTGTTGCAGCTCCAAACCGTTCAATGCAACGATCGACAACAAGATCCGAATGGACGTGTGTCGCACAACGGGGGACAAATATATTATCATACTCAATCCCATTTCTCTATGAAGACCCTTTGGCAACAAGTCTGGCCTTATACGTTTCATCATCATTGACTTATGAATACCATTTGCAACCTATCGAGCGGTTCTCGATGGTGGCACCAACATCCAAGTCTCATTCTTGGCCAAATAATGCATCTCTTCTTGTATGACATTCTTCCACAAGGAGCTATCATGTACTCATAGCCTCCTTAAAATCAATGGGTTCTTTATGAACAACATTCAATGCGTAATCAAGTTGTTCATCGAAGCTCAAGTTTGCATAATCCCATTCTCTGAGTCTATTAGACATGCGCTGAGTGCGTTGGTCCGCACTAACCGACTCTACACCACTGTTCATATTTACCGGAGCTCCACCTTGATTGGAGAATAGTATATGACACTGAACTATATTCAATCACGGTTTTTGGTTGTGGTTGTCTGATGGGGACTGAAGATATCAGAGGAGTCACATACTTATATTCAATGTGCTCTGAAGCCTCTGGATTGTAGCCTTCACCATTGGGACCATTGTGCCGTAAAGAAGTGTAACACGTAACATGAGGGAATAATCTTCTTTGTCTCTAGCACCCAAATTTTGTAGCCTTTGGCTCCTTTTGGATAACCTGGCAAAATTCCACGGATTGCACGCAGATCTAGTTTGGCTTTTCTCGTCTGATGCGTGAACATGGGAGAACCTAATATTTGAAGTATGTTAAACTGACTCTCCTGTTACCCCTCTATTCAGGAATTTTCCCATCAATGACGATCACGAGATTCTGTTTATGATGGGTAGGCAGATGAGAAGGGACTGGACTGACCTGGACACAATTGGACTCGACAGGACTGTATGGGCATGAGTGAGGTAGGCGGGTGAAAGAACTGTGGAATGTTTTACGGTATTACTTTGACATAGGTAGTTTACTAATTACCAATTTTGACCCATATCCCTAATTTTTGTCCCACTCGGTCGGTCCTATGTTGTCTAGTCTATTGTCGTGTCAAACGTGGGACAAGTTCTTTTTGTTGTCCCGTCTTGTTTCACGCACCAAAAGCACCTAATGTGAGCACTAGTGGCCAATGTCTCTGCTTAGATCCCCTTTTCTCGCTTTCTCCAACAACATTTTGTTCATATTCTACAAAACACCATTTGATTTAAGGTCTCGAAGTGCGGTGAAATGTCACTGCTGAATACCTTTTGATGAGCAATAATTGAGGAACTCAGTATCTTTGTATTCACCGCCATTACCGATATGAGCACCTTTAGTTTCTGTCCTATTTAACGCTCCATGAGAGCTAACCAAATCTTGAATTTTTCGAAGGACTTAGAATTGTGTTTCATGATGTATACCCACACACCTTAATCATCTATGGAGGAAATAAAAAAATGGCACCATCGAGAGATGAGATGGAAGTCTACCCCCAAACATCTGTTTACACGTAATCAAGTACTCCCTTGGATATATGCTTTCTAGCACCAAAGGATACCCGAGTCTGCTTGCCCTACACACAATTAGATTCAAGGTCATTAAGCTTTGTACATGTGAGCTCTTCCTCTGGTTGAAAATCTAGGAAGTTAATTGCGTGCTATAGCGGTGCTATTGTGGTTAGCAGTGGTATACTGAGTAGTAGTGTGTAAATCGCGGTGCATTATAGCGTTACCGCAAATAGCGGCCGTAATTACCTCTAAGGACTACATGTTGGACCCCAAATAGCGGCCGAGATTACCGAATTTTCTTTTGGGCGTAGTTTTGAATTTTTTTAGTTACATTTGAACGGGTTCCATTTTGGGTGGGTTTATGTTTTTTGTGGGTTATTTAGACACTAAGTTGCCCTATCAACAAGTAACAATTATATCAACAAAAGCAACGGTTAGGTCAAACTTTGGTCATCCATTCCAAAGTCCAAACAGGTTCTATTTTGGGTGGGCTTCTGTTTTGTATGGGTTATTTAGACTCTTAGTTGGCCTATCAACAAAGTAAAACTTATATCGACAAAAGCAATGATAGGTCAAACTTTGGTCATCGATTCCAAAGTCCAAATTGGTTCTTCTTGATTCCATGATTCCACGGTTGGCAAAACGATTCAAGATTCCACGATTCCTACTCATCAGAGTTGATTCCTGTTCGGTTCCTCCTCACATATTCGATTGTGCATCTTCGATTCCTTCTATTGCTTATCTTGATATGTATTAGGCATACAATATATAAGGTTATATATATACCTATATATATTCGTATTTATTTTTTGAACCTAATTTTTTTACCGCTTTACCAACGCGATAACCGCGATCTCAAATCACGGTCTCGATCGTGTTTTTCGTAATCGACCCCATTAACTGCTTAGCTATAAATTCTTCTCTGAAGTATATGACCGAGGCGTAGATGCCATAAATGAGCAACTACCAACTTCTTCGAGCTATTTGCTTCCACACAAGCTTTCCTCATCATTGTTTGCCCCTTCACGATGTACAAGTTATTTGCTGTTAACTTCCCCTTCAGATCAATGATCACCATGGTGATTCTCACTCCATTTCAACATGGAGTTAAGATCACCATGGTGATTCTCACTCCATCATCAACAAATGTGGTCTTGCAACCATGATTTTCAAATTGACCTACCGAGAGAAATGATGTTGAAATAGTGTGAACATACCCCACGCCTGTAATCGTGAAATCGTTCCGTTGAACATCTTCATCCGGATTGATCCAACATCCATCGCCTTGCATGCCAAATTATCTCCCATCAAGATGTTGCTCCCTTCCCTAGCCTCAAAGGTCGAACATGAGCCTCCATCCGGTGTCATATGGAACGACGTGCCCGATTCCAACACCTACTAGCGATCAAATTAATGTAAACTCTTATTTGCACACAAGATGTTAATCGCAAGCCATGAAGCACCGTCACCATCCTCCTTTTTGATCCTAGGACAATCTTTGACCCAAATGGTCCGATCGCTTGCAATAATTTCATTTCCCTCTCTTCTTTGACTTACACCTCACATATGGCTTTCTTGAAATAGAAGGCCCTCTAGGCTTTTCTCTTCTTTTCGCATCACCCACACCTCACTCACCGAATAGCCTTTGACTACTACCGGCACTCGTGCTCTCATTACCCAACACCTTAATATGCTTTCTGATATCTTCAATGAGAATAGATATCTTAACATCGTTCAATATAATGGTATCCCTCCCATAGATCATGTTAAAGATAGCAATAAGATCATTGCCATATGCTCTTCCTCCTGTTTCACTTCTGATGCTTTCATATTCATGATCAAATCATCAAAATATGTCATATGTTCTTGAACTGTTGTCCCCTTTTTCATGTTGATAGTGTAGAATATCTTCATCAAGATCAACCGGTTTGTGAGAGACTTCTTTGAGTAAAGTTCTTCAACATTTTCCTACATACCATGTAGGAAAATAACCACCACAATACGAACAATAAAATAACCACCACAAATGTGTGTCTAAAAGATGACAAGCAAAAAGAACAATAACCACCACAATACGATGCAAAGAAGAGCTACTGACGAAAACAATAACAACATGAGGATTTAGCGTGGTTCCACTATCTCCGAGGTAGTGTACATCCACAGAGGAGAGATGGTGGTTCACATATTATTACCTAAAGAGAATACAGTAAGTGATTATGAATTACAAGCTCCAAATGTTTCCATTTGATGAAATGTAACCCTAAGAACTCTCCCTTACTTTTTCTCTCAAGTATTAAATGTAGGAGGATAAAAGCATAAAGATTAAATGACCAAAGCCCTAGTTATTTAATACCTCTAATCCGTACACGACCTAGCTACGTACCGTAGGTCACCTGGCAAGGTCGCCCATGTCCTGAACTCCAGCCGCTCTTGCTGCTCAGGCACTACGGAAAGCATCAGGAGGTCTACGCAATGTGGCCATCTCACATCCCAGGTCCCATTCGACTTGGCCACCTCGCAAAATGGGTACTTTAGTTCATCCGTTGCTTCTCGATCCTGTGCGACCTGGTAGCCGTGACCATGGCAACATGCCAAGGTCGCATACACTCTTGGTGGGTTTGGTTTCACCCCTTTAAACCATGACACTGGACCACTAGCTTGGACTGCGACAATTGTGTTTTTGGACTAACTTGATTTTGGTTTTAGGTGCTGCTGTTGGGTTCAAATTGGATAGCCTCCTGAAGCTTAACGAAACACGTGCCAGGAACAACAAAATGACTCTGATGCATTATCTTTGTAAGGTAGATTTTTTTGTTTATTTATGTTTTTTTGCAATAAATATATGTCCCTTGCCATCTAGTTTATCACATAAAGTTGGTGTCATCTGTTGGTACGTGCGAGTGCACCGAGTGGTGTCATCTGATGGAAAATAACATATTAGAGATCTATATCCTCAAACCATGGGAACGACCTCTGTCCTTACTCTGGAGAACCCAAGGCCATGGCTAATTAACATGTATAAATGATGAGAGGTACTTTAGGTCATGTCAGTTCAGTTGGTGGTTGCTTCTCAACTCTTTATTTTGTTAAGAGGGAGAAATCGTTCTTTTACTTTAGTTCATGGTATCTCTACTGGATATCTTAGGTGCTTGCAGACAAACTACCGGAACTCCTAGATTTTTCCAAGGAACTTGGCAGTTTGGAACCTGCATCAAAGGTAATCTTGGTGGAATTCACATTTTTTCAATGAAAGTTACGTGAGTTTCATTTTTGTTGATTGCATTAATCATTTTATTCCAGATACAACTAAAAATCTTGGCAGAAGAAATGCAAGCTATCACCAAAGGACTGGAGAAAGTAGTCCATGAAAAGAAATTGTGTAAAAAAGATGGACATGTGTCTAAACGTTTCCGCAAGGTAAGCACATAAGGTTAACAAGAGTTGTAATCTAGTTATTATAGTAACTGATTATATTTTGATGAACACAGCTCACAGGCTTTGTGTTTCATCTAAGATGCAAAGTATTTAGGAGGAAGTTGTCTGATAGTTGCAATGATAAGGAAGATGATTGAATATGTATCATAATGTTATATCTCCTTTCATACTTTATACTGAAGCGTAACTGGCTTATTTTGGTTTTCCATGGTCAGTCGCTGAAAAAATTTCTTGCTTCCGCGGAAGGTGAAGTGAAGTCCCTGGCCTCACTGTACTCTGGGGTGGTATGTATAAAAAGTTCTTGTACATACAAAGGCTGTTATAACTTATCAACATTGTCGTAAAGCTGCACTGTTTTTATAGGGTAAAAGTGTGGATGCTTTGATTCTTTACTTTGGAGAAGATCCTGCTCGGTGCCCATATGAACAAGGTAATCATCCAAAAGACTGAAATGCTAATATCTACATTTCTATTGGCATCTTAATGTGCTTCCTTTCACCTCTAAGTTAGGTATGTTAATTATTATGGAATTGCACATTGAATCGAGGCTTAGACTTATGGAACCTCAGTGTCAACCTTTTAAGGTGTAGGTTGAAGTGCTTACACTATTCATTGCAGTTGTTGGAACTGCTATATATTAATCACACTTCTAAGCACCACTTGGATGCTGATTTTATGTTACAAAGCTTAAAAAGGAAAAAAAGAAAGGGGAAAGAGGGAGGGGTTGGATTCCAAGGCAAAAACTGGAAGGGCATTTAACATGAGCTATGATCATTACATGAGTTCCATTGTGACAGTCGGAAGCTGTGATGGAGGTATGTCCTTTGATGAGGTCAACAGAGGATTCCTGTCAATTTGTAGGCAGTCTGACATGCTCCAAGTCCCTGTGATATAGATTCTGGTTTCAAACACCCTTATTTGTCCCTAAACAAAACTCAACTAGCTTTACTACAAGTCTCCTCCACAGAGGAAGGTGCAGGATAGAAGGAGATGTATCCAACTACAATGGGTAATCTGACTGATGGACTGCTCTGGTATAGTCCTTGACACATCTATAAACCCAAAATATCCTTCTTACCCAGAAAATTGGGCATGAAAGAGTAAGAACATCAATTATGAATAGATACAAATGCGTTATCATCTGCCTTTTGATGCTTCACTAAAACTGCTGCTATAGATCATCAGGTCAAATTGTTGTGCAATGCATCTTTGTCTAGCACACAAGTGGTACCAATATTGATATCGTGCTTTAAAGTTCTTCGTCCATAATTCTATGCATGTTTCATATCACATGCAGAAAGCACAATTGACCAGAGTTCAAGTTGCATTGTCAAAATGGAAGAGCATTCAACTTGTTAGATATTGGGCTCAAAAGTAATGCTCCATTCCAAAATAACAGACTGCACATTCAACTTTTTGATGGTGAAACTTTTCTTTTCAAGTTCAAAATTAATCTGAAATTTCTTAAGCTTTGAGAAACAACCTGATGAAAACCAACCTGCATAAGCAGTTCTATATATGAGAAAACCTAGTTCAAAGATATCCAAATGTTCGGTAGGGGAGGGTTCAAGGGAAAATGGTCAAAAGGTTGAGAATGTGAGAATACGAAAAAAACAGATGAAAAAGTATATTAAAAAGGCACCATATTTATAGAAGTAGGATTCTAGGAGACATCCTTTTTTATCTGGAAACAAATAAATTGCTTCAACCTTCAAATGCTGAAACAGTTGCTAGTTGAGTCACTAGAGAGAAACATATACTTCTTTAGATACCCAAACATTTAGACGTTAATCTACTTACTAACCAGAGAAAAAGCATGCATTTCTTACTTTGTAACATAATACAGTGCAACGTATAAAGGACTTACTTTCCTGATATTATCTTCAGGTGATCACAGTCCATTTCCACTTCCTCTAAGAAATTCCATGTTATGATATTCTTTTCAGTTGTTTCAACTTTGCTTCTCTTTGTGAGAATGTTTAATCAAGCCCATGAAGAAAATTGCAAGCAAATAGAGGCGGAGAAGAAGAAGGCACAGAAGGAAGCTGAACAAGAAAGGAAGGAAGCTGAACATGAAAGGTTGAAACTACAGAAGGAAGCTGAAAAAGAAAAACGGGAAGCTGAAAAAGAAAAACGGGAAGCTGCAAAAGAAAAGAAGGAAGCTGCAAAAGGAAAGAAGGAAGCGGCAAAAGGAAAGAAGGAAGCTGACAAAGAAAAGAAGGAAGCTGATAAAGAAAAGTTAAAGCTACAGAAGCATTCCAATATGGAGTCAGAACTGATAAGAAGTTCTCCTATCAAAAGTGCCGAATAATTGTTATTTCTTTTTTCTCTTTCTTTCTGTTCAATGGAAATGGTGGAAATAGAAATGCGTTCTGGTTGCGCCACTGCACACTAGCGGGTGCATGTGTTCTAGCCTTCTTTGATACAAGTTGGTACTCTGATGTTGATGAAGAAGGAGTTCCCAGGATGAATGTCTGAAATGTAAAGTTGTATACTACCACAGTTTTTGCTGCAACTGACAGTGCTGAGCGTCATCAGACTCAAGGTTAGTCTCTTAAGCATATGCCATTTTTCAAATTCAAAACTGATACAGGTGTCTTGCATCATCGAAACCAACATTCATTATGTTCTAATGTAGGCCGGCCTTAGTCTTTCCTGCTTTTACTGAAAGTTTGGGGCCCGTTTGGTTTGTGGTATTTGGTGGAATTTGGAATTGGATTTCATTCCTATTCTGCCTTTGGTTCAAAGGAAAGTCCGGAATTGAAATCCCACAAACATGAGATTTGAATATCTCATGGGGATATTTTTGCGGGATTTCATAGGATTTGTTTGTAATAATGTTTTAAAATATGTTAAAAACATTTTATTGTAATAATTAATTAATAAAAAGGTAATTTGATTATTTTGTAATCTTTTATAATTTGTTTTTATAAATTATCTATAAAGAATGGAATTCCATTTCATTCCAAATCCTAGAAACCAAATCCTTCCACAAAGTCCAAATTCCTCAAAAACATTCCGTCAAACGAAACGCCCCCTTAGTTTTTTTCTGATTCTATTGCATGCCAAACATAGTTTATCTCATGTCCTTGTAGTTGTGTACAATGCTCTCTGCTCCCATGTTTGCTTCATATTATGTCCCTCTCACTGTACTTGTTACTTGATTGCACACACTCCTCTGCTACTTCTTGCATATAGTTTCTTGTTAGTTTTTGTTTTGCATGTTGTGGATCTTTACGGAAACAGCCTCTCTACCTCTTGGGGTAGTGGCAAGGTCTGCTTTCATCCTACCCTCCTTGGGCCCTACCTTGTATGGGATATATATTGGGATCGTTTGGAGTTCATTGTTCTACTGCAATCTTGGTTATCCAACTTTTCTCAAGAAGTTGAGATTTCATGTCAATTTGTTTCATGTATTCTGCAGCGAAGACAAATGGGCGCAAGTATTTTCCGCGGTTGGCAGCTTGTAAATATATAGGACTCTTAGTGTTGCAGCTAAAATGGTAAGATGACTCTCCCATTTTTGTAGTGAGAAATTGCTGCTAGATGCACTTGATAGAGTCATAACCCTTAGTTTACCCTCAAGTTGCAAGTTGTAGGAAGTTTTGTCACGTTTTTCGGTTGGTTTTGGTATATCTTATGCAACCGATTGATTCCATTATTTGTATGATTTTGTGAGATAGCATCTTAGGTCACCAATTTATGTAGAAAATAACCGATAAATCTATTAGATTTGTTAATCTTGTATGGAATATGATATTTTGGATATTAACTGAGCACGTTCTCCTTTTATGTATTCATTAAACACCAATAGGGTAAATTTGATGGTCGCGGTGATATAATGATTGACATAGTTATTAGTTTACGAGACGAAATCTGTGTGACGTCTGATCACCGCTTGAATTTGTTTTCTCCTTTGGGTAACCATGGGTATCCGGGCCAACTTGTGCTCACGGATTGAAATTTGAGTATTGACATTCGAGTTCTTTTATGTTGCATTTAGTTACAACCCACGTAAGGGATATATGGTATATTTCTCACAACACATGTATATACACTTGATAGATGTAGTTTTTGTTGCCTTCCACTTTCTCATGTGGATCTCTAATAATTCACCGGAAATACCTAATTTTGATATTTGAAATCATCGTAGTTAGGTTATTTTTTATATTTATTTTAATATCAATTGGGCAAGTTCATTTTGACCATGTGCCAATATGTATAATGTATGCATAAATTTATATGTTTTTTTTTCCCGGTTGTGGTCTACTGTTTAATGTTAAGTTGCATGTAGGATGCATCTTAGTTGAGTCAGAGTTTCTTCAACTCAAAAGACAATTTTCATTTAATCATCTTCTTTTTGTTTGTATGTATCAATCGAAAAATTAAATCTTGTATTTAGATTCTTGTTAGCATCTTCATTCAATTTAGAAAAATTAATTAGGTGAATTATATCCACGCCCCCTCTTGTAGGGGGTATGTGAGTGACACAGGGGGTATGAATAGCAATGCCCATTAATTAAAATCAAAGGGGTTTTAATCAATAATTAAACTAATAAAAAGGAGTCCTGTTTGAACTAAAGCACAAACTATTAACTATTATGACACTTATGGGGTGTTACTTCATGGATTTTGAAGGAATCTGGAAGAATTGGAATGAATAATTCCTTTGACCAAATTTCAATTCTTTTGTTTGGTTCACATATTGATCATGATGGAATCCTTTAAATTCCACAAATCAAAGAATTTATTATTCCTTGGTTAAAGTGAAAGAATTGAATTATATCCAATTTCTATCAACCAAACACGTGGTCAAATTCCATTCAAAGTCAAATTCCTTCAATTGATTCTAATTCCATCAAATTTCATTCTGCGAACCGAACGCCCCCTTAGTTCCCTTTTGGTTTGTGGGATTGGATTGGATTTGGAATTGAATTTCATTCCAGTCTCATGTTTGGTTTCAAGGATTTCATGGATTTGAAATCCCCGATTTTTGTTGAAATCCTACAAACATAGGATTTTGAAATCTCACGAGGTTGGTTGGTGTATCAAGGGATTTCATAGGATTTCTATGTAATAATGGTTTAAATTATGTTAAAAACAATTGTTTTGTATTAATCAATTAATAATAAGGTAATTTAATTATTTTTATAATCATTTATAAATTTTTTATAAATAACGGAATTCAATTTCATTCCAAATCCTATACACCAAAGACTTCAAATCCTTTCACAAAATCCAGATCTCTCAAAACCAATCTATCAAACCAAACGTCCCTTAGATTTGTGACATCTCATCTTGATTGGGAATCTAAATACGTAATTGGTCATTTTGTTGAAATATACAAATGAAAAAACTTTGGTGATCATCTTTTCCGAAAAGTTATAAAAGATTACAATTCGAAAAAAAAAATATTAGAGCCGTTTATTGATGTTATTAATGTATTTGAAGTCTTAGATTCAATGTAAAGTAATACATACATACTTTCTATCTAAAAACAATTAATCAAATATGTTATTACACAAAACAAAACTTGTAGTTTATGTTATAAAAATAATGAATGCAATCAAACAAATATGATCAATGCATTTAGAAAATGATTTTCGTTTTCATTTAAGTAACTTATTCAGTTATTAGAACTTAAAACGATTGATTACACAAATGAATGAAGACGATGAACGTAAATGAGGAATAAAAAAACAATGGGCATGAATAGAGAGAAGGATGAAGACGATGAACAACATGTACACAAACAACAATGTGAAAAAGACGATGGAGCGTGAGTCAAATTTTTGAAAAAACAGCAAAATATATTAAAAAAGAACAACGAATATTGTTAGATCGTTAAGGAGAAGGTTTTTAAATACTTGTTTTCAAAATGCTTATTTATTTGGAATTACAATAATGAATATCCATTGTTTGGGTAACTTATTTTTGCTTATAATTATCTATGAATCAACTAACCAGTAATCGCAATAAAGCTTACTACCGAGTGACAGAAGAAGAATTTCTTATACGCTTGTATATTACTTTTTCAAATAATTAAAATTCTGTTAAATGCTAAACACCATCAACTTTAAACACATCAAACATTATCATTTTATATTATTTTCATTAAGAGCATTTTCTTATTATAAAAGATAAGACTGTAAAGAAAATGATTTATACATTGAAAAAAACCCGTTTTGTTATAATATACCAATAAAGGGACAAAAGAATAACCGAAATAACTGATTATTTAATTTTGATTAGTTTATCATTTCATCATATTTTCATTTTGAAATGATTAATTAGAAGGAAAAAAGGGAAGCATATGTCGGTGGAGGGAGGATGGTAGGAAATCAAATAATATTTATTAGTATAAGAAAAACTGTTTTACATAAAATAAAATATAAAAATATTTATTAATATATTTTATGTGAAGTTGTTGATCCAACGGACCTAATCAACTAATATGATCTCGACCACTGTCCAACAATGGCGCCCGCCCTGATCCTGACATCTCTCAATCTTGGACCTTTATTTCAATTACTTTGTTATAGTCGACCTCCCCTTGTATCTATACGTATCTATACGTATGGATAAAAAACTCTTAAATACAAATTATTAGACACAAGGTACCATCATTTTATGTAAGATTTTAAAAATCTCTTAATTTATAAGTATCAAAGTACAAGATACATATTACTACTGGAGGCTTCTAACACCCACCAATTTGGTATGTGCAGGACATTCTTTTTATGCAGACATTTCCATGTATCACTATTAATTAATATATTATATTACTATAAATTTGTTTTAATTATATTATTAAATATGTAATTGGTTATTTTTTCTAGTTGTCATTAAAATATATAAGATAATCATTGAATTATAACAAAATACTTAATTTTTTTATACAAAAAACATTATATTATTAAGCCTAAATTAAACAAATTTATAAAAAAAACATTATCAATTTCTCAAAACCATCCAAAATCGTATTGTAAATCGACAAAAAAATAAAATGAAACATTAAAATTGTGATGTATCTCGCTGCATTGCGCGAGTACGCTTCTAGTTATATCATTATATGTATTTATTATTTCACGTCCAAGATATACTTAATACATATATTTTTTAGCAGAGGCGGACCCAGCGGGAAGCTAAATTTTTTAAGTAAACATACAAATTCATTAAAATGATACAACAAGTTACCTTCTATAATTGTTCCCAACAAGGCCGCATCTTTTGAAAGCGGTTAATTACATCATCATTTTTTACATTGCGAAGCAATTCTTTTTCGACGGCACAAACGACCGCGGTATTCAAAACTCATCCCCCATTCGATTGCGCAACTGCGACTTCACATACTTCATTGTAGAAAAACATCTTTCAACTGAAGCGGTTGCAACGGGTATAGTCAACGCTAACTTCAATAATCGATAAAATAACAGATAAGTAAGATCAGACTCATTTCTGACATTTTTTAGGCCATGGGCGATTTGTAAATTTTGAGCCCCCAATATGTACCAAAAAAATCTCAAGTAAATGTTTTTTATCATTAAGAAACAAACTTTCATATGATAAATACTAGTAATTCATACGAAACAACTTTTTCGAACATGTTGGATGCAAAATCATCAATAATAGTATCTAATTCATACAAAACAACTTCTTCGAGCATTTTTTATGCAAAACATCAATAATACAACCTAATTCGTACAAAACAACTTCTTCGAGCATTATTAGATGCAAAATCATCAATAATAGCATCTAAATCAACATTATCTAGCATGTCTTTTTCAATGCATAGTATTGCCAATCCGTTCAACCTTTCTTGTGATATGGATGACCTCAAGTATGTCTTCGGTAACCTCAACTTTGAAAAACTCCTTTCGACAGATGCTATAGTCACAGATACTGTCAACATAATTCGATAAGCAACCGAAACATTAGGATAACAATCTGCAAGTTTGACAAACTCAAGAATTTCAATTGCCGACATTGATTTAGATGGCAAAGTCACATGCAACACCTTTAATTCAGAATAAAGATAATTTACATCAACATCCGCCATATTATTATGATAAAAGGTATCACCAAAATTAGCACAACATTCCATCAATTCATTCTCATCCAACGACTTTAGTTTATCCGAATCAAAAAAGAACCCAAAGATACTTTCAAATATCTTTAGTTGCTCAAATCTATTATTCAACGAAGAAATTGTCATATCCACAATGGTTAGAAAATAATTAATTCTAAAATTCTCTTCTTCTGATGTTTGCATTTCTTCTCCATGATTACTTTTGTCAAATTGTTTTTGCCTAATAAAACGACGTTTAATTAAAAATGTAGGATCTATGTTCATTTCACACACTATTTCTTTAGTGGTATCCATACTTGATGCAAACCCTTAAATCCTATACTTTTCAAAACACTTCATTACACCTTCAAATTGTTCCATGGTAGCATTAATGCACATAGATTTGAATTGTAACTTTTTACTAACCATGTTTATTGCAAATAAAATATCATACCAAATAATCATGCCAAGTAAAAACTATTCAATTGCAGTTACCAAACTTCCCGCTTCACTTTTCGTCTTGGCATCATCACATAATGCATAACTCAAGTAAAGCCGATCTTATTTGAAGATCCTGAAATCTAATTGCCTTAACACTTTTGACTCTACTTTCCCAACGTGTGTTGCATAAAGATTTAACAATTAAGTTTGAAACATTATCAACTAACACTTTCCATCTTTTTGTAAAACTAGAAAATAATGTGTATATGTGTTGAACAATTCCAAAAAATGAAACCGCTTTAACACAAGAATGAGCCATATCACTAAGAGTAAGATTAAGACTATGACAAACACATGGCATATATAATGCTTTTGTATTAACTTCAAGTAATCGGTTTTGTACCCCTTGGTGCTTTCCCTTCATGTTGGAACCATTATCATAACCTTGACCCCTCACATCGTCAACACTAAGGTCAAGAGATTTAAGTACATCTAATAATTCATCGAACAATCCCAAACTAGACATATCATGAACCTTTAAAAAATCTACAAAATACTCTTCTATTTTTATTTTATTATTAGACATATTCACACATTGTATTATTAAGCTCATTTGCTCTTGATGGCTCACATCGGGTGTACAATCAAGAATTACAAAAAAATATTTAGCATCTTTGATAATTTTTATGATAGAACTTTTAACATTATGAGCTAAAAGAGAAATTAACTCATTTTGAATTCTAGGACCGAAATAATGATAATGAATTTCATGATTTTGAATGCGTGTAATATGATCTTGAATAACCACATCAAATTCTCCAATCATTTCAATTAACCACAAAAAATTACCATTACTATGTTGATACAACTTCTCATTAGATCCTCTAAAAGGCAAAGAGTATTTAGCAAGACATTTCACAATGGGAATTATACTTACTAAGACTTGTCTCCAACGTTCTCTCTCTTTCAAAATCTCTTGTTGTAAATCTTTATCAATGGTTTGGTTTGTGTTTAGTTTTACTCTTAGTTCATTCCAAGATAACATGTTATTCATATGCTCAATACTATTCTAATGTTCTTTTAGTCTCTCACCAAGATGCTTCCATTCTCTAAATCCTTCATTAGCTATTGCATTTCTATAATTTTTGGATTTGAACAACTTACAACAAAAACAATGCACTTTATCATCATATTTTGAATAAACTAGCCATTTACGATCACTAGTTTCACCATTACTTAACTTTCTATCATAATACATATATGAAAAATGTCTAGACGTGTTATCTATAGGAAACACAATACCCAATTCTCTAACGTGCCCTTTTTCAACTAGGATGTATCTTGATTTAGTATCAAGATTATCCCAATTTCTAGGATCGCAAATATCAAAACGGAATTGATTGTTCATCTACGGATAAGTTTTCAGTATTATTGGAGACCTCATGTTCACTCACACCATCAATATTTTCATTATGTTCACTCATATTTGGGTGCTCAACATCATGTTCCTCTAAGTTTTCATTAGAAGAATATACGGTCTTACCAGACTTATCCATAGCTCCTTTTTGTGACTGTTTCAATTGTTCATCTAATTTTCTTTTTTTCCTTTTCCCACTTCCAGACAAGTACTAATACTTTTTAGGCAACATGATCTATATTGAACTTTGATTACTTGAACAAATAACAAGTACAACTCAAGTAAAAGGGAACAAAAGCACCTGAATTTGAATATGTACCATGTGTCTGAGACCAAAAAGTTCAACTCCACAGTCTCCACTTGACCATTTCTCAAATCTCAATAAAATATAATCTGTTATCAATAAAAATGAAACAAGAATTACAATTTAGTAATTTACATAAATTACAATTTAGTAATTTACATAAACACAAACAATTTAGTAATTTACATAAACACAAACAAAAAGCAAATAAGCCATTACCTGTTGCATTCTTGAGCCCAAAATTCCAAAAATCAGAATACAAACCAGACTGGCTGAGAAATCAAAACTTTCAGAAATTAGAACTTAAATACTTAATGAATCACTCACAATCAGAATTCAGAACATATAAAGCAACTAAGCAAGAGCCAAGAGTGAGAAATCAAAACCAGTAGCCCTAACCTTAATGGTCTCGGTCTGGCCATAGAAAGGCAGGAAGACAAGGAAACGAAATCGAACTATTTATACCATTGAGGAAACTGAATCGACGATCGGACGATGAAATTGGCACTTCCTTTTCACTTTTGTCGGTGTCGCACAACGTAGATGTTGATTTAATCGAAGAAGCTTAATCGATTTTAGGCTTTTAGCCGATTTCAATTTTCACATCACACGTCGGCCATCAATTTTGGAGATAGACGCGCACACACAGTAATGGCCTAATGGGGTTTTGTGTTGGGGCCTTTAGGCCTTTTCATTATTTTATAATTGGAATAAAGACTAAAATACTAAAGATTTTTTAAATTAATATAGTAATATATAGACTAATTAGTTTTTTTGGGCCTTGGGTGAGTGCCCAACCCGCTCCCCCAGGGATGGCCCTGAGTAAGATGCCTATTTGTTTCGACCATCGTTATAGTCAATTCATCAATACCATTCAAGTTGGCAAACCTTTCATGTTGATGCACATAGTGATAGTATAAGTTTAATTCACCCAAAATATTGATCTTATCCACGAGATCAAAATCATATGGGTAAAACTCACAAAGCTTCACTAAACTTTCTTTGTTGAACATATAAAACGAGGCATGAGGACTCAAAGCCGCCATATTTTTAATTAAATTTGTGCTTACCTCACTAAAGCGATCACCAAATTCTCGAATTTGCAAATCCATGACGGTGTTGAATACATCACACTCATAATGATGTCGGTTGGTAACGTGTGTCCGGTGCCTTACTCTTATTGTATTCACATATTCATCCGCCATGTCCTTTTTTGGAATATCATGCAAGTCATAAAACGATTCAACTTTTTTCAAAAGGTTCTCAAACCCACTTTCTCTAGACACTTGTATTTGCGCTTTTGTTCCTTCTATCAATGAAGCCGCTTCTAATATATTTTGATCCTTTTTTTGAAGAGATTTTGACAACAAGTTTGTCACCACTAAAAGCTCCAACATCAAATGCAAATAAAGTACAAAATCAAAAGTTTGAAAATATTCAAGAATACCAAATGCTTGACTACGAATGGGACCATCACCTTCTTCCCAAATGGTGGGTGTTTTAAGAGTGACCTGAGATGATTTTGGTAAAAAACCACAGCTGAATGAGGATGAAAGGTGGACTTCAATTTTCTTCTTGTCGCCTTCCAGTGAGGTAGGGGAGGTCAGATGGGTCGAAAGTTGAAACTCAGAAGACAAAAAGTGAAGAAAGATGGAATCATGGAAATGGGATCTGCTTATTTTTTTTTTCTAATTGGATTTCATGCCATACTTTAACAAATAAATAACAATTGTTTTTTTTTTTTAACTTTTTAAAAATGTGGGGTCCACATCTATAAACGTGTGCCATACCAAAAAGCCAGAGATTCTTTATTAAACTTTTAAACTTGTGTTCCTTTACCCCTGAAAAACTCAATATATGCTGGAGCATCCCTGTAGTTGAGCCGGTGCAACTTACGTCTCTAGAAATCAGTCCCCCTTACGAAACGAGGTTGAGCGGGTGCACGGATCCCCCCGGTGTGTGTAGGTCCGCCCCTGTATTTTAGCTAGGTAGTTATATTTATATTTAAATAATTTTAATCACACACACACACATATATATATATATAGGGAGAGGTTCATTTGAGAAATGGTAAATATATGAGAAATAGAGAAGTAATCTTAGCCATTCATCTGGTCAACATTTGCGGCTTTGACCGCGAAGCACCGGACAATTCCTTGTGTGGTCTATAGAAGGTAGAGGGGTAATTTCGTAAAATACACGGGATGAGTTCATATATGAATTTATTAATTAGTTCAACTGATTCATATATGAATCTTTGTGATTCATACAGATTCATATATGAATCACAAAGGTTCATATATGAATCTGTTAGTTAGTTCAACTGATTCATATATGAATCACAAAGGTTCATATATGAATCAGTTAAAAGAGTTCAGTTGTGAATTGCACTGGTTCATATATGAACATATAGTTCATATGTGAATTATACATGTTCATATATGAACACAGCCCGTGTTTTGTAAAATTTACGAAATTGTCCTTCTATTTTTGGGATAGCCGCAACTTTTGACCGGTCAAAGCCGCAATATTTGACTAGTCAAATCCGATCTTGACCATATGAATGGCTAGGATTACTTCTCTATTTCTCATATATTTACCATTTCTCAAATGAACCAAACACTATATAAATATATATATATATATATATATATATATATATATATACATATACATATTATAAAGCATGAGGGAGGTTCAAAGGAAAACCTCAAAAAAATGGAAAACTGAGGAACTCTGGTAGCCCTTGGTCTGGACGGTATGCAATTATTCATACAAGTAAATTAAGTTGTTTTTTTGGTTTTTATACACATGTGCATGATGTACGTGTGTATGTTACAAATCACTTGTATGCACAAGTGCATACCGTCCATATGAAGTGCTACCAGGGTGTTCCTCAGTTTTCCGTTTTTTTGAGATTTTCCTCTGAACATGACCCTATAAAGCATTTAGGGTAAAAATTTAAAAACTACTTTTTACACACCAAGTACTGTACTGCTTATCAATGGATACTACTTAAAATTCAAGATTACAAGTTGATGAAGCATAATTACAACTTATTAAAAATTTCATGTTTGAGTTTGTATAACTAATTGCAGATAAATATAATAAATATAAGATAAACACTACGAGATAAAACACTTTTTTTAAATTAAAATATATTATCTATTTATTTTTAGATATAGTTAACATTTAAATTAAAGATTGTTGATCCTAACAAAATACTCTACTATTATCTTTATAAAAAAAGAGTCAACTACACTTTTGGTCCCTGTGGTTTCCCGAAAGTAACACTTTTCGTCCCCGCGGTTTTGAAATTACAGTTTGGGCCATCATGGTATGCAAAAACGACTGGATTTGGTCCCTCCCTATAACGATTTGTTAGCAACATTGTCGTTAACCCCCACCACGTCACCAGCACACGAGGGTAATTTCGTCATTTCATTAAAACCCTCCCTCTAACCTCAACGCTAACCCCGATAGACACCCATTTATTCAATTTCGTTCTCATTGTTTTACGTGTTCAACTTCAAACAAGCTCTATGCAACAAAGTTCTTGATCGATGGCCCCTTCAATGTGGACTATTCGTAGGTTTTTTGAAGATTTTGTGTCGAATGACATTTATGGTAAGCAAAATTAGGGTTTTTTGAAGATTTTTTGCAGAACAAGTCACTTACTTGATTTTTGGTGTTCTTTGATTTTTTTTTTTTTTTTTTGCAAAACTTTATCCTAATTTGACTACGTTGAAAGTACATCATGGTGGGATATTTACCAGACGTCCAGGAAGGCAATATATTGAGGGTAAAACGACATTCGTCGATTTAGTTAACATTGGTAAACTAAGTGTCCATGAAATCGACGCAATGGTGACTGAACTAGGTTACACTGGTAAATATCCAAATGTAGTATCATTTTCTTACCCGTGAATCTAACCTAGATATTGGTCTAAGAGCCTTGGGAAATGATCAAGATATTTTGAATCTTTTGAAATACAACACCTCTCATAAGATCATTGAGGTTTACACAGAGCAGATTAGGACAACTGTGGGTACATACATGAAGTCACCATGTGAACCAACTGTTGTTCTTGAGAAACTTCCTTCTGAAAACCCTTAACAAATTCCTCAAAAATGAGGGTGGTCTAAGGAAAAAGGAAGTGCATCATGCAAAAAAAAACTACTTTTGAAATGGATTGAAATAGAGCCTAACAAAACAATAGATAAGGAACATGAGTTTAGTGAGAAATCATCAAATAGCCCAGAGTTAATTCATAGTACATGACATGACTTTGGACAACAGGTTGGTGCTGGTGAAGGACATGAGTTTGGACCACAGGTTGATACATCATCATGTCCAGAATTTAATCATTTCTTGGATAATCCTAGTATAGTTGAGGAATACGTCCATCCTAATATAGATGATGAACAGATAGATGGGCTTGTAGAAGATGACAATGAAGAATAATGTGAACAAGATGATGGTGAAGATGTTGATTACATGGTTCATAAAACCCATGAAATGGAGGAAGTTGATGTAGACAAGAAAAACTTCAATTCAATCATAGTCTGGGATGCTGAGTGGTTGGAAAATAAGGACAAAGTAGGTGAGGAATCCAATTTGGGAGAAAATGACAACCATGATCCAGTGGAGATAGATGCATTTTATAGTGGTTCAGATTCTGAGTTTGAAGGAGACAGGAAGAGACAATTGAGGAAATTAAGAAAGCATCAAGAAACAAAGATGATGTTAAATGTGAATTTTTATGTTGGACAAAGTTTTGGGAATAAGGAGATTAAAGACTTGATTGCTAAGCATTCAAATGAAACTAGGAGAGATCTATCAATGTAAAGAATGATAGTTCAAGAGTAAGGGTAATATGTAGGGGTAAAGTACCAACATGTAATTAAGAAGTTGGTGAGAATAGTAATACAAAGTCAGTAGAGTCAAAGATTCCTGGAAGTAGTCCCCTCTGTCCTTGGGTGTTGTACATCTCAACAAGCAAACAAGAGAAAACATGAGTTGTCAAAAACTACCTATGATGTGCATAAATGCCTTCAATGCAGGAAGGTGAGGCAATGCACATCAACTTTTATCTCCCAACAAATTGAAGAAACAATTGTACCCAACCCTACTATTTCTATTGGAGCCCTAAAAGATCAGCTTCAAGCAAAACTGCAATTGAACCTTTCAAGGCAGAAAGTATTTAGGGCAAAAACAAGGGCAATGGAAAGGGCACGAGGTACTTACATTGCACAATACACTATGTTGACAGACTACATTCTTGAGATACAAAAAATAAATCAAGACACAACAGTGAAACTGGAGGTTGAAAGTAAACCAAACCTCGATAGGGACACCGAGCATTTTAAGAGGATTTATGTATGTTTTGGTTCGCTCAAGAAAGGATTCAAAGCCTGCGACAGGGAATTGTTAGGGATAGATGTGGCTTTTATGAAAGGACCCTATCCTGGTCAAATCTTAACTGCCATTGGGATTGACCCTAACCATGGCACTTACCCAGTAGCTTAATTATACGATTGTTGAGGCAAAGACAACTGATTCCTAGGCTTGGTTTCTTGAATATTTGAGAGATGATTTAGAGTTGGATAGAAATTCTAACTTCACCTTATTAAGTGACCGACAAAAGGTAACTTTCATTTTACTTTGTATTTCGTTATAGATCTGTTAAAAACTATACGTTTAACATGTTGATGTTATAGGGTATCATACCAGCTATTGCAAGGATTTTCCCAAGTGCAGAGCATAGATTTTACTTGAGGCACATCCATAAGAACATGAAGAAAACCTGGAAAGAGAAGGAGTACAAAGACCTATTATGAAAGTGTGCTATAACAACAACTGTTAACCAGTTTGGAAGGTGTATGAATGGGATGAGGATTTTGAATCAAGCAACATATGATTGGTTGAAAGAAATCCCCCCACAAAGTTGGAGTAGATCTCACTTCACAGGTTTGCATGTTATTTATGAAGTATAGTGTTGTGAAGTGTGTTATAGTGTTGTTTCTGAATTATAGTGTTATGTGACAGGTGGAGCCCATTGTGATGTAGTATTAAACAATATGTGCGAGATGTTTAACAGGTAGCTTATTGATGGGTGAGATAAACCAATAATCATGGCCCTAGAGTATATTAGGGAATATTTAATGAAAAGGATTGTAAACGTACGAAAGGTGTCGACAAGTGTGATGGTATCCTTACCCCCACAACAATCAGGTTGTTGAATGAAGTGAAGGCTCAGGCTTCCCAATACACAATGCTCTGGAATGGAGGCAACAAGTATCAAGTAAGTGGTCCCTGGATGGACCAATGTGTTCTAGACCCTATAGAAAAGGAGTGTAGCTGCAGAAAATGGAAGTTAACAAACATATCTTGTAAGCATGTCGTGGCTTGTATATGGTACATGAAATCAAATGGATAAGACGTTGACATACCAGAGATGTGGGTGCATACTAGTTACAACCTAAATACATGGAAAGTTGTTTATGCATTCATGATTGACCCAATTAGTGGTAGGGAGCATTGGCCTCAATTTGACTGTCCTATCATTATAACTACACCAAAACATCACACTCCAGTTGGAAGGACAAAAAAGAAAAGAAGGAAAAATGCAGAAGAATTGAGTCAACCAATTAATTGTTAAGGGATCAAACCTATTAAGGCGTGGGAAAACTATTACTTGTACAAAATGTTCAAAGAAAGGGCATAACTCAAGGACTTGCAAGGGCCAAGAAGACAGGGAAGCATCAAGGTTGTGACCGTTGTGTTGGTTGTTTATGTATGTTGTCTTTTGGATACTTTATGGTGGTTGTATTTTGGATAAGTTATGTTTGTTGTCTTGGATAGATAGAAACTGATGCTTGTCTTTTAGATAGTTTATGTTGGTTGTCTTGGATGGAAACAAAGCCATTGTCTTTTGGTAATTAATTTGTATGTCCTTGGATAGTTTATGTTGGTTGTCTTGGATGGAAACAAAGCCATTGTCTTTTGGTAATTAATTTGTATGTCTTTTGTAATTAATTTGTATATCTTTTGGTAATGTCATTAATCAATGGATACTTGTTTTGGTATGAAATTGTTAGATGTATGTCTTTTGGTAATAAATATGTTGGATGTATGTTCTAGTAATCAAAATGTTATGTTGGTTACTTGATTCGGTATGAAACTTGTTGGATGAAATTGTGTCTTGTTGACACATTCAATTGAAACAGAGTAGACCTTTGAAATAGAGTATACCATTACAATAAAGTAGACAATCTAAAGGTTGTTCCATTATAAAATATCAAAAGATCCAAGTACATAGATATTTGACCACTACATTTTATTAGGTCAATTAATAACCTAATAAATCAAAAAACAAAACCAACTGAAGGCCAACAAAATCTTGTATATACAAGCTTCAATTGACTTCTCCTTCAACTTTGCTTCAACCATGTTCTTCGATCTTAGTAAACCAGGAATAATCTGCATCGATCGTTCACACATTTCTTCGTCAAGCCATCCAACAAATCCACATTTCGTAGCTTGCCAAATAATTAGGGATGAAGTAAGGGTTTTCTTAGAACGAATCCATAGTGGGAACCCTTTATTTATGAAATTAAACCGATTCTGAGATAAAGGTTAGGGTTTTTGTTAGAAGAAATCAAATACCTGGTTTGAACAACTGTAAAACCTTTGACTGGGTTATTGCTAGTCCATGAAGTTCGGACAACGTAGGGGAGCCACATTTGCACACAACCATGGAAGACTCCTTCGAGCTCGATGTTTGACAAATTTGGAGGGAAAAGACGATAGCAAGATGGGGAGAGATAGATAGAGAGGTCGTCTATTAAAAAAGGGAAGGTTTTAATGAAATAACAAAATTACCCTCGTGTGCAAGTCGCGTGGTGGGGTTAACCGCAGTTGTAACACCCTAAAAATCTGAGTAAATTTAAAACCTGGAAAACTTGGCAACATGACATTCGTATTGATATAAACCTCCCATAAAGGGGATGAGTCCTCAAGACTTTACAAAACCTGAACATAAATGGGATTCATCGACAAACTAATCTAGACACTTCTACCAAGATTACATCCGTTGACAATCCATAATTCATCAAAAGAATGGGACTTAACAAATGCCCAGATTCAATACTAGTCATCTCAAAATGCCTCGAGACCAAACCCGTCTCTCAAAACCCCGGTAGCCCACTGCTAAGGGAAACCTGTTATACAAATCATTTGAGAAAAAGTGTTAGGCTTAAAGCCTAGTGAGAACATACAGTTCATAAATCTCAAGAGATATTATAAATTGCAACAAAGTAAATCCTTTCAAAGGTTTGGTTGTGCAAAATACAATTCTTGATAATAAATGGACAACCGGTCCAAAACACATCTTCCGATGACGGGGATTACCCGATTTACCAAGGATTACAGTGGAACACAAAGTAAGCCACAAATCCGAGTTATGAGCTAAATACATGGAACCATGGCCACGAACTCTTCAGTCTGTACTACGATGTGAGGGAGGGCCCCCAAGGAACCATGTCATACTCGTTCATTAGACTACATTTGACCCATGGCTAGGATCCGGTCTCACATAACCGTACCTAAGTTGCCCCCGAGGATCAAATGTATCTAACTACAACGGAAGGGGCATATCCTTCCCAGCCATAAGCCGACTCGATACCTAGGGATCCACTAGTATATTCATGACTTGTCACAATATTTCATGTGACCAACCAAGCTAGATAAATAGCTTCAACACATTTATATTTCAAAATGCCATTTTCCAGACCAACTGCTGGTAAGAAAGGTAATCATAAAACCAGTTTATATCATTCTTTTAAATAAGCCTCATACTGGGCAAGTAAAACATTATTTTACTTCAACAAGATGAAATCCCTCATTTTAGTCAAAAGCGTTTCGGGAACCCTAACATATCTCAAAACCCCAAGTTACATTAAATTGAAATAAACGGACAATCCGAAAACATAGAGATATGTAGGAGTTAAAAACACAATCTTTGACATATATAACAGTTTAGAAAAGTTAGTAGGAACTCACCTCTGTTTCCTTCTTCTTAACGAGCGCTACCTATGACAACACCGAAAGAATCAGTAAGTCGAAACACAGATAACTCTTCCGCTACCTGACTTAGAACTCAAAATAACAGAAGCTAACAACTAAAAGAACCTAATCCGGTCGAAGGCAAACACCGGTCGAAAGACAACACCGGTCGAAAGACTCCCGGTCGAAAGGAAAATACCGGTCGAAGGACTACCGGTCGAACACAACCTACCGGTCAAATGCTCTCCCGGTCGAACACAACCTACCGGTCGAATGCTCTCCCGGTCGAACACAACCCACCGGTCGAATGCTCTTCCGGTCGAACACAACCCTCCAGTCGAACACAACCCTCCGGTCGAACACAACCCTCCGGTCGAACACCTATCGGTCCTAACAAGTCCGGTCGTCTTGTTCATCAAGAACAGTCGACGCAAAACCCAGATCCAAAACGAGAAATACTCAGATCTCAAAATGGAACGGTTTAAAACCTTCACAACGAGATTCTACACGGCTAAAAGCATTCAGATCAAAGCATTAAGCTAGATTCGTACCTTGATTTGCCCGAAACGATCAACCTCTTAACACTGCTTTCTCCTGCTCTTCTCTTTCTCTCTGGCTTCTCAAACACGATTCAGATCAAAATGAGATATTAGAAAATATCTCAGATTTGATTTCTATTTATATAGCCCAAGTTACAAATTACCCCCTTGAACTTTGGGTAAAGGTCAACTTTTTACCCAACCCCAAAATTCAGGGTGTTACAATCCTCCCCAACTTGGGAATGATTTCGTCCCCGAAATCCAACTATACAAAGAGATGAGGATATCTACGCTTCATATCCTCTTCAGATTCCCAAGTCACATTTGCCCCTCGGTGATGCTTCCACTGCACCTTGACCAAAGTGACTTCTTTGTGACGTAACTTCTTAGACTTTCTCTCTAAGATGGCGTCGGGTTCTTCCACAAAACGGTTACCTTCGTCTACCCTTAACTCTGAAAGGGGAATGAAACTGTCTTCTACCGCCAAACATTTCCGGAGGTAGCAAACATGAAACGTGTTGTGTATTCTGCTCAACTCCGGTGGCAGTTCCAACTGGTATAGGCTTGCAAACCCACCCGCTTAAGTACTTTGAAAGGTACGAGGAAACGAGGACTCAACTTCCCACGTTTTCCGAACCGTATAATGCCCTTCCACGGCGACACCTGAAGCATAACGCGATCGCCTACTTGGAATTCCATCGGTCGCCTCTTCTTATCGGCATAGCTTTTCTGACGATCCTGAGCCGCTTTCATTCTTTCACGAATGCACTTGACCTTATCGGCAGTCTCTTGCACGATTTCAGGCCCGACGAACTGCTTTTCTCCCGCTTCAAGCCAACACACTGGAGTCCGACACTTTCGCCCATACAATGCTTCGAAAGGTGCCATCCCAATACTCGAGTGGTAGCTATTGTTGTAAGCAAACTCCACCAAAGGCAGGTGAGAGTCCCAACTACCCCCGAAATCAATGACACAAGACCTCAACATGTCTTCCAAGGTTTGGATCGTTCGCTCGCTCTGCCCGTCGGTCTGTGGATGGTAAGCCGTACTTAACTTTACTCGAGTACTAAGCTCTTTCTGAAACCCATCCCAAAAGTTCGAAGTGAACCGACTGTCGCGATTCGACACGACCGACAATGGTATCCCATGCCTCGAGACCACCTCATCGATATAAAGCTTCGCCAACTTATCCATCGGTAAAGTCTCGCGCATAGGCAAGAAGTGAGCGCTCTTTGTCAATCGATCCACTATCACCCAGATGGTATCGTGACCTCGAAGATTTTTAGGCAACTTCGTCACGAAGTCCATGGTGATGTGCTCCCACTTCCACTCGGGAATCTCTAAAGACTGAAGACTCCCATACGGTCGCTGATGTTCGACCTTAACTTGCGAACATGTCACACAACGCTCAACGTAACGCGCCACATCAAGCTTCATTACCGGCCACCAGTAGTGCAACTTCAAGTCCTTGTACATCTTTTTACTTCCCGGATGAATGGAATACTTGGACTTGTGTGCATCTTCTAGCAACAGATCACGGTTACCCCCAATCTTGGTACCCACACACGACCACTGAACAGTTTTACTCCACGGCTATCTTCCGTTAAGAGTAAACGCTGCTTCGTCATGACCTCATCTTTGAGATTTTCTTCTAACAGTGCTTCCACCTGCGATGTCTTGATCTTCTCAACAAGACTAGACACTATCTCGATTCTCGAATGGGTAGCCCGAATACTTCCGCTATAGTCCTTCCGACTTAACGCATCGGCCACCACGTTCGCCTTACCGGGATGGTAAAGCAACTCACAGTCGTAATCTTTAAGCAACTCGAGCCACCGCCTTTGCCTCATATTCAACTCTTTCTGATCAAAGACATATTTCAGGCTCTTGTGATCCGTGTATAGAGTGCATTTCGTGCCGTAGAGGTAATGTCGCCAAAGCTTCAAGGCGAACACCACCGCCGCTAACTCCAGATCATGGGTTGGATAATTCTGCTAGTGTATTTTGAGCTGCCTCGAGGCATAAGCGATGACCTTGCCTCGTTGCATCAACACACAACCCAGTCCCATTTTTGAAGCGTCGCTGTAAACCACAAAATCTTTCGACCCTTCAGGCAATGTCAAGATCGGAGCTTCACACAACTTCTTTTGAAGGATCCAGAACGCCTTCTCTTGGGTTTCGGTCCATTCGAACTTCACATTCTTCTGAGTCAGAACTGTCAAGGAAGAAGCGATCTTTGAAAAGTCTTGGATAAATCTCCTGTAGTATCCCGCCAGACCCAAGAAACTTCGGATCTCGGACTGACTCTTAGGAGGCTCCCAATTCATCATAGCTTCAATCTTGGAGGGGTCTACTTTCACTCCGTCCCGAGTGACTACGTGACCCAGAAAATGTACTTCTTTAAGCCAAAAGTCGCACTTGGAAAACTTGGCGTACAACCTTTCTTTTCTTAACACTTCCAGAACTTCACGTAGATGTTGCTCGTGCTCTGTCTCACTCTTGGAGTACACGAGTATGTCATCAATGAATACTATGACCGACTTGTCGAGGAATGGTCGGCACACTCTATTCATCAAGTCCATAAACACTGCTGGTGCGTTTGTCAGGCCAAAAGGCATTACAAGAAACTCGTAATGGCCGTAACGCGTTCTGAAAGCTGTCTTCGGAACATCTTCTTCTCTTACCTTCACTTGGTGATAACCCGATCGTAAGTCGATTTTAGAAAAACATCCCGCTCCTTGAAGTTGATCGAACAAGTCGTCTATTCTCGGAAGCGGATATCTGTTCTTTACTGTAGCTTTGTTCAACTCACGATAGTCAATCCACATTCTCATTGTGCCATCCTTCTTTTTGACAAATAAGACCGGAGCTCCCCAAGGTGACGAACTCGGTCTTATAAAGCCTTTCTCCAATAGCTCTTGGAGTTGTGCCACCATCTCTTGCATCTCCGATGGCGCTAAACGGTAAGGTGCTTTAGCGATTGGGGCTGCTCCAGGCACAAGATCAATCTGAAACTCTACCTGCCGATCGGGTGGCAACCCGGGCAAGTCGTCCGGAAAGACATCTGGAAACTCACGCACGATCTTCACATCTTCCAGCTTTGATTTCTTTAACTTGGCATCGATCACATAGGCTAGGAAAGACGAACATCCTTTTACTAAGCACTTGCGTGCCTTTGCCATTGTGATTATTGCCACTTCACCTTTTCTCCTTTCACCATAGATGACGACTTCGCCAGAGGGGTTGGGAAGTCGAATCAACTTCTTGTAACACACGATCTCGGCCTGATTGTTTGACAACCAATCCATACCGACCACAACATCAAAACCCCTGATTAACATCGGCAGTAGATCGATCGGGAATTCTCTCCCTTCGATACTAAGAGCACACTGCTTCAGAACTTCGTGGATCAGAACTTGACTACCATCGGCTATTTCTACCACTAATGCATCCTCAAGACTACTAGTGGCCATAGAAATTTTCTGACGGAACAATTCAGATACGAAAGAGAAACTAGCACCCGTATCGAATAAAATACGAGCAGGTACAGAGTTTATAAGAAAAGTACCCGATACCACATCAGCGGATGCCCTGGCCTCTTCGGCCGTCATCTGAAAAGCTTGACCCGGAACCCTCGGAGGGTTCTCCTTCTTTGCCGCCGCACTACCCGACTTGAGCTTCGGGCAATCTCTCTTCACATGCCCTGGTGCCTTACACTCGTAGCAAACCATCCCCACGACAGAACAGTCACGGGCGGTGTGGTCATTCTTACCACACTTGAAGCAGAATCTAGAAGTGGAGTTACAGTTACCGTGGTGTTTGGTTCGACACTTCGGGCACCACCTTGCTTCTTGATGACTGTTGAAATTGTGGTTTCCGACAAAAGGTCGGGCCCGCTTGGAAGGTACTGAACTGCTCTCCCACTTCCTCTTATCAGACACCACCACTGCTTTCTCAGATTTGCTTCTCGCGAACATTTCTTCCATGAACTGAGCTTCCTCGACCATCTCTCGGAGGTTAGAAGCTTTGAAGTTGTGGACCATAGATTGCATGTCCGCGGGTAAGCCATTAAGATATGCTTTCATCTTGTCTTTCTATGTTGGGGCAGCGTGCCCCACCAGACCAAGCTTCTCCATGAACTGACGGGTATACTCCCTCACCGTCAGGCTTCCCTTTACCAGAGACCGGAATTCTTTCTCAATTAGGTCCATCGTTCTTTCATTGCAGAATTCTTCTAACAACTTCTTCTTGAACTCGACCCAAGACAACTGACCCAACACTGCAGGAGATAGGGTGGATTGGATGACATTCCACCAAATGAGCGCAGTATCCCTCAGCAATTGGGTACCGAACCGCACTCTTTGATCATCTCCGCACTCGGAAGAGCCAAAAGCTTGCTCAACCACGCGGATCCACTTTACACACACAACCGGGTCATCAGAACCAAAGAACTCTGGCGGTCCGCAGCCCAGAAAGGACTTGTAGGAACAACTTTTCCTATTTCCCAGAGTACCAACAAACCTGCGCTCTTCAGCCCTGACCCCCGTACCATCGCCTCCAGAACCCGCTACGACGTTCTCCACAACCGTCTCACTTCTCCTCCATTACTTTCAGCAGAAACTCTTGCTACTTTGCCATCTCTTCCCTCATTGCCAACATCACGCTGGCCAACAACTCGGACTGGGGATTATCATCCCCGATGACTGGGTGGGACGAAGCCAGGTCTACTCGTGGAATGACCTCTGGCCCCCCACCTAGCCTTGGCTGAACAGGTGGTCGTACAACAACCTCAACTCCTTCCGGCTGACCCGCTGTAGAGGCTGTTGCTTTTAGACCATCAACACGCGTACGCGGTCTTCCGCGCGTACCTACCATACTGAACTGCTACACCGAGCAGAGAAAGAGATAAGAAAGAGGTAGAAAAACTCGAAAGGAAAACGTACTACCACATTACCAATTGTCATATTAACAGCAATTCAAGCACTCTTACGTACAATATCCTCATAATAACATTAGCTAAGTGAAATTATGAACATATAACACATAACGGTTCTTGTCACCACCACTACAACGCCTGATAAACATACTTTCCGTCGACTCTAAGACTAACCCAACTTAGAAGTTCTACCCAAATCTCGCGGATCAATTCTTAGTATACTCAGTCTAAGTCTAGACATCTTACATTCATGCCTAGTTCGCTTAAACTAGGGCTCTGATACCAACTTGTAACACCCTAAAAATCAGAGTAAATTTAAAACCTGGAAAACTTGGCAACATGACATTCGTATTGATATAAACCTCCCATAAAGGGGATGAGTCCTCAAGACTTTACAAAACCTGAACATAAATGGGATTCATCGACAAACTAACCTAGACACTTCTACCAATATTACATCCGTTGACAATCCATAATTCATCAAAAGAATGGGACTTAACAAATGCCCAGATTCAATACTAGTCATCTCAAAATGCCACGAGACCAAACCCGTCTCTCAAAACCCCGGTAGCCCACTGCTAAGGGAAACCTGTTATACAAATCATTTGAGAAAAAGTGTTAGGCTCAAAGCCTAGTGAGAACATACAGTTCATAAATCTCAAGAGATATTATCAATTGCAACAAAGTAAATCCTTTCAAAGGTTTGGTTGTGCAAAATACAATTCTTGATAATAAATGGACAACCGGTCCAAAACACATCTTCCGATGACGGGGATTACCCGATTTACCAAGGATTACAGTGGAACACAAAGTAAGCCACAAATCCGAGTTATGAGCTAAATACATGGAACCATGGTCACGAACTCTTCAGTCCGTACTACGATGTGAGGGAGGGCCCCCAAGGAACCATGTCATACTCGTTCATTAGACTACATTTGACCCATGGCTAGGATCCGGTCTCACATAACCGTACCTAAGTTGCCCCCGAGGATCAAATGTATCTAACTACAACGGAAGGGGCATATCCTTCCCAGCCATAAGCCGACTCGATACCTAGAGATCCACTAGTATAGTCATGACTTGTCACAATATTTCATGTGACCAACCAAGCTAGATAAATAGCTTCAACACATTTATATTTCAAAATGCCATTTTCCAGACCAACTGCTGGTAAGAAAGGTAATCATAAAACCAGTTTATATCATTCTTTTAAATAAGCCTCATACTGGGCAAGTAAAACATTATTTTACTTCAACAAGATGAAATCCCTCATTTTAGTCAAAAGCGTTTCGGGAACTCTAACATATCTCAAAACCCCAAGTTACATTAAATTGAAATAAACGGACAATCCGAAAACATAGAGATATGTAGGAGTTAAAAACACAATCTTTGACATATATAACAGTTTAGAAAAGTTAGTAGGAACTCACCTCTGTTTCCTTCTTCTTAACGAGCGCTACCTATGACAACACCGAAAGAATCGGTAAGTCGAAACACAGATAACTCTTCCGCTACCTGACTTAGAACTCAAAATAACAGAAGCTAACAACTAACAGAACCTAATCCGGTCGAAGGCAAACACCGGTCGAAAGACAACACCGGTCGAAAGACTCCCGGTCGAAAGGAAAATACCGGTCGAAGGACTACCGGTCGAACACAACCTACCGGTCAAATGCTCTCCCGGTCGAACACAACCTACCGGTCGAATGCTCTCCCGGTCGAACACAACCCACCGGTCGAATGCTCTTCCGGTCGAACACAACCCTCCAGTCGAACACAACCCTCCGGTCGAACACAACCCTCCGGTCGAACACCTATCGGTCCTAACAAGTCCGGTCGTCTTGTTCATCAAGAACAGTCGACGCAAAACCCAGATCCAAAACGAGAAATACTCAGATCTCAAAATGGAACGGTTTAAAACCTTCACAACGAGATTCTACACGGCTAAAAGCATTCAGATCAAAGCATTAAGCTAGATTCGTACCTTGATTTGCCCGAAACGATCAACCTCTTAACACTGCTTTCTCCTGCTCTTCTCTTTCTCTATGGCTTCTCAAACACGATTCAGATCAAAATGAGATATTAGAAAATATCTCAGATTTGATTTCTATTTATATAGCCCAAGTTACAAATTACCCCCTTGAACTTTGGGTAAAGGTCAACTTTTTACCCAGCCCCAAAATTCAGGGTGTTACAGCAGTGTTGGTAACGGAGTTAGAGGGAGGGACCAAATCCGGTCATTTTTGCATACCACAATGGCCAAACTGTAATTTTGAAACTACAGGGACGAAAAGTGTTACTTTTGGGAAACCACAGGGACCAAAAGTGTAGTTTACTCTAAAAACTTCATTACTATCTTTATAAAACATAATTAAAACTAAAATAGATTACATTTTTATAATAAATGTTTAAATTAAGGGGCTGTCTGTTTAGCTCTTAATGGTGACATTAAGAGCTCACCTCTGAATCGGTCAGAGGTTAGGGTTGTTTGGCAAAAAAAACACCTCTTAACCATTACAATGACCTCTTAACGATTGAGTATATAGGGTTTTACAAAATGGTCCAGACCCTTATTTTTTCCACAATTGCCCTCCCCTTCGTAGCCGCATCCTCCTACCATGCTTCCTCCCACGTGAACGACGAGGCCAATCCACCCTGTCGGTGGACCTCTCTCCAGCGCCAGCCACCCATCGAAATCCACCCCCATCGACAACCTCTTTCGAAGGTATCTCCTCTTTTACTTCCCTGTGGTTTAATATCCTTGTGAAAACATGGATTTTGTATGAAATCCTCTTTTTCTTCCCTGTGGTTTAATATCCTTGAAAAAACATGGATTTTGTGTGGATTTTGTATGGATTTTGTAAAAATAGGGATTTTATATGAAATCCTTTTTTTCTTACCTGTGTTTACCGATTTTGTTTGGATTTTATATGATTTTTCTTCCATTTGTTTATCAATTTTGTATGCATAACATTCCCATGTGGTTTATTGATTGGTTAGCATATGTGGTTTATCGATTTGTTTTTATGCATTTCTTCCCTGTGGATTATTGATTTTCTATGTTTATGCCACAACTCATGGACTTTGTTTATGCAAAACACAACCCCTCTATGGATTTTGTTTATTGATATTGAAGGTTAAAATAGTAATTTGTTGTCATTCAGACTGTCCATTCAGAGCAGTTACTAAACAACCATATTTCATTATGCACTACATCATACAGAGCCTCTTAACCATTCTGACCTCTTAACTATTTTGCACCAAACCATTCAGCAACTATCAAACAGCCCCTAAACCAGAAAATGAGAATTTTATGATTTTTAGTTTGAATCCATACCAATTTATATTTTAGGATAAAATAATAACCAACCAATCTCTAGCTCTGACTATTACTTAAATTTTAATATTAAAATTTTAATGAGACATGAGTATAGCCTGTTAAAACTCCATGTTTGAATTCGTATAACTAAAAGATAAAAATAATCAAATATAGAATAAAAACTTTCCTTTAAATCTAGAATATCTAAAAATTGAAAACTTGATGTTTGAATTCATATAACTAACCAATAAACACCTCATTTTATTTTTTTTACTAAAATATATTATCTTTTTTATTTTATATATATATATATATATCATTTATATTAAACAATTCTTGAGCCCTAACAAAATACCATATCATTAGTTTTATAAAAAAAATCATAATTAAACTAAAATAAATTACATGTTTATTTTAAATGTAAATTATAATAAAACATTAAATTAAAGAAATTAAACCAGAAAATTAGAATTTAATAATCTTTAGTTTGAAAACCATATTAATATATTATTTAAGATAAAATAATAACCAACAGATCTTTAGCTCTCTCTAAACCATAAAATAAAATTGAGAGAGAGAGAGAGAGACGCACAAAATCATGATTGAGAGTTCGAATTCTAAATTTTAGAACTGTGTTGCATTACGCATGTACACTTCTAGTTTTATCTAATAGATGTTGTTAGAGCATTTTCGACTATTTTTTTAAAATGGAGAAAACTCTAAGTTTAAAGAATTTTCTAAATTTTAATGTTAGGAAAGAGAAGTGATTTTTTTTCCACCAATAAGATTGAATTATTATGATCTTATATAAAGTTTTTTTTTGTTATACATGCAGTGTGATGATAAAACTATAAAATATGTTAGTAATATATAATTAAGAGTAAAGTTTAATTTTGGTTCTTAATATTTGCAATTTTCAATGGATATTGTCCATAAGCTATAAAAACTTGGATTTGGTTTCTCACATTTGTTAATTTTCAACGGATTTCGTCCGTCAGTCTAACCGCCATTAACTTTTTCTTTTAGATCCAATTAAATGAGGGGTACTTTAATCATTTTGCATTTTTCTATTTTATATATATAGAAAAACCTAAATCAAACAAACCAAAACAATCAAAATTCATAATCTTCATCTTCTACAACCAACACCATATTCTCTATCATAAACAAATAAACATTCAATAAAACAAAACCTTAATTAAAATAATAAGTCATAACCTAAATTGTACCACCAACGTCGCTAGAGCTTGGGAGAAACAGATTTGTGTCAAATACGTCAAAGACCCCTATTCCCTGTCGATTTCATGAACAAGTAGAAGAAACAGATCTATGTGTGCAGCGTTCCACCATCACCATTATGGAACTAAAAATGGATCTCATATATTTGATTTGGGGGTTTTTTTTTAGGTCTTATGGTTGTTCTTAATGTTAAGTAGGTGAAGATGAAGAGTTCAACGACGAAGGAGTTCACCAATGGTTCATCGGAGGAAACGGGTTAACGAGAATCAATGGGGGCTACGACGGAGATTTCACAATAGAACTTAATTTCTAGTGGAACTAGATATCGAGCTCGATTTCACAGTGGAACTTGATTTCTTCTTTATGTTTGCAGCGCTGGACTCCACCAAGGTCACCACCTCCATATGGAACTAGATTTCACGATAAAATGCTTCTTATAGCCATTTTTTCGGTTTCTTATTAATTACAAAAACAAAAACTTAGATTTGGTATGTTTGATATTCTAATGGAAAATTAAGAAAATATGTAAAAATGACCAAAATATCCTTCATGTAACTGGAGTTAATAGAAAAAGTTAACGACCGTTAGACTGAGGGACGAAATTCGTTGGGAATTGACGAACGTGGGGACCAAATCCAAGTTTTTGAAGTTCGGGGACGATCTTCGTTGAAAATTCAAACATAAGGAACCAAAATTGAACTTTACTCTATAAACAATGTTAAAAATTCTAAAATAGAAAATCTTTGGAGTTCTGTAGGATAAGTGTGTCATCGTCTAAATAATATAAAGATAAAGATAGAGATAGAGATAAAGATAGAGATAAATATATTAGAGTTATATTAGAACTGAAATATCTCATAGGTATCTACTTGTAACTCATCGCCTTTTTAAAGGGCTTATGATTAATGAGAATTACATATTTCATTCTCTATATTTATCGTCGTTCTATTTCGTTTTTCCTTAAACACATTATCAACACGTACGTTCTATGAATATTACAAATCCGGCACTAGACCTGAATCGTTGTTTTTGTTACGAAATAATCTTGTGTACGCTACAATTAGGTCAATTAAATTAGGTACGTTTTTTATTAACTTATATTTTGATTAACAAGGCTTGATAGCAAAATCTTTCATATTTATTGATGCATGTAAAGGAAGGTAGAAAAAAGGACTCAGTAAAAAGCATTTGTGTAATTGTGATGTTTCCACTTTGTATGTAAAAAGAATATTGTTGTTACTTTTTATTTTTTTTACTATAATGATCATGTTTAATTGTTTATTTAATTTTATTATAGATTTAGTTTTACAATCTTTTTCATATTTTTGCTGATAGGATTTACTTTAAATAAATAATTTCTTATTATAAATATAAAATACTTGTTTTTTTACTCATATTGTTTGTATTTCATTGATAATGAATAATGCATGTGTTTATGTATTTGAAATTAAAGACTCTTAACACAACATTTATCATTTTAATAATAATTTATGTAGTAAATGTTGGAATATTTCCAATATTTATAGCTTTAGGACCATTTCTATGTTTCATAAATGTTATTTAATGGAAGTAACTGATTTATATATAGTGGGTCAACATCACTTTTCCTTTTAGATGTCTTCTACGCACTAATTATCAGAGGGTCTCTTTTCTCTCTTACGCTCCATAAGAGAGAACCCACAAGAACACCAATAAAATTTGTGCAATCCTCCATCGATTTTTGACATCATAACGGGAATTAAATGGCATCTTCTTCTTCTTCTTCTTCTTCTTCTTCTTCTTCTTCAAAGATTGGATATCCAAAGTAAGTGTTTCAATTTCTCATTTGATTTTGTTGATATGTGTTTATATGGATTTTGAAAACGATCTTAAAATTGTGATTATTAAGAAATTTTATCAACATGTGGTATGAGAGTCTTGTTGTTCTTAATCAATTTAAACCTATTTGTGAAAACAAAACTCTAATTCCCGTTTTTGAAAACCATTTGATATGAAATTGAAAACTTGAAATCCAACGATTGTTGTATTAAATTGACAACAAACTCAATAAATTTCTTAATACTATAATGGAATATCAAATATCTAAATCCCAAACCTTATGTAAGATCGGACATGCCAATTTTTTTTCTTCTGTTTCGTTTTGGCACTGCGATAGCATGAAATTGAAGTCACTGTTGTATGCAATGTGTGTACTCTTATTTTTTGTTTTCTGCTACTAGAGATGGTCTAAAATATGCAAAATTTTGATATAATAGTAAACAAATTTATAATAATTTACATTCTTTGTTCACTATAATCTTGAGACAACGTCAAAGAGGGGTCATGTATCATATGAATCATATCCATATTTTCTCTTATTGATTATTAAATTAAATGGTATCTTGAATGACAACTTAGATGAACGACCCAACGGTATATCATTTAATTTGACATTCAAGATTAAATCATACCATTTTATGTGATTGTATGTATTTTCAAACAATGAACCCACGGCTAATTGTTTGATAGTGCTTATGATGAATTGTTGGCCTAATATGCATAAACGTTATATTTCTGTCCAAAGGTGATGTGTGATATTTATGTGGCATATTTTATTATATATATTCGAAACGCTTGTATGTCGGTCATAGCCAATGTGAAACCAACATTCAAGTAGAACCTTAGTTTAGTCTATGTTTTTGGTGTTATAATAGACTTAATCTTCAACATGCTAATTTTGCGTGCTTTGTATAATTACCCTATATGCTTTAGTTCACTTATGTTCTTCGAATTTTACATGCTTTAATTATATCATCCAGCGACCACTTTAAGCCCTAGCTATGGGATTGAACCTTTGACTGACACTAACTTCGCGTCATGGCGAGATGTTGTCAAACTAACACTTGGAATGATGGATTTAGACTATGCTTTGAGGCATGATCCTCCTGCTGCACTCACTGATTAAAGCTCACAAGAGCATAAACGAGTGCATGAACAATGGGAGAGATCAAATAGAATGTCTCTCATGGTCATAAAGAGTTCCATCTTGGTTGCCATTTGCGGAGTTATACCCGACTCGGAAGACGCAAAAACTTATATAGACTCCATTGAGGAGCAATTCAAAGGCACCTCCAAGGCACATGCAAGTACTTTGATCCTGAAAATGTTGACTACCAAGTACGACGGTGTGAGTGGTGTGCATGAGCACAACATGATGATGAGTAACATGGCTCACAAGCTCAAACATGGAAATCAGTGAGGGTTTTTTAGTGCACTTCATAATGACCTATCTCCTAGCACAAATTGGTCCTTTTAAAATAAACTATAACACTCAAAAGGACAAATGGAAAATGAGTGAACTTATTGCCACATGCGTACAAGAGGAGGAGTGCCTAAAGGTAGAAAAGCCCGATGTTGCTCATATTACAAAAGCAAACACTGGAAAGAGGAAAGGAAATTTTAACACTGGAGAAAGCTCAAAGGTCCAGAAAAAGAATGCAAATGCAGCCTCAAGCTCAACTGCTCCTAAGGGTTCACTTCATTGTAAATTCTGCCACAAGAAAAGGGCATGGCCAACGAGACTGCCCGGAGTTCAAGGACTGGTTAGCAAAAAAAGATAATCATCTAATCATGGTTTACGAGTCTTTTAATATTAATGTTTCTTGAAACACATGGTGGGTTGATTCCGATTCTATGGTACATGTTACAAACTCGTTACAGGATTCCATACAATCTGGAGATTGGAAAAAAACCAAAGGACCATTAAAGTTGGAAGTGGTGATTAACTAAATGTTGAAGTTGTAAGCACTTTACAATTAGTTATGCAAAGTGGTTGTTGTATTAACTTATATGATACTATTTATGTACTGAGGATAATTCGGAACCTAGTATCTGTACAAAAATTAGATAATGATGGATAATATCTAACATCCGGTAATGGCAAAGTCACTATTAGCCTAAATTCCGATTTTATAGGCTGTGGTTTTTTGGTTGGAAAACTTTATAAAATGTACTTAGATGAACAATTCTCAAAATCCTTGTTGTCATATAATGTGAATGAAAACTTAAATAAAAGAAAACGAGACTTGGAAACATCGTCTATGTTGTGGCATCAACGTTTAGGCCACATCTCACGAGACCGAATGTTAAGACTCGTGAAAGATGGCGTATTACCAACTCTTGATTTCAATGATTTTAAGACATGTGTTAAATGCCAAGAAAAAATGGCAAAGGGAAATAAAAAAGGTGCCACAAGAAGTTCTAGTTTGTTGGAAATCATACACACTGACATCTGTCGACCTTTTCCCGCTAGAATATCTAGACATAAATCGTTTTTATCACCTTTATAGATGATCATTCACGCTATATGTATTTGTATTTAATGAAAAGTCTGAATCACTTGACATGTTTAAAGCCTTCAAGGCCGAGGTTGAAAATCAACTCGACCGTAAGATATAGGTAGTGAGATCAGATAGAGGAGGCGAGTATTATGGTAGACTTACTGATGTTGGTCAGGCTTCTGATCATTTCTTTGACTTTTGCAAGAAACACGGGATCATGAACCAATTTACCATGTCATGTACTCCTCAGCAAAACGATGTTGCTGAGAGAAGAAATGAGACCCTTATGGATATGGTAAGAAGTATGTTAGCAAATACCAGCTTACCCCAATTCTTATAGACCGAGGCATTAAAGATGGTTGTCCATATACTCAACACAGTTCCTTCTAAATCTGTTCCCAAGACATTTTATGAAATTTGGACGGGAAGGAAACCGAGCTTGAGATATATGAAAGTTTGGGTTGCCTTGCAAAAGCTAAGCTCTACAACCCTTAACAAATGAAGCTTGACATTAAAATTGTAAGTTGTTTCTTTATAGGATATCTAGAACGATCAAAGGGATTTAGATTCTATTGCCTTTCCCATTTCACTCGCATAGTTGAAACTCGCTGTAAGTTTCTAGAGAACTATAATGTTGGTGGGTGCAATGCACATCACAACACCAACTTACAAGAAGTTCAAGAGAAGGGGCCAATGACCCTCTTACCTCCTCATATCGTTGTGCCTCTTGTAGATGACATTGCACCACCTAGTGCCTCTCTTGAGGATAATGCTGCTCCAAGTATGCCATTAAATGAAGGCACATCAAACTTAGAGGAACAAATCCCTGAAGTTACCCTTGAGCCTGAAGAACCTGAAACTGCATTAAGGAGGTCATCAAAGCCTAGAAAACCTACTAATTTTGATGATTATATAACTTACCTTAATGAAACTAATATGGATATTGAAAAGTGCAACGGTCCAACTTCTTATAACGAGGCCATTCGTAGTGACCAATCCTCTCAATGGAATGAAGCTATGATTGACGAGCTTGATTCCATGATTAAAAATGATGTTTGGGAACTTGTCGAACTCCCTAAAGGGGTAAAACATATAGGGTGCAAGTGGGTCTTTAAAACAAAGCTAGACCCAAATGGAAAATTCGAACGGTATAAAGCATGTTTGGTCGCTAAAGGCTACACCCAAAGGGAGGGTTGATTATCAGAAGAATTTTCTCCTTTCTCTAGAAAATATTCCCTAACAATAGTTATGGCTCTTGTAGCTCATTTTGATTTGGAGCTACATCAAATGGACGTTAAAACAGCCTTCCTTAATGGTGATTTACTTGAAGATGTTTTTATGACTCAACCCGAAGGTTTTAAGCCTAAGGGTCAAGAACACCTAGTATGTAAACTAAAGAAATCCATATACGGGTTAAAACAAGCATCACGATAGTGGTACTTGAAATTTGATGAAGTCGTGAAAAAGAATGGCTTCAATAAGAATCAAGTGAATCATTGTATCTATCTTAACATGAGTGAGAGCAATTTTTCCATACTTTTCCTTTATGTTGATGACATTGTTTGGCAAGTAATAGTCTGAATTTGTTGCATGAGTCAAAGCGATTACTTTCGTGCCATTTTGACATGAAAGATCTCGGGGAAGCCTCTTTTGTGATCGACATCGAAATACACCGAGATTGGTCTAATGGGACATTAGGTTTATCTCAAAAGGCTTATATTGAACGTGTTTTTGCACATTATAGCATGCAACAATGCTCTCTCTGTTGCTCTCTGTAACACCCACAAATTTCCCAATGTTGTTATGGTTCACACTTTAGACCCTCAACTCATTTATGTTCAACTTTGGGGTCACGTTACTAATGTTAAAAGTAACCTTAGTCCTCAATAAGCTTACTCGATCCTTACGGTTTTACTCTAAAAGTTTTCAAGGCTTGATACTGGGAGCGCGAGAGTGCCTGCGACAATGCCAAGGGGCACAGTCGCGAGGGCACAATCGCTGAGCTTGTTTAGCTCTCGGTACATTCCTAGCGAAAGTGCCGACGAGAGTGACATATGTCACAATCTCCGAGTCACAAACGCCCCAGGCCTTTCGCTCTCGGTACAATTTTGGCGAGAGTGCCATTGGCACAATCGCTGGGCACAATCGCTCGCGCGTCTTAACGGGTTAAAACCCTTTCCAGCTTGTGACTTTCTCATTTATTACAACTCTCACTTTTAGAAAACGATTTTTGGGAGCTTTGGGAGTCATCCTTCTCTTCTCGACCTCCCTCCTTATTTAATTCCAACTTATGGTTTGTTGGAGAGCATTAAGTGGAATCATCTAGCATATTTGGATCCATCAAGTGTTGTGTCTCAAGCAACCTCAAGGCTCAACTCATCTTCTCTACATTTTCTAGGGTTTTGCAAGTTTCTAGGGTTTCCTATAAAAACCTAGATAGTGAGTTTTCTAACTATTTTCAAATGAGACACGCCTCTTCATATGTTTCTTGTCATTATTTCATGATTCTTTTCATATATTGATCATTTGATAAAATAGTCACAAATTGCTATATTTTGTAAGGTTGATTTTGGGGGTTACTAATCATTATGAAGGGGTTTTGATGAGGATATTTTGTTGGTAAAGGTTGGGATATATTTATGTGATAATAAATGGTTGATGGAAGTTATATGTGAAATATACATGGTTTAGGGTTTTGCCTAAATGGAAGTTGGAACCATTTGGATCTTGTACATATATTTTACTTGATGTGAAATATGTATTATGATGGATTGTATATTGGATGAACCACGAGTAGGCACTAGGAGGATGTAGTCTTGGGGAGCCACCTTAACGGTATGTGCCTAGATCTCCGTTGTTTGGAGTAATGCCTTGAAGGTAGTCTTCAAATGTGTCGAGCCTTCGGGATGTTGCTCGTGTGAGTGAACATCAAGGTACATCGACTATTGAGGTGAAACTCGTTGGTGTGTTGGGTCTCCCCCAATGATTCCTTTATGGACCTTTATAATTATTAACCTCTTATATGATTATGTTATGTTATTGTTCAAACTCACTAGGCTCTTTTGGCCTAACACTTGTTTGGTTGATGTATCTCAGGTTCTAGCGGCACGACCACCAAGAAGGTGTAGTAAGCTTTTAGATATGAGCTTGGGAGCATTTTGGGACGCCATTATAGAAAATGATTATTTTTGGAGCTTCAGATGAAAACTTGTTGTAATCTATTTTCTTGATAGGAATTAGATTAAAGGGTTGTTATCTCTCTTTGTTAGTATTATAAACTTGTAATTATAACAGTCGTATATTGTTCCCTTTTTGGGAAAGCTCGTGCTATGGCATCATTTTATATACCACATTTCCATTTTCGTAAATTTTTGTTTGTCCCATTTTTGGGGTGTTGCATGCTTCCGTAGTTAAATGAGACGTTTTCGGTTCTTTCCAATGCCCGAAAACTGAGGTAGAAAAGGAACGAATGATTGATACCTTATGCTTCTGTAGTAGGGATCCTAATGTATGTTCAGGTTTGTACTCGTCCCGATATTGCTTATATCGTTGGAATGCTAGGTCGATATTAATCTAATTGTGGCTTAGATATTTGGAAAGCATCAAAAAAAGTATTGCGATATCTACAGGGAACAAAATACTACAAGCTAACTTATAGAAGAACTAATAACTTAGAAGTGATTGGCTATTCCGATTCCAACTTTGCTAAATGCAAAGACGATAAAAAGTCAACTTCGGGGTACATCTTCATGTTAGCAGGTAGGCCTATCTCGTGGAGGAGTCATAAGTAACAACTAATGACGACCTAGACAATGATGGCGGAGTATGTTGCAGTCTATAATGCAACCTCCCAAGGAATGTTGTTGAGAAATCTTATTGGTGGACTCAAAGTCGTGAACTCCATATCGAGACCATTGGAGATATACTGTGACAATTCTGTTGCCGTTAGTTTTTCGAACAACAATAGTTCGAGCGGAGTGGGATTATATCTTGATACAAAGTTCTTGTTTGTACGAGAATGTGAGGAAAAATTAACTTTGTATCGAGTACATCAACACTCATGATATGCTTGCGGATTCGATGACAAAAGGTCTACCGCCCAAAATTTACCAACAACTCGTGGCGAAGATGGGTTTTACTAGAGACTATATATAGCATATTACTCTTATGGACAATTAATGTAATTATAAGTTTCCTCGAATATCTTAGTTATCTTGTCTATACTAATGTATGCATGCACTTATTAATATATAGAAAAATCTATACAATTTAATGTTGTATATTTTCTATCATCTTGGCTTGAAGTTTTCTAAAAGTTTTATGTTGAGGCCTTAGTATAATTGATGGGGGGTCTCGTGTTGATAACAACACGAATGCCTGTATCTTTTTGTTATGGATCCAAGCGCTTACCACTACGCCAAAAGCAATTGTTGATGGAGAAGGCGCAACTTATTTTCATATAGCGTAGCAGCTAATGCCACGTTACGATTTAGGAAGATGTTGGTCAATGACCCAACAATCCCCCTCCCCCCAGCTTCTATCAACACTAACAAGATCTTCGCTAGAAGTCAACGGCTGCACAGCATGCCTTTGGCATTAAAATGCACTCCATGGGTTTGGCGTAGTGGTAAGCGTTTGGATCCTAACAACTTTAATATGAAACTTGATGGGTATTATCTTGGCCAAATTTATGAATACTCATCATAAATGGTCACTCGGTCAAGTGGGAGAATGTTAGAATATTTCCAATATTTATGGCCTTAGGACCATTTCTGTAATTGTTATTTAATTGTTGATATGTTTATATATTAAGATAGTAACTATACCAACATGACATAATTTGTACCCCATATTTCATAAATATTACTTGATGGAAGTAACTCATTTATATATAGGGGATCAAAATCAATTTTCCTTAAATGTCTTCTATGCACTAATTATCAAAGGGTCTCTTTTCTCTCTTACGCTCCATAAGAGAGAACCCACAAGAACACCAATAAAATATGTGCAATCCTCCATCGATTTTAGACATCATAACGGGAATCAAATGACATCTTCTTCTTCTTAAAAGATTGGATATCCTAGCAAGTGTTTTAATTTCTCATTTGATTTTGTTGATCTGTGTTTAAATGGATTTAGAAAACGATGTTGAAATTGTGATTATTAAGATCGCCAAGTTTTAAAGGTTTGTTTTTGTTTTTACTTTTTCAAAAACCAAATCTCCTAATTATCTAATTGATATTACCAACGATACAAAATTAATTATTTTAAATTTTGTTATTTTTTGTGAAAAAGAATTTCTTTTAAGAAAAATATTTTATACTTGTGTTACAATCATAATGAGATTTGACTTTTCTTTATAAGCAAGATTTTGGGGTTGATAAGCCTTGGCCCTAAACTTTAGAATAGTTTGTTTAAACCCTTATTTTTTTTTAAATAAATATATCAATAAAATTTACTTTAATTAGTTTAAAAGCCAATGTTATATATCAATGTAAGTTTGTTCATTCGATTTGCTACATCTTGTTGTTTAATTACATTTTTTTTGAAGTATTTGAATTGTTTTCCCACATAAATGTTCATATTTTTATCTTAATTCATATTTTTTTATTTCAAATGTATTATCTTATTTAAATGTGTATCTTAATTCATAATTGTTATAATTAAATTCAAATGTTTATCTTATTCAAATGCTTATCTTGACTGTGAGTTCTTACTCATAATTTTCAACTTTATATTGGAAGTTACACTTTCAATCCCAATATATTTTGGTTATTTACCAAAAGCTCCAAAAAAAATACTATTAAGATGTTAAAAGTTTGAATTTGACCTTATGTCAAAACCAAAATTTATTTGTCTAATGACAAAATCTCTTAAAATACTATTAAGGTATTAAAATTTTGAAATAGGCTTCATATGCCAAACTCATATTCATTTTGGTCTCATGCCAAATACTCTATAATCAACAATGTTATCTTCAAATTAAATAAATCGTAAAATATCAATTGGATTTTGTCAAACGGGTGTAAATAGTTCTAAGGTTTGTAGGGACTTAAGAAATCCATGTGATTCCCCTAGTACCTGGAAATCCAATAAATTGAGTGATTTCTTTTCGCAAATTGAAATATTAATGAAGTATTATCAAAAAATATAAGCATATAAAAATCCAATATTTCCATGATAATGAAATTTCACATGCATCACAATTTATTGTCTTTTTTGAAAAGAAAAAAAAATCACATATTGTCCTTTATTTACGTAAATGATTGAAACAAGCCATCCGTGATTCAATGTCCTAAACTCAAAAGAACTTGAGTACAAATAAGAATATCCAATGTAAAAACTACTTTTGTCGGAAAGGTACAAGAATATATATCTAAAGTCCATTAACTCCCTATTGACTCTAAAACCAACTTCCTGAAAAGATACAAGCAAATATCATCATGATTTGAGACGACATATAAGTCCTAACTTTCATAAGAATACATTTACTAAAATTAAACCCCCAAAGAACTGTGGGATGCCCCGAAAGGGAGAATCATGAGTATTCATGAACATATAATTGTACATCGGAATGAAACCCACTTACTCGATTACAAAAAGGTAACTGATTTCAACAAAGAAATGTTGTATCCCAAAACGCGTCTCAATCTCAATGGAAAGGAACTCACAGAAGATGACATGATTTATAACATTATTTTCACCTTTCATATATTAGTAAATATTAAGGAACCAATATATGTTGGAATGTAACCTTTAGACAAAGTCATCTATCTACTGCAAGTGGTTGAGAGATACAACAAAGTTCTTTCAAATAACAACACCAAATATGTCGGGACAAAGAAAATTTCCGATATCAATAATTAAAGCATTAGAGGTGGAAACAACTCAAAAGGATTGTGAGTTAAAAACAATTTTACACATGTGACATCTATGCACCATGCGGACGAGACCCTTAAAAGGGTTAGGGTCATGGTAAAAGTCAGGAAGGATTTTTCAATACCTAGAGCAGATATACAACTACTGCCAATGTGATAATGGACAGTTTGAAAATAAACATTGATACATGTGCGGTACCACTACCCCATGTGATAATGGTCAGTTTGAAAATAAACATTGATACAACTACTGCCCCATGTGATAGTGAACTAGGTCACTTTTTTATTGGTTGATTATTGGATTATTTGAATGTTGAAGTATCAAATTAATTACATTTGCATATATACACCCGAAATTCTAACCATTATAGATGTAAAGAAAAATATTAAAACAAATACAAAACTCTCAGTATTCTTCGTTCCGAATGTATCGAAGAGAACTTGAGTTTTTTTTTACCTCCCACGTAATCTAAAGAGATAGACTAATATTTATTTTCCCCCACCATAATACTTGGACAATATACTGTCATTTTCTGTTAGTACAAGATTAATGTTCAATAAATCACTATATTAATAAACACTTTGTTAAGATATTCGTATCAACTGGAAATCATATTTAAGAATGGAAATGGGTATATATACATCAACTCTAATGATATGAAAGGAACATATATTAGAGAAGTTAACGTGTCAAGTTAGTAGATTATCTAGGTCATAAATCATATTTTGTCACCAATAAATAACTTTGGTACAATGACACTTATATGTTTTGACATGACCACATAGTGATCCGTGTATTGCAAAATACACATAGACACATTCTTTTTCGAGTGAAAGGCAAAATTAGGCAAATTGCAACTGTTGACTTCTACAGCACAAGAAGCAACACCACCATTATAATATCCCATCTTGAATACCTAAAGCTTTTGTATACCCTGATCCTTAGCCAATACAAAGAATGAAACCATCCTAAAGCTAAGAACAAAATACAAAAATATTTCATTCTTATAACGAATACAAGGTGATATTTATGGATATAAACATCCAAAATGCGGGCCATTAAAGTAATTTATGGTTCTGCTTTCGACACGATGAACGCGTATCGTATTATTGTCCCACATGAAATGTTGCACTCCTATCACTAGTTATACGATTAAGGGCTCATCGCCCTTATTATCCCATCAAGTCTATATGACTTAGAATGCTGGAGAATTTACATCATAAAGATTTGATGATTATTGCATATGTATTGGGATCAATGTAGAACTTCATATACCCCCATATGTATATATAAAATGGTCTCGTAGAAGTTGTTTATCAAAAGAGTATTAATGGTATCTAGGGCATTGGTTATGCGCACCAATTTACTCACATTTGCTTGGGGTTATGCAATTATTATATGCAGCTTTATTCGTTTTTAGACCCACTACTAGCTAATCAATCTCATGTGTACTAGTTGGTAACTGGATATAAGCATGATATTTTACATTTACGCATGTCTAGTTATATAGTATATGTGCCAACTGCGCCCCCACGGCTCAACAAAATGGGTCCTTAAAAACAATTCAGTATATGTTGTATATGAATCCCCAACAATTATCCGCTAATTAGACTCCTTGACTAGTGATCTCTTTACCGCTAGATTTGCAGGTTGTCACTTTGATGAGACAGTCTTCCTGTCGTTAGGGGGAGATAGGAAAAAGGATTTTCCATGGGAACGACATGAAGTGTCATTGAATATTCCCACTTTGTCTCATTTTGATCCCTAAAACTTTATAACGTAAAGTTGAAGTCAAATGAATTAGACTCGATACCTGATACATTTAATGTTATTCTAAAAGTGACAAGATCACATATACGAGCTGCAAGTACACTTGCAAGCTCAAAAGTCCCCAAACAAGGGCACAACCTTGCTGGAAAGTGCATTGCAATCACAAATGGTGGAGGTGTAGTTGAAGTCGTAGCTCCCAATAGGAAATGAGAGAAGCTACTTGGTTCAATAAATACTCTAAAGGAAGAGAAGAGTAAGGCACAACTATTTATCATCTATACATAAACCTCTCGTGAGATTGTATCTGTTATAACTATGTCTATAAATCATTACTGGAGGACACTCCGAAGTTAATATTGATTCCAGAGATCAAAGAAATCTCAAATGAATTATGAGAGCGCATTTGAGTCGATGGACATATCATACATACTCATTGATGATATATTCGTATATACTATTGCTCATGAGATGATAGAGCACATTCACATCGAACCATGCTAGAATGTCAACAAAGAGCAAATTGGCCTACATGAAAAGAAGCAATCCAGAAGAATTATATTATTTGACAAATAAACGGGTATTTGGTCCGGTAGTGCTAACCTACCAAATGTAAAACCTGTAAGACATAATGTTTTGCTAATTAATTAGCCTAGTAGTTTCCGGAGGACTAGAAATGCAGCTCATAGATGTGGTTACTACATATTTTTATGGGGATCTTGATTTAGAGATATATAAAGTGTTTGATGGCATTACATTAACTAAATCAAGTAACTCTAAACCATGTAGTGCGTTTGCAGTAAAATTGAAACACCCACTTTATTGATTAAAGAAATCTAGGCAGATGTGGTATACCCGCCTAAGTCAATACTTGGTTGGGAAGGGATATAAGAACGATAAACTGTGCCCTTATGTATTTATAAAGAAAACGAGTTCCAGATTTTCAATCGTAGTTTTATATGTCGATGTTATGAACATAATAGGCACTCTTGAAGAAATAAGAGAAACCACAAGGTACTTGAAATCTAAATTTGAGATGAAAGATCTTGGGAAAACTTGGTTTTGTCTAGATATTTAAGCTAGGACACCGAGGTTGTGGAATTTTGATCCACCGATCCGCATATCTCCAAAAAATGATCAATTTAATATGGACAAAACGCATCCGGTTAGCATTCCCATGAACGGTCAAAATGTTGGATATAAGGAAAGATCTATTTCGTCTAAAGGATGATGACGAAAAAGTGTTGGGAGCTGAAATTCCCTATCTAAGTACAATATGCGCATTATCATACTTAGCACAATACATTTGATCGTATATTGTATTTCTCAGTGAACTTGTTAGCTAGATTTAGCTCAGCGCCAATGCAACGTCATTGGAATGTATCAAGTTAATCTTTTGGAACCATTAACATGGGCTTATACTTTCCCTATAGAAAGAAAAATGGGATTGATAATGGAACTTTAATACCTACTTAAAATGTAAGCAGCAAAAGTACTAGCTCTTATAAAAAAACCAAACAATGTCTTGGTATATCTTTACCGATATTAGGTCTCTACCTGACCCATACAAAAGTTATTCCCAAATTGGATAAGGAATTACCACAAGGAACACACTGATTGCTTGGAAGTAAGCTAAGCAAACCCTTGTCACTGCCTCCTTGAACTATTCCAAGAATTTTACTCTCTATAAAACTATTCAAGAATGTATATGATTAAGGACTATCATTACACATATTAGAGAAGCTAGTATTTTTGAGTTCAACCACTATCCTACTTGCATATATGGAAATAATGCCTCATGTATTGAAGAAATGAAAGTAAGATATATTAAGGGTGATAACACGAAACATGTTCTGCTTAAGTTTTGTACAATCAACATTAACAAACTCTTCTTAATATTCAAATGAATCAAGTTAGATGCTAGGATAATACGACATATTGTTTACCAAATCATTACTGAAAACCATATTTGGGAAACATGTAAAAAGTATTAAAATGCAAATATTTTCCAAACTCTCTAGTTTAATGCATGAATTAGGGGGAGTAGTAGACAAAATGATCGAGTCTACTATATATAAAATATTGGTTTATGTTGTGCTCTTTCCTCAATCCCATGTTTTATTTTTCGTTTGGGTTTTGTTCCTTGTAGTATGGTTTTAGTGAGACAACAATTTATATACCATCATATTTTCCTAAATCTCATGATTAATGTACGAATCTAAGAGAAAATTAGACTAAAGGAAAAATCTATATATTGCAAAGAAGCTGGTGTATTGTACTATTTCCTTCGTCTTATTTTTATTTTTTCTCACTAGGTTTTTATTTTGGCGTAAGGTTTTAACGAGGCAATAATTGTGCACCATCACTCCTTCGACTAGGTACAAGGAGGAGTGTTGTAGGATAAATGTATCATTGTCTAAAGGATATGATGATAGAGATAGAGATAAATATATCAGAGTTAGATTAGAACTGAAATATCTCATAGCTATCTACTTGTAACTCATCCCCTATTTAAAAGACTTGTAATTAATGAGAATTACATATTTCATTCTCTATATTTATTGTTGTTTTATTTCGTTTTTCCTTTAACATGGAGTTGATTATAAATTATTTTAAAATTTTGACTTTTGTTCTCTATTCTAAAAAAATTATATAAAATCCATTTGAGATGCTCCTAAATTTCAATCTTTTCTGATAAATGTTCAAATTAGAGATACAACTTTATTAAAGGATCCTTAGCTTAGTTATGAATTTTTTTTATTAAATATTATACATGATTAAAATATTGTAACTAACAGACTTTTAGCTTAGCAATACTTGAAAAACTGATTTTTTCTTAGAGATCAGAGATTCTAATCTCGTCAAAGATGAAAAGTGTGTGTGAATTTTATCTAGCATATATGTTATATATTATATACTTCAAAAAATATTTTTTTTTAGAAAAGCAATTATATATAAAAAAAACCCAACATTTACAATACAATGGACCAATGGCAATGTTTGCAAGAAGCAAACCCACCCATTGACAAGCTCCACAATATCGCCTACCACATTTTCAACACAACTACAGTGCAGTACTAAAAGCTACAGGAACAAGAGGTAACCAAATACAAACAACCAACTGCAATTCAGCTGCATATCTGCACATAAACAGCAGCTAAACCGATCCCGCGACTCACCGAATCCCCTCCAAGCCGCCTCTAAGATTGCTCCAGATTACCCAGCGATCAAACATCGAACTCAGACTCGAGAGCCGACCTAATTCTGTCCCGTAGCACGCCGTCGATGATTCTCTGTTCCCGACTCCAGTTATCCCACCCCGAATCTGACCCGCAATTACAACTCCCCAGCGGGATCCGTTAGCCACCTGTTCCACTCTAAACTCTTACCGTACAACCTTCTCCCAATCCACTCAAAACTACACCTTTGGAGTTCGAGTAAAAGATCAACTATTTTCCTCTTGTCGTCCTTAAAAACCACCCGATTGCGGTGATTCGAGATTTAATACATGAAGCTCCACACCATTTCTTCCCAAAGTGTCGGATGTCCCCCCCCCCCCGGTTAAGGCCTCGATCGTTTCAATTCGGTCCTTATCTATCTTCCACAATCGACAAACTCCTTCCCAAACTTTTCTAACCTCTTCACAACTCACATGTGCGTGTGTAATCGATTCTAACTCTTTCCCGCACCTTGTACATAGAAGTGATGGAATGTCCATCCACATCCCATCAAGAACCGTCTTACATGGAAGCCTCTCAAGTTTAGCCCTCCACATGAAAATATTTATTTTCTTTGGTATAGATTTAAGCCATTTCGTCTCCATCACTTAATCAGCATTCAAGGGCATACGCTCATCAATTAAGAGTTTGAGCTCTTGAACCGTGAAGACGTCTCCCTTTCCAAGTATCCATTTATTTTTATCCCACGATTCTAACTTTGGTTTCCATCCTTGCAAATGTCATTTAGAGCCTCCAATTCTCCCAACTCCCTCCCCTTTGGTTCCCTCCTCCACGCCCATTTTCAAGTCCAATTATTATCTACCCACTCCCCTCTATCCGCTACTACGGCTTCCTTATTTGAGTGTAGCCTTACCAATCTTTTAAATCTTTCTCCCAACACTTCACCCCCTAACCACTTATCCGACCAAAACATCGTATCCCGCCCATTCCCAACGTCTTTTCCGAAGGAATCTACTAAATTGATGCCTACTTTTCTTAATTCCTCCTTAACTCTTAATATATTTGACCATACCGAACCCCCTCCTTGAACAATCCTCACATCTTCCTTAAAACCTCCCCTTTTCCTGTATATACTTTCCACCGCTCTCACCCACAAAGCATTTTTCTCACACAAAAACCTCCACCACCATTTCCCCAACAACCCCCAATTTGTAGCTTGAAGACTTCCCACGTTGAGACCTCCATTTTTATAGTCTTTAATTACTTTAACCCATTTTACCCAAGCCAACCCTTTGTGTTTATCGATACCATTACCCCCTCCCCAAAAAAACAAACTTCTCACCCTCTCAAGCTCTCTAATCACACCTCTCGGGGCACGAAAAAGCGAAAAAAATACACTACCAAGCACATATTTAACCAAAGTGAGTCTACCTCCGAACGAAATCAGTCGAGCTTTCCAGTCCGACAACTTGTTTTTCATCTTTTGAGTCACCTTCTTCCAATTTTCTGCTTTACTCATTTTTGCTCCCACCGGTAAGCCGAGGTAAATAAACAGTAGGGACCCACACCCACATCCGATTCCTCTTGCCCACACATTTACTTCATCCTCTCCTACTCCCACTCCGTATAATTTGCTCTTTGATATGTTTATCTTCAAACCCGACACCATAAAGAAACATTGTAGAATATTCATAAGACTTTTTAAGTTTCTCGTATTCCAATTTCCAAAGAATATCGCATCATCATCATATTGAAGATGTGTTACCTCTACTTTCTCCTTCCCTGCCGCCACCCCTTCGAATAGCTTTTTCTCTTTTTCTTCCATCATCAACGTATTGAGGCCTTCCGCAACTATTAGAAATAAGAATGGTGCCAATGGGTCTCCTTGTCTAAGTCCTTTTTGTATTTCAAATTCCTTTGTAGGAGATCCGTTGACCAAGACCGAGATGGTGGATGATGATAAGCATGACCTTATCCATCTACGCCATTTTGTCCCGAATCCCATATTTTCCATCATGTTCAACAAAAAATTCCACTCCACACTATCATAAGCCTTCTCAAAATATACTTTGAAGATCATCGCTTTCTTCTTTGCTCTTCGGCAAAAATCCACCACTTCATTCGCTATTAGCACCCCATCTAGTATATATCTTCCTTTTAAGAACGCCGATTGTGAATCACCGATTAAACCGCCCATGATCTTTTTCATTCTTTCCGCTAGCATCTTGGATAGGATTTTATAGAAAATCCCTATCAAACTGATCGGTCTAAATTCGTTGAGGCCAATTGGATTGTGATTTTTAGGTACGAGTGTTAAAAATGATGCATTGCAACCTCCACTTATTGTCGCCATCTCCCCAAATTTTGTTAACGCCAATACCAACTCGTCCTTTATTATCCCCCAAAACTTCTTTATAAATGTGATCGTCACCCCATCCGGTCCTAGTGATTTATTATTTCCACACGCTTTCACCGCCTCCCAAATTTCTTCTTCCGTGAACAGTTTCTCTAACTTTTCCGCTTCATCAACCGAAATCTTTTTAATTTTCATGCTTAAGAGTTTCACACCTTCCTTCTTTTCCGATTTGAATTTGTTTTTGAAGAAATCAAATATTCCTTCCTTAATCTTCTCCGGATCTTCCGTCCATTGAGCATTAATATTAAGACCACGGATTCCATTTCTTCTTTCCTTTTTTCTCATTACTGCATGGAAATATTTCGAATTTTCATCGCCTTCCTCCACCCATTTCACCTTTGCTTTTTGCCGCACTATTTCCATCTTCCTTTTTTCCGCTTACAACCACTTGTTACGCACTTCTAACCAACGATTTCGTTCCCAATCCTCAAGTATCCTACTTTCGGCTATCACTTCTAACTTCCTCGCCTCGTCCTTGTTTTTCTTTAGAATATTGTCCATTTCCTTGAATCTTTCCATACCCATTTTCTTCAATGCCCATTTTACATTTTTTAACTTGTCTCTAAGAACACAATCCGGCATTTTTGAGGATACTTCTTTATTCCATGCTTCCTTAATCACATTTTCAATCCCATCCTCTTGCAACCACGTATCAAAGATTTTGAAGGGTTTTGGTCTGAATCCCCACTTGCTATCCGAAAGTAAAATCGGATGATCATCCAACCATTTTCTTTCAAGGGCTTTTACCCCCAGATTCATCCACGATATGCAAAATTCGTTGGAAGCAAGGAATCGATCCAATTTACTGTGTTTCCTTCCATCATCATTTATCCTCGTAAATTTTTTTTCCTCCCATCGGAATTTCCACTAACTAGCTTTTGCGAATGAATTCATTAAACTCTTCTGTACCTTTTTCGTTAGTTTTTGTATTTAGTCTTTCATGATCACCCCTCACCTCGTTGAAATCACCGAAAACACACCATTTTACTTCATCTTTCTTACATAACTCTTCAATATTTTTCCACACTTCTAGCCTCTCTCTTTGATCCCTTGGTCTGTATACATTAACAAAACCCACTTGCCCCATTATCTCGTTCCAATTACCCACCGCCACAATGAAATTTCTTTCCACCACAACGAACTCGCACCTGAATTCTTTCTTATCCCAAATCAATAATAGACCTCCCGAATTCCCAATGGGATCCGCTTGTATAAAATCACCGTCATCGCTTCCCCATAATTTGGCGATTTGATTTTCATTCCAGTTTTTTGTTTTTGTTTCCTGTATTCCCACCATATTTAATTTTTCTTCCATACACAATTCTCTAATCCATGATCTTTTTTCCAAAGCTCCTAAGCCTCTAATGTTTAAAGATAACAACTTCATCAGAACTTAATCAACCGATCAACGCAAGACATACCTGGATTATCTTCGCGTTCCTGTCTGACCTTTCTCCAATTTCTTCCCCTCCCATGAGATACCCAACTGTTTCCCGAATTCTAATACATCACTTGTACTTTCTTCGCTTCTCAACTCATCTGAAATTGCCACCAATGATCCTAATGAGCATAAGTCTTCCAATTTCTTTTTCCTTCTTTCCTGTTTACTTGTTTCCCCTTCTCTATTTGCCAATTTTTGTCTCAATTTTTGACCACTAGACCTCGCCTTTTTTTTCAATAGATGAAAGCTCACCTTTCCCCTACCCATTCCCAGATTATCTCCCTTTTTCATCGTTGTTTTGTTGAAATCTGCCTCTTGTCTTTCCATCCTTTTCATCTTCGATTGCCCCCCTTTGCTTTGCTTCCAATATTTTTTATCTTCCTTTTTCTTTTTATCTGTTCCAATTGTTTCGTTCCAATTTTTCAGATGCAGGTCTGATTCATATGGGATTTTTAAACTAGACTTGTTTTGATTTGGGTCATCCTCCTCTCCTATAACTATTTGGCTTGGCCCACCTTTTTCACCTTGGGTTTCACTTACTTTTCTTACCTGATTTCCATTATCCACATCTTCTTTTGGGCTATTACTTGAATTTGGCCCATCCCTTACCCCACTCGAACCTTCCATCCATGTATCCTCCTCTTTCCTAAAATTAATCTCATTCTCGTTTTCTGTGCTCTGATCATGCGACTCCTCGAAATTTTTTGCATCATTTGAATCTACTTGTTTTGTCTCTTCGCCTACCTCTTGCTGGAGTTCCATCGCCGACCTTGCTTCGCCGGTAATTTTCATTTCCATTATCGTTTCTTTTAGAAGGCCTTCAACATCCTTGCCTTCCAACTTGTCTCCTGATTCATCAACTTTCTCCTCCTTTTGATCTGTCTCTTCCGTTCCATTTGATTTATCTTCAAACACGCTTTCTTCCACAAACCAGTCATCGTCAAAACCGTCTTCTTCTGACCATTCAGATGGAATAGAGGAGTCGCCTTCTTCCTCTTCACTGCTTATCCCGTAATCTCCCCCATTCACCGTCTGATCCATCTCTTCTTCTAACACCCAAATTTTGTAGAAGAGGTTGTCCACTTTTACACATTTTAATTCATCGATACGGGTACGGATTGACGTCGCCACTAAGATTTTTCTGAATTCCAGATTACTGTTAGTTTCCCATTTACAGTTTATGGACTTCAATGGATCTCCCCATTTACTTGCTATTGCTCCAAAGACTTCTTCATTCCAAGCGTGGAGCGGGACTCCGTAAATTTTTAGCCAAACCAATCTTTCGGATGAGTAATACCCCTCCGACCATCTCCTTAGTCCTTTGATCCAAAAATGTAGTCCATGAACTTTATTTTTTAAAATATTGTTCATCGTTTCCTCTTGTTCAAACATTAGCATCACGTTCCGACCCCCCAATAATTTTAACGACCATTCCACAAGGTTTTCTGATTTGCAAAGCGCTTGTATCGCTTCTATATTGTCTAATGAAGTTACGTTTCCGATCAGGCATCTCTTCAATGCTTTTTTCGACTTGTCCTCCGACGTCCAACTTCCAATTGCCTCCTCTTTACTTTGAGTTTCTTCTCCTATTTCACACTTTCGATTTATCCCTTCTTCCTTAAACGTTCTGCCGCGACCCTCCTTGACTACCTCACAAAAGGATTTTTGGCCGATCCATGTTTGCGTATTTCTGGAATATTGAGTGTTGTTCAAAGTGATCCTCTCCTGCCCTCTTTTGTCTCCTACTATATGACTACCTTCGTTATTATTGGCTGCAAAAACTCTCATCTTATAAGTTCCGATCCATAAACCATTTAGCCTCTTCTCCATTTCCTTATAACAAGTTACATGTTTGAATCTTACGAACCCGAACTTCTTCCCATTTCACATTCTTCTCCTAGCCATGTATATGTCGCCTACATCTCCGAATCTTTTGAAAGTTTTCTAAAGGTGTTGAACTTCCCAATCTTCTGGAAAGTTAAAGAACAAGAATGACGATAGATTTTTGTTGGTAGACTTCCGTTGGTGTCCTCTCGAGTAGTAGTAATCTCTGTATTTGTCTTCGCTGAATCGTGCCCCTATCCTAACACTCTCTCTCGTACTCTCTCTCCTCTCTCCCCCACTAACCCAAACTCTCCCTATTCTCGCTGGAGTTCTCTCTGTCTCCGTCATATTCTCTCTAAGGGCTGCTCGTTTGGTTTAATTCTGCAATTTATCTTTATACTTCAAAAAATATTGTATTTATTTTATTTAACTGAAATAAAAATTATTATTTATATATTTTATTTTTAAACAAAATCAGTAACATGCTTCCTTCTTTAATGTTTCTTAAAACTATTGTTTAGTTTGATGCTTTGAGTAGATCTCTTTCATATGATGATTTACCTTTTAGTAAGTAATTAATTAATTGTTAATTTCACTTTAACATGAGCTTAAGTAGTTATTCGTTACTTCTACTCCTACCCTACTTGTCATGCACTCTCACACATCATAACAATCTTTTGTAGATCTTCATGAAGATATGCCACCTTTTTATGTTTTATAATTATTTAATTGTTCTTAACAATGGATTCTAAAAATAACACGTGTACTTGCAAAAATGGAATATTTAATCCAAAAATTGTCAATTTTTTTGATTAAAATCAAATATATATTATTTTGTAAGCACATAATTTTAATTAAGATTTTTTTTTTCAATCACATTGCTTGTTTTGATAGATTTCATTAATAATTTGTTGTTTCATGTAATGGAATGTGATATTGTTAACAGATTTTTCAAAATAAAAACTCTAAAATCAAAATCTTAAAAAAAGTTACGTTCAATTGTAACAGATTTTTTATTTTAGAAATTATAATATTAATTATACTATTAAAAATTTAATATATTTAATAAAAAATATATATCTTTTCTAAACATTTAATTTTAAAGACTCTTAAGTAGTCATTTCTCACTCCTGCTAAAATATCATTTTTCACTCCTATAATCATTTTTATGGGGTTATCCAAATCAGAAGATTTTTTTTTTTTTGAAGAATCTGTTAGAGCAAAAAAAATCTTCCAAACTCTCTATTTTCTATATTTTTTAAGAATTTGTTGGAGATGTTCTTACTGTGTAAAACTTTTCTCAACAAACAAGAAGAAATAAACTTATCTTATTGTTATTACTTAGTGTTTCATTTTTATTTTCATTTCCATTTTCTAAAAATAAATAAAATTTCTGTTAAATATAATGTATTAAATACATTGATTAAGAAAGTAAAGTTACTTACTTTTTTCACTAAAGAAGTAATTGCAAGGTACAATAAAGTTTGAGGAATAAATCCCAATTGCTCCTAATCCAAAAACCTAATCATTAATGCCCACATATTACTACATTTACTCCCCAAATATCACATACAACCTCCATCACCATAAAGAAATAGGGGGTGGGGACCAAGCACAAAAGAAACCAAGAAAGTGACTAAACCCATGGCTACTTCTTCCTAAATTCACTGAATCATGGCTTTAATAACTTGTATCACATGAATCAAATGTTGTATACTATATAAATTTGACAATTTAAGCCCTGGACAAGGGTCTAAGACCCTTTTTGTCCCCTGCCCTTTTTTTTTTCTCTCTTTTCACTCCACATAATTAAAGAGATCTCAATGGTTCATCAACATAATAGAACAACAATCACCAAACCAACTGCCATTTCTTCATCTCAAAGACACTACCAGCAATCAAATAGTTCAATGGATATAGAAAGAAAAAGGGTGGCTGCAGCTAATTCATCAAGAAATGGGGTGGTTTCTGTTTGGGAGAGCAGAATGAAAGGTAGCTTCAAAGTCTTCAATGGTGATGACAAGAATATGAATCAAAAACAAGAAATTGAAAAACCCACTGAAACTGAGACTAGTGGTGAGATGGAGAAGGTGGTTTTGAGATCCAAACAGGGCTCTAATGGAGTCAGTGGTGGTGTTGGAAAGAGAAAAACTTGGAAATCTGATGGTGGTTCTGAAGGAACTGAGAGAATCCCAGCTCAGATCCCAAAGGCTAGATCTGAAAACAAGAAAATGTTGGGTGAATTGAGTAAGGAATTGAGTGTTTCCAAGGATGGAAATGGAAATGGGATCAAGAAAAGCCCAGTTCAGATGAAGAAGGGCAGACAGGAATGGAATAAGGAACAGAGTGTTTCCATTGATGGAATCCAGAGAAGCCCTGTTCAGAGGATCATAAAGACTCGATCTTTATCAAGAAAAGGGAGTACAACTAGTGATTTAAGTGATGGAATTGAGAAAGTCAAGTCATTGCCAACATCAGGAACTCAATTTAGCATTGAATCCAACCATGGAATTGAAGAAATTGAGGGGGAAAACAGAGATGGTAATGAGATGAAGAATAATAGATCTGATTCTAGTCAAAGCTTAGAGGAATTAGGTGTTGTTTGTGAGGAGAAACTGATGACAGATGATTTGGGGAAAACCATATCTTCTAAGACTTTAGATACTGGAGATTATGAAGAAGCTTCTGATAAGGCAACAATGGAGGAAAATGAAGAAATTAATGAAGAAAGAAGCATTGTTGTTGTTAAAGAAATGGAACCCATTTCCACAATCAACGAAAACAAGTCCCCAGATGTTGTTGTAATTGAAGAAAAGAAAATTCATCAGCGAAATGAAAGATCAAACCCCATTTCAAGAACAATCAAAAAACAATCTGTTGTAAATCATCCCAGAATCATTTCAAAACCAAGCAAGTATTCTGTTGTTCTTATTTAATCTATTTTTTTTTTGTCAATTTAATCAATCTGACTTCAATTTCATCTTCGATTTTGCAGATGAATTACCATCACAGAGAGTTCCCAGATCCCATAGCAAATTGCAGAGTTTCAGTTAGTATTTTTCAAATTCCAACATTTAAGCATATGATTGTATTGCAATTCTTGATCTTCATGCACAGCATTCAACTTGTTTCAGTGGAATTAATCATGTGGAGAGATGCATCAAAATCAGCACTAATTTTTGGTTTTGGGACATTTTCCATTCTTTCATCTTCATACACTAAAGATCTCAATATCAGGTTAGCAAATTAATCATACTTTTGATATATATATATATATATATATATATATATATATATAAATTCATCCCATTTCATAACAATCCTCTGTATTTCTGTTTTTTTCAGCTTCATTTCTGTAATTTCATATCTGGGTCTCATCTATCTTGCTGCAATCTTCATCTTCAGATCCTTCATTTACAGGTAACTTATTCACATTACATTCATAAACATGACAGCATTTTTTCAAGATTTTCTTGATTTTCATATTATTGAAAAACAGGGGTGTTGTAGAAGCAGATAATATTACAGATGATGAAGAATATGTTGTTGGTGAAGAAGAAGCAATTTGGGCATTAAAATTGTTCCTCCCTTACATCAATGAATTCCTCTTGAAAATCAAAGCTTTATTTTCAGGTGATCCTGCTACTACAATGAAGGTGATTTTTTTTTCTTTTCTTTTTGGGGGTTTTCACTGATTTTGATGCAAATTTCATCTTTATCTGCAATATCTCTGATAATATTTGAGAAGTTTTCGGTGTCATCTGACAGTTGGCAGTTCTGCTATTTGTTTTGGCAAGATGTGGCAGCTCTATAACCATTTGGAAATTGGCCAAAATGGGTCAGTTTAGTAAATTCCTTCACCCAAATTCGGTTAAATTCAATCATAAAGATAGGGTTTTGAGTCTTGAAAATCAAGGTTTTCGCCATTAATGATGAAGAAAACATGAACCTTTTTCTGTTACTGAATCGAATTTCTTGAATTCTGATGGGATTCTTGCTGATTTTTTGCAGGTTTTTTTGGGGTTTTTACAGTGCCTAAGATCTGTTCCTCTTATTCTTCTCAATTGACTGCATATGGTAAAAAAAAGTTCACATGAGTTTTCTGCATTTGCATTTATTTTATCAGTGAATGAATACAGTCCTTGAGCTTTGTACTTGGTCATCCAAGAAATCTTTGCCACGCATTGATGGTTTGTACTCTACAAACAATCAAACACTTCGAGACCAGAAAGTTAATAGACCGGATCGGTTCATCATTATTGCTCGTTTTTAGCTGCTTGTGTTTACAATAATTGACGTGGGTCCAACTCCGTTCTAGGAGATCTAGTGAAGTTGCACTTCATCTGTTTGATGAAATGCCCCAACGGCTACTTTGATGCTTTTAAGGTTGTAGCTTTAGTCATTAGATTTTCCCATCATCTCATTTGGCTTTTTTTTACTCTTTATTCTCGAGAATATATTATAGTCTTGCAAAAGAAGTAATATTTACATATTCTTTTAAAATCGTTCGTTTCTACAAAATGTTGCATTGTATTCTTCCAATTTGGCGATCCAATTTTAGAAGTCAACAACTTTGTAGTTTGTAGACATGCTCGGAGTTTAGAAAGATTTGTTTCCTATTTTCATTTTGTGGGTATTTATATAAATCGATTTTTGCATCAAATGTTCCTAATCGAGCATCTCACACACAACTGAAGGTACATTTTGGGTGCGACGCTTCAAGGATGCATGGGAATCGTGTTCTCAAAAGAAAGCTGTTGCTATTGGTGTTTTCACCCTTGTTTGGAACCTATCCTCAATCATTGCTCGTACCTGGGCAGGTAAATTAAATACATAACTTCAGTGAAGAAAGAAATTAACTGAAGTTTTATTGACGATTTGAGACATGGTTACATGCAGTGTTCATGTTGTTGGTAGCATTCAAATACTATCAACAATCAATGATGAAAGACGGAGAAATTGCGGAAGAAGTACATATGCAACCAAGGAATCAAAGTTCTTGGCAGGAAGAAAGAAACGCAAAAACTTTCACGCCAAAGGAAAGCAAGAAATTATGGAAAAGAACTTGATTTGAATTGTTCAAGGACAATGGTATAGAAATCAGTTGTATAATAAAGAAATAAAATAAAATCATATTTTAAATGTGTTTTGCGAGAATTTAATATATTCCCCAAAAAAATGGATGAAATTTGTTAACTTCTCACAATACTGTTTATTTTAGAGTGTCTTCAATAGATTATTTAAAATAGAGATTAAAAATCAAAATTTTCAAGAACAATTTAGGTTCATTTCCAAGAGGTTCTCCATTTTGAAGATTACAATGTTATTTATATTATTAAAATATTCAATATAATTTATCAAATATAATTTCTCTTTTTTGAACATTTAATTTAGAGATTTTCATTTTTGACTTTAAGTCGCGGCCAAAGTCGCTCGTGTCTGTTTTTCTTCGGGTTAATGTAAAATCACATATGATTTTGTACATGATTTGATGTTTTTTTTTTCCTTAAATAGTTTGCGTTCTCGTTTGAACCTTTCTCTCTCTCTCTATATATATATATATATATAGAAGCGATGTTAGCTTATCCATCTCCAATTAATGTGTAAGGATATGACATGAATTACATGATTTGTTGTACCCTTAACGAGTTTAATCAGCAGTTACAAATTCTTCTTCATTTTAGGTGATTCCTGTGAGAAACATGCATAATCATCATGAACATATCAATAGTGAACACAATTCTTCGAATAAATTATGATTTTCGGGGTTTTGAACGGTATCGGAGGAACCACTATGGATAACTATTCTACAATGATATCAACAAGGATTCTTGTAGATGATGAAACGCATCACAATAACATTGAAGATAATGTAAACTGGAATGAAAGAAGCGAGCCATGGAGGGTGGAAAATGTTGAATCCAATAAAAATCTATCTTATGGTAAGGATTCCGTATGTGTTTAAGTTTTTATGTATGGTAAGAAATACATACTTTCAAATTTAGAATAATTTTGTTGATGATTGACTAGTGGATATGTATTCACACGTAATGATTTGACGCAAATGTTCATGTATGAACATATGTTTTCAAGAGTGTAACAACCCATCTTAAAACATAACATGTATCATATAATGCATGTAAACATTTACATTACAAACACCCACATATTACATATAGGGTTCCGAAGTCTAGAATTACACTTACATAATACTACATCCAACAAAAACCATTGACATATAACATTGTTCAACTAGAAGTATTAACTCATAATAGCTTCCTACGTACAACACATTTCTTCACATAACATCATAGGTTATCTTTTCCTTTTGCCTTACCAGTTATCTCTCCTGGAATACAGATTTGGAAAACAATGAGGGTTAGACCAATTGGTCTAAGTGAGATAATCCAAAACATTTTAATAACAATATTATGAAAACAATGATATGAAACCGTTATCAACAAATCACAATTCAAATCTCATGCAATGTACACAACACACTCCGTTGGCCTATAACACCAACAACCCATGGCCATATCAGAATTAGTTGGCCGCTAAGCACAACTAATTAATTTACTTCGAATTACCTCAAGTACAACCAACCCCGTTGCCCCTTTCGGCACAACCAACTCCATCCGGTCTCTACGTCCGGGCCAAAATACAATAGTGTAATGCAATGCTCAAACATATGAGATTTCATTTCAATAATCACATTCCATATAACTCACAATAATTACTACACATATCACATATAAACCATTTCTTAATATAAGTATTCCACTTCGAAAATGGTTAAAAGAAAACTCACCTTATTAAGAGTTCGAAGCCACACACGCGCAAACGACACAACTGAACACTACTTATATCAAATTTCACTAACGAGTAACTGAGCCTTGATTATTCCTAGATTTTCCTTGATCTCTTACTTTAAGCTTAGTAGTGTATTAAGAGAGACAGAGAGAGAAATTTGGTATGATATCAATATTCTTTTCTTCTACCTCTATTTATAGCTAAACATAAGGCATTAACAACTTGTTCCTATTGCTATCAAGATTGCACTCTTATAAGAACTCAACATCTCGTGCTTATAGGATAAGAGAATCTCGACACCTCGTGCTTATAAGATAAGATAATCTCAACACCTCGTGCTTATAGGATAATAGAATCTCGACACCTCATGCTTATAGGATGAGATCGACACCTCGTGCTTATAGGATGAGATCGACACCTAGACACTTTAGGCTTATAAGATAAGATTGACACCTCGCGCTTATAGGGTAAGATTGACACCTCACACTTATATGGATAAGATCGATACCTCGTGCTTATAGGGATAAGATCGACACATCATAAATAAGGCGACTCATCATAACTATGAATACATTAACACTAAGGACCTCTAATTACTAATTAGTGACAATAAGACCCTTAAACATATAATACCTAACCAAAAGTTCCCTTTTAACATTATAACATGACATAAAAGAATAGACATAACTTACCGGGTTATAACAATATCTCCCCCGAAAAGGAATTTCGTCCCGGAATTCAGTCAATCAAACAAATTGGGGTATTTGATTCTCATATAGGATTCTAGTTCCCACGTAGCATCTTGCCCTTTGTGATACCGCCATTGTACCTTTAACAGACTGATTTCTTTATTTCTAAGTACTTTAACTTTCTGATCAATAATCGCTTCCGGTTCTTCGATAAATGATAATTTTTCATCAACATGAATTTCTGGTAACGGTATTGCCTGATCAGGAGTAACTAAACACTTTCGAAGATTTGAAACATGGAAAGTATTATGAATACCACTTAGCTCAGATGGAAGCTCTAACCGATACGCCATTTCACCGATTCTTTCAATAATCACAAATGGTCCAATACACCTCGGACTTAGTTTACCCCGTTTCCCAAACCGAACTACTCCTTTTCCACGGTGAGACTTTTAACATAGCATTGTCCCCAATCTGAAATTCTAACTGTTTCCGGCGTCTGTCGGCATAGCTTTTCTGTCTGTCTTGAGCCACTTTCATTCGTTCTCGGATCTGTCCAATTTTATCAGCTGTTAACTGTACTATTTCTGGCCCAACTAACTGTTTCTCTCCAACTTCATTCCATCACAAAGGAGTTCGACATTTTTGACCATACAATACTTTAAAAGGTGCCTCTTGAATACTGGAATGATAAATGTTATTATAATAAAATTCAATCAAAGATAGATATCTTTCCCACGATCCACCAAAATCAATAATACAAGCCTGCAACATATCTTCCAATGTTGGAATAGTCCGTTCGCTTTGACCGTCTGTCTGAGGGTGATAGGCGGTGCTTAGCTTTATCTGTGACCCCATCTCTCGCTGAAAACTCTTCCAAAATATTGAAGTAAATCGACTGTCACGATCAGAAACGATTGACAACGACATACCATGTCGAGTTACTATTTTATCAATATATAACTTAGCTAATCTTTCCAAAGAATACGATTCTTTCATCGGTAATAAATGAGCGGACTTTGACAATCTATCAACGATTACCCAAATAGCATCGAAACCTTTTGGAGTTTTCGGCAAGTTCATGATGAAATCCATTGTGATGTGATCCCATTTCCAAACTGGTATTTCTAACGATTGCAACTTACCAGACGGTTTCTGATGTTCAATTTTAACCTACAAGACATTCCCGTTTCAAGTATTCTTCTTTGAAAGCTTCGATCTGACATTTCTTCAATTCTTCAAAGATGTTTGGTAGTAACTCGGCTCGTAATGCGATGGATTTTATTGTTCCACTTCTTTCTTTACGGCTTAATGCATCAACCACCACATTTGCTTTCCTCGGATGATACATAATTTCACAATCATAATCACTCACTAATTCTAACCACCTTCGCTGCCGCATATTTAGTTCCTGCTGATTGAATAAATGTTGAAGACTTTTATGATCAGTGTAAATCTGACACTTGGTACCGTACAAATAATGTCTCCAAATCTTCAAAGCAAAAACAACTGCGGCAAGCTCCATATCATGTGTGGGATACTGTCTTTCATGATCTTTCAACTGTCGGGAGGCATATGCAATAACTTTCCCGCCCTGCATCAAAGCACATTCCAAACCCAACTTTAAAGTGTCACTATAAACGACAAAATCTTCTGCAGCTTCGGGTAAGGTTAGAATCGGTGCACTACAAAGTCTTTCTTTGAGAATTCTGAAGGCTTCAGCTTGTTCCACTTTCCATTCATATTTTACATTCTTTCTCGTCAATTTGGTCAAAGGTGTTGCAATGCGAGAAAAATCCTGTATGAACTTCCGATAATAACCTGCCAAACCCATAAAACTCCTTACCTCTGTCGGTGTTCTTAGTAGTTCCCATTTTTCAATTGCTTCAATCTTAGTTGGATCAACCTGTATGCCTTTCTGAGAAACAACATGCCCAAGAAACCGATTCATCATATCCATAAAAGTTGTCGGTGCATTCGTCAAACCAAAAGGCATTACCAAAAATTCATAGTGACCATAACGGGTACGAAAAGCAGTTTTCAACACATATTTTTCTTTGACCTTCAACTGATGATAACCTGATCGTAAATCAATCTTTGAAAAATAACTGGCCCCAACTAACTGATCAAAAAGGTCGTCAATTCTGGGAAGTGGATATTTATTCTTTATTGTCAGTTTGTTCAGTACCCGGTAATCTATACACATTCTCATTGACCCATCCTTTTTCTTAACAAACAAAACCGGTGCACCCCATGGAGAAGTACTCAATCTAATGAAACCCTTATCAGAAAGTTCTTGTAACTGAGACATCATTTCTTTCATTTCAGAATGAGCCAGACGGTAAGGTGTACGTGCAACAGGTGCGGCCCCGGGTGACAAATCAATACTAAACTCTATCTGTCTATCGGGAGGAAGACTAGTCAAGTCATCAGGAAAGACTTCTAGGAATTCACTGAATACCGGTATGTTTTCAATTTTACCCTTTTCTTTCTTGGTGTCAATAACATAAGCTAAGAAACTCTGATAGCCTAACACATTTACGGGCATTTAACATATATATTAGACAAGACTGATGGTTTCTACGATCACCATATATTATAACCGGTCCCTTCCCAGGCAAGTCAATATTAATAAACTTTTTATTACATACGATACTGGCCTGGTTTTTAGCTAACCAGTCCATTCCCACTACCACATCAAATTCAGTTAAGGACATAGGGAATAACTGAATTGGTTTGACACCCTTCCACATCAATATAACAATCATCAAATACCTCTATAACTGATACTTGATTATCATTAGAAGTTTCTACTACTAATGCATAATCTAACACTTTTGGTTTCACATGCAAACAATTAACAAAAGAAGAAGATATGAATGAACGGTTTGCACCGGAGTCAAATAACATCTTACTCACATACCCAATATAATAAGGTATTCTAGTTCAAACATGCACCGTAAGCTCATAATTACATTGGACAAATGTAATTTGAATTTACCTTACATGTCGTTCTTTCTACCCATTATATTTAACATTCCAAGGTTCTAGACATAATAGGGACATCCTATTTCACAGAACATTATGCTGTTTAAGTCTAGGTATGGATCCGAATACCTAAATCCCTTAAACTTAGGCTCTGATACCAACTGTAACAACCCACCTTAAAACATAACATGTATCATATAATACATGCAAACATTTACATTACAAACACCCACATATTACATATAGGGTCCCGAAGTCTAGAATTACACTTACAAATTGGGGTATTTGCTTATAGGGATAAGATCGACACCTCGTGCTTATAGGGATAAGATCGACACATCATAAATAGGGTGACTCATCATAACTATGAATACATTAACACTAAGGACCTCTAATTACTAATTAGTGACAATATGACCTTTAAACATATAATACCTAACCAAAAAGTCCCTTTTAACATTATAACATGACATAAAATAATAGACATAACTTACCGGGTTATAACAAAGAGTGAAAAAGGTATTCATTCTAAGTATTTAAAATGATGTTGTATATTAGATGAACATGTTTTAATGGTATGTTAATGTACCGGTCAATTTAATGATCTGGAGTTAGTTCATCGGTTAACGCAAGCACAATGGGTGCAATATGACAGAAATCTTGATTGGTTCATGAGTTATCTACTATTGTTATTTATGTTTTGATGCATTTCATAGATGAACACTTTGATTTCCATTCTTTGTCGATGAAAGCCGTTTTTCATGCTTTTCCATATGTTTGATCATAAACTGTGTTTTTGAGATGAACATATGGTGTTGCAAGATACGTGATTCGTAATGAATGGTTATGTTAACCCCAAAGTTGATCATATTGAACACATTTTATGATCAAATGCATGCACATAGTTGGTGACATATTTTTTATTTTTCAGATGAACGGGAGTTGACTACTTTTTCGATTACAAGTGCATTGAACGGGAGTTGAATGCGAATTTTTGGGTGGATGAAGTCGCTAGGCTTAACTACAAAGAATTTGGTGATGTCATCTCGTTCGGTGGAACTTTCCGAACCAACAAGTGAGTAAATACTTTCGTTCGTTTGACATTTTTTACGTTTTTTAAGCAATCGTTTCTAAAATTGATGTATGTTTTTTAATTTGTCGTAGGCATGCGATGATTTATGTTCCCTTTTTGGTTGTTGACAATCACAAATCGTTTGCAGTTGTTGGTTTGGTTTTGATAAGTGGTGAGACGATTGAGAACTTTACTTGGATACTAAGAGGTTTTTTGAAATGTCATGAGAAACAACCTTTTTTCATGATTACAAACCAATGTTCGGCTATGAGATAAGTTATTATGTTGGTGTTTACGGAATTGAAACACCGTTTGTGTATGTGACACATTATGAAAAAAGTTCCTTCTAAGGTAAGTTAGTAGTTTTATATTATAATAATTTCTGAACAATGTCGTAGAAATTTGTTCATAACACTCCACGAATTCCCCTTTTTTTTACTGTTGCATTGAATCAGGATCCTGAGTTTAACAGGGTTATAAATAAACTCGTTTGGAGTGTCCACATTGGTCCAGAAGAATTCGAGGCACAGTGGAAAATGATGATTGAGCAATATAATCTGGTTGGTGATAAGTGGTTCACTGAGATGTATGAGATTCATCGTTCTTAGATTCCAACATTTTACAAGGACATCCACATGTATGGCCTTATGAAAACAACATCAAGATCCGAGAGTTTATAGAAGTTTATTTGTAACACCCTCAAATCTGGAAAGAGCAACTAAATTAAAATTTTCAATAATGCCTCAAAAATAGATAAGATCTCTTACAACAAGATCATACTTGAAATATTAAATTAGTTCCAACCATCAACAAGGTAAATAAAGTCTTACACAAAGACTTAATTAGACGTCGGGTGTTACTAAAACCCAAATACAAGTTGCTATTCCCAAGACAAGGCGAAAGACTTCACCCAACTACTCACCCTCGAGCATACAACTAGTAATCCTCTCTTCATAGTGTCGCTAGTACCATACCCCCAACCGGGACCTGATGCACATGCCGACAAATAAAAGGTTAGGCTAACGCCTAGTGAGTTCAATAGTTTTCAATATAAATAACTACATATTGTCAAAGGAAAGAAAGCCATTTAAATCATGAATTTCCAAAATGATTTACTTTAAATATGAGACGACTAATTTTCCAATAATGCATATTTAAAGACGATTACCCCAACGTAAAACATTCCTTCGTAAAGTAAATTCAGCCCAAGACTCACTCAAAACGTGAATAGAAATTGAACTCTTAATTTATAAAATCACGTATAAACCTTTATTTCCTGAAACACCCAAAACACAGGTGGAACATGACACTCAACACATAAATCATGGATAAAACCCATACACATAAAATGTCATCGAAAACATGGATACAAAAACTCAATACCCAAAACAACACCTTTCGGTGACAGGGGAGACCCGAATTCCATTGAATGTGGCGAGCACACAAAGTTAAGACACATATCAACATTCTCGAGATTCACATAAGGCCATGGATTCCCGTATACGACTCCCAACCGAGCTACCACCGCAAGATACCCAAATGACCCTAGTGTATACTCGACCTCTAGATGAGTGTCACCACAAAGCCACAAGTCCCCGTATCCGGCTCACCATGGGCACCACCGCAAGACTTAGCTTCGTATACGGCTCCGTAGAGCACCATCGCAAGCTTACATAAAAACATGACTTGGGGACCATTCACTAGGCTCAAACATGGACAACAAATCTCCATGATGAATAAACAGACTGGATTACATGGGCATCGAGTTCAAACACCCACGATCTATACCTTGAGCCCTTCGTTAACCATAAATATTACCAGTCCCAAAACAGGGATAAAGATCCCAATTAAACCAACTGACTGACTCATATGCCTACGGATCTAACGCATTACAGTCTAAAACGTTACATGACTCAAATGAATGACTAATGCACCCAAACATGTAATTTCCACCAAAACACAATTAACATGCATCATAAAACCCAAGCTCCTCATCGAGCCAATAAAACTGGGCAAATGCCCCAAGACTCCTTTGAGTTACAACCGATCCCAAAACTTCACCAATTAACTGACCATTGATCAAAAGTCATAAAATGCGATAAACACAAATGACACGTTTATGAAACCACACACTCCGCATGCATGAATAATCTTTAACACGAAATTAGACTGAGACAAGTCATTTTCCAATGAGTTCTTACCCTTTTATTCTTTCAAAACGTCTCATGACCCAAGAACAAAGTATTTCCCCAAAACATGTGTTAAAATGCATTTATACTCAAAAGACTTCATTTCATAACATAAATTATCAAAATACCATTACTTATGATTTATTCATAAAAATGCCCCAAATTTCCAAATGTAGGTATTTTACAAAGCTTATAAAGTTAAACACTTCAAATAATTAAAACTCACCAAATAACCCAACAATTGATAATTTCATGTAAAACATATAAACATTTAAAAATGGACATTTTGGCATGTACACCGTTTTCATAAATCAATTTGAACTCACCTTGCTAGATTTAGGCTAAATCTAGATTTTACCCCAACTTGAACTTCCTTGAAGAGACTTGAATCCACAAGCAAATCCTTCCAAAACTTAGATCCACAAGTTTCTATCATAAATATACATGTTCAACCATTTAGAATCGATCCCCCAAACATTTTACATCAAAATCCCCAATTTGGTCAAAACCCTAATTTTGACCTAATTTCTCCAAAATCATCAAACCCAAAATTTGAGAAACCAATTATTAGGGAATCATCAATGGAGCATTTATATCTCATAATAAGGTTTAGAAATGGAGAGGATAAAATTACCACTTGGTTTTGGTGAAAACCTAGAAAACCCCAAAATCTCTAGTGTTGGAGGTGAGAACTCGAACTTGCATCAAGGGATGAAGCCATTAACAAAATATGGAGAGGGAACACCTTGATCTTCATGGAAAGCCCCAAAAATAGGTTAGGGTTCATGAGGAAGAGAGGGGAACCGATTTGGGAGAGAATGGGAGAGGTTAGAAGTGATAAAATGAAGAGAATGGCTGAAAATCGGTTTTAATCAACATCAGAGCCCTTAGGAGACATTGACACGGTGACTATGCCAAGGGCATAGTCACCCGCTTCCACAAGCCTGAGGTACCACTCCCGCGATAATGACACGGCGACAGTGACACTTGTCATTGTCGCGGGCACTATCGCCCCACCTCCTTCGAGCCTCGAAATTCTGCTTCTGTCAGGATCGAATTCTCAACAAGAATTAATTCTCAAAAACAATATCAAAGAAGTTTGCGGAATAACACTTTGATATTCAATGAAACAGTAAATCAACACAGAAAATATGAATAACAAACTGTAAGCTTTTATTAAATGCTTTGAAGTTACAAGATTACTCACTCAACCTCAATATTGATGAACAGGCTCACCAATACGAATTCTACTTCTCTAGAATTAGGATCTATGCCTTGAGGTTGATTTTCTCTCTAAAAGAATGAAAACTGAAAGTTAAATTATTATTCTAAACTATACAATATATACTGAATACAAAGATAATTACAATAAATAAAATATCTTCAGTATATCTTCCATGTATATCTCTAAGCTTCCAAGTATATCCTTTCAGACGAATCTTCATCATATAAGCAGTATTAATCTTCAGCAGCATTAACTTCCTTCTAGCAGCATTAACTACTAAGCAGTACTAACCACTAGCAGTACTAACTAGCTAAGCAGTACTAACTTTGTTCAAGCAGCACTAACTTTGACTAGCAGTATTAACTACTAGCAGTAGTAACACTCAGCAGTATTAACCTTTAAGTCTTCTAGCAGTAGTAACATTGAACCAGCAGCATTAACCATACTTGATGAATTCTTCAGTTCCCAACAATCTCCCCCTAACTTGACTTTTAGGAAGAGAAGTCAAGTTCTTCAAATTTTCTTCAAGATGCTCCCAAAACTCTATCAATGCCTAAATCCCAGTGTTTGCATCCAATCCCAAACTCTGATTGATGGTTCTTTGAATCAAGTATTTAGCCATTTCTGAATCTGGAACACACCTTAACTTTTTCTTCAGCATAGCATGTAGCTTCAATCTGCTATGATTATACACTTTATCCACTAGGAAGTATTCAGTGTGATTTAAATCCAAAGTCACTGTATATACTCCACTAATTTCATATAAAGTCCAACTGTTTACTGATTTGAAGACATCCTTGATCAAGTACTTTACTTCTTCAGGTTTGAACATCATACACAGATACTCTATTACCAGTTTTGTAATTGGAATCCCTGAAGCTTTCAACTGATCTGCATACAACTTCATCCCTATATCAAACATTTCTTCAATATCAGACCTTGAGCATGTTCTGACAATTTTAGCCCAAGAACTGTAGACTTCATACTTTTCATCTTTTCTCTTCAGTCTGATATACTTCTTGCCATCTACTTCCAAAACATCCCAGTGAATGACTTCAGGAGGTTTAACTCCTACAGGTTCTGCTGCAATTGGTTCAGCCACTTTGTCCATCACAACCATGTACATCTTGACATCCTCAGTACTTGCAGGTTCTTTCATTTTAGATGACTCAGGTGCCTCTTCTTCTTCAGCAACCTTTTCAGCCTCTTCTTCCACTAATCTAGGCTTCTTTGTAGGCTTTCTCCTGGCAATCATCTTTGTTCTTTTTAAAGTTCTTAGACTTTCACCAATTGTTGTTTCCTTCTCTGGAGTTTCTTGCTCATCAGGGAATGGTTTTTGTAAGAAATCATTGCTTTTTTTCATTCTTTTCTCCATTTCAACCCTTGCAAGATCATCCCCTTGAAGCTTTATCATCTCAGCATCATACATCTTCTTGAGCTTCTCAAAAGACATCTTTGAAAACATCTCTACCTTGACACCTACTGCACCCTTGAGGAAAGTAATCATTTTCTTTCTCTCTTGAGCACCCAGGTATGTCTTTGAAGGTTGTCTTTTCCTTGCAGCCATTTTGATCTTAGCAGGCTTCCTCAAAGATGTGGCTTTCTGCTTGGCTTGTTCTGTTGCTAAGCTTTGTTGATAGGCTTTGTTTAACTCTGCAGCCATTGCTTTAGCTATCTCTCTATCCTTTTGCACTTGCATGGTTTCTGCTTCTTCAAGTTCAGCCTGTATCTTCCTAGCTAGAGCTTTATCTGATTCAATCAGCTTCTGCTTTTTCATTGGTTTATCAGATCCAACTAGCTTTGCCTTACCTTTCTCTTTACCCATCACCTTCTCAATGCTAGAGTTCTTTGCTGCATCACCTCTTTCTTTTATGACAACTCCTTTGGCCTTTGAGGTGACCTTGGGAGTATCATGTTTGGCTTTGATGAGTGTTTCTGCAATCTCAAGCTCTGTAAGGACCTATTTTACTGTTTCTGCTGCTTCTTTCAGCTCAGCAGTATTAACCATTTCTGCTGCTTTACTTGAACTGGCAGTATTAATGGTTTCTGCTGCTTGCTCATTCTCCCCCTCAACATCATGTTTTTCCTCTTGCTCCCCCTTAGCTTTGGCATCAGCTTCTGACTCCCCCTTTTTGGGAGCATCAGTCACTGGTGTCCTCCTTCTGAGCACAAATTGTTTCTTCTTCCTTTGCAGAATTAGTTTCCTTACCATTTGCTTCAATTTGATGATTTGTTCTTGTTGTGACAGAACTATGAGTTTAAGCTCTTCTATATCTTTGCCCTGTTTGAGTACATCCATGTTGATGTTGCCCATGGTTTCCATCAATTCATAATAGTTAATTCTCAACAAGAATTAATTCTCAGAAACAATATCAAAGAAGTTTGCGGAATAACACTTTGATATTCAATGAAACAGTAAATCAACACAGAAAATATGAATAACAAACTGTAAGCTTTTATTAAATGCTTTGAAGTTACAAGATTACTCACTCAACCTCAATATTGATGAACAGGCTCACCAATACGAATTCTACTTCTCTAGAATTAGGATCTATGCCTTGAGGTTGATTTTCTCTCTAAAAGAAAAACTTAGAATGAATAAATTAATCTCTGTCTAAACTATTCTATCAAATCTATACATATACTGAATAAAAAGATAATTACAATAAATAAAATATCTTCAGTATATCTTCCATCATTATCTTCAAGCTTCCATGTATATCTCTAAGCTTCCATGTATATCTCTAAGCTTCCATGTATATCTTTAAGCTTCCATGTATATCTTTAAATTATCCAGCTGTTATCCTTTCATGCAGATCTCCATCTTATAAGCAGTATTAATCATAAGCAGCATTAATACTCTGAGCAGTATTAACTCTAGCAGTACTAACCATGCTCAGCAGCATTAATCTCTTCAAGCAGTACTAACTTTGAACTAGCAGTACTAATCTTGTTGAGCAACATTAACCATCAACTAGCAGCATTAATAACAGAAGTACTAACTAGAAGTATTAACAACTAGAAGTATTAACTGTTTTCTTCTAGCAGCATTAACTAGAAGTATTAACTGTTTTCTTCTAGCAGCATTAACTAGAAGCATTAATATCAGAAGTACTAACTAGAAGTATTAACAACTAGAAGTATTAACTGTTTTCTTCTAGCAGCATTAACTACAACTAGCAACATTAACCACAGAAGTAGTAACCGTGTTGAATATTAACTTCAGAAGTATTAACCATGTTGAACTAGAAGTAGTAACCATGTTGAACTAGAAGTAGTAACCATCCTTGGCATATTTCAGACCCAACAATCTCCCCCTAACTTAACTTTTCAAAACTGAGAAGTTAAGTTCTTCAACATAGGGTCTTTATGATAATTTCAAAACTTTCTGCAACTTCTAGTTCTTCTTGATTCAGTTTCTGCTGTTATCTTCTTTTCTGTTTCTGCTGTAGTTAATGCTTTATTTCAGCTTCTTCACTTATCTCCCCCTCAAAATAAGATTTCATATCAACTTGATTCTCCTTCTCATGTCTTCTCAAGTTCAGTTGTTTAAGTCTCCCCCTTTTTGAAATAATCATGATCTGTGCTCCTTTTCATCTCTTTTATCTCCATAATTTGATTGTGAACTTTCAGACTAATTGTACCAAGTGTATCCATCAATTCTTTGTAGTTAAATCTGTCCTCACCTCCTTTAGGTGTGTTTACCACCTTTGAAGGATCCTTGGATCTTTTAGTAGAGATCTTCTGCCTAGCAGAAGCACCTTCTACTCCCTTGGTTTCTTGGCACCTGGGACCTTTAGATAATTACTCATCTAAAGTTGCTATGGGGAAGGTCTTAGATATGGTCACACTGTCCTGTCATGCACTTTGTGCAAAGTCAGTAGTGTGAGCCTTACAACCCATATGCTCTTGCATCTCCTTATTGAGCACCTTCTTGAGGTTGGGAGACACCTCTATGGTTTCCCTTTGGATATTCTCTAAAGGAGAATCCTCCCTTAGAGGGCTTAAAGGCTTAGTGGGTGAAGGTACAAGAAGGGAAGGAGCCTTCTTTACCTGTTTTCTTTATCTGTTTTATTGGTGAACTTGGCTTATAAAGTAGAGACTGTGGGATAGATATAGAGTGGGAAGGTTGGGATTGGCTAGCAGTGGGAATGTCTAATGAGGGCCTTGACCCTGCTGCCATACCTTTTTCAGTGTGGGACACCACCATCATTGTAGAGAACAATGGGGTGTCAACTCCTTCAGAGTCCCTAGCAGATCTTCTCATGTTTGAGAAAACCTTGCCTTTAGGGGGTTTAGGTACATATACCTCATCAAAGTGAGGTATGTCCGTCAATTCATTATTAAGTACTTCTTGTACAAACCTTGGATACAGATAAAAGCTTTTTGATTGATATCCAGGTTTGACATTAAATCATTGAAGATCATTTTTAGGTATAGAAAACTTACATTAGCAGTAGTAACACTTATCAGCAGCATTAACACAGACTGGCAGTAGTAACACATACCAGCAGCATTAACACAGTCTGACAGTTTTCACTGAACTAGAAGTACTAACTACCTTTCAGTATTAGCAACCTTTTTCACTTTTCTTACCTTCTGCTGGATCAAAAGTAACATGTCCTCCATCAAATCTTTTAAAGAATTTGAAGGCAGTCCATGTTCCTTGTTATGTGCCAAGAGCAACCATTATCTTCATTCCAAATGCTCTTCCTCTTGAGCTTTTGGTTGCCCTGCACACTTGATAAATCAGTTAGTCTTTGATGGAACCCAAGCCAAAGTGGTCTTGGGTTGACCTTTCTCATAAATATAATCTGTCAGTTTGGTCTGAATGAGTTGTTTAGGAATCTCATGACTGGAGTACTTTGTCAAGATTATAGGCTTGGCTGCATTACTACTAGAAGCAACACTAGCCTTGTTAGCAGTACTAACTTGGTTAGCAGTACTAATCAAGTAAGCAGCACTATTCTTGTAAGCAATACTATCTGGGATAGCAGTACTAACAGGTTTCTTTGCAATTGGAACCCAAACTTGAGCAAAGTTGTTTGCTTTCTTTGTCTTTAAGTTACTCCTTTGTTTATTTGAAGTATTTTTCTTAGTTTTAGCAAACTTGTTTTGAACATGAGACTTTTTAGGTGCTCTGTTCTCAGCCATTTGATTCCTTCCTTGCTTCCTATAACCAAAGGAGTTTTGAGTTTGTCTTTGAAAATTTACTCTTTGGTTTATAGGATTGAAATAACAGTATTTGGCAAGATGATTCAATTTGCCACAGATAAAACAAGGTTTTGGTCTATTGATTTTACTCAAATCAACCCCTTGTTTTTGTGCCCACTGATTATTCCAGTTTCTCTGATTTCCCCTTGGTTTATCATGTTTTTGGGGCTCAGATTTATTGCAAGAACACTGTTTACAAGGGACAGGATTCACAACTGTGGTTTGCTTATAATGGACCTTCTCAGACTTTCCCTCAGTCTTCTCAATGTCCTTAGATTTGACCCAAGTCTTTCCACATCCCTCATTGGTGATAATGTGATTTTCTATAGGAATCTCACCACTCACAGTGTTCTTCTTACTCTTTTCATTAAAGTTCTCTTCTTCAGAGTCTGTTTCAACCACCACTTTTTCTAATGGATCTACCTTTGTGGCTCCATCAGATGATTCCTTCCTATTCTTGGTCTCTAGCAAGTCTGATATAGGAGGGATGTAGTTGTTGTTGTATGGTGGTGGGGTGGTGTTATAGCCTATTCCTCTTCTAAGTTTGTCATGGATTTGAGTTTGGAGTAAAGAGTCTATTGCTTTAGAAGCATTGGAAAATTTCTCAATATCCAGTTTGGCTTTCTCAAACTCCCTCTTTATCTTCTCATTCTCCTCTTCTTTCTGTTTTAGCTTAAATTCATACTGATCTTTCTCCCACTTCCAGTAGTTTGTGTCATAAGAGTGTTGAAGCTCATTGGCTTGGAAACTCTTAATCTGTTCCTCAAAACTCTCAACAATTCTTACATAGTCTTTTATATCTCTCTCTAATCTTTTAAGGTCCTCACTCATTGTCTGGTTGTGATCCCTGTACCTTGTAACAGTTTCAATACAGGATTTAGAACAAAGATTAGATGTTACCTCTGTAGGAATTTCTGAGCTTGAAGACTCTGAACCTTTAGCCATGATGATGTGATTTTGAGTGTAGGTTTCTGAGAATACTAGCTCTGATACCACTTGTCAGGATCGAATTCTCAACAAGAATTAATTCTCAGAAACAATATCAAAGAAGTTTGCGGAATAACACTTTGATATTCAATGAAACAGTAAATCAACACAGAAAATATGAATAACAAACTGTAAGCTTTTATTAAATGCTTTGAAGTTACAAGATTACTCACTCAACCTCAATATTGATGAACAGGCTCACCAATACGAATTCTACTTCTCTAGAATTAGGATCTATGCCTTGAGGTTGATTTTCTCTCTAAAAGAATGAAAACTGAAAGTTAAATTATTATTCTAAACTATACAATATATACTGAATACAAAGATAATTACAATAAATAAAATATCTTCAGTATATCTTCCATGTATATCTCTAAGCTTCCAAGTATATCCTTTCAGACGAATCTTCATCATATAAGCAGTATTAATCTTCAGCAGCATTAACTTCCTTCTAGCAGCATTAACTACTAAGCAGTACTAACCACTAGCAGTACTAACTAGCTAAGCAGTACTAACTTTGTTCAAGCAGCACTAACTTTGACTAGCAGTATTAACTACTAGCAGTAGTAACACTCAACAGTATTAACCTTTAAGTCTTCTAGCAGTAGTAACATTGAACCAGCAGCATTAACCATACTTGATGAATTCTTCAGTTCCCAACAGCTTCTTCCAACCACAATGCTCTTGACACTGATAGGGATCAAAGGCAGTATGTTCTAAAGCACAAATTCATCAATTGGAAGCCTCAAGAGACCATAGAGTGACTTTTGCTTACCAAGAATTACGGGTGTTACATCATTCTTCAAAGATATATAGTCAAACAATTTATTTCGACATCCAAAATGAAATAAATAAGGTTGCTTGGTGTTGTGTAATGGAGATGGTTGAATGTCGTGGTGAATTGAAGACATTCGTAGTAAGTCATAAGACCAAGTTATCACATGTCAAACTAAAGTACACGGTATTGTTCACCTAATTTTAATTATGTTATGAACCTCTTACCTCTTTGTTAATGCGTTAGTGACTATTAACGTAATTATTGTAGGTGACTCGAAATTACGCAGACAACACCGTCGAATGCCAATGCAATTTCTTCGTTCGTAACAGATTCTTATTTCGTCATGCACTGAAGGTACTTATTAAAGATGAAGTTGTTGCATTCCGAATAGGTGTATATTACGTCGTTGGACCCGACAGCTAGTTCATGTTCAGATGCAATATGCCCATGTTAGATACGGAGAAGTGGATGAAGAGAGAAAGATAAATATATTCTTGATGCTTACTCCAAAGTTGACGATATTGTCAGTCGAGCTCGGAATGAAAAATTTGTACTGGTAAACTGGACGAGATTCTTGATAAATTCAAGATCGAGATTGAAAAATAACTTTCTTACGAAGACCCATCCCAACAGAAAGTTTGTTGCAATTAATGAGCATCTTGGCGTTTGGCGTTTGGCGTCCCTGCTGATGTGGATATATTACCACCTTCTTGTATCAAGATCAAGGGTTGTGGTACCGGTAAGAGGCTAGTAAGTATGTCTGAGAAGATGCAGTTGAAAAGAAAAAAATCGAAGCGCAAACGTGCAAAGTGTGGACAGTGTACCGGTCATGACTCCCGCAATTACCCCACCATCCAAGGTGCATGAAATTATTAGCGTTTAAGCGTTAATTATAGTCATCATCATTTACTAGTAGTTCGTTTTAGATGGATATAGTTTTAATAATATAACTATTCACATTTATTTGTGTACCGTTGACCTGTGTTTCACACATGGTATTACCCGTAATTATAAATTTAGGTGTATATTACATTTCTGGTCCCTATGGTTTGGCCATATTTTGGATATGGTCCCTAATTCGCATTAATTACACTGGGCGTCCCTATGGTATGAATTAGTGCATGCAGAGGGTCCCTCTCTCTAACGTCGTCTGTTAACCCAGTTAACTCAAAGGGTATTTTTGTCTTTTTCCTAATAAAAAATAAAAAATAAAAAAAATAATAAAGATCACTACCCCCTACTACAACCCTCACTCCCTACCCCCCCCCCACTTTCTCTCTCTCTCTCTCTCTATATATATATATACATATATAGTGTTTCGTTCATTTGAGAAATGGTAAATATATGAGAAATAGAGAAGTAATCCTAGCCATTCATATGGTCAAGATCGGATTTGACTAGTCAAATATTGCGGCTTTAACCGGTCAAAAGTTGCGGCTTTGACCGGTCAAAAGTTGCGGCTATCCCAAAATTAGAAGGACAATTTCGTAAATTTTACAAAACACACGGGCTGTGTTCATATATGAACATGTATAATTCACATATGAACTATATGTTCATATATGAACCAGTGCAATTCACAACTGAACTCTTTTAACTGATTCATATATGAACCTTTGTGATTCATATATGAATCAGTTGAACTAACTAACAGATTCATATATGAACCTTTGTGATTCATATATGAATTTGTATGAATCACAAAGATTCATATATGAATTTGTATGAAACAAAGATTCATATATGAACCTTTGTGAATCATAAAGATTCATATATGAATCAGTTGAACTAATTAACAGATTCATATATGAATCTTTGTGATTCATACAGATTCATATATGAACTCATCCCGTGTATTTTACGAAATTACCCCTCTACCTTCTATAGACCACACAAGGAATTATCCGGTGCTTCGCGGTCAAAGCCGCAAATGTTGACCAGATGAATGGCTAAGATTACTTCTCTATTTCTCATATATTTACCATTTCTCAAATGAACCTCTCCCTACATATATATATATATATATATATATATATATATATAGAGAGAGAGAGAGAGAGAGAGAGAGTCGTCCCTACACCCGTAACTCCATTAACACCACCTCCGGTCACCACTCTTTACTTCTCCGGTGAACTACCTCCCTTCCCCTTCGTCTTCATCCCCATCCATCTAAAACCCACATCGAGATCTTCAAGTGGGTTTTCATTTTCTGGTGTTGGGTTACATGGGTTTCTTTTTAAATCCCCAATTTAGTTCATCTTTTTTAGTTTCCCATAATTTGAAATCAAGTTTCTGATGATGGGTTTGTTTTATTTTGCATAAAGTTACAAACTTGGTATGTGTAAGATATATGTGTATATATACATATATATATGTGTATATATATATGTATATGTATGTATGCATGTTTGTATAAAAATTGACTCTTGATATTCTTCTTTTTTGAAAACTCAGAGTGTTAGATGTGGGAATTGATGGGTTTGAAGTCACAATAATGGTGGGTTTGTTTTGATTTTTGATTGTGGTTTTTTATGTGGGTATGTTTTGGTTTTGAGCCTCTTTTTATTGTTACAAAATCAAAAACAAAAAAAAGAGTTGCAGGTGCATGGAGTGTTCTCATTAGGGGTGAGCAAACCCCACCCGACCCAAACTACCCGACCGACCCGAGACCCGAACTACTCGAATTGGAGCCACCCGAGAGACCCGAATACCCGACCCCCCGAACCCGTACTATTCTGCGGGTAATACGGATCGGGGTGGGTATCCAAACCACCCATCCAAACCCGTCCGAATATCCGAATTGTTTTTTATTTTTAAAATATATTTATTTTAAATTAAATATTATATATATATATACCTGATAATATATATTAATTTTAATAACTCAGTTACTCTCTGTAACACCCCGATTTTTGAAAGGTATCAACTCAAGTTAATACAGAAACCGATATATTAAGAAAAAATAAGATATTTTATTTTGGGCTTGAATCCTTGATTTTATAGTCTTAAGAGATGAAGGATTCAATTACGAGTCCAACGTTTCTTCCCAGAGCGAAAACGGAGCTATAACGAAGAAGTTATGGCCCAAAACAGTGATCGGGGAAGTTTCAGCTCGCGGTACATTTTCCGCGAAAGTGCCCCGCGAGAGTGACACCTTGTCACTTTCGCTGTCACTCTCGCCAACAGCGTCTGGACAATTAAAATCGCGATTTTCAGCCCCCAACTTCATTTCTTCATATCTTTCTCATCCTAGCTCCGATTTGGGTGATTCAAGTTGCTACAGTTTCGTTTTTGAGAGTTTTTCAAGGATCTAGGAAGATACTGGAAGTCTATTGAAGTATACTAGAGCATTTTGTGGTGGTAAGATTCTCATCTCTCCCTATTCATCTTCTTCACCAAAGTTTTCTAGGGTTTCATCCACCATTTGTTCTCCCTTTCATAGATTGAAGGTTTGTAATCATTTTGGTGAACTAGAGGTGTTTTGATTGGTGGATTCAAGTTTGGGTTAAGGTAATCTTCTATTCTCTTCGGTTATGGAAGTTAGGGTTTCGGTATTAGTTGAGGTATTCATGTATATGGTTTGGGGAAATGATTCTTTGTGATTGATTATGATTAATTATGGTTGGAACCTTGTGGAACTAGGTTTTGGAAGATTTGGTTTGAAGAACCAAGTTTCTTCAAGGAAAAATCTAAGTGGGTAAAATCTAGATTTAGTCTAATTCTAGCAAGGTGAGTTTACTAAGCTTTTGTTAAAACTGGATACACATCATATCTGCTTATTTGTTGTTATTATCACATATTTGCTCAAAATTTTCATCTTTACGAGTTTAAGTAATTGATGGTATTTTCATGAGATTATGTGAGATATATGTATTAGAAGTATCATCCCATGGTTTACTCTCTTCGTGTAATTATTTGGGGATTTACATTATGTGTGCCCGCAATGGGTATTTGACATGATTAAGGAATACATGTTTGGTATAATATGATTATTTCTATTTGGAATACCACTTTGGTGTCATATTTATATGCATGATGAATATAATTGTCAATTGGGTCTTTTGTTAGACTTCATGAGGATAGGATGGTAATATTATACCCGTAGTCGGTATGGAAATATGTTGGGTTGAAATACACCTAAAGGACCTCCTATATGCATTATGTTGGACGAACCAAGTCAGTTCGCAAGGAGGATGTAGTCTTGGGCGCCACCGTGATGATATGTGCCTAGACCTCCGCCACTCGGGGAATTTTCCTGTTGGAGTAGTCTTCGGGTGTGTCGGGCCTTGCGGGTGTTCCTTATTAAGGGCATCAAGGTATATCGACTCTTGGGGTGGGCTTGATTGGTGCTTTGGGTCTCCCCTAATGACTCCTCATATATTGGACACTGGTTAACTGCTGATAAGAATTTATGACTGCTCATACATGCTCTTATTGTTCAACTCACTAGGCTATTTGGCCTAACACTTGTTTGGTGTCGATGTGTATCTCAGGTTTTAGCGGCACCGGTTCTAAGCTGGCGTAGTGCTTGGGTGAGAGATTTGGGAATATTGCATTTGGACTTACTTTTGGTAGGAGAACCTTTGGGTTTATAAATGACACCCTTATTTGTAATCTCTTTTCTAGTTATGGAAATTAGATTAGTTGGTTGTTATTTATTGTTCGTTTAATTACGACTGTATTTAAACAGGTTGGTGTATTTTCCCCATTGTTGGGAGGCTCTTGCTTTGGCAATTTTATATACTGCATATCCGTTTTCCGGATTTTTGTTATCCCTATTTTTAGGGTGTTACACTCTCTAAACCTAAATACATAATCGATCTCCTCTCGGCTCTCCAATCGAATATCGATCATCTCCTCTCGGCGATTCACGATTCACGAACACGAAGACTCCAAAGTTCAATTGATCTCCTCTCGGCTCTTGGCTCTCGACTCTGACTCCAGCCATCGGCGGTCGGCAGCCAGCTCCAACCATCGGTGCAAATCCTCCAGCCGCCTGCCCACCGCTGTAAGTCCAATCACCGGCGCAAAATGAGTCTAATTCACTCCCCATTCTCTCCATTACACCTCTGTACTTGGTTTTACACTTTGCTTTGAAGTTTGAATTACTTTGTTTTATTTGGTTTGAATTAGGTTTTGTTTTGTTTTACTTTGATTTGAATTAGGTTTTAATTGGTTTTACACTTTGCTTAATGGAAGCTACTCCAGCCACTATTGATTTGATTTTGAATTAGTCAATTAGGTTTATTTAGATATGATACTCAGTAGGTTACTGGACACTATGGACACCCGAATACCCGACCCGAGTTACCCGAAACCCGAGCCACCCAAAACCCGAATATCCGAAGTAAAATCGGTCGGATTTCGGGGCATCCACACACTACCCGATATCCGATCGGGTTTGGGGTTTAGGGCCCCGACCCGACCCGACCGATGCACAGGCCTAGTTCTCATGGAGGAGGGAAGAGAGAGAGAGATAGAGAGAAAGAAAGGAGGGAAAAAAGAGGGAAAGAAAGGATACGTGTAAGGGTGGGGTAGGTTCATGGGTAGATGAGGTTTTAGAGAGAATTACATTGTTGGTCCCTTTGCTAAAAGACAAAAAAATATGGTTAAAAGACTAAAATAACCTTTGGCTTAACTGAGTTAACGGAATCTTTTTGATTCCGTTAGTGTGAGGGACCTTCTGCGTGCGCTTATGCATACCACAAGGACGCCCAGTGTAATTAATGTGAATTAAGGACCATATCCAAAATATGACCAAACCAAAGGGACCAGGAATGTAATTTACTCTAAATTTAGATTTGATTGTAGGTTCTTTTACTTTCATAATTGTTTGGAGGTCAATTTCTTAACATCCTGTTAGTGGACTCTATACCTTATTGATGTGACTGGGTCTGGAACTGATAGTTGTGTTTGGTAATGAATAAACAAAAATAAAATAATATAATGTCATGCATGTGTGATATTCTCGATAAATGAATGGGTGGGTGTGGGTGGTTGGTTGGTTCATAAATGTTCATCCAAGAAGTCAACGACGAATTACTTGTTTCCCATTTTTAGGAGCCAAATGCATGTTGCAGGCGTGTATAATGAAGTGGTCTTATCACCTTCAATGGTCCACCAACCCTACTTAAATGCTTAAACACCTACTATACAAACCAAACATTTACCCACCTTCATATGATCATATCCCTTTTCCTGTTTACTATATCATGGCTCACAACAGTTATTGAAAATGGTGTGAATCCTATCGACACACATTCCTCCTATGTGATCGTCATTGACGCATTGATCATGGAAAACAGAAGACTTTTGAATTGTAATAAACGTTTGGAGACCCTGCGACAACAAGCCGTTTACGACTTGGAGTGGACCAAAACGAGACTCGAGCAGGAGAAAGCAAAAAGGGATGCACTTATAGTGAAGAATGTGGAGTTGGAAGACTGGTTCGGACCTTGATCTTGCTATCGTATCACATGAGTTCAAAAGGTTCAAGAATGAATGTACTTGTCGTCCGCCTCAATAAATTATCCGTTCCGTTCCACTTGTTTTTAACGTTAAGTGTTTCCTACTAGCATGTTTTATGTTTTTGATTTGAAATCCGTTGTTAAGGGTTTGTATCCATGGTGCGCGTTCCTAAAATGAAGTCCTTCACTGTTAAGGGTCTCAAAAATGACGATACATTTCTCCTTATCATGATTTTTGTTTCCCAAAAAAAAATAATTCACTGTTAAGGTTCGACACCATTTAAGATTTTTTTTATATTATTCATGATTTAAGTATGATTTATTTTTCATTTAAATTTTTTATCTTTCTGACATTTAAAATAAGCGTGCGTTAGCTTTCGTTTAAAATATTTATTTTTTTATTGAAGTAATTTAATAACGATTTTTTTACAATTTTCGTAAAAGATCACATGTGATATCCATGATTAATTGACGTTTTTTTTTTCCAAAAAAAGAAGATCGCTAATTATTGTCAAAATATCGTATGTGATATTGATCGTAATAAATTTAAGTGTAAAGATATATAAGTAGTACACAAAATCACATGTAATAATTTGAACATTATGAATTACGTTTTGAATCACATGTGATCTTATGCATATTAAATGTGTTATGTTACACATCACATGTGATTTTGTTTCCATTTTTTTTCTTTTTTCAGTGTTTAATTTGAGTAATTGTTTTTCAAGCGCTAAATCACATGTAATTAGAAAAAGTCAACTAATTGTGAATCACGTGTGATTTTGGCGAATTTTTTTATAAATAAATTATGTTGATTTTAAATGCCTTAAATAAAAATTAAAATCACAAAAATGGTAAAAGAAATATTTTTAAATAAATGACTTAAATAACTCTTATGTAAACGACAATATTACCATAGTAGCTGCATCAATCAAAGCAGATACCAGAGTGGGACCCTCCACAGCATCGGGTGACCAAGTATGCGATCCTATCAGTGCAGACTCCCAGTAACACCAATAAGAATAAATGACTTTTATGCTTTTATTTATTTATTTTTAGAATTTTCATTAAGACATTATTTAATTAGTTTAGTGGTTCATATTAATTTTCTTATTTGGTTAATATTTTCGTTTAATTATACATATAAAGACACACAACTAAACTCCGGTCACCATAACCTCATGGTTGTGTGTATATATAAATGGTTTTATAGTATAATTAGTATAATATAATATAAAAATTTAATAATAAATGTTTGATAGAAACTAAAGAAATAAATATTAAAAATAAATAAATAATACAAATAAACGACTCAATTAAAGTTTTTTTTAATGCATTTGAGGGTCAACCTACATAGATTCAGTGAATGGTGAAGTGTGGGTGTGGAATGAGTACCACATCGTTTGCTTTAAAAAAAAACAAATGGTGTGGAAGTGATTATATATTAAAACTCCATGGAGTAAGCCCTAAATTGGCTGCTTATGGAAACCAAAAGGTGTGAAAGGAATTGTTTAATGAAACTCATAATGAAAGGCACGCTATGAGGCCTTGATTTCAAGTTCAAGCTTGATACGAGTTTCAAACGAGTTGGAGTCTGAGCTAGTTTCGAATTTCATACGAGTTAGGTTTCGACTCGAGTTCGAACCTGCTAAACAACATCAGTGTGTAGAAGGTTACTTTTTTTGTTCAGATTTTTCTTTTTCTTTCTCAATACATTGAACAATACCACATATTTGATTATTTTTTCCGAGTTTCAAATTGTTGATTCAGAAAGGATTTAATTTTGGTGTTTCTAAAACATTTGCGTTCTTGATTGAGAATTGGAAGAACCTATTTTGCGGTCGTTTTGTGCATAACTTTGTTGGTGAATATAAGATTTAGGGATTTTGAGTAATTGACTAATTGGTAGCGATTTTAGCTTGATTTCACAATAAGCATATGTGGATTTACATATCAAGAGGCTGCTCAATGATGAAGCTCATCCACGTAAAATAATGTGTTCATTCCATTTTCGTGTGCAATGAGTGGATTAAGTTATGTGCGTGCGCGCACACACACACGCACACACACACATATATATATATATATATATATATATATATATATATATATATATATATATATATATTAAAATATGAGATTTATGGGATAAAGGAGGATTAATTCTGTTGGAGAAGCTTCTGATTGCAACTTCAAACCCTCGAGCTATGATTTTTAATTTTTTATACTTGCACTATGCCCCCTCCCCCAAAGGTGCAACATTTGTATGCTGCTAAAAAATAGGCGTTAAACTACAAAAGTAAATTTTGTTAAGGGTATTTTGGAAATTTGAGTATAGTCAAGTTCTTTTAGGAGGTGGTGTGCATAGAAAGTTGCAATTCTGTGTAACGTTTAATTGGAAATGTGATTATTATATATGTGCTATATTCTCGACGATTTTCTTCTGACATACAAAACATGATTATTATGTGGCATCAAATATATATATCTTCAATTTTTTCTAGAGCTAAAGCTAGCTTTCATTTGACAAAAGTGGAAACATACTAAACTTGATTATTCAAAACGAGATATATTGCGTATGTATTTATTAGTGCATTGTAGTATGTATATGCATTATGCATATGTATTATTCATAGTAGTGACTAGTGAGCTTTAATTCATCTAGATGAAGTCGACTAAGGTTTATATAACAACCCACCCAGATGTTGCATGTGCGACTCTACTCACCCATAGAAGTGAGAGAGTTGAGATCGACATAATGCAAATGTAAAATTAGAAGATTCTTTTTCATGAATATAAGTACAATGACCATATCATCTTGGATTCAAACCATGACCATGCATGCAACTATGCAAACACTATTTTGATGCAATGTTATGTTTTTGGCAAAAATATTACATATGGTTGTACGTATAATTAAGAAAGGAGAAGTAATTAATGATGTAATTATATATGCATATGGTCGCAACTCCCAAGGTCATTTTGGGTAAATTACCATGTGGAAGTTGTTCCAAATACTAACCCTTTGTTTAAAATTTGGTTTTAGTTTGATTTCTCTTTCTTACATTAAATAGAAATGTGTATACGACACGAATAAATGTTATTTAATCTTTTCTATTGCTCATTCATGACATGGCATGATGATGAAGGAGAAGTTAATAATGTACATGGTGTTTTGTTTGACAACTTAAGACACGCCAAAATGTTAATTAGGGCATATTTCATATGAATTTGGATCAGAAGGTCATTATACATTTTCCTTAATTTATTCTTTTAGGAAATTTTAGGCGACTTTCCATCTAATTGAATTGCCCAACTAGATTTTTAGTTATGTCTTTGCAACATACAATTAACAAACGCAACTTACTTTTTTCCCCGATATCCTTTTGCTCAGGGGAATCAAGTAATATATCTAAATCAGATGACACAAAGGAGGAACGAGTAGGTTTCCTAAAGCTTTTAGAGCATTTCCAACAGCTATGTCAAAAATGGAAAAAATTGGAATTTTAGCATTTTTATTGCTCCAACAGCTATACTATCATCTATGCTAAAATAGAGAAAAGAGAAGAGAGATAGTAAAAATCTCTAAATAGATAGTTTTCCCCCAAAACTAATCATTAATTACTCCCCAAAAAGCAAAATTTTCCTCTTACAACTTTCCATATATTGAATATTTTAATAATATAATTAAATAAATTGAATATTTTAATAAAATAATTAATACAAGAGTTGCTAAAATAAAATAGTTGTTGGAGTTATTGGATGCAACTTTTTTAGATATTTTAATTATTTTTAGGGTCTGTTTGTTAGCAGCTTAATGAGCTTATTGAGACTCACAACTTATTCAGTCAGCTATATATGACTGTTTGGTAGTGGCTTAATGATATAGAAAGTGGCTTATTCAGTAAGATTTCAAGGGAGAGCTTTATACAGAAAGCCAAGTTTTTTCCAAACCAGTCCCTCTCATTAAAAAACACGTTCCTTCGAAAAAACTCTCTCAAATAAAAACCTTCTAAATCTATACAGACAAATTAATCCACACAGACAACTTTATCCATACAGAACTTAATGGAAAACCAACCAAACAACCCCTTACTCTATTTTAGAAAAAACTTTACCATAACTGTTAAAGATGCTCTTAGATCTAACTCAAATTCATAAGAAAGGCGTCCTAGCTAGTTACCATTTTGACGTGCTTAGAAATTGTGAAACAGGCCACCCGATACATTATTAACTTCTCCTTCATAATTATATATGCCATAAATGGATAATAAAAAGAAGTAAATAAATAATGGTATTGAAATGAGCATTGATAGTCCAAAATTTAGGAGAGTTTAATAGGTCTTTCTCATTGTTATCACTACAAAACAGAGGTTTATCACCGACGGATGAATCCGTCGGTGATCCGTCAGTAAAATGGAAATCCGTCGGTAAATCTCCGTCGGTATAAAGGTGGTCGGCGTTCAGATCACCGACGGATCACCGACGGTTCTATTTTTCGACGGATCTCCGACGGTTACCGACGGCGTGGTTATTTCCGACGGATCACCGACGGTCGACTTTTAGCGACGGATTACCGACAGCTATTTACCGACGGATTATTTCTGACGGATTTAGCGACGGATTTCCGACGGATATTTATTAAATAAAAATTAAATTAAAAAAGAGTTTCCAACGGATTACCGACGGATAATCCGTCGGTAATTTAATTTTTTTTTAAATAATTAAAAATTAAAATTTTCCAGTTTTTTATCCTGTACAAAACCTGCCAATTTTTAAATATTACTAATTCTTAAAGTGTACAAAATATCTATAAATACATAAACATAATCCTACGGAGGGGGAAAGGGGGGAAAGGGGTGCTGACTGTTAAACTTGATCATGAACGCGTCAAACTGAGTCATTCGTTCCCGCATCTGTCTCTTCTCTACTCCATCTCTATCCATTCGCTCCTGAATTCGGATCTTCTCTACTTCTTCTCTCTGTAGTCTCTCCTGCAACTGGATCCTCTCTGCTTCCTCTCTCTCTAACCTCTGCCTCATCTCCTCCAACTGAAATTCAATATTTGACAAACATATATAGAACAATGTCAGACAACATTTAACAAACATATGATTAACAATGTTAAACAACATTTGACAAGCATACCTCCTCATCGCGACGGTCGCGCGTGCTCCCGCTCGAACTGGCACCTGAATCACCGGTCATAGCATAATAGGGATCCTGACTGGTCCCCCATCCAAAAAGACGGCCCTTACGCCGTCCTCCGACACTACGCTCCCATAACTCGGCGTCATTGGGAGGTATAGTGCCGGGAGGTAAGTCCGGGTACTCCTCCCTATTCCGATGGTAGGCATCCTACAGTTTACCAAATTAGACATTGTCAAGTCAACTAACCTATAGAAAATTCGGCAACATTTCAACTGTGATTTGAACATATATCCATGACCTGCTTTTATCAAAACAATCCTATCGTCTGCCCAACAATGGCAGCCCAAACTAAGTTTGCTATAATTTCTATCTTACTTATAAAACAAACAAATATCTAGTCATGCATAATTGAACTTACAATCATATGAGTCGCCTTTGGATAAACATAGATCGGAGGATCCGTGGACGGACCAGTCACACTCGGAACAAGCTTCCTGTTGGTGCAGTATATAGCCTCCCAAACCTCGTCGCTGGTAGGCTCACGACCCCATGCATCTCTCTACAATACACAACTTAAATTGTTAGTAGGTAATAAAATCGTGTATATAGTACATATATTCATCAATTATATACATTTAGTCTAGTGTATGATAAATTACCATGCGGTCCCGATGTATAGCGGTACTAATAGATCCAGTACAGTGTTTGGATGTCATCCCCTCATACTCGGTGGCCCGATTGGCCGTATTGGCCGCTACTAAACGCCGGAACACGTCGGTGTTCCATACCTGTTAAAAAGAAGACATAAATCAATATAAATCCTAGTACAACCACATACAAGTATTCAAAACAAAACAAACCTGCTGAATCATCTAGACCCAAAACTCACTCCGGATCCACTCTGGAGGGTGTGGCGCAAGAATCGTGTAGTTACGTCCGTCGAACTGGAAACCATCAATGGCTAAACCCCTTTCCTGGGTGAAGCGACGTGCATCTTTCATCATGTCGGCGTACCTATTATTTAGGTGACGCCGGAATGCAGCTAATACGTCGGCGACCATCTCAGGAGGCCAACTATAACACAACTGCAAACACATTGTTTGGATTAAGTAAAAATAAATCCACTCAATAAGTTAAATAGAGTAAAATACCTACCCGAAATCGATCCAGCAACCGTGGATAGTGCTCATTAGGGACATCCCTAAAATGAGCCCAAGGACCATCAAACATGGACTTAAAGGCGGCAATGGCCCTCCGGACTGCCGACTTGTCCTTAAACCTTCACAATTGTAAAATATACTACATAAAAAACATTAGGATCGGTTTATTATGTACTAGAATAAATAATATATCGCATCTTCTTACCCGCCCGCTTCAAACAACAAAAGTGGCGGTCGCTGACTCGGCTGGGGCGTCTGTGATGCCACATTCGGGCCTCTAACCCTCGAGCCCGCTGCTCCGTCATCGGACTGAATCTGATCTAGTGCGTCGTCGGTGAACTCATCGGCCCGGGGGTCACCACACCCAACGGAGCTGCTACTGCCCCTACCCCTATAACTCCTACTACCCCTAGAAGGGCGTCTAGACATCTAAAAATAGAGAATGGTTAACACAAAATGATATAAGTGTACATAAATCATAAGACCCAAAAATGTCTACATAAGAACAACAAAATAGAGAATGTTTAACACGAAAAATGTCTACATAAGAACGTCGGTCCTTTCTTTATAGCGGAAGTTTTGACACTTCTTACAAGGGCATCTAATACGAAGCACTATCCCATCACGTGTAGGTTTCCTTTCAACAGTCCTTTCATCGGTATAGGCATAGTCCAAAAAACTGTCCATTGCAACAATATAGTCGACGCTAAGAAACCCCCGATTGTTGTTCTTTCTATACATCCATCCTCTATTTGTCGACATATTCAACCACTACAACAAAGAAATAAGTAGTTAATCGACATAATCAAGATAGAGATGGTGTAATGGTTTGACTATTGAAAAGTCACACCGTAGGTTTAGATGAGCTTTGGATGACTTTAAAACCCTACGTGTAATGGTTTGACTATTTAAAAGTCAAACCGTAGGTGTCAACGAAGTTAGAAGTCTAATGAACACTACATGTAATGGTTTGCCTTCTTGAAAGTCAAACCATAGGTTTAGAGGAGTTTTGGATAACTCTAATACTCTAAGTGTAATGGTTTGACTATTGGAAAGTCAAACCGTAGGTTACAATCAAAGAAAGGTGTTTTGGAAAGTTTAAAAACCCTACGTGTAATGGTTTGACTATTTAAAAGTCAAACCGTAGGTGTCAACGAAGTTAAAAGTCTATTGAATACTACATGTAATGGTTTGCCTTCTTGAAAGTCAAACCATAGGTTTAGAGGAGTTTTGGATGACTCTAAAACTCTAAATGTAATGGTTTAATTATTGGAAAGTCAAACATATGTTTTTTAAAATTCCGGCGGCATAACGGCTATAAAATGAATATTTCCATATATCAACCTAATGTTTGCACAACAATTGGCAACCCAACTAAAATAAATAAATAAAATCAAGTATAATCAAATCTTAAATCATACCAAATGTCTCTATTTATCAACCTAATATTTGTCCAATAAATGACAACCCAACTAATTAATATCACAAGTTTATCAAACCAAATCATACCAAAACATTTTCACAAAAACCAAATCATAAGCTAAACTCATACAAAAACATTATCACAAGTTTATCAAACAAAAAATGGCGTTTTCATAAGCTAAAACAACTCATATCAATTTGAATATACATATGCTCATATCAATTTCAATCTACAATACATACATACATACATACATACATACATACATACATACATACATACATACATACATACATACATACATACATACATACATACATACATACACTTTGTTCATTTTGACGTGTAGTCATAGCCCATATAAACACAACAATTGAGTTATAAACAATAAACCATTTGGACACATACACACACAGAGATTTTCTTTCCATACTTATAAACTTATCAATAATCACATACATTTGATCCATATTTGTTCATTGAGTTATAAACTTATCAATAATCACATATTTGATCCATATTTATAAGCTTATCAATAAACCATTTGCACACATACACACACAAAGATTCCTACTTAGATGCAAACAAACTCAACATCACAGCCTTTTGATCGAAAATAGTTATAAACAATAAACCAACATCGATGAAAATCATAGTTTACTCTTTAAAAAATCATACCTGATCGAGGTCAGAAACGAGAGGAGACGAGGGAGACGAGGGAGGCTGTGGAGGTCGTCATCGTCAATGTGGAGGTCCTTTCCGGTCGAGAGTGAGACTGAGAGCGAGAGTGACAGGGACGAGATGAGAGTGAGACTGAGAGCGAGAGTGACAGATCGAGATTGAGAGTGAGATGGAGGTCAAGAGAGGGAGACGAGAGGGAGAGATTGAGAGCGACAGTGTGAGATGGAGGTCGAGAGAGGGAAATCGGTATATTAGGGCTTTAAGCCCACTATTTTTTTTTAAGAATTTTCGGAAATTCACCGACGGATTTCCGACGGATAATTGTTTTTTATTAAATAAATTACTTTTAAATTAAAATTATATTTAAAATTATAATTATTAAATAAATTATTAATTAATATATTATTTAATATTAAAATTAATAAATAAATTATTAATTAATTAATTTATCAAATTATATTTAAAATTATTAATTAATTTATCAAATTGTATTTAAATTGACTAAAATACCCCTGAAGTAATTGGGCTTTAAACGAATCCGGTTAGATCAGGGACCAAATGTGATCAGTTAGGCTTTAACGTACCAGTTGGGCTTTAAACGAATCCGATTGGGCTTTAATGGATCTGGTTGGGCTTTAATGGATTTAGTTGGGCTTTAACGTTACCAGTTGGGCTTTAACAGATCCAGTTGGACTTTAATGGATTCAGTGGGACTTTAACGTTCCCAGTTGGGCTTTAACGTATCCAATTGGGCTTTAACGTACACAGTTGGACTTTAATGAATCCAGTTGGGCTTTAATGGACCTGGTTGGGCTTTAATATATCCAGTTGCTTTTAATGGATCCAATTAGGCTTTAACGTACCAAGTTGGGCTTTAAACGAATCCGGTTGGGCTTTAATGGATTTAGTTGGGTTTTAACGTTACCAGTTGGGCTTTAACAGATCCAGTTGGGCTTTAATGGATTCAGTGGAGCTTTAACGTTCCCAGTTGGGCTTTAATGAATCCAGTTGGGCTTTAATGGACCCGGTTGGGCTTTAATATATCCAGTTGCTTTTAATAGATCAAGTTAGGCTTTAACGTACCCAGTTGGGCTTTAAACGAATCCGGTTGGGCTTTAATGGATTTAGTTGGGCTTTAACGTTACCAGTTGGGCTTTAACAGATCCAGTTGGGCTTTAATGGATTCAATGGGGATTTTACGTTCCCAGTTGGGCTTTAACGTATCCAATTGGGCTTTAACATACACAGTTGGGCTTTAATGGATCCAGTTGGGCTTTAATGGACCCGGTTGGCTTTAATATATCCAGTTAATGGATTCAGTAGGACTTTAACGTTCCCAGTTGGGCTTTTAATGGATCCAGTTAGGCTTTAACGTACCCAGATGGGCTTTTAATGGACCCGACTGACTTTAATGGATCAATTGGGCTTTAACGTTCCTAGTTGGGCTTTAATGGTACATACATGATCACATATGTACATACATACATATTACATACATGATCACATACATACTATACATGGTGTACATACATTCATGATCACATACATACATGTGTATATACATACATGAACACATATGTACAAGTACATACATACATGATCACATACATACTATACATGATCACATATGTACTTGTATATATACATACATGATCACATACGTACTATACATGTACATGATCGATGTACATACATACTATACATGGTGTACATACATTCATGATCACATACGTACATGTGTATCACATACGTACATGTGTATATACATACATGATCACATACATACAAACATACATACATATATATATATATATACACATACATGATCACAAAAAAAATAAATATTTATTAAATTATTAAATTTACCGACGGATTATTAAATGCCGTCGGTAATCCGTCGGTAATTACCGACGGACGTCAGAACAAAATAAATATTTATTAAATTATATAAATTACCGACGGATTTCCGACGGATTTAAAAATAAAAATAAAATAAAATAATTTAATATCCGTCGGTAATCCGTCGGTAAATTAATATATACAATTACCGACGGATAGTCTATCCGTCGCAAAGTTTTCATTTCCGTCGGTGATCCATCGGTAATTATATCCGTCGGTAATCTTGGTCGGAAATAAGCAATTTTCCAGTAGTGTATTAACCGGGATGTTTTTTGCTTTTGCATCTTTGCCAAAAATCCGCTTACACGACATTAATTTTTGTGACATGATACAAACCGTAGAAAAAAATGTGAGTAAGAGAAGAATCGAACTAAAACCATATACATAAATCAGGCATTAAATACTCGAAGTAACTTCTTCATGATATTGGTAGGTATTATTTCTACTTTCTACTTTCTACTTTTTATATTTATCATCACACCCCTCATCGTGTTTCTTGCTTTCATCTTTGTTTAGTCTTAATTACATTGGGAGTTGGAACCATGTGCATATATAATTGCATCATTAATTATTTTTCCATTCTTATATATATATATTGTTGGGAAAAAACAGAACAAGATAGACAAGATAAGAAGCTGGAGAGCATCTTTTATTTAGAATGGAGCTGGCTTTAAATAGCCTACATGGAGAGATAAACAACATAAAGACAAAGCTGAAAAATAGGAACAAATTGACTGAAGAATAGTAACTGATATCAGTTACTGATCTACAAATTTATTTCTTCAAACGGCTAGTTTTGAATCAGTTTTTCAACATCCTCCCTTGATTCAAAACTAGTAATGAACATTCGATTTCTCAGATCTTCAAACTTAGCTGGTGGAAGAGCTTTTGTCAAGATGTCAGCCAATTGATCATTAGTCTTGCACACTTTCAGCTGAATTTTCCCTTCAACAACTAACTGACGAATAAAATGATGTTTTATCTCAATGTGTTTTGTTCTCCCATGCATCACAGGATTTTTCGTTAATGCCACAGCAGATACATTATCGCAGAAAACTTGAGTAGCTTGCACTTGTTCCTGATTCAAGTCCACTAGCACCCTTCTTAACCATACAGCCTGGCAAGCAACTGTTGTAGCAGCCACGTATTCCGCCTCCGTAGATGATAATGCCACCGTTGCTTGTTTCTTTGACCCCCAGGCAATAGTTCCAGATCCTAACATAAAACAATTCCCACCTGTGCTCTTTCTGTCATCTTGTGAGCCTGCCCAATCACTATCAGTAAATCCTGTCAGAACAAACTTCTCATTTTTCACATACCATATGCCAAAGTTCTTGGTACCCGCTACATATCGAAGTACTCTCTTTGCTGCTCCAAGATGCTGCTTTGTGGGACTATGCATGAATCTTGAAAGTAAGCCAACAGCAAATGAGACGTCTGGTCTCGTATGAGTGAGGTAGATGAGGCGACCTACTAAACTTCGATACTTTCTTGCTTCTGCCATCCCGGTGCCGTCCTTGGCTGTTAACTTCTCATTAATGTTCATTGGAGTTGATGCAGGCTTGCAACTCATCATTCCAAACTGCTTTAAAAGATTATGTTGCGTATTTTTCTTGCGACACAAATATACCTTTACTGGACTGATTAACTTCCAAACCAAGGAAATAACTTAGCTTTCCCATGTCGGTCATCTCAAACTTGCTTATCATAGCATTCTTAAAGTCTTCAATCATTTGCATGTTCGTCCCTATGTAAACCATATCGTCCACATACAGACTCACTATCACCATATCAACCTTGCCTTGTTTTTTTACATATAAAGTAGGCTCGTTTGAACTTATTTGAAACTCATTTTCTTGGAAGAACGCATCAATCTTGCTATACCATGCTCTAGGGGCTTGCTTTAAGCCATACAAAGCCTTCTTGAGCTTGTACACTTTGCTTTCATCTCCTTGAATAACAAACCCTGTTGGTTGTTCTACATAAACCTCTTCGTTCAAATCACCGTTAAGAAATGCTGACTTGACATCAAATTGAAACACAGGCCATTGTGATTGAGCTGCAAGTGCAAGAAGCATTCTCACTGTTTCAAATCTTGCTACTGGAGAGAAAGATTCTTCAAAGTCAACTCCTTGTTCTTGCACGTATCCCCGAGCCACCAACCTTGCTTTGTGCTTCTGAATACTCCCATCAGAGTGAATTTTAGTCTTGAACAACCACTTCAGGCTAATAGCTTTCTTGTGTTCGGGTAGATCTACAAGTTCCCAGGTTCCATTTCTTTCAATGGCTCTTATCTCTTCAGCCATAGCTTCCTTCCAAACGTCGCTTTGTATGGCTGTTTCCACTGTAGATGGATCTCCTGCAAACATAGCAAAGTCACAGCTACTTCCTCCCTCAACTGGGAACCTCTTTTTAGGAATTAGTCCTCGTTGACTCCTACACAGTTGAGTAGTTTCAACTTCATTTTGTGTTGAAGTTGGGTGTGATGATGATGGAGAATTGGGCTGTGAAGGTTGCGGCCCATCGTCACTTGTTGCTGAAGTTGGAGAATTAGGCTGTGAAGGTTGCGGCCCATCTTCACTTGTTGCTGTATCACGTACTTCTTTATCAGGCCTCTCCTCTTCATCTCCGTTTGTTGTATCTATAACTGTCACTTGTCTTGAATCTGGCTCTTCAAGCTTTAATTGTTCATTAAATTGAACATCTTTGCTCACGACAATTCTTTCATTTGCTGGATCAAACAGCCGGTACACTTTTGAATTTGAATAGTATCCAACAAATATGTATTCCTTTGCCTTTGCTTCAAGTTTGTGCCTGTGAGAGGTGACTAAAGCATAACATAGGGAACCAAATATTCAAAGATGGTTAACCGTTGGTTTAAGTTCATACCAGGCTTCAAATGGTGTTTTATTCCACACAGCTTTGGTAGGTGAAAGGTTGATTAAATAGACTGCTGTAGCTACCGCTTCTGCCCAAAAACTATCACCAAGATCCTTTTCATTCATCATGCTTCTGGCCATTTCAACAATTGTTCTATTCTTACGCTCTGCTATACCATTTTGTTCTGGGGTATAGGGAGCTGTAAGATCTCTCTTGATTCCATGCTCCTCACAGAAACTGTTGAATTCTGCAGAGCAGAACTCACCTCCTCTATCAGTTCGTAGAACCTTTAGTTTGCTTTCACTTTGTTTTTCGGCTAGGGCCATGAATTTTTTAAAATACTCGAATGCTTCAGATTTATTAGTGAGAAAATACACCCAACTCATTCGTGTTAGATCATCAATAAAAAGTAAGAAATACCTACTACCGGCATGGGATTGACTCTTCATCGGCCTACATATGTCTGCATGCACCATTTCGAGCTTCTTTTCGGCTCGTCTGGACTGTCCAACTGGAAAAGATTTTCTGGTTTGCTTTCCCAAAGCACACCCTTTACACACGTGATCGAGGTTTTTGATTGTAGGGAGTCCTTTTACTATGTTCTTATTTGCAAGTAAGTGTAGGCCTTTGATGTTGAGATGTCCATATCGCAAGTGCCAGATTTTGGAGTCACTCACCTTGCTGCTCATTAAGCCATAATGCTTCTTGCAAGAAAGGTTTATTGGAAACATCTTATTGTGAGTCATTTTAGCTTCCAAGAGTATTTCACCTTTTTTCCTCTTTACAATACATGAGTCATCTTCAAACATGACCGAGTAGCCTGATTCAAGGAGTTGACCTACACTTATCAGATTATGAGCCAAACCTGGTGCAAAATGAACATTTTGAATTAGTTTTTCTTTTCCATTGATGTTGACAGCGACAACCCCTTTGCCTTTAATCTGAATTTGCTTGTTATCTCCCAATTTAACTTGAGATTTGTATGCTTCGTCAACTTCCTTGAACTTTGCCTTATCTCCTGTCAGGTGAAGCGAACAAGCACTATTGAGGTACCATGTGTCTTTGGAAGCATCTTGAGAACTTGCCAAGGTCATGAACAGGTAGTCTTCTTCTACAAATTGTGCTCCTTTCTGTTTACTCCAACAATCATCGGTGGTGTGTCCGTACCTGTTGCAAATAGTACACTTGGGAGCTTCTTTCTGTTTATTCCAGCAATTGTCGGTTGTGTGTCCATACTTGCCGCAATATGTACACTTGGAAGCGCTCATTCTGCCACGACCTCGTCCTCTAAAGGGTCCTCTATTTCCGCCTCTATTATAAGAGACCCTTGATTGATCTCCTTGAACATCGAAGGCTTGATCTTCCTCCTTTGCAACATTCCTATTGATTCTGACCTCATGTGTTTGCAAGGACCCCATCAGTTCATCAACAGTGTAAGTGGCAAGATCTTTCGATTCTTCAATCGCTGCAACCACATGATCATACTTGGGGGGCAAACTCCTCAAAATTTTTGCGACAATAGTTTCGTCAACGATCTTTTCACCGTATGCTCTCATTTGGCTAACAATAGATGAGATTCTTGCAAGGTATCCTTGTACCGTTTCCTGATTTTTCATGTTTGCAGTTTCAAAATCTCGCCGAAGCGACTGCAGTTTTACCGTAATTACCTTGGCAGAGCCTTGGTATTCAGTCTTGAGAGTACTCCATGCTTCATGTACGGTGTTTGCTGCTGCTATTCTTGAGAAAATGCTTTCATCTACAGCCTGCTGGATGAAGAATAAAGCTTTTGCGTCCTTCTTTTGAGTCTCCTTCTTTACCGTCTCATCTTGACCAGTTTCATCTGCACCGTTTTCCACTAGATCCCATAAATCTTGTGATCTAAAAAGTGTCTTTATTTTGACACTCCAGTACTCATAGGAGTCTCCTTTGAAGATTGGAATTTGAGGTTGTGAGATGCTTACTGCAGAGCTGTTAGTAGCCATCTTGCTGTTGATTTAAACACAAAGGTTGAGGCAGGTAACCTGGCTCTGATACCAAAATGTTGGGAAAAAACAGAACAAGATAGACAAGATAAGAAGCTGGAGAGCATCTTTTATTTAGAATGGAGCTGACTTTAAATAGCCTACATGGAGAGATAAACAACATAAAGACAAAGCTGAAAAATAGGAACAAATTGACTGAAGAATAGTAACTGATATCAGTTACTGATCTGCAAATTTATTTCTTCAAACGGCTAGTTTTGAATCGGTTTTTCAACATATATATATATATATATATATATATATATATGTACAACCGTATGTATATCTTAAGGAAAAAACATAGTTACACTACATCAAAATAGCACTTGCATGGTCATGGTCTCAATCCAATATGATACAAGCATTGTACTTGTATTTACACAACAATCTCCGCGGATCATTTTACATTTGCATTTTGTACCATATACTTAATATAATATAATATAATATAAACCCAAAAATAATTACAAAAATACGGTTTTTACAAGACCGAGAAACAACCGACATGTCTTCATCTTTTGGAAAAAGTCAAATATTACAAAAAATAATTACAAAAAGTACGGTTTTTATCACTAAACTCTTGAATCTACATATACAAAACAGTGTCGAATATATCATAATAATAATGTCGCTTGTTAATGTTGATCTTTAGCCTTCAATTTTTTGTATTAACATAACAGAAGAACTACCTAATTAATAACCTAAATGGGTAATGACTAAAATCTAAATGTGTAAATCAAGTAATAATATTGAATTTTAAAACAATATATATGATAAAATCAAGTAATCAACATTTAACATTCAAGTATTCAACAATATATGTGAAATTGTAAATACCTAATTACCTGCCTCCATATTCCAGTAAACAAAGAAGAAGAGAAGACTCAGCGAGTGAAGACTCAAATCGGGGTTGTTTGTTTTTTTCAAAAAACATCTTAATACCTCTTAAATCTAAATCGGTAAGACATTTTACATTTAGACCGTTTGTTTTTTTCCAGATTTCATAGCTCTTAACTCTTAAATACATCTGAAATTAGAAGCGGTGACATTTTTCTGATTAATTGTTATCACAAGCAAAACAATCTTATTGATTCAGGTTAAGATTTCAGAATTCAAACGTTACAAAAACAAACAGTCTTATTGATTTAGATTTCAGACTTTAACACCACCTCTTATATATTGATTTAGACTTCAGACTTCAGATCTTTAAAAAAAACAAACGTCACCTAAGTAAAACATTGCTCAGTGAGGGAGTGTACTGAGTTGATCGAGTCAAGACTCCGTTCCGTTAGTCTGTTTGACCCTTCTCTTTGTCGTCAAGTGGTTAAGGGAATAAGGGTTTCTATTTTGACGTATGTTGTGTGGTGAACTCATGAGTACTAATCAGAATTTGGGAATTTGGGGGAGGGTTTCATGTTTCAACAAATAAAAGATGTGGGCTAATTTATCAATTGGTATTTGGACTTTAATAAGTAAATTTATTAAGTTGTTTGGGTTTGGGCCATTGACTTTTGGGTTTTATTAGTTTATAATATTTTCTGGGTTTTATTAGTTTATAAATGAAGAATCACATCTAGATCACGTGGGATTCTGGTCGACTATATCCTAATTTCTTTTTGAGTAAACTACGAATTTCGTATTCATGTTTATAATTATTTTCGTCCCTGGTTTTTAAAACTTGTGTTTTACAGTCACCGTGGTTTTCATTTCATTTCGTTTTTCGTCCCTCATACTAACTCTGTTAAAAAGATTTATTAAATTAAAGGTAAATTAGTCATTTTACATTTTGTTTTTTCTCTTTTCTATTCTTTTATTGAATTAAAGCATTTATAGAATAAATTAGAAATAAACCTTTAACACCACCACACCCCACCCTCTATCCCATCCCCACCCTTCTTAATATTCCTCTTTCTCCATGCCATATTTTCTTCTCTCCCATCCTATCAACATGCAACATCTTTTTTCTCTCTTATTCTTTTTTCAAGTAACCCTTTCACCTTAAGGGGTTTGTGACTAGAACTCCTTTCACCTTGCTTCGTTGATCCTGAAACCATTCAAGCTCGAGCAGTAGATTGGTATTGTCTCGGCTCTTGTTCTCCCCTTGAGATCTTTATCAAACCTGTAAGAATTTAGAAGCTAGATTGATCAATTTTTTGACATTATAAAAGTAGAGTGAGTGAAGTGGGATGTCTTAAATTCATGTGGGAAGGAGGCAAGCTTTGCCGGATCAGCAAGGCAAAGGATTAGAGTTTCATTGGCAGAGATTGCACCGACGGTGAGTATAATTTTTTTTGGATCAAAAGTTACTTTTTTATACCGGTTGAATCAAGGGAATAAATAGAGTAAACTATGATTTTAGTCCATGTGGTTTGATGTTCATAACGATTTTCATCCCCAATCTTTCAAAACTGCTTTTTTCATCCCTATAATTTCTATTTGCTTTCATTTTCGTCCCTCCATCCAAATTTATTAAAATTAAATTTTAATTCATCCGAAAAAAGAATAAGAAAATTACATATTTGGTCCTTGTGGTATATAATTTTTTACATTTTTATCCTTAAAATTACCTAGTTTACATTTCTTTTACTTTTCCTTTATTTATTGTATTTTATGATGACATTTATTTTTCTATTAATTATATTGTATATTTTCATAATTATTATAACTTTAATTATAAAAATAATTAAATAGTTTCATTAAAAAATAAGTATAAATACATGATATTTTTTTTCAAAGCTTTAACTTTAAATCTCCTAAAGTTAATATTTTTTTATCTATTGATTTATTAAAGCTTTTTATTTATTTTAAATTACCATTGGAAAATGTTTAATATAATTCGAGAAAAAAAGTGTTTTCTTTTATAACAACCGTTTTTTTTTGTTAGATGCACTGTACTCCCACTATTCTAAATTTTCATTTAAACGTTATTTTTTATTAATTAATCAAATTTGTGTAATATTTAAATTAAACATACACATACAAAACACATATATAAGGATATGTTCATTTGAGAAATGCTAAATTTATGAGAAATATAGAAGTAATCCTAGCCTTTCATTCGATCAAGATCGACTTTGACTAGTCAAATATTGCGTCTTTGACTGGTCAACAATTACGGCTTTTACTGGTCAAAAGTTGCGGCTATTCCAAAAATAGAAGGGTAGTTTTGTAACTTTTACAAATACACTGGACGAGTTCATATATGAACCTGTATGATTCAAATATGAATTATATGTTCATATATGAACCAATATAATTCACACATGAACTCCTTTAACTGATTAATATATTAACCTTTGTGATTCATATATGAACTAAACTGCATTAAAAAAACATTTCTATTTTTTTTACAAATTATACTATTCTAATCGTTTCGTCAATACCTTAAAAATGAGTCCAATATTGAATATTTTTGGATTTAATTATATTATTAAATATCATAAATATATATGAATTAATGTGTCGTGATTAGTATGAGATTTGTTGAAATTAGTATGGGATTTGATACAAATAATTACTAAATTGTCGTGATTTTCTTTTGCAATTTCATATCAATTTTTACTTCAAAGTCGAATTCCTTCGAAGAATTAATTCTATCAAATTTCATATCAAGCGTTTTTATGTATTTTTGCTAATTTGTGGATGATTAAATACCGACCTTATCGATTCAAGACTTAAAACTCAAAAGATTTTGTATTTTATTTTCTTATGATTGTCTTATAGCAAATCTTTATATATAGTTACTTAAAAACCTTGACATATAATCAATTAATCTTCATATTCAACCAAATATATACTCTTTTCGTTTTTAAAAAAAATTATTTTATAAAGTTATTTTAAGCGAAATAACATATCTAACGTCATAATTTTGTTTTATAAATTCTTAATATTTATTCATATTTTTTTATTAATTTTTTTTTTGCAAAACATCATTTGTGAAAATTGCCTAAAATAAGATATTTTGTAACCAAACGCAAAAAAAAAACAACTCTGAAGGGAAAAAAAGCTTAGAAAAGTAGCATCGTACTTTCGATGATCATTCATATTTGTAAAATAAGTTTTCTGACATGATTTAATTTTTTTTAATTACCCGGTGTAATACACGGTTCCAACCTAGTTAGGTTATATATTAAAAACAAAAAATAAGATAATAAAAGGATAAGAAGATTTCAATATGGTGCTACAAAAATCATGCATTGGACAATGACGTGCCACAGAATTAACGTGACGTCAAACACAAGCCTTAAATCTCATGTTATTTAGAACTTTGATATATATATATATATATGTGTGTGTGTGTGTGTGTTTAATTTAAATATTAAACAAATTTGATTAATTAATAAAAATAAAGTTTAAATATGAAATATTGGGATAGTGAATTTAACAAAAAACAAACGTTGTTATAAAATAAGACTATTTTTTTCCTCGAACTTTATTAAACTTTTTTCAATGTTAAATTAAATTAAATAAAATGATTTAATAAATCAATAGATAAAAAATATTAATTTTAGGAGATTTAAACCTAAATCTTTGAAAAAATATCATGTTTTTGTCAGTATTTTTAATGAAATTATTTTATTATTTTTATAGTTAAAGTTATAATAATTATGAAAATATACAATATAACTAATAGAAAAATAAATGTCTTGATAAAATATAGTAAATAAAGAAAAAGTAAAAAAAAAATGTAAACTATGTAATTTTAAGGATAAAAATGTAAAAATTTATATACCACAAGGACCAAATATGTAATTTGCTTATTTCTTTTTTGAATAAATTAAAATTTAATTTTAATAAAGTTGGATGGAGGGACGAAAATGAAAACAAATAGAAACCACATGGACGAAAAAGCAATTTTGAAAGACTAGGGATGAAAATTGTTATAAACGTTAAACCATAGGGACGTAGGCCAGTAGGGTCATGTGGGGGGTTTGTGAGGTGATAAGTTTTACTTTTAATTTAATAAAAGAAGTGAAAAATAAAAATAAATAGTAAAATGACCAACTTACCTTAATTTAACAATTTTTTTTGACAGAGTTAATTTAAGGGACGAGAAGCGAAATGAAATGGAAACCACAGTGACCATAAAAGCAATTTTTATAGACCAGGAACGAATATAGTTATAAACCTCAAACCATAAGGACGAAATTCGTAGTTTACTCTTTCTTTTTTTTTATAATTTTCAGTTGCATACTTAGACTTTCTGAAACAATACAGTTGCACCTTTTACAAACCTAATTTTTTTTATCTTACAACAGAAGAATTTACCGGTGGCCCGTACCACCATACGCCCTTAACTGGGTCCGTCCCTGACTCTCTCACTTCTATGGCAACTTCTTAATTTCTTTCTCTCATGAGTCATTGGTTGTTGACTACGTTTAATACGCTCTAATTGGAGACTTGATTTCAGAAATAAATACTACAAAACAAATGACTTTTATCCACGAAAACCTTTCGGGGACATTTTCGTCAGTGATTACCGACGGATCATGCACATAATACCAACAATTCCGACAAATTTAATAAAGTTGAAGATTGTGTTGATATCTCTGGATAGTCATCGACAGACCACCCACAAAATACGAATGGTTCCAACATAATTAATAAAGTTGAAAGTTTTGTCGTAATCCCTGGGTCATCACTCAGAAAAAATATTTGATTTTTAACAATATATAAATTTGAAGGCAAATATCTTTCTTTTCCGCAAATCCATTACAAACGTGTCTCTAAGTTTTAATATTTTTAAAAAATAAATTGAAACTAGGCATTGTTTGTTTATCTCTCTGTTAGTTAGAGACAATGATGTTTGCCAATTATTTTATTTTATTTTATTTTTATTTTTATTTTTTGGTAATCGTGGGTTACCTTTTATGTTCAATTTCTTGCCCCCTAAAGATGTAGTAGGTATGGATGATATCTTAAGTTTTAACCTTCGATGATGATCTTGTTCAAGGTCAACAAAATGCACTTCCGGTTCTTTGTTTATAGTCAATTTAAGAAATTGAACACTTCGACCTTTTACGTTATATTTCTTTGATTCGACTACTATTAGTGTTCGATTTCTTATGTAATATTTTTTTGTTTTCTAATAACATCAAATGTTTAATAAAAGTTGTCAATGAGAGCTTTTAACGTTGTCTGATCCTTCAATTTCAAAAAAGATCAACCAATTAGTTTTGGTGTTGAATGCTAGCAATTGAACTTGTAATGTATATATTGATTGATAGTAGTTATATGTTTGGATACTTTCTTGTGATAATGTCGAATAAACAAGATTGTGACTGAAGGTACTAGATTCCATATCTGGAAGTTATTTTCAATTCAATTGTTTGAATTTTACAGTCAAACACATACTCAGTGTAACACCCGTAATTTCTGTAAGTAATAATTCGTTCTCCTTCATAGAAAATTTCATAGATTTAATCCACTATTTAGAAATATATCATTTTGGAATGATGTATTTGAAATCGAGAGCTTTCTGGTGCGAAAAGTCGAAATTTTGGGGTTCGGGGTGTGTTAGGCGACAGTGCCCAGCGACTGTGCCAAAGGGCACCATCGCAGGGCATAGTCACAGAGATCAAACCCCTCACGGTACGCCTTAGGCGACAGTGGTCGACGATAGCTCCTAGGTCACTATCGCGTGTCATTATCGCAGAGGGCCCCCCAACCATCGGTAGACTTCGAGCGATTGTGCCTAGCGAGAATGCCATGACACAGTCGCGATGTCACTATCACCGTCGGGTGCCAGAAGCCTTTAAGGATGGATTTTAATACCATTAACTCCATTTCTCTCCTACAAACTTTCTTATTAATGTTATCTTCTTGAGAACCCTCATTTAAAGTGATTTTGATTCATCTTAGAAGATTTTTCCCATTATTCCTTCAAGGTTTCCATCATCTAGTAGGATTAGAAGACTAGAACCACAAGTTCTTCATCTCCTCACCTCTCATCAAGAAATACTTGGACTTCTAGGGTTTTCAATAAACCTAATATGTGAGTTCATCCAACCCCTTTTAAACTTTATATATATATATATATATATATATATATATATATCAAACCTTCATATATTGCACACCTAATCTTCTCCTAGTTATATTTTCTTGTTTGAAGAATTTTGACCTAACTTGGGTGTTTTGGAGATTTTAAGGTTTTTACCATTTTCCCACATAATGAAGAGATTTATTATATGATTATAAAATATGGTTTTGTATACATATTTATGGTTGAATATTTGAGAAAACTCACCTTGAATATATTTATGAAACTTTATTGTTGGAGGAACTTATTGACAAAAGGGAGGTTTTGGGATAAAATGGTTGAGATGTTTATGTTCAACTAAGGCTCTCTTAAGCCTTATATACATTAGAAATGTGCTTTGCAATCATACCATGATGGTAGTTGGAATTGGTCGTTTGATTTGGTAATATATGGATTTAGTTCATGTAATGTTATTTATACAAGGAAACCTTTATATGGAAATGTTGATATGGAAACTATATGCGTGATTATAGTTTTGTAAAAAATGTAATTGTGACAAACCTTAGACTATTACTATTTGATCGATAGGTATAAAGTCGGCTAATTTGTGGGATAACTCCCGTTTGTAACTAGTTAAGACATTGGGTCCTTGAATGGCAACTTAGTACGGTTATGTGGGACCGGTTACTAGCCATGGACCATAAATGTAATCCTAGTGAATGAGTATGATTAGGATCATTCGGTGCCCTCCCCCACATCTACGTACGAGTGGATGAGCTCGTGGCCTTGATCCTAGTATTGAACTCACAACTTGGAAAGTGGTTTACTTTTATGTTCCGCCACAATCCTTGGAAATCGAGTCTACCCCGTCAACGTAGGATGTTTTTGGACTGTGTGGTTCGTATGTGGTATTTTAGAAAGCAAAACCACTTGTCATGTTTAAAAGTCGTTTATTGTCAATTGTACTCTTTATTAATTTATATAAAATGTTTGTTTTCACTAGGCGTAAATCCTAACATTTTTTTGTTAAATGATATGTATATCAGGTTCCCTTAGCGGTGGGTTGCACAAGGTTTGAGGGACGAGTGTTGGGCCATTACGACATCTTTTGGATTTAATCTTTTGGAGATTTGGCGCATAGAAAGACATATATAGTTTTGGGAGATTGAGCCGACAACCGTTATAATCTAGATATAACTGTTTAAATTAGTATGTTGTTGACTTTAATGTCCATTTATAGAAAATGTAAACGCTATTATTATTTCCCCTTTTGGGTGATTTCCATTTACTGAGATGTCATATTTCGTAAATTTTAAGGTTTAAATTTACCCCTATTTTTAGGGTGTTACAAGTTGGTATCAAAGCAATGGTTTAAGTGAACTAGGTATGAATGTAAGATGCATAGACTTAAGCTGAGATATTAAGTTATGATTTGTGAGATTGGGTAGTACCCTTAAGATAGGACGATCTTAGAGTCAATAGAATTACACTAATTAATAGTTGTGATGAAAAGAACGGGAATTATTGTGTATGATGTGTTCATAATTTCACTTAGCTAATGCTATTATGAATATATAGTTAGGTGACCGTGCTTGACTTACTATTGTTATGATGATTGATGAAGGTAGTAGTACATTTCTTCGTGCTTAATTCTTATAACCTATTTCTTACATCCATTCTCGTGTGTGTGTATGTGTGTGGTAGACTAAGATGGTAAGCACGCGAGGTAGACCGCACACTCGTATTGATGAACATGAGGCGACCGCTTCAACGACCGCCAAACAGAGCGGGTTTAGACAGCGGTAATTCCACCCATATCGCAATTGTTGGGCAGAGGGCCGGAAGTTATACCCAGGGTTGATATGGATTCTTCTAACCCGATCATACGCGAGGTGATCCACCAGTCAGAAATGATGGCAAGCATGATGCAGATGATGAATGAGGCCATGGCCAAACAACAAGGGTTTGTCTTGAAGGTGATCGAGGATCGATATGTCAGTAATTGTAGGAATGAGACAGTTGCAGAGAACGTGGTGGTTGTTGGATCTAGGGGCACAAAAAATGTGATCCCAACCGAGGAATTGGTGACCAACGACGCGAGACAAGATGGGAGGACTTGCTCCTACAAGCCCTTCTTGTGTAGCAAACCACCGGAGTTCTCTGGGTCAGACAATCTAGTGGCGTGTATGAACTGGATCCAGGAAATTGAGCAAGCCTTCGATGCTTATGAATGCGGGGAGAATCAGAAAGTGATATTTGGCTTCTAAATGCTTAGGGGCCCAACTCTTATTTGGTGGAATGTGACCAAGTCCACCCTTTCGGCTACTATTCTGAATCGATTAGCTTGGGCCGAGTTCAAGAAAAAAGTTATGGATGAGTACTGCAATGCGAGATCCATGGACCGCATTGAAGAAGAGTCCTGAGCTCTTAAGGGAGCATGTTGGTGAGGAAGTACACCCAACAATTAATGGAAAAACTGGGTTTGGTGGGGCATGTGGCCCCGACCGAGAGAGAGAGAGAAGATCAAGGCCTATCTCAAGGGCCTACCGATGAACATGATGTCTAGGATCCGAAACTCCAAAGCCTCTACTCTTCGAGATATGATAGAGGAGGCACATATTATAGAGAAAAGAGAAGATGGGTGAGCAATCCGGGGACTCTTAAGAGGCCAAGACCATTCATTGGGGGGAGAAACTTTGATAACCGCTAGGAGGTGAGGTGGTGTCCAAAGTGCCAAAGTACGCACCACGACCCTTGTAACTCCAACCCCACCCTTTGCGCTATGTGTGGGAAAAGACCGACCATTCCATGAGAGATTTCCCGATGAAGGGACTTGTTTGCTTCGAATGCAAGGCATCAGGGCACTTCATAAAGGATTGCTCGAAGTGGAAGACGGGTAGTGCTATGGAGAATGAAGAGAACCCTCCGAGGGTCCCGAGTCGAGCTTTCCAGATGACAACCGAAGAGTTCAAGGCGTCGACCGTTGTGGTATCGGGTACGTTTCTCCTAAACTCCGTACCTATGCGTGTGTTATTTGACTCGGGTGCCAGTTTCTCTTTCATATCTGATTCATTTTTCCAAAAGCTTGCTATTCCCACTAGTAGTTTAGAAGATGATTTAGTGGTAGAAATAGCGAATGGTGTTCAAGTGTCAATTCGTGATATCTTGAAGGGTTGCATACTTGAAATTAAAGGGAAAGAGTTTTCAATAAACTTAATGCCTATGTTGATTGGCGGGTTCGACGTGGTGGTCAGAATGGATTGGCTAGCGAAGAATCAAGTCGAGATTGTGTGTTCCAAGAAATTGATCCAATTCTCCATTTCGGGTGGTGAGATGGTGGTGGTGTTTGGTGAAAGGAGGAAGGATGATGTAGCGATTATCACCAAAGCTAAGGCATGAAAATGCTTAGTGAAGGGATGTCATCTTTTCTGGCATACGTGATAGATGCCATACTTAAGAATAAGAAGCTTGAGGATATGAAGGTGGTACGCGAGTTTCCCATTGTCTTTCCGGACAACTTTCCCGGTTTGCCACCCGATCGTCAAGTAGAGTTCCGGATTGACCTTGTTTCGGGGGCGACTCCGATCGCTAGAGCTCCCTACCGGTTAGCTCGATCCGAGATGCAAGAGATGATGGTGCAACTTCAAGACCTTCTTGAGAAGGGGTTCGAGAGACAGAGCTCGCCACCTTGGGGAGCTCCGGTCTTATTTGTTAAGAAGAAGGATGGCATAATGCGGATGTGCATCCACTATAGGGAGTTGAACAAGGAGACGGTGAAGAACAAGTATCAACTTCCAAGAATCGACGATTTTTTGACCAAATTCAAGGAGAGGGTTGTTTCTCGAAGATTGATTTACGTTCGGGGTATCACCAAGTGAGGGTGAAGGAAGACGACATCTCAAAGACGGCTTTTAGGATGCTTTACGACCATTACGAATTTCTGGTAGTGTCGTTTGGTCTAACTAACGCACCGGTGGTGTTCATGGATTTGATGAATAAAGTGTGTTAGGTCATGTATTGTATTCAAGATTAAAAGAGTGGTCAAAGTTGTAAAGTTGTATTTGTTTGTTAAAAGTCTTGTAAGTCAATGTATTTGACTTTGACATTAGCTTGAGTTGTAAGGTCATAGCATTGACCATATAAATAAGTTTTTGTCCTTATAATTTGTAGACACACACAAGAACATACATCTCATAGAGAGAGAATTATAGGTAAGACTTGTGGCACCTTGTACTACTTATGAATAAGAAATCATTGTAATAAAAAGAGAATTGATTCATGATGATTTCTACAGTTAGTGTGTGTGTGTGTGATTGATTGTAGCTTGGATTTGGAACAACAATTGGTATCAGAGCCTGACAAAGAAATTCAGAAATCGATTTTTCACTCAGAGAATGAAGAACTCTCAGACTTATTGTTCTTAGATTGATGTCGTGATTTTGCGGTGTAATTGTCAAATCATTTTTTGTATTGTAATCGTTTTGTTTTTTAGAATGTATTTCATTCATATTGTAATTGCAATTTCCTTGTAATTTGTACTTAATTTCTCGAATTTGTAAGTTTTAGAGTTTGACATTTTTGGCTACTGTATTCAAATCAAGATCTTTGATTCATTGTTGTTTTGGTGAAATTGGTGCCAAAGGTTTGTTCAGAACATAATCGTGATCAATACTGTGAAGCTTGACATCAATTGATTGAGGTTTGAATCAGATATCGTGAATTTTTGAAAATTCAAGTCGTACTTTGAAGAACTCGCAAGATCTGTAAAATTCGCATGATCCAATGATGAACACGCATGGCACTGGATGATTGAGAATAGTTAAGGATTAAATTCACATCGCTCTTGGTGAGAAAAGAAGGAATTTGCACGAAGCTTCATATGAAAAGAAGGATTTCGCATCACACTTCATGCGAAAAGAGTAAATTTCGCATCTTGAAGACATGAAATTTTTCTAAGGGAGAATTTTGCATCGATACGTAAAGTGGACAAGTGGAAATTTTTCTAAGTCTAGAATTCGCATCTCCATGTGTGCGAAAAGACATAATCCACATCCTTTTGGGTGTGAAATATTACAATTTGCATCCTTCATCGTGCGCAAAGTTGAATTTCACATCCCTCATTGTGCGAAAAGAGAAAAATTCTCATCCTTAGGCGTGCGAAAAGTTCAAGTTTCGCATCTTAAGCTTGTGAAAAGTTCAGCCTGCGAATTCTATACTTAGTGAAATTTTGAGAAGTTGCAATATGATTTTTCAATGTCAAATTTTTTTTCTCTCGGGGCGCTACCCCTAGACCCCGTAAGGGCGTTGCCCCTTGACCCCACCCGCTAACAGGAATAATTGCTTGAAAAGAGAAAGAGATTTCTAATCTTCAAATCAAATTGATGAAATCTGAAGAGAAATCAACAAGATGGAAAGCAAATAGTTCAAACACTACATGGTCCAAGAAGGAATTGATGCAAAGAGAGATTGAAGATCTGAGAACAAGAGCAAACATTGCTGGAGAAACCTGTGATGGACTGAAAAAGATAAACTCACAAATCTTCTCTGAAAGAGATCAGTTAAGAGAAAAAGTTTTTAGTCTTGAGGTTGAGATAAACATGTTGAAAGAGAGAGCAACTAAAGAGAAAGAAAAACCAAGTATCAAAGAGGAGATGAAAAAGATTGAAAAGAAAAGAAATGGTTTAGAAAAAGAAAATGATGAGCTTCAAAGAAAGATTACAGAAATGCAAGAACAGATCTCTCAGGATGCAAAGAAGTTTGAGAAAGAAAGAGAAAAGTTTGAAAGAGAAAGAAAACATTTTGCACAAAAGTTTTCTGATTTTTCAAGGAAATCCTTTGAGGAGAAGAAAGTCGTTGAGCTTAAGTGTGTAAAAATTTTCAATCAAATTTCAGATTTTGAGAAAGTTATTGTCATGGAAAGAGACAAAGTTAAGAAAGAGAAGAAGTTAACAGAACAAAAGAATGTTGGACTATTCAGAGAAATATTTGATAAAAGAAAAAGTGTTGAAAAGGATTTTGAAGAAGAAAGGAAGGTATTTGAGACAGAGGTCAACAAGCTTTCAAAGAAGCTATCTGAACTATCAACAACTGCACTCACATAACAAAAAGGCAAGTCTGAATTACAGAAGAAGATTGATATATTGTATGAAGAAAGAAACAATTTGTCAAACAAAATCACAGAACTTGAAGAAATCATTTTCAAGGTTGAATTGAGGGCACAACGAAGTTTAGATACAATTGCTTAATCACCTATGGATGATTCAGCTGCTTCAGAATGTTCATTCAAAACAACTTCAAGTTCACATTTTGCAAATGATTCTAGTAATCCTTTGTTTGATAATTATGATGATAGTATGTCTAAGCATAAAGATCAGATTCGTCCTACTAATCTTTTCTATGTCAAATCCATTGATGGTTCAGTTACCATTAGAAAGAACAAGTCTACACAAAAGATGATTTGGAGAAGAAAAGATGAGAATGATGCTTCAGAGTCATTTGTTCCTACACCTCAACTGAACAAAAAGAACAATGTTCATAAAGGTAAATCTTTTGGTAATCCTGATTCTTCATATTCTGTGAATCATTTAATCAGGCTAACACAAAAAAAAAATTTGTTGCTCTTATTGTGGAACTATTGATTTTGTTAATAAGTATTATGCTCATATTTGGTATGGAACTTACAGAATCACTTATCAACAAAATAAACTTAAAAGATTTGAATCTAATGAGAAGTGGATTCCAAAATCTAACCAGTCTGGACCCAAATACAAGTGGGTACCAAAACCTGTCAAATCTGTTTTACAGGTACCACAAGTAAAGGGGGAGTAAGAGCATTGGCTTTTAAACAAAGAAGTTCAAGTCCCGGTCTTCAATAATAAAGAATATAAACTTCTAAACACATCTGTTTAGGACTCACAGTTCAAAGATCAAAAAAGTTTTTGTACTCCGAAGCATATAAGATGATCAATCTTCAAGGGGGAGTATATATTATTTTTTCTGATAAATTGATGAATGCAAATTTTCAAGGGGAGTTTGACTTCTGAATTTACTTCAATCCTAGTAATTCAGAACTCGGTTTAATGATTAAGGATTATGCAAATGTTAAGGGGGAACTTATATGTTTTATATTTTACTGATATATTTTATGATTTTTCAGGGGAGATTATGATTGTTATTTTTAGTGGGAGTTACTGAAGCTGAAAAGATTCATCTTAATTAGGCAGTATCTTTTATTTGTTTAAGGGGGAGACAATTAAAATGATACACAATTTAAATTTTCACTGTTATATTTTTCAGGGGGAGAATAGAGAACTATTGTTAATTGTTATATTCATATTGTTCTCTACTAATGTTTTGACTTTTTACAGATATAAAAAGGGAGTATATCTGATGTTTTTTTCAAAAGGGGAGCATAAAAGATAGAATATTCTTTTCAAGGGGAGTTAAGAATTCTATACCGAATGTATATCTTTCTAATTCTTAATCTCTAACATATTTGGAAGAAGAACAACTTTCAGGTATGAAAAACGGTTTCTTAAACGTTGAAACCACTTCTTATTCTTAAAATGTTTTCATGAATTTAGAAGTGAGGTTTTAAATGTTTTTCATATCAGCGCTTTCATGTTTAACTGACCGTGTGTTTCTAAAGGCTAATACTTGTGTATTGTCTTTTCATATACTGTCAAGTATTCTTACACACATCGGTTCAATACTTTTATTGACTTTGTTATTACCATGTCTCAAAAAGATAAATCTTTCGATGGTAATACTCCCGTTTGAAATTCACAAGTTGATTGAGTATCAGACGTCATTTCTAAATTTTGTGCTTTCATTGTTAATATGTTTATATATGTTCATATAAACATCTTTCAATTCTTTAATTTCCCAATATTTTTCTTCATGATATTTGATTTGATCGAATCATTGTCAGATTCTCAAAACACTCAACTTGATTTCATTTCATTCATTCAATTTCTTTGTTTTAAGAGATCTTAAACGTTCAAAATGCTCAAATCTCATTCTTATTTTTAATGAGCATATATTTTCTGACAGTGATATCTTGTGCTTATACGTCAAGATAAATTATTGAGCAACACATCTTTAGGACAAAATACATGATTTTTTTGTGTGAGCATAACGAACTTCTATGGATTCACGTTAACCTATGTTTCCTACCCAAGAAGTTATCCCAAGTGATTGAGGGGAGAGGGGTCAAAAGAATAGAGAGTGGGTGTATGCTGGGGTAAAATGTGAAGGAGAGTTTAGTTAGAAGTGAGTTCAAATGTTTAAAAGAAAGAGGGTGTTAGATCAAAGTAAAAGAATATAAAACTTTGCACCAACTTTTTCTAAGCCGGGAAGCCACATAATCTGTTGTTTCACAATTCTTTCGTGAAATTCATTGAAACAGGCAACTAGTCCATGCCAACTCTCGCATAAACCCCACTAGCTACTCATCTTTTTTTTCAACAAAAAGATGTTTCATATTTCTTTGGAGACGCAACACATAGTCTATCTGATCTTCATTAGGAAGATTTTGATATTGAAAAAGAAGGAAAGTTGCCCCACCTTCTACCCTTTTTCAGGCACTTTGAGTCCATGTAATACTATTGTTATCTCAATGGTTTACATACTTTGAGTCTGTTCAAGCTTTAATTGCTTCAATCATTTCTACACTTGCACGAGCACACAAGGAATATGTTTTCTTGTCTTAACATTCATAGAAAATTCTTTTGTGGTTTTTCAATGATTGAATGGAAGCCTTGGTGGAGTGAACATCAAAAACCTCCTTTTCAATGTGCATCCATTGCACAAAGTGGCTCCGTGCTACTCACAGACGGTATAACTGATTCATTAGTTGATCAGGTTTATCATTCCTATTTTGTCTGAATTTGAAAAGATTCGGATAAATACATTCATGAATTGATGGTTACATGTTCATATCAGATCAATGGGAGAAATTATTCTCTTCGGGGGAGATTGCTTATCATAATGATTGAGGGAGATTGTTTCTGCTTATCATGAAGACTATGCTTATATTTCTATTTGGGGGAGATTATTATCAAAGGTGGTGCTGACATTGAAATGTTATGATGATTCTAATTTCTCATCATTCATCAAAAAGGGGGAGATATTGCAAAAATTTCAAAGTCAGAATTATGATGATCTTATCAAAAAAGGGAGATCATTCAAAATTCTATTTCTGAAGAAATCAAAGTCAAGTGAAAGTCGTAAAGCGGAGAGAACTCAAAGTGAAAGTGAACTCAAAGTGAAATGTGAAAGTTGAAAACTGAGAGAGTGTGAAGATTTCAACAATAATTCTGAAGAAAATTATGTTTATGATCAAAGAGGGAGATTAAAGAAGATTTAAAGTTTGTGAAGAAAGATAGAGTATTCGTGTTGAAAAGAATTCCAAAGAGGGAGGTTTGCAAAGATTTAAAGTTGTTAAAGACTCTGTGTTGAAGATTTTTGTACTGTGAGAAGACCTGAAGATTATCGTCAAAAAAAATTTAATCTTGAATCCAAAGGGGGAGATTGTTAGGTCATGTATTGTATTCAAGATTAAAAGAGGGGTCAAAGTTGTAAAGTGTTGTAAAGTTGTATTTGTTTGTTAAAAGTCTTGTAAGTCAATGTATTTGACTTTGACATTATCTTGAGTTGTAAGGTCATAGCATTGACCATATAAATAGGTTTTTGTCTTTATAATTTGTAGACACACACAAGAACATGCATCTCATAGAGAGAGAATTATACGTAAGACTTGTGGCACCTTGTACTACTTGTGAATAAGAAATCATTGTAATAAAAAGAGAATTGATTCATGATGATTTCTACAGTTAGTGTGTGTGTGTGTGTGATTGATTGTAGCTTGGATCTGGAACAACAAAGTGTGCCGACCTTTCTTCGACAAGTTGGTAACTGTATTCATCTATGACATACTCGTGTATTCAAAGAATGAGACGGATCACGAGTAACACCTACGAGAAGTCTTAGATGTGTTGAGGAAGGAGAGGTTGTTTGCGAAATTCTCCAAGTGTGACTTTTGGTTGGAAGAGGTACAATTCTTGGGACACGTGGTCACTCGAGACGGAGTGAAAGTGGACCCCTCCGAGATTGAAGCAGTGATGAATTGGGAACCTCCCAAAAGTCCGTCTGAGATACGAAGCTTCTTGGTATTGACGGGTTATTACCGGAGATTTATCCAAGATCGCTTCTTCTTTGACGACCTAAATTCGGAAGAATGTAAAGTTCGTGTGGACCGAAATGCAATAGTAGGTGTTTCGGACTTTGTAAAATAATCTTTGTGAAGCTCCAATTTTATCTCCACCTGAAAGATCGGAGGACTTCGTGGTTTATAGTGATGCTTCGAAAATGGGTTTGGTTGTGTATTGATGCAAAGACAAATCAAGGTTCAAGAAAATAATTGTCCCACCATGATTTGGAGTTAGCGGCGGTAGTGTTCGCCTTAAAGTTATGGAGACACTATCTCTACGGCAGAAGTGTACACTCTACACGGATCATAATAGTTTGAACTACGTCTTTGATCAAAAAGAGTTGAATATGAGGCAAATGAGATGGCTTGAACTTCTTAAGGATTATGATTGGGAATTGCTCTACCATTCGGGTAAAGCTAATGTAGTAGCCGACACCTTGAGTCGAAAGGACTATAGTGGAAGAATTTGGGCCACGCTTTCGAGGAATGAATTGGTGTCAAGCCTCATCGAGCGAATCAAGACGTCTCAAGCCGAAGCCTTATTGGAAGAAAACCTCAAGGAAGAAGTGATGACAAAACAACAATTACTCTTAAAGGAGGATAACTGTGGAGTGAAGTTGTTCAACGGGCGTGCTTGAGTGCCCAAGGTTGAGGTTAATCGAGAGCTTCTTCTCGAAGACCCCTACAAATCTAAGTACTCTATCCACCTGGGCAACACCAAAATGTATAGAGACTTGAAGTTACACTATTGGTGGTCGGTCATGAAGTTGGATGTGGCACACTATGTATAGCAGTGTGTGACTTGTTTGCAAGTAAAAGTGAAGAACCAATGACCTTATGGAAGCCTCCAATCTCTAGAGATACCCGAGTGAAAATGAAAGCATATCACAATGGACTTCGTGACCAAATTGCCGAAAACCTTGAGAGATCACGACACCATTTGGGTGATAGTGGACCAACTGACCAAGAGTGCTCACTTCCTAGCTATGCGGGAGACTTTACCTATGGATAAGTTGGCAAATTTGTACATCGACAAAGTGAATCTAGGCACAGTGTGCCCTTGTTCATTGTCTCAGATCAGGATAGCCGTTTTACCTCAAATTTTTGGGATGGTCTACAAAAGGAGATGGGTACGAAAGTAAAGTCAAGCACGACATATCATCCCCAGACCGACGGTTAAAGCGAGAGAATGATTTAAACGTTGGAAGGTATGTTAAGATTGTGTGTAATCGATTTTGGTGGAAGTTGGGACTCTGTTGGGAATTTAAGATTTGTTCAAGTATGGTTAATGCTGCTAGTATATCATGATTACTACTGCTAGTAGATTTAATACTGCTTCAAAAGTTAGTACTGCTACTTCAATAGTTAGTACTGATTGGAGAGTTAGTACTGCTAGTAGTTAGTACTGCTAAGGGATTACTACTGCCAACATGATTAATACTGCTGAGGAGTTTAATGCTGCTGAAAATGGTTAATACTTCTGAAGAAGGTTAGTGCTGCTTATGAGATGAAGACTCAGTATGGAATGAAGACAGCTGTATAGAAGACTTACTAAAGTAAAGGAGATAATTATGGACTGAAGATCAATTGTATTTTGATAATTATCTTGTTATATGTCTTGTATAAATAGTATAGAAGTCTTTGATAGAATTAACTTTTTATTAATAAGTTTTTAGAGAGAGAATTAACCTCAAGGTTTACAATCCTAGTTCTAGAGAAGTAGAATTCGTCTTGGTGAGCCTGTTCATCAAGATTGAGGTTTTGTTTGAAAACTTGTAACTTTAATCATTAAATAAAGTTTACAAGTTGTGATTTTCTGATTCACTGTTACTTTGATAGTTGAACATTAAAGTGTTATTCCGCAACTCCTTTAATATTGTTTCTGAGTTCATTATTCTTGTTAAGAATTAGATCCTGACAAGTGGTATCAGAGCCGAGTATTCTCAGAAACCTTCATTCATCATGGACAACACTGGTGAATCAAACAGTACTTTTGTCTCAAAGGTTCCCATGCTCAAACCTAATGAGTTTGACATGTGGAAAATTCGGATCAAGTAGTACATCCTCCTTACAGACTGTTCTATGTGGGACATTGTTGAGAATGGTCCCTCTGCTGAAGGTAGAATTGGACAAGATGGCAGAAGACCACCTCCAAAAACTGATGGTGAGAAGAAAGTCAAGCAGTTGGAGATGAAAGCCTTAAGCACCCTGCTTTTGGCCATTCCTAATGAGTATCAACATCAATTTCAACACTGCACAGATGCTCAGATTCTATGGAATGCTTTAGAGAAGAGATTTGCTGGCACAAAGAGCACTAAGAGGAATCAAAGGGATATTCTCAAGCAGCAATATGAGAATTTTACATCTTCAAAGAATGAGTCTATGACTCAAACTTTTGACAGATTCAATAAGTTGATTGGTGAGTTGGCTACAGTTGGAGTCCAGATGGAACAAGATGATGTCAATCGAAAGTTCCTCAGATCTCTTGGAGATGAATGAACCATGTACACTGTTTCATTCAGACAGAATGATGAATTAGAAGAAAAGGAACTAGATGATATGTACAATGATCTAAGAGTGTTTGAATCTGAGGTGGACGCAAAGAAGAAGCCTACTGGATATGTTCACAATGCTGCACTCCTATCAGCATCAATTGATTCTACTGCTAACCCTGAATCAGTTAATGCTGCCTGTGGAGTAAATCAAGAAAAAGGCAATGAATCTGTTTTTGAAGCCTTTCTTTCCAGCTATGGTAATTCTTCTTTAATCAATGATGACTTAGAGCAGCTTCATCCTGATGATCTTGAAGAGATGGATATCAAATGGCAGATGGCCATGCTTTCTATGAGGGTGAAGAAATTCATCAAGAGGACTGGGAGGAACAACTTCTCCCAAAGAAGAGAAGATGGAGCAGGCTTTGATAAGTCAAAGGTAGAATGCTACAAGTGTCATATGAAGGGATACTTTGCCAGGGAATGCAGAAGTGGAGTGTCTCACAACAACCACCAACAAGCACAGACTGGAAGCTTCAACCAGAACAGAAACTCAGCTCAAGCTCTTGTTTCTCAACAAGGAATGGGGTTTGACTGGAGTGATCAAGCAGAAGAGGCCATTCAAAATCAAGCTCCCATGGCAGAGGTATCTGATCTCCCAACTGAGGTACTTTCTAATCTCTGTTCTAAAACTTGCATAGACACTGTTAAAAGGTACAAGGATCACAACCAGAATATGAGTGATGACCTTAAGAGGTTAGAAAAGGATAGAAAAGACTATGTGAGAATTGTTGAGAGGTTTGAGGAACAAATCAAAGGTTTCCAAGCCAATAAACTTCAACACACATATGATACAAATTACTGGAAGTGGGAGAAGAATGATCTAGAAATCCAACTGACAAAGTTCAAGAAGGAGAATGAAAAGTTGAGAGGAGAACTAGACAAGGTTAAGCTAGATGTGGAAAAGTTTTCATATGCTTCTAAAGCCATGGATTCAATTCTAAAGGTCCAAATCCATGATAAGCTTAGACCAGAAATTGGATACAATACCACACCTCCACCATACAACAACAACTACATCCCTCCTACATCAGACTTGCTAGAGATCAAGGATAGGAAGGACTTACATGAGGGAGCCATTAAGATAGATCCTTTAGATGAAGTAGTTGTTAAGGACAAGACTGAGAAAGAAGCTGGAAAGGGTAAGGATAATAATGTGAATGTTGAGATTCCCTTAGAAAATAACATTCTTACCAATGAAGGTGGTGGAAGGGATTGGGTAAAATCTAATGGTGTTGAGAAGACTGAGGGAAAGTCCAAAAAGGTTCATTATAAGCAGACTACAGTTGTGAATCCTGTTCCTTGCAAACAGTGTGTATGTAATAAATCTGAGCCCCTAAAACATGATAAAAGGAGGGGAAATCAAAGAAATTGGAATAATCAGTGGGCTCAGAAACAAGGAGTTGATCTGAGTAGAATCATCAGACCAAAACCTTGTTTCATATGTGGCAAATTAAATCATCTTGCTAAGCACTGTTACTTTAATCCTATGAACTAAAGGATAAATTTTCAAAGATCTGTGCAAAAACCCTTTGGTTATAGGAAGAATGAAAGGAACCATGTGGCTAAGAAAACTGTTAAATCTAAAAGCCACATGAAGAAAAAGACTGTAAGAGAGAATGTCAAGATGTGGGTTCCCAAAAACACTAAAACTGTTAGTACTGCTACCACAAATAGTGCTGCTAACAAAGATAGTGCTGCTAGAAGCAATACTGCTGCTACCAATGTTGGTACTGCTGAAAGTATTAGTACTTCTAAAACTAACATTGTTAGTACCTCTTCAAATGTTAATACTGCTAACTCTGTTAGTGCTTCTAACAAGGTTAGTACTGCTAAACCTGTTAGTGATGCTAACTCTGTTAGTACTTCTAAAAATTAGTACTGCTTCTAGTGTTTGTGTTGCTGGACCTATCATCTTAACAAGGTACTTCAGTAAAGAGTGCTCTGATTTTAAAAATCTCATCAAGAAGGAATGTAAATACTTTGATGAGAAAGGGAGGCCCAAGACCACTTTGGCTTGGGTTCCCAGTCAATACTAATTGGTTTATCTAATGTGCAGGGCAACCAACAGCTCAAGGGAAAGAGCATTTGGCATGTTGATAGTGGTTGCTCTAGGCACATGACAGGGAACATGGATTGCCTCAAGAATTTCAAGAAAATTGATGGAGGGCATGTTGCCTTTGGTAATACTCCAGATGGAGGTAAGATTTGTGGTAAGGGTGATGTAACAAAAGGTAAGATGACCTTTGAGGATGTTTTCTATGTTGAGCAGTTAAGATACAACCTGTTAAGTGTATCATAGGTTTGTGACAAAAAGCATAGTATATTATTCACTGATTCAGAATGCATTATCCTTGCTCCTGGATTCAAGGTAGTTGATGAAAAGATGATACTACTAAGAACTCCCAGAAAGGATAATGTCTATTGTTTGGATATGGAAAATGTTTCAACTGATTCATCCCTAAACTGTCTTGTTTCAAAAGCATCTTTGGATGAATCATCACTTTGGCAAAGAAGGATGTGTCACATGAACTTTGAAACAATGAATAAACTTGTTAAAAACAACCTTGTAAGAGGTTTGCTTTCAAAAGTCTTTTCATGTGATGATCATTGTATTGCTTGTCTCAAAGGCAAACAACACAAAACTTCTCATAAGTCCAAAGAAGTGAACACAATTTCTTCTTCTCTTCAGTTGTTGCATATGGATCTGTTTGGTCCTACAAATGTTATGAGCATAGGTAAGAAATCATACTGCTTAGTTATTGTTGATGATTACTCTAGATTTACTTGGGTATATTTTCTAAGGACTAAGGATGAGACAAGTAGATTGATCAAATCCTTTATTCTAAGAATTGAAAACCAAACAAATCAAAAGGTAAAAGTCATTAGGTCAGACAACAGTACTGAATTTAAAAATCTTGACCTAAACACCTTTTGTGAGGAAAAAGGAATTGAGAGGCAATACAGTGCTCCTAGGACTCCACAACAAAATGGTGTTGCTGAGAGAAGGAATAGGACACTGATTGAAGCTGCTAGATCTCTGTTAGCTGATTCAAAACTTCCAATTACTTTATGGGCTGAAGCAGTTAATACTGCTTGCTATGTCCAAAACAAAGTTCTAGTAGTCAAGCCTAAAAACAAGACACCATATGAGCTTTTAAATAAAAGAAAACCATTTATTGGATTTTTCAAACCTTTTGGGTGTCCTTGTACCATTATCAATACCAAAACTCACTTAGGAAAGTTTGATAGCAAAGCAAATGATGGATTTCTTGTTGGTTACTCATCTCAGAGTAAGGCCTACAGAGTATTTAATTCTTATTCTAGAATAATTGAGGAAAGTGACAATGTCAAATGCAATGAGAACACACCAAATCCTATTGGTTCAGGTCCTCAGTGGTTATTTGACATTGATTCACTAACTAACTCTTTGGGTTTCAGTAGTGATGATCATGCAGGATCAGGAAGTAGAGGATCAGAGGATGAACAAGTACAAGATATTATTCCTCAGTCTGTGATCTTTCCCATACCTACAATGACCCCTGTTGAAATCTGTGAAAGGGAGACTGTTACTGAACCAAGTCAGAGTGAAGAAGAAAGAAGAGATGAGGAGAATTTAGAGCATGAAGAGTCAGAAGCAACTGATGAGATTCCCTCAACTGACCTAAATGATTCCAATTTAGATGTGGGAATGAATGAAGAACCTAGTCATCAGACAAGAACTCAGAAGAATCATCCTCCTCAGCTGGTAATATGAGACATCTTCTCTCCTATGATGACTAGGAATCAAAGCAGACTTCAAGATTTGCAGGATCAGCAGCATACAGTACTCTCTTGATTTCTATCCCAGATTGAGCCTAAGAAGGCTTATGAAGCAATGAAAGATTCAAGTTGGATATAAGCCATGCAAGAAGAGTTGCTACAATTCAAATTGCAAGATGTTTGGGACTTGGTGGACCTTCCTAAAGGTCATAGAGCAATTGGCACCAAGTGGATTTTCAGAAATAAAAAGGATGAGAGAGGAATAGTAATCAGGAACAAAGCAAGGCTAGTGGCACAAGGGTACACTCAGGAAGAAGGTATAGACTATGAGGAAGTCTTTGCTCCAGTTGCAAGGGTAGAGGCCATTAGGCTGTTTCTAGCCTATGCCTCATTTATGCAGTTCAAGGTATACCAGATGGATGTGAAGAGTGCCTTTCTATATGGAACAATTGATGAAGAAATATATGTCTGTCAGACCCCTGGTTTTGAAAATCCATCATATCCTGACAGAGTATACAAACTTAAGAAAGCACTTTATGGTCTTCATCAAGCCCCAAGAGCATGGTATGATACACTGTATACCTATCTCTTGGAAAATGGGTTTGAAAGGGGAAACATTGACAAGACTCTCTTCATTAAAAGAAGTAAGAAGGACACCCTACTTGTTAAGATCTATGTGGATGACATCATATTTGGCTCCACAAAAGAACTGATGTGTAGAGACTTTGAAGAGTTGATGCACAAGAGCTTCAAAATGAGTGCAATGGGTGAACTCAATTTCTTTCTTGGACTTCAAGTGAAACAGCAGAAAGATGGGATTTTCATAAGTCAATCAAAGTATGTGAAAGACATCCTAGATAAGTATGGTTTATCAGACTCAAAACCAGCAAGCACACCAATGGAAACACACAAACAGATCACTGCTGATCTTGGGGGGGAGGATGTAGATGTCCATCCTTATAGATCAATGATTGGATCTCTCATGTATCTCACAGCCTCAAGACCAGATATCATGTTTCCAGTGTGTGTTTGTGCTAGATTTCAAGTCAAGCCAAATCAGTCTCATCTTCAAGCAGTTAAAAGGATTTTCAGATACTTAAGAGGGCAACCTAGATTAGGTCTTTGGTATCCCTATGAATCCAACTTTGACTTGATTGCATATTCAGACAGTGACCTGGGTGGTACTAATATGGATAGAAAGTCTACTTCAGAAGGATGTCAGCTTTTGGGTGCAAGACTAGTATCTTGGCAGTGTAAGAAGCAAACCACAGTGTCCTTATCCACAACAGAAGCTGAGTACATTGCTGCTGCAAGTTGCTGCTCTCAGGTTCTATTGATTCAGAGTCAAATGCTGGACTATGGGGTAACCTTTCTTCACACTCCAATCTTCATTGACAATAGCAGTGCTATTAGCATTGTTAACAATCTAGTCAAGCACTCCAAAACAAAGAACATTGAATTCAGGTATCACTTTATTAGAGACTGCAATGAAAAGAAGCTTATTCAAGTTGCTAAAGTTCATACTGACAACCAGTTTGCTGATCTATTCACTAAAGCTTTTGATGTGGGAAGATTCACTTTCTTGGTCACAAGTGTGTGCATGATCAACTCTGAATGAGCTCATGTTTAAAAAGTGATTGTATACCTGTTATTTGTTTATTTTTGGTTCTACTAATCATCTTTCTCAGGAAGTGTATTGCCTTGCTCAGACTAACACATGCTTCAATAGTGTAAGTATAGTTAATGCTGCCAGTGCAAAGTTAGTTAATACTGCTAGTGGTTAATACTGCTCTCAGTTAATACTGCTACTTAGTTAATACTGCTAGTTAGTTAATACTGCTAGTGGTTAATACTGCTCTCAGTTAATACTGCTAGTTAGTTAATACTGCTAGATGGTTAATACTGCTTCTTTTCCGAATCATATAAATACCCTCTTTGCCCGCCTAAAAGCTCATAACGACTCTTTGAATACTGTTCATCTTCTCTCTAACCTTTTTCTCTCAAGCAACCAGTGTGTTTTAGTCAAGACTCCTCAAGCTCGATGGCATCAATGGCGATTATTGATGAACACAACGAGATCGCAATGCTTCAAAAGCCTAAGCAGGCTGCTGGATTTCATCAAATAGTCGATTTTCTCAAGTCCAGCCATATAGCTCATGCTCTTACAGTGTCACCATCAATCTACATCGAGCACCAGAAGCAATTTTGGGCCAATGCCACCGCTATTACTGAAAATGGTGTGCAGGTTATCAAGACAAGGGTGTGTGACAAACCCTTGACAGTTTCTGAAGAGGTAATTCGCATCAGTCTACGACTAGACGATGCCTCAGGTATCACATCCATCTCTAATGATGATCTGTTTTCCACTCTCACTAGAATGGGGTATGAAGGCTCATTGGGTGTTTTTAAGTTCTCCAAAGCTAAATTTTCTCCCCAATGGCGTTTCTTTGTCCATACCCTCATGCATTGTATTTCTAGAAAGACTACTGGATGGAGTGAGTTCAGTAGTACCATTGCTTATGCTTTGGTCTGCTTGGCCACTGCCAGAAAGTATAATTTCTCAAAAATGATTTTCAATGACCTTGTGTCAAACTTGGAGAATAAAAAGAGTTTCTTTATGTATCCAAGATTTGTCCAGGCAGTTATCACCACTGAATTGACGGATATGCCTCAATTTGATGAGGTATATGTACCTAAAATCCCCAAGGGCAAGGTCTTTTCAAATATGAAGAGATCTGCCATGGACTCGGAAGGAGTTGACACCCCATTGTTCTCTACAATGATGGTGGTGTCCCACAACCAAGAAGGTATGGCATCAGGGTCAAGGCCCTCACCAGACCATCCCACTGAGAGCCAATCCCAACCTTCAATCACTATATCAATTCGTCAGACCCTTCTTCAAAAACCAACTTCACCCATCACCCATACTTACATAAGGAAAAAGGTAAAGAAGGCTCCTTCACTTCTTGTACCTTCACCCACAAAGCCTTTAAGCCCTCTAATGGAGAATTATCCATTAGAGAATATCTATAGGGAAACCACAGGGGTGTCTCCCAACCCCAAGGAGGTGCTCACTGAGGAGATGCATGAGCATATGGGTGAGAAGGCTGCCACTACTCCTGCTAACACAGAGAAGGTCAGTGGTAACATCAATAAGACCTTCCCCATGGCAACTTTGAATGAGCAATCATTCAAAGGTCCCAGGTGCCAAGAACCCAAGGGGGTAGCAGGTGCTTCTGCTAGGCAGAAGACCTCTACTACTAAATGTTCCAATGATCCTTCAAAAGGGGGTAACACTCCTGGAGAAGGTGAGGATAGATATAACTACCAAGAATTGATGGATACCATGGGCAACATTAATCTAGATGTCATCAAACAGGGAGAAGATATAGACGAGATGAAATTGGTTATTCTGTCTCAACAAGTGCATATTACCAAACTGAAGAAAATGGTGAAGAGGTTGGTGCAGAAAAATAAAAGAAAACAGTATGTGTTAAAGAAGAGGGGAGATGCTTTCAAAAAGGGGGAGAAACAAGATAATGGGGAGAAACTCAGTCCTAGTGGTATGGAAGCATAATTTGAGGGGGAGCAGAATAGGAAAACAGAAAACAAAGAAGCAGAAGCTAGTAAAGCAACAGTAACAGAAAAGCAAGCAGCAGTAACAGGGCTATCCGTTGAAGAATTGGAGATTGTAGAAACTTTGGTAAAAGCTAAGAATGACACTCCCAAGGCTACTCAAAAGGCCAAGGGAGTGGTCATTAAAGAAGGAGGTCTTGAGCAGAAAAGCAAAGAAATAAGTGAGGCAGAATTAAAGAAGAAAGGAAAGGCTAAGATGGTTGAACTTGAACAACCTTTAAAGCAGCAGAAACAGATAGAGCTAGATGAAGAAGTGGCAAAACAGCTTCAAGCAGAGATGGAAAAGGAGGAACAACTTCAATCAGAAAAAGACAGAGAGCTTGCACTGAATATGGCTAAAAAGCTCAATGAAGAATATCAAAAGAGTTTGAAAACTGCAGCTGAGGGCAAGAAAAGTTCAGTGAAAGTACCCAAGCACAGAATGCCTGTAAAGACTCAGAAAAGACAACCCTCTAAGACCTATTTGGCCAATCAAGAAAGGAGAAAAATGATAAACTTTCTGAGAGGCTCAATTGGTGTAAAAGGAGAGATGTTTGCTAACATGGCATACAACAAAGTTGAGGAGCTATATAAAAAGGAAATGGTAAAGCTTCAAGGGGACTCCTCTCAAAGGAAAGAAGCTGAAAGAAGGATGAAAGAGAGACATGATCTCAACATCCAACAACCCTTCCCTGAGGAAACCACTCCTTCAAAAGAAAAGGCTGAAAAGAAGGAAGAGAATGTTGCTGTGGAAGTCAAATCTGCAAAGAGAGTAAAGACCATAGCTTCCAAGAAACAGTCCAAAAAGCCAAGGATTGAAGAAGAAGAAAAGAGGCAAAATCATCTGTTGCAGATCATACAGAGCAAACAAGTCAAAGTACTCAACAACCAAATCAATCTGATGAGCATATTGGTTTTTACATGACTTTAATAGAACCAGTACAGGCTGTTCCCATTTCTGTGAAGGCACCAGAAATCATCTTTTGGGATATTCTGAGGGACAACAGGAAGGATTACTTCAGACTCAAAAGAGTTGGTGACTTGTTTGAAGTATATACAACTTGGGGTAAAGTGATCAGAAGTTGTTCCAGGGCTGACTTAGAAGAAATGCATAAGGTGGGAATAAAGCTATATGAGTCTGTTTTGAAAGGAACTGAAGAAAGTCTACTAAAAGTTGCTATGGAATACTTGTGTATGATGTTTGAACCAGAAAAGTGGTGTTCAGGATCAAGGATTTGCATCATGAGTATGGGTTCAAAAGGATTGATCAGTGGATACTCTTTGAAAACTGTGGTGTCTACATGATCACAATAGATAACTGCTATCATGAGTATTTTCTAGTGGACAAAGTGTATGATCATAGCAAGGAGAAGCTGAAAGGAATGCTGAAAGCCAAGCTAGTGTGTGCAAAATGATCTGAAATGGCCAGAGTTGTGATAAGAAGGACAATCAATCAAAGTCTGGGATTGGATCCAAATTTGGGCAACTAAGATGAAGTTTTGAAAGCATCTTGAAGACCATATCTGAAGAACTTGACTTCTCTTTCTAAAAGTCAAGTTAGGGGGAGATTTTTGGGAATTTAAGATTTGTTCAAGTATGGTTAATGCTGCTAGTATATCATGATTACTACTGCTAGTAGATTTAATACTGCTTGAAAAGTTAGTACTGCTACTTCAATAGTTAGTACTGATTGGAGAGTTAGTACTGCTAGTAGTTAGTACTGCTAAGGGATTACTACTTCCAACATGATTAATACTGCTGAGGAGTTTAATGCTGCTGAAAATGGTTAATACTTCTGAAGAAGGTTAGTGCTGCTTATGAGATGAAGACTCAGTATGGAATGAAGACAGCTGTATAGAAGACTTACTAAAGTAAAGGAGATAATTATGGACTGAAGATCAATTGTATTTTGATAATTATCTTGTTATATGTCTTGTATAAATAGTATAGAAGTCTTTGATAGAATTAACTTTTTATTAATAAGTTTTTAGAGAGAGAATTAACCTCAAGGTTTACAATCCTAGTTCTAGAGAAGTAGAATTCGTCTTGGTGAGCCTGTTCATCAAGATTGAGGTTTTGTTTGAAAACTTGTAACTTTAATCATTCAATAAAGTTTACAAGTTGTGATTTTCTGATTCACTGTTACTTTGATAGTTGAACATTAAAGTGTTATTCCGCAACTCCTTTAATATTGTTTCTGAGTTCATTATTCTTGTTAAGAATTAGATCCTGACAAGTGGTATCAGAGCCAAGTATTCTCAGAAACCTTCATTCATCATGGACAACACTGGTGAATCAAACAGTACTTTCTGAGTTCACTTCTCGCTTCTTGTTGAAGACGCAAAGCTCGCTTCTCGTTACTCGAAGGAAACGCAAACCTTAACTTCTCGATACTCGAAGGATATGCAAACCTTAACTTCTCGATACTCGAAGGAAACGCAAACCTTAACTTCTCGGTACTGAACTTTCTCAATGAATACGCGAACCTCTGAAGAACTTACGCAAACCTTGATGAATGAAACGCAAACCTTGATGAATGAAACGCAAACCTTGATGAATGAAAAGCAAACCTTGATGAATGAAACGCAAACCTCTAAAACAAACAAATTTTCACCAAAAAGATATCTAGACCTCGAAATCTAACTCGAAACTTCGACAATTTGATCGTTTAACCATCTAGAACACAATCTTAACAACTAATTTCGATCAAATACACAAAATGTATAAATTGACTCAATTACAGTGCACAGGACTCGTGAACTTCGAACTCAACTAAAATCAAAATTAGCGATCGATTATAGTGCAAATTGATCTAAAACTTGTACAGACTCGATCGATAACACGTTTCTAACAAAACCTAATCATTTACAACTCTAAAAACACACTAAAACTCAAAATCAACCTGGACATCGAAGAACACAGATACGAACATTCTGATTTTCTTGATTTTTCGATTTGGATCTGCTCTGACACCAATTGTGTGACCAGATTCTAGTTTCTAAACACAATTAAACAAACAAAAACACAAACAAGAATCAATTACCTGTTTAATTTCACTTTCAAATTCAAGATTACAAACTTTCTCTCTCTAGAACTTCTCTTTCTCTCTCTAACGTATTCTCTCTCAACTATACAACTTCTTCCAATCTTACAACTGAATACCACCCTTACAAAACAGAAAAACAAAGCTATTTATACCTACAACTAAAACAAGGAAAGTAAAATACAAATACAATACTTTGACTTTTATTACAAAAGACTTTGACTTTGATGAGATTTGACTTTCTCAGCTTTGACTTCTGTCTTCTTGATCTTGTATCCAACATATTTATGCTCTAACACAATTGGTATCAGAGACTAAAGAATCAAGTTTATTGGATTATACTGTGTTCATCGCTTTTCACTGTGCGCCTATCAAAAATCTTGAATTAATGTGTTTTTATGCTTGAAATCAATCTGATTAAATGAGTTTTATGCTATTGAATATCTTCTGATAGTTTAATTGCACTTTAAAGCATTAATTGATTGATTTTTTGGTGTTTTTGTGAACTCTGGGTTCGACTAATACAAAGATATGTTGAATACTGCTTCTTTAAAATTGGATGCATGAAAATTGAAATTAATCTTTGATTTTGATTGGATTGAGATCGATACATGTTTTGTGGGTACAAAGATATGATTTTTGCTTTAAATTTGAGTGTTTGATTGGTTTCTGGGTTGATTTTTGGTTTCTGGGTCGATAAACCTTCAAGAACATATCGGTCGACCGGGAAATACCAGTCAATTCTAGTTACCGGTCGCCCGGACAACTCACAGTGTATATCGGTAGAAGCAATTTTTACCGGTCGACCACATAATATCGGTTGTCATATCGGTCGATTTTACCGATCGATCGCATCATATCGGTCAATTCTAGATACCGGTCGCCCGGACATCTCACAGTCTATACCGGTCGAAGCTTTACCGGTCGACAAAAATACCGGTCGACTCAATACCGGTCGACATCTTACCGGTCGACAAGTTACCGGTCCAAGCAGGATACCGGTCAAAGGTCCGGTCAAGCAACATCCCAGTCGAAGCAAGGTACCGGTCAATCTCAGCTTTGCGCCACTGCCTTGTCACGCAAATCTCCTCTTTGCGCGACCCACATATCGCGCAAACCCTCCTTTGCGCCATCCACGTGTCACGCAACACTTCAACTCGCGCGACCTGCCTCTCGTGCAAACTGAACTTTGCGCCAGCTCCGTCTCACGTAAACCTAGACTTTGTGCTAGTCACTATAAACGCAAAATTCTTTTTGCGCTACTGCCTTTTTGGCGCATTTCTGCCTTTTTGCTCCAGATTCTATTTTTAATTATTAATCTGTATTTACTTGATTTTATCTGGGCTAACGATCATTTCAAGTTTCTTATCAGTTCTTTGCAATCGTATCAGTAAGAATGTCATCTCGGGAAGCTCTTGCTATCGGAACAGATGTGAAGCCACCAGTACTCTTCAAGGGGGAGTATGAGCAATGGAAGGACAGATTCTTGGATTTCATCGATGGAAATGATCTGGGAGATTACATCAGGAAATCTCTAAAAGAATGAATCATGACACCTCCAACCAAGGTTCTCACTGTAGCTGGAGAAAATGGTGAAGAAGAAGAGAAAGAGTATAAATTACCGATTGATGAATACTCGGATGAACAGAAGAAGAGACACAAGGGTGACAAGCTGGAAAGATCATTTATTCTCCAAGGCATACCGAATGAAATTTATCTCAAGATTGATAGCTACAACGCTACCGGCAAGCAAATGTGGGATCAATTGGAGAAGATGATGATTGGATCTAAAGTTGGCAACCAACTCAAAGTCTCCAATTGCTTGAACAATTATGAAGAATTCAAGGCCAAAGCTGGAGAATCACTAGAAGCCACCTATGATAGATTTGTCACACTGCTGAACGAGCTAAGCAAGAACAAGATCAGCAAATCTCAAGTTGAGCTGATTGTAAAATTTCTCAGCAACCTTGACAGGCCCTTTTGTTTACCTTAGGGTGAGACAGATAATACCAAAAAGCAAGTATACAAATTGGTACTATGTCGCCTTACAAGTAATAAAATGGTAAAGATACCAGATATCGTCCCACAGAGATTGGATTAAAAAGTGTGTTAAAAGTATGATGAAAGATGAGATTTCAGATGACGAATTTGAAGCAATATTTTGGAAAGTTGGTTAACACAGATCTAAATAACAAGAATAAACGAGAAGCAAGGGTGTAAGACTCTTGATGGTATGTGAATCCAAAATCCAGCAGGTCAATGCTACAACACTGTCATAGCATGATGCTATTGGAATGCTGTAGCATGCTTCTGACTATAACTAGTTTTATTATCGATTTCAAGACACGTTCCTCTCAGACTCTCACCATCCCATTATTCCATTAGCCATAAACAGTCTCATCTCTGAGCAAAGTTCAAGATAAGGGAATGATGGGAATGGAGTTCTGAAAATATACGGCAAAACAAATTCTCTTTGTTAAAAGTTACTCTTTCGACATAACCCCCGTACCTCCCAAGTTGATGTATTCCAAATAGCTTATCTCTAAGTCTATTCCATTTTAACCCTTTGAAAAAGTGACAACTTATCAAGAATGGATCATTTTAAATGACACAAGTAACAACTCTCGTTGCAAGTAACTCTTTCGATATTACCTCTCATGTCACTAAATTGACGTGCTATTCAATGGCCTATCTCTAGGTCCATGACACTATTACACTATCAAAATGATCATTTTGTCAAAGAGTTTTGTTATCTTGATAAAACTTGGGTTGGAATAATAAAATTTCGTTAAAGTCACAAAAAACTACTTTCTTTTAGATCCACATAACCACCCTTTGCCTCACACCCAAGCTAAGATGATTAGCTACTCATTACAATAAAGAAATAAAAACAACTACTAAGAATTACAAAGATAAACATAATGTAAATTGTTCTTGTAATGTAAAAGACTTGAAAATATATAAATATATATATAAGTAAACTTGAAGATAAATACAATTATTTTTAACTACTGAAATCTAAAACAAAAGAGTAAAGGAAAGGCTAGAGATGCAAGATGAAGAAAGAAAATACAACCAAATGAAATGTGCAGGTGGATGCTGTTTCAATGCTGCAAGCATTCATATTCAAGAATAAAGACTATATGAAGATGATGAAGAACACGATGAAGATTAAATGCATGAATTCTGGAAATTAAAGAGGACACTGGACTGGAGTAGGACCAATTCGTGAATTAGACAGAAAGTAAAAGAATTAAACTAAGCATAACAAGATGGAAAGCTTTAAAGAAAATATGAAGAGCAAGATGAATAACATAAAAATTAAGACTTGGAATTTAAAGAACTAAAGAGTGAATTACGATCAGCTCCCAAGCTACTGCAGATCAGATGCAAAAGACATTAAGAAACATAAACTAAGATGATGATAAGAGATGTCCCCTTATGAGCAACTAAGCCTTCCTTTTATAGACAAGAGGAGTGGCAAAGTTGTAATTAAGGGGAATCTAATTGTACTTAGTCTAGTCTAAACCTAACTAGAGTTACCAAAGCTTGTCCCAACTTAACCAAAATATTACAAACCGGATTAACTAATTGTCCAAAGGTTACAAAAGATTAATTCCAAGCAAAAAATCAGATTCGATCTTCATTATCTTCCATAAAAAACGATCAGCTTCATGCTGTGCCAATGCTGCAGCATGGCCTGTTTCCAAATAGATTTCCAAATGATAACTAAATTAGCCTACAATCTTAATAGAACAAGTAAACCACACAAATTTAGCTCCAAGACACAATAAATGGAAAATAAGGTAGAAAATGACTCAAAGTGGGATTTGAAAGTGAAAAATCCTATCTAAAAGACTATGAGAAATGCGCTTAAGTACTCAAAATTGAGTACTTATCACCACCCCAAACTAAAAACTTTGCTTGTCCCCAAGCAATAAAAAGAACAAAAGAAAAGAACTAAAGAAAAGACATTAAATGTGAAAGTTTTGCATTGGAATACATTAGGTGTATATCATGAGTTTGAGCATGCCAAGTCTATATCATATAGCCTTTCATAAATCCAAAGTAACCAACAATCTCATCCTAGATGCTTTAACATGAACCATATGCTAGCCTTATATTCTTTTTGTTATGGTCACACATTCTACATCACACCTCTTTCATGGCTTGGAGTGTATGAGTTTCTCTCTTTTGGCTCTTTCTTTCCTCTCCATGCCTTTTCTCACATATGTACCAACACTTGAAAATTTTCAAATTTTGTGCATTTTCTGTTGGTACATACACCAGCCCCTATGGGACTTTTGTGGTGTTGATTTGCCACTTTTCATGGCTTTTTCTTGTGCCATATTAGACACCCCCACCCCAAACTAAGAATTCTGCAATGTCCTCATTGTAGGAGAAAAAGGTGTTTTTATCTTTGATATTGGGTGGCTATGGTGCAAGAAAAGAACATATGCTATTAAGTGTGATATGTGCAAAATGTGGTCCAAAATGTGTCCCAAGTAACTATTAGGCTAGTTCTAGCATGCGCTACTTCGAACAATGAGATGTGGACTCATGAAATTATTATGGATATACAACTCAACCAATCATATCAAAACATGATCCAATGCAAATAAGACAAACCTATAAAGTATAAAAACTTATCCCATCCTAAAAACTAAAAATAAACAGACATGGAGCAAAAAGAGTGTGATTTAAACCTGTCCTACTCAGGTTGAGTAGGCTGTGTGTGGCCAACAGGGGCTGCAAGTGATGCTGCTATGAGGCTGGATGCTGCAGCACCAGTGTGGGCACTTCCTTCTACTTTCAGTTTTGCCTTCAGACCTGCTATCTCTGTCTTCTGCCTTTTCACCAACTTTTTCAGCTTCTTCACTTCTGCATTCTCCTCCTCTTGATCCCTTTTCTCTCTGCCATCAACCATGGACTGCACCTCCACCTTGAGATCTTCCAGCTTTTCCAAAAACTCATTCCTTTGTTGCAGGATTGTGTCCATAAGATTGCAGTTTTGAGCTAACATTTCCTGCATCATTCCCACCATCTCATTTGCCCCAATACCTTTCTCTTTTCTGTCTCTCAACCTCTGCACTGCCTTCATGTCCATCTGATGTCTTTCTCTCTGTTCCTTCACAATCAAATCATCAATGTACCTAGGGACACCCATCTCAGTCAGCAGCTGGGTCAACATCCCAGGGAAGTAGAATTTTCCCCTTGATTTTGATCTTGTAGAGCATTCCCTTATGCTTTTCATGATGATCCTTCCAAAGTTGATGGTTTTACCTGTTACAAGGCAATAAAGTAAAAGCATTATTTCCACCGTGATGAAGGTATCATGAGAGGTTGGTGAGATGGTGTGCCTTACAAAGTTGATCCGTACATTGGAGTCGGCTGTGAGGTTGGAGGCTCTAAATGTTCTCAACATGAGATTGGTATGGCTTTCCCAATTGGTTTTAGGTTTTCCCATGACTGTAAAAACCTCAGCAAGGTCATTGACAGTGGCCTTATGCACAAGTGCATAGTACTCTGTTTTCTTAGGTGGGTTGAGTTCTAGGAACTGGTTGATCCTTTTGGCAGTGAGGTGGACAGTGGTTCCTCTAACCTGAATCTTTGAGGCTGAAGTCACAGACATCTCACAGTAGAACTCTCTAATAAGGGTGAGATTGTAGGAGGTATACACATGACACAACTTGTTGAGACCTTGGGTATCAACTACCTGCCGAATGAAATGGAATTCCCTCATACTGTGCTCATCTATTCCTTTCTCAGGGAACCCAATCTTAGTCTGAAATTTAGGCCACTTTTTTGCTGCAGCCTTGGAGCTGAACCCATTGTGAGGTGAGGTTGGCCTTGGTGGGAGAGGTATAGCAGGTTCCTCACTTCTCTCTTTCCTTCTCACAGATTTCTCATGCTGTAAGGATGCTGCAACATAGCAGTTGGTATCACTAGGTTTTGTTCCAGATGGTTCTCCCTCTGTCATCACTCTCTTGGTCCTCTTACTCTTTCGGGATCCTTCCCTATTGGTCTTCTTGGCATAGACCTTTCCCAATATCTTTCTTTTCTTAGTTGGCTTGACTATCACAAGTTCCTCTTCCTCAGTCCACACAATATCATTTTGAGGGAAATCTACAAATGGGTCCTCACGGTTCTCATCTATATCTCTTATTACCTCCATATTCTCAATGATGGTTTCCTCATTTCTTTCTATTCCAAGGTCATCAACAGGGCTCTTAATGCTCTTTCCAACAGGGGGTTCCTCTAGTGGGTCAAGACTCTCAACAGTAACTTCCACTTCTTCATCAGTTTGGCTAGGCATTGGGTTAGTGGTGATCATTTTGTCAGTAGAGTTCAAGGGCCCAAATGAGCAATCAAACTCATACTTTCTAAAATGATCAACATTTACCTTTGTCGAGGAAATGCATTCCAGACTCATCCTCAGAACAAGATGTGATCAGGCCATCGATCATAGATTTTTGAGTAGAAGAGGATACCTGAGAGTCTGTAATGGTGATGAAGTTCGGATGAAGAATGACTGCAAAATATAATGCCCGTAAGGTCAAACGTGTGATCCGACATTTGATAATATGCATAAGATAATATAAGAGGTGGTTTTCGCAATGGCATTCCACATTGTTTACCAAAAGGTCAATAGTTGACACATAAATAACCTTTACATGCCTCAATTCCAAAATATGCCAAAATAAAAAATACAAACTTATCAGCAGTTAACGTCGTGTCACTATTGTCGCCAGAGTGTTTGGGTATAAAAAGCTAAGTCGCGATTTTTAGGTCATTTATCTGATTTGGTGGACTTATAAGGCGATTTCTCTACTGGTTTTTGGATAAGTTCATCTTCCTAGCCTCCCTCCATCATTAATGCTTTCATCTACCACCACCCTTGATCATTTATGAACCGTTTCTAGGTGTTGAAAAGCTTAAGTGGAAGTGTTCAAGTTAGCTAATCTCAAGTCTTCACCCTCTCCATTCTAGGTTTAGTTTTCTTTTGGAAACTACCAAGGTTTAGTTTCCAAATGAAAATCAGATAGCATATGTGTTGCGTCCCCTTTGAAAATGAAACATCTTCTTGTTGAGAAGAAAATGAGTGGTAGGTGGGGTAATGACAATAGTTGGCATGGGCTAGTTGCCGAAGAAGTTGTGAAACATTAGTAATGTGGTTGCCCAACTCAGAAAGTAGTTGGTGCAGAGTTTAATATTCTTTTACTCTGTTTTCTCACCCTCTTTCTTTTTATCATTAAGCTCACAGCTAACCAAACTCTCTTTTACAATTTCTCTCATCACACATCCCACACTCATTTCTTTTGACTCCTTACACTCAATCACTAAGGATTAACTTCTTGGGTAGGAGACACTGGTTAACGTGAATCCATAGAAGTTCAGTTAAGTCCTAGCACACTGATCCCATGTTATCCTATAAAGCATATGATGTTCAGATGGTTTAACTTTATCAGTTAAAGTTCATAGATGAAGCAGAAAACATTTAAAATCACACTTCCAATTCAAGAAATATGTTTGAGAATCGGGAAGTGGTTTGAACATTTAAGAACATATTTTCTTACGATTGAGATATACCATTTTTGAGACAAATACCAATCACCATGGGTAAGCCAAAGAAGAAGCACTCTTTTGATTCTCACCATTCTTGTTGGGAACTGAAGAATTCATCAAGTGTGGTTAATGCTGCTGGTTCAATATTAATGCTGCTAGAAGACATAAAGGTTAGTACTGCTGAGTGTTACTACTGCTAGTGTTAATTAATACTGCTAGTCAAAGTTAGTACTGCTTGAACAAAGTTAGTACTGCTTAGCTAGTTAGTACTGCTAGTGGTTAGTACTGCTTAGTAGTTAATGCTGCTAGAAGGAAGTTAATGCTGCTGAAGATTAATACTGCTTATATGATGAAGATTCGTATGAAAGGATATACATGGAAGCTTAGAGATATACATAGAAGATATACTGAAGATATTTTATTCATTGTAATTATCTTTGTATTCAGTATATATATATAGTATTGTTTAGAATAGGATGATAACTTTTAACTTTCAGTTTTCATTCTTTTAGAGAAAATCAACCTCAAGGCATAGATCCTAATTCTAGAGAAGTAGAATTCGTATTGGTGAGCCTGCTCATCAATATTGAGGTTGAGTGAGTAATCTTGTAACTTCAAAGCATCAAATAAAAGCTTACAGTTTGTTATTCATATTTACTGTGTTGATTTACTGTTTCATTGAATATCAAAGTGTTATTCCGCAAACTTCTTTGATATTGTTTCTGAGAATTAATTCTTGTTGAGAATTCGATCCTGACAATTCTAACTCTAAAGTTTCAAATGTTTCAGATGTGAGAAAGCAAAGGCTTGGGGTTAAGTCAGCATGGATACCGAAACAGAAGATAGACGAGAAAGCTAAATCTAGTTCTAGTTTTAATTTGAATAAAAAGACTTCTAGTAAAGATGAATTGATTGTGAATGTTGCTTCTTTTAAAAACGGTATATCTGAAATGGTATGTCTCAAAAATGGTATATCTGAAATGGTATGTCTCAAAAATGATAAAATATGTTCTTAAATGTTCAAACCACTTCCCAATTCTCAAACATATTTCTTGAATTGGAAGTGTGATTTTAAATGTTTTCTGCTTCATCTATGCACTTTAACTGATAAAGTTAAACCATCTGAGCATCATATGCTTTATAGGATAACATGGGATCAGTGTGCTAGGACTTAACTGAACTTATATGGATTCACGTTAACCAGTGTCTCCTACCCAAGAAGTTAATCCTTAGTGATTGAGTGTAAGGAGTCAAAAGAAATGAGTGTGGGATGTGTGATGAGAGAAATTGTAAAAGAGAGTTTGGTTAGCTGTGAGCTTAATGATAAAAAGAAAGAGGGTGAGAAAACAGAGTAAAAGAATATTAAACTCTGCACCAACTACTTTCTGAGCTGGGCAACCACATTACTAATGTTTCACAACTTCTTCGGCAACTAGCCCATGCCAACTATTGTCATTACCCCACCTACCACTCATTTTCTTCTCAACAAGAAGATGTTTCATTTTCAAAGGGGACGCTGCACATATGCTATCTGATTTTCATTTGGAAAATCTGGATGTAAAGATTATTTACTCACTCATGCACATTGAGTCTGTGTTTAACTAACTGTTGTATCAGTGGTTTACACATTTTGAGCCTTATAAGCAATCATCATATGCTTAATTTATTCTATCACTTGCACGAACTCACAAAGAATTTGTTTCTTTGTCATAACGTTCATAGAAATTGCCTTTGTGGTGTTTCGATGATTGAATGGAAGCCCTGGGGGAGTGAACATCATAAAAGCTCCTTTATATTGTGTATTCGTTACATATAGTGACTTCGTGTTACTGACAGACAATTTTAACTGGTTCATTTGTTGATTCAGGTGTTACCTTTCTAGTTTGTCTGGATTTGCAAAGATCTGGATGCTCATCTTTATGAATTGACGGATAATCAGTGGTTCTGTTTGCAAGATCAGTGGTGGAAGACATTTCTTGAAGAAAAGTTTTGATGAACTTTTTTCTCTTTTCATCAAAAAGGGGGAGAAGCGTCAACCAAAAAATGAAGAGAAAACAAGTTTTTGAAAGATTGAAAGTTTTTCTGAAGATATGTTGAATTAAAGAATTTTTCTTTGAAGATGATTTTCTAAAGCATTCCCAGCAGATACTGGAGATAATTTCTTTCCAAGAGATTATATTTTCATCGTTTGGAGAGATTGCTACATTCTGAAGCCAAAGAGGGAGATTGCATCTTCTGAGCTTAAAGAGAAGGATTGAATTGCTAAATCCTTTTAGTAATGATCTTGATCCAAAGGGGGAGATTGTTAAAGCACAGTTTTATTGGATTCAAGATCATCATTATCTGAAGATGAAAATCTGAAGTCAAAGATGGAAAAGTCGTCTCAACAAATAGTCTAGGATCTTTTGTAATAAATAGTCAAAGTGTGTTTCTGTATTTTCGTTTTTATTCCTTTTCTTATTTTTAACAATATGTTTTAGTAGTTGGGCCCAAGCCCATTAGGCTTATACGCCTATGTTTAAATTAGTTGATCTAGTGTTAATTAGGTGGAGTTGTAATTGTGGTGAGGGGCGCCGTATACAGAGAGATTGAGAGAAAGAGCAGAGGCGATAGAGAGAGAATACAGAGAGGAAGATTCAAAGCTTGTAATCATTCAATTCATTGGTATAATCGTATCAGGTTTGCATATTGATATGAATATGACGTTCGGAGACCGGAGCTGATGTCTTCCTTTTTCAATATCTAAGACCTCCGAGCGAGGAATAGATAGATTATGTGCTAAATCTTCGTGCATATATGAAAGAAGTATCTTTTGTGAGATACTTGAGTGGCTGGGTGGGGTGACACGAGTTATCGACGTTGGGTCCATGTCTGTTTCAATATCCATCTCCAAAGAACGAGAATGAATAGATTATGTGGTAACCCGGATAACTGACTCGGTTTGGTAAGGACCAATAATTCTTTTAAGTCCTGTCACATCCTCACCATTTTTTTTCACTCCGAACTCATTTATCAGTCTAGACCCCTCACTGATATCTATTAATGGAATGTGTTTCTTGGGTATGTCCTTCCGGTTCTGGATTGACCATAGAAACTTTATGAGCCCTAACACTCCTTTAACTCACCAAGATAAAACATTGAAGTAAAATTTCTTATTTGAGAGAATCAGAAGTCAAAGGCATTTAAGAACGAGTCCTGAACTGAAGTGTTCAGAAGTCGATATGAAAAATAAACAACATGGTACTCGCCCTCAAAAGTGGCATAACCTTTTATTGTAGTCATGTGATGTGAATAATCTGAGTTAAATCACACATGACATTCCTGCAAAACAGATTAGATAGATTTTGGTATCCATGCTTCGATGGATCCTTGATGGTTAGTTGCCTTAGCTTTAAAACTATTAAAACGAGGATTGGGGAGGCTATAAGTACCGTACCAACTATTAACGTACATTGGATGGACAAAGTCACTCTTTCCACAGTGAATGCAACAGATCTTTGCTCGGCACAGACTGATCAACTTTTCTATAGAATAAACATAAGTAGGTGAATCAGTCTTGGAAATAAATGACTTTGTATCAACTATAGGAGAATCATGAGACTTGTTTCCATCACTATTTTCTGTAGTTGGTTTCTTTCTCCAAACCATCTTGACTTTTCGAAACACTTGATTATTTGAATTATCAACAAGAGAATTATAAAAAATATTTGAAGGACGAATCCGATCTTTTAAAAATTCATTTGATTTGACAAACTTCTTCGAAGAATTAGATGTAGAAGGTGAACTTGAAAAATAAGGAGACTGAACTACAATATCGGGACTGGCTTGTTCAGATACATCAACTTTTGGATTTATTTCTTCAAGTTTCTTGACTTTTGCAAATAAAACATTTATTTCTTCTAGAATCAAGTCAAATTGTTTTTGTAAATCGGATTTTACCTTCTGTTCTTTCAAAATCTCTGTTGCTAATACAGATAATTTCTTTGAAAGCTTATGAATCTCAGTTTCGAAAATATTTCTTTCACTTTCAAAATCCTTTTCTATATTGTTGCGTTTATCAGATATCTCTTTAAAAACCGCAACATTCTTCTTTTCAAGAATTTCCTTTTCACTGTCAAAACCTTTTCGCTCTTTCTCAAAAGAATCTCTCTCAATTATCAAAACATTTTCAAAATCAGAAATCTGTTTTGAAAGTTTCGCATTTTGAGCCTCAAAAACCTTTCTTTCATCGAAGACTTTCTTTGAAAGCTCGAGAATCTTTCTTTCAAGATTCTTCCTCTCATTTGAGAAATCGACTTTTTCTTGTTTAAAAACAACAAGTCTTTTCTTCAGGTCGAGATTTTCACTCTCCAACATGTTTTCTCTTTTTTCAAGCGCCAGGTTTTTCTCTTCTTTGGCTTAAAAATCTGCAACTTTTCATTCAAGTTCAGATATTTTTTTGAATTTTCATGTAGATCCCTTTTCTTTATATTAGCTTATCTTTCAAGATTTGAAATCTTTTGGTTAAGATGCTCTATTCCGATTGAATACGTCAAGTAATTTGAACTATATGCTATTGTCTTTTCAAGATCTGAAATCCTGCGCTTGAGCCAGTCATTATCGTCTTGTAACCAGAAAATTTGTTGATAATCCATTGTTACTTGGAAATCTTAAAGTCCAGGGACGGAACTTGACAAGAGATGAAACTTTAAAGTGCAAGGACCAAAAGTGACGACGAGTGAAACTTGAAAGTTTAGGGATAAAAAATGACAAACTTTGAAACTTTGAAGTACGAGGACTAAATGTGACACAAACTGAAACTTAAATACAAGGACTAAAAGTGAAAAAATTTAAAACTTAAAGCTAGAGGGACTAAAAATGACATAAGATAAAACTACTAACTAGAGGGACTAACAGTGTAAAATTTAAAGCTTCTAACTGACTTAACTGGACTCTAACTGAAAATGGACTACAAATGAAATAAAACTAACCAAGATAACAAACTAATTGGACTAACGGAGACTTAATGGAAATGAACCAAAATGTAAGAAATTTAACGGTCACTTAACGAAAACACTATTCATCATCCCCTTCGTTGAGCCAACCTGCAAAACTTCTAAACAATTAGTAATATTTAATGCAAAACGATCGTTAAAGTTCTCTGATCACTCCTTACCAGATTAAAATTCAAACGGTCAACCCACGATCACAAACGAACCAACCGAAAACTTTTTCGGAAAACGATCAAACACTCAAAAACTCGGTATGGGTTAAAACATTTCGACCAAAAACGATCGTTTATGTTCCCTTAAGCTCCCTCAACTGATTAGAACCCGAAACAATCTCTCAATCTTTCGAACGAAGCAACCAAAATTTTTTCGGAAAACTAACGAAAACTTACAAACTCGTCATGGGTTAAAAAATTTGGATAAATTTTTTTTGTTTAAGCTTCGCAAGCAATCTTTAACACTTTAAAAACGACAACATTCATTCACGATCACCACCGAACCAACCAATCGAAAAGAAAAAAATAAAATAAATAAAACATTGAAACCTCGATCATCAATAGCTTCCTATCACAAATTTGTTTCCATCACCGATTTCAATTACAAAACACAACCTCCAAATAAAATTATGGAACCATCGACCCACGATATAAAGCTCCAAATAAAATTATAAACTTATCACAAATGAAATCAAATTATGGATGGCATGGATTTTATCTCACGAATGACATGGTAAAGTATTAGAACTCCCGGTAGCAGCCTTTTTTTCATTCCCGGATCCAGAAGAAATCAAACTCCCGGGAGATTGGGCTTACTCCCGGGGTGATGCTAACTCCCGGTATTAGCTTCAAACTCCCGGTATATGTGGTACCGGGAGATGTAAGGCTAGACACCGGGAGAGTCAGGAAGGTCGCTAGACACCGGGCGGGGTAGTACCGGGAGATCGCAAGGTACCGGGGGATTGGGGTAGTACCGGGAGATCGAAAAAATATAGAGTGTGTGCAAGAACCCGGGAAACTATGAACCGGGGCAGAGAAAAAACTCTAGACCCGGGAGCTCGAAGAGTCTGGGCTTCTTCGAGTAGTTCGTGTTCTTCGACTAATACGGCGATAAGCTTAAAATCGACTCAAAACCAAGTTTTCAAAACAGAAATTAATCAAAGATTTTGCTTAGTAATCACAAACCCAGATTGATTTAGTCTAAATAACAACTAAAAAAAATCCAAACCCTTTGATTTCGAAGAACAGAGATGCACCGTATAAACCCAGAATCGATAAACAGAAGTCGATAAATAGATAAGAATTCGACCCAAAAAAAAACTTTTCTAAACTTAAAAAATTAATCGATCTTTTGGCTTAAAATCCACAAACCCAACACCAATTTGACAAAATAATTCCCGAAAATAAAACCAAACAACTTCGATTTTGATGATTACCGTGAACGGTCTTTAGAAAAAAATCAATAAGCAGAAGTAATTTTAGACAAACCTTTTGATCGTATCGAATGAAAATTAATTCGATCCCGCTCTGATACCAATTGTAGATCCCAGATACAGTACAATCAACGGTAATGATTATCAATTAACAATAAGAATCAATCACAACTTCTGGTCATATGATTAGATTTAACAGTAAAAGGTTTAGGTTTACAGAGAGAATTTCTGATAATCTAGAGTAAACCTTAATGACCATTCTTTTCTCTTCTCCACCCTAAACTCATCTAAACAAACCATTAAATACTAGGGATAAAACCCTAAAGGGCCCAAGGCCCATTACAACCAAACTTAAGCCCAATAACAACAAAATGCTTTTACAACACATATAAATAAAACAATTAAACTCTATAAATGCGTTATACAACTTTCCACGCACTAGGACTTTCAGTCCTAACAGTCTTATTTGTGGGATAACTCCCGTTTGTAACTAGTTGAGACATTGGGATCTCGAAAGGCAACTTGGCACGGTTATGTGGGACCGGTTACTAGTCATGGACTGTAAATGTAATCATAGTGAATGAGTATGATTAGGATTATTGGGTTCCCTACCCCACATCTGAGTATGAGTCGATGAGCTCGTGACCTTGATCCTAGTATTGAACTCACAACTTGGAAAGTGACTTACTTTTGTGTTCTACCACAATCCTTGGAAATCGGGTCTCTCCCATCATCGAAAGATTTTTTTGAACCGTGTGGTTCGTATGTGGTATTAACCACTCCTCATGTTTAAAAGTCGTTTATTGTCAAATGTACGCTTTATTAATTTATACAAAATGTTTGTTCTCACTACTCGTAAAGCTTAACACTTTTTCTTAAATGACATGTATATCAGGTTCCCTTAGTGGCGGGTCACACAAGGTTTGAGGGACGAGCGTTGGGCCATTACGACAACTTGTGGATTTAATATTTTGTAGATTTGGTATACGGAAAGAGATAGATATTTTTGGGAGATTGAGCCAACAATCGTTAGATATAACTATTTAGATTAGTATGTTGTTGACTTAATGTCCATTTATAGAAATTGTAAACGCTATTACTATTTCCCCTTTTAGGTGATTTCCATTTATTTGAGATGTCATATTTCGTAAGTTTTAAGGTTTAAATTTACCCCTATTTTTAGGGTATTACACTCACGTATTGCTCAATTTTCACTAATTTTTTTCTTTGTTGAATTAATGTCTAAAAGAAACAATCATTGTTCATAATTAGTTGTCTCTCCTTGAAATCAATTGTGGAATACAAAATATAGTAGTCTCAAACATCAATTGTCGCCATTTGGAGAGAAAATCTCACACTTTAAAGTAAATTTCTTCTTTTATTCATTTTTGCACACACTATTCCTCTAGCACGTGTACTTTACATTTTTGTTATTTTTGTAACCAATTAATGGAGTACTCCACTCTTACTACATCTTTTTGCCGAATATGTAAATATGTGAATTGTTGTACGCATCTTAGCTCTGCTTGTGGTTTTAAAAAATGGCTAGGTACTATATGAGAACTTGCATCATCTTCTTCTAATCTTGTTCAATCTCTTTACTGATGTAAGTATGCCAATACAGTAATGTGTTTACTTATTACTACGTAGGGGGATTAGCATGTTGCCAAAATGTGGGTTTTATGCAACAAAACCAAGAATTCAGTCTATTTTGATGTTCTAACTGGTCTTATACATTGTAATTGGTAAGGTATGGCATTCAGCAAAATATATGAAATGAATTAAAATCAATGAATGCTTTTTGTGGAAATAAGATAATAGAACTTTCTATTCAAGTTGGTTTGCTACTACCACTAGATGAATTCTTTAACTTCCCAAATGTTATCTGTTTGTCTGAACTTTTGTGAATTAAAAGAGTTCTCGATGATTACAATTAAATCTTTAGTTATGCATAAACTTAGCGTATTGTTCATTGACCAAAATTGTGCTCTCCAATCTGTAAAACCAAAAAAAAGTAGTACTTGACTATATGTAAAACTATCAAGACAATCAATACCTGTTGAGTATGAGTTGTGCAGAGCTGGTTATAAGGGTGACCGAACTATCAAAGTCCTTGTTTCTCGCTTTATTAGTTAGGTTTCTCTTTCTAATAACCCTCTTAGCTGATTATGTGTAGAGTGGGCAGATTTTTCATTTTCCATTTTCCTTTGTAAGGCTATAAATGCCACTTCTTTGGTTTCAATAATAAAGCAGCAGATTTGCAACCTTTTTCTGTGTGTAATCTTTGATACTCATCAACTGGTATCAGAGCCTTTTAAGGCGTTGTGAGATAGAAAGAGAAACAACAGAGTATTTTCTTTGAGAGATTCAAAAGCAAGATGAGTGACGAGAGAACCCTTACCAAAATTTTCACATTTGATGGTCATTACAATCACTGGAATGAACTGATAGGGAACAGATTGAGAGCCAAAGAAAGCTCCAGAGTTTTTTGCTGACGGATTTCAAGAACCACCACCGAGCATCGAGTTGATTGCATCCCACAAAAAAATGATTGAAAAGAAGAGAATCCTTGATCACCAGGTAAAGCATTACCTATTTCAAGTAATCGATTTGTACGGTGTTTGAACAGATCTTGGATAGATGAAGCACAAAGATTAAGTGGGATTCTATGTATCAAAAATTTGGCGGTAGCGAAAGTGTGAAGAGATCTCTTCTGGCTATGCTGAGAAGTGAATTTGAAATACTCGGGATGAAAAACAATGAAACCATCTCCGAGTATTTCACCCGGGTGATGGTTGTTTCGAATAAACAATTGAACACGGTATGGGAACTATACATATTGAACACGGTATGGGAATGAAATGTCTGACTCTAATATTTTGCAGAAAATCCTATGAACCTTAACCGAGAAATTCAATTATGTGGTTGTTTCAATTGAAGAATCTAAAAACACAACCAATATGTTTGTTGATGAGCTCCAAAGCTCATTGATGATCCATGAGAAGAAATTTTGAAAGGGATATGAAGACGGTGAAGATCAGGTTTTGGAGGTGGAGGATAGGACAAGTTATGGAACGAGAGGCAACGCCGAGTCTCCCATAGAGGAGAAGGTCGAGGAAGGGGAAGAGTATCTTTTAACAAGGAAGAAGTGGAGTGCTATATATGTCACAACCTCAGGCATTTTCATTATGAATGTCCAATGTGGAACAAAGAGGCAAATAGTATGGAACTTGGCGAAGAGGATGAAGTTTTGCTGATGGTGTATGAAGAAGAACACAAGTTTAAGAGGAAGGACATCTGGTTTATTGACTCGGATTTTCCAACCACATGTGTGGTGATAAAGGTATGTTTGCAAGCTTAGACACATCCTCATCTGATATTGTGAAGCTTGGAAACAATACTAGACTGAATGTGGAAGGCAAAAGGGTTGTCAAGTTATGGTTGAATGGCATTTATTACATTTTAAACAATGTATATTATGTCTCTGCCCTAAAAAATATAATTTGTTAAGTCTGGGAAAACTCCAAGAGAAAGAGGTATTTGGATTGTTTAAAGGTGGAGCATGCACCATGTATCATTCGAAAAAATAAAATAACAAAGTCGGTCATGAGATTTAATATAATGTTCCTCATCGTGTCTGAGTCTCCTCTGAAAGTGGACACAGATCGTTGCCTGCATATTAACGTTTCTGATCAGTTATAGCTTTGGTATCATCGATATGGGCATCTCAGCTATAAAGGTTTGAGGACGTTTAAAAAAAAAGAACCTAGAGGTTGGTATGCCTTACATTGCAGCTACAACGTCCACAACTTGTCTAAAGGGGAAGCAATATCGGTTGCCAAGCGCAAAACACAATAACTGGAGCAAGTGAGAAGTTTCAACTAATTGACTCAGATCTTTGTGTACCAATGACACCATCATCAAATAGTGAGAAAAGGTATGTGCTTACTTTCATTAATGATTTCACCACAAAAACTTGGATATGTTTCTAGTAGTAAAAATCGGAAACTTTTCAGCAGTTCAAAGTTTTCAAAGCAAGTGTGGAAAAAGAGCAGGGTCTGCCAATTAAATGCTTAAGAACAGATCGAGGAGGAGAAAACAAGTTCGATGAATTTAACAGATTTTGCCAAGAGCATGGAATCAAGAGAGAATTAACTACATCTTTCACTCTGCATCGAAATGGAGTGGCTGAGGAAAAATCATACCATTATGAATTTGGTAAGGGACATGATGACAAAAAAGGAAGTGCCAAAACCTTATGACCAGAGGTTGTCCCATAGTTTACCATTAGCTAAACCATTGTAACACCCGTGTTTTTGGTACGTCCCTAATTTGATCATAAATCTTTCCTTGGAATCTATCGTTGGAATCGTGAGTTCTTCGGGTCGAAATTGAGTGAAAACGGGCTTCGGTACGCCCAGGGAGACTGTGCCCACGATTGTGACAAGGGTCACTCTCGCGGGGCACAATCGCGAAAATTGTACCGAGAGGTGGGGGTGGCTTGCGATAATGCCAAGCGAGAATGACATGTGTCACTCTCGCGAGGCATAATTGCAGAGAATGTACCGCGAGACACTAGACTCGGGGGATAGTGCCAAGCGAGAGTGACCATGTCAATCTCACGAGGCACTCTCGCGGTCGGGGTCAGACCCTTTTATTTCACAAAATCGACCATTTACTCTCATTTTCTCATTCTTTCTTGGTTTGGACCAATTTTTAGAGAGAAAAGGTAAGTCATCTATCTCTTCATTCAATGTTCTTGAAGAAAACATTGTGAGATGATTATTATGGTTGGTGTAGGATTTACTTGCATTTATTGTGAGTTCTAGAGATTCAAGCTTCAAGATTCACCTCCTACTCTCTTCCCTTCTACATCCATAATCTAGGGTTTCAAATAACCCTTTCAAGGTGAGCTTTCTAACCTTTTGTATTTTCTTATTTACTTAGATTAGGTGTTATAACTCTCATCTAAACCTCCTAATCATATATTGGGTTTTATTGTATTGTGACCTAAAGGTGAATTTTGGAAACATTAGGGTCTTGAACCTAAACAAGAATGGTTAGAACTTGTGTTTAAACTATGAATAATGGTGTTCTATAACTCTCCACACATTTAGGAATTTACCGTTGTTTCTATGAGGGTTTGGTACACCCCAAGAGAAACTAGCGTTTTGGGTGGTTCAAGTAATTGTTTGGTTGTGGATAATCTATTTTTAAATGGGATTTATGGTATCATGTTAGTAGATTTGTGGAAGTGGAATATCTCCAAGTTGGGGAGCCAAGACTTCATGGCAGTAAATTATATATGAACAATTTGGGTTAACACTTATGTAAATGATAAATGTCAATTGTGTTAAATGCTTTATATTTGGTCTTAGTGCAATGGATCCAAAGGCACGGTGTTCCTATGTCCCATTTTTGGACATAGGGTTCACCACTTTGGCACGGAATAGGCATCGGGTTCCATGGTAAGTAAGGTGTGGACCTATATGGTCGGGCAGCGTCCCATGGGAAGTAAGGTGTAATCCCATTGTGCTTGAGTTCCCGTTTTGGAACTCTCAAGGATAGACCTAGAGTGGTTGACTTGATTGTTTCGAGCAATAGATTTGTAGTAGTTGAGCTCATTATATGGTTTGAGTCATTTGTAACATACAACGACTACTAATGATTTATTTGGTTTGTTTTGATTTAGCTCACGACTAGACCGGTTGTACGACTCAAAATGGGTTTATTATTTACTATTCAACTTAATTGTTCTCACTAGGCTTTGGCCTAACGCTTGTTCTTTGGTTGTCATGTATGGCAGGTCATTCTAACGGTGGGGCTTGTCGGGACTGAGAGGACGACCTTAGGGTTGAGAGCGGTCTTTTTGAAGATATAGTGACCAATACTTAGATTATAAAGGATACACATTTTGGAAGAATAGTAACACCCTACCTTAATCTTTCTTGACCGTGTTAGATTATTAGGTTGTCAAATTATATTCTCCAATTATTTGGGGTTGTAAGTTTTATACTTTATTTCCCGTTTGGGATGGAACATTTGGGTTTAGCTTGTCACATTCGTATTATACAGGTTTGGTTGTCCGCTATCTTAGGATGGACAAGTTTACTCTATTTACAGAGGTTATATTGCCAAATTTTTTAATTTCAAGTTCACTCTAATTTTTAGGATGTTACAAGTTGGTATCAGAGCATTAGTTTAAGTGAACTAGCTAAAGTTATTATGTATCATGTATTCATAATTTCACTTAGCTAAAGTTATTATGAAGATATTTTACCTGAGCATACTTGATCTACTGTTGTTATAATAATTGATGAATGTAGTAGTACATGTCTTGTTGTTGATCCAAACTCTCTAAGTGATTTGATGACGACCCTTTGAAATACTTATGAAAATTACGTTTATCATCTGTATGTATTAGTGTTTCACCATCAGCAAATAAATACTGAGTATGTTCAGTATCGCTGATGATCTCTCTGTTATCAGTTAGACGTAATCCCTAAAGACAAGTTTTGCGACAAAGATGTTCACTGTTGAATCGAAGATAAAGTTGCTGAACAAACGACATGTCTACTCATGATCTGATGCGGATATAAGTGAAACCAAGACAAGTCAGCAACACACGAAGAAACCTGAAGAAAAGCTTCAGCGATCACTGAACTTCCTTTTATCTCAATGAAAGAAGAGATATTCAGTGACTGAAGATCACATAACTTATGCTCCAAGTTTCTTTTGTCTTACCCTTGCACACATAGTACAAATGTCAGAAGATACATATCTCTGCGACAAATCGTATAACAACTCTGAAGACTACATTGTTCACTATTCGGCCAAAAACATGTCAACAAAAGTCAGAGGCATGCAACCAACCAAAGGGTGACACGTGTAAAGTACCATGTCATGCATTTAATGCATAGGGTATAAATAGAAAGGTTGAGACTCTCTCTGAAAAAGCCATCTATCCTTCTCTTCTTTAACCATAATATATAAACCCTTGTTTTCTATATTTCTTCAATCTTTATTCTCTAGTTCTTGTGCAAAAAATCTATGTGTTTCTTAAGGTTGTTTAGATTAGGTCTTACTTAATCTTATTCCGCAACAAGCTGTAAATTGTGATTTGATTTATCAATAAACAATTTTTTAAACCATTTTTTGTGTTTGTATTCAACCCCCCTCCTTCTACAAACTTGTTAAGCACCTTCGGGACCAATACTTGTGTTGTTCTTGTAGTCCGTCTCTCATTCTCTTTCTTGTATATGTGTGGCAGACAAATGGTTAACACCCGTAATAGAACGGAGGGTCAAGAAGCCACGGCATCCACGGTCGACCACCCGCGGGTAACTGTGGCGGAAGAGCCTTCTCGTGTGGTTAATGTGTTGGGCGGGGGACCCAAGCACATTCCCCAACACAATCTGAATACAACGGATCCTATTTTTGAAAAGGCTACGACGGAAACCCGATTGATGGACTGGATGATGTTGGCCATGAATCGGGCCATGGCGCAACAACAAGAATTATTATTGAAGCTTCTAGAAGACAGAGAGACCAACAATCGAAGGCCTGAGACGGTTGCCGAAAACTTCATTATGGCAGAATCTAGGGGTAACAGACATGAAATTCCCACCGATGGGACTGTGGCCCCGGAAACAAGGCTCGCGACTAAAACTTACATGTTCAAGGCATTCCTTGGTTGTCGACCGCCGAAGTTCAAGGGGACGGATGATCCAGTGGCTTGTATGAACTGGATTCGGGAAATTGAGTAGGCCTTCTGATCAAGTGAGTACGAAGAAGGATAGAAAGCTACGTTTGGTTTTCAAATGCTCAGAGGGGCGACCCTCACATGGTGGAACGTTTACTCCACTTCTGTTAAGGCCACAGTATTGGCAAATCTAAGTTGTCCTACGTTCAAGAAGAAATTGTTGGAAGAGTATTGTAATGAAAGATCAATGGACCGGATAGAAGAAGAGTTCTGGAACTTGAAGAAGGGAAATCTTACTGTGAAAGAGTACAATCGGCTTTTCATGGACAAGCTGGGATTGGTGGGACACTTAGTCACGACAGAGAAAGAGAAGATCAAAGCCTATATAAAGGTCCTTCCATCCAATATGATGTTGATGGTCAGAGTGTCGAAGGCCTCTACTCTTCGAGAGGCGGTTGAGGAAGCACAGTTGATGGAAAACGCCTATAATCGAGGTAAAGAAGAAGGTTCTCGGCTGGTCGAGAAGAGGAAATGGGAAGGGTATTCTATGGCCTCTAAGAAACCAAGACCGTTTAACAACTACCAAAGGGGAGCCGATCCCAGGCGCGAGGCTATGTAGTGTTCCAAATGCCGAAGCAAGCATTTCGGCCCGTGCAACTTTGTCCCCGGAGCTTGTTTTAAATGCGGGAAGCCCGGTCATGTCTATAAAGATTGTCCCATCAGGAGGCGAATGTGTTTTGAGTGCAAAGAGTCAGGGCATGTTAGGGATGAATGCCCGAAGTTGAAGGCCGGCGGAGTCGACGGGAAGAAGATAGACCCTATGAGAGCGTTTCAGATGACGACAAAGGAAGCCAAGGCATCTACTGATGTAGTGTCAGGTACGTTTCTCCTAAACTCAATGCCTACATGTATATTGTTTGACTCGGGTTCTAGCTTCTCTTTCGTATCCGATGTGTTTTATCAAAAGTTTGCCTTGCTTATGAGTAGTTTAGAGGACTCTATAGTAGTAGAAATAGCTAATGGTGGTCAAATGTTAATCCGCGATGTTTTGAGGGGTTGCACTCTTAAGTTCGAAGGGAGGAAATTTCCCATCAATTTGATGCCCATGCAAATTGGTGGATTTGATGTGGTGGTGGGAATGGATTGGTTACCGGAGAATCAAGCCGAGATCGTGTGTTCTAAGAAGATGATCCGACTACCCGTTATGGATAGAGAGGTGACTATAATCTATGGGGAAAGAAGGAAAGGCAAGGTGGCGATTATCTCTATGATCAAGGCGCGAAAATGTCTGGTGAAAGGTTGCTCATCTTTATTGGCGTATGCGAGCAACACCAAACTCGAGAAGAATAATCTAGAAGATGTTAGGGTGTTGCGTGAGTTTTCCAATGTGTTCCCGGAAGACTTGCCCAACTTGCTACCCGATCGCCAAGTGGAGTTCCGGATTGATCTCGTTCCGGGGGTGGCTCCGATTGCTCGAGCCCCTTATCGCCTATCTCCCACCGAGATGCAGGAGATTATAACTCAACTCCTAGACCTTCTTGAGAAGGGTTTCATAAGGCCGAGCTTATCGCCTTGGGGAGATCCAGTCTTATTCTTCAAGAAGAAAGACAGCTTAATGAGGATGTGTATCGACTATAGAGAACTGAACAAGGTGACAGTGAATAACAAGTATCCACTCCTGAGAATTGACGATTTATTTGACCAACTTCAAGGCGCGAGTTGCTTCTCAAAGATCGACCTCCGTTCGGGATATCATCAAGTGAAGGTTAAGGAGGAAGACATTCCAAAGATGGCATTTAGGACGTGATATGGTCATTACAAGTACCTAGTAATGCCGTTCGGCCTAACAAACGCACCGGCGATATTTATGGACTTGATGAACCGAGTGTGTCAACCTTTCCTTGACAAGTCAATAATAGTGTTCAACGATGACATCCTAGTATACTCCAAAGACGACACAGTTCACGAGCAACATCTCTAAGAAGTGTTGGAGGTGTTAAGGCAGGAAAAGATTTACGTAAAGTTCTCGAAGTGCGACTTTTGGCTACAAGAGGTGCAGTTTTTAGGTCATGTGATGACGAGGGAAGGAGTGAAAGTGGACCCTGCAAAGATCGAGGCAATGATGAATTGGGAACGTCCCAAAAGCCCTTCGGAAATCCGAAGTTTCCTAGGATTGGCAGGATACTACCGAAGATTCATCCAAGATTTCTCCAAGATAGCTTCATCGTTGGCGGCCTTAACCCGGAAGAACGTGAAGTTTGTGTGGACCGACAATCAAGAGAAGGCGTTTCGAACTCTACAAAGGACGCTTTGCGAAGCTCCCATCTTATCTCTACCCAATGGGATGGAAGACTTTGTGGTGTATCGCGATGCATCGAAGATGGGTTTGGGTTGTGTTCTAATGCAAAGGGGTAAGGTGATTGCTTACGCGTCAAGGTAACTCAAAGTTCATGAAGTCAACTACCCTATCCACGACTTGGAATTGGCGGCGGTGGTGTTTGCATTAAAGTTATGGCGACACTACCTCTACGGTACAAAATGGACACTCTACACGGACCACAAGAGTCTGAAGCACATATTCGACCAAAAAGAGCTAAATATAAGGCAACGAAGATGGTTGGAACTACTAAAGGATTACGATTGCGAATTTATTTACCATCCGGTAAGGCAAACGTCGTCGCCGATGCTCTCAGTCGAAAATATTACAGGGGGAAGTCCCGAGCCACTTTTGCATGAATCAAGTTGACTTCAACACTCATTGACCGAATCAAATCGTCGCAAGCCGAAGCCTTACTAGAAGAGAACCTCAAAGGAGAGGTCATGTTAAAGCAACATCTACTATGATGGAAGATAGTCGGGGAGTAAAGCTTTTCAACGGGCGAGTTTTGGTGCCTAAGATCGGGAGCAATCGAGAACTTCTTCTCGAGGATGCCCACAAGTCGAAGTATTCTATCCATCCGGGAAGCACAAATATGTATCGGGATTTGAAATTACACTATCAGGATCGAATTCTTAACAAGAATAAAATCTCAGAAACAATATCAAAGAAGTTGTGGAATAACACTTTGATATTCAATAAAACAGTAAACAAAAGGTATATGAAAAAACACTTGTATTAAAATTACAAGATTACACACTCAACCTCAATCTTGAAGAACAAGCTCTTTCAAGACGAATTCTACTTCTCTAGAATTAGGAACTATGCCTTGAGGTTGATTTTTCTCTCTAGAACTAAAACTTAGAATGAATGATAATATCAAAAGTTATCTCACTATTCTAAACAATACAATATATATACTGAAGATAAAAGATAATTACAATTTATACAATATTTCCAGAATATCTTCCATCATTATCTCTAAGCTTCCATGAATATCTTCAGTTTATCCAGCTGTCATCCTTTCCATACAGATCTCCATCTTATAAGCAGTATTAATCATAAGCAGCATTAATACTCTGAGCAGTATTAACTCTAGCAGTACTAACCATGCTCAGCAACATTAATCTCTTCAAGCAGTACTAACTTTGAACTAGCAGTACTAATCTTGTTGAGCAACATTAATCATCAACTAGCAGCATTAATAACAGAAGTACTAACTAGAAGTATTAACTGTTTTCTTCTAGCAGCATTAACTTTGTTCCAGCAACATTAACTTTGTTCCAGCAACATTAACTACAACTGGCAACATTAACCACAGAAGTAGTAACCTCAGAAGTATTAACCAAGTTCTTCTAGCAGCATTAACTTCAGAAGTAGTAACCATGTTGAACTAGAAGTAGTAACCATTTTTGGCATATTTCAGACCCAACAATCTCCCCCTAACTTAACTTTTCAAAACTGAGAAGTTAAGTTCTTCAACATAAGGTCTTTATGATAATTTCAAAACTTTCTGCAATTACTAGTTCTTCTTGATTCAGTTTCTGCTGTTATCTTCTTTTCTGTTTCTGATGTAGTTACTGCTTTATTTCAGCTTCTTCACTTATCTCCCCCTCAAAATAAGATTTCATATCAATACAAACTTTAATTTTCTTCTTTTTCAGTACCAGCTTCTTGAAATGATCTATCTGCTAATGATAAGAAGTGATCACCTTTTCATCTCTTTTATCTCCATAATTTGATTGTGAACTTTCAGACTAATTGTACCAAGTGTATCCATCAATTCTTTGTAGTTAAACTGTCCTCACCTCCTTTAGGTGTGTTTACCACCCTTGAAGGATCCTTGGATCTTTTAGTAGAGATCTTCTGCCTAGCAGAAGCACCTTCTACTTCCTTGGTTTCTTGGCACCTGGGACCTTTAGATAATTACTCATCTAAAGTTGCCATGGGGAAGGTCTTAGATATGTTCACACTGTCATGTCCTGCACTTTGTTCAAAGTCAGTAGTGTGAGCCTTACAACCCATATGCTCTTGCATCTCCTTATTGAGCACCTTCTTGAGGTTGGGAGACACCCTATTGGATTCCCTTTGGATATTCTCTATTGGAGAATGCTCCAATAGAGGGCTTAAAGGCTTAGTGGGTGAAGGTACAAGAAGGGAAGGAGCCTTCTTTACCTGTTTTCTTTACCTGTTTTATTGGTGAAGTTGGCTTATGAAGTAGAGACTGGGGAATTGATATAGAGTGGGAAGGTTGGGTTTGGCTAGCAGTGGGAATGTCTAATGAGGGCCTTGACCCTGCTGCCATACCTTCTTGTGGTTGGGACACCACCATCATTGTTGAGAACAATGGGGTGTCAACTCCTTCAGAGTCCCTAGCAGATCTTCTCATGTTTGAGAAAACCTTGCCTTTAGGGGGTTTAGGTACATATACCTCATCAAAGTGAAGTATGTCCGTCATTTCATTATTAAGTACTTCTTGTACAAACCTTGGATACAGATAAAAGCCTTTTGATTGATATCCAGGTTTGACATTAAATCATTGAAGATCATTTTTAGGTATAGAAAACTTACATTAGCAGTAGTAACACTTATCAGCAGCATTAACACAGACTGGCAGTAGTAACACATACCAGCAGCATTAACACAGTCTGACAGTATTCACTTAACTAGAAGTACTAACTACCTTTCAGTATTAGCTACCTTTTTCACTTTTCTTACCTTCTGCTGGATCAAAAGTAACATGTCCTCCATCAAATCTTTTAAAGAATTTGAAGGCAGTCCATGTTCCTTGTTATGTGCCAAGAGCAACCATTATCTTCATTCCAAATGCTCTTCCTCTTGAGCTTTTGGTTGCCCTGCACACTTGATAAATCAGTTAGTCTTTGATGGAACCCAAGCCAAAGTGGTCTTGGGTTGACCTTTCTCATTAATATAATCTGTCAGTTTGGTCTGAATGAGTTGTTTAGGAATCTCATGGCTGGAATACTTTGTCAAGATTATAGGCTTTGCAACATTAATACTAGTAGAAGCACTATCCTTGTTAGCAGTAGTATTGGTTGCAGCAGCACTATTTCTGTTAGCAGTACTATCTGGAATAGCAGTACTAACAGGTTTCTTTACAATTGGAACCCAAACTTGAACAAAGTTGTTTGCTTTCTTTGTCTTTAAATTACTCCTTGGCTTATTTGGAGTATTTTTCTTTGGTTTAGCAAACTTGTTCTGAGCATGTGATCTTATAGGTGCTCTGTTCTCAGCCATATGATTCCTTCTCTGATTCCTATAACCAAAAGAGTTTTGTGGTTTTCTTTGAAAAGTGACTCTTTGGTTGATAGGGTTGAAATAAAAGTGTTTAGCAAGATGATTCAATTTGCCACAGATAAAACAAGGTTTTGGTCTATTGATTTTACTCAAATCAACTCCTTGTTTTTGTGCCCACTGATTATTCCAGTTTCTCTGATTTCCCCTTGGTTTATGGGCTCAGATTTACTGCAAGAACACTGTTTACAAGGGACAGGATTCACAACTGTGGTTTGCTTATAATGGACCTTCTCAGACTTTCCCTCAGTCTTTTCTATGTCCTTAGACTTGATCCAAGCCTTTCCACATCCCTCATTGGTGATAATGTTATTTTCTAGAGGAATCTCACCACTCACAGTGTTCTTCTTACTCTTTTCATTAAAGTTCTCTTCTTCAGAGTCTGTTTCAACCACCACTTTTTCTAATGGATCTACCTTTGTGGCTCCATCAGATGATTCCTTCCTATTCTTGGTCTCTAGCAAGTCTGATATAGGAGGGATGTAGTTGTTGTTGTATGGTGGTGGGGTGGTGTTATAGCCTATTCCTCTTCTGAGTTTGTCATGGATTTGAGTTTGGAGCAAAGAGTCAATTGCTTTAGAAGCATTGGAAAATTTCTCAATATCCAGCTTGGCTTTCTCAAACTTCCTCTTTATCTTCTCATTATCCTCTTCTTTCTGTTTAAGCTTAAATTCATACTGATCTTTCTCCCACTTCCAGTAGTTTGTGTCATAAGAGTGTTGAAGCTCATTGGCTTGGAAACTCTTAATCTGTTCCTCAAAACTTTCAACAATTCTTACATAGTCTTTTATATCTCTCTCTAATCTTTTAAGGTCATCACTCATTGTCTGGTTGTGATCCCTGTACCTTGTAACAGTTTCAATACAGGATTTAGAGCAAAGATTAGATGTTACCTCAGTAGGAATCTCTGAGCTTGAAGATTCTGAACCTTTAGTCATGATGATGTGATTTTGAATGTAGTTTTCTGAGAATACTTGCTCTGATACCACTTGTCAGGATCGAATTCTTAACAAGAATAAAATCTCAGAAACAATATCAAATAAGTTGCGGAATAACACTTTGATATTCAATAAAACAGTAAACAAAAGGTATATGAAAAAACACTTTGAAAACTTGTATTAAAATTACAAGATTACACACTCAACCTCAATCTTGAAGAACAAGCTCTTTCAAGACGAATTCTAGTTCTCTAGAATTAGGAACTATGCCTTGAGGTTGATTTTTCTCTCTAGAACTAAAACTTAGAATGAATGATAATATCAAAAGTTATCTCACTATTCTAAACAATACAATATATATACTGAAGATAAAAGATAATTACAATTTATACAATATTTCCAGAATATCTTCCATCATTATCTCTAAGCTTCCATGAATATCTTCAGTTTATCCAGCTGTCATCCTTTCCATACAGATCTCCATCTTATAAGCAGTATTAATCATAAGCAGCATTAATACTCTGAGCAGTATTAACTCTAGCAGTACTAACCATGCTCTGCAGCATTAATCTCTTCAAGTAGTACTAACTTTGAACTAGCAGTACTAATCTTGTTGAGCAACATTAATCATCAACTAGCAGCATTAATAACAGAAGTACTAACTAGAAGTATTAACTGTTTTCTTCTAGCAGCATTAACTTTGTTCCAGCAACATTAACTTTGTTCCAGCAACATTAACTACAACTGGCAACATTAACCACAGAAGTAGTAACCTCAGAAGTATTAACCAAGTTCTTCTAGCAGCATTAACTTCAGAAGTAGTAACCATGTTGAACTAGAAGTAGTAACCATTTTTGGCATATTTCAGACCCAACAACACTATTGGTGGACGGTTATGAAGCTTGATGTGGCGCGCTATATGGAGTGATGCGTGACTTGCTTGCAAGTGAAGGCCGAACACCAACGACCTTATGGTAGTTTGCAATCTTTGGATATTCTGGAATGGAAATGGGAGCACATCACTACGGACTTTTTGACGAAATTGCCAAAGACCTTAAGAGGTCATGACACCATTTGGGTGATAGTAGACCGCTTGACCAAGAACGCTCATTTCTTGGCCATGCGGGAAACTCTACCTATGGATAAGCTAGCAAAGTTATATATCGACGAAGTGGTGTCTCGCCATGGTGTGCCACTATCTATTGTTTTAGATGGCGATAGTCGGTTCACGTCTCACTTATGGGACGGTTTGCAAAAAGAGTTGGGCATGCGGGTGAAGTTGAGTACGACCTACCATCCCCAAACCGACATCCAAAACGAGAGGACGATTCAGATACTTGAATACATGTCGATATCTTGTGTGATCGACTTTAGGGGTAGTTAGGACTCGCACCTACCTTTGGCGCCGTTTGAAGCTTTGTATGGTCGCAAATGCCGAACTCCCTTATGTTGGCTTGAAGCGGGAAAGAAGCAGTTTGCCGGACCCGAGATCGTGCAAGAGACGACGGACAAAGTCAAAGGTTTCCGAGAACGTTCAAAAGCGACCCAAGACCGACAGAAAAGTTATGCCGACAAGAAGAGATGACCGATAGAGTTTCAAGTGGAGACCGTGTTATATAGAAGGTGTCCCCTTGGAAAGGGATTATTCGGTTTGGAAAGCATGGGAAGTTGAGTCCCCGTTTCCTTGGACCATTCACCGTGATTAAGCGGGTAGGGCTTCAAGCCTACCAATTAGAACTCCCTCCGGAAATAAATGGAATCCACCTTCGTAAATGTCTAGAGGAGGAGGAGAGTGGGATAGAGTTGATGAGGGAAACCGTGGTATCGAGGAACCCGGTGCGATCTTGGAGAGAAAGACGAAAAAGCTTCGTCACAAGGACGTCACAATGGTCAAGGTGCAATGGAAGCACCATCACGGTGCCAATGTGACTTGGGAAGCCGAAGAGGATATGAAGCGGAGATATCCACATCTATTCACCTAGCCAAGATTTCGAGTACGAAATCTTCTCCAAGTTGGGGAGGATTGTAACACCTATGTTTTCGGTACGTTTCTAATCTGATCATAAATATTTCCTTGGAATCTAGCGTTGAAATCGTGAGCTCTTCAGGTCGAAATCGAGTATAAACGGGCTTCGGTACGCCCGGGGCGACTGTGCCCGCGATTGTGACAAGGGTCACTCTCTTAGGGCACAATCGCGAAAAGTGTACTGAGAGGTGGTGCTGGCTTGCAATAATGCCAAGCGAGAATGACATGTGTCACTCTGGCGAGGCATAATCGCCGAGAATGTACCACGAGGCACTAGACTCGGGCAATAGTGACAAGCGAGAGTGACCATGTCAATCTCACGAGGCACTCTCGCGGTCGGGGTCTGTAGATCCCAGTATAGTGCAATCAGCAGCAAATATTATCAAAGATGAACAATTATATGGCCACAACTACTAGTCATATGATTAATATGAAATCAAAGGGTTACAGGTTTACAGAAAGAATTTCTGATCTGAGAGAGTAAACCTATAGACTAGTAATCTGAAAATAATGAGACTAACTTGTAAATGAAAGTAAATCAGCCTTTATATACATAGGCTTTACAACCAATTGGGCTTATGGGCTTTTAGGCCCAACAAGCTAATAACTATTGTTAACTTGACAAAATATACCCTGAACTTCTATTTAAAAAATATTTAACCCTAACAATCTCCCCCTTTAAATAGAAGTTTAAAATCACGCCAGTTTGGAACATAAATCTTTCGAAAACCAAAGTTGATCTCGAAATATCGAATTTGAGTCCTGTACTCCAGTCGCTCTTCAATTACACCCAGTGATTCAAGAACAAGTGGTTTGTATTTAGAATCCAAAGGCTGAATCCCCTTTTCATCTTGGTCAAGTGCATGCTTCAACTTGTCTTTCAGCAGCATTAACATACCATCACAGAATCTGGCAATTTGATTAAAACAAATGAACCGCATAATACCTTTGTTGTTCACATAAGTCATGCCAAACTCTGGAAGCTTTATCACAGTAAATGCAGGTATGCTCTGGGCATCAGACGGAATCTTCAAATCAGGCTTGAGCAGATTTATCTTTGGCTGGTCGCTTTCTAACCCGATCTGAAAGTATTCCACCGAGGTAAGTTTCATCGCACACTTCATATACCTCTTTACAGTCTCGAGTGCATCAATGACTTCCTCGGGTCTGATAGTTCTGGTCTTTAAGTCTCGAAGAATGAACAACAGATCTTGTGGTTCAAGATACGGAAAGTCAGCATCAGAAAAACAATACTTCTGACCATCTTCTCTCGTTACCATGAAATCTATATACTTTACTTTCATGAAGAAGGCAGGTAGAATATGATCAACTGACGTAATCTTGAGCTTTGTCTTGGAATACTTGCATTGAAACTTCTTATACACGAATATGAGCTCACGCTGCTTTTCCTTGTTTTTCACAGACTGTAGACCATGAAGTGCAACTTCGTCATATTTCCGAATCCAGTGGGCAAAGATCTTCTTTTGACTTTCTTCAAGGAAAGGAACTTTGATTCTGACTCTTTCCCACTTGGACGGACGAACTGATGGAGTACTTTCTGATTCCCTAACTGGTGATGCTAGAGGAGATCTGACGGGAATATCTGTTTCAGGAAGATCAGGGTGATCAACAGGATAAGTCAACAACGGTACCGCGACATAAGTCTGATCGTGTGGCTGATAATCCGGATGAAGAATCTCATCTATTTCAGCTTGCATGACTACCAGCGCTCGTTCAGTGTTGGCACATTCTTTTGTCGGTTCAGAGACTTTATAAGGATCAAGAATTAACGCCCAGTCTTCAGGTACAATCAGAGAACCTTCATCAAATTCCTCAGGCTTTTCAACCCTTGGAATATCATACAGCACTAAATCCATACACTGTTCCCGTTCCTGTCCCTGCCCTTCTGATCGAGTACCAGAACCCGAACCCTGTTCCGTTCCCACTTGAGCTATTTCCACAGACTGTATCTCCGACTCTGTTAGGCGTTGGCGCTTCTCCCCCTCATGGTGATCAGGGTCATCCTGATCATCATGCTGGAGCTTGAGCCTGTCTGCCTGGCTACGGCAGGTGTCCTCCACGGCTGATAGGCGTTCAGTCAATACAGCTACGGTTTGCTGCAAAGACTGAAGCATGGCTTGCTGTAGATGGAAGGCTTCAGGAGATATAGAGGGTTGGGGTGATGGTGGGGTAGGTGTGGATGCTTGAGCGCGTAGAAGCGATAGAAGATCGGCATCCCGGGAGGGTTCTGTTTGAGATTGGGCAAGAAGCTTGGCAAGAAGTACGGATTTGAGGTCCTCGATTGACATTTCGGTAGCAGGAATGAAAGGTGGTGGTGTAGCAGGTAGTGGTTCAGGCTCAGTCGTTGGACCTTTGCCTTTGATCATACGTTTCAGTGAATCTACCTCCTCTCTCATCATGGTTTGGACAGCCTTTAGGGCGCCGTCCATTTATTCCCTTGAGACGAACTCAGTTGGGGTAACTCCTGGGTCACTCAGACTTCCGGTTGTAGCTACGACTGTAGAAGTGGAGCCGCCTACGTTCACAGCTGGCGTGATGATAGTTGTGGTAGGACTTCCACCTAATTCTCATAAACCAACCGAAGTTGGAGTTACTATAGGCGTTCCGGTTGGGCCACGAAGGCCTCCAACAGTAGACGAGAAAGGAACCCGTGTCCTAGGAATAGAAGAAATTATATCAAACGGCTCTAGACTTTGTACACCGAAAGAAGTCGAGAACGGGGGCTGCTGCTCTCTTGTTTCAATACCGTAACTCTCCAAGTGAGAGACCGGTAGCTTTTGTGCTATATCCCCGTGTGAAGCTAAAACCACCATCTGTTGAGAGATGGCAAAGTGGCTGGGTGGGGTGTGCAGTTGCGCCGCTAGGTCCACGGCGGCTTCTTCAATATCCTGTCTCAACACATGAGACTGGATAGTAGATGTGGCTACCTAGGTGGATGTGTCTAGGGAGGGTACAACCGTTGATGGTTGCCCCGTCACTCGTGTACACTCATGATGCAACTTGGTCCTTTCCTTCTCTCTACTCACCACTAAATTTTCAACTAATACTCCGTCCGCTCTCCTTGTCTCTCCAGGCGAGGGCTGATGATCGTCACCATCAGAGTCAGAAGACTCTTCATTTGATGTCGATTCGGTGGTGGGTGGTTCTGACTGACTGCCGGATTGTTCTGCTGCCTCCTCAGAGTCGGTGGCAGCTGCAGCAGATGTTTCCTCTTCCGATGCATTGGCAGAAGAGGACTGAACGTTGACGGATTCAGTAGTTGTGTCCTCTTCTACCATCGTAGATGTCTCCTGTGGAGGGGTAGGTGATCGTCGTGAAGTACTGGCTTGTCTCAATCCAACGGCACTGCCCTCTCCAGTTCCCTTCACAACGATTTCTCTCGTCACACCCGGCCCGGAAGCTCCATCTATCCGGACTCTACCACCTCTCGTACGGGGACGCGGACCCTCATGCCTCTCAGGTCGTGCTCCTTGGGCAGATACTACCGGTTCTGGTTGGACCATAGGAGCTGGTAGATTGTGTGTGTGCCTATACGCTATAACACTCAGTGCCGAAGGATGAGCATAGGCCAGCAACCCGATGGGGATTTGTCGGGCGACGATACCTTCCGGATCAGTACGAGCTGGTATTTTTCGGGTCGGGTGATGCGGGCAAGTAGGGTGCGTGGTACGTTGAGGTATCTCGAGATACAGAGTCATGTAGCTTCGAATGATCAGCTGGAGAAACCTCATATAAGGTATGAAGTTCTGTCTCTTCGCCGCGTTCGACCGAACTTTCTGAACAAGGTCGCACCATAGGAAGTCGGCAAAATCCGCGTGGCGATGGAATGCCATTGAGTGGAATAGTCGGAGAATGTGAATACTCGTCTGGTCGATGCCTTTCGTGATAGCCGAAAGACATCGATTGAGGTAAGTGAACATGGTGTACCATAACGTGGACAGGTACTTGTGGTTGAAACTTGATGGTAGACGTAGATCTGCGCCGTATCCTAGGGACAAGAGGTCAGCGCATAGAGTGGCGTCCGATACGAGCGGGTCAAAGCTATTTCGCCCCTGGACTGAACCGGCGGTTGGCAGATGAAGAAATTGTTGGAAAATATCACAAGTGAGGAGCACAGGTGTGTGATCAATTCGGCCTTCCAGATGGAATTCGCCGTCGGCCTCCAAGGCATGTAGAGATTTCCAGAACTGTTGTAGGTATAATAGTGGCACTTCCGCTGTCTCCGATAGAGCATATGATAGAGGATGCCCACTGAGGATCTCGATGATGACCTGATATTGAATGGCAGGTTGGGTTACATCGAGATGATAGTTGTTTAGTGTGAGCTGAATGAACTGATCCTCGGGAATCAGTTCGGCATCGGCGATTGGATTAATCGCAGGGGGCGGATTTTGCGCCATTGTACCTGTTGAGAATAAGCTTTTTATATCTTCGGAACATGGAAATCAAGATGTCGTTGGAGTTACAATGCCATGGTTTAAACCACAGCCTATACTAACTCCAAAATACTGGAAAAACAAACCCAATTCGTGAATTAGGGTCTGTAACCAATTCGTGCACCGCTACATAGAAAAAGATCAACTCACAGGGTTACCTCACAATATTACAGTCTAGAAATAAAGCAGTTAAGCACAGATAGCTAAAGCCCAATACTGTGTGCATTTCAGAACACCAAAAAGACTGGTGTCAAGCTTCGACCGGTAAAGGTCTTAGACCGGAAAGATCCTTCGACCGGAAGAGAAAATATATGACCGGGGTAAAACAATCGACCGGTACTGATCTTCGACCGGGATTGGTCATTCGATCGGTAAAAGCATTCGACCGGTATTGGTCTTTGACCGGTAGGATTATTTGACCGGTGTAGGTCTTCGACCGATAGGGCTTTGGGTCAATCGACCGATATGGGCATTAGACCGATATGAACATTCGACCGGGGATTCATTCGACCGGTATGACCATATGACCGGTAGGGTCATTCGACCGATAGGGTCATTTGACCGATAGGGTCATTTGACCGGTATGGTCATTCGACTGGAAGGGCTCTTCGACCGGTATTGGTATTCGACCGGTATTGGTATTCGACCGGTATTGGTATTCGACCGGTAATAGCATTCGACCGGTATATACCTATTGGACCGATAAAATCTAGGTCGAAGAGAAACAATCCCAAACGACCGGAGAAATCGAATCGACAAATACAGATTTAAAAACAAGACCCAAAGTCGATTCAAACTTAAACCAATCGAAGCAATCGATCGAATAACCTTTTGAAAACATAAACCGAAACCTAGAAACCAGTCGACCGGTAGAACGTCGACCGAGGTCTATGGAATCATTCGACCGGGGTCGATGTAGAGAGAGAGAAATAAGAGAGAGAGAGACAAACCTGAGGTAATCGAGAACAAGGGAGAGAGAAGACCCGGTCGATCGATCGAGAGAGAAGACCCGGTCGATCGATCGAGAGAGAAGAGTGCGAGAGATTTAGAGAGTGAGAGTGATATCGATCGAATGAAAGAGTGTGAATGAGGGAAAGGGAGTAGCCTGGGGATTTAAACCCCGGGTTGCGCGATTGGATCGGGTCTGGTGGTTGGGCTGAGGAAGAGATTGGGCCGGTTCCTGATATGGGCCGGTCCAAGTAACAAATAACTTACCTAAAAAAATAAAACCTAACATTTTTGAATAACTGACACAGGAAAAAAAATATTTTTGAATTTTTCTGATTATAAAAAAATGAACCTAAAAAAAACTCCTAAGGAAAAAATTAAAACCTAAGAAAAAAAAATTGCTCCCCCTCGAACATTGAATGCTTTATGAGAAAAAATGCTCCCCCTCGACGAGATACACGAGAAACTTACCTGCTCCCCCTCGAATAGAGGACTAGAGAACCTTACCAAACATAGTACACTCGTGCTCCCCCTGAACACATGAACATCTTCTAAAGACCACCACAAACGACTTACGCTTTCAGATAACAACCGGAGAAACTGCAAAACTAAACACGAAAACACCACGAAGAAAAGAAAACACACGAGAAAAAATAGAAACAAACGAAATCTACTTTATTGATACAGAAGTTTGAAATTGATACAGAACTTAGCGAGTAAAATTCAATAACCAAGGAGTGTGGATCGGAGCAACCAGAGACAAGTCACTGGGGCATTAGACACAGTCATTCGATATTGAATGAAACTCGATTAGGTCTGTGAGAGAATCAAACCTTCAGATTTAGCATACCTAGCATGGACACAAGATAATTAAAGCGTTTTTCGTCCAAGGCTTTGGTGAACAGGTCTGCTAACTGATGTTCTGTATTAACAAAGTAGAGTTCGATGGTACCTCGTTCCACGTGGTCTTTTATGAAGTGATATCGCACATCAATGTGCTTCGTCTTCGTGTGCTGGACTGGATTGACAGATATTGCAATGGCGCTCTTGGACTCAAAGTAGATGGGGATCCTAGAATAGTTAAATCCATAGTCTTTCATCTGGATGCACATCCAGATGACTTGAGAGCAGCAACTGGCGGCTGCTACATATTCAGCCTCGGCGGTCGAGGTGGACACGCAGTTTTGTTTCTTCGAAGCCCAGCTGACGAGACGATCTCCCAGGAACTGGACATGACCGGATGTACTTTTCCGGTCCAGCATGGTCAGCGTCCGAGTAGGCTGTCAATTCAAAACCTGTCTCTTTTGGGTACCACAAACCAAGATCAGCAGTACCTTTTAAATATCGGATAATACGCTTAACCGCGGCTAAGTGAGACTCTTTAGGTTTCGACTGAAATTGTGCACATAGAAATGTCGAGAACATAATATCTGGCCGGCTCGCCATCAAGTACATCAGAGAACCTATCATACCTCTATAAGTTGTAGCATTCACATCCTTGACATCAGGATCGGTGTGTAGCTTTAAACTAGTAGACATGGGGGTTTTCATAGGAGAAGAGTTTTCAATCTGGTATTTCCGAAGAATATCCAAGATGTACTTAGATTGATTAATGAAAATTCCTGTCGCTAATTGTTTTACTTGAAGACCCAAGAAAAAATTCATTTTCCCCATCATGCTCATTTAAAAATGTTTACTCATTAAGGCTGAAAAGTTCTGACAGTACTTGGGATTTGTGGAGCCAAAGATTATGTCATAAACATAAATCTGTACAAGAATGATATCTTTCTTTTCTCTTTTAATAAATAGGGTAGTATCAATCTTACCTTTAGAGAAACCAGATTTAATCAAGAAGGATGAGAGAGCGTCATACCAGGCTCGTGGCGCTTGCTTAAGACCGTATAAGGCCTTGTCAAGAAAATAAACATGATTCGGAGATTCAGAACTCACGAAGCCTTCGGGTTGCAAGACATACACCGTTCAGGAACGCAAATTTCACATCCATTTGAAAGACGATGAAATTTTTGTGGGCGGCGTAGGCGAGGAACATGCGAATAGCTTCAATGCGTGCAACCGGTGCAAACGTCTCCTCGTAATCTATACCTTCTTGCTGGCGATATCCTTTAGCCACTAGACGTGCTTTGTTCCGGACAATGATTCCATTTTCGTCCTTCTTGTTCTTGAAAATCCATTTCGTCCCAATCACCGTCTTGTTCTTTGGCTGGGGAACAAGGCGCCACACTTTGAGGCACTCAAATTGATTGAGTTCCTCTTGCATAGCGATCACCCAGTCTGGATCATTCAACGCTTCGGAGATGGTGGAAGGTTCGATACGGCTGAGGAACGAAGAAAATAAGCAGTCGTTTGCAGTAGTAGAGCGAGTCTGAACAGGTGTCTTGGGATCACCAATGATCTGATGAAGGGGGTGTGCTCGAGTCCACTTGGTGGTGTGTGGAAGAGGTTGATATGTCTGTTGAGAGGTATCGGAGTCCAAATAACCACCGGGGGTAAATCCTGAATTGCTTCGAGTGAGGACGGCCTGTGAGGTTGAAGTTCCTTAGTTGGAGTCGAGAGTGCAGCAGAGGACGACTCAGCAAGAGATGCAGGTGAAGCAGAATCTGGGATTGCCAGAATGGGAACTTCAAGAGTGCCTTCCACAGGTGTCGGTTCAGGAGGGCCTACTATTGTCGGTGCGACAGTAGGATCTTGGATAGGAGGAGTATCACTCGAGCTCGGGAAGGCAGAGTCATTGTCAGAAGATGATGGAGCACCAGGCGAGGATGGGCCACCGGAGTCGGTTGGACCAGTGACTTGTGTTTCTTCTGGTGCTTGAGGAGCATTCCTGTTACAAGAAATAGTATTAGACTTAATATTAAATAAGTCATCATAGAAATACTCAAATAGTAAATCCAAATCAGAAAGGTGTGCTCTTGACGTAGACGCATGATTTGGATCTACTGGAGATTGTGTAGCTCCTGAACGAACTTGTCCAAAAGCTAACACACCAGTTAAAGCGGGTTCTGAACTGAGGTGTTCAGAAGCCATATCAGCGGCCTCGTCAAAAGTCACGTTCACACTCTCAACGACGGTCTTCGATCGCTTGTTGTAGACACGGTAAGCTTTGGCTTGCTGAGAATATCTAATGAACACTCCTTCGTCCGCTTTGGGGCTGAATTTGCCGAGATCATCCTTGTCAATCAATACGAAGCATGTGCACCCGAATGCATGAAAATAGTTGATGTTCGGGATGCATTTGTTGATGATCTCGTACGGTGTCTTGTTGAACCGCTTGTTGATTATAGTGCGGTTTTGAGTGTAGCAAGCGGTAGCAACTGCTTCTGCCCATAAAAATAGTGGTAGTTTGGACTGAGATAACATCGTGCGAGCTGCTTCGACAAGAGTTCGATTCCGGCGCTCGAGTATGCCGTTTTGCTGAGGAGTGCGAGCAGCTGAGAAAGTATGCGTTATGCCCACTGAAGTCAAGTAACCGGTGAGCACTTGATTCCTGAACTCTGTGCCATTATCCGTCCTTATGGTCTGGACTGATAGGTTGAGACTGACTTGAATACTCTTCAGGAGAGAGATGATCAATTCGGGAGTTTCATCCTTTGATCGGAGGAATCTGACCCATGTGTAGCGAGAGAAATCGTCAACCATCACCAAGACATACTTCTTATGATTGATGCTTTGGACGCGCATCGGTCCACATAAATCCATGTGAATGAGTTCAAGGGACCGTGAAGTACTAGGAGTGACTTTAGGCTTGTGAGAAGCCTTCTTCATCTTGCTCATTTCGCAGGCGGCACACAAATGATCTTTTTCGAATTTAAGATCAGGCATTCCCTTAACGTGTCCACCGAGCACCAACTTATTAATCGTCTTGAAGTTCAGGTGCGAGAGTCTACGATGCCATAACCAACTTTGTTCGGCAGAGGCTTTAGACATTAAACAAACTTCCTTATCTGCTTTCAGAGACGAGAGGTCAATTGTGTAGAGGTTGGAGCGACGCGTTCCAGCAAGAATTTCTTTTCCGACTTCAGTCCGAATGCTGCACCGCTTGGCTTTGAAAGTGACCTCTAGATCCTTGTCGCAGAATTAACCGATGCTGAAGAGAATGTGACCAAGGCCTTCGACATAGGACACTTTCTTAATCGTGAGATTATCCTTGACGATATCTCTGTAACCCCTGATGGGAGAATAATGATCATTCCCAAACCGTACATTCCCACAAAACTTCTTGGTGAAGTTTGTGAGTAGCTCCTTTCTTCCGGTCATGTGCTTGGAGCAGCCCGAATCTAGATACCACACATGACCGTCCTGCAAAACAAGTTATTTCTTTTTAGGTACCCATGCGTAAATGGGTCCTTTAGGTTTAGATTTAACACCCGTTTTGGATGCCCGTTTAGATTTGGGTCTTTTCCTATGACGTGTAATATCAAATGAGAATGATAATTATCCACATGATACGAGCCAAACCAATCAGATGCATAACGACGATCAACAAACTCATTCGATCCACAATAAGAGCAATAAATACAATCATGAGACAGTTGAAATAAATGAGGAATAGAATAAACTTTTAAAGGTAAAGTTTCATTACATTCAACTAAAGGTTTAGAATTAAAAACATCATGATTGTTATCATTTTTCCTAGACTTTAAAACTGGATCAACTAATTCTGTTGTAGCCGTTATTTCTTTAGACTTCTTAGCTACCCAAGCATATCTTACTTCTTTGTGCCGACCAAAAGTATCTGAAAGACCGTTAAACTTATAGTCAGAAGATGTGAAACTTGAAGATTGTTGTCTTTTGGAGCAACCGGTCTTTTTCTTCTTTTGTGAACGTTTTTTGGATTTTGACTTTGAAGAGTCGTTCACAAAAGGTTTTTGTGGGGCGGATGTGGAACATTCACCCTTATAAAATTTTACCGGAGGCTCACAAGAAGAGTTTAGAAAATCAACGTGACTTGGTAGAGACGGATTAAAATCAAATTGGGTCAAATCACTGTCTAGACACACCTCGGAATTCAAGAATGCTGAAAATTCCAGTTCCTCATCAGAAAGGACCTTATCGCTTGAGGAATTTAGGACATCGGAAGAATTTGTTTGAAGTGGATCATAGGCGGAAGCATGTTTAAAATCAGAACAATGATCCGTTTCTAAAACATGAGGCTCTTTTCCTTTATTTGAAAATTTTGGTGACGAGTCACCCAAAAAGGCTTTATAGGAAGATGTGTCGGTGGCAGGATAAGAATTGTCAGACAGGGTAGGTTTCTCACTTTGGAGAATTGTAGGCTGAGCTTGAGGCTCAGCCTTGTGAAATTGTTCCTTCAGACGATCTGCTTCCAAGGCAGACAGTTGTGAGTTTAACTTCTTTATTTTTGTCTGAAAGTATTCTCTTTCCTTGTCGGACATAGATTTCTCTTTATTGGAAGTGAGGCACTCAATTTGAGATAAAATGTCTTGTTTTTCCTTTTGAAAATTGTCCCTCTCCTGTTCAAATGACGTTTCTAGCTGAACAATTTTCTTTTCTAAAATAAGAGGTGGAACATAAACTTTATGATCTAGAGATTCCTCCTCAGTTTTAACTGTTTTAGCATCAAATTCAGCTTGAGTATAACTTCTAAAGTAGTCATTTGATAGGAAACAAGGTTTTTCTTCGTTGTACGATGCATTTAATGAATCATAAACAAAAGGAAGTTTCATTTTAGTAGAGTTCTCCCTTCTCAACTTATCCTCTTCCCAGTCCTCATCCTCAATTGGTTTGGTCCAATTGATCTTGTATTCTGGAAATGTCTTATCTATTCCAAGAAATTCAGACGCATAAATCGTAGGAACTTTGGATAGGGCCTTTTTCAGATAATATGGGTTATCGTAACCGATACCCGTATTCGCATACTTGGGTTCCTGTGGTGCAATTAGATTTAGCGTTTGATGAGATTGACCAATTCTATAAAGATTCTTTTCGATCTCCTTTAACTGATTAGATAATCTTTGATTTTCATTTTTATAAGCCACGTTTTGAGACACAATATCAATTTTCTCATTCTCGGACATGCATAGCTCACTGGTCAGATCATCTACTTTGGTCTTTAGCTCTTGTGATTCTTTTGAAAACCTCTCACACTCTTCTTTTAAATTAGAAATTGTGCACAGGTTGCTTGAGATTTCTAAACTTTGATTTTCAATACATTCAGACTGTGCATCAACTCGTTTTTCTAGAGATGAGATGAGTTGTTCTTTTTCTTTTATGAGTAGCTTGAAAGAGTCTAGTTTATTCATGGCAAGTTGCATCTGATCAATTAAATCTTCGTGATAAGGAGCACATACCTGACATGGAGAGTTTCGATCTTCATCATCAGTGTCAGAAGGTGATGAATGCTTGCCCATGAAACACAAGTATGCTTCGGCATCTTCAGGTTCTTCATCAGAGACTTGTAGCCAGTAGTCATCTTCAGCCATGAGAGCCTTACCTGCTTCTTTCTCTTTGGCCAGTAGAAGCTTGGCTCTATAATAATCGGAATTGCGCACAACAGGCTTGCGACAATCCTTGGCAAAGTGGCCTAACCGACCATAGTTGTTGCATCTGATCGGCTCATCTTTTGGCTTTTCTTCGTGTCTCTTGTCAAACTTCTTTCCATCTTCAACACGTTTCTTACCTTCATACTTCTCTTGATGGTCACGGCGAGTGGAAAACCTTTGCTTGTTGGAAGATTTGTTAAAGAACTTCCTTTTCTGGAATTGTTGAGTCAAGAATACCATAGCTTCTTTCATCTTAGTGAGTTCAGGATCCGAATCACTATCAGGATCTTCGGGTTCAGACTCACTTTGCACTGGCTTCTTTTCAGACAAACGACTGACAGACTTCACTATTTTCTCATATACGAGTGCTAACGGATCAACTACTGGTTTTTCTTCAGCTTTTTGATTCCCCATTAGTTCCATAACTTCCTCTTCATCCTGGAGCAGCATTTCATAAAGTTCATGTAGAAAAAGCTTCTCCAGGGTCTGATTATGACGAATATGAGAGACGAACGGTTTCCATTCAGGCTGGAGGTTGTTCATGAACTTGATGTTGTTCTTAGTGTTCGTCTTCGTGATCTTATTCTTCTGGAGATCATTCAGAAGCAAGTTGAACCTTTCATATGTTTCTGTCAGTGTCTCGCCTTTTCTTGCTTTGAAGCCATCATATCTGGTGATGCAGTTTGTCACCTTGAGCTGATTGTTGATGTGGCTCCCCATCATCATCTTCTCAATCTGGTCCCACATTTTCTTTCCAGACTCCTTGTAACTGTCGATGCAAGCATAGATGTCGTTGGGTAGACTTTGTAGAAGAAATGTCTTTGCTTGCTTTTCAGCATAATACAAATCCTTTTCTTGATTTGTGAAGTCACTGACAGATTTTGGAACATTGAGCGCAGGTCGACCTTCTTCTGTGTTTCCCGGTACAACTTTCATTGGCCAGTCTTGCGGCCCCTCTGTCAGACACTTGTAAAGGGCTTCATAGTTTGGTTTCGATTCAATGAAGTTCATGAAGCGATCATGCCACTGAGGATATTCCCCTCGATAGAGAACCGGGGGTTTCTGATCCGAACCAATAGCTAATGCGTCTCTTGAATTCATCTTAAATCTCTTAACTTAAAAACACTGTAACGATCGTGAGACAAGTAGGATGATCCAAAAATAATAATAATAATAAGCAGAAAAAGACAAGGACCCGGTCTAGCAAAAATCCGGTCGAACTGGGTACCGGTCAAGCAAAGGACCGGAAAAGGCAACGTACCGGTCAAGCAAAGGACCGGTATTGACAACGTATCCGTCAAGCAAAGAACCGGTATTGACAACGTAACGGTCAAGCAAAGGACCGCTATTGACAACGTATCGGTCAAGCAAAGGACCGGTATTAACAACGTACCGGTCTAACAAATCCGGTCGAACCAAAGGACCGGAAGGGACAATATATCGGTCAAAGGACAAAGACCGTAATCAGGGTACTGATCGAATCAGTGTATCGGTCGAATAAAGGACCGATATCAACAATATATCGGTCAAATGAGAGACCGATAATATCAAAGCACCAGTCGAGTACTATCGGTCGATTACAGAAACTTAACAAACAACAAATAAACCCAAAACAAACAATAGATAAGACCGATAAACTCGAAGAACCCACCGATGAACTCGATGATTTCTAGAACTCGATCGAGATCAAACCCATAAATTTAAATCGATAAACCAAGTATACCAACCCAGATCAATTTCGACCCAGATCAATATTAGACCGATAATAACCTTCAAACACAACCCAGATCAATATGAAGAACACTTCAAATACAACCCAGAACAATTTCGACCGATAAGCAATTAAACCCAGAATCAAACAATAATATTAGACCGATAAACAATCAACCCAGATTGACAGAAATCAAACAGATCGATAAAACACAGAAACATATAATCACTTAAAGACAGATAAAAGCGATTAACACATATACTTGATTATAGGGTTTTAGACAAACCTTTTTCTGGATCAAATCTTTAGTCTCTTCGCTCTGATACCAATTGTAGATCCCAATACAGTGCAATCAGCAGCAAATATTATCAAAGATGAATAATTATATGGCCACAACTACTAGTCATGTGATTAATATGAAATCAAAGGGTTACAGGTTTACAGAAAGAATTTCTGATCTGAGAGAGTAAACCTATAGACTAGTAATCTGAAAATAATGAGACTAACTTGTAAATGAAAGTAAATCAGCCTTTATATACATAGGCTTTACAACCAATTGGGCTTATGGGCTTTTAGGCCCAACAAGCTAATAACTATTGTTAACTTGACAAAATATACCTTGAACTTCTATTTAACAAATATTTAACCCTAACAGGGTCAGACCCTTTTATTTCACAAAATCGACCTGTAGATCCCAGTGCAGTGCAATCACAAGTAATTAAGAACAATGATGAACAGATTATAGGCCACAGCAACTAGTCATATGATTGATATAACTTCAAAGGGTTACGGTTTACAGAGAGAATTTCTGATTAGGGTATGTAAACCTAATGACTAGTAAACTGAATAATGAATTTCTAAAACTAACAAATGAAATAGAATTAACTTTAAATACGTAGGCTCGCAGGCCTAATGGGCTTATGGGCTTTAAGGCCCAACAAGCTTACAACTATAATAACTTGTCATAATCTACCCTGAACTTCTATTTAACTAACAAATTAGCCCTAACAATCTCCACCTTTAAATAGAAGTTGATAGTCACGCCAGTTAGGAACATAAATTTTTCGGAAACCAAAGCTGATCTCGAAATATCGAATCTGAGTCCTGTACTCCAGTCGCTCTTCAATTACACCCAGTGCTTCAAGAACAAGTGGCTTGTATTTAGGATCCAAAAGCTGAACCCCTGTTTCATCTTTATCAAGTACACGCTTCAACTTTTCTTTCAGCAACATCAACGTACCATCACAGAATCTGGCAATCTGATTAAAACGAATGAAATGCATAATTCCTTTGTCGTTCAAGTAGGTCATGCCAAACTCTGGAAGCTTTATCACAATAAATACAGGTACACTCTGTGCATCAGACGGAATCTTCAAATCAGGTTTGAACAAATTAATCTTTGGCTGGTTGCTTTCTAACCCAATCTGAAAATCTTCCACCGAGGCAAGCTTCATTGCACACTTCATATATCTCTTTACTGTCTCAAGTGCATCAATGACTTCCCCGGGTCTGTTAGTTCTGGTCTTTAAGTCTCGAAGAATGAACAGCAGACCTTGTGGTTCAAGATACGGAAAGTCAGCTTCAGAGAAACAATACTTCTGACCATCTTCTCTAGTCACCATGAAATCTGAATACTTTACTTTCATGAAGAAACTAGATAATATCTGATCAACCGATGTAATCTTCAGCTTTGTCTTGTTGCTTTTGACTTGAAACTTCTTGTACACGAATATGAGTTCACGCTGTTGTTCCTTGATTTTCATTGACTGTAGACCATGCAGTACAACTTCATCATACTTACGTATCCAGCGGGCAAAGATCTTCTTTTGGCTTTCTTCAAGAAAAGGAACTTTTATTCTGACTCTTTCCCACTTGGATGAACGAACTGGCGTAGTACTGTCTGTTCCCATAACTGGAGATGCTGGAGGAGATCTGAAGGGAATATCTGATTCAGGAAGATCAGGATTAGCAACAGAATAGGTCAAAAGTGGAACCGCAACAGAAGTCTGATCGTCTGGCTGATAGTCCGAATGAAGGATCTCATCTATTTCGGCTTGCATGACTACCAGCGCTCGTTCAGTATTAGCACATTCTTCCGTCGGTTCATAAACTTCATAAGGATCAAGTATCAATGCCCTGTCTTCAGGGACTATCGGAGAACCTTCATCAAATTCCTCAGGCTTTTCAACCCTTGGAATGTCAAACAGCACTAACTCCATACATTGTTCCCGTTCCTGTCCCTGCCCTTCTGATCGAGTACCGGAACCCGTACCCTGTTCAACCTGTTCTGACTCCACTACATGTGTCTCCGGCTCAGATAGACGTTGGCGCTTCTCCCCCTCATGGTGATCAGGATCATCCTGATCATCATGTCGGCGCTTGAGCCGTTCTGCCTGGCTACGGCAGGTATCCTCCACTGCTGAAAGGCGTTCAGTCAAAACAGATACGGTTTGCTGAAGTGACTGAAGCATAGCTTGCTGGATCTGAAAGGCTTCGGTAGAGACAATAGGCTGGGGTGTAGGTGGGGTAGTTGTGGATGCTTGAAAACGAAGTAGGGATAGCAAATCGGCATCCTGGGTGGGTTCGGTTAGAGATTGGGCTAGAAGTTTGGCAAGAAGGATGGATTTGAGTTCAGGTATTGAAAGATCCGTGGCTGGTAGGGAAGGTGGAATAGGTGTGGTCTCCGGCTCAGTCGCAGGACCTTTGCCTTTGACCATGCGTTTGATGTTGTCTATATCCTCCCTCATCATAGATTGGACAGCCTTTAGGGCGCCGTCCATGTATTCCCTTGAGACAAACTCAGTTGGGGTAACTCCGGGGTCACTTAGACTTCCCGTTGTAGCTACGACTGTAGAAGTCGAGCCGCCTACGTTCACGGTTGGCATGATGATAGCCGTGGTAGGACTTCCACCCAATCCTCGTAAACTACCCGAAGGCGGATTTACTATGGGTGTTCCGGCCGGGCCACTTAGGCTACCGGCGATAGCCGAAAAAGGAATATGTGACCTAGGAATGGCATGTATAACAAATGGCTCTAGAATCCGTGCATGAAAAGATGGCGAGAACGGGGGCAACTGTTCTCTTGTTTCAATATCGGCACCCTCCAAGTGAGAGTCCGATAGCGTATGTGCTAACTCCCCGTGAGAATGTGAAACCACCATCTGTTGAGAGATGGTGGAGTGGCTTGGTTGGGCGTGCAAGTGCGCCGCTAGGTCCACGGCGGCTTCTTCAATACCCTGTCCCAACACATGAGACTGGGTAGCAGATGTGGCTACCTGGCTAAACGTGGCTAGGGGGGATACAACCGAAGATGGTTGTCCCGTCTCTCGTGTACTCTCGGAATGCATTTTACTCCGCCTTTCCCTCACACGGCTCACTTCTTGATTTTCAACTGAGACTCCCTCCGCTCTACTTATCTCTCCATAGGAGGGCTGATTATCGTCACCATCGGAGTTAGAAGACTCTTCATTTGATGCCGATGCTGCAGTTTGGGTTTCTTCTGAGTCGGAATTGGCTGTCGTGTCTTCAGTAGCAGCGATAGAAGAGGACTGAACATGAACGGCTTCAGAATCTGTTGCCTCTTCTGCCATTTGAGTCTCGGTTGGTGGTGGCAAAGATGGTTGTCTTGAAGAACTAGGCTGGCTCGTTCCAACGGCACTGCCCACGCCAGATCCCCTCACGATAATAGCTCTCGACACACCCTGTCCGGAAGCCCCAGCTATCCGGACGCTTCTGCCTCTCGTTCGTGGACGCGGACCCTCACGTCGCTCAGGTCTTGCTCCCTGGGCAGGTCCTGTCGGTCCTGGCCGGACCGTAGGAGCTGGAATGTTGTGTGTGTGCCTATAAGCTATCACACTCAGTGCCGTGGGACGGGCATGATCTAGTGCCCCGACTGGGATTTGTCAGGCGACAACACCTTCCGGATCAGCGCGGGATTGCGAGTTGGATGTTGTGGGCACGTCGGGTGGGTAGAGCGGCGGTGTATCTCGGGATACAGGTTCATGTAGTTCCGGATAACGATCTGTAGGAAACGCATGAATGGAATGAAGTTTGACCGGCGAGAAGCAGTAGAACGAACTCTCTGAATGAGTTCAAACCAGAGAAAGTCGGCAAAGTCCACGTGGCGATTGAAGGCCACCGCGTGAAAGATGCGTAGAATCGGGGCGCTCGTCTGATCAATGCCTTTCGTTATAGATGAAAGGCACCGATTGATGTATGTGAACAACGTGTACCATATCGTCGATAGATGTTTGCGGTTGAAGGTTGATGGAATGCGAAGTTCTGCGCCGTAACCCAAAGAGAGAAGGTCGGTGCACAGTGTAGCATCAGTGACAATCGGGTCGAAGTCTTCTCGGCCTGCGACGGATCCGGCGGTCGGTAACCGAAGGAATTGTCGGAAGAGATCACTTGTGAGAAGCACTGGTGTGTGATCTATCCGACCTTCAAGATGGAATCCGCCATCGGCCTCTAACGCATGGAGAGAATGCCAGAATTGCTGTAAGTATAAGATTGGTACGGTTGCAGTTTCCGTTAGAGCATAGGAGATTGGATGGCCCCTGAGTATCTCGATGATGACCTGATATTGAATAGCAGGTTAGGTTACATCGAGATGGTAGTTATTGGCTGTAAGAGGAAGGAACTGATCCTCGGGAATCAGTTCCGCATCTGCGATTGGATCAATCGCTGGTGGCTGGTTTTGTGCTATTGTACCTGCGAAGAATTAATCGATTAGTACGCAGGTTGGGAAAAAGATAATAGCCGTTGGAGTTATACAGTCATGATTTAGATCACAACGGATAGTAACTCCAAATCTTGGAAGAACAAAACCCTATTCGTGAATTAGGGTTAGTCACCAAGGCGCATAGACTTGCACCAGCACATAGAACCACCAAAATTTCCTCATAAACACACATATTAAAAGGTATAACTATGAGCACCAAGAACTTGGATTCTACCGGATAAGATTCAACCGGGGTTCTACTAAGACCGGATAAGTGCAGAATCGGATAAGGCATTCAACCGGAGGTCACTAAGACCGGATAGGTGCTCGACCGGATAAGGTCTACGACCGGAGGTCACTAAGACCGAATAGGTGTTCGACCGGATATTACTGAAGACCGGATATGGTCTTCGAACGGAGGTGATATTCGACCGGAGGTCACATTCGACCGGTGGTTAAACCATCGGATATGTGTTCGACCGGAGGGACCTTTTGACCGGGGGAGCCTTCGACCGGGGCGTAACCCTAGATCGGAGTATACCCCCGGAGAAGATAAAGCGACACCAGATCCATCCCCGAGGAAAGTCCAGATCAAAGAACACCGTAACATCGATCGATTATACTCGATCGAAGCAGACTAAACACAACGAACCTTGATTAAGCCTACTTTGTCGATTGTAGAAGATGAAGACGAAGGATTCGGTCGAAGGAGAGGTCCGGGCGAGAGAGAGATTTATATGGGAGAAACAGATGTATCGATCGAATGAGGAGGAAAAACCCTTCGACCGGGGTTTAAAAACCCCCGGAGGTGTCGTGGGCTTGGGCCGTGTATGGGCTAAGGGTGGGGGGCCGGGGAAACAGTGGGCCGAACAAGCCCAAACACAATAAACATACTAGAAAAATAAAAAAAACGAAACAAATATTTTTGGAATTTTCGTAATTAAACACATAAACTAGTTTTGACTTTTTCGAATAAGAGAGAAAACGAACTCAAATGCGAGAGAAAAACCAATAAAAAAAAAAACAGCTCCCCCTCAAAGATTGCTATGAGGGGTTTCCAAACACACAAACCACTTACCTGCTCCCCCTCGATTGGAGGACTCGTGAGACTTACCAACCATCTGACGCTAGTGCTCCCCCTGAACACCTTACTGGGTTGTAGGTCCATCACAATCAACTTGCATTTTTCAGAGAACAAGAGATAAACTGCACACAAAATCACACAAAAGAAGCGGGAAAAACACGAAATCTACTTTGTTGAAACAGAAGTTCGTAACGGACACAGAGCTGAACGAGTGAAATGCAATAACCAAGGAGTGTGGATAATAGCAACAAGGGACAAGGCACTGGTGCAGTTGTCACAGTCATTCGTTATTGATTGAAACTCGTAGAGAGCTGCGAACGGATCAAACTTTCAGATTTAGCATACCTAGCTTGGACACAAGGTAATTAAATTGTTTTTCGTCCAAGGCTTTGGTAAATAGGTCTGCTAACTGATGCTCTGAATTAACAAAATAGAGTTCGATAGTACCTTTTTCCACGTGATCTTTTATAAAGTGATAGCGCACATCAATGTGCTTCGTCTTCGTGTGCTGGACGGGATTGCTTGATATGGCTATAGCGCTCTTCGAGTCGCAGTAGATGGGAATCCTGGAGTAATTAAATCCATAATCTTTGAGCTGGGTGCGCATCCAGATGACTTGCGAGCAGCAACTGGCGGCTGCTACATACTCCGCCTCGGCGGTGGAGGTGGACACGCAGTTTTGCTTCTTAGAAGCCCAGCTGACAAGACGATCGCCCAAGAACTGAACATGACCCGACGTGCTTTTCCGGTCCAGCATGTTTCCAGCATGGTCAGCGTCCGAGTAGGCTGTCAATTCAAAACCTGTCTCTTTTGGGTACCACAAACCAAGATCAGCAGTACCTTTTAAATATCGGAAAATTTGCTTAACCGCAGCTAAGTGAGACTCTTTAGGTTTCGACTGAAATCTTGCACACAAGAATGTCGAAAACATAATGTCAGGCCGACTAGCCGTCAAGTACATCAGAGAGCCAATCATACCTCTATAAATCGTAGCATTCACATCCTTACCGTCAGGATCGGAGTGAAGCTTTAAAGTAGTGGACATGGGGGTTTTCATAGATGAAGATTGTTCCATCTGGTATTTCCGAAGAATATCCGAGATGTACTTAGATTGATTAATGAAAATTCCTGTTTGTAATTGTTTTACTTGTAGACCCAGGAAAAAATTCATTTGCCCCATCATGCTCATTTGAAAATGTTTACTCATTAAGGCAGAAAAGTTCTGACAATACTTTGGGTTCGTGGAGCCGAAGATTATATCATCAACATAAATTTGTACAAGAATGATATCTTTCTTCTCTCTTTTAATAAATAAAGTAGTATCAATTTGACCTTTAGAGAATCCAGACTTGACTAAGAAGGATGAGAGTGCATCATACTAGGCTCGTGGCGCTTGCTTAAGACCGTAGAGGGCCTTGTCAAGAAAGTAGACGTAATGCGGATTTTCAGTACTCACGAAGCCTTCGGGTTGCGAGACATAAACTTCCTCCTTGAGCACGCCGTTGAGGAACGCGGATTTCACGTCCATTTGAAAGACGATGAAATTCTTGTGAGCGGCGTATGCGAGGAACATGCGGATCGCTTCAATGCGGGAAACCGGTGCAAACGTCTCATCGTAATCAATTCCTTCTTGCTGGCGATATCCCTTAGCCACTAGACGTGCTTTGTTCCGAACAATGATGCCGTTTTCGTCCTTCTTGTTCTTAAAAATCCATTTAGTCCCTATCACCGTCTTGTTCTTAGGACGGGGAACTAGGCGCCATACTTTGAGGCTCTCAAATTGGTTGAGTTACTCTTGCATAGCAATTACCCAGTCCGGATCATTCAGCGCTTCAGAGACGGTGGAAGGTTCGATACGGCTGAGGAACGAGGAAAATAAGCAGTCGTTCGCGGTGGTGGATCGAGTTTGAACTGGTGTGGATGGATCACCGATGATCTGATGAAGGGGGTGTGCTCGAGTCCACTTGGTGGTGTGTGGATGGGGTTGATATGTCTGGTGAGAAGTGTCGACATCCATATACCCACCGGGGGGTACATTCTGAACTGCCTCGAGGGATGATGGCCTGTGAGGTGGAAGCTTCGTAGTGGGAGTCGAGCAAGGAGTAGAGGACGACTCAGCTGGAGATCAAACGATGGGAGGTTCCGGGATTGTCGGAGAGGAAGCTTCGAGAGCACCTTCAACAGGAGTCGGTGCAGGAAGTTGAACGGAAACAGGAGTCGGTTCAGGAGCACCGTCATCAAGAACTTGAGCAAGAGTATGTCTATCACTTGAGCTTGGGGAAGCTTGATCATTGGCAGTAGAGGATGGAACACCAGGCGAGGATGGACCACCGGACTTGGTAGGGCCAGTGACTTGTGTCACTTCTGGTGCTTGAGCAGTATTCCTGTCACATGACGTAGTATTAGACTTAACATTAAATAAGTCATTATAAAAGAATTCAAACAGTAAATCCAAATCAGAAAGATGTGCTTTTGACGTAGACGCATGATTTGGATCCACTGGAGATTGTGTAGCCTCCGAACGGAATTGTCCAGAAGTTAACACACCATTAAGCGCGGGTTCTGAACTGAGATGTTCAGAAACCATCTCAGGGGCCTCGTCAAAAGTCACGTTTACGCTCTCAATGACGGTCTTCGTCCGTTTGTTGTAGACACGGTAGGCTTTTGCTTGCTGAGAGTAGCCGATAAACACTCCTTCATCCGCTTTGGGACTGAATTTGCCAAGATCATCCTTATCAAAGCAGGTGTATCTGAAAGCATGAAAGTAGTTGATGTTCGGGATACATTTGTTGATGATCTCGTACGGAGTCTTGTTGAACCGCTTGTTGATGATAGACCGATTTTGAGTATAGCAAGCAGTAGCAACGGCTTCTGCCCAAAGAAATAGTGGTAGCTTGGAATGAGATAACATCGTGCGTGCTGCTTCAACTAGAGTTCTGTTTCGACGCTCTACCACCCCATTCTGCTGAGGAGTGCGAGCGGCGGAGAAAGTATGCGAGATACCCACTGAAGTGAGATAACCGGTGAGTATTTGATTCTTGAACTCAGTACCGTTGTCCGTCCTGATGGTCTGAACTACTTGGTTGAGACTGACTTGAATGCTCTTCAGAAGAGAGATTATCAACTCGGGAGTTTCGTCCTTTGAACGGAGAAATCGGACCCAAGTGTAACGAGAGAAATCGTCAACCATCACCAGGACATACTTCTTGTGATTTATGCTTTGAACGCGCATCGGTCCACATAAGTCCATGTGGATTAGCTCAAGGGACCGAGAAGTACTAGGAACGGCTTTAGGCTTGTGAGACGCCTTTTTCATCTTGCCCTTTTCGCAGGCAGCGCACAGATGATCTTTTGCAAACTTTAGGTCTGGCATACCTTTGACATGTCCACCGAGCACCAACTTGTTGATATTCTTGAAGTTCAAGTGCGAGAGACGACGGTGCCATAGCCAGCTTTGTTCAGCAGATGCTTTGGACAACAAACAGACTTCCTTGTCGGGTTTCAAGGACGAGAGGTCAATCGTGTAGAGGTTGGTGCGTCGCGTTCCAGCAAGTATTTCATTACCATCCTCAGTTCGAACGCTGCACCTTTTAGCCTTGAACGTAACCTCGAGATTCTTGTCGCAGAATTGACCGATACTGAAGAGATTGTGACCGAGACCTTCGACATAGGAGACTTTCTTCATCGTGATGTTATCTTTGACAATATCGCCGTAACCCCTGATGGGAGAGGAGTGATCATTCCCGAACCGTACATTCCCACAGAACCTCTCGGTGAAGTTTGTGAGTAGCTCCCTTCTTCCGGTCATGTGTTTGGAGCAGCCTGAATCTAGATACCACACATGACCGTCCTGCAAATAGTTTATTTCTTTTTAGGTACCCATTCGTAAATGGGTCCTTTGAGGTTAGAGTTAACACCCGACTTAGAGACCCGTTTAGATTTGGGTCTTTTTCTATCACGGGAAGCATCACAATGAGAATAATCATGAGCAATATGATATGAGCCGAACCAATCAGATGCAAGACAACTATCAACAAAATCATTTGATCCACAATAAGAACAACACAGACAATCATGAGACAGTTGAAGTAATTACGGAATGGAATAAACTTTTAAAGGAAGAGTTCCATTACAGTCAACTAAAGGTTTAGAAATAAAAACATCATGATTGTTATTGTTCTTTTTAGACATTAAGACAGGATCAACTAATTCTAATGTTGCCGAGCTTTCTTTTGACTTCTTTGCTACCCAAGCATATTTCACTTCTTTCCGCCGACCAAAAGTATCTGAAATGCCGTTAAACCTATAGTCAGTGGATCTGAAAATTGAAGATTGTGACCATTGAGAGTGACCGGTCTTTTTCTTCTTCTGTGAATGCTTTTTAGATTTGGACTTTGAAGAGTTTGAAAAATTGTTCACAGAAGGTTTTTGTGGGGCAGATGTGGAACATTCGCCCTTATAAAATGTGATCGGAGGCTCACAGGACTCATTTATAAAATCAACATGGCTAGGTAGAGAAGGATTAAAATCAAATTTGCTCAAAGCACCATCTAAACACACCTCAGAATTCAAAAATGCTGAAAATTCTAATTCCTCATCTGAAAGGACCTTATCACATGAGGACTTCAGAACAATGGAAGAGTTTGTTGAGAGCAGATCGGATGCGGAAGCATTTTTACAATCAGAACACTGATCTGATTCAAAGCCTTGAGACTCTTTTCCTTTATTTGAAAAGATTGGTGACGAGTCACCCATAAAAGCTTTGCAGGAAGATGTGTCAGACGAAGGATAAGAGTTTTCAGACAGATGAGATATCTCTCTTTGGAGAATGGAAGGCTGAGCTTGAAGGTCAGCCTTGTGAAGTTGCACTTTCAGATGATCTGCTGCCATAGCAGCCAGTTGTGAGTGCAACTTCTTTATTTCCGTCTGGAGATAGTCTTTTTCCTCATCCGACATAGTCTCCTTTTTGTTGGAACTGAGACACTCAATTTGAGATAAAAGACCTTGTTTTTCCTTTTGAAAATTTTCCCTTTCTAGTGCATACGATTCTTCTAGCTGAACAAGTTTCTTTTCTAAAATCAGAGTTGGAACATAAACTTTTGGAGCTAGAGGTTCCTCCTCAGTTTTAACGGTTTTAGTATCTAGTTCAGCTTGAGAGTAACTATGAAAATAATCGGATGACAGAAAACGGGATTTTTCAGTATTATAAGAATCATTTAATGAATCATAGACAAAAGGAACTGTCCTTTTAGAAAGAACAGAGTTTTCTCTTCTCAACTTATCTTCCAATTCTTCTTCCTCAGTGGGTGTGGTCCATCGTATCTTATATTCTGGAAAGATTTTGTCTAATCCAAAAAATTCATATGCATATAAAGTAGGAACTTTGGATAAAGCCTTGTTTAAATAATTAGGGTTATTGTACCCGATACCCGCATTTCCGTACTTTGGTTCTTTTGGTGCGATTAGCTTTAGCGTTTGATCAGATTGACCAAATTTATAGAGTTTCTTTTCAAGCTCTTCTAATTGATTAGATAACCTTTTTTTCTCATTCTTGTACGCCACGTTTTGAGTGATTAAAGCAATTTTCTCGGTCTCAGACGTACGTAGCTCATCGGTCAGGTAATCTACTTTGGTCTTTAGCTTTTGTGACTCTGTTGAACAACTGTCATTCTCTTCTCTTAAATTAGAAATCGTGCACAGGTAGCTAGAAATTTCTAAGCTTTGTTTTTCCATAAATTCAGACTGTTTAGTGACATGGTTTTCCAGAGATGAGAGAAGTTGTTCTTTTTCTTTTAAAAGTAGCTTGTAAGAGTCAAGTTTGTTCATTGAAAGTTGCATCTGATCAAGTAAAGCTTCATGAAAGGGGGCACATACCTGGCAAGGAGCATTGTGATCTTCTTCATCAGTATCGGATGGTGATGAATGGTTGCCCATGAAACACAAATGAGCTTCAGCATCCTCAGGTTCTTCATCCGACAGTTGTAACCAGTAATCGTCTTCAGCCATTAGAGCTTTACCGGCTTCCTTTTCTTTGGCAAGAAGCAGCTTGGCTCGGTAGTAGTCGGCGTTGCGCACAATTGGCTTGCGACAATCTTTGGCGAAATGACCTTACCGACCACAGTTGTAGCATTTGATCGGTTCGTCTTTCGGCTTTTCTTCATTTCTCTTGTCCGACTTCTTAACAGCTTCAAAGCGACTATTACCTTCAATCTTTTCTCGATGATCACGTCGAGTAGAGACTCTTTGCTTGTTGGAGGACTTGTTAAAAAACTTCCTCTTTTGAAATGCTTGAGTGAGAAACACCATTGCTTCTTTCATCTTGGCAAGTTCTGGATCCGAGTCTCTATCGGAATCTTCAGGTTCAGAATCACTCAGCACGGGCTTTTTTCCAGATGATCGGCTGACGGACTTTCCTCTTCTCTCAGATACGAGTGCTATTTGATCAGTTGCTGGCTTTTCCTCTGCTTTCCCAATAAGTTCCATCACTTCTTCTTCGTCTTGGAGCAGCATTTCATAGAGTTCGTGAAGGTACAGCTTCTCCAAGGTCTGAGTGTGGCGAATATGGGAGACGAACGGTTTCCACTCTGGCTGTAAGTTGTTCATAAACTTTATGTTGTTTTCCGTGTTCGTCTTTGTGATCTTATTTTTCTGAAGATCATTCAAAAGTATATTAAACCTCTCGTAGATTTCCGTCAGCGTTTCACCTTTTCTTGCTTTAAACCCATCATATCTGGTGATACAGTTGGTCACCTTTAGCTGGTTATTGATGTGGCTTCCCATCATCATCTTCTCTATTTGGTCCCACATCTTTTTCGATGAATCCTTGAAGCTATCTATACAAGCATAGATGTCATTCGGTAGACTTTGAAGAAGGTACGATTTTGCTAGCTTTTCTGCCTCGTACATTTCCTTTTCCTTCGTAGTAAAATCACCAATAGATTTCCGAATCTGTCGCTCTGGCCATCCTTCAGCTGGGTTTGCCGGTACCACTTTCATTGGCCAATCTTGTGGACCCTCAGTCAGGCATTTGTATATATCTTCATAGTTGGATTTTGCTTCTATGAAGTTCATAAATCGGTCATGCCACTGAGGGTACTCTCCCCGAAAGAGCACTGGGGGCTTTTGGTCAGTACCGATGGCTAGAGCATCCCTTGAGTTCATCTTTACTTCTTAACTTAAGCGCACTGTAATGATCGTTAGGCAAGCAGGATGATCCAAATACAATAAAAATAGAAGAAACACAGAAACACTTGGTCTAACAGAATATCAGGTCAAACGAAAGACCGGAGTATGCAAGATATCGGTCGAAGGTATGCCCGGAGGAAGCAGGTATCCGGTCGAATGACAGGACCGGGGATACACTTATCCGGTCGAATGATACGACCGGGGACACACGTATCCGGTCGAAGGACAAGACCGGGGACACACGTATCCGGTCGAAGGACAAGACCGGGGACACACGTATCCGGTCGAAGGACAAGACCGGGGACACACGTATCCGGTCGAAGGACAAGACCGGGGACACACGTATCCGGTCAAAGGACAAGACCGGAGAAACACGTATCCGGTCAAAGGGCTCAGGTCGAAAGACAAATTAAACGATAAACACAAGAAAAACAGATAAGATCGATTAACCTCAAATGACCGAAGAACACGAAGAAACCACCGAAGAACCCGATGAATTTCTGGGATTCGACCGAAACCAACCCCAGAACCTTCGATCTTCGATCGAATAAAGCCCCAGATAATCAACCAAAAGATTTGACCGGAAGCGATATAATCAACAAAATCGATAAAAACAATGGCTAACCCTAAGACCGATAGCAAACAAAGAAAAAAAAATCTCAGATTCGATCGAAGAAAAAAAATAAACTTTTAATTTCCCATAAACAATCGATCGAACAAAAAAACTTTTAACTTTGCAGAATCAAATAAATCAGATAAACATATAACGCAAACACTAACAATCAATTCAAGCAAATAAAGCAATTAACACAAGTAATTGATCTTAGGGTTTCAGACAAACCTTTTTTACTGGATCAAACCTTTTTGCCTATCTGCTCTGATACCAATTGTAGATCCCAGTGCAGTGCAATCACAAGTAATTAAGAACAATGATGAACAGATTATAGGCCACAGCAACTAGTCATATGATTGATATAACTTCAAAGGGTTACGGTTTACAGAGAGAATTTCTGATTAGGGTATGTAAACCTAATGACTAGTAAACTGAATAATGAATTTCTAAAACTAACAAATGAAATAGAATTAACTTTAAATACGTAGGCTCGCAGGCCTAATGGGCTTATGGGCTTTAAGGCCCAACAAGCTTACAACTATAATAACTTGTCATAATCTACCCTGAACTTCTATTTAACTAACAAATTAGCCCTAACACGACCATTTACTCTCATTTTCTCATTTTTGCTTGGTTTGGACCGATTTTTAGAGAGAAAAGGTAAGTCATCTCTCTCTCTTCATTCAATGTTCTTGAAGAAAACATTGTGAGATGATTATTATGGTTGGTGTAGGATTTACTTGCATTTATGGTGAGTTCTAGAGATTCAAGCTTCAAGATTCACCTCCTACTCTCTTCCCTTCTACATCCATAATCTAAGGTTTCATATAACCCTTTAAAGGTGAGCTTTCTAACCTTTTGTATTTTCTTATTTACTTAGATTAGGTGTTATAACTCTCATCTAAACCTCCTAATCATATATTGGGTTTTATTGTATTGTGACCTAAAGGTGAATTTTGGAAACATTAGGGTTTTGAACCTAAACAAGAATGGTTAGAACTTGTGTTTAAACTATGAATAATGGTGTTCTATAACTCTCCACACATTTAGGAATTTACCGTTGTTTCTATGAGGGTTTGGTACACCCCAAGAGAAACTAGGGTTTTGGGTGGTTCAAGTAATTGTTTGGTTGTGGATAATCTATTTTTAAATGAGATTTATGGTATCATGTTAGTAGATTTGTGGAAGTGGAATCTCGCCAAGTTAGCGAGCCAAGACTTCATGGCAGTAAATTATATATGAACAATTTGGGTTAACACTTATGTAAATGACTAATGTCAATTGTGTTAAATGCTTTATATTTGGTCTTAGTGCAATGGATCCATAGACACGGTGTTCTTATGTCCCGTTTTGGACATAGGGTTCACCACTTTGGCACGGAATAGGCATCAGGTTTCATGGTAAGTAAGGTGTGGACCTATACGGTCGGGCAGCGTCCCATAGGTAGTAATGTGTAATTCCATTGTGCTTGAGTTCCCGTTTTGGAACTCTCAAGGATAGACCTAGAGTGGTTGACTTGATGTTTTCGAGCAATAGACTTGGAGTAGTTGAGCTCATTATATGGTTTGAGTCATTTGTAACATACAACGACTACTAATGATTTATTTGGTTTGCTTTGATTTAGCTAACGACTAGACCGGCTGTACGACTCCAAATGGGTTTATTATTTACTATTCAACTTAATTGTTCTCACTAGGCTTTGACCTAACGTTTGTTCTTTGGTTGTCATGTATGGCAGGTCATTCTAACGGTGGGGCTCGTCGGGACTGAGAGGACGGCCTTGGGGTTGAGAGCGGTCTTTTTGAAGATATACTAACCAATACTTGGATTATAAATGATACACATTTTGGAAGAATAGTGACACCCGTCCTTAATCTTTCTTGACCGAGTTAGATTATTAGGTTGTCAAATTATATTCTTCAATTGGTTTGGGTTGTAACTTTTATACTTTATTTCCCGTTTGGGATGGCACACTTGGGTTTAGCTTGTCACATTCGTATTATACAGGTTTCGTTGTCCACTATCTTAGGATGGAGAGGTTTACTCTATTTACAGAGGTTATATTGCCAAATTTTCGAATTTCAAGTTCACTCTAATTTTTAGGATGTTACAACCATGGTACTTCAATGTTGGCTATCAAAGATAGAACACCGAAAGAAGCTTGAAGTGGTATGAAACCGTCAGTCAAAACACTTATGTGTGTTTGGTTGTATGGGACATGTTTGCATTTCAGATGCTAATAGAACCAAGCTAGAAGAAAAGAATGTAAGTTGTGTCTTACTTGGCATCAGTTTTGAGATGAAAGGTTAATGAATGTATGATACTCTTACCAAAAGGGTCATTGTCAGCCGAGATGTACTTTTTGAAGAAGGTCGAATGTGGGATTGTGATGCAGATTGTAGGGAAGAAAAAATGATGGAGTTGGGATGGGAAGCTCCTCCGAGTCCTCTTGAGATTGGTGAAGTCGCAAAAGGTGATATAGAGTAAGAAGTAGTTGCTAACTGTGATGGTTCATCTCCTATTTGTGTCAAAGAACCTACAACAACAAGGGAAGAAGAACTAGTAATCCTCCTGCTTGTTCATTAGATTATGTTTCTGGAGAAGGGCTATCAGAGGAAGAAGAACTTGATTTCGTCAACATGGCACTCATAACTTCATCATATCCTGTAACTTTTGAGGAGCAATTCTGAATCCAATCTTGAGGAAAGCCATAGATGCCTAGATCAAAGCGATCGAGAAAAATGATACATGGTAGCTAGCGGACTTACATGTTGGGTCCAAGAAGATAGGTGTGAAATGGATATACAAATCAAAATTCAATGATATGGGCAAGATAGACAAACACAAGGTGAGGTTGGTGGTGAAAGGATACTCCCAACAACATGGAATCAATTTCGCTGAAGTCTTTGCACCCGTAGCAAGAATGGATATGGTTCGGATGATCATTGCTTTGGCAGCACATAGGGGTTAGAGTCTTTAGCAACTTGATGTCAAATCATTTGTTTCTTCATGGAGAACTCGAGGAGAAAGTGTTCATTGAGCAACCTAAGGTCTATGAGAAGAAGGGAGGAGAACATAAAGTATATAAACTTCGAAAGGATCTTTATGGGCTAAAACAAGCACTTAAAGCTTGGCTTAGTCGTATAGAGATATATTTTCGGATGTAAGGATTTGAAAGCAGCCCTAGTGAATGCACCTGTAGCAAGAATGCATATGGTTCGAATGATCATTGCTTTGGCAGCACATAGGGGTTAGAGTCTTCATCAACTTGATGTCAAATCATCTTTTTCTTCATGGAGAACTCAAGGAGAATGTGTTCATTGATCAACCTAAGGTCTATGAGAAGAAGGGAGGAGAACATAAGGTATATAAACTTCGAAAGGATCTTTATGGGCTAAAACAAGCACTTAAAGCTTGGCTTAGTCGTATAGAGAGATATTTTCGGAAGGAAGGATTTGAAAGCATCTCTAGTGAATACACCATGTTCATTAAGAAGAAGAAGAAGAAGAAGAAGAAGAAGAAGAAGGGAAAGTTTAGTGGCCAATCTCTATACTGATGATCTAATGTGCACCAATAATGATGAAGATATGTTGAAGGAGTTCAAGTTCTCAATGATGAAGGAGTTTGACATGACTGACTTAGGGAAGATGAATTTTTTTTCTTGGAATAGAAGTGTTTCAGAAAGAGATGGAATATTTATTTGTCAACAAAAATATGCAACTGAGATCTTGGAGTGGTTTGGGATGCAGGAACCTAATGCGGTAAACAATCCTATAGTGCCAGGACAAAAGATCAAAAAAGATGAAGATGGTGAGCAAGTTGATTCAACCTTGTTTAAACATATGGTAGGTAGCTTAATTTACCTTCTGGCGACACGTTCCGATCTGATGTTTGTGATAAGCCTTATCAGTTGTTTCATGGCTAAGCCAACTTAGTTACATCATTTTGTATCAAAAAGAGTGTTCAGATACTTGAATGGCACGACTAACCTTGGAATTGTTTACAAGCGAGGAGGGCATAATGATCTGATGGGCTACACTAACAGTGACTACGCAGGTGATATGGAGGACAGCAAAAGCGCCTCAGGCTATGTGTTTATAATAAGTGGAGGAACGGTTGCTTGGTCTTCGAGAAAGCAACCCATCTTCACATTATTAACCACATAAGTCGAGTACATTGCAACTACATCTTGTGCTTGTCAAGCCAACTAGATGAAAAGGGTTCTGAATGAAGTTGGTCTTGATCAAACTGAAAATTTAAAGTTTATGTGTGACAAATACTTGTATCACCCAAAAATTTCGAGTCTCTAATCGTGATTAATCACCTCATCGAAAGACATTTAAAAGGATAAACTATGATGGTTTTATATGACATTCATGTTAGAATGACCGGTCTTCAATCGGGCAAGAAAAACGAGAAACCGGATGAAAACAGTGAGACCCGCGACTTGGCGCACAACTTGGGTGACGGAGGAATTCACGAGGCTCACTGTGAGGCTACGACTAAGTAACACGGGAAACTTCCCGCACAACTTAGGTCACGGGGAAGGTCACAACAATGTCCTGGAAGTTCAAAAATGGACAATTTTTTGGGTTTTCTCTCTTTTTCTATTCTCCAACCTTTCTCCTACATCATTTGCTTTCTACCAAGAATATTTTGGAGCTTCAAGTCAGATTTTGGGACTATTGAAGTCACTTCTTTGATGATTTAAAGTTCTTAGAAGACTGGAGGTAATATCTAAGTTATCATTTCTTGACTTAGGGTTTGATCTTTAATATCCACCCAACCCTCATTTTCACTTGGGCTTTCATGTTTTGATTTGGGAGTAAATGAGGTGTTGTTAGTCCCAAGATAGCAAAGAACTACTCAAAACAATCTAACACTTAGAAGACTTTAAAGAACACAAAGACTAAATCTTAGAGAGAAAAGGAAAACTATCAACCTGCTTGAAATCTTGCAAATGAGAAGACTTGAGCTGAAAATGTGTGTAGCAAGGTGCTACCTCCATCCTTTATATAATATCCAATGTAATTAGTGCAAAGGACATGGAGCAGTAAAGGCATGGGTGGTTGAGATATTGTCAATAAATTATAAGATATTTTATGTGACTTATCACAATACAAAAGGTAACTTTTGTACTATGAAAGTACAATATCTATATAAAATATTCATGGGAAAATCTTTTTGAGATCTATTAGAAAATAAACGTCTCAATCACATTTAGACCAAGTGTATATCTTCTCATAGAAGGAATCTTCCATTCGCATTGTCAGAAGATCATTGGGAAAGAGGAAGTATGTCAAATCAAGAGGGTTTGACATAAATGATCTTACAGATAAAGAAGCAATCGGTAAGAAGGGAAATTGTCGAAGAGATGGCAGTGATGCCGAACAGGGATAATTCGGCAGATGAGAGATCTGCCGAATAAGGATGATTCGGCAACCAGAGAGGGTTATGCCGAATAGGAAATCGGCACAATGGTGATCTGCCGAATAGGAATCGGCAGGCCAGGATTAGTTCACTTTGAAGTTCATCTCAATCCGCATAGTAGATTTCCTTCATGTTGAATTCGCTTTGTCTTTGACTCACCGATCTGTTTAACCATAACTAAGCTATTACAAAGAACCATAAATCAAAGTACAAAGTTCAAACATCAATAAAAACTAAGGAGAGGTTATCTTTAAATTTTAGATGACCCAACAATCTCCCCCTATTTGATGATAACATCTCATATAACAGAAAGTAAATGAATAATGCATTTTGACCCTTTTTCATACTCTTTTGGGTTCTTTTTCACATAGACCATTCTTTTTGTTTCTTTTTGGATTTTTTAGAGTATCCGACATTTACAAGTATAAAAGAATGAAATAATGATTTGTACAAGCTATTTACGTTTAACTAGAAATGCTCAATGTATTAATCTTATAAAAAGATTACAATACAAGGGAAAAGTAAATATATACAAAAATCATAACTATACCGAGTTTATTCAAAAGGCAAATGCGTTTCGGCATCCCTTTTCTTGAGTTCATCGGTTGCAGCCATATAGAGATCCTTTGCCGAAAGTGGGATTATTTGAATAATCCCATGTAGAAAGATGGTGTCGGCAAGAGGAATTTGATTTGTTCTGAAGAAAGAGATATGCCCAAAAGCGTCGTTGAAGAAGATTCCGTGAGTAGGCTCTGTAATCACAGTGGTGGAAGGAAGAGGAACCAGAGTCGGTAATGATAAATCGAGATTTGAAGTATTTGGAACCTTTCCTTCTATGGCCATCAGAACAAACACATCCTCTTTCTTAGATTTGGACTTCGGCTTGGGGGGAGGAGGAAGACCAGACTTGAGATTCTCGATTATTTTTTCTTCGGCAGGAGTGTGAATGATTTTGTAAGTTCTTCGGTAGGAATTGAACTTTGATTGCAGATCTGCGAGATATTTATCAACCTCAGGTTTTAAATCACTTCTGCTTTTCTCAAGACAGATAGCAATCTCTGTCCATTCCGAAACTCCAAACCGAACCAACGAGTCCAATCTATCCACCGATCTTGATGCATCCTCTCTTGTGATTGAGAGCCGAATAACATTACTGCTTGCAGTAGGTCTGATAATTTTTACATCGAAGATTTTGTCAAGGCAACGTCGTCGGCTGAGGGACTTTCGGTACCATTCGATGCATTTGTCTTTGATCTCCTCGTTCCTCTTTGTCGAGCCTTCCAGAGCACTTTCCTGGGCCTTAATAGCATCGGTAGGTGCTTTATTTAGATCAGCCTCCTCCTTTGCTATTTCCAAGGCTAGCTCAGAATCCTTGTCAAGGGTCATCTGAGCTAATTTGGCAGCTTAGATTTCTTCTTCAGATAGACTTAGACTGGGAGATGTAATCTTTGGGGGAGCGAGATAAATACCACCACCGTCGGCAGCTTTCTTGATGAGAGCATCTTTGAAACGTTTTTCTTCAGCAGCTACTTCATCCGGTGTCAACTTTGTTTTTCCCTTATCTTTCTTGGGCAGTTTCTCCCCCTCAGACTCTTCGACCACCTTTGGGTGGTCGGTTCCCTTCTCTTCGGCGGTTTTAACTTCGGTATCGGTAGGAGCAACAGTAGAAGGTTCTCCCTGACTCGTACTGGAAATGATAATTTGAGGGGTAAGTTTCTCCCCCTCAACAGCTTTCTCCCCCTCAGTACGTGTCGGGGAGGACAGACCAGCCTTAGCCGACACACGGCCAAGACGCCTGTCAATCCGATCCAAAGTAGTTCGGTCGTTTGGCGTGAAGGCGGACTCAGTGATATCAATATCTAGAGACTCAGCACAGTACTGAGCCACCGCAGCAGGGAGTTTGTCAAGACGCCGATTAATACTCTGCAGGGCACTTAGAACCTGAGAGTTAATAGATTCCTATGTCGAGGCCTGATGCCGAAGAGCAATGAGATCCTGATCTCGTGCATCAGAAGCGGCTTTGAGAGCTGCCACTGATACTGTCAAGGAGGTATTGTTAACATTTAACCTGATAACCTCCTTAAGCACCGCATCGAGAGAATTGGAGAGAGGAGCACGTAGGTTGTCGATCTGTCGGTGCATAACATCTTGTTAGGACATAAATTGTCCAAGTTTGAAAGTTTTATAAAGGAGTTTACAATTAATATTTGTATTCGGGCTTTAAATTGTAATTGGGCTTGGGCTTTAGGTTAAAACAAGTGAGAGAGGGGGAGGTATAAATAGTTTATGTGTTTAGGGTTTTGTGTTAAGTCATTATTCACAATGTAGCCGTCTTTGAGAGGCATTGCGTGTTCTAGAGAGAGAAACACATTCTCTCTCTAGGTTTGTGTTATGTTCTTCGTTTTCAAGGTGAATAAACGTATTCTCTCCCAATCTCATCTTGTTATCTCTATTTGATCATGAATTGTTGAATCTGGGATCTACATGTGGTATCAGAGCCTAATCGACGAATTTTTTTTCATCGATTCGATCGTTTTTCGACGGTTCATATTTCTACAACCCAAGGTTTTTGATAAATTGTTGATTTTTGGATTTGATTTGTTAAGTTTGGAGACCGACGACTGTTTGTTTAATTTTTGATTCAAACCATAATGGGTCGGTGGATAAACCTTTTTCACCGGCGGCTATGTTTTTATTTTTAAATGAGATCCAATTTGTGATTGGGTGATAAAACTTTTAGTGGGTCGGTTCCAAAAATTTGTAAGTGAAGGCTATGGTTTTCTTTGTGAATAAAAGCCCATACCTAAAATGCAGCAACTTACCATCTACCATCTGGGTTTTGTGATTTTGAAGTGTAATGTGATTGGTTGATACAAGATAGTGGGATGCTTAAATATTTTTTGTTGATGGTGTCAATGGACAAAATTGTAATCACCTGATTGTTTTGATAATGCGACAGTGGAAGACTAATGTTGATGGTGGTTGTGAGTTTTTCACTTGAGAATGACGGTTGTAGTGGGTTAATTTTAAAATGTAGCCACATGACCGATGACTCTTGATCTCCATGGGCATCCGGGTTTGTTTTGTATGAAGTTAGCGCTGCACCCGGGAATTAAACACTCACGGTCGGGACTTTATTTTAGCCCATGCCATCCAAGAGTTTTAAGCGTAAATATGATTGGTGTTAAAGAGATCATGGGTCGGTGTATGAAGTTGTGAATAGCAGCTTGTAGCTTGCAGCTTTTTTTCAAATTAGAATAAATCGGTGGCTGTGATTTCAAAATAATGGATCAGCGGTGTCCAATTTTATGTCTAGCGGTTGTGGGTTTAATGAAGTCAGCACCAACCTTTGATATCATCAGCACCATCCTTGTTTTTTTTTTGTGATTTTAATGTTTAATGTGATTAGGTGCCAACATCATGGGTCGGTAAATTATAACAGTTGTTGATTGGTTCTTATAACCCTTGTCTAGTAGTGTTTGCTACAAGTTGCTTCCTCTACGAGCTGATCAATACAAGTTCTTAAGCAGAACTCCTATTCAACTCGCGCTTCAAAGACAGATTCATTGTTATAAACTGAAGATGCACTGTGTTTGTCATGCAAAACTCACACATTCCTTTCTTATGGGCATAACAAATGTGTTGAGTTTCTAGATATAAAAGTTGTCTTTAGTGCACTCAGTCGAGGTTATTGCACACATCGAATCTGGTATTTAAAGTTGAAACTTTGAAGGATAAGAGCTTCATTCAAGGGGGAGCATGAGCTATTTTGAAGATATGCAAAGCTAAAGTTTTTCAAAGAAATAAAGGGGGAGAAGAGCTGGCGCTTCAAAGACGATGATTCCTTTACAAAACTTTAGGGGGAGATTGTTAGGACATAAATTGTCCAAGTTTGAAAGTTTTATAAAGGAGTTTACAATTAATATTTGTATTCGGGCTTTAAATTGTAATTGGGCTTGGGCTTTAGGTTAAAACAAGTGAGAGAGGGGGAGGTATAAATAGTTTATGTGTTTAGGGTTTTGTGTTAAGTCATTATTCACAATGTAGCCGTCTTTGAGAGGCATTGCGTGTTCTAGAGAGAGAAACACATTCTCTCTCTAGGTTTGTGTTATGTTCTTCGTTTTCAAGGTGAATAAACGTATTCTCTCCCAATCTCATCTTGTTATCTCTATTTGATCATGAATTGTTGAATCTGGGATCTACACATCTAAACACCGAAAGATGTCTTTGTTGAGGTCGACACACTCAAAATTTTGCTCCTTGATAAGCTGAAGAAGACCGTCAAGGAGAGAGTTTTGAGTGTCCAGAGAGGCCGAAATCTATGGATCTCACATTGTTTCCTTAGCAACTCATACTGAATGCCAAGAAAACGTACCTGCCGATTTGTATCCAGAATATCGGTAAGCACATCGGCAGGTAAATAGATGGTAAGCTGAGGAGCCGAAGAAGTCTTTGCCGAGGGTCCAGGTTTGTCGGCATGAGGAGATGGAGACTGAGGAGGGGTAGACGATTTTTCGGTAGAAGATTTTTGTTTGGGAGAGTGTTTCGGTGTTATTTTAGGTGAAGGTTTCGGTGAAGGCTTCGGTGAAGACTTCGGTGAAGGGTTCGGTGACTGCTGGGGTGAGTGTTTAGGAGATGGGGAAGGTGTTTTCTTTGGCGAAGGCTTAGGCGAGGGTTGAGGAGACTCTGCATCTGAAAATAAACGAGCCAAAAAATCCTTGGTGTTTCCACCGATATGTGCAATATCTTCGGGTGTGACCCCGGGTGATAGGCTGTGCAGTGGAGAAGAGGAGCGGTGTTCCGGAGAGAAAACCAACTCATCTTCATCCGTCAGTTTAAACTGAGGAGAAGGCATAATAAAGGTCTCCGAAAAACAACCAAATCCTTTGGAGAGGATTTGGAGAAGGTAGGATGGGCTTCTGCAGATCCCCGTGGCCCTACTGGGGGAATTTCAACTTCATCCGATTTTTGAGAATCGGTAGAAGGCGTGTGTGGTTCGGCCATTGGTTTCCTAAGCCTCTTAGGATGAGACCTAGGAGGGGATTTTGAGCCCCGTCGCTTAATAGAAGGAGAAGATGAAATGATCGGGGTAGCCACCGAAGGTTTGGTCGGTGGCATAGTCATAGAAGTAAGGGCGACGTTACCGGTGGCCTTTGATGGCCACCGATTTAGCTCGGGTAGTTTTGGGGGCAGAAGGGTCCACCGATTTGGAAACACCTTGAGAAAGTGAGGCCCATTCGGTACCACTTTCAAAAAGAGTTCCCCAAATCGGATTGGGAGAAGAGATGAAAGAGATCATACTTGGTGTGAGAGGAGTGTCGGTCGGTTTGATCTGCTTGAAGATGGTCTGCTTGCTTATCTGAGAGATAGGCAAGTCATAAATGATAGTCGGTTCGGATAGATCTGCATCAACACGTAGTTGTGCAGATAGCTTCTCATTGATAATAAGAGAGAAGAACTGGGGAAGAGCCACGTTGTGCGTCCTAGGAGGCGAGATAGCAGTGACCATAGAATCAAAAATGACCTAAGCGAAGTCTATACGTCTCATAAAGATGAGGGCATGTGCCAATCTTGTAATGGCAGCTGGTGATTGGTCCCACCCAGAAGTTTTGTGGGAGATACAGTAGAAAAGATGGGAGAAAAAATAATTCCACACAGCACCCATATTCTTGCGTAGCAGAGTACCAGAACCTTTAGTCTTGCCCTCATGCACATAGTTGAGAGTGGCAACGACCTCCTCATGTTCCCGATTAGTAGGGAAAGAAGCATAAACATTGAATTCTGGAATCCTAAGAATGGAACGAACATCCTCGATCCCAAAAGAAAGATCGGGGTTTTCTTCAGAAGAGAGAATAGAGGATGAGACCTGACTAGTTTCTGAATCGTACTGGCAAGTAAGCCAGAAACTTCCAAGGAGCATCTTGCTCATCTTGGTAGACAGAGTAAAAGCATGTTGGAGAGGAGTGTGCTGAAGAAATAGAGAAACCTGGTTAAACTCAGGGTGATCAACATCAGCAGAGAGACGAGCAATCTGGTTGCATGTAGGGAAGACAATAGATTCCCGCGTGAGAGGAGTATTCTTGGAAACCTTGGAGGTTTTGGAAGACGCCATTGAAGAAGAAAAGAAGATTACAGGTTGCAGGTATGAAGATTTGAAGATATGAGGAAGACGGTAAAGATTAAAAAGAAGGCGAAGTAGAAATATATATAGGTAAGAAAAGAAGAGGGAAAGTTGAGATTTAAAAAAAATTAAATAAAAAAAAAGGTAATGATGGTCCGACGCAAACGTGTGTCATGGAGAAGTGGAAGGGCCGAAAAACGGCTAATGTCAGATCGTATACGTCTCATCAACTGACACACTAACCCTGTGAAGCCACGTGTCACACACTGATAAGAGGAAGAGGAGGTGCCGAAGGTGTTTTCGATACGAAGGATATGGATAAGGATGACACATCATTCAGCATACCGAAATATGAGAGATAAGTCGGCAAGAAAGATAACGATGAGAAAGTTCGGTAGGGATACCGAAAGTATGAAGAGAGGCGGATTTTACCGAAGGTGAGACATACTGAAGACGATATGTATCGATATGAGAGAAGAGTTGGTAATCAAGAGATACTGAAAAAGAAAAATGTCGAACGCATGAAGTACCGAAGTATGAAAGATACTTCAGCAAGATGTATACCGAAAGAATTTCGGTAAAGAGATAATACATATATATATATAATTTTTTTAACTACTCATAATTTAACATACCTAATGATCCCACGAGAAAGTTGAATCGTGCCTCATCCAGTGGTTTTGTAAAGAGATCTGCAAGCTGAAGATCTGTAGAAATGAAATGAAGTTCAATATCACCCTTAGAGATATGATCTCTTATAAAGTGATACCGAATATCAATATGTTTAGATCTGGAGTGCAGCACTGGATTGTTGGCAATGGCTATAACACTGGAATTATCACACAGGATCGGTATATGTGAGTAGAACTTGTCATAATCTTGTAGTTGATTTTTCATCCACAAGATCTGAGCACAACAACTTCCATCTGCGACATATTCAGCTTCGGCAGTAGAGGTAGATACCGAATTTTGTTTCTTGCTGGACCAGCTGACCAAATTTCCACCAAGTAATTGACAGCTGCCGGTTGTACTTTTCCTGTCTACTTTAGACCCTGCAAAATCAGAATCTGAATAGCCAATGAGATCAAAACCTGAGTCCTTGGAATACCAAAGACCTAGATTCATAGTACGTTTTAGGTACCGAAAAATACGTTTCACAGCCAACAAGTGAGATTCCTTGGGATTGGCTTGATAACGCGCACACAGACACGTAGCATACATAATATCAGGTCTACTAGCAGTTAGATAAAGAAGAGACTCTATCATCCCTCTATAATTCGTGATATCAACCGACTTGCCAGCTGAATCAACATGAATCTTAAGAGGAGGTGCCATTGGAGTTTTCATGGGAGAGCAATTTTCAAAATCAAACTTTCTCAAAAGATCACGAATATATTTACTTTGATTTATGAAAATAACTTCAAAAGATTGTTTCATTTGAAGACCAAGAAAGAATGTAAGCTCACCCATCATACTCATCTCATATTTACTTTTCATGAGAGAGGCAAACTTCTGACAAAGAGTTTCATCAGTGGCATCGAAAATGATATCATCCACATATATTTGAACAAGAATGATATTACCTTTAGTTTTCTTGAGAAAAAGAGTATTATCGATTTTACCTCTAGTATATCGGTTGGAGAGAAGTAAGTCAGACAAAGTATCATACCAAGCATGAGAAGCTTGTTTCAGACCATAGAGAGCCTTGTCAAGTCTGAACACATGGTAAGGATGAGCTGGATCTTCAAAACCAGGAAGTTGTTTCACATAGACTTCTTCAGCAAGTTTATCCATTTAGAAATGCACTCTTAACATCCATTTGAAAGACCCGGAAGTTTTTGTGAGCAGCATGAGCAAGAAAGATTCTTATTGCTTCAAGTCTAGCAACAGGAGCAAAGGTTTCATCATAATCGATACCTTCCTCCTGCCTATATCCTTGAGCAACAAGTCTGACTATGTTCCGGATAACAGTACCGACTTCATCCATCTTATTTCGGAAAACCCACTTGGTACCGATAATGGTCTTACCGAAAGGTCGAGGCACAAGTCTCCAGACTTTGTTTCTTTCGAATTGAGACAACTCTTCTTGCATGGCAGTGACCCAACAAGAATCTGCTAGAGCTTCCTCAATTTTCTTGGGCTCAATAATGGAGAGAAAATTCACATAGAGACAAATATTTCCAACACCTCTTCTAGTTTGGACACCTGCGTGCTGATCACCTATAATTTGATTAATTGGATGATCTTTGGTCCATTTGAGAGCTGGGGGAAGAGGTGCAGGAAATGTGTTTGGAGAGTATAACGGTGAAGGATCGGTAGGTATAGGATGAATATGATGAAGAAGAGGAGAAGTATGAAAGGTGGGTTCGGTAGGAGCTATGGATTCGGTAGGAGCTATGGATTCGGTAGGAGTTGTGGGTTCGACAGTTGGTAAGGGTTCTGCCGAACCATGATGGAGGGAAGTAGAGGGTACCGAGAATGGAACATATGGAGGTCTTGAAGACAGAAGATTTGGAGAATATTCTCCAAGACACGAAATGATCCATTCATGAAGCTCAGTATCATCACAAGATAAGGAAGATGTCTTGTGGTCATTGAACTTCACATGTATTGATTCATCAATACATTTTCTCCTTAGATTGTATACTCTGTAGGCTTTAGAAGAGAGAGAATGGCCCATAAATATACCTTCATCAGCCTTGGGATCAAATTTCCCAAGATGATCTCGATCATTCAAGATAAAACACAAGCAGCCGAAAACATGAAGAAAACCAATGTTTGGTTTTCAGCAATAAAAGACTTCATAGGAAGTCTTATTGTATCTTTTCACAATAATAGATCGATTTTGAGTAAAACAGGCTGTATTGACTGCCTCAGCCCAAAAGTAGGTTGGTAGATTTGATTCACTTAGCATAGACCTAGCAGCTTCACATAGTGTACGATTCTTCCTTTCCATAACACCATTTTGTTGTGGAGTTCTGACTGCTGCAAAGTTTTGAGAGATACCTTTGTCACTGAGAAAGGCATCTAAGGTATCATTTTTGAATTTGGTTCCATTATCACTTCTGATAGATCTGACTAGTTGACCGCTGAGAACTTCAAATTTCTTGATAAAATTGATGATTTCTTCAGGTGTATCACTTTTGTACTTGAGAAAGAATACCCAAGTGTAACGTGTGTATTCATCAATAATGACAAGAATGTACCTTTTTTCACCTAGGCTGAGTGTGCTGACAGGCCCACAAAGATCCATGTGCAGCATCTGGAGAGGAGTAGAAATTGAGAAACACTGCTTTGACTTGAAAGAGGATTTTGTCAGTTTCCCTTTCTCACAAGCAGCACATAGCTTCTCTTTTGAGAAAGAGATTTTCGGCAACCCGAAAACAAGCTCCTTGTTAGAGAGGACATTCAAAGTCTTGAAGTTAAGATGAGAAAGACGTTTATGCCAGAGCCAGTTTTTCTTGTCTGAGTCTTTAGAAATGAAGCAGATGCTTTCATTTTCAGATGATTTGACACTCATATTGATGACGTACACATTGTCCTTTCTAAAGCCAGATAGGACAATGTGAAAGCGTTTATCAGTGATGAGGCAATCATTTTCTCTAAAAATCACATAGTAACCTAAATCACATAGTTGACTAATGCTCAATAGATTATGCATTAGCCCTTCCACATAGGCAACTTTGTTGAAAGTAATGGAACCATTAGAAAGAGTCCCATAGCCTTTAGTGGAACCACAAGAGTTGTCACCAAAAGTTACGGTTGGTCCCTTTTCTTTCACAAAGTCTAGAAGAAGAGATTTGTTTCCAGTCATATGCCGTGAGCATCCACTATCAAGATACCATGTTTAATGATGCCCATAGACCTGCAGACATAAACAAATTAGTTCTTTAGAACCCATTTTGAGGTGGGTCCTTTAGGGTTAGAAGAAGAAGAAGAGAAAGCAGGGTTAGTTTGACTATATCTTTCGATACGGTCTTTAGGACAGTCTTTGGCAAGATGAAAAGTGTCACCACAGTTGTAACACTTTCTGTAGATGAATCTTTTCTTTGGTTCAAGAAAGGAAGCTTTTACTTTTCCTTGAGGTTTGGATTTTACAGATTTAGAAAAGTGAGGAGGAATAGGATAGTTATACGGTACGTGAGGGTTATGGGGTACTGGTCCAAGGATTCCCTTTTCAGACGAGGAAGAAGGGTTGATTGAGATTCCTTTAGACTTCTTTATTTTTAAGGCTCTAGGTATGAATTCCGTTAAGTTCATGGGAGATTTACCTTTTGAAGAAGGTGTAATCTTTCTTTTGTTGGGAAGGTCAACAACAATGGATTTTCCTTTAGAAAGAAGAGGAGCCTTTTTAGGAGAATGAGAAGAAGAAGAAGAAGAAGAAGAAGAAGAAACCACTTTTAGTTTTAAGGACATAAGAAGATCATTTACAGGCTTGACAAACTCATTTGAGTCTTGATCTTCTTTTAGAAGAGGCTTGGATGATTTGGCGGACACAAAGATGCCAAACTTTCTTGAATCGCGAAGATCCATGGAATAAACCGAGTTAGAATCTTCTGAGTTAGAATCATTCCAATCAGAAGAATATGAGGGTAGTTTAGAAGACAGAGGAAGATTTTGAGTAGGAGAAGGAACGTTTTCAGAAGGAGTAAAAACAGCATCCTCTTTCCAGTAACCTAAGCCAAATGTTTCACCAACAACTTGATCTTGAAAAATTTTCTCAAGGTTTTTAGAAGACGTGTTCCATTTGTTTACAGTTTCTTGTTCTTTCTGAAGTTTCTTTAGAAGCTTGTTCTTCTCTTTGGCTAACACATAGTTTATAGTCTTCAAGTCCTCTAACTCAACTTTTAGTTTATCAAACTGTTTTAGCTGGGATAGAGAATCCTGGAGTTGAGAAGAGATAGACTTGATTTGAGCATTGGCTCTTTTCTTTGCATCTTTTTCGTTATGAAAAAGTACAGTTAGAGAGTCAAATGCCTCAATCTTCTCTTCATCAGAGAGAGAGTAGAAGGGATGTACCTGAGAAGAAGAAGAGGATCACTCAGCTGTGAAGTCCATCCTTGAGCAGGAGTCTTTTGTTTCTTCATCAAGTTTTGCCATAAGGCATTTACTTGATACTTCCTTTTCGCTGTCGGAGGTAGGTTCGTCTGCCCAGTCAAGAGTTTCTGCCATTAAGCCTTTTCCTCTTCTTGGAGAGTTGAAATTTCTTTCTTTCTATCTTTTGTACTTGGCTTTATATTTGTCAGCTTTATCAGAGAGCTCTTTGAATGATGAAGGAGAAGTTTTTCTAGGATGCGATCTACCTGTAGAAATAGATCTGAGATTTCTTCTTTTAGAAGAGTTAGAAGAATTATATTTAGAGATCCTAGAAGGATTTCTTATACACTCAGACGCAAAATGGCCTTTCTTACCACATGCGTAGCAATCCTCCTTGGATTTGTTCAAGGAGTTTCTAGAGGAAGAAGAAAATTTTCTGTTGTTTTGAAAATTGTTAGAGGAGTTCTTTCTGAACTTAGAGAAATTTGCAAGCATACTCATCTCCTCCGTCAAATGATCGACAGAGGGGTCTTCTCCTTCATCATCGGTTTCACTAAGATAAGCCTCCGAGGAGTGATTTAGATTATCATGACTTTCTCTATCTGAGTCATCAGAAGGATAGGTTATACGAGGAACACACGTAGATTTCTTGGAGCCATCACTGATAAGGGCCATAGAAGGGGCTCTTATCTCTTTGAAGATGGTCTTCCTTTGAAGATGGGTTTGTTCGTGATTATGGAACATACCAAAGAGAGAAGTGAGAGGAAGACTTTCCAAGTCCTTGGATGTCTTGATGCAAGTGGAAAGGTTATTCCAGAATTCTGTAAGACCATCCATAAATTTTCATAAGACTTCCTCATTGTCATAAAGTTTTCCAACAAGTTTTAACTCGTTTAAGAGACTATTAAAATGGTTGTAGTAGGAGGGAAGAGATTCTCCTTTTTCATGAGAAAAGAATTCGTATTTACGAACAAGATAGATTTTCTTAGATTTCTTGACTTCATTTGTACCTTCATACAAAACACATAGGGTCGTCCACATCTCTTTTGCAGTTTTAAGGCTGACAAGAGAGTGATACACTTCATTTGGAAGAGATTGAGCGATAATGGCTCGCACTTTGGAGTCGAGTCCAATAGTGCGTCTATCTTCATCTGTGTATTCTTTTGTCCTTTTCAGAACATATCGACCAGTGGCAGAAGTTCTTTCCTCCTCTGACGAGTCATCGGAAACTTGAAAAAGAGTGTCCTTTTCTTTTTCTTTATCCTTAGGGGTTTTGACAAATTTATCCCAGACTTTTAGGATTAGAGGACCTTCACTAAGAATGGTTAGATAACGACTATCAACTCCTTCCAAGAAGAGCATCATCCTACTTTTCCATAAGGAGAAGTTGTTCGATTTGAACTTAGGAGGTTTGATAGTAGATCCATTGTCAGAATGGAAAGAATTTTGAGAAGAAGACTCAGGTTTTGTAGAAGGAGAAGCCATTGCGGATTTGGTTTATTAGATTAAAACAACCGCTTTGATACCACTTGTTAGTTCCAAGATAGCAAAACAAGTATTGTAGAAGGGGGGGTTTAATACAATACACACAATTTTACTTAATTTTAATTCTTTTATTGATATGAAATATCAAGAATTACACAAAGAGAAATAAAGATTGTTGCGGAATAATAATAGCTAAGAACTACTCAAAACAATCTAACACTTAGAAGACTTTAAAGAACACAAAGACTAAATCTTAGAGAGAAAAGGAAAACTATCAACCTGCTTGAAATCTTGCAAATGAGAAGACTTGAGCTGAAAGCGTGTGTAGCAAGGTGCTACCTCCATCCTTTATATACTATCCAATGTAATTAGTGAAAAGGACATGGAGCAGTAAAGGCATGGGTGGTTGAGATATTGTCAATAAATTATAAGATATTTTATGTGACTTATCACAATACAAAAGGTAACTTTTGTACCATGAAAGTACAATATCTATATAAAATATTCATGGAAAAATCTTTTTGAGATCTATTAGAAAATAAACGTCTCAATCACATTTAGACCAAGTGTATATCTTTTCATAGAAGGAAGCTTCCATTCCCATTGTCAGAAGATCATTGAGAAAGAGGAAGTATGTCAAATCAAGAGGGTTTGACATAAATGATCTTACAGATAAAGAAGCAATCGGTAAGAAGGGAAACTGCTGAAGAGATGGCAGTGATGTCGAACAGGGATAATTCGGCAGATAAGAGATCTGCCGAATAAGGATGATTCGGCAACCAGAGAGGGTTATGCCGAATAGGAAATCGGCACAATGGTGATCTACCGAATAGGAATCGGCAGGCCAAGCTTAGTTCACTTTGAAGTTCATCTCAATCCACTTAGTAGATTTCCTTCATGTTGAATTCGGTTTGTCTTCGACTCACTGATCTGTTTAACCATAACTAAGCTATTACAAAGAACCATAAATCAAAGTACAAAGTTCAAACATCAATAAAGACTAAGGAGAGGTTATCTTTAAATTTTAGATGACCCAATAGGTGTTTTTGGAAATATCTTCATAGATATGGAGGTTTAGTCTGTAGATCTAAACTTTTCATCAATAAAAGCTAAAGATCGGATTTAGAACCTAGGTTTAACCTAACTATGTACATGCCAAAAATGTACATAGTCAACTAAGGTGAGTTCAAGTTGATTTGTGAAAACTATGTACATGCGAAAAATGTCATTTTTTAAGTATTTATGTGTTTTACTTGATATTTATCAAATGTTGGACGAATTGATTAGTTTTGCGTTTTTGGTATATTTGATTTTTATAAATTTTGTGAAACACACATATTTGAGATTTTTGGACATTTTGATAAATAAGTTGCATTAGTATGTTACTTGATGAATTATTGTATAAATGGAGGTTATTTGAGGTAAATGCACTTTTAGTGTATTTGATTTTATAAACCGTTTGGAAAGTGATAATGATGTGTTTTTGGATTAATCATATCCTTGAGATAAACGTTGATTTAATATGTTTTTATTGCTTATGATGACTTTTATTGAATAGTTATTAAGTTGTTGAGCTTTTGACTCAGATGAGTCATGGGGACTTTTGTCTGGTTTATTTTGCTCTATGTCGAACGAGTTATATGTAGTTATGACATATTTATTTGAAATGTTACATGTTTTGAGTACATTGTCATTCATTTAGGGTCATGTAAGTTTAGACTGTAATGCAATGTATCCATTGGCATAGGAGTCATATAGTTTGTAATGGGACTGTTCTCCTTGTTTCTTGCTAGAAACTTGGGTGTAACGGGGGACTTGAGCTATTGATTGTGGGTGGTTGATCTTGATGACTGTATGATACATAGCGGGGATTCAAGCTATAGACTGTAGGTGGTTGAACTTGAGGACCGTGATGTTCGAAGTGGCTGACATTTCTAGCAAACGAGCATTCCAAAGATCAGTGGGGGACTCAAACTACAGACCGTGGGTGGTTGAATTTGATGACCGTATGATCCCTAGTTTGAGGCTCATCAACTTTGATTGATGGCTTACTTTTGTGTTTGCCATATTCGATGGATATGTGTTCGCCCGTCACCAAAGGTTGTTATTTTCGGATAGCGTATTATTCATGTTTTTGTTGTTATTTTAAGTATGGAGTGTTTTCCATTATTTATGGTTTTGAATATTGAATCTTATCCATGTCTTGGGTTACTTTGGGTAATAGAATTATTATTTGTATTTATAGTATTTGGATATTAAACCTCAACTATGTTTTGGAGTGAGTGTTTGGTTTTGAATTCATATTGAATGGGTATTTTGATTTAGAGGTTTCATCACGAAATGGTGGGTTTGAGAAAGATGTTGCTTTTACGATAAAGACGTTCCATTTGAAAATTCATGTTTTAAATAAGGTGTCTTTCATTGTATTGTTTTATAATTATGGTGAAAACTGTTTGAACTCACTAAGTGTTACGCATAACCCTTTTTATTTGTCGGCATGTGCGTCAGGTCTTTGTTGGGGAATTGTACAAACGACACCGTGAAGAGTTAAGTGCTAGTTAGATGCATGAGAAGGATATTGTTATTCGGTGATGTCTTCCGCACCTTGGAGATAGCGACAATTATTGGGTTTTAGTAATATCCATCCCAAATATAGACTTGAGTATGTTTTGGAGTATTATATATTGATGTTAAACCTTAGATCGTCATTATAGGTGATTAAATGTTGACTTGTAGAAAACGACTTAATCCTTATTTAATGTTTTATCAAAATTCTAAACTAGTCGCTTTTTCCAGAATTGAGGGTGTTACAATACTTCAACCATAATACTGTCAAAGAATCCAGTCTTTCATGGTCGTTAAAAACACATAAGGGCCAGGTATCATTTTCTGAGAGATCTTGCTAGAGAAGGTGAAGTGGAATTGGTGTTTTGTGGTTCGAAAGATCAATTGGTTGATTTGATGACAATACCACTGAAGTTGAAGACTTTCCAGGAACTAAGGAATGAATTCGGAATGTGCAGTGCCATTGATTGAACTTTACTTTGTCATGAGCATAAGTTCAAGGGAGGGAATGCTAAGTATGAGTTGTGCAGAACTGGTTCTAAGGGTAATCGAGTCCTATCAGAGTCCTTGTTTTTCGGTTTATTAGTTAGGTTTATCTTTCCAATAACCCACTAAGTTGATTATGTGCAGAGTGGCCACATTTTTCGTTTTCCATTTTCCTTCGTAATGCTATAAATGTCACATCTTTGGTTTCAATAATATAAGCCACAAAGCCTTTTTCTCTGTGTGTAATCTTTGATACTCAACAATATCATATCTTACAAATTGCAAGTTGTTTTTTCTGATTTCTTAGATCTCTTGGAAGATGAGGGAGACAAATAGGCAGATAACGATGGGTGCAGAAGTTGATACTGAAATCAATTGAGATTACTGTCTATGGTATGCGATATCTTTTCATTTGCAAGGTTAAGATCATAAAGGCACCAAAGTTGGCAAATTGATGGAGGTTTAAGTTTTGTATATTACACCGGTTAAACATCAAACCCTGGAGAAGAATATGTGGAAATGATTATAATGCTAAATATGACTTTCATTGCAGGTTCTGTTAGTTTTGAACCTGGCCATGGCTCATGGATTGGAGCCTTTTAGTTATATTATCAAGGAGACTATCAACAAATAGTTAGAATTCTTGTTTTTAGTTTATATGATATCATCATCACACACCACTTATTATCTTAGGAGTTAGGACATGTGTATATATAATTATATCAGTAGTTACTTCTCCATTCTTATATGTACAACCAAGGAAGGATTCAAACGAGAAACGCCTTCATTTTACAAAAATATAAAAACATCTTTACTATATGTGATATTGTAGTTTATCACATGTGATATTAAATCAGAGACGTTGACGTCATTTGGTGTCACCTAGGTCGCTAGCCAAGTCGTCGGCACACCACCAGCTCTTCTTATGTGTACTATATATCACAAGTGTGTTCTTGCATTTCCATAAAATGATAGTAAACACATTTGAACCTCCACTTATATAATAACCATATATAAAGGGATCAAATGGAATCAGAATGAAGGTTAGAAACATGAAAACGTGGAAAGAAAATACGAATAAGGAAAGTAAAACTATGAATATCAAATTGAAAAGAATAAAATGATCGGTTTTTTGGTTTGATTTGTTTGTCTCTTAAGGGTGCGTTTAGTTTGCAGACTGGGTGGGACAGGACGGGACAAAAATTCACTGTCCCATGTTTGGCGTGACATGGGACAGGACAAAAGTTCACTGTCCCATGTTTGGCGCGACATGGGACAGGGGCAAAGACTGGACAGGGTGGGACAAGATGGGACAGAAACTAAAAAATCACTGATTTACCACCATTTGATATATAATCCTAATATGGTATTATTCTTAAGGGTCACCACTACCCATCGTCGTTACTACCACCATCGGCGGCCACTAGTAGCCACCTCGGCCACCTCTACCTATTTCTCCACCATTACAACCTCCTCCACCACCTCCACAACCATCGGTCATCGCCACCACCACTACCATTGGTAACCTCTGTCTCTTCCTCCACTACAATAACCTCAATTACCACTGTGCACCGCCACCGCCACCACCACTACCTCTATTACTATCTTTCACCTTCTTCACAACTATCGTCTTTCACCGGCCACCCATCGTCTTTTATCTTTACTCGTCGCTGCAACTATGCATCCGTCAATTCATTAAGATCTTCCAAGTTGAATCAACTATTATATTTTTTTATATGAATCCGATTTTTTCGAACTACCATCAATTATTTCAGATTCTTCATTCAAATTTCCTATTATTGTTTTTGTATGTATTTATATGTATGAAAATTGTGTAAAAAAATTAATAATGTTTTTTAATTAAATTATTTAAGAATATTCTTTATTTGTGTTATTTATAACTATTATATGACATATAAAATTATCAAACAACTTTTAGGGAAACTTGTCCAGTCCTGTCCTATCCAGTCCTAGTCGTACCAAACACAAGACAGCCATTTGTTTTGTCCAGTTCAGTCATGTCCTAGCCTCTTGTCCTGTCTAGTTCTGTCCTGTCCAGTCCCGTCCAATCTTGTCTGCGTACCAAACGCTACCTAAGTGATTCATCATGCAAATATGGAGCCGAAATGAGCATGTTAGAGTTAACCGGGCCTAGAACCGGGTTTTGGGTCAGGCCCAAAAGACTGGACACGTCTCTAGAACGGTTTGTGTATTAACCTAAAAACTTGATAATTGTGTTTATAGTTTAATACTTTTAATATTATCACTCAAAGTTAGAACCAACTCAATAGTTTACATTTGCTTTCGTTTTGGTATTTGAATAAAATATTTTTTATTTTCTCTAAAATAAATATAATAACTATGGTAAGTTTGTATGATGCCAACCAATAATTGACAGAAAGGATTTTGTGTTTTATTGTAGAAGTAAAAAATATTTGAGTTGGAATTTGTGCTTGTTGATAATTAAACTTTTATTCATGAAAATAACAATTCGGTTTATTTTGATTAGTAAGAAAAATATGAACCGAAATGCATAAGACAGATACCTGATCACCCAAACCAAAACCAAATCATAGGTTGAACATATAATACAATAGTTGACCAAAGAAAATAATAGAAAAGTGTAACTTAGTCGTATTAGATACAAATTTTAATTTATTTAAATACTTTAACATGCTAGATATTTACCACTTTTTAAATCGATTTATTTAAAAAAACAGATCATTATTTTAATAATATTTTATTCAACTTATTTTTAAAATAATATTAAAAAAACATTAACTACCAACCTAACTTATTGTAATCTTATTTATTGAATTAAATATAAGGGGTATATAAGAGCTTTAAAAAAAAACAAATAAGGCTTGAACTTTTTGTCTTTGACATTTTTAGTCTTGTTATGTATAATGAGTAGTGAATTTAGGTGAAATGAAATTTTAAAATTGAATATATTTTTTTTTACGAAAATCCTTTAATTTATATTAGCAATAAAAAATGTAGGGGAGAGACGATCACATTTTATCACTTCATTGGGCCCCATCATCATATACTTATCATAGACATTTAGTAGGATATATATCTCTAAAGACTTATCTTTTTTTTTTTAAACGACAACAAATCAACTTTATTAAGATAAGATAAGATCTAAAGACTTATCTTATCCATCTATATAAATAAATCTTGAATGTCATTGATATGTGAATAACTATATAATATAAACCTTCCTTAAACAAAGTCTCTCAAGTCAAACATTCAAATATTCCTCCTAAGCTTTCGTAGAAAGCAATACATTTGTCTTCTTTCAAAATTCATCTTTTACGTTGTGTTCTCTAATCTGGAGAGAAAAGAAAGAAAAGGAAAATAATTTTTTCATTTGTGTTCTCGAAATGGAAGGAAAGGAAAGGAAATAGTTTTTCATATTCTTGAACATGAGAAAAAGGAAAGGAAAAATGTCAATTTTACAAATATACCCTTATAAAAAAATATTCTTACAATGAAAGATTGGGTAGTTTTGTAATTTTAATAATTTCAGTAATTTTTTTTAAATAGTTTTAATTTTTTCCTTTCCTTCCCTTTCCTCCCACATTTGGGAGGAAAGTTATCAATTCTTTCCTTCTGTTTCCTTTCCTTTCTCTCCTAAAAAAGTTTCGAGAACACGAGTTTTTTTTTCACTTTTCTCTCCTTTCCCTCCCTTTCCTTTCCTTTCCTTCGTTAAATGAGTTTCAAGAACACAGCGTTAAAACTGTATATAATTTTCATTCATGTTTGAGTTAAGTTGATTTTACGTTTGTTATTTTTTACTTATAAGTAGCATTTGTCTGAACATGAATCAATTAGATATCTTTATAATGTATTTGTTATTCACATTAAGCTATCTTATTTCAATATGCCTTAATAAAGAAAAAAAAAACAAATTAAACAATGCCTTAATACAAATGTAAAATGTCACACGTAAGCTTTTAAAGACGACTCTGTTACATTTGGTATCAATATTGTGTTTGTGGTTATGTGGTATAACAAACAACTTTGACAAGAGCAATATGGGAGCGACCATACAAAACCAGTGACCAGAGGAGACTTGTCAAAGAACAACAAATAATCGTTTCAATACAAATGACGATTTTTTGTTTTTACAAACATTCAATATCCTCAAATTTATTTTAATTGTTCCATAATGAGATTGATTGTAATTCATAATGTTTTTCATTTAATATTATTATGATTTATTTTAGAAATTTGATTATATTAAAATTTAGGCTATGTTTGGCAAAAATAGCTAGCTTATAAGTTAGCTGATCAGCTAGCTTATAAGCTAACTTTTTTTCCTGATACATGTTTGGTTTGGATGACCATAAGCTAACTTATTGAAACGCTACTTAAAGTAGCGTTTTGAAAAGCTAGCTTGTAGCTTTAAGCTAGTTTGCCAAATAATGCCTAATGAAAACTACTTATTAAATCAAAAATTATATATTGTTAACAACCAATAAAAAATAGAGACAATATGATGGTCCCAAATGTAGCCTCGTGCAGATATGTGGTACCAAATGCACAAGCACCTAACACGTAAAAACAAAATGACAATCATTATGGTATTTAATATTTGGTGTTAGAATTTTTTTAATTTGATTTTTACAACTTGTTTTTCCATTTCAGATGTGAATTGCTAGAAACATGATAAGTGTTTTACTAAGGGACCGTTTACTCCAAATGCTTACCCGGTAAACATTTATCAATAAGAATCAACATTTTAACTTATTTTGCCGGGTCAGATTGTAGTACATCAAAATGGTATCGTATGCTTACCAGGTAAGAGTCGTCATCGTCACTTACCGGGTAAGACTCTCCATCCTTATCATTACTCTTATCAGGTAAGATTTTTGACCCTTACCATGTTCACCCGGTAAGATAAATGACCCCACAAGCATTTACCAGGTAAGGGTTTAGTAAACAGACCCTAACTTAGTAACAAAATTCCGTATAAAAACAAACATGCTATTAAATATGTTTCTTATTAAAAGGGAAAAAGATATTATTAAACAGAACATCTTTATAAGCATATTTATGCATTAAAAATGTAACAATAAAAAAATAATTTGAGTTTGGGAGATATCATAAAATGATAAAATCATAAAAGAAATATTTTTCAATATGGTGACTATATGAAAATTTGCTTTATTTGGAATTTATTATTATATAATAGATAATGATGATGGTTGATAAAATACTAATTCTTTAAGTTAAATTTTATTTGGGAAATTCTAATCCCCACCCCTGCAAAATTTTAAAAAAACCACACACCCCTTTCCCCTCGTAACCGTATACTTTTAACATTTTTTTTTAAATTCATAATTACAGTTTTGGTTCCTAAACTTATTTGATTGATTTAATTTATACCTTTTGTTTTTATATTTTACATTTTTATTACATTAACACATATAAACATATATTAACTAAAATACGTTAAAAAAGTAATTTTTGATTTTAACAAGTTACACCATTATAATCGTCTCGTCAATACCTTCGAAATGAGCCCAATATTGAATATTTTTTGATTTAATTATATTATTATATGTCATATATTGTACCTTGGTTAATCGATTTTTTTATTATTCATTTAAATCAACATAGTCACGAGTAATTTTTTTAAACGTATTTTAGTTAATATACGATGAATATGGTTAAACGTATTTTACTAATAACAATATTTTTCATTTGCCACTTTTGAAACGTATGAATATGTTTGTTCGTTTTTTTATACCCAAATTGCTACAACAATTGTTCCTCAATCTAATTTGTCACTTTCTGATTATTATATCTGGTTTAGTTTTAATATCATTATTATTCTAAAAACTATTAGATATGGCTTGAAATCCACAATTTCCATCACCCATAGAGAGAGGGAGGGAGAGAGTTTGAAATGAAATCCCGAAATGAATCGTTCGTTTTGAAATGAAATGAATCGTTCGTTCGATATATATATCTCGAATTGTTTTACTTTATTTCAAATCAATAACTTTTATTTCAAGGGGTAGGTTGAACCCAGGGACGGATCTCAAGGGGTGCCCACGATGGAGACATAAAAGAGACATAAAAAACTCTTAAAAACAACTTATTAAACATTATGTACTATTATTTAATGATAATCTACTTAAAATCTCTTAAAAAACAACTAATGAAGCAATATGTACTACTTTTAAATGCTTTTAACCATAATTAATAAATTCTATCCTTATCCCCCAAAATCTTTATCTCTAATCCCCAAACCCTAAAATTATGAAATTTAAATTCTGAAAAACATAATCAAAACAGGATAAACATCTCAATTTAAATATAAAAAATTTAAAATATATAAGATAATTAATGAATTTTAACAAACTACTTAATTTTTTTATATAAAAAACATTATATTATTAAGCCTACATTAAACAAATTTATATAAAAAAAAACCATTATCACTCTCTAAAAAACCATCCAATACTATATTATAAAAGAGACATAAAAAAACTCTTAAAAACAACCCATTAAGTATTATGTACTATTATTTAATATTAATCTACTTAAAATCTCTTAAAAAACAACTAATGAAGCAATATGTACTACTTTTAAATGCTTTTAATCCTAATTAATAAATTCAATCCTTATCCCCCAAAATCCTTATCTCTAATCCCCAAACCCTAAAATTATGAAATTTGAATTCGGATAAACATAATCAAAACAGGATAAACATCTCAATTTAAATATAATAAATTTAAAATATATAAGATAATTAATGAAATTTAATAAACTACTTAATTTTTTTATATAAAAAATATTATATTATTAAGCCTAAATTAAACAAATTTATTAAAAAAAACATTATCACTCTCTAAAAACTATCCAAAATCGTACTGTAAATCGATAAAAAAACAAAAAATAAAAAAACATTAAAATCGTGATGTATCTTGCTGCATTGCGCGAGTACGCTTCTAATATATATATATATATATCGATTTCTTTAACGTATTTTAAAACGTATTTTTTAACATATAATAAAATAATTAAATCCAAAAATATTCAATATTGGGCTCATTTCGAAGGTATCGAAGAGACGATTGTAATGGTGTAACTTGTTAAAATTAAAACGTATTTTTTTAACATATTTTAGTTAATATACGATTATATGTATTAATATGGTGATGGTATAAAATGAAAATTAGAAAAGTAAAAGGTATAAAGTAAATTAATTAAATAATTATAAGGGTGTAAACTGTAAATATAGAATTGAAAAAGTGATTTTGTCGATTTGTTGTTATAGGAGAGGGTATTTGATTTATAGGGGTAGCCTTAGCAACACCCTTTTATTTTGATGGATGGTTGAAAAGTGTCCGTGTAGTTGTGTGAGAATGTTTTTTTTAGAAAAAAGGAGAATCATTCATTTATATCGTCCAACAAGAAAGAAACAAAACATATGAGGTTGTTGTGTGAGTATGTTAGATGTTACTGTTTACAATTAAACGTTTTAGAACTTTATATATATATATATATATATATATATATATATATATATATATATATATATATATATATATATATATATATATATATATATGACGATAATCAAATTAGAACCACAAAAAGGTTGAAAACTGTGAGAACCGATTTAAGCCGTAATTTAGTTTTGATCCTACGGTTTTAATTGAAAACTGTTTCACCACATGAAAAAGGGCATAATTGTCATTTTGGTAACAAAGATTCACCATATGAAACACATATTCACTAATTGAATCATAATAAAAATTATTATTTTTTATAAGGTTAATATTGACAGCGTTTCATCTTTATGCTATTTCACCAGATGAAACACACAATTCACCATATGAACCAAATGAAACACATAGATTCACCAGATGAAACATATAGCTTCACCGGATGAAACGCACGAATTCACCACATGAAACACACATATTCACCACATAAAACACATGGATTCAGATGAAACGCACAAATTCATGTTATGAAACACACAAATTCACAAGATCTGGGAAATCAAACACAAAAAGCCCAAATCTGGGAAATCCTTCGTGGTAGTCTGCAACTCTCGCCTTGTTATCCCTACCGTCATCCTCACCAAGCTCCTCCGCCGACTGTTGGTAACACCGATAGATCAACGGCGAGCCCACTGGTCAGGCGGTGATTATGAAATCAATAATTGTGGTGTATGATCTTATCTGGATTCACTCGTGAAAATCGCTACAGATCGGATAAATAGTTGAACAAGTGGAAGAAGAAATAATGGAAGGAAATGGATCATCGGTGCCGCCGGTAACGACAACGGCAACAACAAAGTCAACGGCGGTGATAATCGAGCACAAGGCTTATGCTCGAATCGGACTTCTCGGTAATCCAAGCGATGTGTACTACGGACGTACGATTTCCTTATACATCTCCAATTTTTGGGCTTCTGTTCGTCTGGAACCTTCTTCAGATCTCGTCATCGTTCCTCATCCTACTCACGATTTCGTTAAATTTAGTTCTCTTTCTCACCTGGTACTTCGTTTCGATTCAGTTTTTCATTCGTTTCTGTGATGCTTGTTTATGATCTTATCTGGATTCATGGGAAGTTGCAGGAGGCGATGTGAAAGAACAGTTGTAGGAGGTAGGAGGCGATGTAAAAGAGATGTATATGAATTTATTGATTTAATGTCCATTATACCCTTGAAATGTCCTTTTCAATTCTCAAAACTACCCTTGTTTTTTGTTTTAATTACAAAAAGCCCTTTTTTTAATAACCATTGATTAATTCTAATCAATGGATTAGATTAGTTTGTAAGTTCTTAACCTTATTTTGATCCTCACTAGATTTAACCCCTATATATATATATATGTATATATATAGAGAGAGGGGGGGGGGGAGGATCATACGAGAATGACATTAATTTAAAAGAATAAAGGGACAATTCTGGACCAATCATAATTAAGAAATTAATAATTGTTTATTTTAATAGAAAAGGGTATAGATGTCATATTTCATTCCTGGATAATTTAGGATAGTATATCACATCCTAAATTCATGGGATTCTCAATTTCATCCTAATCCAAATTGATATGAATCGTATATTGATTTCCAACCATTCCCCGATTTTGTTGCAAAGCTCTGTGATTCCATAGGTGGAAAAATCGGAGATGAAATTGATGAAAAGGGTTCATGGATGAGGTCATTGAAGAAAAATCGTCCATGGATGCAGTAACAAAACCGATTATGGTTGATGGTAACACTCTTTCAGTCTTAACCATGGAGGCTTTGATTGAACCGAACATGGAGGATGTGATTGAACCGAACTGGTTGGATTTCTCTCTCTCTCTCTCTCTCTCTCTCTGCGATTTTCATTTCATGAAATCGGTTCCTTCACGATATTATTGCAATCGATGCAACAATGATGAAGAAGAAACTAAAAGTCGCATACGGGTCAACGAAGCTTCGATTTCGATTTATAAGTTCTGGATTTTAAGATCTATTTGGGCCACTGAGTTCATTCCCATGGACGAAACAGTGGAGGGAGGAGAAAGGAGGATACGATGATAGGGTAGGCAGAGAGGAAGTCATCAGAGGTATTCACCGGAGATCTATGAGTCGAGGAAGGAAGACGATGTGGAACAAGATGAAGGAGAAAGAAAAGGAGATTCTAAAGATGCATTTTAGGGTTTGGAAGAAGTCTCCTTGTATCTTTAATCATTTGATTTCCCTAATCTATGTCTTCCATGGATGTGAAATCCGGTGATTAATCATGGTAATTTTTGTTTTCGTTTGGATCATTTATGATCTTAAGTGGATGAACACATATGATTTAAAGCTGCAAAGTTAGTAAAAACATTCTGCCCAAGTTAGTCAGAACAAAATCATATATGATTTTGGTGTTAAGAATTATAAATAAGCATTCTGTTATTTCATTTGTAGTCTAATCACATATGATTTGGTGTTAAGAACTAATCATGGTAATTTTTGTTTTCGTTTGGATCATTTATGATCTTAAGTGGATGAGCACATATGATTTAAAGCTGCAAAGTTAGTAAAAACATTATGCCCAAGTTAGTTAGAACAAAATCACATATGATTTTGGTGTTAAGAGTTATAGATAAGCATTCTCTTGATTCATTTGTAGTCTAATCACATATGATTTGGTGTTAAGAATTATAGCTAAGCATTATTTACTATAAAGTATAATCACATATGATTTAGTGATGCATATTACACTTAAACAACCTATTCAATTTATTTATAGTATAATCATATGTGATTTTGGGTTACATATTATACCTAAACAATTTGTTCAACATATTTATTATATAATCATCTGTGATTTAGATTGCAAATTCAGGATTTGCTTGAAGAAACAAACAGAACAAGATTAATTACCATTATGGATTTAACCAGATTTGCATGAATAAAGGAAAATGATGGTATATTGTAATCCCTAATTTTTAGGAAGTCAATACTATCCTAAATTAATTCAAATCATAATATGATCTTAATACCCTTTTAAAGTTCATTTTGGAAAATATTATTTTGGGAATTATTTTTAAAAATGATTGGCCGGGAGTCGTTCCTTTATTATTTTAAATAGCCATCATCCTCGTTTAAACCTGCCCCTATATATATATATATAATATATATAACATATATATATATATACATATATATATAGGGGTCTAATCAAATGAGACCCTATTAGATTGTGGTAACTATGAGATCCAATCTCATCCAATCATTTTAATTTATTTATTTTTTTAATTAATTAATAGGGGATGATATATTAGTAATTTGATAAATTAATTAATATAACATATTTTTTGTAACTGAAAAAATCAAAGTCTCATCAATCAAATATTACGTTTCCTTTATTATCTCAACAAATTGATTTTGGGATAATATCCATATGGACCATGTGACATTGTGTTACATTGTGATAATATAACATCATCTGAATCTCATGTGCCACGTGATTTGGCATATATCTGATGTATGTGTTACATTGTGATTTGGCATATATCTGATATATGTGTTACATTGTGATGTATGTGTTACATTGTGATTTGGCATATATATGATAATCTAATATCTGAATCTCATATGTACCATGAGACACTGATCACAGTGTATCACCACCTACGGAATTAGCAACAATAATCCCATCATTCTATCATGAAGGATATAAGGTTTTGCAAGATGATCACAGTGTATCACACCTATTTTTCCTAATTTAGTTGCATTAAATCCGGTAAGCGCTGTCACACCCAAAATTATCGGAACACGCCTAAATTAGATCACACTGATTTATAATGTTTTTTTTGACAATTTTACCCCTTTTTCCTAATTTAGTTGCATTAAATCCGTTTTTTAATTATTATTTATATTAGTTATTTTAGATCATTGATTAATTAAATGGATGGATGAGATTGGATCTCATGGTTACCACAAAATACTAGGGTCTCCCATTAAAGGCCCCCTAAGAGAGATGTTTATACGAGAATGGTAACGATTTAAAGGAATGAATGAATAAATTTCAGCCAATCATAATAATTAAATTAATTTCTTTTTTTTCCTTTTTTTGATTGACCATAAGGATAGTTAGGTCATTTTACCACATATGAATATTTTTGGATAGTGATTATCTTCCAAAATTGTTGCAATATCCTCTCAATCTTCTTCCCAATCCATGTCGTTTCAAAAACCAATATCCTTTATTCTACAATTATGCAATTTCCCGCGGAATTCCCATATCCCTTTCAACAGCGAAGAACCCTTAATCGTTTTTTATGGAGGTTTCAAGTCACATCTTTTCTACAAATGGAAGCATCGAATCGATTCTTGTTGATGGGTGCACTCAAGACGTATCCATGGTTGTTTCTTCTTCTTTTTCCTTTCTTTGATCACGATGATTTTCTGGAGAACTCATAGATGAATGTCGAAGATACTGTATTAGAAGATGTCCCTGGTTTAAATGTATTTTAGGGTTGATTTTTCAGAAATAAATCGCCACCCTGTTTTTGTTTGATTTCACTTAAGTGGGTTTCTATTCAGTGTGTTTTAATTTGTACATTCCACATAAAATTAAGTTTCATGGAATTGTTAATTTCTCAAATGGTTTTAGTTGTGTTTTGTTCATTCTTATAATCATATATTTAAGTTGATTGAAGTTTTGCAGACATTTCATGTCTTCCAGATTTCATATGGTTATTGTTAATAAGACCACCTATTTTGATGCATTAAATTTATAATGATAATACCAGCAGATCACATGTGATTACCATGATAAACCAATTTTGAATTCATTATACCAGGGATCACTTGTGATTCCCATGATAAACGAATTTTGAATTTATTATACCAGCAGATCAATTGTGATTACGATGATAAACCAATTTTGAATTCATTATACCAAGGATCACTTGTGATTACATGATAAACGAATTTTGAATTCATTATACCAGCAGATCACTTGTGATTAACATGATAAACCAATTTTGAATTAATTATAGCAGTGAATCACTTGTGATTACCATGGTAAACGAATTTTGAATTCATTATACCAGCAGATTACTTGTGATTAAAATGATAAACCAATTTTGAATTCATTATAGCAGCGAATCACTTGTGATTACCATGATACACGAATTTTGAATTTATTTTCAGAAAAATGGGGAGAGATTGAGACGTGTTGAGATAAATTAGAAATGAATTTCTTTTTTGATTTGATATGATAATCACATCCCTAAAAAATCGCTTGCTTGATATCATTAAAAAAATACCAATTTTGCCCCTAAAGTCATTTACCAACATATTTTAAAGGGTATTTTGTTATCATTAATTACATAAAATGCCATGATTAATTTCAACTATTGATTTAATCTAATCAAAGGCCGAGATCTATCCCTTTATTCTTTTAAATACACTATGTTCTCGTTTGAACCCATCCCCATATATATATATATATATATATATATATATATATATTCCAACTACCGTCCATGTACGATCCATACTAGATTTGACCAACTGCCCATCTCTAAACAATCTTGTTTTTTTGAACATGAAGAAATAAAGAAGACATTGCGGGAAAAGAAGTTCACGACCCGTGGGCCTTCTACCTCCACGCGACATTGCTCCGTCAGGCTTTCGCCAACCCAGAGACGAGGAAGGATTTTCTGTGACTTTTGATTCTTTATACGATTAGATCTTATATCTTCGAATTTGACCAATTGAGATATAGGGAAACAATTTTTATTTTATTTTATATATATATATATATTATTCATGTTTAATATTTTGAAAATATGTTACATATTAAAACCTTTTTTGTTACGTGCATGGGATAAGTACCGGGAAATCAACATTGAAAGGAAGAATATTAGACCTGGCAATCGTGTCGGGTTCAAAGTTAAACGGGTTGAGAGTGTCTAACCCTAACACGACCCGTTTAATAAACGGGTCAGAAAATCTCAACCCTAACCCGACTCGCCTAACCCGTTTAACATTTATAAAACTAAAAATTCAAAATTCACAAAAAGGTACATGTCAAAAGTTCAAATGAAAGCACTAGAATTCCAAATTTTATAGTTCAAACTTAAAAGTTCTAACCAAATCTAAAACATAAAATACAAAGCATTAAAAAGAAAACTTATAATATATATATATATATATATATATTATATATATATATATATATATATATATATAGGGAGAAGTTCATTTGAGAAATGGTAAATGTATGAGAAATAAAGAAGTAATCTTAGCCATTCATCTGGTCAACATTTACGGCTTTGACCACGAAGCACCGGATACTTCCTTGCATGGACTATAGAAGATAGAGGGGTAGTTTCGTAAAATACATGGGATGAGTTCATATATAAACCTATATGATTCACATATGAATTATGCTTTCATATATGAATCAGTTAATTAGTTCATATATGAATCTGTAATTAGTTCAACTGATTCATATATGAATTTATAGTTAATTAGTTCATATGTGAATCAGTTAATTAGTTCATATATGAATCACAAAGGTTCATATATGAATAAGTTAAAAGAGTTCAGATGTGAATTACACTGATTCATATATGAACATATAGTTCATATGTGAATTATACATGTTCATATATGTACACAGTTCGTGTATTTTGTAAAAATTACGAAAGTATCTTTCTATTTTTGGAATAGTCGCAACTTTTGACCGGTTAAAGCTGCAACTTTTGACTGGTCAAAGCCGCAATATTTGACCAGTCAAATCCGATCTTGACCATATGAATGGCTAGGATTACTTCTCTATTTCTCATATATTTATCATTTCTCAGATGTGAATTATATTGATTCATATATGAACATATATTTCATATGTGAATTATACATGTTCATATATGTACACAGCCCGTGTATTTTGTAAAAATTACGAAAGTATCCTTCTATTTTCGGAATAGCCACAACTTTTGACCAGTCAAAGTCGCAATATTTGACCAGTCAAATCCGATCTTGACCATATGAATGGTTAGGATTACTTCCTATTTCTCATATATTTACCATTTCTCAAATGAACCTAAGGCTATATATATATAACAAAGGGTTATTCGGGTCATTTTCGAGTTGAAATTTTTGACCCTAATCTTACCCGTTTAATTTTCGTGTCGTGTCGTGTCAACCCGTTTACTTAAATGAGTTGAAATGTATTACCCAAACCCATTTATTTCATGTCAAGTTAACGTGTCGTGTCATTTTTTGTCAGATCTAAAGAATATCGTGAAACGCGAATATGCATTAAAATGTATGTATCGTGAGAATACCTCCGTACTTTGTGCATTTAAATAATAATAATAATGCATATGGTGGTTACTCTAGTTGGTAGTGTAAGTTCAACCTTGAGGGGGATTGCAAATATACTATAATGACTGCCTTAAAATTTTGTTTAGGTTTCAAACAAACACAATGCAAAATAATAGTTTGAATACAAATATTAACGATATAAGCACAACCATAATACAAAATGTAATAAGTAAATAGATAAAGTTAGAAATACTTGACACTGATATAACGTGATTCGTCCAACTTTTACTACTTCCACGCCGTAGTACTTTTCGAAGTCGATACATAAAGAATGAGAATGAAAATGAGAATGGACATTGCATTGATGCTGTTTGGTTAAACCAATATAATTAACAAAAAATGTTTTATATAACATTTTTAATACAAATATGTGACGTCGAACATGAAAATAAAAAATATTTTACATTCAACATCGATAAATGAAGGAACGCGTGAGAAAAGATGACTGAGCGTGAATAAAACTTTCATTCCCCCCCCCCCCCCCCCCCCCCAATTTGATCAGGAATATAAATTAATGGGTTTGGGGTAATATGTTCATTATATTATATTAAATCAAACAACAATTTTTATTATGATTCTCATTCCTTACCTCTCAATACCTCCAAACAAACACCCCATAAGTGTTTTTTTTTTTCAAAAGGAAGAATACACATAATAACTTCAAATTTTAGAGTTGGGGTTTACAATGGAACACATAACCTGGCAGTCTGGCACCACTTACAACTTTTAAGTAGTGTTTAGTTTTCTTTTCTCCTTAAATGAATGTTTTTTTCTTTTCTTTTTTTTTTCTCACAAGGCTTAAAAAAGAAAAAAGAGTTCGTGCTTAAAACGAAGAGAAAATGAGTTCAAAAGTTTAATGGAAATATATGGGAGAAGTCCTAATTTATAGTCACAAGATCTCAAGATTTTTTAGAGTTGCGAAAGTCAGTATCGTCAATGGTAATATTAATTGTTGTTAATTGTTTCATATTAAATATATGTTGTTATTACAGTTAGTATAACAACCCAAAAACCACAATAGCATAATCCTTAATATAAACCAAGTGGTCCCAAACATCAGGTCATATAATAACAATATTCTCAATTAAAACAGCGGTTACACACATCCATCACTGAGATATCTAGACTAAACAATAGGAAATTGAAGGTAAACTATCTCTATTGTCACCACCTCTAATACCTCAAACCTTCTCCTTTCTCCTGGAAGCCACATCAACCACTCTTTTCCCTGAAAATGGTTTTTAATTTTTGAAAAGCGAGGGTTAGACCATGAGGTCTAGTGAATTTTCCATCGAAAGCACTTTATCAATTTAACAGTAATAATGAAAATCGCCATAAGGCCCATCAATATGAAATTCAACCACATCACGCCAAACTTGTGTATTTGCACAGTGTTCATAGTCTCCCATCACCTCGCTGTGATATCCGCAATCGGGGCCCCCAGTAGATCCCCATGGCCCCCTAGTAAATGCCATCCCCATATGCACAAGAAACAGATTCGAAGCACACGGTATAAATACTCTCTCAAGGAATATTCACAATTCCAAGACACACTAATCCCACTGTGCAACCCGACTCCAAAACAATGCACCAAAATCATGCCACAACCACATAAAACCATGCATGCTCAAAAGTGAACCATTTCCAGAAATACGTGTTCTAAGCAAATTGAGAGTGCAATTTCCATGCCACAAGTACAACCATCATCAATGATCGAAACACATTTGGAAAAGTTTACCCAAATATAAACCAGTTCAATTTATATTTAATTAAACATCAACCCTAACCATACACGCCAAAACGATAATTCGTTTGAAAACATTTCCATGTTTGGACAAAGGTTTAAGGGAACTCACCTGCTTCCTGGAAGTCTGGCACAACCCAAAACTTAAATCAAGGAGAAACAGACACCTACAATTTTGGTTAACGTACAAAGTTAGGCCCCGACTTGATTCCATTAAAAAAATTCAGGATAAAACTCAACCCAAACGCACCTATCCGGACTGGATCAAGTTTCGGGTTCTACCGGGTTAAATCCCGGTTTTTGGTCTTACCGGGTTGGGTCCCGATTCCCGGTTCCTACCGGGTTGAGTCCCGGTTCCGGGTTCCTACCGGGTTGAGATCAGACTCCCGGCTTGCTGGGGTTTGACATTAAACTCCCGGCTTATCCGGGTTTGGTCCAGTTCTGGGGGTTTTAACGATGCGTCCTTCGATTGCACGAAAGAAATCAACACAAGTTTTCTCCCCCTCCCCCAAATCGCACTAAACTCAAACCAACATAAACATGAACACAAAATAAGTAGCATCGATTTATTAGATCTTTGATTTCCCAAGCAAGTATTTAGATTAATACCTTCCCAATACTTAATCAAATCCACCCAAAATTTTCAATAGAGTCTTTATCTATTAATCAAGAGAAGGATTATTATGAGATGGTTACCTCTAAAGAAGAACCTTCCAATCTTTTCTTGATTTATCTTCTCCTCTCTTCCAATTTGCAAAGCCTCCACTCTTCTGCTCTCTCCCCTTTGTTTTCTTTCAATAGTTTCCAGCCAGGAAACAAATAAGGGTTTTTGGGGGGTTTTCTCCTTATGAATAAATCTTTCAATTAAATATCATAAATAGTCCCTAAGTCCCCCTTTTTCCAACTTTGACCACCCTTTTAATTAATAAATGAGAGATTTTTGGTTATCGGCCATTACAACAATCCCCCCCCCCCCAAAGAATTCCGTCCCCGGAATTTCTTTGTCAAAAGATGCGGGTACTTGGTCCTCAATTCGGATTTCATCTCCCACGTTGCTTCCCGCCCTTTGTGAAATCTCCAGTGAACTTTCACCGAACTAATCTCTTTAGTCCTCAACAGCTTGACCTTACGATCGACGATCTCCTCGGGTTCCTCTACAAAATTTGGCTTCTCACCTAAGTGAACGTCTTGCAATGGCATCGCCATGTCGACTTCTGCCAACCATTTTTTCAAGTTGGAGACTTGGAACGTATTGTGGATACATCTTAATTCTCCTGGTAGATCAATCTTGTACGCCACTTCTCCGATCCGAGCAACAATCATAAACGGTCTGATGTAGCGCGAGCTTAGGTTTCCTTTTTTCCCCAAAACGCATCACTCCTTTCCAAGGGAATACCTTGAGCATTACATTATCTCCAACTTAAAATTCTATATCCTTTCGTCGTTTTTCCGCGTAGCTCTTTTGTCGACACCCGGAATAAAATCCCTGATACTGGAATTCGTTCAAGTAAACGATTGAATATAACCAGCCATCTAATTGAGCTCAAACTTCCACATCACCTCTTACCTTAAGGGAATTTCTTCCAAAAGACTAACCTCTTTGTTCCTAAGAATGAAGCACTTGTCCCGATGTGAAACAACTTTCCTAACAACCACATGAACACAATCAGATCACCACACTTTCATTGCGATACTCTGATAAAACTCACTGAGCACACGATATCTTATTAATCACGATATCTTATTAATCACGACATCGATCACATACCACTTTGCTTTACAAAACATTCACAACAATTCATTTAATTTAACAGTCCTAGATTCAAATACTCCCTAACCGACAATTTAAACCGTGTACTAAATATCGCCAGATGTTGTCCGTTTCGCCTAGATAATTGGACTCACAGTTTTTTTTAAACGCGCCAAAACTTGGGTTTCACTACCAACTTCAATCCTTTTAAAGGAAAGAGTTTTAATGAAGTTTACACCCCCACATCATGAACTCCGATTAATCATAACAACCACCTATTCCTTGAACATCTGCATATGTGCATATGAACATATACCTTCCACAGACCCATTCCCCGAATAGTCCATCGTCAAGTTGAGCCAGTCTCAAAACACATGACAGAATACCATTTAAATTATCAATAACCCATAACTTTCCGAATTTAATTCTGAATTCACTTGCCTTTCAAAAGGAACGACACCTTCTCACAGAACTAGATTCAATTCTACGACAAAACAAAGTGCTCACTCGGAAAAATCCAGCGCACTAATACTTACTTAGGTCCCCCAATCTTTCCCTCTGAGCATCACGTTCAACCATTTTTACCATGCCTTCTCGAAAACATAGAACACACACTTTCAAGAAATATCCACTAACAAGTGCAAGCTATAGGCCAATCTTGTAACACTCCAAATTTTAGACGGAAATAAAATTTGAAATTTTGGCAATATAACGTTTGAAAATAAAGAAACCTGTCGCCCTAAGATAGGGGATAACTTAAACCTGGATAATAAGGGTAAAACAGAATAAACCCAAGAGTATCATCCCAAAACGGGGAATGTGGTATGTCACTTACAACCAAAAATAATGAAGAATAAACAACAACCTAGTAATCTAAATCTATCAACAAGATTATAGTCGGGTGTCTCTATTCCTCCAAAATGTATATCTTCAAAAGAGTTAAATGTGTCCTAAATCTCCCAAAAGACCATTCACAACCTCAAGATCGTACCCTCAATCCCAACGAGTCCCACCGCTAAGATTACCTGTCAAACATGACAACCAAAGAACAAGCGTTAGGCTAAAGCTTAGCGAGAATAAGCCAATTAAATTAGAAGTACTAAACCCATCTGAAGTCACGCGATGGATATAGCCATGAGCTAAATCAATAAATCAAATAAACCATTAGTGATTAAACATGGTACAAATAACACCAATCACATAATGATCTCAACTCCTCTAAGTCTATTGCTCGAAAACATCAAGTCAACCCCTCTAGGTCTATTCTTGAGTGTTCCAAAACGGGAACTCTAGCACAAGGGAATTACACCTTACTGCCCATGAGACGTTACCCGACCATATAAGTTTACACCTTACTTATCATGGTGACCCGATGCCTATTCCGTGCTAAAGTGGTGAACCTAATGTCCAAAACGGGACATAGGAACACCGTGCCTAAGGATCCATTACACTATGACCAAAATAAAACATTTAATCCATACATCAATAAACATATTCATAGATGATACAAACAATTTATATGTATAATACTTCCACATATACATTTGACCCCCCATTATCAAGGGAATCTGATCCAACCAAATCCATCAACAATATCATTATAACCACCAATTTGGAATGTCAAGATTTGTCACAAATTTACCCAACACTTGAAACTCACCAAAACTCTAGATTTCACTTTGGGTTTACCAAGGTCCCAAAGTGAGAGGGATGGGTTCCAAAACCATTAAAGAACTATAAAATACCTCATTTCATAATGTAATTACAATTTCCAAACAATAATGTACAAGTAACCAAAACCCTAAAATTTCTACATATCCATGTTTAGGTTAAGTTTCATAAAACCCCAAAGTGAAGTTAGAGTATACAAAGGAGGGTTATAATACATGATATTTACTGAAGAACAAGAATAGAAACTCACCTTGAAGGATTTATGAGAAAACCCTAAGTTAGGACACTTGAGAAGTAAGGATGAAATGACACTTGAGCTTCAAGCACAACACTCTTAGTTACCACCAACCTAAATCAAACCCATTAATCACCATGATAACTTCTTCTAAGAGCATTCAATGAAGGAAGATGAAACCCTACCTTTTGATCTCCAAAAATCGCCTTCCACAAGCTCCCAAAATGCAAAACAATGGGAAAAAGTGGGAAAATCCCGTATTTATCCTGCAGATGCATTCCTGCAGCTTTGGCCGCGGCTATGGAGTCGCATCGTAAGTTGCGCGTGTCCTTGGCCCGAAAACTTCCAGTGAGTTACGCGGCTTTGGCCGCAGTTTCCAAACCGCGCGGCAGCTTGCGTAAGTCACTAAGTTTGCCTTCAAACTCTAAACCTTAAACACTTAAGCTTGGCAAATTTCACACAAGAGAGAACATCGTATGAATCTAGGAGAGAATAAGTATACATCGAATAGACGTACATCCACAATGCATAAGCAAAATTTACGGGTGTTACAAGTCTCATGGATTAATTTTTCCAACACCATCACCATAACATACACCATAATCCTTTTTAAACCTAAATCTTTTCTCATATTCTCGCGAGGAGTTCATGGGATCGTCCAATGACAACTTTTAAACATACTCCACATTCTTCCGTTTCACCAGACGAACTTCTTACTTCTAATTTACTCACTTGTTGCAGCATACCAACATTACCTTCTCACGCTAGCCTGAAGCACTAATTCCCTCGTTATGCACTCAGTTTCATCACATTCCTCTCTTGAGGCATTCATTCGGGTCATCACGAAACAATACTCAACACTCAAAATACCATCCATTTCCCGCTCTCCAAACAGAGTCGGCCTATCCACTGGGATTCCTTTACACTCGAGGAACATTTCAACATTCCCGTTTTGACTTCCAATCTACAACAAAAGAACCACAACTAAACAAATATGACATTTTCATCATCATTCTATTGGAGTAAGATAAACTCACCTAAAATTCAACGCATCCGAGAAGAACACGTGTCCTTCTTTTATGTGGTCGCCAATCATCGCTTACCCCTTTTTGGTCTCAAATAGCAATAACGTAACACTTATATCGAGCATATTTTCCACCTTTGAATCTTTCCCCAGAAGTCTCCAAACTAGAATTTACACCTACATTTATCCCACACTAACACAATTTCACCACCCAACATAACGATAACTCATTTTCACATCAAGGACTGACCCAACTGCCTGGTGTACAACGCCACCAATTTGCCATACAAATATCACACCGCGCTATCACCCTGTAACAAAATATTCATGATTCCCTTTACCAACATAATAGATATTGTCTTCTTCTCGCCAACCACTTCCCAGCTATATTGAAACAAGGTTATATTACGACTTTGTCTTCCTCAAATTTTGATAAACCACCAATCATGATCACCCAATTCACTCAAGTATGTTCCGGATTCTTGTTAGCTCATTGTGACCCTCAAGAAACAAGTTCAGATAGTCCCGAAAGATAGGGCACCTTCCCTTGCAGATCGATATAATCGGTGTGCATTCACTTTCTGTGATATATACTTCTTTCTCACACAGGTAATCAAACCTCATAGGAAATCACCTCTCCAAACTAGCGATCTCTTGCTCTCAAGCACTCATCCCATATGGTCCAGCACGGTGCAAAGTATACATTTCTCCCGAAGGACCTCTTATAACCTTGGGAAAAAATAACTATACTACTGGTACTCCTCGAATTCTCAGTTACCTGACAACGACCTCCACACTGGATATTTTGAATGGTCGTTGACTTCGTTATCAACAATTAAAATGATGATGCTTCAACAATCTCTCCGACAAACGAAAATTCCCTACGAAACCTACTTCTCCCAACACAACATAAATTTATTTATACCCGATAGTCTTTGCTTGGAGAAGGCACAAAACTTACTTGGTACGCAGTCTTATTACAAGACCACATCATTACTCATGATCAACGTCGATAACCTTTCATCAAAATACTGAAATGCTACTTATTATCATACTATTATTAGAAACATCTTAACAACTTCACAATTTACCCCAGACATAACCACTCACAAACAACCACATCCCAAATTACCTAAAAAGTCTACGCTAGCATAATAAGAACGTTACCAACTTCAACATCTGAGATTTTCATTATTCACCACCCTTCTCTAACAAAAACACTAGATTCATAATTCGACCATAAGTGGCTCAACCGACAATTTCAACTCTCGAAATATTTCCTTAACTTTAATTGCAATATTCTCCATGACCTAGAGAGTTCATAGCCTTCATGCATGAAGACACAATGATTGAAAACATATTGCACTTGAAATTTTTAACGAGTACGACACCATGATATAAACTCGTGTATGCAAGAAACGAATCACCATAGTTGAATAGCCAAGCACAAGGATCTCGAAGATCCCTCCCATGTAACCCCATAAAAACATCACACTGACCATCCAAGCCAATGTTGACGACAAAAATGTATGCAATGAAACTCTTCCATGCGACTTCAAAAGTTACGAGCATAAATGCCTACCCTGGGTGAGTTAACTGAATCTCACCCTCATGGATGTGACAACAATATGTCCATGCTGATTTCGGTTATGAAAACTATGCGATCAAATGTTGACATGACCGCCCCAATAAAGATTAAATCGTTGAGGAAAAGATGAAATTGGTCAAAATTAATAAGTTCAAACTTTCCATTAAGCAACATAAATAAGTTTGCAATTTCCCCAAAACATAGACTACCCGATTTAATTTCCAAGACAAGAAACCCAACATGCATATAAATACTTTGTATATGCAAAGACTTATGCCGTTCATTTAGGGTGTGTTTGGTATGTGGAACAGAGTGGAACAGAACAGAACAGAACAGGCTTGTCCCATGTTTGGCCTGACCATATGTGGGACACGCTAGAACTAAGTGGAACAAGCATGGGAGACACTTGTCCCACTCCAACCCCCTGGAACTAAGTAGAACAACAATATTTTGACTAATATACCCTTTGTTAAAAACAAAAACATAAAATGTGTCTTCTCATTATCCACGCCTCCAAGCTAGGGGTGTGCAAAACTCAAATAGTCTGAAATCTGAATCCGCATCCAAATCGAAAATAAGGTGTTTTTGCAAAATCCGAATACCCCAAAATCAGATAATCCGAAACCCAACATTTGGGAGGATATTTGGGTTTGGATTGGGTTTGATCGTTGGCCACCCAACCTGTAACACCCTAAAAATTCGGGTAATTTTAAAAATTTAAAATTCGGCAATATGAAGTTTGTATTTGGATCAAACCACCCAAATGGGTAAAAGTATATGCGTTTACAAAACCTGTATAAGATGCATGGGAAAACGATAACAAACTAATCTAAACTATTTCTATCTAGATTACATAGGTTGTCAACCCAATACCAAAAATGAATAAATGTTTTAAACGCTAAGTCCCCAAATAATCTATCGTCCAAAAATGCCCTCAAAAGACCAAGCTCTTCACTCAACCCCTTGACGACCCACCGCTAAGGGAACCTGTTATACACATCATTTGAGAAAAGGTGTTAGGCTTAAAGCCTAGTGAGAACATACAGTTTATATGACAATTCGATAAGAAAGTTAAATATAACATAAGTAAACCTGTTTTCACCAATAGCCTTTGTAAATGATTTGATAAACACATTTTGACCTTGCGGTCCAAAAACACATCTTGCGATGACGGGAAGACCCGATTTTCTAAGGATTGTGGCGAAACACAAAGTAAGCCATTTTCCAAGTTATTGAGCTCACCATACTAGGATCAAGGCCACGAACACGCCGACTCGTACTAAGATGTGGGGGAGGGCACCCAATAATCTCTAGTCATGCTCATTCACTAGGATTTACATTTACGACCCACGGTTAGTATCCGGTCCCACATAACCGTACCAAGTTGCCCTCTAGGGTCAAATGTCTCAACTAGCTACATACGGGTGTTATCCCCAAATAATAAGTCGACTCTGTACTTATGGATCCACTAGTAATAGTCTAGACTTGTCACAATAACACTTGTGACCAACTATAATCAAACATATAGTTCATAGTACCATTTAGTTCCCAAATCACAATTTTATGGTTAACTGCTGATAAGAAATATAAAACTCAAACATGAAGCATAAAGTTATTTTCTCAATACCAAATATATGTAAAACTCTTTTGAATGTAAACATGGACTTCCTCACATTAAACCATTTATTTCCTTTTCTCGAAATACCACTTTCAACCAAATACCCATACCATCATTTGAATCATGAACTTGGCTAAAATGCCACAAGTTGAACATTAACTCATAAACATGTGAAATCATCCATAGTTATAGGTTAAGACATGGATTGTTTCACCATTTACAAAATGGTAAGGGATCCTAAAAATCTCCAAAATACCAAGTTAGGTCAAAAATCTTTTTTAACAAGAACATATGCAAACAAGGAGATATTTAGAAGTCTAAAATGTATTTTGACGAGTATAAAGTTTTAGAAAGTAAGAATGTACTCACAATGGGTTTATTCTAAACCCTAGCAATTTCTAGTTGAAGAGAATGGTGCTAGCTCTTGAGAAAGGATGATCTTCACCAATGGTACCTTAGATTCACCTAGAATAATCACCATAAATGAGAAAGAGGGAGGTTGATGGAGTAATAAATGAGAAAGGGAGACTTAGGGTTTGGAACTTACCAAAGACTATAGAGGAAAAACGACCTAGCTCTTTTAAGAAATCAGATAAAATGAAATATTTTCGGAGCTGGTCCTATTAAACCCTCAGGCCCCGCTCGCGATAGTGCCATGCGATAGTGACAGTGTCACTATCGCGGGGCACAATCGCGCCATATGTACCGAGAGTGGTACTTCCCTCGCGATAGTGCCCCTGGCGATAGTGACATTGTCAATATCGCGAGGCACAGTCGCGCCACTGGTACCGAGGCCCGAAAATCCGAGATTTTGAATCTGCGACATGCGTGACGACAAAAGGGAAATAGATACAACGTTCAGAAGTATAAAGATACGCATAAAAGTCGCAAAACGGACAAGTTGGGAAATCTGGACTTACATAAATTTACGGGTGTTACATAACCCGTCCGAAACCCAAAATAACATAAATCTATATTTTAAATACTATATATACATATATTTATTTATTTATTTAATTATTTTTTGAAAATCGTAAATTATAGTCTGTTGAAATATTTTCTAAATTTTAAACTTGATATCGATTTCATCAATCTTTCAATCGATTGTATTCATCCTAAAAAACGATTGAATTTATATATAACTTTTGCATTATATAATACCCGAACCCGACCGACGTCAATCTGAAACCCGACCAACCCATACCCGAAACAACCTAAAATCCGAAACTTAAAATTTGGGTTTTGATTTCCATATCCAAAATCCAATCGTGATAAATTAGTTTTATGTTTTTGATAATCCATTGCACTATGTATTAGTGATGTAAATTAGTTTTATGTGATGTAATCTATGATTTTTCATCAGGGGTAAATTCGTCATTTAACTAGTCTAGTCCTGTTCTGTCTAGTTCTGTCATGTCTTGCCAAACGTTGGACAACTGTCCTGTTCTGTTCCATCCTGTCCTGTTCCATCTTGTCCTATCCTGTCTGCGTACCAAACACACCCTTAAAATACAATGCATGGGACTCATCTTATTCTTGAAGGCTATTCACTCTAACAAGGTCAAACGTTTTGCATTCATAACTATTTCCCACCAGCATACCGCTTTGACTAAATGGTCGAGTTTCCACCCTCGAAACAACTTTTGGTCAAGTTGATCATTTGTTCGCAATTTGTACCGCTTCAAACCTTGACTTTAATACGTTAATAAACAATCATTCGTCTTTCCTTCTCTCCATACTACATACTTCAAGTCAACATTGATATCTTTCCTCCACTATCTGTCAGGATCGAAATTCAAAACAAGAATTTAAATACACACTCAGAAACTTTGTTAAAGAAGTTGCGGAATAACACTTTAACAATAAATCAATAGAACAGTATATGAATTCAAATCACAAGTAGTATTGAATTAACTTAATGATTACAACCAAAGCCTCAATCTGTTGAACAAACTCAACAGACGTTCAAAACTTCTCTAATGAAAGGATCACTAAGAATCTTGAGGCTAATTCTCTCTTCGAAAACAAAATACTTGACCTTTTTGTCAAAAATCTAAGACTTCTAGGCTATATAAACAAAACAGATTACAAGATAATTATTAAAGAAATATTGATCTTCAGCATCCATTCCATAATTATCTTCAGCTCCTTTTCTTTTGCATCACGTAACAAACCATCCTTATCATTATCATCAGCATTAATTCTTCTAGCAGTATCTTCTCATCATCAGAAGTACTAACATGCTAACAGTAGTAACTTTCAACTTGCAGTATTACCTCTCCAAGCAGTACTAACTATTCTTCTAGCATTACTAATCTTTCAAGCAGTACTAATACTACTAGCAGTACTAATCTTCAAGTAGCAGTACTTATTTCTTCAGCAGTAGTAATCTTTAACCCTCAGCAGCACTATCCAGACTTAGTATATTTCAGACCCAACAATCTCCCCCTAACTTAACTTTTGAAATCAAGAAGTTAAGTTCTTCAGAATCAGGTCTTGATGATGCTTTTAAAATTCTTGCTCTTGTTAATTCTGCCCTTTGAGTAACTGGATAAGATCCTTCTCCATTTCTGATCCTCTTCCTCCACTCAGCTTCAGTTGCAGCATACCTTTCAATCTGATCTCATCATGCTTATACTGCTTTTCCACCAAATAATACTCTATCTTTGCCTTTGACATATACAAAACATACACTCCACACTGCTTATGTAAATGCCATTTCAACACATTTTGCTTTTCAAGCTGTATTCTGTCAGGTTCAATCATAAGACATATCCAGTACATGATCAGCCTTGTATCATCCTGAGCTCCTTGTTGGATCCTGTCTTCATACAATTTCATCCCAACAGAATACACTTCTTCCAAGTCACTTCTTGAGCATTTTCATATAAACTGATGAAAACTTGTATATACCTCGAATCTGTTATTTGCTCTTTTAATACTGAGAAAGTGCTTGTCTTTCTCCACACATATATCCCAAAAGATAATCTTTGGAAGCTTTGAACTGATTGGAGTAGCAGACACAGAAGGTTCATCTCTAGTTCTTGATAATTCAGCCTCCATTCTTTTACTTCCCTGCTCTTTCTCACCTTCCTCAGTTCTTTGCCTTTTTGCCTTTTTCTTGGTAGCAATTGACTTCATTCCCTTGACAGCTCCAATCTTCTGAGCTAGTGTCTCTTCTTTCTTCACTTCTACCTTTTCTTTAGTCGGAGTGCCTTCTTCACTGTCAGTAAAAGGCTGTTGAATGTTCAGATCATGTCTTTCTTTCATCTTTCTTTCAAATTCAACCCTCTGATTGAAGTCTCCTTGCAGCTTGGCCATCTCCTTTTTGTATATGTCTTCTATCCTACTAAAAGACATTTTTGTAAACATCCCTTCAGGAACTCCAACAGATCCTTTCAAGAATTTTATCATTTTTCTTCTTTCTTGTGTAGCTAGAAAGGTCTTTGAAGGCTGCCTTTGTCTGGTTGCTTTCATTGTAACCCTCTTTGCAGCAGTCTTCAAACTCTTCTGATATTCTTCATTAAGCCTTGTTGCCAAATCTAAAGCCAGCTTTCTGTCTTTGGCCTTTTGAATTTCATTCTCCTTTTCAAATTCTTTCTCAAACTGTGCATTTAACTCCTTTGCCAATTCTTCATCCAAATCTATTTGCTTCTGCTTCTTTAATGGTTTCACAGGCTCAACCATCTTCTCTTTCCCTTTCTTCTTGGCCTCTGACACATTGACCTCTTTCTTTTTCTTCTCTGAGCCTCCTTCTTTAATCACCACTCCCTTATCCTTTTGAGTGACCTTAGGAGTATCATTCTTCGCCTTCACCAAAGTCTCTGCAATCTCTATTTCTTCTATAGACATTCCAGTTTCTGCTGCTGTTTTCTCTGTTTCTACTGCTTTAGCAGTTTCTACTTCTGGTTCAGTAGTTCCTGCTGCTTCTACAGTTTCTGCTGCTTTCTCACTTTGATCTTCCTCAACCTTCTTTTCAGCTTCACCACTAATCTCCCCCTCAAATTTAAATTCCATACCAACTGAGCTTTCCTTCTCAAATTCAGCTTCTTGATTCTCCCCCTTTTTGGAAGCATCATTAGCACTTCCTCTTTTCTTCAAGATAAATTGCTTTCTCTTCTTTTTGTGCACCAAATTCAACACCATCTTCTTGAGTTTGTCTATCTGGCTTTGTTGAGAAATGATCACCTTTTGCAGCGCCTTTATCTCTGAACCCTGATTGAGTACATATAGGTTCACATTACCAATGGTTTCCATCAATTCATCATAGTTATATCTGTCCTCATCTACTTTAGGTGTGTTTACCACCCGTGAAGGATCATGGGATCTTTTAGTAGAGGCCTTCTGCCTAGCAGAAGCACCTACTACCCCCTTGGTTTCTTGGAACCTGGGTCCCTTAGATGATTTCTCATCCAAAGTTGCCGTGGGGAAGGTCTTAGTCATGTTCACACTGTCCTTATCCACACCTTGTGCAGAATCAGTAGTGTGAGCCTTGTTGCCCACATGCTCATCCTTCTCCTTAGAGAGCACCTTCTCGGGGTTGGGAGACACCCCTGTGGATTCCCTTTGGATATTCTCTGATGGAGAATGTTGCATAAGAGGGCTTGTAGGCTTTTGGGGTGTAGATACATGAAGGGAATGAACCTTCTGTACCTTTTTCCTTGCATATTTTTGAATGATTGAGGGAATTGGCTTATCAACAGGGAGCTGAGGAAGAATATTGGAAGTGAATGGTGTGGGTAGGTCATCAGTGGGTTGGTCAAGTATAGGCTGTGACCCTGATGCCTCACCATGTGGGTGGGACACAACCATCATTGTAGAGAACAATGGTGTGTCTTTTCCAGAAAAGTCCTTACTAGGCCTTCTCATATTGGAAAACACCTTCCCTTTGGGAGGTTTAGGTACATACACCTCTTTAAAAGAGGGTAAATCCGTCAATTCCTTGTTCAATACCTCTTGTACAAACCTTGGATACATAAAAAAATCTTTTGGTTTTGGTTTTGGTTTTGGTTTTGGTATCCAAGTTTGACAGCAAATCACTTAAAATCATTGTGGAAAAATTGAACTTTCTGGAGGTAGCTAAGCATACAAGAGCATAAGCTATTGTACTGCTAAATTCACTCCATCCAGTTGTCTTGCGAGATAAGCAATGTTGAAGAGTATGAACAAAGAATCTCCACTGAGGTGAAAATTTGCTTTTGAAAAACTTGTAAACCTCAGTAGGACCTTTATACCCCATTCTACCAATTTCTTGGAAGAGATCTTCCTTCGAGAGAGTAGAAATACCTGAAGCATCATCTAGACGTAGATGAGTGCGTATGCAGCCTTCAGTGAATGTGATAGGTTTATCACAGACCCTTGATTGAATGACCTGATTGCCATCAACAGTCTGTATGGATGCATTGGCCCAGAACTGTCGCATATGTTTCACATAGATGGTAGGATTTACCGTTAGCGCATGAGAAATAGGTGACGATGTTAAGAAATCCACAATTTCATGAAAACCCTCAGCTTGTTTGGGTTTTTGTAACATTGCAAGATCATTGTGGTCATCAACAAAATCAAGTTCTGCCATCTTTTTGATCGATTCTAGGGTTCGAATCAAAGCTAGGGTTTACGCACTGGTAATCAAGAAATCTAGAGAGAGAGCTGAAGAAAACTCAATGGAAATTCAAAGAGCCGTTTGTGTTTTGGCGGTCAGAGAGGGTATTTATAGGGTAAGGAATTCAGTTAAAAGAAATACTAAGTACCCTAGCAGCATTAACACAAACACGTCGTATTAACCCCTAGCAGCAGTAGTAACACATACCAGTAGTATTAACACATACTAGCAGTATTAACACTGTTTGGCAGTAGAAATACGGCAAGCAGTAGTAACTTTGCACTGGCAGTATAAACCACCTAGCAGTAGTAGCTATACTTAACCATATTTGAACTGTCAGCAGGAGTAATAGTGAGAACAGTATTAACGTAACCAGAAGTACCAAGTATCTAATCAGCACATCAATCTGAAACACTTAAACACAAAAGGTTAGCAGCACCATGCACAATGAAATATGAGAAAGTAAACATTGAAGAATCTATATAGAAATGGTACATGAAGAAAATCAAAAGAGGTTTATTCAGTGTTTATCATGCCCACACTTGTGACCAAGAATGTGAATCTACCCACATCAAAAGCTTTGGTGGATAGATCAGCAAATTGGTTACTTGTGTGTACTTTCAAAACCTGAATTAACTTCTTTTCATTGCAATCTCTAATAAAATGGTACCTGAATTCTATATGCTTGGTTTTTGAGTGCTTCACTGGATTATTAACAATGCTTATAGCACTGCTGTTATCAATGAAGATGGGAGTGTGAAGAAAAGTAATACCATAGTCCAACATCTGATTCTGAATCCATAGCACTTGTGAGCAACAGCTTGCAGCAGCTATATACTCTGCTTCTGTTGTAGATGTGGACACTCACTGTGGTTTGCTTTTTACACTGCCATGAAACTAGCCTTGCACCCAAAAACTGACATCCTCCTGATGTAGACTTTCTATCCAAGTTTGCACCACCCAAATCACTATCAGAATATGCAAGCAGATCAAATGGTGAGTCATGAGGATACCAAAGACCCAACCTAGGTTGTCCTTTGAGATATTTGAAGATCCTTTTGACTGCTTGAAAGTGAGATTGCTTAGGCCTCATTTGAAATCTGGCACACACACATACAACAAACATAATGTCTGGTCTTGAAGCTGTTAGATACATGAGGGATCCTATCATGGATCTATAATGATGAACATCCACATCCTCCCCCTCAAGATCTATAGTGATCTGTTTGTGTGTTTCCATAGGTGTGCTTACAGGCTTTGCTTCTAAAAATCCAAACTTTGTAAGTATATCCTGCACATACTTGGATTGACTTATGAAAATGCCATCTTCCTTCTGTTTAACCTGTAGCCCAAGAAAGAATGTGAGTTCACCCATAGAGCTCATCTTGAATCTTTTGTGCATCAACTCCTCAAACTCCTTGCACATATGATCTTTTGTGGATCCAAAGATGATATCTTCCACATAAATTTGGACAAGCAGGATGTCCTTCTTCTTCCTTTTAATGAAAAGGGTCTTGTCAATGATTCCCCTTACAAAATCATTTTCCAAGAGATAGGTAGACAGAGTGTCATACCATGCTCTTGGTGCTTGATGTAGCCCATAGAGTGCCTTCTTTAATTTGTAAACTTTGTCAGGAAAGTTGGGATTCTCAAACCCTAGAGGCTGACAAACATACACTTCTTCCTCAATTTTCCCATATAGAAATGCACTCTTAACATCCATCTGAAATACTCTGAACTTCATGAAAGAAGCATAGTCTAGAAACAACCTAATTGCCTCAATTCTGGCTACTGGTGCAAACACTTCTTCATAGTCTATCCCTCTTCTTGTGTGTACCCTTGTGCCACAAGTCTGGCCTTATTCTTTATAACTATTCCTCTCTCATCTTTCTTATTCCTGAAAATCCATTTAGTTCCAATTGCCCTGTGTCCTTGTGGAAGATCAACCAGATCCCACACATTTTGCAGCTCAAATTGCAACAGCTCCTCTTGCATTGCTTCTATCCAGCTTGGGTCTTTCATTGCATCATAATCCTTCTTGGGTTCAATCTAGGATAGAAAACAATACAACAAACCTGACTGTAAGTCTTTCAATACTCCTAACTTACTTTGATGCCTTGTGATCCTGGGAGAATTGATATCACCAATCACCAACTGAGGAGGATGATTCTTCTGAGTTCTTGTTTGATGAAACAGCCTCCTCATTAATATTTGCATCAAGATTGGAGTCATTCTTTTCAGGAGTGTTTCCACCAAAAACTGAAGAATTTTCTTCATCAGTATCATCCTCTGACAATATGGGTATTTCAGGACCTGTGTTTCCTGAACCTGAAGGATGAGCATCCTCTTTTTCACCTTTATCCTCTTCATCACTTTTATCATCTTCATCCTGTGCTGGATCATAATCCTCTGATTCTGAATCATCTTTCTTTTCTTGTTGACAAAATTCATCAGGATCAACTGTAGGTATTGGGAACAACACAAACTCTTGTCTCTGTTCTTGTACTTTTTCTGAACTTGTTCCTGCAATTTGCTCATTACTGAAACCCAAAGAATTAGTTAGTGAATCAATGTCAAACAGCCAAGCAGGGCCTGTACCAATCTGATTTGGTGTGTTCTCATTGCATTTGACATTGTCACTTTCCTCTATAATCCTGGAAGAACTGTTGAAAACTCTGTATGCCTTGCTCTGTGAGGAGTATCCAACAAGAAATCCATCCTCATCTTTGCTTTCAAACTTGCCTAAATGAGATTTGGTGTTGAGAATTGTGCAAGGACACCCAAAAGGTTTGAAAAATCCAATAAAAGGTTTCTTATTTTTGAAAAGTTCATAAGGTATTTTTCCTTGGGATTTGACTACTAGAACTCTGTTTTGGACATAACAAGCAGTATTAACTGCTTCTGCCCAAAAAGTAATGGGTAGCTTTGAATATGCCAACAGAGATCTAGCAGCCTCAATTAATGTCCTATTTCTCCTCTCAGCAACACCATTCTGTTGAGGAGTCCTAGGAGCACTGAATTGTCTCTCAATCCCTTTAGTCTCACAAAAGCTATTTAAGTCACTGTTTTTAAACTCAGTTCCATTATCAGATCTGATGACTTTAACTCTTAGATTTGTTTGGTTTTCAATCCTAAGGACAAAGGATTTGATCAGTCCACTTGTTTCATCCTTAGTCCTCAGAAAATATACCCAAGTAAATCTAGAGAAGTCATCAACAATGACTAAGTAATAGGATTTCTTACCAATACTCATCACATTTGTAGGACCAAAAAGATCCATATGTAATAACTGAAGGGGTGACAAGATTGTGTTTATTTCTTTGGACTTATGAGAAGTTTTGTGCTGCTTGCCTTTAAGACATGCAACACAATGATCATCACATGAAAACACTTTTTGAGGCAAACTTCTCACAAGGTTGTTTTTCACAAGATTGTTCATAGTTTTAAAATTCATGTGACACATCCTTCTGTGCCAAAGAGACGATTCATCTAAAGAAGCTTTTGAAAACAGACAGTTTAGTGATGAATCAGATGAAACACTCTCTAAGTCCAAACAATAAACATTATCCTTTCTAGGAGTTCTAAGTAGTATCATATTTTCATCAACTACCTTGAATCCTGGAGCAAGGATAATGCATTCAGTGTCACTAAATAATATACTATGTTTCTTGTCACAAACCTGTGATACACTTAACAAGTTGTATCTCAATTGCTCAACATATTAAACATCTTCAAAAGTCATCTTACCTTTTGAAACTATACCTTTACCACTTATCTTACCTCCTGCTGGATTGTCACCAAAAGCAACACGTCCTCCATCAAACCTTTTGAAATTTTGAAGGCATGCCATGTTACCTGTCATGTGCCTAGAGCAACCACTATCTACATGCCAAATGCTCTTCCCCTTGAGCTGTTGGTTGCCCTGCACATTAGATAAAACAGTTAGTGTTTTGAGGGAACCCAAGCCAAAATGGTCTTGGGTTGCCCTTTCTCATCAACATAATCATGCTTAGAAAGCTTGGTATTGATGAGATGATTAGAATTAGGAATCTCATGGCTGGAATACTTTGTCATAATTATAGGCTTGACAGTATTAACATGGTAGTAGTACTATCCTTGTTAGCAGTACTAACTTTATTAGCAGTACTAACTTGGTCAGCAGTACTAATATTATTAACAGTACTAACTTGGTCAGCAGTAGAATTGCTATCAGTAGCACTATTTCTGTTAGCAATACTATTTGAGATAGCAGTACTGACAGGTTTCTTGATTTTTGGAACCCAAATTTTGACAAAGTTGTTTGCTTTCCTATTCTGTGAGTTACTCCTTGATTTGATAGGAGTATTTTCTTTTGCTTTAGCAAACATATTCTGAATATGAGATTTCATAGATGCTGTTCTCACATTATCAGCCATGTGGTTCCTTGATTGTCTTGATTGCTTCCTATAACCAACAGAATTTTGTATTTGTCTTTGAAAAGTAATTATTTGGTTAACATGATTGAAATAACAGTGTTTGGCTAAGTGATTCAACTTGCCACAAATAAAACAAGGCTTTGGTCTATTGATTTTTCTTAGATCAATTCTTTGTTTTTGAGCCCACTGGTTATTTCTGTTTCTCTGATTTCCCTTAATTTTATCATGTTGATGGGGCTTGTTCTGTTGACAAGTACAGGGATTTACAACAGTAGTTTGCATATAGTGAACTCCCTGTACCTTTTCCTTCTCTGTCTTAGAGGTCTCAGCTTTCTCACTCTTAACATTCTCTTTCCCTATCTTAGACATCTCCACTTTGTCACTCTTGACAAATGGTTTACCCCCCTTCTCATTTGTAAGAATATGGTTTTCTAAGGGAATTTCTTTCTGGTCTTCCTTATTCTTATCCTCAGTGCTCTGTTCTTCAGACTCTACTTCAATCACTACATTGTCCAGTGGATCTACCTCTGTGGCTCCTGTAGGTAAGTCCTTCATATCTTGTCTTTCTAAGAGGTCTGAGGTGGGTGGAATATAGTTGTTATTGTAAGGTGGATGGGTGTTGTTGTAGCCTATACTTCTCTTTAGTTTATCATGAACTTGAGATTTGAGTAAAGTGTCCATTGCTTTAGAAGCATTGGAAAATTTCTCAATGTCTAATTTGGCCTTCTCAAATTCACCCTTAACTTTCTCACATTCCTCTCTAGCCTTATCTAGCTTAATCTCTAACTCCTTCTTCTCCTACTTCCAATAGTTGTGATCATATGAATGTTGAAGTTTATTGGCCTGATATGCCTTAATTTGTTCTTCAAAATTCACAATGATCAAATTAGACTATCTCCTATGTTTCTCCAACCTTTTAAGATCATCACACATGCTCTGATTGTGATCTCTGTACTTTCTACCAGTTTCAAGACAGGCTTTAGAGCAAAGTTTAGATTTTACCTCTGTGGGGATTGCTGTGCTTGAAGACTCTGAAACCTCAGCCATCAATGCTTGATTCTGGATTGTCTCATCTGCTTGATCACTTCAATCAAATCCCATTCCATCTTGTGAGACAAGTGCTTGAGATGAGTTCCTATTGTTGTTGTAGTTTGTGAACTTTGCTTGTTGATTGTTGCTCTCATTCAGTTGAGAAATTCCTCCTCTGCATTCTCTTGCAAAGTGCCCCAGTTTATGACACTTGTAGCATTCCACCTTGGATTTGTCAAATCCAGCACCATCTTTTCTTCTCATGGCAAAGTTGTTTCTTCCTGTTCTTTTAATGAATCTTTTTATTCTCATGGTGAGCATTGCCATTTGCCATTTGATTTCCATCTCTTCAAGATCATCAACATTAATCTACTCCAGATCATCATTGATAAGAGAAGATTTAGCATGACTAGCAAGGAAGGCTTCCAAAATAGAATCATTGGGTCCATCCTGTTTTGAGCCATAGGCAGCACTAACTGATTCTGTATTAGCAGAAGAATCAATAGTAGATGATAGGAGAGCAGCATTGTGAGAATATCCAGATGGCTTCTTCTTTGATTCAACCTCTGCTTCAAATACCTTGAGATCATTTTAGAGGTCATCAAGTTCGTTATCCTCCAGATTATCATTCTGCCTGAAGGATACTGTATACATTATCCATTCTTCACCAAGAGATCTTAGAAACTTTCTGTTGACATCATCCTGGTCCATCTTGACACCAACAGTAGCCAATTCTCCAATTAACTTGTTGAATCTATCAAAGGTTTGAGTCATAGACTCATTCTTTGTAGACATAAAATTTTCATATTGTTGCTTGAGAATGGCTTTCTGATTTCTCTTAGTGCTTTTGGTACCTGAAAATCTCTTTTCCAAAGCATTCCACAAGATTTTGGCATCAGCACAGTTGCAAAACTGATGTTGATATTCATTAGGAATTGCCAAGAGCAGAGTGCTCAAGGCTTTCATCTCAGTCTGCCTCATCTTTCTTTCTCCATCAGTCTTTGGTGGAGGTCTCTTGCCATCTGCTCCAATCTCCCCTACATTGGAGGGACCATTCTCAATGATGTCCCATATTGAGTAGTCTGTAAGAAGTATATACTGTGTGATCCTGATTTTCCACATGTCAAACTCATTAGGTTTGAGCATGGGAACCTTTGAAACAAGAACACTGTCGTGTGACCCGTCCATGATGATTATTGATTTCTGAGTTCCTATAGCTTTGATACCACTTGTCAGGATCGAAATTCAAAACAAGAATTTAAATACACACTCAGAAACTTTGTTAAAGAAGTTGCGGAATAACACTTTAACAAGAAATCAATAGAACAATATATGAATTCAAATCACAAGTAGTATTGAATTAACTTAATGATTACAACCAAAGCCTCAATCTGTTGAACAAACTCAACAGACGTTCAAAACTTCTCTAATGAAAGGATCACTAAGAATCTTGAGGCTAATTCTCTCTTCGAAAACAAAATACTTGACTGTGTCTCAAAAATCTAAGACTTCTAGGCTATATAAACAAAACAGATTATAAGATAATTATTAAAGAAATATTGATCTTCAACATCCATTCCATAATTATCTTCAATTCCTTTTCTTTTGCATCACGTAACAAACCATCCTTATCATTATCATCAGCATTAATTCTTCTAGCAGTATCTTCTCATCATCAGAAGTACTAACATGCTAACAGTAGTAACTTCCAACTTGCAGTATTAACTCTCCAAGCAGTACTGACTATTCTTCTAGCATTACTAATCTTTCAAGCAGTACTAATACTACTAGCAGTACTAATCTTCAAGTAGCAGTACTTATTTCTTCAACAGTAGTAATCTTTAAGCCTCAGCAGCACTATCTAGACTTAGTATATTTCAGACCCAACACTATCCTTGCCACCCTACTGCTTGACCAAGAGTAAAAGGGCTCATTTCCTTCACCCTATCTTGAGTTGAGGTTTTCAAGATCCAAACGTAGTCCTGCCCCCTTAACCAACTAATCAACACATCAAACTCCACAAATGGAGACTCACTAGAAGTACCCTTATCCAAATAAATATCCCCTTTTGAACCTTGGAAGTTCTACCTCTAGCCGGTCCATTGGTATCACGGACATATGTCCTTCTTGGAGTTATCAACAGTTACCCCAAAAATAACCTTACACAACACATCAGAACTCTTGCTAATCATTGCAAGGTTAGAGCTTAATACATACTGCCACACTCATCAATCATCTCAACAATAGAAATCGAGCACCCACATGCAAGTAAATTCATAATGGCATTGGACAGATGCAATTTTAAATTTACCTTACATAAGAGTCCTCACTACCATTGTCATGATTTTCTATGACCAAGGTCTTTCCTAATGGCTTCCTATGTCTCAGTTGTTTCCCCTACTCCACAGTTTAAGTTTAGGCCAATCCGGTCACCTAAATTCCTTAAACTAAAGCTCTTATACCATTTGTAACAACCCAAAAACCACAATAGCATAATCCTTAATATAAACCAAGTGGTCCCAAACATCAAGTCATATAATAACAATATTCTCAATTAAAATAGCTGATACACACATCCACAGCTGAGATATCTAGACTAAACAATAGGAAATTTAAGGTAAACTATCTCTATTGTCACTACCTCCAATACTTCAAACCTTCTCCTTTCTCCTGGAAGGCACATCAACCACTCTTTTCCCTAAAAATTGTTTTTAATTTTTGAAAAGCGAGGGTTAGACCATGAGGTCTAGTGAATTCTCCATCGAAAGCAGTTTAACAATTTAATAGTAATAATGAAAATCGCCATAAGGCCCATCAATATGAAATTCAACCACATCACGTCAAACTTGGGTATTTGCACAGTGTTCATAGTCTCCCATCACCTCGCCATGATATCCGCAATCGGGGCCCCCAGTAGATGCCATCCACGTGTGCACAAGAAACAGATTCGAGGCACACGGTATAAATACTCTCTCAAGGAATATTCACAATTCCAAGACACACTAATCCCACTGTGCAACCCGACTCCAAAACAATGCACCAAAATCATGCCACAACCACATAGAACCATGCATGCTCAAAAGTGAACCATTTTCAGAAATACGTGTTCTAAGAAAATTGAGAGTGCAATTTCCATGCCACAAGTACAACCATCATCAATGATCGACACACATTTGGTAAAGTTTACCCAAATATAAACTAGTTCAATTAATATTTAATTAAACATCAACACTAACAATACACCAAAACGATAATTCGTTTAAAAACATTTCCATGTTTGGACAAAGGTTTAAGGGAACTCACATGCTTGATGGAAACATGCCACACCCCGAAACTTAATTCAAGGAGAAACGGACACCTACAATTTTGGTTAACGTACAAAGTTAGGCCCCGACTTGATTCCATTAATTTTTTTTTGGATAAAACTCACCCCAAACGCGCCTATCCGGACTGGATCCAGTTTCGGTCAGGTTAAATCCCGTTTTTTGGTCTTACCGGGTTGGGTCCAGGTTCCCAGTTCCTACCGGGTTGAGCTCGGACTATCGACTCGTTCGGGTTGGAATAGAACTCCCAGCTTGCCCGGGTTTGACATTAAACTCTTGGCTTGTCTGGGTTTGGTCCAGTTCTGGGGGTTTTCACGATGCATCCTTCGATTGCACGAAATAAATCAACACAAGTTTTCTCCCCCTCCCCGAAATCGCACTAAACTCAAACCAACGTAAATATGAACACAAAATCAGCAACATCGATTTATTAGATCTTTGATTTCCCAATCCAGTATTTAGATTAATACCTTCCCAGTACTTAATCAAATCCACCTAAAATCTTCAATAGAGTCTTTATATTTTTAATCATGAGAAGGATTATTAAGAGATGGTTACCTCTAAGGAAGAACCTTCCAAGATTTCCTTTATTTCTCTTCTCCTCTCTTCCAATTTGCAAAGCCTCCACTCTTCTGCTCTCTCTCCTTTCTTTTCTTTCAATAGCCGCCAGCCAGGAAACAAATAAGGGTTTTCGGGGGTTTTCTCCTTATGAATAAATCTTTCAATTAAATATCATAAATGGTCCCTAAGTCCCCCTTTTTCCAACTTTGACCACCCTTTTAATTAAGAAGTGAGTGATTTGTGGTAATTGGTCATTACAGATAGGGGTGAGCAAAGGCGGGTATCCAGATAAAATTCATTGAACCGGGGGTTTCTGGAATGAAGGAATGGGAATCGGTTACACCAGTTCTTTATATTTTGGAACCGGTCCTGTACTGGGTACTCGGTGTCTAATTACTTTTTAATTTAATCATTTCATACTATAAGAAAGTAATTATTAGTCAACTACAAAGTCCCAACATGGAAAAATAAATACTACAAACGGTGAAAACTAATCCGATAAAAACTAATAATTACATGAATATTTGAAGAAGTCGAGTGAAGGAAACACTTGTAAGTGTAAGTGTGTATAACTAAAATATAAATTAATAATTTTTATACTAGTTTATTAAATATAATAAACGTATAAAATAATTTTTATTAAAAAAATAGCGGGTACAGTCGATTCCGGTTCTGGGTACCCGGTCCCGCAACCAGTCCGAGCAGGTACCCAACGGTTAATGGTTCCAAAAAAATGAAATCCGGAACCGGAACTAGTCTCGATCGTTTCGGTATTTTAGGAATCGGAATCAGAACCAATCACATTGGTTTCGGTTCCAAAACGAACAGAGCGATTCCAGTTCCAAAAGCAGGTACCCGGTTCCGATGCTCGCCCCTAGTTATAGAACACCCATTTGTCTTAAGACATTAGTTGTTCATGAATAATTAATTAATTATATTTCCCTATTAAATTCTTAAACTCATCTAACAATTCTTTTAATATATATTAAATCATATGTTACAATTTTTAAGAGGTAAGAAGCGTTATATTTATCTCAGAGTTCAAATACCATTCATAACATGGGGAAATATGATATGTAGAAAAATATATACAGTTATCATATGTGATAATATGATATGTAGAAAAATTCACATAGTGTTATCACATGTGATATTTGATTAAATGTATTCAGAAAAAATTTTATATAAAACTTAATAAAAAGATTATTGTTAGGACTGAAAGTCCTAGTGCGTTGAAAGTTGTATAACGCATTTATAAGGGGGTTATTTGTAATTATTAGAAAGTTATTTGTAAATGGGCCTCAAGCCCATTAGGCCTATACGTTTGATATTTATAGTTTTTCTAAACCTAGTTTTAAGTTTGAGGAGGTTAGAAGAAATTATTCTAGTCGATAGGTTTACATTTGCTTATCAGAAATTCTCTCTGTAAACCTAAATCTTTATTGAGTATTAATCATATGACTAGAAGTTGTGGCTCATTCATTGTTCTTCATTGATTAATTATTGTTCATGATTGTACTGTATCTGGGATCTACAATTAGTATCAGAGCAAAGAGACAGAATTTTTTTATCCAAAAATGTTTGTCTAAAACCCTTTAATCGCTTATTTGATTTAATCGTGTTTCTCTGTTTACCTGATTTTCTGAGTAAAAATTCTGCAAAATCGATTGCCTATTTGATTACCCTTAATCGCTGATCTGCTCGATCGATTTGTGGTTTCTGCAATTTTTTTCGGTCGAATTTTTCTGGGTTGAGATTGTTCATATCTGCTTATCGTTGTACTCTGCTTATTAATTAATCTGCTTTATTGACTTCTGATATATCGCCTTGCTATCGCTTTTCTGGGTTTTTACTACTTATTTGATTATGGATTGAAATTTTTTCTGGAAAATCAATAGGTCGATTAATTCAGTTGATTAACTCTAAGTAGTGGTCGATTGATTTTCTGGGTTAAGGTTTCTGTAAATCTATTTTTCCTTGTGTTAAGCCTGCAAATTTTTTGGGTTTGCATATTGTTGATTATTCGATTAAAGTTTTGTGAGTTTGCATATCGTTTGTGTTTTCTGCATAAATCGATTAAATTTTCTGGGTTTGCATATCGTTTGTGTTTTCTGTGAGTTCGATTGTTTCTGTTTAAGCTATCGTTATCTGTTATTATCTTCGACCGAACCCTTGCGACCGTTGCGACCGGGCCTTGTTGACCGGACCCTTGCAACCGGACCTTGTTGACCGGTGCCTTCAGACCGGACTCTTGACTGGTGCCTTGCGACCGGTGCCTTGCGACCGGTGCCTTGTTGACCGGTGCCTTGCGCCCGGTGCCTTGTTGACCGGGTCCTCGACCGGGTCCTTGCTTCGACCGGACCCTTGCTTCGACCGGGTCCTCAACCAGGTCCTTGCTCGACCGGGTCCTTGTCCTATTTATTGTTTTGGATCATCTTGTTTGTCTCACGATCGCTAAAGTGCATTTAAGATTAAAGAGTAAGGATGAATTCGAGAGACGCTCCAGCCATTGGTTCAGATCAAAAACCTCCGGTGCTCTATCGGGGAGAATACCCACAATGGCATGATCGGTTCATGAATTTTATCGAAGCGAAACCAGACTATGAGGAAATACTCATGTGCCTGGAGGAGGGGCCACAACCCTGGCTGATGAAAGTCCTGCCTGGAAACCAAGCCGAAGGTCGACCAGACCGTTCTGTTCAGAAAAATCTCAGTGAGTTTACCCCTCAAGAAAGGAGCCGCTGTGACGTTGAAAAGCATGCGAAGTCCTATCTTCTACAAAGCCTACCCAACGACATATATGCCTGCATCGACAGTTACAAGGCTACTGCAAAAGGAATGTGGGACCAGATTGAGAAGATGATGATGGGTAGCCGAATAAGCACTCAGCTGAAGATAACAAACTGCATTACCCGATATGACGGCTTCAAAGCAAGAAAAGGCGAGACGCTCACGAAAACTTATGAACGGTTCAACCTGCTTCTGAACGATCTGCATAAAAACCACATCATGAAGACGAACACCGAGAACAACATCAAGTTCATGAACAATCTTCAGCCAGAGTGGAGGACATTCGTCTCTCCTATCCGTCATACTCAAACCCTAGAGAAGATTCCTCTACATGAACTATATGAAATGCTTCTCCAGGATGAAGAAGAAGTTCTTGAGTTGATGGGAAATTAAAAAGCAGATGAAAAGCCTGTGGTTGACCCGTTAGCGCTTGTCTCAGATAAAAGAGGTCGATCTGTCAGTCGCACGCCTGAAAAGGAGCCAGTGAAAAGTGATCCTGAACCCGAAGACCCTGACAGTGACTAGGATCCAGAATACACTCAGATTAAAGAAGCAGTGTTGTTCTTATCTCAAGCGTTCCAGAAAAGGAAGTTCTTCAACAAGTCTTCATCAAACAAGCAAAGATACTCCACTACTCCTCTCAATCGACGTGATCATAAAGAGAAGTATGAAGGAAAGAGACGCGTTGATGAAGGTAAGAAGACTGAGAAAAGGCATGATGAGAAAGCAAAAGAGGAGCCGATCAAATGCTATAACTGTGGTCGTTTGGGTCACTTTGCCAAAGATTGTCGAAATCCTGTCTTGCGCAACTCAGAATACTACAAAGCCAAGATGTTGTTGGCCAAAGAAAAGGAAGCAGGTAAGGCCCTCATGGCAGAAGATGACCACTGGCTAAATGTATCTGATGAAGAAGAAGATGATGCAGAAGCATACTTGTGTTTCAAGGGCAAGCACTCAACACAGTCCGATACTGTTGATGATGATCGTGATTCCCCATGTCAGGTATGTGCTCCTTACCAAGAAGCCTTAATTGATCAGACGAAAATCACTGTGCACAAATTAGACTCCTGCAAGCAAACCATAAAAGAAAATGAACAACTCATCTCATCTCTAGAAAAATGTATGTCATCACAGTCTGAAAGTCTTGAAAAACAAAGCATAGAAATTTCTGGCAATCTGTGCATAATTTCAAATCAAAAGGAAGAGTGTGAGCGTTGTTCAAAAGAATCAAAAGAGTTAAAGACCAAAGTAGATGATCTTACCTATAAGCTTCGTATGTCAGAAAATGAGAAAATTGATATTGTAACTAAAAGCGTGGCTTATAAAAATGAAAATCAAAGGTTATCTACTCAGTTAAAGGATCTCGAACTGAAACTTTATAAAATTGGTCAATCTAAACAAACGTTGAATCTAATTGCACCAAAAGAATTCAAATATTCAGAGACGGGTATCGGTTACGATAACCCACATTATCTGAAAAAGGCCTTAACCAAAGCTCCTACATTATATGCGTTCGAATTTTTTGGAATAGACAAAACCTACCCATAGTACAAAATCAATTGGACCAAACCACTTGATGATGAGGATACGGAACAGGACAATTTGAGAAGGAAGAATTCTACCAAAATGCAACTTCCTTTTGTTTATGACTCATTGAATGCGTCTTACAACGCTGAAAAATCCTGTTTTCTATCAAATGACTATTTTCGAAGCTACTCTCAAGCTAAACTTGATTCAAAAACCGTTGAAACTGAGGAGGAACCAATGGACCTCAAAGTCTATGTTCCACCTCTGATTTTAGAAAATAAAATTGTTCAGCTAGAAGAGTCATTTGCACAGGAGAGGAACATTTTTCAAAAGGAAAAACAAGAGTTACTATCCCAAATTGAGTGTCTCAATTCCGATAAAAAGGAAACTGGGTCGAGGGAGGAAAAGGAATATTTTCAGACAGAGATAAATAAGCTTAATTCACAATTGGCTGCTTTAGCAGCAGATCTGATGAAAGAGCGACTTCACAAAGTTGAGCCTCAAGCTAAGCCTGAAATTCTCCAGGTTGAGAAAATCAATCTGTCAGAAAATTCTTATCCACCCTCAGACACTTCTTCCTGTAAAGCCTTTTTGGGTGACTCGTTACTAATTTTTCAAAACAAAGGAAAAGAGCCTAAATCTTTCGAAACGGATCATCATTCTGATTTTCAAAATGCTTCCGCCTATGATCCGGTTAAAAAAACAAATCCTTCCGGTGTCCTGAATCCTTCAAGTGATAAGGCTCCTTCTGATGAGGAAATGGAATTCTCAGCCTTTCTGAATTCTGAGGTGTGTCTAGACAGTCAACTTGACCAATTTGATTTTAATCCTTTACTTCCAAGTCACGTTGATTTTCTAAATTCAACCTGTGAGCCTCCAAATAAATTTTACAAGAGTGAATGTTCCACATCTGCCCCAGAAAACGCTTATATGAACAATTATTCAAATTCTAAATCCAAAAGACGTTCACAGATGAAGAAAAAGACTGGTCGCTCTAATAAGAAACAATCATTAAAATACAAATCTTCTGACTATGGGTTTAACGGTATTTCAGATACTTTTGGTCGAAGAAAAGAAGTCAAATACGAGTGGGTAGTTAAGAAGTCTAAGGAGAGCACGACGAAGACGGAATCCGTTAATCTTGTTTTGAATTCTAGGAAAAACAATAACAGTTATGATGCTTTTAATTTTAAACCTTAGGTTGAACGTAATGGATTGTTTCCTTTAAAAGTTTATTCCTTTCAGCAATTACTTCAACTGTCTCATGATTGTGTTTGTTGTTCCAACTGTGGATTGAATGATTTTGTTGATCGTAGATTTGCATCTGATTGGTATGGTACTTATAGCATCCCCAATCCTAAGTTTAATCGTTTCAAAGCCAAGGCAACTAACCATCAAGGATCCATCACAGCATGGATACCAAAACCAAAATCTTCTTAATCTGTTTTGCAGGAATGTCATGCGTGATTTTATTTAGATTATTCATGTCACATGACTACAATCAAGGGTTATGCCACTTTTGAGGGGGAGTACCATGTTACTTATTTTTCATATCGACTTCTGAACACTTCAGTTCAGGACTCGTTCTTCAATGCTTTTGACTTCTGATTCTCTCAAATCAGAAATTTTACTTCAATGTTCTATCTTGGTGAGTTAAAGGAGTGTTAGGACTTTTAATGTTTCTATGGTCCATCCAGAACCGGAAGGACCTACCCAAGAAACACATCCAATTCATAGATATCAGTGAGGGGTCTAGATTGATAGATGAGTTCGGAGTGAAAAAAAATGGTGTGGATGTGACAGGACTTAAAAGAATTATTGGTCCTTACCAAATTAAGTCAGTTATCCGGGTTACTACATAATCTATTCATTCTCGTTCTTTGGAGATGAATATTGAAACATACATGGACCCAATGTCGATAACTAGTGTCACCCCACCCAACCACTCAAGTTTCTCTCAAAAGATACTTGTTTCATATTTGCACGGAGATTTAGCACATAGTTTATCTATTCCTCACTCGGAGGTCTTAGATATTGAAAAAGGAAGACATCATCTCCGGTCTCCGAACTTCATATTCATCTCACTGTGTCTATTGATTTCTTAACCTGCGTCCCAGGTTGAATCAATATTTGAGCCTAATAGATATGAGTTATACTTCTTTCACACACGCACAAATCTTTGTGATTCCCCTTGCATATCTTTGTGATATTGCCGGAACAGTTTGAGAAGTATTTTTTAATATTTTACTTCGGTGATAACTGGAAGTCCTATCAGAGATACATCGTTGCCAACTCTGAAAATAGGCCACACAATTACTTAAATTGTTGTGATAACAGTTACTATTGTGTTTCTGTGTTAGTTGTTACCCTTGGTTACTAATCACTTTATCTGATATTTTGCTACTCATCCGGTTAGTCTTTGAAGTTACATGATGCTCAGGGTTCTCCTAATCATCATGAGGGGGAGAACGACAGACAATTCAAAGACACAGATCATCGTATTGAGGGGGAGTTAGCAAAATCTGAGGGGGAGTAACAAAATTTCTTAAATCTGAGGTTGAAAAGCCTTTGGATTCAAAGATTTCAGCTGAGCAGAAAATATTTTATTGGTTCTTCTATCCCGTATCATGTGGTGTCTGCTACAAGTCATTTCCTCCTATGAGCTGATTGAAACAAGTTCTGAAGCTGAAAGTCAATTCAACTCGCATTTCAGAGACAGATTTTTTGTTTTTAAACTGAAGTTGCACTTTGGAATGTCACGTAACTTGCACATTATCTTTCTTATGTGTTGATCCGATGTGTTGAGTTTCTACAGTTGAAAGCTGCTTGATAGTGCATTCAGTCGAGGCTATTGTACATTGAATCTAGTTACAAAGTTGAAACTATGAAGACCAATAGCTTTATTCAAGGGGGAGTTTGGAAAGACATGAAGATATGCAACACCAACGTTCTTCAAAGATTCAAGAGGGAAAGAAGATCAATGGATGAAGTTTTCAAGAAGATAAATGCCTTATTCAACTTTAGGGGGAGATTGTTAGGACTGAAAGTCCTAGTGCATTGAAAGTTGTATAACGCATTTATAAGGGGGTTATTTGTAATTATTAGAAAGTTATTTATAAATGGGCCTCAAGCCCATTAGGCCTATACGTTTGATATTTATATTTTTTCTAAACCTAGTTTTAGGTTTGACGAGGTTAGAAGAAATTATTCTAGTCGATAGGTTTATATTTGCACTAGTACAAAAATGACTTTTTGTGACGGTTTTAAAAAATAGGTTTGTAACGGTTTGATAAAAAACCGTTACAAAAGGTCACATAAAAAATTCTAGAATTGTTTTAGTAACAGTTTTAATAAAAAAACGTTACTATTACAAAAAAACATAGAAACATAAAGCAACGTTTTAGATAAAAACGTAATAAAAGGTTACCTAACGTAACGGTTTCAGACGGTTTCGTAAAACCGTTGCTTTATGTTGTGACGGTTTTTAAAAACCGTTGGCATATAAGACCTTTTAGTAACGGTTTTTATCTAAATCGTTGCTTTATGTCGTAACGGTTTTAAAAAAGCGTTACGGAAAACTAAAATATGTATAGCAACGCTTATTTAAAAACCGTTTCCAAAAGTCACCAAGTTCTATGACAACGGTTTTGCAAAATTTGTGTCACCAAAAGTTAGTGTATGGCAAGGGTTTTTGAAAAAAATTACGTCATCATATGTCATGCTTTGGTAACGGCAATAAAACATTTACATCACAATATCTCAAGTTACATTGACGGTTTCTAATAATTAAGTCACAATATGTCATATTATGTGACGGTTTTGAGTATGTTACCATATGTCATTCTACGGTAACAATTTGAAAAATAAATGTCACCATATGTTATGCTATGGTGATGGTTTTAAAATATTATATGTCTCAATGGTGATGGTTTCGTATAATGAATGTCATTATATATAATGATATGGTGACGGTTATAATAATGGATGTCCACGTAAGTCATGCTACGATGACGATTTTGTATAATAAATGTGACCATATGTAATGTTATGGTGATAATTTTAAATAATAAACATCAGTGTACATCATCCTACAGTGACGATTTTGAACAATAAATTTCATCGTACATCATGTTACAATGACGATTATGAAAGATAAACTACAATGTACCTCATGCTACGGTGACAGTTTTGAAAAATAAACGTCACTGCATGTCATGCTACAATGACGATTTCGAAAAAATTACGTCACCTCTTGTTATGCTACGGTGGCGGTTTAGAAAAATAAATGTCAATGTACGTCATGTTATGGTGACGGTTTTGAAACATAAACATTATCATATGTTATGCAAGGGTTACAATTTTGACAACAAAAAAAAGAAATGAGTCACCCTACGTCATGTTATTGTGACATTTTCAAATAATAAACATCGATGTATGTCATGTTAAAATGATGATTTTAAATAATGAACGTCATCGTATGTTATCCTATGGCGATGGGTTTGAAAAATAAACGTCACTCTATGTCATTCTACAGTGACGATCTTGAAATCTAAATGTTACCATATGTCATGTTATGATAACGGTGTTGAATGGAAAACGTAACAGTATGTTGATGTTACGGTGACAGTTTTGAATGATGAACGTCACCGTATGTCATGTTACAGTGACAATATTGATAATGTTATGTCATCGTACATCATAATGCAGTGACAATTTTGATAAATTTATGTCATCGTATGTTAGGTTACGGTGATGCTTCTGAATAATAAATGTCACTATAAGTTATGCTAAGGTGACAATTTTGAATAATAAACATCACTATATGTCATATTACTGTAAAGGTTTTGAAAAATAAACTTCATCCTTTGTCATACTAGAGTGACAGTGTGGAAGGATAAAATGAGTTTTGATTGATTAACATCACCGTATGTCATGTTATGGTGACGGTTTTGATAAATTTATGTCAACGTATGTCATTTAGCGATGATGATAAATTTACTCACGGTATCTAATGTTACGATGACGGTTTTGAATGATAAATGTCACCATATGTCATTTTATAGTGACAATTTTGATAAAGTTACGTCACCGAATGTCATGATTCAGTGACGGTTTTGAAAAATTTACCTCATCGTTTGTCATGATACAGTGATAGTTGAGGATTTAAGGACCCAATCCAAAAGTAGATATAACCACAGGGGCGAAATTTGTAATTTACTCTATTCAATAATATAACAATATTTAAAAAAAACTTATAAAATCACAATATATCTCGTTAACATTTAAAAAAATTAATGGGTAATAAAATAGGATTTTCTATACCTTTTTATTTACAATGATGGGTATAATGACAAACGGTCAACTAACTATTAAACATGTATAAAATTCTTTAAAGAATATCCATATATAGGGGAAATCATATCCATATAAACTTAAAGCTCAAACCATCAATTTTCACCTTAGAGGCTTAATTATTTAAATAAATTAAGAGTAAACTCCAATTTTGGTCTTTAATGTTTGGTGATTTTTTTGAAAGAGCGACCTGTGGTTTTATAATTCAAGTTTTGGTCCTCAAAGTTTGACTTTTGCTCTGATAGAAGACCTGACCACTAATTTCCGTCGGGTGCCAAAGTAGTCAAACCTCGTTTACTTTCGTCGGAAATCCACCAGAATATATATATTTTTTTAAATTATGTTTTTTCGGCAGATTTCCAACATAATATAACTTTTTTTAATTATTATTTTAGAGAAAATTAATTAGACATTTTCGGGTTTATTAATCTATAATGGATTCTATTGGGCTTTATTTTATTATATTGGGCTTTATCTGTGGTATATTGGGCCTTATATTATCTTATTGGGCATTCATGGATCTTTCGGGCTTTAATGAGTTTATTCAGTTTTATTGGGCTTTAAAGAGTTTCATTAGTGACGGATTAGTGACGGAAATAAATTCCGTCGCTAATCCGTCGCTAATTAGTGACGGATTAGCGACGGAAAACATCTTTTTCTGTTTTTCTCATTCGCATGTGTTACATGTTTATTTGTATGTGTTACATGTGTTTGTATTTTATGTATTCTTTGGTCCGTGTTGGTTGCTAACCACGATTGAATCTATTTGTTTATATATGTTGTGTATATATGTATAATATGTGTGTGTGTGTGTTTCTACCAATGTGTATATGTGAATGTATTAATAATATATGTTTGTGTGTTGTTTATTGGTAACCTCGAATGATGTACATATGCATATGTTAATAAACCGCACACCATATGTTGTGAATGTATAAATAAGGTGTACATATATAGGTTTGTATGTGTGTATGTAACCACATATATCAATATAAGTAATAAGTGACCATTGTTGTTTATCACTTCAAACACACTCGTAATCTTATCAGGCTTGTGGTGTTATAATGGATCTTATTGGGTCTTACTAAGCTATAGTTGGTCTTAGTGATGTTGTTGAGTCCCAATAGACACCATATGTAATATGCAACACACACTTGCATACATTCATATAATAAGTTAACAAGGATCATAAATGAGTCTTATTAGGCTTTAGTAGATCTTAGTGGACTTTAATGTGTTATATTGAGCTTTAATGGATCTATTGGACATTAAATGGTTTCATTGGGCTTTTATGGGTCTATTAGGCTTTATTCGGTTTCATTAGGCTTTAATGGGTTCTATTGGGATTTAAATAGTTTCATTAGGCTTTATTCGGGTTTATTAGGCTATAATGGATTCTATTGGGCTTTATTTGATTATATTGGGCTTTATCTATGGTATATTGGGTCTTATATTATCTTATTGGGCTTTCACGGATCTTTCGGGCTTTAATGAGTTTATTCAGTTTTATAGGGCTTTAAAGGGTTTCATTGGGCCTTAATAGATCTATCGAGCTTTAAAGAGTTCTATTGTGCTTTAAATGGTTTCATTGGGCCTTAATGGATCTATCGGGATTTAAGGGGTTCTATTGAGCTTTAAAGGGTTTCATTGGGCCTTAATGGATCTATCGGGCTTTAAAAGTTCTATTGTATTTTAGATGGTTTCATTGGGCCTTAATGGATCTATCGGGCTTTAAGGGGTTCTATTGAGCTTTAAAGGGTTTCATTGGGCCTTAATGGATCTATAGGGCTTTAAAGAGTTCTATTGTGCTTTAAATGGTTTCATTAGGCCTTAGTGATCAACCCGACTCTATTGGGTCGACATTGGGTCAGGCCCAATGGAACCCGACCCAACCTGTGAACACGAGGAGGATAACCTAGCTAGCTAGCGCTTTTTTTTATTACTTCAGACTTCAGCCTAGGGATGGCAAAAAAAAACCGAACCCGACGGTGAAAACCGAAAACCGAACATTTCGGGTCAGGTTCGAGGACTTCATATCGGGGACGGGGCGGGGATCGGGAATACTATCGGGGATGAAAACCGAAAACCGAAATATATATATGTATATAATAACTAGACATATACCCGCGCGATGCAGCGGAATGTAAGTAAAGAACGAACAATAAAATAAAATAAAATATAAAAAAGTAGTTTTTCAAAGAAACAAAAATATAGTGGAATACCTTTTGTTTAGTTGCAGGTTCCGCCATTGACACCCGACCGTTCGTCTTCTTCTTGTACTCGGATGATACATAGAGAAACTATATATATATTTATAGTGAATGTAGAGAATATTTTAAAATCTTTTATTTTCATTTTCGATTTTACATTTACATGTAAATATATTAAAAATATGGAAGAATTTTTTTATATCTACATCGTTTCTATTTTATTTTCTTTACACTTGATTAATTTGGAATGTATTGCGGAATATTTTTATTTTAAAGAATACGATAATTTATTAGTGTATCTCGTTATTTTTTATTTTTAATTCATATCAACCTTCTTTTTTTCTTCTTTTAATACTCGTGAAAAAAAAACGTGTAGATTTTATATTATAAAAAAAATACGTGTAGATTTTATATTATGATAATATAAAATACGTGTAGATTTTATAAAATAAAATAGATTTTATATTAGCAAAAAAATACGGAAGAAAAAAGAGTTTATATTACATCTCATTATGTAAAAAGATTTTATAAAATAAAATATGTAAAAATATTTTTATAAAATAAAATATGGAAAAATCATAATGAGATGTAATATAAAAAAATACGGAAGAAAAATGATTTTATATTACATCTCATTAATATAGATTTAAATGTAAAATCTACATTTAAAATAGATTATGCTAATATAAAATCTATTTTATAAAATCCTCCACCAAAAAAACAAATAGTTATATTAATAAATGAATATCCATTCCACAAATAGATGATTATGTGAGATACTGTGCTTGGAAAGGTTGTACCAAAGCATTAAGAAATTGTAAATTAAGTAATTGGCTTTAATTAGTTGTAACGTGTGCTTAAAATGTTGTAATTAAGAGTTTTTTATGCCGTTTTTATAATATAGTATAGATATAGATTATATATTTATATATTATATAAAAGATTAAAAGCCCATACCGACCCAACCCAAATCCCTAAATCCTAATTTTGGCTTCCCTCTTCCCTCTTGGACTCGGTCTGTACACCACACGAGGTCACACACACCAAATCGACAGTCTCCCTCTCCCACACGCAGTCATGCACACCAAATCGAGGCTTTCGATTGTTCAAGTTACAGCCGGTGAGACTTTCGATCGATTTCCAGTTTACAGCCGGAGAGACTTCAGCCTCCATCGATCTGCTTCCTCTTTGTTAGATTTCTTGAGGGCCTTAATCGATTTCTGTCATTTTCGATTTACAGCCGGTGAGACTTTCGATTTCTGTCGTGCTCTTATCAATTTCGTTTATTTGCAAAAATCAATTTCTCCAGACTTTCGATTTACAGCCGGTGTAAGTTTCGATTCTGTCATTTTCGATTTCTGTTTTATCGATTTATGCTCTTATCGATTTCTGGCATTTTCGATTTCTGTCTTATAAGATAACCGAAAGCATATTAAAGGTGGACAATGTCTAGTTGGTTTTGTTAATTTCTCTTGTCATATGATATTGAACTTCAAAGAGGAGATTTGGATGCTAATAGTATGACTATCATACACGAGCCTTCTAACCATACAAGTGTTGTGTAAAAACTAAAAATGGAAGCAAAGAGAAGCTAAGAAAAAAATGGAGGTGTATTCTCCCATTAGTAGTTATGAATAAAGAAGCTTAAAATAGTTTACCTTTTGCATCACTAAGACATCCTTCATAGCAACATCAAGTTTGTCCTGTCCCATGGCTTTCAAGATTCTCTTGGTATTTCCCTGTCCACTAGAGACGAAAAACTGATTGTATAAATTAGTGTGGTCCACAACAACATCATCTTCTACAACTTTCTTTAGCATTAACTTGTACCTGCACATGGAACCACTTCTAATGAGGATATGCACAGACAATATACGGAGAGTGTGACAGACAACCTGAGATCAGAGGTCTAAAAATTAGATAATTTATAGTTTTAGCATATGATGATTCAGGCTAAGATGTGTTAATGTTTTCATGTTAATATATGTTTAGATTGCAGGCTAAGACGTGTTAATGTTTTCATGTTAATAACTTAATATATGTTAAGATTGCAGGCTAAGGTGTATTAACATATATTCATGAATGTTCAGGGTTGTTATGGTAAGTTAATGTATATTGAGGTTGAATATTTTCATGTTAACTTATGTTAACATGGTCCGTTTTTCTTCGTATCAAAATCGTGGGTGAGTTCTAATTTCCTTCTCCAAATTGTTTTTTCTTCTGGATTACTAGAAATCGGTTTTTTCTTCTTCAATCGAATCGAATGTTCTTCTTCTCCAAATCGTGAACCCTTTGCTGGAAATCGAATGTTGTTCGAAATCAAATGTTGTTCAAGGAGATTGTTCCAAAGTCGATTGAAACCAGGAAGACGATCATTTTTTTTCCTTTGATGTGCTTAAATGTGATTTAAAAATTTTATTTTATATGTGCAAATGGTGCTTTCGGATGAAGATGAATTCTTTCCGGTATGTGATTTGTGTATGTTTTTTTCTTACTAATGATTAACTATTAATTTGACTCGCTGAATATTACTTGCAATAAGAAAAAGTTACATTTTGACTTTTGAGATAAAGCATACTACTATGAATCTCATACAGATGTTAATTTCATTGTATCTTAAACATACTACTTTTGAGATTAAGCTTGCTGCTGGCAAAATTTGTTACTTATTCCTTTCTATACCTCTTTCTTTCATTTTATATTGGTTTGGTTTTTGTGTGTGAGAGGGGAAGGGGCGTTGATGTTCTGTCTCCATCATGGGTGTTTTATTGAATTTGAACTATTTTTATATAGTTACCAGGTTTGTAACTGCTTTATTTTATAAAAAGGGGGGAGGTGTAATGTACGTGACAGAAGTAGAAGTATCAAAGCTAAATTAGTAGACTAATAACAAAAAGGATTTTTAATGATGTTGAATATGTAAAGGAATTTAGGATAGATATCAATGTTGAATTATGTATCAAAATCTAGCAGTAAAAGGCATGAACATATCGTATACTAGAGGCTGAACAAGATATAGACTTTAAAATGTTCAAGTTACTTTTAAATGTCATATCGTGTTTATTTTGCCGATGCATCTTGAAATGATGCATCTTGAAAGGCAGATGACCTGCAAGTAGAGGAACACATCATTTTGAAGTCATAAATAGAAGTATAATAACCATGGTACCCTGCAAGCATAATCAATCAAATGACTTTAATAAATTTAAGAATGTAATTAAGTTTAGTTATTACATATACAAAAGAAGAGAAAGAAACAAGTCACTTCTTCTGTTCACAAATTACTGAATAAACTTTAAGACTCATTCTTTTTTTTTTTATAAAAAGGATTCATCTTTCATTTATCTTCTCTCTGCCCTAGTTGAAACTTGTTAATGTTCATGGAGGCCTACCAACTGTTTTTCTTAAAATTTATCTTCCATGAAGTATAGAGAATGTGGAAGAAGGTGTTTGATTTGAGAGAAAACGGGGTATGAGTTTTATGCTATAAAAATCCCTGCTTAAGGCCTACTAAGCATTATTACCTAGGTGCTAACCATTCTTTCGTTGTTGCTTAGTTGACTATATAAGCGTTAAGCGTCCCATATTTTGCTTTCTAGATTATTATAGTTGCCATTAATGGTGCTATTTATTTTTTAAGCACTGAACTTGAACTAAATGATTACGGCTTCTATAATACAATCATTCATTTGATGCAGATCGCCCCCTTGTTAGTAATATGACATTAAATAAAAAAACTTCCATTTGAACATACTTACATGCACCAAATTTTATTTTATTTATGGGGTTTAAACTTCAATTTTCTTTCTAGTTTAATTTTTTTATAGTCACATAATTGATATTTTTCTCAGTGATGATGAATTTAAGAATTTTGATAGCAAAACATTTTGAGCAACTCCGTTTGTTTATATTGAATGAAAAGTTGGCATCTTGATGCATACATTAGTTTGATTGGTTGTTGTCCAAACACACATCTGTAGGCATATTTTGTTACCCGTAGTAGTCCATGCTTTTATGAATGTCGTCTCATTTGGTACATGATATTGGTACATGATAAGTGAAAGAATTGAGTATGGTAAGTACTTTTAGAAGAAAATATTAGATTAGACTGTACGACCAGGTCGGTATGCTAACGCTCAGAGTGGTCCAATTCAAAATGTCTCTCCTTAATCAGTTTGTGATCGGCCTGATAAAGGTCGGTAAGGGCTTGTTTGGACTATTGGAAAATGGCAAGGCTTTGACCACACTAGGTTTATTTTTTGGTTCTGATTATATTTTACGCTCTAAATCATACACAACTTTTGATATTGAGTTCAAGAATTTTAAGTATTCGCATGTTTTATGTCTTCGTAGAAAATCTTACCCTTTTGAGTTCATGTTAGTTTACAAGGAAACGAGTTAGGACCATTAGCTGCTTGTTGATATTTCATTTGTTTGGGATTGAGACCGCCTTAATCATAGGTTCCTTTTAACTGCTTTCATTGTTATCAGTTGTTTCCACGTTCTACCGACCACTAAATTTATGTGTTTTTTCTCTGTTTTTTTATAAACCAGATCGACTAACCTTAAGTGTTGTCTAGGTATTAGATGAGTACCAAAAGAATTTTGGTGATTCATGGAAAGCTATTCAAGCAGATTGCAGTCAGACATGGCCTTATTTAGATGAAGCTTTGACCAGATTTCAGGTTTTAGTTCTATATTTATTTCATTTTAGGATCTTGGGAGTACCTCCATCCAGCAAGTTTTGTTCCGTAAGTTGATGCTGAGCATGAACCTATCTAAAGTGATGCTGACTGGCTTGTTTTCTTTTTTACTTGATTACCTTTGAATCATCAGGATCCTGCCCAGGCAGACAAGCTGCTGAAAATTCATAGGGAGTTGGACGAAACAAAAATTATACTTGTAAGTGTTGACTTCAAACTGAATCGATTGCCAACATCTATCTTGCATGTGAGGGACTTGTCATGTTTGTCTATTGTTGTTGCTGTCTCTTCTATCAGTACTGGATTTAGACATAATACTGCTGCTGATTAAACCTTTTAGTAGTTCACCTTGTTGTCGGGAGGTCCGTTTGATATCCAAAAACTGCTCAGCTTCCGTTTGATACCGGATAAAGCAAATCTTGGTTTTCGTTTTTCATATAATATGATATGAATATACCACATCAATTTGTTATGTATGGATGAGGGTTCGAATCCCTCTCTTGCCGTTTCCATTGATGACTACTTAAATTGATCTTCCTTAGTGTTCTGGAATTTATATCTTGTTTAGTTTATTGAGTTACTCAAGTGCTTGATTTCAATCGTTGGTGTTGATTTTACTATGGCGTTTGGTATAAGTTTTTTTAGGCTTGACATTAGTTTATGATTTGTTGATTTGCACACCAAGTGTTTGATGAAAGTCCTAGGTGAATTTATGTTTCTTTTCTTGAATGTTAGGTTGATGGATAAAGTTCTCGTCTTTTATTAGTTTTCTTTAGTTATAAAGTTGTGATTTTTAGTTTAGTAGTTTAGCTCTCATTCCATGTCTTTTGAAGTAATGTCATTTGTATCAAGTAGTTTTCGTTTTTAGTCAATTTCATTGAGCTTAAGTGACCAAAGTGAGTAGCTAATCATTGTGACACACGTGCATTCGGTCTTAACACAAGTTGTTAATTTAACCACTAACTCCCTGAGAAGAATGATACCCGACTTACCCTATTACTAGGTTTGAGTTAGGTTTATAAATTTAAACCTTGTTGTGCGTTTAACGACGCGTGCGTCAAGACTTTTGTTGATGGAAGAAAGTGAGTTATGCTTAGCATGTCCTTATGCTTTGTGATTACCAATTGCTTTAAGTTTTCGTTTTAATATATTTTTATCGATGAATCCTGTATAGTATGGAACTTCATTTTTTTTATTTCACTTTAATATTGCAGAACCAGAGTTGATGATGTGGATTTTGAGGAGAATGAAACTTATGCAATTGATATAGTCACAAGGACCAGATATGGCAAGGTAAATACTTTTAAAGTTTTAAAAAGGGTTTCTATTTGTTTAGTTGCATTACTATTGCATCTTTATCAGTTGATGATGATTTTTGCAACCAAATTTGTTGGATGAGAAACAAACTAAATTGAATCAGCCAAAGTTTTTCTCCTTTCATCTTTAATATATGTTTGTGTATCTATATCTTTTTTTTTGTCAAACATCAATTTTCCTTTTCTATATCAGTCAACATTGGTTTTATGTTTTTGCAGGTCTCCCGTTTGCAATTCTTATACCGCGGTTCTGACAGATGCTATCCCGATGGACTCCATGTATGTTATAGCCTACTGCAATATGTTTAGTAAAAGTTTTATTATTTTATATCTCATGATCAGATTCTGTTAACAGATTGAATTGTTTTACCAATTTTACTTTAATTGATGAACAACCAATGACATGATCTCTCATAGAAGTTCTTACTAGGGTAGTATACTAAGGGGTGGGGATCTAAACAACCCTACCCCTAGATGAATTTACTCGTCTGTTTCTATTTTGTTTGTCTAAGCTAAATTTGCATTTGACCTGCAATTGTTAATACTCTGGAATTTAGTGATTCAACTTCCCTAATTCTACCTTCCTGCCAATGCTAATAGATATCGACCCAGGCTAAAAAATATTAAGGGTTAGGGGTCTGGTATCTTTAGCATATATAGTAGTAACCTAAAAACTTTAGTTAATAAGAAAGACCTACAAAGTTTTAGCATATAATAACATTTTTTCTTGTTAGATTCTGAGGCAACATGGGTGATACTGAAGATAAAGACGACAAGCATGGTGAATTGAATGAAACCCCACCATCTGGATCCGTAGTTCGTGATGATGCATCTAAATCCTCTTGTTATGCAACTAAAGATGAAGATGACACCCATATATATTTGGGTCCGAAAATTAGCATCAAAGAGCATCTTGAGAAGGACAAGGTTCTTATTATTTGGTTCGGAAACGAAAATTACGAATGCGGGATTCTTTTTGTCTAGGACTTTGAGAATAATGGTGAATTGGGGGTGATTCATATTGTAATTGAATTTATAATTTTATCTTGGAATGAAAGTTTTGCCTTCCGCCTCATTACGATATATAATATATATATATATATATATATGAATAAAAATTGAACGACGGAATTAGTGACGGAAATCCGTCGCTAAATCCGTCGCTAATAATTTATGTCGCTCATAAATTTCGTCGCTAGTCCATCACTAATACTTTGTCGCTAATCTGTCGCTAATCTGTCGCTAAATAGTGGCCATCATCCGTCGCTGATAAGCATTACCCACCACATATTAAGCGACGGACTTTCAGCGACGGAACTGACTTTTAGCGATGAATTAACGACGAAATTTTCCGCCACTGATAAGGTCCTTTTTTGTAGTGATATGTCATACTATAATGACGGTTTTGAAAAATAAATGTCACTTTACGTCACTCTACAGTGACGGATTTGAAAAATAATATCATTGTATTTTGTGCTATGATGACGGTTTTGAAAAAAAAACATCACTTTAGGTTCAACTACGGTGATGATTTTGAATAATAGATGTCATAGTATGTCACTCTAAGGTGATGGTTTAAAAAAAATAAACGTCACAATATGTCTTGGTACAGTGACACTTTTGAACGATAAATGTCACATTATGTCATGGTACGCTGACGGTTTGGTTTTCAAAACCATCACCGTAAATATGACTATAGTGACATTTTTGAAAAATAAATGTCACTATACATCCTACTACGTTAACGGATTTGAAAAACAAATGTCACCGTACGTCGTACTACAATGACGGGTCTGAAAAATAAGCGTCATTGTATGTCATGCTATGGTAACGGTTCGAATAAATAAATGTCACCATATTTCTGTTACTGTGACAATTTTAAATAATAAACGTCACCATATATCGTGTTACAGTGACGATTTTGAAAAATAAACGTCACCTTATGTCATCCTATAGTCATGTTTCTTAAATGTAAACGTCAACGTAGGTCATGCTATGGTGACTATTTTATAAAATAAATGTCACTGTATGTCATGTTAGAGTTACGGTTTTTAAAATAGAAACCTCATCGTATGTCATGTTACGGTGACTATTTTGAGAATTTAACGTCACCTTACGTTATGTTATGGTGACGATTTTGAATAATGAAGGTCGTTATATGTCATTCTATGGTAACATTTAGGACAAATAACTATCACTGTATGTCATGCTACGGTCACGATTTTGAAAAAATAAACGTCACCATATGTAATGCTACGATGACGGTTTTTAATATAAACGTCAAAGCATGTCATGCTACGATGACAATTTTAATAAAATAGTGTCACCGTATGTTATGCTATGGTGACGGTTTTTAAAAATTAATGTCATTGTATGTTATGCTATGGTAACGGTTTTAGAAAAAAACAACTTTTTTTTTGTATATTTAAGATGACGGTTTTTAGCGTATGGTAACGATTTTTTATATGATTTGGTAACATTTTTTAAACGTAACCAAAAGTGTACCAAAAGTGACGGCAGATAAGGTGACGATTTTTATGTCCATGAAAACCGTTACTGAATACCTATGGTAATGGTTTTTAACCGTCACTAAATACCTTTTTTGTACTAGTGTTGCTTATCAGAAATTCTCTCTGTAAACCTAAACCTTTATTGAGTATTAATCGTATAACTAGAAGTTGTGGCTCATTCATTGTTCTTCATTGATTAATTATTGTTCGTGATTGCACTGTATCTGGGATCTACAATTACGAATTAATTAAAATTAAAAAATAAATAAATCTAAAAGATATAATAAGAATTTTTAAAATTTATCCAATTCAAATGATAATTATCTTATTTTTTTTAAATTAATTTCTATTTTTTATTTATGATATTTTTTTAGTTAATGGATTATGTAGCCCAGATTCCTTCTCGCTTTCTCATAAACTGGTTTGCTTCTCGCATAATTCTTCATATTCTCTCTCTCTCTCTCTCTCTCTATGTATATATATATATATATATAGAGAGAGAGAGAGAATTATAGAAGACCCTTAACTCATAATGATAGTGGTGTGCAGAAAGTCATCTAATCCAATTCAAATCGATCGATTCTATTAGAACCGATCGATCATAATCAGATATCCAGTTATAATTGGATTGGATCGGGTCCAAAGTTTCAACATCCAATTTGTTCTTGGATGACAGTCCAACATCCAATAAAACCAAACCGATCCAATCCAATTACCCATCCAATTATCATCCAACTACCATCCAATTACTATATATAATTATTAACATTTTACAATATAGTTTTTTAGTTGATATATACGTAGCGGCTTTTAATAAATTTGGAAAAAGTTGATTAATCAATTGAAAATTGCATCAAATATTGGATGGATCCAATCCGATCCAATGAATAACCAACGCTAACATCAAATGGATGGAATTCATCTGATCCAATCATCCATTGAATTGGACTGGATCGGATATCCGATGTTAATTGGATTGGATCGGATGACAAAATCCAACATCCATTGGATGATTGGATCGGATTAACTTAAATCCATTGGATTTTAACCGATGAACACGCCCACGTAAAGGAACTTTATCGACCTTGATGTAGCCTATTGTGTCGTACACGCATCAAGTAGTATATCATGTATGACTTTGGGTTCAACATTTTTTTCTATGGTGTCCCAAAATTTAAATTTTGTATTACAAAAAGTCAGATAGCACAAACGATGACAACGACAACAAATGATTTTGATGGTAAAAGTGACAATGGTGGGGGTGGTGACTGCAGGTGGAGATAATGGTGGTGGTGAAAGAGAGGATGATATGTTTGAAAGAAGCCTTAACGTTGTAGCTTGTAAACGAAGACAAACTATTTTACAATGAGAGCCTTTAAAAATGTAACATTCTGCTTTCAATAATCGACTTTCTGTTATAATATTATGTTTGTTTAAACTCTATTTTGTTAAGCTACAAAAGCCTTAGCGTAAGGTTACTTTTTCTATTTGGCTTTAACCTTACGCTTTGTTTGAACTTTTTGTATCTTTGCAACTTACAACTTTTCGAACTCATTTCCAGTATATTTTCAACTAGATGAATAAGAGTGTAAGACCTTCATTTTATCCCTCAATTTCAACATCCGAAGACTATGTTCATACCACCAACTTATTACAATACTTTTTTCTGTATTTAACTTAAGTATGATCAAACATAAAAATGACGTATCAACAAAGTAAGTATATTTTTTTTCACGTGATCTTTATAATTGAGTTACACCTTTCAAAACAGTTAGAAAAGTATCATTTTATTTTATGATTTGATCATTGTGCTTTATAATTTGTTACCAAAATAATTGTATATTCTTTATTTTCCTTAGTTTGAGTAATTTTGCCCAAAATCATGCTATATATGTAGTTGTATGTTTTTTATAACGATTTTCAAATGTTGGGTATTGTTCATAAGGGTTTTTTCAGAAATTTGAGATTTTATTAAGGATTTTTAGGTAGCGTTTGGTAAGCAGACAAGATTGGACGGGACTGAACAGGACTGGACTGGACAAGACAAGAGGCTAGGACATGACTGGACAGGACAAGACTGGACAAGACAAATGGTTGTCTTTTGTTTGGTACGACTAGGACTGGATAGGACAGGACTTGACAAGTTTCCCTAAAAGTTGTTTGATAATTTTATATGTCATATAATAGTTATAAATAACACAAATAAAATATATCTTTAAATAATTTAATTAAAAAACATTATTAATTTTTTTTACACAATTTTCATACATATAAATACATACAAAAACAATAGTAGGAAATTTGAATGAAGAATCTGAAATAATTGATGGCGGTTCGAAAAAATCCGATTCATATAAAAAACATAATAGTTGATTCAATTTGGAAGATCTTAATGAATTGGTGGATGCATAGTTGCAACGATAGTTGTGAAGAAGGTGAAAGATAGTAATAGAGGTAGTGGTGGTGGTGGTGCACAGTGGTAATAGAGGTTATTGTAGTGGAGGAAGAGACGGAGGTTACCAACGATGGTTGGCGGTGAGCGTCGGTGACGGCGGTGGCAATGGGTGGTGGTGATTGGTGGAGGTGGCGATGGGCGGTGGTTGTGGAGGTGGTGGAGGAAGTTGTTGTAGTAGTGAAGGAAGAGATGGAAGTGGTCGACGATGGTTGGTGGTAGCTACCGGTGGCCGTCGATGGTGGTGGCGACAATAGGTGGTGGTGATCGGTGTTAGTGGAGGTGGTCGACGATGGTAGTGGTGGTGGTGATGACCGATGGTTGTGGAGGTGGTGGAGAAGGTTGTTATGGTGGAGAAATAGGTAGAGGTGGCCGACGGTGGTTGGCGGTGGCTACTAGTGGCCGCCGATGGTGGTAGTAGCGACGATGGGTAGTGGTGACCCTTAAGACTAATACCATATTAGGATTATATATCAAATGGCGGTAAATTAGTGATTTTTAGTTTCTGTCTCATTTCTGTCCCATGTTGTTCCACCTATTTTGGTGGAACAAGAAAATACCCTTTTTATCCCATCTTGTCCCACCCTGTCCAGTCTTTGTCTCTGTCCCATGTCGCGACAAACATGGGACAGTTAACTTTTGTCCTGTCCCATGTCACGCCAAACATGGAACAGTGAATTTTTGTCCCGTCCTGTCCCACCCAGTCTGCAAACCAAACGCACCCTTCAAGTCCAATATTGATTTCTTATTGCACTATACGAAGATTTACGTATTTCAAACTATTTTTAACGATTTTCGACCTGTGTTTGATGTTTATAACGATTTTTGTCCCTAGTCTTTCAAAATTGTTTTTTTTATCCCTATGATTTTTATTTTGATCTCATTTTCATCCCTCCATCCAACTTTGTTAAAATTAAAGTTAATTCTTTCAAAAAATTATTGAGAAAATAACATATTTGGTCCATGTGGTATATCAATTTCTACATTTTTATTCTTAAATTACATAGTTTACATTTTTTATTTTTTCTTTATTTATTGTATTTCATCAATACATTTTTTTTATTAATTATATTGTATATTTTTAAAAATTATTATAACTTTAATTATTAAAATAATCAAATAACTTAATTAAAAATATTGATAAATAAATGATATATTTTTTTTCAAAACTTTAGGTTTTTATCTCCTAAAATTAATATTTTTTATCTATTATTTTATTAAAGCTTTTTATTTATTTTAATGTACTATTTGAAAAAATTTAATAAAATTCAAGAAAAAATAGTCTTATTTTATAACAATCAGTTGTTGCTTTTGTTAAATGTACTTTACTTCCATTATTCCATACTTTTATTTAAACTTTATATTTTATTAATTAATCAAATTTGTTTAATATTTAAATTAAACATACACACAAACACATAAACCTTTGTTTTCTAGAAAAAATAGTCTTATTATAGGGAAATTCTATGCATACCCCCTGCCAAATTTCCCACCCACCCTCCCTCACATCCATTATTTTTATTGTTTTTTAATTCAAAATTACATTTTTGGTCCTTACACTGTTTTGAATGATTTACTTTATACCTTTTAGTTTTATATTTTTCATTTTATATTTTTATAATATTAGCACATATAATTGTATATTAATAAAAATACGTTAAAAAATACTTTTTAATTTTAACAAGTTACACCATTATAATCGTCTAGTCGATACATTCGAAATGAGCCCAATATTGAATATTTTTTGATTTAATTATATTATTATATGTTATATATTATACTTTGGTTAATCGGTTTTTTTTGAAAAAAGAGAAAATGCATTACATCGAACGTAAGTTATGCACCCAGTTGTCTTAACCTTTGATCTTTTGGTAACAATAACGACACCAACCGAAAGTCCCACATTATGCATTCAGTCAGTTATTTCTTCTCGAGATTCGTTTCGAAGGTATTGAAGAGACGATTATAAATTACGTTTTGCAGTACATGTGATATTATACATTAATTTTAATTTTGTTTTCATTATATATATATATATATATATATATATATATAGGGGCCTAACCAAATGAGAACTAGGTAATTTGTGGTAACCGTGAGATCTAATATGAGCCACACATTTAGAATAATTAATATTAATTTTAAATAAATAGAAAATGATATTTTAGTAAATTTGTTTATTTTCTAAAATATAACCTAATTCCTAAATTTTCTTATTTCCTTTTACAAAAGGGTATTAGATTGTGCTATCACGTATTTTTTATGTTTATAAAAGGGTATCATAGTGTACTATCATGTATTTTCGATCTTTACAAAGTGTATCACAGTGTGCATCACTTATTTTCGATGTTTTTTTCGATCTTTACAAAGTGTATCATGGTGTGCTATCACATATTTTTGATGTTTACAAAAGGGTATCATAGTGTGCTATCATATATTTTCGATGTATTTTCAATCTTTACACAGTGTATCACAGTGTGCATCACGTATTTTCGATATTTATAAAGTGTATCACAGTGGGCATCATGTATTCGCCGGAATAATATTTGTTGGAGAGAGAGGAGAGAAGAGAAGAGAGAGGAGATTTCAAAAAAACCAAAAATACCTTTGATTAAATTTTTTAATTAAAATTACCAAAATTATTGATTTCCTAATTTATCTTCTGATTTGTGGTTAAGATTGGATCTCACGGTTACCACATATAACTGAGTTCTCCCTTGAATGACCCCCTATATATATACACACACACACACACACTAAAAGCGTACTCGCGCAATGCAACAAGATACATCATGATAGTAAAACGTAATAATTGAATAAAAGTACAAAAACGACGACCAAAAAATCCAATTGGTTTTAAAAATATAAAACCATAACTTATTACAATAATCGAATAGAGATATATAAGATAGTAAAACATAATAATTGAACTAAAATTTAGCTACAAAATATAATGTAATTTATTTTGGTTTAATAATATAATGTTTTTTTTATAAAATATTCTGTTAGATTTTTTTAATTATATTATAGATTTTTTATATTTAAATTTTGATTTTTATTCTATATTTAATTATGCTGAGAGTGATTTTAGGGGAGTTAAAGTGGGAAATGATTTTAGGGGAGTTAAAATGGTTAGAGATAATGATTGAAAGTTAATAAATAACATTAAATGTAGTACATACAACTTTAATGGTTGTTTTTTAAGAGATTTTAAGTAATTAACATTAAATAGCGGTACATTAAGTTTTAAGACTTGTTTTTAAGAGTTTTTTATGTCTGCTTTATAATATAATATAGATATCGATTTTCTTAACGTATTTTAAAACGTATTTTTTAACATATAATAAAATAATTAAATCCAAAAATATTCAATATTGAGCTCATTTTGAAGGTATCGAAGAGGCGATTGTAATGGTGTAACTTGTTAAAATTAAAACGTATTTTTTTAACGTATTTTAGTTAATATACGATTATATGTATTAATATGGTGATGATGTAAAATGAAAACTATAAAAGTAAAAGGTATAAAATAAATAATTAAATAATTATAGGGATATAAAATGTAAATATATATTAAAAATCAATAAAAAATCAGATTTTGGAATTTAGTTGTCAATGGTGTGAGTGAGTTAGGCATGTAGGAGGGGGTATGGGGGTTATAGAGGGGGTAGGGTTAACAACACCTTAATATATAAACAAAGGTTTATATATATATATATATATATATATATATATGTGTGTGTGTGTGTGTATGTTTAATTTAAATATCAAACAAATTTGATTAATTAATAAAAAATAAAGTTTAAATAAAAATATGAAAAAGTGGGAGTACATTTAACAAAAACAACAACTTTTTGTTATAAAATAAAAGTACTTTTTTCGAATTTTATTGAACTTTTTCTAATTGTAATTTAAAATAAATAAAAAACTTTAATAAATCAATGAATAAAAAATATTAATTTTAAGAGATTTAGACCTAAAGCTTTGAAAAAAATATCATGTATTCATCAATATTTTTAATGAAGTTATTTGATTATTTTTATGATTAAAGTTATAATAATTTTGAAAATATACAATATAATTAATAGAAAAATAAATGTCTCGATGAAATACAATAACTAAATAAAAAAGTAAAAAGTAAAAAAAATGTAAACTATATAATTTAAGAAAAAAATGTAAAAATTAGTATACCACAAGGACCAAATATATAATTTTCTCAATCACTTTTTGAAAGATTTAACTCTAGTTTTAACAAAGGTGGATGGAGGGATCATAATAGAAGCAAAATGAAAACCTTAGGGACAAAAAAAGCAGTTTGAAAAGACCAAAGATTAAAATTGTTATAAACATCAAACCACATAACGAAAATCGTAGTTTACTTAAAACTCAAATTCAAGTCATCAAGCATGAGTAGAAAATCCTTAGCAGCGCAATGTTGATGATTTTGTTTGATTTTTATCCCTATTTCTCTTGGGATGAATTCTATTCATACCATTTTTCATAAGGGGTATGTGAGTAAAATATGGGGTAAAAAATTAAGGTAAATTCTATCCATACCCTCTCTTATAAGGGGTATGTGAGTGAGGTAGGAGGGGGTAAGGATAGCAACACCCAAATTAACATGGTATGTGAGTGAGGATGGGTAAGAATATCAATTTTTTTTTTCTCTTTTTTATTTGCCTTCGTGATTCCTCATAAATCTCTAATTTTGTCTTCTTTTCATAACAAGGCATATTTATTTGAAATAAAATTTATCACATCCAACAATTAATATTTTGTATGAGTTTTTATTTTGAAATAAATCCTATGATAATAGTAGAAAGCTTATTTATATATATACTTTCGTAAAACATGTTTATGCAATAAATTAGGTGTGGATTTTTTTGCTCGGTAAAGGAATCTCCATCCACACCAAATCTCATTTGGTAAATTAATTTTCACACTCTTTCACTACAAACCCACAACACCTATTCGTACACAAGTGTTGGTAAATATTATAACACCAGTTTTTGATATTCATTTACATTAATTTGGTATTGAACAATTTTTAATACACCCCTCAAGTTCGATGTTTATATAGTCTTAGGGGTCGTTTACCAAACGATTACCCGGGTAAGCGCTTACCAAGTCATATTACCTTATGGATGAAGATGGCAATAACCAAAAATCTTACCCGATAAGAGCTAAGGCAAGGACCAAGAGTCTTACCCTGGTAAGTGATGACGAAGACTCCTTACCACGGTTAGAGCTTACCGGGAAAATTGTTGCATACGATACCGTTTTCGTGGACTAAAATCTTACCCGGTAAGTAAGTGATAGTGTTAACTTTTACCGGTAAGGGCTTATCGGGAAAATTGTTGCATACGATACCGTTTTGGTGGACTAAAATCTTACCCGCTAAGTAAGTGATCACTACTAAAATAAATCGTATTACCGACGGCTGAAACAGTCGGTAAACCGTCGGAAAAAAGCTTTAGCGACGGTTTTGTGACGGGAATGATCGTTGGTAAAAAGCTGGTCGGTAATATTCAACGACAGTTTTCCGACGACAACTACCAACAGCTTACCGACGGCTCCAGTTACCGACGGTTTTCCGACGGTATTTACTTATTAAAAATAAATATAAAATGAAATGAAAAAAACAACCGTCGGTAAGCCGTCGGTATTTCACTAATTTTTCCGACGGTTTTCCGACGACTTATTAAAAATAAATAAAAAATAAAATTAAAAAGATATCGTTGGTAGGCCGTCGGTTTGCCGTCGGTAAATACCGACTGCTTTTTGCCGTCGATAATTGTCGTCGGTATTTCACATTTTTCTAGTAGTGGATAGTGTTAAATTTTATTGGTAAACGCTTATCCAGGTAAGCGTTTGGTAAACGACCCCTTAGTTTATTTGACTCCAAATAATATTTTAGTTATAATATTTATTAATACTATAACTTTTGATATATATTACGATTAAGAAAAATAAAAATAACATAATCAAAAAAGAAATTTAAATAACACAGTTAAAATTCAGGTGCATGTATATTGTTTGTTTGGATGTGTGTTATAATATAACTTTTTAATAGAAAAATGATAGTTAATTCGAAATTAATTGTATACAAATAATTTATTTGGGTTACAGTTTTTTATTGTAACGGTCGTTATTTCAAAGTTATCTTCGGGTAAATTTTAGTGGTGTTAATTTGGTGAAATAAGAATGTGTGGTGTGCTTTCTGGAAAATTAAGCATATTAGGACTTAAACCCAAGATTTTTCCTCATTTGGGAAACAATTAGTGTGTGGACGCCGAGAGAAGGAAGAAGGGTGAAAGAGATTTTTGATTGAAGCTGAAGTATTGAAGGATTTCTCATGGGATCAAAGCATTCATCTAGTAGAGGTAATCCCTTTAATCTTCTTCTAGATAGGAAATCCTTGTAGTATTTGGTAAATCCCTGGGTTTTGAAGTTTCCTTCTGAGAAGTTCATAGAGTTGTGACTTTGGGTTGAGAAATTGGGATTGGTTTGGGATTAATCTCAAAACAGGGAAGTTGGTAATATGTTTGTATATGTTTGTTGTCTTAGCATCCTGATTAAGTTGATGTATGGAGGTCGATGGGGTTGTTGCCGCTGTCGCCTTCGCTTTCCTGCGACTCGGTGTCGCCTACACCCGCAGTTACTCCTCGGGTCTACCCAGGAGCCACCTAACCGGGGTCACCCGGGACTTGATCAATCGGGAAATCCCCGGGACTTGTATAACCGGGACTCCCCCGGGAGTTGGTAACCGGGACTCACCCGGGAGTTGGTAATCGGGCTCACCCGGAAGTTTCACAACCGGGCTCACCTGGAAGTATCACAACCGGGGCTCCTCGGTGGTGATCTTATGGGTCGAGCACTGGGCTAACCCAAACCGAGACCCAATAAATAGTGGGGTAGAAATGGTTAATCGATTCGTTTGTGTTTGGGGTTCAACTCGACGGTAGAGAATTCGTGAGGAAACGAGACTTGAAATCCACATCCAGGTTTAAAACAAACATAATTGGGGGGTCGTGTTCTGTATTGGTTAATGTATAGGTGTTCCGTTTTCTTGAAGCACGTTTCGGTGTGTGTCGGAATTCCGCTAAAAAGGTGAGTTCCCTTATTAAAAATCTTATTACCTGAAAATGGCGCTTTATGAAGATGTTCAATATGATTATTGCATATCGTGTTGTGATTTAAAACTATGAGTATATGATTTATTCAACTATTATGCCTAAGTTTTGTACGTGCTTATTCACATATGAAATTGTGTTATTGATGAATTGTGCGCCGTGGCTTATTGTCAATCATCGGGGATGGTTGAACTGCTTGTATGGAATTCGTTTCCTTACGCGCAGGAACGACATCTACTTGGGGGCCGAATGAGGATCTACTGGCGGATAATCCAAAATTCTAGAGATTTGATTCTGGACGCGAAAGGATTCGTTATTATGTGATTTTTAACTTTGTGAGACAAATTTTATTAAATTGTTTTTGATATCGTTATTTTTTTTAAATGGACGAGATTGGGAATTCACTAGACCTTTTAGTTTAACCCTCGCTTTCAAACTTCTTAAAATCCATTTTCAGGTAAGGGAAATGTTGGTAGTTCGTCAAAAGAGAAAGAGAAGTGCTGAGAGCTAGTGGTCGGAGGGTGTTGCCTTAGTTATGTTGTTAGTTGGAATTTATAGATTCTCGGTTGTGATAGAACTATATTCGTTTGAACAATGTTAACTTTTCTTTACCGTATGATTGTAATTGGACCGGTTTCGGGAGTTTAAATTTTGATGTTATGTTGCGTTGTTTTTGGGTTGTTACAAATTGGTATCAGAGCCATAGTTTAAGGGATTTAGGTGACCGTTTGGGCCTAAACTTAAACTGTGGGGATAGGGACTCAGCCGAGAAATAGGGTATCTTAAGAGTTATCGCCTTAGGAATGGTCGTAATGAGAGTCGAGGACTAACATGTGCTGTAAGTTTGAAATTACACCTGGCCAATGTAATTGAAAACTTGCAGGTACATGTTCGTGCTTAATTATCTTATTACAGTGGGATTAGTTGAAATTAAATTTTGGCCTATGTGTTATTTTGGAAGTCATCATGTCTGAGCGAGTGTTGTGGAGTAGGTCAATGCCAGTAGAGGAGGAAATGCCGGTGAACGAGGTTCTTGTTGAGGAACCAGTGGGCCCAACAGGGCAGGTTGCGGCCCGGGGAAGGGGCAGGGGTCGGGGTCGCATACGTACAACCCAGAGAGCTACGACCCAAGTTGAGGGGGCCAATACTGGAAATCGGGGGAAAACCAAGACTCGTGTCTCGCGCAGGGCAATAAGTGTTCAGATACCCGTGGAAAGGGAGACCTCTCAGAAAGAAAGTTCTGCAACGGTGAGAGGATGGGGAACCGCGAGAGCTCGTGGTCGGGGCCGAGCTCAGGCCTTCGTGACACACGAGACTTTCGTCGTAGAAATGGGAAAACTTCAGGAGACTTTACAGGCCTTATTGGCCCATCAGGAGAAGGCGACATCTGGGAGAAAGATCAACAATGAGAGTAAGGAAGGCATGGAAATGTCCAGCCCACCTGTAACTGAGGTAGGTGGTCACTCTCCATCAACGACTCTAGTGGTGAACGAGGCGAGTGCCAAAGGTTGCAGCTATAAGGAGTTTGCTGCATGCAAACTTCCTACTTATAAAGGAGAATGTGACCCAGTCTTGGTGATGAAGTGGATCAAAGAGACGGAGCTAGTGTTTGATACCAATAATTGTGCTGAGGGAGACAAGGTGATTTACGCCCTGTCCATGCTGAGATCTGAGGTTGTCTTGTGGTGGGATGTAGAAACAGGCGAACGAGGATCGTCGGCAACTAAGGGTATGTCGTGGGAAGCTTTTGTTGGGAATTCAAGGCACAATGTTGCCCTCTGGTGGCAGTCAAAAAGATGGAAGAAGAGTTTCTGAACCTGGAACAAAAGGAGCTGTCGGTGCGAAAATACACTTCAAAGTTTATTGAGAAGTCTCGATTCGCCGGAGTGTATTTACCAAATGAAGAAAGTCGGGAGGAACGATATATCTTTGGACTGAAGAGCAGTCTTCAGGAGCTTGTTTTGGCAAGAGAGCCTACGACTTTTCAAGTGGCCGTCAATGCAGCCGAGATGACAGAGAAAGAAAAGAACCGTCAAGTGACAGAGAGAGTTGGTTATAATAGAAAATGGGATGGGCCGGTATCGGATGCAAGGAAAGAGAAGGTAGCCAGGACAGAGTCGCGAGGAGGTCAGAGATTTGGCGACAAGCCTTGTGGGAAGTGTCAACGGGTCCATCGAGAAGAATGTGTGTCGGAGGTTAGATCGTGTTTTCAGTGTGGAATGTCGGGGCATATGTCTAGAGATTGCCCGAGTAAGAAAACTTGTTACCAGTGTGGGTCGCCTGACCATTTGCGGTCTGACTGCCTGCAAGTGAAAAGGGGCGGATCGACTCAAGTTGGGGATCGCAGAGGTGGAAGAAGGGAGGAGAAGAAATGGGAGTCGGCTCGTCTGAAAGGAAGATCCTTCCATATGACAGCGGTGGAGGCGGAAGAGGTTCCTGATGTGGTGGCAGGTACGTTTTTGGTGAACTCTTTATGTACAAGAGTGTTGTTTGATTTAGGAGCAAGTTGTTCCTTTGTATCTCCTGGTTTTGCGAAATGTTTAAGTATTAAACCTAAGCATTTAGATCAGGCCTTAGAGGTAGAAACCGCCGATGCTAATCAGGTACTTATTAAGGAAGTCTTTGAGGGTTTTGTCATAGATATTGTAGGGAGTTTGGTGTCGGTGTTGTTGTACCCGATGCCAATGAGAGAGTTTGATGTTGTGCTTGGGATAGATTGACTAGCTAAGAATGATGCTAGTATTGTGTGTAATAAGAAGTTGATTCGTGTGTTGTTTCCTGATAAGGGGACGGTAGTGATTTATGGAAATAGACGAGATAGGAGTTCTAGTCTGATTTCCATGATTAAGGAAAATAAGTGTTTGAGGAGAGAATGTTGAGGATTCTTGGAGTATGTTGTAGATGCTAAGAAGGAGAAATGCGGGGTGAAGGATGTGCGAATAGTAAGTGAGTATCTTCCCCCGGATCGTCAAGTCGAATTCCGGACCGACCTGTTGCCTGGAACCGCACCAATCGCGCGTGCACCGTACAGGTTGGCACCTGCGGAGATGAAGGAGATGATGTCGCAATTGCAAGAATTGCTATACAAGGGATTCATCAGACCTAGCACCTCGCTGTAGGGAACGTCGGTCCTTTTTGTGAAGAAGAAGGATGAGATTATGCGAATGCGCATAGATTACTGGGAACTCAATAAGCTGACGATTAAGAACAAATATCCGATCCCAAGGATAGACGACTTGTTCGATCAGCTCCAAGGAGCAAGTTTCTTCTCCAAGATCGATTTGAGGTCGGGCTACCATTAGCTTAAGGTGAGAGAAGAAACGGACTTTCGCACAAGATACGGACATTTCGAATTCCTTGTGATGCCATTTGGTCTGACAAACGCCCCTGCAGCTTTCATGGACATAATGAATAGGGTGTGTCAACCCTACTTGGATAAGTTTCTAATAGTGTTCATCGACGACATATTGGTGTACTCGAAGACCGAGGAAGAGCACGAGAATCATCTACGGATGGTGTTGGAGTTGCTAAAGCGAGAAAACTCTACGCGAAATTTTCGAAATACGAGTTTTGGCTGCAAGAAATGCAGTTCCTTGGGCACGTCGTGTCTCAAGACAGAATCAAGGTGGACCTGACGAAAGTGGAAGCAATCCGGGATTGGGAGGCACCAAAGAACCCATCGGAAGTCTGAAGCTTTCTATGCTTGGCCGGATACTATCGAAAGTTTATCAAAGACTTTTCTCGTATCGCAACACCATTAACTTCGTTGACTAAGAAGAGTGTAAAGTTCACGTGGGCGGAAGCACAGAGGGAGGCCTTTCAGCAGTTGAAGGATATGTTAAGTAGTGCTCTAATCTTGACTTTGTCAGATGGCACGAAAGGTTTTGTGGTATATAGCGACGCGTCGAGCCTAGGTTTAGGTTGTGTGCTAATGCAGGGTGGTAAGGTGATCGCTTACGCATCTCACCAGCTTAAGGATCACGAGTCACGGTATCCCATTCATGATTTAGAGTTGGCAACGGTGGTCTTTGCACTTAAAATCTGGAGGCATTACCTGTTCGGGACAAAGTGTCAGATCTTCACGGATCACAAAAGTCTTTGCCACCTCTTTGATCAAAAGGAACTGAATATGCGTCAACGAAGATGGATGGAGATACTGACCGACTACGATGATCGAGTATCACCCCGGGCAAGCCAACGTGGTAGTCGATGCTCTAAGTCGGAAGAAGACAAGCAAGAATTTAAAAGTTGTGGCTATGAGAGCCAAGGTGACAACAACCTTGTTGGATGAAATAAAGAAGTTTCAAACGGAAGCATTATCGAAGGAAAATGTTAAAAAGGAACGGATCATCGGACTTATGAAGTTATTGACGGAGGATAGTCGTGGACTTAAATGTTATAATGAAAGGATTTGGGTTCCTAAAATCGGAGGAATGAGGAAGGTCATCTTAGATGAAGCACATAAGTCGAAGTATTCGATCCATCCGGGAACTAATAAGATGTATGGAGACTTGAGGCGGGACTATTGGTGGCCGGGATTGAAGAAGGACATAGCTTATTTTGTGGAGAGATGTCTGACTTGTTTGCGAGTAAAGGTGGAGCACCAATGACCGTACGGGAAACTACAACCGTTAGACATCCCAGTTTGGAAGTGGGAACAGATCACGATAGATTTCGTGACTAAGATGCCCAGAACCCCGAAGGGTTACGACGCCATATTGGTAATAGTAGATCGACTTACGAAATCAGCGCATTTCTTGCCCATCAAAGAGACTTACTCTATGGAGAGGATGGCAAAGTTGTATATCGATGAGATAGTCGTTTGCCATGGGGTACCGTTGTCGATCGTGTATGACCGTGATAGTCGTTGCACATCAACGTTTTGGAAGAGTTTCCAAAGGGAAATGGGGTCGCAAATAAAGATGAGCACAACGTATCATCCGCAAACCAATGGGCAGAGCGAGCGAACTATTCAAACGTTGGAAGATATGCTGAGAGCGTGCGCATTGGATTTTCAAGGTTCGTGGGAAAGTCATCTACCGTTGATCGAGTTCGCTTACAACAACAGCTACCATGCGAGCATCAAAGCTGCCCCGTATGAGATGCTTTATGGTAGAAAATGTCGCACACCTTTGTGTTGGAATGAGGTCGGAGAGAAGCAACTGGCTGGGCCAGAGTTAGTGCAATTAACGGTAGATAAGATTGTCCAGGTGCGGGAAATATTGAAGGTGGCACGAGATCGGCAAAAGAGCTATGCGGACAAGCGATGAAAGGATATAGAATTCTAGGTGGGTGATAGGGTGATGTTGAAAATATCACCTTGGAAGGGAGTGGTTCATTTTGGGAAGAAGGGGAAGCTAAGACCACGCTATATTGGACCCTTTGAAATTATTGAACGGGTCGGGGAAATGGCATACAAGTTGAAACTACCTGAGGAATTGAGGGGTATTCACAACACATTTCACGTCTCAAATTTGAGAAATTTCCTAGCGGATGTTGAAATGGCGGTGTCGTTGCAAGACGTGTGGGTGGACGAGAAACTGAACTTTGTCGAAGAACCTGAAGCAATTATCGATCAGAAGGTTAAGCGTTTGAGAACCAAAGAGATTAACTTAGTGAAATTCCAATGGAAGTTTCACAAGGGGCGAGAAGCGACGTGGGAGTTGGAATCGGAGATGAGGTCCAGATACCCTTGTCTTTTTGACAAATAAATTCTGAGGACGAAATTCCTCTGAAGGGGGGAGTATTGTAACGGTCGTTATTTCAAAGTTATCTTAGGGTAAATTTTAGTGGTGTTAATTTGGTGAAATAAGAAAGTGTGGTGTGCTTTCTGGAAAATTAAGCATATTAGGACCTAAACCCTAGACTTTTCCTCATTTGGGCAACAATTAGTGTGTGTGGAGTTGAGAGAAGGAAGAAGGGTGAAAGAGATTTTTGATTGAAGCTGAAGCATTGAAGGATTTCTCGTAGGATCAAAGCATTCATCTAGTAGAGGTTTTTCTACAAGAGGTAATCCCTTTAATCTTCTTCTAGATAGGAAATCCTTGTAGTTTTTGGTAAATCCCTGGTGTCACCCACACCCGGAGTTACTCCACGGGTCCACCCGGGAGCCACCCAACAGGGGTCACCCGGGACTTGATCAACCGGGAAATCCCCAGGACTCGTATAACCAGGACTCCCCCGGGATTTGGTAACCTGTTGGGAACTGAAGAAAAACTCAAGTATGGTTAATGCTGCTGGTTCAGAGTTAATACTGCTAGAAGACTTAAAGGTTAATACTGCTGAGTGTTACTACTGCTAGTAGTTAATACTGCTAGTCAAAGTTAGTGCTGCTTGAACAAAGTTAGTACTGCTTAGCTAGTTAGTACTGCTAGTGGTTAGTACTGCTTAGTAGTTAATGCTGCTAGAAGGAAGTTAATGCTGCTGAAGATTAATATTGCTTATATGATGAAGATTCGTATGAAAGGATATACATGGAAGCTTAGAGATATACATAGAAGATATACTGAAGATATTTTATTTATTGTAATTATCTTTGTATTCAGTATATATATTGTATTGTTTAGAATAGTTAGATAACTTTGGTTTTTCATTCTTTTAGAGAGAAAATTAACCTCAAGGCATAGATCCTAATTCTAGAGAAAAGTAGAATTCGTATTGATGAGCCTGTTCATCAATATTGAGGTTGAGTGAGTAATCTTGTAACTTCAAAGCATTCAATACAAGCTTACAGTTTGTTCTTCATATTTTCTGTATTGATTTACTGTTTCATTGAATATCAAAGTGTTATTCCGCAAACTTCTTTGATATTGTTTCTGAGAATTAATTCTTGTTAAGAATTCGATCCTGACAAGTGGTATCAGAGCCTAACTCTCACAGAAACAGTTATTCATCATGGAAAATCTTACAGAATCAAGTAGTACTTTGGTTTCTAAGGTTCCAATGCTCAAACCAAGTGAGTTTGACATGTGGAAGATCAGAATCAGACAATATATTCTTCTCACTGACTACTCAATGTGGGATATCATTGAGAATGGTCCTTCTGAAGCTGGAAGGATAGGACCAGATGGGAAAAGACCTCCACCAAAGACAGATGGTGAGAGGAAGATCAGACAGACAGAGATGAAGGCTTTGAGCACTCTGCTCTTGGGCATTCCCAATGAATATCAGCATCAATTTTGCAACTGCACTGATGCTCAGATTCTCTGGAATGCTCTAGAGAAAAGATTTGCTGGAACTAAGAGCATCAAAAGAAATCAAAGAGATGTTCTAAAGCAGCAGTATGAGAACTTCACTTCCACAAAGAATGAGTCTATGACTCAAACTTTTGATAGGTTCAATAAGCTCATAGGTGAACTGGCTACTGTAGGGGTGAAGATGGAACAAGATGATATCAACAGAAAGTTCCTCAGATCTCTTGGGGATGAATGGACTATGTACACTGTCTCATATAGACAGAGTGACAATCTGGAAGAGAAAGAACTTGATGATCTATACAATGATCTAAGAGTTTTTGAAACTGAGGTAGAAACCAAGAAGAAGCCCTCTGGTTATATTCACAATGCTGCTCTTCTTTCAGCATCCACTGATACTACTGCCAACCCTGAAGCAGTTAGTACTGCCAGTGGAGTAAGTTCAGAAAAAGGCACTGAAACTATCTTTGAAGCCTTTTTGTCCAGTCATAGCAGCAATTCTTTGATTAATGATGATCTGGATCAAATTCACCCTGATGATCTGGAGGAGATGGATATTAAATGGCAGATGGCCATGTTATCCATGAGGGTGAAAAAGTTCATTAAAAGAACTGGAAGAAATAACTTCTCTCAAAGAAGAGAAGATGGAGCTGGTTTTGACAAGACCAAGGTGGAATGTTATAAGTGTCACATGAAATGACACTTTGCTAGAGAATGCAGGAGTGCTATTCCAAACAACAACCACCAACAAGCCCAGAATGGAGGATACAATCTGAACAAGAATCCTGCTCAAGCCCTTGTTTCTCAACAAGGAATGGGATTTGACTGGAGTGATCAAGATGAGGAAGCCATTCAGAATCAAGCTCTTATGGCAGAAGTGTCTGATATCCCCACTGAGGTAAGTTCTAATCTTTGCACTAAATCTTGCATTGACACTGTCACAAGATACAGAGATCACAATCAAAGTATGTGTGATGACCTCAAAAGATTAGAAAAGGACAGAAGAGAGTATGTGTTGATAGTAGAGAGATTTGAAGAGCAAATCAAAGGCTTTCAAGCTAATGAACTTCAACACTCTTATGACACAAACTATTGGAAGTGGGAAAAGAATGAGTTAGAAACCAAACTGTCTAAGTCCTTAGAAGAGAATGATAGGCTGAAAGAGGAACTGTCTAAAGTTAAGCTTGACATAGAAAAGTTTTCATATGCTTCAAAAGCAATGGATTCTCTTCTAAAGGCCCAGATTCATGACAAGATGAAGCCTGGTATTGGATACAACAATACACCTCCTCCTTAAAATAACAATTATATCCCTCCTACTTCAGACTTGTTAGAAACCAAGGAGAAAAAGGACTTATCTGAGAAAGCCTTTAAGATAGATCCTTTGGATGAAGTAGTAGTTAAGGATTTGACTGAAAAAGGAGCCAGTGAGAACAGGGATAATAATGTGAGTAAAAAGATACCATTAGAAAACAATATTATCACCAATGAGGGATGTGGGAAAATCTGGGTCAAGTCCAAGGAGATAGAGAAGACTAACGGAAATGATAACAAGGTCCATTACAAACAAACCACAGTTGTGAATCCTGGATCTTGTAAACAGTGTGATTGCAATAAATCCAAGAGCCTAAATTCTGGTTTAAAAAGAGGAAATCAAAGAAACTGGAATAATCAATGGGCTCAGAAACAAGGAGTTGATCTGAATAAAATCAATAGACCAAAACCTTGTTTTATATGTGGCAAGTTGAATCATTTGGCTAAGTATTGTTACTTCAACCCAATTAACCAACAGATGAACTTTAAAAGACTTGTGCAAAAACCTGTTGGTTATAGGAAGGCTGGAAAGAAACATGTGATAAAGAAATCTGTTGAAAGTAAAGGCACTTTAAAGAAAAAGATTTTAAAAGAAAGTATCAAAATGTGGGTACCTAGAAGTACTAACAGTGTTAGTACTGCTAACAATATTAGTACTGCTAACACAGTTACTACTGCTAACAGTGTTAGTACTGCTGAAAATATTAATGCTGCTAATACTGTTAATACCTCTTCAAAGGTTAATACTGCCAACACAGTTAATGCTGCTAACACAGTTACTACTTCTAACAAGGTTAGTGCTGCTAAGCATGCAAGTGCTGCCAAGGCAGTTAGTACTTCTAAAACTAGTACTGATTCTAGCAAACATAGTTCCAAGCCTATTATTGTAACAAAGTACTCCAAGAATGAGGAGTTAAAGTTCAAAAATCTTGTCAAGAAAGAATGCAAATATTTTGATGAGAAAGGGGTACCCAAGACCACTTTGGCTTGGGTTCCTAATTCATACTAATTGATTTATCTAATGTGCAGGGCAACCAACAGCTCAAGGGAAAGAGCATTTGGCATGTTGATAGTGGTTGCTCTAGGCACATGACAGGCAACATGTCATGCCTTCAGGATTTCAAGCATATCAATGGAGGACATGTTGCATTTGGAGACAATCTTACTGGTGGTAAGATAAGTGGAAAAGGTAATGTCACCAAAGGTAAGATGACATTTGAGGATGTCTACTATGTTGATCAATTAAAGTACAACCTGTTAAGTGTATCACAGGTTTGTGACAAACAACATAGTATATTATTTACAAATACTGAGTGTATGATCCTTGCTCCAGGGTTCAAGGTAGTTGATGAAAGCATGATACTACTTAGAACTCCAAGGAAGGACAATGTTTACTGTCTTGATATGGACAATGTTGATAGTGATTCATCTCTAAATTGTCTTGTTTCAAAAGCTTCTGTAGATGAATCCTCTCTATGGCACAGAAGGATGTGTCACATGAATTTCAAGACTATGAACAATCTTGTTAAAAATAACCTTGTAAGAGGGTTACCTTCAAAAGTCTTTTCATGTGATGATCATTGTGTTGCTTGTCTTAAAGGCAAACAACACAAAACTTCTCATAAGACCAAAGAGTTAAATTCTGTTTCTACTTGTCTCCAGTTATTGCATATGGATCTGTTTGGTCCTACAAATGTTATGAGTATAGGCAAGAAATCTTACTGCTTGGTTATTGTTGATGATTATTCCAGATTTACTTGGGTATATTTTCTAAGGACTAAGGATGAAACAAGTGGTCTTATCAAATCCTTTATTCTAAGAATTGAAAACCAAACTAATCAAAGAGTAAAAGTCATTAGATCAGATAATGGAACTGAGTTTAAAAATCATGATCTAAACACCTTTTGTGAAGAAAAAGGTATTGAGAGGCAATATAGTGCTCCTAGGACTCCTCAACAGAATGGTATTGCTGAAAGGAGGAATAGAACACTAATAGAGGCTGCTAGATCTCTGTTGGCTGATTCAAAATTGCCAATTACCTTCTGGGCTGAAGCAGTTAATACTGCTTGTTATGTCCAAAACAGAGTTCTAGTGGTCAAGCAAAAGAACAAGACCCCATATGAGCTTTTAAATAAAAGAAAACCTTTTATTGGTTTCTTCAAACCTTTTGGGTGTCCTTGTACAATTCTAAATACCAAATCTCACTTAGGTAAGTTTGATAGCAAAGCAGATGATGGATTTCTTGTTGGATATTCATCTCAGAGTAAGGCCTACAGAATATTTAACTCTTCTTCTAGAATAATTGAAGAAAGTGACAATGTCAAATGCAATGAGAGCACACCAAATCCTGTTGGATCTGGACCTCAGTGGCTATTTGACATTGATTCACTAACTAACTCTTTTAGTTTCAGTAATGAGTATACAGGAACAGGAAGTGGAGGATCAGGGATCACACAAGTTCAAGAAAGTATATCTAAATCTGTGATTTTTCCCATACCCACAGTAAATTCTGGTGAAGATTGTGAAAAGGAATCAATTACTGAACCAAGTCAGAGTGAAGAAGACACTAGAGATGAGGAGACTCAAGAAAATAATGAAGTGGCATCTGAAAACACTTCAGTTGAGCTGCATGAATCTAATCTTGAGGCTGGACTGAATGAAGAACCTAGTCATAACACCAGAGTTCAAAAGAATCATCCTCCACAGCTGGTAATAGGAGATATCTCTTCTCCTATGATGACTAGACACCAAAGCAGGCTTCAGGAAATGCAAGATCAACAGCATACAGTGCTTTCTTGTTTTCTATCACAGCTTGAGCCTAAAAAGGCACATGATGCTATGAAAGAATCTAGCTGGATAGAAGCAATGCAAGAGGAACTGTTACAGTTCAAGCTACAAGATGTATGGGATCTAGTAGACCTTCCTAAAGGTCACAGAGCAATTGGCACAAAGTGGATTTTCAGAAACAAGAGAGATGAAAGAGGTATTGTCATAAGGAACAAAGCAAGGCTGGTAGCTCAGGGATATACTCAAGAAGAGGGTATAGATTATGAAGAAGTGTTTGCACCTGTGGCTAGAATAGAAGCAATCAGACTATTCCTAGCCTATGCTTCTTACATGAACTTCAAAGTCTATCAAATGGATGTAAAGAGTGCCTTTCTCTATGGGTCAATTGCAGAAGAAGTATATGTCTGTCAACCACCAGGGTTTGAAAACCCAAGCTATCCAGACAGGGTATACAAATTAAAGAAAGCACTTTATGGACTACATCAAGCCCCAAGAGCATGGTATGACACTCTGTCATCCTATCTCTTGGAAAATGACTTTGAAAGAGGAGTCATTGATAAGACTCTATTTATCAAAAGAAAGAAGAAGGATATCTTGCTGGTCCAAATCTATGTTGATGACATTATCTTTGGATCTACAAGAAACAACATGTGCAAGGAGTTTGAGGATTTAATGCATCAAAGGTTCAAAATGAGTTCCATGGGGGAACTTACTTTCTTCCTTGGACTCCAAGTTCAACAGAAGTCAGATGGCATTTTCATATGTCAATCCAAGTATGTGCAGGATATTCTAACCAAGTTTGGTTTCTCAGAATCAAAACCTGCCAGCACACCTATGGAAACACACAAGCAGATCACAGCAGATCTTGAGGGGGAGGATATGGATGTGCATCATTATAGATCCATGATTGGCTCTCTCATGTATCTCACAGCATCAAGGCCAGATATAATGTTTCCAGTCTGTGTATGTGCAAGATTTCAAGTTAGGCCAAAGCAATCTCACTTTCAAGCTGTTAAGAGGATATTCAGATATCTCAAAGGGCAACCCAGATTGGGACTTTGGTATCCTCATAACTCACCTTTTGACCTAATAGCATACTCAGACAGTGATCTAGGTGGGGCAAACTTGGACAGAAAATCTACTTCTGGAGGATGTCAGTTTTTGGGTGCTAGACTAGTCTCATGGCAGTGCAAGAAACAAACCACAGTATCCACATCTACAACAGAGGCAGAGTACATAGCAGCTGCAAGTTGCTGTTCTCAAGTCTTATGGATTCAGAATCAAATGTTGGATTATGGGGTAACCTTTCTACACACTCCAATCTTTATTGACAACAGCAGTGCTATTAGCATTGTAAATAATCCAGTCAAGCACTCAAAGACAAAGCACATTGAGATCAGGTATCACTTCATAAGAGACTGTAATGAAAAGAAACTTATTCAAGTTGTAAAAGTTCACACTGATAATCAGTTTGCTGATTTATTCACTAAAGCTTTTGATGTGGGTAGATTCACTTTCTTGGTAACAAGTGTGGGAATGATCAACTCTGAATAATCCCCTTCTCAAAAAGTGGTTTTATACCTGTATATTTTTATTCTTGGTGTTACTAATCTTCTTTTTCAGGATATGCATAGCAGTACTCAGTGTTTAGCAAGTTTAAAAGGAGTAAGTTCAGTTAATACTGCTAGTAGTTAATACTGCTTTCAGTTAATACTGCTAGTGGTTAATACTGCTTTCAGTTAATACTGCTAGTTAGTTAATACTGCTTTCAGTTAATACTGCTAGTGGTTAATACTGCTTTCAGTTAATACTGCTAGTGGTTAATACTGCTTTTAGTTAATACTGCTAGTAGTTAATACTGCTAGTAGTTAATACTGCTAGTAGTTAATACTACTTTTAGTTAATACTGCTAGTAGTTAATACTGCTAGTAGTTAATACTGCTTTCAGTTAATACTGCTAGTAGTTAATACTGCTCTAGGTTAATACTGCTTATATTCCGAATACTATAAATACTCTTTGCCCGCCTAAAAGTTCATAACGACTCTTTGCATACTGTTCTCTTGCGCTCAAAACCTTTTCTCTCTCAAGTTCGAAGTTTTCAGGCAAGTTTTTCACTAAGATCAATGGCATCCATGACTTTCATCGACGAGCACAACGAGATTGCGATGCTACAAAAGCCAAAGCAAGCTTCAGGATTTCATCAGATTGTGGATTTCCTCAAGACAAGCCACATTGCTCATGCTCTTATTGTATCCCCTACAATCTACATTGAGCATCAAAGGCAGTTCTGGGCTAATGCAACCATTGTTGTGGAAAATGGTGTGCAAATGATCAAGACCAGAATCTGTGATCAATCACTAACAGTTACTGAAGAGGTTATTCGCATCAGTCTACGTCTAGACGATGCCTCTGGTATAACTTCTATCCCAAACGATGAACTGTTTTCAAATCTTACAAGAATGGGGTATGGAGGCCCATTGGGAGTTTTCAAATTTTCTAAAGCAAAATTCTCACCCCAATGGCGTTTCTTTGTTCATACTCTTATGCATTGTATCTCCAAAAAGACTACTGGATGGAGTGAGTTCAGCAGCACTATTGCTTATGCTTTGGTGTGCTTGGCCACTGCCAGAAAGTATAATTTTTCTAAAATGATTTTCAATGATCTTGTCTCAAACATGGGAAACAAAAAGAGCTTTTTTATGTATCCCAGGTTTGTTCAAGAAGTTATTACTCATGAATTAACGGATATACCTCAACCTGTTGGGGTATATGTACCTAAACCCCCCAAAGGCAAGGTTTTCTCAAATATGAGAAGATCTGCTGGGGACTCTGAAGGAGTTGACACCCCATTGTTCTCTACAATGATGGTGGTGTCCCAAACCAATGAAGGTATGGCAGCAGGGTCAAGGCCCCCATTAGACCAACCCACTGCTAGCCAAGCCCAACCTTCCCTCTCAAAATCAATTCCCCAGTCCCTTGTTGAAAAACCAACCTCTCCTATCACCCAAACTTACAAGAGGAAACAGGTAAAGAAGGCTCCTTCCCTTCTTGTACCATTACCCACTCAGCCTTTAAGCCCTCTAAGGGAGAATTCTCCCCTAGAGAATATCCAAAGGGAAACCACAAGGGTTTCTCCCAACCCAAAGGAGGTGCTCTCTGAGGAGGAGGTAGAGCATATGGGTGATGAGGCTGCCACTACTCCTGCTAGCACAGAGGAGGAAAGTGGTAACATCAATAAGACCTCCCCCATGGCAACTTTGGATGAACAATCATTTGAAGGTCCCTGGTGCCAAGAAACCACAGGGGTGGACAGTGCTTCTGCTAGGCAGAAGACTTCCACTAATAAAAGATCCCATGATCCTTCAATAGGGGGTAACACTCCTGGAGAAGGTGAGGACAGATATAACTATGATGAATTGATGGAGACAATGGGTAACATCAACATAGATGTTCTGAAACAAGGAAAAGAAATAGAGGAGATGAAGCTGGTGATCCTGTCACAACAAGTCCAGATTGCAAAACTAAAGAAGATGGTGACAAGGCTGATTCAAAAGAAGAAAAGGAAACAATTTGTGCTAAAGAGAAGGGAACCAGTGTCTGATGCTCCCAAAAAGGGGGAGTCAGAGGCTGAAGTAAACCTGAATGAGGAAAAAGAACAAGTTGAGGGGGAGCATGATGGGGAGAAGAACAGTATTGAGGGGGAGTTAGAAGCAGAAACTGTTAATACTGCTGAAACTTCACAAGCAGTAGTAACAGAGTTATCTCCAACAGAAATTGAAGTAGCTGAAATGCTCATCAAAGCAAAGAATGACACTCCCAAAACAAAGGGAGTGGTCATAAATGAAGGGGGAGAAAAAGGAGAAGTGAGCAAGAAAGATAACAGTAAGAAGCCAATGAACAAAGACAAAGGAAAAGCAAAGATGGTGGAATCTGATCAACCAGTCAAGAAGCAAAGGTTGGTTGAATCAGATGAAGCTCTAGCCCGGAAGATGCAGGAGGATATTGAAAAAGAAGAAAGAGTTCAGGTTGAAAAAGACAGGGAGATGGCAAAGGCTCTAGCTGCTGAATTAAATGAAGCTTATCAGAAAGGGCTTGAAACAGAGAAAGCTAAGCAAAGGGCAATAAGCTTGAGAAAGGCCATGTTAGTCAAATCAAGTGCAAAGAAAAGAAGACCTTCACAAACTTACCTTGCCACTCAGGAAAGAAACAAAATGATAACTTTCTTGAGGAGTGCAATTGGGGTAAAGAAAGAAATGTTTGTGAAGATAACTTTTGATCAAATCAGGGATCTTTATGAGAAAGAAATGGGGAAGCTGAAAAATAATGAAAAGGATAGAGTGGAGTTTGAAAAGAAGGCAAAGGAGAGACATGATGTGAATATACATCAACCATTCCCTGAAAGTGAAGAGGGAACTCCTATCAAAGAAAGGGCAGAGAACAAGGAAGAAAAGAAGAAGGAAGCTACTTTAGTGCAGGTTCAAAAGACTCTGAAAAGAACCAAAATGATGGCTAAAAGAAAGAAAAGTGTAAAGAAGCCTAGAGTAGAAGAAGAGCAAAAGGTTACTGAAGAAGAAGAGGCACCTCAGAATGAAGCTAAAACTCAGGAAGAAATACCACAGAGTTCAGATGTAAACATGTACATGGTGGTAATGGACAAAATTCCAAAGCCTATTTCAGTTGAACCTGTTGGATTTAAACCTCCTGAAGTTATCCATTGGGATATTATGGAGGTGGATGGCAAAGAATACATCAGATTGAAAAGAAATGATGAGAAGTATGAAGTATACAACACCTGGAACAAAATTGTCAGAGAGTGTTCAAGATCTGATTTGGAAGAAATGTTTGAAGTGGGGATGAAAATTTATGCAGATCAGTTGAAAGCTCCAGGGTTACCTATAGTGAAGCTAGTCATGGAATACTTGTGTATGTTATTCAATCCAGAAGTAGTGAAGCACTTAATCAGAGATGTGTTCAAAACTGTTAGAGGATGGACTCTCTATGAAAGGAGTGGAGTCTATGAACTAGCATTGGATACTTTCCACATGGAGTACTACTTGGTGGATAGGGTCTACAAGCATACAAATCTTAAGCTTCATGCCATGTTGAATAAGAAGTTGGGTTGTGCACCAAATTTAGAAATGGCCAAGTATCTAATTCAGAGGACTATCAATCAGAGTATGGGACTGGATCCTAATATTGGAGTAGATCAATGAAGATTTTGGGAGCATCTGAAGAACTTGACTTCTCTTCCTAAAAGTCAAGTTAGGGGGAGATTGTTGGGAACTGAAGAAAAACTCAAGTATGGTTAATGCTGCTGGTTCAGAGTTAATACTGCTAGAAGACTTAAAGGTTAATACTGCTGAGTGTTACTACTGCTAGTAGTTAATACTGCTAGTCAAAGTTAGTGCTGCTTGAACAAAGTTAGTACTGCTTAGCTAGTTAGTACTGCTAGTGGTTAGTACTGCTTAGTAGTTAATGCTGCTAGAAGGAAGTTAATGCTGCTGAAGATTAATATTGCTTATATGATGAAGATTCGTATGAAAGGATATACATGGAAGCTTAGAGATATACATAGAAGATATACTGAAGATATTTTATTTATTGTAATTATCTTTGTATTCAGTATATATATTGTATTGTTTAGAATAGTTAGATAACTTTGGTTTTTCATTCTTTTAGAGAGAAAATTAACCTCAAGGCATAGATCCTAATTCTAGAGAAAAGTAGAATTCGTATTGATGAGCCTGTTCATCAATATTGAGGTTGAGTGAGTAATCTTGTAACTTCAAAGCATTCAATACAAGCTTACAGTTTGTTCTTCATATTTTCTGTATTGATTTACTGTTTCATTGAATATCAAAGTGTTATTCCGCAAACTTCTTTGATATTGTTTCTGAGAATTAATTCTTGTTAAGAATTCGATCCTGACATAACCAGGACTCACCCAGGAGTTAGATGATCGGGACTCACCCGGGAGTTGGTAACCGGGACTCACCTAGGAGTTAGACAACCGGGTTCACTCGAAAGTTTCACAACCTAGGCTCCTTGGTGGTGATCTTTTGGGCCGAGCACTGGGCTAACCCAAACCGAGACCCAATATATAGTGGGCTAGAGAATTCGTGAGGAAACGAGACTTGAAATCCACATCCAGGTTTAAAACAAACCTAATCGGGGGTCGTGTTGTGTGTTGGTTAATGTGTAGGTGTTTCGTTTTCTTAAAGCACGTTTCGGTGTGTGTCAGAATTCCGCTAAAAAGGTGAGTTCCCTTATTAAAAATCTTATTATCTGAAAATGGCGCTTTATGACGATGTTCAATATGATTATTGCATATCGTGTTGTGATTTAGAACTATGAGTATATGATTTATTCAACTATTATGCCTAAGTTTCGTACGTGCTTATTCACATATGAAATTGTGTTATTGATGAATTGTGCGTCGTGGTTGTTGTCAATCATCGGGGATGGTTGAACCGCGTGTATGGAATTCGTTTCCTTACGCGCGGGAACGACATCGACTTGGGGCCGAATGGGGATCTACTGGGGGCCTCAGAAGCGGATAATATGAAATTCTAGATATTTGATTCCGGACGCGAAAGGATTCGTTATTATGTGATGTTTAACTTTGTGAGACAAATTTTATTAAATTGTTTTTGACATAGTTATTTTTTTTAAATGATTAAGATTGGGAATTCACAAGACCTTTTGGTCTAACCCTCACTTTCAAACTTTTAAAATCCATTTTCAGGTAAGGGAAATGTTGGTGGTTCATCAAAAGGGAAAGAGAAGTGCTGAGAGCTAGTGGTCGGAGGGCGTTGCCTTAGTTGCGGTGTTAGTTGGAATTTATAGATTCTCGGTTGTGATAGAACTATATTCGTTTGAACAATGTTAACTTTTCTTTTCCGTATGATTGTATTGGGACCCGTTTAAATTTTGATGTTATGTTGAGTTGTTTTTGGGTTGATACATTTATTATTATAATTTAAAAAGTTATCGTAACACGATTTTATTTGTTGAATTTGTAAAAGGAACTAATAATTATCATGGTCAGGGTCGTTCCTCGAGAGGGCAGGTCGGGCGCACGCCCAAGGACCACAAGAAACAAGCAGTCCCGTTACTGACATTTTATGGGCCCTGGGCATATGTAAAATCTGGGCCCTCCAAAAAAAATTCAATAGACATTTTTCATTAATAAAAAACTGAATACAAGAAAAGCTAATAATTCATAGAGGAAACAAATCTTATTCTTCTTTAGTATAGACAATAGAGTACTTAAAATTTATGTACTCCTTATTAGGTAATTAGCAACCAAGAGCATAATGTACTAAAAACAAGAATAGTTTTGAAGTCCTACTATATAGATATAAGTTTGACCATCTACAATGGTTGGTAAGTTTTTTAAAAGGCAAGAAGGAGACTGTTCATGAACATGGGTTGTTGGTATAAGATAACTCTCAAATCTTGAGAGTTAATTCCTCTCTTTTCGTATTCATTTTACCGCATTTTCACCCATTTTGTCCCTCACCTCCTTCGTTTGGTCTTAATTGTTCAAACATGGTGATGAAGTCTCAAGGTTACAAAAATTTCGGTTTTACTAACTTTTTGTGCAGAACGTGGCCACCTTGTCACCACGTTGCGACGTTAGCTGAAAATTGTGGATAAGTCTTGGCCATTTCTAGAAAGATTGTCTTTTGAAGAAAAATAAAGAGGTTTCTGCTCTTTCACAAGAATAATCAAGGAAGAAGACAAAAGGTGTAAGTCAAAGGAAGGTTCAATACTCTTCCATAAAGCTACTTTTTGGGATTTGTCACTTCATCACTTTTTCTTCAATTGACACTATAAATGGAGGCTTGGGGCACCACTTGAAGATCATCAATTCCAGAATCATTTACTTTGAGTTGGAGCTTAGCATTTAGTTTACATTCTCTCTTTAAAGTTGTAGTGTAGCTGCATTTAATTCTTGTAATTTAATTTCTTGTATCAGTTGTCGCCACGTTGTGGGCACTTTGGTAACAGCCTTTAAGTTTCATTTATGCAATTTATGTTCATGTTCTCTCCTTCTTCTCTCATGTCTTTTACTTTTATTATGAGCTAAACACCCCTTTGGGTGTGGGTATGAGCCAAGGCTAAGACTAGTAGGCAACACTTGGGTGTTGTCATCTTTGCTAACTCTTAAACTTGGTCGCTCGAGTCGGGACTTCAACTCAACGCGGACAAGTCGATCACTTGTTAGTGTTAATATTAGATCTTAGACCTCGAGAGGGGCAGATCCGAAATACGGCTTGAGTGATGCAAGGAAGATTTGAGAAAGTCTTTTATAACCACGTAGAGATACGGGTTTTTGCATGACTTTAACTAAGGTTCAAAATGTCGGTCGATATAGGTGTCACAAAGAGATTTGGGCTTCTATATCCATACTGGTGGAACTAAAATCCTTAGAGGTTTACTTAGTTAAATCAGCAAGTCTTGAGTTGGCGAAAGTGATGACTTTGTGGGTGCAACGTGGCCACGTTCCGAGGAAACTCACTTTCGAGAAAAAAGGGTTTTTAAAGATATTGTGTGTCATTTTGTTTCTGACCATATTGTTACTACATCAGTCTTAGTTAATGCTTGTACCCACATCCTACCTTTTATCTTGTTAATCCCTTTTAATCGTTGTTTAGTTTGCTTAAAACTCACAAATATTGATATTGTTCTCAAAACTCAAACAAGCACAAGAAGTTCATGAAAGTTCTCTGATTCTTAGTTGACTAGTCCCTGTGGAAACGATCTTGGTACTCTACCACTTTATTACTTAATAGCGATCATAGTGTCCGGTGTGCACTTGCACCGCCACTGTGGCAACATAGTGGCCACGTTGTGGACCTATACGATTTTCCGCTATCAGTATACCTGCACAATAGCTCAACTGTGTCATTAGTCAAGGGCTGAAAGGAAATAACATATAGAACTTATGTAGAGGAAGTAATCAAGAGAATCTATGAGAGATCAATGATAAAGAAGATTATCAAGGTTTTCTAGACATATAGACAAATGAGGATCATTAAGAATATGGAAGAAAAAATGATTCATTAAGATCCAATAAGAATAAATAGTGAATGAAACCTATAATTTGCAAACTCAATAAATTGTTGCTTGAGCACTTAAATATAATATTGTGGTGGGTAGTGGAATTCCAATGAAAAATGAAAATCAAACAATTGATGAAAATATTTGAATTTTCTTTTCCTTCTTTTCTTGCTCCACTAAATAAGATGTTAGAATTAAAAGTTTATAGAACATGACATATATAAGAGAAATTACTAAATACATTTAGTAGGGAAATTTTTATTAATCACAAAACCATGTAACTCGTCATAACTCATAAGAACAATAAATAGGTCGTCAAACAATAAAATATCATCTGGAGAAGCAAAAATATATAGCAATAGCCAACAAAAGCAATTACGCAAACTACAAAAGGAAATAACAATAGTCATTATAAGCAAAAATAGATAAAAATATCTAATATAAACATATAGCAACAACAAGCACATGAGCTTAAAGTTGTTATCCGTTGAATTGTTAAAGCACGGAAACAATCAAGTAGATAGAGATAGCAATAGCCAATAACGTTGGACTTTGAAAAATCAGAGAGGCAAAAGCAATAGGATAATAACGAACGGCCAATTAAATTTTATATTTAGTTATTCAATGTAATTAGTTAATATGTTTTTGGACCCTTATTATATTATCTACTAAATTCTTTTTGCCTCTTATATTACGTTACATTTTTTTTTTGCGTGTCTTTAATATATTGATTTTTAAGACTACTATTATATACTGACGAAAAAACTTGGGCCCGTAATATTTTTGGGCCCTGAACATACGCCTATGCCGCCCTCCCCCATGGACGGCCCTGGAAACAAGGGCCCAAATTTTGTTAATATATATAGAAGTAGTTCACAAAATTAGTAAATAAACGAGGGATAAATTTTTTAGTATCTAATAAGACTCCAAATGAATTTAGTAATATATTAAGGACCCATACATTATTTAATTATATATATGGATGGAGACGAGTCAACCAACTTTTGGATTGATCTGAACCGTTTAAAATCATCCAATTTATGATCTGGACCGTTCAAATTCGTTTCACCCCTCTTAACTACCCAACCCTAACTCCCTCCGCCCACTCTGTAGCCCATCACTCGGTTTCTCTCCCTCTCTCGCCCCTGATTTCTCTCCCACGCGTCTCCTGTTGCAGCGCCTTCAACCTCCACGTTCATGTAGTTCCAACTCTCCCAAGATTTCATGATTGCAACTATAAATAGGATTACTTCTCTATTGTTTCAAGTTTCTCACGCCCATGATTTCTCTTCCAGCTTTGTTTCTCCTCCACTGTTTCAAATTCTGGTGTGGAAAGGGTTTTTCAACCTCCACGTTCCTGGCGGGACTGTAAGGTACTTATTTTCCCTCTATTTGGTTTTTGGGTTTGGAAGATTACTCATTTTTCCTGTTTTGATGAAATGTTATTCTGTATTTTTCTTTTCATATTTAATTTAATTTAATTTGGTCAAATTCTTTATTTAGGTTTTCAATTGGAATTAGGTTTCAGATGCGGGTTTAAATTTCTCAATGCTCTCCTCTGTATTTTTCTGGTTTCTTCTGAGAAATATGATGTGTAATAGTTTTCTTTTGAGGCAGGGAGTGCTCAATTTGGTGTTTAGGGTCTCTATCGCTGCTGCTCTCATTGTCATTTCTTCACTCCGCTGTAAATCAATCAGTTGTGCTAATCCCGAAGGTACCTAGGGTGATTACAACTGTGTTTGTGTGTATATTTGTATTTGATGAAAGATTTCTGGTTTAATGATGATGATTATTGGAGTTCTGTTTCTACCTTTCTAGGTTTGAATTTAATCAAGTTCTTTCTTTCAGTTAGGCTGAAATTTACAAGCACTTTAGTACTTATGAGAGTCTTTAACTGAATGTGAGAAATTTAAGTTTTAATTATTCCTTTTACAGTCAAGATTGTGATCGGATCTGAAACTAACTAATCCAGAAAATCTCACTCTGGGGATTATGATCAGATGTGGGAATGTATCTCTTAGCTTAATTATGCTTGTGTCAAAAAAATGTGCTTGTGTGATTTACCTGTTTTGCTGTGTCTCAATTTGCAATTCAATATCATAGGTTATATTATACGTCATATGTGATTCTTCAACAAGTTTTATGATGCCTTTATACAAGCTTTTTTCTTTCTACTTTTAAAGTTTTTTCAAAATGTTATGTGGACTGCAGGTGCAATTGGAGTAGTTGTATCTCTTGTGTGTGTTCCAACAAAGAACACTTCCATGTTTCTTATACTACTTAGCTTATTAATTATTTTATGGTATATTAGATATTATTCAAGTAGATGGTAAAACGGAAAAACTAATAAAGACTGCATGAATGTTAGGTGTAGTGCAACCAGATGCATCTATTTTGGATGAATTTTGAATTACCGTATATCAATAGTTGAAGTTCATTGGATGAAAACTAGCTTTAGATGCGACCGTTTCTTTATATGGAGCTTGAAATCCACATATGGGAGACCAGTCAGTTGATAGTTTACAAACTCATATGTGCATTACCACATTGATTTCAAATGTGAAAGATGGGTAAAAAAATGGTTATAATTAAGATTAAGAACTGAAAGGGGTTTATTTTCATAATGAAATTCTATGATTTTGTGATCAATAGTTCTTGTATGATTCAGCATAGTACACGTTTATGTTCTTGGATAACATAACATGGCATACTCATATTATTGTAACTATAGATCAATTTATATCAGTTTTGCAATAGTTTGACCACAAAAGTCAAATGTTTGAAGCCTAAGCCCTTTCTTCTTTAGATAGATGTACCAACTTTTCAACTTCATTTATTGGGTTTTATCTTTATTAATCATCTTATAGAGGTAGTCTATGCTTATGTTCATTTCTGTTCTAGAAGTGCAATTTTTGCGAATTTGCATCTTTTCTTTGTTCGTTTTAAAAGATGAATATTGGTCTATCTTGGTAGTCAAAGATAATGTAGGAAGTGATATAAACTATTTATGCTTATGTTGATATTCATTTGATTAATCTTATGCTTACTAAATGGGATTTCTTTACATTCAGGCATGTCTGCTGACACTTTGTGTTTTGTTTCATCCAACATGTAAAGATGATTTAGTTCTCCTACAAAAACTTGGATTCCAATTGATCCCTAACACGTTTCACAGGTCAATATAGTAGTTTACTTACTTTGTTGTATTCTAATGAGCTTTTCAGCTCATATTCCATAACTAACTCTCTTCTTTTCCAACTTGAAGTGTGACTAGATTCCACAAATCAATATAATGGATAAACTTAGTAAAAAATCATAGAAATACTCTCATTTGGCAGCAAAGTTAATAATAAATGCCACCGGAATTGATTCTATTCTTGAAAGATGATGAAGCATTTAATGTAGGTTGCAAGATGCATCGTATTTAGAGGTGGTATTCACGCATGGTTCTTACATATACATATGAGTAAAAAAAATCCTAGATTTGACGTTTCTGATGATTTTGGTGGACAGGAACTTCAGTTTTGGGTTCTCTACTCATGGTAAGTTTGTGTAATTGTGTTGATCAAAGGAAGTTTCCCAATCACCTTAATGTTAGATTAAGTAATAAGTAGACCTTGTTTTGCATATTATAGTTAATTGGCATAGCAACCATGATTGTAAGGGAAGGTATTAGTTAAATAGTGTTCGACTATAAGAGAGTTGACATAAAGTTTGTGTTTCTTATATACATAGATACACAAATTGCAAATTTAGAAGCGGTCAAAAGCGTGCACTTCTATTCCCCCTAATCTATTATTTTTCTTCTTTTCCTATTGGAGTAGTTGCTACCTGCTCACCCATCTTAGACAAAGGTTGATGAGGATTATAGATCAATTATATATATATATATATATATATGGATGGAGACGAGTCTAACCGTTTTTGAGTTAATTTGGACCGTTTAAATTCATCTGAGGTTTAATCTCAGCCGTTTAAATTCATTATTTTGCGGTTGCCGGTTACGAAAACTAATCCCACTTATCCAGCCCACTCCTCTTAACCCCCCACCCCAACACACGATCAAACCCACTCCCCCCATTTGTTTACCAACGATTCTAATAGAGACACTTTGTCAACAATGGCTTCCATCTCCATTTCCTTCTTCTTCATGCTTTTCTCCCTAATTGCATCCACCTTCTCTCAGAGTAGCTTTTCAATGCATGCTTTCTTAATTCCTCTTTAATTCCTTCTTTAATTTCTATGTTAATTACTTGCAAGTCCAGGTCCTACATTCATGGCCTTTGTCCTCAACGCAACCTTCCATCCAAACCCTAATTCTGTTTATCAAACGGAGCATACATTCATCAAATCATCTTCCGGAATTGAAAGAAAGAATGGGTGCTGAAACATTTGTGGAAATTATACTCGCAATCATCTTGCCTCCTATTGGCATTTTTCTTCGATGTGTAAGTAATCTTAATTAATTTCTCTTCTTTTATCATTTTTAATTTCTGATTGAGATCGATCATTTTCAATCACGATCATCTGTATTCCAAGGATCAAAATCTCGTGTGGATGATTGATCATTCATTATCAACCTTTTCGCGAATGTTTATTGAGTCAGATTCAGCGAAAACTCGATCGGTAGTTAATTTTGGTGGGTCAGTTTTGTTACCATTATCATCTTAGAGTATTCTATCGTTCTCTAATTTGATACAATATACTTACAAATGCGATACGACCTCAAATTAATTTCTTTTTGGAGAGTTTTAATGAGTTGATACCATGTGACCTCATTTCTATTTTCAACGATAAAGAGCTTGAGTTGCTAATCAGTGGACTTCCAGAAATCGATTGTGAGTTTTGCTTACTTGTGCATTTAAAACATGTGGTAACTTGTATTTTCAAGGTCTCAATAAGGTAACCAACCCTTTGTTATTGCAGTGGATGATCTGATGGCCCACTCAGAATATACCGGATACACAGTTGGTTCTAATGTTGTTGTGTGGTTTTGGGAGGTTGTGAAAGCATTTAACAAGGAAGACAGGGTGAGATTACTTCAATTTCAGACTGGTACATCAAAGGTATCGTGGTTTTAGGAACTTATAATCATTATTCTATTTAATTTACTAAATAACCATTTTACCCTTGATAATAAAGTGTGTAAAGAATTCTAATCTCGTAATAAATGATACAATTAGAAAGTAAAGAGTTACTTTTGAAAGCGGACATTTATTTTGGGACAAACTTGAAATAGACATGTGGACACTTATTTTGGGATGAATGTAGCATTATAGTAACACTCATTTCATTGTATCATAACCTCATACACGTATGTATTACTTAGGTTCCTTTGGAAGGTTTTAAAGCATTGCAAGGTATATCCGGTCCACAACGATTTCAAATACACAAAGCTTATGGAGCTCCCGAGAGGCTGCCATCGGCTCATACGAGGGACGGACCCATAAATTTTTTCATACGGTGACATCATATAATATAAACAAAAAATAATAACAAAAAGCACGGTTTTTATCGGCATGTTTTCATCTTTTTAACGTTCAATATTTGCTGATGTGTTTTTAGCCTAATACCACCATTTCGAGGGGTTTTTTAAAGTTTTTTGCTTTATTTCGAGGGATTTTTAGGTTTTTCTTAATTGATTTCGAGAGATTTTTTCGATTTTTTTTAGTTGATTTCCAGAGTTTTTTTTTCGTTTTTTGGTTGATTTCGAGAGACTTTTTTTGTTTTTTGGTTGATTACGAGGTATGGTTGCACCTTCTTGAAGTTTCTGAAATAATACGGTAGCACCTTCCAAAACGATACGGTTGCACCTTTCACGAACCTAAAATTTTTTACCATTCGCCGGAGAAATAATACGGTGGTACGTGCCACCGTTACCACAAGGCTAGGTCCGTCCATGGCTCATACCTCGTTTATATTTTTATAGTTTGGTTAGTCGTGACTCGAGCATTAGGTTGTTTTATTTATGTCTACTTTTTCCGCAGTTTCAACCAATTAGATCTTCCTGAATACCCGTCAAAGGAACAGCTTCAGGGGCGATTACTACTTGTTATCCATGAAGCTAGCGAAGGTTTTGGGTTTGGCTAGTGATATCAGGTTGGCTGTTTCACATTCTGGTGTCCCAGCATTTGAATCTTCATTCCTGATCACATCAACTAAACGGAACTCGTAATTATGTTTGCAACGTATTCTTGTGTTGTATAACCGTTGTTTTGGTTTTCTTATATTTTTCTAACGACCGATCCATTTTGTTTCTGGTTTTTCAGATAAAGAATTTGAGGAGCAAGGAGAACAAGTGGTGTTTGGTTAATATTGAAAACACGAAAGATCGAAAGGCTTCATGTACTCGAACCTCCAAGGAGGATCCCCAGAAGGCCCAAAAGTTATTATCGGTTGAACCCCATACCACTTTTGATTGCTTTGGGGATGTTGGTATGAGTCCATGTCCATACATCTGATTTAAATATACCTTCGCGTCATTCTTGTGAACCTGGTTTCTGACCTTTTAGGGTTGAAAACTCTAAGCTATAAATGAATCTCAAAACCTCTACCTTTGAGTCGAATGGGATCGATGAGTAGCGGCGAGAGAGGAGTTGGGATAGATTTATTTTTTTGATTTTAGTTTTTGTTTACTTGAAGTGATAAAGTTTTTTTTATTATTTTATTTGTTATCATAGTTCCATTTTTTAATTTGTTAAGGAAGCATAATATAAAATATGGTCCAAGTGAGTTGAGAATTGTAAACAATTGTATATTTTTATTTGGAAGAGAGTTTAAAGTCAATAGGAATATTATATCTTTTTGGTTGAGTATGGATTAATTTTGATTACAAGGAGAACATGAATATAAATTAGAGTTAGAATTTGAACATTTTGATTAATGACACAAGTTTTAATAAACAAGTTATAAGTAGGTATAGTGATTTGCCCCAACCCGATATGAACCCGGCGGGGGCTGGGGATCATCGTTAGACTAAAACTAGGGATGGCACCGGGTCGGATAACTTCCTCGATTAGGTTTTACTTTTCCTTTTGATATTAACTTCCAAAATATTAGACGTCGAAATTAAGTTTTACTTTTCTTTTTGTAATTAACTTCCTCAATATTGAGTTCCTTTTTGGCTCTTCTATAATTCATATTTCCACAGCGTATATGCCATCTTAACCATCCATTAGGTGTATGTGTATATATATATAGGGGCCATTCAAGGGAGAACTAAGTTATCTGTGCTAACCATGAGATCCAATCTTAACCATAAATCAGAAAATAAATTAGGAAATCAATAATTTTGGTAATTTTAATTAAAAATTTTAATTAAAGGTATTTTAGGTATTTTTGAGATCTCATCTCTCTTCTCTTCTCTCTCATCTCTCCATCAAATATTATTCCCACGAATACATGATGCCTATTGTGATACACTTTATAAACATCGAAAATACGTGATGCACACTGTGATACAACTTTGTAACGATCGAAAATACATGATAGCACACTATGATACCCTTTTATAAACATCGAAAAAACGTGATAGCGCACCGTGATACACTTTGTAAACATCGAAAAAACATTGAAAATAAGTGATGCACAGTGTGATACACTTTGTAAAGATCGAAAATACATGATAGTACACTATGATACCCTTTTGTAAACATAAAAAATACGTGATAGCACACTGTGATACCCTTTTGTAAAAGGAAATAAGAAAATTTAGGAATTAGGTTATATTTTAGGAATTAAACAAATTTACTAAAATATCATTTTCTATTTATTTAAAATTAATATTAATTATTTTAACTGTGTGACTCATATTGGATCTCACAGTTACCACAAACTACCTAGTTCTCATTTAATTAAGCCGTGCAACATGAAAGATTTGTGCATATAAATCATTGTGTTAAAATTTTGTGAACTCAGAAGTCCGAAGGATGAGACACAGGTAGAGATGAGAAGAGGTGTGAAGTTGTACAACTATGTTGGTATTTGTCTTTTGATTCAAACTTTCTTTTAGTTTCAAATTTAGGAGTCGTTTACCAAACGCTTACTCGGGTAAACGTTTACCAAGTCACATTACCTCACCGGATGGATATAGTAAGGACCAAAAATCTTACCCGGTAAGTGTGGGCGATGACTTTTATCACGGTTAGCGCTTACCGGGTAAATTGTTGCCTACGATGACATTTTAGTGGACTAAAATCTTAGTCGGTAAGTAAATGATAGTGTTAAATTTTACCGGTAAGTGCTTATCGAGTAAGTGTTTGGTAAACATCCCCTTAGTCAATTGATTCGAACTTATTTCAAACTTCACTCAATACTTTATGTTAATTGTGTTTACAGTATTAGAGATATTGGGGAATGGGGCTGGACCAGGGTCGGGGACCGGGGTTTGACCACCACACAAGCTAGGATGGGATTTTATTCCACACACCCGTGGGGGATCGGGGCCGGGGCCGGGAGCTATTAGCCTATTGCCATAAACCGAGGATTTATGTATGGAAAGCTTAATCTGGGACTGTTTGTGTTTGCTGCAAACCATTTTTTCTGAAGTCTTTTTGGTCCATGTGTGGAATTTCTTGCTGTTTGGGTCTCCTGTTGCAATGGTCAATTGGTCATAGCCTCATAGGCCATATTGCAACCAATTTTTGTTTTGGCTTTATCAAGGTTACTAATGTTTTTTTTTTTTTTGCTTCAATGGGTAGCCAAAGTTATGCACTTTGTTGTTTATCATTCAATGTTCGATTTTTGGTGAAAATCCAATCTTATCTCCAAATATATTTGAATATTATTATATCTTATTTTATTTTTGAAAATAATATCTTATTATATACTAAATTAAATACATGTGTTATCAATTACCAAATATGCATTATCCTTCATGTTGTCCAATTTTTCCTTTGAGTTGACATATCACTCCAGCAAGGGATGGTAAACCTATAACAATTGAGCTTATTGATGCATAGATTAAAGTCATGTCGTGTACCCGACCAACGGACGGTTATAACACTAGTTAATTAATTATAGAAGGAAATATGTAAAAAGTTAAATTATAAAATAAACTATCAATTAACTAGATGGAAAATATTAATAAACTATCATTTCTAAATTAATATGTTCCATCAATTCATATTAAGGACCCATACTATGAAATTGGCTAGAAAACCTTGATATATTCTCTATCATTCATCTCATGGTTACTCTTTTGATTATTTCATCCGCATGAATTTTATTTTTTTATTAAAATATAGTAGATTTTTTGTTATTAACTAAGAAAACTCCTACCTTTTGAAAAAAAATTACCAATTATATAAGACGGTTCAACTTATATCTATATTTAGGATTTCAAAAATATCTTTGTTTTTTCATAAATTATTGACTTATTATTACCTAATATTGATGCATGAATCTTAAGTACTTTCTTATCTATAAAAAATCGAGAATAAGATCTTAAGCTATAACCAATATGGGATTTTGATTCAAATAATGAAGGTTCCAAAAAAGTTTGTTTTAACCTTAAAAGTTTAAAACAGTGATGAAAAACATTCACATGAGGTGAGATCGAAATCCGACTGATTTACATTGATTTACATAAAGTGTTACTCCGAATACTAAGATTGTGCCCCCCAAATCCGGCAAGCTTTTGAGCAACTCTTTCAACCGTCGTCCGTTAAATTCGTGTAGTAAGGTCCTCATCTTGCTTTTGTGCCCTAGCCTTCTTATGAGATTAGTCGTCATATACGAGATCATATTTAGTCTTGTTTTAAGCCCTGATACATTTTTGGTGCCATGGAGGTGACCAATGAGCTATGTCAATTTATATATTAAAGGTATATCATAGGATGTTTGTGACGGTGGAACAAATTTACGTCTCGCCCAAGGCTTATTAAATGTCCATGGTTCTAAATAACTCGTTATAATGTGTTATGGCGTCGAGGATTGGCTTTGCCGCCATATTAACCCATGTGGTTCCACTCTAATATTTGGCTTCGGGTGTAATGCGTTATGGCGAGTTACGACGTATTATTTGTAAGTAATTAGTTTTTTATTACTTTTTTTATGCATATAACATTGGGATAAATGATAATTATGCATGATACCTAAGACTTGAATAAACATTAAAAGGAAACATGAAAACTAAAACCCTAAATAGGTAAATCTTTACTCTCAATTCCGTGCACGGAGAGTTGAACATGAATTTTTTAAAAATTGAAGAAAATAGTGAGTATAAAATAAAAAAAAATTAACCCAATTTTGTACTTTTGATATCATCTATACTATATTATAAAGCACTGATAAAAAACTCTTAAATACAAATTATTAGGCACATGGTACCATCATTTTATGCAAGATTTTAAAAATCTCTTAATTTACAAGTATCAAAGCATAAGATACATATTACTACTGCAGTCTTCTAACACCCACCAATTTGGTATGTGCAGGGTCTTCCTTTTATGCAGATCTTTCCATGTATCACTATTAATTAATATATTATATTACTATAATTTTGTTTTAATTATATTATTAAATATGTAATTGGTTATTTTTTTCTAGATATCATTAAAATATATAAGATAATCATTGAATTCTAACAAAATACTTAATTTTTTTATATAAAAAACATTATATTATTAAGCCTAAATTAAACAAATTTATTAAAAAAAAACCATTATTACTTTTCAAAACCATCCAAAATCGTACTGTAAATCGACAAAAAAATAAAACGAAACATTAAAATCGTGATGTATCTCGCTGCATTGCGCGAGTACGCTTCTAGTATTCTTATAAGTTCGATATATTTGATATAAAGAGTTATTCTTTTCTTTTTAGTTTTATAAATTTATATTAATTTAAATTGTTTTACAGGATTATTCAAAGCATTAATACACGTGTATATATATATATACACACACACATACATATATGTATGGATATGGCGCTTTAGGGCATGCCATGAAAAATGTCGTTTCTCAACATAACTTATAAGGCTTATAAGGCTTGAGGTTTGGCTTAGCAGCTACACCACACATCACATCATTTAGAACTTTGGTCTAATGTCATTTCAACATTGTATATACGTTAGCTAGGAATATGAAATATATGTTTAATATTAAATTGAATATTAATTAAAAATGGTTTAATAAGTTGATATTGAATTACTACTATTTACACCAAATTTTAGGCCATCTTGGTGGAAGAAATTGTGCAAATGATTAGAGATGGTCTAATATCATTTCAACATTGTTACAATCTCCTAAATATTTTGTGCTTTTTTTACTCGGGACATTTTTGAGTGTCCTGCCCTGGTATTAAATAGCTCTAGATCGACATGTTTTTCATTTGTCTTCCTTAAAATCTTCTCAACATCTAAGAGCGATCTCAACATCTAAGAGCGATCATGGAGCCTACGTTGATTGGCTTTTATGGTTGTTAAACCGTCTATCAAACCGTTAGGTTGTTAATGTTGTTTGGAACTATTCTTACCGAGGCTATAACTAAATGATTTGACATGTCGAGAGCATGCTTAAATGACATATGTAACCTGTTAACGTGCCAAATTAAGTTATGGAATTAATAGTCATTGAAATACTTGATTGATTTATGAACCATTTATAATGTGATTGATTTATGGTGAGGATGTGACAAAGAAATATAACGACGAAGATATATAGGCATTGTTTGACAAAAATAAGCTAGATTATAAGATAGCTTATTTTTTGGTACATGTTTGGATGAGTATAAGCTAGCTTTTTGATAAGCTACTATGCTATGTTTGGCAAAAAAAAAAGTTAGCTGATAGCTAGCTTTTTTTCCTGGTATATTTTTGGATGACCATAATCTAGCTTATAAGCTAGCTTATTGAAAAGTTACTCATAGTAGCGTTTTGAAAAGCTAGCTAGCTTATAAGCTAGTTTGCCAAACAATGCCATGAGGAGTTTTTTGTGACTATTCCATTATAACCTCAATAATATTTATTATTATATATTAACTATTAATTATAAATAAATATTAATTATTAAAATTAATTACTAATTAATTAATTACTAATTAATTAATATTATCTGAAAATTATAACATAAATTTTAATTATATGTTGATATAAAATTTTAATTATTTAGAATTATTGATAATTATATAAATTTTTAAATATTGATCAATATATTTTAGTTATCAATTATTATTATTTTTATAATTATTATTTGATTATTTTTTACCATATTATATGTAACTGATTTTTTTAAATCATAAGTTAATGTATATATATTTTTAAATTTGGTTTAAAATTCAAAATTTATAATATATATAATAATAAATTTCAAAATTTTTAATTAACATATTATATTATTTACTATCTTATTTGTATTAATTAATATATTATATTACTATAAATTTAATTATATTATTAAATATTGTAATTGATTATTTTTGCTAGATATCCTTTTTAGTAATTTTACATATTATAAACTAGTTTTTGTTAAACGTGACTTTTTCATCAACTAACTTATGAGCTACCAGTTAACTTATCAACCATCAGCTAGCTTATCAGCTAGTTTGCCAAACATAACTTATAAATAGTGGTAATATTATCAGTAGTACGATACATATAATAATAATAATAACAATAAATTCGTAATCATTATATTTAAATAATAAAAAAAGCTAGAAATTAAAGTGACAACTAATAATAATATCTTGTGGCTCAAAAACTTTGGAATTTTAATAAGGTGGGTAAAGAAAATTAATATAGTTGGTCTTGGTCTCATCCACTAGAACTCGACAGACACGCTTGGAATTTAAGTTTAGAGATAATTGTTTTCATGGTAGTGATTGCTTAAATTTATACCTCTAAATAAATTATAATGTCTTAACAAATTTCATATGATGAAGAAATAGAAAATTTAGAGATTTGTAGGTGAAATTAGGCTTCAATAGATTTTTTAAACTTTTTTCCAAAATAGAAAAAACTTGAAAAAATACGTAGCATTCTCCATATTTGGACCAATTTTAAAAAAATTATATCAATAGTTTTTTTTGCATCTTTTAGAACAATTAATAGACTTTTTTAATAATTTATTTGAATAGATAATATGTCATTATCCAATAAATACTTAAAATTCACTATGATACGTATTAAATATTTGAGTAAACTATGATTTTCATCCTTGTGGTTTATTTTTTATAACGGTTTTCGTCCATGATCTTTAAAAATTGTATTTTTCGTCATCATGGTTTACAAATTGTTGCTATTTTCGTCGCTCTGGCTAACTATGTTAAAAAAAGTCTGTTAAATCAAGGGTTTTCTGATTATTTTACCCTTTTTTTTATATTACATATATGTGATTACAACCCCACGCTCACCAATCTTCCCTCTTCGTGTTTGTTCATCTTCTCCGATTTTTCATCACCAGACGCATCGACACCCCTTCCCTTTTCTCCTCCTTCCAACCTCTTCCCTGCGGTGGCGGTTGTGTCTCTATTGGTTTCACAATTGTTGGCTCTTTCTGATCAGGAACACCATCGGCTAAATTTTTACACTTTTTTTTCGAGAGTCATTGTCTCTAATGTCATCTCCTTATATAGCTTCATCAAAACCTTCATTTCTGCAGGATTTAGTTAGTTGTATGAACGAGATCTAGATTAAATGGGATTGATAGAGATGAAGCTGATACAAAAACTTCATTTTTGCAGGATTTATATTTTCTAAGTGAATGGAGAAAGAAGGGAAGAAGTAATTTAGAATGATTTACAAATGTGACCATTTTCAATTAGCCCCTTCCCTTTCTCCTAAAAATCATAATCAAAATCCAAACCCACATAAAATCAATCTTAGATCCAAAATCAGCAATCTCAAACAACATATTTGGTTTCTAATCTTAAAATAACATATTTGGTTTCTAAACAGAACCCACCTAAAAAGGGGTAAATTTTGGTTTCCAAAGAAATCATCATCTTTAATCACAAATGGAAGAATGTATCTTAGAAGCAGATATCGAGAGCAATCGTTCCTAAAAATTACCAAAACCAAAAACAAAATCAAAATCAAAACCAAAACCACCATGATCGTCAACCCAAAGCTTCAAGATTCAGTGTCGATTCCATTACGAGAGGGGATTGAAGCTTTTTGAACCAGGGATCCAGTACGAGAGGTTAGCAGAAAGGTTTTAGAAGAAGATGAAGAACTGGTGTCAGATTCAGTACAAAATCGGTTGAGGTGGGCTCTGCATCAGGTGAGTCGAAGAATACGTTGTAGGTAAGAAATTTTAGATATCAAGTTTTCCTTACAAACTACACAAGCAAATACAAGCAGTGTGGGAGATAGAAATCAGAATCGAACCGAAGTTGTTACCAATAAGAGTGTAACCGCCTGATTGGAGAAAGAAACGCCGGTGAGATGAGAATCAACAAAATAACATGATTCTAGGAAACAGTGAGATTTTCTAATCGAAAGAGAGGGGTAAAGCGTGTAGGTCTAAAGAAAAAAAAACCAGAGTTGACGGAAAATTTGCAAAAGGGTAAAAGACAAAATTGTCCTTGATTTAACGAATTAATTTAACAAAGTTAGTAAGAGGGACGAAAATAGCAACAATTTGTTAACCACAATGATGAAAAAAGCAGTTTTTAAAGACCAGGGACGAAAACCGTTATAAACAATAAACCACAGGGATGAAAATCGTAGTTTACTCTAAATATTTTAATATTATAATTAATATTAAAATTATTTGGAAAAACTGTTATATTTAAATAGAACTTCTTCCTTTTTTTTTTTTCCTATAACTTCATTTTGGAGAAAATAAAGTGCTATGGCAGTTTAACCAAGTATGTTAGAGACATTTTTATGCCATAAAAATAATAGTAGTTAACTTACAAAAAATATTTAAATGGTATTTTACACATATATATCTAGACGAAGATCGTGTAAGAAGTTAAGTTAACAATGATAAGTGAATCTAAACCATTGATCTTTTTTAATCTCAAACCCTTTCATGAATCGTGGCTTAGAAAAGAATTGATCTAGTGTATTTCGGTGCATCTTATCTCGATGAATCTCATCCTATTGTGCTTCTATTTCTCATCCAACGGTCGATAGTCACTTCTCACAATTCTCACCATTAACTCAACTTCTCATCAGAACCAAACCCTATATATGTAACTATTTAATAACACTTGTACATGTTGAAGCATTTTTTTGACTTTAACGCATTGCCTTTCTTGGAATAAGGTAGTACACCAATTATGAGATCCATAAGATCTATTCTAAATTATTATTTTAAAATAATTAATATGAAAATTAAGAAGATAATAATTATTATTTATTAAATAAATACTAATGTATTTTTTAAGAAGTTTTCATACTTACCTATATATTTCTCTCTCTCATCTCCCGTAATATACACATAATTAAATGTGCATATAAAGTGAACACAATTTTTTTAACACTAGATGCGTACTCGCGCAATGCAGCGAGATACATCACGATTTAATGTTTCATTTTATTTTTTTGTCGATTTACAGTACGATTTTGGATGATTTTGAGAAAGTGATAATGTTTTTTTATAAATTTTTTAATTTAGGATTATAATATAATGTTTTTTATATAAAAAAATTAAGTATTTTGTTAAAATTCAATAATTATCTTATATATTTTAATGACATCTAGAAAAAATAACCAATTACATAATTAAAACAAATTTATAGTAATATAATATATTAATTAATAATGATACATGGAAAGGTCTGCATAAAAGGAAGACCCTACACATACCAAATTGGTGGGTGTTAGAAGCCTGCAGTACTAATATCTATTTTGTGCTTTCATACTTGTAAATTAAGAGATTTTTAAAATTTTGCATAAAATGATGGTATCTTGTGTCTAATAATTTGTATTTAAGAGTTTTTTATCCGTACTTTATAATATAGTATAGATTATATTTTATATTTTTTTTCTTAATTTATTTACCACACACTACAAAATTGACAGCTATTTCCGACGGACAAATCCGCTAGAAATTGTTGTTTACGGCGGGTTTGCCGGCAGGAAAAAAGTCGCCGAAAATACAATTCTTCGGCAGACCAAAAAGTTTTCGGCGGATACATTCGCCGAAAATTTGTCTGAAATTCTTTTAAATAATTAACCCGAAATAATTGTTTTCTAATTAAAAAAATTAATCCGGCCACTTTTCGGCGGATTTTTGGCGGAATAATCCGCCGAAAACTTTTAAAAACTTTATTTTTTTATATTTTTTAATGAAAAGAAAAGTATTTTCGGTGAAATTTTTTGGCTGATTTTCGGCAGACTAATCCGCCGAAAATAATTACTTTATTTATTTTTTTTATTTTAATAAATACAACTAACTTTTCATAAATTAAGGTCTTAAATCCTGATACATTGTTCAAATATTTTTCGAAAATACGTTCCAACAACAAAATTCAACAAATTGTTCAAGATAAACAAATGTCTTATCACATGGGTGGCGATGGTTGTGGTGGGGCTGAGACTGACAGAAACGCCTTACCATTTCACACATCTCAACGTACTGGGTATCACGTCTCGCTGATTCTGCCTAACGTGCCTCTTCCTCCGTCGCACATCTCTCTTCCCGCTCCCTCAACTCCTGAACTTGGGACCTTAGATCCTCAATTTCCTATAAAATAAAAAAGACGTTAGAATATTTAACATGAATTATAAATGAAATTGATAAACCTCATTTAATGAAATGTGGTATGCACCTGTCGGGAAGAAGAAGAAGCACCACCCTGTGAGGCTGTCTCAGTCAAGATCGAGTTGGGATCTGGGTGGTACCCGAACCCAAACAGACGACCTTTATTCGGTCCCCCAACAACCTCCTGCCACAACTCGGTATCAACTAGCAGATATTGGCTAGGGTCATTGTCGTACTTCTGGCAAATGTCTGTCGAATAACCACCCTGTAATTTTTACAAAATACATACAAGTCAATTTCGACAGCATAACGACTGTAAATGGGACTTACCCAACTAAATTAAATAATCCTAATGTTTGCCCAACAAATGGCAACCCAAACTAGATATATACACACACACACACACACACACACACACACACACTCTAAGTCCACCTATTAGGCTATTTGAAACCAAACCATGCATATAGAACAAATAGGGTTGGGTTCGACAACATAACGACTGTAAATGGGATATACACAACTATGTTAAACAATCCTAATGTTTGCCCAAAAAATGACAACCCAAACTAGATAGATATATACATAATATACACACTAAGATAGAGTCTTACGGTAAAAAAATCCTAATGTTTGCCTAACAAATGGCAACCCAAACTAGATATATAAAGTTTAAAGTTAAACATGAAATATATACAGATATTCTAAAGTATTGTGCAAAATACTTACCGCAACCCGACTACACCTCGATGTCACATAATCCCCGGTGGATGAAGATGAGGTATCCGAACCCGACCGCCTCTTTTTGTAGGTACGATCGAAGAGCTCCAAACCCGACGGTGACACGCCCTTTGCTCTGGTCTGCAAAGGGCAAATAATACAAACATGTGTTAATTATAACATATTAAATAACAAACTACTAAAGCAATGGTTAATTATAACATTTTAAGGGTCCTACCAAACGAGCCAATGTCTCTCCGAACGTGATCGATCCATTGGTGTGCTTGGATATTACGCCATCCACCAGCGTCATCCGATTCTCACGCGACACCACAGATACCCCCTTCCAATGATCGTTGTTCCATCCATCGATCATCGCGTTCCAGTTCGACGGGGATACCTAATCAGGAGGGAATGGCTTCAACAAGTTCATATATCGGTTGGGGTCGTTCTCATCATAGGGCCACCCAACATCTACGGACAACTTGGCGACTCTCTTCAAGGCGGAACTCAAGTTGTCCTTGTATTGTTTCCCACACTTTCTCTCCCAGATATCTCGCATCCGGGTTTCTAAAGAAGCATCCCACGTGTAGTGGCCATGTACGTACAAGTTTAGTTATTCTTAAGTTGGAAATAAAACTATCAAAGATATAATTATTTAAATATACAATTCGAACCTGAAAACGCCCAAACATCTTGTTCCTCACGTCTAGAGGTACGTGGGACCAAGTACGCCATGCGCCAGTCAAGAAGGTCCGATTTTTCCTTGTGGCTATGCGACTCGCCTTGTAACAAGTTAATAGAAATGACTTTACTCATTCGAGCGAACATCACGAGGTGCTAGCTGCCTTTTCTGTGTCGGGAGCTGCTCCAAATTAGCGATGCCATGGACATTACCAGACGCCTCATCGTCTGGTTGTGTCGAACCGCTACTAAAGGCTCCTTTTGTACCTCGGCTAGGAGTACCTTGTCCGGACCCAGACGCACGTGGCACACACGGCATTGTCTACAAAGCAACGTTAGAAAGCATACAACAATAATTCGAGTATTCAAACCATGAATATTAGAACAAATAGGGTTGGTTTTGTGCGCATAAAGGCCCTAAGTGCACCTATTAGGATATTTGAAACATAAACCATGCATATAAAACAAATAGGTATTAAGCTTTCGGTTTAAATATTTTATTTCATTCCACCCTCATATGCAACTCAGGTCGATTGCAGTATTCTTCTATGTCTTTCCTTGCCTTGATGTTGTCATTTGATTTTGGTATGTCCATAATCGTGTGAAACAAATTATCAAACACATTCTTCTCAATATGCATTACATCCAGGTTGTGTCGTATCAACAAAGTATGCCAATATGGCAGCTCCCAGAAAATGCTCCGCTTTACCCAATTGTGTGTTACCCCAAAACCCACAGGCTTTCTCTAGTGTTTTGACCCGTGTGGGACACCATCATAAACCGTAGGAATGCTACACACTTGATTCCATATTTGTTACCCGGTTGGCACCAAGGGTGGATCAGTTTTTTCGGTATGTCCCTTACGAAATTGATTTCTGTCACGCCTGAACGCGTGTCTTTGTGGTAGAAACTTGTGGTGACAGTCAAACCAACACGACTTCCCTCTGCTTCCTAACTAGAACGCAAATGAATTACCCATACAATATGGATAAGCTAACTTTCCATGCATGCTCCAACCAGAAAGCATAGCATAAGCAGGGAAGTCACTAACCGTCCACAACAGTACTGCCCTCATTCTAAAATTCGTCCTATGAAAATCATCATAAGTATGGACACCCTCGAAGAATAACGTCTTCTGTAACACCCTCACATTTGGTAAGAGAAACTAATTAAAAATTTCGATATAACATCAAAATAAGGAACAAAACTTCCTCCTACATTTCAAAACTCGGAATACCTCAAGTTAAAATTCTATAACTAACCACAACTGTTAAGTCTGATTTTATAGTAATCATTGTATTTATAGGCTTGGTCAAATACTGTGTTTAGATTCTTATTCTGTGTTGTATTGGACCAGGGTATTTAAGTCCCTTTGGTCTTTGTTCCTTGTAAGAACTTTCACGCATATTCAATACAATCTGAACTTTACGCTTTGAATGCTCTCTCTCTACTTTCTCTTTCTAGAGATTTAGTGATCTTGGACTCACAATTGGTATCAGAGCTAATCTGAATCTTGAGAGAATTGAGAGATTGTTTTTTCGAATCTGAATTTGTGAATTAAATCGAAAATTTGATCGATTTTCTTGAATTTTTCAAGAAAATCTCGTTTTCTTGATTTTTCATCAAATTTGGGTGTGTTTTTAATCGAGTTTATGCGAATTTTGGTTTGTTGGATCCGATTTTACATGCTAAATATTTTTGTTTTACATCAAATTTCAAGAAAATCATGTTTTGATCGTTAATTTTGAAGATTTTCAATTTTCTGGAAAAACTCGTTTGACGTACTGTTTCATAATCGAAATCTTGTGTTTGTGGTTATTAATCGAATTTTTTGATTGAAAGGTGTTAGAAATTTGTTTTCGAAATTGGTTGTGTAAGAAAGTTTAGAAAATTTCGTTTTTGAAATAGATTTCTGAAAGATTTGTGTGTTTGTATTCGGTTTGCGCCAGATTTGAACTTTGCGCCAGTTCATGGTAGTTTGCGCGAGTTCATCATCTGGTTTGCGCGAGTATCTAATCATTGTGCTAGTGTTTCAGGTTTTCGCATTGGGTTACTCATGCAAAGCTTACTTTGCGTCTCACTCCAATCACGCAAAGCTAACTTTGCGTCTCCAGTGCATCAAGAGAAGTAACATTTGCGTCTCATACAGCTCACGCAAAGCTTACTTTGCGTCGTCAAGGACTAACGCAAAGCTTACTTTGCGGCGTCTTCAACGTCTAACGCAAAGTTGGTTTGCGTTTCCAACAGCTTACGAGAAGTCAAGTTCTCGCCTCGGTCTACTCACGCAAAGTCAGTTTGCGTCTTAAGTGCTTCACGCAAACCTAAGTTTGCGTCTTCCCTTGCTCACGAGAATCATAGTTTGCGCTTCAGTCTTATCACGCAAAGCTCGGTTTGCTCTTTCTGCCTCTCACGCAAACATCAACTTTGCGTCAGTGTCAGACTTGGAATTTTTCTGGATTCTCTGAAACATGGATTCTGACAAATTTGCTTATCAAGCTCAGTTCTACAAAAATGATCTTATGATGTCTTTGGGTACTGAAAATCGTCCACCAGTGCTGATTGATGAAAATGAGTTTACACAGTGGCAAGATCGGTTCCTGAACTTCATTGAATGTCAAAAGAATGGTAACGACATGTTGATCATTCTATCTGAAGGACCGTTTGAAAAACCCAAATTGGCTTCTGGATTATATAAGCCCACTAAAGAATATTCATCTGAAGAGTTGTCGGCATATCAAGTTGATCGTGATATTAAAGCAAATCTGATGCTAGCCTTGCCAAACTCTATATACAACAGGATTGATTGTTTCAAAACTCATCCTAATATGATGTGGCAACAGCTTGAGAAGATTATGCTTGGTTCTTCGGTCGCAACTCAACTCAGGCATACGCGCTACATGAATAACTTTGAAGAATTCAAAGCCAAGGATGGGGAGCCACTGAAAGCTGTGTATGACCGATTTTGTGTCGTGATCAATGATCTTAGGAAGATTAAAGTTGAAAAGACCGAGCTTGAGACAAATCTGAAGTTCCTTAACACATTGCAACCAGAATGGAATAAAACATGCCATAGACTGAGGAACGATGTCAGAATCTCCACTATGCAAATCCAAGAACTTTATGAAATTCTGATGACTGATGAGAGCTTGGTGCTTGAGAAGAAGACCAAACTGGATAAGAAGAACAAGAAATCAGTAGACCCGGTTGCACTCCTCACGAGCCAACTGGATGAACAGGCATTGTCTGAGCTTACAACGGGTCAACTGATGACGATGGTGAGGCACTGCAGAAAGCAATGATCCTTCTCTCACAACATTACCAGAAAAAGTTCCAACCACGGTCAGGTTCCAACAATCTTCGTTTCACATCCGGTTCAAAAGTCAAAGTGCCCGAGCCAAAGACTGCTTCCTGTTACAATTATTGAAAGCCGGGTCACATATCTAAGGAGTGTAAAGTGAAGAAAGTTCGGGACTCAACTTACTATAGAAAGAAACTGGAACTTGCTGAGAAGAGAGAGAATGGAACAACTTTGCTAGCAGAAGAAGAATTCTGGCTGGATCATTCTACGATGAAGCTGCAAACGTAGAGATAGCTCAGATGTGCTTGGTTGGAGATGATCAGTCAGACGATTCTGATACTGATGAAGATGAGGTATATTCAGAATTTGATTACAATTTTATATCATCTCAGATGAATATCATTATATCTGCTTTATCTGATTTGCGTTCACAACTCTTATCTGAAAAGAATTCAAATTTCGAAAAGTCAGATTTGATTGACAAATTGAAAATTTCTTTGAAAGATGAAAAATCTATTTTGGAAAATACTAAAGACATCTTTCAAAAGAAATTGGATGATTTGGAAAATTCAAATAAGACTTATCTTGAATCTTTGACTGACATGACCAAATTAAAAGATGAATTTTCGGATAAAATAAATAAGTTAGAAGAAAAGATTTATCGAAGAAACCAATCTGAACAAACAATTTTTATGAACAAACCGAGGAGTGAAGAAGCTTTAAAACAAAAGTGGGGACTTGGTTTTGACAATCCTCATTGTTTAAACAAAGTGATAAACGAAGTTCCTACTTTATATAAATACGATTATCTAACTCTTGCACACTATGCTCCTCAGTTCAAATTTCATTGGACTAATGAAAAGCAAGTGTTAGAACTCGAAAATGAGAAAAAGACAAATAATAAGAAAAAGGAAATTCCTTTTGTTTACACAAGCGAAAATGCAAAATATTTCACTGAAAAATCAAGGAGAGGCAGAAGAATTTTAAATGATATATCTCCTATCAAATCTTCAATGTCTGATGATTTTATTGATCCTTATGCTCCTAATTTTGATAAGGAAAATATTTCTCCAATCATTTATGATTCTAATAAATATACTCCTCCATTAGTATTAGAAAGCAAAATCATCGATCTTGAATATAAGATAGAAGATCAAAATATTTTAAAGGAAATTGAATCTGATATTATTCTTTCTTTCATGACGTCTAGTCTTGAAGAAAAATTATTTTCTCAAAAACCAGATTCTATTTCTAGCCTTTCTTCTGATTTTCACGAAAATAAAAAGGAAGTTTCCAATTTTAAAATATTTTCTCAAAATTCTTCAAACTCCGAAGTAAATTCAGATTTATTAGTTGATCAGATTGGTTGCTTGGATAAAATTATTTCTTCTGATTTAAATATTTCGTCTAAAATTCTTGATGATTCTTTTACGCTCAATGATCAGTATTATAAACCTAAGCGTAAAAGAAGACGGTCAAAGAAGTCAAAGAAACAAGATAAAGTTATTTCTGACAATTCTAATTCTTCCGATTCTAATTTTTCAGATAGGCCTTTGAGCAAGTCAAAGAAGCAGATCTGGAGAACAAAGTGGACATCTGATGAACCTGTTTTTGATGGAGATAAATGTGTAGACAAACTTTATAAAAGTGATTCATTTGCTACATGTAATAAAATTTCAAAATATTCTATAAAGCAAATGATTCGAATTTCAAAACATGTCTCATGTTCTTCCTCAGATTCTAGTTCTGATGATTATGCTTTCTCTTCTGATGATTGTGCTTATCATTCTGATCATATTTCTCATGCTTTAACTTTCAAATCTAATAAATTTTTCCCCATACGAACTGCAATAACAAACACGGGCCCAAATTCAAGTGGGTACCCAAGTTTAAATCTGATTCAAAGTTGCAGGCACCTCATGTTAAGGGGGAGTAAGAGAAAGTTGGCTTCTGAGTAATTCATCTCAGAACCCGTGCTTCAAAGAATATGACTTCTAGACATATCAGTCTAGGACTTATTCTTCAATGCTCTAAGCTTCTGATTAATGAGAAATTGTGAGTACATCTACTTAATTTCCGCTGCATTTATATCTGATAATGATGTTGTTCCAGTTTTCTCAAATGTTTTAAAAGAATCTGAGTTTTTCAATTCAACCCCTGAATTTGTTCAACCCAATTTTTACAAATGAGACACAAATTTTCATTTTTACATTATGTGAAAGATGATATTATTGAATTATATTTTGTTTCAACTGAATATAAACTTGCCGATCAAATATTTCTTTTTAAAAAAAAATTCGGCATGTTGTTTTAAAAGTTTAAACATTTACAAATTTTATTCTATAAAGTAAAAGTTTTACAATTTTCTTCCTTTTGAATAAAATGTGTGTCTAGGATAAATTTTCAAGTTGATTTGTTTATATTGAAGTTTTTATATGTTCAAATTTCAGTTCTACCAAAAGTCGAAAAGTCAGCAACATGTTTGTAGCTTTTGATATTGCTTTAAAGTTGTGTGATTCGGAATATTTATAGTTTACAATGCTTAGAAAACCTAAAAAGTCGGAATTTCGGATCGTAATGAAAATATGGGCTAAGCACTTAGACGTAAAACCTTGTGTTTGAGATGATTATTAAATTCTTATAAATCAGAAATCTCTAAGTTTAAAAGTTTGTACCTGTGACCTTTCTGGTTTGGGAAAGTAAGTTATGTGGGATGCTTGTCATCTGGTCCCCTAAGGTCATTTGATCTGGGAGTGATCGAACCCAAATCCTTCTATAGAATCAGATCGAAAGTCATGTTCTACTGGTATGAATGGGTTTAGGATGTGTCGATGTAGCCTTTCTGATCTGGGAAAGTAAGTTCCAAGGGGTGCTTGACACCTAGTCCCCTAAGGCCAACTGGTTTGGGAGTGTCTGACCCAAATCCTGCAATAGGGTCAGATAGATAGTTACGTTTACGTAGATACCCTCATTTGTTTGGCTAGTAGGATTTCGGGGACGAAATCATTCCCAAGTTGGGGAGGATTGTAACACCCCGAAATTCTGGGAATCTCTATAGCATTCTTCTCATTTTGGAACTTCCCGTGTGTTGAGATTTATTAGTTAAAGTATCGAGTTTTATTGTTTCAAGCATCGTGGGTTTAAAGCATCAAATTTGGGGAATTTTGGGTGCTCGTGACAGTGCCCGCGAGAGTGACAGAGTGTCACAATCGCGGGGCACTATCGCCCCATTTGTACCACGGGTAGTGAGGTCTCGTGCGACCTTGCCTGCGAGAGTGACAAATGTCACTCTCGCCGTGTCACTATCGCGAGCAGTGGTCTGAGTATAAAAAAAGAGGTCGCGATTTTAAGCCATTTTATCTGATTTTGGGGTTTCCAGCAGCCAATTCTTGGGAAGTTTTTGGGTAAGATCACCATTTCAATTTCTCTCCATCATTAATACTCCACCTACCACTATTCTTGATCATTTATGGAAATATTTTAGGGGTGTCCAAAGATAGGTGGAAGTGTCTAAGCATCTAACCTCAAGTCTTCACCCTTTACAAAACTTTATACATGTCAAATTTAGATTTTGAATACCTAAACATCTCCTCTTTCATATATTTGATTTATGGAATTTTGTGCTAAACCTAACTTTTGGAGATATTAGGGTTTATGATAACTTTTGGGAAATGGAGGTTTATGAACCCCAATAATGTTCTTTAGCTTACTTATACTTGGGTCTTACATTTAAACGGATGGCAATTACTATGTAAAATTATGGATTTGGGAATAGTGAACTTGTGGTTAACTGTTGATAAGTTTGCATATTGATCCACAACATGTTTTGGGATTTGAGATATAAAAAGTGTCATTTATATTTTGACTAGTGATCTTCTGGTAAATAATGGAAATGGCTTTGGTGGAAATCACTCTTCATGTCACTTATGCATATTATCAATTGTTGGGAATATTCGTTGGGCCTTATGAGCATTATTTGGCTTATTTGTTGCATTTGGGAGTCATGACCCCGTAAGTTGTTATATTGTTATTCCGGCGTTGGGACAACTAGTTTCCCACATCGAGGCACGTTTAGGCATCGGATTTGGTTGCAAGTCCTACGTGCTCAAGTATTACGATATTGGATGAGGAGCTCGACGTAAGGACCCTTCGTGGTTGAACTTGAGTTTCCGTGGGTATAAGTTTAAAGCCACTGAGCCTGACATCCCTTGCGTGTACTTTATTTGTGTATTGGCTTTACTGACTCATCAAATGGCCTACTTTTGTGTTCCGTCATTTGTGTTAGTAAGCGGGTCTCCCCCGTTAAACCAAGAGGTAATTGCTATATTTCAAGAGCATTATTATTATTATTGTTGTTGTTGTCACAAATGCAATTCTTTTACTTACTTTTACGTTCGATTATTTTAACTGCAAATGTTTGATCTCACTAGGCTTTAGCCTAACACTTTTTTCTTAAAATGACATGTATAACAGGTGAGGTTTCCGGTGGGATTCGTCGGGACTGAGTGGATGGCCTTAAGGTCAAGAACGGTCTTTTTGGGAGATGTATAGACCGGTATTTTGGGATAACGGTCACATTTTTGGAAGAATAGCAACACCCGATACTAATCTTACTTATTTATGTTAGATTATTAGGTTGTTAAGTGTATTCTTCATTTGATCAATTGTAAAGGTCATAACTTGTTTCCCGTTTTATCGGGATCATACTTTGGATTGTTTATAACAGGTTTGATATACCCAGGTTTCCCAATTTATAGTCGTCGTATTGCAAAATTTTCGAATTTTTATTTCTCTAAAATTTAGGGTGTTACAGTTTGACATGCATGTGCAACATATAAATAGGGGTATGAATGATATTTTATATATTTGTAACATTCATTTAATTAGGAGTTACAAATCTTATATTTTTTTTGATTTTATTTGATGAACATGAATGAACTTTAAATTTGAGAAACCATACATTCTTTACCGCACATGAATACACGTGAACCCAAAAGTTTAGTGTTCATGAACATGCAAACCAATCAGATCTCCATGTCCTGCATTCGAAGTGTTCACAACCATGTTCATTATTATTCATTCCATACATTTCTCAAATGGACACCAAGAACACTGAAGTTCATTGATCATGTGCATCCAAAACAAATGGCCTCCATGGTTGATAGAGTTGGAGTGTTCATATGTTCATATAAACAACCATGAACATAGTACATATTTATTAAAAATGAGTGAGTGCATGTGCTCATAGAGTAGAAGTGTTTCATAGATGTTCATTTCATACATTTCTCAAATGGACACCAAGAACATTAAAGTTCATCAATCATGTGCATTCAAACAAATGACCTCCATGTTTGATAGAGTTGGAGAGTTTCATATTTGTTCATGAATATGTCTTATGTCTTCATACATTGTTCAATATATTAATTACTCAACCCTATATTAATTACTATGTGGGGGTTACAAATTGAAAAAGAGATGGGTTCCCCAAAATACCCTCAAACACACAAGTTCATAATATTAATTACTCAATTTACTTTTTTATAATTAATTTATTTAAGTTTGATTAATCTCCACCGTTCATTCTAAGATCAAGGGTTATTATTTGGGTTAATAAGGTTAGTACAATAAATTGGGTTAACAAAATAACCCAACCCTATATATATATATATATATATATATATATATATATATATATGAGAAAAATTGTTAGAATAGAAAATAAACAAATGGTGATGTACATACACAAATTCATATACATACATATAGACATATACACACACATACATAAACAAATGTCATACAAAAATTTTAATACACACATACATACACAAATTGACATAATACATAAACAAATGGTGAAAATTAGAAGAAATGACAAAAAAATAGTTTTTTTTTTACCAAAAAACTCGGTAATGAGGGATGAAGAGAGGGAGAGTCATTCGGAGTGAGGAGGGACGGTGAGGATTGCCGGTGGAGGTCTTCGGAGGGTGGGGATCGCCGGTGGAGGTCGTCGTTTCGTGGGAATCGTCGATGGAGGGTCCAAATCGGCGGCTGCGGTGAAAGTTTGCTTTTGTGTGGAAATCGATTATGTCTTTTTAAGCCGATGGAGACCTAATTTTAGTTGGGGTTTCAGCGGATTACCGACAGATGAATCCACCGGAAACTAATTTAATTAAAAAATTCTAAAATACTCCACCATTTTTTAAAAAAAAATGGAAAAAATTTGAATTTCCAACGGATAGGTCCGCCGGAAATCTGTCGATTTTTTTTTTAAAATTTTTTATACTATTATTATTATATTATTATTATTATTATTATTTTATTATTATTATTATTATAATATTATTAAAGTCCAACTGGATCCATTACCGCCCAAGTGGATCCATTAAAGCCTAATCGATCCATTAAAGCCAAATGGATCTCTTAAAGCCCAACTGGATGCATTAAAGCCTAAGTGGATCCATTAAAGCCCAATTGGATCCATTACAGCGCAAGCGGAACCATTAAAGTCCACATAGATCCATTAAAGCCCAACTAGGTCCATTAAAACCCTAGTGGATCCATTAAAGTCCAAGTGGATCCATTAAAGCCATTAGGAACCATTAAAGCCCAACTGGACCCCTAGAAGCCAAAGTGGGTCCATTAACGCCCAACTGGACCCCTTAAAACCCAAGTGGATCCATTTAAGCCCAAGCAGATCCATTAAAGCCCAAGTGGATCCATTACAGTGCAACTGGATCCATTAAAGCCCAAATGGGTCCATTAAAACCCAACTGGATCTATTAAAGCCAAACTAGATCAATTACAGCACAAGTGGAACCATTAAAGCCCAACCGATCTATTAAAGCCCAAATGGATCCATTAAAGCCCAAGTGGGTCCATTAAAGCCCATGTGGATCCATTAAAATCCAAGTGGATTCATTACAACCCAACTGAATTCATTAAAGTCCAAAGGAACCATTAAAGCCCAACTGGACTCCTTAAAGCCCAAGTGGGTCTATTAAAGCCCAAGTGGATCCATTAAAGCCCAAATGGATCCATTAAAGCCCAAATGGGTCCATTAAAGCCCAAGTGGATCCATTAAAACCTAACTGGATCCATTAAAGCCTAGCATGAACCATTAAAGCTCAACTCGACCCCTTAAAGCCCAAGTGGGTCCATTAAAGCCCAAGTTATCCATTAAAGCACAAGTGGGTCCATTAAAGCCCAAGTGGATCCATTAAAGCCCAAGTGGATTCATTAAAGCCCAAATGGATCCATTTACAGCGCAAGTGGAACCCTTAAAGCCTAAGTGGATCCATTAAAGCCCACGTGGGTCCATTAAAGCCCAAGTGGATCAATTAAAGCCCAAGTGGGTCCATTAAAGCCCAAGTGGATCAGTTAAAGCCCAAGTGGATCAGTTAAAGCCCAAGTGGATCCATTAAAGCCAAGCAGGAACCATTAAAGCCCAAGTGGATCCATTACAACCCAAGTGGATCTATTAAAGCCCAAGTGGATCCATTAAAGCCCAACCGATCCATAAACACTCATGTGGATCCATTAAAGCTCAAATGGATCCCTTAAATCCCAATTGGATCCATTAAAGTCCAACTGGACTCCTTAAAAGCCCAATTGGATCCATTAACGCCCAACTGGAACCCAAATGGTCCATTAAAGCCTAAATGGGTCCATTAAAACCCACTGTTATTATACTCCTTATAATACTTGATTAAACCATCAATTTTTCTTCACGTAAAGCGTCAATGCGAGCTTCTCTTTCTTCTAAACTCATTACCACCTCAATTAAAGTCCACTGTTATTTTAGATTTTTTTCAAAATTATATTTTCTTAAAAAAATGACTTTATTTTTATTATTTTTATTTTATTTTATCTAAATTTTTCAAAAACCTTTTATTTTTTAAAAAAAATTAATGTTTCCCGCGGATTTAATATTTTTTTATTAATTTTTTAATTCTTTAAAGAGAAAAAAAAAATTAATTTAATATTTTCGACGGATTTAATATTTTTTTATTAATTTTTTAATTCTTTAAAGAGAAAAAGAAAAAAATTGATTTAATATTTTCGGCGAATTTAATATTTTATTTATTTGTGTTTTTAATCCTTTAAAGAGAAAAAGAAAAAAAAATAATTTAATATTTTCGGCGGATCTAATATTTTTATTTATTTATTTTAAATATAAAAATATCCGTCGAAAATCCTCCGGAAAATTTTCAACTTTTCAAGCGGATTTTTTATTTTTTTAATTATTTTATGAAAAATAATTAATTAAAATTTTCCGACGGATTTCTGAGGGATTTTAATTAATTATTTTAATTAAATTAAATCCGCCGGAAATATGCCGAATTTTTTTAATTAATTTTCTCTAATATGAAAAAAATAAAAAGAATTAAACACCTTCGGAAATCCGCCGAAACATAAAAAGGTTTAAAAAAAAATTCCGCCGGATTTCCGGCGAAAGTCAACGGGGTTTGACCTGTTTGACTTCCGCCGAAAATGCGCCGGAAAAGCCCTTTTGTCTAGTAGTGAAAAATGTCATTTAAAAAATTGATTTCATTCTCTTAATGCAATAATAATTCACGAATTTATTTTAAAAAAACTTGATTTAATTGTTAAAAGTTACCAGGCGGAGATGAGCCGGGGATCGGCCCAAGAAAAAGCGGGGAGGAGATTCGATTCCCTGTACCCGTCGGGGCCTGGGGTCGGGGCCGAGGGTGAGATACATGAACCAGGGCTGTGGATTGCATTCGTCGTTCCATCCCGGACCCATTGCCATCCCTAGTAATAAGTCAACGAATCATGTTTACAATCAAATTTAATTGACGAAATGTTGTGTGTTTAATATAATTTTTTGTTTTTATTAATATATCGATTTGTTTGGCATTAAGTCAATAAATTTAAACTATCATATTAAGTAACAAAAATAACCCCACCAAATGAATCAAATATTTATTTTTTAAATATTAGCACAAACTATATTGCAATAACCTTGTCAATGTAAAACATACGTATAGAATTGTTGAAATTGAATCTTGTGATGAGCTACCGTAGTCATATTTTTCACAAGAACCCATTTTTGCTACCCGTCACAAGTTTCTTTCAATGATGGAAATTCACGCGACTAAAGATTACGATAGAATTTGTTGTGATAGCACATTTGGAATATATTTTAGTCGTTAAATTGGCGTTTCTCCTATCACAAATACTCAATTGTGATGTAGCAATTGTAGTTGATGGCATCAATAACAATCATTGTACATTTTTAGTTGTATAAATTATAATTTTCTAATGTAAAGTAATATAAAGGTTTTTGTTGGGTCCATTTCATGTGATAATGATCATAAAACACCATATGAAGATAAAGGAAGGTGGGGTATTTCAATTTATTATGATTAAATTTGAAATGATAATATAAAATAAATGGAAATTTGTTTTGGGGCAATGAATTATTATGGACAAAAAACGATAGCAACTAAGGAGGGTTTATAAGTTTTCTTGAAGATGATGATGAGGGGTCATGACCAAAAAAGTGAGGTATGGGCTGAAATAATAAACAAGAATGTGGGGTTTATGCAACAATTGACATAGTAATTTTCAAAATACATGTATGTTGGGAACTGAAGATTTATTTAAGTATGATTACTGTTACCAGTACATGGTTACTACTGCTGAGACAAGTTACTACTGCTGAGCCAAATTACTACTGCTTGTAGAAATTAATACTGCTAAGCATAGTTACTACTGCTGGCGAAGATTAATACTGCTCAGAGTGTTAATGCTGCTATGACTTAATACTGCTTATGTGATAATCTTGGTAAGCCGCGCAGATCAAGGTTTGAAGATAATCATGGAAGGTTGAAGATAATTATGGAAGAATATACTGAAGATCTTTTATGTTTTGTAATTATCTTTTATTTTCAGTATATGTATAGTATTATTCAGAATAGTTTGTTAGACGAGCATTCTGAGTTTTTGTTTTGAGAGAGAATTGACCTAAAGGTTTACAACCCTAGTTCTAGAGAAGTAGAATTCGTCTTGGTGAGTCTGTTCATCAAGATTGAGGTTTTGTGTGAAAGCTTGTAACTTTAATCATTCAATAAAATTTACAAGTTGTAGTTTCTACTTTACTGTTACATTGATATTTGAATATTAAAGTGTTTTCCGCAACTTCTTTAATATTGTTTCTGAGTTTCATTATTCTTGTTAAGAATCAGATCCTGACAAGTGGTATCAGAGCTTAGTATTCTCAGAAACCTTCATTCATCATGGACAACACAGTTGAATCAAGCAGTACTCTTGTTTCAAAGGTTCCCATGCTCAAACCTAATGAGTTTGACATGTGGAAAATTAGGATCAAGCAGTACATCCTCCTTACAGACTTTTCTATGTGGGACATTGTTAAGAATGGTCCCTCTGCTGAAGGTAAAATTGGACAAGATGGAAGAAGACCACCTCCAAAAACTGATGCTGAGAAGAAAGTGAGACAATTGGAGATGAAAGCCTTAAGCACCCTGCTTTTGGCCATTCTTAATGAGTATCAACATCAGTTTCACCACTGCACTGATGCTCAAATTCTATGGAATGCTTTAGAGAAGAGATTTGATGGCACCAAGAGCACTAAGAGGAATCAAAGGGATATTCTCAAGCAGCAATATGAGAATTTTACATCTTTAAAGAATGAGTCTATGACTCAAACTTTTGATAGATTCAATAAGCTAATTGGTGAGTTGGCTACTGTTGGAGTCCAGATGGAACAAGATGATGTCAACCGAAAGTTCCTCAGATCTCTTGGAGATGAATGGACCATGTACACTGTTTCATTCAGACAGAATGACAAATTGGAAGAAAAGGAACTGAATGATCTGTACAATGATCTGAGAGTGTTTGAATCTGAGGTGGAATCAAAGAAGAAGCCTACTGGATATGTTCATAATGCTGCACTCCTATCAGCATCAACTGATTCTACTGCTAACCCTGAATCAATTAATGTTGCTAATGGAGTAAATCAAGAAAAAGGCAATGAATCTGTTTTTGAAGCCTTTCTTTCCAGCCATGGTAACTCCTCTTTAATCCATGATGACTTGGAACAGCTTCATCCTGATGATCTTGAAGAGATGGATATTAAATGGCAGATGACCATGCTTTCTATGAGAGTGAAGAAGTTCATCAAGAGGACTGGGAGGAACAACTTCTCCCAAAGAAGAGAAGATGGAGCAGGCTTTGATAAGTCAAAGGTGGAGTGCTACAAGTGTCATATGAAGAGACACTTTGCCAGGGAATGCAGAATTGGAGTGTCTCACAACAATCTCCAACAAGCTGAGACTGGAAGCTTCAACCAGAACAGAAACTCTGCTCAAGCTCTTGTTTCTCAACAAGGAATGGGGTTTGACTGGAGTGATAAAGCAGAAGAGGCCATTCAAAATCAAGCTCTCATGGCAGAGGTATCTGATCTTCCAACTGAGGTACTCTCTAATCTCTGTTCTCAAACTTGTATAGACACTGTTAAAAGGTACAGGGATCACAACCAGAGTATGAGTGATGACCTTAAGAGGTTAGAAAAGGATATAAAAGACTATGTGAAAATTGTTGAGAGGTTTGAGGAACAAATTAAAGGGTTCCAAGCCAATGAACTTCAACACACATATGATACAAATTACTGGAAGTGGGAGAAAAATGAGCTAGAAATCCAACTGACAAAGTCTAGAGAGGAGAATGAAAAGTTGAGAGGAGAGCTAGACAAGGTTAAGCTAGATGTGGAAAACTTTTCATATGCTTCTAAAGCCATGGATTCAATTCTAAAGGTCCAAATCCATGATAAGCTTAAACCAGGAATTGGGTACAATACCACACCACCACCATACAACAACAACTACATCCCTCCTAAATCAGACTTGCTAGAGACCAAGGATAGGAAGGACTTGCATGAGGGAGCCACTAAGATAGATCCTTTAGATGAAGTAGTTGTTAAGGACAAGACTGAGAAAGAAGCTGGTAAGAGTAAGGACAATACTGTGAGTGGTGAGATTCCCTTAGAAAATAACATTCTTACCAATGAGGGTGCTGGAAGGGATTGGGTCAAATCTGATGACGTAGAGAAGACTGAGGGAAAGTCTAAAAAGGTCCATTACAAGCAGACTATAGTTGTGAATCCTGTTCTTTGCAAACAGTGTGCAGGTAATAAGCCTGAGCCCCTAAAACATGATAAAAGGAGGGGCAATCAAAGAAATTGGAATAATCAGTGGGCTCAGAAACAAGGAGTTGATCTGAGTAGAATAATCAGACCAAAACCTTGTTTCATATGTGGCAAAATAAACCATCTTGCCAAGCACTGTTATTTTAATCCTATTAACCAAAGGATAAATTTTCAAAGATCTGTACAAAAACCCTTTGGTTATAGGAAGGATGAAAGGAACCATGTGACTAAGAAACCTGTTAAATCTAAAAGCCACATGAAGAAAAAGACTGTAAAAGAGAGTGTCAAGATGTGGGTTCCCAAAAGCACTAAAACTGTTAGTACTGCTACCACAAATAGTGCTGCTGACAAAGATAGTGCTGCCATAAGCAATACTGCTGCTATCAATGTTAGTGCTGCTAAGAGTATTAGTACTTCTAAAACAAACATTGTTAGTACTTCATCAGATGTTAATACTGCTAACTCTGTTAGTACTTCTAAAATTAGTACTGCTTCTAGTGTTTGTGCTTCTAAACCAATCATCTTGACAAAGTACTCCAGTAAAGAGTATTCTAAATTTAAAAATCTCATCAAAAAGGAGTGTAAGTACTTTGATGAGAAAAGGGAGGCCCAAGACCACTTTGGCTTGGGTTCCCAGTCAATACTAATTGATTTATCTAATGTGCAAGGCAACCAGTAGCTCAAGGAAAAGAGCATTTGGCATGTTGATAGTGGTTGCTCTAGGCACATGACAGGGAACATGGCTTGCCTCAAGAATTTCAAGAAAATTGATGGAGGGCATGTTGCCTTTGGTAATACTCCAGATGGAGGTAAGATTAGTGGTAAGGGATATGTAACAAAAGATAAGATGACCTTTGAAGATGTTTACTATATTGAGCAGTTAAGGTACAACCTGTTAAGTGTATCACAGGTTTGTGACAAAAATCATAGTATTTTATTCACTGATTCAGAATGCATTATCCTTGCTCCTGGATTCCAGGTAGTTGATTAAAAGATGATACTACTAAGAACTCTAAGAAAGGATAATGTCTATTGTTTGAATATGGAAACTGTTTCAAATGATTCATCCTTAAACTGTCTTATTTCAAAAGCCTCTTTGGATGAATCATCACTTTGGCACAGAAGGATGTGTCACATGAACTTTAAAACAATGAATAAACTTGTTAAAAACAACCTTGTAAGAGGTCTGCCTTCAAAAGTCTTTTCATGTGATGATCATTGTGTTGCTTGTCTCAAAGGCAAACAACACAAAACTTCTCATAAGTCCAAAGAGTTGAACACAATTTCTTCTTCTCTTCAGTTGTTGCATATGGATCTGTTTGGTCCTACAAATGTCATGAGTATAGGTAAGAAATCATAATGCTTAGTTATTGTTGATGATTAATCTAGATTTACTTGGGTGTATTTTCTAAGGACTAAGGATGAGACAAGTGGACTGATCAAATCCTTTATTCTAAGAATTGAAAACCAAACAAATCAAAAGGTAAAAGTCATTAGGTCAGATAATGGTACTGAATTTAAAAATCTTGACCTAAACACCTTTTGTGAGGAAAAAGGAATTGAGAGACAATACAGTGCTCCTAGGACTCCACAACAAAATGGTGTTGCTGAGAGAAGGAATAGGACACTGATTGAGGCTGCTAGATCTCTGTTAGCTAATTCAAAACTTCCAATTACTTTTTGGGCTGAAGCAGTTAATACTGCTTGCTATGTCCAAAACAGAGTTCTAGTAGTCAAGCTTAAGAACAAGACACCATATGAGCTTTTAAATAAAAGAAAACCATTTATTGGTTTTTTCAAACCTTTTGGGTGTCCTTATACCATTCTCAATACCAAAACTCACTTAGGAAAGTTTGATAGCAAAGCAGATGATGGTTTTCTTATTGGTTACTCATCTCAGAGTAAGGCCTACAGAGTGTTTAATTCTTCTTCTAGAATAATTGAGGAAAGTGACAATGTCAAATGCAATGAGAACTCACCAAATCCTATTGGTTCAGTTCCTCAGTGCCTATTTGACATTGATTCACTAACTAACTCTTTGGGTTTCAGTAGTGATGATCATGCAGGATCAGGAAGTAGAGGATCAGGGGATGAAAAAGTACAAGATATTATTCCTCAGTCTGTGATCTTTTCCATACCTACAATGACCCCTGTTGAAATCTGTGAAAGGGAGACTGTTACTGAACCAAGTCAGAGTGAAGAAGAAAGAAGAGATGAGGAGAATTTAGAGCATGAAGAGTCAGAAGCAGCTGATGAGATTCCCTCAGCTGACCTAAATGATTCCAATTTAGATGTGGGAATGAATGAAGAACCTAGTCATCAGACAAGAACTCAGAAGAATCATCCTCCTGAGATGGTAATAGGAGACATCACTTCTCCTATGATGACTAGGAATCAAAGCAAACTTCAAGATTTGCAGGATCAGCAACATACAGTACTCTCTTGCTTTCTATCTCAGATTAAGCCTAAGAAGGCTTATGATGCAATGAAAGATTCAAGTTGGATAGAATCCATGCAAGAAGAGTTGCTACAGTTTAAATTGCAAGATGTTTGGGACTTGGTGGACCTTCCAAAAGGTCATAGAGCAATTGGCACCAAGTGGATTTTCAGAAATAAAAAGGATGATAGAGGAATAGTAATCAGGAACAAAGCAAGGCTAGTGGCACAAGGGTACACTCAGGAAGAAGGCATAGACTATGAGGAAGTCTTTGCTCCAGTTGCACGGGTAGAGGCAATTAGGCTGTTTCTAGCCTATGCCTCATATATGAGGTTCAAGGTATATCAGATGGATGTGAAGAGTGCCTTTCTATATGGAACAATTGATAAAGAAGTATACGTCTGTCAGCCCCCTGGATTTGAAAATCCATTATATCCTGACAGAGTATACAAACTTAAGAAAGCACTCTATGGTCTACATCAAGCCCCAAGAGCATGGTATAATACTCTGTCTACCTATCTCTTGGAAAATGGGTTTGAAAGGGGAATCATTGACAAGACCCTTTTCATTAAAATAAGTAAGAAGGACACCCTACTTGTTCAGATCTATGTGGATGACATCATTTTTGGATCCACAAAAGATCAGATGTGTAGAGACTTTGAAGAGTTGATGCACAAGAGCTTCAAAATGAGTTCAATGGGTGAACTCACTTTCTTCCTTGGGCTTCAAGTGAAATAGCAGAAAGATGGGATTTTCGTAAGTCAATCAAAGTATGTGAAAGACATCCTAGATAAGTATGGTTTTTCAGACTCAAAGCCAGCAAACACACCAATGGAAACACACAAACAGATCACTGCTGATCTCGAGGGGGAGGATGTTGATGTCCATCTTTATAGATCAATGATTGGATCTCTCATGTATCTCACAGCGTCAAGACCAGATATCATGTTTCCAGTGTGTGTGTGTGTGCCAGATTCCAAGTCAAGCCAAAGCAGTCACATCTTCAAGCAGTTAAGAGGATTTTCAGATACTTAAGAGGGCAACCTAGATTAGGTCTTTGGTATCCTTATGAATCTACTTTTGACTTGATTGCATATTCAGACAGTGACTTGGGTGGTGCTAACATGGATAGAAAGTCTACTTCAGGAGGATGTCAGCTTTTGGGTGCAAGACTAGTTTCTTGGCAGTGTAAGAAGCAAACCACAGTGTCCTTATCCACAACAGAAGCTGAGTACATTGCTGCTGCAAGTTGCTGCTCTCAGGTTCTATGGATTCAGAATCAAATGCTGGACTATGGGGAAACCTTTCTGCACACTCCAATCCTCATTGACAATAACAGTGCTATTAGCATCGTTAACAATCCAGTCAAGCACTCCAAAACAAAGCACATTGAAATCAGGTATCACTTTATTAGAGACTGCAATGAAAAGAAGCTTATTCAAGTTGCTAAAGTTCATACTGATAACCAGTTTGCTGATCTATTCACCAAAGCTTTTGATGTGGGTAGATTCACTTTCTTGGTGACAAGTGTGGGCATGATCAACTCTTAATGAGCTCATGTTTAAAAAGTGTTTGTATACCTGTTATTTGTTTAATTTTTTTTGGTGCTACTAATCATCTTTCTCAGGAAGTTTATTGCCTTGCTCAGACTAACACAAGCTTCAACAGTGTAAGTATCGTTAATGCTGCCAGTGCAGTTTTAATGCTGCCAGTGCAAAGTTACTACTGCAGGTTCATTATTACTACTGCTAGTCTGAGTTACTACTTCAGGTATGTGTTACTACTGCTAGTTAGTTAATACTGCTAGTTAGTTAATACTGCTAGTCAGTTAATACTGCTAGTTGATTACTACTGCTCTCAGTTAATACTGCGAGTGGGTTAGTACTGCTTTAACTGAAATTAGGGTTAATACTGCTTCTTTTCCGAATTCTATAAATACCTTCTTTGCCCTCCTAAAATCTCTCAACGACTCTTTGAAGACTGTTCGTTTTCTCTCTAACTCTTTTCTCTCAAGCAACTAGTGTGTTTCAGTCAAGAATCCTCAAGCCAGATGGCATCCATGGCGTTTATTGATGAACACAATGAGATCGCAATGCTTCAAAAGCCTAAGCAGGCTGCTGGATTCCATCAAATAGTTGATTTTCTCAAGTCCAGTCATATAGCTCATGCTCTTACAGTGTCACCACCAATTTACATCGAGCACCAGAAGCAATTTTGGGCCAATGCCACCGCGGTTTCTGAAAACGGTGTGAAGTGTATCAAGACAAGGGTGTGTGACAAACCCTTGACAATCTCTGAAGAGGTCATTCGCATCAGTCTACGACTAGACGATGCCTCAGGTATTACCTCTATCTCTAATGAGGATTTGTTTTCCAATCTCACAAGAATGGGGTATGAAGGCCAACTGGGTGTTTTCAAATTTTACAAAGCTAACTTTTCTCCCCAATGGCGTTTCTTTGTTCATACTCTTATGCACTGTATTTCTCGAAAAACTACTGGATGGAGTCAGTTCAGTAGTACCATTGCTTATGCTTTGGTATGCTTGTCCACTGCCAGAAAGTATAATTTCTCACGAATGATTTTCAATGACCTTGTGTCAAACTTAGATAATAAAAAGAGTTTCTATATGTATCCAAGATTTGTCCAGGCAATTATCACCTCTGAATTGACGGATATACCTCAGTTTAATGCGGTATATGTACCTAAAATTCCCAAGGGCAAGGTCTTTTCAAATATGAAAAGATCTGCCAAGGACTCGGAAGGAGTTAACACCCCATTGTTCTCTACAATGATGGTGGTGTCCCACAACCAAGAAGGTATGGCATCAGGGTCAAGGCCCTCACTAGACCATCCCACTGATAGCCAAACCCAACCTTCAACCACTATATCACTCTCTCAGTCCCTTGTTCTTAAGCCAACCCCAATTATATCCAAAACTTATATTAAGAGAAAGGTACACAAGGCTCCTTCCCTTGTTGTACCTCCTACAAACCCAGAACCTCAAAGCCCTCTAATGGAGCATTCTCCATTAGAGAATATCCATAGGGAAACCACTGGGTGTCTCCCAACCCCAAGGAGGTGCTCACTAAGGAGATGTATGAGCATGTGGGTGAGAAGGCTGCCACTACTCCTGCTAGCACAGAGGAGGCCAGTGGTAACATCACTAAGACCTTCCCCACGACAACTTTGAATGAGCAATCATTCAAAGGTCCCGGGTGCCCAGAAACCAAGGGAATAGGTGGTGCTTCAGTCTGGATGGAGATCCCTATTAAACATTCCAATGATCCTTCAAAAGGGGGTAACACTCCTGGAGAAGGTGAGGATAGATATGACTACCAGGAATTGATTTCTGCCATGTCCAGCATGGCAACTGAACTGGATTCTCAAAAGAAGGTTGTAAATGAACTCAAGAAAGTCATCATCAACCAGCAAGAAGAAATCAGCACCTTAAAGAATTTGTTTAAGAATGTGGTTCAAAGAAGGTCAAAGCAAAAATTTGTGCTCAGAAGAAGGAACCCAGTGGATGATGCTCCCAAAAAGGGGGAGTCAGAAGCTGAGGTCAACATGGAGAATGCTAAGAATAAGGGGAGAAACATGGAGATGAGGGGGATTTTGCTGGTGGTAGTGGGGATAAGGTACAAGCAGTAGAAGTAGAAACAGTGTTTGAGAAAGCAGCAGAAACAGTTAATGCTGCTGAAGCAAGCAAAACAGCAGAAACAGTTAATGCTGCTGAAGCAAGCAAAGCAACAGAAACAGTTAATGTTGCTGAAATAAATGAAGCAGCAGAAATTGTTCAAGAGGTATTAACCGACATCCTTAGCAGCAATTTGGAAGAAATTGAGATAGCTGAAGCATTAATCAAGGCTAAACATGACACTCCTAAGGTTACTTCAAAGACCAAAGGAGTTGTCATCAAAGACAATGCTGAGGATATCAAGAAAGCTAGTGCTGATAAGGTAGCAAGCAAGGACAAAGGCAAAACCAAGATAGTGGAATCTGACCAACCACTTAGAAAGCAAAAGTTGATTGAGTCAGATGAAGCTTTGGCTAAGAAAATTCAGGCAGAATTTGAGCAAGCAGAAAAAGATCAAGTGGAAAAAGATAGGGAGATAGCAAGAGCTCTAGCTGCAGAGCTTAATGAAGCATATCAAAAGAGTTTGGCTACGGAGATGGCACAGAAGAAATCTGAAATTCTAAAGAAGTCTGTAATGATCAAAATGGGTGCAAAGAAGAGGCAACCTTCACAGACCTACCTTGGCACTCAAGAGAGAAAGAAGATGATCACTTTCCTCAAAGGTGCTGTGGGAGTCAAAAAGGAAATGTTCACAAAAATGTCATTTGATCAAATCAAAGGTTTGTATGAGGCAGAGATGACTAAGTTACAAGGAAATGACCAAGCAAGAGTTGAAGTGGAAAAGAAGATGAAAAAGAGGCATGAACTTCAAATACAAAAACCCTTTCCTGATGATCAAGAAACACCAAGGAAGGAAGCTACTCTAGGTTAAAGTTTGAGGACTTTGAAAAGAACAAAAATGATGGCAAGAAGAAAACCAGCTAAGAAATCTAGAGTGGATGAGGAAGAAGCTAAGAAAGAACAGAAGGTAGCTGAAGAACAAGGGGCACCTAAGTCTGATGAACAGGAAGCTCAATCTCAGGAAGAACCATCCAGTACTTCTGATGTGAATATGTACATGGTGGTGATGGAAAAAGTGCCTGAGCCTATAACAGCTGAACCGGTTGGTGTCAAGCCTCCTGAGATTATTCACTGGGATACCATGGAAGTAGATGGAAAGGAGTATATCAGGCTTAAGAGGAAAGATGACAAGTTTGAAGTGTATCCTATTTGGGCCAAGATTCTTAGAGTATGCTCCAGATCTGATTTAGAGGAAATGTTTGAGGTGGGGATGAAATTATATGCTGATAAGCTGAAAACTCCAGGGATACCAGTTACAAAACTTATGATGGAATATCTATGCATGTTGTTCAAGCCAGAGGAAGTTCAACATGTTATCAGAAATGTTTTCAAAACCATTAACAACTGGACTCTGTATGAAAGAAGTGGAGTATATGCACTGACTATGGATACAAATCACATTGAATACTTCTTAGTGGATAGAGTCTACAACCATAGCAGGCTAAAGCTGCATGCTATGTTGAAGAAAAAGCTTGGTTGTGCACCAGATTCTGCAATGGCAAGATACTTGATCCAGAGAACTATTCATCAAAGTTTGGGGCTGAATCCTGATACAGGATTATGAGCAATGGAGTTTTGGGAGCATCTGAAGAACTTGACTTCTCTTCTCTAAAAGTCAAGTTAGGGGGAGATTGTTGGGAACTGAAGATTTGCTTAAGTATGATTACTGTTGCCAGTACATGGTTACTACTGCTGAGACAAGTTACTACTGCTGAGCCAAATTACTACTGCTTGTAGAAATTAATACTGCTAAGCATAGTTACTACTGCTGGTGAAGATTAATACTGCTCAGAGTGTTAATGCTGCTATGACTTAATACTGCTTATGTGATAATCTTGGTAAGCCGCGCAGATCAAGGTTTGAAGATAACCATGGAAGGTTGAAGATAATTATGGAAGAATATACTGAAGATCTTTTATGTTTTGTAATTATCTTTTATTTTCAGTATATGTATAGTATTATTCAGAATAGTTTGTTAGACGAGCATTCTGAGTTTTTGTTTTGAGAGAGAATTGACCTCAAGGTTTACAACCCTAGTTCTAGAAAAGTAGAATTCGTCTTGGTGAGCCTGTTCATCAAGATTGAGGTTTTGTGTGAAAGCTTGTAACTTTAATCATTCAATAAAGTTTACAAGTTGTGATTTCTACTTTACTGTTACATTGATATTTGAATATTAAAGTGTTTTTCCGCAACTTCTTTAATATTGTTTCTGAGTTTCATTATTCTTGTTAAGAATCAGATCCTGACAATGTAATATAATTTGAAGATTATAAACTGTATATAGGAAATAATAAAACGTATGGCGGTTAAGGCATGAAATCCTAGACAGAAAAAAAAAATCGTGGAAGCTAAAGGTCTGATTAAAAATAGTTAAACGTAAGTTGAGGGTTATTAAGTCTTGACCAATTATAGCCTTATAAATTGGCTCGATTAAGATTTAATGCTCAATACTGGGTTCGGTTGTCGGTTGAGGCCCAACTTATGACCGGTCAAAAGAGCGATTAGGATCTATTAAGTGGACATAAAACACACACACACAAGCAAATTATAAAATTAAAATTATTTGGCAAATATTTTTAAAACAACTTATTGTTGCATACAATTCTTAAAGCTTTACGTCTGAATTCAATAAAACTACACTATAACAAATGATAAATATGTTCAAGTACTAATAAATGTTGAACCCTACTAATACGATAGACTACACTTGACAAAAATTGACACGACACGCTAACCCGATACGAAATAAACGGGTTTGGGTAATATATTTCAACCCGTTTAAGTAAACGGATTGACACGACACGATACGAAAATTAAACGGGTAAGGTCAGGGTCAAAAATTCCAACTCAAAACCATGGTGAAATTGTTGTTAGCATACAACTTAGAGCTTATAAGAAACTCACAAATCTAATTTCTATCTATGTGTGGCAGATTATTACAACATAAAATATAAATATAATATTATTTGTTTATAAATAAAAAATATATAATATGTTGATTAAATTATTTTTTTAGAAAAAAATATATTTATTTATATTTTAGTATGTTTTTGTTATATAAAGTATTATTAAAAATTTAATAATTATTACTTTTAGTATAATAATTAATTAAATATTATACTTGTTATGTTTTAATAAAATAATAAATCAATAATTGTAATATAATAAATAAATAATCATAAGAAGTCAATAAATACACGGAAGATACTATAAGCAAAATACTAATAGCATAATTGAAAGAAAGTGGAAATTTTTTTTTTTTTTAAAGGCAAAACAATATATTAAACAAAAGCAAAGAAACAAAAGGAGAGTTGGTTATACAATCTATAAGAAATAGAAGAAGAACCACCACCTTCTAAAAAAGGAACACACAACTAAAAAGCAACAACAAAACACAACGACTAGAAGGAGCTAACTTACAAGACATGCCCCCACACATAAGATGTTGAAATTTTTGGTAAGTTTTGACACCTAATGGAAAGAGAGAAGTTTTACCGCATAAAGCCAATCAATATGAAGCCTAGACTCCCCCTTGAAAGTTCGATTGTTACAATTGTACCAAATCAAGTAAAGAGTTGTCCAAATTACCGTCTTCCAAAAGAGTTGCCTTGACTTTGCAATAGCGTTCGAATCAACAAACTCAAACAACTCTACAATCGATACCGGTACCGAGAGGTGCCACCCCCACCAATTATAACTACCCTTCCACAATTGAAAAGTCGTTGAACAATTTATGAAGCAATAGTCAATAGTTTCAACGTCGTTGCCACAACCAGGACAAAGAAGAGAATGAAGATCCACCCTTTGTCATGAAGAACTGCACAAACCAGAATTCTCCCCCATACAAGTTGCCAAATGAAGATACACACCTTTTTCGGAATTAGAGCGCACCATTGCGTTGGGATACCCGTTCCGGGACTTGCAAGGAATTTTTTTTCTGATCATGCTTCTAAGAGCCTTAACCGAGAATAAGCCATCATCTACAAGCCACCAATACAAAAAAATCTTTCTCCCTTACATTTAAGGAAGAATTCCGAACTAAAGAGCATAATTCCTCTAACTCTCCAACCGATCTCCCTCTTGGATCTCCCCCGTCAATGAAAGGTAGTTGTTTTGGGTATTGAGTTTTATCGGTGTTTTTAGTCACGTTTTGAGTATGGCGTGCTATCCATAAAGTGTAATTTTGGGTATTGAGCCTTACCCATATTTTTATGTTTTGGATAATAGAGTTTCATCCAAGTTTCAGTTTTTGAATATTGAGTTTTGTTTATGTTTTGGGTAAGTTTGGAGTTCATATTTGAATGGGTGTTTTGATTTAGAGTTTTCATCACGAAAATGATGATTTTGGAAAGATGTTGCTTTTGTGACAAAGATACTTCATTTGAGAAATTATTATTTAAATAAGCAGTCTTTTAGTTTTATCTTTTTATATAAATGATGAAAACTGTTTGAACTCACTGGGCATTAAGTCTACCCCTTTTTATTTCTGGGCATATGCATCAGCTCCTTGTTGGGGAATGTTACTAGCGACACCGTGAATAGTTGAGTGTTAGTTAGATGCACGAGAAGGCCTTCGCTATTTGGGGATGTCTTCAGTATTTAGGGATAATGACTATTGTTGGGATTTTAGTAGCACCCAACCCTAATCTAGACTTTGAGTAAGTTGTAATTGTACTTTATTGATGTTGAACCTTGGTTTGCTATTTTAAGTAATTGAGTGTGGACTATTAGAGAGGAATTTAAATTTTAGTTGATTTATTATAAAAGTTTTAAATTAGTTGCTCTTCTTCAAAATTTGGGGTGTTACAAAATGACATTCCCCAAACCACATCCTAAAGCTCTAAAAGTGTTTTCGATCCAAACGTGGATTGGGACACCAAAAATATTAACCCAGACAAAACGATTTTGCTAAGAAAAGTTAAGATCCCATTTCCTTGTGTTGTTAAGCCAACGTTGAATGTTATGATTCCTATTCTTGACAATTAACGTTGTCGATGGTTGAAGGACCCTCAGATTAATCAAAACCTCTAAGCCACTTAATATTTTTATCCCCAGTATATCTAAGCTTTCAGCCAAGCATACCTCTTCGATCGATCTAAACTTAGGGAAGTCTATGACAACCCCGATAATGCAACCGTTCAAAAAGTCGGAATTACTTTCCACCACATTCATTGATGCTTTGGTTGATCTTATTAACATTACTACTGCCAAACATATTAGAAACAAAAGATGACCCTCAGACCACTTCCACGAAGGAGCAATTGTCCCTCCATGCGCTACCTTAAAACCAAAATGTCCAATGTTGAGCCGACATGAGCTCTTCTCCCTTCCTGATTCACTCGCGATGAACACTCTCCTTCTAAACTCTTTCCCTAGCCAAGAACACCTTCATCTTTTGAGTTCCAATGCAAATTGAACTCAAGGATCCTTCCATTTTCTTATAATCTTTAACATTTATGAATCACACAAAACCAAACTTTGCACCGCATTTCAATATTTTTTAAGCCATGTAAATATCGATGACTTGACCGTAGATTTTATAGAATCCCCAAAGTTCAGCTGCTCCCCACCGCTCCGGGAAGTTGAAGAACAAGAATGACGTAACATGATTGGAATTAACTCCTGTAAAATCAGAACGGGCCACATTATGCCTAGATCGTTTCTCCCTTTCGAATTGCGCCAAGCTTGGGTTAACCGCATAATAGTTCCTCTCGTCCTCACCTCTCTCTCTCTCTCTCATTCTCATTCTCTCTCACAATCTCTACTATTATTTGAAAATCTAATCTGAAAATATTAATTTAGAGTGAAACAAATTTTTGTAACATCATTTGTATAACAGATAAATTTGATTAGTATATGAAAAAAATTATAATTTTCATAAATTATAATTGGCACTGTCACCCGGGCATAGTCGCCCGTGGCCAGGTCGGGTTTTAAGCCCTATCTCGTTTTTTGGCAGATTCATTACCCCTTTCGTTACCCCTTAATTCATCTTTTGACCATTTTCTCTCCTCCTAGGTACGATTTTCTACCTCCTCACCTCCCTCATCATTTATTGTAAGTCCAATTTAATCCTTACATCTAGGGGTGGTTGAGGATCATTTAAGAGTGTGGATCCATAGTGCAAGTGGGTGAGAGCTTGAAGCTACAAGAACCCTCTCCACCTTGAAGACTTGGTGGTTTCTAGGTTTTGACCTAAAACCTAAGTAGTGAGTTCATTCTCGTCTTTTAAAACCTTATACATGTTAAAATCATATTTTAAACTTCTAATCATCTTCTTGTCTATTTATTCTTTGTTTAAATGATTTTGACCTAACTTGGTATTTTGGAGATTTTTAGAGCTTTTACTGTTTTTGCAATATGATGAAGGGTTCTATGATTTATGTCATAAAATGGGATTTAGTTTACATAATTGTGGTAAAATACTTGGATGAACACATTTCAACCATATTTATAGTTTTCATTTTGATATAAGACTTACTTGGCAAAAGTGGGTATTTTGAAGAAAGGAACATATAGATTGTTGGTGGTATCACCAATGATCATTTTAAATTGGCATGACTTTTGGGAAATCTATTTTATGAAAGAATTATTTGGGAAACGAAAGAGGTCATGGTTAGACCTTAATGTGATTTGGTTCCATATGGTATTGAATACGCAAAGAAATACATGTTTATGGAATTATGATTTTGAGAAACTATATGTGTGATTATAGTTGGTCACAAATTAATAAAATTGTGACAAGCCTTATATTACTACTACTAATGGATCCATAGGTATAGGGTCGACTTAATCGTGTGATAATCTCCGTTTGTAACTAGTTGAGACATTGGGTCCTCAAAAGGCAACTTGGTACGGTTATGTGGGACCGAATACTAGCCATGGACCGTAAATGTAATCCTAGATTAGGATCATTGGCTGCCCTCCCCCACATCTGAGTACGAGTCGACGAACTTGTGGCCTTGATCCTAGTATTGATTTCATAACTTGAAAATTAGCCTACTTTTGTGTTCCGATACAATCCTTGGATCGGATCTCCCCAGTTATCGTAAGATGCTTTTGAACATCATGGTTCGTACGTGTTATATTTACAAATCTAAACTACTTCACTCCTTTTTGGGTCATTTATTATTGATTTCACGTTTGGTTTATTTATATAAATGTTTGTTCTCACTAGGCATAAAGCCTAATACTTGTTTTCTTAAATGACATGTATAACAGGTTCCTTTAGCGGTGGGCTCAAAGTTCTTGAGTGGAGAGTTGGATGCCGATAGAGACTCTTTTGTGATAGACGACTTTGGTTAGCTTGGCGTACACTTATTTTGAAGAATTCTTTTAGAAGTCGATAGGTTGTTATGTATCGTATTCATTCGTTGTTGTAAACCTCTTACTATTTCCCCTTCTTGGGTGATTCCATTTATATAGTCGTCATTTACCCATTAATTTCAGGTTTAAATTTACCTTTATTTTTAGGGGTGTTACATGAGTCAAAGTGGAAAAAACAAAATTTGAAATTTATTGAAACGTTACATTAAATTGTCTTTTCAAAAAACTAGCTTATGACAGGCAAATAAAGCTTTTTCAATTAGCTCAAAAAGTAAGCTAGATGGTTGGTAAAGAAGGTCAACAATCTCAACTTGCTTTGTTTGACAAACTAGCTAGTAACTAGCTCCAGATATCATGTAGAAACTTTCTATTAGAAAGGCAACCCTTTTTCAGTATAGATTTTGCCATATTTCATCATCTCATAAATTTTAGTCATACCCTTTGCTCAATAAGAAAATTAGTCCAATTCTAAAGGCTCCAAGAAAATGCCATTCGTGATCTTCCGAGCTACGAGTAAGGATAGACAAGACGACCCTTATTGGATTACTGAAAAGTTAGATGATTAACGAATAACGTTTGACGAAAACTAGTTGAGAAATTGTTAAGTCTGATTTTATAGTAATCATTGTATTTATAGGCTTGGTCTTATACTTTGCTTAGATAGTTTTATCTGTTGTATATGCCAAGGGTATTTAAGTCCTTTTGGTCGTTGTGTTGTGTAAGAAACTAACGCACATTCTTATAGAATTACACTTTGCGCTTCATTCTCTCTCTCTTTACTTTCTCTCTCTAGAGATTTAGTGATCTTGGACTATCAATTGGTATCAGAGCTATTCTGAATCTGAGAGGATTGAGAGAAACTGATTTTCGTTTCTGAATTTGTAGATTAATCAGAAAATTTGATCGATTTTCTTGAATTTTACAAGAAAATCTCGTTTTCTTGATTTTTCATCAAATTCGGACTGGTTTGTGACCATTTTTCTTGAATTTCGGTTTGCTGAATTCGTTTTTAATAGGAGAACATTTTTGATTCACATCGTTTTCAAGAAAATCAGTCTTTGATAATCAATTTTGAGATTTTAAAAGTTTCTGGAAAACTCGTTTTTGCGTTATGTTGATTTCACGAGTTCTTGATTTTGTGTATTTTGATCGAAATGTTTGATTGAAAAGTATTAGAAAGTTGTTTTCGAACTTGTTTGTATAAGAAAATTTCATCAAATTCAGTTTTGTAATCGATTTTTGAAAGAATTTTGTGTTTTATCTTCGTTTTGCGCCAGATCTTATGTTTGTGCCAGTTCATACTAGTTTGCGCTAGTTCATTCTGTTATTCTAATTGTTGATCTAATCTTTGCGCCAGTTTATCTCAGGTTTATTTCAGATTTCTTCTCGCGAAAAGTTGAAGTTTACTTCTTTAGTTCATCACGCAAAGAATTTGTTTGCGTCTTCTGCACATCACGCAAAGTGTAGTTCTCTTCATCAACGATTCGCGCAAAGTAAACTTTGCGTCACCTACACCTCACGCAAAGTAATCAGTTCTCAAGATCAGTAGGAAGTTCGCGCAACTCTTTGTTTGCGTCATATACAGCTCACGGAAAGTGACATTTGCGTCTCTAGCTTCTCAAGCAAAGTTTGGTTTGCGTCTTTAACGCCTCACGCAAAGTTTGGTTTGCGTCTTCAACGCCTCACGCAAAGTTTGGTTTGCACCATCTTCGCCACACGCAAATCTTAGTTTGCGTATTCCTCATCTCACGCAAAGTTTCATTTGCGTCATTTACTGCTCACGCAAATCATAGTTTGCGTCTCCAACTGCTCACGCGAATCTTCATTTGCATCATCTGCCTCTCACGCAAACTTTCAGTTTGCGCCAGCTCTTCTGTGTTCAAGACTTAGCATTTTTTTTCTGAAAGTTTTTCTCTATGGATTCTGCAAAGTTTGCATTTCAAGCTCAGTTCTACAAAAGTGACCTCATGATGTCTTTAGGCACAGAAAATCGTCCTCCAGTTCTGATTGGTGAAAATGTGTTTACTCAGTGGCAAGATAGGTTTCTGAATTTCATCGAGCGTGAAAAGAACGGAAATGACATGATGAATATTCTATCTAAAGGACCTTTTGTAAAACCCACTCTGGTTTCTGGATTATCAAAGCCTACCAAAGAATATACTCCCGATGAGTTAGCACAATATCAAGCCGATCGAGATATAAAGGCAAATCTGATGCTAGCCTTGCCAAATTCTATCTACAACAGGATTGATTGTTTCAAAAATCATCCTAACCTTATGTGGCAACAGCTAGAAAAGATTATGCTTGGATCTTCAGTTGCAACTCAACTTCGATATACATGCTACATGAACAACTTTGAAGAATTCAAAGCCAAGGATGGGGAGTCACTAAAAACTGTTTATGATAGATTCTGTGCGATAATAAATGATCTGAGGAAAATTAAAGTGGAAAAGACTGAGCTGGAAACAAATCTGAATTTCCTCAATGCACTTCAACCAGAATGGAACAAATCTTGCCATCACTTGAGGAATGATGTCAGAATATCTTCTATGCTAATCCAAGAGATGTACGAGATTCTGCTGACAGATGAGTGCATTGTAACTGAGAAGAATGCCAAACTCGAAAAGAAAAACAAGAAAACAGTGGACCAGGTTGCTCTCCTCACGAACCAACTGGCAGAACAAGCATTGTCTGATAATGCTTATAAGGGGCCACTGATGATGATGGCGAGGCGCTCGAGAAAGCTATGATCCTTCTATCACAACACTATCAGAAGAAGTTCCAACCCCGTTCGGGTTTCAACAATCTTCGCTTCACTTCTGGGTCAAAAGTCAAAGTGCCCGAGCCAAAGACACCTGTTGACTGTTACAACTGTGGTAAGCCGGGTCACATAGCTAAGAAGTGTAGAGTGAAGAAGGTTCGGGATTCGGCATACTATCGGAAGAAAATGGAACTTGCCGAGAAAAGAGAGAACGGAATAACTTTGCTCGTAGAAGAGGAGTACTAGCTTGATCACTCCGATGATGAAGCTGACAATGTGGAATCAACTCATATGTGCTTAATCGGAGATGATCAGTCTGATATGATGATGATGATGATACTGATGAAGATGAGGTAATTTCTGAGTTTGATTACACTTTCATTTCTTCACAAATGAATATTATGATAACTGCTTTACATGATCTTTACTTAAAGTTATTATCTGAAAAACAATTAAATATAGAAAAGTCAGATTTGATTGACAAATTTCAAATTTCTTTGAAAGATGAAAAATCAATTTTGAATCATACAAAAGACATCTTTCAAAAGAAATTAGATGATTTAGAAAAATCAAATAAGACTTGTCTCGATTCTTTGACAGAAATGACCATTTTAAAAGATAAATTTTCAGATAAAATAAATGAGTTAGAAGAAAAGTTATATCGAAGGAATCAATCTGAACAAACAATTTTCATGAATAAACCAAGGAGTGATGAAGCTTTAAAAGAAAAATGGGGACTTGGTTTTGAAAATCCTCATTGTTTAAACAATGCGATAGAAAAATCCCCTACGTTATATAAATACGATTATCTAACTCCTGCTAAATATGCTCCTCAATTTAAAATTGATTGGATGAATGAAAAGCAAGTGTTAGAAATCGAAAATGAGAAAAGAATGAAAAACACGCACAAGGAATTTTCTTTTGTTTATACGCGCGAAAATGCCAAATATTTTCCTGATAAATCAAAGAAGGGCATAAAAGGTTTAAATGACATATCTCCCATTAAGTGTTCAGTGTCTGATGATTTTGTTGATTTATTTGCCAATATATTTGATAAGGAAAATATATCTCCAATCTTTTATGATTCTAAGAGATATACTTCTCCTTTAGTATTAGAAGGCAAAATCATTGACCTTGAAGATAAAATGGAAGATCTAAATATTCAAAAAGAAATTGAATCTGATGTTATTCTTTCTTTCATGGCGTCAAGTCTTGAAGAAAAATTATTTTCTCAAAAACAAGATTCAGTTTCTGACCTTTCTTCTGATTTTCAAGAACACAAAAAGGAATTTCCAAATTTTAAAATCTTTTCTCAAAATTTTTCTGACTCCAAGGCAAGTTCAAGTTTATTGTCTGATCAGTTTGGTTGTTTAGATGAAATTGTTTCTTCTGATTTAAATATTAAATCGAAAATTCTTGATGAATCTTTTACGCTCAATGATGATTATTATAAACCTAAGCGTAAAAGAAGAAGGTCAAAGAAGTCAAGGAAACAAGAGTCAGTCATTTCTGATAATTCTAATTCTTCTGATTCGAATATTTCAGATAGGACTTTGAACAAGTCTACAAAGCAGATATGGAGGATCAAACGGACATCTGATGAACCTGCTTCTAAAGAGGATAGATATGTAGACAAGAATTATAAAAGTGATTCATTTGCTACTTGTAATAAAATTTCAAAATACTCAATAAAGCAAATGATTCGAATTTCAAAACATGTCTCATATTCTTCCTCTGATTCTAGTTCATATGATAATGCTTTGTCTTCTTCTGATGGTTGTGCTTATTATTCTGATGATCTTTCTTGTGCTTTCAATGTTAAATCTAACAAATATTTCCCCACACGAATTGTAACTAAATTTCATGGACCCAAATACAAGTGGGTACCAAAATCTCAGATTAATTCTAAGTTGCAGGCATCAAATGTCAAGGGGGGGGGGTAAGAGAAAAATGGTTCTTGAATAACACAGTTCAAGACCCGCATCTCAATGTCAAGACTATGGCTTCTAAGTACATCAGCTTAGAACCCGAACTTTAATGGACTTTGACTTCTAGACAAGTCAGTCTAGGACTCGTTCTTCAAAGAATTTAACTTCTGACTAATGAGAAACTGTGAGTACATCTACTTAATTCCGCTGCATTTATCTCTGATTATGATGTTGTTCCAATTTTCTCTAATGTTTTTCATGAATCTGAGCAAGTTAAACTAACTCTTGAATTTGAACAACCCAATTTTTTTTTCATTTGAGACACAATTTCATTATACATTATGTGGAAGATAATATTATTGAATTATATTTTGTTCCAACTGAATATCAACTTGTCGATATTTTTACAAAAGCTTTAGATGAAAAACGTTTTAATTTTCTTCTTTCAAAACTTGGCATGTTGAATTTAAAAGTTTAAATCTTTACAAATTTTATTCTATAAAGTAAAAGCTTTACAGGTTTTCTTTCTTTTGAATAAAATGTGTGTCTAGGATTATTTTCAAGTTGCTTTGTTTATATTAAAGTTTTATATGTTCAATTTTCAAGTCTTTTAAAAGTCGAAAAGTCAGCAACATGTTTGTAGCGTTTGCATTCTGCTTTAAAGATATGTAATTCGGAATATTTATAGTTAACAATGCTTGGAAATCCTAAAAAGTCTGAATTATGGATCGTAATGAAAATATAGGCTAAGCACTTAGATGTAAAACTGAGTGATTGAGATGAAAATTTATATTTCTAAAATACAGAAATCTCTAAGTTTAAAAGTTTGTACCTGTTGATCCCAGTGCAGTGCAATCACAAGTAAATATGATCAAAGATGAACAGTTTATAGGCTACAGCAACTAGTCATATGATTGATAATACTTCAAAGGTTTAGGTTTACAGAGAGAATTTCTGATCAGGGTTTGTAAACCTAATGACTAGAAAACTGAATAATGAAATTATGAACTTCTAACCTTACAAATGAAATAGAAAACAACTTTAAATACTTAGGCACGCAGGCCTGACGGGCTTATGGGCTTTTAGGCCCAACAAGCTTACAACTTTGAATAATTGACAGTTTATACCCTGAACTTCTATTTAACATACAATTAGCCCTAACAATCTCCCCCTTTAAATAGAAGTTGAAACTCGCGCCAGTTAGGAACATATATCTTCCGAAACCCAAAACTGATCTCGAAATATTTGATTTGCGTTCTGTACTCCAGTCGTTCTTCGATAACTCTCAGTGCTTTAAGAACAAGCGATTTGTATGTAGAATCCAGTACCTGAACTCCTTTTTCATCTTGACTCAGCGCACGCTTCAACTTGTCTTTCAGCAGCATCAAAGTACCATCACAGAATCTGGCAATCTGATCGAATCGGATAAATCGTAGAATACCTTTGTTGTTCACGTATGACATACCAAACTCTGGAATCTTTATAACTGTGAATGCAAGTACGCTTAGAGCATCATACGGAACACTCAGATCAGGCTTGAGCAGATTAATCTTCGGCTGATCGCTTTCTAACCCAATCTGAAAATCTTCCACCGAAGCAAGTTTCATTGCGCACTTCATGTATCTCTTCACGGTTTCAAGTGCATCAATGACTTCCCCGGGTCTAACGGTTCTGGTCTTTAAGTCACGTAGTATGAACAACAGATCTTGTGGCTCCAGACATGGAAAATCAGCATCAGAAAAACAGTACTGTTGACCATCTTCTCTTGTAACCATGAAGTCCGTATACTTAACCTTCATAAAGTAGGCAGGTATAATCCTATCAACTGATACAATCCTGAGCTTCGTCTTGGAGTACTTGCACTGGAACTTTCTGTACACGAACACAAGCTCACGCTGTTTTTCTATGTTTTTCACTGACTGTAGACCATGGAGAACAACTTCATCATACTTTCTGATCCAGTGGGCAAAGATCTTCTTCTGGCTTTCTTCGAGGAAAGGAACTTTTATTCTGACTCTTTCCCACTTGGATGGACGAACTGGAGGAGTACGTACTGGTTCTCTAACTGGTGAAGCTGGAGGAGATCTCTCGGGAAAAACTGTAGAAGAGAAGTCAGGGTGATTAGCCGGATAAGTCAACAATGGAACTACGGCAGAAGACTGATCATCTGGATGCAGGATTTCATCAATTTCTTCTTGCATAACCACCAGAGCTCTTTCAGTATTAGCACATTCTTCTGTCGTGTCCGCCACTTCATACGGATCTAAGATTATTGCCCACTCTTCAGGAACTATCGGAGAACCATCTTCAAATTCCTCAGGATTTTCAACCGTCGGATAGTCGTATAGTACCAAGTCTGTCACCTGTTCCCGTTCCTGTTCCTGTCTCCGTCCCTCTGTTCTTGTACTGGAACCCGAACCCTGTTCAACCTGACCTGATTCCACCATATGTGTCTCCGGCTCAGTTAGGAGTTGGCGCTTCTCCCCCTCATGGTGATCAGGATCATCCTGATCATCATGTCGGCGCTTGAGCCGTTCTGCCTGGCTTCGGCAGGTATCCTCCACTGCTGATAGACGTTCAGTCAAAACAGCTACGGTTTGCTGAAGTGACTGAAGCATGGCTTGTTGGATCTAGAAGACTTCAGTAAAGACAAAAGGCTGGGGGGTTGATGGGGTAGGTGTGGATGTTTGAGAACGAAGCAGTGATAACAAATCGGCATCCTGGGTGGGTTCTGTTAGAGATTGGGCCAGTAGTTTGGCAAGTAGAATGGATTTAAGCTCAGGGATAGAAAGATCCGTAGCTGGTAGGGAAGGTGGAATAGGTGTGGGCTCAGGCTCAGTCGCGGGACCTTTGCCTTTGATCATGCGTTTGAGGTTGTCCACCTCTTCCCTCATCATAGATTGGACAGACTTTAGGGCGCCGTCCAGGTATTCCCTTGAGACAGACTCAGAAGGGGTAACTCCTGGGTCACTTAGACTTCCAGTTTGAGATACGACTGTTGAAGTCGAGCCGCCTACGCTCACAGCTGGCGTAATGATAGCTGTGGTAGGACTTCCACCCAATCCTCGTAAACCTTCCAAAGACGGTATTACTATAGATGTTCCGGCCGGGCCACTTAGGCGACCGGCGATAGCCGAAAATGGAATCTGTGTCCTAGGAATGGCAGGTATAGCAAAAGGCTCTAGACTCCGTGCATGCAAAGATGTCGAGAACGGGGGCAGCTGTTCTCTTGTTTCAATATTGGCACCCTCCATGTGAGAGCCCGATAGCGGATGTGCTAAATCCCCGTGAGAATGTGAAACCACCATCTGTTGAGAGATGGTGGAGTGGCTTGGTGGGGTGTGCAAATGAGCCGCTAGGTCCACGGAGGCTCCTTCAATACCCTGTCCCAACACATGAGACTGGATAGTAGATGTGGCTACCTGGCTAGATGTGGCTAGGGGGGATTCAACCGTTGATGATTGTCCCGTCACTCATGTACGCTCATGACGAGTCTTCATTCGTCCTTCCCACACTCTGCTCACTACAACTTTTTCGACTGTTTCTCCCTCCGCTCTCCTTGTCTCTCCAATAGGTGGCTCATTGGGGGGTTGATCACCGTCACCATCAGAGTCAGATGACCCTTCTGATGCCGATACGTCAGAGGCGGTAGCCTCAGATTCGGGTTGGCCCGAAGTTTCCTCCGAGGAGGAATGCTCTGTTGTGTCCTCAGTAGCAGCGACAGAAGAGGACTGAACATGAAGGGCTTCAGAATCGGTTGTCTCTTCTGCCGTTTGAGTCTCTATTTGCGTCGGCGAAGATGGTTGTCTTGAAGAACTAGCCTGGCTCGTTCCAACGGCACTGCCCACGCCTGTTCCCCTCACGATTGTTTCTCTCGACACACCCTGTCCGGAAGCCCCAGCTATCCGGATGCTCCCGCCTCTCGATCGTGGACGCGGACCCTCACGTCGCTCAGGTCGTGCTCCCTGGGCAGGTCCTGCCGGTCCTGGCCGGACCATAGGAGCTGGAATGTTGTGTGTGTGCCTATAGGCTATCACACTCAGTGCCGTAGGACGAGCATAGTCTAGTAACCCGACTGGGATTTGTCGGGCGACAACACCTTCTGGATCAGCGCGGGAAGGTATCTTGCGTGTCGGATGATGTGGGCATGTCGGGTGCGTAGAACGGAGCTATATCTCGGGATACAGGTTCATGAAGTTCCGGATGACAATCTGTAAGACTTTAGGAATGGAATGAAATTCTGTCATCGAGATGCTGTAGACCGAACTCTCTGAACGAGTTCAAACCAAAGGAAATCGGCAAAATCCATGTGGCGATTGAAGGCCACCGCGTGAAATATGCGAAGAATAGGGGCACTCGTCTGATCAATACCTTTCGTTATTGCCGAAAGGCACCGATTTATGTAAGTGAACATCGTGTACCATATAGTCGAGAGGTACTTGCGGTTGAAGGTCGATGGAATGCGAAGATCTGCGCCTTATCCTAAGGAGATGAGGTCGGTGCACAATGTAGCATCAGAAACCATCGGGTCGAAGCTATTCCTGCCTGGAACGGATCCGGCGGTCGGTAAACGAAGGAATTGTCGGAAGAGATCACACGTGAGAAGCACTGGTGTATGATCTATCCGACCTTCAAGGTGGAATTCGCCATCGGCCTCTAAAGCACGGAGAGAGTGCCAAAACTGCTGTAAGTATAGGACTGGAACGGTCGCAGTCTCCGTAAGAGCATAAGAGATTGGATGCCCCATAAGTATCTCGATGATGACCTGATATTGAATAGCAGGTTGGGTTACATTGAGATGGTAGTTATTGGCTGTAAGAGGGAGGAACTGATCCTCGGGAATCAGTTCCGCATCGGCGATTGGATCAATCGCTGGTGGCTGGTTTTGTGCCATTGTACCTGTGAAGAAATAGTCAATTAGTACGCAGGTTTGGGAAAGTATGATAGCCGTTGGAGTTATACAGTCATGATTTAAACCACAACGGATACTAACTCCAAAATAGTGGAAAAAACAAACCCTTATTCGTGAATTAGGGTCAGTCACCAAGGCGCATAGAACTACACCCATTTAAGATAGTGAAAAACCAGCACAGAGAACCACCAAATTCACATCATAGACACACATATGAATATGTATAACTATAAGCTCATTAGAACCATAAACCAGGATTCAACCGGATAAGATCTTAGACCAGATATGGTTTCCACCGGGGGTCTCCTAAGACCGGATGTGGTCTTCGACCGGGGTTACCATTCGACCGGTGAGACCATTCGACCGGAGAAGGACATTTGACCGATACACATTTGACAGGATGAAGTATTCGACCGGTGGTTAAACCACCGGATAAGAGTTCGACCGGTTATGGTCTTCGACCGGAGGTCACCTAAGACCGGATAAAGTTCGATCGGATAAGCCATATGACCGGAAGTCATTCGTCCGGATTAAGAATTCGACCGGTTGAATCATTCGACCGGAGGTTCTTTCGACCGGGGAGTAACCCTAGATCGGAGGAAACCCCCGGAGAAGACGAATCGTCAACTACTCAAACCCCGGGGACACACAGATGTCGGAGTCGACGCCGATGGACACAAAATCGGCTATAATCGATGACAAGTCGATCGATAGACGATGGAAACACCCAATAATCGATGAAAAACTACCTGGTCGATCGAAGAAGACGTCGATAAACTCGAGTTCGGTCGAATTGGAGATGATTCGGTCGAAAGGATAGCGATGCGGTCGAAGGTGAGAGAGAGATATGGAATCGATTGAAGTGGTAAATGAGGGACGTGGTTTCGATCGGGGTATTTAAACCCCCGAATTAGGCTTGGGCTTAGGCCAGGGCCGGGCGAGAGTGGGCCGGGGTAACTTTGGGCCGGGACCAAACAAAAAACAAATCAAACCAAAACAACAAAAAAATTTAAGAAAAATAAATATTTTTGTATTTTTTAATTTATGAAACAAATGACAAAATATTTTTGTACTTTTCGATAATAAAATAAACCTAAAAAAAATCCTAAGGGAAAAAAAATTAAGAAACCTATGGAATAAAAAAAACGAAGGAAAAAAATAAAAGCTCCCCCTCAAAAATTTGAAATACGCACGAGACTTAACTCCCCCTCGAATGATTACCATGAGGAGGTCCAAACACAAAATCCACTTACCTGCTCCCCCTCGAATGGAGGACTCGTGAGACTTACCAACCATCTGACGATAGTGCTCCCCCTGAACACATTATCGGTGTGAAGATCCATCACAAACCACGGACTCCTTTCAGGGAACATCCGTATGAACTGCACAAAAATCACGAAAAACACCACGAAAACAACAACCAGAACACAAGAGAAACGAGAAACGAGAAACACACGAAATCTACTTTGTTGATACAGAAGTTCGTAACTGACACAGAACTGAACGAGTAAAATGCAATAACCAAGGAGTGTGGATAATAGCAACCAGAGACAAGTCACTGGTGCAGTTGTCACAATCATTCGTTATTGAAATAAACTCGTAGAGAGCTGCGAACGGATCAAACTTTCAGATTTAGCATACCTAGCTTGGATACAAGGTAATTAAATTGTTTTTCGTCCAAGGCTTTGGTAAACAGGTCTGCTAACTGATGCTCTGAATTAACAAAATAGAGTTCGATAGTACCTTTTTCGACGTGATCTTTTATAAAATGGTAACGCACATCAATGTGCTTCGTCTTCGTGTGCTGGACGGGATTGCTTGATATGGCTATCGCGCTCTTCGAATCGCAGTAGATGGGGATCCTTGAGTAGTTAAAACCATAGTCTTTGAGCTGGGTGCGCATCCAGATGACTTGTGAGCAGCAACTGGCGGCTGCTACATACTCTGCCTCGGCGGTGGAGGTGGACACGCAGTTTTGCTTCTTGGAAGCCCAACTTACAAGACGATCGCCCAAAAACTGAACATGACCGGACGTGCTCTTCCGGTCCAGCATGTTTCCAGCATGGTCAGCGTCCAAGTAGGCTGTCAATTCAAAACTTGTCTCTTTTGGGTACCACAAACCAAGATCAGCAGTACCTTTTAACAATCGAAAAATTCGCTTAACTGCAGCTAAGTGAGACTCTTTAGGTTTTGACTGAAATCTTGCACACAAGAATGTTGAGAACATAATGTCAGGACGACTAGCCGTCAAGTACATCATAGAGCCAATCATGCCTCTATAAATAGTAGCATTCACTTCCTTACCGTCAGGATCGGAGTGAAGCTTGAGAGTAGTGGACATGGGGGTTTTCATAGGTGAAGATTTTTCCATCTGGTATTTCCGAAGAATATCCGAGATGTACTTAGATTGATTAATGAAAATTCCTGTTTGTAATTGTTTTACTTGAAGACCCAGGAAAAAATTCATTTGCCCCATCATGCTCATTTGAAAATGTTTACTCATTAAGGCAGAAAAGTTCTGACAATACTTGGGGTTTGTGGAGCCAAAGATTATATCATCAACATAAATTTGTACAAGAATGATATATTTCTTCTCTCTTTTAATGAATAAAGTAGTGTCAATTTTACCTTTAGAGAAGCCAGACTTAACTAAGAAGGATGAGAGTGCATCATACCAGGCTCGTGGCGCTTGCTTAAGACCGTATAGGGCCTTGTCAAGAAAATAGACGTAATTCGGATTTTCAGAACTCACGAAGCCTTCGGGTTGCGAGACATACACTTCCTCCTTGAGAACGCCGTTGAGAAACGTGGATTTCACGTCCATTTGGAAGACGATGAAATTCTTGTGAGCGGCGTAGGCGAGGAACATGCGGATCGCTTCAATGCGGGCAACCGGTGCGAACGTCTCATTGTAATCAATTCCTTCTTGCTGGCGATATCCTTTAGCCACTAGACGCGCTTTGTTCCTAACAATGATGCCATTTTCGTCCTTCTTGTTCTTAAAAATCGATTTTGTCCCTATCACCGTCTTGTTCTTAGGTCGGGGAACTAGGCGCCATACTTTGAGGCTCTCAAATTGGTTGAGTTCCTCTTGCATAGCGATTACCCAGTCCGGATCATTCAACGCTTCAGAGACGGTGGAAGGTTCGATACGGCTGAGGAACGAGGAAAATAAGCAGTCGTTCGCGGTGGCGGATCGAGTCTGAACTGGTGTGGAGGGATCACCGATGATCTGATGAAGGGGGTGAGCTCGAGTCCACTTGGTGGTGTGTGGATGAGGTTGATATGTCTGGTGAGAAGTGTCAGCATCCACATAACCACCAGGGGGTAGGTCTTGAACTGCTTCGAGTGATGACGGCCTGTGAGGTGTGAGTTCCTTCGTTGGAGTCGAGATAGAAGCAGAGGTCGACTCAGTAGATGAAGCAGGCGTAGCAGGATCCGGGAAAGCCGGATCGGGAACTTCAGGGGCACCGTCAGCAGGGGTCACTTTAGAAGATCCTACTTGTTCCGGTGAAGAAGCAGGTACATTCTCGATCGGAGAAGGATCACTTGAACTTTGTAATTCTGGTTCATTTGCAGTTGAGGGGGGAACTTCAGAAGAAGATGGTCCACCATCGACGAAAGGACCAGTGATCTGTGTTACTTCTGGTGCTTGAACAGCATCCCTATTGCAAAGTGAAGCATTAGGCTTAGAGTTGAACAAATCATCATAAAAGAATTCAAACAGCAAATCCAAATCAGAAAGATGTGCTCTTGACGTGGACGCTTGATTTGGATCGACTGGAGATTGTGTAGCTTCTGAACGGAATTGTCCAGAAGCTAACACACCAGTAAGCGCGGGTTCTGAACTGAGATGTTCAGAAGCCATATCAGCGGCCTCGTCAAAGGTCACGTTTACGCTCTCAACGACGGTCTTCGTCCGTTTGTTGTAGACACGGTAGGCTTTGGCTTGCTGGGAGTAGCCGATAAACACTCCTTTATCCGCTTTGGGGCTGAATTTTCCAAGATCATCCTTATCATTTAAGACAAAACAGGTGCATCCGAAAGCATGAAAGTAGTTGATGTTCGGGACGCGCTTGTTGATGATCTCGTACGGTGTCTTGTTGAACCGCTTGTTAATGATAGACCGATTTTGAGTGTAGCAAGCGGTAGCAATGGCTTCTGCCCAAAGAAATAGTGGTAGCTTGGAGTGAGATAACATCGTACGCGCTGCTTCAACAAGAGTTCTGTTCCGACGCTCTACCACCCCGTTCTGCTGAGGAGTACGAGCAGCTGAGAAAGTATGTGAGATACCCACTGAAGTGAGATAACCGGTGAGCATTTGATTCTTGAACTCAGTGTCGTTGTCCGTCCTGATGGTCTGAACTACTTGGTTGAGACTGACTTGAATGCTCTTCAGAAGTGAGATTATCAACTCGAGAGTTTCGTCCTTTGAACGGAGAAATCGGACCCAAGTGTAACGAGAAAAATCGTCAACCATCACCAGGACATACTTCTTGTGATTAATGCTTTGAACGCGCATCGGTCCACATAAGTCCATGTGGATTAGCTCAAGGGACCGAGAAGTACTAGGAACAGCTTTAGGCTTGTGGGACGCCTTCTTCATCTTGCCCTTTTCGCAGGCAGCGCACAGATGATCTTTTGCAAACTTTAGATCTGGCATACCCTTGACATGTCCACCGAGCACCAACTTGTTGATATTCTTAAAGTTCAAGTGCGAGAGACGACGATGCCATAGCCAACTTTGTTCAGCAGATGCTTTGGACAACAAACAGACATCTTTGTCGGGTTTCAAGGACGAGAGGTCAATTGTATAGAGGTTAGTGCGTCGCGTTCCAGCAAGGATTTCTTTTCCATCTTCAGTCCGAATGCTGCATCTTTTAGCCTTGAAAGTAATCTCGAGATCCTTGTCGCAGAATTGACCGATACTGAAGAGATTGTGACCAAGACCTTCGACATAGGAGACTTTCTTGATCGTGATGTTATCTTTAACAATATCCCCGTAACCCCTGATGGGAGAGTAGTGATCATTCCCGAACCGTACATTCCCACAAAACCTCTCGGTGAAGTTTGTGAGAAGCTCCCTTCTTCCGGTCATGTGCTTGGAGCAGCCTGAATCTAGATACCACACATGACTGTCCTGCAAAACAGGTTATTTCTTTTTAGGTACCCATTCGTAAATGGGTCCTTTGGGGTTAGATTTAACACCCGACTTAGAGACCCGTTTAGATTTGGGTCTTTGTCTATCATGGGAAACATCACAATGAGAATGATTATGAGCAATATGATATGAGCCAAACCAATCAGATGCATAACGACTATCAACACAATCATTTGATCCACAATAAGAGCAACACAGACAATCATGAGACAGTTGAAGTAATTGCGGAATTGAATAAACTTTTAAAGGAAGAGTTCCATTACATTCAACTAAAGGTTTAGAAATAAAAACATCATGATTGTTATGGTTCTTTCTAGACTGTAAGACAGGATCAACTAATTCTGATGTTGTCGTGCTCTCTTTTGACTTCTTAGCTACCCAAGCATATTTCACTTCTTTCTGCCGACCACACGTATCTGAAATGCCGTTAAACCCATAGTCAGAGGATTTGAAAATTGAAGATTGTGACCTTTGAGAGCGACCGGTCTTTTTATTCTTCTGTGAACGCTTTTTAGATTTAGACTTTGAAGATTTTGAAGAATTGTTCACAGAAGGTTTTTGTGGGGCAGATGTGGAACATTCACCCTTATAAAATTTAACCGGAGGCTCACATGACTCATTTATAAAATCAACATGGCTAGGTAGAGAAGGATTAAAATCAAATTGGCTCAAATCACTATCTAAACACACCTCAGAATTCAAGAATGCGGAAAATTCTAGTTCCTCATCTGAAAGGACCTTATCACTTGAGGATTTCAGGACAGCGGAAGAGCTTGTTGAGAGCAGATCATATGCGGAAGCATTTTTACAATCAGAACACTGATTCGATTCAAAAACTTGAGGCTCTTTTCTTTTATTTGAAATGATTGGTGACGAGTCACTCATAAAATATTTGCAGGAAGATGTGTCAGAGGAAGGATAAGAGTTTTCAGACAGATGAGATTTCTCACTTTGGAGAATGGAAGGCTGAGCTTGAGGGTCAGCCTTGTGAAGTTTCTCTTACAGATGATCTGCTGCCATAGCAGCCAGTTGTGAGTTTAACTTCTTTATTTCTGTCTGGAAATATTCTTTTTCCTCATCAGACATAGTTTCGTTTTTGTTGGAACTGAGACACTCAATTTGGGATAAAAGAACTTGTTTTTCCTTTTGAAAATTTTCCCTCTCTAGTGCAAACGATTCTTCTAGCTGAACAAGTTTCTTTTCTAAAATCAGAGTTGGAACATAAACTTTGTGAGCTAGAGGTTCCTCCTCAGTTTTAACAGTTTTAGCATCTAGTTCAGCTTGAGAGTAACTGTGAAAATAATCGGATGACAGAGAACGGGGTTTGTCATCATAATAAGTAGCATTCAAAGAATCATAGACAAAAGGAATTGTCCTTTTAGTAAGAACGGAGTTTTCCCTTCTCAACTTATCTTCCAAGTCTTCCTACTCAGTGGGTATGGCCCATTGTATTTTATATTCTGGAAAGATTTTGTCTAATCCAAAGAATTCAGATGCATATAAAGTAGGAACTTTGGTTAAAGCCTTGTTCAAATAATTAGGGTTATCGTAACCGATACCCGCATTTCCATACTTGGGTTCTTTCGGTGCGATTAGCTTTAGCGTTTGATCAGATTGACCAAATTTATAGAGTTTCTTTTCAAGCTCTTCTAACTGATTAGATAACCTTATGTTCTCATTTTTGTAAGCCACGTTTTGAGTTATCAAATCAATTTTCTCGGTCTCAGACGTACGTAGCTCATCGGTCAGGTCATCTACTTTGGTCTTTAGCTTTTGTGACTCTGTTGAACAACTCTCATTCTCTTCTCTTAAATTAGAAATCGTGCACAGGTAGCTATAAATTTCTAAGCTTTGTTTTTCCATAAATTCAGACTGTTTAGTGACACGTTTTCTAGAGATGAGAGAAGTTGTTCTTTTTCTTTTAAGAGTAGCTTGTAAGAGTCAAGTTTGTGCATTGAAAGTTGCATCTGATCAAGTAAAGCTTCTTGATAAGGGGCATATACCTGGCATGGAGCATTGCGATCTTCATCATCAGTGTCAGACGGTGATGAATGTTTGCCCATGAAACACAAATGAGCTTCAGCATCTTCAGGTTCTTCATCCGACACTTGCAACCAGTAATCGTCTTCAGCCATTAGAGCTTTACCGGCTTCCTTTTCTTTGGCAAGAAGCAACTTGGCTCGGTAGTAGTCGGCGTTGCGCACAACTGGTTTACGACAATCCTTGGCGAAATGACCTAACCGACCACAGTTGTAGCATTTGATCGGCTCGTCTTTCGACTTTTCTTCATTTCTCTTGTCAGACTTCTTACCATCTTCAAAACGTCTCTTACCTTCAGACTTTTCTCGATGATCACGGCGAGTAGAGAATCTTTGCTAGTTTGAGGACTTGTTAAAAAACTTCCTCTTCTGAAGTCCTTGAGTGAGAAACAACATCGCTTCTTTCATCTTGGTAAGTTCTGGATCCGAGTCACTATCGGGATCTTCAGGTTCAGAATCACTCAACACGGGCTCTTTTCCAGATGATCGGCTGACGGACTTGCCTCTTCTCTCAGATACGAGTGCTAATGGATCAGCTGTTGGCTTTTCCTCTGCTTTCTGATTCCCAATAAGCTCCATCACTTCCTCTTCGTCCTAGAGCAGCATTTCATAGAGTTCGTGAAGGTACAACTTCTCCAGGGTCTGAGTGTATATGGGAGACGAACGGTTTCCACTCAGGCTATAAGTTGTTCATAAACTTTATGTTGTTTTCCGTGTTCGTCTTTGTGATCTTATTCTTCTGAAGATCATTCAGAAGCATATTAAACCTCTCGTAGGTTTCCGTCAGCGTTTCACCTTTTCTTGCTTTAAACCCATCATATCTGGTGATGCAGTTGGTCACCTTTAGCTGGTTGTTGATGTGGCTTCCCATCATCATCTTCTCTACTTGGTCCCACATCTTTTTCGATGAATCCTTGAAGCTATCTATACAAGCATAGATGTCATTTGGTAGACTTTGAAGAAGGTACGATTTTGCTAGCTTTTCTACATCGTACATATCCTTTTCTTCCTTAGTAAAATCACCAAGAGATTTCCGAATCTGACGCTCTTGCCTTCCTTCAGCTGGGTTTCCTGGTACCACTTTCATTGGCCAATCTGGTGGACCCTCAGTCAGGCATTTGTATATTGCTTCATAGGTGGATTTTGCTTCTATGAAGTTCATAAATCGGTCATGCCACAGAGGGTACTCTCCCCGAAAGAGCACCGGGGGCTTTTGGTCAGAACCGATGGCTAAAGCTTCCCTTGAGTTCATCTTTACTTCTTAACTTAAGAGCACTTTTTGAGGATCAAACCTTTTTGCCTTTCTGCTCTGATACCAATTGTTGATCCCAGTGCAGTGCAATCACAAGTAAATATGATCAAAGATGAACAGTTTATAGGCTACAGCAACTAGTCATATGATTGATAATACTTCAAAGGTTTAGGTTTACAGAGAGAATTTCTGATCAGGGTTTGTAAACCTAATGACTAGAAAACTGAATAATGAAATTATGAACTTCTAACCTTACAAATGAAATAGAAAACAACTTTAAATACTTAGGCACGCAGGCCTGACGGGCTTATGAGCTTTTAGGCCCAACAAGCTTACAACTTTGAATAATTGACAGTTTATACCCTGAACTTCTATTTAACATACAATTAACCCTAACAGTACCTGTGACCTTTCTGGTTTGGGAAAGTAAGTTCTATGGGATGCTTGTCATCTGGTCCCCTAAGGTCAATTGGTCTGGGAGTGATCGAACCCAAATCCTTCTATAGAACCAGATCGAAAGTCATGTTCTACTGGTATGAATGGGTTTAGGATGTGTCGATGTAGCCTTTCTGATCTGGGAGAGTAAGTTCCAAGGGGTGCTTGACACCTAGTCCCCTAAGACCAACTGGTCTGGGAGCGGCTGACCCAAATCCTACAATAGAGTCAGATAGAAAGTTACGTTTACGACATGTTCTTTACTTACCAAACTTTTTGATTCACAAAATGCCAAAGTGCACAAGCTTAAAAAATGCCAAAGAGCACACTCATGTGAAGATGCCAATGTGCACAATGCTAAAAGATGCCAATGAGCACACATCTCATGATACTTGGTGATATGTTTGAGTTGCAATAAACCTATAAATTTGTGAAAATCTTAAATTCTGATGGCTTAGTGTGAGTACATGCAAAATTTTCTATTATATTTTTAGAATTGCATTTTCTTGAAGCTAATCGAAGTTCACATGCGAGCACACTGAATAGATTGCTGGAAGTTTTTCAAACTGAACATGTCTAAACTTGATTTGCAATTAAACTTGTCTTTGTATCCAACAATACATATTTGATTTCAACTGATTGATAAGTCTGTGATATTTTACTAAATAGAATTTAATTTGTTTAGTGTTTAAAATTTTATATGTTTAGTTGCTTCAAAATACATATTCAGTATATTTTTCTTTCTACATTGATATTTCAATTCTTGTGTTCTTATATATATTTTTAAATGGGTTTGTGCATTATTTAAGGGGGAGTGAAAAAGGAAATTTTTTTTCTGAAAAATAATATCTGTTTTCGAGGGGGAGAATCTGATGTTCTATATGAATGCTAACTTGAATTGTCATATTAAGTGCATTTGTGTAGGAGGAGTCAAAGATCTTATCAGGTGAAAATTTTCCAAGTATAAGTCATTTTTGCGTCAACAGTTGGTAGAGCAAAACTTAGATTTGCGCCAACAGCTTCTAGCGCAAACCAAGCTTTGCGCTTCTTTCTGCTAGCGCAAACCTAAGTTTGCGCCACAAACTGTTAGCGCAAACCTCTCCTATTTTTCCTTTACTCTCATTTTGCAGATCTTAAGCTGATCAAGAGCACAAGTTTATCTGCTGATCAAGATTCGCTCAAAATTCTATATTCTCTCAGCTATATCAATTCTTTTGTTGTTCCAGCTCCGATCACCACAGTTCATTCAAGTAGATTTAAAAGAGGTGTGTCGTCTAGAGCACAAGCTGATGAACCGATTGTTCTTTCAAGATAATTACAAACAGGTCCAGTCTTGTCAAGGCAGCAAAGACAAATCAATCTGAAAGATGCTGAGAATAATTTTTTTTTAAGTCAAGAAGTTGCTTTGCAAAGTCGCTTAGATGGTCTGTACTGTTTTTGAAGATGGATATTGAAAACCACAACGCCAATGATTACTAAGGGGAGATTGTTAAGTCTGATTTTATAGTAATCATTGTATTTATAGGCTTGGTTATATACTGTGCTTAGATAGTTTTATCTGTTGTATATGCCAAGGGTATTTAAGTCCCTTTGGTCGTTGTGTTGTGTAAGAAACTAACGCACATTCTTATAGAATTACACTTTGCGCTTCATTCTCTCTCTCTACTTTCTCTCTCTAGAGATTTAGTGATCTTGGACTATCAGAAATGTTATATAACAAAATGGACATGTTAAAAATTAGTCAATTATAACATCACGTAATATAATTAAAATAATTATTAATATAATATATTAATTAATATAAGCAAGATAGAATAAAGAAATGAATAATATAATATGTTAATTATTGATGTGGATTTGTGTAATCAAATACAGATTGAATTAAAAATAATAAATAACATTTGAATTAAAAATTTATTAAACCATTTATCAAAGTTTTATTATTTATGGAACATAAGAAATAATATTTTAATATTCAAATAACTTGCAAAAACACTTTTATAATTGTTATTTCTAAATTTTGGGCGGCTAAATATATTAGATAACAAAAATGATAATAAAAAATTAACTAATATGATTAATAATAATTTAAAATAGTTAATAATTAAACATTTAATTATTAATTAACAAAAAAAGAATATTAATTAATAATTTATAATTTATAATAATTGAAAGTTAATACTATTTAATAATTACTAGTAATAAGGAGGGCTATAATTGAAATATAATTTTAATATGATCTTATTAAAATTTGATCATACAACTAACTTTGTCTAAATCAATAAATAATATAATAGTTTTTAAGCACTACTTTATAGGTACATAAAAGTAATGGATGACAAGAATAACAAATTATCTATCAATTTTATTTCTAACATTGTTATTATTGTTATAATAATTCTGAAAAAGGCTAGTATGGTGGAATTGCATGTTACATATAAAAATATGGTTGAGGCCAAATACAAAGAACCATAAAAGAGTGGGTGCTTGGGGAACCCGACATTTGAGTGATTTTGAAATGAATATGAAACATCATGAAATCAAATTAATTAATACTTGATAATTAAAAGAGATGGTACCAAGAATGTTCTTATGTTCCTAATTGGCCTACACCATAATATTGGTCAAACAGCTGGTATGTTTGGCTGAGGCATTCTAACAAGTAAGTCACCAATTTAATGGGATTGGTCGGATGGTCAAAGTGGTTTTAAGTAAGGTTCTAAAAAACGTGCTATGGCGTGTCATGGCTTCGAGGCGCCACCTTGCCGCCACGTTTTTATCCTTGGCGTCAATGTATGGCGTTAAACTTCATAAGGCACGCCATGACGTTACGTTACGTTATGGAGTTATGGCGTTATAAGGTTTTGGGTGGAAATTGTACTTTTCTAAAACTTGAAAATTTACACGGTAAAAAAGTCAAAATCTAAAAAGTCAAAATTAAATATTTTAAACCCTAGAATTTCACTTCTCCTTATCCCTTTCTCTCTATGTTTCTCAATTCTCAATCACGATCATGAGTTCATGACTCACAAAGACACGAACTACATACGATTTTGACTTCAAAGTTCAAACAAGGTTGATTGAAGTTCTTCAATCGATTAGATTTGATGTTTTGCTGCTTCGTACGTCAATCATCACACAACCAGGTTCGATTTTTTGTCTAGATTCTATAACGGTATAACCCAAATTCGAGTTTTAGTACAGCGAAGACTGAAGAGTAAGAGTTAAATATGTTTGATTTTATGTTAGAGTATAGTTGCCTTGTGTACATCTGGTATAAATATGTTTTTTGAGTCGGATGAAGAACCACAAGTTGAAGGTGGTGAAGAGTTTGAATTCAACTCCGATGACGAAAGACTTTTGGATATAATGGATGATGATAACATGAAAGGATAGTTTGTTTAGACTTTAGATGATACATCTACTCTAATAGTAATATAACACGTTTTTTGGATTATAGAAGTATATAAACCATGGGTAGATCGTTTTTTTTGTTATGATTTCTTGATATCATTTTTGTAAACTTTGTATATTTGATATCAAATCAATTAATGGTTCTTCTTTTGTTTTTTTATATGATATAAAACTCCCATTATTATATAATTATACATATATATAATATTATATATATATATATATATATATATATATATATATATATATATTTGCCGCCTTGGCGCCGCCATGAAAAACGCCATGGCCTCGCCGTAACTCGTAAGGCTTGAGGCTTGACCTCGCCACCACGCCGCGCCGCACGCCATTTAGAACCTTGGTTTTAAGCAATTTGCTCTAATGGGAATGTGTGGACTTGCACGTAAAAATCAATGGGCGATGCAAAAAACCGACCCGTTTATGTTTGGATCAAATTCGAAAGATTGGCCATTCTTTTGTATGTAACATCCTAAAAATTCAGGGTAAAATAAAACTTCTCACAAAAGGCAACATGACATTTGCATTGATATAAATTCCTCAAAAGGGTATCAGTCCTTTGGACTTTACAAAAACCTGTACGGATCTAGAATTCATCAACAAACTAATCTAAACATAACTATCTAGATTACATCAGTTGACAATCCAAAATTCATCAAAAGAATGGGACTTAACAATGCCCAACTATCAACACACTTTAGTCATCTCAAAAATATCTCGAGACCAAACTCGTCTCTCAAAACCCTGTGCATCCCACCGCTAAGGGAAACCTGTTATACATATCATTTGAGAAAAAGTGTTAGGCTTAAAGCCTAGTGAGAACATACAGTTCATAAATCTCAAGAGATATAATCAAATGCATCGAAGTAAATCTTTTCAAAGGTTTAGTTATGCAAAACACAGTTCTTTGATAATATACGGACAACCGGTCCAAAACACATCTTCCGATGACGGGGATTACCCGATTTACCAAGGATTATAGTGGAACACAAAGTAAGCCACAAATCCGAGTTATGAGCTAAATACATGGAACCATGGCCACGAACGCTTCGGTCCGCACTACGATGTGAGGGAGGCCCCCAAGGAACCAGTCATACTCTTCGTTAGACTACATTTGACCCATGGCTAGTAACATGTCTCACATAACCGTACCAAGTGCCCCCGAGGATTAAATGTATCTAACTACAACAGAAAGGGCATATCCTTCTCAACCAGAAGCCGACTCGATACCTAGGGATCCACTAGTATAGTCATGACTTGTCACAATATTTCATGTGACCATTTCAAAGCTAGATAAACAGTTTTCAACACATTTATATTTCAAAATGCCATTTTCCAGACCAACTGCTGGTAAGAAAGAAAATCATAAAACCAGTTTATATACATTCTTTCAATAAGTCACAAACATAGGCAAGTAAAACATCATTTTACTTTTAATAAGGCGGGACCCGTCATTTTAGTCAAAACTGATCGGGAACCCCGAAAATCACCAAAAACTTCATTTATATCAAAATGTATAGAACATGAAATCATACCGTAGAAATACTTCGGATTTCGCAAATAAGAATTTTGACATGTATAAAGTTCGTAAAATGGTAGTAGGAACTCACCAGTAGGTTTTAGGATAAAACCCGGAAAACCAGATAACGATCACGACGTAGAGGTGAAGCTTAAAACACCGAAACCTCGGATCGAACACCAACTATATACTACCAACTCTAGAGAGAGAGAGACGATTTAGAGAGAGAATAGAGAGAAAGAGATTTGAGAGAAATGAGATATATTGGAAACTGAACCCTTAAGTCGGTCCAGGGGGATTCGTGGGTTATGTTGCGACCTCAACTCGCGGCATAACTCGCCCGTGCCATAAAACCCTAAAACCAACAGAGGCTTTCGCGACTAATGCCGCGACTACCCCTCTCATGCAAGTCGCGAAGCTCGTAAACCCATAATCAACAGTGGACATCGCGACTTATGCCGCGACTCCAAGTCGCGACCAAGTCGCGAAACTCACTGGAAGTTCACATCTTCGCCGAAGACCACACATTCGAACGATAAACTATAAATGGTGTTAACGACAACGGTTAAACACAAGATTACAACGATATGTATAATGAAAATCCAGGGTGTTACTATCCTCCCCAACTTGGGAATGATTTCATCCCCGAAATCCAAACTATACAAAAAGATGAGGATATCTTCGCTTCATATCCTCTTCGGATTCCCACGTCACATTTGCTCCTCGGTGATGCTTCCACTTCACCTTGACCAATGTGACTTCTTTGTGACGCAACTTCTTAGACTTTCTTTCTAAGATCGCGTCAGGCTCTTCTATACAACGGTTACTCTCGTCAACTGTCAATTCGGAGAGAGGAATAACGTTTTCCTCTTCCGCCAAACACTTCCGAAGATAACAAATATGAAACGTGTTGTGGATTCTGCTCAACTCTGGCGGTAGTTCCAATTGGTACGCTTGCAAACCTACCCGCTTGAGCACTTTGAAAGGTCCGAGGAAACGGGGACTCAGCTTCCCACGCTTTCCGAACCGTATAATACCTTTCCACGGCGACACCTTAAGCAACACACGATCGCCCACTTGGAATTCCATCGACCGTTTCTTCTTATCGGCATAACTCTTCTGCCGATCCTGAGCCACTTACAATCTTTCACAAATACATTTGACCTTATCGGCCGTCTCTTGCACGATTTCAGGTCCGGCGAACTGCTTTTCTCCCGCTTCAAGCCACGGGAGTTCGGCACTTTCGCCCGTACAATGCTTCGAAAGGTGCCATTCCAATACTCGAGTGGTAGCTATTGTTGTAGGCGAACTCCACCAAAGGTAAGTGAGAGTCCTAGATACCCCCGAAATTGATGACACAAGACCTCAACATGTCTTCCAATGTCTGGATCGTTCTCTCGCTTTGCCCGTCGGTTTGTGGATGGTAAGCCGTACTCAACTTAACTCGTGTACCAAGATCTTTCTGAAACCCATCCCAAAAGTTCGAAGTGAACCGACTGTCGCGATCCGACACGATTGACAATGGTATGCCGTGCCTCGAGACCACCTCATCGATGTACAGTTTCGCTAGTTTGTCCATCGGTAATGTCTCGCGCATGGCCAAGAAGTGAGCGCTCTTTGTCAATCTATCGACTATCACCCGGATGGTATCGTGACCTCGAAGAGTTTTAGGTAACTTTGTCACGAAGTCCATAGTGATATGCTCCCACTTCCACTCGAGAATCTCTAGGGACTGAAGACTCCCATACGGTCGCTGATGTTCGGCCTTAACTTGCGAACACGTCACACAACGCTCAACGTAACGCGCTACGTCAAGTTTCATTACCGGCCACCAATAGGGCAGCTTCAAGTCCCTGTACATCTTTGTACTCCCCGGATGAATGGAATACTTGGACTTGTGTGAATCTTCAAGCAACATATCACGGTTACCCCCAAGCTTGGGTACCCACACGCGACCGTTGAACAGTTTTACTCCACGGCTATCTTCCGTTAAGAGTAAACGCTGCTTTGTCATGACTTCCACTTTGAGATTCTCTTCTAACAATGCTTCAACTTGCGATGCTTTGATCTTTTCAACAAGACTAGACACCAACTCGATTCTCGAATGGGTAGCCCGAATACAACCACTATAGTCCTTCCGACTTAACGCATCGGCTACCACGTTTGCCTTACCAGGATGGTAAAGCAGCTCGCAATCGTAATCCTTGAGTAACTCGAGCCACCGCCGTTGCCTCATATTCAACTCCTTTTGATCAAAGACATGTTTCAGACTTTTATGATCTGTGAAGAGTGTACACTTCGTGCCATAGAGATAATGTCGCCAAAGCTTCAAGGCGAACACTACTGCTGCTAACTCCAAATCAGGGGTAGGGTAGTTCTTCTTGTGTATTTTAAGTTGCCTCGAGGCGTAAGCGATTACCTTGCCCCGTTGCATCAACACACAACCTAAACCCATTTTCGAAGCGTCGCTATAAACCACGAAGTCTTCTGACCCTTCAGGTAACGATAAGATCGGAGCTTCACATAACTTCCTTTGAAGTATTCGGAACGCCTTCTCTTGTGTCTCGGTCCATACAAACTTCAAATTCTTCCGAGTCAAAACTGTCAAGGAAGAAGCAATTTTCGAAAAGTCTTGGATAAATCTCCGGTAGTACCCTGCCAGACCCAAGAAACTTCGGATCTCTGACGGACTCTTGGGAGATTCCCAATTCATCATAGCTTCAATCTTGGACGGATCCACTTTCACTCCGTCTCGAGTGACAACGTGACCCAGAAATTGTACCTCTTTAAGCCAAAAGTCACACTTAGAAAACTTGGCGTACAATCTTTCATTTCTCAATACTTCAAGCACTTCTCGTAGATGTTGTTCGTGTTCTGACTCGCTCTTGGAGTATACGAGTATGTCATCAATGAATACAATGACCGACTGGTCGAGGAATGGTCGTCACACTCTCTTCATCAAGTCCATAAATATCGCCGGTGCGTTCGTTAGACCAAAAGGCATTACAAGAAACTCGTAATGGACGTAACGCGTTCTGAAAGCTGTTTTTGGAACATCTTCTTCACTCACCTTCACTTGGTGATAACCCTAACGTAAGTCGATTTTGGAAAAACAATCCGCTCCTTGAAGTTGATCGAACAAGTCGTCTATTCTCGGAAGCGGATACCTGTTCTTCACTGTAGCTTTGTTCAACTCATGATAGTCGATGCACATTCGCAGCGTGCCATCTTTCTTCTTTACAAACAAGACCGGAGCTCCCCAGGGTGACGAACTCAGTCTTATAAAGCCCTTCTCCAAAAGCTCTTGGAGTTGTGCCATCATTTCTTGCATCCCTGACGACGCTAAACGGTAAGGAGCTTTAGCAATTAGTGCTGCTCCAGGCACAAGATCAATCCGAAACTCTATCTGACGATCGGTTGGTAACCCGGGCAAGTCGTTCGGAAAGACATCTGGAAACTCACGCACAATCTTCACATCTTCCAGCTTTGATTTCTCTGATTTGGCATTGATCACATAGGCTAGGAAAGACGAACATCCTTTTACTAAGCACTTGCATGCCTTTGCCATTGTGATTATTGCCAGTTCACCCTTTTTCTTTTAACCCAACATGACAATGGCTTCGCCAGAGGGGTTGGGAAGTCGAATCAACTTCATGGAACATACGATCTCGGCGTGATTGTTTGACAACCAATCCATGCCGACCACAACATCAAAACCCCCGATTAACATCGGCAGTAGATCGATCGAGAATTCTCTTCCTTCGATACTAAGAGTACACTGCTTCAGAACATCGTGTATCAGAACTTGACTACCATCGGCTATTTCTACCACTAATGCATCCTCAAGACTAGTAGTGGGCATAGCAAACTTTTGACGGAACAACGCAGATATGAAAGAGAAACTGACACCCGTATCGAATAAAACACGAGCAGGTACAGAGTTTATAAGAAATGTACCCGATACCACATCAGCGGATGCCTTAGCCTCATCGGCCGTCATCTGAAATGCTCGACCCGGAACCCTAGGAGGGTTCTCCTTCCTTGCTGGCGGGCTACCCGTCTTTAGCTTCGGGCAATCTCTCTTCACATGCCCCAGCGCCTTACACTCGAAGCAGACCATCCCCACGACAGAACAGTCGCGGGTGGTGTGATCATTCTTACCATACTTGAAGCAGAATCTAGAAGTGGGGTTACAGTTACCGTGGTGCTTTGTTCGACACTTCGAGCACCATCTGGATTCTTGATAACTGCCGAAACTGCGGTTTCCGACAGATGGTCGGGTTCTCCTGGGAGGTACAGAGCTTCTTCAACCATCTCGCGGAGGTTAGAAGCTTTAGAATTGTGGACTATAGATTGCATGTCCGCAGGTAGACCATTCAGATAGGCCTTCATCTTTTCCTTCTCTGTTGGGGCAGCGTGCCCCACCAAATCAAGCTTCTCCATGAACTGACGGGTGTACTCCCTCACCGTCAGGCTTCCCTTTACCAGAGACCGGAATTCTTTCTCGATTCGGTCCATTGTTCTTTCATTGCAGAACTCTTCTAACAACTTTTTCTTGAACTCGGCCCAAGACAACTGGGCCAACACAACAGGAGATAGGGTGGATTGAATGACATTCCACCAAATGAGCGCAGTATCCCTCAGCAGTTGGGTACCAAACCGCACTCTCTGTTCATCTCTGCATTCGGAAGAGCCAAAAGCTTGCTCGACCGCTCGAATCCACTTCACACACAAGATTGGGTCATCGGAACCAGAGAACTCTGGCGGTCCACAACCCAGAAAGGACTTGTAGGAATAACTTTTCCTATTTCCCGAAGCACCAACAATCCCGTGCTCCTCAGCTCTGACCCCTGCACCAGCAACTCCAGGACCCGCTACAATGTTTTCCACAACCGTCTCACTCCTCCGATTCTTTACATCGCGGTCCTCAATCACTTTTAGCAGAAACATCATTTTACTTTAAATAAGTCACAAACATAGGCAAGTAAAACATCATTTTACTTTTAATAAGGCGGAACCCGTCATTTTAGTCAAAACTGATCGGGAACCCCAAAAATCACCAAAAACTTCATTTATATCAAAATGTATAGAACATGAAATCATACCGTAGAACTACTTCAGATTTCGCAAATAAGAATTTTGACATGTATAAAGTTTGTAAAATGGTAGTAGGAACTCACCAGTAGGTTTTAGGATAAAACCCGGAAAACCAGATAACGATCACGACGTAGAGGTGAAGCTTAAAACACCGAAACCTCGGATCGAACACCAACTATATACTTCCAACTCTAGAGAGAGAGAAAGACGATTTAGAGAGAGAATAGAGAGAAAGAGATTTGAGAGAAATGAGATATATTGGAAACTGAACCCTTAAGTCGGTCCAGGGGGATTCACGGGTTATGCCGCGACCTCAACTCGCAGCATAACTCGCCCGTGCCATAAAACCCTAAAACCAACAGAGGCTTTCGCGACTAATGTCGCGACTACCCCTCTCATGCAAGTCGCGAAGCTCGTAAACCCATAATCAACAGTGGACATCGCAACTTATGCCGCGACTCCAAGTCGTGAGCAAGTCGCGAAACTCACTGGAAGTTCACATTTTCACCGAAGACCACACATTCGAACGATAAACTATAAACGGTGTTAACGACAAAGGTTAAACACAATATTACAAGGATATGTATAATGAAAATCCAGGGTGTTACATTGTAGGCTGTGATTAAGACTCGCACCTGATTTGTACAATTTCATGCAATCCGAACATTTTTCCATCTATTTGCTTGGTGACATAGATATTTAATTTGGATGTCAAAATCCGCTCATACTTGCAAACATTTGGGTGTATCTAAAACATTTCATGTTAATCCTTTATTTTATATGTTAAACGTAAAATACGTTTTAGATCCATTAGCCTGTCAGTAAACCGATCCATTTTTATGGTGGGTAAACACAACTTCTTAGGCCCACAAAAAAATGTTTGAATTTGCTATATTAAGCCAATTTGACAAAAGAACATGTTAGGTTCGATAAGCATCTGATCCAAACCTACAAATGATCACCTCTATCTCCATCAATCTTGTAGCATAGGTGATATTTTATATATATAACATTTTAGATTTTGAAATTTATATATAATATCAATTTTTAGGACAAATGTTTATCAAGATTCAAGAGGAAGGCAACCATCACCACCACCACCAAATGTATTATCATCTTCATAGGGGTCTTAACAAGAATCGAACCAAAATCAAGTATTAGAAAATTTGATTTTCTATAATTACCACATTGAACCTTGGTTTTAGAGCAATTTGCCACATTGAACCTTTCGATTTCAAAAGTCTCAACCTGTTAGAGCATAAATATGTTGGATACAAGATCATGAAGACTGAAGGTCAAAGTACAAGAAGTCAAAGCTGGAAAGTCAAACTCTCAGTGAAAGTCAAAGTCAAAGTGTAATAAAGTCAAAGTCAAATTGTATTGTTTTGTTTCCTTTGTATTTTGTTGCTAGGTATAAATAGTGTTATTTTGTTTTAATAGAGAGATGACTAGAAGGTTTTGAATTCGATCCAGAGAGAGTTGTAGAGAGAGAAATAGATTTGTAGAGAGAGAAAGAGAAAACAAATTTGTATTCATTTTGATTTGTGGAATTGGAATCAAACAGGTAGTTTGATCATATTGTTTGATTGATTTATTGCAATTTGAATCTTGAAACAGGGACACACAATTGGTATCAGAGCTGATCCAATCGAAATCAAATCAAGAAAATTTTGTCGACACTGTTCCATTTGTTTTTCAGATTCGATTTTGAATGTTTGTGTGAATTAGTGTATGTAATTGATGAGAATGTGTTCGTATATTGATTTAGATCGAGTTTGTGTAATTTGATTTGTATTTTGCACTGTAATTGAGTTTGTATTTTGATTTTGTCGAGTTTTTCATACACGACTTTCACGAGCACTGTCATAGATCGATTTGTATTTGTGTGTGTTTTCTATTGAAATTCGTTGGTTGTAATCTGAATAAGAAGTTTAGGTGGTCGAATTCTCAAAGTTTCAGTTTGTAATTCGATGTCTAGATAGGTTTTTAGGTGAATCAGATTGGTTTTTCTTTGAAAGCTGAAGAACTCGCAACCAGATCTGAAGAACTCGCAGATTGAGTTTTCGTAGATCATTGTTTTTTCGCAGAGTTATTGGATTTTTGAAAAATTCCAAGTGCATGATTCACTAGTGTATTTTGTCAAGGAAAGGTTTCGCAGGTACTTCTTGCGAAAAGAATAGAATTCGCAGTCTTGTGACTTGCGAAAAGTGAAGGTTTCATAAACTTGAGTCTTGCGAATTCTGTTAATCTGAACCTTACGAATTCTGAAGTTTGCGAATTTTGTGTGAATTCTTTTGCTTGCGAATTCTAAAGATTGTTGTTTGCGAATTTTGTAATATTCTGAGTGTTTGTGAATTCTTTGCACATTCTTTGTAACTTGCGAACTCTAGACTTTAGAATTTTGGAAATTACAATTCTGATTTTCATTTCAAGTTTTTCTGTATTTTTCTTGTGATTTCTTTTGGACTAACGGTCATTTTCAAGTTTCTTATTGCATATATTTTCAAACAAGATGACTTCCAGAGATGCTCTCTCAATTGGCACTGATGTCAAGCCTCCGGTTTTGTTTAAAAGAGAATATGAACAATGGAATGATCGTTTTCTCGATTTTGTTGATCGTCAAACAAATGGAAAGAACATTCTAACATCAATAGAATATGGTCCAATGCCAAGAATTATTGAGGAGATTCCTGCTGAAGGTAATAACTTAGATGGAGCTCCGAAAACAAAGAGAGTTGATAAAAATTATGCTCAATTTACTGATGAACAAAAGAGTTGGTTTGATGCTGATAAAAAGGCCAGATCTTTGCTTTTACAAAGTATGAAAAATGAGATCTATGTGAAAATAGACAGCTACAATGCAACTGCAAAATCAATGTGGGATCAGCTACAGAAGATGATGTTGGGTTCAAAGGTAGGCAACCAGATGTAGGTAGCTAACTGTATAAATAGCTATGAAGAGTTTAAAGCGAAAGAGAATGAAAGTTTGGAGGACACATATGAAAGGTTTGTTCTACTTCTGAATGAGCTTTCCAAGAACAAGGTTAAGAAGCAGCAGATTGAAAACAATGTGAAGTTCCTCAGCATCCTACAACCAGAATGGAAAAAACATACACGCAGGATGAAACTGATGAAAGATTTGAGTGATATACCTCTTCATGAAGTCTACGAGACTCTACGTCAGAATGAAGAAGAGGTGGAAGAGAAAAGATCTGAGAAAAAGAAAGTTGAGAAGGTTGTTGATCCCATAGCACTTGTAGCTGGAGAAAAGGAGAAAGAAAAGAAAGAGAAGAAGAACAAGAAGAAGATAGTAATTTCTGGCACAGAGTCTGATTCTGAATCTGATGGTGATGATGGGGAGAATCTCAAGCAGGCAATACTTTTACTGACCCGAGCTTTCCAGAAATTTTTTTACAAGAAACCAGGGTCAAACTCTCAGAGATATTCATCATCGGGATCAAAGAATTATAAGCACCATGAGAGGATAGAAGGAAAGAAGTATGATGAGAAAAGGTATGTGGAGAAGAAGCCAAATGAGAAAAAGAAGTATGTGAATGACTATCTCAGCAATGAAAAGAAAGCTGATGATCTGATCAAATGCCACAACTGTGGCAAGGTTGGACATTATGCAAAAGATTGTCGGAAGTCGAAGGTTCGGAATTCAGAATACTACAAGAACAAAATGCTCTTGGCCAAGCAACAGGAAGCTGGCAAGGCATTGATGACTGAAGATGAATATTGGTTAGATCATTCTGATTTTGACGAAGAGAAAGAAGAAGAAGCCCACATGTGCTTGATGGGCAATACGGTAAAAGATGATGATTCTAAAGATGAAACTTCTGATGAGGTAAAGAACTTATCTAAATCTGATTTTATGGTCAAAATGGAAGCCATGATGTTTGAACTTCAAGACCTTCAATCTAAACTGAAAAAGGAAAAAGACAGAGTTGCTAGGAGAAATCAACAGATCCTTGAGTTTAATAAAGCAGTTATTGGGAACAAAGATTTAATTGATTCTCTACGCAAATATGCTTTTGATTTTAAAAATGAAAAGATTTGTTTTGAAAATAAGATTTCTGATTTTGAAATAAAATTGTCTAAGTCTGATTCTGAAAAGCAAGAATGTGTTCTAAAAGTGTTTAAATTGCAGGTTGAGAACAAGACTTTAGAGCAAAAGGTAAATGGGTTGGAAGCAAAATTATATGTTCGAGGCCAAACAGATCAAACGATTTTCTTGAATACACCTAATGAAGAAGTTGATTTTAAAGAAAAATGGGGACTAGGTTATGATAATCCTCATTACCTAGAAAAAGCTACCAGAAAACAGCCAACTTTATATAATGCCAATTTTATGTATGCTGCTGCTACATATCCTCATTTGAAACCCAAATTTATCACCAAATCATCAAAGGAATTTGAGGCAAAATAAGATGAGAAAAGAATGAATTTGAAGAAAATGCAACTACCATTTTGTTATAAAAGACTGAATGATAGTTATCTTTCTGAAACACCAAAATTTCTTTCAAATGATTACTTTGCTAGTTATTCTTCTACTGAGATGGAGGCAAAACCTGTTCAAGTTAAAATGTATGTTCCTCCACTCGTATTAGAAAGCAAAATAATTGAATTAGAAAATATTTTGTCTGATGAAAGAATTTTGAGTGATCTAACACAAAATGTATTTTCTACAGTGTTAAAGAACACAAATTTTCATTTTGAATCTAAAGTGTGTTCTTCATCTTCTAAAATACCTCAAACTTCTGAACCTGATTTTGATGATTTATTTGCGTCTGCAAATGATTTCTTAAATTCTGATGAAGGGTGTATAGAAGAAATTGATATGTTTGACTTCAATGCTTCACTTCCAAATCATTCTACTTTTATTATTAATGGAGAAGATTTACCAAGTGTTTATCAAAAGGGTGAATCATCAACTAAGGTTGGTGAATCAGTTTCTGTGAATGCTGATTACTATGCTAAGGGTAAGAAACATAAGAAACAACGCTCACAGAAACGGATCAACACTGGTAAACACAAGAAAAATCAATCTCAGAAATCTGATTTTCCTAATAAATCGAAATTCTTTGTTTCAGATATAAGAAAGAAAAGGTCGGAAGAAAGATCTGAATGGCGACCTAAAAGGAAGAGTGATGACAAGGCAGAATCAATTCCTGATAATTTTTGTAATAAATCAAATAGTAGCGTGTCTGATGTAGTTGGTTCCATTGCTTCTACTAATAAAAACCTTGTAACTTTTTACAAGAGAAATTCCATAAATCAATCGTTCCAATTATCTTCTACTACTACTAAATCTTATTCTTATGGGTGGAATGATTTTGCTTATCGTCATTATTCTAATGATTGGTTTGGATCTAATCTTGTTTATTCTTCTAAACCAAATGTTTTCAAAAGTTTTCAAAGGAAAAGAGGATCCATGTTCAAATGGATACCAAAATCTTGCGCTAATCTGTTAGGACCCATTTTTAAATGGGTACCTAAATATGTTGTTCCCTGATTTCTCTTGCAGACCCGGCATATGTGGTACTTGTATAGCGGTTGTTCCAAGCATATGATCGGGCAGAAAGCTTTATTGTCTAATTATACAGAGAAGTTCAGTGGAAAGGTCCGTTTTGGAAACGACCAGTTCTCACCAATTTTAGGATTTGGTGATATTGTTCAAGACAACATAACGATAACGAAGGTGAGCTATGTTGAAGGATTAGGACACAACCTATTCAGTATTGGTCAGTTATGTGACAAAGGATTAGAGGTAAATTTCAAGGCTAAGAGTTGCTCGGTGTGTATTGAAGATGGCAAAGAACTCTTAGTTGGTACTCACAAGTCAAACCTCCACACGATCAACTTGTCAAAGGTCAAGACTGACAATCAGGTGTGTCTACTTTCAAAAGCTTCGATGCAACAAAGCTGGCTATGGCATCGACGACTTTCTCATCTGAATTTTCGCTATATAAACTAGTTGGTCAGTGGAAAGTTAGTGAATGGTCTTCCTGAGCTGAGATACGAAAAGGAACACTTGTGTGCAGCGTGTGAAAAAGGGAAGATGAAGAGAGCTCCACATAAACCGAATCCTGAACCTAGTACCAGTTCTCCATTAGAGTTGTTGCATATGGATCTTTGTGGTCCGATGCACACGCAAAGCTTAGGCGGAAAGAAATATGTTCTAGTTATTGTGGACGACTATTCGCTATACACGTGGGTGAAATTTCTACATTTAAAAGATGAGACGCCCGAAGTACTCATCACATTTCTGAAGACGATCTAGGTGAATCTGCAGAAACCAGTCAAGCTTCTGAGAACTGATAACGGCACAGAGTTCAAAAACAGAACTGTTGAAGAGTATCTCGAATCGGTCGGGATATCACATCAATACTCTGCTGCTCGTACGCTTGAAAAGAATGGAGTAGTCGAAAGGCGAAATCGAACGCTAGTCGAGGCCGCTCGGACTATGCTCAGCCAATCAGATCAACCTCTATTTTTGTGGGCAGAAGCTATTTCGACTGCGTGCTACACTCAAAACCGTTCCATGATACACCGCAGATTTCAAAAGACTCCGTATGCTTTGATCAACAACCGAACACCAACCATAAAACATTTTTATGTTTTTAGTTGTTAGTGTTTTGTGCTAAATGACAGAGAGAATATCCACAAGTTCAGTGCTAAGGCAGATGAGGGCATCTTCATTGGATATTCTTCTACATCTGCTGCATATCGAGTATACTTGAAGAAGTCGAAGACTGTTATTGAAAGCGTAAATGTCACATTCGATGAAGAGACGGCTTCTGAACAAGTCAGTTCAGAACCCGTGATAACTGAAGTGTTAGCTTCTAGGCAACTCAGTTCAGAACTTGTACCTGAAAAGAACAAATCAGATGAAGCATCATCGTCTACTACTCATTTATCTGATTTAGATCTTTTATTTGAACTGTTTTATGATGAATTTCTTGGATCTAACTTGACTAAACCTGTTGTGGTTGACAGGATTGAATATTCAACGACTAATCATCCAACCACTTCAGATGTTTCTACTGAATCAAATTCCCCGATTCAACAAGAAATTCACGTTCAAATGCCTACTCCGATAGTTGAAGTTGTAACTACTAACGAACAGTTAGAAGCTACTGATTCAGTAGGGTGTACTGTAAGGACAGATCAACAGACTGAACAAGTTGTACCTACTGAAACTTCTGCACCATTTGCTTCAACTGAACCAATCCCTCATATTGTTCAAACTGAAGAAGTTGATAGTGGATTTATAGATGACAATCATGATCAATATTCATCTAATCCACTACCTCATGAACATCGCTGGACCAAAGAGCACCCTCTTCACCAAATCATTGGCGATCTTGACAAATCGGTGCAAACTAAGTCAGCAACTTTAAATCAATGTATGCATGACTCATTCCTTAGCAAGATAGAGCCTACTCGAGTATTAGAGGCTCTAGCTGATTCGGATTGGGTGTCTGATATGCAAGAAGAGTTAAACCAGTTCGAAGCCCTAAAGGTTTGGAGACTAGTGCCAAAACCAGAAGGAAAGATCGTTATCGGCACTAAATGGGTTTTCAAAAACAAGAAGGATGAAGATGGTATTGTCATTCGAAACAAAGCAAGACTTGTTGCCAAAGGCTACCGGAAAGAGGAAGGCATAGATTACGACAAGACTTATGCTCTAGTGGCGCGTATAGAAGCAATCTGCATGTTTCTAGCCTACGCAACTCACAAGAACTTCACAGTCTATCAAATGGACGTGAAGACTACTTTCTGAATGGCATCCTTAAAGAGGAAGTCTACGTCTCTCAGCCAGAAGGGTTTGTAAATCCAAATAAGCCAAATCATGTTTACATCTTGGATAAAGCTCTTTATGGTCTGAAACCAGCACCTCGCGCATGGTATGATGTTCTATCTCAATTCTTGGTCAAGTCAGATTTTTTAAAAGGTAAAGTCGATACCACTTTGTTTATCAAAAAGGAAAAAGCCGATATCATTCTTATTCAAATATATGTAGATGATATTATATTTGGCTCTACAAATCCTAAATACTGTAAAAACTTTTCTAACCTCATGGTGTCACGTTTTCAAATGAGTATGGTGGGAGAGATGAATTTCTTTCTCGGATTACAAGTCAAACAGTTTTCAACGGGGATTTTCATTAATCAATCTAAGTACATTTTTTATATTCTTCGTAAATTCAAAATGGAAAATTGCAAATCAATTGGAACCCCAATGGCACCAGGTACTAAAATTAGCACTGATCCTTCGGGAAAAGTTGTTGATGTTAGGACTTATAGAGGTATGATAGGTTCTTTAATGTATCTTACTTCAAGTAGACCAGATATAATGTTTTCAACATGCTTATGTGCAAGATATCAGGCTGCTCCTAGAGAATCCCATTTGGCTGCTGTCAAAGGGATATTTAGATATCTGAAGGGCACTGCAGATCTTGGTCTGTGGTATCCTAAGGATACAGGGTTTGAACTGACTGCTTATTCAGACACAGATCATGTTGGGTGTATGTTGGACAGGAAGAGCACTTCAGGTCATGTTCAATTTCTTGGAGACAAGCTCATTAGTTGGGCATCAAAGAAACAACTTTGTGTTTCCACATCGACTGCTGAAGCAGAGTATGTTGCTGCTGCTAGTTGCTGCTCTCAGGTATTATGGATGAGGACACAACTTCGAGACTATGGATTCAAGTTTGACAAAATACCGATCTATTGTCACTCGAAGAACGCTATCGCCATATCAGCTAATCCTATGCAGCACACTAAAACAAAGCGCATTGATGTCAGGTATCATTTTATAAAAGATAATGTAGAAAAAGGTGCAATAGAACATTATTTTATAAAAACTGATTATCAACTTGCAGATTTGTTTACCAAACCTTTAGATGAAAAGAGATTCAATTTTCTTGTATCTAAGCTTGGTATGCTAAATCTCAAGACCTAATCAGTAATTACCTATTAAAGTTTTGTTTATTGTAATTTTTCATCATTTATTTATCATTAATTCTGAAAGGATATCTGCTCTTGTTAGATCACATATCTATTGGATTCAAGATCATCCAATCTGAAGATCGTAATCTGAAGCTAAAGCAGAAAAGTCGTCTCATTAATATTAGTCTAATGTTATATGTAATAAATGTCAAAGTTGTTTATTGTTTTTGTTATTAGTTTAGTTAGTTAGTTTAGTTAGCTTTATAATATCTAAGTTAGATTAGATATTATTTTCTTTATATTGTTTAATATTGCAAGTGGTTTTAGGAAGTGTGTAGAAGAAGCTAAGATCTAATATCAGATCTTACAACTCTCTCTAAAATAACCAGATATTATCAAGATCACATACACACACACAAAAGGTGAAAACTAGAGAGAACACACAGAAAAGCTTCAATCGATCAACCTTGTAACCATTGTTATTAATCAAACAGGTTGGTAATCGTTTATGTGTATGAGTCGGTAAGAACTTGATATATATTGTGGACCAACAATTGGTATTAGAGCCTGATAATAGATTCAAATTAAGTTTAAAGAAAAACGACTCTGTGTTCTTCATTTCAAAATCATCTTCATGATATAAAGTGTTTTAGGTGTTAAAATCGATCAGGTTGTGATCTATATACATACTAGATCGAGTTGTGAGTGTTTAATTTCAGTATAAAGCTTTAATCGAGTTCCATTTTAGTGATTTTGTGGTCTGAGTTCGAGTTTTCAAAAGTTACCGTGCCATCGATTTAAATTTCAAAAAGTGATATTTATCGAGATCAAGTGGTCACAATCAGTTCTAGAAGTGTTTTTAGACATATTGGTAGAGTTTGGTACTGCTAATCGATACAGAAACAAGTTTTCAGTTGATTTTTGATGTACAGGACAAACTCGCGCAAACCAGAAGAACAGCTCACGCAAAGCCCACTTTGCGTGACACACTTTGCGCAACCAACTGAATACGCAAAGTCCACTTTGCGCTACCAACGTAATACGAAAAGCCTACTTTGTGCAACCAACTGCTCACGCAAAGCCTACTTTGCGCAACACGCTAATTACGCAAAGCTCACTTATCGCGACCAACGGCTCACGTGAACTTCAGTTTTCGCGACTCACTTGGTACGCAAAGCTCTACTCTCGCTATCAACACATCACGCAAACCTCAGTTCTCGTGATCAACTCTTCACGAAAAGCTCAAGCCACGTTTGCGTCAACCTCTTGAAACACAAAGCTCACTTCGCGCGACCCACTTGAAACGCAAAGCTCACTTTGCGCGACCCAAGTGAAACGCAAAGCTCCGTTTGCGCAACCTACTTGAAACGCAAACCATCATTTTGCGCCAAGGGGGACAAAATTTCTTGTGTGATCAAATTTTATCTGGACTAACGGTTAAATCCAAGTTCTTATTGCACATTTATATCAAACAGGATGACTTCAAAAGACGCTCTTTCCATTGGCACGGATGTCAAACCCCCAGTTCTGTTTAAAGGGGATTACGAACAATGGAAAGACAAATTTCTTGACTTTGTGGATCGACACTTAAACGGAGATAACATTCTTTTATCAATAAAAGAAGGTCCCATGGCACCACTTTCTGTTCACGTACCTGATGATGATGATGATGATGATGATGCTGAAGATGATTCTTCTGATAGCGAGGATGGTAACATGGAAAGAGAACAGAAGATGAAAACTGTTACAGTAGAGTATGCCCAATTTTCTGAAGAACAAAAGAACCGTTTCAATGCTGATAGGCAAGCAAGATCTTTACTTCTTCAAAGTATCCCGAATGATATTTACATCAAAATAGACAGCTACAAATCTAATGCTAAGAAGATGTGGGATCAACTTCAAAAGATGATGATGGGATCTAAGGTTGGGAACCAGATGAAAGTCACAAACTGTATAAACAGTTATGAAGAATTCAAAGCCGTTGAAGATGAAAGCCTAGCGAACACTTATGAACGATATGTTCTGCTTCTGAACGAGCTGTCAAAGAATAAAGTTAAAAAGAAACAGATTGAGAACAACGTCAAGTTTCTCAGTGTTCTTCAACCTGAATGGAAAAAGCATACACGAAGAATGAAACAGATGAAATATCTGAGTGACATTCCACTCCACGAGGTGTATGAGACACTAAGGCAGAACGAAGAAGAAGTAGAAGAGAAAAGGAGTGGAAAGAAAAAGGAAGTTGAGAAAGTTCCTGAGTCAAATGCACTTGTTGTCAAAGATAAGAAGAAAAAGAAGAAAGTAATTACAAGTTCTGAATCAGAAACTGAATCTGATGGAGATGATGGAGAAAATCTCAAGCAAGCATTGCAATTACTGACCCGTGCATTCCAAAAGAAATTCTACAAGAAACCGGGATCAAATACACAGAGATATTCTTCATCAAGCTCCAAGAACCGTGAGCATAGAGAAAGAGTAGAAGGAAGTAGATTTCTTGAGAAAAAACCAAGAGAAAGGAAGCAATTTGGGAATGACTACACTAGTACAGACAAGAAAGCTGATGTCCCAATCATATGCTACAACTGTGGCATGACTGGACATTACGCCTCAAACTGTCGGAAGCCAAAGGTTCGCAATACAGAGTATTATCAGAACAAACTAATGTTAGCCAAACAAAAGGAAGCTGGCAAAGCGTTAATGGCTGAAGACGAATTCTGGTTAGATCATTCTAAAGAGGAAGAAGAAGAAGAGAATGAAGAAGCTGGTAATATGTGCTTGATGGCCAATAATGCAAAGTATGATGATTCATATAATGAAGCAGCTAAAGAGGTAATGAACTTAACCGAAAATAATTTTATGATTAAAATGGATGCGATGATGGTCGAACTTCAAGACCTTCAGTCGAAACTGAAAAGGGAAAAAGTCAGAGTTGCTAGGCGTAATCAAAAGATCTTTGAGCTAAATAAGTCAGTTATTGGGAACAAAAATCTCATGGATTCCCTACGCAAATCTGCTTCTGATTTTAATCTGAAAAACGATTGTTTAGAAAAGAAGTTTTTTGATTTTGTTTCTCAAATTTCTAAGTCTGATTTAGAAAAGAAAGAAACTGCCTTAATTGTTTATAAGCTGCAGTTTGAGAACAAGAATCTTAAAAAGAAGGTAAATGGTCTGGAAACCAAACTTTACTCAATAGGCCAAACAGATCAAACTATTTTCATGAATACACCGAATGAAGAGGCTGATTTTAAAGCAAAATGGGGATTAGGTTGTAATAATCCTCATTACCTGAAACATGTTATCAGAAAACAGCCTGGTTTATATAATGCAGATTATATGTATGCTGCTCGTAAACATTCTCATTTGAAACCCAAATTTGTTACCAAAGCATCAGAAGAAGTCGAGGCAAGAGAAGATACAAATAGAAAGAATTTGAAGAAAATGAAACTACCATTCTGTTATGCAAGACTGAATGATAGTTATCTTTCGGAAAAACCAAAAGTTCTTTCAAAACAAAATTTTGCTACATATTCTTCTACTGAGATGGATGCAAAACCTGTTCGAGCTAAAACTTATCTACCTCCACTCGTATTAGAAAGCAAAATAATTGAGTTAGAAAATGTCTTATCTGACGAAAGAATTTTGGTGAATATAAAACAAGATGTGTTTTCTACTGTTTTGAAGAACATTGTTTTTCATTCTAAATTTACAAAGTGTTCTACAGTTTCAAAAGCACCTCATACTTCTACTGATTACTTATTTGAGTCTACAAATGATTTTTTAAATTCTAAAGAAGGGTGTATAGAAGGTGTAGATATGGTTGATTTCAATGCTTCACTTCCAGATCATTCTATTTTTCTTGTAAAAGGAAAGTCTTTACCAAGTGTTTATAAAAATCAGCGTTCACAGAAACAGAACACCTCTGGTAAACGCAAGAAAAGCCAATCTCAGAAATCTGAGTTTCCTAATAAATCTAAATCTTCAAATCAGATTCGTACTACTAACCTTCCTTTTCACAGAAAGTTAGATGGTTCAGGTTCACCTCCGAGAAGAGGGAGCTACAAGGAAGAAAATCTTTTCTGGAAGAAGAAACCAGTTAAAGATGAAAGCTCATGTGTACATACGCATAATGAAACAAAGAATAATGCGCTGAAAAGTAAACCTACTCATGTTTACACGAGAGATCAAATGATCAGGTTATCAGGTAAGGAAAATTCTTGTTCTTACTGTCGTACACATGATCCTGTTCACAGAACCAAAGATCATTACTGGTATGGTTCTTATTCCATACCCCCCATACGAACTGCAACTAACACAAATGGACCCAAATACCAGTGGGTACCAAAGAAAACTAAACCTGTGTTGCAGGCACCTACTGTCAAGGGGGAGTAAAAGAACAATGGTTCTTGAGTAAATCAGCTCAAGACCCGGACTTAAATGTCAAGACAATGGTTCTTGAGTAAATCAGCTCAAGACCCGGACTTAAATGTCAAGACAATGGTTCTTGAGTAAATCAGCTCAAGACCCGGACATCAATGTCAAAATGACTTCTGATTATTTCTGATCAGAACTCGTACTTTAAAAGTTTTACTACTTTTTGTCTTTTCAATTTAAGTGAATAAATTTGCTTTGACTTGACATAAGACTTTTGCAGAATTTTTGAGAGATGCTTACAAGTTCATATGTTTATGACTTTAAGCTTAGCTTCATGAGATGTAAGATCGCACGTTAAGGTATAATCCTTTATCTTACTCTCATAAATGGTTGAAAGAAGAACAACTTTCAATCATAGAAAACATCGTTCTTAAAAGTTCAAACCACTTGCTGAATCTTAAACTGATTTCATCATTTGGAAGTGTGATTTTAAATGTTTTCAAGATCAAATTTGTGCTTTAACTGAGCATCACGTGCATCATAGGAAAATAAGACTTTCATTGTGCTAGGACTTAACACAACTTCTATGGAATCACCTTAACCAGTGATTTCTACCCACGAAGTTAATCCATAGTGATTGAGTGTGAGAAGTCGAAAAGAAATGAGTGTGTCAAACAAAGAAAGAAAGTTTGATTAGGGTGAGCTTAATGTTTAAAAGAAAGAGCGTGTGAGAACAAAGTTAAAAGAATATCAAAACTCTGCACCAACTTTTTCTGAGTCGGGCGACCACATTACTAGTGTTTCACAATTCTTTGGTGATCATTATTGAAACAGGCAACTAGCCCATGCCAACTCTTGATCAAACCTCACCATCTACTCATTTTCTACTCAAATAGAAAGTGTTTCACATTTGCTAAGGGGAAGTAGCACATTTGCTATCTGATTTTCATTTGGAAAATCTGGATATTGAAAAGAAGGAAGTCTGCCCCACCTTCGCACTTCACTCATGCACATTGAGTCTGTGTGTAACTTACTGTTGTCTCAGTGGTTTACACAAGTTTTGAGCCAATAAGCAATCATCCGTGCTTAATTCTTTCATCACAAGCATGAACACACAAGGAATTAGTTTCTTTGTCATAACATTTATAGAAATTTACCTTTGTGGTGTTTCGATGATTAAATGGAAGCCCTGGGGGAGTCAACATCAAACAGCTCCTTTCCAATGTGTATTCGTTACACACAGTGACTTAGTGTTACTGACAGGCATGCTAACTGATTCATTAGTTGATTCAGGTGTTACACGACTATTTTATCTGGATTTGCAAAGATCTGGGTGAATATCTATTGAATTGACGGATCAGTGGCTCCAAGTGGTTGACATTTCTTACTCAGAATTTTGATGAAGTCGGTGCACATATCATCAAAAAGGGGGAGAATGACTACACAAGAAATGGCAAATATCACATGTTTCAAGAATCACGTCCAAGATTGAACTCTTCAAAAGCAAGTATTCTGAAGACATGCTGATTTCAGAGCTAGAGAAAGAGATTGCATCTTCTGAGCTGAAGAAGAAGACTGAATTGCTAAAATCTTTTTAGTAATGATCTTGATCCAAAGGGGGAGATTGTTAGATCACATATCTATTGGATTCAAGATCATCCAATCTGAAGATCGTAATCTGAAGCTAAAGCAGAAAAGTCGTCTCATTAATATTAGTCTAATGTTATATGTAATAAATGTCAAAGTTGTTTATTGTTTTTGTTATTAGTTTAGTTAGTTAGTTTAGTTAGCTTTATAATATCTAAGTTAGATTAGATATTATTTTCTTTATATTGTTTAATATTGCAAGTGGTTTTAGGAAGTGTGTAGAAGAAGCTAAGATCTAATATCAGATCTTACAACTCTCTTTAAAATAATCAGATATTATCAAGATCACATACACACACACAAAAGGTGAAAACTAGAGAGAACACACAGAAAAGCTTCAATCGATCAACCTTGTAACCATTGTTATTAATCAAACAGGTTGGTAATCGTTTATGTGTATGAGTCGGTAAGAACTTGATATATATTGTGGACCGACAACTCTTTAATCGTTTGTTCATGTTTTCAGGGGGGGTAAGACAAGATTTTAAGATGATAAACATTATTTTGAGGGGGAGTTTATAAAATTTAACTGCTAAATTTTTGTGATGTATGAATTTAGGGGGAGTTTATGAGCACAATAACAGGAGTAAGGATATGATTTCTGATTATTTCATATCAGAACTCGTACTTTAATCGTTTTACTGCTTTATATTTTTTAATTTTGAATAAATTTTGTGAATAAAGTTGTTTTGACTAGACTTTGAGACTTGTGTAGAATGAGAGAAGCTATCAAGATCATATCTTTATGACTTCATCTGACTTCATGAGATTTAAGAATACACGAAAAGGTTAATTTCTTATCTTAATCTCAAATATGGTTGAAAGAAGGACAACTTTCAATCATAGAAAACATGTTCTTAAATGTTCAAACCACTTCCCGATTCTTAAATGGATTTCATGGATTGGAAGTATGATTTTTAAATGTTTTCTTAATATTTGAGCTTCAATGTTTAACAAACCGTGTGTTTTCAAAGATAATTACTTGTGTATTGTCTTTTATATATACTTTCAAGTATTCACACACACACACACCGATTTGACTTATTATTCAATATGTTCTTACCATGTCTCAAATTTGAAACATATTTTTCGATGGTAAGACACCTCGCTTGTAATTCAAAGAATTTTGCGTGTCATTTCATTTTGAAGCGTTTATTTCAAGAATGTCTGTATTTTGATTCATATAGACAATATCCATTATTCTTGACCATAAGCTTTAATTGTTATATCATATCATTTATGATCATTTTCATACAATGTCAGATTTTTCAAACAAGTCTCTTGCATTTATGATCATTCTTTCAATTTACTTGTTTGAAATATCTTCAATGTTTAAAATGCCCATATCGTCATGATTATATTCTGAGCATACAAACATCTGACTTGTATTTGTGCTTTAACTAATAAAGTTAAACCATTTTTGAGCAACATATGCCTCATAGGATCATATGGGTTCTTTGTGCTATGATTTAAATGAACTTCTATGGATTCACGTTAACTAGTGTTTCCTACCCAAGAAGTTAATCCATAGTGATTGAGTGTGAGGAGTCGAAAAGAAATGAGTGTGGGTTGTGTGTTGAGGTAAAATGTAAAGGAGAGTTTGGTTAGATGTGAGCTTATTGAATTAAAAGAAAGAGGGTGTGAGATCAGAGTAAAAGAATATCAAACTCTGCACCAACTACTTTCTGAGTCGGGCAGCCATATTACTAATGTTTCACAATTCTTCGTGAACGTTATTGAAACAGGCAACTAGCCCATGCCAACTCCTGTTAAAACCCCACCAGCCACTCATTTTCTTTTTAAAAAGAAAATGTTTCATATTTTTCTGGGGACGCAACACATAATCTATCTGATTTTCATTTGGAAAATCTGGATATTGAAAAAGAAGGAAGTTTGCCCCACCTTCGCACTTCAATCATGCACATTGAGTCTGTGTTTATCTACTGTTGTCTCAGTGGTTTACACAATTTTGAGCCTTTATAAGCATTTGATGACTTAATTTTTTCTATCACTTGCACGAACACACAAGGAATTTGTTTTCTTGTCATAACATTCATAGAAATTTCCTTTGTGGTGTTTCGATGATTGGATGGAAGTCCTGGGGGAGTGAACATAACAAAAGCTCCTTTCCAATGTGTATTCATTACACACAGTGACTTAGTGTTACTGACAGACATTTTAACTAATTCATTTGTTGATTCAGGTGTTACACTCTAATTTGTCTGGATTTGAAAATATCTAAATGAATACTTTGTTCGAATTGGCAATGATTCAGAGGCTCATGAACAGATCAGATTGGTCAAAGACATTTTTGGAAGAAGTTTTGATGTTATAGATGCTCTATTCATCAAAAAGGGGGAGATGAATTACAGAAATGTCAAATTCAGAAATTTCAAAGTTAAAGTTTTGAAGAAGATAAAGTTCAAATCTTGAAAGTTTGAAAGATTTTCTGAAGATGTGCTGATTTTACAGAAATTTTTCTTTGATGGTTAGTTGCTAAAGAAAACAGAGCTGAAAATGGATATAATATATTTCCGAAGTCTGAAAGAATTTTGTGAAAGTTTTGGGAAGATTATTGAAGATCGTTTCTACCATATTTGGGGGAGATTGCAATGTTTGTGCCTAGAGAAGACAATTTGTTGTAAAAGAAGAAGATTGTAGTTTTTTAGCTTAAAAAGAAGACTGAACTGCTAAATTTTTTCAAAGATGATCTTGAATCCAAAGGGGGAGATTATTAGAGCATAAATATGTTGGATACAAGATCATGAAGACTGAAGGTCAAAGTACAATAAGTCAAAGCTGGAAAGTCAAACTCTCAGTGAAAGTCAAACTCTCAGTGAAAGTCAAAGTGTAATAAAGTCAAAGTCAAATTGTATTGTTTTGTTTCCTTTGTATTTTGTTGCTAGGTATAAATAGTGTTATTTTGTTTTAATAGAGAGATGACTAGAAGGTTTTGAATACGATCCGGAGAGAGCTTTAGAGAGAGAAATAGATTTGTAGAGAGAGAAAGAGAAAACAGATTTGTATTCATTTTGATTTGTGGAATTGGAATCAAACAGGTAGTTTGATCATATTGTTTGATTGATTCATTGCAATTTGAATATTGAAACAGGGACACACACAATCCAAATGGTTGAATGAAGAATTCTAGGACCAGAGTGGTAGGGGAACCAATCTATACGAAATGGGAGGAGATTCATCGAATCTCAGACCAAATGGTTGAACAATAAGGATAGGTAGCTCACGCCCAAACCATGAGACATACTAGTGAACCATATTATACAAAATGTTTTGAGATATAAGCAATTACTTTTAAGGAGACTTTCATTTAAAAAGTATGAGCATCTTTTCAGTATGTAATTATATGCATGACAATAGATAAACAAAAACTATTTTTCAGTAAGTGTTAATATGTTGCATAAAACCATGAACTCATTTAGCTTATTAGGTGACATTTCCCATACATCTCAGGGGCTCAAGTATCTGGAGTAAACAAAGCAACATATGTCTAGGCCAGGTAGACTATACTTAATTTCACTGAGTATGTTTTTAGTAGCACATTCTTACATGTTTAAGTTCAGTATGGGACGAACTATGTACAATCGATAGATATTTAGTGTTTCATTTGTACAAGACTTTCCATATGAGTTGAAAATTGATGTTTTACTTTTGGGGTTTTAATTACCTTGTGATGTGTTTTAAAAAAAAATCACCTTGTGATATATTTATTAAATATGGGAATGTTCATGTTAACTAAGACATAATGCTTCGTGATGAAAAGAGAGTGTTACATCTCATTGAGCAAATTTACTTGGTCTAGGGCAAAATGTCACCCTTATAAATGGTGTAAGTTGTCGAGGACAATTCTTACATCTTATGTTTTAATTCAATATAACTTATCTATAAATATACATATTTTTTGTATTTTATTGAACATTAATAATCGTTAGAAAATATGATGAAATTGACCAGTCTACCATTCCTAAATTTTATTTAAACAAAGAAAACATAATTTATATTTATTTAACTACATAAAAAATATTCATATTTTATTTAATTGAGTATATTTAGACAGGGCTGACCCATATGTTAGGGAGATAGGCGGTCGCCCAGGGCATCAAAGGCCTAAGGCATCAAAGCCCAACCCTTTTATACGTGTTAGTAGGCTCAATTTTCTATTTCTTTTTACAAATTTATTTACAGATCTGCTCTTGCTCTCGATCTGTGACGATCTTCGCTCTCGCTCTCGGTCTGAACCCTAATTTTCTACTAAAACAACCACCCTCTCAAGATTTGTATCCATTAGAAGAAGTTGTTGATACTTCTATGGGTTTTGATTATCTGCTGCCAACGCCGGTTTGTAGTAATAACTATCTTGTCACTGTTGATTTTTTGAATTCGTTGTGGATAATCTTAGGGGGCGTTTGGTTCGCAGAATGTTTTTAGATGGAATGAAATCTGTCAAAGGAATTTGAATGGAATGTTATCAGGTTTGACCACTTGTTTGGTTGACAGAGATTGGAATGGAGTTTGTTAAAGAAATTGGAATCTTACTGTTTTCTTCACATAATGTAGATTTGGAATTGGAATGAAATATTAGTAAATGACCAAAATACCCTTTTTGAAACTTTTGAAATTGAAATCCAACTATTGTGGTTCAAATCGATGGTGGTTGGCGGTGGTTGAGATCGGTGGTGGTCAGTGATGGTACATATCGGTGGTGGTCGGTAGAGGTTTAGAACGATGGTTCAGATCGGTGGCGGTTCAAAACGGTGGTGGTCGGTAACGGTTCATAACGGTGGTGGTCAGGCGGTTCAGAACGGTAAGGGTCGGTGGCAGTTCAGAACGGTGGTGGTGGTGGCGGCGGTTCAGATCGGTGACGGGCGGCGGTGGTTCAGAACGGTGGTGGTCGGCGGCGGTTCAGATCGGTGAGGGTCGACGGCGATTCAGGACGGTGGTGATCGACGATGGTACATATCGGTGGTGGTCGGAGGCCGCGGTTCAGATCGGTGAGGGCCGACGATGGTTCACAACGGTGGTGGTAGATGGCGGTTCACAACGGTGGTGGTTGGTGGCGGTTCCGACTGGTGGTGGTCAACGGTGGTCGGTGGTCGTTCAGATCGGCGGTGGTTCAGATCAACGGTAGTCAGCATAGGTTCATATAGGTTTGGGTAAATCAAGTAGGGAAGATGAGGGTAGTTTTGTCATTTTGAGAAAATGGGATGGAATGGAATTTAATTCCTTCTCAATTGTGATGGAATGACCAAATCCAAGAATGGTGGAATGTGTGGAATTCAATTCCATTCCATAGGTAACCAAACGCCTGAACGGAATTTAGTCAATGGAATTGATCATTCCAATTCCTTCAGATTCCATCGGAATCCTGCGAACCAAATGCCTCCTTAGTAAAAAAATTTGGATGTCGTATACTATTACCAAGTCTAGACAGAATTGGGATGACATTTAACACGATAAGTTTCTGGAAGCACTTCATCTGTATGTCTATATGTTGATCCATACCCTCTAAGCGATTTTATGATGACCTTATCACTGAGTTTGTTCAATGATCTTTATATAAGTTTTATAGTTTTTGATATTCAGCTAACTGAGTCTATTCAGTTATAGTTGACATTCTGTTGTAAATGTATTTAGAACTTAGATTTTCCATAAGACAAAATCACATCAAAAGAACTTCAGTGATGTCAAAGAAGTAGCTGAAGATAAACACAGTCTAGTCGTGATTTGAAGCGGCATCTTGTGATACAATCTAAAAGAAATGTAAACTTGGACCAAATTATCATACAAGACCTGAAGAAGTCCTCAACAACAACTTCAATGTTGGATCAGTAGCTTGCCTTTCAAGGTTAGCCTTTTTCTTATCCTCTAGCACAAAAAGTATACTCCCACGTCTTAATCTGACAGAAGGTACGATACATATTACTTTATGGTTTCTATCGTACCTACCAACTATCTGATACACTGTTCATATACAGAAAACTCGGCGTTGCATGGACTGTACCTCCTGAGGTGCATTAAATGCATAGGGTATATAAAGTTGAGAAGACTTCTTTTCTCACAACTTCATCCCCTTTGAAGTTATCTTTCTCTATTCTATTTATGTACAAGAACTTATTCTCCCTACCTTGATCTTCAGAGATTCTTAAGTACTCTAAGATAATAGTAAGATTGTTTAGATTAGGATCCTTCCTTATCTTATTCTACAACAGTCTGTAAATTCTCATGTATTGATTTCTTCTTATAATCAATAAAGGAATTTGAAAAGTAAAAAATTTGTGTTTGTATTCACCCCCCCCCCTCTGCAAACTATTAGCCTCACTGACCGTCTTTGGGACCAACAACTGGCATCAGAGTGGTGTTTCTCTCCTTTTTTCTTTCTAATCTCAAAATGGCTACAAACAACTACCATGATAATGGGTCTCTTGCAAAACCTCCTAGATTTAACAGAGATAATTTTCTTCTCTGGAAAAATAGTATGTCTCTCTTTCTTGAAGTTATGAATCCTAAGATCCCACACTATGTCCAAAATGGACCCTTCGTTCCATATGTGACCACGAATGATATACCCACAGGTACTCAAGTTGCGGTTTCTGAACGTCAAATTGCTAAACAAGTCCATCAGTGTACTGATTAAGACAAAAAAGAGATATCCCTAGATGTTAAAGCTAAAACTGTCATTGTCATGGCTCTTCTAGATGAAGTCTATCACTCTATGATGAACCTCAAGACCTCCAAAGGAATGTGGGATAGTCTATGTGTTCAATATGAAGGTAAAACCGAGGTACAATAAACTAGAAAGATAAATCTGGTAAGACATTATGAAATGTTAATCTGTGACAAAAATGACTTTGTCAACGGTTCATCAACGCTTTAACTGCTTACTTACTAATCGATCTTCGTACGGTTGGTAGAGAATATTTCAGTTCCGAAACTCTGATAAAGTTTCTAGAATGTCTGCTTGAGTCTTGGGACAGTTATTAAATGTGTCTCAAAATATCTAAAGACTTCAAAAATCTTCCTATTAGTACTTTATTGATCATATTGTTGAATCATGAGTAGTCCATTCAGCTGAAGAAAAATCTCGTAAGAGATAACAAAATATCTCTTTTAGCTTTACTTTCTTCAGAAACTGCTCGCCCTGGATCTTCTTCTTCTGTTACCATATCTGAACTTCCTCTTCAGATATGCACTTCTGATGCCCTCAAAAACTCTAACCTCACAGAGTTTGATGAGTCACTGGATCTTCTAACGAACTCTTTTAGAAGATTTTCCCAAAAAAGTAACTTTCATGGAAACAAATATTACGCCCTCACTAACTAGCCAAAATCAACTTTGGTTGACAAGGCACTACCATTTGCTATAACTGTGAAAAGAAAGGACACTTTGCTAGTGAGTGAAGGCCAAAGAAAGTTGTCAAGCCTTTTTTTCAACCGTCAAGAAATGATAAATATCGAAAGCTGAAAGAAAAGTACAGAAAGATCAAACACACTCACAGAAAAGGCAAAGGTCTAATTGCTGAAGAACATGACTGGGTAGATTCCTCTTTAGAATCCTCCATATCTGATGAAGAAGATGTTTTCCATCTCTGTTTGATGGTCAAAATCCAAGAAGTCAAGGATGATTCATCTGAAGCTTCAACTTCCTCTCCTCCAGCTGAATCATCAAGTACTCTTAAGGTACCGAGTTTTGATGATCCCTTTCTATCTGACTTAGATAAAGATAAAACACTTGACTATTTGACTATTGATCTTTATAATGCCATAAATGGGAAAACTAAAGTTGAACAGAAGAATCTTGATTTATCTGAAGAACTTGAAAAGTGCAAGATAAAGATCAAAGAGTAAAATTAAATCAAAAACGATCTTCATGATCAAGTCATAGTTACCCAAATAGTTAGTGAAGATCGTGTAACACCCAAATTTTTCGGTAAGAATTATCGTGCTATGGCTTATATGTCGTTTGGTGTGAATTGTGGTCATTAAATGATTTACCTTGGACCCTAAATGTATCGGGAGTAATCGGGAACGAAAAGAGAAGAATTTTGGGCCCTGCATAGGTTAGGCGACAGTGCCCAACGAATGTGATATGTGTCACTATCGTTGGGGCATAGTCACGTGAAGGGGGAAGTTCAAGGGAAAACGGGAGGACAGTGCCCGACGGCCTTGCCATGGTCATTGTCGTAGGGTGTTGTCGCGGGTGGTGTACCAGGGGGTAGGCTCAGCAGGCAAGAATGTCGCGCGACTATGCCAAGGGCATAGTTGCCGAGTCATAATCGCGGCTAGCCCCCAATTTCTTTAAAACAACGATTTTTAAACCAAATGCATTTACTGCTCCTCCATTTCATCTCACACTCTCTCTAGACTAACCTCTCTCACATTTATGGCAATCTAGGGCATTTAAGGCTTCAATCCTTAGTTTTTAAAGGCATCAATCCTTAGGGATATGGAATATACACTCTAAAAGAGCATCTCACCATCTCCATCTCCATACTCAAAAGCTTAAAGTTTTTAGGTTTTGACCCAAAAACTACTTTGTGAGTTATTCTCATTTTCTAGATTATACATATGCTCAAATCATCTTATATTACTTGTGATCATATCTTTGTCTTCATTTTACTCACATGATGGTTAAATCAAGATCATGATTTTAAGGGATTTTAAGGTTTTAACTTTGTTGGTGAAAATGCTCAAAGTGAGGAAATTAAAGGAGTTATTATGCACATTTGTGCCTCCTAAGATAAATGTTATATTTTTTCCTATTTATGTGATTTTGGAAATCGAAGTCAAGTTAGGTTTTTGGGAACTCATGAATGTTGATGGAATAATCTTGGAAATTTACTTGTTACTCATGAATGGACATTATTTCCATGTATTATAGATGTTAAAAAGGAAATTGATGTTCACTATGATGGTAGTGTTTGACATGAATTGGTGTTGATGGTATGGACCTCCATGGCAAATACTTGATAGTTATGCTCACTTGGAAAGTGTTGGGGTTTAAATTTTGTAATATGGAACTATAATAACGAAGCCTGTCATTATGTATACTTAGGCTATTAATTTTCGAATTATGGGTGAAAGTGTGCCTAAAGACTCAGTTTGACTAGATGTCCAATACGACTAAATATCCGGTTCGGGTTGATGTCTAACAAGACTAAAGACTTGGTTTGAGTTGACGTCCATTATGACTAAAGACTCGGTTTAGGTTGACGTCCAACGAGACTAAAGACTCGGTTTGAGTTGATGTCCAATACGGATAAAGACTCGGTTTGGGTTGATGTCCGACAAGACTAAAGACTCGGATAGATTTGATGTCCACATTTACTGAAAGCCTCTCCAAAATTATATAAACTTGATGTGATGATATTTGAAAATCGTAAAGTTTACATATTACTCTCCCATGCTTAAAATGCTATTATTTAACTATTTGATCTCACTAGGCGTTTAGCCTAACACCATTTCTTGAAATGTCATGTAAACCAGGTTCCCTTAGCGACAGGGTTCGCAAGATTTGGGGGGAGCGTGTTGGCCGATAGCGTCTTCTTTGGAGATTGTGTCGATTCGGAGACTTTTGGCGTACATATTGGATAGAAGTATTTTGGGGAATTGGTTGACAATTGTATTAATATAGACATAGATAGTTTAGATTAGTGTATTGTCATTGATAATTCCCACATATAGAATTGTAAATGCTATTTACTCTTCTCTTTTGAGATATTGATATTTATAGAAATGTCAAGTTTACGACATTTTCCAGGTTTAAATTTACTCCTATTTTTAAGGTGTTACAAGTTGGTATCAGATCATTAGTTTAAGTGAACTAGGTATGAATGTAAGATGCCTAAACTTAAGCTGATATGTTAAGTTATGATATGTGAGATTTGGGTAGAAGTCCTAAGATAGGACGGTCTTAGAGTCAACATAGTTGCACTAATTGAGAATTGTAATGATAGTAGCAAGAATTCTTATGTGTGATGTGTTCATAATTTCACCTAGCTAATGCTATTATGAATATGTTGTTACGTGATCATGCTTGAGTTGCTATTAATACAATGATTAATGAATGTAGTAGTACGTGTTACGTGTTTCTTCCTTTTAGCCTGTTTCTTACTCCTTTCTCGTGTGAGTGGTAGTGAATCATGGTAAACACTCGGGGTAGAACTCAAACTCCCTCGGAAGGTAATGAAGCGTCTGCATCCACTGTTGACCAACCAGAAATGGCTGTGACAATTATGATTCCATCTAAACCGTTAACTTTGGGTGGAGGGGCGGAACGAGTACTCAGGATCAACTTGGCTACCTCAACTCCGATCATAGAGAAAGTGACCTCATAGTCTGAGATGATGGCCAACATGATGCAAGCTATGAATGCGGCCATGGCTAAACAGCAGGAATTCTTTATGAAGTTGTTAGAGGACCGAGATACTAGCAACCGTAGGAACGAGACAGTGGCTGAAGATGTAATCGCTATGGGATCTGGGGGAACAGGAAATATGATTATGACAGATGAACTAGTGACGATCGAGGCAAGACGAGGTGAGAGGACTTGCTTTTACAAGTCATTTCTGTGTTGCAAACCACCAGAGTTTGTCGGGTCGGGTGATCTAGTTGCCTGCATGAACTGGATCTGAGAAATGGAGCAAGCTTTTCGAGCCTGTGATTGTGATGAAGGCCAGAAGGTTAGATTTGGGTCGCAAATGCATAGGGGAGCGACCCTCATTTGGTGGAATGTCCTTACCACAACTTTAGAGGCCACTATATCTCTCGAATAAGCTTGATAAATCAGAAAGTGAGAGTGTTGCATATATTGAAAATTATGTTACTCATTATAATTCATTTCTTCCTAAACAGAATGAGTTGATTGAAAGACTGAAAGACTGAAAGAAGCTAATATGAAGAGATGTGATCCGACAAGTGTTGAAGCTTCAAAGAAATTATCTAAACTTGAATGCAAGATTGTAGATTTTGAAGCCAAAGAAGAAAAGAACTTGGCATTTAAGGATGATACAAAGAATTTTGAAGAAAGAGGAATATTGTTGGAAAGTGAAAATTTTGAGATAAAGAAAAGGATTTCCGTTTTTGAAAGAGAGATTGAATAGGAAATAACTGACGTTTCAAATGAAAGGAAGAATTTTGAAAGAAAGATTCTTGATCTTTCAAATAAAGTTTTTGATGAAGGAAAAACGTTTGAGCTTAAAAATGCTAAACTTTCAAAACATATTTCTGATTTTGAAAAAGTTTTGGTGATTGAGCGAGATAATTTTGAGAAAGAAAGAAAATCTTTTGAAGGAAAAGAGAAAGTGCTTGAAAAGAAAATTGTTGCGTTTTTCAAAGAAATATTTGATAAACACAACAATATTGGAAAAGACTTTGAAAGTGAAAGGAAAACTTTCGAAACAGAAATTTGTAAGCTTTCACAAAAATTATCTGGATCAGCAATAGAGAGTTTGAAAGAACATATGGTAAAATCTGATTTACAAAAGAGATTTGACTTGATTCTTGAAGAAAGAAATGTTTTATCCGCAAAAGTCAAGAAACTTGAAGCAATAAATTTCAAAGTTGAGTTATCTGAACAAGCTAGTCTCGATACGGTTGTTCAGTCTCTTTATTCTTCAAGTTCAACTTCTACAACTATTTCTTTGAAGAGTTTTGTCAAATCAAATGAATTTTCAAAGGATGAGATTCGCTCTTCCAATCTTTTTTATAATTCTCTTGTTGATAATTCAGATAATCAAGTTTTCAGAAAAGTAAAGATGGTTTGGAGAAAGAAATCAACTACAAAGAATAATGATGCGAACAAGTCTCATATATCTTCTGTAGTTGATACAAATCACTTATTTCCAAGATTGATTCACCCACTTATGTCTATTCTACATCGAAGTTGATCAGTTTGAGCAGAGCAAAGATCTGTTGCACAAATTGTGGAAAGATTGATTTTTGCATCCAGGGTATGTTAATCATTGGTAGGGTACTTATAGTATCCCCAACCCTAAATTTAATAGCTTCAATCTAAGGCAACTAACCATCAAGGATCCATCAAAGCATGGATACCAAAATCTCTCTAATCTGTTTTGTAGGCATGTCATGTGTGATTTAATTCAGATTATTCACGTCACATGACTACAATAAAAGATTATGCCACTTTTGAGGGGGAGTACCATGTTTACTTAACTTTCATGTGGACTTCTAACTATCTCAAATCTGGACTCGTTCTTAAATGTTTTTTGACTTCTAAATAATTCGGTTCAGAATTCGTTTTTTAAATGTTTTGACTTCTAAACATTTCAGTTTAGAACTCATACTTCAATGTTTAGTTTAATGTTTTATTTTGGCGAGTTAAATGAGTGTTATGGCTTGTAAAGTTTCTATGGTCAATCCAGAACCGGAAGGACCTACCCAAGAAACACATCATATTCATAGATATCAGTTAAGGGTCTATTAAATGAGTTTGGAGTGAAAAGAATATGGTGAGGATGTGACAGGATTTAAAAGAATTATTAGTCATTACCAAATCGAGTCATTTATCCGGGTTACCACATAATCTATTAATTCTCATTCTTTGGAGATGGATATTGAAACAGACATGGACCCAGTGTCGATAACTCGTTCCACCACACCTAGCCACTCAAGTATCTCACAAAAGATGCTTGTTTCATATATTCATGGAGATTTAACACATAATCTATCTATTCCTCACTCGAAGGTCTTAGATATTGAAAAAGGAAGACATCATCTCGGGTCTCCGAACTTCATATTCTACTCACTGTGTCTATTGGTTTTAACTTGCGTCCCAAGATAAATCAATCTTCGAGCCAAAATATTTATGATTATTTTCTTTCACACATGTACGAATCTTTGTGATTCCAATTGCATATCTTCCTGATATTGCCATAACAGTTTGAGATGTAATTTTTAAAATTTTACTTCAATGATAACTGGAAGTCCTATCAGAGATACATCAATGCCAACTATGAAAATATGCCACACAATTGTTTCAATTGTTGTGATAATAGTTACTATTGTGTTTCTGTGTTAACTTATTACCCACCTTCGTTAGTAAAACGTTTTATCTGATATTTTGCTACTCATCTGGTTAGTCTTTGAAGTTACATGATGCTCAGGATGCTCCTATTCATCATGAGGGGGGAGACATGACAAAGACACAAGATTCAAAGACACAGAATATCATGTTGAGGAGGAGTTAGCAAAAGCTGAGGGGGAGTAACAGAATATTATTTTCTCAAATCTGAGGTTGAAAAGCCATTGGATTGAAAGATTAAAGTTTTACTTGATTGATTCTTTTACTCCTTAACAAGTTGTGTTTGCTACAAGTTGTTTCCTCCTTTGAGCATATTGGTTCTACAAGTTCTTAAACTGAAAGCATTTTCAACTCGCGGTTCAAAGACAAATTTTTTGTTTTTAAACTAAAATTGCACTGTGGAATGTCACATAACTTGCACATTATCTTTCTTGTGAGCTTATCTGATGTGTTGAGTTTCTACAGTTGAAAAGTTGTTTTTAGTGCATTCAGTCGGGGTTATTGTTCATTGAATCTGGTGATAAGGTTGAAACTATGAATAATTAGAGCTTAATTCAAGGGGGAGCTCGGATTGACATGAAGACAAGCAACACTAAATTTTTTCAAAGATTCAAGAGGGAGAGAAGATCAAGACCTTTCAAGAAGATAATTTCTTTATTCAACTTTAGGGGGAGATTGTTAGGACTAAATGTCCTAGTGCGTTGAAAGTTATATAAAGAATTATAGAGTTTTATTTTATTATTTGTTAAAGCCTTATAATGTTAATTGGGCTTAATTATTTGTAATGAGCTTGGGCCTTGCATGTTAGAGGCCTTAGTATTTAAACTGTTTTTCTAAGTCATAAGGAAAAATAGATAAGTAAATATACATTGGCGCTTCATAGAGTTTAGAAAGAGAGTTTTGCTTTTCATTTAGTTGTTTATAACTCTCTTCAATCATTCAAGGAAGAGTTTAATTATTCAATTCATTGTTACTTGAGCAATATGGGAATCATAGATATCATTTCCTCAACGATCATGTCATGCAAGGTGACATTGAACTTCATTTTATTCCAACTGATTTCCATCTCGTCGACCTTTTCACAAAACCCCTTGATGAAGCAGGGTTCAACCTTCTAATAAGCGAGTTGGAATTGTTGAATGTTGAAGAGTAATTCTTAAGTATTAGCATCTATCGTTTAAATAAAAACAAAGTTAATGATCTTTGTGATGATATCACTGAAGGTATGTCTATCTCTTACCCTCTCTCTCTGAAAAGTTCATCATCTTGATAACCTTTCAATAACTCTTTTCAAAAACAAAATCACTGAATATCTTTCTCTTCTTCAGTGACAAAACCTTTTTCCAAAATCATCTAAGACTTCATATCTTAGATAGTTACAAAGAGTTTGAGAAAATGAATCGTCATCTTTAATAATTACTATTTTGTCCCAGACATCAATAAATGTAATTTTCGGATTTTGAATTACCTTTTACTAGGTAAAACAAAAACATTAAACGGTCTGACAACCACGATGTCCATACGCATTCTCTTTCCAATGAAACCATACGGACATAACACTGTCATCATTAAATCCGCTTTTCTCGAACCGTTAAAACTCACTCTCTCCCCTTTTCTCTCTCCTCTAGCCACTATAAATACTCCTCTCACTCTATCATTTGCTCTTTACGCTTTCTAAATCTTAAGAGCATACTCTGTTATTTTCTTCTCTCCAAGAACACATACTCCAGATTTTTGCAAATCTTCTTGCATTAAGACTTCAAGGTTTGTTTCATTCTTCTTTATTCTAACGTTTTGTTCAAAAACAGAAAATAATATGTTTTTCTAAACCAATCTTGCTCTTGGTTTTTCAAAACCCTAATATTTCAAAAACCCAACTCTTATCTTCTAGTTTTTCTGTTGTTTCTACCATTTTATCTAACTTTGTTCATCATTTTTTGTTCTTAATAACAAAATAGTAGCCAAGAACGTGAACTTTTCTATGGCTGATTGCACATTCAAGGCCAACAATCATGTTGCGCTCCTTGACATTCCTGATGACAAGCTTTGGCTCAAGGAGGCCACTCTCTTTCTTAGCAGGTGTTCTATTCTCTATACTCTAACCTTCACTCCTCCCATCTCGAGGGAATACTTGAGACAATTTTGGTACTCTGGCGAAATTGTCTAAGAAGAGACACCAAAAAAAGGAAGGTCATTTTGATCTCTTTCATGATCGGAAGCACAAACATCAAGTTTGGTCGTTCTACCCTCAGGAACTCTCAGAAGCTCCCAAAGAGCAATACTTATGAACCAGAGGCCACTCCTAAACAAATCGTGGCCATGCTTGACGACATCGGCTACAATTGGCCGAAAAATGAAATTGGTGAACTAGTGAAAACCATCGCCAAAGCTGAGAAAAACCCCATGTCGGCGGTATGGAACTACTTTTTCACCCCCTTCATTCAGTATATGGGTGAAAAGACTAGAGGATTGGATCAAGCCAGTAATGTGGCCTTGAAAAAATTTCCATGTTGTTATCTACAATCGCAACATTGATTTTGCTCAGCTTATCTTCGATGATTTGCTGACCAAAATCAATCGAAGGAAAAGAGAGCGCGTTGTTCCTTACACCCATTTCATCACCGGTGTTTTCATGAGGATACTGGAGAACTATCCTAAAGTTGGTGGTCATGTCCCGTCTAAGATTGGCAACCACCTTCTTGATCACCAACCCACCTCCAGTGATCGACCACTTTTTCCAGGTATGATTTTCATCTACCAAACTCCTTTTCCTCTTTCATCTCTTCTCAAAGGGCTACAACACTAGGAGAACCCTCAATGTCTATCTAAGCCTCTAAAACCCCATCCTCAAAGAGGACACAATCTGAAGCCCCTCTTAGCTTTCCAAAGATGGCTAAGAAATCCAAAAGGGTTAAAACCTCAAATCTGGTTGGAGACTCTCGACAAGCTTCACTCATTGAAGTTGGACTTAGACCTAAGGCATCAATTACTCAACCTAGCTCCTCAGTTTATACAATCGATGTTGTATCACTGGACACTTCCCTACCATCCACATCAGCGACTCTAATAATTGATTGTGTTGTTTCAGGCTCGTCCACAACCCATCTGCTAACCATTAGCACGACCCCTTTCTTATATCATATTTCTTCTGCACCTCCTTCTTTGGTCCTCACTACACGCGTTGATAATGTGTCAGTGGTTGTCTCCACTATTGTTGAAGCCACCACTCTCACTGTGGAGAAAAGAGTGCTTGCTTTGAAGCGATCTTTATCTCTTCTCAATGATGATGAAACAAAACCTAAGGTCGACTCTCTACAGTCTCCTCAGCATACAGAAGCCACTCCTTTCAAGGGCAACGTTGATATTCTTAGCATAATCTTCCTGATAATGTTGTAGGACCATCATATACTCCATCCATCCCTGCACCTTTCTTTCTGGTTACTAACCCTGAGCATTCTCAAGCTCAATCACTTTTTGATGTGATATCTACCGGTCCTAATGCATTAGTTGTTGCTCCCTCAACCACCATTCAAGCAAATCTCAGAATGATTGAGGATGTCAAACAAATACTCCCTGATAGGCGGGTTTACACCCCCTAATCTAACCATAAGTGTACAGGTCAAATCAAGTAATATGTACTTGGAATTACGAGTATCGAACCAAGGGAACTAGGAACTGAGTATCATAATTACTATATTGACTATTAACTGAACGATACAAAAGGTGAATTGTTGGAAACTAAAATAATTAACAACTAGCAACTAAATCAAGAACGGAACAATAAACGACTTAGAAAAACTTTTTATGGAGAAAATCGTCGAGGGTTGGAAATCCTATGGTTTTCACTAATGAACGATGTTCTCAAAATAACTATCAATTAAACCCTTTAATGAATATCTAATTTGTAAAAATCACCGTTGTTCTTTCTCAAGCAACAACGTATTTTATTTTGAAAACACAGGTCTCATCTCTATATCTTAACACATGAGTTCAAAACACATTAAGTTCCAGATTATAATGATACTAAGGTTTAGTTGATATATATCTCTATCCAATTTCTCACCTTAGGCATATAATTCTACTTCTTGTTAACAATTAATTTTCTCGAATTTAATTTATAGCGAACAAATAAGATGAAAGTTGATCAGACTCACAAAAGCATTAAAACCCAAATCATATGCTTCATTAGTTAGGAAAACTAATAAAAATCCCAAGCTACATGTTCATACGCTTAAACCAAAATCAAACCAACCCCCAACATCTAGATTAGTTCATGTTGGGGGTATTAAACAAGAAAGAAGTAGAATAAGTCATAGATCTAAGAAAAGTTCTCTCAAACATCAATGATTGAAAAACTCCCTTTCTTTATGTAATGCAACGAAGAATTGGAAGAAATCGGAGTAAGAATCGCTTCCCCAATCGTTTCCGAGCTTGAATTCGGTGTTCTTCACTTACCAAAATCACGTCGGGTCGTCTCTTGTTTTTCTTGGTCGCCAAGTTGAGAGAGATATGAAAAGTGGGTGAAAACCCTAAGATATAAGGGTTAAAAACGTGCAACACCCTTCTGTTAGGTTGTCTGTGAGTTCAGCATCAACAACAAACATGCAAGTATCCCTTTTTTCCATTATGGTGAATTGCAAGTTAGTTCAGCTGCAACAACTCACTTCAAAGTCACTTCAGCCACTGATTTTGACCCACATGGAAATTTATTTTCTCTTTCACTTCACTTTTCAATCGGTCATTTCTCGGGCTTTGAACTTGACGATGATTATGATCGATTATCGTTTGGAAAACTTACTTTTCGCACTCATTCTTGGCTATCTCATTACATGATGCAATTCCTGAAACACCTGATTTAAATTATAAAAACTTCGCTAATTCCACTTGGAATTAAGCAATTTTACCCGTTTAGTGATATGAAAATAACACCAAAAATTGGTGTTATCAACAACCCCAAACCGAGCGTTGCTTGTCCCCAAGCAAATTAGCGTCAATAAAAACACAAACTTCATTATAAAAGAAACGGACCATGGGTATATCTATCAAGTAGCAATCATGGGTGTCAAGCAATAAAAATATAAATGGATGAAACAACTGGTATTCATTATTCAACAAAGGTATTAGAGTCATAATACCTAATCATACCTAAAAACAATGACACCATACCTAATCATAACAACGTCCTCACACTTTAGGGGAGGATTTCACCTCGACCCTACCTCATGGGATAGTCTCTTTACGCTCGAACCCTAGGCTGTCACACATGTTGTTCATGATTTTGGAGTTTATGTACAAAAATTCACAAGATACCATGAGCAACTAAACAAGAAAAACACACAGATGTACAAAGAACTGATCTCAGAAGGAATCAAGTAACAAGACTGGGACTATTAGCGCTATTCTGTCTATCCTTCTACACTTTTCAAAAGATCATCCAGGTCTTTGTAAAGGTTGTAATGGGGCTAGGAGGCTTATGGCTGAGAAACGATGGTAAACTGATAAAAAATCCTCAATGTGTCATTGAATGAACAACCAGTTTCATCTCATCCTTTCCTTGTAGTTTCCTTCTTCTCACTGTATTTCCTACCATGTTCCTTTACATTGGTGTTTCCTTTCTTTCCATTTTTTTATTTTTTTTTTCTATTTTTGCTGTTTTTTTGTACAGCTATTAGACCCATTTTGGTCTTATCGATCTTTCTAGAACCCACTTTCATTATCTCTTTTTGATTTTTTTTCTACCCCTTCCCGTTGTTGCCTACAGTTGTTCATTACCTGATACATGTTTGGATGTGGGTAGGTTATCAATCAGGCCGGGGTTAGATAAATAGGTTAAGAAAGAAATTAATCACTGTATGGCTGCAAAAGGGCTTAGGTGCACACAATAGAAAGGAACGTAAGATAAAAGAATTCAATATTTATTTCACACACAATGCCTGGAATCATCTCTTAAGGTCTGCAATTCAAATAGAACATAATTTGACACTTAATATCCTTATGGTCGTCTTTGCTACCCAATGCAATATTATAGTGAGATCAAACTATAATCACGACAAAGTATCCAAAATGTATATGATTTAAGTGCATAATTCTCTCGCAATAAATTATACGTTATTGGGTTCAAATTTATCTTGGGTGGTCTCCACTAATGTCCCCTATTCGTGCAATTTCTTGATTATTTTTAGGATTATATCTCCGCTCCTAGATTCTCAAAACAATGTAAAGTTATCTAAATGCCTAGGTGCTTCATGAATTCCGGTGTCTACTATCCTAAAAAAAAATTAACATTTATGATATGCTTGATAAACCTGTGATAATTACGCAATTAACGTGCAATACCATAGAATACCCGATTGAATGCTCGGATCTACAACCCCAAACCTTACCGGCACATTGTCCCCAATGTGCAAGCTCGGTTTGAGTTTGTGAAAGGTTGTACAAGCAATAAGATGACAAACTTATGCAACATAAAAAAGATAGTAGATGTTTTACCCGTGTTCGTGCGAGATGATGCGGAGAGTATGTCTACATGATTACAGTTATCCGAATTCAAATTAATAGACGATAACAAGTACCAAGTTCACAAAAATAACGAAGTCAATAATGGGCATCAAGTGGGACGGCGAGAGAAAGATGCCTCCGACTCGTAATTAGTATCATCCTCATCGGAGTGTGCCTCCTTCTCGTCAACGAACTCTACCTCGTGGAATATGTGCTTGTACTCTAGCATCTTCTTCCTCTCCATATTGAGGGTGTGGTGGTAGTGGATCGAGTTTTCGGTGTTTCTTGAAATTCAATGGAAGTATTAGTACACAGTGAGAATAGATGGTCACCCCAAACCTAGACATGGTCTAGGTTTACTCTTGGTAAAGACGGAAAATGGGTCAAAGATTGAAGACCCCAAACCTATGTTGGGACATAGGTTTGAATGATGTACAACCCTCGACTTTGAAAGAGTATACGAGTGTGGGTGACCAAGTGTGTGTGCGAGTGTGAATATGACGTGAAGAAGCCCAAACCTATGCCATGGCCTAGGTTGGTGTTGTGGAATAACTCACAAGAATAAATAAATCCCAAAAAAAATATTGGTGGACGGAAAGAGGTGCACAAACTTGTAAATGTAGACGTTATCCAAAGGATTTTCCATTAAACCTTAGGTTTAAGCAAACTCAAATTCCACCATTGAAACACGTTGATGAAGCATATAAAAGGTATAATAGAGCTTAGAGACATACCTTGAGTAGAGATTGAAAAGGATTCTAGTTGAGATTGAGAAAGAAGGTGAGTGTTTGAGAAAAACCCTAGTCTTTTGCTCTTGAAGTCGACGAGAGAGATAGGGGGGAGGGGAGCCGATTGGAAAATATTGAGAGAATGAGGGGAATTAATCGGTCGGAAAAAAATATTGGGTTTAAAACCCAATGGGTATTCGGGTGAGTTGGGTGCAGGTTAGGACGGTGGGTAACTAGCGGGTAAGTAGCATAAGGGGTTGTTTGTTCGACGCAGGACACAAGGGGGGGGGGGGGGTTCGGGTTAGTTGGTCACTAGTTGGGAAGTGGGAAGTCATGGACAAGCCGCGGTGGGTGCTGTTTGGCTAGGCTACGGGAAGGGAAAGGAAAGGAGGTGAGTTATCGGGTGGGTTGGTCGTGGGTTAGGGAAGGGTTGAACTCACGACGAACCCTCACTAAAGGCTGTTTGGTCGACGCAAGAATGAAAAGGGGGGGGGTCTCGGGTGGGTTAGGCGTTAGATGGGGGGTGGTAACTCACGGATAAGCCGCAATGGGTGTTGTTGTCAAAGTGGTTCGAGAGGGAGAGGGTAGGCAGTGGTTAAGGTGAGTTGGGCGTGAGTTAGGGGAGAGTAAAGTAGCGGGAAAGGCACGGGGAGGGTTGGGATTTTGGTTCTCGATGGGTGAGGGTCAAAGGGGGTTAACCGGGTGGGTTTAAAGTGAGATGGCGGTGAGCAAACACACGATCAAGCCACGTTAAGGGTTGTTTCAGCGTGATAAGAAGGGAAGGTGAGGATGGGCAGCGCCTAGCGCAGCTTAGGCGTGAGTTCGGGTAGTAGAAACTCACGTGAAACTCACCTAAAGGGTTATGTTTGGTGGGAAGGGCGATTTTGGAGATGAAACTCGAAGTCTAAAAGGGCTTTTTTCATGGGTTTTGCTTTACCAAAATTGCTTAAAAAAGAGATTAAAAAAAAACTCACCCAAGTTAAATAATGTGCCATCCTAATCCCACAATGAACCTTCGTATTCTTTTCTCTCAATCTAATTACTCAGAATTCAACCAAACGAAACAACTTACCTCGTCGCGAGGGAACTTCTCCGATTCTCGAAAGACCTGGCAACGAAAAACAAACAAAACTCCTACAAAAAATAGAAACGAACTAAAAAACAACTAGAAATTAATAAAACAAACCTAGTGGGTTGCCTCCCACCTAGCGCCCTAGTTAGGGTCGTGGCACGACCTTTCGCGACTTTCAATTTGGCTCTGTATCGCTTGCGGAACTGAACTGCCCACACATTCGAGTTTTCTTGATTTTCCCCACATCCGTTTTCCCATTATTACCAGTTTCTGATTCAATCGACCCCCTTTCCGGATCACCTCTATCTTCTATGCTTTTGAGAACATGGAAGGTTACCTTTTCATTACCAACTCTAAAAGTCATCACATCTTCTTCCATATCAATCAAATCTTTGCTTGTAGCTAAGAACGGTCTTCCTAAAATCAATGGCACCTCAACATCTAGAACTACAAAATCAACTGGAAAGTAAAATTTTCCGACCTTTATCAAGACGTCTTCCACGATTACATACGGATACTTCATTGATCTAGTTGCAAGTTGGAGTGCCACGTTTGTTGGCTTCACTTCCCCCAAGCCAAGTTTCCTAAAAATGGATAAAGGTAACAAATTAATACTTGCTCCTAAGTCACATAACACTTTATTGAAATGAACAACTCCAATTTTCACAGGTATAGAGAAACTCCTTGGATCTTGAAGCTTTGGAGGAAGCTTATTTTGAATGATTGCGCTACATTCCTCAGTAAGCGCAATTGTTGCACGATCTTCAATCTTCCTCTTCTTGGATAAGATGTCTTTCATGAACTTGAGATATGTTGGCATTTGTGCAAGTGCCTCTGCAAATGGAATATTGATGTGTAATTTCTTGAAAATGTCAAGAAATTTCTTGAATTGTTCCTTATCTTCGCGTGCCTTCAACCGATTCGGAAAAGGTAGCGGTGGAATATACGGGTTGACTATCGGCTTTGATGAAGGTGTCACCTCTTTTTCCTTTGGCTCATTTAGATCAACAATATCGATATTTACCCCATCTTTCGTCCTAACATCTTCAGCCTTTACTTCTTCAGTCTCCACATGCTCTCGGGTAGGGTCTCTCATCAATTCCTTGCCACTCCTCAGATTAATGGCATTGCAATGTTCTCTCAGTTTTCTTTCAGTCTAACTAGGGAACTGACCCTGAGTGCGAGCTTGTAAAGTTTCAGCTATTTGTCCCATCTGTCTTTCTAAGATCTGGATGGAAGCAGTATTCTGTTCTGTTGCTGCTTTTACAATGCCCACAGTGGTAGTCAAAATGCTTACGGAAGAAGTGATTCCATCAACAATATTGTCCATCTTCGTGATGAACTTCATCAAAACATCTTCTAATCCATGCTTCTTCTCTCCATATTGCCTTTCCTCCTGCCTTCTCTGATTATAACCTGGGGGACGATAAACATTATTAGCATGAGAAGAAGAGGAAAATTTAGAATTGTAACAATATTGTTGTTGCTGTTGTCCCATGGTCTCTCTTGGTTGATTTTGCGATTGATTCTATGAGAGGTTGGGATGCCTCTTCCATCCTTTATTATAGGTATTTGAGAATGGATCATTCCGAGGGTGATTATTCCGATTTTGTAAGAATTGAACATGTTCAGGTTCATGATAAGCGGGGAACAAGTCGGGAATGTCTACATTATAATTAAGTGCAGGTTGGATGAAGGCTCCTTTCAGCTGATTTATGATGGTGACCAGTTGAGCCTTTATCACCTTTAGCTCATCAGATTTCTGAACATTAGCTACTCGTCTTGTAGCGGATCGTGGAGTGGTATAACTATGTTCAGCTAAATTCTCAATCAGTTTGTAACACCCGTAAATTCGTTTGGAACTCACTTATTAGAATTCTTATACCTTTCAAGCCATATTGGCATCCTGGAACAGCAACTTGCGCAGGTTGCTGCGCGGGTCCCAAGTCTCGGCCAAAGTCACCGAACTCGTTGGATTTCAGGACTTGGAACGCAAGCGCAGCCTATAGCGCGGCCTCAAAGCCACGGCCAAAGCCGCGGGACCACCTGCAGGTCCTAAAACGGGTTTTCATCCCATTTGAACTCAATTTCAGATTTCCCAACATTAGGATAAACGTTTTTTAGAATCTTCTTGGTGTTTTCTTCTCCAATCACCCCTTACCTCATTTATTATAAACCTAGGGTTTGAGAAAGGCATTTATTGAAGATCAAGAGACCAAGGAGGGCATTAAGTGTGGTTGTTAGCATCATTCAAGCCTCCGTTCTCCTCTACATCAAGCTAGGGTTTCTAAGTTTCTAGGGTTTTCTATAAAACCTAGTTAGTGAGTTTCCTCCTAACTATATTCAAATGAGATACACTTCTTTACATGTTTCTTGTTATTATTTCATGCTTCCTTACATATATTAATCACGTGATAAGTTTGACCCATATTTCTACACTTGGTAATTATTAGGGTTTTTGGTCACTAATCGTTATGTGAGCTTTGATGAGATTATTTGTGGTAAGAGTAGGGATATATTTATGTGATAACATGTGTTTGATGGTTATCGTATGGGAACTTTTATAATTTAGGGTTTTAGACTTAAATTGGGATTTGGAACTATTTGGGATCTTATACATGTATTTTTCTTGATGTGAAATATGTATAATGATGGATGGTATATATATTGGATGAACCGTTAGTAGGCACTAGGAGGATGTAGTCTTGGGGTGCCACCATAACGTTATGCACCTAGATCTCCGCCATTTGAAGTAATGCTTTGGAGGTAGTCTTCAAATGTGTCGGGCCTTCGGGATGTTGCTCATGTGAGTGAACATCAAGGTACATTGGATCTTGAGGTAAAACTCATTGGTGTGATGGGTCTCCCCCATTGATTCCTTTATGATTTTTGTTGTTTATAAATGCTTAAATGATTATACCATGCTATTGTTCAACTTACTAGGCTCGTTTGGCCTAACACTTGATTGGTTTGATGTGTATCTCCGGATCTAGTGGCGCGACCGTTAAGGAAGTTTAGCAAGCCTTAGACGAGAGCTTGGGGAGAATTTTGGGACGCCAATAGAAGATGTTCATCATTTTTTTGGGACTTAGATAACAAATTGTCATAATCTCTTTTCTAGTTAGGAATTAGATTAAAGAGTTGTTATCCCTCATTTCTTATCATTACAAACTTGTAATTATAACAGGCGTTATTGTTCCCTTTTTGGGAAAGGTCATGCTTTGGCATTATTTATATACCACTTTTCCATTTTCCGGAAATTTTTGTTTGTCACAATTTTTGGGGTGTTACAAGTTGGTATCAGAGCTTTAGTTTAAGCGAACTAGGTGTTGACTCTAGTATACCTAGACTTAAGTTGTTTGTGCCTATAGAATCATTGTCCATGGGTAGATCATTCCTAGGTGGGGTGAGTATTAGGACTACAGAAATGCATTGATTAAGAAATTGTGATGATGGTAACAAGAACTCTTATGTAATGTACGCTCACGATTTCACTTGGCCAGTGCTATTATGAATTTATAAATACGTGAGCGTGCTTGAAATTGTTATTATGATGATTGGTCATTGTAGTAGTATGTACCAAACCGATTATCTTTTAAAGATTTAACCGGTATGATCTTTATCGTGTGTGACAGTTCACAATGGTAAACACGAGGAGTCGAGTTGGGGCTCCCGAAGAAGCTAACGAGGCAAGTATAACCTCCCCGGAACCCTCAAGACGAGCAAACCCAAACGGTTAATCAGGTTATTCCACCCATTCCCACTATGTTGGAGGGAATTATTGATAAGTTCCTCGAGTGAACCTAGAAACCGATATTCCGGTAGTCCAAGAGGTGGACCCTCAATCGATTTTGTTGGCTAGCATTATGCAAATGATGAACTCTACGATGGACAAGCGGGATGAAAAGTTCATGAAGATGTTGGAGGATCGTGATACAAGAAACCGAAGGCCTAAGGCAGTAGGAGACAATGTGGTGATTGGATCAGGTGGTACTAACAACGCAATTGGGACGGAAGAGCAAGCGATAAGGGTTGAGAAGCAAAAGGAAAGGGGTCGCTCTTACAAGACCTTCTTATGTAGCAACCCCCCAGAATTTTCCGGGACAACTAATCAAGTGGCCTGTATGCACTGGATACAAGAAGTGGAAATGGCGTTTGAATCAAGTGAATGTGACGACTCCCAAAGAGTCAAATTTGCATCACAATTGTTTAGAGGAGTGGCATTAAGTTGGTGGAACATCACTCGAACGAACCATACTCCGGAGGTTTTGGCCGACTATTCAAAGCAATTTGTGGAGAAGCACAACCTAGTTGAGCATTTGGCAACAAAAGAGAGGTCGAAGATAAAAGCTTATTTGAGGGGTTTGCCGGCGGAGATGAAAATGGGTGTGAGGAACGCCCGGGTGAATACTTTACAGGAAGTTATTGAGGAGTTTCAACTGGTGGAGGACGACATAATCCAAGAGAGAGAAGAAAAGAGTCAACAAGGAGAGAGGCGGAAATGGGAAGGGCCAACCGGGCCCGCACGACCATCTAAACCATTCTAATTCAGCGAGGGAAGGAACGTGAAGCCACGAAGTGAAGCGAGGTGGTGCCTCAAGTGTAAGAGTAAGCATTTCGGGACTTGTAATCCGAGGCCTTTCTCTAACACTACTGAGTACTTCAAGTGCGGAAAGAAGGACCATATGAGTCGGGACTGCCCCTCCCGGGGCACATCAAGAGGGATGTCCCAAGTTAGCGAGGAGACATCAAGGAGTTTCAAGTGGGGTTGTGCCGAAGAAAGAGATTCCACCGAAGACGCCAAGTTGAGCCTTCCAAATGACGGCGGATGAAGCGAGAGCAATGGAAGATGTTGTGTCGGGTATGTTTTTAGTAAACTTTCTACTTACCCGTGTTTTGTTTGATTCTGGTGCGAACCATTCGTTCGTGTCTACCATCTTTTGCAAGAAATTCACTACTCCTGTTAGCTCGTTGTTTGATGCTCTAGTAGTAGAGGTAGCCAACGGGGATCATATGTTAGTCCAGGAATGTTTCGTTGGGTGCACCTTAGACTTAGATGGGGAGTCCTTTGTAACAGATTTGCTACCGGCGAATATCGGGGGGTTTAATATGATTATAGGAATGAATTGGATAGCTAAGCACGACGCCGATATATTTTTCTCCAAGAAGATGATTAGAGTACCCTTGTCGAATGGTGGAGAAGTGATAGTTTACGGGGAGAAGAATCGAAAGGCCAATACGACCATCTCGTCACTCAAAGCGCGTAAGAGCTTAGCTAAGGGATGTACTTCATATTTGGCTTACGTCATCGACACAAAACTTGAAAAGAAGAAGATTGGAGATGTGGACGTGGTGCGCGACTACCCAGACGTCTTTACAGAAGATTTTTCGGGACTACCACCAGAACGCCAAGTGGAGTTCCATATTGACCTTACTCCGAGTATCGCCTCGATTGCCCGTGCTCCTTATCGTCTAGCCCCGATGGAGATGCAAGAGATGATGACCCAACTACAAGAACTACTCGAGAAAGGATTCATACGACCGAGCTCGTCGCCGTGGAGAGCTCCAGTTTTGTTTATGAAGAAGAAATACGGGTCAATTTGCGGATGTGTATCGACTACGGTGAACTCAACAAGGCCACCGTGAAGAACAAGTATCCACTTCCTCGAATCGATGACCTCTTCGATCAATTGCAAGGAGAACGATGCTTTTCTAAGATAGACTAGAGGTCCAGTTACCATCAAGTGAGAGTGAAGAAAAGCGACATTCCGAAGATCGCGTTCCGGACAAGGTACGATCATTATGAGTTTCTAGTCATGCCATGCGGGTTGACTAACGCTCCGACCGTATTCATGGATTTGATGAATCGTATGTGTTGACCTTTCTAGAGAAATCCGTTATAGTCTTCATCGACGATATTCTAATCTACTCGAGAGACGAGGCCGAACACCGCCAGCATTTACAGGAAGTTTTGGAGATCCTCTGGAAAGGGAAATTGTTCGCGAAGTTCTCAAAATGTAAATTTTGGTTGCAAGAGGTCCAATTCTTGGGCCATGTAGTGTCTAAGGACGGGGTGAAGGTACATCCGGCGATGATTGAAGCAATGATGAATTGGGAACCGCCGACTAGTCCAACGGAGATAAGAAGTTTCTTGGGTTTGGCCGGCTACTACCGACGGTTTATTCAAGACTTTTCGAAGATCGCCTATCCGCTCACATCGTTAACAAGGAAGAACATCAAGTTCTTATGGACCAAGATTCAAGAGAAAACCTTTCGGACTCTCCAAAAGAAAATGTGCGACGCACCAATTCTATCCTTACCCAAAGGATCTGACGACTTTGTGGTTTATAGTGACGCCTCCAAGTTGGGGCATGGGTGTGTCCTAATGTAATGGAGAAAAGTGATAGTGTATGCGTCGCGACAACTCAAGGACCACGAGAAGAACTACCCCACTCACGACTTGGAACTTGCGGCGGTGGTATTTGCTTTGAAGCTATGGAGACACTATCTCTATGGGACGAAGTGTACACTCTTCACCGACCATAAAAGCATGAAATACATATTTTGCCAAAAGGATCTCAACATGCGGCAAAGAAGGTGGTTGGAGCTTTTGAAGGACTATGATTGCGAGTTGCTTTACCATCCCGGTAAAGCCAACGTGGGGGCGGATGCATTGAGCCGGAAGAATTATGGGAGCGAAGCCAGAGTGACCCTTTCTAGACTCGACGTAATATCAAGCCTGGTGGGAGACATCAAAGTGAGTCAAGCCAAAGCACTTCGTGAGAAGAACCTCAAAGCCGAGATCATGGTGAAGCAACGGGAACTACTAACGGAGGATAGCCACGTCCTCAAGTTATTTCAAGGAAGAATTTGGGTACCGAAGGTTGGAGGGATCCGTGAGTTGCTCTTGGCAGAGGCTCACAAATCCAAGTACTCAATACATCCCGGTAACACCAAGATGTATAGAGATTTGAAGTTGCATTATTGGTGGCCAGTAATGAAGCTCGATGTGGCCAACTACGTGGAAAGATGTGTCACTTGCCTTCAAGTCAAAGCGGAACATCAAAGGCCTTATGGGAGTCTGCAACCATTAGCCATCCCGGAATAGAAATGGGAGCACATCACGATGGATTTTGTCACCAAACTACCAAAAAACTTGAGGGGTCACGACACTATATGGGTAGTAGTGGACCGACTCACGAAGAGCGCGCACTTCCTGGCGATGCGAGAAACGTTGTCGATGGACAAATTAGCCAAGCTCTATATCGATGAAGTAGTATCGCGTCAGGGTGTTCCATTATCCATAGTTTCGGATCGGGATAGTCGATTTACTTCTAAGTTTTGGGAGGGCCTACAAAAGGAGTTGGGCACCAGAGTTAAATTGAGCACGGTCTATCACCCTCAAACAGACGGTCAAAGTAAGCGGACCATCCAAACTCTCGAGGACATGCTTCGGTCTTGTGTTATAGACTTTGGGGGAAATTGTGATTCGCATCTACCATTAGTGGAGTTCGCCTATAATAATAGCTACCATTCGAGTATTGGGATGGCCCCGCTTGAAGCGCTATACGAACGGAAATGTAAAACACCGGTGTGTTGGCTTGAGGCGGGAGAAAAGCAATTCGCGGGTGTTAGGTCTGTTTTTATAGTAATCATTGTATTTATAGGGCTTGGTCAAATACTGTGTTTAGTGCTTATATGTCTTGTATCTGACCAAGGGTATTTAAGTCCCTTTGGTCTTGGTTTGTTGTAAGTTTTGATATGCATTTTGAATACATTTTTACTACTTTGCGCTTCCAAGTCTCTCTCTCTCTCTACTTTCTCTCTCTAAAGAATCAGTGTTCTTGGACTCACAATTGGTATCAGAGCCAACTGAATCTTTAGAGAATTGAGAGATTGTTTTTCTAAATCTGAATTTGTGATTGAAATCGAAAATTTGATCGATTTTCTTGAATTTTTCAAGAAAATCTCGTTTTCTTGATTTCTCATAAAATTTGGATCTGTTTGTGATCGAATTTGGTTGTTTTTGGTCTCATTAGATTCGTTTTTAATAATCGATCACTTTTGTTTCAGGTTGTTTTTCAAGAAAAACAGTGTTAGATCATCGATTTTGAGTTTTTAAAAGTTTTCTGGAAAAACGAGTTTGGTTACTGTTCTATCATTGAAATCTCGTTTTTATGGTTTTTAATCGAAATTTTTGGTTGATTTGAGTTGAAAAAGTGTTTTCGATCTTATTTGTAAAAGGAAATTTCATAAAAATCAGTGTTGAAATCGATTCTTTAGAAGTTTTTATGTTTTGCGTTCGGTTTGTTCAAGATCTAAACTTTGCGTTTCATTCATATAGCTTTGCGTGTCATTCATGTTGCTTTGCGTTTCCCTCTACATACGCAGAGTCTGATTTGCGTTTCTGCCTTCGACCGAAAAATTCTTGGTTCGCGTTTCAAGTTTAACCTGCAAAGTCGTTTGTATGAAGCATAGATACCCCAATCTGTTTGTATAAGGTAAGATTTTGAGGACGAAATCAATTCCAAGGTTGGGAAGATTATAACACCCGTAAATTCGTTTGGAACTCACTTATTAGAATTCTTATACCTTTCAAACCATATTGGCATCCTGGAACAGCGACTTGTGCGGGTTGTTGCATGGGACCCAAGTCGCGGCCAAAGCCGGGGAACTCATGCAGGTCCTAAAACAGGTTTTCATCCCATTTGAACTCATTTTCAGATGTCCCAACATTAGGATAAACGTTTTTTAAAGTTTTCTTGGTGTTTTCTCCTCCAATCACCCCTTGCCTCATTTATTATCAACTTAGGGTTTGAGAAGGGCATTTATTGAAGATCAAGAGACAAAGAAAGGCATTAAGTGTGGTTGTTAGCATCATTCAAGCCACCATTCTCCACTACATCAAGCTAGGGTTTCTAAGTTTCTAGGGTTTTCTATAAAACCTAGTTAGTGAGTTTCCTCCTAACTATTTTCAAATGAGATACACTTTTTTTACATGTTTCTTGTTATTATTTCATGCTTCCTTACATATATTAATCACCTGATAAGTTTGACCCATATTTCTACACTTGGTAATTATTGGGGATTTTGGTCACTAATCGTTATGTGAGCTTTGATGAGATTATTTGTGGTAAGAGTAGGGATATATTTATGTGATAACATGTTTTTGATGGTTATCGTATGGGAACTTATATAATTTAGGGTTTTAGACCTAAATTGGGATTTGGAGCTATTTGGGATCTTATACATGTATTTTCCTTGATGCGAAATATGTATAATGATGGATGGTATATATATTGAATGAACCGTTAGTAGGCACTAGAAGGATGTAGTCTTGGGGTGCCACCGTAACGGTATGCACCTTGATCTCCGCCATTTGGAGTAATGCCTTGGAGGTAGTCTTCAAATGTGTCGGGCCTTCGGGATGTTGCTCGTGTGAGTGAACATCAAGGTACATTGGCTCTTAAGGTGAAACTCATTGGTGTGATGGGTCTCCCCTATTGATTCCTTTATGATTTTGTTGTTTATAAATGCTTAAATGATTATACCATGCTATTGTTCAACTCACTAGGCTCGTTTGGCCTAACACTTGATTGGTTTGATGTGTATCTCAGTATCTAGCGGTGCGACCGTTAAGGAAGTTTAGCAAGCCTTAGACGAGAGCTTGGGGAGCATTTTGGGACGCCAATAGAAGATGTTCATCATTTCTTTTTGGGACTTAGATAACAACTTGTCATAATCTCTTTTCAAGTTAAGAATTAAAGTAAAGGTTATTATCCCTCATTTATTATCATTGCAAACTTGTAATTATAACAGGCGTTTATTGTTCCCTTTTTGGGAAAGGTCATGCTTTGGCATTATTTATATACCACATTTCTATTTTTTGAAAAATTTTGTTTGTCCCAATTTTTGGGGTGTTACACAGTTCAACTGCCTCTTCATATGTTTTGTTTATTAAGGCATCACCCGCTGTTGTAGTAATATCATTCTTGTACTGCGGGTGAAGTCCACCAAAGAATGTATGGATGATCACCCAACCATGTAAACCATGACATGGACACTTTTTAAACATATCCTTATACCTTTCCCATGCCTCGTAGAGGGTCTCCTGTTCCCACAGAACAAAGTGAGTAATTTTAGCCATTAGTTGGGTTGTCCTACCCGGTGGAAAGAACTTCTGAAGGAAGGCTGCAGCCATCTCAGCCCAAGTGGTGATTTGACCGGTGGGTAAGCTCTCCTCCCATATTTGTGCATTTCCTTTCAATGAAAAGTTGAACAATCGCAGCTTGATCGCATCTTCTGAGACTCCGTTGATCTTGAAAGTGTTGCAAATCTTTTAGAAGGCCCGAAGATGTCCATAAGGGTCCTCTGTTGGTTCTCCCCCAAACTAGTTTTGCTGTAAGAGCTGGATTGTGCCATACCTTATCTTGAAGTTATTTGCTCCTACTGCAGGGGCTTGAATGCCTCTGTTGATGGCTGCCACATTTGGATTGGCAAACGATCTCATTGGCACTCTTCCCGGAGGCGGGGGTGGCGGGGGTATCTCCTCATTCCTGGCTCTTTTGTCACCCATATGGTTCGTTCAATTTCTGGGTCTATAGGCTCTAAACTTATTCCTCGAGTACCTCTTGGCATAAACCAATTAGCACCTGCAAAATAAGAATAAGAGAATTTAGTAACATGAAATCAAACAGTAGAATAACAAAAAAACAAAACAAAATAAAATGTTCAATGTAATAATGCCTATAGATGATAGTGCTATCAGTGCAAACTAGTTCCCCGACAACGGGGCCAAAAACTTGATAGTCGGGTTTATGCCCCCTAATCTAACCGCAAGTGTATGGGTCGAATCAAGTAATATGTACTTGGAAGTACGAGTATTGAACCAAGGGAACTAAAAACTGAGTATCACAATTACTATATTCACTATTAACTGAATGATCCAAAAGGTGATTTTTTGGAAACTAAAATAATTAACTAGTAGCAACTAAATCAAGAACGGAACAATAAACGACTTAGAAATACTTTTTATGGAGAAAATAGTCGAGGGTTGGAAATCCTTTGGTTTTCACTAATGAACGATGCTCTCAAAATAACTATCAGTTAAACCCTTTAATGAATATTTAATCTGTAAAAATCACCGTTGTTCTTTCTCAAGCAACAACGGATTTTATTTTGAAAACACAGGTCTCATCTCTCGATCTTAAGACATGAGTTCAAAACACATTAAGTTCCAGATTATAATGATACTAGGGTTTAGTTGGTATATCTCTATCCAATCTCTCACCATAGGCATATAATTCTAGTTCTTGTTAACAATTAATTCTCTCGAATTTAATTTATAACGAACAAATTAGATGAAAGTTGATTAGACTCACAAAAGCATTAAAATCCAAATCATATGCTTCATTTGTTAGGAAAGATGATAAAAATCCCAAGTTGCATGTTCATATGCTTAAACTAAAATCAAACCAACCCCCAACATCTAAAGATTAGTTCATGTTGGGGGTATTAAACAAGAAAGTAGTAGAAGAAGTCATAGATCTAAGAAAAGTTCTCTCAAACATCAAAGATTGAAAAACTCCCTTTCTTTATGTAATTCCAATGAAGAATTAGAAGAAATCGGAGTAAGAATCGCTTCCCCAATCGTTTCCGAGCTTCAATTCGGTGTTCTTCACTTGCCAAAATCGTCCTGGGTCGTCTCTTATTTTTTCTTGGTCGCCAAGTTGAGTGAGAGATGAAAAGTGGGTGAAAACCCTAAGAGATAAGGGTTAAAAACGTGCAGCACCCTTGTAGTAGGTTGTTCGTGAGTTTAGCATCAGTAACTAACATGAAAGTAGCCTTTTTTTTCCATTCTGGTTAGTTGCAAGTTAGTTCAGCTTCAGCAACTCACTTCAAAGTCACTTCAGCCACTGATTTTGACCCACATGGAAATTGATTTTCTCTTTAACTTCACTTTTTCAACCGGTCATTTCTCGGGCTTGGAACTTGACGATGATTATGATGGATTATCGTTCGGAAAACTTACTTTTCGCAGTCATTCTTAGCTATCTCATTACATGATGCAATTCTTGAAACACTTGATTTAAATTATAAAAACTCCGCTAATTCCACTTGGAATTAAGCAATTTTACCCGTTTAGTGATATGAAAAATAACACCAAAAATTGGTGTTATCACTCCCTACCTTGGGCCATCTCACCACTGAAGTTAGTCATCTTCGGTCCAAGGTAGTGGATCTTGAGGTTGTCGTTTCTACTTCAACGACTACCACTTCAAAGCATTTGTTCAATGTACGATCTAAAGTGAACAATATCAAGGCAGACCTCTCAGAGAATACCAAAGTGATTGCTTCTCTTCAGCAATCATTCAATAAGCACGTTGTGGATGTTCAGGCACAACTCTTCTCTTAGATTTCATTGTTAAAGGAGATCCTCTCCACCCTTCAACAACCTCAAGTTCATTCTCCTTCCTTCACCGTTGAAGACCACGAAGCTCTAGTCATGATTGTTGATTTTGCAATAGTTCATAAATCATCCATCTCCAGTATTAAAGATCAGCTGAAGGCTCTCAATTAGAAGGTTCTTCGGGTTGATGATGACAAAAAGGGGGAGAAGGTTATAGCTGGTGGATCGCAGCCAACAGAAATTTATGAGAACCCTGAAGCATCTCCATGATATCTTCATCTTTGGTAGATGAAGTTACCACTGTAGATCGAATCCTTGAAAATGATCCTCTCATTGGTGATGATGAGGAGGAGGAGGAGGAGGAGGAAGAAGATGAGTAAGAAGATGATGATGATGATGATGATGATGTTGTAGTGATCAAAGGCCAAGATGATGATGATGATGATGACGATAAGGATGACTTTGTTGTCAGCAAGATTCAAGAATCAAGCGTAGAGATCGACTCAACTTCGGGAATCAGGCAACCATCTGAGGGGGAGCAACCTTCTCAGAGATCCACTGATAAGGGGAAGGAAAGGTTGTTGAAGACCTTGCCTCCAGTGTGCACTTGTTGAGGGGGAGTCTGATAATAACCCAATTTCTGAAGCTCATTCCAACCATGAAAACCAACTACTTTCCTTAGTAGTACCATCGCTCGTTGAAATGACCATCCCATCTCTAACTCCAGCATCTCCTAAATCTTCTTCACCTTTGAGGATGGTTATCCCTGATGCACATCCCTCTCTAACTCCAACATATCCTCCTAAACCTCAAACTACTCTCACAGTCTTTCACACTTCTCAAACCTTAGCTAATCCTTTAGCTTCATCCTTTTAAATTATACCCTTATTTGTTTCTATTCCCTTCATAACTCTACCTGAACCCATACTAAGTTCACCCTCTACCCAAGCCTCTTCAGCTCCTCCCTTAACAGTTGAAGACAACATTCCATGGTTCTTTATTGAAGACACAGATGCTGATGAATATAACAATGTCAGTCTGGTTCCTAGAAAAAAAACCTCAACCTTAAACTCAAACTCAAAGCTGAATATGGATCGGTCACTAAAGCTGAATAGTCTTCCAGAAAAGCTCAGATTGAAGCTTGTCTAGCTGCACTAAATGCTACCATAATACAAATCCCCTCTCGCACTCCTATGGATAAGTTTGGCTTTCTGTCTGAAGCTGAAAAAGAAGAAGCTATCAGAGTTGAGGAAGAGATAGAAAAGCAAAAGAAAATGTTATCTGAAATCTTACAGCTAGCCAAATCACTTGCCATCGACACCCTTGTTGTTGGTAAGTTCAAAAAGAAAAACCCTATTGTTGCTCAAGATCTTCTAATGAGGGCAGCTGAAAAACACAAAGTTGAGGAAGATTCTGAAATCCAAAAAAAATTAAATGGTGCAAACTGAAAGTGAAGTTATGCTTGTCAAAATCCAAAGTCACAGACGTTACAATTGCTGGAAGAGTCTAGGAAAGAAGACTCCTAATCTCACTGACCATCTTCAGAGATGACACTACAAGGGTCATTGATTATCCTTCCTACCTTAATATGGATTTTCCGAATGGCTAGAAACCAAAAGTAACATTCAGAAATCCAAGTCCAAATACAAGGCAATAATTGAATAAGAATTAAAGAGGCTTCTCGACAAAATGGAGGGTATCATAATTGTTCCTTCAGAAGATCAGAAGACTCGCCAAAGATCTACCACTGAAGAAGGTCCCTGTTTCCACAATAAGCATGGGACCAAGTTCAGCTTGGACGAAGTTATCTCCAAAGCAACCAAGCCTGATCTATCAATGCTAAATCTCTTTCTTCCTGAAGAATGTCCTCGGACACCTGGACACATCCTCTTCATACCTGAGCACGATATCTTCTTCTTTGATCTAAATGGAAATCTGAGCTTCCTAAGAACATATGACCTTTCCATTGCTCCTCTAGATTATCTCATGTTTATTCTCAGCTATGTTGAGATATATGACCCATGGGACATGCACTTAATAGGAAGATCGGAATTGAGCTGGAAAGACATAGAAATAGACCAGGTGTTAGCATCCTTTATTACATTCAGTTTCATGATATTTAAGTGTAATTTTAGTTTATATTTTCTATTTTTAGTGCTTGTATTTCATTTTTCAGTGTTTGTAATTCTCTACAAATTAATGAAATTTCATGTGAAGTACGTTACTCCATCATAGTGCTGAAAAGATCCCTCAACACAGTAAATGAGACAGTATTTTATGAGTTCTATTTCCCCTTCTATTTATAATTAGCAATTCCTTTATATTATTTTGTCATCGTCAAATAGGTGGAGATTCTTTATCTATACCTTCTAAGATATTTGATGATGACCCTATCAATGTGTCTGTTCAGTGATCTTTATATAAGTTATATAGTTTTTGGTATTCAGCTAACTGAGTATGTTCAATTATAGCTGAGATTTCCATTGTAAATGTATTTATAACCTAGATTTTCCATAAGACAAAATCGCATCAAAAGGACTTCAGCGATGTCAAAGAAGTAGTTGAAGATAAACATAGTCTAGTTGTGATCTGAAGCGGCATTCAGTGATACAACACTATCTGAAAGAAAATGTGAACTTGGACCAAGTTATCATACAAGACTTGAAGAAGTGTTGGATCAGTAGCTTGCATTTCAAGATTAGCCTTTGTCTTATCCTCTTGCATAAAAAGTATACTCCCATGCCTTAATCTGATAGAAGGTACAATATGGATTACTTTAAGGTTTCCATCATGCTTACCAACTATCTAAAACATTGTTCATATACGGCCAAAGTTTGTGTTGCCTCAAGGACAAGGACATGCATTACACTCATCTTCCAACATGTGGACTGTACCTGATGAGGTACATTAAATGCATAGGTATATAAAGTTGAGAAGACTTTTCTTCTCACAACTTCATCCTCTTCGAAGTTACCTCTCTCTATTCTATTTTTGTGCAAGAACCTGTTCTCTCTACCTTGATCTTCAGAGATTCTTAAGTGCTCTAAGATCAAAGTAAGATTGTTTATATTATGATCCTTCTATATCTTATTTCGCAAAAGTCTGTAAATTTTCATGTATCGATTTCTTCTTGCAATCGATAAAATAATTTGAAAAGTAAAAAGTTTGTGTTTGTATTACCCCCCTCCCTTTTAGAACCTATTAGCCTCGTTGACCCCCTTGGGGACCAACACTACACACACACACACACATACACACACACATATATATATATATATATATGTGTGTGTATGCTTGAATCAAAGATAGAGAAAATGATAAACTAAAAATAGGATTTGTGATGTGTAACACCCTAAAAATAGGGATTAATTTAAACCTGAATAATTTGCAGAATAAAACGGAACTATCATAACCAAATCACCCAAAATGGGGAAATAATTGTATGGCGTTAACATTATAAATAACAAAGTGAAATAAAACTCAACAACCTACTAATCTAGACCAACTAAATCTAGATTACGAACGTGTGTTTCTATCTTATTTCCAAAAGTATGTTATTGTTATACCAAAAATACACCTCTATATACTTCCAAAAATGTTACTCCCTTCAAGACTCTCCACTCAAACCCGAGAAATCCCACCGCTAGAATGACCTGTTATACAAGTCATTTTAAGAAAAAGTGTTAAGCAAAAGCCTAGTGAGAACAAACAGTTACATTGGCGAAAACAGTACCTTTCAAATGGAATAAGTGTGGATAATTAATTGAAATAAGCATAGATAAAATATCACTTTTGTACGAATACCTCTTGGGTTCACCGGGGAGTCTCGCTTACTAACATAAGTGATGGAACACAAAAGTAAGCCACTTGACATGTTAGGAAAACCAAATCACATAATAATACACGCATGGGATGTCAAGCTAGGCTACTTTTTTGGAAAAGGAATAAAGCTCGGCTACTTAAAGCGTACACTCATGGAATGTCAACTTCAACCACTATAGGTCCTTATGTTGAGTTATCCCCATCCAATGAAATGTAGCACGTAAGACTTATACCATACCGTCGATACCTAACTGTGCCTCGAAGTGGAAAACTAGCGTTCCATCATCAGACATAATGACTCTAGTGTTTATGGATCCATTACACTCAAATACAAACCAAGCAACCAATTATATTTAACCAAATACCATTAGGTTTCTATAATTCAACCTCCCATTCAATAATCCCAAAACAAATAAGATGCCATCAATGGCAAGACCAAGACTTCACATAAATCCTCATAAAGTTCCATGGCTCTCAAAACATATTTTTGAACATTCTTTTGAACATTATTTCAACATAAGAACTCAATTTCCACAATTTTCCATCCAAAATATTTCACCATTTCAAACTCTAGTTTTGACCCCAAAGTGCTTAGGTTTATAAAATGAAGAAAGTATGTCCTACAAGTGTGTAAACCACAAATAACCCAAGAACATTAGTCATTTATCCTTGCATGCCTATTTATCCAAGTAACCCTAAAATCTCCAAAATTAGGTTAATTTTGATGATAACTCATCTAAATCAAGAAATAATTAAAGTAGAGGTGTTTAGAAGATTCAAACCCACATTTTAACATGTATAAGGTTGTAAAATGAGAATGAACTCACCTTATGGGGTTGTAGCTTAAAACCCTAGAATCCAAGAATTAAATGATGAGAATATGAAGTTGGGATCTTGAGGAAAATGGAAACTTGTACAATAAATGCTCAAGAGAACCTAGAACAACATTAATGGTCAAGACGTTCGGGTAGATGGGAGACATTAATGGCAAGGGGAACATCAGGGTTGAGACTTACCAGCTTTTGGAGAGAAAATCGCACCTCACAGCTTCCAAATCAGATAAAAATGAATAAAATCGCGACCTGCACCTTTTTATACTCGGCCTGTCCCCAGCGAAAGTTGTAACACCCGTAAAGTGCTCAGGGTTTCTTAAATATTTGTTAAAGCAGTTAAATAGTAAGTCTTGTGGAAAGGGGAAAATTGAGGGACCATAGAGAAATTTAACCAATTAGGCCCAAAAAGGGAAGTTTAAAAACCCTAGGCCGAATCATTTGTTGTTTTCTTTGCATCGGTGGTGTGAGTGTGTGTGCGGCGACCCAGGGAGAGCAACAAGGAGCGATCGAAGTGAAGAATTGGTGATCAAAAGCGGAACCGTGTGAGATTTATATTCTGGAGGTAACCATCTAAACTCGAATCCTTTGTTCTTTTTCTTCCCATCGTTTTGGGTTAAGAAGGTTGGGACGAATTGGGTTTTGGTGCGATTCTGGAATGAGTTTAAGTATGCAGAATGTTTATTAGAGACTCAATCATTTGTGTAAATCAAAATAGATAGTTAAACTAAGTAAAGGAATCAATTAGGTGATTTATTGAAAAAGTTAATATGTTGGGTATACTGGGATCGAGACCAAAGTAGGTCTGGGAGAGGACTGGTGTATTGGTTTTGAAATCAATTAGATATAGAAGCGTCGTGGGTTTAATATTAAACGAAAAGATAGAATAGTTATGAACATTGAGATGGATAGAGAAGGATCGATGGATTATTGCATATGTATCGCTGTCGATTGAATGGGGATCGTGACCGGATCGGTTGCCTGGTGTCTGAGGCCGGGGACCGGAGTACAAGGGAAACCGGGGCGCCCGGGGTCCATCGACCGGGGCCTGCCCGGTGTCGCTACGACCGGGGCCACGCCCGGGGCTACCGACCGGGGTGTGCCCGGAGCCTAGCGAGCGGGGCCGCGCCCGGGGTGCCTTGAACCTTTATTCCAGTAACCTTAAAGACCCGTGGGGATTTTCGATATGTTAAATCCATGTTGTTACATTTTGGGAATGTAGGGACTCGTCATTTCCCATACTAGTTTTCGGGTGTGTATCGCGACTTTCGTCATCAGGTGAGTTCCCTTAATCTAAAAACACTCTTTAAAACTGTAAATGGTTTACGTCTGGTTGTTTTGAATTGATTGTTATATTCGTTGTGTTAGTTTGAATAATGAATTATTAAGATTACGCATGAAAGTGCTTATATGCTTTGAAATTTGGAATTTGGGTTGATAATGTTTAAACTGTGAGAGTCATGGCTTACCATATAACCATCGGGATGGTTTTACCGCGTGTATTGAATCTGTTTCCTTACAAACAGGAACAACATCTACTTGGGGGCCGTAAGGGGATCTACTGGAGGGCCCCGTGGACGAGTAGTCCTGGTTCGAGAGAATTGACGACGGTATCGTTGTTCATTAATTCTGACATGTTACGGTTGTGAATTTAACTCTTATTAAATTATGCATGTTCTTTTAATTACAAAAGGACGAGGTTGGGAATTCCCTAGACCTTCCGGTCTAATCCTCGTTTCCTATTTTCTCAAAATCCATTTTCAAGGAACAGAGTTGTGATCGGGACTTCTGAAGGCAAGGAAAAGCTTTAGGAGCTAGAGCGTGCGTTGCAGGCCTTAGATGCGGTTTAGATACTTTTAGCTAGTTCTCGGTTGTAATAAACATTGCCAGATTATGTTTTTCCCTTATTAACAGATTTTGTATTGGGACCCGTGTTTGGGCATTCTTTCATGCTTAAGTATTTCTATTGAGTTGTGGGTTGTTACATTTGGTATCAGAGCCATAGTTTAAGGGATTTAGGCGACCGGTTGGGCCTAAACTTAAACTGTAGGACATGGGACACAACTGAGAAATAGGATGTCCTAGGGGTTACCTCTATAGGAACGTGTGTTTTGAGAGGTGGGGACTAACATGTGAGGTAAATTTGGAATTACATCTGGCCAATGTAATTGTGAATTTACAGGCGCATGTAGGTGCTCAGATTACCTCTCTATGCGTAGAAGTCAATAGAATGTTAGGCATGCATGGATAGTTTGGTCTTCATCGCGATCGGAAGGCTATTATTGAGGGGTTAGCCTATGAAGGTGTGTTGGAAGGGAAGTAAGTTCTAGCCGTGTATTATTGGCAATAGTTTGGTGCGGTGCGTGCGGTTGCTTGTGATGAAATGGATGATAAACCCTAGAAAGAGTATCACTCAACAACAACAACAACAACAACAGACCGACCAAGGAAGAACTTTATGTGTTCGAAAAGGGTGAATAATTGATTAGAGAAAGATCTTTCAGTGTCAAGTAAGTTCTCGTGATGGTAGATGGTGTGCTTATATGTTTGGATAGGAGAAATTGTGACCAGGTTTTTGGCCTGTAGGGGTCAAAATTTGAAATCATACGAATTTTACAACATGACCCAAGACAGGAACTTGGTGGGGGTAATCAATGAGCTAGGGTGTGAAACACCTTAATTGCAAGTTGTTGTTACAAGAAAAGGGGGCGGTAGCTAAAGGGTGGATGCCATGATGATTGGGCGAGTGTAATAGTTGATTTCGGTTGAGTGATTAGCCTTCAATTGCGAGTGAGTTCATGCATTGTGTCTGGAAAGGTACCTCGAGAGTTTAGTCATGATTTAAATGTTGGTGCACACAACGATCTTCGTGTTTTGGAAATAATTTGACGCGTGCAAGAGGGTGTTAAGGGAAAAGACAAACCTATCTTTGTTGCGTAGTAAATTTAACTTAAACTTAGTGATTTGTGAAGTATATCATTTCTTTTCGTGATTGAGATAAACGTGTTGCGAAAATCTATGAACTCGTTTGGCAACAAGCCTTTATAACCAAAATGAATTTGAAACGATATTTTATAAGCGAGTGTGAGGACCATTTGTTTTAATTCGTGTAAGCGGTTTTGTTTAGAACTTTTCTAGTCGGGTAAGGAAGCTTTCTCTTCATATTATGAGTGTCGCAACGTCATTTTAGCTGATCAAAGTGATGTTTTACCGAAAGATTTCGCGCAAACGATTCTTGGAATCATTGTGCATGATTTTGAAGTTATCAGAGTGTGGGTCATGTGTGCTCAAAATGTTTTTAAATGTTTTGCCCTTTGAGTGTTCCAATGTGAGCAATGAGTTTTTTTTATTTATTTACTCATCGAGTCATCATACATGAAGGCTATGAACTCATGAAGTCGTGAAAGTTACCGGATTAGGGCAAGGAAACAGTTCGAGCGTGGGGAATGTGTCAGCCAAGCTAATGATTAGATGATTTATGTCCTCGGTGTTCTTTCTAAGGAAGAGGTGGGGGATATAAAAAATGTCGAAAGTGGGTTGTGGCAGGGATGGTATTTCGGGACTTCGAAGTCTTGCTCGGTATATTTGGCATGCCGTTGCAGATGAATGGTCGTATTTGAATAGAGAGTATTGATCCTAAGCTGGTGGGAATGGCCCTGTAAGTTAGACCTTGCATCATGGAGACTTTGAACCTCCTTTAGATAAGGATGGGGAAGTGTAAAACTAAATGCAGTGTGTTTGGGAAAGGAAGATGGCATTATTAACTCTCGTTGCTATAAATTCAGTGAAGGTACGTTCAAATTTTTACGATTTAAGTAGAAAATGTTTAAAATGTGTCGAAATAAGGGTGTCGACAGGTATTGGATTTTACAAGCATCTTGGTAATTCATTTGGATTGGAGAAGAAATGGACTGGTTCTTACATGTGAGTAAGGATTTATGAAGGTCGGTTTGATTTTGTATGCGGATGACCGGGAGGACTTGGACTCGCTTCAGGACATATTCAAGTATATCTGGATTGCGTTGCTGAGCCTGAGGGGTATCTGAGTATGTGGAGAGGATCGCGAAGGATGAGTTAATGGTATGCTCAAATGGATGCTATGTTATGTCGGATTAGACGTGTAGGTTTGCAGCGTGTTAATGGATTGTTGTTATAACTGGATTACAATTTCTTTTATCATAATGGATGGCAAAGGTAAACGTCAATCTTGATTGAAAATTTTAGAAGGAAGATTCAAATAACGACAACCTAGAGGAAGAACTTGTATTCTTCTCGGCTGTGGTGAACTCCGGGTGAGTTCAATTGTTCCAACAAACCGTTGTGAGAGAGTTATGCGGCTAGTTGTAATGCCTTGGGGTGGATTGAAGTTCGACGGAGGAGATGAAGCATTCTTAGAGATAACCAAATCTCGGTAGTTAGATCGAACCTATTAGTGAGAAAATGAGGCTGGTAGATCTCCATAAAGGGAGTAATCTGAAACTGAGAATTTCGCCAGTGGAACAGAAAATGTGGAATTTGGCTAAGAGAGTCAATTTTGCGAATATAGGAGCAACACGCGAGGATACGAGGAAGCTTCCGGTTATGGGTTGGGTATTGTTATTTTCGCGTGTGTCAGGTGTAAAGCTTGCAACCTTGAGTAAGCCTTCCTTTGTTAGTGAGTGATCTATGTTTCATAGAAGCGAGTAAAGTGATCGATCAAGTTGTTCGAAGCGAAAGATCGGAGGGTGTGAATAAGTGTTAGTGTGATGAGCTTTCTGAGGGAACATTGAGTTTGTCATCGGGAGAATTACACTTATATTGTGAGAAAATATTGCTCCTCTTGTAGGGCAAGTGAAATCGGGTTAGAGCTAAGAGAGTTGGTTGAATGTGTGGGATCGGTGCAAAAGGTTTTACGTTTGGGGAAACTAAACTCTTCGGCGGTAAAATCAGACATTGAACATGTAGAATGTTTATGTTCTCAAGACTTTGCAAGTGTGCAAAGATATAAGTGGAAATGATATGTCGGTCGTGATGTACATGGCATGGGAAAATTAGTCATCAACAGTATGCTAGTAGTAGATGTTGGGGATGGGAGTAGGTGCTAACGTGATGTAAATTTCCAGGGAGTATTGTGGCCAATATTGAGAAAATTAGGATATTGCGTGGGTTTATGTCTCCTTACCGTAAAGAAGAGAACATTGAAGCAAATTTAAATACAGGGATATTCAGAGGGATAAGTGCGTTGATGTCTTGTTGACGAGTGCATTGTGTGGATTGACTTGACCAGAAAAGAATTAGTGATCGACGTGTGTTATAGATTTATGTGTTGGTCATGTTGTGGGCATTTAAAGAGGTCTTTGCTAAGTATTGTGTTGTTAAATACAGGAATTCTTACCTGTAGCCCTAAGGGAAAGACCAAGAGTGACCTTGTGTCAAGTTGGAAAGGGTGAAGGTGACTCGTGACTGTCGTAAGAGTTACAGGGTTAAATGACGGGAAGACGTAAGATTTTGGGGCAGAGTTTCTTCGATGTTTATGGTGTTCCTGGGAAAGGAGTCGTGTGAGTTGGAAGTAAAGGAAAATTTTACATCGGACCGTTCGTGAGTGTAAGAGAAATAGGGAAGTGTTGAACAAACTTGATCTACTGAATAAATTGCAAGGAAATCCACAGTGTATAGTAAGTGGGAGAAGTGGCTCGCAAATTGGAATTTCCCGAAGAATTGAAGGGTATTTCTAGCACCCTTCACGTCTCAAATATGAGAAAGTGTCTCGCAAGTGTCGACATGGTTGTGCCATTACAAGATGTTCAAATGGATGAGAAGTTAAACTTCGCCAAAGAGCTTGAGTCTATCGTGGATCATAAGGGTAAAAGACTAAGGACAAAAGAGATTAACTTGGTGAAAGTTCAGTGGACGTTTCACAAAGGGCGAGAAGCTACGTGGGAACTAGAGTTGGAAATGAGGTCTAAACATTCGCATCTTTTTGCCAAAGAAATTCCGGGGACGAAATTCTTTAAAGGGAGGGAGAGGTGTAACACCCATAAAGTGCTCAGGGTTTCTTAAATATTTGTTAAAGCAGTTAAATAGTAAGTCTTGTGGAAAGGGGAAAATTGAGGGGCCATAGAGTAAATTTAACCAATTAGGCCCAAAAAGGGAAGTTTAAAAATCCTAGGCCGAATCATTTGTTGTTTTCTTTGCATCGGTGGTGTGAGTGTGTGTACGGCGACCCAGGGAGAGCAACAAGGAGCGATCGAAGTGAAGAATTGGTGATCAAAAGCGGAACCGTGTGAGATTTATCTTCTAGAGGTAACCATCTAAACTCGAATCCTTTGTTCTTTTTCTTCCCATCGTTTTGGGTTAAGAAGGTTGGGACGAATTGGGTTTTGGTGCAATTCTGGAATAAGTTTAAGTATGCAGAATGTTGATTAGAGACTTAATCATTTGTGTAAATCAAAATAGATAGTTAAACTAAGTAAAGGAATCGATTAGGTGATTTATTGATAAAGTTAATATGCTGGGTATACTGGGATCGAGACCAAAGTGGGTCTAGGAGAGGACTGGTGTATTAGGTTTGAAATCAATTAGATATAGAAGCCTCGTGGGTTTAATATTAAACGGAAAGATAGAATAGTTATGAACATTGAGATGGACAAAGGAGGATCGATGGATTATTGCATATGTATCGTTGCCGATTGAATGGGGCTCGTGACCGGATCGGTCGCCCGGTGTCTGAGGCTGGGGACCGGAGTGCAAGGGAAACCGGGGCACCTGGGGTCCATCGACCGGGGTCGCGCCCGGGGCTAGCGACCGGGGCCGCGCCCGGGGTGCCTTGAACTTTATTCCAGTAACCTTAAAGACTCGTGGGGATTTTCGTTATGTTAACTCCATGCTGTTACATTTTGGGAATGTAGGGACTCGTCATTTCCCATATTAGTTTTCGGGTGTGTATCGCGACTTTCGTCATCAGGTGAGTTCCCTTAATCTAAAAACATTCTTTAAAACTGGAAATGGTTTACGTCTGGTTGTTTTGAATTGATTGTTATATTCGTTGTGTTAGTTTGAATAATGAATTATTAAGATTACGCATGAAAGTGCTTATATGCTTTGAAATTTCGAACTTGGGTTGATAATGTTTAAACTGTGAGAGCCATGGCTTACCATATAACCATCAGGGATGGTTTTACCGCGTGTATTGAATATGTTTCCTTACACGCGGGAACGATATCTACTTGGGGGCCGTAAGGGGATCTACTGGGGGACCCCGGGGACGAGTAGTCCTGGTTTGAGAGAATTGACGACGGTATGGTTGTTCATTAATTCTGACATGTTACGGTTGTGAATTTAACTCTTATTAAATTACGCATGTTCTTTTAATAACAACAGGACGAGGTTGGGAATTCACTAGACCTTCCGGTCTAATCCTCGTTTCCTATTTTCTCAAAATCCATTTTTAGGGAACAGAGTTGTGATCGAGACTTCTGAAGGCAAGGAAAAGCTTTAGGAGCTAGAGCGTGCGTTGCAGTCCTTAGATGCGGTTTAGATACTTTTAGCTAGTTCTCGGTTGTAATAAACATTGCCAGATTATGTTTTTCCCTTATTAACAGATTTTGTATTGGGACCCGTGTTTGGGCATTCTTTCATGCTTAAGTATTTCTGATGAGTTGTGGGTTGTTACAAAAGTGCCCGACGATTATGACACTTGTCACTTTCACCGGCACAATCGCCCGTGCCTTGAAGCCTGCAGTACACTCCGCGTGGGAGTGACATGCGATAGTGACCAGGGCATCACCGCCTGGCACTATCGCCGAGATTGTATCGAAACCCATGGACCCCCGACGACTTTGACAAGGCGATAGTGACTCTGTCACTATCGCGGGGCATAATCTCCCAAACTGTACCGAAGTCCAAAAGTTGAATTTTCTCACTTGGAAGCTTTTGTCTCGCGCAAGAGTAAAAGATAGCATAAAGTTTACTATAATCCATACTTTGTGTATTATCGAACACTTCAACTGATACACTTTTCTTACCAGATTTTCGGGTGTTACATGATGCTATTCTTGTCTCTTGGTTGAAGTTTATTTGTTGAATCTGTTTGTTAAGGATGCAATCGAGGTATGAACTAATGAGGAATCTGCTATGAATGTGATTGCAGTTTTATTGGTCCCTGATCTCTAAAATGGGTCTGGGATGAGTTTCAAATGCGAGAAATAAAAATTGAACTTGTTAAATCAATTATCGTACACACAATGTCAATTTCAGGAAATAGAAAACAAAGTGATGTTAGAGTCAACAATCAGATAAACCAACAATAAAAAGAACCAAATAAGAGAAACCTCTTCCCTACATGGTGATTGTTGTTTTTTTACGTAGGATGGGTGCTTTATTTTTATTTTTTTCAAAAGCTTGCTAAATTTGACTAGTAGAGTAGTAGTGAATAAACATTAAAAATGTCAACTATGATAGATTAACTAAAAATTTTGTTTCATGAAATGCACGAAGACATCATTTTAGGTGATATTATCTTTGTTTTGTTGTTCAGGGTTTTGGTTTATGTCTATCCCTTCCTTTCTTTCAATAAAAATTAATATGCAGATTAGGCAACTAACTTGATTAAGTTCCAACCTCCTTAACTAAAAATTTGTATGTTTTTCGTTTCTTGGATTAGGAGCATATTTTTAACTATTCGTTTGGGACATCCAAAATCATAAGACCGGACCTGTATTTAGATATACACACAAAAACAATTATTAAGAAATTCGACAACACTTAAATATTTAATTAGAAAAATATGTATATGTATACATATTTAATTAAATTAATAATTAATTTACGAATATAATTGGTGAAAAACGTTTTATTAAATTAAAGAGGAAGGAAGGTTCTTGTCGTTTTCTTTTATTACGTGATTATCCGCCACATAATTTGACTCTGCGACAAAATCAAAGGCAACTTGGACTCGCTCCCATTTCCTAGAATTCCACCATTCGATACTACATGTGACCCAATTCAATCAAATCTATGATTTTTGTAATACATTATTTTTATGACACATAAAATAATAATGTTAAATAAAATAGAAATATATAATAAGCAATTATTATTAGGAGAAGAAGGAAAGACATTAAAACCTTTCCTTTACTTTAATCCAAGAATTGTGAATAATAACGTTGGTTACTCTATATCAAAACAAAATGTACAAGGATGGTAATATTTAAATTGGGGTCATTGTTTCAAATCTCAACGGTTGATAAAGGCTTTTTTATCTCTAGTTCTCCATAAAATCTTTTTATATATTACTAACTCCTTGTCAGTTTTATTATCAATAGCAAAATTATTATTAATCCAAAAAACTGGTTATTGTAATTTAAAATCGTAATAATTAAATTATTGTTTTCTAAATACACGTTGATCAGATGTTTGGTTTTGTTAATGATTTTTAATACTAACCCAAATCAAAACAATTTGTGATTGAATGTGACTCTACACAAAAATTAGGTGTAGCTCCAAGCGTATAACTATTTTATTGATTGTAGCTTTCTCACGAGGGTCATTCAAAGCTCTATTTGACGTATGTATCAGACAAGTTTTTTTAGAATAGTAGACATTTCCTATTTAAGTTATATTTATGTTTCTTAAACATAAGTTTTTTATATCACAGAGTAATTAACACTTGCTTGATAAATGATGTTATTATAAGGATTATACATTAAAAAATTTAATTGATAATTGTCTTACAATTCATCTAATCTTGCAAAAATAAAATAATATTTGTTAATAAGTTTTGATACAAATTGTAGTATTATTTATATTATAAAATATAAATAATTTTTAAACGTGATTTAAGTGATAAAAAAACAAATATAGGTGACTAAATTGACTATCAAAGATTAGATATACACAAAAGATGTAGGTGAATTATGCCATATAGGGAAAACAATTATTCAATGAAGCACTTTGTTACAAAATTTAACTTATATTTCATTATTAAAAATATTTTAAAAAAATATATAGTTTCTAATACACATAAAATGAAAGAACTTTAAAGTTTAAAAGCAAAACTCATAGAATTACTAATTTTAATACCAGAAAAATTGCATAAATAAATAACTTATTTTATTTCTTTTCTATTTTAAAAACATGCTTTTAAAATATATATATATATATATATATATATTAATATATATAGACCAACAATAATTTACAACTCATGTAAATCTTACACACACACACACACATATATATATAGAGACAGGTTAGGAATAAGAGCCACATAATTTATTAATTAAAAAATAGCATAAATAAATTATTTTTTTTAAAAATTAGGATAATTACAATTTGAATTGGATAAATTCTTAAAAGTCTCATAATATCTTTTAAATTTATTTATTTTTTAATTTTAATAAATTCATAATTTTTTTTATCAAATTTATATTATTATTTTCTAGATAAAATCATAATTTTCATCAAATATCACATGTGATATCCATAACTAATTCATTATTTATTTCGCCATTTTTTCTCTATTTTTTAGATTTACGTTTTGAATCACATGTGATTAACTTCGTTTAACATGTGATATATTATTATGTATCACATATGATCCTACTAGGTGGATTTTTGTAAATATCACATATGATAATATATGTCTGAATATAAATGACGCATAATCACATGTGATAATATTTATATTACAAAAAGATCTATAAATATAAATATACATAATCACATATGATTAACTAAAATATATACAATTATCACATGTGATAATATTTACATCACAAAAAGATCTATAAATAGAATGATATATAATCACATATGATTAACTAAAATATATATACATATATATAATTATCACATGTAGTAATATGATATGTGATATGCATAAATATTCATATAATGATATCACGTGTGATATTTGGTTAAAATTGTGAATTTTTTTTTAGTAAAAGTATATTTAGAAAAAAAAATTAATAAATAATTGAAATTACAAAATAAATAAATCTAAAAGATATAATGAGAATTTTAAGGATTTATCCAATTTAAAATGATAATTATCCTAATTTCTAAAACTAATTTTTATTTTTTATTTATGATTTTTTTAATTAATAAATTATGTGGTCCACATTTCTTCTCGTCTTCTCGCAAATTAGTTTTCTTCTCGCATGATCCTCTCTCTCTATATATATATTGAGGTAAGATCGTGTTTAAGGGTGTTTCAATGTGTAATATTGGACACACCCTCTCGTGTAATATTGGACACACCCTCTCAGATTTTTGTTGTCCAATTACACATGTTTTATTTTTACCCAATTGTATATGTTTTAACATTTACGTTGTGTTCCCTAATCTAGAGAGAAAGGAAAGTAAAATAAATAGATGGAAAAGAAAGAGAAATAATAATTTTTTTATTTGTGTTCTCGAAAGAAAATAAAAAGGAAGAAAAATAAAGAAAAATAGTTTTTCATGTTCTAGAATAGTTTTCATTGAAAAGAAAGAGAAATAATATTTTTTTCATTTATGTTCTCGAAAGGAAAGAAAAAATAAGAAATTTAAAAAAAATAGTTTTTCAAGTTCTTGAATAAAAGAGAAAGAAAAGTAAAGATGTCATTTTTACAAATATACCCTTTAAAAGTATATTCTTTATAATGAAAGGTTGGGTATTTTTGTAATTTTAATAATTTTAGTAATTTTTTAAATGTTTTAATTTCTTTCTTTCATTTTCTTTCCTCTCCTCCCACATTTGAGAGGAAAGTTTTGGGAGTAAACTTATCATTAATTTTTTTCCGTTTCCTTTCCTTTTTCTCCTAAAAAAGTTTCAAGAACACGAGTTTGTTTTTTACTTTCCCCCCCTTTTCCTCCTTTTTTTTTCCTTCATAAAAAGAGTTTTGAGAACACAACGTTAGGGGATGTTCGTTTGTTTTTTCAATGGTAAATTGATGTTCTATTGTTGTGCTTAATAAACAGTATGAACGACAAAATTGACTATTTTACACCTTAATTTATATTAAATATAAACAATAAACACATTCTCATCAATAACACATCTTCATGGTATGAAGCTTTGTAACAAAAAAGAACAAAAAAATGGAACAAATTGATAAACAACACATTTGCAATTAAAAAAATCTTCAAGGACACAAAATTCATTAAAAAAACATGGAATGAATATTTGTTACAAGAAAGAAACATGGAACAAATTGATATACAACACATCTACAATGAACACATCTTCATGGAACAAAAATAAGCAAACCGTTATTGATCAGATCAACATTTCTTCATGTTTCTTCATGGAACAAAAAAAAACATTGTAAGCAAAACGCCATAAACATCTGCATGGAACAAAAATAAATCAAATCAGATATGCAAGTAGAACGGAGATTGAGTTGGGACTGGAATATATCGACAACGGTCAATGACGACCTGAAACAGATAAGCTATTGTGGTTGTGGATCTCGTGAGAAAAAGAGGGAAAAGAAGGGGGGGGGGGAGAGAATGAAGATGATGGGTAGAATGGCGGTGGAAGACCAACGACACGACAAAGAGAGCTTCGATGGAGGCAATAGAGATTCTGCAGAGTTTCAAGGGATGGAAGCACTGAGAGCTTCATGGTTTTCTTTTATTGAGGATGTGAGTGTGTTTTAAAAGAAGAGTATAGGTAAAAGGTTCGGGCTAAATGTAGACAAAAGCCCTCCTAAAGCTGATTAATTAAGCTCTTGATTTCCAGATTAAGACACAACTGAACACCTATTTATGGTTGATCGAATAAGCTATATGCGCTATACAACATTACAACCCATTAAGCCACAACCGAATAACTTGTTTTAATCCAATTATAAAGTTTTAGGCATTTACTTTTTTTAGTCGATTATGATTATTTTTAAATAAATTGTATATACTATGTTGTTATTTTGTTTTAGTTTATAGAATTTTTAAGATAATATAGAGGATAAACTTTTATATTTGATTTATTTATAACTTGTCCAATCAGTATACAACCTTGATCCATGTGTAAGAAAGTCTACAAAAAGAAATGATTTTTTTTTCCATTTAGCTCAATAATTTATAAAAATATTATCAAAAATATTGAAATTTAAAAACATTATAGTTTGGAAACTTACAAAAATACATAAGGTGTGCTATGTGTGACAAATATTTTTCAAATTTATGGTTTTTAAACATGGATTTTAAAACCTTTTAAAAAACATGGATTTTAAAAGTGTGTTCCTCCAAATAGGTTTTAAATTAAAGTAATTTTATATGAAACATGTTTTTCAATATTATTTTACTAGAAACAAAAATATTAACTATTTACTATTTAAAGTAAAATATAAATTTGGTCCTTGTGGTTTGTCAAAATTAACACTTTTGTCCTTGTAGTTTTGAAATTAGAAGATGGTCATCATATTTCGCAAAAACATTCGGATTTGGTCTCTTTCTTTGACGGCCATTAAAAAAAGTTCCGTTAAATACGATGTACTTTTGTCATTTTTTTGATTTTTTTTTGTTTTTTACCCAATCAAAATCGATTTATAATTTTGGTCTTTGTGGTTTTTGATTGGGTAAAAGGAAAAAAATCAATAAAATAACGAAAATGCCCTTATTTAATATAACTTTTTACTGATCGTTGGAGAAAGGGGTCAAATCTAGACGTTTTTACAAACCATAATGACCATCTTGTAATTTTTAAACTGCAAGACTAAAGTATTATTTTCGACAAACAACAGGGACCAAAATTGTAGTTTATTTTACTCTACTATTTTACTATTTATTTAGAACTAAAATGATGTAGGGATACTTTCTTTTTCACTGTCCGTACACGTGTCAAACGATGAGAAGTGCAAATAATCAAGTGACTGTACCTGGTAAGACCATTTACAACCGTTGGATTTCCAAAGATCACATGGTAAGACGTCATTTGAGACTAGGAAACCGCCTATATAATGGTACTTCCTGCCATGGTTAAAGAAAGAGAAGCCCCTCTAGAATTTCATACACTTGTTTTCTTCCGATCTGCAAAACCCCCAAAATCCCTTTCTTGATATTTCGAGAATCCGGTTAGGGAATGCAGAGAGATGAGAGGAGATTCGCGGCTGTCTAACCGTGGCCGGGCTAAAAAATCCACCGGCGGCAGAACTTGCCACCGTAAACACGTGGAAGACGGGTGATTTCACCACCGCCACATCCACAAAACACAATTCTTATTCTTCTAGTGTTGAATTTAGATCTGTGTTACGTGTTATTTTTTAATTCAATAGTAGAATCAGTTTGAGGAATCGATGGCTGCAGAGGACAGAAACAATGGCGTTCTAATCGGAAAGTACGAGCTCGGAAGACAATTAGGGCACGGGACGTTTGCAAAGGTGTATCACGCGAGAAACCTGCGGACCAGCAAGAGTGTGGCGATTAAGATGGTCGGAAAAGAGAAGGTGATTAAGGTCGGTATGACGGATCATATCCAGCGAGAGATTTCGGTGATGAAGATGGTACGGCACCCTAACATCGTCGAGCTTCACGAGGTTCTAGCTAGTAAATCCAAGATCTATTTCGCTATGGAACTCGTTAGAGGCGGCGAGTTGTTTTCAAAAGTTGCGAAAGGTCGGCTTCGGGAGGATGTTGCTCGGAGTTACTTCCAACAACTCATATCGGCGGTCGATTTTTGTCACAGCCGAGGCGTATATCACCGAGATCTGAAGCCGGAAAACCTTCTGTTAGACGAAGACGGCAATTTGAAAGTGACGGATTTCGGCCTCAGTGCGTTTTCCGACCATCTCCGCCACGACGGTCTGTTACACACAACATGCGGAACTCCGGCGTACGTCGCACCGGAAGTAATCGGAAAAAAAGGATACGACGGTGCGAAAGCTGATATCTGGTCCTGTGGAGTCATCCTTTACGTCCTTCTCGCCGGATTCTTACCGTTTCAGGACGAAAACATCATCGCAATGTACCGGAAAATCCACCGAGGAGATTTCAAGTGTCCGCCATGGTTCTCTTCCGACGCACGCCGACTCGTAACCAAAATGCTAGATCCAAATCCGATTTCTCGAATCACGATCTCGAAAATCATGAAATCAACGTGGTTCACGAAGGCAGCGCCAAAGAAACCCAACTTCTTAATCGAAGACGAACTTGAAGCCATGAATCTAAAAGGCAAAGAAGGTAAAACACTGAATGCGTTTCACATAATTTCGTTATCGGAAGGATTCGATCTGTCTCCATTGTTCGAGGAGAAGAAGAGAGAGGAGAAACAGGAGATAAGATTCGCGACGATGAAGCCGGCAGGGGCGGTGGTGTCGAAGCTGGAGGAGGTGGCGAAGGCGATGAAGTTTAGCGTGAAGAAGAGCGGAGACGAAAGCAGTTTGAGGTTGCAGGGTCATGAGATGGGAAGGAAAGGGAAATTAGGGATAGCGGCAGAGATCATGGCGGTAACGCCGTCGTTCTTTGTGGTGGAGGTGACGAAGTCGAGCGGCGACACCCTGGAATACAACCAATTCTGCAGCAAAGAGCTCCGGCCGGCGCTTAAGGACATCGTCTGGACGTCACCCGCCAATCACTCCACTCCGGCATGAATTAATTAATTAAGTCGATTTGTTTTTGTAAATTGTTGGTTGGTTTAGGAATTATTATTTTTATATTTTAAAAATATAATATTATGAACAAAATTGTTCCCTGGTAAGTCTCCTATGTTGTGTCATGTTGAATTAATAACTAAATTTTGTTGTCATGACGTTTTGTGCATAAATTCAGTTGCTTCACGGAAATGATATTTCAAAAATCGAAATAAACTTTCTAAAAATAAATCTGCCAACTAAGGTTTGTTATAAAATGCCACTTAAAAAATTGTAAGCTTTTGTCTTTATGACTTGTAATTTATTATTATTTTTTGTCACTTAAGTTAAGGTAGTGATATCTTTTTTGAAAAAAAGAATATCTTGTTAACCTTTATGTTTCATTAGATAAGACCATTTGTTTTTCTTGAATGTTAAAAGGTTAAGATCGTGTGAGAATAAGAGTTAAAGTGAGAAATGTAAAAAGTAATTTGGACCCTTAATCACTTTTAGTCTCAAAACAACCCATGAATTACGTTTTAGAATGGACTTGATCCGGTGTATCTTTAATGTTGATCTTCAATTAAGATTGATTCAATGATGAACATCCTTTATTACCCTTTCCACTATAACTTTTATTCTCATTGAAACCCAACCCTAAGAGCCAAACCAATCATTACTTGTCCTCTTACCTTCCTTTTAACAAAGCATTATCCTCGTTTGATGGACCATCGAGCACATAGCTTGGGTTCGTTGTATATAAAAGCATGAACCCACACTTTTGATATCAAATGGATCAAAAAAGATTTTAGAAATAACAAAACTCACATAATATTTTTATTTATTTATGCTATACGTTTATTGGGTTGGGTTTTTGTGAGAAGCATGAAAAGTGGTTATCAACCGTTGGATGAGAAATGGACGAACATTAGGATGAAATGCACCAAGATAAAATGCACTGGATTAATTCCCTTTTAAGCCGCAATTCATGGGAGGGTATTTGATTAAAAGTGATCAACGGTTTAAAGGTACTTCTCACACTTCTCACAAAAAATGACACTTCTCACATGATCTTATACTTATGACACTTCTCACATGATTAAAAAAATTGTGGTGTCTACATGATAACAATTGACAAAAGCTATCATGAGTACTACTTAATTGACAAGATCTATGACCACAGCAGAACTAAGTTGGAAGTGATGCTGAAAGCTAAGCTGGTATGTGCTAAAGGATCAGAAATGGGCAGAATAGTAATCAGAAGGACAATTAATCAAAGTCTGGGATTGGATCCAAATCTGGGCAATTAAGTTGAAGTGTTGAAAGCATCATGAAGACTCTATGTTGAAGAACTTAACTTCTCTTTTTGAAAAGTTAAGTTAGGGGGAGATTGTTGGGTCTGAATGTGCTAAGGATGGATACTACTGCTTATTGAAAGATTACTACTGCTAGTAGAATTAATACTGCTTAAAGAGTTAGTGCTGCTACTTGAATAGTTAGTACTGCTTGGAGAGTTAGTACTGCTAGTAGTTAGTACTGCTAAAGATTACTACTGCAAGTGAGGAGTTAATACTGCAAACATAATTAGTACTGCCAGAGACAAAGTTAATACTGCTATTGAGTTAATGCTGCTTGTGAAGATAAAGATGGACTGGATTCTAAAGAATAATATTTCTTTTGTAATTATCTTGTAATCTGTTTTGTATATATAATCTAGATAATTCATAGAACTTTTATATACGTATGAGTTGTTTTAGAGAATTAACCTCAAGACTAGTATTGATCCTTTCTATAGAGAAGTATAGAACGTCTGTTGAGTCTTGTTCAACAGATTGAGGTTGTGTTTGTAATCATTAAGTTTTATGCAATATAAACTTATGATTTGAGTTCATATTCTGTGTTTTTTGATTAATTGTTAAAGTGTTATTCCGCAACTTCTTTAACATTGTTTCTGAGTTTGTATTAAATTCTTGTTTAGAATTTTCGATCTTGACAGTGCTGAGTTCTGAAATTTGAATCAATAAGACTGTTTGTTTTTATAAATTGACAAAGGCCTGAATATGTATAGTTGTCTATTTCATCCCTCAAAATGTTATACCACTGAATTTATAAAAACATCAATTCATTTTAACCATAGGGACGACATAAATCACATGGACGAAGGACAACATATATTTTTTGAATCAAACCAGAAATCAAACAAACATAGCCACAGGGACGACATAAATCATGGAACACGACATAAATCAACACATATTTGGTCGAACCTAACCATAGGAACGGAGGATGAACGATAGGGATGGAATCAAAACAGAAACTAGAGAGGAGATCAACTAACCTGGAGAACGACGGGCTTTGATCTCGATTTGGGTCGAGATCGATTCGAATATCGACTGGTTTACACTTGATTTGGTGGAGATGTCTTGAGAGAACTGGATGGATGCGTATGAAGTTGGGAGCGAATAAGAGGAATTAAGTTTTTAGTTTACCACTTTAATTCTAGATGAATATAAGGGGTTGTTTGTTTGGCTATGAATGATCTCATTTAGAGGTCATCTCTTAATCGGTGATAGGCAAAAAGTGTGTGGTAAAAAATTTATATTCTCTTAATAGTGACAACAACCTCTTAGCGATTTTGTGGCTAGGACTTCCCCAAATCATTCAGATCTTAATTCTTTCCACATCTACCCTTCACACAATTTCTCCCACCCCGCTCCTCCCACACAGGTTGGTCTCTCCCTCGTCGGTCGTTCTTTCCAGCAATCAACTCAAATCAGGTCCATTCGTTTTTCTCGCCAATTTAGCTACTGTGATACTAATCTGAAACTTATTTCTCCATTCTTCTTGCACATAGTATGTACAAATACTCTCCATCCCAAGCAACAACAAATTATAAAGAAAAAATGTATGATAAAGCAAAAACAATATGTACCAAAATAGATTATAAAGCAAAAACAGATTGTATTCTAATCTAAAATTGATCATTATAAGAGGAACTTTATAAAGAAAATGTATAGATCCATCTGCCTTTTTATTTAACTAACAAGAAATTAAAACAAAGAAAATACAATACAAGTATTGATTGTGTTAATAATATGGTTTCTTACGATTCCTTATGGTTGATTGTTGATACTTTTACGGTTCAATGTTGATACTTTTATGGTTCATTGTTGATTATGATTCCTTATGGTTGATTGTTGATTTTGATTTATTATTGTTGGTCCTTTTATGGTTCATTGTTGATTATGGTTCCTTACGATTCCGTAATGTTGATTGTTGATTTTGGTTTATTGTTGATACTTTTATGGTTCATTGTTGATTATGCTAGTTTATGCTACTTTATACTTTATGAAATTGTTTTGACTAGGCATAGAATTAGTTGGGGAATCTTCGCACCAAGAGAAACGTAGGATTACATGGAAAAAGGAAGGGTTGGTCCAAACATTTCTTGAAGCTTGTATACACGAGGAAATTAAAAATAGACGGGAAGGTAGTAGTGTTAAGCCACAGTCGTGGAAGAATGTTGGAGAATAATTGAAAAGGAAACATAATGTTATCGTCGACCAACGACAGATGAAAAATCACTATGATTACCTTAACAGAAAATATGCAACGTGGTCGAAATTGAAAAACAAAACGGGCAATGTCTATGATTCATCAACCATCCCTTCAACCTATCCGAGGAAGAATGGAAGATAGAAATTTCAGTCACTTTCTTTCTTAGTCTTTATATAATTATTTTTTTATATGGGTATAATTCTTTTAGAACAACAAAGTAAATACATGGAACCATTGAGGAGTACCAGACTGCTTTACCCTGATCTTTGTGTCCAACTATTTGATGGAGTTGCTAGTATGGGGCTTGAGAGTTATGGAACCGCATCTTCGATTCTTGATCCTTACAACTCTGATCCAACGTGAATAAATATGTTGAAGTTATGCCTGACACACAAGAAACCGGCGGCTTAGCTTCAACTCAAGAGTGTTCTTCTCGCCCTCTGATGGTCCCTAATAAGTGAAGCAATATTGTAGAAGGGGGGGGGAGGGTTGAATACAATTCTCAAATATTTCACTTAATTTTAATTCTTTTATTGATATAAAATATCAAGAATTACACTTAGTAAACAAAAGATTGTTGCGGAAAAGAACAATAAACTAGTCTAACAATCTTACACTTAGAACCTTTAGAACACAACTTTGGAAAACACTAAGTTTAAAAAGCTATGAAGATAAGAGAAATAGTTGCCAACTTTTCTTGAGTGCACTGAGTTTTCTTGAGCTGAAAGCGTGGTTTGCATGGAGGAAGTCTTCACCTTTATATACTACCCAATGCATTGAGTGCAAATGACAGTTGTCAAATGTAGATTAGATCTTTCAGATTTTCTTCAATAAACTATAAGATATTTGAAGTGACTTATCAATATACAAAAGGTACTTTTGTACTATGACAAGACAATATCTCAATAAAATATACTTGGTACAAACCTTTTTGAGAAAGTCTTTGTCAGATCAGAACTTGGGTGAATATCCTCTGTGCAAAAGAAGGTTCCATTACTTTTGTCAAAAGGATGTTGGAAATAAAGGGGTATAGTCAAATCATGAGGATTTGACTGTAGATATAGTAGAAAACTTGAGAGTGTTCGACAAAGGATGTCTGCTGAAGGATCGACAGGGTGTTGGCCGAATAAAGGAGATCGGCAGAGGGGACTCCTGCCGACCAATTATACAAGCATCGACAGGAGTGGAGTCTGCCAAAAATGTGTATCTCTTCGACATGGGTAGCTTAACACATGTGAAGTTTGTCTTGATCCGCATCAATAGGATCACTTCATGTTGAGTTCGATTGGTCTTCGATTTTACCGATCTTTTAAAGCACAACTAAGCTATTACAAAAGAACCATAAAATATACTAAGTATGGAGATGTACAACATTTTACAAATATAAAATTACAAGCCGAAAGGGGAGGTCATCTTCAAATATTTGATGACCCAACAATCTCCCCCTATTTGATTATGACATCCCATACTTAAATAAAATAGCAGAGTTTCATGAATAATGCATTTTGACCCTATTTTTACTCTTTTGGGTTCTTTTTCACATAGACCATTCTTTTGTTTCTTTTTGAATTTCTTTAGAGTACCCGACATTTACAAGTATAAATGAATGAAAGAATAAGCTATACACCCTATTTACTTCAAGAAAAATTCTACTTGTATTAATCTTGTAGGAAGATTATAATACAAAGCAAAAAGAAGTTAAGTACAATGAAGTTAAAGATAGAAAACTAAGATTCTTCATAGGGATCATGCGAGATGGCATCTCTAAGATAGAAAACTAAGATTCTTCATAGGGATCACGCGGGATGGCAACTCTCTTCTTCAACTCGGCAGTTACAACTTGATAAAGAGCCATAGCATGAGCACCTCTTGGAATGATCTGAAGAATCCCAGAGAGGAAGATATTATCGGCAATGGGGATCTGGTGAGCTCTGAAGAAGCGAATTTGGCCTAAGCCATCGTTGAAAAAGATCCCGTACTCAGGCTCATAGATGACAGTAGTAGAAGGCTGAGGTACCAAGGTCGGTACAGATAGATCAAGGCTGGAAATGTTTGGAACCTTTCCTTCCTTGGCCATCTGTTGGAACATACCTTCCTTCTTGGAGGACCTGGACTCCGGCTTGGAGGAGGAGGAAGGATTATCGACCTTGAGTTTGGCGATGATTTATCGTTCAGCAGGAGTGTGCACGATGTTGTACTTTTGTCGGTAGGATCTGAATCTTGTTTGAAGTTCAAAAATGAACTTTTCAACTTCGTCTTTGTATGCACTACTACTCTTGTTCAAGCAATCAATGATCTATAGCCACTCAGTGATAACGTACAGCTTAATCCAATCAAGATTTTCGGTACGTCTCAAACCATCCTGCCTTTCGATGACTACACACATAGAATCACATGTCTTTTTAGGTTTTATGATTTTTATACCGATAATTGGGGAGGAGGTTCTTCGGCTGGTGAGAGATTTGTGGTACCATGCAATACACTTCTCTTTGTGTTCTTCCAACTCTTTGGACGATTGCTCCAATGCTCCAAGATCCATTTCTTGAGCTCCAATAGGGTCCACCGAAACTTTGGCATTCTCAACCTCCTCTTCGGCCATCTTCTGAGCTAGATCTTTTGTTTTTATCAAACTCTGATTGAGCTATCTCAACCGCCTTGAGCTCCTCAGCCGACAACCCAAGATGAGAGGTAATCTTTGGGGGAGGAGCAAGTTTCAAACCACCACCATCGGCGAAGCGCTTAGTTCTAGCTTCCTTGAGACGCTTAAGTTCGGTGACTTCCTCTTCTAGAGTGAGCTTCTTTTTACCCTTATCTTTCTTCGGCTCCCCTTTAGACTCATCGACCTTTTTAGAAGTAACAATGAGGTCGAGACCCTCTTCTTCGACTTGATCGACAGCTGTCGGCTTATCGGTTCCCTCCTATAGAGATTTCTCCCCCTCAACAGAGGATTCTTCTTGCCGAACTTCTTGTTGAAGTTATTCTCGGCGGACACCGGATATTTTAGCATGAGGGGTATTTTGCTCCCCCTCAGCTGATTTCTCCCCCTCAGTGTGGGTTGGAGAAGAAAGACCCGCCTTGGCCGACACACGGCCTACTCGTCGATCAATGCGACAAAGACGATCTCAGTCGTCACTTCCAAAAGCAGCATCACCGAGATCAAGATCCCACTCCTCGGATCGACACTTAGCGATCGCCTCGGGTAGATCGTTGAGCCTTTTGTTGAGGTTGGACAGAGCCTCCAGAATTTTGGCATTAACATCATCCTGAGAGTCTGCCCTTGGCGGAGAGAGACGAGCTCCTGATCTCGTGCATCCGAAGAGGCCTTTAAAGCAGCAACAGAAAGAGTGAGGTTGACATTTTCTTTGAGAAGCTTCTCCAACTGATCAATGATGGCAGCCAAGGCATCACCAAGAGGATCAACCAAATCATGGAGATCCTTTTGCATGACATCCATGTAGTTGAAGAAGGAGGACTGAAAAAGAAGAAGCTTTGTATTCTGCTCCTTGATGTTTCGGAGCAACTTGGCTAAAGACTAATTGGTGGCATCCAAATCACGTGAAAGTTGTTTATCCCGAATGGATTCCCGCTCAAGGATTATAACTCGATGACCAGTTTGTGTAGTAAACTTATCAAACTCCCCCTGAAGCCTTTGAAACTGGACACCAAGCATGCAGTACTACCGATTGGTGTCAATAATATTGGAAAGCACCTTAGAGGGAATGGGTAGGTGAGATTGGGAAGAGTTCGGTACATATGGAGGAGGGGTGGTGGAGGTGGCGTCGAGGTACAGGGTCTATCAGCAGGTGGGGTCGGTGGGTGGTGTGGTAAATATCGGTGAGGAGCAAGTGGTTGTCGGTTATGGGGAAAATCAGGTGAGGAATCAGATGAGGAGGTGGTTGAGTGGGAGTGTTGAGGGGAGTGTGTGGGTAAGTGTTGAGGGGATAGGGTGGGAGTGTGTTTAGGGGATGGTGTGGGAGTGTGTTTAGGGGTTTGGGTGAGAATGTGTTTAGGAGTTGATTTTGGAGAGGGTGTCAGTTTTGGTGATGTCATAGGTTGTGGTTTGTCGGCAGACTTGATCACTACCAATGTGTGGATCGGCGGTGGAGAGGTAGGAGTTTGGTCGGCAGCATCATAGAACTGTGTGTCCATAAATATCATTTGCAGAAAATCATTTGGATCCTTAGAATCGGCCCCTGGAGTGGCCGATCCTTCATTGGATCGTGCAAGAGCATCGGGACTAGCCCCGGGTGTAAGGCCGTGAGGTGGAGAAGAGAGGTCTGGGACTTGGGAGGAGTCTGAGTCATCTTCATCAACCAACTGAAGAGTTGATGAAGGTTTGGTGAGGGACCACCGTTGTACAACCGAACCTTGTTGGGAAGGAACGGAGGAGGTGGTTTGTGGTATAGCAGATTCCCTTGGCCCGAGAGGGACAATTTCAACCTCTACCTATTGTTGAGAATCGGTAGGAGTGTGTGGCTTGGACATATGAGGTTTCCTAAGTCTCTTAAAGTGAGACTTAGCAGGGGATTTGGAGCTCCGCCGCTTATGGGAAGAAGAGGTAGTGACCTGGGTAGCCCCCGAAGGTTGTTTCGGTGACATGGTCATAGAAGCAAGTGCAGCGGCACCGGTAGCCTTTGGTGTTTTTTTAGTGGCTATCGATTTTGCTTAGGAAGAGGAATAGAGGCCACCAAAATGTTGGGGCCCAGTGGTTGATGAGGCCTTTCGGCATCCAACTCCACTGGGGCACCCCACACCGGATTGGGAGTAGTAATGAAAGATAACATGCCTCAGGTGATTGGCTTGTCGGTAGCGTTGGACCTCTTCTTCAGAACCATCTTGCCAACTTTGGCAACTGAAAGATCATAGACAATATTGGGCTCAGGAAGCCTGGCATCAACATCAAGAAACGTTTTGAGCTTGGAATTGATGATAAGAGACAGAAACCTGGGAAGAGCCATATGAGGTGAGCGAGGTGGAGTGATCCCAGTAACGATCGAGTCAAACATGAACTGAGCGAAGTTTATTCGGTGCACGAACATCAGCACATGATCCAATTTGGTCAAATATGAAGGAGATTGATCCCAACTGGACTTTTTGTGAGAGAAACAATAGATGAGGTGAGAGAAGAAAAAGTTACAAACGTCGACCATGTTTTTCCTAAGAAGGGTGCCGAAGCCTTTTGTCTTGCCATCAGGAATGTAGTTCAAAGCATCGACTACTTCTTCTTTCTCATGGCCCATGGGAAAAGGGTCATAAGGAGAAAACGAAGGAAGGTTAAGAGATGTTCGAACATATTCAACCCCAAAAGTAAGATCGGGGTTCTCAGAATCAGATAAGATAGAGGCGGAAACAATATTGTTGGATTTATGATAGACACATGTTAACCAGAAGTTCCCAAGGAGCAGTTTTAGTCATCTTGGGAGTAGCCATAAAGGCATACTGCAAAGGGGATCTTTGAAGAAAAGAAGAAACATGATTGAACTTTGGGTGGCCACGATCAGCTTCAAAATGAGCAATGTTGTTACAAGCAGGGAAGATAAGAGATTCCCTGGTGAGAGGAGTGTTCTTGCTTGCCTTAGATGATTTTGAGGAAGCCATTGATGAAAATGAGAGCTTTGAAGGTTGCACATTAAAGTTGAGAGAGAGATCAATGAATAAGGAGACGGTAAAAGGTAAAATGGAGGTTTACTTGAAATATATAATGGGGGAAAACCGGATTTTAAATAAATTAAAAAAAATAGAGCAATGATAAATGGGGGTTATAGGATCACGAGGAAGTGGAACAACCTAAAAATGGTTGTTGCAGGGAAGTGGGGTGTGCGAAACATCTCATGACACGTGTCACACGAGGATAGGGTGAGAACAATGGGGCCTAAGGGTATTCGGTAAATGGGTGGATAAGGATAAACATGTCAGCCTACCGAATTACATTCGGTAGATGATAGTTTCGGTAGATGGAAAAGATGTGCCGAAAGAGAGAAGATTTGGTATGTGAGCTTCAGTAGTCAAGGGTCCTGCCGAAGTTGAAGGAGGGGATTCGGTAAATAAAACTTGCCGAAGATTGTTTTGGTGAGTGAAAGAAAAAAAATTGTATGGAAATTTCGGTAGACACTGAAGGAGATTGCGGAAATAAATGAGACGTCGGTAGGTGAGAGCCTTGCCGAATGATGTGTAGAATTGTGGTAGAGGAGATCCAACCGAAGGTCTATTTTCGATAGTGAATGTGAGACCTGCCGAAGAGTGATCTTCGGTAGGTAGAAACTTAGAACTTTTTTTACTCAAAATTTAACATACCTAAGGATCCAATCATAAAATTGAACCTAGCTTCATCCAGAGGTTTAGTGAAGAGATTGGCCAACTGAAAATCAGTTGGAATGAAGTGAAGTTCAATATCACCTTTGGAAATGTGATCTCTGATGAAGTGATATTCGGATACCTATGTGCTTGGATCTGGAGTGAAGCATTGGGTTGTTGGCAATTGCTATTGCACTAGAGTTATCACATAGAATGGGGACTTGAGAGTAGAACTGGTTGTAATCTTGAAGTTAATTCTTCATCCATAAGATTTGAGCACAGCAACTTCCGGCTGCAACATATTCAGCCTCAACAGTAGAAGTGGAGACTGAGTGTTGTTTCTTGTTGGACCAGCTGACCAAATTTCCACCTAGTAGTCGGATAACTGACTGACTGGTGGTTAGTTTTGAATTTTGGGATTTCAGTTTTGTGAATCGGTTCACACATAAATAATTGAGGTATTAGATTTATAAATTCTCCCATTTAATTAAGTGGCGATCTTTCGGTTCCGGTAAAACTGCGGGTTAAGCATTGGTGGTTGTTTGCTTATGGTTGGATAGAAATTGATGGGTTGATTTCCGACATCATGTAAAGGTCGGATGCGTGCCAACCAGGTGAGTCTTCGAAAACAAGGAATATATGGTAATTCGTTTGCTTGAATTTTAGTGCCATGATAGGTGTCAACTTAAATTCTTCAATGCAAGTCTGGAATGAAATGTGTAACACCCTAAATTTGAGAGAATTTAAAATTTTGAAAATCCGGCAATATAACGGCTATAAATGGAGAAAACCTAAATAACATGATAATGACATTTTAACCAAAATGTTCCATCCCGAAAACGGGGAACAAAGTATGACGTTTACAACCCAAAGAAATAATTAAAGTTTAACTCAATAACCTACTAATCTACACATAATTAAATCTATATTAAAAGCGGGTGTTGGCACTTTTCTTCCCAAAAGTATACCAAGACTAAGTCGGGTGTGCGTCTCTATATCTTCCAAAAATATTACTATTCTTCGACCTCTCTCCACTGAAGCTCGAGGAGTCCCACCGCTAGAATGACCTGTTATACATGTCATTTTAAGAAAAAAAGTGTTAGGTTAAAGCCTAGTGAGATCAAGCAGTTAAGTAGAGAAATAATAGTAAGAGTCAGACATAAATAAAGGTAAAGCCAGAGAACAAATGGTTTATAGACCTTTATCATAATATAGCACCTCTTGGGTTAACGAGGGAGACCCGCTTACTAACACAAGTGACGGAACACAAAAGTAAGCCACTTGACAAGTTACTAAAACCAATACACATAATAAAGTACACGCAAGGGATGCTAGGCTCAGTAGCTTTAAACGTACACCCGTAGAAATTCAACTTCAACCACATAGGGTCCTTACGTTGAGATCCTCATCCAATATCGTGTACTAGCACGTAGGACTTACAGCCTAATCTGATGCCTAGACGTGCCTCAATGTGGAAAACTAGTGTTCCATCATTAGACAAAATGATACAAACAAGTGTAGGGTCATGACGCCCAAATGCAACCAAATATGCTACATAAATGCCAATAGGGCTAATCCAATGCTCCAACAATTAATACGTCGACCAATGTGTTAAAAACAAGATTCCATATAATATTTCACATACTTCCAAGAGGTTCCAAATTAATACTTTGAATAATGATTCCATACTTTAAATCCAAACTTCCAAAGTCCTTATTCACATAACACATTATTATCTCAAAACCCTAATTTTGCCCTCAAGCATTTAGACATGAAATTAAGGGAAAACGTACTTCTTAAACACAAATCTCCAAATCGTTCAAAGTTATGAGTTCACTAATTTCAAAATCACACTCATCCATATGAACCCTAAAAATCTCCAAAGTTAGGTTTTTGGTGAAAACTCACCCAAATCAAGAGATAACAAAATGGGGATGATTTATAAGGTTAAAATCACATTTGACATGTATAAAGTTTGTGAAAATAGAAGAAAACTCACCTTGGTGGTTTTCAAAGAGAAAACCAAACCCTAGTATGGAAGATGATGGATTTTGAGAAGACTAGGCCAAGAACAACAATGATCAAAGGCACCTAGCATCTCATAGATGATCAAAAGGTTGAGTAGGTGAACGCATTAATGACCAAAGGAAGGTTAGGACTGAACTTACGAAGTTCTTGGAAAGAAAATCGCTCCTACCAAGCTCCAAATTAGATAAAATGATCTAAAAACGCGACATGCCAATTTATACCCAAATTGTCCCCACCGGCGACAGTGACATGCGATGTGACAATTGTCACTATCGCGGGCATAATCGTCTGACTCCACCCACCTTCGATACATCTCCAGCGGTTGTGACACCGCGATAGTGCCTAAGGGACTATCGCCTGGCACTATCGTGCGGTGTGTACCGTGAGACCCTCTCCTTTAGCGATTGTTCCTCAGCTATAGTGACACCATGTCACTATCGCGGGCACTATCGTGGGCACTATCGCCGGCATGGTACCGAGGCTCAAGTTGGCAAGATTTTTTGCTGAACACACACGCTTCAAATGTTAGGAATCATAAACTAGTAATTGATTCCAAATGTACAATAAATCCTCTACAAGGGTTGAACATTTCACAAGTTCACAAATTTTTCGGGGTGTTACAATCCTCCCCAAGTTGGGAATGATTTATTCCCCGAAATCCCAACTAAACGAACAATTAAGGATACCGACGCCTCATGTCTTCCTCCGCCTCTCAAGTCACATTGGCACCTTGATGGTGCTTCCATTGAACCTTGACCATCGTGACTTCTTTGTGATGGAGTCTTTTGGTCTTTCTCTCTAAAATGGCTTCGGTCTCTTCAATGCAACGGTTGTCATCTACTCGAATCTCCGAAAAAGGTATAACACTTTCTTCTTCCAACAGACACTTCCGTAAATAAAACACATGGAATGTAGGGTGGATTTCGTCCATTTTCGGCGGTAAATCTAGCTTGTAGGTTTGCATCCCGATGCGCTCAATGACGGTAAACGGCCCAAGAAAATGGGGACTCAACTTCCCCCGCTTTCCAAACCGGATCAAACCCTTCTAAGGGGACACTTTCAACATCACGCGATCTACCACTTGGAATTCTACCGCTCATCTCTTCTTATCGGCGTAACTTTTCTGATGATCTTGCACTGCCTTAAAACGTTCTTGGATCACTTTGACAACTTCGGCCCGACGAATTGCTTTTCGCCTACCTCCAACAAACACACGAGGGTTCTACACTTGCTCCCGTACAAGGATTCAAAAGGTGTCGCCCCAAGACTAGAGTGGTAAATGTTGTTGTAAGCAAACTCCACCAAAGGTAGATGAGTATCCTAACTACCACCGAAACCGATCACATAAGATCTAAGCACGTCCTCCAAAGTTTGAATCGTATTTTTGCTTTGTCCGTCTGTCTGTGGGTGGTATGTCGTACTCAGATTCACCTGAGTACCTAATTCTTGATGTAACGCTCCCCAAAATCTTGATGTAAACCGGCTATCACGATCGAAAACTATAGACAAGGGTATACCATTCCTAGAGACCACTTCATCAATATAGAGCTTTGCCAATTTATCCATTAGCAAGGTTTCCCGCATCGCTAGGAAATGAGCACTATTTGTCAAACGGTCGATAATCACCCAAATGGTGTCGTTGCCCTGCAATGTCTTCGATAGCTTGGTCACAAAATCCATAGTAATTTTGTCTCATTTCCACTCGGGTATCTCCAACGATTGTGGGCTCCTATAGGGTCGTTGGTGCTTGACCTTCTCTTGTGAACAAGTCACACACCGTTCCACGTAGTGTGCCACATCTAACTTCATAACCGACCACCAAAAGTGAAACTTCAAGTACTTATACATCTTGGTGTTTCCTAGGTGGATGGAGTATTTGGACTTGGGCGCGTCTTCCAATAGTAGTTCCCGATTTCTTCCAACCTTTGGCACCCAAACACGCCCATTGAAACACTTGATTCCCTGGCTATCATCGGTCAAAAGTAGTTGTTGCTTGGTCATCACTTCGTCTTTGAGATTCTCCTCCCTCAAGGCTTCGACTTGTGACGCTTTAATCTTCTCCATGAGGCTCGACACTAATTCAATTCTTGTAAGCTTGGCTCGGAGTCTACCACTGTATTCTTTCCGACTTAAAGCATCGGCCACCACGTTTGCTTTACCCGAATGGTAAAGTAAATCACAGTCGTAGTCCTTGAGTAGCTCCAACCATCTTCTTTGTCTCATATTTAACTCTTTTTGATCGAAGACGTACTTCACGCTCTTGTGATCCGTATACAAGGTGCACTTTGTGCCGTAGAGATAATGTCGCCACAATTTCAAGCGAACACCACCACCGCTTACTCCAAGTCATGAGTGGGGTAATTCTTCTCATGCACTTTTAGTTGCCTTGACGCATAGGCAAACACGTTTCCCCTTTGCATGAGCACGCACCCAAGACCCATCTTGGATCCATCACTATAAACCACAAAGTCCTCTAATCCCTCCGGCAGGGATAAGATCGAAGCTTCACAAAGCTTATTTTGCAGTGTCCGGAACGCCTTCTCTTGAGATTTGGTCCATACGAATTTCACATTTTTCTTGGTCAAAGTAGTCAATGAAGAAGCAATCTTGGAGAAATCCTGGATGAACCTTCGGTAGTAACCCGCTAATCCCAAAAAGCTTCGGATTTTGGATGGACTCTTGGGAGGTTCCCAATTCATCATGGCTTCTATCTTCGTAGGGTCCACTTTCACACCGTCTTTCGTGACTACGTGCCCCAAAAAATGCACCTCTTTCAACCAAAACTCACACTTGGAGAATTTCGCATAAAGTTTCTCCTTCCTCAAGACCTCCAAAACATCACGAAGGTGGCGCGCATGATCAGATTCGTCCTTGGAGTAAATCAGAATTTCATCAATGAACACGATGACCGACTTGTCTAGGAACGGTCGGCACACGTGGTTCATTAAATCCATGAACACCGCTGGGGTGTTCGTCAAGCCAAAGAGCATCACTAAGAACTCATAGTGCCCATAGCGCGTCCTAAATGCGGTCTTTGGAATGTCGTCTTCCTTGACTTTTACTTGATGGTAGCCCGAATGCAGATCGATCTTCGAGAAACATCCCGCTTCTTGAAGTTGGTCAAATAAATCGTCGATCCTAAGGAGTGGATATTTGTTCTTCATGGTCACCTTATTCAACTCCCTATAATCTATACACATCCACATGGTGCCATCCTCCTTCTTCACAAACAAGACCGACGATCCCCACGGTGACGAGCTCGGTCTCACGAATCCCTTCTCAAGAAGGTCTTGCAATTATCCTATCATCTCTTTCATCTCAGACGGGTCCAGACGATACGGAGCTCTAGCTATTGGAGCTGCTTCTGGTGTTAAATCAATCTTGAACTCTACCTGGCAATCGGGTGGTAGTCCAGGCAAGTCGTCCGAGAATACGTCGGGGAATTCCTTTACTACCTCCACATCTTCAAGCTTTTTCTTCTCGAGCTTGGCGTCTATAACGTACGCCAAAAAAGATGAGCATCCTTTCGGGTAAAAATTTTCGTGCCTTCACCATGCTGATGATCGCCACCTCGCCCTTTCACCTTACACGGTCACCGACTCATCATTCGAAATTGGAATTCGAATCAACTTCTTTGCACAAAGAATCTCGACATGGTTATCCGCTAACCCAATCCATCCCAATGACCACATCAAATCCTCTGATGACCATTGAAATTAAATCAACCGAGAATTCCTTCCCTTCGATTTCCAACTTGCAACCTCTAAGAACGTCTCGAACCACCACCTGATCCCCATCCGCTAACTCTACCACTAAGGAATCCTCTAAACTACTAGTGGGTATGGATAACTTTTGACAAAAAGAACTCGACAAAAACGAAAAACTCGCTCCCGAATCAAATAATATGCGTGTAGGTATGGAGTTTAGGAGAAACGTACATGACACTACATCCGTCGAAGTTTTTGCCTCCTCGGTCGTCATCTGAAAGACTCTCCCTGTTTCTCTTTGAGGATCCACCTTCTTTCCCCCGCTACCCCCTGTCTTCATTTTCGGGCACTCGCTTCTGATATGACTCAGCTCTTTGCAACCAAAGCAAATTTGTCCTCTAATCAGACAATCTCTGTATTTGTGGCTAGGTTTGCCGCATATGAAACAAGGTTCGGACCCCGAATTACTGGACCGAGGTGTCTGCTCCGGCACTTGGAGCACCATGGAACCTTGCGTCTCGGACCGGTTCCTCGAAGATTGTTGTTGAATGGTCTCGGTCTCTTGGAGGGATACGAAACTCCCCTTCCATCTTCGTTTCTCGACTACTCCACTTCTCTCCGCCTTGTTTGAACCATAGGAATCTTCCACCAATTGTGCCTCTTCGATTGTTTCTCGAAGAGTCGAGGCCTTAGACACCCGTACCATATTCATCATTTCGGTCAGCAACCCCTTGATGTAGGCCTTGATCTTCTCTCTTTCAGTCGGGACCAGATGTCCCAACAAGCCCAACTTGTCCATGAACAATTTGTTGTAATCCTTCACTGACAGATTCCCCCTTTTCAGACTATGGAACTCGTCAATGATCCGATCCATGGCTCGCTCGTTACAAAATTCTTCCATCACTTTCTTCTTGAAGGTTGACCAACTCAGTTTAGCCAACATCGTGGCCTCTATAGAAGTGGAGTAAACATTCCACCATGTGAGGGTCACCCCTCTAAGCATCTGGGAACCAAATATCGCTTTCTGACTTTCACCACAATCACTCGATCGAAAGGCTTGTTCCATTTCTCGAATCCAGTTCATACATGCCACCGGGTTGTCCGAGCCCTTAAACTCCGGTGGTCGGCAACCAAGGAAGGCATTGAAGGTGCAAGCTTTCACCACTTTCCTTGCTTCCCTGTCCTCAAGTAGCTTCAAGAACATTTCCTGTTGTTGAGCCGTAGCCGCGTTCATGGCTTGCATCATCCGATCCATCATCCTTGATTCTGGAGTTACCTCTTCCATTATCGGTTCGAAGGTGGCTATGGTGCATCGAGGTATGTGCTCAGGCCCTCAACCCAAAACATTGTGCTGAGGTGGGGGTAATTCAACCGCTGTTACCCATGGTTGGTCGGCTGTAGATGTCATTGCATTATGACCATACGGCCTATTACAAGTATTTACCATTTAGTCTGCCACACATATTCGAGAATAGGGGTGAAAAATAGACCATGCAATTAAAACACAAGAAAACGTACTATCACATTCATCAATCATCATAACAATAGTAATCTAAGCATGCTTACGTAACAACACATTCATAATCGCATTAACTAATTGAAATTATGAACACGTCACACATAAGTATCCTTACTACCACCGTTACAATTCTCAACTTATGTAATTTTGTCGGTTCTAAGACCATCTTATCTTAAGAGTTCTACCCAATCTCACAATTCATAACTTATCCGATCTAAGCTTAAGTCTAGGTACCTTACTTCCATACCTAGTTTACTTAAACTAATGCTCTGATACCAACTTGTAACACCCTAAATTTGAGAGAATTTAAAATTTTGAAAATTCGGCAATATGACGGCTATAAATGGAGAAAACCTGAATAACATGATAATGCCATTTTAACAAAAATGTGTCATCCCAAAAACGGGGAACAAAGTATGATGTTTACATCCCAAAGAAATAATTAAAGTTTAACTCAACAACATACTAATCTATAATTAAATCTAGATTAAAATCGGGTGTTGGCACTTTTCTTCCCAAAAGTATACCAAAACTAAGTCGGGTGTGCGTCTCTATAATTTCCAAAAATGTTACTATTCTTCGACCTCTCTCCACTCAAGCCCGAGGAGTCCCACCGCTAGAAAGACCTATTATACATGTCATTTTAAGAAAGAGTGTTAGGCTAAAGCCTAGTGAGATCAAGCAGTTAAATAGAGAAATAATAGTAAGAGGTAGACAGAAATAAAGGTAAAGCCGGAGAAGAAATGGTTTATAGACCTTTATCATAATATAGCACCTCTTGGGTTAAAGGGGAGACCCGCTTACTAACACAAGTGACGGAACACAAAAGTAAGCCACTTGACAAGTTACTAAAACCAATACACATAATAAAGTACACGCAAGGGATGCTAGGCTCGGTAGCTTTAAACGTACACCCGCAGAAAGTTAACTTCAACCACATAGGGTCATTACCTTGAGATCCTCATCCAATGTCGTGTACTAGTACGCAGGACTTACAACCCAATCCGATGCCTAGACGTGCCTCAATATGGAAAACTAGCGTTCCATCATTGGACAAAATGATACAAACAAGTGTGGGGTCATGACGCCCAAATGCAACCAAATATGCCACATAAATGCCAATAGGGCCAACCCAATGCTCCAACAATTAATACGTCGACCAATGTGCTAAAAACAAGATTCCATATAATATTTCACATACTTCCAAGAGGTTCCAAATTAATACTTTGAATAATGATTCCATACTTTAAATCCAAACTTCCAAAGTCCTTATTCACATAACACATTATTATCTTAAAACCCTGATTTTGCCCTCAAGCATTTAGACATGAAATTAAGGGAAATCGTACTTCTTAAGCACAAGTTTCCAAATCGTTCAAAGTTATAAGTTCACTAATTTCAAAATCACACTCATCCATATGAACCCTAAAAATTTCCACAGTTAGGTTTTTGGTGAAAACTCACCCAAATCAAGAGATAACAAAATGGGGATGATTTATAAGGTTAAAATCATGTTTGACATGTATAAAGTTTGTGAAAATAGAAGAAAACTCACATTGGTAGTTTTCAAAGAGAAAACCAAACCCTAGTATGGAAGATGATGGATTTGAGAAGACTAGGTCAAGCACAACAATGATCAAAGGCACCTAGCATGTCATAAATGATCAAGAGGTTGAGTAGGTGAACGCATTAATGACCAAAGGGAGGTTAGGACTGAACTTACGAATTTCTTGGAGAGAAAATCGTTGCTACCAAGCTCCAAATCAAATAAAATGATCCAAAAACGCGATATGCCAATTTATACCCAAATTTCCCCCATCGGCGACAGTGACATGCGATAGTGGCAATTGTCATTATCGCGGGCATAATCACCCGACTCCACCCACCTTCGGTATATCTCCCGCGGTTGTGACATCGCGATGTGACCAAGCCACTATCACTTGGCACTATCGCGCGGTGTGTACCGTGAGGCCCTCTCCTTCAGCCATTGTACCTCAGCGATAGTAACACCATGTCACTATCGCAGGCACTATCGCGGACATGGTACCGAGGCTCAAGTTGGCAAGATTTTTCTGCTGAACACATGTGCTTCAAATGTTAGGAATCATAAACTAGGAATTGATTCCAAATGTACAATAAATCCTCTACAAGGGTTGAACATTTCACAAGTTCACAAATTTTTCGGGGTGTTACAAAATGTTTGGTGGTATATCCACGTTGTATATAGTTGTTTTGAGGATAGGTGTTGGCCCTTGATTTGGAGGACAATAACCGTTGAGGTGCTTTAGTGCACTTTCGTTGAAATTGGGTATGTTTGCAAGTTAAGTGGTAACCTTAAGGATATTAGATGTTGGCAATTAAGGATCTATCATTGGTAATTCTGTAATCAGCGAGTTTCACTGATTCGTCAATCAATGCTTAAATGCACTATGGGAGTTGATTAACCATGGAGTTTGGGGTAATCCTTGTCTACAGATGTTGTGCGGTGTCAACTTGAGGAACGAATCGAATGTTGTGATTGGATCGGACCAAACTAGTGTTAGGAATTGTCGTCAAGGAAGGGACGATGAATCTTTTATGGTATGTATTATTTGGAAATTTGGTGAGAATGTCGAGGTAAACCTTAAATAGAAATCGATTATGGAGAAGATCTTAATTTGCCAAAATTAGAGGTATCGTTTTATGACAGCAGCCGGTCAACAATTTTATGCGGATTCCTTACCGTTTGGGTCAAGCCAAAATGGTTGCGAGTACTTGGAATCTAAAGGAGTATAGTCAGCGGAGGTTGGATCGTTTCTGCAAAGGTTATTATAGTCTTAAAGGCAAGAGAAGGGTGTAGTGTGGTTCGATGAGAGACGATTAGAAGAATTTATGGGTGAGGTTCGCTTTGGATACCCTTGGTGGAAGTGATTACTTAAGGTCGTAAGTACTCTCGAGGTAATATGGGCAACCTTAGATTGGGAGGAAACCGAGATCTTAATGATAGGAAAGTGATTCGATTTGGATACGATGTTCACCCCATTATCGGTGAGGTACGCCGAACCTTGGGATTGAGCCAGTGACGACTCGTTATGAGAAATACAGCGACAACCTCGATCGGAATGTAATTGGTTTCACATATGAGGCAACAGATCGTGGAGGTATCCCTTTTGGATAAGAGGACCAATTAATCCCGTAATTACGACGTTGGGTGTTTGGTCGGTGACAGATTTTGAGGACGAAATCTCCTTTAAGGTTGGGAGGATTGTAACACCCCGATTTTTAGGAAGATATAATTCCAAGTTAATACAAATGGGTATTTTAAGGGAAAAAGAAGAAATAGGATTTTGGACTTGAATCATATATTTTATAGTCTTGTTGTATGAAGGATTCAATTACGAGTCCAACGGTTCTTTCTGGAGCAAAATCGGAGCTAAAACGAAGAAGTTATGACCAAAACAGTGAACGAGCATGAAAAATGAAGAAAACCGGGCGAGCAGTACTCGGCGTGACTTTGGGTCATCCGCATGAGTTAGGAAGCGCAGGAAGGTTTTGTCGCGGGTTTAGCCGCGTGGAAACCCGCGCGAAGCCCTGTCGAGCATAAAACTCGATTTTTAGCCCTCAAACTTCATTTCTTCATAACTTTTGCATCTCAACTCCGTTTCTGGTGATTCAAGTTTCTATGATTTCTTTTTATAGAGATATTCAAGGATATATCAAGGGATTTGAATTCTATTGGAATATACAACATTATTTTGTGGTGGTAAGCTCCTCATCTCTCTTAATGTTAAACTAGGGTTTGATGTTTTTCATCCTTTCCCCATTCATCCTTCAACTTGGTGTAATTTTGGTAGATTTGTGGTGAAGGAAACCTTGTGGAGGTGTTGGATCTAATATCTAGAGAGATCGATTGGAGGTTTCAAACCTTCATCAAAGGAGGCTCACATTTTGGGGTAAAACCTAGATTTAGCCTAAATCTAGCAAGGTGAGTTCAAGTTTATTTGTGAAAACGTTGTAAATGCCAAAAATGTCTATTTTAGAGTATTTTTATGTTTATAAATTTTGTGAAACACCATATTTGGGATTTTTAGGCATAGATAAATAAGTCATAAATGAAAGGATTTTGATGATTTATTGAATAAATGGAGATTGTTGGGTTAAAAGGCACTTTTAGCGTTTGTTTTGGAGAAATGCTTAATTTTGTGTTATGAGACATTTTTGAAGGAATAAATGGTATAAGTTCATTTGAAAAGTAATTTGTCCCAATCTAAATTGTGTTGGATTTTATTCATGTATTTTGGAGCCTGTGTTTGCATGAAGCGAGTCGATTGCGTTTTATTATTTGGGGACCGTTATTTGTTGGTCGAAAAGGGTTTTAAGCACTTTAGCTCGGTGTTGACTTAAAAGAGTCTTGGGGACAATTGTCCGGTTTTAATGGCTCAGTATAGAGCCCAATTATGATTTACATGCTAATGCATATTGTTGCATATTGATGTTAATTACATGCTCGAGTGCATTGGTCATTCTTGTGTAGTCATGTAATGTTAGACTGTGTTGCATTGGATCCATAGGCACGTAAGTCAATCTGTTTTGGGTGGTCAATTAGGTATTGTGGTGTTGGACTCTGGTACCCATGTTTTACGACCGGAAACTTTTCAAGTAGGCACTAGGAGGGTTGAGTCTGGAAGTTCTACCGGGGAGGTAGGCACTAGGACGTCCACCGCTTGAAGTAATGCCTTGGAGGTAGTCTTTAAGTGTGTCGAGCCTTCGGGGTGGAATTCATTGTAATGTTCACCAAGGTCAACCGACTCTTGAGGTCAAACTTGCTAAGAAGTCGTAGGGACACTTGGGATTTCATGTCGTGAGGTGTCATGCGATGAACGTTGCAAGAGTGGCATACTTTTGTGTTCCTCCACTCTCAACGGATACGAGTCTCCCCCATCGTCGGCCAATAACATTGTAATTATTAATGCCTTACTTTATTATCGTTTGGTTATGTGGTTGACTGTACATGATGACCTTAATATTGGATTCCCTCCACATATATTAAGGTTTGAATGAAATATGTCATTCCACGTTTGATATTTTAATTCTTTCCATTTTATGGTCGCCTGAGTATTAGGCCTAGTGTCCGTGTTTTCGGTGACATGTTGTATATGTGGGTTTTTAACCATGATTTATGGGTAGAGCCTTTTGCCCCACCCGTGCTTGAGTGTTTTGGGATTCAACGTTTTATCCACGTTTCTTAAATTGGGAGTCAATTCCCATTCTCGTTGCACGTGAGTGTTGGGTTGCATCACTTTATAATGAATGCTTTGTAATGAAGTGTTCATCTTTGAAAATGCATGAATTTGGAAAAGAGTCATCTCAAAGTTTAAAGTAAATCATTTGAAAGATTATGATTTTAAGTGGAGTTTATTCCTTTCAAAGGTATATTTATTAATGTTGAAAACTCTTGAACTCACTAGGCGTTAGCCTAACCTTTTTATTTGTCGGCATGTGCAACAGGTTCCGGTTATGAATAGTCCTAGTGACACTGTGAAGAGAGGAGTGCTAGTTGCGTGCTTGGGAGTGATTAGCTTGTTGAAGTCTTCCGCACTTAGGATTAACAACTTGGACTGGTTTTAGTAACACCCGACTGTATTTAGGGGGCGTTTGGTTTGCTGGATTCCGCCGAAATCTGATGGAATTGGAATGGTCAATTCCACTGACCAAATTCCATCCTGCTGTTTGGTTACCAATGGAATGGAATTGAATTCCATTAATTCCTTTAATCATGGATTTGGTCATTCCTTCTTAAAATGGATGGAATTGAATTCCATTCCATCAGATTTTCTTAAAATGACACAAATACCCTCCTTACATTTTATAAAAACCCTAGTCGCTTCTAAAAACCCTCTCTCTCCTCTCTATCTCTTCTCTCTCTCCTCTCTCTCACTTCTCTCTCATCTCCTTCCTCTCTCTATCTCTTCTCTCTCCTCTCTCTTTCCTCTCTCTCCCTCTCTCTCCCTCTCTCATCTCTCTATCTATCTCCTATCCCTCCTCTATATCTCTCTCTCCACTCTCCTCTCTCTCTCTTATCTCTCTCCTCTCTCTCTCTTATCTCTCTCCTCTCTCTCTCTTGTCTCTCTTCTCTCTCCTCTCCCTCTCTCTCCCCTCTCTCTCCTCTCCCTCCTCTCTATCTCTCTCCTATCTTTATCTCTCTCCTCTATCCTCTCTCTCTACCCGCTCCCTCTCTCACAATCTCTCTCTCCTCTCTCCTCCCTCTCTCTCCTCTCTCTCTCGGCATTTAAAAAAATAAAAATAAACGAAAGGGTATTTTTGTCATTTTTCAGAATTCCATTCCAATTCCTTTGCAAACCAAACAGACAGATTCTAATTCATTTGACTTATTACATTCTAATCCTGCCAACCAAACACTTGGTCAAACCTGATAATATTCATTTCAATTCCTTCCAGATTTCAATTCCTTAGACAGATTCCATTCCTTCAGAAATCATTCTGCGAACCAAACGCCCCTTAGTCTTGGCATAAGACTTGTTTTATTATTTGTTGAGGTTAAATCTAGATTTCCATTTAAGGTATTTCAAATATTGAATTGTAGAAGGAAATTTTATCCTTCTTTAATTTAGGGGATTATAGAAAAATTTAAATTAGTTGTTTTTTTCAAATTTGAGGGTGTTACAAGAACATCAAAGAAATCTCAGACGAATATTTCCGATGGTTTTCTATTAATTTTTGTAAAACCAAAACATATAGTTGTGTCTAATATTTTGTATATTTTTAATAAAGGGGGTAATAGGTGTGTTAGATGGAACTCTCATACATGCAATCGTGCTTGTTGATTAGCAAGTTCGTTATAGAGGTAGAGGTAGAGGAAGAGGTGAATGTTATCAAAATGTTTTAGGTATTTGTGATTTTATTATGCTTTTCACGTACGTTTGGGCTAGATGGCAGGGTATATCACATGATGCTAGAGTGTTGAGAGAAGTTGCATTTAGTCCAACCTCTGACTTTCCATTTCCTCCACGAGGTATGTACAATTTTTACTTAACTTTAAATGCTTACCATTTTTTGTACATTTTATATAATGTGGTTATACTCACATTTCAGTTGTAGATAAATATTATCTTTGTAATGCTACTTATGCCAACACTCGTGGTTTTATAAGCCCATACCGCAATACGAGGTATTGACTTGCTGATTTTCGATGACAACGTGACCTTGAAAAAATGACATGCTCATGCACAACTCATAAATATTATCGTACCAATTATAATTGGTTGGTACACGGTATTGAGAAAAAAAAACATGGTACCATACCATGTTCACCCCTAATCGAGCGTGCCTACATCGTCTTGAAGGCAAGATTTCCAATTTTAAAGCAAATGGTTCCCTATCCGTTTCGAATACAAAGTAATGTTGTAATTGCTTTTTTTGCGGTTCATAATTTTTTAAGAAGATGCAATATCCATGATCAATTATTCATGGATTACGACAATGATCCCATGTTTATTGCCGAGGGACAAAAAGAAATTAAGGCGAGGATATGAAGATGACACGGATGGAAGGCCTTTTGGTGCTTAAAACAATGAATACATGGCTAATTTATGTGACCAGATTGCGAACCAGTTAATGTTAAATGCGTCAAACTAAAAATTGTTCAACAACTATTATGTTGGAATTTGAATGTTATGTTTTGTTTATTCTAGAACTTGAAAAAGCAATGTTATGCTTGTTTGGATTAATATTAAATGTTGTTTTGAATTTGCAATATTGAGTATGTAGTTATATTTACAAAGTAATTATTTTATTCAGATATCTGTCAAACAACTATATTTCATTTAGAACTAAATCACACAGAGGGTTAAAATGGTAATTTGTTGTCCTTCATCCATTCAGAACAGTTACCAAACAACCATATTTCATTCTGCACTATATCATACAGAACATTTAAACATTCTAACCACTTAACCATTTTACATCAAACCATACAACAACTGTCAAACAACCCGTAAGTGATAAGAGGCTTTGAAAAAAAAACGATCTAAATTTAAAAACGTTTGAGTGATAAGTGGTTTATTAAGTAAGCTTCTAGGGAGAGCTTTATGCAGAAAGCCAAGTTTTTTTTTTCCAAATCTGTCCATCCCAATTAAAAAAACACACTCCTTCAATCGATGAATAACCCCTCCCAATCTATACAAACAGACCAATCCACACTGTCAACTTTATTCATACAAAACTTAACGAAAAACCAAGCAACCAACCCCTTAATTCCCCCAGTTAAATCACTAGTCTTTTTCATTCTTATTTCTCATATATCTATACTATATTATAAAAAGGGCATAAAAAACTCTTAATTACAACATTTTAAGTACAAGTTACAACTAATTAAAGCTAATTACTTAATTTACAATATCTTAATGCTTTGGTACAACCTTTCCAAGCACAGTATCTCACATAATCATCTATTTGTGGAATGAATACTCATTTATTAATATAACTATTTGTTTTTTTGGTGGAGGATTTTATAAAATAGATTTTATATTAGCATAATCTATTTTAAATGTAGATTTTACATTTAAATCTATATTAATGAGATGTAATATAAAATCTTTTTTCTTCCGTATTTTTTTATATTACATCTCATAATGATTTTTCCATATTTTATTTTATAAAATCTTTTTACATAATGAGATGTAATATAAACTCTTTTTTCTTCCGTATTTTTTTATATTACATCTCATAATGATTTTTCCATATTTTATTTTATAAAATCTTTTTACATAATGAGATGTAATATAAACTCTTTTTTCTTCCGTATTTTTTTTTGTTAATATAAAATCTATTTTATTTTATAAAATCTACACATATTTTTTTTGATAATATAAAATCTACACGTATTTTTTTCACGAGCATTAAAAGAAGAAAACAAAAGAAGGTTGATATGAATTAAAAATAAAAAATAACGATATACACTAATAAATTATCGTATTCTTTAAAATAAAAATATTCCGCAATACTTTCCAAATTAACCAAGTGTAAAGAAAATAAAATAGAAACGATGTAGATATAAAAATATTCTTTCATATTTTTAATATGTTTACATTTAAATGTAAATCGAAAATGAAAATAAAAAATTTTAAAATATTCTTTACATTCACTATAAATATATATAGCTTCTCTATGTATTATCCGAGTACAAGAAGAAGACGAACGGTCGGGGGTCAATGGCGGAACCTGCAACTGAACAAAAGGTATTCCACTATATTTTTGTTTCTTTGAAAAACTACTTTTTTATATTTTATTTTATTTACTGAGGATTTGTTTATATTTTTCAAAACCCACAATCATATTTTTTGAAGTAGGGGAATAAGATATATATACATATCTTTATTTTTATCGACTAATATTATGAGGTCTTGAAGTCAATAGTCAGATAAATTTTCAAGTGGTACTGAGTGAATTTGAACTATACCAGTTGAGTTGCCGGTTACAAAAGATAGAAATCATTTATTTTCTTTGTCATATTTGATGTGGGTTGAATGTTGTTAATTAATCTACATATTTATACGTTCAAAGTGATTGTCAAGTGTTGTCGAGGAGGTTTCAGAAAAATTGCAAAATCTGTAAAAACGTATGTTCATATTTATAATTATTTCAATAATAGTGATATGTTGTGAGACATGTCGTTTGAGTTTTAAATAATATAATACAAAACTATTACCAATATTATTGCACAAACTCATAACAACAAACGATTAAGAACATATGCAAGTTAATCACTTATGAAAATACATTCGTTTTTCACATTGTATTTCATTAATTGTTAACAGAGAAATTACGTTTCATTTTAACTCGGTTCAATATTCCAACAAAAAATTTATCCTCCCGTGCAATGCACGGGCCCAACACTAATATATATATATATATATATATATATATATATATATATATATATATATATATATATATATATCCTTCTTACACTTTCTAAACGAAGATGGTACAAAATACATATAAAGACATTTAAAAGTTTTAGGCTATGGCCACACGCGACTGTACCGGGCCCAAAAGAAGCAGCTACGCATTTTGGGTGCTACATACATCGGGATCGATTAAGACAGTGTCCCAAGTCATAGTAGTACATGGTTAAAATTGAAAGAAAGAAAAATGAGAAAATAATAATTGTTATGTGCTAAAAGGGATGGGTGTCCAAATTAGAATTGACCCCATCAACTTCAACTTGGTTCATCTCCTAAAATATTTCACATCATCCTTTATTTATTTGTTTCATTTCTTTTATAATGATATTAATTCAATTAAATTTAAGGATAATGTATAATAAAATTATGAAATTTTATAAGCAATTTTCCTCCCTAGCAAACTATATATGCTTTTGAATATTACATTTACGTTGAGTTGAGTTGGAAAATCTTCTTTTTAACCACTTCTTTAATTTGTCATATATTTTGGTGAAACTTCCCTTCTTTTCTCAAAGGGATCTTTGGGAAGTAATATATAATAAGGTTATACATATTCTTACATGATATCAGAGTCAAAATCGAACATTAAAATAAACTCGACATGGTGTGGCAATTTGTACTCTTCTAGCTTCATTGGATAGGACATGTTAGAATTCTACATCAACTCAATTTGGACCACTTTACTTTTATATATATTATAACTTTTTGGGTTGTTTTTGGTAGTAAGATATATTTTCACAAACTTTATAACATTTTTTTATATTATCTTTTAAACTAAAGTACGAGTTTATAGTCATATATATATATTGGAGTCCAACAAACTCTTTTTATAAACAAACATGGACAAAGAATAATAATAATAAATAAATAAATCAAACTCAGAAAATAAACGTTGCTTTGTGACGGGCCACATAAACCGTTGGAATTATTGGGTTGCAAATTTTCGTTTGTGTTAGCTGTCTTGGATGAATGGTCTTTCTTGACCCACACACTTTACCTTTGAGATAAGATTTCCCCTATCCGATAATTTTTATTTATTAATTTAATATAGTAGATGTCACAAATATATGGAAATATAATAAAATTTATTTCATGTTGTAGGGTAAATGTGTCATCGTTTAAAGGATATGACGATAGAGATAAAGATAGAGATAGGGATAAGTATATCAGAGTTAGATTATAACTGAAATATCTCATAGCTATCTACTTGTAACCCATCCTTATTTAAAGGGTTTTTGATTAATAAGAATTACAGATTCATTCGCTCCATTTATTGTTGTTCTATTCGATTTTTCTTTTAACACGTTATCAACACGTAAAGCTCAAAATTGTTTTTCATCATCTCTAAAGGGTTGTTGCAAACCATCAGGCCTTTGGCCTGGTGGCCAGCCTTACTCCGTAAACGCTCCTTCGTATGCTTGAAACGCAAGAGTTCGAGTCTCGGGGGGGACAGGGGGCCTTTTCCGGTGCATATCTACGAGGCTAGGATATGTAGGGCCCACAAAAGTGGGCCACGTGGCCATAGGTCCGCGCCAGTAAACCTTTTTTTTAAAGGGTTGTTGCACGTTGTCGTTGAACGACTTGTCGTAAAATTGCATCGCTACTCCGTTATCTTTTGCTCGTTGCCACGCATGTCAAAAAGAAAAATCTAGTAAGTTTTCTATCAATGTCTTCATAAGTGAATATTATGAATCATATTTATTTATTTTTCTTAAGTTTTCTGTAGAATACTTTCGTTATTTTCGTGATTGATGTTAATTGAATTTAAAAAAAATCACATTCATGATTATTTAACTTTTTTATTGAAATAATTAAATAAATGAAAATTATATTGACGTAACAAAAATTATATTAAAAGATAATTATTTGAATTTATATGTGATTTTAATATGATTATGATCTAATTATCTGAATTATTTGGATAATTGAATGATTTTGTTTTATTTTTTTTAATTAGAGTGAATTGTGGATTTGGTCCTTGTGGTTTTGTGATTTTTTTGACCATGATCCTCATTCTATGTTTATTGTGGATATAGTCCCTGTGGTATGCAATATATTGTGGCTAGGGTCCCTAAATACTAACACCATTAACTTTGAAGGGTTAAAGACATCATGTGCCTTGCACACTATGGGTATAATAGTCATTTTATTTTTCACTTTCAATTTATTCTATATACATTTAAAACAAACAATACTAAATTGTGGATTTGGTCCCTATGCATCATTCATCATCTTTAAAACACATTTATCATCTCTCTTAATTTTTTTTCATCCAATCTTCATTGTCAAAGTACAAGAAAAACTAATTTGTTAAAGTGCAAAAAAAAAAAATTACTTGCATTTAAAAATAACAATTGTTTGAACCCAACACTACATCCTAAAAAAGACAACCTATCAAAATAACAATTGTTTGAAACCAATATTACATCCCCAAAAAGACAACCCATCAAAATGACAATTGTTTTATATCAACATTTATGTACTAGTTGTTGGCAACGGTTTTATTTATTTTCTTGATGACATTTAAGTGACTTGAGTATGAAGTACATTAATTATTCTTATAAAATACATAGACCATTTAGAAATGTGATATAATCATCTTCATTTTGGAGATCCAAACTTCATTATATAATGCATTAGATATTAAAATGCTAATTGAAAGGGTATGGATCCCCAGCAAGTATCAAGTGACTTGGTGTGTAATTCAAGTATGACTATTTAGAGCATCTCAAACCACAACACCAAATTTAACATCAAAAATACCAAATTTGGTGGGTCTATCAACACCAAAAAAAACCCCAACTCCAATCACACTCTAAAAAAACATCAAATATATATTAAATGTATATATAATTTACTTAATATAAATATGTTAATTTTAAAAACAAATTATTAATGTTAAAATGTTAATTTTGGTATAAATAAATTTTGATAGGCGATTTAACGGCCGGTTGGAGAAGCTCTTATGACATTATTGTCTTTCCTTCAACCTCCTATGTCATAATATATTTGTGTTTACAGATGTCAACTGACAGACATATAAGCCTTTTCCCACATCTGGTTTCCAAATGGTCTATGCATTTTATGAAAATGATTAATGTACTTCCTACTCAAGTCACTTAGATGGCGTCAAGAAAATAAACAAAACCGTTGCCAACAATTACTACATAAATGTTGATATAAACAATTGTCATTTTGATAGGTTGTCTTTTTGGGGATGTAATATTGGTTTCAAACAATTGTTATTTTGATAGGTTGTCTTTCTTAGGATGTAGTGTTGGTTTCAAACAATTGTTATTTTTAAAGGCAGTTAAATTTTTTTTTTTTTTTGCACTTAACAAGTTAGTTTTTCTTGTACTTTGACAATGAAGATTGGATGAAAAAAAAAAATTAAGAGAGATGATAAATGTGTTTTAAAGATGATGAGTGATGTATAGGGACCAAATCCACAATTTAGTATTGTTTGTTTTAAAGGTGTATAAAATAAATTGAAAGGGAAAAGTAAAATGACTATTATACCCATAGTGTGCAAGACACATGATACCTTTAACCCTTTAAAGTTAATGACGTTAGTGTTTAGGGACCCTAACCACAATATATTGCATACCATAGGGACTATATCTACAATAAGCATAGAATGAGGACCATAGTCAAAGAAATCATAAAACCACAGGGACCAAATCCACAATTCACTCTTTTAATTGTAAAAAGGAATTAAGTAAATAATTTTTAATTATCTACAAGGGATATGTATTATCGTTTTCTTAAAGAAAAAAAAATCTTAATTTGTTTTATTCATTATTTTATATGACGTTTTTATTTAATAAATATTTATTATACGAACTTTTATTTAAGTTTAATATTATTTACCTATACGTTGACTTGTTTTTGGACATATTTACTTAGTTTTATTTAATTGGACTTATTAAATCTATTTTTTTAGACTAGTCCAAATAATGAATTAGACTATTAGTTATTTTAATATTTGTTTCATCTTATTTATTTTAATTGTGTTATTATAACTTTTATTGTTTTAAACATATTGTTCTTTATTTAGTCATCCTCAATTAGTTACAATTTTGACATGTTTAATTGGTTAATTTAATTACGTTAACATTATGTTATTTAGATCAATTATCGTTCAATTATGGATATGATAATATTTATTAATGTTTATCAAATTAGATTACAATATTCATATATTTAGATGGTTAATTTAAATGTTCATCTAATATTGGTATGTTTAGATGTTTATCCAATTAGTTTATAATATCAATTGATTAATTAATTATTTATTATTTGTTTATGTTAATATTTAAATGTTTATCTTCATTATAATTCATAACCTTAATTAATTTTTGGAAGTTACACTTCCAACGACCATAACTTTTGGTGTTTTGCTAAAAACTCCAAAAATAACATGAAAATGTTAAACTATTATTCAAATGCTTATCTAGATTATGGGTTCCTACTCATCATTTTTAACCTTAATTAATATTTGAAAGTTACACTTTCAACCCCATATTTTTGGCATCATGCCAAAAGTTGCCATAATGTTGGTACGATAATAATTTCTTTTTTGAATTTGATTTCATTTTTTGACCTCATGTCAAAATCTACTAATTAAATACATTACAAGATATCAATTGGATTTTGTCAAATGGGTGTAAACAACCCTAAGGTTTGTAGGGACTTAAGAAATCCATGTGATTCCCTACTACCTGAAAATCCAATAGATTGAGTGATTACTTTTTTCGCAAACTGAAATATTGATGAAGTATTATCAACAAAATGTAAGCATTCAAAAATCCAATATTATTATGATAATGAAATTTCATATATAAAATAATAATTATAACCATAATCTACAGTCTTATCAAACATAAAATCATATATTATCAATTATATATGTAAATGGTTGATACAACTCATCTCAAAATCAACGTCGTAACCTCAAAAGAATCTGAGTACCATAAATGAGTATATAAATCTCCTTTTGAAAGGTATAAGAAAATACCTAAAATCTATCAACTCCATATTGACCCCAAAAACCAACATCTTGAAAAGGTACAAGCAAATACCCTCATATTTTGAGACGACATATAAATCCTAATTTTCATAGGAATACCTTTACTAGAAACCCCCAAAGAACTGTGGGATGTCCCGAAAGGGAGAATCAGGAGTATTCATGAATATGTACTTCCCGAACTAATCGTACAGTGGAATGAAACCCACTTACTCGATTACAAAAAGGTAACCGATTTCAACAAATAAATGTTATATTCAAAACTCGTCTCAATCTCTGTGGCTAGGAACTCACAGAAGATGACATGATTTCTAACATTATTTCCACCTTTCATATATCATTAAATATTAATGAACTAATATAAGTTGAAATGTAACCATTAGACAAACTCATCAACCTACTGCAAATGGTTGAGTGACACAACAATGTTCTTTCAAATAACAACACCATATATGGGGACAAAGAAAATTCTCGAGATCAATAATTAAAGTATTAGAGGTGGAAACAACTCTAAAATATAGTAAGTGAAAGACAATTTATCACATGTGGCATCTATATACCACATGGACAAGACCGTGGAAAGGGTCAGGGTCATGACAATAGTTGGAAGGATTTTCCAATCATTTGAGCAGAGATGCAACTACTGCCCAGTTGATATTGGATAGTCAAAGAAGAAAAATATTTAATTACCAGTCATTTCGAAAAGTGGAACAAGTTGAAAATGAACTATATCATATTAATTTAAGATAGATTAAACATAAGTTTCTTGGACATTTATTTTAAGTATTAAAATTAATTTCTTTTGCTTAAGTAAAATCGATTATGTAACCATTATAGATGTAAAGAAATATGTAACACCCGTAATTTCGGTAAGTAGTGGCCACCCGGACGTTTCTGTATCTTGTAAATGGTGGGGTATTTGGTGGGAAATCATTATTTAAGTCCCTTGGAGTATCGGGAGCTTTCGAACGTGAAAAATAAAGGAATTCAGATCTCTGCACAGCTTGGGCGACAGTGCCCGGCGATAGTGACATATGTCACTATCGCATGGCACAATCGCGGGTATGGTACCGCGAGTGCCTGGACGCGGGCGACAATGCCAAGCGACTATGCCCAGGGCATAGTCGTCGGTCATTGTCGCGGTCGGGGGCAGGGACCTTTAAAGCTCGAATTTTGTCTATTTTATCCCATTTGTTTCAACCTCATTCAACCCTACCCTCTCCTTTCTATCTAAACCGAACCTCATGACCACCATTGTTGATTTTAGGCTTTTGATACTCAATATCTCGGGATTTCAAGTGTTAATTCACCATCTAACAAGGTTATGGAAGCTTAAGCTCAATCTATCCACTTTATCATCTTCACCTTCAACTTTCTAGGGTTTTATCAAACCCTCCTTATGACCCTCTCCATTCTCTTAAAGGTTGTGGTGGTGGCTCCCATGGGTGACCAAGAGAAGTATAGTTGATAGATTCAATCTATAGTAAAGGTAATATCTCATTTTCTTCATATATGGAAATTAGGGTTTGGGTACAAGTTGGGGTTTTCATGTTTATATGTTTGGGGAAGGATTCTATAAGGTTGAATGTGTTTATTTATGGTTGGAACTTATGGATCTAGGTTTTTTTTGGAAGAATTGGCGTGAGGATACAAATTTCTTCAAGGAAGCTCAAGATGGGGTAAAATCTAGATTTAGCCTAAATCTAGCAAGGTGAGTTTAAGTTGATTTGTGAAAACGGTGTAAATGCCAAAATGGTTATTTTAAACTGTTTTGCATCTTACATGAAATTGTTAACTGCTGATCAGTTTGGTTATTTTGAAAGTGTTTAACTTTATAAACTTATATAGCACACATTCTTATGATTTTTGGGCATTTTGATAATGAGTCATAAATGGGTGTGTTTGGTAACTTATTGCATAAATGAGAATATTTGTTTAAAAGACAATTTTAGTGTTGTTTGGGTAAAAGGTTTAATTTTGTGTTATGGGACGTTTTGAAAGGATAAAGAGCATAAATCCACTTGGAAAACCTTTTGTCCCGACTTAAACTGCATTGGAGTCCATTCAAGTATTTTGGGAGTGTGTCTGCATGAAGTGAGTAAATTGCGTACTCTTTTGAAAAGCGTTAATCATTGGTCAAAAAGAGGTTTTGAGTATTTTGGCTCGATGTCGTGTTAAAGGAGTCTTGAGGACACTTGTCCGGTTTTATGTGGCTCAATGTGGAGTCCAGTTATGATGTACGTACTAATGCGTCGTGTTGCGTATTGAGGTTGGTTACGGGCTCGAGTGCGTTGGACATTCATGTGTAGTCCGGTAAGGTTAGACTGTGTTGCATTGGATCCATAGGCACGTAATTCAGTCTGTTTTGGATGGTCAATTGGGTATTGTGGGGTTGAACTTCGGTACCCATGTTTTATGACCGGAAACTTTACAAGCGATCACTAGGAGGGTTGAGTCTGTTAGTGCTGCCGGGGGAGTAGGCGCTAGGACCTCCGCCACTTGAAGTAATGCCTGGGAGGTAGTCTTTAAGTGTGCCGAGCCTTCGGGATGGAGTTCTTCGGATTGATCCACCAAGGTCAACTGACTTGGGGTGACGTTTGTTAAAGAAGTCGTAGGGACACCGGGATGTGATGTCGGGAGGTGTCATGCGATTAACGTTGCTTGGGTGGCATACTTTTGTGTTTCCTCCACCCTCAACGAATACGGGTTTCCCCCGTTATCGGCTATCAATATTTTTAAATGTAATGATACTTTACTTTATTGTCATTGGGCCTATATGGTCGACAGTGAATGAGGACCTTAATATTGGACCATCCTCCTCGTATATTAAGTTTTGAATGAATTATGTCAACCCCGTGTTTTGGTAATTAAAATCTGTTCGTTTTCGGTCGCGTGAGTATTGGACCTAGTGTCCATGTTTTCGGACGTATGGTATACATGGTTTTGATGACGATTCATGTTTCGAGTTTGTTTAAGTTGCATCAATTTATAAAGCATGTTTGAAATGAGGTGTCCACCTTTGAAAGTGCATGATATTGGAAAATAGTCGTTTCCACGTTTTAAAGGACATCAATCGACTGGTCATGGTTTCAAGTGAAATTCATTCTTTTAAAGATATATCTACTCATGTAAAACTCTTGGACTCACTAGGCGTTAGCCTAACCTTTTTACTTGTCGGCATGTGCATCAGGTTCCTGTTGGGTTTGGTTCTAGCAGCTATGAAGAGTTGAGCCTTAGCCTCGTGCAAGTGTAAGTGGTTGGTGAAGTCTTCCGCAGTTTGGAGATAGTGACTATTATTGGGTTTTAGTAGCACATGTCCTTATTATAGAATGTATGTATAGAATGAAATATGTGTGTTGGGGCTAATTAATAAATTGTGATTGGAGATGTATCATTTATCGATGTATTTAGAAAATTTTAAACTAGTTGTTATTTCCAGATTTGAGGGTGTTACAAAATACATCTAAATAAATAATAAAACCATCAATATTCTCTGTTCCATGTAGGAATGTATCGAGGAGAACTTGAGTTTTTGTAGAATATTCCACACAATTTAAAATGATAGACAAATACTTATTTTATAATCCATCCAACCAAAATACTTAGATGATGGACTGTCATTTACTTGTTGGTACAAGATTAATAGGACCCTTGTAAAGATATTCGTATCAGATGGAAATTATAATGGAAATGAGCATATATACATAAGCTCTAATGAATATGAAAGTAAACATATATCATGGAAACTAATGTGTCAAACTAGTAGATTATTGGGTCGCCGAAACATTTTTTTTGTCACCAATAAAGAACTTTAGGGCAATGACACATATATGTTTCAACATGACCATGTGGGACACCATGGTTATGACATAGTGATCCATGTATTGCAAAATACACATAGACACATTCTCTTTCGAGTGAAAGGCAAAATGAGGCAAATTGCAACTGTTGACTTCTGCAGCATAAGAAGCAACACCGCCATCATAATATGCCCTCTCGAATACCTAAAAGTTTTGTATACCATGATCCTTAGCCAAGACAGGAATGAGACCATTCTAAAGCTAAGGACATAATACAAAAATATTCCATTGTTACAACAAATACAAGGTGATACTTATGGACATAAACATCTAGAATGTGGGACATTAAAGTACTTTATGGTTCTGGTTTCGACACGATGAACGCATGTTGTAACACCCGTAAATTCTAAAAGAACGATCAACGATTGGTCAAAGAACGGTCGGTGAATGGCTCAGCACAAGACGCGAGAGGCGTGACCTGCAGCACGCGCGGCTTGGCCTGCGGCTAAGGCCGCATAAGTCACTGTAAGTGTGCCGGTCAGTGGCACACGCGACTTGTGGTCGCGGCCAAGGCCGCGGGAAAGTCCTGGATGATTTAAAACCCAATTTTTAGGGGTTTTTCTCATTTCCACTTCTCTTCTCCATTCCTCTTCTTCTTGGGGCAATTTTGGGAGCTCCAATACCAGTTTTGGGAGCATCTTGGAGTGAATATACCCCAAAGAGATCAAAGATTTGTGTTTTTGGGAGTTTGAGTTTGGAAAGTAGGAAGATCTCATGGAAGTGAGTTGGTTGAGAGGTCAAACATTTGAATATGGTAAGTTTTTTGTATAATTCAAGTTCTTATATGAGGATCTTTGTGGATCTAAAGGTTTTCTTATTGATTGTTCATTTCTTTTAGATTTGGAGAAATGAGTTATTTGGAAATCCTAGCTTATTGTTGGTGATGACTTGAAAATGGAAGGATCTACACTATTGGAGGCTAATGGTTGGATTTGGAACCTAGGTTTAACTTATCCTAGCAAGGTGAGTTCAAGTTGATTTGTGAAAATGTTGTACATGTCAAAATATCTATTTTAAAGCATTTATGTGTTTTACATGGAATTATCAACTGTTGAGTTATTTGGTAACTTTTGAACATTTGAAGTGTAACTTCATAAACTTGGTAAAACTCCCACATTTGGGATTTTGGACATTTTGATAAATAAGTCATGAATTAAGGTATTTTAATGATTTATTGCATAAATAGATATTTGGTCAAAAATGCACTTTTAGTGTCTGTCGGGTTTTATGCATCATTCATGAAATGGGATGTTTTGAAAAGTACGAATGGGTGAGTCATTTCGGTTTTGGGTCATTCCCGTCTTTGGGAACATTTTAGAAATGGTAAACCTTTTAGTTTGGGCCGAAGGCCAATTGTGATTTGAGAGACAAAGATTTTTGGGGAAAGACGTATCTTGGTTTTGTAACCCTATTGGCTCATGTATTTTAGCCAGTCGTTCATTATGCCTTTTGGGGCTTGGTATACACTCAGATGAGTCTTTGGAACATTTGTTCAGTTTTGGTAGCTCGTTAAGGAGCCTTGGACGTATGGTGTACTTAGTTGCATCTTATTTGAGAGTTACATGTTTTGAATGTGTTAGTTCATTCGTTTGAGTCATGTAACGTTTTAGACTGTAATGCATTGGATCCATAGGCATATGAGTTAGTTAGTTGGTTTAGTTGGGGACTTTATCCTCGTTTTAGGACTGGAAATTGTTTATGGCTTGTGGGAGCTCGAGGTATAGATCGTGGGTGGTTGAACTCGATAACCGTGTAATATTTATTGAAAGGATCGAGGTATAGATCGTGGGTGGTTGAACTCGATGCTCATTTGTAATCCAGTCTGGTCAATCATCGTGGAATTTAGTGTCCACGTTTGAAGTCTAGTGAGTGGTCCCCAAGTCATGTTTTTATGGAAGCTTGCGGTGGTGCTCTACAGAGCCGTATACGGAGCTAAGTCTTGCGGTGGTGCCCATTGTGAGTCGGATACGGGGACTTGTGGCTTTTGTGGTGACAATCATATAGAGATCGAGTAGACACTAGAGGCATTTGGGTATCTTACGGTGGTTGCTTGGTTGGGAGCCATATACGGGGATCCATGGCTCTATGTGAAGCTCGAGAACATTGATAAGTGGCTTAACTTTGTGTGCCCGCCACTTTCGATGGAATTCGGGTATCCCCCATCACCGAAATGTGTTGTTTTTGGGTATTGAGTTTTATTATTCAAGTTTTCGATGACGTTTTGTATAAATGGATTTTTATCCATGATTATGGGTTGAGTATTATGCCCCACCCGAGTTATGGTGTTTCGAGATATAAAGTTTTAACTGCATTTTCATAAATGGAGAGTTCGATTTCTATTCACATTTTGAGTAAGTTTTGGGTTGAAATTAATTTACGAAAGAACGTTTTATATTGGGATCTTCGTCCTTGAAGTAATTTTGGATTGGAAAACGTTTATATCGGTGTTTATTTGCCTAAAATGCATATTATTGGAAAACGAGTTGTTTTCATATTTGAAGCATATCAAATTGAAAGATTATGATTTAAGTTGCATTACTTCTTTTCAACGATATCTTTATTCATGTTGAAAACTTTTGAACTCACTAGGCGTTAGCCTAACCTTTTTATTTGTTGGCATGTGTAACAGGTTCCGGTTGGGAATAGTTCTAGTGACACTGTGCAGAGAGGAGTGCTAGTTCTGTCGGCATGTATTGCAAAGAAGTTGGTGTGTTGTACTTTTTTCTTCGTCAGACTTTTATTTTTCCCACTGGGTTTTTATTTTGGCGTAAGGTTTTAACGAGGCAACAATTGTGCATTGTCACTCCTTTAACTCGGCACAAGGGGGAGTGTTGTAGGATAAGTGTGCCATCGTTAAAAATAGAGATAGGGATAAGTATATCAGAGTTAGATTAGAACTGAAATATCTCATAGTTATCTACTTGTAACTCATCCCTATTTAAAGGGCTTTTGATTAATGAGAATTACAGATTCATTTGCTCCATTTATTGTTGTTCAATTCGATTTTTCCTTTAACATTTCAGGTTTTATTTAATTTATCGATGAACTAAATGTTTAAAATAATAATCTATTTTTACAAATTTTCTTATAATAATAATAATAATTTTTTTTATTAGGAAATTGTATTTGAAAATTTTATCTATTATAAGAATGAATAACCCTTTTAATTTGAATTAAGATGAAATGATACAGGTTACCAAGTTTCTATGTTATGTCATTGTTCACGTGGGATGTCCGCTTATGACCTATGGTTGACTTGACATTTCTTATTATGAGATTGTATATTTTTTTAAATATTCATTAATATAACAACATTAAAAAAATATATAGAACAATATTTAATATCGTTAACATTTAAAAAACTATGCATTTTTTGTAACAACCCAAACTTTGCAGAATAAAGTATAACACCTTTAATATAAATCAACGCCAAAACGACCCCAAGACAACAATATAAAATTCAAGGTTTGCATAAAGGCAACCTAGTACACAACTGAAAATACAAGAAAAACATATCAACTAAAATGGAGGTCTTCTAAAGCCAGCTCCAGCTCACACCTTCTCCTTCTCCTTACCCTTATCCGCCCTTCCTACTTCACACCTGCCTAAAAAAGTTTTTAGTTTTGAAAATAGCGAGAGTTAGACCGAAGGTCTAGTGAGTCCCCTCTAACAACAGTTCAAGCTAAAGCAATCAAAGAAAAAAATTATAATAAAATAAACCAATTCAATTTTATAAGCACGTTCACACTTTCAACATACGTTCTGGCTCACACTACCGCCACCCGAAGGTGACAGTGTGTCTGGCTCATACTGCCTTATTTGGGACACCCCCCAATAGCATGAATGGAACACACCCCCGGTATGAGCACAAGCAGGACACACCCCTCGACTTAGGCCATAACACACTTACAACAATGTATGCATACATTTCAACCAAATCGAAATCAATAACATTTCTCGCGTTTAACAATTCTCGCATGCAATAAATATAACATAAATATCGTAAAGTTTTTAGTTAGAAAACTGACTTGATTTGTAATGACTCCCTTACACTCTCTTAGGCACGCTCCGACTCTTAAACCGATCACCTAAAGAAGGTACATGATTTAAGTTCCAGAAGAAAAACCCAACCGAACCTCCCCTGGGACCCTACCCGAGGTCACCTGACTCCCAGGTCTCCCCCGGTAAACCCCGCCTCCCAGGATCAAACACTCCCCGGGCGCCCCGCCTCCCGGGGTCCCCGCTCGGGTTCCGCTCCTGTCTCCCAGGTCTAACACCTCCCGGGGTCCCCCGACTCCCGGGGCCACGACCCGGGTCTCACCACTCCCGTCTCCCGGGACTAATACTCCCCGGGATCCCTCGACTCCCGGGGTCACGACCCGGGTCTACACCAATCACGTCTCCCGGTTCCCCTGGGTACTCCCAATTCGCAGTTTCCCTGGGTCACCCCCGGGAGGAGGGTTTCCCAGGTCAACCCCGGTCACAGCGTCGACTCTGGATGAAGCATTATGTCATCGCGACTTGGTTGCCACTGTCCGAACGATGCATTTTAAGGCTAAACGATTTGGGTGGCGGTCCAAAATACGACACACACGCCGATTACAACAACAATAAATCCTCATATCATTAGAGACCAGGGACTAGAGCAACTCCAAGAAATCACCTCTTTCTAAGTAAATTCAACCAAAAATGTTTTCCTAATCTTTTCAATACTAGAAGAAGAATTAGAGATTAAACTTACCTTCAATGAGACTAGTACAAACTTGAAATCCTACGAAATTGTTTCCTTCAACTTGTTCTCCTAAAATTCGCCACCTGCTTCTCCTTAGCCGCCACTCAACAAATGATTTAGGGTAAGAGGATAATAGGGCTTAAACCCCTTTCTACTAACTTTTACAACTCCCCCCCCCCCCCCCCCCCCTCTCCAATTTAGGCTTTAGATGACTACTCACCCAACTTCCATTATTAAAATAATTTGCAGTTATTACATTTTTTAACAATTAAATTAATAATTATTATGTTTGTTTTTACAAACAAAGTATTTATTTTGAAAAGAATATATCATATTTGTTTAAAAACAATTTAATTTGACATATTATTTAATAATATATTATATTGTGGAAGATTTCTAAATTATTTATTAGTATAACAATATTAACAAGATTTATAAATAAAATCTCTCCATAACATTTTTAAAAAATATTAAAAAAATATGTATTTTTTAAACAAGAAAGAAAATGTTACGTTTATTTACAAACAATTCATTTATCTTGAAAGATATATATATAATATTTGTTTTCAAAAAGTGACTCGACATATTATTTTATAAGTATATTAAGTTAATTAAATAATTTATAAGTTATTCATTAATATAACAATATTAAGAAGATTTATAGAATACAATCTATCTCACTAACATTTAAAAAGGAAAGAGTAAATTACACTGTTGGTCCATGTGGTTTGCTCAGAATCTGGATATGGTCCTTATTTTGAAATAAGTACACTAAGGTCCCTGTTGTTTGTATTTCATTTCAAGTCGGGTCCCTCTTTTAAAAATAAGTACACTGGAGGTCCCTATGACACTAACACCGTTAAATCCATTCTGTTAAATCAGGGGTATTTTTGTTATTAGACACACAAGAACTCCCCCCACCCCCTCTCGTGCGTGCAAGACCATCATGTAACCACTATACGCTAACCACCGCTCCTCTAACCTCTCATCTCCGTCACAACATCCTCACCACCACCCTTCATTTATCGAACCCTCCCACAACACGTCAACGTCCCCTATCCTCAACTTCCCTCTTCCTCACCTGCAGCCTTTGACCAACTCCATAGACATCTCCTTCTCCAGCAACCTTAATCCATGTACACAAGTCACACACACACACACGTGTAAAACACACACCACCATGTATTTCACACATATAACACGCCCATTTCTTCTCACTCTCGATTATAATTCTATGTTTGTATTGAACCATTTATGGTTGTGTTTACCTTGAACCATACAAATAGAGTAAACATGACGGTGGTTGTCGGCAGGGGAGGTGGGGGTTCCTTTTTATGTCTAATATATATATATATATATATATATATATATATATATATATATATATATATATATATAATATAATAAGAAAAAAACATAAAAAGGTAAATTGACAAAAATACCCCTGAATTAACAAAATGAATTTAAGTGTGTTAGTGTCGTTGGGACCTCCAGTGTACTTATTTTTGAGAGAGGGGCCCAACTTGAAACGAAATGCTAACGACAGGGACCCCTGATGTACTTATTTCAAAATAAGAACCATATCCAAATTATGAGCAAACCACAAGGACCAACGGTGTAATTTACTCAAAAATGAAATTAAAACATACGTATTTTCTGAACAACGAAAATAAAAACTGCCTTTTTTTACAAACAATTTTTCTTTTTTCGAAAAGAATATATCATATTTGTTTAAAAATACGTTACATTAAAATATATTTAATTTGCATTTCTTTTAAAAGAGGACTATTTTATTTTTAGTGAGAGGGGTGAAAAACATACTCAGCCCGGATATAAATCGTGGAGAGAGAAAGTGAGAAAATATAAGAGGTTAACCGGCTAAAAGGTAACTGGTTATTGACTGCTACAAGGGATAGTATTTCCAAAGTACATTGTTATCATAAAAAATAACTTAAAAGTAGATTATTGTAATAAGAAAAAAGAATGTACAAAATTATAATAAGAATATTTTTTTAACCGTAACTAGTTACTGACTGCTACAAGGAAGTAGATTTAACCCTGTTATTTTCTAGTCAGTATAATAAACATTCAATATTTTTTCTATACATATTTAACTTGAACCATTAAAAACCCCGTCTATCAACTTAAATATGTATGAAACAGAAAAATTGAATATTTATTAAACTAATTAAATAGCAATTTAAGAAAACTTTAATGCATTTTATCCTATAATAAAATAAAATGTTTTAAAAATGACGGGTGCTCAACCTTATGAGTATGGTTGGTTAATCCAAAAATTTCCAACTTTAATTGTTTAAACTTATTAGAACCAACATCTACCATTATTGGGACTCTTGACACTCGGGGACAATATGTGCCCACCTAACCTCCGTTACATGGAGCTGTGTTAAGTCCTTCATCAGCTAAACTTGGATCATTTCTACTCTATATACAAGTCTCCTTGAATTCATAGCTATTGAATTTGATTCCTACTTGATACACAAAAACCGAATTAACAAAAATTAGTCGCGAAATCTCAATTCGCAAGTCTAATGGAAACGAGCATATACCCCCATCCAGTGTTCACAGAAACTATCTTCCCTCGGATAATGTATTTTCTCCATCCTGGATTCTGTAACAACAACAATGCAGAATCACATATAAACATTAATTCACCACAAGATGTTTCTACAACCCAATCAATGGACAACTTATATCAATTTCAACGTTCGTCTAATTTTAATCAAATTAACAATAGTTCGTTAGCTATGATAATATAGTTATGAGTACAACCCGGCCACTAAAAACTTTTTCAGTTCACCATAAGTAAGATCAACAAAAAACAATCTTTATTTCAATATTTTCTTTGACAAAAAGACTAATTTCATGAGTAATTGTCAAGGATCTTCGTTTCTAATTATCAGCAACAAATTAAAACTCCACCGGATGATCTTCAGATGTAACCTCCTACTAATAATTTGTTGAAGTTTTGTGTTAAAGATTCACCTTATATCCAATAATTTGTTGGATATCAGTGCCATTGCTTGTATGTCATCAGAAATTCTCTCTGGGAATCGAACAACACAAATAAAATCTGCATATCATTAATTAATTTCTCTTCATATCACACAATTAATTAGGATGTAGACATGATATTAAATGGCTTAATTAAACAGTATAAATTACCTCAATCAACTTGGCTGAGAAGCTATATATATACCACAATGGATCATTGTATGCGTGCCGACAGACTTGACTAATACACATTAAAAATGTTAAAAGTGTTGGAAAGAATCGATTAATGGACCAAAAAAAAAACAAAATTTAATACATTTAATTGCAGATCAGATTATTAGTTCCTTATCAGCTGCAAAAAGAATTTCAAATTTATTCCTATTTGATTATAATTTCTCAGAATACAATGCATCGCTCACGTTTTGAATTAACCTCATACTTCAGCTACCTTAGGGTTCTTTCGTGGCCAACATTGTTATGCGGTCTCCACAAAAATAAAAACAAAATATAAATAAAATTCTGCACAAGGGTGCAGCACCCAGAGACTGAAGCAGCCAATGCAACTTTTTAAGTGCATTTAGATAGGGAACTTTCGTTTCTAAAAGGTTGCATCGAGACCTACTCTTTAGAAAAATCTTGGGCCATCAAATATAAGTGTACACAAGACAAGTGTAGCATATAAGAGGTGGAAATGGACCATGCATCGATACGATTAGAATCATTGGAAAAGGCCTAGAGACCCATGTATTTGAAACATTGAATGCATTAGAACATCTTAACACCTGGTAATTAACATCAATAGCATAAATGTAAGAAATTGTTGACATGAGGATCATCGATTAACAATGATCGGTTGACTGCTGACTTGCATTTAAACAATTTGACATTCAAATAAATAGATTAAGGAATCATCAAGTAACATTAACAGCATATTACATTCTATATTCAATCAAACCACCGATAAATAGGATCATCAAAAAAGAAGAGACAATGATGCAGACATGTGACTTGTTCTATAATTTTCTCCTCCATTTCTATGTTGGTATATTTTCTGGGAAAATATTGTGACTCGGGTTCCTTTTACCTAAAAGGGTCTAAACAACATGATATCTTCTTATTCATAATAATTTAAAAATTGACTTGAAAATGAATTGTGCACCTCACCAAAGTCGATGAAAAAGTTTTCGTTCAGAAGACATTTGAGGTAGTAATTAATGTTTCTCACAACAAAGGAAATGATGGATATATGAGACAAGGTTAATTGGGACGGTATATAATCAAGTGCGAAAATGTCGCGTGAGTTGGTCTAGTGTAGGCCTGAACAGAAAACACTGAAAACTGAAAGACCACCCAGAACCGCTCTGAAACTAAAGCTGTTGAAATCTTAGTCCGTTTTATAACTCAAGATTTCTTGGAAAATTCCTGGCCAACGGTGGACAAATACTGTGTGTGTGTGTATATATATGTTGTATATTAAAAACTAAACACATAAAAATTGCGTACAAATCAATATGAAGTCTCCGCTCCTAAAGTGTTTAATCTCATGAATTTTTTGAAACCCTAATTCTAAGTCATTATGGCTCTCATTACTCACTAGGCCAACAATAGACTTCATAATGTAACACTCATCTGATGAACTGATACTACCCCAAAGGGAAGCCAGACCTCCGGTCAAGTTGCTGCCAAATTGCCCTCATCTCAGTAGGTTGGCAGTTCACAAATATCTCATGAACTGATAATGACATTTTGGGCCGAAAGCAAGTTGGAGGAAGGTTCCCCTCATGCTTAGGGAAAATCTTAAATCCTGCTGAAACAAAACCATGTTGACCCCTGAGTCGGTGACCTCCAATGTGGACCTTCGAATTCGAATGTACCAATGAGAGGAGGTAATTGGAGATTCAAATAGAGGGCCTTGGATATAGTAGTAACTTGTGGAAAGATGCTATTCATGTCAATGATGTAATGAATTTTTTTAGTTTCTTTGGGGACAATCCGAAATCAAATCAGGTTCTTCTTCTTGAAAATAGAGATATATATCCAAGGTCATAAATGATGGAATCAGGAGTGTTTGGTTGAAGGAGACGGTTAAGACGAAACGGGTCTTGTTTCCTAATGCCTTATATCATCCATTCTATTTGCTCTCGATGACTTCAAGCCTCATGAACAAGTCGCTGGTGCTAGGGAAACCTTTTACTGTAGAAATTTTTGCAACTTGGAGATGCAAGTAAGATTCTCGTATTTGAACAAGATCTCAGTTCCAGCAACGGTATCATCATTAGGTATCTTACAACTAGAATCCCAAACTGTAAATACCTTGTCTGGGTGGGGTTAATATAAGCTTCCTATAATCCCTAATGAAATCAACTACCTGTCTAAGTGCACGGATCCTTGGTTAGAAATAAAATGGGATTCCAACTCAAGCGACGAAGGAGCTCACTTACAACCAGACACTGCTCGAACTTACAGTCAGTGTTTCGTTCATAATCTGATCAGCAAGTTGGGTCTGCGAGTTGTATAACTAGCATGGAGCTAATGTTGGAACTGGACGACCTGTGGCATGCTACCTGTAGTCGCATTGCCAGGCCATATAATGCCCCAAACGGGTTCTAATTCCATTTTAGGGATCTTTTGTTTGTTATCTCGAGTATCACACCTTTCTCTATCAAAATGCTCTTTTTGCATCTATCATCATCATCATCATCATCATCATCATTTTTCTTCATTCTTCAAGATTGTAATCATCAGTCAATATAGTGAATCAGTTCTCAGCGTCCTCCGCCTCAGCGTCCTCCGCCTGTGGTTTTTCTCGGTTTGTGTTTTCCTATAAAAATCCGGTGCGTCACTCTATCCCTCTTTACTTAATGAATTTATTGTGGATTGTTAGCATTGATAGTCATTGCTGGACTTTGCTTATTATATTACCATTACTTGATCATTACATTCTTTCTTTTGCATTGATACAATATTTGATGATTTTGTTTGGATTGATATGGGGCCGTTGACTTTTAGTTTGAGTTTGATTAGATAATCAAATTAGTGTCACTGTTTTACACAACAATTGGCATCGGAACTGCGAGGTTTGACGATGTGGATTATTTTTGTTGGTCATTTGGTGAAATTTTGTTACGGAGAAAATCAAGTATGACATCCCATTGCTAGATATATAGGAACAAAAGGCTTCAACTGTGGAAAATGAAGAAAGTCAAAATGGATTTACAAAAGACTTTGTTGGTATGTGAGAACATGTTTGCGCCTTGGTCAAATGAAGAAAATTAGTCGAATGATGAGAAAAGTGCTTCTCAAATTAGGGTCATCAAATGATATTCTGCAAAAAAAAGTTTAGAAGAAGAAATTGCAACACTTCTATGGTTGAACTTGGAACAGGTGTTGATGACAAAGAGCCTGCAGAACAAGGTGCATTTAAAGCAACAATTGTTTTCTCATTGGTTGGCGGTTGGCCTAAGGTGGTTTAGTTGTGGATCACGTCTTAAAGTTTAAGGAAAACATCGGAAGGAACACATTAGTGACATGAAGAATATGGATGTGTGATATCGTGAAGAAGATCGATTTGGGGTTGATTTTGTCATGCTCGTTGCCATATTCATATATATATATATATATATATACTACCATTTTTGAGAAGCTATCATATATAGTCACGACACTATCACTCTTGAAGAAGTGTATAGTTTGTTGAGTTAAAAGAAGACGAAGCAAATGGTACCTGGTAATGAGCCAGAGATTGGGGCCCCAAATGCTAGAGGAAGATTGTTAGAGAAGAGTTCACAACCCTCAGACAAATTAAGATCAAAGTCTTGGGGAAACAAGTTTTGCAATTATTGCAAGAAGGGACATGCAATTAATGATTGCTACAAGTTGCAAAACAAGAACAAATTAACGCCAATGCAAAGGAAAAACATACTTCTACTCACGTGAAGCTAAGGTTGATGTTGAACAAGGGAGCAATGGTGAAATCCTATATGTTTTTTGAGGGATGATGTAACACCCGTGATTTGGAATCTATTCCTGCCCGTTGGGCATTTGAGTTGGTTATTTTATAAAAGGTGGTATATAAATCTAAGGAGGGTAAATGAGGATTGAATCGGGCATGAAAAACAGAGAATTTCCGTATGAAACAGAGCTCTTGCACGACTTTTCGTGCGACTTTGGAGTGCGGGCGACTTTCTGCGCAACTTTAGTTGCGTGAAAAGTCGCATGAAGGGTTGTCAGCTCTAAAAAGGTCTGATTTTGGGGTTCTGTTCCTCATCTCCACACCAATTCTTCTCCTTCTTCATCTCTCTACTTTGGGTGATCTTGAAGCTCTAGTCCAATTTTGGGGGATTTTGGAAGTCATTGTTGGTATTTCTAAGGTTCCTAGAAGTTCAAGGTAAGATCTAAAGTACCACCTCTTAATCTAGGGTTTTGGTTGCGGTGATTTTGCTAGAGCTTGGGAGTTGAGGGAGTGTTCTTGTGAGCTTTGCAACTTAGATTTGAGAGTCTAGCTTGAGGATCTCAAGTCTAGGAAGATAAATATTTGATTTGGAACCTAGATTTAGTCTAAATCTAGCAAGATGAGTTCTAGTTGTTTGCAAAACCATATACATGTCAACATATATTTTTTTTGGGTTTTGAACACTATCCCTACGGGTTTATTTCATTTTTGATGAGTTATGTGCACTTTGGTATATTTGGGTCTCAATATATTAAAAGAATGTTTATGATATATAAATTTGGTGTTTTGAGACAAATTGTAAATGGTTGCTCCAAATGATATTTTACTGAATCAAATAAAATTTCTGAATATTTGGATAATTTGGGACAAGATATTATTTTGGTTCTCGGAAAATGTATCTTTGGATTATCAGTGATTTGGTTGAATTAGTTAACAAGTGAAACTCGTCTAGAGGTCGGAGTAGACACTAGAGTCATTGTGGAAATCTTGGCGATAGGATCGAGTGGAGTAGTATACGGGGATCCATTGCCTGATGTGAAACTCGAGAACGTTGATAAGTGGCTTACTATTGTGTTCCCGCCACATTCGATGGAAACGGATCTTCCCCGTCACCAAAAGGTGTTGCTTTTGCGTATTTTGTTACCTATGATTTCGCTGCTTTGGATATAGAGCATTGCCTATATATTTGATGTTTTGGATTATTGAGTTTTACACACGTTTTGGGTGAGTTTGAGTATTGGTTGTCATTCTATCATGGTACTTGATTTGGAAATAACGAGTTTTGGGAAGATGTTCCTTTAACAATTTGTGATTTAAATAAATAAGTCATTACTTAAAAGAAATAGTTCGATTTATTCGTTTTATGTTTGTATGATAAACTGCTTTAACTCACAAGGTGTTATGCCTAACACTTTTTCATATCGACATGTATATCTGGTCTTAGTGGGATCTGAGTGGCGTTTAGAGCTTTGTAGAGGTTCCGAATTGATGGTTTTAGAGGTGTTATCAGGTTTTGAAGATAGCAGACTTGATAGTTTTAGTAACCCCCGATGTATTCTAATCATGTCAGGATTAGATAGTCCTGTTTAGAACTTTGATGCCTATCTTGTTCTCCTTTTTATATAAACTTCAATCAATTCGTTATTAAAGTTGTTTTATCTTGATGGAGTTTGGAAGTTTCATATTGTCTACTATTTTATAAATTAGGGATGTTACAGATGAAAATCCAACTAAAGAATGTATCCTCAATTCAGGGAATACCTTTAACATGTGTCCCAACATCAGTTGGTATTCCACGTGTGCGAAGGTTGCTCATGGTGCTGTGATAGAGGGCAATAATGTTTCATGTATGATTGAAGGTGAAGGCACAATGAGAATTCATGTGTGTGATGGATTACCTTGGGGAATGTGAAACATGTTCTTGATTTTGAGAGAAATCAAAACGGGTGGAGTTTAATGTTAAAGGTGGAGTTGGATGGGTTAGAAAGGGGGTTTTATTTCCAATGAAAAAGCAAAGGAAGACTTCTAACCTCTACATTTAGCAAGTTTACACCGTTATGGGAGATGCAACAATAATTACAAAGTTTGTTTCTGATGCAGATCTCACTAAGTTGAGACACCATCAGCTTAGCCACATGAGCTACCATAGCTTGACAAAATTGAGTCGAAGGAGCTTATTTGGTGGACATAAAGTGAGTGACTTGCAATTTTGCGGACAATATGTATCTGATAAGCAAAAGAGAGTGAAATTCTCTAGTGGATGTCTGATCAAGGTTACTTCCCTAGGTGGAGTTTTGTATATGCTTACTATTATAGATGATTATTCCACCATATTTTGATGATTATTTTTTAGGCACAAGGGATATGTTTTGGCTACGTCACACATCGGAAGATTTTGATCAAAAAAGCAAATTGGGAAGCAAATCAAGTTTCTTTGAACTGACAATGGACTTGAATTCTAAAAAGCTTAATGCACATTGTAGAAAGGAGTGTAATATTAGATATCACACTATGGTCTACATGTTGGTGATTTTAGTGTCACCAACCATTTTAAGTGTAATTGGATATAACACGAGTGTTAATGGGTCTCAAGTTGTGTTCTAATACAAGTTAGGTGGTGCGGAATGAACACTTGTTATAAGACGAGTTTGATCCAGGACATGACGAAATGGCGGGGGTCAAGGGGTAGCGCCCCTTGCAGGGTCCAAGGGGCAGAGCCCTGCGCGGTGGAAAAACTTGATCAGAGGCTCTGGAGGATTTCTGCAGAGGCTCTGGTGGCTCTCTGCAGAGGTTCTCGTGGGCGTCTTTGTAGAGCCTCTGGTTGGAGTCTTTAGACCAGAGGCTCTGGTGCCTATCTCTGGATTATATGTCTCTAAACCTGCAGTTACTAAGCATCTAATGTTCAGTTATTTTCATCCCATGATTTTAGCTAAATTGATTGTAACCGACCATAATTGCTAATGATTTGCAATCATTTCCATTTCAGTTATTTTCCTATTTTACGAATGGGACTAGTATATATACCATATATACTTATGTTTTAGACATACGATTTTTTAAACAATCTCTATATACTCTCCAACAACTTTGCTCTCGTTTTTGTGCCTAAAAACGATAGTGCTCTTGAATCTTATCCCATATTGGATTTCGTGCAACCCAGACATACGGTCGAAATACCAATTCGGAAAGTGAAATACATGATTCTCAATAAATCAGATCGACTAACTGCCCTAATTTCTCTAATACTACACTCCTCAACAAAATGGTTTGTGGGGACGATGAACGACATTATTATTAAGCACGTGTGTTGTATGCTATCAAAGTCCAGGTTGGCGAAATCCTTTTAGGAAAAAGCCAATTCTGCCGCTTGCTATGTAATCAATCACTCCCTGTGGTCGCTATTGAGAAGAAGCCTCATATTGAGAAATGGTCCGATATCAAAGTCCAGGTTGGCGAAATCCTTTTAGGAAAAAGCCAATTCTACCGCTTGCTATGTAATCAATCACTCCCTGTGGTCGCTATTGAGAAGAAGCCTCATATTGAGAAATGGTCTGATAAACAAGTCGATTACTCAAACTTGAAGATTTTTAGTTGTTCTACCTATGTACAGGGTTAACAATGAGAAATTAGAGGCACGAGCAATCAAATTTTTGTTTCTTGGTTACAAGTCTAGAGTCGAATGATATAAATTGTGGTTCCCGGAGACCAGAAAGGTGCTTGTTAGCAGAGACGCTAAATTTTACGAGAATTCCATGATACATGATATCACACCTACTTTATTATTGATCAAATATACGTCAGAAACAAACAAGGAGGATGTTCACATGAGGTGGAGTCCCCTACTCCGTCTACTAGAAAAAAATGTTACCGTTTAGCCTTAGTCTTCTTATTTCTCAAGTATACACGAAAATTATGAGCCTTTACCTTCGTCACCACCGCTTGTTCAAGATACTAGTATTGCACGAAATAGGGATAGGTTGGAGATAAAGACTACCTTCCAAGAGATACGCTCAAGCTAATTTACTAGTGTACCTTCTTAGAATTGCAAATGATATTAAGCCTACCTTGAAGCCTACCTGTTATGATGAGGCTATAAGAGATTTGATGAATTATGACCACATAGAGTTTGAAAAAGTGAACCTATGACAAGTGCATATATTATAAGAAATGTGATTATATGGATTAATGCTTTTCTCGTTATATGAAGATGACATGTTGCTAGTATCTATTGGTATGAAGGAGATTAGAGAGTGCAAACTAGTTGAATGTAGAATTTTATATGAAGGACTTAGGAGCTACACCAGTCGGTGCGTCCGAATACTCATCAATGCATATACCCTATATTTAGTTGAAAAAAGGGTTTTAAGGATTGTGAAAAGAAGGAAGGCAAATAAACCATATCTCAGTCAAAGGGGATACATCAAAAGGGTTCTATGTCGGTTCAATATGCATGATTCAAAACCAGTCAACACACGCCCTAACAACGCATTTCAGGATTTCATCCGCCTTATGTCCTACTTTAGATGATGTTGTTTCTTATATGAACCATGTACCATATTTTAGCATTGTTAGATCCTTGATGTAGACCGTGATTTGCACTATATGTGACCTATATATAGAAAATTTAGGGAAAGATTAGGTCATTCAATAGATATTAAGATAACTAAAAATTTTGTAATATTTGTCTACAATTTGGAAGTCATGTAGTAATGTTTCGGGGTATGTAGATTCAGATTACACTAAGGTTTTGGAAAAAGGGAGGTCAAACCACATGATATGTGTTCACCATTGATGATTGTTCTATTAGTTGGGATTAACACACATCTTCAATTTACTATTGCGTTATCAACTACGGAAGCCGAGTATATAGATTTTAGAGAAGCATTTAAGGAAGCCATTTGGTTGAAAGGTTACTTGGAGAACTCAATGATGAGTTGGAGGTTCATATAGTATATTGCGACCCTCAAAGTGTCGTTTTCTTGACCAAAGATAAGATGTTCAATGATTGGACTAAACACATTGTTTACAATACCAATTTGTGTTGGAAGTAATAACTTGTGATTACGTGGTTGTGACAAAGATCAAACTTCCGTTGCCCCAAGTTGAATTTCTACTTGAAGCGAGTCAGTGCTTTGAGACACGACCAGGCCTTTTTGGCAGAGGATGTATGTTGTTATAACGGTTGATCTACTTGTTATTCCTTTATCAATTAGATTATCAAGACTGGGTGGTTTACTACTTTGAATGGTGGATTGAAGTCGAGATGGACACTTGTTAGAGTTTGATTTGTGCCTTCAATAACCTATGCGACTAGCTCTGACCGACTTCAGGTTCATGAGCAAGTCGTCGGTACAAGGAAACCTTACGGTACAAATTTTGTCACTTGGAGAGGCAAGTACGATGCTAGTTGATCTCGCATCTTCCGGTCACGAGTTAGGTTTTTGAGTTGTATAGCTTGCATGTATCCACCACTAATTAAATTCTTTTATCAATGCCACATCTGGAGGTCGTTGTGATATTAAATTCCATAAAATAACGAGGGCAACTATATATGCAAGGAATGGATTCTATGTATGGAATGAGTTAGCTCGTTTAGTTGTGTAATTTATTGACATTGGACAAGTTAGTTTGTCAGTGTTTTTTTAAAATTATAGTTTGTATCTATTGTGTCAACATTAGGGGTGCCCACGGGTTGGGTTGATCGAGTTGAAGGCATTTGATCAACCCAACCCAATGTTGACGGTTTCAAAAATTTCAACCCAACCCAACCCAAACAAAAGTGCAACCCAATCGGTTTGGTCGGACTATGTTTAAACAAAGTAAAAGCAACAATGAAAACATAAAAATAGAGAGACCTTTCTTTAAAATATGATCAACATTCAAGAGTATATACCAGTTCATCAAATATTTAGGAATTACGTATAACTTTTAAATAATGTCTTCTTATGAGTGTCATTGCTCATTGTTGCCGAGTTGTTTTTAGTAACTTATAAATATTAAAGAGAAATGCAAATATATTTTAAAAAGCCGCTAAAACTTTCATCGGGTTGTCGGTTAGTCGGGTTACTTTGGGCCTAACTCAATATCAACCCAATAGATTTGGGTTGTCCTAATTTAGTATCGATTATATGTCGGGTTACCTCGAGTTGATTTTTTTCCTACTTTTGGGTTGGGTTGATCGGGTAGGTCGATTTTTTGAGCACCCCTAGTCAACATATTCCATCATAGGGTGTCATGATCATATTTTAGTGGCATATGTTTGCATATCATGTGCACATTCTGGAGGATAGAGTGTTTAAGTCTAAAGATTTAGAGTTGACATCAACTTAACCTAGCTTTGGGTAAGGCTCTTGGTGTGCGTTTGGTAGAGTGTGTTAGGACTGAAAGTCATAGTGCGTGAAAAGTTATATAAAGATTTATAGAGTTCATTTTTATCTATTTAATGTGTTTGTAAAAGCCTTGAATTTGTTTATTGGGCTTATTTGGTTAATGGGCTTTGGCCTTGTATTAGAAGCACTAAGTATTGAAGGTTTGTTTAGACTGAGTTTAGGGTTTAAGAGGTTAATGGTCAGCTTAGGTTTACACGCTTTTCACTCAATTCTCTTTGTAAACCTTTTGAGCTTTATTAGTTAATACAAATCATATGACCATAGTTGATGATAATAATTGATTGTTCTTCATTGCTTTATTCGATACACTTGCAAACTGGGATTCACAAAGTGGAAAGGGAACCAGAGAATGTGAATCAATTCACATGAATGCTTAACATTGAAACAATGATGTATACATGGGAAGCACTTATATTATCTCAATCTCCCCAAAATGAAGGAAAACAAATGAGTTGAATGAAAGAAAGCCAAACCATTTTCTAGGGTGGAAAACCTATTGTTGTCGGACAGTCAATCTTATCTAAAACCTTGTTGGCATGGTTAGTTATATTTACATCACTATCTTCCACGACTACTCAAGCCTAAAGCTATTAGCAAGATAAAGTACTACTATTAACAAATTTCTCGGTCCGTCTTACACCACCAATTTTGTTTATTAGGAGTTCAAGGCTCCAAGTAGAATAAATCTTAGCCCTACAACGTATCCTTTTGCATACAGTCTAAGGACTTTGATCCTCTCCACAACAATCAAATTCAAACGCTTCAAAACTATCTTGTTGCCTCTTGAATTTTTTTAATGATCTAATGAATTGATGTTGCTCAAACTCATGGACCTGATAATTATAAGAAAGAAATGGTTCAATGAGATGTGGATAGGGTTGAAGACCAGAATGAGTGAAATGAGGTGTTGGTGGTGCGACGGAAGAAGAGGAAGAGACAAAAAACAATATTTGATTTGGAACTCGAGGTAGATCCTTTATTCATACTAGACAATGGAAAGAATTTCATTTCTCGAACCCTATTCATTTTCTCTTCATTTCCATCCACAGAATCAATTACACTCGATCATTCCATCCTACCAAACGTACCCTTAAAGATAAGGATAAACATCAAATAGATGCAAAGGGCATACTCGTTTGATCACCGAATCAATTCATCACATTCACGACAGAAAAGTGTGACATTCTTTTGATCAATCAAGCCATCAATCAACCGTTGCAACTCCGTGTATGACATCCGTCTCTGTCTTCATGCATCTTCGGGAGAAGTTCAGCATTGAGGCTTCGGGAGGAAGCTCATCCTTAAAATAGATCTATTTGGAAAGCAAAGGGAGCTTGCACCACGAAAGGATCTCATGTCAAGTTTAGGATTATAAGATATCTTTATAAAGGGGGAACTGGAGTCTTGTATAAAGGTACAAGTCCATATGTATCTTGTAGCTAGCCTTTATTTGTTATATTGGATCAATTTGCTACTTGGCAAAACCTCGCAAGCAAAGATGTAATCATCGAACTGTGATAACGTTGATCGTATTGTAGTAACTTGTCGTGGTAGAAGTTCCAACTTCATATCGCAACAAAAGTTTCAGTTTCCTCATAAATAGAAAGTGACCCCATTGTTGAGGAATGCTAGCCTACGCCAAACACCTATGGAAGCTTAATTTAGGCCAACAACATCAATGAGATGTGTGTCTTGATCCCTATGAGGTACATACAAGAGGTGCTGGATTCATTGGAGCAATATGCATGTAAGTCAAATTCAACAGTAAGTACAGCATTCCCTCTATTAATTCATATCTTCAACTTATTTTTCTTCATCTCTTTACATCTTGTCTCTTTGTTAATTAGTTTTGTGTTATTGTGAAACTGTTAATTGATATTTTCAGCGGATATTAGTAGCCCCCACACACATATTTGATCTATATTTCTTAATGTTAACTGATGTCTATTATGTTCTGTTGACGAAATATCTAAATAATTTTGTTTTTTAATTTTTATGTGTAAATGTTACAAATTTTTGATACCTTTTGAAGTTACCTTGATGATGAGGCACAGACCTTGCCTTTTAACTTTGGAAGATCTTTGTGCCTTGATGTGCCTCGGTAACACTCAATAAGCCCATATGATTATGAATTGATTATGGTCATCTATGTATGATGGAGAAGAATAGGGAGTTTCCTTAAGTAATTTATTCAGCCCTGAGGTGGAATAGTTTTGGTTCATCTTGGTTTAAGATGCTCAAATCTCAATATGATGTTGACCTAAATTTTTGTTTGGTTTTATAAGATCTATGTTTACACCAAAACTAAACAAGAACTGATCTCTAGATAAATTTATATAAAGCCAGCATAAATTCAAATAAATGTTAGAATATATTACATGACATAAAAATCCTCTATGAAATTTATCGTCCCTGTGGCTTTAGCCTAGCGGGTAACAAGTTAGACATCCTTGCAGAAGATGAAATCCTAGAAAAGTGTCTTTTAATTTTTAAATGCACAATGCAGATATTTTACTAAACATGAATTTCCACCCATATCTTCAAGGACAATGAACTTACAAACTAGAAGCCAATCTTATTTGTCTCTTAATATATACACTTTCTTTTACAATATATAGGAAGGATTGACCCACACCTTATCCAGTAGCGCAACAGATTCCCCTTTTAGATGTAATATTTATTTGAATCTTTGTGGGGTTGGGTGTTTGAGGAGTGGGGAAGGCCACCGAGGAATCACTGGTTGGTAAGAAACAACCAAAGATAAATTCTTCTAAATATATATACACACCATAGAATCCGGGACAACAGATAGAAAGCAAAATGCAGTAGCTTTAAGAGTATACAAAGTACTTTAACACGTTTTTGGTTGGATACGATGATGTGATTTTTATTGTGAGATATCCCTAAGATAGATACGACACCAATGAAAAAATGGTCCCAATTCAGGCACATCTTAATCTAGAAAATATGCTTTTCTAATCAAATTGATCCTGTGAAAAGCAGCAAGGAAATTGGTATGCAACTGCAAACTCTCCCTAGTTCCTTGAACTAGTAATATATTTATATTCGACTGAAAAACTAACCGAGATCTTTGTACCAATTAATTGTCTAACGACAAGTTGGAAGTCGAAAGTTCCACTTACATAATCCAAGGCAATATTGTCATCTCCAAACAGTACTATGACTTAATTACTCTTCAAGCTAGGAGTGATGTTCGATAAGAAATAACAGCCAACTACCAAATCAACTATCAAAATGCTATATAATTAAGAGAAAAACATGTATACACCAGCAAGACTACAACTAGACCTAACAAGTAACATGAATTTTTGGCAACTTGACTATAGATTTAATAATCTACGACTACAAAGATATATACCGACGCATACTCCTTCACAAATTTAATTAAAATGGCAATCTTAGGAGGCATGTTACAGTGTCTGCATTAGAATCTGATAGCACCATAGAGTATATATATAGTTATATATGTATGCTGCGAAAAGAGAGATTGATTAATAACATCAAATCAACTAATTAAGTGCATTGTAGGGCCAACAAAATGATCACCAATTAACTTAAACATAAGGGTGTCTTTCTAATACTCCAAGTGAACTCAATGCTAACAATTGTCTTTTGATCCCTAACATTTTCTAACGAAACCACAACATGATTTGCCACTAATATATATATATATATATATGTGTGTGTGTGTGTGTGTGTGTGTTTTATCCATCACATATGTATATATATATATATATATATATATATATATGGTTTCCAACAAATATTTTAGAGAAGTAAAAACAGTATTTAAAGAGCAATAACCAATACCATGACATGAATTAACCACATAAAATCCCTACCTGTGGTATCAAAGTTTCTCAAGAAGAAGCGATGGTAACCCCAAAACACCAAGCATCAAACAATATCTGTATGAAGAAAATCATATATCACAGTTATACTCGCAGAAACTATATTTTTGTGTTAGAAACTGTTATAGATTTCAAAAACCCCAAATAAACTACTTAAGAAAACATACATATATAACATACTATGTTCATTACCTGAAATTTTCTCTTTGATTTGATGCCATTCTGAGGGAAGTATGCTTGCATGCATCTTCCACAGAAACTGTTCTTCCTTCCATCCCAGCAATGGGAGAAAGATATTGTCCTGTATACAGCAAATAAAAATCCATATATTTTTTAAACCCCCATACCATACACTATCTCTCTTAATTTATCTGTTTATTTCAAGCGTGTGTACCTGCAAAAAGTAGCTAGGATACTTTATACGAAGAAAACCCTTATCACAAATCATATCATGCTTACAATACTTCACTTCCTTTTCTCAAAAAAAAAAAGAAAAAAAAAAAAGTGAAATCCAGACCCAGAGGAGTAAAAGGGATTTAAATCGACAAAAACAAGATTAATTAATAATAAAATACTCGGCTATTATTTGTGCAGAAGAACCGTGAATAAAGTACGGAGACGGCAGAAGAAAACCCTAAAAATGAAAATTAAGACTTTTTTCGGAAAGAGAAAAAGAAAGAAACAGCTACCAAAGTGTAGTTAATTAAGACTATAACAATAATTATTAATTATGAGAGATGGTGAACAAGTACCTTATTAATGATTTCAATAAAATCCCACTTCGTCCTCTCCATCAACAAAAAGTACAGGTTTGTAGAACTCCCAAGTTTATTATTATTATTATTATAATATCAAAAATGAATGAGAGAACGAACAACTTCGGGTACAGATAAAAAAACAAATTAAGTAACTAATCAACCATAAATAGTACTACTACAAATACTGCAATAGCAAAAGAACCTGCTGGCTGGTGGATATATGTGATCTATCTGTTCTTCTCCTCAGATCTCCTCATTTTGAATCTGTTTTTAGGTTTGCAAGAAGCCAAGAAAATAAAATTTTGGAGAGCAAAAGGGATAAGAACAGAGAAAGAATAGGAGTAAAACTAGTTATCAGACGGTTGCAGCTTTTTTCATGAGACAGTAGTGCGGTGGTGGTGTTTTAATTGACTGATAGATAGATAGATAGATATATAGCCAGGTGTCTCTATTTTCTGTTCCGTCTCCAGTTTTCCATGCTTCCCGATTCCCATAAACATGAATGAAAACACATAAAATACACAATGATACATTGCACCTTGCACACTAAAAAAACACACATATCGAATCAAAATATATACGCACACACGCAGTGGAATAAGAAAGATAGAAGGCGGGGCTGACAGCAAGAGAAGTGAGCACACGCATAAGAACAAGGGTATAGTCACTCTATACAAATGCCTGCGTGTGCTCACTCTCTTCTGTCAGTTCTCTACCAAACTCCCACTTTCTCCTCTCTAATTAAAACACACACACACTCATTTGCAGCAACAAGATGATGATCAATCACAGAAATTATCTGCAAAATCATTCTTTGATTGAAACGCGAATGAGTATATTTATGATTACAGCCATAAAGATTCATCTTCAATCTCTTACTAGATCTCTATCTATCTATCTATCATCATAATGTTTGAGTTGACTTTGTGATAACATGGAAAAAAAGAAAGCTGAAGACTGGGTCAAAGAAAATCTTCCAAGGGTGGTGTATTTGTGATTATTGTTTAGCTTCATTTTATAAAAGGAAAGATGAAGAATCTGCTTTGTGATTGCATTCTTTCCCCACCACCACACCATTGATCCTCTCCACTTGTTGCTTATCTTTTATATATATGTTGTCATACGGACGGTAAATATATATAAATATATATATATATCATGTGGTGGGGGTTCAAGATTAATGAAGCTAGGAAATACCCTGTCGGTTTCTTTTCGATTTAATCTTATGATTAAGGCCCTAGTAATGAATTGGATTTGCGTTGTCAAAATGGTATTGGTAAGTTTAGGGTAGAATGGGTATGTGGTGGATGATGATTGGTTGAGAGAGGATGGCGGAGGAGGTTGGTTAATGGGATGAAACCGGAGAATCCGGTAACTGTAGACCGTAGATATGGTGGGTCCCACAGGCATCTGTTCTGTCGCCGGGGAAGTTGGACTTTTCAAGTTTCATCTCTATTTTTGCGGTAATCGAGCTGGTAGACCGCATTAGGCTAACTAAACTCTCACCACAAAATTATTACATATTTTATGGGAACTCATATTTACATGCGTTCATCGATATGATAAAGGCATCTTTAACGCATTTATTTATTTATTTTGATAAAAATAAGGTAGTTTATAAAATAGCTTATTTTTTGATTATATGTTTGGATTATATAAACTACTTGGATTAACTTATGAAAAGGTTTTTGTGATTATTTCAATTATATCTTTATTAATATTTATTATTATATATTAAATATTAATTATAAAAAAAAATCTTATTAATTAATATTATCTGAAAATTATAGCATAAAATTTAATTATACATTGATATTAATTTTTAATTATTTAGAATTATTGATAATTATATATATTTTTAATATATATATATATATATATATATTTAATGGGTCAGGTTCAAGGAAAAACTCTAAATAAATGGAAAACTGAAAAACCACGAAAAAACAAATAAAAAAGTATATGAATATGGATGTCAAATTAACGAGAAAAATATGATCGTTTATTTGGTGTAATTTATTTCGCTCGAATTTTATTCATTTTTCGTATTTTTTTCGAATAAAAAATAGGGGGTGGAGGTTTTTTTAATTTAAAAAATATTGTTGTAACCGTCTATTTAATCATATCCATCAGATCATCTAATCTAACGGTCGATAAGGTGTTTTTTAGTTTTTCATTTATTTGAGGTTTTTTCTTGAACCTCCGTCTATATTTAATATTGATAAATATGTTTTGATCATCAATTATTATTATTTTTGTAATTATTATTTGATTATTTTTTTTCTTGTAATGGTTATTTAAAATCATAAGTTAATGTAGAGATTTTTTAAAATTTGGTTTAAAACTCAAAATTTATAATATATATAATAATAAATTTCAATATATTATATTACTGTAAATTTGGTTTAAAATTTGGTTTTTGTTGTAAAATAAGTGTGTCATCGTTTAGAGGATATTACGATAGAGATAAAAATAAAGATAAAGATAAGTATATCAGAGTTAGATTATAACTGAAATATCTCATAACTATCTATTTGTAACTCATCCTTATTTAAAGAGCTTTTGACTAATGAGAATTACAGATTCCCGCTTTCTATTATATTGTTGTTCCATTTTGTTTTCCCTTTAACACGTTATCAACACGTACGCTCCCTAGGACGAAGTGATCGTGAAATCAAGCTAAACATCAATATTTGAAGTAACTTTTATATGTTTTATTGTTTTAAAACATCGTCATATGATGCCTTATGATATGAATAAATATGATGATTTTGTAAAAACAAGATTTTTTTATGTTTAAACCGTAGACATTAATCTACTATGTTTTATGTTATAGATGCAAAATATGATTTGTCACTCTCATGAAATCCTAATTCACTTATTGTTTATGTTAATAGAATTTGCATAATATATGATACAATTCTTTTTTTTTTAACAAATGTTTTGATAGTTGTTTTACAATATATACATAAATATTTTTCCACTGTATGATCATATACAAGCAAAATTTTACATACATACATTATACATATACATGATTTATAAGTTTGATGGACATATTATTATATATTATACCATTTGAATTTGAATCTTTTAATTTATCACACGTATTTAATGATTATATCATTAATATATATTTATTTAAATTATCTATTATATTTATCGTTATTCTAAAGAAAAAAATAATTCGTAATTCAAATTTCATATGTGCAATTTTATCTAAATAAAATTATTAAAAAAAACTAGCATTTAAACTACGATAATTTATTGATATTTTATTTACATCTATTTTTAACAAAGAAAATAAGATTTTTTTTTTTCTTTCTAAAAGTTATCCAATATTTTTTTTCTTTATGGTAATGGAGATATGAATATTTTTATAAAGATATGTTGTTTTTCAAAAATCAAATGTATTATTATATTTACATTGGCTTAATTGGTAGGTAGATCTATAATTATGGATGAATAATTATCTTTGAATAAAATTATCTGAATATTTATTATTTTATTTTTCAAATTTTTATGCTACTTATGTATTATTAAATTAAAATTTTTTTAATGATTATTCGGTTTGTTAACATTATCCATTTTAAACTTGGAGTTATCAACATTTAATTTGTCATTAATTTATTTTTCCATTTAAACATAATATAAATGATTAAAAACTTATATTTATCTATTGAACTATTATTGTTTTAAATGATTAAAACGATTTATTTTACATGAGTTTATTTAGCATATTGTTATTTATATTGTATATTAAATTGGGCTAGTATAACTTTTATAATTTTTAACATATCATTGTTTATCTATGCATCATCAATTAGTTACAATTTTGACATGTTTAGTTGGTTAATTTAATTACGTTAATATTATTTTATTTAGATCAATTACCGTTTAATTATGGATTTGATAATATTTATGTTTTGAACTATTATTATTATTTATTAATGTTTATCAAATTAGATTACAATATTCATATATTTAGATGATTAATTTAAATGTTCATCTTAATATTGATATATTTAAATAGTTATCCAATTAGTTTACAATATAAATTATTTATTTATTATTTGTTTATGTTAATATTTAAATGTTTATCTTCATTATAATTCATAATCTTATAAATAATTTTTGGAAGTTACATTTCCAACGTCCATAACTTTTGGTGTTCTGCTAAAAGCTCCAAAAAGAACATTAAAATATTAAAATATTATTCAAATACTATGGGTTCCTACTCATTCTTTTTAACCATAATTCATATTTGGAAGTTACATTTTCAACCCCATATTTTTTTGGCATCGTGCCAAAAACTCCCATAATGCTAATATGATAATAATTTTGAATTTATTTCATTTTTTGACCTCATGTCAAAATATAGCAATTAAAGAAATCATAAGATATCGAAATGATTTTGTCAAACGGGAGTAAATAGTCTTAAGGTTTGTAGGGACTTAAGAAATCCATTAGATTGAGTGATTTTTTTTCGCCAATTGAAATATTGATAAAGTATTATCAACAAAACACAGACATTCAAAAATCCAATATTGTTATGATAATAAAATTTCATTCATAAAATAATAATAATAATAATATATTTTCTTATCAAACAGAAATTCATATATTATCCCTTATATACGTAAATGGTTGAATCAACTTATCCTGAAATCAACATCGTAAACTCAAAAGAACTTGAGTATAAATATGAATATTCAATGTAAAAACTACTTTTGTCGAAAAGGTACAAAAATAAACCTAAAGTCCATTAACTCCCTATTGACCCTAAAACAATCTCTTGAAAAGGTACAACCAAATATCATCATGTTTTGAGACGATAAATAAATCATTTACTAAAAACCCCAAAGAACAGTGGGATGCCCCAAAAGGGAGAATCAGGAGTATTCATGAACATGTACTTCCCGAACTAATCGTACAGCGGAATTAAACCCGCTTACTCGATTACAAAAAGGTAACTGATTTCAACAAATAAATTATGTATCCCAAAATGCGTCTCAATCTCTGTGGCAAGGAACTCATAGAAGATGACATGATTCATAACATTATTTCCACATTTCATACATCAATAAATATTAATGAATCAATATAAGTTGGAATGTAACCTTTAGAAAAACTCATCAACCTACTACAAGTGGTTGAGAGACATATCAAGGTTCTTTTGAATAACAATACCACATATGTCGGGACAAAGAAAATTCCCAAGATCAATAATGAAAATGTGGAAACAACTCCAAAGGATTGTGAGTTAAAAACAATTTCACACATGTGACATTTATGCACCATGTGGACGAGACCCTAGAAAGGGTCAGGGTCATTGTAAGAATCAGGAATGATTTTTCAATACCTGGAGTGGAGATACAACTACCGCCCCAGGTGATAATGGACAATCAAATAAGAAATGCACTAAAGGGTGCTCCTATCGAAAAGGGGAATAAGTTGAAAATGAACTATATCATATTAATTTAAGATTGATTAAGCATAGTTTCTTGGACATTTATTTTAAGTATTAAAATTAATTTCTTTTGCTTAAGTAAAATTGAATATGTAACCATTATAGATGTAAAGAAGTACATCCAACTAAATAACAAAACTATCAATATTCTCCGTTCCATGTAGGAATGTATCGAGGAGAACTTGAGTTTTTGTAGAATATTCCACACAATCTAAAATGATAGATAAATACTTTTTTTATAATTCATCTAACCAAAATACTTAGACGATGGACTGCCATTTTCTTGTTGGTACAAGATTAATAGGAACCTTGTAATGATATTCGTATCAAATGGAAATTATAATGGAAATGAGCATATATACATAAGTTCTAATGAATATGAAAGTAAACATATATCATGAAAACTAATGTATTAAACTAGTAGATTATTGGGTCATCGAAACATTTTTTTGTCACCAAAAAAGAACTTTAGGGCAATGACACATATATGTTTCGACATGACCATGTAGGACACCATGGTTATGACATAGTGATCTGTGTATTGCAAAATACACATAGACACATTCTCTTTCGAGTGAAAGGTAAAATGAGGTAAATTGCAATTGTTGACTTCTACAACATAAGAAGCAAGATCGCCATCATAATATGTCCTCTCGAATACCTAAAAGTTTTGTATACCATGATCCTTAGCCAAGACAGGAATGAGACCATCCTAAAGCTAAGGACATAATACAAAAATATTCCGTTGTTACAACGAATACAAGGTGATAATTATGGACATAAACATCCAGAATGCGGGACATTAAATTACTTTATGGTTCTGGTTTCGATACAATGAACGCATGTCGTATAATTGTCCACATGAAATACTGCACTCCTAGCACTAGATATACATTTAAGGGCTCACCACCCTGATTATTTCTTCAAGTCTACATGACTTGGAATGCTGGAGAATTTACATCATAAGGATTTGATGTATATTGCATATGTATTGGGATCAATGTAAAGTTTTCCTATACCCCATCTGTATATATAAAATGGTCTCATATAAGTTGTTATCAAAAGAATATGATGATATCTAAGGTATTGGCAATACACACCAATTTACCCACATCTACCTGGGGTTATGCAATTATTATATGCAGTTTTTTTCGTTTTTAGACACACTACTAGCTAACCAGCCTCATGCGTACCAGTTGGTAATTGGATATACGACTGGTATTTTACATTTACGCATGTTTGGTTCTGTAATATATGTGCCAATTACACCCACACAACGCATCGAAATGGGTCCTTAAAGACGATTTGGTATATGTTGGATATGAATCCCCAACAACTATCCACTAATTAGAATATTTGACTAGTGATCTCTTTTACCGCTAGATTTACGAGTTGTCACTTTCATGAGACAGTCTTCCCGTCGTTAGGGGGAGAGAGGAAAAAGTATTTTCCATGGGGACGACAGGAAGTGTCATTGAATATTCCCACCCTGTCTCATTTTGATCCCCAAAACTTCACAACGTAATGTTGAAGTCAAACGAATCAGACTCGATACCTGATACATTTAATGTTATTCCAAAAGTGATAAGATCACATATACGAGCTACAAATATATTCGCAAGGTTAAAAAGTCCCCAACAAGGGCACAACGCCATTGGAAAGTGCGTTGCAATCACACATAGTAGAGGTGTGGTTGAGATCGTAGCTACCAAATGGAATTGGTGGAAGCTACTTGGTTCGATAGATACTATTATATAGGAAGAGAATAGTGAGGCACATCCATTTTTCATCAATACACAAAACTCTCATGAGATTGTCTCTAATTTTAATAATGTCTATGAATCATCACTGAAGGATGCTCCGAAGTTAATATTGATTCTAGAGATGACTATTAATCTCAAATGAACTATGAGAGTACATATGAGTCGATGGACAAATCATATATAATCATTGATGATTTATTCGCATATATGATGGCTCATAAGATGATCGAGCATGACGACATCGAACCGGCTCAGTTGAATAATATCAACAAAGAGCATATTGGCCTAAATGTAAAGAAACAATCCAGAAAGAATTATATTCTTTGACAAAGGATCAGGTATATTTGGTCCGGTAGTGCTAACCTAACAAGTGTAAAGCCTATAGGACATAACCGAGTATTTGGTGCAAGGTTTCTCACAACGCCCTGGATTGACCAAAAGAAGACTTACTCTCCCGTGATGGACGTTATAACGTTCTGATAATTAATTAGCCTAGTAGTTTCCGAAGGACTGGAAATGCAGTTCATGAATGTGGTTACCACATATCTCTACGGGATCTAGATTCAGAGATATATAAAAGTGCTTGATGATATTACATTACCAAAATCAAGTAACTCTAAACCACGAAATGCGTTTGCAATAAAATTGAAACACTCAATTTATAGATTAAAGCAATTTATGTGGATATGCTATACACGCCTAAGTGAATACTTGATTGGGAAATGATATATAAGAACGATGAATTGTGCCCTTGTGTATTTATTTCGAGAAAACAAGTTCCAGATTTTTAAAGCAGCTTTATATGTCGATGTTATGAACATAATAGGTACTCTTGATGAAATAAAAGAAACCACAAGCTACTTTAAATCTAAATTTGAGATGGAAAATATTAGTAAAACTTGGTTTTGTCTAGCTATTTGAGCTAGGATACCGAGTTTGTGAAATATTAATTCACCGATCGCATATGTCTAGAAAATAATCAAGCAATTTAATATGGACAAAGTGCATCCGGTTAGCACTCCCATGATCGGTCAAAGTGTTGGATATAAGAAAAGATCCATTTCGTCTAAAGGATGGCGACGAAAAAGTGTTGGGGAGTTGGAATTCCCTATCTAAGTACAATATGCTCATTATCGTACTTAGTACAATACACTTGACCGTATATTGTATTTCTCAGTAAACTTGTTAGCTAGATTTAGCTCAGCACCAATGCAACTTCATTGGAATGAAATCAAGTTAATATTTTGAAACCATTTATATGGGCTTTTACTTTCCCTATAGAAAGAAAAATGAAATTGAAAATGGAATTTCAATACCTACTTAGAATGTAAATAGCAAAAGTACTACCTCTTATAGAAAAACACCAAACAATGTCTTGGTATGTCTTTGTTGATATTAGGTATCTGATTGTCCCTGTAATTTCAGTTTCTTATCACATAAAATATATTATCACAAACAAGAGATTAACAAACCTGACTTTCGATTTCACAATCAAAGATTACAAGTTCTCTCTTGAGGGGATTTTCTCTCTCTAAGCTCTTTCTCTCTCTAGAATGAAGTTGGCGGCTGCAGGTTCTATTTTGGCACACCCAACATTCTCACAACCCTAGCACCTATAATACCTTATACCTATTTAGGGAAAAAGACAAAATAACAAAAATACAAGAAAATAAACTTTAACTATTTATTACAAAGGACCTAGACTATTTGTTGAGATTGACTTTTCAGCTTAGACTTCTTGAATCTTTCATATTCAATCTTGATGATCTTGAATCCAATAAATCTGTGATCTAACAATCTCCCCCTTTGGATCAAGATCATTGTTGGATCAAATAATTGTATTCAAGATTAAAGTTAAAGTTCAGGGTTTAAACTGTAATTGTGTCAAAGTTATTTAGAGGGTTTATTATGTAATATGTTAATAGTTATTAGCTATTGGGACCAAGCCCATTAGAAAGCCCATTAAGGTTAAAGCCCATATGGCCTAGGTATTTATTGTTTTAGTTAATTAGTTTTTAGGGTTAACCTTTCATAATTTCATAATCATTTTTTAGAGAGAAAGGTAGACATATTGTTTTCTCTGTATTCAAGGGTATCAAGAACACTCAAGGGTTTCATTGTTTATTCAAGGGATTGGTATGTTACTCTGATTTATATATCTCTTGATTATTATTGTGTTTCTTGATTACTTGATTGATTATTTACCAACTAGATTAAACTGGGATAACAATCATTACTAAAAAGATTTAGCAATCCAATCTCCTCTTTAAGCTCAGAAAGAATGCAATCCCTCTCTTTTTCTTTAACATATCTTGTAATCTTCCCAAGAGATGTAGAAAAAAAATTCTCTTTCAGATGATGGAAAGAAATTATCTCCAGATTCCGCTCAGAATGCTTTAGCAAAGTATCTTCAAAGAAAATTTCTCTCAATTCAGCATATCTTCAGAATACTTTCTCTAAACTTGTGTTCTCACCCATTTCTTGGTTAACGCTTCTTCTCCAATGTCTCTTGAAACAAAACTTGTAATGGACATTTCTTCAAACTTTAGGTTCTCCCCCTTTTTGATGATTAGGGCATCGACATCATCAAAACTTTCTTCTAAGAAATGTCATTGAAATTCTTTCTGACCACTGATCTTTGATAATGAGCCACTGATTCACAGTCAACTGGCCAAGATATTCATCTAGATCTTTGCAAATCCAGACAAATTAGGAATGTAATCCCTGAATCAACAAATGAATCAGTTAAAAATGCCTGTCAGTAACACGAAGTCACTGTGTGTAACGAATACACATTGTAAAGGAGCTTTTTGATGTTCACTCCCCCAGGGCTTCCATCCAATCATCGAAACACCACAAAGGCAATTTCTATGAACGTTATGACAAAGAAACAAATTCTTTGTGTGTTTGTGCATGTGATAGAAAGAATTAAGCACAATTGCTTATAAAGGCTCAAAAATGTGTAAACCACTGAGACAACAGTAGATAAACATAGACTCAATGTGCATGATTGAAGTGCGAAGGTGGGGCAGACTTCCTTCTTTTCAATATCCAGATTTTCCAAATGAAAATCAGTTAGGAAATGTGTTGCTTCCCCTTTGAAAAATGAAGCATTTTCTTGTTGAGAAGAAAATGAGTGGCTGGTGGGGTTATAATCAAGAGTTGGCATGGGCTAGTTGCCTGTTTCAATAACGTTCACCAAAGAATTGTGAAACATTAGTAATGTGGCTGCCCGACTCAGAAAATAGTTGGTGCAGAGTTTGATATTCTTTTACTCTGTTTTCACACCCTCTTTCTTTTTAATCAATAAGCTCACATCTAACCAAACTCTCTTTTCCATTTTACCTCATCACACAACCCACACTCATTTCTTTTCGACTCCTCACACTCAATCACTACGGATTAACTTCTTGGGTAGGAAACACTGGTTAACGTGAATCCATAGAAGTTCATGTAAGTCCTAGCACAAAGATCCCATGTTTTCCTAGAAAGCATGTGTTGCTCAGATGATTTAACTTTATCAGTTAAAGCGCAAATACAAGTAAGATGTTTGTATGCTCAAAATATAATCATGAAGATTTAAGCATTTGAAACATTGAAGTATTTTCAAACAAGTATATTGAAGAAATGAACATGAATGCAAGAGACTTGTTTGAAAATCTGACATTGTATAAAATGATCAGAATCAAATGATATAGCAATTAAAGCTTATGGTCAAAATATAGACATTATTGAAATGACGCTTCGAAATGACTTGACGCTCAAAAATTCTTTGAAATACAAGCGGAGTGTATCACCATCGAAAAGTTGGTCAATATGAGACATGGTGATAACAAATTCAACAAAAGAATTAAACCGGTGTGTGTGAATACTTGAAAGTATATGGAAAAGACAATACACAAGTATTTAACTTTAGAAACACACGGTTTGTTAAGCATTTAAGCACAAATAAAATGAAAACATTTAAAATCACACTTCCAATTCATGAAATCTGTTGAAGAATCGGGAAGTGGTTTGAACATTTAAGAACAATGTTTTCTTATGATTGAAAGTTGTCCTTCTTTCAACCATATATGAGATGAAGATAAAGAATTATACCTTTTTCGTGCAATCTTACATCTCATGAAGTCAAGCTTTAAGTCATAAAGATATGATCTTGTAAGCATCTCTCAAACTTTAAAAGTCTTAAGTCATAGTCAAAGCAACTTTATTCACAAAAAAAAATTAAAAGACATAAAGCAGTAAAACAATTAAAGTATGAGTTCTGATCTGAAGTAATCAAAAGTCATTGCCATACTCCTTTGACTTGTAACGCTCCCCCTAAAATCATGCATTAAAAAAATTTGACAGATAGGTAAATGCAGAAATTAGATATGTGTTCCCCATCAAAATAACATTGATCATCTATGAAGTACTTCTTACACTCCCCCTGAGATCATGAACAGGCTATTAAAGGCAGATATCTTTCAGAAATAATGATAAAGAAATGATGAAAAGTTTACAATGAAAAAACTTTAATAGGTAACCACTGATTATGTCTTAAGATTTAGCATACCAAGCCTAGAGACAAGAAAATTGAACCTCATTTCGTCTAAGGGTTTGGTAAACAAATCTGCAAGCTGATACTCAGTTTTTACAAAGTAAAATTCAATTGTTCCTTTTTCGACATTATCATTTATAAAATGATACCTGACATCAATGTGTTTGGTTTTCGTATGCTGAAGAGGATTAGCTGATATCGCGATAGCGCTTTTCGAGTCACAATAGATCGGGATTTTATTGTAGTGATAACCATAGTCTCGCAGTTGCGTTCTTATCCACAAGACCTGATAACAGCAGCTAGCAGCAACTACTTATTCTGCTTCGGCCGTTGAAGTGGAGACACATAATTGCTTCTTCGATGCCCAACTGACAAGTTTATCACCTAGAAAATGTATATAACCCGACGTGCTCTTCCTGTCTAGCATGAAACCAGCATGATCTGCGTCTGAATATGCTGTTAGTTCAAAGCTAGTATCTTTAGAATACCACAGACCAAGACCTGCAGTCCCCTTCAGATACCTAAATATACGTTTGACTGTAGACATATGGGATTCTTTAGGATTGGCCTGATATCTAGCACATAAGCATGTAGAAAACATTATATCCGGCCTACTGGAAGTAAGATACATCAAAGAACCTATCATCCCTCTATAGGTCCTAGCATCAACAACTTTTCCCGAAGGATCAGTGCCAATATTAGTACCAGGTGCCATCGGGGTACCAATCGGTTTACAGTTTTCCATTTTGAATCTCCGAAGAATATCAAAATTGTATTTAGATTGATTGATGAAAATCCCCGTTGAAAACTGTTTGACTTGTAATCCGAGAAAGAAAGTCAACTCTCCCATCATACTCATCTGAAAACATGACACCATGAGGTTTGAAAAATTCTTACAATATTTAGGATTTGTAGAGCCAAAAATAATATCATCCACATATATTTGAATAAGAATGATATCGGCTTTTTCCTTTTTAATGAATAAAGTGGTATCGACCGTACCTTTTGTAAAACCTGACTTGACCAAGAACTGAGATAAGACATCATACCAGGCGCGAGGAGCTTGTTTCAGACCATAAAGTGCTTTGTCGAGAATGTATACGTGATTCGGTTTCTTTTGATTGACAAAGCCTTCTGGCTGCGAGACGTAGACTTCCTTCTTGAGTATGCCATTCAGAAAGGCTGTCTTCACGTCCATTTGACAGACGGTGAAGTTCTTGTGGGCAGCGTACGCAAGAAACATGCGGATTGCTTCTATACGCGCCACTGGAGCATAAGTCTCGTCGTAGTCTATTCCTTTCTCTTGCCTATATCCCTTGGCGACAAGTCTTGCTTTATTTCGGATAACGGTACCATCTTCATCTTTCTTATTTTTGAACACCCATTTCGTACCAATGATGGTTTTACCTTCAGAATTGGGTACGAGTCTCCAGACTTTAAGTGCTTCGAATTGATTCAGCTCTTCTTGCATTGCAGTTACCCAATCTGAATCAGCAAGAGCCTCGGATAATCGAGTGGGTTCAATCTTGCTTAGAAATGAGTCATGCATACATTGATTTAATGTTGCAGACCTAGTTTGCACCGATTTTGATAGATCTCCAATGACTTGAGATACCGGGTGCTCTTTGGTCCACTTGTGTTCATGAGGGAGTGGATTAGATATAGATTGATCATGATTATCATCTCTGAATCCACTGTTATCTTCTTCAGATTATGCAGTAGGAATGGGGGGTTCAGTTGAAGTAGTAGGTGCAGAAGTTTCAGTGGGTTCAGCGTGATCAGTCTGTTGATCAATCCTTACAGTACACCCTACTGATTCAGCTACTTTTTTCTCTTCATTGTTGGTCACAACTTCAACTATTGGAGTAGGTATTTGAACTTGAACTTCTTCCTGAATCGAGGAGTTGGATTCAGTTGAGATGTCTGAAATGGTTGGATGAGTAGTCATCGAGTCTTCCATCCTGTCAACTACAACATATTTAGTCACTTTAGATCCAAGAAATTCATCATAAAATAGTTTAAATAGTAAATCCAAATCATATAAGTGATTAGAAGATGTTGATGCGTCATCTGATTTGTTCGCTTGAGACACAGGTTCTGGACTGATTTGCCCAGAAGCTAGTGCTCCTGTTATCACGGGTTCTGAACTGACGTGTTCAGAAGCCATCTCTTCATCAAATGTAACATTTACGCTCTCAACCACAGTCTTTGACTTTTTCAAGTACACTCTATATGCAGCAGATGTAGAAGAATAGCCGATAAAGATGCCCTCTTCTGACTTAGCACTGAACTTATTCAGACTCTCTCTGTCATTTAGCACAAAACACTTACAACCAAAAACATGAAAATATTTAATGGTTGGTGTTCGGTTGTTGATCAACGCATACGGAGTCTTTTGAAATCTGCGGTGTATCATGGACCGATTTTGAGTGTAACACGCAGTCGACACAGCTTCTGCCCACAGAAATAGAGGTAAGTCGGATTGACTGAGCATAGTACGAGCGGCCTCGGCTAGCGTACGGTTTCGCCTTTCGACTACTACATTATGTTCAGGCGTACATGCAGCAGAGTATTGATGTGATATCCCGACTGATTCAAGATATTCTTCAACTTTTTGATTCTTAAACTCTGTGCCGTTGTCAGTTCGGAGAAGCTTGACTATTCACCTGAATCGTCTTTAGAAATGTAATGAGAACTTCGGGTGTCTCATCTTTTGACCTTAGAAATTTGACCCACGTGTATCGCGAATAATCGTCCACAATAACTAACACGTATTTTTTTCCGCCTAAGCTTTGCGTTCGCATAGGACCACAGAGATCCATATGCAACAACTCTAAAGGAGAGCTGGTACTCGGTTCAGACTTCGGTTTGTGTGGAGCTCTCTTCATCTTCCCTTTTTCACACGCTGCACATAAGTGTTTTTTTACGTACTTGAGCTTAGGAAGTCTATTCACTAGCTTTCCACTGACTAGTTTGTTGATGTTGCGAAAGCTCAGGTGAGAAAGTCGTCGATGCCATAGCCAACTTTGTTGCATCGATGCTTTTGAGAGTAGACACACCTGATTATCAGTCTGGACCTTTGACAAGTTGATGGTGTAGAGGTTTGACTTGCGAGTGCCGACCAATAGTTCTTTCCCGTCATCAGTGCGTATCGAACACCTTTTGGCCTTGAAATTCACCTCTAAGTCTTTGTCACAGAACTTCCCAATACTAAAAAGGTTGTGTTCTAAGCCTTCAACATAGCTCACCTTCTTAATCGTTACATTGTCGTGAACTACATCACCATACCCCAAAATTGGTGAAAATTGATCGTTACCAAATCGAACTATTCCGCAGTATTTCTTAGTATAGTTAGACAACAAACTTTTCTGCCAGTTCATATGCTTGGAACACCCGCTATCCAAGTACCACATATGATGGGTCTGCACAAAGAGAAATCAGGAAACAAGAGATTTAGATACCCACTTATAAATGGGAGTAAAGACTTTTGAGCATTGAAGTGCGGGTCTTGAACTGTTGTATTCAAGAGCCATCATTTCTTTCACTCAACCTTGACTTAACATTCCTGTAACAAAGATTCAGCCTTTTTCTTTGGTACCCATTTGAATTTGGGTCCAACTGTGTTAGCACATGATTTTGGTACCCATTTAAAATTGGGTCCGCTTTTCTTTTGAAAAACATACGAGTCATTAGAACGATAAGAGGAAACATGATAATTTCCAAACCAAACATCAGAATATTTTCGAGAAACATAATCATATCTATCATAATTTGAAAACTTTCTATCAGATGGAGATAATTGGAATAATTGTTGTATGGAATATTTCTTGCGAGAATCAACAAGTTTTGGTTTAGAAATAGCAACATTCACAATCAAATCATCTTTACTAGTAGTTTTCTTATTACAATTAAAACTAGAAAATGATTTAGCTTTCTCGTCGATCTTCTATTTCGGTATCCATTCCGACTTAACTCCAAGCCTTTTCTTTCTCAAATCTAAAACATTTGAAACTTTAGAGTTAGAATGGTGAGAATCAATCAAATGCTTCTTCTTTGACTTACCAGTGGTGATCGGTTTCTGTGAATGCCTAGATTTCTTCTTCTTACTTTTGGCAACTTTGGAATTCACAGGAACTGATTTATCAACTTTCGTTGATGTTTCACCTTTTTCATACACACTTGGTAATCCAAAAGAATTAACAACAAAAGATGAATGATCAAGAAGTTTAGCATTAAAGTCAAAATCACCAACATAGTCATCTAAACAACCATCAGAGTTTAGAAAATCAAACTCATTATCAAGTAAACCAGACCTATCATCAAATTTTAAAGCCTTGGATAATTTAGAAAACTCAGTATATTTGAACACAGTAGAAAATACAGTTTGTTCTAAGTCTATCAAAATCCTTTCTTCTGTGAGAGTATTCTCAAGTTCAGAAATTTTACTTTCCAAAACGAGAGGAGGAACATAAAGCTTACGTTCGATAGGCTTAGCCTCCATTTCTTTTACAGAATAACTATCAAAATAGTCATTTGAAAGAGATTTTGATTTATCAGAACTATAACTATTATTCAATCTCTCATAACGAAACGAAAGTTGAACTTTAGTTGTGTTCTTTCTTTTTGCATATTCCTTGGCTTTATCCTCTTCAGACAGACTAGTCCAGAAGACTTTGAGTTCAGGGTATTGAGGTGCCATTTTCATAAAACCAAAATCATAAAGAGCAGGCGCTTCAGATATACCCTTTTTGACGTGGTGTGGGTTCTTGTAACCAAGTCCCCAACACTCAGGATTCTCTTTAGGTTTGTTTAGATGAATGGTTTGTTCAGTTTGACCCAAAGTATATAATTTTCCTTCCAAAACATTCACCTTTTCAATTAAAGATTTCTTTTCTTTTGAAAGCAAAGAATACATTTTAGAAAGCTCTTTTGATTCAAACTCGCACATTTTATATTTAGAAACAGTTTCAGATAACTCTTTATGAATTATAGTCTTCTCTTTCGAGCTGGTGTCAATGTTTTTATGCAACGCTTCAATCAATACATTTTTCTCAGCAATATCATTGCTAAGTTTATGTATAGATTGATTTTAATCATTAATGACACCCTTTTCACGCTTAAGTTTAGACTCTAATTCTTGGAGTTTAGTCATCATAGCATGCATTTGATTCAAAAAATATGATTCAAACATATCACATACCTCTTCGTTATCCTCTTCATCATAATCAACTTCTGTTTCTGTCTTCATTTGACCCATTAAGCACAAGTGTGCTGTCTCATCCTTCTCTTCTTCCTCATCTTCAGAATGATCAAACCAAAATTCATCCTCTGCCATCAATGGTTTTCCAGCCTCCTGTTGCTTGGCTAGAAGCATCTTGTTCTTGTAGTAATCGGAGTTTCGTACTTTGGGTTTTCGGCAGTCCTTAGCAAAGTGTCCGAATTTGCCACAGTTGTAGCACTTTGGAGGTTATGGTTGCTTTGTCTCTTCAGCTCTAAACTTTCTTTTCTCTTGCTTCTTCTCTTCCAATCTCTTTCCTTCAATTCTCTCCTTGTGATTGTAGTTACTTGAACCAGATGAATACCTCTGACTGTTAGAGCTAGGGTTTTTGTAGAACTTCTTTTGAAAAGCCTTGGTTAGCATAAGCATAGCCTGCTTCAGGTTCTCACAGTCGTCAGAGTTAGAGCTAATCTCTCTTTCATCCTCTTCTGATTCAGAAACTATCATCTTCTTCTTTTTCTTCTTCACAACGAGTGCTACCGGATCAGCAACTGTCTTCTCAGCCTTTTTCTTTTCATCCTTGATCTCATCTACCTCCTCCTCATTCTGCCTTAAGGTTTCATATACTTCATAGAGCGGAATTTCGTTCAGGTCTTTCATCTACTTCATCTGTCTAGTGAACCTCTTCCATTCTGGTTGAAGAATACTGAGGAACTTCATATTAAGCTCAATTTGTGACTTCTTTACTTTGTTTTTGCTCAGTTCATTAAGTAAAGTCACGAATCTGTCATAAGTCGCTTCCGGAGATTCTCCAGCTTTGGCTTTAAATTCCTCATAATTATTGAGGCAGTTGGATATTTTAAGTTGGTTGCCGACCTTTGATCCGAGCATCATCTTCTCCAATTGATCCCACATCTGCTTTCTAGTAGCGTTGTAGCTATCAATTTTGACATAAATCTCATTCGGTATGCCTTGGAGAATGAATGATTTTTCCAGTCTGTCACCCTTATGTCTCTTTTTCTGCTCATCTGAGTATTCCTCAACCGGTACAGGATACTCTCTCTGTTCTTCTTCACCATTTTCTCCAACTACATTGAGTGTCTTGGTTGGAGGTGTCATGATTCCTTCCTTTAAGGATATTCTGATGTAATCTCTCAAATCATTTCGATCGATGAAATCCAAGAATCGGTCTTTCCATTGCTCGTACTCCCCCTTGAAGAGTACTGGTGGCTTCACATCAGTTCCTATAGCGAGAGCTTCGCTTGATGTCATCCTGATTTTTGAAAAATATGCAATAAGAAACTTGAAATTGATTGTTAGTCCAGATAAAATCAAACAATACTGAAAATCTTAGAATGAAATTTAGAAAATTTTGATCACGAACAGAACTTTGTCCCCCTCCGCAGACTTAGATTTTTTTTTTTGACATTTAGAGGCCATGATACAGTTTTGAAAAAATTGACTAAGTACAGAAAAACGCAGAACACAGAAAAATTGCTTGAAACTCACAGACGCCTAAACTCGCAAACCACTGTTCAAAGAGAACTTGCAGGCTTAGGCGTGCGTGTTTGTGAAACTCGCAGATGCCTAAACTCGCAAGTAACTGTTCATAAAGAAACTCGCAGATAGAGGTGTGCGCGTTTCCTGAACTCGCAAATGCCTACTTGCATGTTTTAACAAACTCGCAGACTAAACTAGCAAGATGAAACTCGCAATGGTTGCGTGTTTTAATACTTAGAAATTTTTTCCCAATTTTAAAACTCGCAGATTGAAGACCAAACTCGCAGGCTTCGATCTGAGCGTTTCTAGAACTCACAAATAGCCCTTTGCGCGTTTTTCGGCCAGAATTAAAATTCTTCAGCTTGCGCGTTCTTCTGATGAACTTTGCGCGTTTTATAGATCTTGCGTGTTCTTCACTTTGTCGAGCAAAAACTTGATTTCTTACACTGAAATCGATCGAAACCTTTGTCAATTGGCTCAACACTTTGCAGGAATGCTCGATTACAATACTAGAACTGATTACAATGCAAGAATTTCAAAAACAAACACTCTAAGTGAGATTCAATCAATGGAACAGTGTTCTAAACTCGTGAAGACCAAAAACTCAAAAAATCATCAAAATGAGAATCGATTACAGTGTAATACTCGATTAAACCAATACAATACCAATCTAATACTGATTTCGACCATAAAACAAATGATTTCTAATCGAAAAACACACAAATACTCAAAAATCGAATCTGACTTTCGATGGAACAGTGTTCGGCCAAAATATTCTTTTGATTTCAATCTGGTTAAGCTCTGATACCAATTGTGTGTCCCTGTAATTTCAGTTTCTTAACACATAAAATATATAATCACAAACAAGAGATTAACAAACCTGATTTTTTATTTCACAATCAAAGATTACAAGTTCTCTCTTGAGAGGATTTTCTCTCTCTAAGCTCTCCCTCTCTCTAGAATCAAGTTGGCGGCTGCAGGTTCTATTTTGGCACACCCAACATTCTCACAACCCTAGCACCTATAATACCTTATACCTATTTAGGGAAAAAGACAAAATAACAAAAATACAAGAAAATAAACTTTAACTATTTATTACAAAGGACCTAGACTATTTGTTGAGATTGACTTTTCAGTTTAGACTTCTTGAATCTTTCATCTTCAATGTTGATGATCTTGAATCCAATAAATCTGTGATCTAACAGTATCTGTCTGACCCATACAAATGTTGTTCCCAAACTGGATAAAGAATTACCACAAGGAACACGCGGATTGCTTGGAAGTAAACTAAGCAATCCTTTGTAACTACCTTCTTGAACTAATCCAAGAATATTAGTCTCTATGAGATAACTAAATAATGTATATGATTAAGGACTATCATTATATATATTAGAGGAGCTAGTAATTTTGGGTTCAACCAGTATCCTACTTGCATATATGGAAATAATGCATTATGTATCGAAGAAATGAACATAAGATACATCAAGGGTGATAACACAAAGCATATTCTGCTTAAGTCTTATACAATTAGCAATAAGAAAACTCTCCTCGAGATTCAATTGAATCAAGTAAGATGTCAGGAGAACATGACACATTTTACCAAATCATTACCTAAAACCATATATTGGGAAACATGTAGAAAGTAAGTGCAAATGTTTTCCAAACTCCCTTGATTAATGCACGAATCAGGGGGAGTAGTAGACAAAAGGGGGAGTCTACTATATTTGTGATATTGGTATGTTGTGCTCTTTCCTTCAACCAAGTTTTATTTTTCCCATTGGGTTTTGTTCCTCGGTGTAAGGTTTTAGTGAGACAACTGTTTATATACCATCATGCTTTCCTAACTGTCATGATTAATGTACAAATCTAAGAGAAAACTAGACTGAAGGAAAAATCTATATATTGCAAAAAAACTGGTGCGTTGTACTCTTTCCTTCATCCTATTTTTTATCTCACTGGGTTTTTATTTTGGCGTAAGGTTTTATCGAGGAAACAATTGTGCACCATCACTCCTTTGACTCGGCACAAGGGGGAGTGTTGTAGGATAAGTGTGTCATCGTCTAAAGAATATGACGATAGAGATAAGTATATCAGAGTTAGATTATAACTGAAATATTTCATAGTTATCTACTTGTAACTCATCCCTGTTTAAAAGACTTTTGATTAATGAGAATTACAGATTCCCGCTTTCTATTATATTGTTGTTCCATTTGGTTTTCCCTTTAACAGTTTTCAAATTTATTTGTATTAATTAATATATTATAGAGTGAATTACATAAATGGTCCCTCGTGAATGCCTGGATTTCACTTTTCGTCCCTCCAGTTCTGAAAGTACATTGGTGGTCCCTAAAAGCGAGATATGGTGCCCAGACTCGTCCCTGGCGCTAACGCCGTTAGTCTAGGCTCCGTTAAGCCCATCATGTGCCCTAACGTGAGGGGCATTTTGGTCTTTTTCAGTCCTCTTCTTCATCCTAACAACATTGATGACAAACACCACCACCACCCTCCGCCCACCATCAACACCACCCTTCACCCACCATTCCAATAATCCATAAATGATTTCAAGAGAAAAACCAAAGATCCCTGGTACAATTCGGATAGTTCTCTATATCCCTCGATACATTCGGAACGACCAAATTATCATACAACCAAATGTCCCTTTTGTGTTCTTCATCAATCTCCACAACTTTAGACCCTGCCACTCCCTTACAATTTAGTAATCTTGTGTCGAAATTTATGTCAAAACCCTTACCCAATTCCTGTACTGAATTCTTAGCAGTATGCAAAGCTGCTGCATTTTCCCCCATCTCATCAAATTTAGACAACCCAATCTGATTTTCAAACACAAACATCCGATTTTTTCACAAACTTGTTGATTCCATTCAACAACAAATATGTGATTCTAAACCCAACTTCGCAAAATAAGATGTTTAGGGTAAATCCAAAACCCCTTTTTTTGAATTAGAGCAGATTGAACTGATTCAACAGCAAAAATGGGGAAGAAAATCTGATCTAAACAACAAACGATACCCTAAATAAACTCATAACAACACCCCACTTTTTTTTCTCTAAATAGCGTTTTTGCACTAATTAAAATCGACCGCAAAATGTAATTAAAATCCACGTAAACCTATGAAGAAAAATCTGATTTACAGGAAACTCGAAACTCGATTAGGGTTGTTGAACGATTCTAGAATCATATAAAACACCCTGAAAAATTCAAGCTGTAACAGTGAAAAAGGAGAATCGAGATTTACCAAGCCATGGATTCAACTTTGAAATTTCGAAACTCAAATCAATAAACTCGTCTGTCTCGGTTTCATCAACAGAAGTGCATCATAGCCACCATGTATCTAAAAATCAGATGAGGGAAAAATATCTTACCGACTTCTGTTTGATTGAATTCGTAGTCCAATTTTGCCGTATATCCAAAGTTGAACTCAAGATTGCTTTGCTATGTATTTTCCCTCAATTTGCCAAGTATTTTGGGTACACCGGTTTTCAACAGTATTGAGTCCCTCGTGAATGGCTGGTGGTGGTGTTTGTCATCAATGTTGTTAGGATGAAGAAGAGGACTAAAAAAGACCAAAATGCCCCTCACGTGAGGGCACATGATGGGCTTAACGGAGCCTAGACTAACGGCGTTAGCTCCAGGGACGAGTTTGGGAACCATATCTCGTTTTTAGGGACCACCAATGTACTTTCAGAACTGGAGGGACGAAAAGTAAAATCCAGGCATTCACGAGGGACCATTTCTGTAATTCACTCTATATTATATTACTATGTATTTGTTTTTATTATTTTATTAAATATTGTAATTGATTATTTTTTTTTTCTAGATGTCATTTCTGGTAATTTTACATGTTTATAAACTAGTTTTTGCCAAACATGACTTTTTCATCAGCTAGCTTATTAGCTAGTTTTCCAATCATAGCCTAAGAGCATCTACAATATGTTTTTTATGAGGTTTTTCATAGGTTTTTGGGAGATTTTTAAAAAAGTAAAAACCTCATTTTGAGGTGTTTCACATAGTGGAGAGGTTTTTCACATAAGATTTTAGGTGAGGTTTTTCGTCATAGGTCGTAACTGCACGACTTTCTGTAACGACCGTTAATTCTCTAGGTTTAGTAAAATCATTTTTTTTGCCTGTTGGAGGGAAGTGTAAACAATAAAGAAGATTAAGGGTCTGTTTGGTAAATAATCTACAAAAAGGGCTCAATACCCTAGGGTCCCTATTACTGTTTCAGTCTCGTGTGTGTGTTGTGTGTGTGTGCGGCGACCCAAGGGAGAAGAGAGGATTGATCGAAGACGAGGCTTGGAGAGTAGGAATTGATATCGCGTGGGGAGTTATCATTTGGAGGTAAGTATCAAATTAGAACCCTTGTTTTCCTTCTTTCGATTTATGTATAGAGGATTTGGGCGTTTTAAGTTTTGGGGTCGAATCTACGATTGGGATAAGGGGTATAGGGAACTGTTTATCACTTGATTCCCTTTTCTAAAATCTGATTTAGGTTGCTAAATTAGATTAGGAAATGTATAGTTTGGGGTGGTGTTTGATTCTAGATGGATTAAGGGGTGGATGAGTTCGATACCCCGTTCCTGTGAGTCGTCGAACCTGTTGCAATCCCAACCGGGGTGGCCCGGTTCTTTCTTGACCGGAGTCACCCAGTATAGTGTCGACCGGATCATCTAGAGGTGGGGCGATCGGGGCCGCTCGGTGCCACCTCGACCGGGGTTGACCGGTATGATCTCGATGGGGACCCGGGTGATATTAAAACCTGGATTACCCGAGGTATTCGACTCCCATATTAGGATAAAACCATTTCCTCGTTTTTAGTCGAGCATCGATCTAGAAACTATTAAAATTAAGATCAATTATATAACGACTTCATTATACAGATTGTAGGGGTTCGAATTGTGCAAGGTTAGAGTTCGAGCGTGTGTTGAGTCTTTTTCATAAGGTGAGTTCCCTTACTTTTATAAATGTGTAGTTATCTTTGAACTGGAAATGGATCTCAATCGATAATAATCATGTCGTATTTTATCAGTATTTGATCAATCATATTTTAGTGGTGGTAAGCGAATGTTATAATAAACTTTATACCATTTTATGTTCTATCCTTATGTACATGCATGATGGTATGTCGGTGTGTTGTTATGGATGAGTATTTTGCCATGGCCATCTATAACCATCGGGGATGGTTGAACCATGTGTTTGGAATCCGTTTCCTTACACATGGGAACGACATCTACTGGGGGTCGTATGGGGATCTACCGGGGGGGGCCCGAGGATGAGTAATCCTGTTTCGCGATGTTGGACGTCAGTATGGATTCAGTAAACTCTGATAATTTACGGTTTGTGGAATTAATATATCTAAATTATGTATGTTTCCTGTTTTCTTTTAATAATAATCGGGCGAGGTTGGGATTTCACTAGACCCTTCGGTCTAACCCTCGCTATATTTTGTAAAAATCCATTTTCAGGTAATAGGGTCGTGGCGGGATCCTCAAAAGGAAAAGAGAAATGTTAGAGTTAGTAGTTCTGACGAGCGGGCCTTAGTAGCGGCGTAGTTGTATGTTCATTTTAGTTTCTCGTTTGTAATAGACTTAATACTGGATGGTTTAATTTCCAGTTTTAGCAGTTTTGTATTAGGACCTACCATTGTTGGGTTTTGGATATTATAATATTTTACTGTTAAATTTTGGGTTGTTACATTTGGTATCAGAGTCATAGTTTAAGCGAATTAGGTGGCCTTGTTGGACCTAAACTTAAACTGTCAGTGGGACACAACGGAGAATTAGGAGACCGTAGGACTGCCGCGTTAGGAACTTGTGTAACGAGAGATAGGGAGTAACATGTAAGGTAAATTTGGGATTACATTTGACCAATATAATTGCAAATTTATAGGTACATGTGCGTATCTATAACATCTTGTTGCATATAGGATTGCAAATTTAAGTTTACCTTTGTGCTGTTTCAGTGACGTCATGGTGGATCGGGTTTTGCGAACTAGGGCAGTGCTGCTAGAAGGGAATGTAACGGCAGATGAGATTCGAACTGAGTTACCGAGAGGCCCTACTGGGAGGTCGAACGCTGGGGGACGGGGACATGGTCGAGGGCGTGGTCCGGTACAGACTACCCGAAGGGCTACGATCCACGTGGAGGGAATTAATGCTGGAAACCGGGGAAGAGCTAACACCCGAACTTCTCGCAGGGCGAGAAGTGCTGGGGTTATTGGTGATAGGGAAACATCACAACAGGAGAGCTCAGCGATGGTGAGAGGATAGGGGCCTGCAAGGGCTTGGGGTCGGGGTAGGAACCAGGCCTTTGTAACCCACGAGACGTTTGCTGCGGAAATGGGGAGCTTCAGGAAACTCTACAAGCGTTGTTGGCGCACCAAGAGAAAACAGCTTCCAGAAGTAAGGATAAGAGCGAAAGTAAGGAAGTGACTGAGCTGTCAAGCCCGCCAGTGACTGAAGTGGGGGGTAACTCTTTATCGATGGTCGAGACGGCAACCAAGGTAATGGCGAAAGGATGTAGCTACAAGGAGTTTGCAGCCTGCAAACCTCCTACTTACAAAGGAGAGTGTGACCCGGTCTTGGTAATGAAATGGATCAAGGAGATGGAGCTAGTATTTGCTACCAGCAAGTGTGCCGAAGAGGATAAGGTAACATATGCTCTATCCATGCTGAGATCTGAAGCCACCTTGTGGTGGGATGCCGAAACAGGGGAATTAGGAGTGGCCGCCGCAGAAGGCATGTCTTGGGAAACTTTCGTGGGTAAGTTCAAAGCACAGTTTTGCCCTCTGGTAGCAGTGAAAAAGTTGCAGGAGGAATGTCTGGGATTGGAACAAGGAGGTATGTCAGTAAGAGAGTACACCAACAAGTTCATCGAGAAGTCTCGTTTTGCTAGAACATACTTGCCGGACGAAGAGAGTAGAGTAGAATGATTTATTTTCGGGTTGAAGAGCAACTTGCGCGAATGGGTTTCTGCAAGGGAACCAACAACTTTTTCAGGCTGCCGTGCATGCGGCCGAAATGACAGAGAAAGAGAAGAATCGCCAGCTAACTGACAGAGTAGGCGACAAAAGGAAGTGGGACGGACCGTCGACAGACCCGAGGAAGGGTAAGAATTTCAGACCAGAGCCGAGAATGGATCGCGGATTTGGAGAGAATCCATGCGGGAAATGTCACAAAGTGCACCGGGGAGAATGTGTTTCGGGGGAAAGGTCTTGTTTTCAGTGTGGGTTTCCGGGACACATGTCTAGGGATTGCCCGAACAAGAAAAGTTGTTACCAGTGTGGGTCGCAAGATCATCTTCGGTCCGAATGCCCGCAGGTCAAGAGGGGTGGATCAGTTCAATCCGTGGAGCGTGGGGGAGGAAGAAAGGAAAAAAAGAAGTGGGAGCCGGCCCATCCTAAAAGGAGGGCCTTTAACATGACAACTGCAGAGGCGGAGGAGGTTCCAGATGTGATAGGAGGTACGTTTCTTGTAAACTCTACTTGTGTTAGAGTATTGTTTGACTCAGGAGCGACTTGCTCTTTCATATCCCCCGCGTTTTCTCGGTGTTTGGGATTAAAGCCTAAGCGTTTAGGCCGTGGATTTGATGTGGAAACTGCCGACGCTAATCAGGTGCCGATTAGTGAGGTGTTTGAGGGTTGTATGATAGAGATCGAAAGGAGTTTAGTACCGGTGGTATTATACCCTATAGAGATGAGAGAGTTCGACGTGGTCCTTGGAATGGACTGGTTGGCTAGGAATGATGCTAGCATAGTTTGCAATAAGAAGATGATCCATATGGTTTTACCTGAAAGAGGAGTGGTAGTGATTTATGGGGATAGACGGGAGAGGAATTCTAGCTTAATTTCCTTGATCAAGGCAAGTAAGAGCTTGAGAAAGGGGTGTAGGGGATTCTTAGCATATGTGATAGATGCTAAGAAAGAGAAGGGTAAATTGGAGGAAGTTCGGGTAATATGTGAATATCCGGAGGTGTTTCCGGAGGAATTAACAGCTCCACCTCCAGATCGACAAGTCGAATTCCGGATTGATCTGGTGCCTGGTGCTGCTCCCATAGCGCGTGCACTAGGGGTGCTCACGGGTTGGGTTGATCGGGTTGGAGGATTTTCGACTAATCAACCCAATATAGGCAGTTTGAAAATTTTACAACCCAACCCAAACCAAACCGTTCGGGTTGATCAGGTTGGTCGGGTTGATCGGGTTGTGTTTTAACAAAGATGAAGCTATAACACTTCCAGAATCAATTACACGCTGCCCATTTATAAGACACTTCATTCTCCAAATATTAGTAGATAGCTATATCTGCATGGGTGTATATCACTTAGACATATCCTAAATGGTAAAAATAATGTAGAACAAAAGAACAAGATATTTGCAATGTTCAAGTCAACTAGACTACCGTAACTGTGGGTGAGCAGTGTAGCCATTGCTATAAACCAGATTACTAGTTGAACAAAAATAACATGTTGAGAAAGGAGGTGCGCAAAAGAATGAAGACCAACCTGGAATCCCATTCTCTTCACAGAATGTCGTAGCCATCATGTCCATTGAATCGACCAACCTACAAATAGAAAGTTACACACAGTTACAAATATGACAATCCATAACGACTAACAAAATCAAAACAACATTATCTTTTAAAAAATTATCAGATTGGAACTTCAACCTGCATTTGGGTTGGTCGGGTTGTGTTTAAACAAGGTGATTTCAATAGTCTAACTCTTAACATAACAAATTTCAATAGTCTAACTAACTCTTAACATAACAAATTTCAATACTTGTAGTGTAATACAAGTGAAACTATAGTGTCGAGTAGTATTGGATTGCAAAACCAATTCATTTGACAATAGAACATAATACATAAGATATAACAGATTGTGTAGTCTAACACTTTAACTGACTAGTTGTATCACTATCACATACTTAGAAGAAATCAATACCTGTGGGTGAAGCCGTGAAGGGTAAAACAAATGGAAATCTGTGAAGTATTAACGTAATAGATTAGAAGACTGTGAAGGGTGAAATTGATACCTGTTGTGTATATTGAACAATAAAACGTAACAATCTAACATAACATATCAGAATCGTGAAGGGTGAAATCGATGGAACCCTACAAAATCAATGGAAACCTAGATAACAATATAACATAACATACCTGTTGTTGCTATGCTCGTCCTCGAATCGACTATGAAATCGAACAAAAAATACCTGCTACAAAAAAGAAATGGAATTGTGAAGGTGAAATCGAACAAGAACTGGAATCGACTATGAATGGTGGAATCGAAAAAGAAATACCTGCTGTTGCTGTCCTTGTCCTCGAATCGACGGTGTACACAATCTGTCAATCTGAAATCGACCAAGAAAAAGAAGGAATGCAAAATTGATCAGTGAAGGCGATTGAAATCGATTGTGTCTGATTAGGTCGAGTGTGCGGCTGTGAAGAAACAATGAAAAGCGTCTCCCATGTCTGATTAATGAAGAAATAGAAGAGAAACACGCGTGAATGTGAGAATGCCCTGTATGTGACCTGATGATTAAACGGGTTATCGGGTTGGGTCGGGTTCCATTGGTCCTGGCCCAATACCGACCCAATATAGTCGGGTTCTTTAATTTTTTGATCGATCAAGCTTCGGGTTACCTCGGGTTGACATTTTTTGGATTTTTTCGGGTTGGGTTGATCGGGTTGGTCGGGTTTTTGAGCACCCCTAGCGTGCACCCTACAGATTAGCACCTTCAGAAATGAAAGAAATGATGTCGCAATTGCAAGAATTGCTAGATAAGGGGTTTATACGGCCCAACACATCACCGTGGGGAGCGCCAGTCCTCTTGTGAATAAGAAGGACTGGTCTATGCGAATGTGCGTAGATTACGGGAGCTTAATAAGTTGACAATCAAGAACAAGTACCTGATTCCTCGAATAGATGACTTATTCGATCAACTTCAGGGAGCCAGCTTCTTCTCCAAGATAGATTTGAGGTCGGGGTACCATCAACTGAAGGTGAAGGAAGAAGATATACCAAAAACAACCTTTCGTACCAAATACGGACATTACGAATTCCTTGTAATGCCATTCGGGTTGACTAACACCCCTGCTGCTTTTATGTACATGATGAATAGGGTATGTCAACCCTATTTGGACAAGTTCGTGATAGTATTTATCGACGATATATTCGTATACTCGAAGACTGAGGGGGAGCACGAAGAGCATTTGCGAACGGTGCTGGAATTGCTAAGAAGGGAGAGACTTTACGCGAAATTCTCGAAATGCGAATTTTGGTTGCGAGAAGTGCAATTCCTAGGACATGTCGTGTCTCAAAGCGGAATCAAGGTGGATCCGGCGAAAGTGGAGGCAATTCGCTAATGGGAGGCACCGAAGTCACCGTCCGAAATCCGAAGTTTCTTAGGGTTAGCAGGATATTACCGGAAGTTCATTAAAGATTTTTCTCGGATAGCCACACCGTTGACTTCACTGACGAAAAAGAATGTAAAGTTTGCTTGGACTGAAGCTCAGAGGGAAGCCTTCCAGAAACTGAAGGATATGTTGAGTAGCGCTCCAATCTTGGCCCTGCCGGACGGCACAGAGAATTTCGTAGTTTATAGTGACGCGTCTAGGCTGGGTCTGGGATGTGTTCTAATGCAGAGAGGGAAAGTGATTGCTTATGCGTCTCGACAGTTGAGGTGTCATGAATCGCGATACCCTACCCATGATTTAGAGTTGGCCGCCGTAGTATTTGCTCTGAAGATTTAGAGGCACTATCTTTACGGAACGCAATGCCAAATCTTCACGGATCACAAAAGTCTCTGTCATTTGTTTGACCAGAAAGAATTCAACATGCGCCAGCGAAGATGGATGGGATTGTTGACGGATTACGACTGTAAGATCGAATACCATCCCAGAAAGGCCAACGTAGTCGCAGACGCACTGAGTCGGAAGGAAAGGAGTGAAAACTTGATAATGGTAGCCACTATAGCTGAAATAACACCAACTCTTCTAGAGCAGGTCAAGAGATGTCAGACGGAAGCCCTGAAGCCCGAGAACCTTAAGGGTGAAAGAGTGGTAGGTCTTACGGGATCGTTGGTAGAGGACATTCGGGAACTGAAGTGCTACAACGGGAGGATTTGTGTTTCGAGACACGGGGATTTGAGAAAAGTCATCTTAGCGGAAGCTCATAAGTCAAAATATTCGATTCACCCAGGGACGAACAAGATGTACGGAGATTTAAGACTAGACTATTGGTGGTCGGGTTTGAAGAAAGACATAGCTCATTACGTAGAGAAATGCTTGACTTGTCTGCAAGTAAAAGTGGAGCATCAACGACCGTATGTGAAACTCCAACCGTTAGATATCCCTGTCTGGAAATGGGAACAGATCACGATGAATTTTGTGACTAAGTTGCCTAGGACTCCAAAAGGGTACGACGCGATTTGGGTCATCGTGGATCGACTTACCAAATCAGTGAATTTTCTACCCATCAAAGAAACGTACTCCATGGAAAGACTTGCGAAGTTGTATATCGACGAGATTGTCGTCCGCCATAGGGTTCCCTTGTCAATTGTGTCCGATTGGGATAGCCGATTTTCATCAAACTTTTGGAAGAGCTTCCAGCGAGAAATGGGATCGAAAATCAAGATGAGTACAACATATCATCCGCAAACTGATGGCCAGAGCGAACGGACTATTCAGACTCTTGAAGATATGCTGAGAGCGTGTGTCTTGGATTTCCAAGGTTCGTGGGAAAGTCACCTGTCGTTGATCGAATTCGCGTATAATAATATCTATCATGCGAGCATCAAGGCTGCCCCGTATGAAATGCTATATGGTAGGAAGTGTCGTACTCCCCTGTGTTGGAATGAGGTTGGGGAAAGACAGCTGTCTGAGCCGGAATTAGTGCAACAAACTGCAGATAAAATTGTTCAGGTGCGAGAGAGGCTAAAAGTGGCGCGCGATCATCAAAAGAGTTTTGCTGACAAACGTCGAAAAGATTTAGAATTTCAGATCGGGGATACTGTAATGCTGAAGGTATCACCTTGGAAAGGTGTAATCCGTTTCGGAAAGAAAGGGAAATTAAGTCCACGATTTATTGGGCCGTTTAAGATTATAGAACGTGTCGGAGCGGTGGCGTATAAGTTAGAATTGCCTGAAGAACTAAAGGGTATCCACAACACATTCCACGTCTCCAATTTGAGAAAGTGCTTGGCAGATGTTGATATGGCGGTACCTTTGCAAGAGATATGGGTGGATGAGAAGTTGAATTTCACCGAGGAACCCGAGTTTAAAGTGGATCAAAAAGTTAAACGGCTGAGGTTGAAGGATACCAGGCTAGTGAAAGTTCAATGGAAGTTCCACAAAGGGCGAGAAGCGACGTGGGAGTTAGAATCGGATATGAGATCCAAATACCCTGAATTGTTCGACAAAGAGATTCCGAGGACGGAATCCATTTAAAGGAGGGAGTGTTGTAACGACCGTTAATTCTCTAGGTTTAGTAAAAACATTGTTTTTGCCTGTTGGAGAGAAGTGTAAACAATAAAGAAGATTAAGGGTCTGTTTGGTAAATAATCTACAAAAAGGGCTTAATACCCTAGGGTCCCTATTACTGTTTCAGTCTCGTGTGTGTGTTGTATGTGTGTGCGGCGACCCAAGGGATAAGAGAGGATCGATCGAAGACGGGGCTTGGAGAGCAGGAATTGAAATCGCGTGGGGAGTTATCATTTGGAGGTAAGTATCAAATTAGAACCCTTGTTTTCCTTCTTTCGATTTGTGTATAGAGGATTTGGGCGTTTTAAGTTTTGGGGTCGAATCTGCGATTGGGATAAGGGGTATAGGGAACTATTTATCACTTGATTCCCTTATCTAAAATCTGATTTAGGTTGTTAAATTAGATTAAGAAATGTATAGTTTGGGGTGTTGTTTGATTCTAGATGGATTAAGGGGTGGATGAGTTCGATACCCCGTTCTTGTGAGTCGCCGAACCTCTTGCAATCCCAACCGGGGTGGCCCGGTGCTTTCTTGACTGGGGTCACCCAGTATAGTGTCGACCAGGTCATCCAGAGGTGGGGCGACCGGGGCCGCCCGGTGCCATCTCGACCGAGGCCGCCCAGTGCCACCTCGACCGGGGCCGCCTGGTGTAAGCTTGACTGGGGTGGCCCGGTGCCTTAGCGACCGGGGTCTCCCGGTGTCACTTCGACCGGGGTTGCCCGGTATGATCTCGATGGGGACCCGGGGGATATTAAAACCTGGATTACCCGAGGTATTCAACTCCCAGATTAGGATAAACCCATTTCCTCGTTTTTAGTCGAGCATCGATCTAGAAACTATTAAAATTAAGATCAATTATATAATGGCTTCATTATACGGATTGTAGGGGTTCGAATTGTGCAAGGTTAGTGTTCGAACGTGTGCCGAGTCTTTCTTCATAAGGTGAGTGCCCTTACTTTTATAAATGTGTAGTTATCTTTGATCTGGAAATGGATCTCAATCGATAATAATCATGTCATATTTTATCAGTATTTGATCAATCATATTTTAGTGGTGGTAAGCGGATGTTATAATAAACTTTATACCATTTTATGTTCTATCCTTATGTACATGCATGGTGGTATGTCGGTGTGTTGTTATGGATGAGTATTTTGCCATGGCCATCTATAACCATCGGGGATGGTTGAACCATGTGTTTGGAATCCGTTTCCTTACACATGGGAACGACATCTACTGGGGGGCCGTATGGGGATCTACTGGGGGGGCCCAAGGACGAGTAGTCCTGTTTCGCGATGTTGGACGTCAGTATGGATTCAATAAACTCTGATAATTTACGGTTTGTGGAATTAATATATATCTAAATTATGTATGTTTCCTGTTTTCTTTTAATAATAATCGGGCGAGGTTGGGAATTCACTAGACCCTTTGGTCTAACCCTCGCTATATTTTGTAAAAATCCATTTTCAGGTAATAGGGTCGTGGCGGGATCCTCAAAAGGAAAAGAGAAATGTTAGAGTTAGCAGTTCTGAAGAGCGGGCCTTAGTAGCGGCGTAGTTGTATGTTCATTTTAGTTTCTCGGTTGTAATAGACTTAATACTGGATGGTTTAATTTCCAGTTTTAGCAGTTTTGTATTGGAACCTACCATTGTTGGGTTTTGGATATTATAATATTTTGCTGTTAAATTTTGGGTTGTTACACCTTCTTTTTTAGAGATTTTTCGTATTTAATCAGTTTTAACTTTATAGAATTTTATAAAAGTTTCATATTTAATCAGTTTTATTCACTAATATAATTAAAGTAAGCATATTTAAATAAAATTATTAAATAAATAATGTAAAATAAGTACGTAATTAAAGTAATTATATTTTTTATATATTTAAATTAATGTCTCAAAATTGACTTATTTTTATACAATTTTTACAGATTTCTTAATAATCTGACTTTTATTTTTTAGTATACATACTTTTAAACTAACTTTTTTGTTAAATTTTTATTGGACATACTTTTATACATTTCTTAATAACCTAATTTGTTTTTTTGATTATAAATACTTTTAAATTCTACCTATTTAAACCTACTTTTTACATGTTATTATATTATTCTTAATTCATTAAATTAAGAATTTATATAGAAGTTTATAATGGTAATTTTTATAAAAACTTCTTTTATAGGTTTCATATACTTTTTTTAACATAAAAAATATATACATAATACATATTAATGATTAGAGTGACAATGGATTTGATCCTTATGTTTTGATGGATTAACTGGTCCTATGATATGTTTTATGGTTTTGGTATTTGCGGTATTTAATTAGTCTTGGTCATGGTCTATCTGACTAATCCCATTAAAATAAATTCGTTAATTAAGCTAAATCAAGGCTCATTTTATTCTCTTTGTCTATTTTTTTTGTTTTTTTTTCTATAAAGAAATAAAAACGATATTTTTATACACACACATATATGTGTGTATATATATATCAGTAGTATATCGAGGCACATTCATTTGTTAACAATGTAAATAGTATTAACTTTGTTAACCGATCCGAGTCTTTCATTTTTTTTATCAAAGGTTGTAATTAAATGAGAGGTTATAATCTGATAAAAGATGAAATAATTAAATGGTATTAAATGAAGTTTTTTTTAAATAAATTGTTTTATATTTTTGGAAGATAATAATTTTTATATTTTTGGTAGATAATCAATAATAATATTTAAATAATTTTTTATTTTTTAAATATAATCATATTTTTATTTTAAGTTACCAAGATGATAATATAGATATTAATCTCCCTTTAGTTGAATCTGAATGGATGATTTTGAGCGTTTCTTGGTGAAGACAAATGAAAACTGGAAACCCTAGTTTTAGGATAACAAAATAGGAGTTCATTTATTGATGGTTTTCAAACAATTTTGGTGTTAGAATGTTGAATAAACTTGTTTACTGCAATGGTGGAAAAAGAACAATAAAATTACGTCTTTAATAATAATAATAATAATTAATTTTTCAATTTAAAACAAATCAAATCATAAAACGATATCTTATTTTATTTATTTTGATATCCTTACTGATATATATATATATATATATATATAGGGGTATGTTTTTATGCAATCTTTTACATGATGCAACCCATTCAACCCCTCTATCCACCACTCATTTTATTTTCACTTTTTTTAATAAAAAAAGTGAAAATAAAATGAGTGGTGGATAGAGGGGTTGCATGGAGTTACATTTGAACACCCCTCTATATATATACATATATATATATATATATATGTGTGTGTGTGTGTGTGTGTGTGAGTGTATATATATATATTGCTTTTACTTTTTTTAATAGGAAAAAGACAAAAAAAAAGGCAAAAAGATTAAATTGGTTCTTGATTTAACTAAGTTAACGGATTTATTTTAACTGTGTTAGTCAGAGAGACCATGGTCAAGACAAATTAAATACCACCGGGATTAAAACCATAATAAACATACCATATGAACCTTAGTCAGAAAAATATCAAAACACAAGGACCAAATCCATAATTCACTCTAATAATTATAAAGTCAGGAAAATACATTACAAAAAGTAACAAAATATCACTTCACACCAAATTCAAGATAAGAACCAAAGTTCTTGTAGAAGAACTCAAAGGATGTGAGGTTTTTATAGGGCAAATTGCATGAAAAGGTAACGTACTTTGACTTCTTTTTTATTTTGGGTAACATACTTTTAAAACATCTATTTTGATACCTAAGATGTGAAGTTTCAAACATGTAAGTATCTAAGTAACCGGTTTAAGCATTAACCAGTTACCATGCTAATGTGACGAGTGATGTGGCATCCAACTCAATATTATTTGCTGATGTGGCTACTAACATGGGTTTTTGATCTAAAATAAGTTTTAAATTTATTTGTTTTATTAAAATTTATGTATTATAATTATTTGTAAATTATATATATATATATATATATATATAATTGAAATATCAACACCGAGGTTAAATTTAAAACTAATTTTAGATTACAAATCCATGTCACCAGTCACATCAACAAATAATATTGAATTGGATGCCATATCACTCGCCACATCAGCATGGTAATAGGTTAACGCTTAAACCGGTTACTCGGATACTTAAATGTTTGAAACTTCACATCTTAGGTACTAAACAGTTGTTTTGGGAGTAAGTTACCCAAAATAGGAATTAAGACAAACTACGTTATTTTTTCATGCAATTTGTCCGTTTTTATAACAATTTTTTACATTGATAGTTCTTATAAGAACCTACACTTTTTGTTTATAAAAACTTACATTTGTTATATTAATATTTTTTTACATTCTTTTATATAAGGATTTTTTTTACATTTATTAACATCAAATCCTTTTATATATTTTTAATATATGATTTGATTTATTTTTTTATTTTAAAGGGTATATATAACACATCCAACAAATTGATCACCGTTTTGAATAAATTTTTCAATAAAATAAAAAGGTACTCAAGCGTTTAGGATTTAAATCATTCAAAATTTATTTTTTTATATCAAAATCTAAAAAAAACATGGTAAAATATTGCGTCCATTTAGATTTGAACATATGCTAAAGGTTTAGAAAACATTTGTCATATCTATTAGACCATGGACGCCTTTTCATTATGATTTAATATTTTTACTTATTACTCTATAGTCCCTCATCCTTTTGGTACATTTTAGATAGGCCAGTAATCTCAAAATTCTTTATTTGCTAATTATGTGAAATTACATCATCCATGTATTAAAAAGATTAAATAAATAAATTTAGGTTAAACAAAAGAGTAAGGGGCTCTTTGTTTACCTCTTAATGATACCATTAAGAGGTAAATGTCTGAATCGGTAAGACATATTGTTGTTTGGATGGAATTTATAAAAGGTCTGAATCACTCAAATGACTCTGAATCGCTCCTTCACCCATCAGGTCCCTATACGATTTAGATGGTGATTATCCCTCATTTGCCCTTGCCTCATAAATTTCTCTCGATTCTCCAATCGTCCCTACAGTCTCCTTCCCTCTCGATTCTCCCATTCGTATCTGTATAATCTCCTCTCGATTGACTGTTGGAAGACTTCTATTCTCTCATCTCGATCGATTATTGGAAACACAGTTCGAAATCTACCATCGATTCAACAAAATCAGGTAAGCTCTCTACTTGCAACATCCAAACTATTCTGATTATTTGGGTTTCATGTGTCTGGTGATTGTTTATGGTGCAAACTGATTCAAACAAATGGGGGTTTCAAGAAATGTGGGAAATGGGGGTAATGGTCGTAGTTTTTAGTTGTAAAACATTTCTTTTTAAATTTCATCATTTTATTTGATTCATAAAGTGCTATTAATCCCAATAGCAAATTCATATTTGTATAAAGAATGGATAGCATTCTATAGATGATTTCTTTCCCTAATGAACTACTTGTTTATACATATATATATATATATATACTTGAAACAGAAATGTACCCCGAGGTGATGATGATGATGGTGATGAACTACTTGAAACAGAAATACATCCCTGATGCTTGTGGTATGTGGTTTGTTTGACTAAGATCCCTCAAATGTGTTTATTACACTTTTGATACATGTCGTATGTAAAAACACATGCTATAAGTCCCTCCTTCTAACGGAATAAAAAATACTTTTGTAGTGATCATTGTATTTATCTGTCTTGGCTAATACTGTGTTTAGTTAGCTTTATCTGTTATATTGGCCAAGGGTATTTAAGTCCCTTGTGGCCTTTGTGTTTTGTAAAGAAACTTTGGCACTCTAATTGAATATATCTGAATACATTTTGGCGCTCCTACTTTCTCTCTCTACTTTCTCTCTTTAAAGATTTAGAGATCTAGAGATCTTGGACTTTCAATTGGTATCAGAGCATACTAGATCTTGAGAGGATTGAGAGAATTTGTTTTTAGATACTGAATTTGTAGATTAAGCAGAGAATTTGATTGATTTTCTTGATTTTTCAAGAAAATCTCGTTTTTTGCTTGATTCATCAAATTTGGTTAGGTTTATGGTTGAATTTGTGCTAATTTGTGTTCATTAGCTTCGTCTTGAGTAATCGATCATATTTGTTTCATATATTTGTGCATAAAAACTATGATTTGATTCTCGATTTGGTGATTTTGTGATTTTTCAGAAAACTCGTCAATCGTACTGTTACATTCAAGAATTTTAGATTTAGTGTTTTTTAATCGAGTTTGATAATCAAAAGTTGTTAGAATGTTGTTTTCGAGCATTTGTGTGTGATTTTCGTGGTATTTTTTTAAAGTTTCATTCTATCCTGTGAAATTTTTTTGATGTTCTGTGGTTTGCGCAAGTTCATGCAGTTTTGCGCATCATTCATATAGGTTTGCGCAAGATTCATATTACCTTGCGCAAGTTCTTTGTGTTCTAATCTGTGTGTTAGTGGTTTTCAGGATCCGCAAAGTCAGTTTCTCGGATCACTCTGCTTACGCAAGGTCAGGTTCTCGGATCATCAAGGTTCCGCAAAGTCAGTTTCTCGGATCACTCTACATACGAAAATTCCAGTTTGCGTACCTTACTGCTTACGCAAAACCTACTTTGCGCACCCCACTGCATACGCAAACCTTCAGTTTGCACAAGCTCAAGACTTAGAATTTTTTTCTGAAATTTCTGATTTTATCGAAAGATGTCTTTGCAAGCACAATTCTACAAGAATGACCTCATGATGTCATTGGGGTCTGATACTCGTCCACCAGTACTGATCAATGAGAATGAATTCGAACAGTGTCAGGATCGGTTTATCAACTTCATTGAAAGACAACCGAATGGGGACAATATGATGAAGTCTTTGACTCAGGGTCCAATGGAAAGGCCAATGAAGGTTATTCCTGCTACTGCAAACACTGATGCTACAACAGTTGAAAAACCTTTGAGGGAATATGATGCTGATGAGCTCCTTCGTTATCAAGCAGACAGTCAGGCCAAATCAAATCTGATCCTTGCTCTTCCCAACTCCATTTATAACAGAATCGATTGCTTCAAACATAATCCAATGCTGATGTGGACTCAACTTGAAAAGATTATGCTTGGTACTGCAATGTCAACTCAGTTGCGTCAGACTAGGTATATGAACAATTTTGAAAAGTTCAAGGCTAAGGATGGAGAAAGCTTGAAGAGTGTATTTGACCGATTTTGGGCTGTCATCAATGATTTATACAAGATTAAAGTTACGAAGACTGAATTGGAGGCTAACTTGAAGTTTCTGAATGCTTTACAACCAGAATGGAACAAGTCATGCCACAGAATGAGAAACGATGTAAGAATCTCTACTATGCCAATTCAGGAGTTGTACGAAATTTTGATGACAGATGAATCTATGGTGATGTAGAAGAAGGCAAAGATGGAAAAGAAGAATAAGCCTATGACCGTAGATCCAATTGTACTTATGGCTAGCCAACTGGCTGAGCAAGCATTAACTGAATCAACTTATGATGGATCAACGGATGATGATGGCGAAGCTCTAGAAAAGGCCATGATACTTTTGACTCAGCACTATCAGAAAAGATTCAAGCACAGATCTGGTTCAAACAACCTTCGGTTTACTTCCGGTTCTATGAAAGTAGAACCAAGTGCTCCGTCAAAGACATACACTCCTAAGTATGAACCAGCTAAGGTGGTTGAACAGAAGAAGGATGAGAAAAAGGTGATGAATTGCTTTAACTGTGGAAAGCCTGGACATATTGCTAAGGAATGCAGAGTCAAAGTGGTAAAAGATGCTGCTTTCTATAGAAAGAAGTTAGCTCTAGTTGAGAAGAAGGAAAGTGGAACCATTCTGTTGGCTGAAGAAGAGTACTGGCTGGATCATTCGGACAACGAAGCTGAGAATGAGGAGACTGCAACCATGTGCTTTATTGGTGACGATAAAAGTGATGATGAGGAAGATGATACCTCATCTGATGGTTCTGAGGTAATTTCGGAGGTTAACTATGATTTCTTTTTATCTCAAATGAATGTTTTTATCACTGCTTTGCGTTCAAAGTTCATTTCTGAAAAGTTAGAAAATCAAGAAAAGTTTGTTTTAATCAACAAATTGCAAATTTCTCTAAAAGATGAAAAATCAATTTTAATTGACATAAAAGAGAAATTTCAAAAGCAACTGGATGAATTGGAAAATTCAAAACAGACTTATCATGATTCTTTGACTGAAATTACTTCTTCAAATCAAAATCTTTCTAATAAGATAATTGTTCTAGAAAGGAAATTATATAAAAGAGAACAATCTGAGCAAACCATTTACATGAACAAACCAAGGAGTGAAGAAGCTATAAAGGAAAAGTGGGGACTTGGTTTTGAAAACCCACATTTTTTAAATCATGCTAAAATCGAAGTTCCTACTTTATATGAATATGATCATCTTAGTCTTGCAAGATATGCTCCTCCGTTTAAATTCTTTTGGACAACTGAGAAACAAATTTTGGAAGATGAAAATGTGAAAAGAATGAAAAACAAGAGGATGGAAATGCCATTCGTTTACACCTCTGAAAATGCAAAGTATTTTCCTGATCAATCTAAGAAATTCAGAAAATCTCAAAATTTTTTAAATGTCAAATCTTCCAATGAATCTTCATTATCAACAGATTTTGTGGATATATTTGCTAACACAGATAAGGAAAATGTATCTCCAGTGTCTTATGATACTAAGAGATACATTCCTCCATTAGTGTTAGAAGGTAAGATTAATGATCTTGAAGATAAATTGGAAGAACAAAGTCTTCAAACTGATTTAGAAAACGATTTATTTCTTTTTATAATGAAAACAAGTTTTGAAGACAAAATTTCTTATGGATTTTCAAAAGATTCCAAGGAAAATACTAAAGTTTTGAAAAACAGTGTGCTTTTGCACACCATGTTGGATACGCAAACTGACAGTTTGCGCACACAATTGGATGCACAAAGCTCAGTTTGCGCCTCCAATGGGATGCGCAAAACTCATCCAGACTTGTGTATTTTTGAGAATTTTCATTATGAGGCTAGTTTGTCTATGTCTAATGCTCAGGCTGATTTCTTCGATAAAGTTTATAAAAAGAAGCGTAAAAGAAGAAGATCAAAGAAGTCAAGGAAACATGATATTGTCTTATTTGAAAATTCTAATGTTTCTAATTTTTCTTCTTCAGATCGGATTGTGAGGAAGTCACCAAAGCAGATTTGGAGGATTAAACAACAAATTCCAGAATTTGAACTGTTAGGAGTTAAATGTGTAGAAACTCTTTGTGATACTGATACATTTGCTTCCTGTAATAAAAACCCAAAATATTCATTTCAGCAAATGCTTCATATATCAAAGAATATCTCATATGCTTCTTCTAGTTCTGATTCTGATGATTGTGTTTTATCTTCTATTGATAATTGCTTTCATGCTTGCTTGAAAAATAAATCTGTGAAAAACAAAAGACACAAATCTAACAAGGGACCCATAAGCATATGGGTACCTAAACATGTGTAGTTTCTGTGAATGCAGCTAAGTCATTTATGGTATCTGGACTCGGGGTGTTCTAAACACATGACGGGCAACAAATCACTTCTGTCCAATTTTAAAGAAAAATGTTATGGTCGTGTTAAGTTTGGAAATTGTGAGACTGCTCCAATTCTTGGTTATGGTGATCTAGTTCAAGGTAATATAACAGTCAAGAGAGTCAGCTACGTTGAAGGCCTAAGTCACAACTTATTCAGCATCGGACAATTATGTGATAAAGATCTTGAAGTCAGCTTCAAATCTAAAAGAGTTGCTGTGAAGAATGAGAGTGGCAGAGATTTACTGGTGGGAAAAAGAAGATCCAACTTATATGCCATTGATATTTCCAAAGTCAATATCCCATCAGACATATGTCTACTGTCTAAAGCTTCAGTTCATGAAAGTTGGATTTGGCATCGTCGACTAGCTCATCTCAACTTCAAGTATATGGAACGCCTGGTCAAAAATGATTCAGTGAGAGGTCTTCCAGTTCTCCGTTTTCAGAAAGACCATCTCTGTCAGGATTGTGAGAAAGGAAAGATGAAGAAAGCATCTCATAAGCCAAAGCCTGAACACTGCACGTCGGACATTCTTGATATTTTGCATGTTGATCTATGCGGTCCAATGAAGACAAAGAGCATTGGTAAGAAAAGATATGTCTTGGTTGTTGTTGATGATTACTCTCGATATACATGGGTAAAGTTTCTCAAGTCAAAAGATGAGACTCCTGAAGTTCTCATCAATCTCATCAAGATAATACAGACAAATAAGCAAAAGCAAGTCAAAGTGGTAAGATCAGATAATGACACTGAATTCAAGAACAATATTCTTCAAGCATTCTATGAGGATCAAGGTATACAACAACAGTTTTCTGCTGCCAGAACACCACAACAGAATGGGGTTGTTGAAAGAAGAAACAGAACGCTTGTAGAGGCTGCCAGATCAATGCTTGCTTATTCAGGTCTTCCTTTGTCTCATTGGGCTGAAGTCGTATCAACTGCCTGTCATACTCAGAACCGATCAATTCTGCATCTTCGATTCAACAAAACACTGTATGAACTTATGAACGGTATCAAACCGAACATCAAGTATTTCAAGTCATTCGGGTGTAAATGCTATGTTTCGAATGACAGAGATAATCTTAACAAGTTTAGTCCAAAGGCAGACAAAGGTGTATTTCTGGGTTATTCTTCAAACTCTGCTGCTTATAGAGTTTTTCTGATCTCTGCAAGAAAGGTGATAGAGAGTGTCAATGTAAAATTTGACGAAACTGCTAATTTGGTTTCTAGTCACTCAGGCTTAGAACCCTCTTTTACTGGAAATTCAGTTTCTGAACAAATCAGTTCAGAACCTATTCTTTCACCGATTAATCAGAATTCTTCTACTCCCTCACTTAATCTTTCTGATCTTGATTTTCTGTTTGAAAATTTTTATGATGACGTGCCTAGATCTAACTCTGAAAATGTCTCAAATGTTTTGAATCAGAAAACTGAGAGCACATCTACTCCAAATTCCGCTGCATCTATCTCTGAAAATGACGCTGCTCCAGTCCCTCCTGTTCAACAAGAACCGACACAACAAGAACTTGTTCAATCAGAAAATGTACAATCATAACCAATTCAAGAAGAACAACCTGTTCAAGAGGAATCAGTTCAGGAAGAAGTACAGAATGATGTTATTCAACAAACTGTTCCCGAATCTAATACAGAAATTGTTGAGATACCTCCTCCTCAAGTTGAAACTGTTTCTATTTCTTCAACTGATGTAGAAGCTTATGAAACTCCCTCTCCACAATTAGAAGTGGTTCAAGACATCATTGATCCTCTCCCTCATACCACAAAATGGACAAGATCTTATCCAATTCATCAAATTATTGGAGATCCTCAAGTTAGTGTGTCTACACGTTCCAGGACGGCTATATCCAACGAATGTCTCTTCACTTGCTTCTTAAGCAAGATTGAACCAACAAAAGTTTCTGAAGCGTTGGAAGACCCGGACTGGATTATAGCAATGCAAGAGGAGCTTAATCAATTTGACGCACTCAAAGTTTGGAGACTTGTACCAAGGCCGAAAGGAAAGAGCATAATTGGTACCAAGTGGATATTCAAGAATAAGAAAGACAAAGATGGTATTGTGATTCGCAACAAAGCAAGACTGGTAGCCAAAGGATATAGACAAGAAGAAGGTATTGACTACGATGAAACATTTGCACCCGTCGCCAGATTGGAAGCTATCCGGATGTTTCTTGCCTTCGCTGCTTATCGCAACTTCACAGTATATCAAATGGACGTCAAGACGGCATTTCTCAATGGCAAGATGAAAGAAGAAGTTTATGTATCTCAGCCAGAGAGATTTGTTGACAAAGATCGTCTTGATTACGTATATTTTCTCGATAAAGCTTTGTATGGTCTGAAACAAGCTCCACGAGCGTGGTATGATGAGTTTTCATCTTTCTTAGTCAAATCCGGCTTCACCAAAGGATCCATAGATACCACTCTTTTCATTTATAGATCAAACTTGGATATTTGCTTAGTACAAATATATGTAGATGATATTATTTTCGGTGCAACTAACAAATCTTTATGTACTTGGTTTTCTGATCTAATGACTTCTAGGTTTCAAATGAGCATGATGGGAGAAATCAATTTCTTCCTCGGCTTACAAGTGAAGAAGCTTCCAGATGGAATCTTCATCAACCAGTCAAAGTATGTATTTGACATCTTGAAGAAATTCAAGATGGACAAATCTACTTCAATTGGTACGCTGATGGCTCATGGTGCCAAAATCGGACTTGATCCTGATGGAAAAGCTGTGGATCAAAAGACATATCGAGGAATGATCGGATCACTGATGTATCTCACAGCAAGTCGCCCGAATATAATGTTCTCTACGTGCCTATGTGCCAGATTCCAAGCCAAGCCTAAAGAATCTCATCTGCTAGCAGTTAAGCGCATATTTAGATATATCAAGGGAACTCCTTACTTAGGTTTATGGTATCCTAAAAGTTCTGACTATAAATTGATTGCTTATTCTGATGCAGATTTTGGTGGTAATCAGTTGGACCGGAAGAGTACTTCAGGTCATCTTTAGTTTTTGGGTGACAGACTGATAAGCTGGGCATCGAAGAAGCAGAACTGTGTTTCTATCTCGACTGCAGAGGTAGAATATGTCGCCGCAGCTAGTTGTTGCGCTCAAGTCCTATGGATGAAGACACAACTATGGGATTACCGGATGCTATACAAGACAGTGCCAATATATTGTGACAACAAATCCGCAATTGCCATATCAGTTAATCCGGTCCAGCATACCAAGGCCAAGCACATAGATATGCGGTACCATTTCATAAAGCATCATGTGGAAGAAGGTACTATTGAATTATACTTTGTACCAACTGAATATCAACTTGCAGATATTTTTACAAAAGCCTTAGATGAAAAACGTTTCAAATTTTTGCTTTGAAAATTAGGCATGTTGAATTTAAAAGTTTAAATCTTTACAAATTTTATTCTATAAAATAAAATTTTACAGATTTTCTTTCTTTTGAATAAAACGTATGTCTAGGATCTTTTACAAGTTTTTTGTTTATATTAAAGTTTTATATGTTCAACTTTCAAGTCTTACAAAAGTCGAAAAGTTAGCAACATGTTTGAGCTTTTGATACTGCTTTAAAGATATGTGAGTCGGAATTTTTATAGTTTACTTTGCTTAGAGTACCTAAATGATCAGAATTATAGATCGGAATAAAAATATGGCTAAGCATTTAGACATTGATCTGAGTGATTGAGATGAATTATAATTTCTTAAAATTCAGAAATCTCTGAGTTTAAAAGTTTGTACCTGTGACCTTTCTGGTTTGGGAAAGTAAGTTCCGTGGGATGCTCGTCATCTGATCCCCTAAGGTCAATTGATCTAGGAGTGATCGAACCCAAATCCTTCTATAGAATCAGATCGAAAGTCATGTTCTACTGGTATGAATGGGTTTAGGATGTGTCAATGTAGCCTTTCTGATCCGGGAAAGTAAGTTCGAAGGGGTGCTTGACACCTAGTCCCCTAAGGCCAACTGGTCTGGGAGTGGCTGACCCAAATCCTGCAATAGGGTCAGATAGAAAGTTACGTTTACGGCATGTTCTTTACTTAATGAACTCTCTGATTAAAAGATGCCAAAGTGCACAACGCTTAAAAGATGCCAAAGAGCACATTCATGTGAAGATGCCAATGTGCACACTGCTAAAAAGATGCCAATGTGCACACATCTCATGATACTTGGTGATATGTTTGAGTTGTGATAAACCTGTAAATTTGTGAAAATCTTAATTTTTGATGGCTTAGTGTTAGTACATGCAAAGTTTTCTATAATAATTTTAGAAATGCATTTTTCTTGAAGCTAATTGAAGTTCACATGCGAGCACACTGAATAGACAGATGGAAGTTTTTGAAAATGAACATGTCTTAACTTGATATGCAATGAAACATGTTTTTGTATCCAACAACATATGTTTGATTTCAACTGATTGATAAATCTGTGAAATTTTACTGAGTAGACTTTAATTTGTTTAGTGTTTAAAATTTTATATGTTCAGTTGTTACAAAATTTATATTCAATATGATCAATTTTTATACTGATGTCTTTATGTTTGAGTATCTGTATTTTTGTACAAATGGTCTGTGCATTTTTCGAGAGGGAGAGCCATTCTGAAAAGTTTTTATGAACCAATTCTTTGTTTGAGGGGGAGTAAGTAAAAAATATCTGTGCTGATCAAAAGTTCAACAGGTAAGAATTTCAGATATTTCTACACATTTGATATACTAACAGATGAATTTTTGTGCATTTGTGTAGGGGGAGTAAACTGTATTCAGGTATTATTTTTTTAGAGTATTTTTTTTATTTTATATTTTTTTTTATGTTTTTACTTTTAGTTTATTTTTATTTTTCTTGGTTTAAATAGATTTTTCTATTTTTATTTTTTCTTTTCCCGCTTGTTGACCTCTCTACACTGTTCATCTTCCTCTCACTCTCTCTACGCTGATTGTTTCTCTTTGATTTCAGATTTGTACTTCGATTCAGGTTTGTTTTCATAAAATTTACTTTGTTTGTTTGTAGTTTTGTTTAGCTTTACTATGTTTGTTGATTGTTTTCGATTTTGAAGTTTGGTTTTTTACTGTGTTTCGCATTTTCACTGTTCATCGTATCTACAATTCTCAGATTCCAGCTTATTTGCTCAAAATTGGATATTGGGTCTTGCTTAGACTTGTAATTCGAACCTCAGGTGTAAAATGTCTTCTAAAACCAATACAGATCCAATGATTCAAGACGAGAATGTACTTCTCGAGGATCCTTCTGATCAAGCATCGCTTGAGATGCCGATGCCTTATGTTCCTTTAGTCGGGGCTAATCTTTCTGCATCTCGCCGAACGCCGAACGATGTCTTCCCTTCTTTGATGTATATTTTGCCTTACAAGCCCAACAACTATTTTGTGGATTTCGACAGAATCAAAATACATCCGGTGATTTGTGCAATTCTACGAGGACATCCACTTGCTCAGGCTCTTTCGTCATGTGCTGAAGTTCCAGAAGTATACATTAAGCAAGCCTGGCATTCAATTACAAAGAATGAACTGGCTCGTCCGCACCGCTTTGAGCTTCAAATAGATCAGTATGATTCTTTTCTTTCATACAAGCGTCTCAGACTAATACTAGAGCTTCATGAGCCTAACTCCAGACCCGACCGAACTACATATGACAACTTTCCATCTGAAGAGGAAGTATTTGAAGGGATAAGGAATCTTGGATATGTTGGGACTTTGGACAAAGTGCGTGATTTTGATAAGTCTAAATTACCTCCAGTTTGGTATGCTCTCTTGTCTGTCATCATCAGGTGCCTAACGTCAAAACATTCCGGCACAGACAGTGCAAGTCTGCTGTATCTCTGTTTGTTCCATGCAGTCGTCTATGACTTGCATGTCGACTACACATTCATTTCCTGGACCGAACTCTCGGAGGTGGTGCATGACAAGCTTACCAACAAGAAACGCAAGTTTATTCCATTCATTCGATTCTTGAAGCTTATCATCAGAAGCATACTCAGAAGCAATTCGTTTATTCCTCGAAGATTATCTTGGCCACAAGTTCCTGATACAGAAATGATGTACATCCAAAAGGTGAAGCGGACTTTTGACTATTCGATGCCTATTCCTTCGGAGCTTATTTTGAATTATGCAGATCCTTCAGATGAAAGTATTATCGAATATTGCATGGATAATGAAATACTTCTGGAAGCTGATCATAATGAACCATCTCATGATGAAAGGGCTGCATCTATTCCTGCTAATCAAGAAGTTGAAGTTCAAGTATCTGTTTCTGAATAAGAGGTCAACAAAGCTGTTGAACAAGAAGTTGAGGTAAATATTGAACATCAAGAAGTTCAAGCAGATGTTGCTTCTCAACAAATTGAAGATGTAATTGCTCAAATTGCTACTGAATCTGATGCTGTTATTTCTGCTGATTTTGCTAATGCTACTGATGATAATGATGATTCTGGTAATGATGGTAATGACGATTCTGGTGATGATGATAATGATGATGGTGATGATGATGATGATAATGATGATGGTGATGATGGTGATGACGTTGATCAACCAAGTATGAGGGTTTATGGACGAAAATTCAAGGAACCAGAAGTGGTTATTCAAGAAGAAGAATTGTCTGCAGAAGATTATGTTCCTATTAATGCAGCAGTTGCCAATTTACATGTGGATGAGCTTGATCTAGCATTTCACAATGTTTCAACTCATCATCAAGCTCAAGTTACAACTGTTTCTTCGTCTTCTATCGAACTAACTTCTTCTATCTCGCCATCTTCAGTTGAGGTTCATGATTCTACTGTAAAGTTTTCTACTCTGAATGAAATGATTCGGAAAATGAGCGATGAGTTTGATGCACATAAGAATGCGAAAATACAGAAGTTGCGTACCTTCTTTAAGGGTAAGATGCCAGAACTTGACACATCTTCAATCCCTGAAGTAATTCCTTTCAGACGCCCATCTGGGGTTGTTTTTAGAGAGCCGTCTTCTGCTGTTCAATCTTCTGCTCCAGCGATCATGTCTATTCCTCTACCTCCGTTATTTACGCAGTCGACTGGTGTTTCTTCATCTACCCGTATTCTTGTTTCATCTTCTAGCACTCTAGTATCAGATCTTCCTATTTCAGAGCTGACATATTTGCTATATGCTCGCCTTCTTTCGATGTCTCCGCCAGAACATCAAGATCAGGATTTGATCTCTCTTCTAAGGAATTTCTAGCCTACACCGCCTCGAGTTCCTACATCTGATTCTGCAAGACTTACTGCTTTAACTGATGAGTTCCATGTGTTCAGATATGAAGTTAGAACAAGTTTTGCGGATCTTAAGTCTTTCATGACTCAAGAATTTTCTGATCTGTCTAACAGGTTTATTATTCATGAACAAAGTTGCAGATCTAAGGCCGGTCCGTCTCTTAAATGCCGACATGACCAAGATGATCCCGATCCTCAAGGTCATGAGGGTGAGTTGAATATGAGACAGAGAGTGGAAGGATCTTCCTCAGCTAGAGAAGATCAGTTACAAGAAGAGGCAGCTGATAAAGAGAAGAGTACTGAAATGTCCAACATTGCAGCGTCAATGATCTTGTGAATGTGATGATTGAAAATATCAATTTATCTTCTATGTCTAATGTACTAAACATTTCTGAGCAAGATATAGAGAATAATATGCAGATTGTTGTGTATGTTGATCCTGATGTTGCAGAAAGGCCTATTGAGATTGAAGAATCAGAAGCAACAAATGATATGAGGTAATTCTTTGCAAATTTTATAGAAATTAACTCAGATGATGATGATGACACGAGATTTGAGAAGATCTTCCAAGTTAAAGAAGAAGATTGTGATGACATACTCATTATCTCTGATACTGAAGATGATTCTATATTCTTTGATGCTAAGGATGAAGAGATTACAGATATGTTGTACAGAGATCTTCCTTCTCAAGATGAAGTTTCTGAAACTGTTCCTGATTCTACTCCAGTTTCTATTCCTGTTGTCAGTACTACTCCGACTACCTCTGCTCCTTCAGGAACATCTGAAGTAGGTCAGTCGTCTAGAGCACAAGCTAATGTTCCTTCTGAATCTGTGGTTCCGTCGAATATTCAAGAAGAAGGACCAGACTTGACTAGACAGCAGAGGCAAAGAAATCTTGAACATCGGTATATGGCATCAAGTCTAAAAACTGCCTTTCTAGAAGATTCTCAGAGAAATATCTTTGTTTCTAGAGGAAGGCCGATCAACATTTATGCAATACTTGGTGTTGAAAAGGAGTCAGAAGCATATCAGTATGAATACTTGATGTTCATCAAGTGCCAGCGAAAAAGAAATGATCTTGTTCATTCTCCACACTTGATTGTTAGAGTTATCAGTGTTACGATCAACAAGCTAGTTAATCTTTGGTATCCAGAGTTTGAAGTTGAAAGAAGAGATTGCAAAAGATATATCTTTTCAGAAGCAGACTTCACTGATCTTTCTATTGATGACATTGAGTTCTTATATGATCATTTCAGAAATCTTTATCACAGAACTCAGGATGTGTCTCAAGCACTGTTTGTTATTAAAAGATTTATTCGACGGCAAATCCGATTCTTCAGAGTGTTTGACTTTCAGATGGCTGTCGAAAGTTTTCAACCAGTTGTTAATCTTCTAAGGCCCAACCGAAGCTTGCCAAACTTAGAGTCATATCATATTCTCACCATTGTTGAAGATCCATATGGAGTTGTGTACAAGAATGGCTCGAATGAAAAATGTTTTCTTAGATTTGAAGAAATTGCACATTACTCTGATGGAACTTTGAAGGTGATCAAGCTTCAGTTGGAGCAACGTCTGAAAGAAACTCAAAGAAGATTTTTGGAAACAAGAAGAGAAACATTTCTGTTTGAAAATGATGAAATTCGTCTTCTCAAGAAGACATTGGATACTATTCAAGAGAGGTTGAATTTCCGCTCCACTCTGCGACGTTTAGAAGTTTCAGTTGGTTTGAATAGACTTCGTTAAAGAGAAGAGTGTCAATGATCACTAAGGGGGAGATTGTTGAGTCATATTTTGTAGTGATCATTGTATTTATCTGTCTTGGCTAATACTGTGTTTAGTTAGCTTTATCTGTTATATTGGCCAATGGTATTTAAGTCCCTTGTGGCCTTTGTGTTTTGTAAAGAATCTTTGGCACTCTAATTGAATATATCTGAATACATTTTGGTGCTCCTACTTTCTCTCTCTACTTTCTCTCTCTAAAGATTTAGAGATCTTGGACTTTCAGAAATGTACCCCGAGGTGATGATGATGATGATGATGGTGATGAACTACTTGAAACAGAAATACATCCCTGGTGCTTGTGGTATGTGGTTTGTTTGACTAAGATCCCTCAAATGTGTTTATTACACTTTTGATACATGTCGTACGTAAAAACACATGCTATAAGTCCCTCCTTCTAACGGAATAAAAAATATTTTTTTTAACCTAGTTAAGTCAAAGGATATTTTTGTCTTTTGGCCTCTTTTTTTTGCCTTTTATCACAGGAACCAAAACTAAGATATATTCTAACATATTATTATTATTATTAGGGGTGCTCACGGGTTGGGTTGATCGGGTTGAAAGTTTTTTAACAACTCAACCCAATATAGGCGGTTTGAAAATTTTACAACCCAACCCAACCCAATCAAAAGTACAACCCAACAAACCCAAACCGTTCGGGTTGGTCGGGTTGTGTTTAAACAAGATGAAATAAAATTTAGAAATATAAACATAAAGGAAACATTTCTTTGAAATACAACCGAATGACCGATAATTCATGAGAGTATGTAAGTTCATAAAAAATATTACGATATTACATATAAAAATGTCTAAACCAAATGATAATATGTCAATCAACAACAATCGTTTTAGACGTCTCCAACCCCGATGCTTTCACTTTCTTGGCCTTGAGGTTGGTCGTGTCATCATCAACCATTTGGTACAACTTATCCATACTTCTTAAATCTTAAATATATCACATTTAGTTAATTTTTTAGTTTGCACACACACACACACACACACACACATATATATATATGTGTGTGTTTACATTTATTAAACATATATACCAAGGAGTTATATAGAGATGAATAATAGATTGAAAATATATGTAAATGAAGAAGGTACGCAGTAGTGTAATTGTCTAATTTACATATTAATAGATACTTAATAATCATATTAAATTCACAAAATAAAAGGATCGGGTTCATCGGATTGGGTTGAGTTCAAATAAAAGTAACTCGATATCAACCCAATACCTACGGTTTGAAGATTTTACAACTCGATTAGACATCGGGTTGCTTCGGTTTGAGTTATCGCTTTGGGTTGGGTTGATTGGGTTGATCGGGTTTTTGAGCACCCCTAATTATTATTATTATACAAACTATAACACCCTAAAAATTAAAAATACCATAAAATTTTAAAGTTTTAAACTCTTTCAATTCAAAGTAACTTTGATACAAAAAATACATAAAGTTTACTCAAAAGAAGGACAAGATACGTATTAGAGTTCTAAACGGATCATCTAATTCTCAAATATAATTAGAACATGTTGGGTGTTACTGCTAATCCTGCTATCTTCAAAACCTGATGACGCCTCTAAGCCATCCTATCGGAACCTCTACAAAGCTTCATACGCCACTCAGATCTATCTAAAACCTGATATACATGTCGATAAGAAAAAATGTTAGGATTAATGTCAAGTGAGTTAAAACAGTTTTATCTCATAAACATAAAACAGTAAAATCGAAAGAGTTCTCTTTAATCAATAATTTCTTATTTAAAATAATATTTACTATCAAAGGAATCTTCACAATTAAAACCCACTATTTCTAAATTGAGATCCAATAATTAAACATTTGTTTTAAATCGAAATTGACATTCAAACTCACCCTTCAATATAAGTGAATAAGACTCATTCTGCAAAGCACCCAAATAAGATAATGCGTTATACCCCCAAAACACCGAAAGCATGGATAGACTCGATACCCAAAGCAACACTTTTCGGTGAAAGGAGAAACCCATTTCCATCGACTATATTGGATCATAAAGTAAGCCATGTGTTAATGTTATCAAGTAGCACCACAAGATCACGGTACGAGTGTCTAGCTTCTCTCAAGTTTTCATCGCAACCTAAGGTCCCGGAGCCCGACCCTACACGAGTTCATCTCCGTAATACCCCTGACCTTAACTCCTACTTACACACCATAGAGTTACACCTACAAGCCAATGGTCCTAGAGCCTGACTCCACACGAGTCTATCCCCAAAATACCCCCTATGATTTAGTGTCAACTGTACTAGGCCAAAGACTCAAAACATAGGCCTCGGTGCCCGAATCCTCATGAATTCATCATCGTAATATATAGGGTCCCGGAGTCCGACTCAACAAAAGATCACCTATGGTCCCAGAGTCCAACCCACATGGGTTCCTCTCCATAATATCGACTACGTACAGTCTTGGAGTCCAACCCACAAAGGTTCCTCTTCGCAATACCAACTACTCAAATATCAGTATGAATGACTCACATGCCTATGGATCCAATGTATTACATTCTAAAATTACATGCCTCCAAATAAATATGCATTCCAAAACATGAAATGTCCAACAAATATGCAATATATGCATTTCACTACCAAAGCTCCATATTGAGCTATTAAAACCGGATAGATGTTCCCAAAACTAATTTGAGTTAAAATCAAGCCAAAAGGCCTCACAAAGCACTTGATTACTTAAATAAAGTCAAGGTAAACCACATAAGCTGAGAAGGCATATTTTCCAAACCTTTAAGAAACACATGACGCCTATAACCTGAATAGGTCCATAAACTATCATCTTAGTAAATCATAATATCCAAAAGGGACAACCATATGGTTTGTATTTTCAAAGTTCTCACAGAGCCAATTAAAGGAATTTATCAAAGATTTATGCATTTATGACCAAAAGGGCTCAAATGTTCATAACATTATATAGATTGTCGTATATAAGTACCTCATGTAGACAATTTCTAAATAGTTCGCCTTAAAATAGTTGATTATTTATGCAAATTGTTATCATATCAACATTCTAACAAGATACTATATATATATATACTCACCTTATATTAATATATTCCCCCAATATGTCCTTTTTTGTACAATATGGTGTGGGTCACCCTCTTCCACTTCACAGTATAAATAGGAAGTCCTAACACATACTAATCCTCCTACGGTATGCACACATCACTCTAACACACATTTCCATAATTACCAGTATTTTGATACGTGTATATACATAGAAACATCATTTTTCATGTTTAGCATAAACATCATGTTTTAACAAAAAGTTTAGCATATCAACTATATAAAATGTGTAAAACAAAAGCATGCATAACACCATTCAAAAACTGTAAACATAGATAAACATGTAAAACAGTTTAATTCACATGAACTCACTTGATCGCATAGATCTAATAAACTTTCCTGAAATGGCACCTACACTCACTATAACACATATACTAAGAGACCATATACATGGATACACCTTACTGAACACTTATAAGAACTTAATTCCCATTGAATATGACTCAACATGGAAACCCACATAGGTGAAAGTGAATTCTAATGAGACTTATAAGTCACTCTCTATATGGTATATTACATGTGATTTTTTCGGTGACGTTCAAGTTACATATAATCAATTTCTCTACGGCTTACAGGTCTCCTTCCAAGTTGCATGCCATGTGCGACTCACACGTCACCTTTCATTTCATATTTTTGGCTTGGCTATGCGACTTTAGACTTTGTGTCCCAAGTCGCTTTAGGGATACCAAAAGTTGACCGGTTCAACTTCTATGCACTTTTTGGCCATTTTAGGTCATTTAACCCTCAATTTCCTTCATTTCGTTTTGCACTAACACCATAACATATATATTGTCTTTATATCATGCTTAAATACTGATTTAATGAACAATTTGTGCCTAAAATCAAGCATATGTAAGTTGGTTTCATCACAACACATATGCGGCCACCCTCTCATCAATTAAATGGCTTTATGGCCTCAATCTCTACCCAAATTATCCTTTTAAACTTAGACTTAACATCATATGCTACTTCATAAACATTACAAATGTAATTTGGTTTATGATTTTATACCTTAATATATAGATTTCTAACCCTTCAACTACTGCCACTTTCTTGCTTCTTTTTTGCTTGAATTCCACACGAAAAGTCAAAAACTTAGTTGGGTTTGAGAGAGGGGTAAGGACATAATGTTTATAGTCATCCAACACACTATTTGAGTTGTATTCATCCTTTCCATTAAACACAATGGTGGAGAGTTATGAGAGCCAAAGGGGGCCATGGCCCCATCCCTTTTTTTCCTTGAGAAGTAATCCCATATATTATGTATATAATTTCTATTAATATATTTCAGTTGGACCCTGCTTACTCAGTCCACCATCTAATCTTCAATGACCCAGAGTATTAATTTCCTTATATTAATAGAACTTCTTTATTTACTAAAGGATAGTATTGGAAATCAAACTAAAAAATAACTATGTAAAATTATGGGAACTCAAATATAGTTCCCGTCTTTAGAGTCACAACTAAATCTTTACTAAAAGCAATGGGGTGAATAAGTAGCCACCATTTGCAACCAAAGATCTTACTGAAATCAAAAGAAAAACATAAACTTGTGAGAGAATGAGAGTAAGGAGTGAATATTTGGAGCAGACAAGGAACCTAGGGTAGAGACCCCATCTCAGCAAACCATGTGTCATCGCTTAACTAATATTTTTTAGTTATTATTCAATTTTGTTACACTATATGGTTGGTGGGTAGGGGTTTAAGGGACGAACCCATTGTCAAAGACCGTAGAACCAATCTACTACCATGAACGTCAACATCTCAACCATAGAGAGGTGGATGTTAAACTGACGATCGACGTTAAGTCATCGTTACAAACCATATTACTAGGCAATTAGATTGCCATCGATTAAGATCGATGAGAATGAAAAAACCTATAGGGAAACTAAACCCCCGTGACCCTTTGATGTTGAGACCGTAACAAACCCACTGTTGTGGCTATTTTAAATGACTCGTTGGTTTTGTTAATCGAAAGGGAGATTGTTGAAAGTAATAGTTAGGAGGAAATTGTGCAAGACTTTAATGCCGCCAAAAATTAATGAGTTCCATTTTGATGAGCGATGTTTGACGATTTCATATTCATGGCCTTGTTTTAGAGTTTTAATATATTATTACCTTGGACATTGTATCTTTTAATTGTGTTTTCTAAAATATGTTATAACATTGAAGCAAATTAGACTCATTTATATGATACATTTATTAAAGGATTAAGTTCGCCCCCCCTGTAACACCCTAAAAATAAGGGTAAATTTAAAACTCAAATCTTACGAAATATTAAACTTAAATAAACGGAGATCACCCAAAAAGGGGAAAATAGTTATAGTGTATACAACTTTCTATGAATGGAAATTATAAATGACAACTCACTAATCTAGGCCATAATCATCTAGATTAAACAATTGTCATCAAAATTTCCCAAAAGGTATCTATTCGAATCTGTACGCCAATCCCTCAAAAGTTCACTTCAAAAGTCTCCACTATCCACTCAATTCTTGTCCCTTAATCCTTGCGAGCCCCACCACTAAAGGAACCTGAATATACATGTCATTTAAGAAAACAAGTGTCAGGCTTACGCCTAGTGAGTTCAAACACATATAAAATGACATTTACAAAGGTATTTAATATCAATGCACGACATTAATCAAAGTTCATTAATAGGTTCAAACCTCATTTACCCTTGTAAGGGAGTAAGATTTCACAAAGCCACGGGGGAGACCCGATTTACCATTGTGTAACACCCCAAAAATTGGGACTAACAAAAATTTCCGAAAAAGGAAATTGTGGTATATAAAATGATGCCAAAGCACGAGCTTTCCCAAAAAGGGAACAATACACGCCTGTTATAATTACAAGTTTGTAATGATAAAGAAATGAGGGATAACAACCCTTTAATCTAATTCCTATCTAGAAAATAGATTATGACAAGTTGTTATCTAAGTCCCAAAAATTAACATATTCTAATGGCATCCCAAAATGCTTCCCAAGATCTCATCTAAGGCTTGCTAAATCTTCTTAGCGGACGTGCCACTAGAACCTGAGATACACATCAAACCAATCAAGTGTTAGGCCAAACGATCCTAGTGAGTCGAACAATAGCATGGTATAAATGTAACACCCTAAAATTTATAGTAATATAAAATTTGAAAATTTGGCAATATGACGTTTGTATTTGGAATAAACCACCCAAAAGGGTAAATGTATAAGTCATTTACAAAAACTTGTGAACGAATATGGAAATCAACAACAAACTAATCTAAACATATACTATCTAGATTACATCGGTTGTCAACCCAAAATCACCAAAAGAAGGGACTTAATTAATGCCCAACGCCACATACTAATCATCTCAAAAATGCCTCAAGCCCTCGCTCTTTAAGACGTTCAGGGCTTCCGCATGGGTTGCGGCGCGGGCAAACTCGCGCGGTGACTCGCACCAACCACTGGATCCGCAAACAAACAGGCCACCGCACGGGTTATGGCATGGGCTAAGTTGCGCGGTAACTCGCGCCGACCACCTGACTTCAATCCTTCTTCAATTCTGGCCAAACTCAAAAGTCGGGGTGTTACAATCCTCCCTAACTCGGAGATGATTTCGTCCCCGAAATCCCAACTACTCGAAGAGATTAGGATATCTACGCTTCATATCCTCCTCAGCTTCCCACGTCACATTTGCTCCCCGGTGATGCTTTCATTGCACCTTGACCATCGTGACCTTTTTGTGACGAAACTTCTTTGACTTCCGATCTAAAATAGCTTCGGGTTCCTAGACACAACGATTACCTTCGTCCACTCTTATCTCGGAAAGGGGAACGACGCTTTCCTCTTCCGCCAAACACTTCCAGAGATAATAAATATGGAACGTGTTGTGGATCCCGTTCATATTCAGTGGAAGTTCCAATTGGTAGGCTTGCAAACCCACACGCTTTAGCACCTTGAATGGGCCAAGGAAACGAGGAATCAACTTCCCACATTTTCCGAACCGGATAATGCCCTTCCATGGCGACACTTTTAGCATCACACGGTCGCCCACCTGAAACTCCATCGGTCGTCTCCTCTAATCGGCGTAACTCTTTTGCCGATCCTAAGCTGCCTTCAACCGTTCCCGAATGCCTTTAACTCCATCGGGTCCGGCGAATTGTTTCTCTCCCGCTTCTATCCAACACACAGAAGTTCTGCACTTTCGCCCGTATAAGGCCTCAAACGGTGACAATCCAATACTCGAGTGGTAGCTATTGTTGTAAGCAAACTCCACCAAAGGTAGGTGAGAGTCCCAACTACCCCCAAAGTCGATAACACAAGACCTTAGCATGTCTTCAAGCGTTTGGATTGTTCTCTCGCTCTGACCTTCGGTTTGTGGATGGTAAGCCGTACTCAACTTTACTCGTGTACCAATCTCCTTCTGAAAATCAGCCCAAAAATTCGAAGTGAACCGACTATCGCGATCTGACACGATCGACAAGGGTACTCCATGCCTCGAGACCACCTCATCAATGTAGAGTTTTGCTAACTTATCCATCGGTAAGGTCTCGCGCATAGCTAAAAAGTGAGTGCTCTTAGTCAACCGATCGACTATTACCCAAATGATATCGTGACCTCGAAGAGTTTTAGGCAACTTCGTCACGAAGTCCATGGTAATATGTTCCCACTTCCACTCAGGAATCTCTAAGGACTGAAGAATCCCATACGGTCGTTGATGTTTGACCTTCACTTATAAACACGTCACACAATGCTCCACGTAACACGCCACATCAAGTTTCATTACCGGCCACCAATAATATAACTTCAAGTCCCGGTACATCTTTGTACTTCCCGGATGAATGGAATACTTGGACTTGTGGGCATCCTCAAGAAGTAGCTCACGGTTACCCCCAACTTTGGGCACCCACACACGACCGTTGAACAGCTTTACCCCACGACTATCTTCCATTAAGAGCAAACGTTGCTTTGTCATGACTTCATCCTTGATATTTTCTTCCAACAAGGCTTCTACTTGAGATGTCTTGATCTTCTCGACAAGACTTGACACTAACTCGATTCTCGAAAGGGTAGCCTGAATACTTCCGCTATAGTCCTTCTGACTTAACGCATCGGCCACTACGTTCGCCTTACTGGGATGGTAAAGCAACTCACAATCGTAATCCTTGAGCAACTCAGGCCACCGTCTTTGCCTCATGTTTAACTCCTTTTGATCAAAGACATATTTTAGGATCTTATGATCCGTGTAGAGCGTACATTTCGTGCCATAAAGGTAATGCCGCCAAAGCTTCAAGGCGAACACCACCGCCGCTAACTCCAAATCGTGGGTAGGATAATTCTTCTTGTGGATTTTGAGTTGCCTCGAGGCGTAAGCGATCACCTTGCCTCTTTTCATCAACACGCATCCTAATCCCATTTTTGATGCGTCGCTATAGACCACAAAGTCTTCCGACCCTTCAGGTAGTGACAAGATTGGAGCTTCACACAACTTCTTCTGCAAAGTCCGGAACGCTTTCTCTTGCGCTTCGGTCCATACGAACTTCACATTCTTCCGAGTTAACGCCGTCAAGGAAGAAGCGATTTTCGAAAAGTCTTAAATAAATCTCCTGTAATATCCCGCCAAACCCAAGAAACTTCGAATTTCGGACGGACTCTTGGGAGGCTCCCAATTCATCATGGCTTCAATTTTGGAGGGGTCCACTTTCACTCCGTCTTGAGTGAGAACGTGACCCAAGAACTGCACCTCCTCAAGCCAAAAATCGAACTTGGAAAATTTGGCGTACAATCTCTCTTTTCTCAACACTTCTAGAACTTCACGAAGATGTTGCTCGTGTTCCAACTCGCTCTTGGAATATACGAGTATGTCATCAATGAATACGATGACCAACTTGTCGAGGAACGGTCGACACACTCTATTCATCAAATCCATATACACCGTCGGTGCGTTCTTTAGGCCAAACGACATTACAAGGAATTCGTAATGGCCGTAACGCGTTCTAAAGGCCGTCTTCGAGACATCTTCTCCCCTCATCTTCACTTGGTGGTAACCCGAACGTAGGTCGATCTTGGAAAAACACCCCGCTCCTTGGAGTTGATCGAATAAGTCGTCTATTCTCGGAAGCGGGTACTTGTTCTTCACCGTTGCCTTGTTCAACTCACGGTAATCGATGCATATTCTCATTGTGCCATTCTTCTTTTTGACAAACAAGACCGGAGCTCCCCAAGGCAACGAGCTCGGTCTTATGAAACCCTTATCCAAAAGCTCTTGGAGTTGAGCCATCATCTCTTGCATCTCCAATGGCGCCAACCGGTAAGGGGCTCTAGCAATAGGAGCCACTATCGGCACGAGATCAATCCGAAACTCCATTTGACAATCGGGTGGTAACCCGGGCTAGTCGTCTGGAAAGACATCTGGAAACTCCTGCACTATCTTCACATCTTCAAGCTTTGACTTCACCAACTTGGCGTCGATTACGTAGGCTAGGAAGGACGAGCATCCTTTTACTAAGCATTTGCGTGCTTTAGCCATGGTGATAATTGCTACATTACCTTTCCTTTTCTCACCATAGATCATGACAACTTCACCACTAGGATTGGGAAGTCGGATCAATTTATTAGAACATACGATCTCGACATGATTGTTCACTAACCAATCCATGCCGACCACCACATCAAAACCTCCAATAATCATTGGCATCAAATCGATCGGGAATTCTCTCCCTTCGATTCCGAGAGTACACTTCCTCAGAACATCGCAGATTAGAACTTGACTACTATTTGCTATCTCTACCACTAACGTGTTCTCAAGTCTATTAGTGAGCATAGCCAACTTTTGACGAAATGACTCAGAAATAAAAGAGAAACTGGCACCCGAATCAAACAGTACACGAGCAGGTACGGAGTTTAGAAGAAACGTACCCGATACCACATCAGTGGATGCCTTGGCCTCCTCGGCCGTTATCTGGAAAGCTCGACCCGGAACCCTAGATGGGTTCTCTCTCTTCTCCGGCACACTACCCGCCTTGAGCTTCGGACAATCCCTCTTCATATGCCTCGGTGCCATGCACTCGAAACAGGTAAGCCCTCTAACCGGGCAATCTCTGGTGATGTGATCAGGCTTTTCACACTTTCCACAAGGTTGAGGAGTGCAGTTACAGTTACCATGGTGCTTGATTCGACACTTCTGGCACCATCTAGCTTCATGAAAATTGTTGAAACCTCGATTCCCGACAAAAGGTTTAGTCCTCTTAGGAGGTACAAAACTGCTTTCCCACTTTCTCTTGTCTCTGACCACCATCGCTTTCTCCGATTTGCCTCTCGCGTAGACTTCTTCCATAAACTAGGCCCCCACTATAGTCTCACAAAGATTGGAGGCTTTAGAGTTGCGGACCATAGACATCATGTCCGCCGGTAGGCCCTTGAGGTAATCCTTTATCTTCTCTCTCTCCGTTGGGGCCACGTGCCCCACCAAACCCAATTTCTCCATAAATTGACGGGTGTACCCCCTCACCGTCAAGTTTCCTTTCTCAAGAGACTGAAACTCATCTTCGATTTGATCCATGGATCTCTCGCTGCAGTACTCTTCCAAGAGATTCTTCTTGAATTCGACCCAAGTTAGTTGAGCCAAAACAGTAGAAGAGAGGGTGGACTGGGTGACATTCCACCATGAGAGTGTTGTATCTCTGAGTAACTGAGAACCGAACCTCACCTTCTGATCGTCCCCGCACTCAGATTATCCGAAATCCTGTTCGACCGCTTGGATCCATTTTACGCACGCAACCGGGTCTTCGGAACCAGAGAACTCTGGAGGCCCGCAACCTAGAAAAGATTTATAGGAGCAACTTTTCCCACTTCTCTGAGCACCAACAATCCTGTGCTCCTCAGTTCTGATTCTGTTCCCGCTGCCTCCAGAACCAACTAACACATTCTCTTCCACTTCTTCGTGCCTTCTGAGGCTCGCATCACGGTCCTCCAACATCTTTAGAAACGCCTCTTGCTGCTTCTCCATAGCCGACGTCACCATTTACATGACGCTATCCATCATGTCAGCTTGAGGGTTTGCCTCTTGAACAACCGGGTTCGTGGATTCCAATTCCACTCTAGGTACTTGATCCACCTCCCCCGTGAATAACGACGATATACCAGGAGGAACGACAGTCGGCGCTCTAACCACCGGGTTTCGTTCGGGCGAAATAACATCACATAGGTCTCCGTCGCCTAACAGCCGACTACGAGTGTTCACCATAAAGGTGTAATGGCTGCCACACAAACACGAGAAAGAGTGAGAGGAAGATTCACAAGATAAAGCACGATAGAAACGTACTATTACATTTATCAATAATCATAACAACCGTAAAACAAGTACACTCACGTAAAACATCCTCATAATAACGTTAGCTAAGTGAAATTATGAACATATAGTATGTAAGAGTTCCCGTTACCGTCACTACAACTCTCGATTAGCATAATTTCCGTAGACTCTGAGACTAACCCATCTTAAAAGTTCTACCCAACTCTCACAAATCATTACTTAATAAACTAAGTCTAAGTCTAGACATCTTACATTCATGCCTAGTTCATTTAAACTAGAGCTCTGATACCAACTTGTAACACCCTAAAATTTAGAGTAATATAAAATTTGAAAATTTGGCAATATGACGTTTGTATTTGGAATAAACCACCCAAAAGGGTAAATGTATAAAGCATTTACAAAAACTTGTGAACGGATATGGAAATCAACAACAAACTAATCTAAACATATACTATCTAGATTACATCGGTTGTCAACCCAAAATCACCAAAAGAAGGGACTTAATTAAATGCCCAACGTCAAATACTAATCATCTAAAAGATGCCTCAAGCCCTCGCTCTTCCCTCAAAACTTTGGCAACCCACCGCTAAAGGAACCTGTTATACACATCATTTGAGAAAAAGTGTTAGGCTTAAAGCCTAGTGAGAACTTACAGTTTATAATTTAAAGAAGTTTAGATAAATGTAACGAAAGGAAATCTTTTCAAGAAAGTTGAGTTTACAATTGAACTATTTGCCACATAAGGACCTTTCGGTCCAAAAATTCATCTTGCGATGACAGGGGATACCCGATTTACCAAGGATTGTAGCAGAACACCGAGTAAGCCACAGTTCGAGTTATGAGCTAAATACTTGGAATCCATGCCACGAACAACGTCGGTCCGTACTAAGATGTGGGGAAGGGCACCCGAGGAAACTAAGTCATACTCGTTCACTAGGATTACATTATGATCCATGGCTAGTAACCAGTCCCACATAACCGTACCAAGTGGCCTCCGAGGGTCAAATGTCTCCACTAGCTACAAGGGGGAAAACATCCCAAAATATAAGCCGACTCAATACCTATGGATCCACTAGTAATAGTCTAGACTTGTCACAATTTCATTTGTGACCAACTATAGTTAAACATATAGTTTCCAAATAACATTTATTTCCAAATGCATTTCCAAGTTTAACTGCTGATAAGAATGAAAATCATAAAATGAGATTATATGCATTCTTTCAAGTACGTCACCAAAAATGTGCAAGTAGTACTTTGTTTTACTACTAATAAAATGGAACCCTACATTTTAGTTGAAAATGAGTGGAAACCCTAAAATATCCCAAAACTCATGTTAGGTCAAAATGTAATAAATATTAATAAAAAATAAGGAGATATATAGGAGCTTAAAATGGGAGTTTTGACATGTATAAGGTTTGGAAAATGATAGTAGGAACTCACCAAGTGGGTTTTTGAAGAAAACCCAAAACCCTAGACTTGATCCTTTGGAGAAGATGCAGATGGAGATGGTGGTTGAAAGCTTCCAAACTCGACTCCTTAGATGATGCTCTCAACTACTAGCAAAAAGTGAGGTAGATAGAGTGATGAAGAAACCCTAGGTTGATTTAATGAAGAGGGAGAAGATGAGAGAGATTTCTATGGAGGAAAAAAAGAATAAAATGAGCTAAGGTCCGATTTTCTCATTTAAGACGTTCAGAGCCATAAAGGAATCAATGGGGGAGAACTATTACACCAACGAGTTTCACCTCAAGAGCCGATATACCTTGATGTTCACTCACTTGAGCAACATCCCATAGGCCCGACACATTTAAAGACTACCTCCAAGGCATTACTCCAAATGGCGGAGATCTAGATACATACCATTAAGGTGGCACCCCAAGACTACATCCTCCTAATGCCTACTCGTGGTTCATCCAATATACAATCCATCATTATACATACTTCACATCAAGTAAAATACATGAATATGATCCCAAACAATTCCAATCCCAATTTAGTTCCAAAAACCTAAATCATATAAGTTTACATACAAGACCCATCAACCATGTATTTACATATCACATGAATATATTTCCACATTTGACAACAAATCACCTCAATGATATCCTCATAAATGATTACTAAGCCGAATTCCAACACTTACCCAATATGGAAATTATTGTCTAATTTATCAAATGGTTAAAATAATGAAATAAGACATGAGATGATGAAAGGAAACATATTAGGACATGTATCTCATTTAAAATAGTTAGAAAAAAAACTCACAATCAAGGTTTATATAAAAACCCTAGAAAACTTGGGGGAAGATGGTGAGAAGATGGTGTAACACCCTCTAATTTGATAAGATCAACTAATTTAAATTTCGGTATAATATCAACATAAGGAAAAAAACTTCCTCATACAATTCAAAACTCAGTATATTCCTCAAGTTAAAATTCTATAATTAACATCAACAAATATAATCTCCAATAATATACAAGTACTAAACCGAAGTCAGGTGTTACTTAACCCCAAACACAAGTTGCTCTTCCCAAAACAAAGACGGAAGACTTTAACAAGCTAATCACTCTCCGGGCATGCAACTAGCACTCCTCTCTTTACAGTGTTAGTAGAACTATTCCCAACGAAGCCTGTTGCACATGCCGATAAATAAAAAGGTTAGTCTAACGGCTAGTGATTTCAAGAGTTTTCAACATTAATAAATATATCGTTAAAAAGGAAGAATGCAATTGATATCATAATCTTTCAAAATGATATGCTTCAAATATGAAAACGACTCGTTTTCCAATAATATGCATTTTAGACGATGGAGACACCAATATAAACGTTTTCCAAACCAAACTGTTTTAAGGACTAAAATCCCGATATAAAACGTTCTTTCGTAAATTAAATTCAACCCAAAACTCACTTAAAATGAGAATAGAAAGTAGACTCCTAATTTATGAAACGCGGATAAAACTTTATATCCCGAAACACCCAAAACACGGGTGAGGCCTAATACTCAACCCATAAACCATGGGTAAAAACCCATATAAACAAAATGTCACCAAAAACATGGATAATAAGACTCAATACCCAAAACAACACCTTTCGGTGACGGGGGAGACCCGAATTCCATCAAAAGTGGCGGGCACACAAAGTTAAACCACTTCTCGATGTTCTCGAGCTTCACATAGAGTCATGGATCCCCGTATCTGGCTTAGCATGGGCACCACTGCAAGATACACAAATGACCCTAGTATCTACTCAACCTCTAGATGAGAGTCACCACAAAAGCCACAAGTCCCCGTATCTGGCTCACAATGGGCACCACCGCAAGACTTAGCTCCGTATATGACTCTGTAGAGTACCACCACAAGCTTACATAAAAATATGACTTGGGGACCACTCACTAGACTTCAAAAGCGAACACTAATATCCACGATGAATAACCAGACTGGATTACAAACGGGCATCGAGTTCAACCACCCACGATCTATACCTCGAGCTCCCGCTAGCCATAAATAATTTCCAGCCCCAAAATAGGGATAAAGTTCCCAACTAAACCAACTCACTGACTCATATGCCTATGGATCCAATGCATTACAGTCTAAAACGCTACATGACGCAAACGAATGAACTAACACATTCAAAACATGTAACTCTCAAATAAGACGCAACTAAGTACACCATACGTCCAAGGCTCCTTAACGAGCTACCAAAACTTAACAAATGTTCCATAGACTCATCTGACTGTAAACCAAGCCCCAAAAGGCATAATGAACGTTTGGCTAAAATACGTGAGCCAATAAGGTTACATAAACCAAAATACATCTTTTCCCTAAAATATTTGTCTCTCAAATCACAATTGGTCTTCGAACCAAAACTAAAAAGTTTACAATTTCTAAAATGTTTGCAAAGTCGGGAACTACCAAACTCAAAGGACTCACACATTCGTACTTTCAAAACGTCCCATTACGTGTATGATCATATTTCCAACAAACACTAAAAGTGTATTTTCACCCGAATAATCTTCATTTATGAATAAATCATTAAAACACCTTCATTCATGACTTATTTATCAAAATGCCCAAAAATCCCAAATGTGGGTGTTTTATAAAGTTTATAAAGCTAAACACTTCAAATAATCAAAAGTTACCAAATAAATCAACAATTGATAATTCAAGTAAAACACATAAACATTTTAAAATGGACATTTTGGCATGTATAACGTTTTCACAAATCAACTTGAACTCACCTTGCTAGATTTAGGCTAAATCTAGATTTTACCCCACTTAGAGCTTCTTTGATGAAACTTGAATCCTCAAAGCCAAACTTCCAAAACCTAGATCCATAAATTTCTGACCATAAATATTCATTTTCAACCATATAAAATTGTTTCCCAAACATTATACATGAAGATCTCAACTTATACCAAAACCCTAATTTCCATAGATGAAGAAAAGAGAAGATTACCTTTGCCATAGTTGAATCCATCAACAATACTCTTCTAGATCCCCAAAATAAACCACAAACTTCCAATCTTCAAAATGATAAAAAGGGTTGGATGAAACTTAGAAAGCTTGGTGAAGAAGATGACAATGAAAGGGTTATGGTTCTAGCTCCCAACTTGCTAGATGAAGGAAGATCACAAGGTTTTAGGAGGAAAAATCCCCAAAATATGTTAGGGTTCATTTGAGAGGGTGAGGGGTCGTTTTGGGAGAGAAAGAGGAAGAGATTTAGGGTTTCGGTGAGAAATGAAGTTTGGTGACCGGTTTCCCCCTTTTAAGTGCGCACAGTACGCACGCGCGAGTGGTGGCTCATCCTGACTCATGCAGAGAGGTGTGATGCCCTCTGAGCAGAGCCCGTTGCGGATCACGGCGAGGCTCGACCCGCACAGGAAGGCACGTGGAACACTGCCGCCGCTTTTTCCTTCTTTTTCGGTCTAAGTTTTCAGGGTGTTACAATCCTCCCAACCTTAAAAGAGATTTCGTCCTCGAAATTTGACCCCGATCAAACACTCAACGTCGCATTTAGCGAGATCAATTGGTGCTCTATCCAAAAGAAATACCTCCACGATACCTTGCCTCGTATACGAACCCAATCACATCCCGGTTAAGGTTGTCACTGTATTTCTCATAACAAGCAGCCACGCACCCGATCTCAACGTTCGATATACCTTACCGATGACTGAATGAACATCAAGTCCTTATAAAATATTTTTTCTATCATTAGGATCTTAGTTGTCTCCCAACCTTAGATTGCACTTATCACCTCAAGGCTAGCTTACGATCTTAATTAACTACTTCCACCAAGGACACCCTAAGGAGAATTTACGTTTAAGTACTTCTAATCGTCTTTATGGAGTGACGTTATGTTCTTTCCTTGCCTCCAAAACACAACCATCTTTGCTGAAGGGATCAAACCATCGCTTGCCCATACTCCTTTCAATTCCGAGCACTCGCAACCATGCTGACCTTGCCCGAGTGATGAAGGAATCCGTATAAACTTATTGAGTTGGTCACCCGTTGTTGTTACAGAAACGGTACTTCCAATTCCGACACATCAAGGTTTCCATAATAATCGATTTGTACTTCAAGTCTACCTCGACATTCTCACCAAATTTCTCCAATAATCATCACCGTCAAAGATTCATCATCCTTCCCTTGACGAAATTTCCTAACTAGTTTGGTCCGATCCAACACAACCTTAGATCCGTTCCTCAATGCTTACACAGACACAACATCAACAAGGCATCCAAAAACTTCCATAGATCATAACATTGGTCTGATGTTTCTTCCAGAAACGTACCATTACACTCTACAGATAGTCGATTATCCCAAACTCCATGGTTACACAACTCCCATAATGCATTCAATCATCGATTGATGAATCAGCGAAAGCCTTGCCAATTACCGAAACACCAATGATCGATTCTTAATTATCGACATCTAATCTTCTTAAAGTTACCACTTGACCTGCAGACACACCAGGTCCAACAGAAGTACACTGAAGCACACCAACAGTGGCTATACCACCAAATATTTCATTCTAGAGTTGCAATGTCGAATTAAAGTTGACACCTATTCATTGAAAAAACCCTAAATCATACAACTTTACTAGCCAACCATAACTTCATCATTATTCACGAATGCCCATTAAGATGGTACACCACGGGCACATGGCATGTTGTCGTACCATTAACCCACAAATTCAAAACCAATCATGCATAAATAACCGCACAAGGTTTTAGCTCGAAGGTTTATCGACGGGTAAAGATCATCACCTAATTAATTGGGAGAAAACATAAATCTAACGCCTCAAATACTTCTGTGTGAACCAGTTCATGAACTGAAGTTCAAAATTCAAAACTAAACATAAGTCACACCCTCTGATACTTCAATTAGTCCTTAATCACGACCTCTATCACAAGAGATATTACATCTACTATGCCAATTTGAAGTTTTATAAAACTTCTGAAATGCAAAATCTTTATAACGATTAGTCATACGAATAAAAATCCACTACCGTTTACTCGGTAGGTGTTCAAAGTGGTCTCAGACGCCACACACATAAACCATTTTGAAAACTGTTTGGTCATTACTCAAAATAATAATGACAATAGACAAAAATGCACAACAAAATTTTCGAATGAACCACTATGGTCTTAACACACATCACTTTACGCCATAGATGAGAAATAATTTTACGTATCAAGACAGTGTATAACAAGGCGTTTGTACAAAACTACAGAAGGGGAAATTCACGAAATCAAGTCCCAAAAATTTCACATTTAACCATATAATGTCATGAAACAAATTTTCCCAACGTGACTCGCATACATCAGTTTATTCCCCAAAACTTAGTAAAAGACAGATGCATGCGATTTAATCAAACGTAAGAATAATTTAGTTTGATTCCAAACTTTAGGCCGTACAGATAAAATGCTTGCAAAACCCAAAACATAATTTTCATGATATCAAACTCTCAAAGTTTTCTCTCTTTAGCCACAACACGACACGAGGTAAGACTCCTCAACAAAACTTGCATGAGACAGTTTATTTCACAAAACTAGTAAAACGGTTTATGCATGTACCTCGGTTAAAATACAAAATAATTTACATTGGTTTCAAGTTTAAAGCCAAGTTAACAATATGCTTCATCGTTCTAAAATGTTGGCTAATACCCCATGACAGAAATTCCCAAATAAAACATGTATGCATACTATATGAAACCAAACTGCCCGCACAACAACTCAAGGCAAAACAATACAACGGGACGCCATTAAAATCACCACATTAAATCGACAACATCGCATGGAGTAAAATTCTCAGTAAAACTCAAACACCAAAATAATGGAAGATAACTCTTCGTCCAAAACCTTAACATATGTGGAGGAGATCCAATGTTAAAGTCATAAACCGCAGTTACTTGTCCAAGACCCTAAACAACATCAAAATACACACATCGTAAAATCCGAACTAACGTTGGAAAACAATGAGAATAAAGAAAATCTTCAACAAAGTTTGCAACATCATGCCATAAAACAATTTTGTGCATGCTCGAAGTCATGGTTTAAAACCTTGTGTGTGCTAAAACATTGCGATTTGGAAACATGAGAAATAATTGATGTAATTTATTTTAGAAATAAATTATGTGCGTGAAGTTGTTCGACACTCAACACCTCGAAACCACGCTCCTCAATTTCTTAGCCCATACTATCGTCATAGGTTCACCCTTAAATTCTCCTCGAATAACGTCGGTTCCAAAAGTCTATGGTTCTAATCCAACCAATCATTCTGACTCAAAATGGTTCGCTTAATACAATTCTCATGCTTACTGTCACCTTATGTGACGAATGTTAAGATCATCAACTTCTTCCAACGGTTACCCACTTAGAAACTTCTTCACTACCCCAACTGTTGTCACATCTCAGTAGTCCAAGTATACACATGTAACTCGTAGGTTCACCATAACACTGGGCAGGTGCAATTTTGAACGTACTGTACATAATCACCCTTGTTACTCTCGACATGATTCTCGTTCCTAATGACTCCATCAATCTCAAAACATCCTATCTGAAAGTGCCTATTGGAGAAATTATCTCTCTCAATCACTTAAAAGAACACTAGTTTGAGTCTAGGCATTCCCAATCAACACCTAATTCTCTCAAACTTAAACTCTGATACCAACTTCTAACATCCTCAAATTTGGTAAAAGCAACTAATTATAATTTCGGTATAATATCAACATAAGGAACAAAACTCCCTCATACAATTCAAAACTCAGTATATTCCTCAAGTTAAAATTCTATAACTAACCTCAACAAATATAATCTCCAATAATATACAAGTACTAAAGTGAAGTCAGGTGTTACTTAACCCCAAACACAAGTTGCCCTTCCCAAAACAAAGGCAGAAGACTTCAACAAGCTAATCACTCTCCGAGCATGCAACTAGCACTCCTCTCTTTACAATGTCACTAGAACTATTCCCAACGAAGCTTGTTACACATGCCGACAAATAAAAAGGTTAGGCTAACGCCTAGTGAGTTCAAGAGTTTTCAACATTAATAAATATATCGTTAAAATGGAAGAATGCAATTGATATCATAATCTTTCAAAATGATATGCTTCAAATATGAAAATGACTCATTTTCCAATAATATGCATTTTCGACGAATGAGACACCAATATAAACGTTTTCCAAACCAAACTGTTTTAAGGACTAAGATCCCAATATAAAACGTTCTTTCGTAAATTAAACTTAACCAAAAACTCACTCAAAATGAGAATAGAAAGTGGACTCCCAATTTATGAAATGCGGATAAAACTTTATATCCCGAAACACCCAAAACACGGGTGGGGCCTAATACTCAACCCATAAACCATGGGTAAAAACCCATATAAACAAAATGTCACCGAAAACATGGATAATAAGACTCAATACCCAAAACAACACCTTTCGGTGATGGGGGAGATCCGAATTCCATCGAAAGTGGCGGACACACAAAGTTAAGCCACTTCTCGATATTCTCGAGCTTCACATAGAGTCATGGATCCCCACATCTGGCTCACCATGGGCACCACCGCAAGTTACACAAATGAACCTAGTGTCTACTAGACCTCTAGATGAGTGTCACCAAAAAAGCCACAAGTCCCCGTATCTGGCTCACAATGGGCACCACCGCAAGACTTAGCTCCGTATACGACTCTGCAGAGCACCACCACAAGCTTACATAAAAACATGAATTGGGGACCACTCACTAAACTTCAAACGTGGACACTAAATTCCATGATGAATAACCAGATTGGATTATAAACGGGCATCGAGTTCAACCACCTACGATCTATACCTCGAGCCCTTCACTAAACTTTACACAATTATCAAGTTCCACCACCCACGATCTATACCTTGAGCTCCCCATAGCCATAAATAATTTCCAGTTCCAAAACAGGGATAAAGTCCCTAACTAAACCAACTGACTGACTCATATGCCTATGGATCCAACACATTACAGTCTAAAATGTTACATGACTCAAACGAATGAACTAACACATTGAGAACATGTAACTCTCAAATAAAATGCAACAATGAAACGCCATACGTCCAAGGCTCCTTAACGAGCTACCAAAATTGAAAAAATGTTCCAAAGACTCATCTGAGTGTAAACCAAACTCCAAAAGGCATAATGAACGTTTGGCTAAAATACGTGAGCCAATAAGGTTACATACACCAAAATACATATTCACCCAAAATTCTTTGTCTCTCAAATCACAATTGGCGTTAGACCCAAAACTAAAAAGTTTATAATTTCTAAAATGTTTGCAAAGTCGAGAATTACCAAACTCAAAGGACTCACATATTCATAATTTCAAAACGTCCCATTACATGTATGATGCATATTTCCAACAAGCACTAAAAGTGTATTTTCACCCAAATAATCTTCATTTATGAATAAATCATTAAAACACCTTTATTCATGACTTATTTAACAAAATGCCCAAAAATCCCAAATGTGGGTGTTTTACAAAGTTTATAAAGCTAAACATTTCAAATAATTAAAAGTTACCAAACAACTCAACAGTTGATAATTCATGTAAAACACATAAACACTTTAAAATGGACATTTTGGCATGTACAACATTTTCACAAATCAACTTGAACTCACCTTGCTAGATTTAGGCTAAATCTAGATTTTACCCCACTTAGAGCTTCCTTGATGAAACTTGAATCCTCAAAGCCAAACTTCCAAAACCTAGATCCATAAATTTCTGACCATAAATATTCATTTTCAACCATATAAAATTGTTTCCCAAACATTATACATGAAGATCTCAACTTATACTAAAAGCCTAATTTCCATAGATGAAGAAAAGAGAAGATTATCTTTACCATAGTTGAATCCATCAACAATACTCTTCTAGATCCCCAAAATAAACCACAATCTTCCAATCTTTAAAATGATAAAAAGGGTTGGATGAAACCTTAGAAAGCTTGGTGAAGAAGATAAAGATGAAAGGATTTTGGTTCTAGCTCCCAACTTGCTAGATGAAGGAAGATCACAAGGTTTTAGGAGGAAAAACCCCTAAAATATGTTAGGGTTCGTTTGAGAGGGTGATGGGTCGTTTTGGGAGAGAAAGGGGAAGAGATTTAGGGTTTTGGTGAGAAATGAAGTTTGGAGGCCGGTTCCCCCTTTTAAGTGCCCACAGTGCCCGCACGAGTGGTAGCGCGACCAACTCGCGTGGATAGGCGTGCCACCCTCTGCGCAGAGCCACGCTCGGATAACGGCGTGACTCGACCAGCGTGGGCAGGCATGTAGAACACTTTCGCCGATTTTGCCTTCTTTATCGGTCTAAGTTTTCGGGATGTTACAAATGGAGGCTTGATTTATGCTTGAAATACTTCACTTAATGCTCTTACAATACCTTTGATAAGCAATAAATGTCCCCAACTAACACTAGGGTTTCAATCATTGAGGTGAGGGTTTGAGATGATGAAAAATCGCCTAAAAGCTCTCCAAATCGGTTCTAAAACGAATGGGGTGAGAAAATGAGGTCAAAAGTCGGATTTTATACCAACATCCCTGCTCGGCGAGAATGCCAGGCGATAATGCCATGTGGCATCCTCATGGTCATAACCACAACCGACCCCCACCTCTCGGTACATTATTGGCGATTGTGACAGGGCAACAATGCCCTTGTCACTCTCGCTGGCACAATCGCCGGGGATGTACCGAGACCATCCTCGGCCCGCTACAATGACACGCGACTATGACCTGTGTCATAGTCGCCAACATTATTGCCCCAGTGCTCGAAAGCCCCGTTTTGATTTCGTAACTGGTCGCATGGTTACACATCCCAATAAGGTTTAATATAAGCTAAGTCAAATTACGAATATTATACGCTAATGGGTTTCATGTCTACAAATTTAGTAAAATACTTAAATTACGAACAATGAATACTTACCTTGATTTTTCGGGTGTTACAATCCTCCCCACCTAATAAGGATTTCGTCCCCGAAATCGCGACAATCAAAACAAATGAGGGTATCTATTTCTCGTGTCCTCCTTCGATTCCCACGTCACATTGGTACTACGATGGTACTTCCATTGGACTTTGACCATGTTCACCTCTTTATGCCGAAATTTTGTCAGGATCGAAATTCAAACAGGAATTTAATTCACCAAAACTCAGAATCAATGCTAAAGAAGTTGCGAAAAAACACTTTAACACTAACAATCAATGAAACAGTTTATGAAACTCAAATCACAAGTTTATATTGATTCAACTTGATGATTACACACAAAACCTCAATCTGTTGAACAGGCTCAACAGACGTTCTATACTTCTCTATAGAAAGGATCTAAACTAGTCTTGAGGTTAATTCTCTCTAAAAACAAAACTTATCTATATGAATAATTCTCTCAGAATGTACTATATAATCTATAACATCTAGACTATATTTACAAAGTAGATTACAAGATAATTATCAAAATAAACTTGATGGGATTGATATCTTCAGCCTTATCTCCATCTTGTTTTTATCTCCAAGGCATCTTTATCTTTATAAGCAGCACTAACTATCTTCAGAAGTATTACCCATCTTCAGCAGTACTAACTACTAGCAGTACTAACTCTCCAAGCAGTACTAACTATTCAAGTAGCAACACTAACTCTTTGAGCAATATTAATTCTACTAGCAGTAGTAATCTTGATAGTCTGGCAGTAGTAATCCCTTAGCAACATTAATCAGCAGCATAAACCATATTTAGCATATTTTCACCCAAATAATCTTCATTTATGAATAAATCATTAAAACATCTTCATTCATGACTTATTTATTTTTCTTTAAGTTACTCCTTGACTTATTTGGAGTATTTTTCTTTGATTTTGCAAACTTGTTTTGAGCATGAGCTTTTAAAGGTGCTCTTTTTACATTTTCAGCCATATGATTCCTTCTTTGATTCCTATAACCAACAGGATTTTGTATATGTCTTTGAAAGTTTATCCTCTAGTTCATAGGATTGAAATAACAGTATTTGGCAATGTGGTTAAGCTTTCCACAAATAAAGCAAGGTTTTGGTCTATTGATTTTACTCAGATCAACCCCTTGTTTTTGTGCCCACTGATTATTCTAGTTTCTTTGATTACCCCTTATTTTATCATGTTTTTGGGGTTGAGACTATTTACATGTACAGGGATTCACAACTATGGTCTGCATATAGTGGACTCCCTGTACCTTTCCCTTTTCTCTCTTTGAGTTATCCACCTGTTCACTCTTGATGAATGGTTTACCCCTTCCCCCTTCATTGGTAAGGATCTGATTTTCTACAGGAATCTCTTCTGCATTCTTATTCTCAGAATTCTCTTCCTCATTCTCTTCTTCAACCACCACACTATCTATAGGATCTACTTCTGTTGCTCCTATAGGTAAGTCCTTATTTTGATTCTCTAAGAGATCTGAAGAGGGAGGGATATAATTATTGTTATACGGTGGAGGTGTTGCATTGTATCCTATACCACTCTTGATCTTATCATGAACTTGAGCTTTAAGCAAAGAGTCCATTGCTTTGGAAGCATAAGAAAACTTCTCAATGTCAAGCTTAGCTTTCTCATACTCACTCTTTATCTTCTCACACTCCTCTTTAGATTTCTCTATTTGAATCTCTAATTGATCTTTCTCCCACTTCCAGTAATTTGTGTCATAGTAATGCTGAAGTTCATTGGCTTTTTAAGCCTTGATTTGATCTTCAAACTTCTCAACAATCACTTTATAATCTCTTATATCTCTTTCTAACCTTTTAAGGTCGTCACACATGCTTTGGTTATGATCTTGTACTTTTTAATAGTCTGAAGACACTCTTCAGTACATAGTTTAATTTTTACCTCTGTTGGAATATCTGTGCTTGAAGATTCTGATACTTCTGCCATCAGGGCTTGATTCTGAACAACTTCTTCTGCTTGATCACTCCAATCAAATCCCATTCCTTCTTAAGAAACAAGAGCTTGAGTGGAGTTTCTGTTGTTTTGGAATTCCTCCTCTGCATTCTCTTGCAAAGTGTCCCATTTTGTGACACTTGTAGCACTCCACCTTTGACTTGTCAAACCCAGCACCATCTTCTCTCCTCTGAGAAAAGTTGTTCTTGCCAGTCCTCTTTATGAATCTCTTGACCCTCATAGTTAGCATGGCCATCTGCCACTTTATATCCATCTCCTCAAGGTCATCTGCATTAATTTGTTCAAGATCATCATTAATTAAACCAGAATTATCATGACTAGGAAGAAAAGCTTCTAATACAGAGTCATTAGATACATCCTGCTTAGATACATAAGCAGTACTAACTGATTCTGTATTAGCAGCAGAAACAGTAGAAGAAGAAGATGATAAAAGAGTAGCATTATGAGTGTATCCAGAAGGTCTTTTCTTGGCTTCAACTTCAGCCTCAAACACCCTTAAGTCATTATAAAGATCGTCTAATTCTTTGTCCTCCAGCTTGTCATCCTGTCTGAAGGAGACAATATACATGGTCCATTCATCTCCAAGGGACCTTAAGAACTTTCTGTTTACATCATCTTGATCAATCTGCACTACAACAGTAGCTAGTTCACCAATCAGCTTGTTAAACCTGTCAAAAGTTTGAGTCATGGACTCATTCTTAGTTGACATGAAGTTTTCATACTGTTGCTTCAGTATTGCCTTCTGATTTCTCTTGGTACTTTTGGTACCAGAGAATCTCTTCTCTAGAGCATTACAAAGCATCTGGACATCAGTGCAGTTGCAGAATTGGTGTTGATACTCATTAGGAATAGCCAAGAGCAGTGTGCTCAAGGCTTTCATCTCTGTCTGCCTTACCTTCCTCTCTTCATCTGTCTTTGGTGGGATTCTTTTTCCATCTGCTCCAATCTTTCCTTCATTGAATGGACCATTCTCAATGATGTCCCACATAGAGTAACCTGTGAGAAGGATGTATTGCCTGATCCGAATCTTCCACATGTCAAACTCATTATATCTGAGCATTGGAACCTTTGAGACCAGAACACTATCACTTGAACCATCCATGATGATTGTTGTTTTTCTGAGTTTAACAATGCTCTGATACCACTTGTCAGGATCGAAATTCAAACAAGAATTTAATTTACTAAAACTCAGAATCAATGCTAAAGAAGTTGCGGAAAAACACTTTAACACTAACAATCAATGAAACAGTTTATGAAACTCAAATCACAAGTTTATATTGATTCAACTTGATGATTACACACAAAACCTCAATCTGTTGAACAGGCTCAACAGACGTTCTATACTTCTCTATAGAAAGGATCTAAACTAGTCTTGAGGTTAATTCTCTCTAAAAACAAAACTTATCTATATGAATAATTCTCTCAGAATGTACTATATAATCTATAACATCTAGACTATATTTACAGAGTAGATTACAAGATAATTATCAAAATAAACTTGATGGGATTGATATCTTCAGCCTTATCTCCAGCTTGTCTTTATCTCCAAGGCATCTTTATCTTTATAAGCAGCACTAACTATCTTCAGAAGTATTAACCATCTTCAGCAGTACTAAATACTAGCAGTACTAACTCTTCAAGCAGTACTAACTATTCAAGTAGCAGCACTAACTCTTTAAGAAGTATTAATTCTACTAGCAGTAGTAATCTTGATAGTCTGGCAGTAGTAATCCCTTAGCAACATTAATCAGCAGCATAAACCATACTTAGCATATTTATACCCAACAAATTTCATCATCTTTGACTCTAATATAGACTCTGGTTCTTCCACACATCGATTTCCATTGTCCACGCGAATCTCCGTCAAAGGAATAACGCTTTTCTCTTCGGCTAATCACTTGTGAAGGTAACATACATGAAATGTAGGGTGAATCCCGTTCATTTCCGGCGGTAAGTCCAATCTATAGTCTTGAAGCCCGATCTTTTCCAATATTGTAAAGGGTCTAAGGAAATGGGACTAAGCCTCCTGCACTTCCCGAAATGGATGATCCCCTTCCATGGTGATACCTTCAATATAACGCGCTCTCCCACTTGGAACTCAACCGACTTTCTCTTCTTGTCCGCATAGCTCTTCTGTCGATCATGAGCCACCTTCAAACGCTCTCGGATACCCTTTACTTTGTCTGTCGTTTCTTGTATAATCTCCGATCCCACTAAATTATTTTCTCCCGCCTCGAGCCAACACAACGGTGTTCTACATTTCCATCTGTATAGTGCTTCGAACGGTGCCATCCCGATGCTTGAGTGATAGCTATTATTGTAGGCGAATTCCGCCAACCGTAGATGCGAATCCCAATATCTCCCAAAGTCTATGACACACGACCGGAGCATGTCCTCGAGAGTTTGGATTGTCCTCTCACTTTGACTGTCTGTTTGAGGATGATATGTTGTGCTCAATTTGACCCTCGTGCCCAACTCCTTTTGTAGTCCATCCCAAAACTTGGAAGTGAACCAACTATCCTGATCCGAAACTATGGATAATGGAACACCATGACGCGATACCACTTATTCAATATAGAGCTTGGCTAATTTGTCCATCGGCAACATTTCTCGTATAGCCATAAAGTGTGCGATCATTGTGAGTCGATCCACCACCACCCAAAGAGTATCATGACCCCTCAAGGTCCTTGGTAATTTAGTGACAAAGTCCATTGTGATAAGTTACCATTTCCATTCCGGGATGGCTAAAGGCTGCAAACTCTTAAAAGGATTTTGATGTTTCGCTTTGACTTGAAGGCAAGTGACGCACCTTTCCACATAGTTGGCCACATCGAGCTTCATTACCAGCCACCAACAATGCAACTTCAAATCTTTATACATTTTAGTGCTACCGGGATGTATAGAGTATTTGGACTTGTGAGCCTCCGCCAAGAGAAACTCACGGATCCCTCTAACTTTCGTTACCCAAAACCTTCCTTGAAATACCTTTAGGCCACGACTATCTTCTGTTAGGAGCTCTCGTTGCTTCACCATGATTTCGGCTTTGAGATTCTTTTCACGAAGAGCTTCAGCTTGACTCACTTTGATGTCCTCCACTAGGTTTGATATTATGTCGATCCTAGAAAGGGTTACCGTGATTTCGTTCCCATAACTCTTTCGGCTCAACGCATCCGCCACCATGTTGGCTTTACCCGGGTGGTAAAGCAAATCACAATCATAGTCCTTTAGAAGCTCCAACCACCTTCTTTGCCGCATGTTGAGGTCCTTTTGGTCAAATATGTACTTCAAGATTTTGTGGTCGTTGAATAGTGTACACTTCATCCCGTAGAGGTAGTGTTTCCATGGCTTCAAAGAAAATACCACTGCCGCTAGTTCCAAGTCATGAGTAGGGTAGTTTTTCTCATGGTCTTTGAGTTGTCGCGACGCATACGCTATCACCTTTCCCCTTTGCATTAAAACACACCCAAGACCCAATTTGGAGGCGTCGTTATAAACCACAAAGTCGTCGGATCCTTCAGGTAAGGATAGAATTGGTGCCTCGCATAGCTTCTTTTGGAGAGTCCGAAAGGCTTTATCTTGAGTCTCGGTTCATAACAACTTGGCGTTCTTCCTTGTTAACGATGTGAGAGGAGAGGCGATCTTCGAAAAGTCTTGAATAAACCATTGGTAGTAGCCGGCCAAGCCCAAAAAGCTTCTTATCTCCATTGGACTCGTCAATGGTTCCTAATTCATCATCACTTCAATCATCGTCGGGTCTACCTTCACTCCGTCCTCGGATACCACATGGACCAAGAATTGTACCTCTTGTAACCAAAACTCGCACTTTGAAAATTTTGCAAATAATTTCTCCTTACGAATAATCTCTATCACATCCCTCAAATGTTGACTATGCTCGACCTCATCTCGCGAGTAGATTAATATGTCGTCGATGAAGACTATCACCGACTTGTCCAAGAAAGGTCGACACACTCGATTCATCAAATCTATGAACAAGCCCGGAGTGTTAGTCAACCCTAATGGCATGAATAGAAACTCATAAAGGCCACACCTTGTCCGCAACGTCGTCTTCGGAATGTCGCTCTCCTTTACTCGTACTTGATGGTAACCAGACCGCAAATGTATTTTTGAGAAGCATTCCGCTCTTTGCCATTGGTCGAAGAGGTCATTGATTCGAGGGAGTGGGTACTTGTTCTTTACGGTGACCTTGTTGAGGTCAAGGTAGTCGATGCACATCCGCATGGACCTGTCCTTTTTCTTCACGAATAAAGTTGTAGTTCCCCACGGCGACAAGCTCAGTCGATTAAATCCCTTCTCGAGAAGTTCTTCATCATTTCTTGCATCTCCGTCGGGACTAGACGATAAGGAGCGCAGGCTATTGGGGTGGCCCCCGGAGTGAGGTCAATATGGAACTCCACTTGATGTTACGGTGGTCGTACAGCTAGATCTTCCGGAAAGACATTTGGGTAGTCGTGTACCACGTCCACATCTTCCACCTTCTTTTTTCCGAGTTTTGCGTCGATAACTGTTATCCCAGATAACAATGCAATCAAGATGACAAAATGTAATTCAATCAATTTCCATTTCTATATTTTAATCACAGATTACAACAAGTTCTCTTAAAGACTTTCTCTTTCTCAGATGAATGCTTTCAGATGAATGCGTACAATGAATCTGAATGTAATACTCTATTACACACACAACACCTATTTATACAAAGGAACAGAAACACGCACGTTATTAAAACACACACAATACAAAACTCTCACAACACAACACACTATCACAACCTTGACTTTGACTTTGCTTGAGAGTTGACTTTGAGCTTTGACTTTCTTGAACTTTGACCTTTAGTCTTCTATGATCTTGCATCCAACATATTTATGCTCTAACATTCTCCCCCATTGGATTAAAGATCATCTCAAAAAAATTTTGCAAATCAATATCCCTTTTTTAAGCTCAGTTTATATATTCTCCTCTTTTGTAGAACTTTAGCATTTGAAACTCAGACTTCTCTTTATGCTCGAAATAATCATCAAACTTTAGATAATATTCCAAAGTCTGTCTTCAAAAGTATTAACAATCTCCCCAAGGTTATAAAAACCTCTTTCAGACACTTGGAAAGAAATTATCTTCAAGTTCAGCTCGGTTTGCTTCAGCAAAAGTATCTTCAAAGAAAATTTCTCTAAAATATGCTTGCTTTCGGAAATCTTTTGAACTTTCATTTTCATCTTTCCACAATCTTGAACAATCTCTGTCAAGATCGAAATTCTAAACAAGAATTTAATTAAACACTCAGAAACTTTGTTAAAGAAGTTGCGGAATAACACTTTAACAGTAAATCAATGAAACAGTATATGGATCAAATCACAAGTTATATTGAATTAACTTAATGATTACAACCACAGCCTTAATCTGTTGAACAGGCTCAACAGACGTTCAATACTTCTCTAAAGAAAGGATTTCTAGGAATCTTGAGGCTAATTCTCTCTAGAACAAAAACAATACGTATATGCTATGTATCTGTATCAATGTATCAATCTATTCTATACAAAGACTTCTATACTATATATACAAAACAAATTACAAGATAATTATTAAATTAAAGTTGATTTTCAGCATCCAGTCCATAATTATCTTCAATCTCCTTGTCTTTCGCTTTAAGCAACCAATCCATCTTTATCTTCACAAGCAATATTAATCTTCATACTAGTATCTTCATCCTTAGAAGTACTAACCATCTTGCAGTAGTAACTTCCAACTTGCAGTATTAACTCTTCAAGCAGTACTAACTACTAGCAGTAGTAATACATCTAGCAGTAGTAATCTTCAAGTAGCAGTACTAAAGTCTTCAGCAGTATTAATACTTAAGTAGCAACATTAAAGTCTTCAGCAGTATTAGCAGTATTAAAGTCTTCAGCATTATTAGTTCTTTCAGCAGTAGTAACTCCTTCAACTAGCAGTACTAACTGGACTTGGCACATTTTAGACCCAACAATCTCTCTTTAAAAATTGTCTCGATACAAACTTCTTGATAACTTCACAAACATTTCTTCATCCTGTCTCCCTTATTCATTTCCGATTCATACATTTCTTGAACGCTTCTCCCCCTTTTTGATGAATGAGTCATGAAATCATCAAAACTCTGACAAGAAATGTCTCTCAAATCTGTTCTGACCATTGATCTTTTAACACGAGCCACTGACTATTCATCGATCCAAAATGATATTTATCCGAATCTTTGCAAATTCAGACAAATTAAGAGTGTAATACCTGAATCAACACATGAATTAGTTAAAGTGTCTGTCAGTAACACGAAGTCACTATGTGTAACGAATAAACATTGGAAAGGAGCTTTTATGATGTTCACTCCCCCAGGTCTTCCATTCAATCATCGAAACACCATAGAAATTTCTATGAACGTTATGACAAGAAAACATATTCCTTGTGTGTTTGTGCAAGTGTTGAAAGAATTAAGCACTGATGATTGCTTTTTATAAGGCTCAAAATTGTGTAAACCATTGAGACAACAATAGTTAAACACATACTCGATTGTGCGTGATCGAAGTGCGAAGGTGGGGCAAACTTCCTTCTTTTTCAATATCCAGATTTTCCAAATGAAAACCAGATAGATTATGTGTTGCGTCCCCTTGAAATATGAAACATTTTCTTGTTGAGAAGAAAATGAGTAGCTGGTGGGGTTATATATCAAGAGTTGGCATGGGCTAGTTGTCTGTTTCAATAATGTTCACGAAGAATTGTGAAACAATAGTAATGTGGCTGCCCGACTCAGAAAAAGTAAGTGCAGAGTTTGATATTCTTTTACTCTGTTATCACGCCCTCTTTCTTTTTATCATTGAGCTCAATTCTAACCAAACTCTCATTTTATTTTACCTCATCGCTCAACCTACACTCAGTATATTAACTCCTCACACATTCGATCACTCAAGGATTAACTTCTTGGGTAGGAAACACTGGTTAACGTGAATCCATAGAAGTTTCGTTTAAGTCCTTACACAATGAACCCATGTAATCCTAAAAGAACATGTTGCTCAACTGGTTTAACATTTTAGTTAAAGCGCATATATAGAATACAAGTCAGATATCTGTATGCTCATTAAGATAATCATGAAGATTTGAGCATTTTAAAACATTTAAGTTATTTCAAACAAGTATATTGAATGAATGAAATGAATAGAAGAAACTTGTTTGAAAATTTGACATTGTATGAACATGATCAATATATGAATGATTTATCGATTAAGGCTTAGGTCAACGAAAAATTGGATTTTGTCTATACGAAACAAGATATAGACATTCTTGAAAGAACGTTTTGAAACGAAATCAACGCTCAAAATTTATTGAAGGTCAATTGGGGTGTCTTACCATCGAAAATTTGTTCCAATTTAGAGAAATGGTAAGAACATATCCAACAAAAGTTAAACCGGTGTGTGTGAATACTTGAAAGTATATGGAAAAGACAATATGCAAGTATTAATCTTTAAAAACACACGGTTTGTCAATCATTCAAGCACAAGTAACATGAAAACAGTTACAATCAAACTTCTATATTCATGAAATCGTTTTAAGAACAAGAAGTGGTTTGAACATTTATGAACATGTTTTTCACATCTGAAAGTTGTCCATCTTTCAGACATGTATGAGATTAAGATTAGAAATAAACCATTTCGTTCAGTCTTAAATCTCATCAAGTCAGATCAAAGTCATATAGATATGATCGTTTAAGCTTCCTCTCAAATTATGCAAAAACACAAAGTCGTCAAAGTGCAAAGCTTTATTCACAACATTTATTTAAAAAGTAAATGACATAAAGCAGTAAAACATTGAATGTACGAGTTCTGATCTGAAGTAATCATAAGTCATATTCATTACTCCTTGACTTTTAGTCTTACTCCATCTGCATTCATACATCAGAAAAATTTATCAGTGATAATGATACACAGAAATATGAACTCCCCCTCAAAAATATGTAAATCATCTTTTCATCTTGTCTCACTCCCCCTGAGATCATGAACATATATTAAAATGCAGATATCTTTCAAATTAAAAATAAAGAAATAAAGAAAAATAACAATAACAAAAACTTTAGTAGGTAATCACTGATTATGTCTTAAGATTTAACATACCAAGTTTCGAAACAAGAAAATTAAATCTCTTTTCGTCGAGAGGCTTGGTAAATAAATCTGCAAGTTGATAATCAGTGTTTACAAAATAAAGTTCTATTGTACCTATTTCGACATTATCTTTAATAAAATGATATCGTACATCTATGTGTTTGATCTTTGTATGCGGCACAAGATTCGGTGATATTGCAATAGCGCTCTTAGAGTCACAGTATATCGGGATCTTGTCAAATTTGAAGCCATAATCCCGTAGTTGTGTTCTCATCCACAAGACTTGAGAACAACAGCTCACAGCAGCGATGTACTCTGCCTCAGCCATTGATGTGGAAACACACAGTTGTTTCTTTGATGCCCAACTTATGAGTTTATCGCCTAGGAATTGTATATGCCCTGATGTACTTTTCCTGTGTAACATACAACCTCCATGATCTGCATCTGAGTAGGTTTTCAGTTCAAAACTAGTATCTTTAGGATACCACAGACCAAGATCTGCAGTCCCCTTCAGATATCTAAAGATCCTTTTGACCACGGACAAATGGGATTCTTTCGGATTAGCCTGATATCTAGCACAGAGACATGTAGAAAACATAATATTTGGCCTACTTGAAGTTAAATACATTAAAGAACCAATCATCCCTCTATAGGTTCTAACATCGACAGCTTTTCCCGAAGGATCCATGCCGATCTTAGTTCCCGGTGCCATCGGGGTTCCAATTGTTGTACAATTTTCCATTTTAAATTTTCTAAGAATATCAAAACTGTACTTTGATTGATTTATAAAAATCTCCGTTGAAAATTTCTTGACTTGTAATCCGAGAAAGAAGTTCATCTCTTCCATCATACTCATCTGAAAACGTGGCACCATGAGGTTTAAAAAACTCTTACAGTATTTAGGATTTGTTGAGCCAAATATGATGTCATACACATAAATTTGAATAAGAATGATATCGGCTCTTTCCTTTTTGATGAACAAAGTAGTATCGATTTTAACTTTTGTGAAGCCCGACTTGACTAGGAATTTGGATAAAACTTCGTACCAGGCTCGAGGTGCTTGTTTCAGACCGTAAAGTGCTTTGTCAAGAATGTAGACATGATTCAGTTTTTCTAGATTGACAAAGCCTTCAGGCTGTGAGACGTTGACTTTCTCCTTTAATATGCCATTGAGAAAGGCTGTCTTCACATCCATCTAATAGACGGTGAAGTTTTTATGGGCAACATATGCAACAAACATTCTGATCGCTTCGATGCGTGCCATTGGAGCATAAGTCTCGGCGTAATCAATTCCTTCCTCTTGCCTATAGCCTTTTCTGACAAGTCGTGCTTTATTTCTGATTACGATACAATCTTCGTCCTTTTTATTTGTGAATACCCATTTTGTACCGATTATTGATTTACCTTTCGGTCTTGGCACAAGTCTCCAGACTTTTAAAGCTTCAAACTGGTTCAGCTCCTCTTGCATAGCAATTACCCAATCCGAGTCAGCTAAAGCTTCAGATATGTGAGTTGGATCGATCTTGCTCAGAAAGGAGTCATGCATACACATGTTTAATGTAGCAGACCTAGTTTGCACCGGTTTTGATGGATCTCCAATGATCTGGCTTATCAGATGCTCTTTGGTCCACTTATGTTCGTGAAGGAGTGGATTTGAAGTAGATTGATCATGATTATCATCTAAATATCCACTGTCTTCAGCTTGTTCTGGGAGTTGTTCAGTTGAAGTATTTGATGAAGAAGTTTCAGTTGGGACAACTATTTCTGGCTGTTGAGTAGACGTCACAGTGCAACCAACCGAATCAGCAACTTCTATCTCGACATTGTCATGTACAACTTCAACTGAAGGATTAGTTGTGTGAACTTGAGTTTCTTACTGAATCGGGGGAACTAGTTGAGTAGATACATCCGAAATGGTTGGATGATTCATCATTGAATCTTCTGACCTGTCAACCACAACAAATTTAGGCAGTTTAGAGCCAAGAAACTCATCATAAAATAATTCAAACAATAAATCTAATTTAGATAAATGTGATGTAGAAGTTGAGGGTTTATCAGAATTAGTTTCTTCAATCACAGATTCTGGACTGATTTGTCCAGAAGCTAGAACTCCTATAAGTACGGGTTCTGAACTGCTTTGTTCAGAATCCACTTCTTCATCAAATGTAACATTAACGCTTTCAATCATAGTCTTGGACTTCTTCAGATACACCCAGTATGCAGAAGATGTTTGAGAATATCCAATGAATATGCCTTCATCAGCCTTCGGTCCAAACTTGTACAAGTTCTCTCTGTCGTTTAAGACGAAGCACCTGCATCCAAAAACATGAAAGTGTTTAATGCTAGGTGTACGATTATTTATCAACGCATAAGGTGTTTTACCAAACCGGCGATGTATTATGGATCGATTATGTGTATAGTAAGCAGTCGATACAGCTTCGGCCCATAGAAATAGATGTAGATTGGATTGATTTAGCATAGTACGAGCATCCTTGACTAACGTTCGGTTTCGTCTCTCTACTACTCCATTCTATTTTGGCGTTCTGGCTGCAGAATATTGATGTGTTATCCCGACCGATTCGAGATAATCTTCAACAGATTTTTCTTGAATTCTGTGCCGTTATCTGTACGAAGAAGCCTGACTTGCTTTTGCAGATTAAATTGGGTAGTCTTTAAGAAACTGATGATAACTTCGGGTGTCTCATTCTTTGATCTCAGAAATTTGACCCAAGGATATCGCGAATAATAGTCCACAATAACTAAGACATAGTTCTTGCCGCTTATGCTTTGCGTTCTCATTGGACCACAGAGATCCATGTGTACCAGTTCAAGTGGAGAACTTGTACTTTATTCAGGCTTTGGATTGTGAGCGACTCTCTTCATCTTTCCTTTCTCACATGCTACGCATAGGTGTTCTTTATCGTATTTCAGCTCAGGAACTCCGTTAACTAGTTTTCCCGTGACCAGTTTATTGATATAACGAAAATTCAGGTGAGAAAGTCGTCGGTGCCATAACCAGCTTTGTTGCAGCGAGGCTTTTGATAGTAAGCAAACCTGATTGTCTGTCTGGACTTTTGACAAGTTAATCGTGTATAGGTTAGACTTTCTCGTACCGACCAAGAGTTCCTTACCATCTTCAGTACGTACAGAACATCTCTTGGCCTTGAAATTTACCTCTAAATTTTTGTCGCAGAACTGGCCAATACTGAATAGGTTATGTCCTAAACCTTCCACGTTACTCACCTTTGTAATCGTCACGTTGTCTTGAATTACGTCACCATAACCTAAAATTGGTGAAAACTGATCGTTGCCGAATCGAACATTACCGCAAAATTTCTCTGTATAATTAGACAATAAAGCTTTCTGCCCGGTCATATGCTTGGAGCAACCATAATCCAAGTACCACATATGACGGGTCTACATAAGAAAAATCAGGGAATAACAACATTAGGTACCTATTTAAAAGTGGGTCCTATCGGATTAGCACAAGATTTTGGTATCCATTTATATATGGATCCTCTAAACTTTTGAAACATATGGCTTATAAGAATAAACATGATAAGTACCAAACTAATCATCAGAATATTGGTTAGAAACAAAATCATTCCGTCTATAATTAGATGACTTAGTAGCAGACCGAGATAATTGGAGTAATTACTTTATTGTATACCTCTTGTAATAAGTTACAAGGTTTTGTTTATTCGAAGCAACATTACCAACTACATCAAGCATACTACTAGTAAATCTATTACAAAGAATATCATGAATGGATTCTACTTTCTCATCAACTTTCTGTTTAGGCCGCCACTCTTTTCGATCTTCAGACCTTCTATTTTTCAAATCTGAAACACAAGATTTAGATTTGTTAGGAAAATCAGATTTCTGAGAATGTCTTTTCTTAAGCTTACCAGTGTTTTTCCGTTTCTGTGAGTGCTGTTTCTTTTTCTTCTTACCTGACTGATAGTAATCAGTACTCACAGAAACTGGTTCACCAACCTTAGTCGATGATTCACCAATTTCATATACACATGGTAATGCTTCACCATTTATAACAAAAATAGAATGATCTGGAAGTTTAACATTAAAGTCAAACATGTCAATCTCATCAACACACCCTTCATAAAAATTTAAAAAATCATTTGCAGACGCAAATTGTTGGATCATAAATTGTATTCAAGATTAAAGTTAAAGTTCAGGGTTTAAACTGCAATTGTGCTAAAGTTAAGTTAGAGGGTTTAAATTGTAATAATCTAATAGTTATTAAGCTATTGGGCCCAAGCCCATTAGAAAGCCCATTAAGGTTAAAGCCCATATGGCCTGGGTATTTAAAGTTTTGATTAGTTTAGTTTTAGGTTAACCTTGTAAGAACTCTGATAATTTTCTAAATAGTCGCTGTAAGTTTTCTCTGTATTCAAAGAGTATCAAGAACACTCAAGGGTTTCATTGTTTATTCAAGGGATTGGTACGTTATTATTAATCTTTATATCTCTTGATTATTATTGTGTTGCTTGATTACTTGATTGATTGTTTACCAACTAGAATAAATCTGGGATAACAATTGGTATCAGAGCCAAAAGAATCAAAATTTTTTACTATTCATCGAAAAATACTGTTCATCGAAAATCACTGTTCATCGAGTTACTATTCATGCGAAGTACTGTTCATCGTATTTCATGAATCTGTTATCGAATCCGGTCGATTAGTATTTGATTATTTGTGTTTTTGGGTTACATTCGATCGAAGGATTGCTTATTTGTTGGTTTAATTGTGTTTATCGGTCGAATTAATTTTCTGGGTTTGGTTTCGGTCTAATACCAGTTATTCATCGTGTTCTTCGGTCATTCATCGTGTTTATCGATATTATTGTTTGACCGATACCTATTCGACCTTAGCCTTCGACCGAGTGTTTGTAAACACCGGTCCTTACTTCGACCGAATAGTTGTGATCTCCGGTCATTCCTTCGACCGGACCTTAGTATTCCCCGGTCTTTCCTTCGACCGGATAGGAGTATCGACCGGACCTTAGTATTCCCCGGTCTTTCCTTCGACCGGATAGGAGTATCGACCGGACCTTAGTGGTTTCCGGTCTAGTATTCGACCGGATACTTGTTAATCCGGTCTTGCACCTTCGACCGGATACTTGTTAATCCGGTCTTGCACCTTCGACCGGATAATTGTTTCTCCGGTCTTCCCATTCGACCGGATAATTGTTTCTCCGGTCTTCCCATTCGACCGGAGACCTTGTTACTCCGGTCTTGCCATTCGACCGGGTACTTGCATACTCCGGTCTTTCCTTCGACCGGTACAATTCATTCTTCGAAGCACATTTTCCAATCCTAGACAAATTTTTGCAAGCTGCAACAGGGGGACAAAGATTTGCTCTTGATCAAAATCTTCTTAATTATTCAGTATTTTATTCATAGATATTAGTGCTTTATACCGTGTGCGAGGACTGCATTTGATTATTTTTGGAAATTTATTTTTTCTGAAAATTTTTGAGTGTAGTCTTTACTTTTGATTCTAACGATCTCATCTAGTTGGTTGTCTTGGTACAGAAAAGTCTATTTACTAACCGTACAGCTAAGATGTCGAATCAGCTTCTCTCGATGGGTTCTCAAATCAAACCTCCTGTCCTCGTGGCAAATGAGTATCAGCAATGGAAGACAAGAATGATTCAGTTTCTGAATCACAAGAACAGAGAGTTCATGACAATAATCATTGAAGGTCCCAAAACTCCAATGATCACAGTAAAGGGTCAACCTGCTACAGATTCCTCTCCTGAAATTCCTGACAGAGATATTCCTAAACCTGTTCAGTTCTTCACTGAAAAGCAGAAAGACCAGCTCAAGTTAGAAGAAGAAGCTCTAATCTATCTGACGATGGCAATTCCAAACGACATCTACAATCGTGTCGACAGTCAGAGCACTGTAAAAGGAATCTGGGATGAACTAGCAAGGCAGTTTGAAGGAAATGAAGCCTCTATTCAAGCTAAGCAGAATCTGTGCATAAATGCTTACGAGGGATTTCATGCAAAAGAAGGAGAGCTGCTTTTAGATACCTACAATAGGTACAACATTATCCTCAATGAGTTGCGGAGGAACAACATCGCCAAATCTGCTTCTGAGATAAACTACAAGTTCATCAAGAATCTGAATCCAGAATGGAGGAACTTTGCTATCAACCTCCAGATGTCGAAGAATATGGCTCAAGAAAATGTCACCGATATCTTCTCTACTCTTGCTCAACATGAGGATGAGGTGAGATCCATTAACAATGAGTCGAATCATCTGAAGGATTCTGTGGCTCTCATAGCCGGCAAAGGTTCTGTATCCTCTGCAAGGTCGAAGAAAAAGGCATCTAAAGCTCTAGTTACCGAAGTTACTGACTCTGACTCTGACTCAAGTGATGAAGAACTGGAAGTTGATTCAGATCCTGATATTCAAAAGTTCTCTGAAGACTTGGCTCTCATTACACGACGATTCAAGAAGAGCTTTGGCAAGAAAAGATTTTACTCAAAGCCAGAGTATGATGGATACAAGAAAGAGAAGTCTGAGATGCGATACAAGCCGAGGCATGGAAAGAGAGAGGAAGGACGAGAAGATCGGAAGGAAGATAGAAGAGAAGGAAAGAGAGAGGAGAAGCGAGAAGAGCGAAAGGATGAACCAGGAAGATGCTACAACTGTGGCAAATTTGGGCACTTCTCAAGGGACTGCAAATTCAAGAAAGTGAAGAACTCAGAGTACTACTCAAGAAAGTCACTAATTGCCAAGAAAGCTGAAGAAGGAAAAGTACTAATGGCTGAAGAAGAGAACTGGCTGTTCCAAAGTTCTGATGACGAGGAGCAAGCACATTTCACCCAAGTTTCTTACATGGCAAAGCTGGAAGGTGACGATGAAGACTCTGAGACACAATCCGAAGAAGCAAACTCTGAGGTAAATGAAAATTCTGAACTTATTGAATCTTTAATGGCCCAAATACATGGCATGAAAGATGAATTTGCTTTACTGAAAGGCAAACTTAGCTCTGCACATCAATCTGTTTTAAGCTTTCGTGATGAAAATGCTATTTTAAAAGTTGTTGTGGAAGAAAAGGAAAAGGAAAAAGATGATTTAAAAGCTGAAAAAGAGTCTTTAAAAGAAAAAATATCTGGTTTAGAAACAGATCTTGTGAATCTTAATGCTGAAAAGGGTGAGTTTCAAATCAAATTTGAAGTTTGTTATAAAGAAAGAAATGAAGCTTACACCAAAATAAAGCAACTGGAGGACATTAACATGAAACGAGGTCAGACTGAACAAACATTAAATCTGTTGACCAATAAACTCCAAGACGAAAGGTTTTACAAACTTAAACCAGGTTTGGGTGTGCCAATTAATGAAATTTTGAAAAAGGCACCGGAGCACCTATATAATTTTGATAAATTTGGCTCCGCAATAAAACCCATTCCTGACATTCGCGCTACTTTTGTTGAAGCAAGTTCTCCTAAACCTTCTGAAGAGACCAAAGGTCAAGAAGAAATGAGAAAGAATAAGTCTGGTGACACTGATTCTCAAAATCTTTTTAAATCTGTTGGTTTTACATATGGTGATTTGAACGAAAGCTATGCAACTCGAAAGATCGAATTTACTGAGTTTGAATCACTATTTACCACACCTTCTAAAGAATCAGTGAGCACCAACACAGTTCTACCTGAGAATGCATGCAAAATTGATGAGTATGAATCGGATGTTGATCCATCTACTATACCATCAGTCTCAACTCCCATTGCTTCTAAACCTTTACTTCCTGAAGAGGTTGAAGAAGTTGCTGCTACCGCGGATGAATCTTGTGTTCAAAATGATAAAACGGAGTTTATTGAGTCCATGACTGAAGAGATATTCTCTGATATGATGAATGCATCAGACTCTGATCCTGTTTCTGATTTAAAGGGATCAAATTCTGTGGATGGTAATACATCTGAATTGATGAAGCAAATTGATATGTTGCAACAATCTCTTGATGAGGTTGAAGATGAAAACTTTGATCTCAAACATAAACTTGAAAAGTCTTTAAAAATAAATCAAGAGCTTTGCACTCAGATCAATGATTTGAAAATTACTTTGTTTAAAAATGCTTCAAATGAAAAACAGATGTTAAATGATCCAAGCTGGAAGGTAAGAACCAATCCAGAATTTGATGCTCCTGCAAAACCTACAGTTGCTTACTCTGATTGTCCTAAATATCCTCCAAGTATTTTTGAAAAGGGTGAGACTTCAAAGAGCACTAGAAAAGAACCACCTTCTAAGTTAGAGACTAACAAGGTTCTTGTTTCTGTTTCAGATATAAGAGGAAATGGAGTTGGGAAGAGTAAGAAGAATAAAGATCTTAGTTTGAATAAAAAGAATAGTTTGAATTCTAGTAGTTGTCCTACAGACAGTGTTATTTTGAATAGTACTTCTTTTGATAAACATGAATGTAAGATTTGTTCCGATAAATCTAAGTTTATGAATTTTGCTCGAAAGAATCTTTATTGCAAACACTTTTGGGATAATTCATTCAAATACTACTCCCCTCCTAAGTCCAAAAAGAATAAAAGCAAAGCTAAGCTGAACTCTAAGTCTAATTCTAATTCTGATTCTTCTACACAACCAAAAGTGTATCGTGCTAAGGTTGCCAATCCTACTTCTAAAAAGCACTTTCAGGAATTAAATGTTAAGATGGTTTGGAAATGTGTTCCAAAACCGCGTTATGAATGGAGAGTGAAAATCAAACCAGATGATATTCCTGAGTTGCTTGATGCTAACCGCGAAGGACCCATCCTGATATGGGTGCCTAAGCAAAACTAATTGTCTCTTTTGCAGGCCTGTCGATTGTGGGTAATAGATTCCGGATGTTCACGCCACATGACAGGATTCAAGCACCTCTTGCATAACTATGTGGAGGAGCCTGCCGGAGCAGTTAGATTTGCAAATTCTGAAGCCGAAGGCCACGTCAGAGGATATGGAATGCTCGATAACGGTGTTGTGAAGATTCAAAAAGTGCTATATGTTGAAGGACTTGATCACAATCTATTCAGTACCAGTCACTTCTGTGACATGCAATATCAAGTCCGCTTCACAACCACTCATTGCTATCTAGAAGATCACGATGGTTACGAAGTCTTCAAAGCTGAGCGCCATGGAAATCTATACTATGTAGATTTCCCTACCCTGTCTGCCACACGTCCAGTATGTCTACTAGCCAAAGCTTCTAAAGCACAATCATGGACGTGGCATCGACGCTTGTCTCATCAGAATTTCCGATCTATAGCGAAGCTACAAAGACAAGGTCTGGTCAAAGGTCTACCAGAAATGAGGTTCGAAAAAGACTCACTCTGTTCCGCATGTGAGTTGGGCAAAATGAAGCGTAGCTCCTTCAAGTCCAAAGCTGACTCATCGACCTCATCAGCACTGGAACTTCTTCATATGGACCTTTGTGGCCCAATGCGCACAGCATCTATCAACGGAAAGAAGTATGTGTTGGTAATGATAGATGACTACTCAAGGTATACATGGCTCGAGTTTCTTCGCAACAAGTCAGATGCGCCAGAGTTGATTATCGCTTTCATCAAGCGTATTCAAGTACGCCTTCAACTGCCAGTCAGAATCATTCACAGTGATAATGGAACGGAGTTCAAGAATGACACCCTGAAGAGTTATCTTACTTCCGTGGGTATTTCACATAATTTCTCCGCCGCCTACACTCCGCAACAAAACGGCATTGTTGAACGGAAGAACCGCACTCTGGTTGAAGCAGCTCGTACTATGCTTGCTTACTCAGATCTACCCATGTACCTTTGGGCCGAGACAGTCGCTACAGCATGTTTTACACAGAACCGTACCATTGTGGTCAAGCGATTTAATAAAACAGCATATGAGTTAATCAACAATCGTACACCTAATATCAAATTTCTTCGTGTCTTTGGTTGCAGGTGCTATATTCTTAAAGAGCGTCAAGGATTATCAAAATTTGATAAGAAAGCGGATGAAGGATATCTCGTTGGATACTCTCTGACATCCAAAGCTTATCGAATTTACATTATCCGAACTAAGACGGTTGTTGAGAGCATGAATGTCTCATTTGATGAGAATTTTACAAGGACTTCTGGACACAACAGTTCAGAACTCGGTCTTAACGACAAAGCTTCTATTCAAGCAAGAATAGAACCAGCTATAACAGGATCATCTTCTTCAAACTCTAACTCTACTTCATCTGAGTTAGATTTATTGTTTATTGATGCCTTTGATGATATATGTGCAGATTTTGAAAAAGGCATATCATCATCAATAACAAGTGATACAAACTCGGAGGTCCCTACTATCTCTGAAGACATGCCTGGACCTTCCGACGAAGTCACTGACACTTCAACTCCATCAGGTACAACTACACCGTTAGTTTCTGACTCTACTAATATTGAATCTGTCTCTACAGATAGTTCATCTGGAAACGAAGTCCCGAGCACTTCAACCGCTAGTCCAGAAGCTTCAGTGTCAGAAACACCAGTACAAAATGTCCCGAGTACATCTATGGAGCAACCTGCCGTACAAGATGACAACGATGCATCAAATACGCAACAAGCAGTTGATGCACTACCAAGCACACATCGTTGGACTAAGGATCATCCCCTGGAAAATGTGATAGGTGACGTACAATCTGGTGTCACAACAAGATCTGCAACAACTAACTTCTGCATGTTTTTAAGCTTCCTCAGTTCCTTAGAGCCAAAGAAAGCGGCTGAAGCTCTACGTGATCCATTATGGATTTCTGCTATGCAAGACGAGCTTCTACAATTTGAAAGGAACAAGGTATGGCGCTTGATCCCGCTACCTAAAGGTAAATCCGTTATAGGAACAAAGTGGGTTTTCAGAAATAAGAAAGACGAAGCTGGAGTAGTCGTGAGAAACAAAGCTCGATTGGTCGCAAAAGGGTATTGTCAACAAGAGGGCATTGACTATGATGAAACATTCGCCCCGGTTGCAAGGATCGAAGCCATCAGAATCTTTCTAGCCTATGCAGCGCACAAAAACTTTACAGTCTATCAAATGGATGTAAAGTCGGCTTTCCTGAACGGCGTTCTGCATGAGGAGGTCTACGTGGCTCAACCTGAAGGTTTCGTTGATCCTCATCACCCTGATCATGTCTATGTTTTAGACAAAGCGCTTTATGGTCTTAAACAAGCACCGCGAGCCTGGTATGAAACTCTCACTAAATTTCTACTTGCTTCTGGTTTCAAGAAAGGTACTGTTGATACAACCTTATTTCTTAAAAGGCAAGGTGAGGACTTGATTCTTATTCAGATTTATGTTTACGACATAATATTTGGGTCGACAAATCCGAAATTTTGTAAGAACTTTTCAAAGATAATGGAAACAAAGTTTGAGATGTCGATGATGGGTGAATTAAATTTCTTTCTTGGTCTACAAGTAAAGCAATTACCCGAAGGCATATTTATTAATCAAGCTAAATATATAAAAGATATTTTGAAAAAGTTCAATATGTCAGATAGTTCAGTCATGAAAACACCAATGGCTACTGGTACACTCTTAGACGCGGATCCCTCCGGGAAGCCTGTTGATCAAAAGGTGTATCGTAGCATGATTGGATCTTTACTTTATCTGACTGCCAGTCGCCCGGATATAATGTTTGCCACATGTTTTTGTGCGAGATATCAGTCTAATCCTAAAGAGTCGCACTTAACTGCTGTTAAGCGAATCCTTAGATATCTCAAAGGTTCTCCTAATCTAGGCCTTTGGTATCCAAAGGATTCTCGTTTTGAACTAACTGCCTTTACAGATGCTGATCATGCAGGTTATAAGCTAGACCGGAAAAGCACCTCTGGATCATGCCAATTCATAGGTGACAAACTTGTGAGTTGGACTTCAAAGAAACAAAACTGTGTTTCAACATCCACTGCCGAGGCTGAGTATGTAGCTGCTGCTAGCTGCTGTTCTCAAGTCCTCTGGATGACGACACGGTTAAGGGACTTTGGATACAACTACAAACGCGTTCCGATTTATTGTGATTCCAAAAGTGCAATATCTATAACTGCTAATCCGGTACAACACTCGAAGACCAAGCATATAGATGTACGCTATCATTTCATCAAGGATCATGTAGAAAAAGGTAATATTGAAATGCATTTTGTTCAAACTGACTTCCAGTTAGCTGATCTTTTCACCAAGCCATTGGATGAAAAGCGATTTCAATTTCTAATCAGCAAACTTGGTATGTTGAACATGTCTTAAACCTTACTCATGATTCAACGGGGAGTATTCCAAATCTTGATAGTGTGTTATTTTCCAACTGTTGTTAACGAGAAAGGAATCATTTTCATAAATGATTACCATTGTTTCTTTCACTTATGCAGGTTGGTTCAAGTGACTATGGCTTCTAATCACATCGGATTAGAACCCGCACTTCAGTGCTCTATCTATTTTTTATATGCTTTATTTCCTTATTAATTTAAAAAAAAAAAAAAAAAACCAATAGTGATTTAAGGGGGAGAATATCTGTGATATTAACAGATTTTTGGATACTTAAATGCTTATCTGACCGTGTGTTCTTAAAGATAAATACTTGTGTTTTATCTTGTCAATATACTTTGTCAAGTATTCATACACTTAACGGTTCAGAACATTCTATTTGACTTTGTTATTACCATGTATCAAAAGTTAAATCTTTCTATGGTAATACTCACGTTATTTGTATTCACTGTTGATTGAATCAAACGTCATTTCATGTGCTTTCATTGAAAATATGTTTATATATTGTTCATATAAACAACATTCGTTTTTTATTCTTCAACATATTGTTCTTCATGACAAAACTCCTATGAGCTTAATTGTCAAACTGTTTTAGTTTGAGGGGGAGAATTGCATCGTCAAACATCTTCTGTTTTGACATCTCTGAATATTTTATTCTTCATGTAACAAGTGGTATTTGTGCTTACATGTACAAAACTCCTGATGAACAACATGTATTTTTAGGATAATACATGGGATTCAGTGTGTGAGCTTAACAGAACTTCCATGGATTCACGATAACCAGTGTTTCTTACCCCGGAAGTATTCCCTGAGTAATTGAGGGGAGAAGGGTCAAAAGAATTGAGTGATGGTGTGTGAAGAGGTAAAATGAAAAAGAGAGATTGGTTAGACGTGAGCATTAAAAGAAAGAGGGTGAGTGAAAAGAGTAAAAGAATAATAGACTCTGCACCAAACCACTTTCTGAGCCGGGCAGCCACAAAATCTGATTGGTTAACATTCTTTGGTGACCATCATTGAAAAAGGCAACTAGCCCATGCCATCTCTTGCATACAACCCCACCAGCTACTCATTCTTTTCTCAAAAAGAGAATGTTTCACATTTTCTGGGGACGCATCACATACTCTATTGGTTCTTCATTTGGAAGATACTAATATTGAAAAAGAAGGAAAGTTGCCCCACCTTCGCACCCTTTCTCATGCACATTGAGTCTTTGTACAATTTGTTGCTGTCTCAACAAGTTTACATACTTTGAGCCTATATTGAAAAGCAATTATCTATGCTTAATTCTTTCATACACATGCACGAGCACACAGAAATTTGTTTTCTGTCAGAACGTTCATAGATAACCATGTGTTATTCGATGATTGAATGGAAGACCTGGGGAGTCTACATCAAACCAGCTCCTTATATAGTAACTTTGTGTTACTCAGTGACTTTGTGTCATTGACAGGCATTCTAACTGAGTCATTTGTACATTCAGGGTTACACTTATTAACTGTTTGAATTTGAAAAGATTTGAATGGTCACTACTTTTTATTTGAATCTGAAAAGATTGAGATAATCACTCTTTCCATTTGGAGAGACTGCTCTTATTTCCATACAGGGCTCGTTATATGATGAAGACTGTGCTTAAGTGATCATATACAAAGGGGGAGATTGTCTTGAAAAGGGGGAGATTGTTTTGCCAAGTTTTGATGATGTTGATTCTCACCACTCATCAAAAAGGGGGAGAAGATATAAAAAGGGGGAGAAGATACAAAAAGGGAGAATACAATCTGAAGATCTGAAGATATTCAAATTTTCAAAGATTTTAAAGATTTGAAGATTGTTTAAAGATATCAAGTTTTGAAGTTTTGAAGCTATCAACGTCATATCTGAAGATTCTCAGAAGAAAAGAGAAGACCCGAAGACAATTGCAAATTTTTTTTAATCTTGAATCCAAAGGGGGAGATTGTTGGATCATAAATTGTATTCAAGATTAAAGTTAAAGTTCAGGGTTTAAACTGCAATTGTGCTAAAGTTAAGTTAGAGGGTTTAAATTGTAATAATCTAATAGTTATTAAGCTATTGGGCCCAAGCCCATTAGAAAGCCCATTAAGGTTAAAGCCCATATGGCCTGGGTATTTAAAGTTTTGATTAGTTTAGTTTTAGGTTAACCTTGTAAGAACTCTGATAATTTTCTAAATAGTCGTTGTAAGTTTTCTCTGTATTCAAAGGGTATCAAGAACACTCAAGGGTTTCATTGTTTATTCAAGGGATTGGTACGTTATTATTAATCTTTATATCTCTTGATTATTATTGTGTTGCTTGATTACTTGATTGATTGTTTACCAACTAGAATAAATCTGGGATAACACAAATAAGTCATCAAAATCAACTTCTGAAGTTTGAGGTGCGTTAGAAGATGTTGAACACTCATTTGATTTAGTTTTAAACACGGTGTTCTTTAAAACAGTAGAAAATACATTTTGTTCAATATTAACCAAGATTCTTTCATCAGATAAAGCGTTTTCCAGGTCAAATATTTTGCTTTCTAGAACAAGTGGAAGAACATAAATTTTAGGTTTAACAGGTTTTACCTCCATCTCAGTAGAAGAATAGCTAGCAAAATAATCGTATGAAATAAACTTTGGTTTTTCTGAAAGATAACTATGATTCAGTTTTTGATAACAGAATGGTAGTTGCATTTTCTTTAAACTCTTTCTTTTCTCATCTTCTTTAGACTCAACCTCATCCAATGACTTGGTAACAAATTTGGGTTTTAAATGATAATATTTACCAGCAGCAAAAATAAAATCAAAATTCTACAGTACTGGTTGTTTTCTGATGGCTTTCTTTAAGTAGTGGGGGTTATCATAACCAAGTCCCTAATTCTCTTTAAAATCAGCCTCTTCATTGGGTGTATTTAAGAAAATGGTTTGATCTGTTTGGCCTCTAACATATAACTTCGCTTCCAAACCATTTACCTTTTTCAGTAAGTTCTTGTTTTCTACCTGCAAAATATGAGCTTTTAGAACACATTCTTGCTTTTCAAGATCAGACTTAGAAAGCTTAGAAACAAATTTAGAAATCTTACTTTCAAAACCATCTTTTTGCGTTTTAAAATCAGAAGCAGATATGTTCAGAGAGACAATCAAATCTTTGTTCCCAACAAGTTCCTTGTTAAGTTCAAAGATCTTTTGACTTTTCTTTGCAACTCTGTTCTTTTCCTTTTTCAGTTTACATTGAAGGTCTTGAAGTTCAACCATCATAGCTTCCATTTTGGTTATAAAGTTAGATCCAGAAAGATTAAGTACCACATCAGATGTCTCTTCATCACTTTCATCAAACTTCACATTATCACCCATCAAGCACATGTGTGTTGTCTCTTCTTTCTCTTCTTCATCAGAATGATCCAACCAGAACTCGTCTTCAGCTATAAGTGCCTTGCCATCTTCCTGTTGCTTGGCCAAGAGCATCTTATTCTTATAGTATTATGAGTTTCTGACTTTGGGCTTTCGATAATCTTTGGCGTAGTGACCAATCTTTCCGCAATTATAGCATTTGATCGGGTCATCTGTTTCTTCTCAGTCCCATAATCATTCAGATACTTCTTCTCATTAGGCTTTCTTTCTCCATATCTCTTCTCCTCAAATCTTTTTCCTTCAACTCTCTCCCGATGTTCATGATTCTTCGATCCAGACGAGTATCTCTGAGAGTTAGAATCCGTTTCTTGTAAAATTTCTTCTGAAAAGCATGGGTCAATAACAACATGGCTTGTTTGAGATTTTCGCCATTGTCACTGCCAGAGTCTGATTCAATAGAATCTTCCGAACTAGGAAGCACTATCTTCTTCTTCTTCTTCTCTTTCTTCTCCTTTTCCTTCTGACCAGCTACCAAAGCAATGGGGTCAGCTGATTTCTCAGATTTATTCTTCTCAGCTCTTTTCTCTTCGACCTCCTCTTCATTTTGCCTTAAAGTTTCATAGACCTCATGAAGTGGGATATCACTAAGGTCTTTCATCTGCTTCATTCTCCGAGTGTGTTTCTTTCATTCGGACTGAAGAATACTGAGGAATTTAACGTTGTTCTCGGTTTGCTTCTTCTTCACTTTGTTCTTTGAAAACTCGTTCAGAAGAAGTACAAATCTCTCATAAGTCTCCTCAAGGCTTTCATTTTCTTTTGCCTTGAATTCCTCATAGTTGTTGATGCAGTTTGCTACTTTCATTTGATTACCGACCTTAGAACCCATCATCATTTTCTGCAATTGATCCCACATCTTTTTGGCATTAGCTTTGTAGCTGTAAATCTTTATGTAAATCTCGTTCGGAATACTCTAAAGAAGTAGAGATCTGGCTTGCTTATCATCTTTATATCGGCTCTTTTGTTCGTCAGTGTACTGAGCATAGTCTTTAGGAACTGTCTTTGTTTTTCTGACTCTGTCTTCATCTCCATCCTCACTGTCTGAAGATTCCTCATCAGGTATCTCCATGGTGGGAGGAATCATGGGACCTTCAGTAATAGACAAGAGGATGTTTTCTCCGTTTGCGTGCCGGTCAACAAAGTCTAGAAATCTGTCTTTCCATTGCTCGTATTCTCCTTTGAATAGAATAGGAGGTTTGACATCTGTACCGATCGAGAGAGCGTCCTTTGAAGTCATCTTTGATCTACACTGCTTGTTATGATCGTCAAAATTCAGATATAAAACTGGATTTACAAAAATCAAACTTAGTCAAATTTCAGAAAAATCAGAAAAATATGCTAAGTACAAAACGAGCATAACATAAAAAGAAAAATACTTCGCACAAGACCCTTTATGCGCGTTTAAGCTTCGCGCACAAAGAAGGAACAAGTGAACTCACTTCTCGCACACAGAGTTGTGCGAGTTTGTGGTTCGCGCACGACAAAGGATGCTAGAACCAAAGTTCGCGCACGTGCCTTTTGCGAGTTTCAAGTTCTCGCACACAACAATGTGCGAGTTCTGTCACTTCGCGCAAAGGCTTAGAAAAAGTTAAGACAAGATCACTTCTAGCTAAATGGAAATGCGCAAAAGGCAAACTTCTCACAGGGATACTTCGCGCGCGATACGTCAAGTGAACAGTATCAACTCGCACCTAATGATGTGTGAGTTTCTGCTTCTCACACAGAACCTTTTGCGAGTTCTTCACTTCAACCAATTTCTACCCTTGTGCGTGTTCTTCCAATCTTGCGAGTTATTGACTTGCACAGTTCAAAAACTCAATATTCAATCTGATTTCGATTCAAACCTTCTTCAATTGACTTGAAATTTCACAGAACTCCGTTATTTCAAGTTTAGAACAGATTACAACCAATTAAATCCAAACTAATACACTAAAAATACAAATTTGATCTAGACTTTGGTCGATCACAGACTTCGAACAAAATTTCCAGCAAATCCAAAATTCACCTGAATCTTTTGTGAATTGAACAAAACGATACAAATACAAATTGATCTAGATGAACAATCGATTACAATTACTCAAAAAATCAAATCAGAAACATCGTTAATTTGCAAAAAAATCAAGATATAACAGGTCGGCTTGAGTGTTCTTGAAAAACGACAATGAAATCTTGAAATTGATCCTTGAAAAATCTGAATTTTGCTTGCTCTGATACCAATTGTTATCCCAGATAACAATGCAATCAAGATGACAAAATGTAATTCAATCAATTTCCATTTCTATATTTCAATCACAGATTACAACAAGTTCTCTCAAAGACTTTCTCTCTCTCTCAGATGAATGCTCTCAGACGAATGCGTACAATGAATCTGAATGTAATACTTTATTACACGCACAACACCTATTTATACAAAGGAACAGAAACATGCACATTATTAAAACACGCACAATATAAAACTCTCACAACACAACACACTATCACAACTTTGACTTTGACTTTGCTTGAGAGTTGACTTTGAGCTTTGACTTTCTTGAACTTTGACCTTTAGTCTTCTATGATCCTGCATCCAACATATTTATGATCTAACAATAAAGTAAGCCAAATATGAAGGACACCCCTAGGATAGGATCTTACGCGCTTTGAGTGACGAGATAATCATGTTGGCCTTTCGATTCTTTTCCCCGTAGACTATCACTTCTCCACCCATCGACAAGGGAACTTTAATTATTTTCTTGGAGCAAAATATACCGGCGTCGTGCTTAGATAGCCAATCCATGCCTATGATCATATTGAATCCCCCAATGTCCGGCGGTAGCAAATCCACCACAAAGGACTCCCCATCTAAGTCTAAAGTACACCCATCGAAGTGTTCCCAGACTAACATATGATCCCTATTGTCTACCTCTACTACTAGTGCATCGCTCAACAAACTAATAGGAGTAGTGAAATTCTTGCAGAAAGTGGTAGACACAAACGAATGGTTCACACAAGAATCAAACAAAACATGGGCAGATAGAGAGTTTACTAGGAACGTAGCCGACGCAACATCTGTCGTCACTCTCGCTTCGTCCGTCGTCATTTGGAAGGCCCAACTTGGAGCGTTCGATGGAATCTCCTTCTTCGGCACAGTCCCGCTTGAAGCCTCTTGGTGTCCCATCACTAGCTTAGGACAATCTCTCTTAATGTGCCCTGGCTCCCGGAACTCAAAACAAACTGGCCCCCGGGAGGGCAATCTCTACTCACATGGTCCTTTCGTCCACATTTGAAGCACTCGGTAGTGTTGGAGAAAGGTCTTGGATTACAAGGCCCAAAATGCTTACTCCTACACTTGAGGCACCACCTAGCCTCACGTCGCGGTTCCACGTTCCTCCCCTCGGTGAAGGGTTTGAATGGTCTTGTGGTCTCGGTTGGCCTTTCCCACTTCCGTTTCTCACCTTGTTGACTCCTCTCTTCTCTACCTTAAATGATGTCATCCTCCACCAGTTGGGACTCCTTAATGACCTCTTGCAATGTAGTCACCCGGGTGTTCCTCACACATGTTTTCATCTCCGCAGGCAAACCCCTCAAATACGCTTTTATCTTCGACCCCTCATCGACTACCAAATGCTCAACCAAATTGAGTTTCTCCACAAATTGCTTCGTGTAGTCGGCAATAGACAGATTACCCTTCTTCAGATTCCGGAACTCCTCTTCAATCTTATCAAGATCTCTCTCATTGCAGCTTTCAACAATCTTCCACAATCTTTCTTCAACTTGACATAAAATTCTCCTTTAAGCTCCAAGCTTTCTTTATGAAACCACATTTTTCGAATATCTCTCCCTTCTTTAACATTTCTTGAATCGCTCTCCCCCTTTTTGATGAGTGAAGCATGCATGAAATCATAAAAACTTTGACAAGAAATGTCTCTGAAATCAGTTCTGACCATCGATCTTTTAACACTGAGCCTCTGAACATCTATCGATCCAAGAAAGTATTCATCCGAATCTTTGCAAATTTAGACAAATTAGAGTGTAACACCTGAATCAACAAATGAATCAGTTAAAGTGTCTGTCAGTAACATGAAGTCACTATGTGTAACGAATACACAATGGAAAGGAGCTTTTGTGATGTTCACTCCCCCAGGTCTTCCATTCAATCATTGAAACACCACAAAGGAATTTCTATGAACGTTATGACAAGAAAACATATTCCTTGTGTGTTCGTGCAAGTGTTTGAAAGAATTAAGCACAGATTATTGCTTTTATAAAGGCTCAAAATAGTGTAAACCATTGAGACAACAACAGTTAAACACATACTCTATTGTGCATGATCGAAGTGTGAAGGTGGGGCAGACTTCCTTCTTTTTCAATATCCAGATTTTCCAAATGAAAACCAGAAAGATTATGTGCTACGTCCCCTTGAAATATGAAATATTTTCTTTTTTAGAAGAAAATGAGTAGCTGGTGGGGTTTGTATCAAGAGTTAGCATGGGCTAATTGTCTGTTTCAATAATGTTCACGAAGAATTGTGAAACACTAGCAATGTGGCAGCCCGACTCAGAACAAGTTGGTGTAGAGTTTGATATTATTTTACTCTGTTCTCACACTTTCTTTCTTTTAAACATTGAGCTCACATCTAACCAAACTCTCATTTTCATTTTACCTCATCGCACAACCCACACTCAATATTTTGACTCCTCACACATTCGATCACTCAAGGATTAACTTCTTGGGTAGGAAACACTGGTTAACGTGAATCCATAGAAGTTTCATTTAAGCTTACACAAAGAACCCATGTATTGTCCTAATAGAACATGTTGCTCAACTAATTTAACTTGACAGTTAAAGCACATAGAAATACAAGTCAGATATATGTATGTTCATAGATATAATCATGAAGATTTGAGCATTTTAAACATTGAAGATATTTTAAAACAAGTATATTAAATGAATGAAATGAATACAAGAAACTTGTTTGAAAATCTGACATTGTATGAAAAAGATCAATATCTGAACGATTTATCGATTAAGGCTTATGTCAGCAAAAATTGGATATTGTCTATACGAAACAAAATATAGACACTCTTGAAAGAAATGTTTTGAAATGAAATCAACGCTCAAACATTGAAATTCAATCGGGGTGTATCACCATCGAAAAATTTTGTTTAAATTTGAGACATGGTGATAACATATTCAACAAAAATTTAAACCGGTGTGTGTGAATACTTCAAAGTATATAGAAAAGATAATAGACAAGTATTTATCTTTGAAAACACACGGTTTATTAATCATGAAAGCACATATAGCATGAAAACAGTTAAAATCACACTTCTATATTCATGAAATCGTTTTAAAAATCGGAAGTGGTTTGAACATTTAAGAACATGTTTTCATATTTGAAAGTTGTCCTTCTTTCAGACACGTATGAGATTAAGATTAGAAATAAACCTTTTGATCAGTCTTAAATCTCATCAAGTCAACTCTAAGTCATATATGATATGATCATGTAAGCTCTCTCTCAATTCTGCAAAAATCCCAAAGTTGTCAAAGTGCAAAGCTTTATTCACTACATTTATTGAAAAGTAAATGACATAAAGCAGTAAAACATTTAATGTACGAGTTCTGATCAGATGTAATCAGAAATCATATTCAATACTCCTTACTCTTACTCTAACTCCCCCTGCATTCATGCATCAGAAAAATTTATCAGTGATAATTATATACAGAAATATGAACTCCCCCTCAAAAATATGTAGATCATCTTTTCATCTTCTCTCACTCCCCCTGAAATCATGAATATACCTTAAAGTGCAGATATCTTTCAGATTAAAAAAAAAAGAAATGAAGAAAAATAACAATAACGCAAACTTTAGTAGGTTATCACTGATTATGTCTTGAAATTTAACATACCAAGTTTAGAAACGAGAAAATTAAATCTCTTTTCGTCGAGAGGCTTGGTAAATAAATCTGCAAGTTGATAATCAGTGTTTACAAAATAAAGTTCTACTGTACCTTTTTCCACATTATCTTTGATAAAATGATATCGTACGTCTATGTGTTTGGTCTTTGTATGTTGTACAGGATTCGCAGATATTGCAATAGCGCTCTTAGAGTCACAGTATATCGGAATCTTGTCAAATTTGAAGCCATAATCTCGTAGTTGTGTTCTCATCCACAAGACTTGAGAACAGCAGCTCGCAGCAGTGACGTACTCTGCCTCAGCCGTTGATGTGGAAACACAAAGTTGTTTCTTTGATGCCCAACTAACGAGTTTATCACCTAGAAATTATATATGCCCCGACGTACTTTTCCTATCCAACATACAACCTGCATGATCTGCATCTGAGTAGGATGTCAGTTCAAAACTAGTATCTTTAGGATACCACACACCAAGATCTGCAGTGCCCTTCAGGTATCGAAAGATTCTTTTGACCGCAGAAAAATGGGATTCTTTTGGATTAGCCTGATATCTAGCACATAGACATGTATAAAACATTATATCTGGCCTACTAGAAGTTAAATACATCAAAGAACCAATCATTCCTCTATAGGTTCTAACATCAATAGATTTTCCCGAAGGATCAGTGCCGATCTTAGTTCCAGGTGCCATCGGGGTTCCAATTGTTGTACAATTTTCCATTTTAAATTTTCTAAGAATATCGAAAATGTACTTGGATTGATTAATGAAAATCCCCATTGAAAATTATTTGACTTGTAATCTGAAAACATCTGAAAACATGACACCATGAGGTTTGAAATTTTCTTACAGTATTTAGGATTTGTCGAGCCAAATATGATCTCATCCACATAAATATGAATAAGAATTATATCGGCTTTTTCCTTTTTGATGAACAAAGTAGTATCGATTTTACCTTTTGTGAAGCCCGACTTGACTAGGAATTTGGATAAAACTTCGTACCATGCTCGAGACACTTGTTTCTGACCTTAAAATGCTTTGTCAAGAATGTAGATGTGATTTGGTTTCTCTTGATTTACAAAGCCTTCAGGCTGTGCGACGTAGACTTCCTCCTTTAATATGTCGTTGAGAAAGGCCGTCTTCACGTCCATCTGATAGACGGTGAAGTTTTTGTGGGTAACATATGCAAGAAACATTCTGATCGCTTCGATGCGTGCCACTGGAGCATAAGTCTTGTCGTAATCAATTCCTTCCTCTTGTCGGTATCCCTTATCCACAAGTCTTGCTTTATTTATAATTACGATACCATATTTGTCCTTTTTGTTTTTGAATACCCATTTTGTGCCGATGATAGATTTATCTTCCGGTCTTGGCACAAGTCTCCAGACTTTTAAAGCTTCGAACTGGTTCAACTCCTCTTGCATTGCAGTTACCCAATCCGAGTCAGCTAGAGCTTCTGATACGCGTGTAGGCTCTATCTTACTCAGAAATGAGTCATGCTTTAATTTAGCAGACCTAGTTTGCACCAGTTTAGATGGATCACCAATTATCTGACTTATCGGGTGCTCTTTGGTCCACTTGTGTTCATGAGGGAGTGGATTTGATGTAGATTGATCATGATTCTCATCTAAGTATCCACTTTATTCTTCTTGTTCAGGAAGTTGTTCAGTTGAAATATTTGATGCAGAAGTTTTAGTTGGGACAACTATTTCTGGCTGTTGAGTAGACGTTATAGTACAACCAACTGAATCAGCAACTTCTGTCTCGACATTTTCAGGTACAACTTCAACTGAAGGAGTAGTTGTTTGAACTGTAGTTTCTTGCTGAATCGGGGGAACAAATTCAGTAGATACATCTGAAGTGATTGGATGATTAGTCGTTGAATCTTCTGAACTGTCAACCATAACAGATTTAGGCAGTTTAGATCTAAGAAACTCATCATAAAAGAATTCAAACAATAAATCTAATTAAGATAAATGTGATGTAGAAGTTGAGGGTTTATCAGAATTAATTTCTTTAACTACAGGTTCTGGACTGATTTGTCTAGAAGCTAAAACTCCTGTAATTACGGGTTCTAAACTGCTTTGTTCAGAAGCCACTTCCTCATCAAATGTGACATTAACGCTTTCAATGACTATCTTGGACTTCTTCAGATACACCTGGTAGGCAGCAGATGTTTGAGAATATCCAATGAAGATGCCTTCATCAGCCTTTGGTCCAAACTTGTTCAGGTTCTTTCTGTCGTTTAGTACGAAGCACCTGCATCCAAAAATATGAAAGTGTTTAATGCTAGGTGTACGATTATTTATCAAAGCATAAGGAGTTTTACCAAACCGGAGATGTATTATGGATCGATTTTGTGTATAGCACGCAGTCGATACAACTTCATCCCACAGAAATAGAGGTAGATTGGATTGACTTAGCATAGTACGAGCAACCTCGACTAGCATTCGGTTTCGTCTCTCTACTACTCCATTCTGTTCTGGCATTCTGGTAGCAGAATATTGATGTGTTATCCCGACCGATTCGAGATAATCTTCAATAGTTTTATTCTTGAATTCTGTGCCGTTATCTGTACGTAGAAGCTTGACTGGATTTTGTAGATTGACTTGGGTAGTCTTTAAAAACTGATGATGACTTCGGGCGTCTCATCCTTTGATCTCGGAAATTTGACCCAAGTATATCGCGAATAAACGTCCACAATAACTAAAATATACTTCTTGCCGCTAATGCTTTGGGTACACATAGGACCACAGAGATCCATATGTAACAGTTCAAGTGGAGAACTTGTATTTTACTCAGGCTTTGGCTTATGAGCGACTCTCTTCATTTAACCTTTTCACATGCTGCACACAGATGTTCTTTCTCGTATTTCATCTCAGGAAGTCCTTTGACTAGTTTTCCCGTTACCAGTTTATTGATGTAACAAAAATTCAGGTGAGAAAGCCTTCGGTGCCATAACCAACTCTGTTGCAGCGAGACTTTTGACAGTAGACAAACCTGATTGTCAATCTGGACCTTTGATAGATTGATCGTGTAGAGGTTAGACTTTCTCGTGCCGACCAAGAGTTCTTTTCCATCTTCAGTACGTACAGAACATCTCTTGGCCTTGAAATTGACCTCTAAATCTTTGTTGCAGAACTGTACAATGCTGAACAGGTTATGTCCTAATCCTTCCACGTAACTCACACCTTTGTAATCGTCATGTTGTCAGTCACCACATCACCATAGCCTAAAATCGGTGAAAACTGATCATTCCCGAATCTCACATTTCCGCAGAATTTCTCTGTATAATTAGATAATAAATCATTTTGCCCGGTTATATGCTTGGAGCAACCAGAGTCCAAGTACCACATATGACGGGTCTACATAAGAGAAATCAGGGAATAACACTTTTAGGTACCCATTTAAAAGTGGATCCTATCGGATTAGCACAAGATTTTGGTATCCATTTGTATATAGATCCTCTGAACTTTTGAAAAATCTTTAAAACATATGGCTTATAAGAATAGACATGATAAGTACCAAACCAATCATCAGAATATCGGTGAGAAACAAAATCATTCCGTCTATAAGTAGGAGACCGAGATAATTGGAGTAATTGCTTTATTGTATATCTCTTGTAAGAAGTTACAAGGTTTTGTTTTTCAGAAGCAAACGTACCAACTACATCAGAAACACTACTAGTCTGTCTATTACAATCATCAGGACATGATTCAGAACTCTCATCAATCTTTTGTTTTGGTCGCCATTCAGTTCGAGCTTCCGACCTTTTCTTTCTTAAATCTGAAACAAAAGATTTACATTTGTTAAGAAAATCAAATTTCTGAGATTGTCTTTGCTTAAGCTTACCAGTGATAGTCTGTTTCTATGAGCACTGTTTCTTTTGCTTCTTACCTTTTGCATAGTAATCAGTACTCACAGAAACTAGTTCACCAACCTTAGTCGATGATTCACCAATTTCATCTACACTTGGTAAAACTTCACCATTAATGACAAAATTAGAATGATCTGGAAGTTTAGCATTAAAGTCAAACATATCAATACTTTCATCAACACACCCTTCATCAGAATTTAAAAAATCATTTGCAGACACAAATAAGTCATCAAAATCAGTTTCAGAGATTTGAGGTGACTTAGAAGAGTTAGAACACTTTTGAGATTCAGTTTTGAAAACAGTGTTCTTCATTACAGTTGAAAACACATTTCGTTCAATATCAACCAAAATTCTTTCATCAGATAAAACATTTTCAAGCTCAACTATTTTGCTTTCTAGAATGAGTGGAGGAACATAGATTTTAGCTTTAACTGGTTTTGCCTCCATCTCAGTAGTAGAATAGCTAGCAAAATAATCGTTTGAAAGAAACTTTGGTTTTTCTGAAAGGTAACTATCATTCAGCTTTTGATAGCAAAATGGTAATTGCATTTTCTTAAAATTCTTTCTTTTCTCATCTTCTTTGGCCTCAACCTCATCCGGTGATTTGGTAACAAACTTGGGTTTTAAATGATGATATTTACCAGCAGCAAGAAGAAAATCAAAATTATACAATGCTGGTTGTTTTCTGATGCCTTTCTTTAAGTAGTGGGGGTTATCATAACCGAGTTCCCACTTCTCTTTAAAATCAACCTCTTCATTGGGTGTATTTAGGAAAATGGTTTGATCTGTTTGGACTATAACATTAATTTCGCTTCCAAACCATTACCTTTTTCTCTAAGTTCTTGTTTTCTACCTGCAAAATATGATATTTGAGAACACATTCTTGTTTCTCTAAATCAGGCTTAGAAAGCTTAGAAACAAATTCAGAAATCTTACTTTCAAAAACATCTTTTTGCAACTTAAAATTAGAAGCAGATTTGTTTAAAGAGTCAATCAAATCTTTGTTCCCAACAAGTTCCTTGTTAAGTTCAAATATCTTTTGACTTTGCTTAGCAACTCTGTTCTTTTCCTTTTTCAGTTTAGTTTGTAGGTCTTGAAGTTCGACCATCATGGCTTCCATTTTAGATAGAAAATAATTTTCAGAAAAGTTCAATACCTCATCAGATGTCTCTTCCTCTGAATCATCATATTTCACCGTATCACCCATCAGACACATATGTGTTGTCTCTTCTTGTTCGTCCTCAGAATGGTCTAGCCATAACTCATCTTCCGCCATTAGGGCTTTCCCCACTTCCTTCTGTGTTCCAAGTAACATCTTTTGCTTGTAATATTCAGAATTTCTTACCGTTGGCTTCCGACAGTCCTTTGCAACATAGCCAACCTTCCCACAATTGTAGTACTTAACCATCTCCTCGTTCTTCTTCTCAGTGCCATAATCATTCAAAAATTTCTTCTTCTCTTCTGACTTTCTTTCTCCAAAATTCTTCTCCTCGAACCTTTTTCCTTCAACTCTCTCCCGATGTTCATGATTCTTCGATCCATATGAGTATCTCTAAGAATTTGACCCCGGATTTTTCTAAAACTTTTTCTGAATGGCACGAGTCAATAATAGCATTGCTTGCTTGAGATTTTCCCCGTCATCACTGTCAGAATCCGAACTAGAATCATCTGAACTTGGGAGCATAATCTTCTTCTTTTTCTTCTCTTTCTCTTTCTGTCCGGCTACCAAAGCAATTGGGTCAGCTGGTTTCTCATTCTTTTTCTTCTTTGCTCTTTTCTCTTCGACCTCTTCTTCATTCTGCCTTAGAGTTTCATAGACCTCATGAAGTGGGATATCACTAAGGTCTTTCATCTACTTCATTCTCCTGGTATACTTTTTCCATTCAGGCTGGAGAATGTTGAGGAATTTGACATTGTTCTCGATTTGCTTCTTCTTAACCTTATTCTTTGACAGCTCATTCAGAAGAAGTACAAATCTCTCATATGTGTCCTCCAGACTCTCATTGTCTTTTGCCTTAAACTCTTCGTAACTGTTGATGCAATTTGCTACTTTCATCTGGTTTCCGACCTTAGAACCCATCATCATTTTCTGCAGTTGATCCCACATTTTTTTTGCATTTGCTTTGTAGTTGTCGATCTTTATGTATATCTCATTCAGAATGCTCTGTAGTAATAGAGATCTGGCTTGTTTATCAGCTTAAAACCGACTCTTCTGTTCATCAGTGTACAGGGCAAAGTCTTTCGGAACTGTCTTAGTCTTTCTAACCCTGTCCTCGTCTCCATCTTCACTGTCTGAAGACTCATCATCAGGAATTTCCATGGTGGGTGGTACCATAGGACCTTCCATGATGGACTATAATATGTTCTCTCCATTTGCATGCCGATCAACAAAGTCTAGAAACCTATCTTTCCATTGCTCGTACTCTCCTTTAAACAAAACAGGGGGCTTTACGTCTGTTCCAATCGAGAGAGCATCTTTTGAAGTCATCCTGTTTTAGAAAATGTTCAATAAGAACTTGACAAATGATCGTTAGTCCATTAGAAATCACAAAAATACAAAAAACTTGAAAGAAATTCAAGAATGAAATTTCTAAGATTTTACAAGTCTGGAATTCGCACACAACAATCTTTCACAACTACATAATTCTCATACTACACACGATTCAAAATTCGCATGCAAAAGCAAATCAGAATTCACATATAACACTATGCAAGTTCTCGTCTTAGAAAAAATTTAAGAAAAGCTTTTCGCATAACACAATTCGCATAACACTTTTTGCACAACTAACTCACACGAATTCAACACTTGTAAAAATTCAAAAAATTTTAAAGAAAATCAATGGAATTTGTATGATACTCTTATACGAATTCTGAGGAATTCGTATACTAGTCTTGTGCGAATTCTGTTCTTTTCGCACACAAGAGATATGCGAATTCTATCCTTCAAATATTTTCTCAACAACTTTTCGCAAAAGAGACTTATGCGAATTGTGTCCTTGAAAGAATTTTCTGAAAAACTTTTCATATAAACCCCTATGCGAATTCTGATAATTCGCAAGTCTTAGTTAAGCGAATTCTATGCAATTCACACCACAGCCATCTGCGAATTCTATACTTGTAACTTTCAAAAACACACAATTATGCGAAAACTCAAGATTATGCGAAATCTAAAAGATGAATATGCAAAATCCAGTAAGCCTGCGAGTTCTCCTTGCGAGTTCTTGAGAAATCTGCGAGTTCTTTAGATCTCAATGAAAATACGCATTGATCGACTGCAAAACCCATCTATCCTTTGAGTTCTAGTCCAAAACTTTGACAATTTACTCACTAACACATCTAGAAACACTTTCAATCACTAAGTTTCAGTATGAATCACTCAAACTTACAAAATGATCCAGATACGGTGCAATAGAACTCGTGAATACAAAAACTCATAAAATAAAAAATTGAAGATCAATTACAGTGCAATCCCCTATGAAACCTATACAAGATTCATCTAATATACTTTTCGAACACAATTCAATCAATTGCAACTCGAATTTCACACAAAATTCCAACAATGTGATCTACGACTCAAGAACACAGTTCGACACCATTTTCTCGATTGATTTCTATCGGATTTGCTCTAATACCAATTGATAATGTCCCAAATATCAAGTTCTTACTAAAACAACAATCACAAACAAGATTACAGATTAACAATCAACCTGTTAATTCAATTTCAAATCAACTCGTACAGGAACTTTCTCTCTCAATATTTCTCTCTCTACAACTCCAGTCTGCGAACTCTGGTTACACACTTGTTTCAAAACTTACTACACAACACCTAGCCATATATCTATTAAAACAGAAAACAAAGATACTATACGCGCTAAACACAAAGTAAACTACAACTTTGACTTTGACTTATTTACAAAGATGACTTTGACTTTCACAATGAGAGTTGACTTTGAGCTTTGACTTTTTTGAACTTTAACCTTCTGTCTTCATGATCTTGTATCCAACAAATATATGCACTAACAAAAGCCTCCCCTCTAAACAGTTGGGATACAAACTTGACTCTTTGAGTATCGTCACACTCGCTTGATTCGAATGCCATCTCCACCTCTTTTATCCAGTTCGTACATGCTACTGGATTAGTCGTCCCAGAAAACTCTGGGGGCTTGCTACGTAAGAAGGTTTTGTAGGAACAATCCCCTTCCATCTTTTTCTCGTCCTTTATTGCTTGTTCTTCCGTCCTAATCACATTCCCTATACCTCCCTATCCAATCACTGCATTGTCCGCCATTGTCTCATGTCTTAGGTTGCTTGCATCTCGGTCCTCTAGCAATTTCATAAACCTTTCATCTCGTTTATCCATTGCGGAGTTCATCATTTGCATGATGCTAGCGATCATGACCGATTGAGGGTCCACTTCATGAATCACAGGGTTTTCGGTCTCTAGGTTCACTCGAGGAACCTCATCAACAATTCCATCCAACATAGTAGGAATCGGTGGAATGATTTTATTTACCGCTGGATTTACCTGTCTCGAAGTTTCTGGGGCGGTTACGCTTGCCTCATTAGAATCTTCGGGAGCCCCAACTCGACTCCTCGTGTTTAGCATTGTGAACTGTCACACATGATAAGAATCATACCGGTTAATTCTTTAAAATATAAATGGTTTAGCACGTACTACTATAGTGATTAATTCTTGTAATAACAATTTCAAGTATGCTAACGTATTTACAAATTCATAATAGCACTGGCCAAGTGAAATTTTGAACGTATATTACATAAGAATTCTCGTTATCATCATCACAATTTCTCAATCAATGTATTTCCATAGTCATAATACTCTCCCCACCTAAAAATGCTCTACCCAAATGGACAAGGATACTATAAGCACTAACAACTTAAGTCTAGGCAAGCCAGTGTTAATACCTAGTTCACTTAAACTAAAGCTCTGATACCAACTTGTAACACCCCAAAAATTGGGACAAACAAAAATTTCCGGAAAAGGAAATGTGGTATATAAAATGATGCCAAAGCACGAGCTTTCCCAAAAAGGGAACAATAAATGCCTGTTATAATTACAAGTTTGTAATGATAAAGAAATGAGGGATAACAACCCTTTAATCTAATTCCAATCTAGAAAAGAGATTATGACAAATTGTTATCTAAGTCCCAAAAATTAACATCTTCTAATGGCGTCCCAAAATGGTCCCCAAGCTCTCATCTAAGGCTTGCTAAATCTTCTTAGCGGACGCGCCGCTAGAACCTGAGATACACAACAAACCAATCAAGTGTTAGGCCAAAGGATCCTAGTGAGTCGAACAATAGCATGGTATAAACATTTAAGAATTTATAAGCAACAAGAGACATAAAGGAATAATAGGGGAGACCCATTACACCAACGAGTTTCACCTCAAGAGCCGATGTACCTTGATGTTTACTCACTTGAGCAACATCCCGAAGGCCTGGCACATTTGAAGACTACCTCCAAGGCATTACTCCAAATGGCAGAGATCTAGGCACATACGGTTAAGGTGGCACCCCAAGACTACATCCTCCTAGTGCCTACTCATGGTTCATCCAATATATAATCCATCATTACACATACTTCACATCAAGTAAAATACATGTATAAGATCCCAAACAGTTCCAATCCCAATTTACATCCAAAACCCTAAATCATATAAGTTCACATACAAGACCCATCAATGATGTATTTACATATCACATGAATATATTTTCACATTTGACAACAAATCACCTCAACCATATCCTCATAAATGATTACTAAGCCAAATTTCAACACTTACCCAATATGGAAATTATTGTCTAATTTATCAAATGGTTAAAATAATGAAATAAGACATAAGATGATGAAAGCAAACATATTAGGACATGTATCTTATTTAAAATAGTTAGAAAAACTGACAATCTAGGTTTATATACAAACCCTAGAAAACTTGGGGGAAGATGGTGAGAAGATGGAGGCTTGTTCTATGCTTGAAATACTTCACTTAAAGCTCTTCCAATACCCTTGATAAGCAATAAATGTCACCAACTAACACTAGGGTTTCAATCAATGAGGAGAGGGTTTGAGATGATGAAAAATCGCCAAAAAGCTCTCCAAACCGGTTCTAAAACGAACGGGGTGAGAAAATGAGGTCAAAAGGTCAAAAGATTGATTTTATACCAACAGCCCCACTCGGCGAGAATGGCAGACGATAATGCCCTGTGGCATTCTTGCGGTCATAAACGCAACCAGTCCCCACCTCTCGGTACATTATTGGCGATTGTGACAGGGAGACAATGCCCTTGTCACTCTCGATGGCACTATCGTCGGGGATGTACCGAGACCATCCCCTGGCCCGCTACAATGACACGTGATTATGACTTGTGTTATAGCCGCCGACACTATCGCCCAGTGCTCGAAAGTCCCATTTTGATTTCGTAACTGGTCGCATGGTTAGACATCCCAATAGGGTTTAATATAAGCTAAGTTAAATTACGAATACTATACGCTAATGGGTTTCATTTCTACAAATTTAGTATAATACGTAAATTACGAACAATGAATACTTACCTTGATTTTTCGGGTGTTACACATTGAGAGTGACGAAACACAAAAGTAGGTCACTTTACAATGTTATGGAACTTCTATTATAGCACCAAAGGTTATCGAGTTCAATCACCCACGGTCTTTAGTTCGAACCCCCAATCTAAGAAGGACTCACTTGCTAGAATTTAAGAGTCATGGGACACAAGGTTTTCACATTCAACCACCCACGGTCTATAGCTCGAGTTCCCAATTAGTCAATCCCATGTCTAGCCAAAGAGAAGACAACATTTCAATTTATATAAGACGACTAGAGCCTACATATCCATTACTCTATAGTCACTAAAGGTTTTTCCAATAAATATCATAGTATATTCTAGATGTGAGCATTTGCGTAAATGAGCCTTCAATGAGGAGGAATCCTCATATTTGCAACAAGTCATAAATATGATCATTTAATTTTCGTTTACCCAAAACTTATCAAAATCAAGGAGTATTCATCTTCCATGTATACAAAACTATTTTTCAAAGTCATTTCCCCCAAAACACCACACTTGGCCAAAACCCTAACTTTTGACCTAGATTTTCCAAAATCACCCAACATGAGATTTGTGATGTTAAAGACATTTGAGGATAAAAAACGAGTATTTAAAACATGTATATAAAGATTTGGAAACTAAAAGAATGAACTCACTTATTAGGTTTTGGTAAAAATCTAGAAAAGTATAAAGAATCCTAGTCTTGGCTCCCAAACCTAGCTTGGATGATGAAGAATCGTTGAAGAATTCCAACACAAGAAGCCTTTAATGCTGAAAACAGTATTGAATACTTAGAGTTTTGCTTCTCGAGAGAAATAAGAAGAGTAGATGGAGAATTAAATGAGAATGGCTTCAAAATTATGATTTTAATGCATCAGGTACCCAATACGTGATAATGACACGACGATTATGCCATTGGCATAATCGACAGGCATAATCGCCTGATTTGTACCGAAAGCGGGGAAGGAGTCGCGACCTTGCCCTGTGATTGTGTCCGAGGGCACTCTCTCCGAGCATAGTCAACCAAAAGGTACCGAGGGATCCTCCCCTTCCGCGATAATGCCCTCGGTGATAGTGACATTGTCACAGTCGTCGGGCACTGTCGCCCTGGCCGTACCGAGCTCCTAAAATCCGACTTTCTACCCTCGCAAAGCTTCCGATGTCCAAAATATCAAGGTAAGTCGTTGGGGTATAAATTCCCATAATTAAAAATGATTTTTTCCCAATCTATGTGCAAATCAAGATATTATCAACAAGATGCAATCCAATTGTCATATTATTGATCTAAGAATTCAATGGTTACAAAGATCTCACAACACAAATATTTCTCTCTCTAAACTCACTCTATAATCGAACCTAATGATTCTACAAACGAAAAAGACTATTTATACCTACTAGGTTACAAAGACAAAAACTAACTAAACTATACTATTTGACTTTGACAATTGACTTTGACTTTCCTCTTTAAGCTCTTTGACCTTGACTTTGCAATGAATCTTTGACTTGGGCATTTGACTCTCAATTCCAATGATCTTGGATCCAACATGTTTGTACACTAACAAAGTTTGTTCCCGGAACTTTCAAAGTCTGTTCTTTAGACAATATTTCTTGAAATTTATTTTCCCATAACTTCTTATCCATTTCTTGACCTTCTCCCCCCTTTTTGATGATGTAGAGCATAGAAATCATCAAAACTATTTTTAAGAAATGCCATGTACCATTTTCTGACCAATGATCTTTCCAAATGAGCATCTGAACATCCGTCAATTCATAATGTATTTATCCAAATCTTTTTAAATTCAGATAAATAAGAATGTAAACCTGAATCAACAAATGAATCAGTTAAAATTCTTGTAAGTAGCACTAAGCCACTTTGTGCAACGGATGCACATTGGAAAGGAGCTTTTTGATGTTCACTCCCCCAGAGATTCCATTCAATCATCGAAAAATCACAAAGAAATTTTCTATGAATGTTAAGACAAGAAAACGTATTCCTTGTGTGTTCGTGCATAGTGTAGAATGATTGAAGCTACTTAGGATTTTCAAATTAGGCTCAAAATGTGTAAACCATTGAGACAACAATAGTAATAAACAGACTCAATTGTGCATGATCGAAGGTCGAAGGTGGGGCAGACTTCCTTCTTTTTCAATATCCACATCTTCCAAATGAAGACGAGATAGATTATGTGTTGCGTCCCCAAGAAAAATATGAAACATCTCTTTATTGAGAAATAAATGAGTAGCTGGTGGGGTATAAAGCAAGAGTTGGCATGGGCTAGTGCATGTTTCAAAGAAGTTCATGAAAGAATTGTGAAACAACAGTAATGTGGCTGTCGGACTCAGAAAAAGTTGGTGTAGAGTTTTCATATTCTTTTACTTTGATCGCTCACCCTCTTTCTTTTTAACATTGAGCTCACTTCTAACCAATCCCTCTTTTCATTTTATCTCATCACACATCCACACTCAAATATTGACCCCTCGCCTCTCGATCACTTAAGGATAACTTCTTGGGTAGGAAACATTGGTTATCGTGAATCCATAGAAGTTCTTTTAAAATCTCACACAATGATCCATGTATGTTGTCCTAAAAGAAAAAAGTTGCTCAATAGTTTAACTTTAACAGTTAAAGCACAATATGAAATACATGTCAGATATATGTATGCTCAGTAAGATAAACATGAAGATTTGAGCATTTTAATCATGGAAGATTTTCTCAAAACAAAGAAATTGAATCAATGAAGTGAAATCAATAGATATGTTTTGAGAATCTGACAATGTATGAAAAGATCAAATATGAATGATGTATCATTAAAAGCTTAGGTCATGAAAATTTTGATGTTGTCTATACAAACCAAATATAGACATTCTTGAAAAAAACACTTTGAATGAATTAACGCTCAACAAACTTTGAATATCAAACGGGGAGTCTTACCATCGAAAATTAGTTTCAATATGAGACATGGTAAGAATATAGTCAATAAATTACTAAACCGGTGTGTATGAATACTTGACAGTATATAGAAAAGATAATACACAAGTATTTATCTTTCGAAACACACGGTTAGTTAACAATAAAGCTCATGAAAGAAAACATTTAAAATCATGCTTCTAAATTCATGAAATCTTTTAAGAATTAAGAAGTGGTTTGTAACATATTCTCATGTTTCAAAAGAAAAGAGGACCCAATTTCAAATGGGTGCCAAAACCATGTGCTAACACTGTAGGGCCCATCTATAAATGGATACCTAAACCAATTGTTTCCTGATTTCTCCTGTGCAGACCCGTCATATGTGGTACTTGGATTCTGGTTGCTCCAAGCATATGACCGGGCATAAAGATTTATTGTCTAATTATACAGAGAAATATTGCGGAACAGTTGGATTCGAAAATGACCAGTTTTCACCTATTCTCGGATATGGTGATGTTATTCAAGAGAATGTAACGATCAAGAATGTGAGCTATGTTGAAGGTCTAGGACATAACCTATTTAGCATTGGACAGTTCTGTGACAAAGAATTAGAGGTTAATTTCAAGGCCAAGAGATGTTGTGTGCATACTGATGATGGTAAAGAATTCTTGGTCGGGACGAGAAAGTCAAACCTCAACACGATCAATCTTTCAGAAGTCAAGACTGACAATGAGGTGTGTCTACTATCAAAAGCCTCTATGCAATAGAGCTGGTTATGGCATAGACGGCTATCTCACCTGAGTTTTTGGTACATCAACAAGCTGGTCACGGGTAATTTGGTAAAAGGACTTCCAGATATTAAGTATGTCAAAGAACATCTCTGTGCAGCATGTGAGAAAGGCAAGATGAAAAGAGCCGCTTATAAGCCGAAGCCTGAGCCGAGTACAAGTTCTACTTTGGACTTACTGCATATGGATCTCTGTGGTCCGATGCGAACTCAAAGCATCAACGGCAAGAAATATGTATTAGTAATTATGGACGATTACTCTAGATACACTTGGGTTAAATTTCTGAGATCAAAAGATGAGACGCCCGAAGTCATCATCACATTTCTAAAGACCACTCAAGTGAATATACAAAAGACAGTCAAGCTTCTTAGAACGGACAATGGCATAGAATTTAAGAATAAAGTTGTTGAAGATTATCTCGAATCGGTCAGGATAAGACATCAATTCTCTGCTGCAAGAACGCCTGAACATAATGGAGTTGTAGAAAGACGAAATAGAACACTAGTCGAGGCTGCTCGAACTATGTTAAGTCAATCAGACCTACCTCTATTTTTGTGGGCTGAAGCTGTGTCGACTGCCTGTTACACACAAAATCGCTCCATAATTCATCATCGGTTCGGTAAAACACCGTATGCTTTAATAAATAATCGAATACCTAGAATTAAACACTTTCATATTTTTGGATGCAGGTGCTTCGTTTCTAAATGACAAGGAGAACTTGAACAAGTTCAGTCCAAAAGCTGAAGAAGGCATTTTTATTGACTATTCTCAAACGTCTGTTGCTTACAAAGTTTACCTAAAGAAGAAGAAAATTGTAGTCGAGAGCGTCAATGTCACATTCGATGAAGAGATGGCTTCTGATCAAAGCAGTTCAGAACCTGTTCTTACTGGAGTTTTAGCTTCTGGGCAAATTAGTCTAGAACCTGTGATTCGTGATAATAAATCGGATAAAGCGTCATCGTCGACATCTCAATTATCTGATTTAGATTTACTGTTTGAATTTTTTTATGATGAATTTATTGGTACTATACTGACTAAACCTGTTGTGGTTGACAGATTGGACGATTCAAGGAATAATCATCCAACCATTTCAGATATATCAACTGAATCCAATTCCCCGGTTCAGCAACAAATTCCAATTCAAACGCCTACTCCATCAGTTGAAGTTCTACATGAAACTGTCGAGCCAGAAGTAACTGAATTAGTTGGATGTACTGTCATGCCTATTCAACAAACAGCAAATGTTCAACCAACTGAAGCTTCTGCACCATCTACTTCAACTGAACCCCTAACTAAAAAACATGAAGAAGACAGTGGATTTTTAGATGAACATCATAATCAATCTACATCTAATCCACTTCCTCATGAACATAAGTGGACCAAAGAGCACCCAATACATCAAATCATTGGAGATCCGTCCAAACCAGTGCAAACTAGGTCTGCTACACTAAACCAGTGCATGCATGATTCGTTCCTGAGTAAGATAGAGCCTACACGAGTATCTGAAGCTTTAGCTGACTCAGACTGGGTAACCGCGATGCAAGAAGAGCTGAATCAATTTGAAGCGCTTAAGTTCTGGAGACTAGTGCCTAAACCTGAAGGAAAAACCATTATCGACACGAAATGGGTTTTCAAGAACAAGAAAGATGAAGATGGTATCGTAATCAGAAACAAAGCAAGACTTGTATCTAAAGGATATAGGCAAGAGGAAGGTATAGATTATGACGAGACTTATTCTCCAGTTGCGCGCATAGAAGCAATCCGCATGTTTCTAGCTTATGTCGCAAACAAGAATTTCACTGTCTATCAAATGGACGTGAAGACTGCCTTTCTGAACGACATTCTCAAGGAGGAAGTCTATGTCTCTCAGCCTGAAGGTTTTGTCAATCTAGAGAAACCAAATATTGTATATATTTTGGACAAAGCTCTTTACGGTCTGAAGCAAGCCCCTCGCGCCTGGTATGAAGTTTTATCCATATTTTTAGTCAACTCGAGCTTCTCAAAAGGTAAAATCGATACTACTCTTTTCATTAAAAAGGAGAAAGTTGATATCATATTAATTCAGATATATGTGGATGACATCATATTTGGCTCAACAAATCCAAAGTACTGTAAGAATTTTTCTAACCTTATGGGAGAGATGAATTTCTTTCTCGGATTACAAGTCAAACAATTTTCTACGGGGATTTTCATTAATCAAGTAAAGTACATTTTCGATATTCTTAGAAAATTTAAAATGGAAAATTGTACTCCTATTGGTACCCCGATGGCACCTGGAACTAAGATCGGAGTTGATCCTTCTGGTAAAGCTGTCGATGATAGAACCTACAGAGGTATGATTGGTTCCCTAATGTACTTCACATCTAGTAGGCCAGATATAATGTTTTTTGCATGCTTGTGTGCAAGATATCAGGCTTCACCTAAAGAATCTCATTTGTCTGCAGTTAAGCGAATTTTTAGATATCTGAAGGGTACTGCAGATCTTGATATGTGGTATCCTAAGGATACAGGTTTTGAGCTCACAGCATATTCAGATGCAGATCATGCAGGTTGTATGCTTGATAGGAAGAGTACGTCGGGACATATACAATTTCTTGGCGATAAACTCGTGAGTTCGGCTTCAAAGAGACAACTTTGTGTATCTACTTCAACAGCCAAGGTAGAGGACGTAGTTGCGGCTAGCTGTTGTTCCCAAGTGCTGTGGATGCGAACACAACTCCAAGATTATGGTTTCAAGTATGAAAAAATCCCGATTTACTGCGATTCGAAGAGTGCAATTGCCATATCTGCAAATCCTGTTCAACATACAAAAACCAAGCACATCGACGTGAGATATCATTTTATGAAAGGCAATGTTGAAAAATGTACAATCGAACTTTACTTGGTAAACACGGATTATCATCTTGCTGATTTATTTACTAAGCCACTTGATGAACAGAGATTTAATTTTCTCATTTCAAAACTTGGTATGTTAAATCTTAAGACTTAATCTGTTGTTACCTAATAAAGTTTAGTTTTTGTTATTTTTCTTCATTTCTTTATTTTTAATCTGCAAGATATCTACACTGAAAGGTTTGTTCATGATTTCAGGGGGAGTGTGAGACAAAGCTTAGATGATCTACATTTTAGGAGAAGTTAGAGAATTTTGCGTATACTTTGTCCTGTCATACTTTGTGATGCATAATTTCAGGGGGAGTTGAGTAAGGACCATGATTTCTGATTACATCTAATCAGAACTTGTTCTTAACACGTTTTATTTCTTTATGTCTTTACTTTTCAATAAATTTTGTGAATAAAACTTTGTACTTTGATGACTTTATGACTGTTCGCAGATTTTGAGGGGGAGCTTAAACGATCATATCTTTTATGCCTTGAAGCTGAATTCATGAGATTTAAACTGAGCGTAAGGTTTATTCTAAACTTAATATCATACATATCTTAAAGAAGGACGACTTTCAGATATGAAAAAGATGTTCTTAAATGTTAAAACCACTTCTCTATTCTCAAACATATTTCATGAATTTAGAAGTGTGATTTTAAAAGTTTTCGTTGTACATGTGCTTTCATGATAAAATAAACTGTGTTTCCAAAGATAAATACTTGTGTATTATCTTTTCCATATACTGTCAAGTATTCATACACACCGGTTTAGTATTTTGTTGCTTATGTTCTTACCATGTCTCATATTGAAACCAAATTTCGATGGTAAGACACCCCGTTTGAAATTCTTTGTTGTTTGAGCGTTGATTCATTCAAAACGTTTCTTTCAAGAATGTTTATATTTTGATTCGTATAGACAAATTCCTATTTTTCATGACCTAAACCTTGATTGTTAAATCATTCATATTTGATCGTTTAATACGATGTCAGATTTTCAAACAAGATTCTTGTATTCATTTCATTTGTTCAATATACTTGTTTTGAAGTATCTTCAATGTTTGAAATGCTCAAATCTTCATGATTATCTTTATGAGCATACATTTATCTGACATGTATTTTGTGCTTTAACTGAAAAGTTAAACCGTTTGAGCAACAATGTGTTTTTAGGACAACATGGGTTCATTGTGTGAGAACATAACTAAACTTCTATGGATTCATGTTAACCAGTGTTTCCTACCCAAGAAGTTAATCCTTTAGTGATCGAGAGGCAAGGAGTATAAATATCTGAGTGTGGTATGTGTGATGAGGTAAAATGAAAAGAGAGTTTGGTTAGAAGCGAGCTCAATGTTAAAAAGAAAGAGGGTGAGAGAACAAAGTAAAAGAATATCAAACTCTACACCAACTTTTCTGAGTCGGGCAGCCACATGTCTGATTGTTTCACATTTCTTTGGTGAACATCATTGAAACAGGCAACTAGCCCTTGCCAACTCTTGTTTAAAACCCCACCTGCTACTCATTTCTTTCTTAACAGAGAAATGTTTCAATTTTTCTAAGGATGCAACACATATGCTATCTCGCCTTCATTCAGAAGATGTGGATATTGAACAAGAAGGAAATCTGCCCCACCTTCGCACTTCGATCATGCACAATTGAGTCTATGTTATATTGTTGTTGTCTCAATGGTTTACACAATTTTTGAGCCGACTAACAAAAGCAATCATCATGTGCTTAATTCTTTCATACACAAGCACGTACACATAGGAAATTCGTTTTTCTATCTAAAAGTTCATAGTTTAACATTGTGTTATTTGATGATTGAATGGAAGACCGGGGGGAGTGAACATGACAAAGATCCTTTCCAATGTGTATTCGTTACACACAGTGACTTCATGTTACTGACAGGAATTATTAACTGAGTCATTTGTTGATTCAGGTGTTACACTCATATCATAATTTGTCTGAATTTGAAAAGATTCGGATGAATATTTTATGAATCGGCGAATGATCAGAGGCTCAGTGATTAAAGATCAATGGTTAGAAATTTTAAGGACATTTCTTGTAAAGTTTTGATGATTTCTGTGCTACAATCATCAAAAAGGGGGAGAAGATAATTTCAAGAAATGTTTGAAGTGGAGAAGATTTGTTCAAGAAATGTTTGATGAAGAAGAGTTTGTATATGTTATGGGAGAGATAATCAAAGAAAGTATTTGAAGAAAGTTTATTACAAGATTTTGTCAAAGAAATGCAAGTTGTGAAAAGATTGTACGAGTTTGAAAGAGCAAGTTCAAAGAATTCTGAAAGTGAGCAGAAATTTACTGAAAATTTTCTTTGAAGATTGATTTGCTGAAGAAAAGAGAGCCAAATCTAAAGATAATTTCTTTCTGATGTCTGAAAAAGGTTCTTATTACCTTGGGGGAGAATGTTAAAGTTGATTGCAAAAGATGTTAAGATTTTGAAGAGATTATAGAATGGTTGAAGTTTGATTATGAAAAAAGGGAGATTGTAATTTTGTGCTTTAATGTTTATCTTTCTGTAGATGATCTTTGCTGAAAGAAATCTACAAGGGGGATATAAATGTGCTAAAGACTAATCAAAGAGGGTGTTTGAAGATGATCTTGATCCAAAGGGGGAGAATGTTAGTGCAGAAATATGTTGGATACAAGATCAGTAAAGCTGAAGTCAAAGCAAGTCAAAGCTCAAGTCAAACTCTCATGTTAAAGTCAAAATCATTTGTAATAAAAAGTCAAAGTCAAAGTATTATGTAGTGTGAGTGTTTAGTTGTTTAAGTGTTGTGTCTAAATAGGGATATTACTAGATTAGAAGTGAGTATTAGTTGAGTTGTATTGTATGCGTTCATTCTAGAGAGAGAAAGTATCTGAGAGAGTCTTTGTACTGTGAAATCAAGATCAATACAAATTGTTTCAATTGCTAAATTTTGTCATCTGAGATTGTTTTACACTAATTGTGGGACACACACATTCAAATATGTAGGAGATTAAGAGTAGAATAATCCTTACGCTCAGCATTAATCTCATAAAGTCAGCTCCAAAGTCATAATTGATATGATCATGTAAGCTCCCTATCAAAATCTACAAGTAGTCAATAAGTTCGTCAAAGCAACAAAGTCTTAATGAAAACAAAAACTTTTATTGAAAGATAAAAACATGAAAGCAATAAAACTTGTTAAAAACGAGTTCTGATCTGATTTAATCAGAGGTCAATATCCTTACTCGCTCTGAAAATATGCAACATGAAATTTGTCAGTACAAAATATATGCAAAAAAAATGTTTGACACTCCCCCTGAAACCATGAACAAAACCTTTCAGTGCAGATATCGTGCAGATTAAAAATAAAGAAATGAAGAAAAATAACAAAAATAAACTGTACTAGGTAACTACAGATTATGTCTTGAAGTTCAACATGCCAAGTTTCGAAATGAGAAAATTAAATCTCTTTTCGTCCAACGGCTTGGTAAACAAAGCAACAAGTTGATAATCTGTGTTTACAAAGTAAATTTCAACTGTACCTTTTTCGGCATTATCTTTGACAAAGTGATATCGCACGTCAATGTGCTTGGTTTTCGTATGTTGAACAGGGTTTGTAGAAATAGCAATAGCGCTCTTGGAATCGCAGTAAATCGGGATTTTGTTGTATATGAAGCCATAATCTCGGAGTTGTGTTCGTATCCACAACACCTGAGAAAAGCAGCTAGCCGCACTTACATACTCTGCCTCGGTTGTTGAAGTAGATACACACAGTTGTTTCTTCCAAGTCCAACTCACGAGCTTATCTCCCAAAAATTGTATATGTCCCGAAGTACTCTTCCTGTCTAACATGCAACCTGCATGATCTGCGTCTGAATACGCTATTAGCTCAAAACTTGTATCCTTCGGATACCACAAACCAAGATCTGCAGTCCCCTTCAGATATCTAAATATTCGCTTTACAACTGAAAGATGGTATTCTTTAGGCGAAGCTTGATATCTAGCGCATAAGCATGTAGAAAACATAATATTTGGTCTACTTGTCGTTAAGTACATTAAAGAACGAATCATTCCTCTATAGGTTTTAAGATCAACAACTTTTCCCGAAAGATCAGCTCGGATTTTAGTTCCTGGTGCCGTCGGGGTACCAATTAGAGTACAATTTTCCATGTTAAATAACTCTTAGAAACTGTTTCAGAAATTTGACTTTCAAAAGAAGCTTTTTGTGTTTCAAAATTAGTAGCAGCGTTGTTCAAAGACTCAATCAAGTTTTTGTTCCCAGCAATTTCCTTGTAGAGATCAAAAATTGTTTGACGCTTTTTCGCAACTCTACTTTTCTCCTTTTTGAGTTTAGCTTGTAAGTCCTGAAGCTCAACCATAATTGTGAGTTGTCTCCTCTTTGTCATCCTCATAATCAGTATGATCCATCCAATGATCATCTTCGGCCATCAGAGCTTTGCCTGCCTCTTTTTTTTCTTGGCCAGAAGCATCTTGTTCTTGTAATATTCTGAATTTCTGACTTTCGGCTTTCGGCAGTCCTTGGCAAAGTGACCGATTTTCCCACAATTGTAGTTCTTAACTGGTTCATCTACTTTCTTCACTACATATTGATTCACATACTTTCTCTCTTCCGGCTTCCTTTCCTCATACCTCTTTCCTTCAGACCTTCTGTCATCATACCTTTTTCCTTCAACTCTTTCCTTATGCTCAAAATTCCTCGATCCCGAAGAATATTGCTGACTGTTAGAACCCGGTTTCTTATAGAACTTCTTTTTAAAAGAACGGGTTAGCAATAGCATAGCTTGCTTCAGGTTTTCTCCATCATCAGAATCGTAGTCCTCACTGTTACTCTCCTCAGACTCAGTCAACACAACTTTCTTTTTCTTCTTCTTATCTTTCTTCTCTTTCTCTTTCTTCTTATCCACTACCAAGGCAACTGGATCATGCACAAGCTTCTCACTCTTCTTTTTCTCTTCTCTCTCCTCTTCTACTTCCTCCTCATTCTGTCTAAGAGTTTCATAAACCTCATGTAAAGGAATCTCACTAAGATCTTTCATCTGTTTCATCCGCCGTGTATGCTTCTTCCACTCAGGTTATAACACGCTCAGAAACTTCACATTATTCTCAATTTGTATATTCTTTACCTTGTTCTTGGCTAGCTCATTCAACAAAGAAACAAATCTTTCATATGTCTCTTCCAAACTTTCCCTAGATTTGGCCTTGAACTCTTCATAGTTATTGATGCAGTTAGCCACCTTCATCTGGTTTCCAACTTTATAACCCATCATCATCTTCTCTAACTGATCCCACATTTTCTTTGCAGTAGCCTTGTAGCTATCAATCTTGATGTAGTTTTCATTTGGTATACTCTATAGAAGTAGAGATCTTGCCTGTTTATCTGCCTTGTTTATCTGCCTTATATCTCTTCTTTTGTTCAGGTGTATAACTTGAAAAATCAACAACAATCTCTTTGGTCTTTGGCACTCGATTCTCAGTACCATCTTTGCTGTCAGAACTCTCATTTTCCTCATCAGGCACAATAGTTGTAATTGGTTTCATAAGACGCTCATCAATATACTATTTCCACTACTCATATTCACCCTTGAAGAGAACAGGTGGTTTGACATCAGTACCAATTGAAAGAGCGTCCTTTGAAGTCATCTTGACCAACAACACAGATATTTACACACAGAATCAGAAAACATCAAAATCTCAGAAAAACTCAGTCAGAAAAATGACCAAGTATAGAATCCTCACGCCAAAGAAGAAACTTTTCGCACAAAGGAAGAAATTCGCACACAAGACGAAATTCGCACAAAGAAGGATACGAATTTCTAGAATTTTCACACTGAAAGATGAGAATTCTAAGCTTCTCATGTACATCGATGCGAATTTCAGACTTCTCGCATATAGAGATATGCGAATTTCAGACATAGGAACTTTCACCAACTTGAAAGCTTTTCGCACGAGCCTGTGATGCGAATTCTGGACTTAGAAAAATTCTCACTCTCAAACTTTTCGTATCGATGCGAAATCCTCACTTAGAAAATTTTCCAGACTTGATATACGAATTCCTCAAATTTCACACGTAATGGGATGCGAATTTCTCAGATTTCGCACACTTTGAGATGCAAATTTCTCACTTTTCGCACATAACCATATGCGAATTTTGTCCTTGGTTTTCTTTGACCACAATGCGATGCGAATTCTTTTCTTCTCGAACACTACACGATGCGAGTTTCTGACTTAGCAAATTTCAATCTTCAATTTCATGCGAGTTCATCTTCATCATGCGAGTTCTTCACTTTTTCATGCGAATTTTGTAGATCTCGGCCCAAAAACTCCAAAATTAGTCCAAATTCGATCCAAAGCTTTGAATTATGCCATGAAACTTTGACAATTTGATCTAAATCACACTCTCAACAGATTACAAATTGAAAGTCCAAGATCACTAAATATTAGAGAGAGAAAGTAGAGAGAGAGAGAGAGCAAGAAGCGCAAAGTATGTGTATATTCAATATGAGTGCGTGAAGTTCTTACAAAGACAAAGACCAAAGGGACTTAAATACCCTTGGTCAATACAACACAGAAAACGACATTAGACACGGTATATGACCAAGCCCTATAAATACAATGATTACTATAAAATCAGACCTAACAATCTCCCCCTTAGTAATCATTGGTGCTTTGGTCTTTAAAATTCATCTTCTAAATCAGCACGGACCATTTAAGCGACTTTGTGAAGCAATCTGACTGTTAAAAGAAAAATTCTTCTCAGCATCTTTCAGTTTGATTTGTCTTTGTTGTCTTTGACAACTCTGGACCAGTAGCTTGTGCTCTAAACGACACACCTCTTTTAAAAGATCTTGAATGAACTGTGGTGGTCAGAGCAGGAACAGCAAAAGAATAAAAATGGCTGAGAGAATAAAATCTTTGAGTGAATCTTGATCAGCAGATAAACTTTTGCGCTCTTTGTCTCTTAAACATCTCCTTTAACTTCTCTTAATTCTCCCCCTCATGACCTTGATGATCGGGATCAACTTGGTCATGCAAATGTTGGAGCCGAGACAGCTTAAGATCTGCAAAATCAAAGAAATAGAGAAAACAGGAAAGGTTTGCGCGACACACTGGTGGCGCAAAGTGAGGTTTGCGTTACACCAAGGTGGCGCAAATCTGACTTAAACTCAGAAAATTTTACCTTTTTAAGCTCTTTGACTCCCCCTACACAAATGCACTAGATATGACAATTCAAGTTAGCATTCATATAAAGAAAATCAGAAACTCCCCCTCAAAAACAGATAAGATCATTAAGAAAATTCTCCTTTTTCACTCCCCCTTGAATAATTCTCAAACTCATTTAAAAGGATATGAGAACACAATGAATGTAAACATCAATGTTGAAAGAAAAATATACTGAATATGTATTTTGAAACGACTAAATATATAAAAATTTAAACAGAAACAAATAAAATTCTACTTTGTAAAATATCACAATAAAATCCATCAAATGAAATCAAATGTATGTGTTTGGATACATAAACAAGTTTTATTGCATATCAAGTTAAACATGTTTAGTTTCAAAAACTTTCATCAATCTATTCAGTGTGCTCACATGTGAACTTCGATTAGCTTCAAGAAAATGTAATTCTAAAAATATAATAGAAAACTTTGCATGTAATCACACTAAGCCATCAAAGATTCAGACTTTCACAAATTTACAGGTTTATTGCAACTCAGAAATTTATAACCAAGTATCATGAGATGTGTGCTCATTGGCATCTTTTAGCATTGTGCACTATGGCATCTTAACATGAGTGTGCTCTTTGGCATCTTTTAAGCTTGTGCACATTTGGCATCTTTTTAATCAAAAAGTTTATTAAGTAAAGAACATGCCGTAAACGTAACTTTCTATCTGACCCTACTGCAGGATTTGGGTCAGCCGCTCCCAGACCAGTTGGCCTTAGGGGACTAGGTGTCAAGCACCCCTTGGAACTTACTCTCCCAGATCAGAAAGGCTACATCGACATATCCTAAACCCATTCATACCAGTAGAACATGACTTTCGATCTGATTCTATAGAAGGATTTGGGTTCGATCACTCCCAGATCAAATGACCTTAGGGGACCAGATGACAAGCATCCCACAGAACTTACTTTCCCAAACCAGAAAGGTCACAGGTACAAACTTTTAAACTTAGAGATTTCTGATTTATAAGAATTTAATAATCATCTCAAACACAAGATTTTACGTCTAAGTACTTAGCCCATATTTTAATTACAATCCAAAATTCCGACTTTTTAGGTTTTCTAAGCATTGTAAACTATAAATATTCCGAATCACATAACTTTAAAGCAATATCAAAAATTACAAACATGTTGCTAACTTTTCGACTTTTGTTAGAACTGAAATTTGAACATATAAAAACTTCAATATAAACAAATCAACTTGAAAATTTATCCTAGACACACATTTTATTCAAAAGAAAGAAAATTGTAAAACTTTTACTTTATAGAATAAAATTTGTAAAGGTTTAAACTTTTAAAACAACATGCCGAAATTTTAAAAAATAGAAAAATTTGATCGACAAGTTTATATTCAGTTGAAACAAAATATAATTCAATAATATCAACTTCCATACAATGTATAAAGAATATGTGTCTCAAAAAAAATTTGGTTTGAACAAAATCAGGAGTTGAATAAAAATTGCTCAGATTCTTTAAAACATTTTGAGAAAACTGGAACAACATCATTATCAGATATAAATGCAGCGAAAATTAAGTAGATGTACTCACAGTTTCTCATTAGTCAGAAGCTTAAAGCATTGAATAACTAGTCCTAGACTGATTTGTCTAGAAGTCGTACTCGTTGAAGCACGGGTTCTGAGCTGCAGTACTCAGAAGCCAAAGTCTTGACATTTAAGACCGGGTTTTGAACTGCTGTTTTCAAAAACCATTATATCTCTTACTCCCCCTTAACATGAGATGCATGCAACTTTAAATCAGATTGAGATTTGGGAACCCACTTGAATTTGGGCCCATGAAAGTTAGTTGAAGTTCGTATGGGGAAATATTTATAATATTTAACAGTTAAAGCACGAGAAGAAATATCAGAATGATAAGCACAATCATCAGAAGATAAAGCATAATCATCAGAACTAGAATCCGAGGAAGAACATGAGACATGTTTTGAAATTCGAATCATTTGTTTTATAGAGTACTTTGAAATTTTATTACAAGAAACAAATGAATCGCTTTTATAGAATTTGTCTACACATTTATCCCCATCAAAAGTATGTTCATCAGATGTCCGCTTTGTTCTCCAGATCTGCTTCTTTGACTTGCTCAAAGTCCTATCTGGAAGATTAGAATTAGAAGAATTAGAACTGTCATAAAGAACTGTATCTTGTTTCTTCGACTTCTTTGACCGTCTTATTTTACGCTTAGGTTTATAATATTGATCATTGATCGTAAAAGAATCATCAAGAATTTTAGATGAAATATTTAAAAGAATCTTTGAGCGAATCTTGATCAGCAGATAAACATTTGAGCTCTTTGTCTCTTAATCATATCCTTTAACTTCTCTTAATTCTCTCAAGATCCAGATGGCTCTGATACCAATTGAAAGTCCAAGATCACTAAATCCTAGAGAGAGAAAGTAGAGAGAGAGCAAGTAGCGCAAAGTATGTGTATATTCAATATGAGTGCGTGAAGTTCTTACAAAGACAAAGACCAAAGGGACTTAAATACCCTTGGTAAATACAACACAGAAAACGACATTAGACACAGTATATGACCAAGCCCTATAAATACAATGATTACTACAAAATCAGACCTAACACAAACAAATTATTTCAACAAAACTAACGAAGATTACAACTCGATCACAAACTCAGTACGTTTACAATTCGAACAAAAAACAACCAAAATTCAAAAATTCACACAATCTGTTGTGAATTAGACGAAGTAATACAAATCAAACCTGTTGTAAACCACAAATTGATTACAATACAAACAATTACAACTCCGAAACAACAAAAATACAAGAAATTCGAATGATGAACAGTGAACTGCGAGTTCTCTAAAAAGTCAATCAAAACATCGCAAATTCTTGATTGATTCTGATTTAGTGCTTGCTCTGATACCACATGTTAGGATCCAAGCGCTTACCACTACGCCAAAAGCAATTGTTGATGGAGAAGGCGCAACTTATTTCCATATAGTGTAGCAGCCAGCGCCACATTTCGATTTAGGAAGATGCGGGTCAATGACCCAACAATCTCCCCCCCCCCCCAGCATCTTCCAGCACTAACAAGATCTTCGCTAGAAGTCAATGGCTGCACAACATGCCTTTGGCATTTAAATGCACTCCATGGGATTCAAACCCGTGACCTGCTCTGAAACCAATTGATTGTCCCAATCTATGTGCAAATCAAGATATTATCAACAATATGCAATCCAATTGTCATATTATTGATCTAAGAATTCAATAGTTACAAAGATCTCTCAACACAAATATTTCTCTCTCTAAACTCACTCTATAATCGAACCTAATGATTCTACAAACGAAAAAGACTATTTATACCTACAAGGTTACAAAGACAAAAACTAACTAAACTAAACTATTTGACTTTGACAATTGACTTTGACTTTCCACTTTAAGCTCTTTGACCTTGACTTTGCAATGAAGCTTTGACTTGGGCATTTGACTCTCAATTCCAATGATCTTGGATCCAACATGTTTGTGCATTAACAAAAATACTAAGGTAGGTTGAATAAATTAATTTGCTTACCAAAAATGTGGGTGTTACACCCCAGGTATCTAAAAGTTTTTGTTCTGCCCTTGCTCATACCGGTTAATTCTTTAAAAAATAAACGGTTTAGCACGTACTACTATAGTGATTAATTCTTGTAATAACAATTTCAAGTATGCTAACGTATTTACAAATTCATAATAGCACTGGCCAAGTGAAATTTTGAACGTATATTACATAAGAATTCTCGTTATCATCATCACAATTTCTCAATCAATGTATTTCCATAGTCCTAATACTCTCCCCACCTAAGAATGCTCTACCCAAATGGACAGTGATACTATAAGCACTAACAGCTGAAGTCTAGGCAAGCCAGTGTCAATACCTAGTTCACTTAAACTAAAGCTCTGATACCAACTTGTAACACCTGAAAAATTGGGACTAATAAAAATTTCCGGAAAAGGAAATGTGGTATCTAAAATGATGCTAAAGCACAAGCTTTCCCAAAAAGGGAACAATACACGCCTGTTATAATTACAAGTTTGTAATGATAAAGAAAACAAGAAAAAGAGATTATGACAAATTGTTATCTAATTCCCAAAAATTAACATCTTCTAATGGCGTCCCAAAATGCTCCCCAAGCTCTCATCAAAGGCTTGCTAAATCTTCTTAGCGGATGCACCGCTAGAACTTGAGGTACACATCAAACCAATCAAGTGTTAGGTCAAACGAGCCTAGTGAGTCGAAAAATAGCATAGTATAAAAATTTAAGAATTTATAAGCAACAAGAGCCATAAAGGAATCAATGGGGGAGACCCATTACACCAACGAGTTTCACCTCAAGAGTCGATGTACCTAGATGTTCACTCACTTGAGCAATATCCTGAAGGCCCGACACATTTGAAGACTACCTCCAAGGCATTACTCCAAATGGCGGAGATCTAGGCACATACCGTTAAGGTGGAACCCCAAGACTACATTCTCCTAGTGCCTACTCGTGGTTTATCCAATATACAATCCATCATTATACATACTTCACATCAAGTAAAATATATGTATAAGATCCCAAACAGTTCCAATCCTAATTTAGGTCCAAAACCCTAAATCATATAAGTTCACATACAAGACCCATCAACCATGTATTTACATATCACATGAATATATTTCCACATTTGACAACAAATCACCTCAACCATATCCTCATAAATGATTACTAAGCCGAATTCCAACACTTACCCAATATGGAAATTATTGTCTAATTTATCAAATGATTAAAATAATGAAATAAGACATAAGATGATGAAAGGAAACATATTAGGACATGTATCTCATTTAAAATAGTTAGAAAAACTCACAATCTAGGTTTATATAAAAACCCTAGAAAACTTGGGGGAAGATAATGAGAAGATGGAGGCTTGTTCTATGCTTGAAATTTTCTCTTAATGTTCTTCCAATACCCTTAATAAGCAATAAATGTCCCCAATTAACACTAGGGTTTCAATCAATGAGGAGAGGGTTTGAGATGATGAAAAATCGCCTAAAAGCTCTCCAAACCGGTTCTAAAACGAATGGGGTGAGAGAATGAGGTCAAAAGGTCAAAAGTCGTATTTTATACCAACAACCCCACTCGGCGAGAATGGCAGGCGATAATGCCCTGTGGCATTCTCACGGTCATAACCGCAGCCGGTCCCCACCTCTCGGTACATTATTGGCGATTGTGACAGGGAGACAATGCCCTTGTCACTCTCGATGGCACTATCGCCAGGGATGTACCGAGACCATCCCCCGACCGGCTACAATGACACGCGACTATGACTTGTGTTATAGCCGTTGGCACTATCGCCCCAGTGCTCGAAAGTCTCGTTTTGATTTCGTAACTGGTCGCATGGTTAGACATCCTAATAAGGTTTAATATAAGCTAAGTCAAATTACGAATACTATACGCTAATGGGTTTCATGTCTACAAATTTAGTATAATACGTAAATTACGAACAATGAATACTTACCTTGATTTTTCGGGTGTTACACATTGAGAGTGACGAAACACAAAAGTAGGTAACTTTACAATGTTATGGAACTTCTATTATAGCACCAAAGGTTATCGAGTTCAATCACCCACGGTCTTTAGTTTGAGCCCCCAATGGTCTAAAAAGGACTCACTTGATAGAATTTAAGAGTCATGGGTCACAAGGTTATCGCATTCAACCACCCGCGGTCTATAGCTCGAGTTCCCAATTAGTCAATCCCATGTCTAGCCAAAGAGATGACAACATTTCAATTTATATAAGACGACTAGAGCCTACGGATCCATTACTCTTTAGTCACTAAAGGTTTTTCTAATAAATATCATAGTACATTCTAGATGTGAGCATTTGCGTAAATGAGCCTTTAATGAGGAGTAATCCTCATATTTGCAACAAGTCATAAATGTGATCATTTAATTTTCGTTTACCCAAAACTTATGAAAATCAAGGAGTATTCATCTTTCATGTATACAAAACTATTTTTCAAAGTCATTTCCCCAAAACACCACACTTGGCCAAAACCCTAACTTTTGACCTAGATTTTCCAAAATCACCCAACATGAGATTTGTGATGTTAAAGACATTTGAGGATCATAAAGGAGTATTTAAAACATGTATATAAAGATTTGGAAACTAAAAGAATGAACTCACTTATTAGGTTTTGGTAAAAATATAGAAAAGTATAAAGAATCCTTGAAATGAAGGTGAGACGAAGGAATCCTAGTCTTGGCTCCCAAACCTAGCTTGGATGATGAAGAATCCTTGAAGTATTCCAACACTAGAAGCCTTTAATGCTAAAAACGGTATTGAATGCTTAGAGTTTTACTTCTAGAGAGAAATAGGAAGAGTAGATGGAGAATTAAATAAGAATGACTTCAAAATTATGGTTTTAATGCATCAGGTACCCAGTGCGCGATAATGACACGGCGACTATGCCATTGGCACAATCGACAGGCATAATCGTCTGATTTATACCGAAAGCGGGGAAGGCGTCGTGACTTTGCCCTGCGATTGTGCCCGAGGGCACTCTCGTCGAGCATAGTCAACCAAAAGGTATTGAGGGCTCCTCCCCCTCCACGATAATGCCCTCGGTGATAGTGACATTGTCACAGTCGCCGGGCACTGTCGCCCTGGCCGTAACGAGCTCCTAAAATCCGAATTTCTTCCCTCACGAAGCTTTCGATGTCCAAAATATCAAGGTAAGTTGTTGGGGTATAAATTACCATAATTAAAAATGATTGTCCCAATCTATGTGTAAATCAAGATATTATCAACAAGATGCAATCCAATTGTCATATTATTGATCTAAGAATTCAATGGTTACAAAGATCTCTCAACAAAAATATTTCTCTCTCTAAACTCATTCTATAATCGAACCTAATGATTCTACAAACGAAAAAGACTATTTATACCTACAAGGTTACAAAGACAAAAACTAACTAAACTATACTATTTGACTTTGACAATTGACTTTGACTTTCCTCTTTAAGCTCTTTGACCTTGTCTTTGCAATGAAGTTTTGACTTGGGCATTTGACTCTCAATTCCAATGATCTTGGATCCAACATGTTTGTGCACTAACAAAAACACTAAGGTAGGTTGCATAAATTAATTTGCTTACCAAAAATGTGGGTGTTACACCCCAGGTATCTAAAAGATTTTGTTCTGCCCTTGCTCAAATGTTACCTTAACATTCGTCTTTGTTAGATCTGTTTTTATAGTAATCATTGTATTTATTTTCTAGTCTAGACTGTTCTTAATTGAGTAATCAGTATTGTTAAGGCTAGGGGTATTTAAGTCCCCTTGTCCTTTGTTTTTGTAACTTTTGGCACTTCATTTGAATATATTTGATTACTTTGAGCGTATATACTTTCTCTCTCTACTTTCTCTCTCTACTTTCTCTCTCTAAAGATTTAGAGATCTTGGACTTACAATTGGTATCAGAGCGTACTAGATCTTGAGAGGATTGAGAGAATTTGTTTTTAGATACTGATTTTGTAGATTAAGCAGAGAATTTGATTGATTTTCTTGATTTTTCAAGAAAATCTCGTTTTTTGCTTGATTCATCAAATTTGGTTAGGTTTTTTGATTTCTTTAGTTGCGTTTGTGATAGTCGATCGTATTTGATTCACATAATTTTCCATAAAAACCATGATTTGATTCTCAATTTGGTGATTTTGTGATATTCTGGAAACACAAGTTCACGTACTGGTTCTTTCACGATTTTAAGTTTTAGTTGTTTTTAATCGAAATTGTTAGTTGAATTATGTAAGAAAGTTGTTTTCGATAATCAGAGTGTGGATTTCTTGCTTTATTTTCTTTGTTAGAATCGATCTTACGCGTTTTATTTGTTTTTCTGAAGTTTGTGTATCATTCATATAAGTTTGCGTATGATTCATATAAGTTTGCGTATCAATCATATAAGTTTGCGTATGATTCATATAAGTTTGCGCACCATTCATATTGGTTTGCGCAAGTTCCTTGTGTTCTAATCAGGGTGTTAGTGAACTTTGAACGTTTTCGGTTCACGTTGGAAACGCAAAGCTTCTTTTGCATATCAAGTGCTATCAAGTATTCCAGACTCGCGGCTCTAGCCTTATACGCAAACATCAGTTTGCGTATCACTCAGTATACGAGAAGTTCTTCTATGCGCGTCTTACTTCACACGAAAATATCTACTTACGCAAAGTCAGGTTCTCGGATCATCAAGGATCCGCAAAGTCAGTTTCTCGGATCTCTCTACATACGCAAATCACAGTTTGCGTACCTTACTGCATACACAAAACCTACTTTGCGCACCCCACTGCATTCGCAAACCTTCAGTTTGCGCAAGCTCAAGACTTAGATTTTTTTCTGAATTTTCTGATTTTCTCGAAAGATGTCTTTGCAAGCACAAATCTACAAAAATGACCTCATAATGTCATTGGGGTCTGATACACGTCCACTAGTACTGATCAATGAGAACGAATTCGAACAATGGCAGGATCGGTTTATTAACTTCATTGAAAGACAACCAAATGGGGAGAACATGATGAAATCACTGACTCAGGGTAATATGGAAACACCAAGGAAAGTTGTTCCAGCTACTACAACCTCTGCTGCTACCACTGTTGAGAAAGCTTTAAGGGAATATGATGCTGATGAGATGTTACGACATCAAGCTGATAGTCAGGCCTAATCAAATCTGATTCTTGCTCTACCCAATTCCATTTACAACAGAATTGACTGTTTCAAACAGAATCCTATGCTTATGTGGACTCAACTGGAAAAGGTTATGCTTGGTACAGCAATGTCAACTCAGTTGCGTCAAACAAGATATATGAATAATTTCGAAGAGTTCAAGGCTAAGGATGGGGAAAGCTTGAAGAGTGTATTTGATCGATTTTGGGTTGTCATAAATGATTTGTACAAGATCAAAGTTAAAAAGACCGAATTGGAGGCTAATTTGAAGTTTCTGAATGCACTACAACCAGAATGGAACAAGTCATGCCATAGAATGAGAAATGATGTTCGAATATCTACCATGCCAATTCAGGAATTGTACGAAATTCTGATGTCAGATGAGTCAATGGTGAATGAAAAGAAGGCAAAGCTAGATAAGAAGAATAAGCCTAAGCCAATGGATCCAATTGCACTCCTTGCAAGTCAACTGGCTGAGCAAGCATTAACTGAATTAGCTTATGATGGATCAACGGATGATGATGGCGAAGCTCTAGAAAAGGCCATGATACTTTTGACTCAGAACTATCAGAAAAGATTCAAGCACATATCTGGTTCAAACAACCCGCGGTTTACTTCTGGTTCTAAAAAGATAGAACCTGGTGCTCCTTCAAAGACATACACTCCAAAGTATGAACCATCTAAGGTAGTTGACCAAAAGAAAGATGACAAAAAGGTGATGAATTGTTTTAACTGTGGGAAGCCTGGACATATGGTTAAGGATTGCAGAGTCAAAGTGGTAAAGGATGCTGCTTTTTACCGAAAGAAGTTGGCTCTAGCTGAAAAGAAGGAAAGTGGAACCATTCTGTTGGCCGAAGAAGAATACTGGTTGGATCATTCGAACAACGAGGCTGAAAATGAGGAGACTGCGTCTATGTGCTTTATTGGTGACGATAAAAGTGATGATGAGGAAGAAGATACCTCATCTGATGGTTCTGAGGTAATATCTGCGTTTAACTATAATTTTTTCTTATCTCAAATGAATGTTTTTATCAATGCTTTGCATGATTTGCACTCAAAGTTCGTTTCTGAAAAGTTTAAAAATCAAGAAAAGTCTGATTTAATCGATAAACTGCAAATTTCTCTAAAAGATGAAAAGTCAATTTTAATTGATACAAAAGAGAAATTTCAAAAGCAGTTAGTTGATCTAGAAAATTCAAATCAGACTTATCATGATTCGTTGACTGAACTGACTTCTTCAAATCAAAATCTTTCTGAGAAAATAATTGTTTTAGAAAGGAAATTATATAAAAGAGAACAATCTGAGCAAACTATTTACATGAACAAACCAAGGAGTGAAGAAGCTATAAAGAAAAGTGGGGACTTGGTTTCGAAAACTCGCATTTTTTAAATCATGCTAAAAATGAAGTTCCTACTTTATATGAATATGATCATTTTACTCTTGCAAGATATGCTCCTCAGTTTAAATTCTTTTTGACAACTGAGAAACAAATTTTGGAAGATGAAAATGTGAAAAGGATGAAAAACAAGAGGATGGAAATGCCATTTGTTTACACCTCTGAAAATGAAAAATATTTTCCTGATCAATCTAAGAAATCCAGAAAATTTCAACATATTTTAAATATCAAATATTCCAATAAATCTTCATTATCAACAGATTTTGTTGATATATTTGCTAACACTGATAAGGAAAATGTATCTCCGGTATCTTATGATACTAAGAAATACATTCCCCCGTTAGTGTTAGAAGGTAAGATAGTTGATCTTGAAGATAGATTGGAAGAACAAAATCTTCAAACTTGTTTAGAAAACGATTTATTTCTTTTTATAATGAAAACAAGTTTTGAAGATAAAATTTCTTCTGGATTTTCAAAAGATTCTAAGGAAAATACTAAAGTTTTGAAAAACAATGTGCATTTGCGCACCATGTTGGATACGCAAACTGACAGTTTGCGCACGCAGTTGGATGCGCAAAGATCAGTTTGCGCCTCCAAAGGGATGCGCAAACCTCATCCAGACTTGTGCATTTTTGAAAATTTTCACTCCGAGGCTAGTTCTTCAATATCAAATGCTAAGACTGATTTCTTTGATAAAGTTTCTTCTTCTGATTCAATTATTGATGATTCTTTACTGCTAAATGCTCAATTTTATAAAAAGAAACATAAAAGAAGAAGATCAAAGAAGTCAAAGAAACATGATACTGTCTTATCTGAAAATACTAATGTTTCTGATTTTTCTTCTTCAGATCGGATTGTGAGGAAGTCACCAAGGCAGATTTGGAAGATTAAACAGCAATCACCAGAATCTAAACTGTTAGGAGTTAAATGTGTAGACACTCTTTATGATACTGATACATTTGCTTCATTTAATAAAAACCCAAAATATTCTTTTCAGCAAATGGTTGATATATCAAAGAATATCTCATATGCTTCTTCTAGTTCTGACTCTGATGATTGTGTTTTATCTTCTATTGATAATTGCTTTCATGCTTGCCTGAAAAATAAATCTGTGAAAAATAAAAGACATAAATCTAACAAGGGACCCATAAGCATATGGGTACCTAAAAAGGTGTAGTTTCTGTGTGTGCAGCTAAGTCGATTATGGTATCTGGACTCGGGTTGTTCAAAACACATGACTGGTAACAAATCACTTTTGTCCAATTTTAAAGATAAATGTTGCGGTCGTGTGAAATTTGGCAACTGTGAGGCAGCTCCGATTCTTGGTTATGGTGATCTAGTTCAAGGAAACATAACTGTCAAAAGAGTAAGCTATGTCGAGGGTCTAAGTCACAACCTGTTCAGCATCGGCCAATTCTGCGATAAAGATCTTAAAGTCAGCTTCAAATCAAAAAGGGTTGCTGTAAAGAACGATAGTGGCAAAGACTTAATGGGTGGAAAGAGAAGATCTAATTTGTATACAATTGATCTTTCCAAAGTTAAGATCTCATGAGATATGTGTTTACTATCCAAAACCTCTATCAAAGAAAGTTGGATTTTGCATCGTCGACTGGCTCATCTTAACTTCAAGTATATGGATCGCCTGGTCAAGAATGATTCAGTGAGAGGTCTTCCAGTTCTCCGTTTCCAGAAAGACCATCTATGCCAAGATTGTGAGAAAGGAAAAATGAAGAAAGCTACTCACAAGCCTAAGCCTGAACACTACACTTCGGCTATTCTTGACCTTTTGCATGTTGACTTGTGTGGTCCGATGAAGACTGTTAGACCACAGTCTCATTGGATTCAAGATCATCCAATCTGAAGATCGTAATCTGAAGCTAATGCCGGAACGTCGACTCTCAATGTTAAAGTCTATGTCTATTTGTAATAAATGTCAATGTAATTTAATGTAATATGTTTTAGTTTACTTAGATCTATATATCTAAGTTAAAGTATTGTAATAGTTAGTTAAAGGTAACTTAGTTAGTTATTTAGTTTCTAGTTTATATTAGAAATAATATCTAGATTTAATATCTAGATATTAATCTTGATAGTGTGTTCAACACACTTGCTAGATTTTAGGTGTCTCTCTACTCTCAAAAACAATCAGATCACTTAAAAACACACACAAACACACACATCAAGGTGTAAAAGAGAGAAAACATAGAGAACACAAAGCAAAGCTTAATCGATCAACCTTGTAATCGTTTGATATATTCAATACAGGTTGGTAATCGTTATTGTGTCGTTGTTTCTATAAACTTGATAAGTATTGTTGGACCGACAATTGGTATTAGAGCCTGATTAAGATCAAAAACAAGTTTATGAGAAAAACGACTCTGTGTTCTTGAACAAAATTCGATTTTGTGATTTTAAGTGTTATAGGTGTTAGAATCGATCAGGTTGTGATCGTACTACATGCTAGATCGAGTTGTTGCTATTTAATTTCACTTTAAAGCTTAAATCGAGTTCCAATTTGGTGATTAAGTGGTCTGAAAGTCGAAGAACAAAAACTTACTGTGCCATCGATCTTATTTCGAAAAAGAGTGTTTTAGTGAGATCGAGTGCTTAAATTCAGTTCTAGAAGTGATTCTAGACACATTGGTAGTGTTTGGTTGTGCTAATCATTGCAGGAACAAAGATTTAGACGAATTTTGCAAGTTCAGGACGAACACCCGCATTCCAGAGGTTGAATAACCCGCAATTCTCAACTTTGCGGGTCCAACTACATACGCATTTCTTACTTTGCGGTTCCAACATAACCCGCATTCCTTACTTTGCGGCTCTCAAAGGACCCGCAATCCTTACTTTGTGGCTCTCAAAGGACCCGCAATCCTTACTTTGCGGCTCTCAAAGGACCCGCAATCCTCAAAAACTCGGGTCCCAAAGCACCCGCAAAGCTGAACTTTTCGGTTCTCAAAGGACCCGCATTTCTCAAAGGACCAGCATTCCTAAAAGACCCGCATATCTCAGACCCGCATAGCTCAGACCCGCATAGCTCAGAATCGCAAACCTCACTTAGAATGTTTTTCTGAGAACTTTTCGAAACTGTAATAGCGGGACCCCCGTGCTAAGTCTGCCTAGGGGGACAAAATTTCTTGTGTGATCAAATTTTATTTGTACTAACAGTCAAATCCAAGTTCTTTTTGCACATCAAATTATACAGGATGACATCAAGCGAAACTTCTTCAATATGTATGTATGAGAAACCACCTGTACTCTTCAGAGGAGAGTATGAGCAGTGGAAAGATCAGTTCATAGACTTCATTGAAAGACATGATTTGGGTGTATTCATCAGAAAAATCTCTGCAGCAAGGAATTATGATAGTTCCAAGAAGAATGTTTACTCTTGTAAAGAAGAATGGCGAGAGAGAAGAAAAAGAGCTCCCATTAAATCTTAATGAATACACAAATGAGCAAAGAAAAAGATATGAAGCTGACAGTTTGGCCAAAACGTTTATTCTGCAAGGAATAACAGAGGAGATTTCAAACAAGATCTTCTTTACACTAGAACGTGAAGAGGCTACAGGAAAGCTGTTATGGGAACATATTGCTAAGATTATGATAGAATCATATATGTCATCAAGAGTTAAGGTTTTGGAAGCTGAGAACTCTGAGCTTCAAAAGAAAATATCAGATTTTGAAAAGAAGTTCTCAGACCTTTCCAAGAAGAGTATTGAAGAGAAGAAGACACTCGAGCTTCAAAGTTTAATGCTTTCTCAAAAAGTTGAAGACTTTGAGAAAGTAATCATATTAGAAAGAGATCAGTTTGCCAAGGAGAAGAAGGTAACTGAACAAAAGGGTGCAAAGAAGGATTTTGAAAAAGATAGAAATATGTTTGAAGCAAAGATAAAGAAGCTTACAGATAAGCTATCTGAATTATCTAAAAGTGTTCTGACAGAGAAGAAAAAGAAGTCTGCATTTGAGAAGAAGATTGATCTCCTTATCAAAGAAAGAGACAGTTATTCTTCAAAGGTAAGAGAGCTTCAAGATATTATTTCAAAGATGGTGGTGGTGACTGAGCGAACGACTCCAGAGTCAAAAATCCACTCACCTAGAAATAATTCAGTTGGTTCTAACAAACCAGCCACAAGCTCACATCAGAAAACTGCTCTTTTCAAAAGGTCAGTTAAATCTTCTAATCAGATTCATTCTACTAATCTTTTCTATGACAGGAATAAAGATTTTTCAGGTACACATCAAAGAAGGAGAATAAGCTTCCAGGAAGAAGCTGAACTGGTCTGGAACATGACACCAGTTAAAGAAGAGCTTCAACGTAAGAAGTCATGTGTACATACGCCAAATGCCAAGAAGAACAATGCGCTGAAAGGTAAACCTGATTTTGTTTACTCAAGAGATAAATTAATCAGTTTGTCAGGTAAGAAATTCTATTGTTCTTATTGTCGTACACATGATCCTGTTCACATGACAAGTGACCATTACTGGTATGGTTCTTACTCAGTAACCCCCATACGAACTGCAACTAACACTTATGAACCCAAATACCAGTGGGTACCAAAGAAAACTAAACCTGTGTTGCAGGCACCTACTGTCAAGGGGGAGTAGGAAGAACAAGGCTTCTAAGTAAATCAGCTTAGAACCCGGACTTCAACGAAGTTTGACTTTTAAACACAACAGTTTAGAACTCGCACTTCAAAGATCAAAAGACCTTACTCCGTGCTAAAAATGAAATTGTACTCCAATACTCGAATGAGGAAATCAACCATCAAGGGGGAGTACATATTTATCTGAAATTTTATGCATATCTTTTTCATATGATAATTTTCAAATGCATAATTTCAGGGGGAGTATAAAAAGGTGATGACTTCTGATTATTTCTGATCAGGACTCATACTTTAAAAAGTTTTACTGCTTTTTGTCTTTTCATTATAAGTGAATACATTTTTACTTTGACTTGACATTAGACTTTTGCAGAATTTTTGAGAGAAGCTTACAAGTTCATATTTCTATGACTTAAAACTTAGCTTCATGAGATGGGAGATCATACGTAAAGGTATAATTCTATATCTTCATCTCACATATGGTTGAAAGAAGGACAACTTTCAATCATCGAAAACATTGTTTTTAATGTTCAAACCACTTCCCGATTATTCATCATATTTTATATTTTGGGAGTGTATTTTTAAATGTTTTCATGATCTAAATTGTGCTTTAACTGAAATAGTTAAACCATTCTGAGCATCACATGCATCATAGGAAAACAACGAATCATTGTGCTAGGTATTAACACAACTTCTATGGAATCACCTTAACCAGTGATTTCTACCCAAGAAGTTAATCCTTAGTGATTGAGTGTGAAAATAGAAAAGAAATGAGTGTGATTAGAGAAAGCAAAAAGTTTAAAAGAAATAGCGTGTGAGAACAGAGTTAAAAGAATATCACAACTCTGCACCAACTTTTTCTGAGCCGGGTAGCCACCATTCTAGTGATTCACAATTCTTTGGTGATCATTATTGAAACAGGCAAATAACCCATGCCAACTCTTGATCAAACCTCACCATCTACTCATTTTCTTCTCAACAAGAAAGTGTTTCACATTTTCAAAAAGGGGATGCAGCACATTTGCTATCTGATTTTCATTTGGAAAATCTAGATATTGAAAAGAAGGAAGTCTGCACCACCTTCGCACTTCAATCATGCACATTGAGTCTGTGTTTAACTTACTGTTGTCTCAGTGGTTTACACAATTTTGAGCCAATAAGCAATCATCCGTGCTTAATTCTTTCAACACAAGAACGAACACACAAGGATTTAGTTTCTTTGTCATAACGTTTATAGAAATTACCTTTGTGGTGTTTCGATGATTAAATGGAAGCCCTGGAGGAGTCAACATCAAACAACTCCTTTCCCATGTGTATTCGTTACACTCAGTGACTTAGTGTTACTGACAGGCATGATAACTGATTCATTAGTTGATTTCAGGTGTTACACGACACATTTGTCTGGATTTGCAAAGATCTAGATGAATCTCTTATGAATTGACGAATCAGGGGCTCTAACCGCAAGATTGACATTTCTTACCACAAATTTTGATGAAGTCGTTGCACTTAACATCAAAAAGGGGGAGAATGACTACACAAGAAATGGCAAAGATCACATGTTTCAAGAATCACATCTACTCTTCAAAAGGGAAGATTGTTAGATTGAAGACATGCTGAATTTAGAGAAAGAGATTGCATCTTCTGAGCTGAACAAGAAGACTGAATTGGATAAATCTTTTTATTAAATGATCTTGATCCAAAGGGGGAGATTGTTAGACCACAGTCTCATTGGATTCAAGATCATCCAATCTGAAGATCGTAATCTGAAGCTAATGCCGGAACGTCGACTCTCAATGTTAAAGTCTATGTCTATTTGTAATAAATGTCAATGTAATTTAATGTAATATGTTTTAGTTTACTTAGATCTATATATCTAAGTTAAAGTATTGTAATAGTTAGTTAAAGGTAACTTAGTTAGTTATTTAGTTTCTAGTTTATATTAGATATAATATCTAGATTTAATATCTAGATATTAATCTTGATAGTGTGTTCAACACACTTGCTAGATTTTAGGTGTCTCTCTACTCTCAAAAACAATCAGATCACTTAAAAACACACACAAACACACACATCAAGGTGTAAAAGAGAGAAAACATAGAGAACACAAAGCAAAGCTTAATCGATCAACCTTGTAATCGTTTGATATATTCAATACAGGTTGGTAATCGTTATTGTGTCGTTGTTTCTATAAACTTGATAAGTATTACGAAGAGTTTAGGACATAAGAAATATGTTTTGGTGATTGTTGATGATTACTCCAGATATACTTGGGTAAAATTTCTGAAGTCAAAAGACGAGACTCCTGACATACTCATCAACCTCATCAAGACAACTCAGACAAATAAGCAGAAGCAAGTGAAAGTGGTAAGATCTGACAATGGCACTGAATTCAAAAACAGTACTCTTCAGGCATTCTATGAATCTCAAGGCATACAACAACAATTTTCTGCTGCACGTACTCCGCAACAGAACGACGTTGTTGAAAGAAGAAACAGAACGCTCGTTGAGTCCGCCAGATCAATGCTCGCTTATTCAGGTCTACCTTTGTCTTATTGGGCTGAAGCAGTGTCAACTGACTGTCATACACAGAACAGATCAATTTTGCATCGTCGCTTTAACAAAACATCGTATGAACTTATGAACGGGATCAAACCGAACATCAAGTATTTCAAGTCATTCGGGTGTAAATGCTACGTTCTGAATGACAGGGAGAATCTCAACAAGTTTAGTCCAAAGGCAGACGAGGGTGTATTCTTGGGTTATTCTTCAAACTCTGCTGCTTATAGAGTTTTTCTGTTCTCTGCAAGAAAGGTTATAGAGAGTATCAATGTAAAATTTGACGAAGCTGCTGACTTGGTTTCTAGTCACTCAGGCTCAGAACCCGCTTTTACTGGCAATTCAGTTTCTGAACAAATCAGTTCAGAACCTGCTCTTTCACCAGATAACCAGGATTCTTCTACTCCCTCTCCTAATCTTTCTGATCTTGATTTTTTGTTTGAAAAATTTTATGATGATGTGCCTAGATCTAATTCTGAAAATGTTTCTAATGTTTTGAATTAGGAAACTGAGAGCTCATCTATTCCAAATTCCGCTGCATCTATCTCTGACAATGATGCTGCTCCAGTCTCTCTTGTTCAACAAGAACCGGCACAATAAGAATTTGTTCAATCAGACAATGTTCAATCAGAAATTGAGCCTATTCTTGAAGAACCTATTCAAGAAAAGTCTATTCAAGATCAACCTGTTCAAGAGGAATCATTTCAGGAAGAAGTACAAAATGATGTTATTCAACAAACTGGTCCCGAATTTGATTCAGAGATTGTTGAGATACCTCCTCCTCAAGTTGAAACTATTTTTATCTCTTCATCTGATGTAGAAGTTTCTGAACCTCCCTCTCATCAATTAGAAGTGGTTCAAGATATCATTAATCCTCTCCCTCATACCACAAAATGGACAAGATCTCATCCAATTCATCAAATTATTGGAGATCCTCAAGCCAGTGTTTCTACACGCTCCAAGTCGGCTACTTCCAACAAATGTCTCTTCACTAGCTTCCTAAGCAAGATTGAACCTACAAAAGTTTCTAAAGCGTTGGAGGACCCGGATTGGATTATTGCTATGCAATAGGAGCTTAATCAATTTGATGCACTCAAAGTTTGGAGACTTGTACCAAGGCCGAAAGGAAAAAGCGTTATTGGCACTAAGTGGATTTTCAAGAACAAAAAGGATAAAGATGGTATCGTCGTGCAGAACAAATCAAGGTTGGTAGCCAAAGGATATCGACAAGAAGAAGGTATTGACTACGATGAAACATTTGCACCTGTTGCCAGATTGGAAGCTATCCGAATGTTTCTTGCCTTCGCTGCTTATCGCAACTTCACAGTATATCAAATGGACATCAAGACAGCATTTCTCAATGGCAAACTGAAAGAAGAAGTATATGTATCTCATACAGAGGGATTTATTGACAAAGATCGTCCAGATTACGTATATTTTCTCGATAAAGCACTGTACGGCTTGAAACAAGCTCCAAGGGTGTGGTATGACGAGTTGTCAGCTTTCTTAGTCAAATCCAGCTTCACCAAAGGCTCGATCGATACTACTCTTTTTATATATCATTCGAACTTGGATATTTTCTTAGTACAAATTTATGTTGATGATATTATTTTCGGTGCTACTAACAAATCTTTGTGTACATGGTTTTCTGATCTTATGACCTCTAGATTCCAGATGAGCATGATGGGAGAAATCAATTTCTTCCTCGGCTTACAAGTGAAGCAGCTTCCTGATGGTATCTTCATCAACCAGTCAAAGTATGTATTTGACATCTTGAAGAAATTCAAGATGGACAAATCTACTTCAATCGGAACACCGATGGCTCATGGGGCCAAAATCGGACTCGGTCCAGATGGAAAAGTTGTAGATCAAAAGACATATAGAGGAATGATCGGATCACTGATGTATCTAACTGCAAGTCGCCCGGACATAATGTTCTCGACATGTTTGTGTGCCAGATTCCAAGCCAAACCTAAAGAATCTCATCTACTAGCAGTCAAGCGTATTTTTAGATATATTAAAGGAACTCCTTATTTAGGTTTATGGTATTCTAAAAGTTCTGACTATAAATTGATTGCTTATTCAGATGCAGATTATAGCGGTAATCAATTGGATCGGAAGAGCACCTCAGGTCATCTTCAGTTTCTCGGAGACAGACTGATAAGCTGGGCATCGAAAAAGCAAAATTGGGTGTCAATATCAACAGCCGAAGCTGAAAACGTTGCTGCAGCTAGTTGTTGTGCTCAAGTACTTTGGATGAAAATGCAACTTCAGGATTACGGGATGTTGTACAAGACAGTGCCAATATATTGTGACAGCAAGTCCGCAATTGCCATTTCAGTCAATCCGGTCCAGCACACTAAGACCAAGCACATAGACATGCGGTACCATTTCATAAAGCATCATGTGGAAGAAGGTACTATTGAATTATATTTTGTACCAAGTGAATATCAACTTGCTGATATCTTTACAAAAGCCTTAGATGAAAAACGTTTCAATTTTTTGCTTTCAAAATTAGGCATGTTGAATTTAAAAGTTTAAATCTTTACAAATTTTATTCTATAAAGTAAAATTTTACAGATTTTCTTTCTTTTGAATAAAATGTATGTCTAGGATCTTTTACAAGTTCTTTGTTTATATTATAGTTTTATATGTTCAAATTCCAAGTCTTACAAAAGTCGAAAAGTCAACAACATGTTTGTAGCTTTGATACTGCTTTAAAGATATGTGAGTCGGAATTTTTATAGTTTACTTTGCTTAGACTACCTAAATGATCAGAATTATAGATCGGAATGAAAATATGGGCTAAGCATTTAGACATTGATCTAAGTGATTGAGATGAATAATAAATTCTTAAAATACAGAAATCTCTGAGTTTAAAAGTTTGTACCTGTGACCTTTCTGGTTTGGGAAAGTAAGTTCCGTGGGATGCTTGTCATCTGGTCCCCTAAGGTCAATTGATCTGGGAGTGATCGAACCCAAATCCTTCTATAGAACCAGATCGAAAGTCATGTTCTACTGGTATGAATGGGTTTATGATGTGTCGATGTAGCCTTTCTGATCCGGGAAAGTAAGTTCCAAGGGGTGCTTGACACCTAGTCCCCTAAGGCCAACTGGTCTGGGAGTGGCTGACCCAAATCCTGCAATAGGGTCAGATAGAAAGTTACGTTTATGGCATGTTCTTTACTTAATGAACTCTCTGATTAAAAGATACCAAAGTGCACAACGCTTAAAAGATGCCAAAGAGCACACTCATGTGAAGATTCCAATGTGCACACTGCTAAAAAAATGCCAATGAGCACACATCTCATGATCCTTGGTGATATGTTTGATTTGTGATAAACCTGTAAATTTGTGAAAGTCTTAATTTTTGATGACTTAGTGTCAGTACATGCACAGTTTTCTATAATAATTTTCGAACTGCATTTTTCTTGAAGCTAATTGAAGTTCACATGCGAGCACACTGAATAGACAGATGGAAGTTTTTGAAACTGAACATGTCTTAACTTGATATGCAATTATACTTGATCTTGCATCCAATAACGTATGCTTGATTTCAACTGATTGATAAATCTGTGAAATTTTACTGAGTAGACTTTAATTTGTTTAGTATTTAAAAATTTTATATGTTCAGTTGTTACAAAATTTATATTTAATATGATCATCTTTTACACTGATGTCTTTATGTTTGAGTATCTGTATTTTGGTTCAACTGGTCTGTGCATATTTCGAGGGGGAGAGCCAATCTGAAAAGTTTTTATGAACTAGTTCTTTGTCTGAGGGGGAGTAAGTAAAAATACTTCACGAACTGATCAGAAATTAATCAGGTAAGTATTTTTTGTTATTTATATGCAAATGCTGATCTGATTTGATAAATTATGTGCATTTGTGTAGGGGAGTAACAGAGTCTGAAAGGTATGATTATCTGATTTTTTTTTAATATTCAGTTTACTATTTTTTTAGAATTTTTTTTAGTGTTTATTTTTTTTAGATTAGTATAAATAGTTTTAGAGTGTGTGAATTTTCTCTTTTCTCGCTCTATTTCATTTTTTGAACTCGTAACACTGTTCATCTTCCCTCTCACTGTTCATCTGCGCTGATTCTTTTGCTTTGATTTCAGATTTGTGTTTCGATCAGGTTTGTGTTCCCTTTTTACTTTTACTTTGTCTAGTTCTATTGCATTATTGTATTTTACTTGATTTTTTTTTTATCAATTGATTTATGTGAATTTTGCGTTCTTACTGTTCATCGTATCGGACTTCTCAGATTCGAGCTTATTTCCTCAAAATTGGATATTGGTTTTTGTTTAGAACTAATTTTCGACAATCAGGTATGTTTCTTTTTACTCTATTTTCTTGTTTTTTTAGCTTTAATTTTGTCTAATATGTTTTTCGGTTCGAACACCCGAAAACTAGGGTTTTTCGCATCAAGGTTGATTGGTACGCAAAGTATACTTTGCGCATCTAGTTAGATACGCAAACTGTGATTTGTGCATCTAACTAGAAACGCAAAGTATGCTTTGCGCATCTAACTGGAAATGCAAAGTGTGGTTTGCGCATCTCGTTAGATACGCAAAGTATACTTTGCGCATCATCCCTGATACGCAAACCTGTTTTTGTTGTGTTTCTTTCAAGTGTAGTTTACGTATCAACTAGGATATGCAAAGTCTACTTTGCGTATCCTCTTTGATACGCAAACCTCTTTTTGCTTGTGTTTGTTTTTCTGCAAGTTTGTTTTGCGCATCACAAAGGACACGCAAAGTCTATTTTGCGTACCCCGTTGGATACACAAAGTATACTTTGCGTATCCTTCTTGACACGCAAACCTTCTTGTTTTAAGTTTTCTGTCTTGTTTTCGGATCTAGTTAGATACGCAAACCTATCTTTGCGTATCTTGTTCAATACGCAAACCTTGGTTTGCGCATCTAACTTGGTACACAAACCTGCCTTGAAGAAATTTTCTTGTTTTGTCTAATTCTTCTTTGTTTTGTCTTTTAGGTATAATATGTCTTCTAAAACCAATACAGATCCAATGATTCAAGATGAGAATGTCATTCTCGAGGATCCATCTGATCGAGCATCTCATGATACGCCGATGCCATCTGTACCATCTGTTGGAGCAAATCTATCTGCATCAAGACGTTCACCAAATGATGTTTTTCCAACCATCATGTATATGCCATACAAACCGAACAACTATCACGTGGATTTTGACAGAATCAAGATACATCCGGTGATACGAGCAATTCTCAGAGGTCATCCACTTACCCCTGCTCTTTCTTATTGCGCAGATGTTCCTGAAGTTTATCTACAGCAAGCCTGACATACAATTACAAAGAATGAACTGTCAGGATCGAATTCTCAACAAGAATAAATTCTCAGAAACAATATCAAAGAAGTTGCGGAATAACACTTTGATATTCAATAAAACAGTAAACCAAAACAGTATATAATTAACAACTTGTAAACTTGTATTGAATGCTTAAAGTTACAAGATTAAACACACAACCTCAATATTGATGAACAGACTCACCAATACGAATTCTACTTCTCTAGAATTAGGAACTATGCCTTGAGGTTGATTCTCTCAAAAACTTAGAATGAATAAATTAATCTCTAAAAGTTATATGCTGCTATTCTAATCAATACTATATCTATATACTGAAGATAAAAGCTAATTACAATTAATAAAATATCTTCAGAATATCTTCCATCATTATCTTCAAGCCTTCCTTGAATATCTTCAGTTTATCCAGCTGTCATCCTTTCCATACAGATCTCCATCTTATAAGCAGTATTAATCATAAGCAGCATTAATTTCTTCTAGCAGTATTAACTACTAAGCAGTACTAACTACTAGCAGTATTAACTACAAGCAGTATTAACTACAAGCAGTATTAACTACAAGCAGTATTAACTACAAGCAGTATTAACCACTAGCAGTATTAACTACAAGCAGTATTAACCACAAGCAGTATTAACCACAAGCAGTATTAACTACAAGTAGTATTAACCACTAGCAGTATTAACTGAAAGCAGTATTAATTCTGAACTAGCAGCATTAAAGACTTGTTCACATCTTCAGTTCCCAACAATCTCCCCCTAACTTGACTTTTAGAAAGAGAAGTCAAGTTCTTAAAATGCTTTCAAAATCTTCATTGATCTACTCCAATGTTAGGATCCAGTCCCATGCTCTGATTAATAGTTCTCTGAATTAGGTACTTTGCCATTTCTGAATTTGGTGCACAACCCAACTTCTTATTCAACATGGCATGAAGCTTAAGATTTGTGTGATTGTAGACCCTATCCACCAAGTAATACTCCATGTGAAAAGTATCCAATGCCAGTTCATAGACTCCACTCCTTTCATATAAAGTCCATCCTCTAACAGCTTTGAATACATGTTTTATCAAATGCTTTACTGCTTCTGGTTTGAACAACATGCACAAATATTCCATAACTAGCTTCACAATTGGTAACCCTGGAGCTGTCAACTGATCTGCATGGACTTTCATTCCCACTTCAAACATTTCTTCCAAATTAGATCTTGAACACTCTCTGACAATTTTGTTCCAGGTGCTATAAACTTCATACCTCTCATCCTTTCTTTTCAATCTGATGTACTCTTTACCATCCACCTCTACAGTATCCCAGAGGATAACTTCAGGAGGTTTAAATCCAACAGGTTCAGCTGAAATAGGCTTTGGAATTTTATCCATTACCACCATGTACATGTTTACATCTGAACTCTGTGGTATTTCTTCCTGAGATTCAACTTTCTTTTCTTCTTCTACTCTAGACTTCTTTTCAACTTTCTTTCTGTTGGCCATCATCTTGGTTCTCTTCAGTATCCTTTGCCCTTGTCCTATAGTAGCTTCTTTCTTCTTTTCTTCCTTTTTCCTTTCTTCTGATCTAGGGCCTTTAGAAGCAATAGACTTAACTCTTTGTATCTTCTTGATCTTCTGAGCTAGAGTCTCTTCTTCCTTAATCTCTACCTTTTTCTTTGTTGGAGTTCCCTCTTCACTTTCAGGGAAGGGTTTATTGATATTCACATCATGTCTCTCCTTAGCTTTCTTTTCAAACTCCACTTTGTCCTTTTCATTACTCTTCAGCTTCCCCATTTCTTTCTCATATAGCTCCTTGATTTGATCAAAATTCATCTTCACAAACATTTCTTTCTTTACACCAATTGCACTCCTCAAGAAAGTTATCATTTTGTTTCTTTCCTGAGTGGCAAGGTACGTTTGTGAAGGTCTTCTCTTCTTAGCACTTGTTCTTGCCATCATAGCCTTTTTCAAGCACATTGCTCTTTGCTTAGCTTTCTCTGTTTCCAGCCCTTTCTGGAATGCTTCATTTAGCTCATTTGCAAGTGCTCTGGCCATTTCTCTGTCTTTTTCAACCTGTTCCTTTTCTGCTAGATCTAACTCCTCTTGCATTTTCTTTGCTAATGCTTCATCTGACTCAATCATCTTTTGCTTTTTAGATGGTTGATCAGATTCTATCATCTTTGCTTTTCCCTTTTTCCTTGTATCTGCATCCATGTCTTTCTTCTCTATTTTCTCTGCTCCCCCTTCATTTATGACCACTCCCTTTGCTTTGGGAGTGTCATTCTTTGCTTTGATGAGCATTTCAGCTACTTCAATTTCTGTTGGTGTTAACTCTGGTACTGCTGCTTGTGAAGTTTCAGTAGCACTAACAGTTTTTGCTGCTTGTTTTGGCTTAGCAGTAGTAACAGTTTCTGCTGTTGGGGTTGTTACTGCTGCTGGTGTTGTTTCTGTTGCTGCCTTTTCTTCAACAAATTCAGCCTCAAACTGTTGATCTATCTGTTCTGATCTTGAATTCTCCCCCTTTTTGGAAGCATTGTTCTTATTTGACCTCTTCTTTAAAACAAATTGTTTTCTCCTCTGCTTTTGCACCAACCTTGTCACCATTTTCTTTAATTTGGCAATCTGGATTTGTTGTGACAGGATGACCATCTTCATTTCTTCAATTTCTTTTCCTTGTTTGAGAACATCTTGGTTGATGTTCCCCATTGTTTCCATCAATTCATAGTAAGTATATCTGTCCTCACCCTCTCCAGAAGTGTTACCCTCTTTTGAAGGATCATTGGATCTTTTTGTAGTGGAAGTCTTCTGCCTAGCAGAAGCACTATCCACCCCCTTGGTTTCTTGGCACCGGGGACCTTTGAATGATTGCTCATTCAAAGTTGCCATGGGGAAGGTCTTATGGATGTTACCACTGACCTCCTCTGAGCTAGAAGGAGTAGTGGCAGCCTTCTCTCCCATATGCTCTTCCTCCCCCTCAGAGAGCACCTCCTTTGGGTTGGGAGACACCCTAGTGGGTTCCCTTTGGATATTCTCTACTGGAGAATGCTCCAATAGAGGGCTTTGAGGCTCTTGGTTAATATTAGGTACACCAAGGGAAGGAGCCTTGTGTACCTTTCTCTTGACATAGGTCTTGGATATTATGGGAGTGGGTTTAGCAGCAAAGGACTGAGGGAAAATTTGAGAGATGGAAGGTTGGGATTGGCTAGCAGTGGGTTGGTCTAATGGGGGCCTTGACCCTGCTACCATACCTTCATTAGTTTGGGACACCACCATCATTGTAGAGAACAATGGGGTGTCAACTCCTTCCGAGTCCCCAGCAGATCTTCTCATATTTGAGAAAACCTTGCCTTTAGGGGGTTTTGGTACATATAGTCCATCAGAATGAGGAATATCCGTCAATTCATGGTTGATTACTGCTTGAACAAACCTGGGATACATATAAAAGCTCTTTTTGTTTCCCATGTTTGAGACAAGATCATTGAAAATCATTTGTGAAAAATTGTACCTTCTGGCAGTGGCCAAACAGACCAAAGCATAAGCAATGGGACTGCTGAACTCACTCCAGCCAGTGGTCTTTTTAGAAATGCAGTGCATCAAGGTATGAACAAGAAAACGCCATTGGGGTGAGAATTTAGCTTTGGAGAACTTAAAAACACCCAATGGGCCTCCATACCCCATTTTTGTAAGAGTAGAAAACAGTTCATCATTAGGGATAGAAGTTATACCAGAGGCATCGTCTAGATGTAGACTGATGCGAATTACTTCTTCAGTAACTGTCAATGGCTTGCCACATACTGTCGTCTTGATCATTTGCACACCATCCTCAGTAACAATGGTGGCATGTGCCCAGAATTGCCTCTGATGCTCTATGAAGATATTAGGAGACATAGTGAGAGCATGGGCAATGTGGCTATACTTCAGAAAGTCGACTATCTGATGAAAACCTTCAGCTTGCTTTGGCTTTTGGAGCATCGCGATTTCATTGTGCTCGTCAATGAACGCCATTGATGCCATTGACCTTGAAGATTCTTGTCTGAAAACTTTGAACTTTGAGAGAGAAAGGGTTTAGAGCGCAAGTGAACAGTATGCAAAGAGTCGTTATGAGCTTTTAGGCGGGCAAAGAGTATTTATAGTATTCGGGACATAAGCAGTATTAACCTAGAGCAGTATTAACCACTAGCAGTATTAACTGAAAGCAGTATTAATTCTGAACTAGCAGCATTAAAGACTTGTTCACATCTTCAGTTCCCAACATGAACTGGCTCGTCCGCACCGCTTTGAGTTTCAAATAGATCAGTATGATTCTTATCTTTCATACAAGCGTCTCAGACTTATACTGGAGCTTCCTGAGCCTAATTCCAGACCCGACCGAACTACATATGACAACTTTCCATCTGAAGAGGAAGTATTTGAAGGGATAAGGAATCTTGGATATGTTGGGACATTGGATAAAGTGCGTGATTTTGGTAAGTCTAATTTACCTCCAGTTTGGTACTCTCTATTCTCTGTCATTATCAGGTGTCTTTCATCGAAACACTCTGGCACAGACAGTGCAAGTCTTCTGTATCTCCGTTTGTTCCATGCAATTGTCTATGACTTGCATGTTGACTATACATTCATTTTCTGGACCGAACTCTCAGAGGTGGTGCATGACAAACTTACCAACAAGAAGCGCAAGTTTATTCCATTCATCATATTCATGAAGCTAATTGTTAGAAGTGTGCTTAGAAGCAATCCTTCTATTCCACGAAGATTATCTTGGCCTTAGGTTTCAGACACCGAAATGACTTATATTCAGAAGCTGAAGAGATCTGTCAACTATTCCATGCCTATTCCTGCTGATCTTATTATAAAGTATGAAGGTCCATCTGATGATAGTATCATTGAGTATTGTCTGGACAATGATATCTTTTTCGAAGTTGATCAAGATGAACCGGCCAGTGCTGATAGAACAGAACCGTCGCATACAGAACATGAAGTTGAAATTGTCACAGCTGCTGAACAAGAGATTGAAACAGTTGCTGAAAAAGAGGTTGACATTGCTGAAGCACAATAATATGAGACCATCGTTGCATCTCAACAAATTGGTGTTGTTCTAGCTGATATTGGTCCTGAAGTTAGTGATACTGCTGATGATGATGATATTTCTAGTGATAAAGATGGGGAAAATTATGATAAAGATGCAACTGATGATTCTGATAGTGATGGTGATGATACTGATGATCCTGATTAACCGAGTATTCGGATTTATGAAAGAAAGATCAGGACACCAGAAGTAGTTGTTTCAACAGAAGTTTTCTCCGAAGATGATTCTGTTTCTGTTAATCCTTCTGTTGCACATCTCCAAGTAGATGAATTGGATACATCATTTGATCAAGCCTCAGCTTCGGTACAAAGTCAAGCTCCATCAACTTCGCTTGCGGCGATTCAAGTTCCAGCTGTAGAGATTTCTTCTAATCAAGCTTGGGTATCTTCTGAGAAATTCTCTACTTTGAATGCTGTCATTCGTCAGTTATCAGAGAAAATGGATGCAGAAAAGGAAGCACAGATTCTGAAGTTGAAGACTTTCTTCAAAGGCAAGATGCCTGAGATTGATACGTCTGTCATTCCTCCAGAGATTCCTTTCAGACGACCAACCGGGGTAGTTCTTCGTGAACCTTCTTCTGCTGTGACTACATCTACTTCTCCGATTGTTTCTCTTCCGTTTCCTTCGGTGGTTTCTATGTCTGCGGGAATTTCTATGTCTGCTCCTTCTGGTACATCTTCAAGGTCTTCTCTTCATGAACTTCCTATTTCTGAGTTGACTGATCTACTATATGCGCGTCTACTGTCTATGTCACCGCCACAACATCAGGATCAAGATCTTCTTTCTTTGCTACGGAACTTCCAACCTACGCCGCCTCCAGTTCCTTCTTTTGAATCTGACCGTATTACTGATTTATCTGATGAGTTTCATGCATTCAGATCAGAATTTCAATCAAGTTTTGCTGATCTTAAATCTTTTTTGACTCAAGCTTTTTCTGATATCTCTAACAAGGTTGAACGTCTGGAACAAAGCTGCAAAACTGAGGTTGGCCCGTCTCTTAAGCGCCGACATGACCAAGATGATCCTGATCATCAAGGCCATGAGGGGGAGATGGAAAAGATACCGAGAGTTGAAGGATCTTCTGAAGCTAGAGAAGATATTCAATAAGAAATGGTTGGTGATAAAGGAAAGAGTGGTGAATCTGTTCAAGACTGCAACATTTAGGATTTAGTGAATGTTATGATTGAAAATGCTGATTTGTCTTCCCTGCATAATGAACTTAATATTTCTGAGAGCAATATTAACAATAATTTGCAAATTGTTGTTTATATGGATCCAGATGTTTCTACAAATATTCATGAGGTTGAATAATCTGAAGCTGCAAATGACATGAGGACATTTTCATAGAGATTAATTCTAATGATGATGAAGATGTCAGATTTGAAAAGATATGTCAAGTCAATGAAGAAAACTGTGATGACATCGTTATCATATCAGATACAGAAGATGACTCAGTGTTCATGGATGCGAAAGATGAAGAAGAAGCAGATTTGTTATACAGTGATCTTCCTGCTCATGATGAGGTTCCTGAAACTGCTAAAGCTACATCTACTCCTATTGATAGTTCAGCTCCGACTACCACTATTCCTTCAAGATCATTTGAAGTTGGTCAGTCGTCAAGAGCAGAAGTTGATGTTCTACCTTCTGATCCTGTAATTCCACCATCTATTCTAGAAGAAGGACCAGCTTTATCTAGACATCAAAGACAAAGAAATTTGCATCGTAGATATTTGGCATTAAGGCAAAGATCAACCTTTCTAGAAGACACTCAGAGAAACATCTTTGTCAGAGTCAGATGCCTATCAATATGAATACTTAATGTTCATTAAGTGCCAGCGCAAAAGGAATAATACCGTGTCTTCTCAACACTTGATTGTTCGAATCATCAGTGTCACAATCAACAAGTTTGTGAATATCTGGTATCCTGATTTTGAAGTTGAAAGAAAAGACTGCAAGCGATATAAATTTTCAGAGGCAGACTTCACTGACCTTTCTCTAGATGACATTGAATTCTTATATGACTATTTCAGGAATCTATATCATAGAACACAGGATGTTTCACAAGCTTTGTTCGTCATCAAAAGATTCATTCGACGGCAAATCCGATTCTTCAGAGTTTTTGATTTCCAGATGGCCGTTGAAAGCTTCCAACCAGTTGTAAATCTTCTGAGGCCTAACTAAAGCTTACCAAACTTAGAGTCTTATCATCTTCTCACCATAGTTGAAGATCCATATGGAGTGGTGTACAAGAATGGGTCAAATGAAAAATGCTTTCTCAGATTTGAAGAAATTGCACATTACTCTGATGGAACTTTAAAAGTGACTAAGCTTCAGTTGGAGCAACATCTGAAGGAGGCTAAAAGAAGATTTTTGGAAACAAGAGAAAATGCATTCCTGGTTGATAATGATGAAATCCGACTTCTCCAGAAGACTTTAAATACAATTCAAGAGAGATTGAATTTCCGTTCCACTCTGCGACGTTTGGAAGTGTTAATCGGGCTGAATAGACTTCGTCAACGAGAAGAGCGTCAGTGATTCTCCAAAGTCACCTGGTTGGTCTATGTTGTTTTTGAAGATTGTTTTTAAAGACCACGGCACCAATGATTACTAAGGGGGAGATTGTTAGATCTGTTTTTATAGTAATCATTGTATTTATTTTCTAGTCTAAACTGTTCTTAATTGAGTAATCAGTATTGTTAAGGCTAGGGGTATTTAAGTCCCCTTGTCCTTTGTTTTTGTAACTTTTGGCACTTCATTTGAATATATCTGATTACTTTGAGCGTCTCTACTTTCTCTCTCTACTTTCTCTCTCTAAAGATTTAGAGATCTTGGACTTACAGTCTTTCATATTCACATTTCTCTTTTGAAGGTGTTTATCTATGTTACCCCAAGTTCGTAAACACAAATTTCTAATAATACCAGTAAAGTCCATGAACATCATGCATTCTTTCATAATGTGGTATAGGATTAGGCCTTCACTGACATCCGTTTACATTATGTTAAATTTGAAGATGTTATAATCCTTAAATCAAATGTCATCTCTTGATTTTGTATGTCAAATCCTAGATATATAGTCGAATGAGTATTAGTCTAGCTAATTACTAAACGTAGGATGATATATAACCATCAAGGAAAATAAGACATGGCATGTGGTGTTCCATACATATGTTTGTATGTTGCCTGTAAGCATAAACAATGGACAAAAATATATAACCTGTGAAACGAATCAAGTAAGAAACACCATTTTTACCGATCGAGGTAAGTTAGTTTAAAGGGAAACAACAGATGAATTCTTAAAGAAAATGCATGAAGAAAATAAGAATAACTCTTTTGTAATATATTAGTTTCTCTCAAACTTTGGTTGTATAACACTTGATGTCATAAAGGAGGTCTCTTTATTTTATGGAAGGCTTTATAGATAATAATTTGTGATTTTAGTATCAATAGGCTAATGTCACAATATACTGAGTGCATGCATAAAAATAGGCATGGCAACGGGGCGGGTTTGGGACGGGTTTCACAATCCCCGACCCTGACCTCGGTTTATGGTGAATGGCCTCAGCCCCGGTCCCTAGTGGGTACGAGGATCCTAATCCCGACTCCAGTGCGTAATTCGGTCAACCCCCGGTCAATCCCCAGTCCACTCCCCCGTTCCCCGTCCCGGTTCATACCCGGTCCCCGACCCAACAAATCCCCTCTGGACAGAAACAGGTGCTTGAGTCGACTGCAGTTTGTTCATGGTTTGTTCAAGATCTTCACACGTAAGGACTGCAACCACTGGAGGTGCAACCTCCTGTCTATAATCGTTGTACAAATGCTTGGAGTCTGATGGTGTTTTGGTAACCCAAAACCCTTGTAGGATAAATCTGGTGCGCTAGGCTCAATAGATATGACATTGGGAACTGGAGACCTAGTTTTGTCACTACCAATAATTATGAGACATGAAGCTAAATAGATCCAAATTATTAGCTGTGATATTATATGTATACAAATATATAGTGGGAGGGAGAAAGAGAATGAGAATAAAATTGGAAATAAAAGTAAATATTGATAAGAATAAAATTAAATATATTAATAAATTAATTGTAGTAAATATATATATATATATCGGGTACGGGGCGGGGTGTATTACCCAGCCCCGACCCCGGTGTCAATCAAACAGGGATCCCCAGCCCTTGGACTCGGTACCTGGATGAGCGGGGAATCCCCGACCCCAGTCGGGTCGGGTGAACCAGGTTCCCCACCGAGTCGGGGTAAATCACCATCCCTACATAAAAATGTATTATGTGTATATACATTATACGATACGTCAAATAGATCATATAAAAATAATTTAGTATAACAGTAATAAGATTCTTAACATACATAAATTAGAATAATAATGATAATCACAACAAAATAACAATAGCGCCAATAAGTAAATGATACATGTTACAACATAAAGTTTGAAAAAATTGAAGAAATGGATAAAAAAGACAGAAGAATAAATGACAAACAACACATGATCAATTATGAGATGGAACATGTAGTAACAAATTGATACTCCCCCTATCTTAAAATAAATGTCCATAATTAAAATGATACATAGTTTTAGACATGCATAATTATTATATTTTTTTGTTAACCAAGTGACATTTTTACCCTTATTTAATTTCTCTCTCTCTCTCTCTCTTAAATATTTTTCATTAATTAAGGGTAAATTTAAGAATTTAGTTTATCTATTTTTTAAAATGAACACTTATTTTAAGACAAATATAAATAGAAATATGGACACTTATTTTGGGACGGATGGAATATTTCATTGAGATATTTTCAATTATATACTCTAACAATCATCAATTTTAAAAAAAACATATACATACATATAGGGTAGAAATGATATATGGTTAATATTTATGAGTAGAGAGGGGCCTTACGTGCTCATTCAATTCAAATATTAATTATCAAGTAATAAAAACGAAACTCTAAAACTAAGGGATAGAATGGTTTACGAGTTGAAATTATTAAGCCTTAAAAGGTCCAATATCCAACATATTTAAGGCTATTAATCTTCTATTGGTTTTGTTTAATTGATATATTTCAATTTAGTCTTAATATGAAACAGATTGATATAAAAAATAAGAGAAAATAGACTCTCAAAACACCACCATGACCACTAGTGCTATATGGCATCATCCATCGACTAAACTACCATTGAGTTGTGGGAATTAACAATGGGTTAAATCGACCTTGACTTATGTTTTTTTGAAATATTTTTTTTCCTCTGGGATGAACCAAAGCTTACAATAGTCAACTACTTTGGAAGGGTGTTTTATCTTATGCCAAGATTAATAGGTCATTTGTAGTTGTTCGAGAAATTAGTCCTTACACATAAGCTAGCTTGAAGACTCACGGTTACAAGAAAAAAAAACTTGATTACAGTATTTCAGTTATCAAATTGGTGTTATAATGAACAAAAATACCTAGTTTATTTAGAAAATGCATTTTATAACTTCCTAATCAAAATAGTTTGTGGGTCAAAGATATATATTCTAAAAAGTTTTTGACCACAATAGTTTAAATATAGAGTAAATTACATGATTGGTCCCTATGGTTTACACAAAATTGCAATGTGTATCCCTAAATCAAAATAATTATAGAAAACGTCCATGTGGTTTATATTTTCACACGCTTTTGGTCCATCTGCCCTAACACCGTCTAAATATTCTGTTAGCTCAATTAAGTTTGAGGGTATTTTACTCTTTTACTTATTTTCTATTGAAAAGACAAAAATAATATTATATCTTCCAATAAGGTAGTGCCACATGTCAAGAGACCCCACATCCCATCCCTCTCTCTATCTCTCTCTATATATATAGATATATATAGCACAGACCCACCTTTACTGCTCCCCTTCCGGCTCCCCCTCCCCACGTCGGCACATGGACTCCGGCGGACTTCCCCCTCCCGGTCCCGCTCCTAACCACCACCGATGACCATCAAAAGTCTTCCTCACCCTCACTGTTAAACCCACCTCTACCCGTCGTCACCACTACTGTTACACACACATACAACACAAAACAATATACACACATTACGCATAGAGGTTAAACCACCTCCACCGACCACCACAAAATATGAACCTATAAAGAAGTTTTGAAAAATACATAAGAACCAACGTATATTTCAAAAATAAAATGAAATGGGTCATAACTCATATGCTAAAGTCATAACAATTGAAACACTTGGGATGGAATTGGTAATTCTCTCTGGGGTCTCACCGCTTACAAAGAGACTTTTGGAGCAGAAATGGGTCATGAATAAGAAAGTTTCAGGTATGGTTATCAAATGAAATTGGTCAAGAACAAGCAAAAGTTGCAGTTGGATTAAAAAGGAGGAAGTCTCCTTACCTCTGCCTCTACCATTCTAACTCTTTGTAGAAATGGATATAAGATTAAGCTACAAAACAAAAGCTACAAACAAAAGTTTTCCCCATTTTCTCCAACTTCTCCGATGATACTCCGACTGTTGGAATATGCTCGTGTCATAATAAATAATTATATGGCTAGACACATGTGGGGCCTATAGGGTCACACACATATACACTGAGATACCATTTAATATAATGTAATTATTGTATTTACATTATATAGCCTAAGTAACGTGGGAAAATTAAAATGGCATTAACATTAAATTAGACTTATTGGGTTTGTGTTAAATTTAATTTAATAGCAAGCCCATTAACTTAATTTAATACTGGGCCCATAAAAGATTTAGATCAGAAAAAATTGTCAAAAGCCCAAGAGAGCTCTAGGGTTTATTTATATAAGGATATCAAATAAACCCATTAGGTTTTAACCTAATCTCTCCTCCTCTCTCTCTCAAAATCGGTGCCCCCTGATCCCCTTGCTCTCTCTAAGTTTTTCTCGTTTGATATTCTACCTCGGTTCTTGGTTAATCGAGGTTCTAAGATCGTTACAAAGGAGGACTAGCATCCGATGGTGTTCAAGGGAGTGTAGTGTGGATTACTTTAGAGGTATTCACCATTGAATACTTGATCTCAAAGGAACACACAAGCGGATCCATTTCGTCTACAAATCACGCTACAAAGGTATACCGTTATTTGTATTTTTCGTTTAATCATATTGGCAATACGTTGATTCCTTTTGGTGATTCTTTCCGCTACGTGTATATAAATGTTATATTTGTGTTTTTGCTTTAAATCACCAACAGCGACAACCATCTCCAACCTCCCATAGAATAGTTGAAAACAAAATGAACATTGATATCCAATCACTCTTAATGTTATGGAACCTATTTGAAGATTTTATGAAACTTTTCTTCACTGTTTCGAAGTTTTTATGAAACTCGTTTGAAGTCTAATTCTGATTCTAGTTTACCCAAAAAAAAATCAAAATTTAATCACTACTATTGTTCCTTGTTCACTGACACCCAAATACCCCGAGACCCGTTTCTGGCACTTGGCTTTCATTTGTTTTGTCACCATTATCGATCTCTAAAAAGCTTCGAAAGTAGAAACAGTAAGAAAAGAGAGGGAGGGGTGTGGAAAAATCTTGATCGGTGGTGGTGGGAAAGAGTTCTAATGTTAATCCGTGGTAGAGCGGGAGGGGTACCGGAGAAGAAATGGTCGATCGATGTGGGAAGATGAAGACAGGGGGTGGTGCTTCATCTCTGTCTATGTGTGTGTGTGTGTGTGTGTGTGTATGATTAGGTTCACTTGAGAAATGTTAAATATATGAGAAATAGAAAAATGATCCTAGCTCTTTTTCTGGTCAAGATTTGCGGCTTTGACCGTAAAACACCGGATATTCCTTGTGTGGTGTGTAGAAGATAGAGGGGTAGTTTCTTAAAATACGCGGGACGAGTTCATATATGAACCTGTATGATTCACATATGAATTATATCTTCATATATGAACCTATGTAATTCACATTTGAACTCTTTTAACTGATTCATATATGAACCTTTATGATTCATATATGAACGATACGTTCATATATGAATCAGTTAATTAGTTCATATTTGAATCACAAATGTTCATATATGAATCTGTTAATTAGTTCAACTGATTTACATATAAACCTAGAGTTAATTAGTTCATATGTGAATCAGTTAATTGGTTCATATATGAATCACAAAGGTTCATATATGAATCAGTTAAAAGAGTTCATATGTGAATACACTGGTTCACATATGAACATATAGTTCATATATGAACCCGTCCCGTGTATTTGTAAAAATTACGAAACTGTCCTTCTATTTTTGAAATAGCCGTAACTTTTAACCAGTCAAAGTCGTAATTGTTGACCAGGCAAAGACGCAATATTTGACCAGTCAAAGCCGATCTTGAACAAATAAAATGCTAAGATTACTTCTCTATTTCTCATATATTTAGCATTTTTCAAATGAACCCCTCTCTCTCTCTCTCTCTCTATATATATATATATATATATATATATATATATGTATTATGTTGTGTCTCCTCATGTATATTATGAAAATAAGTGAGGGAGATGAAAAGGTGGGGCCAAAGAATTAATAGATTACATTTTTGGTCCCTGTAGTTTTAATAAAAAAACAAAAGAAAATGAAATGGCTATAATGCCCTCCTACTTAACCTATTTACCAAAATCATTTAGACAATGTTAGGGCAAAGGGACCAAAGGCGTGTGAAAATGTAAACCACAGAGACGTTTTCCATAATTATTTTGATTTAAGGACGCACGATGTAGTTTTGTATAAACCATAGGGACCAATCATGTAATTTACTCTTAAATATAAGCTGAAAAAGTATAAAGACAAAATATTCCTTTGTCCAATGCCTAAAGAATTGAAGGTTATGAATTTCTCTACACTTTTAAAAACAAAATTATAAAGAAATATAATACAAAACGTTTTTGAAATAAAGAAATTTTTCGTAATTTTTTTGAAGCATCTCAATCGGTATTTTTAATAAATATCAATATTGTGGGACAAAGACCACCCAAACGAAAGAATTAAATCAAACAGTTCAAGTAACATGTTGTTAAAAATTTGTCATCTAACAATAAACTAATAAATAAAACAAATAATATAGATAATCCGTTGTTAAGCATATTCCAATATTTTATGTTTCATCCTTTGTGGAGAGGAATGATGGATATGATTATTTATCAGTTAAGTATGATACTTATATGAAGCAACTGTTATTGTTAAAAGGTGATATGAATTACGATTTTATGATAGGTACTTTATACGATGGTACGTGATTGATATCATTTAATATGGGAGTAGAGCCCTTTATGGTTATCATTTAAATGTCACTTGAGTGTATTTCACGTGATACAACTTAATTATATGCCGGCTTCCATGGTCAAATATCCAACCATTGATATTGTAAAGTTGTAGTTTCTTTGATTAAAACATATTTATCTATCATATCACATATCACATATCTATCTCCTCATCATGAATATTGTTCAATTCTTTGATCTCATCTCCAACTAATTAAGATTAATCAACGACTCTGATGTCGTTAATCGAAAAGAAAAAACAATTGTGTTGGTATTATTGTGGAGGAATAAAAGTCAAATGTGACTAAAAGACGCCCGACAATATTCCAAACATTGGGTAGAGGACTTTAGTCCTATCCCAAATGCATTCCAAACATCATTTCTTATTTCAAAACATTTTATTCACTTTAGCTAACTACTTAGTTGCGAGTTTGTTCAACTATACATCACTTTCCATTATAACTATATATATATATATATATATATATATATATATATATATAATCTTGGCATGTTTCTGTTGATAAACTTGTCAATTTTTTTGAATTTACAAAACTATCCCATCTTCATAGCTTCTTTACATTGCCATAGTTCACTGACATATAAAAACCATATATTTTTCTTTAGAATACGACAAAATAATATATATTTTTTAGGTGAAAATAGAAAGGGTTGTAGTATTTAAGGGTTATGATGAAAGGGGAGGCCATGTGCATTTAAAGTGATTATACTGAAATGGTTGAGTGGATTAAAGATGAAGTTGGCCTACTTCTGTTGTATGTTGTCCATAGAAACCTCTCTTTCAACAATTCTATACCAACCCTTTCTTGTGTAAGTAAGGATAGCGACCTCACTAGTGTTCTTTCCCTTCCATTTAGTATCAATCCAAAATGAGAATACATCCAAAACCGATGATTTTCGAATTGGGAATACCATGAATACACAAGGTATTTTGTTACTAAAATTTGACCTAAATAGAAAATGAATCAAAGTGAAATAGTTTAGTCAAAACTTGTGTTTAACACAGCTTCCTTAAAGCAATTTCATATCTACCGATGGCGTATGCTTTCCATGATACAACGGCTGAAATTAACAGTTCTCTGATGAACCGTTGAACTTAAATATCGCCTGAGCAATACCTTCGCTTATCTCTTTATCAAGATAGTTATATACTTTTTCTGTTGAAGAAATATTTTTACGGTAAGAAATGAAGTGATATATATATATATATATATATATATGTTACAAACCCTTGAGAACCGATATAAAAATATTTTTTTACATATTTTTATTCATCAAAACTTATGATTTAAGATATTGTTTCATATATGTTTTTGTTCACCTTGTGAAAAAATTACACGTGAAAAATAAAATTTGATTCACCTAGTGAAATGAAAAATACAGGTAAAAAATATTCATGTGGTGAAACAAATACATGTAAAATTATCATATTATGAAACAAATATATGGGAAGAAATATATTAAATCCAAACATTTGGTGAATATATATCATGTGAAAAAATATTTTTATATTGGTTCTCACATGTTTGTAACATATTTGTGGTTTTCTTTTGATTTAGCCCCTATATATATATATAATCACAACTTCTAGCTAATCACCGGTAAATTAATGATACACCGGTTAGATTTCATAAATAATATCATAACCCACTTTGGAAATTAAATAGAAAATAGTGAATATTAGAAAAACTAGCAAAACTTATCCTTGATTTTTCTGGTCAATGTGGTGCACCAATTGTACCCGTAGGACACGTGCACACAAATTCAATCATTCAAACCCATCTTGGCCCAAGTAACTCACAACATGATTATGACAACTTAACCAATGAATCATCTTTAAGATGAGGGTACGTACCTACATCCAATATTCGTACCTAATAAGAAATTGTTTGATAAACAGTTACAACAATAAAATATCGATTATGAGAAAGAGAAAGACGTCCACAATAAAACCAGGTGAGTCTTGCATATCATTAAAGGAATTTACAAACCGAATAAGAAAATATCGATGCTATAAAATACAATAACATATCGACTGAGTTTGCTCAAATGGTAGACTTCTCATGATAATTCAAAGGTCATGAATTTGAATCATATATATTCTTAAAATACCAAAAATCTATTATAATGAATCAAATGTTGAAACGATGTTGCTTAAATCTTTCTTACAAAAATGGTACCATAAAATGCAACAAAAACAGGAAAGCTCAAAAAAACATGACCTATGAAGCCCAAATCGATATATAGCCCAATTCAAGCAGCCCAAAGCATGAACCCAAGTTACAATTGTTTTGCGTCAAAAACAAATACGATTTTCATCCTTCTAGTTTGTTGTTTATAACCATTTTCGTCCCTGACTTTAAAAGTTGTTTTTTTAATCATTGTGGTTTGCAATTCCTTTCCATTTTCGTCTCTAAAACTAATATTTTCAGGGACTAAAAACGAAAGGAGCTACAAACTACAAATAACAAAAAAACAATTTTTAAAGATCAGGGACGAAAATAATTATAAACAACAAACCACATAAACGAAAATAGTATTGGGATAACATAACATACAACAAGTAGGCCTTAAGAGTATGCAAAAAAACGTTTAAAATGTCAAACACAATTATTAAAACGTCAAAAAAGTATCCTCCAGTTTCTCATTTGGTGTCATTTAGATGCGACAAAAATTTTCACCAAGAGACTTTAATTGACTTTATTATAACATACATATGCTTTGATTTTAAATTTAAATTAGGTTATTTTTGTAAAATTTGAAATTTTAAATAAATTTAATTTTGAATTTTAAAAGTTTATCTAAACTTTCACACTTGTATTGCCGTACAAAGAACTCTTAAAGGGTGCATTTGGTACGCAGACAGGACAGGACATGACAAGATGGAACAGGATAGGACGGAACAGAACAGGACAACTGTATGACAGAACTGGACATAACAGGACTAGACTGGTTAAATGATGAATTTACCCCTGATGAAAAATCAAAGATTACTTCACATAAAACTAATTTACATCACTAATACATAGTGCAATGGATTATCAAAAAGATAAAACTAATTTATCACGATTGAATTTTGGATATGGAAATCAAAACCCAAATTTTAAATTTCGGATTTTAGGTTATTTCGGGTTTGGGTTGGTCGGGTTTCGGATTGATGTCGGTCGGGTTCGGGTATTATATAATGCAAAAGTTATATATAAATTCAATTGTTTTTTAGGATGAATACAATCGATTGAAATATTGATGAAATCGATAGCAAGTTTAAAATTTAGAAAATATAGATTTATGTTATTTCGGGTTTTCGGACGGTTTGGGTGGCCAACGATCAAACCCAATCCGAACTCAGATATCCTCCCAAATGTCGGGTTTCGAATTATCGGATTTCGGGGTATTCGGGTTTTGCAAAAACACCATATTTTTGGTTCGGATGTAGATCCGGATTTCGGACTATTCGAGTTTTGCACACCCCTAGCTTGGAGGCGTGGATGATGAGAAGACATGTTTTATGTTTTTGTTTTTAACAAAGGGTATATTAGTCAAAATATTGTTATTCTACTTAGGTCCAGGGGGTTGGAATGGGACAAGTGTGTCTCATTCTTGTTCCACTTAGTTTTAGCGTATCCCACATATGGTCACGCCAAACATGGTGTAACACCCTCAAATTTGGAGATAACAACTAAATTAAAATTTCAAAATTTCATCAAATAAAAGATAAATCTCCAAATAGAATTCTATATTTAACTTCAACAATTATAACTCCAGTCTCATACCAGGACTAACTAGAGACGGGTGTTACTTAACCCAATGCAAATCCCATAATATACGCGGAACGTTTCACCAAACTACACACTCCTCGATTATACAACTACCATTCTTCTCTTCACAGTGTCACTAGAACTATTCCCAGCCAGAACCTGATGCACATGTCGACAAATAAAAAGGTTAGGATAACGCTTAGTGAGTTAAAGAGTTTTCAGCATTAATAAATATATCGTTAAAAGAAAGAATGCAATTTAAATCATGATCTTTCAAAATGATTTACCTTAAATATGATCGTTTTTCAATAACATGCATTTTCAAGGACGAACGTCGCAATACAAAACATTCTTGATAAAGTGATGCCGCCCAAAACTCACTCAAACGTGAATAGAAAACGGAGTCCCGAATTATAAAAACGCGGATAAAACTTTATATCCCGAAACACCCAAACCACGGGTAGGGCATCATGGAAAACAATCCATATAAATATAATAGGCCACCGAAAACATGGAACTAAAATTCAATACTCACGCGACCATAAAATGGGATGAAATCCAAATGTTAAAGCATGGACGATTAAGTATCTAAAATACTGTTGGCCGACAGCGGGGGAGGCCCGTATCCATTGAGAGTGGAGGAACACACAAGTATGCCACTCATACAATGTTAACCATATGACACTTCACGACATAAAAACCCAAGTGTCCCTACGACTCCCTTCAAGCTACACCTAAAGAGACAGCTGACCTTAGTGAATATTACCATGAATACCACCAAAGGCCCCGTCACAGTTGGGGGTTACAACCAAGGCATTGCCCCGACATGGCGGAGGCCCCAAACGCCATCAACACAATAGCACAACCGGACTCAGCCTTCCTAGTGTACACACTTGAAAGGTTAAGGTCATAAAACATGGGTCCCGGAGTCCAACCCCGTAATACCCAATTAACCATCAAATAAAGACTGACTTACGTGCGTATAGATCCAATGCAACACAGTCTAAGATTACATGACTACACAGGAATGACTAACGCACTCGAGCATGTAATTATCATTAATATACCATAAGATGCATTCAGATGTAAATCACAAATGGGGCTTTACTTTGAACCATTAAAAACCGGACAATTGTACTCAAGACTCTTTTAAGTCAAAACGAGCTAAAATGCTCAAAAATCCATTTGGCCAACAATTAACAGTCCATAATTAATAAAACGTATTTAAACGACGTTTACACATACACATATTTCAAAGATGGGATTAACCCAAAGTCTATCACAAATTGGGACGAATGATCATCCAAATGGGCTCTTGCCCTTACTTTTCCAAAATGTCTCATAACATGGAGACATGCATTTTTCCAAGTGGTTTATTAAATCAAATACACCAAAAACGCATAAATCATGAAATAGACTTCATTTATACAAAATCACCAAAAATGCATAAATCATGCTACTTATTTATCAAAACATCCAAACTCCAAATATGAGCATTTCATGAGATCAAATTAACCCAAGTTTACCAAATATGAAAAGTTATCAAAATATTCAACACTTTGAGAATAACCAAGTAAAACATATTTTTACTTCAAAATACACATTTTGGCATGTACATAGTTTTCACAAAGCAACTTGAACTCACCTTGCTAGATTTAGGCTAAATCTAGATTTTACCCCACTTAGAGCTTCCTTAAAGAAACTTGAATCTTTAATGACAAAAATTCCAAAACCTAGATCCATAAATTTCAACCATAAATATTTACATCCAACCATTTAGAAACATTCCCCAAACATTAAACATGAAGACCTCAACTGATACCAAAACCCTAACTTCCATAGATGAAGAAAATAGAGGATTACCTTAACCATAACTTGCATCCACCAACCAAGATACCTCTAGGTCACCAAGATAAGCCCCAAGCTTCCAATCTTCAAAAATGGTGAAAAGGGTTGGGTGAAACCCTAGAAAATTTGCTGAAGAAGATGAAGGTGAAAGGATGATGGTTCTAACTCCCAACTTGCTAGATAGAGGAGGATCACATGGTTTTAGGAGGAACCCCCCCCCCCCCAAATATGCTAGGGTTCGATTGAGAGGGCGAGGGGTCGTTTTGGGAGAGAAAGGGGAAGAGATTTGAGGGTTTAGTGAGAAAATGGGGTGAAGGCCAGTTTCCCCCTTTTATGTGCACACAGTGCGCGCACGCGAGTGGTGGCTCGGCCAAATTCGCTCGGAGAGGCGCGCCTCCCTCTGGAAAGATCCCCGCATGGCTCACAACGCGGTTCGACCAGCGCGGACACTCGCGCGGAACACTACCACCCTTTTTATCTTCTTCTCGGCTATAGATTTCGGGGCGTTACAATCCTCCCAACCTTAAAAGAGATTTTGTCCTCGAAATCTGACCCCGACCAAACGCCTCACGTCGCATTAGCTAGGTCATTGATTCTCTATCCAAATGGGATACCTCTACAATAACTTGCCTCACATACAAAACCGATTACATCCCATTTGTGGTTGTTACTGGATTTCTCATAACGAGCCGTCACAAACTCTATCTCAACGTTTGATGCATCTCACTTATGCTGGGATAAACGTTGAATCTTTGCTTAATCACTTTCTTAACATTAGAATATCGGTTGCCTCCCAACCTTATGTTGCACTTATCACCTCAAGAGTAGCCTACGAGTTTAACTAAATACTTCCACCAAGGATACCCCAAAGTGAACTTTACTCTTAATTACTTATAGTCGTCCTACATTGAATTTTCGTTACACTCTTTTCTGCCTTCAAGAACACGACAACTTTTGCAGAAGGATCCCACCATCGTTTTCCCATGCTCCTTTCAATTCCGAGTACCCACAACCATGTTGACTTTACCCGTGTGGTTAAGGAATCCGTATAAAATGCTGAGCTGATCACCCACTGTTGTTATAGGAACGATACTTCTAATTCTGACACATCATGGTCTCCTCAATAATCGATTTGTACTTAAAGTCTACCTCGACATTCTCATCAAATTTCTCCAATAATCATCACCACCAAAGATTTATCGTCAGTTCCCTGACGAAGTTCCTAACACTAGTTTGGTCCGATTCAACATGCAGCAAACCTGCTTTCCCAAACTTTCCCAACACGCATCATCTGTAATGATTCCCAAGGCTTACCTTAATCGAAGCATTGGTTCGATGTTTCATCCAGAAATTTACCATTACACTCTACAGATGGTTGGTTATCCCAAACTGCATGGTTACGCAAACCCCATAATGCATTCAAGCGTCGATTGACAAGTCGGCGAAAGCCTTGCTGATTACAGGATTACCAATGATCGATCCCTAAGTATTAACACATAATGTCCTTAAAGTTACCACCTAAATTGCAAACACACCGCACTCATCGAAAGCACACTGAAACACTCCAACGGTTATTGTCCTCCAAAACGAGAGTCGACACCTAACCTCAAAACAACTATCTGCAACGTAGGGGTACCGCCAACTATTTCATTCCAGATGGCATTGTCAAATTAGAGTTGACACCTAATCATGGAAACAAGAACCCTAAAGCATACAACTTTACTAGCCAACCATAACATCATCATTATCCACGAATACCCATTAGGATGGTACACCATCGACCCATAACATGCTGCCGCACAATTAACCCATAAATTCAAAACCAACCATACATAGACAACCGCACAAGGTTTTAACCCGAAGATTTATTGAAGCGAAAAAGATCATCACTTAATTAACTGGGAGAAAACACAAATCTAACACCTCAAATACTTCTGCATGAACCCATTCATGAAACTGAAGTCCTAAATTCAAAACTAACCATAAGTCAGGTCCTCCGACACTTCAATCTCTAAGGACTCCTTTAGTCTTTAATCACGACCTCTATCACAAGAGGGTTTGTAACTATATTTCTAACGAGTTCAAGGTTTTTCAAACTACTATGCCAATTTGAAATTCTATAAAACTTCTAAATGCAAAAGATTTATAACTATTACTCATACGAATAAAAATCCACTACCGTTTACTCGGCAGGTGTACAAAGTGGTCACCAATGCCACCCATATAAAATCATTTCAAAAACCACCTGATTATTATTCAAGCTAATAATGGCAATAACGAAAGATATTTCAACAAACTTTTCAAAGGAACCGCTATGGTCCCAACATGCATCTATTTGCGCCACGTATGAAGAATATTTTACGTACTAAAACAATACATGACAAGGCGTTCATACAAAACCCCAGAAGGGAAATTCATGCAATCAAGTTTCAAAAGTTTCTCATTTAACCATATAATGACGTGGGATAAAATTTCCAACAAGACCCACGTACATCAGTTTATTTCCCAAACTTAGTGAAACGATAAGTGCTTACGATGTAGTCAAACATAAAATAATTTAGATTGACTTCAAACTTTAAACCGAACCACCAATATGCTCTATGTTTTAAAATAGTAACTACAATGTCATGCATACCGATAGACCAATAAAATGCATTGCACGAAACAATAACTGTAAAAAACGACAACCGAAGAGAGTACAAAGCAAAAGTTCAGCACGAACCATCATAGGTCCTTCATATGCTTACTCACACCAAAGTATAAATCAATTCAAACACTAAGTAGTGTACAACGAAATATACTCGTGTAAAACTCAAAAGGGAAATCATACGAGATTGAAACTCCAAAAATAACATATAGGATAACATCCGCCAACAAAACTCTCTTGAAATAAAAGGTTGAATAAAAACTCCCAAGTTAACGCACACAATAATTCAAGTATACGCATTTCAGAGTTCATTCATGCGGCGCAAAATGTCCTAAAATAAAACTCCAGAAGACTCAACAAAACTTCCATAAAACTCAATGAAACTCTATGGCACCCAAAAATCAAATGGTGCAAAATTTTCGTTCTCGATAATCAAATAGTATAAGACAAAGTTATGACTAAATGTCATAATTCCAAAAATATTCCTTTTATTGTAATATGATATAAAGTGACACTTTTCAACAAAACTCACATGAAATAAAATTCCCAATAAAACTCAAACACCAAAATAATGGAAGGTAACTCTTCGTCCAAAACTTTAACATATGTGGAGAAGATCCAATGTTAAAGTCATAAATCACAGTTACTTGTCCAAGACCCTAAACAACATCAAAATACGGGCATCACAATATCCGAAAATAGTGTTGGACAACAACGGGAATAAAGAAAGTCTCAAGAAAGTTTGCAACCACGTGTAATTAAATAATTTTATGCAGGTTTAAAATCATGGTTTAAAATCTTATGTGTGCTAAACATTTTTCCAAGATTCCGTAATATAATCCACATGACGATTTGAAAACATGAGAAATAATTGATGCAATTTATTTTAGAATAAATTTCGTGCATGAATTTGATCGGCACTTAACGTATCGAAACCACGCTCCTCAATTTCCCAGTTACACTATCGTCATCCAGGTGCTCATCATCTTAGGGTAACGATAGACAACTAGATCGGTTAGCCTTACAATTTCTTCTTGAAATAAAGTCGATTCAATAGGCGTATGGTTCTAATCCAACCAATCATTCTAACTCAAAACGATCCACTTAATGCCATCACAATGCTTACTGCAATTCTAAGTGACGAATGCTAAGAGTATCAACTCCTCCTAACGGTTGCCCACTTAGAAACTCCTTCACTACCCAACGACCGTCACATCAAAGTAGTCCAAGCATACACACGTACTGTGTAGGTTCACCATAACACTAACCAGGTGCAATTATGAACGTACTGCACATGATCATTCTTGCTACTCTAGACATGATCCCCGTTCCTAGCAACTCCATTATCCTCGAAGCCTCAAATCTTAAAATGCCTATTGGTGCAACTCTCTCTCTCTCTCTCTCTCTCTCTCTCTCTCAATCACTTAAAGAACACTAGTTTAAGTCTAGGCATTCAAAATACCAACTAGTAACACCCTCAAATTTGGAGAGAACAACTAAATTAAAATTTCAAAATTTCATCAAATAAAAGATAAATCTCCAAATAAAATTCTATATTTAACTTCAACAATTATAAACTCCAGTCTCATACCAGGACTAACTAGAGACGGGTGTTACTTAACCCAAAGACAAGCTACAAATCCCATAATATATGCGGAAGGCTTCACCAAACTACACACTCCTCGAGTATACAGCTAGCACTCTTCTCTTCACAGTGTCACTAGAACTATTCCCAGCCGGAACCTATGCACATGCCGACAAATAAAAAGGTTAGGCTAATACCTAGTGAGTTCAAGAGTTTTCAGCATGAATAAATATATCGTTAAAAGAAAGAATGCAATTTAAAACATGATTTCAAAATGATTTACCTTAAATATGAAAACAACTCGTTTTCCAATAACATGCATTTTTAAGGATGAACGTCCCAATACAAAGCATTCTTTATAAAGTGATGCCGCCTAAAACTCACTCAAACGTGAATAGAAAACGGAGTCCCAAATTATAAAAACGCGAATAAAACTTTATATCCCGAAACACCCAAATCACGGGTAGGGCATCAAGGAAAACAATCCATATAAATATAATAGGCCATCGAAAACATGGAACTAAAATTCAATACTCACGCGACCATAAAATGGGATGAAATGCAAATGTTAAAGCATGGACGATTAAGTATCCAAAATACTGTTGGCCGACAACGGGGGAGACCTGTATCCATTGAGAGTGGAGGAACACACAAGTATGCCACTCATACAATGTTAATCATATGACACTTCACGACATAAAAGCCCAAGTGTCCCTACGACTCCCTTCAAGCTACACCCAAAGATACAGCTGACCTTAGTGAATATTAACATGAATACCACCAAAGGCCCGACACAGTCGGGGGTTACAACCAAGGCATTGCCCCGACATGGCGGAGGCCTCAAACGCCTATCAACACGATAGCACAACCAGACCCAGCCCTCCTAGTGTACATTTAAAAGGTTAAGGTCATAAAACATGGGTCCCGGAATCCAACCCCGTAATACCCAATTGACCATCAAATAAAGACTGACTTACATGCCTATGGATCCAATGCAACACAGTCTAAGATTACATGACTACACAGGATGACCCACGCACTCGAGCATGTAATTATCATTAATATACCATAAGATGCATTCAGATGCATATCACAAATGGGGCTCTACTTTGAACCATTAAAAACCGGACAATTGTCCTCAAGACTCTTTTAAGTCAAAACGAGCTAAAATGCTCAAAAATCCATTTGGCCAACAATTAACAGTCCCCAAATAATAAAACATATTTAAACGACGTTTTCACAGACACATATTTCAAAGATGGGATTAACCCAAAATTTATCACAAATTGGGACGAATGATCATCCAAATAGGCTCATGTCCTTACGTTTCCAAAATGTCTCATAACATGGAGACATGCTTTTTTCCAAGTGGTTTATGAAATCAAATACACCAAAACGCATAAATCACGAAATAGACTTCATTTGTACAAAATCACCAAAAATGCATAAATCATGCTACTTATTTATCAAAACATCCAAACTCCAAATATGAGCATTTCGTGAGATCAGATTAACCCAAGTTTACCAAATTTGAAAACTTATGAAAATATTCATCACTTTGAGAATAACCAAGTAAAACATATTTTTACTTCAAAATACACATTTTGGCATGCATAGTTTTCACAAAGCAACTTGAACTCACCTTGCTAGATTTAGGCTAAATCTAGATTTTACCCCACTTAGAGCTTCCTTGAAGAAACTTGAATCTTCAAAGCCAAAATTCCAAAACCTAGATCCATAAATTTCAACTATAAATATTTTTATCCAACCATTTAGAAACATTTCCCAAACATTAAACATGAAGACCTCAACTGATACCAAAACCCTAACTTCCATAGCTGAAGAAAATAGAGGATTACCTTAACCATAACTTGCATCCACCAACCAAGATACCTCTAGGTCACTAAGATGAGCCCCAAGCTTCCAATCTTCAAAAATGGTGAAAGGGTTGGGTGAAACCCTAGAAAATTTGGTAAAGAAGATGAAGGTGAAAGAATGATGGTTCTAGCTCCCAACTTGCTAGATGGAGGAGGATCACATGGTTTTAGGAGGAAAAAACCCCCAAAATATGCTAGGGTTCGATTAAGAGGGTGAGGGGTCATTTTGGGAGAGAAAAGGGGAAAAGATTTGAGGGTTTAGTGAGAAAATGGGGTGAAGGCTGGTTTCCCCCTTTTATGTGCGCACAGTGCGCACGCGCGAGTGGTGGCGCGGCCCAACTCGTGCGGAGAGGCACACCGCCCTCTATACAGATCCCTGCACGGCTCACGGCGCGGTTCGACCTGCACGGACACTCGCGCGGAACACTGCCGCCCTTTTTATCTTCTTCTCGGCTATAGATTTCGGGGCGTTACACATGGGTCAAGCATGTTTTGTTATGTCCTGTTTCACTCTGTTTTGCATACCAAACGCACCCAAAATAAACCCTCACTTCTTAGATATCCTTTTTTATAGCCTTTTGTCGCCCTAGCCCTAAGACCTCCTAGTACATCACCTCTCCTTCCCCAATTCCCCTCATCTTGCATTGTTAGCCAATGGTGAATCCAAAAGCTCCTTTGACCAAGGGTAAACATTACGTTAGAGGCAATGTTGTGGGCACGACCACTTGAAGAGAGGAATTTTATTGTACTTTATTATGGCCTAAGTCATTGTGCACTTCCCAGCCCTCGCCCCTCCTAATGCATGGCTCCGCCTATGTTTTTGGCCTTTTACCTCCCTCCTGCACCAACACCTTTCCCATTAACCCTACACTAGATCCCCTTCCCTTTCCCTTTACACCAGTTGCCAACGAAAAATGCTCCCTTTCCAGTCCTCCAGCTACCCCACCCCTTCCCCCCAAAGTACTAAGATTTGATTCTTGTAAGGTTTGCTTCGAGTCTAGTTATTGCAAGTGTCTTTCTTAGTGCTTCGAGTCTAGTTATTACCCCAAAAACATTCCCACACAACACGTCAAAACCTTGTCAATCACTTGCAAGATTAGAACTTAATCTGTACTACCACATTCATCAATCGTCTCAACAATAGTAATTAAGCACACCCATGCACCTGTAAATTCATAATGACATTGGCCAGATGCGATTTTGAATTTACCTTACATAAGGGTTCTCACTAGCATCGTCATGACTCTCAATAATCAAGGTCTTTCCTAATGGCTTTTTAAATATCTCAGTTGTATTCCTTAACTTCACCGTTTAAGTTTAGGCCCATCCGGTCACCTAAATCTCTTAAACTATGGCTCTGATATCATTTGTAACAACCCAACATCCATAATAGAATAATTCTTAAAATAAAGCCAAGTGGTCCTAAACATCAAGTCATAAAATAGCAATATCCTCAAAGTAAAACAACGGATATACACATCCACAACTGAGATATCCAGACTAACAATAGGAAATTAAGGCAAACTATCTCTATTGCCACCACCTCTAACACTTCAAACCTTCTCCTTTCCCTTGGAAGACACATCAACCACTCTCTTACCTGAAAATGATTTTTAATTTTGAAAAGCGAGGATTAGACCATGAGGTATAGTGAATTCCCTCTTGAAAGAACAGTTCACAAAGTTTCAGAATACAATGCAATCTGCCATAAGGCCTTTTATAAATGATTTAATAACATCAACACATACACGGGTATTTGCACAATGTTCATAGCCACCCATCACTTCTCCGTGATGTCCACTCTCGTGGCCCCAGTAGATCCCCATGGCCCCTAGCCGATGCCATGCCTATGTGCACATGAAACAGATTCATGGCACAAGGATATGTATATAATCACATGTCTCCCAAGGAGTTTGTATAATCCCAAGGTACCCTAATCCCACTGTACAATCCCCACCTGTAACACCCTGAAAATAGGGACCAAATTAAACCTGGATGTCAGGATCTAATTCTTAACAAGAATAATAACACTCAGAAACAATATTAAAGAAGTTGCGAAAAAACTCTTTAATATTCAACTATCAATGGAACAGTAAAACTGAAATCACAACTTGTAATCTTTATAGAATGATTAAAGTTACAAGCTTTCACACAAAACCTCAATCTTGATGAACAGGCTCACCAAGACGAATTCTACTTCTCTAGAATTAGGATTATAGACCTTGAGGTTAATTCTCTCTTAGAACAAAAACTTAGAATGATTGTATTCTAATAAACTATTCTAACTAAGTCTATACATATACTTAAAATAAAAGATAACTACAAAATATAAAAGATCTTCAGTATATTCTTCCATAATTATCTTCAATCTTTGATCTGCACGGATTTCCACAATTATCACATAAGCAGTATTAAATTGTAGCAGCATTAACCACTCTGAGCAGTAATAATCTCCAGCAGCACTAACTCTGATTAGCAGTAGTAACTTCTTCAAGCAGTATTAACCTTGATTAGCAGTAGTAATCTGACTCAGCAGTAGTAACCATGATGTACTAGCAGTAGTAATCATACTTAAGCAAATCTTCAGTTCCCAACAATCTCCCCCTAACTTGACTTTTAGAAAGAGAAGTCAAGTTCTTCAGATAAGGTCTTCAAGATGCTTTCAAAACCTAGGTTTACACCCCTAGATTAGGATCCAAACCCAAGCTTTGATTGATGATTCTGCTTACCACAATCTTTGACATTTCTGAATCCTTTGAACATGTAAGCTTGGCATTCAACATTGCTTGCAGTTTACCCTTGCTGTGATCATAGATCTTATCAACCAAGTAGTACTCATGATAAGCTCTGTCTACAGTGATGACATAGACTCCACACCTTTCAAATATCATCCAGTTTTCTAATCTTTGGAATTTATTCTCAGGATGCAAATCTCTGATCACATGTTGAACTTTGCTAGGATCAAACATCATACACAAGTACTCCATGGCTAATCTGATTAAGCTCCTTTCTTCTCCTGTCAGCTCCTTTTCATATAGACTCATTCCAACCTTAAACATCTCTTCTAGATATGATCTTGAACAACTTTTGATGATTCTTCCCCAAGTAGAATACACTTCATATATGTCTCCCATTCTCTTAATCCTGAAGTATTTCTTTCTTTGATCTTCCAGGATATCCCAAAAGATGATTTCAGGTGCTTTCATGGAAATGGGATCAGCTTGTACTGGTTCATCATCTGTTACAGTCATGTAAAGCTCAAAATGCACATTAGATTGACTTGGTTGTTGTGCACTTTGACTTGATTGCTCTGTATGTCCTACAACAGATGGTTCTGTCTCCTTTTCTACTTCATCAACCCTTGGCTTTTTAGACTGTTTCTTGGAGGCTAGAGTTTTCACTCTCTTTGCAGATTTAACTTCCACAGCAACAGACTCTTCCTTCTTTTCTTCATCCTTTTCCTTTGAAGGAGTGGTTTCCTCAGGGAAGGGTTGTTGGATATTGAGATCATGTCTCTCTTTCATCCTCCTTTCAGCTTCTTCCCTTTGAGTGGAATCCCCTTGAAGCTTAGCCATCTCCTTTGAATACAACTCCTCTATCCTACCATAGGCCATGTTAGTAAACATTCCTTCAGGAACTCCAAGAGCTCCTTTCAGGAAGTTTATCATCTTTCTCCTTTCTTGATTAGCCAGATAGGTCTTAGAGGGTTGTCTTTTCTGAGTCTTTACAAGCATTTTGTGCTTGGTTGCTATCACTGATCGTTTCTTGGCCTCAGCTGCAATTTTCAGACTCTTTTGATACTCCTCATTCAGCTTAGTAGACAGATCTAGAGCAATCTGCCTATCTTTGTCCTGTTGAGTCTCTTCTTCTTGTTGTAGCTTAGCCTGCAGCTTCTTTGCCAATTCCTCATCTAGTTCAATCTGTTTTAGCTTCTTTGGTTGCTTTGCAGATTCATCCACCTTGGCCTTTCCTTTCCTCTTCAATTCTGCCTCACTGATTTCTTTTCTTTTCTGCTCAAGGCCTCCTTCTTTAATGACCACTCCCTCTTTAATGACCACTCCCTTGGCCTTTTGAGTAGCCTTGGGAGTTTCTGTTTTGGCTTTTAGAAGGGTTTCTGCTATTTCTATCTCTTTAACAGATAGCCCTGTTACTGCTGCTTGTACTTTTTCTGTTACTGCTGCTTTACTAGTTTCTGCTTCTTTATTTTATGTTTCCCTATTCTGATCCCCCTCAAATTGAGCTTCCATACCACTAGTACTGAGTTTCTCCCCATGATCTTGTTTCTCCCCCTTTTTGAAAGCATCTCCCCTCTTCTTCAGGACATACTGTTTTCTTTTTCTTTTCTGCACCAAATTCTTCACTAGCTTCTTCAATTTGGTAATCTGCACTTGTTGAGACAGAATTACCAATTTCATCTCCTCTATATCTGTTCCCTGTTTGATGACATCTAGATTAATGTTGCCCATTGTATCCATCAATTCTTGGTAGTTATATCTGTCCTCACCTCCTTTGGGTGTGTTTACCACCCTTGAAGGATCCTTGGATCTTTTAGTAGTAGAGGTCGTCTGCCTAGCAGAAGCACCTGCTACCCCCTTGGGTTCTTGGCACCTGGGACCTTTGAATGGTTGCTCATTCAAAGTTGCCATGGGGAAGTTCTTATTGATGTTACCACTAACCTCCTCTGTGCTAGCAGGAGTAGTGGCAACCTTCTCACCCATATGCTCATGCATCTCCTCAGTGAGCACCTCCTTGAGGTTGGGAGACACCTCTGTGGTTTCCCTATAGATATTCTCTAATGGAGAATTATCCATTAGAGGGCTTAAAGGCTTTGTGGGTGAAGGTACAAGAAGAGAAGGAGCCTTCTTTACCTTTTTCCTTATGTAAGTATGGGTGATGGGTGAAGTTGGTTTTTGAAGAAGGGACTGAGGGATTGATATAGTGATTGAAGGTTGGGATTGGCTCTCAGTGGGATGGTCTAGAGAGGTCCCTGACCCTGATGCCATACCTTCTTGATTGTGGGACATCACCATCATTGTAGAGAACAATGGGGTGTCAACTCCTTCCGAGTCCATGGCAGATCTCTTCATATTTGAAAAGAACTTGCCCTTGGGGATTTTAGGTACATATACCTCATCAAATTGAGGCATATCCATCAATTCAGTGGTGATAACTGCCTGGACAAATCTTGGATACATATAGAAACTCTTTTTATTCTCCAAGTTTGACACAAGGTCATTGAAAATCATTTTTGAGAAATTATACTTTCTGGCAGTGGACAAGCAGACCAAAGCATAAGCAATGATACTACTGAACTCACTCCATCCAGTAGTTTTTCGAGAAATACAGTGCATAAGAGTATGCACAAAGAAACGCCATTGGGGTGAAAATTTAGCTTTTGAAAATTTGAAGACACCCAGAGGGCCTCCATACCCCATTCTTGAGAGATTGGCAAATAACTCCTCATTAGAGATAGAGGTGATACCTGCAGCATCGTCTAGTCGTAGACAGATGCGAATACCCTCTTCAGTGACTATCAAGGGTTTGTCACACACCCTTGTCTTGATCAACTGCACACCGTTTTCAGTAACAGCGGTGGCATTGACCCAAAATTGCTTCTGTTGCTCGATGTAGATTGGTGGTGATACTGTAAGAGCATGAGCGATATGACTGGACTTAAGAAAATCAACGATTTGATGGAATCTAGCAGCCTGCTTAGGTTTTTGAAGCATTGCTATCTCATTGTGTTCATCAATAAAAGCCATGGATGCCATCGAGCTTGAGGATTTTTGACTGAAACACACTAGTTGCTTGAGAGAAAAAGGTTAGAGTGAAGATGAACAGTATTCAAAGAGTCGTTATGAGCTTTTAGGCGGGCAAAAAGGGTATTTATATGATACGGGAAAGAAGCAGTATTAAACATCTAGCAGTGTTAACTAACTAGCAGTATTAACTAACTAGCAGTATTAACTAACTAGCAGTATTAACTGAGAGTGGTATTATCCACTAGCAGTATTAACTAACTAGCGGTATTAACTAACTAGCAGTATTAACTGAGAGCAGTATTAACCACTAGCAGTATTAACGAACTAGCAGTATTAACTGATACCTGAAGTAGTAACTTTGCACTGGCAGCATTAAGACTGCACTGGCAACATTAACTATACTTACACTATTGAAGCTTGTGTTAGTTTGAGCAAGGCAATACACTTCCTGAGAAAGATGATTAGTAGCCCCAAAAATAAACAAATAACAGGTATACAATCACTTTTTAAACATGAGCTCATTCAGAGTTGATCATGCCCACACTTGTGACCAAGAAAGTGAATCTACCCACATCAAAAGCTTTAGTGAATAGATCAGCAAACTGGTTATCAGTATGTACTTTAGCAACTTGAATAAGCTTCTTTTCATTGCAGTCTCTAATAAAGTGATACCTGATTTCAATGTGCTTTGTTTTGGAGTGCTTGACTGGATTGTTAACAATGCTAATAGCACTGCTATTATCAATGAAGATTGGAGTGTGCAGAAAGGTTACCCCATAGTCCAGCATTTGATTCTGAATCCATAGAACCTGAGAGCAGCAACTTGCAGCAGCAATGTACTCAGCTTCTGTTGTGGATAGGGACACTGTGGTTTGTTTCTTACACTGCCAAGATACTAGTCTTGCACCCAATAGCTGACATCCCCCTGAAGTAGACTTTCTATCCATATTAGCACCTCCCAAGTCACTGTTTGAATATGCAATCAAGTCAAAAGTAGATTCATAGGGATACCAAAGACCTAATCTAGGTTGCCCTCTTAAGTATTTGAAAATCCTCTTAACATCTTGAAGATGTGACTGCTTTGGCTTGACTTGGAATCTGGCACACACACACACACTGGAAACATGATATCTGGTCTTGAGGCTGTGAGATACATGAGAGATCCAATCATTGATCTATAAATATGGACATCAACATCCTCCCCCTCAAGATCAACAGTGATCTGTTTGTGTGTTTCCATAGGTTTGCTGGCTGGCTTTGAGTCTGATAAACCATACTTATCAAGGATGTCTTTCACATACTTTGATTGGCTTATGAAAATTCCATCTTTCTGCTGTTTCACTTGAAGCTCAAGGAAGAAAGTAAGTTCACCCATTGAACTCATTTTGAAGCTCTTGTGCATCAACTCTTCAAAGTCTCTACACATCTGATCTTTTGTGGATCCAAAGATGATGTCATCCATATAGATCTGAACAAGTAGGATGTCCTTATTACGTCTTCTAATGAAAAGGGTTTTGTCAATTATTCCTCTTTCAAACCCATTTTCCAAGAGATAGGTAGACAGAGTATCATACCATGCTCTTGGGGCTTGATGTAGACCATAGAGAGCTTTCTTCAGTTTGTATACTCTGTCAGGATATGATGGATTCTCAAATCCAGGGGGCTGACAGACATATACTTCTTCATCAATTGTTCCATATAGAAAGGCACTCTTCACATCCATCTGATATACCTTGAACTTCATGTATGAAGCATAGGCTAGAAACAGCTTAATTGCCTCTACCCTTGCAACTGGAGCAAATATTTCCTCATAGTCTAAGCCTTCTTCCTTAGTGTACCCTTGTGCCAATAGCCTTGCTTTGTTCCTGATTACTATTCCTCTCTCATCCTTTTTATTTCTGAAAATCCACTTGGTGCCAATTGCTCTATGACCTTTAGGAAGGTCCACCAAGTCCCAAACATCTTGCAATTTGAACTGTAGCAACTCTTCTTGCATGGCTTCTATCCAACTTGAATCTTTCATTGCTTCATAAGCCTTCTTAGGCTCAACATGGGATAGAAAGTAAGAGAGTATTGTATGCTGCTGATCCTGCAAATCTTGAAGTCTGCTTTGATTCCTAGTCATCATAGGAGAGGAGATGTCTCCTATTACCAGCTTAGGAGGATGATTCTTCTGAGTTCTTGTCTGAAGACTAGGTTCTTCATTAATTCCCACATCTAAACTGGAATCATTTAAGTCAGCTGAGGGAATCACATCAGCTGCTTCTGGCTCTTCATGCTCTGAATTCTCCTCATCTCTTCTTTCTTCTTCACTCTGAATTGGTTCAGCAATAGTCTCCTTTTCACAGATTTCAACAGGGTCCATTGTAGGTAATGGAAAGATCACAGACTGAGGAATAATATGTTGTACTTGTTCTTGCCCTGATCCTCTACTTCCTGATCCTGCATGATCATCACTACTGAAACCCAAAGAGTTAGTTAGTGAATCAATGTCAAATAACCACTGAGGACCTGAACCAATAGGATTTGGTGTGTTCTCATTGCATTTGACATTGTCACTTTCCTCAATTATTCTAGAAGAAGAATTATATACTCTGTAGGCCTTACTCTGAGATGAGTAACCAACAAGAAAACCATCATCTGCTTTGCTATCAAACTTTCCTAAGTGAGTTTTGGTATTGAGAATGGTACAAGGACACCCAAAAGGTTTGAAAAATCCAATAAATGGTTTTCTTTTATTTAAAAGCTCACATGGTGTCTTGTTTTTAGGCTTGACTACTAGAACTCTGTTTTGGACATAGCAAGCAGTATTAACTGCTTCAGCCCAGAAAGTAATTGGAAGTTTTGAATCAACTAACAGAGATCTAGCATCTTCAATCAGTGTCCTATTCCTTCTCTCAGCAACACCATTTTGTTGTGGAGTCTTAGGAGCACTGTATTGCCTCTCAATTCCTTTTTCCTCACAAAAGATGTTTAGGTCAAAAATTTTAAATTCAGTACCATTGTCTGACCTAATGACTTTTACCTTTTCATTTGTTTGGTTTTCAATTCTTAGAATAAAGGATTTGATCAGTCCACTTGTCTCATCCTTAGTCCTTAGAAAATATACCCAAGTAAATCTAGAGTAATCATCAACTATCACTAAGCAGTATGATTTCTTACCTATACTCATAACATTTGTAGGACCAAACAGATCCATATGCAACAACTGAAGAGAAGAAGAAATTGTGTTCACTTCTTTGGACTTATGAGAAGTTTTGTGTTGTTTGCCTTTGAGACAAGCAACACAATGATCATCACATGAAAAGACTTTTGAAGGCAAACCTCTTACAAGGTTGTTTTTAACAAGTTTATTCATTGTTTTAAAGTTCATGTGACACATCCTTCTGTGCCAAAGTGATGATTCATCCAAAGATGCTTTTGAAACAAGACAGTTTAGGGATGAATCAGTTGAAACATTTTCCATATCCAAACAATAGACATTATCCTTTCTGGGAGTTCTTAGTAGTATCATCTTTTCATCAACTACCTTGAATCCAGGAGTAAGGATAATGCATTCTGAATCAGTGAATAATATACTATGCTTTTTGTCACAAACCTGTGATACACTTAACAGGTTGTACCTTAACTGCTCAACATAGAAAACATCCTCAAAGGTCATCTTACCTTTTGTTAAATCACCCTTACCACTAATCTTACCTCCATCTGGAGTATTACCAAAGTCTACATGCCCTCCATCAATTTTCTTGAAATTTTTGAGGCAATCCATGTTCCCTGTCATGTGCCTAGAGCAACCACTATCAACATGCCAAATGTTCTTTCCCTTGAGCTGCTGGTTGCCCTGCACATTAGATAAATCAATTAGTATTGACTGGAAACCCAAGCCAAAGTGGTCTTGGGCCTCCCTTTCTCATCAAAGTACTTACACTCCTTTTTGATGAGATTTTTAAATTTAGAATCCTCTTGACTGGAGTACTTTGTCAAGATGATTGGTCTAGAAGCACAAACACTAGAAGCATGTTTAGCAGTATTTGAAGAAGTACTAACAATGTTAGTTTTAGAGGTACTAAAACTCTCCGCGGCACTAATATTGATAGCAGTAGTATTGCTTCTGGCAGCACTATCTTTGTCAGCAACACTATTTGTGGTAGCAGTACTAACAGTTTTAGTGCTTTTGGGAATCCACATCTTGACATTCTCTCTTACAGTCTTTTTCTTCATGTGGCTTTTAGATTTAACAGTTTTCTTAGCCACATGGTTCTTTTCATTCTTCCTATAACCAAAGGGTTTTTGCACAGATCTTTGAAAATTTATCCTTTGGTTCATCGGATTAAAATAACAGTGCTTAGCAAGATGATTCAATTTGCCACATATGAAACAAGGTTTTGGTCTGATGATTCTACTCAGATCAACTCCTTGTTTCTGAGCCCACTGATTATTCCAATTTCTTTGATTTCCCCTCCTTTTATCCTGTTTTAGGGGCTCAGATTTATTACATGCACACTGTTTGCAAGGAACAAGATTCACAACTGTAGTCTGCTTGTAATGAACCTTTTTGGACTTTCCCTCAGTCTTCTCTACACCATCAGATTTGACCCAATCCCTTCCACCACCCTCATTGGTAAGAATGTTATTTTCTAAGGGAATCTCAACATTCACATTATTATCCTTACCCTTTCCAGCTTCTTTCTCAGTCTTTTCCTTAACAACTACTTCATCTAAAGGATCTATCTTAGTGGCTCCCACATGCAAGTCCTTTCTATCCTTGGTCTCTGGCAAGTCTGATTTAGGAGGGATGTAGTTGTTGTTGTATGGTGGTGGTGTGGTATTGTACCCAATTCCTGGTTTAAGCTTATCATGGATTTGGACCTTTAGAATTGAATCCATGGCTTTAGAGGCATATGAAAACTTTTCCACGTCTAGCTTAACCTTGTCTAGTTCTCCTCTCAACTTTTCATTCTCCTCCTTGGACTTTGTCAGTTGGATTTCTAGATCATTCTTCTCCCACTTCCAGTAATTTGTATCATATGTGTGTTGAAGTTCATTGGCTTGGAAACCTTTGATTTGTTCCTCAAACCTCTCAACAATTCTCACATAGTCTTTTCTATCCTTTTCTAACCTCTTAAGGTCATCACTCATATTCTGGTTGTGATCCCTGTACCTTTTAACAGTGTCTATGCAAGTTTGAGAACAGAGATTAGAAAGTACCTCAGTTGGGAGATCAGATACCTCTGCCATGAGAGCTTGATTTTGAATGGCCTCTTCTGCTTGATCACTCCAGTCAAACCCCATTCCTTGTTGAGAAACAAGAGCTTGAGCAGAGTTTCTGTTCTGGTTGAAGTTTCCAGTCTGTGCTTGTTGGTGGTGGTGGTTGTGAGACACTCCACTTCTGCATTCCCTGGCAAAGTTTCCCTTCATATGACACTTGTAGCATTCCACCTTTGACTTATCAAAGCCTGCTCCATTTTCTCTTCTTTGGGAGAAGTTGTTCCTCCCAGTCCTCTTGATGAATTTCTTCACCCTCATAGAAAGCATGGCCATCTGCCATTTGATATCCATCTCTTCAAGATCATCAGGATGAAGCTGCTCCAAGTCATCATTGATTAAAGAAGAGTTACCATGGCTGGAAAGAAAGGCTTCAAAAACAGATTCATTGCCTTTTTCTTGATTTACTCCACATGCAGCATTAACTGATTCAGGGTTAGTAGTAGAAGCAATTGATGCTGATAGGAGTGCAGCATTATGAACATATCCAGTAGGTTTCTTCTTTGCTTCCACCTCAGATTCAAACACTCTTAGATCATTGTACAGATCATCCAGTTCCTTTTCTTCTAATTCATCATTATGTCTGAACGAAACAGTGTACATGGTCCATTCATCTCCAAGAGATCTGAGGAACTTTCGATTGACATCATCTTGTTCCATCTGTACTCCAACAGTAGCCAACTCACCAATTAACTTATTGAACCTGTCAAAAGTTTGAGTCATAGACTCATTCTTTGAAGATGTAAAATTCTCATATTGCTGCTTGAGAATATCCCTTTGATTCCTCTTAGTGCTCTTGGTGCCAACAAATCTCTTCTCCAAAGCATTCCATAGAATCTGAGCATCTGTGCAGTGTTGAAACTGATGTTGATACTCATTAGGAATGGCCAAAAGCAGGGTGCTTAAGGCTTTCATCTCCAACTGTCTGACTTTCTTCTCACCATCAGTTTTTGGAGGTCGTCTTCTGCCATCTTGTCCAATTTTACCTTCAGCAGAGGGACCATTCTCAACAATGTCCCACATAGAACAGTCTGTAAGGAGGATGTATTGCTTGATCCGAATTTTCCACATGTCAAACTCATTAGGTTTGAGCATGGGAACCTTTGAGACAAAAGTACTGTTTGATTCACCTGTGTTGTCCATGATGAATGAAGGTTTCTGAGAGTACTTGGCTCTGATACCACTTGTCAGGATCTAATTCTTAACAAGAATAATAACACTCAGAAACAATATTAAAGAAGTTGCGGTAAAACACTTTAATATTCAACTATCAATGGAACAGTAAAACTGAAATCACAACTTGTAAACTTTATAGAATGATTAAAGTTACAAGCTTTCACACAAAACCTCAATCTTGATGAACAGGCTCACCAAGACGAATTCTACTTCTCTAGAATTAGGATTATAGACCTTGAGGTTAATTCTCTCTTAGAACAAAAACTTAGAATGATTGTATTCTAATAAACTATTCTAACTAAGTCTATACATATACTGAAAATAAAAGATAACTACAAAATATAAAAGATCTTCAGTATATTCTTCCATAATTATCTTCAATCTTTGATCTGCACGGATTTCCACAATTATCACATAAGCAGTATTAAGTTGTAGCAGCATTAACCACTCTGAGCAGTACTAATATCCAGCAGCACTAACTCTGATTAGCAGTAGTAACTTCTTCAAGCAGTATTAACCTTGATTAGCAGTAGTAATCTGACTCAGCATTAGTAACCATGATGTACTAGCAGTAGTAATCATACTTAAGAAAATCTTCAGTTCCCAACACTGGATATATGCAAGAAAGCAACTATGCATAAATAATCACCCAACAATGGGGAAAAAGTAGAATAGGAGTTTACAATAATCACAACGGATACTTATATAACAACCTACTAATCTAGACTAACATAATTTGGATTACAGACGGGTGTCGTCAAGATCACCAAAAAGGGGTTCTATATCCCAAAATCTCCGAATGTCTCCTCTCCAATAGTACGTGCTCCAAAAGTTGCCAAACCAGCAATCGACACCTTACTCACAAGTTTGCTACCCCGCTATCCTTAGAACCTGCTAAACATGCCACATTCAAGAAAAAGTGTTAGGCTAAGGCCTAATGAGTTCAAACAATTTATATTAAAAAACAATAGATAAAACTTTTCGGAGAGGTAGACTTGATACATTCTGCATATAAACATTTACCCGATATTCGTAATTGTGACACACGCGCTCTTACGATGACGGGGGAGACCCGATTTCCATGTTGGTGACGGAACACGTAAGTAGGTCACACATCCATGTTCAAGAACCCCACTATGAATCGACGGTAGTCCCATCAGTTCTAGATTTCACTTATCCACAAGAAATTACAATTTGCGGTTATTGGTCGTTGCCCGACTTTAAAGTCCACAACTATTATCCATTTTGACCCTATGCCTATTTCTTGGTACATTTGGAATTTAAGTCATCCCAACAACATTTCCACATGATCAAGGCTCAAACTCCCATGGATCTGTAACATTACTGTAACAGATTTATACATCAACAATATGTCATGATATACCAAAATACAAATAGCCTTTGTGCAAATAAAGCTTTTATAAACAAACACCAAGTTTGGCCAACATAGTCATTAATTTATCTTTATTCATTTGGGTTCCCAGAAAACTAGTTCAAGATATATAATATGTGTCATCCATGTATATAGAATCATTTTCTAAACTCATATCAACACAAAGCCCAAAATGGTTAAAACCCCAATTTTGACCAAGTTTTTCAACTTGCCCACATGACAACCATGAAGTGTAAGTCTTGATAGTTTAAAAAGGAAACATTTAACATGTATAGCATTTAGTAGGATAGAATGATTCACCTTGCTAGGTTTTGCACAAAACCTAAATAGAAGTTGAAAACCTAGAAAATGGTAGTATCTCTTGCACTTGGACAAGGGTGAAGTTTCCCCTCACTTAATGCTCAACAACCTAGTTGCAAGAACAATAAATGCCCCTTAAATATCTCTAAGATGAAATAAATGAGAAGGGAAGCTAGGGATGGAAACCTCACCTTAAATGCAGAGAAAAATCGCCCAAGCAACAAGTCCTAATGTGAGAATATGACTAAATTCGACCAGGGCTGGATTTTTATACGCTGGAGGGTCTCGGCGACTGTTCCCTTGGCACAGTCGCGAGGCACTATTGCCCGCGTTCCCCCTGTCGCAGTACAACTCCCGCGAGAATGCCCTGCGACAGTGACCTGGGCATAATCGTCGAACACTGTCGCCCGAGATGTACCGAGGGGTGATGGTCTCCTTCGACTTTGCTCTTGGAGATAGTGACATGTGTCACAATCATCGGGCATTGTTGCGCCGGTGGTACAGGGTCCCAAAACTTGATTTCTTGATTCCTACACTTGTCCATTCGTTTCGGTTTAAGCGTAAATGGTTCAAAGGGATAAGTTATGAGTCCAAAATTGAATACTCGGGCTAATCTCTTCAAAAATGTAGGCGTACATGCTAATGTACATAATTATTGGTATGTATGTATATATATATTCATACATTCAAGGATGCTTACCAAAAACACGGGCGTTACACCACACATAACCAATTGAACATTTCATGATATAAATCATATAGACGACACGTGTTCAATATCAAATCATCATGTAGAAACATTGTTCAAAACATTTATGAATGAAATCCATGATATCATGTCAAACCATAATCAGTGATTAAAAAAACACGTATCAAACATTCATCATTTAGGAAAAGGTTTAAGGGAACTCACTTGGTCTTCGGCAAAGCACTAAACGCCTTAGAATTGAAATATGATCAAACCGAACACCTGAATTGGAGGTTATAAGAATGGTGTTAAACCCTCTAATTACATCCCAAACTACCCTTATTAAACCCCCAAGACAAAAACCCTAATCGATGCCACGATCCTGAACCTAAACGAGAAACGGAGCAAAATCGAAGGAGTGGCCCAACAGCAACTTGGGCGGCTTGGCCCACGACCTCTAACCCGCGGCCTAGCCCATGCAAGTCTTCGGGTTCAACTCCCAGGTCTGCACGAAATTTTAGATTGAAATCTCAAGCTTCTTGCACCCAAACCTTCCCAAATTGGCTTTTAAGCCTCAAAATCGATAGGATCGACATTTTAAACCATTTAAACCAGTATTTTAACATCAAATCCACATACAATCCATTCAAAATCCAACTCCTAATCTCATATTTGGCACCAAAAACATAAACCCTTGCTATTCTTGAAGCTACCATGGTACAGGTGAACATCTTCTCAAATAACAACAAGAAATCAGTAAGATACAATCTCCAACATCAATTTCTATGAGATTTGAATCTAATATCAAAAGTGGGATACCCAAGATTCCCAATCACACCAAAGTCCCAATACCAAGAGCATTAAGATAAAAGAGGATGTTTAGCTTGGAGATGAAGACTCCCAAACTCTTGAGATATTGATCCTTCTCCAAATCTCCCAAATGAGACCTGTATTCTCCAAGCCTCTTTCTCTCTGATTCTCCTCAACGATTTGTAACAAAAATGAAATGAGATGAGAGGGTTTACCCTCTTTATTCCTTCTATTTAGCCTCAAGTCCCTGAATTCATAAAATTGCACTTAGCCCCCCAAACTCTTACAGAAATAAGATTTTTATAACAAGAGTTATTACATTTAACCTCTTTTAATTATTGTTCATATGTCTTTATCTCACTCCACTAAAGTCATTTCATATATGTTCATGACACATTTTTGGGTCCATAGTTGTTCATAATTGGTAAATTAAGAATGCACTAATATGAACATATAGAGAAGTCAAGACCCACTTGAAAAGAACAAGGAATCACAGTGAGAACATTTGATTGCCTCATAGAAGTGCAAACAAAAGCCAGACCCGAAGTCAGAAGGCAAAATACAATCAAATGTTTTGCTACAAAATTGATCACCAACCTGCCATTGATTTTTGATAGTCTCGTACTCTGACTTCATAACAGCCATAACATGTTGTCTTTTGGCATATGTAGAGCAATGTGCATAATATCCCAATAAGAATGCCCAAATCTGACATCATGAGTGGTCAAAAGTTAATTTCAACCTCATTAAGAACACCATCAAACATGAATCATGAAGTTTTTTTAAAACTAATTTTTTGGACAAACTATGGCTAAAATCATGGTTCATAAATTATTTGCAACTCCTCAAATAAATGAAGGTTACAAATATCTAAATAAAATATTCCAATCCTACTCCCCATTTAATTATTACACATGGATTACAAACCAAAACTTAAGATGAATTTCTATTGGTTAGAGATGGTTAGAAAGTTAATATAAAATGTATGGTTAACAAAATAACTTTCCTATATATATATATATATATATGAGTTAGTTAGTTGGTCCCTACAATTTGATGTTTTTGACAAAAATAAGTAAAAACAAGAAAAGTGCAAAGAAAAAAAAAGAGAAAACATGGTTAGAAGATTTTACTCTTGGCTCTGAGAGACATTTTAACGAAGTTAATGACCAGATCCCATTTTCAAAGCAAAATCCAAAACTCAAGAACAACTTCTTAACTTATTAAAATTCAGGTCCCACTTTTAAAGAAACTAGAATCGTACTCGCGCAATGCAGCGAGATACATCATGATTTTAATGTTTCCTTTTATTTTTTGTCGATTTACGGCACGATTTTGGATGGTTTTAAAAGTGTGATAATGATTTTTTTTATAAATTTGTTTATTTTAGGCTTAATAATATAATGATTTTTATATAAAAAATAACTATTTTGTTAGAATTCAATGATTATCTTATATATTTTAAATTCTTTATATTTAAATTGAAATGTTTATCCTGTTTTGATTATGTTTATTAGTTAGTTATAAATTCAAACATATAATTTTAGAAATTTGTACTCATGCATCATTACTTATAATTTTGAATTTTAAATAATGTGTATCAATAAATAATAATTAATGCATAAAAAAACTTGTTTTTAAAAAAAAATTCGATAGTTTAATAATAATGTAATTTATTTTAGATTTAATAATATAATGTTTGTTTAAAATAAACATTAAATATTATGTTATATTTTCTTAATTATATTTTAGATTTTTTATATTAAATTTTTTTAAGAGATTTTAAATAATTAGCATTAAATAACGGTACATTAACCGTTAACAATTGTTTTTAATAGTTTTTTTATACGTGCTTTATAATATAGTATAGAAGTTTAATAATAATGTAATTTATTTTAGATTTAATAATATAATGTTTTTTAAAATAAACATTAAATATTCTGTTATATTTTCTTAATTATATTTTAGATTTTTTATATTTAAAATTTGATTTTTATCCTTTATTTAATTATGCAGGGGAGTGATTTTAGGGAATTAAAATGGGAGTGATTTTAAGGGAGTTAAAGTGATTAGAGATAACGATTGAAAGGTAATAAATAACATTAAATGTATTTTATAAAGCTTTAATGATTGTTTTTAAGAGATTTTAAGTAATTAGCATTAAATAATGATACATTAACCTTTCGCAATTGTTTTTAATAGTTTTTATACATGTTTTATAATATAGTATAGAAGTTTAATAATAATGTAATTTATTTTAGATTTAATAATATAATGTTTTTTTAAAATAAAAATTAAATATTATGTTAGATTTTAGTAATTAAATTTTATATTTTTATATTTAAAATTTGATTTTTATATTTTATTTAATTATGTAGGGGAGTGATTTTAGAGGATTAAAACGGGGAGTGATTTTAGGGGAGTTAGGTGCCGTTTGTTTTTTAAGAAGTCTGAAATCTTATTTAATTATCTTCTATACTATATTATAAAGCACGGATAAAAAACTCTTAAATACAAATTATTAGGCATAAGATACTATTATTTTATGCAATATTTTAAAAATCTCTTAATTTACAAGTTTCAAAGCACAAGATACATATTACTACTGCAGACTTCTAACACCCATCAATTTGGTATGTACAAAACCTTCCTTTTATGCAGACATTTCCATGTATCACTATTAATTAATATATATTACTATAAATTTGTTTTAATTATATTATTAAATATGTAATTGGTTATTTTTTCTAGATGTCATTAAAATATATAAGATAATAATTGAATTCTAACAAAATACTTAATTTTTTTATATAAAAAACATTATATTATTAAGTCTGAATTAAACAAATTTATAAAAAAAAACATTATCACTTTTTCAAAACCATCCAAGATCGTACTGTAAATCAACAAAAAAACAAAAAATAAAATGAAACATTAAAATCGTGATGTATCTCGCTGCATTGCACAAGTACGCTTCTAGTAATTAATAAGAGGTGGTGCTGAAGTCTGAAATATGAATCAACAAGATTGTATGTTTCTGTAACGTCTGAAGGCGTCTTGAGAGAAATAAGAGCATATGATTATGAACTGAGGTGGCGATAAGAGGTTTTAAAAAGTTAGGTCACCACTTCATATTTCAGACATATTTAAGAGTTAAGAGGTTCTGAAAACTGAAAAAAAAAAACAAACAGTCTAAATCTTAAAAGATCTGAACGATTCAGACTTAAGACACATTAAGAGTTTTTTTTTAGAAAACAAACAACCCCTTAAAGTGGTTAGAGATAACGATTGAAAGTTATTAAATAGTATTAAATGTAGTATATAAAACTTTAATGATTGTTTTTAAGAGATTTTAAGTAATTAACAATAAATAACGGTACATTATGATTTAGAAATTATTTTTAAGAGTTTTTTATACATGATTTATAAAATAATATAGATTAATAACCTTACGGACCAAAATAAGTTTACTCTATTAATTATTAATACACATAAGATACGACTTACGAAGTGTCCCCTCACTTTTGACTAAGATATGCGGGTTCATGCGAGAAACAAACTAATTTGCGAGAAGGCAAGAAGGAATGTGGGTCACATAATTATGTAATTAAAAAATCATAAATAAAAAATAAAAAATAATTTTAAAAATTAAGATAATTATCATTTTAAATTGGATAAATCCTTAAAATTCTTATTATATCTTTTAGATTTATTTATTTTTTAATTTCAATTATTTTTTAATTTTTTTCTAAATATACTTTTAATAAAAAAAATTCACAATTTTAACCAAATATCACATGTGATATCATTATATGAATATTTATACATATCGCATATCATATTATTACATTTGATAATTGTATATATTTTAGTTAATCATACGTGATTATGTATATTTATATATATAGATCTTTTTGTGATGTAATATTATCACATGTGATAATTGTATATATTTTAGTTAATCATATGTGATTATATATACTTCTATTTATAGATCTTTTTGTGATTTAAATATTATCACATGTGATAATTGTATATATTTTAGTTAATCATATGTGATTATGTATATTTATATTTATAGATCTTTTTGTGATGTAAATATTATCACATATGATTATGCGTCATTTATATTCAGACATATATTATTATATGTGATATTTACAAAAATCCGTCTAGTGGGATCATATGTGATACATAATAATATATCACATGTTAAACGAAGTTAATCACATGTGATTCAAAACGTAAATCTAAAAAATAGAGAAATAAATTGTGAAATAAATAATGAATTAGTTATGGATATCATATGTGATATTTGATGAAAATTATGATTTTATCTAGAAAATAATAATATAAATTTGATAAAAAAAAATTATTAATTTATTAAAATTAAAAAATAAATAAATTTACAAGATATTATGAGATTTTTAAGGATTTATCCAATTCAAATTGTAATTATCCTAATTTAAAAAAATTATTTATGCTATTTAATTAATAAATTATGTAGCTCTTATTCCTTCTCGCCTTCTCGCAAATTGACTAACTTCTCGTTTGAATCTACCCCTATAGATAAAATATATATAAAACTTTCTATTAGTTGATACAATTTTTTAATAAACTCATTAAAATTAAGACAAACCACATCAAACAATTGTCATTGGTGTATATGCTCATTTTAATATTTTCAATTAAACAATCCAAAATATTGTTTGATGACCTAAAAAGAAAGGGGAGGTGTTGTGTTATGAGTAGGTCAACCTCTCAACTTCAACAAAACTTCCTATCCTTAGTTGCCACCCACTCTTCATTCTCTACCCTCATCTTCAACATACCTTTTCTTATTTATTCTCTTCACCTAAACATAATTATGTTTCTTTAACCTTTTTTTTATACTAAATTTATAAAATAATGGCAAATTTATCTACATTAGATATGATTATTCTTACTCAAGTTTCAAATACAACAATTTTAATTCAAAAATTTATCATTGACATAAAGAGATTAATTAAGGTTGTCTTTGATTAAATGAGTTTAATAATTATTATCTTTTCGTTTTGGGGTTGTAATAATAAACATTTATTGCATAGAGTTTATTCATAATCACTCAAATAGTGTTTGGTCATAAAGCTAACTTCTTTTCTAAATTTATTAGAAAACTTTGTTTGCTTTACCATATGTTAGCTTAAACTTTTTTTTTAAAGTTACTTGATAAGTTTCAGAATAAATTTTTTTCATTTTGTTTTAATTGAACTCCTTATATTTTTTCATTTAATCTATCAACATGTTTTTGTAAGTTATTTTACATTGTCATCTAGTTTATCAAATAATTTTTTTGAACATGATTAGTTTATAAGCTAGTTTATCAGTCAACAACCATCTTATCAACTAGTATGCTAAACATAACTTTTATGACATGTATTACGATTGTTTCTTGCATGCCCTTTTGTATTATGGCATTAATTTTAATATTTGTTATGTAAGTTTTAGTGTAAATTACAAATTTTGTCTTTATGATTGTCATTCACTATTAAGTTTGGTCTTTATTTCAAACTAGTGTTGATACCGCGCGTTGCGCACGATGATCAAAATCCATGTTAAAGAGATATGTTAAAAAAGAATTCAATGATTATTTTAGTTTAGATTTGTGAAAAATTCATGTGTTTTTACCGCGCTTCGTGCGATCGTGTTGTTGAATGATATACATGACAAACATCGATAAGTTTGAATTGAATATGAAGTGGTAAAATTATCATAATAATTATGATACACTATTAAATTGTGAAATGGTAGAGAATACGAGGTTAGATAAATGTAGAACTAATATTTTTGCTTTTGGTTGTCTTAGTATAAGAGTAAAGAGTGGTGTAATATATTGTTTGTAAAAAATAACACTATAATCAATAATGAATAAATAACATATGTGAATTCGGTACATTATTGGGAGAGAAAGAGAGAGAGGGAGGGGGAGCCGGATATTACTTTATATGCTGAACATTCCAAATAAAATTGCGTCATGGTTGAAAATCATCGTTAGATGGCGGACTCGTTTTCCTATAAGAAAAAGTAACAAAATGAAAAATATTAGTTAATGTATTGTGTTGGTGTTATAGGGAAAAATATTTGATAGTTATTATAGATTATGATGATGTTGTACCTCGAGATCATATGTCGTTGAAGAAATAGTTTGGAAAGCTTCCTTGAAGACAATATTTTTAATGAAGTTTCGATCTTCAACCTCATTGTCGGCATTTAGTATGACCAATCATTCATGTTATGTAACTCGTGATACAACAACATACAGTTGGCCATGGGTAAAGACTTGGTTAGGGAGATACAAGCCAACATGGCGCAGTGATTGGCCTTGACTTTTATTTATTGTCATGGCAAAGCATGTCGCCTGTTGAGCTTGAATGGCCACCTTGTTTCATTCGGGGACAAGATTATTCTTGGAATTGTGACATTTTTGCCAACATGTGTTCCAGAAATAATATCTGCTCTGATGGACCATTTCCCCAATTTTGTAACAATCAATCTTGTCCCATTGCATAACCCTTCTGATTGATTAAGATTTCTAAGAAGCATTATTGGAGCTCCTTCTTTTAGTTGAATGTCATGGTTTGGGACCCCATTGAATTTTAAACTATGCAAGAACTCAGATGGGTACAAAAGATCTTCTTCATTTGTTTGTACACTTGCTTTGCACACGTTGTCTGAGCAGAGATAATTGACACCTTCTCCTGGTAGTATGTCCATAATCATGTTGTTCAAATCATGAACCATTTTATTTTTTGGTGTCAATATCGCTCTTTCTTTCAGATATGCAAGCTTGTGAAAATTATCCAACAGAGATGGATACACAACTTGAATCATAATTTGCATTGGGTCCTCCCATTGGCTTAAGACGATATCATATGGAAGTTTGATTAACCCTCCTTCAATGTCATCGTACAAAGAACCATCTCCTAGATGCAACAACCACTTGTCAAAATAATCTATTTTACAAGCTTCAGATTCTGATATGTCTTCAACATATAGCCTCATATTTTGGTTAAGCTCAAGAACCTTGAAATACTGCCATAAGTTGGAAGAATTGAGAGAAACATCAACGATGTCACCTCTAGTTCCTTTTGGAACAACGGGCAAAATTTGGCAAAAACAACAATAAGTCCACCAAAAGGTTTTTCTTTACTGTTGGGAAATCTTGTTGTAAAAATATCGCGCAAACTTTTATCCAAAGCTTCAAAACAAAATTTATGTGCCATTGGTGCTTCATCCGAAATGATCAAAGAGGTTTTCATGAGAAGTTCCACCAACTGTGTATCATGTCGAATCTCACAAGTTGATTCTGTTGTGACATTGATCGGGATATGAAAGCGAGAATGTGTTGTTCTACCGTTAGGCAATAATAAAGTTGCAATCCCCAAAGTTGCAATGGGCAAAACTATTTCTGCTTGTGATCTAAACCATGCAATAATTGTCTTCCATAAAAATGTTTTCCCACTACCACCATGACCGTGAATAAAAAATAATTGTCCCTTTTGGGATTGCACAAAATGATCAATCGATTCTTTGATTCTCGCAACAATGCAGAATTAGGCAATGACATCCCAACTATATCTTTCAAACTTCTTCCCATCTTCAACATAATTGTTTCTATTTCAACCAAGGTATGTGTCTCAACTTGCTTGTCATTTAATTGCATATTTGGCTCCCTAAACTTTTTTCTCTGTAGGTAAGGAATATCTTCACACAATGTAGTATAGTGAGACTGCCAAAGTTGTGACGCATTTGAGACTTGGCAATAGATGAGCATTGTAACAAATAGATGTTGCAATTCATTACCAGTTGCCCAAAGTGCAGCTTCTGCCAAACAATCAATCCATTCTTTATCATCGTCCAATAATCCCAATGCATAGCATGCATCTTGGAAAAAAGGGTATGTGACATTGTTGACAGTTTGGATACTTTCAAACGAAGTACATCCTTTGACACAATTAAGAAACATCCTCATGTAAAAACGCTCTCCGCTTGAGGGGGAGGTGAAAAATATTCTGCCGATTGCTATGCCTTTTTTTCTTTTTGTCCAAACTTTATCGATTGAATTCCAAACCCACTGGGTGGGAAAATCTGTATAACTTAGTTGTCGTGCCTCCACATACTTCTTATTTGCTTCAAACCATTCTGTAAACTTTGACTTTTCCACGCCAGGCATAGATTGAACGCTTTCGACCCGATTATTTCCACAAAAAATAACGGTATGCTCGCCACACAAATACCTTTCAACTGGGGGGGTGTCTATAATGTATGTCAAACTGAAAGATCCTCCAACAAGCCTCAGCAGCGGATATATACCTGCAGTCCAAATAAGTTTTGATCTCATCGTTCGCTTCACCTTTGTCCGAGGGTTCAGTTGTCGCAATAGCTCTATCTGATCCTTTATGAAGATATTTGAAAAGATACTTTATAGCTCTTGAGAAATTACAGAGCTCCACATTGATATGTGCATCAAATTTAACCAACAAGTTTCTGTTATACGGGATCACTGAACGATTATCCAAGAAGATATTTTTCTTACAAACGCTTATATTTGTTTGCCTTCTTGGGAATCCCTCGGCATCGATAGTGGTTTTTTCAACAAACTTCTTTGGATAATGCTTTGAACATCTTCCTTATACCATACATGGATATTTAGGCTTAGAACTCCCACACGACCCATGAATCATAAATTTCTTGACAACATTGTAGTCGTCAAGATCAACATTGGGATCAGGAATTTTGGCTGTTATTATATTGTCGATATGCTCACCTGAAGGATATTTCATTGTCCGATGTAGGAAGAGCAATATATGAGCATGCGACAATCCTCTTTTTTGAAATTCAACTGTGTACAAACCTACGAAATATTATAAAATTAAAGGTTATAAAATTGAGAATCATGATAAGATAATTGTAGTCGCGTTTTGAAGAAGAAAATAAATGTAGAATAAGTGTGGGTATGGTATTGACTTACATGCGATTATTTGTCCAAATGGTTGTTCATTTTTCAGGTCTTGCATTAGTTGGAAGAGTTTTATCTCAAACACACGATACACAATATCTACATAATTTTCATGATCTTTTTGGCCGATCTTCTGGAAAATGTCCTTGATTTCAGGCCATTTAGGATTGCATGAGAAAGTTAGAAACAAACCCGGATATCCAATCCATTTGCAAATTACCATCGCGTCTTGATAGTTTTGTGCTTTATAGTGTGGTCCTCTGGTGTGTGATGATGGTAAGATAATTGATTTACCAACCGTTGAACAATCTGAATCGCCACGGTGAACGACATCCATCAATCCAGAATAATGATCCGCTCTGAGTTTTGTCTGGTTATTTCTTATCCATCGAAAACGGCAATCTTCAATTGCCATGTAAGAATCAACGATATATTGTTGAGTCAATCTACCTCCTTGAAGAAGACATTTCCCTTCATGTAATCTTTGTTGAAGACGAAAACAATAATATTGTCTCATCGTCAACTTTTGTCTTTTTGATTCACTGTTTGACAAGTTTCTTAATGGAATGTCAGTTCTATAACCATCTTCACCATATGGGTGTATCAATAGGTATGTCATTGACATGAAACTTGGATGGAAATCTATGATTCTTTGAAGACCTGTAGTTTGATGCTCAACAATTACGTCGCAATGACAATTTGTCTCTGTAAAATCACCAACTATTAAACCTGCAACTTTTGAAACAGTTGGTATATTGACGACCATCTGTTGTTCTTTTCCCTTGAGGCACAATCGAAAAGAAGAGTGTGGAGATGATTTGAATCTATCTCTTGCCATTCGAAAAGTTTTTGCAAGAATATTATGAGAATCCAACATTTGAGATAAGCCATGCACAATTTTAGGGTCCAAAATAGATGCTCGACTACTGTCCTGAAACGTATTGATTATGTTACCAATTTCATTGTCAGTATCATATATATAAAGTTGTGCAAATTGCCATTTACGCCCACTCTCTGGTAATAGAGATCCAATGCGGTGATAATTTTGGCCACTCATACGGAAAACATATGGGCCCTTAGAGTTATTAATAGAGGAATCAATACGACCACCCATTGACGTGAATACAAACATGGCAGTATATGTTCTTATATGTTTTTGAAATTGAACTCCCTTTTGCCTAGAAACATCACTCATAAGATATTGCATGTATTCAGGTGGTTCTCTCAATAATGGCAATTGCACACGCCCCTCCATGCAACAAAATGAAAATTTTGGTTGCGACACATTTCGAGTTCTTGTGTTTCGTTCCTCATACCATAACATTGCACCATCATGATGACAAATGTATGTGGGAGGTCCAAAATACCATGGTTGTGTCCAATTAACTGTGGTAAATTTTAAAAATAAAAAATGTAAGTATCATAAAGTAATATAAAACCACAAAAGTATAAAAAATATTTGTAAGTAAATAATGTTTACCTTGTGCATGTTCGGTTTGTACATTATTAGACTCGTATGAGGTATTATGTTTCTCGACTTGACAAGTTAGCGTGTTTGAAGATTTCTCAATGCTATGGCCATTTTCTGTATGAAAAAATAAAGTTGTGAAAATGGAAAATGTGGTGTACTATAAAGATAACATCATTGAAAGTGTAGTTATGAGTGAAATAAGTAGTTTACCTGGGTTTTCAACAACGTTGCAAGCATTGGTCGTGCCATTAGTGTCACTGATGCAAGAGAGGAAAGTTCCATGTATTTGTGTTTGATGAGCTAGAACTTTTGCACGTTCATGTAGTTAATATAGAAGTAAATCAATAAATATTTAACATAAAATTTAATTGGTTGAATATATACTTTCAATCTGTGATCCTGGAGCAACGTATTTGATGTCGGTGAAGGCGGTTGAATTTCTAAAAAAATTCAAAGTTTGCGAAAGACTCTTAATGGTTCTTTGTAAAGCATGACGGTTGTACTTGTTACGAATAAGGATTATCTTGCGATTCAATCGTGCATGCTTTGTAATTCTGTCTCTAACAAATCGTAAGTTGTTGTCCACCATTCCGTTGGAAGAGCTTGATTGGTTGTTTTCCAACTTCCGCTTATACTTCTTATGACTACGGCACATATATGTGTATAACTTTTTAAGGTTATCAACATGCTCTTGAGACTCCCTTGCACGTATCATATCTTCAATTAATGCGTCAAACAACTCCATTTTATGCCAGGTACACCTTGAAGGAGAGTTTTGGAGTAAAAAAATTGCACATTAGATAAAAGCTTGCATGATTATATGAATAAAAAAATAACATATTTATAGGATAAGTAAATAACAATTGTTGTTACAATTTATGGAAATATTTGACTGACAAAATAAAGATAAATATCGAGTTATTTTGATCAAACAATAATCAATGGTGTTATTTGCAACTATTTCATCCCATACTTGAACTTAGACTTTATTTGTTTGAAACAGAAACTTATAAGTTATTCAAACCATTGTAATTATAAATAGTGTTTCTCTTGCTTGAGAATTCTAAACTCAATATATAACATATCATTTACCCTTTTGAATCAAAATATTGTGTTAATAACTAATTGGTACATAGAACCAAGAATGCAAAGGTCGTTTTAAAAGTCTGAACTAAAGCTTAAAATGTACAATAAACTGAACTAATGAAAAAAGGTATGAAAGACAATCGTGTTTGTGGTCATATGCATAAATAGATTAAAGATAACCTGGAAGATGAATTCTTGATGGATAGCTTCTCAAAATTCAGCAAAGGTTCGTTCACATCTCTGGTTGATATGAAGGCATTTACATCTCAAAGAAAGAACGAAAAACTTCAGTAAGTATATTTACAATAATCAAAGTAAGTTTACAGGAAATATTATGTGATATGTTGTGAAGTTCTCAAGTATGTTAGAGTTCTAGCGATACATGTTGGTAATCATAAACATTAGTGTGACACTTCAAATGTTTTACCATGGTTATAAACAATCCATATGTTTGTTGATTCTCATTATCTCAAAAAGGTTGCAAATAGAGTATGTCAAGTATGTTAATCTAAAATTAATTACAATTTGGTTACCTATGTATCAATCCACTTCCATACAAATTAGTAGTGTACTAATACTTCAAATTGAATTAAGTTTACAAATAAATAAGGGATACACGATGATAAGAGTTTACGTGAATAGACAGGAATAAACCAAGAAAATAAGGATATAGAAAAACAAAGTAAAGAAAAGATATTCGAATTTATATAAAAATCATTATCCTATCCTTAGTTTTAGAGTTCCTTAAAAACCTTTATCTTTTAAAAAAATATTATGAACAACCAATGTAGGTTGAGGATGACAATTTAATAAAAAAATTTAAAATAAATTCACATATAAACTGACATAGGTATAAAAATAGATCAAAATCACCCAGAAGTTATAGTTCTAGAATACTATAGGATTATTTATTAGCAATACAATGTTCGATCACTACAACTCATTTGTAAAATTCCATGGCAATAAATGTCATTGCATAAACCACATAAAAAAAGAATGCTCCCAATTATAAGCAACATTATCCCACCGGTCCTTTAACTTGAAAAATCATTATTCTATGATAACAAAACTAATGAATTGTTTAAGGAAAAATTTGCATCATGTGTTTTTCCATCATTTTGGTGCTAACATCCCATTAAATATAAGACTAGGTACAAACTATGAATAACAAAGTATTTAGCACCATTTTATTTTATGGGAGTTTTTTGTTATGGTTATATGGTTATTGTTATTGATTGTGAGGTAGTTGCGATAGGACAATGTAGTGGTTTAGTTAAGAACAACCATGCTTAAAATGAGAGATGATATTACACGTTAACGGAAGTATGCATGTAACAATTTGATATTTATAACTATTACAAATCAAAGAGAAAATAATTGAACATAAAAAGCAAAACACACACACACACACACACATATATATATATATGTTCGAATAAAGTTGGAAGAAACGAATGTCTATGCCAAGTGATAGCAAATATCATTTAATTAGAAGCTAACCTGAATAATAAACAGATGCCTTTTGGGATTATGTTATGCTTTCCTTGCACACTACTGTTGCGGAGTTGAAAAGCGTCTACAGAACCTATCGTATTGTGAAGAAATTGTAGGTGGTAGAAAAAGATCAAGACGAGTTGATTAACCACAAGTATGACTACTATATATATTAATTTTATTTAGTTGTAATTTTAAAATTAATTAAATGATAATTATTTGTATTAAAACTATGGTAAATGCCAAATATTTGAATTAAAAAATATAGTAAATAACAAATATTTGAATTGAAAATATAGTAAATAACAAATATTCGTATTAAAAATATAGTTAATGATAATTATTTGTTTTAACAATACAATGAATGTTTTAAATATATAATGAATAATAATTAACGATGTAATGTTAAGAATAGAAAAGGAAAAGTGTGGATTTGTTATCTTCATGTTAAGGGGGGCAAATAATATATATGCATGTTAACGATGTTTTAATGGAAAAAGAGATTTTTGAGAAAAAAGATAAAAGATATTCTAAGCATTAGGATTAATCTCATATCTATATGTTTGTCATTTATTTATATATAGATAGATATAGGGTTTAGGACCACAAAAGCTCTTTATTTAAATTAAATGTTAAATTAAAATCTTTTGAATTAAATCATAAATGACAAAAATAATATCAAATCAAAGGGCATTTGGCCTTAGCTGTATTGGAGTCTTTAGCCTCCTAGGAAGTCAAAGGTTCATATCTCATCAAATATAAGGAGGATGTGTGAGTTTATTTGCTACATTTACCGTATATAAATATTATATACCTAAAAAAACCAATTGATAAATTATTAAGAATATAAAATAGTTGATCTAATATAATTATATAAATTAAATAATACTCTCACAATATTATTCATACATTTGTTTGTAATTAAAACAATTGAAGATAATAATTCAAAAGTAAAAAATATATATGTGAGGATATAACGATTTTTGTGGTCCTAATTTTGGATAATCAATATCACTATTGATATACTGAATCAAAAGTGTAAATGGCATGCATACGTTGATAAAGGTGCAATAATAAAGTGGAATCAATATATAGTAAAATTATGTGAAACTTGTTCACTAAACTGGAAAAGCAAACTAAAAATTTGGAATCAGGGATGAAGGTTAAGTAAATCCTATAAAAAGAAACTGCATACAAGCACTGATAGAAATGATATTTTATTTGTCACAAGCGATTCTTTAGTTGCAAAAATCTTCCTCGTCGTCCTCAACTACTCTTCTTTTTTCCTTTCTTGGTAAAGATATTTCATCATCACTTGATATCGCATCCTCCGTAGAAGCAACGGAAGTAACTTCTGAATCCTGCAATATATTTGTACACGAAACAAATAATTATGTTGCAAAAAAACCAAGTAATTTAGCATATTTGAAAGTGTAATTGTCATTTACAAAATCCATATATACCTTTGCAATGGGTTTCTTCACCTTCAAACTAGTGCTTTCAACCGTGGACGAAAATAGTTTTCCCTAATAAAGCCAAAAAGATGTTAGTTAAACAAAATGAAAGTGATAACATGTTTGAAGAAGTTGTTACATGAAGAGAAATTATAACAAACCTTTCTAGTATTTTCAGTTTCAGTTTCACAATCTTTCTCTATTCGCTCATCAGAAATCCATAGGCTAGGCACCGTAAAATTTTCAAGTCCATGTATAATATTGTACTCATTTAACTTTAGCTTAAACACATATTTTTTTCCGATGAGGGTTTGAACTTCTGCTGGAACATCGACACTGCCTGTTGGTTGTTTGTTAAGCAATTTGTGTGCTGAAGTGTCAAGCACTCTCTCGGCAACCATATTTAACAACACACAAGTTGTTTCTCCAGTTTTGTCCTTGATTCTTATGTGTATTTTTGTAACAACCGTCAATGTTTGGAATATGTGTTTATTTTTATAAACAAATATTTAATAGTGTAATTGTGGGAAGTTAAGAAGTTGGAGGACCTATATGGAAAATATGACCATTTAGGACCTAAAACCCTAGGATCACTATTCATTTTGGGGGAAAACATCCTGGTGTGTGTGTGCGGCGACTCAGGAAGATAAGGGAAGAGCCGATCGAAGCCAACTTGGGAAGAAATCGATTTCTAGAAGAGAAAGCTTAGCAAGGTGCTATCTAGGGGAGATTCTTCGTAAGGTAGGTAATCTAACAAGTTTACATTTCATTTTGGAGGTTTAAATCTTGGAAGAGAACTACTTGTGTAAAATCCCTCTGGGAAGATTTTAGAAGTGAAATCCTTTTGGGAAGCTAAGAAAATGTTTGGATTAATTGTTATTTGAGAGTTGATGAGGGTAAAAATCGATTCAAAAGGTAGCAATCGGGCCTTAAACTAGGAAGAAATCGAAGGGTTTCGTACCGTTTATCACCGCTGTTGTTTGGGTCGCCTACGCCCGGTCCGATCGATCGGGTTCACTTTCATCCGGGGCCCGGGGTCGCCCGGTGTTTGGATGACCGGGTCCGCCCGGTGGTGTTTTGACCGGGGCCGCCCGAGGTCCTTAGACCGGCGTCTCTCGGGGGAACCGTAGACCGAGTGTTCTGTAAAGGGATCTTAAGCATTATCAAAAAAATTATAATTCCTTGCTTTATTACTTTGGAATGTAGGAATCGATCTATTTGAGACTAGTGCTCGTGTGTGTGCTGAGTTCCCACCAACATGTGAGTTCCCTTGTCTTCAATTTATGATTATATCTTTGAACTGGAGATGGAGCTATTTTACATTATCCTTAATGTTTATCGTTGATCTTTGATAAAATCTTATTCTTCAATGCCGCCGTGAAATGTCGTTATTTATAAAGCTTTATTTTATTGTACTGTTTGATTGAAAGTTATGTCGACGTGATGATTTGAATAGGTGTTGGCTATGGCTACATATAACCATCGGGGATGGTTGAATCGTGTGTTTTGAATCTGTTTCCCTACACACGGAAACGACATCGACTAGGGGGTCGTATAGGGATCTACTAGGGGGCCCGAGGACGAGCAGTCTTGCAGCTTGATGATGGATTTCGGTGTGGATCTAGTCACTTCTTGTGACACAAAGTTTGTGAGACTAATGTTGTAAATTATATATGTTTTCTATTGTATAAAAATGGATGAGGTTGGGAATTCACTAGACCTTCCGGTCTAATCCTCGTCTACTTTTTTTTCTTCTTAAAACCCATTTTCAGGTAGCAGAGTTGCTGCTGGATCTTCTAAAAGGAAGGAGAAAGGCTAAGTGATAGCTTGTTGAGATGCATTTTATAGTTTCTCGGTTGTGATAGAACTCATACATTTGGACTATGTCAATCCTTTACTTCTGAAATTTTTGTAGTGGGACACATTTTAACCATTGGGGAATGTTATGCTTATATTTTTGTTTCCTTGAAATTGGGTTGTTACATTTGGTATCAGAGCCTTAGTTTAAGGGATTTAGGTGACCGGTTGGGACTAAACTTAAACTGTAGGACATGGGACACAACCGAGAAATAGGATGTGCTAGGGGTTACCGCTATAGGAATGTGTGTTTTGAGAGGTGGGGACTGACATGTGAGGTAAAGTTGGAATTACATCTGGCCAATGTAATTGCGAATTTACAGGCACATGTACGTGCTCGGATTACCTCTCTATGCGTAGAAGTCAATAGAATGCTGGGTATGCGTGGTTACTTTAGTCCTCGTCGCGATCGGAAGGTTATTATTGAGGGGTTAGTCTATGAAGGGGTGATGGAAGGGAATAAAGTTCTAGCCATGCGTGGTTGGCAATAGTTTGGCACAATGCATGAGGTTTCTTGTGGTGAAATTGATGATAAACTCTAGGAAGAGTATTGCTCAAAGCAATAACATACCGACCAAAGAAGAACTTTATGCGTTCGAAATGGGTGAAGGATGGATTTGAAGCAAGTAGTTGGTGTGTTTGTCTGTTCGGACAGGAGAAAAGGGTTTAGGTTAGGATTCTGAAAGGGTTAAATTCAAGGTTGGGGGAAAGATTGAATCTCATGACTTCCCAAATCGGGATTGAAGTAAATTATTAGAGGAACCGATCGAGGAGAAAATGTGATTGGTTTATTGGCCTGTAGGGGGGTCAAAAATTTGAAATCGTACGAATTATACATCAGGGCTCAAGGCGAGAACTTGGTGGGGTAATCAATTAGCTAGGATGTGAAACACCTGAACTGCAAGTTGTTGTTGTTACGAGAAAGTGAACGGTCGCTAAAGGTTGGATGCCATGATGATTGGGTGAGTGTAACAGCTGACTTCGATTGAGTAAATAGCCTTCAATTGCAAGTGAGTTCATGCATTGTGTCTGTAAAGGTATCTCAAGAGATCAGTCATGATTTAAAAGTTGACGCACACATAACGAATTTCATGTTTTAGAAATAATTCGGCGCGTGCAAGAGGGTGTTTAAAGAGGAAAGACAAACCTATCTTTGTTGTGTAATAAAATTTTACTTAAACTTAGTGATCTGTGAAGTATATCATTTCTTTTCATGTTGAGATAAATTTGTTGCGAAACCCATGAACACATTTTGGGCAACAAGCCTTTATAACCAAAATGAGTTTGAGATGATATCTTATAAAAGAGTGTGAGGGTTGTTTGTTCTATTTCGTGCAAGCGGATTCGTTCAGAATTTTTGTAGTCGTATAAGGAAGTTTTCTCTCCATATTACGATTGTCGCGACGTCGTTTTAGTTGATCAAGGTGATGTTTAACCAAAAGATTACGTACAAACGATTCTTGAGATCGTTGTGCATGACTTTGAAGTTATGAGAGTGTTGAGTCATGTGTGCTCAAAAATGTTTTCAAGTGTTTTGTCCTTTGAGTGTTCAATTGTGAGAAATGATTTCTATTTATTTATCGAGTCATCATGCATGAAGGCTATGAACTCATGAAGTCGTGAAAGTTATTGGATTTGGGACAGGGAACGGTTAGAGCGTAGGGAATGTGTCGGTCAAGCTAATGTTGGATGATTTATGTCTTCAGTGTTCTTACTAAGGAAGAGGTGGGGGATATGGAAAATGTCGAAAATGGACTGTGACATTGATGGTATTATGGGAGTTCGAAATCTTGCTTGGTAAATTTGGCATGCTGTTGTAGGTGAATGGTCGTATTTGGGGTGAAAGACTCGAAGTCGTCGAAATGCCGATGTTAGTGAATAATAATACTTGAAATGTTAAAGAGTATTGAGCCTAAGCTGGTTGGAATGGCCCTGTAAGTTAGACCTTGCATCATGTAGACCTTGAACTTTCTTCAGATAAGGATGGGGAAGTGTAAAACTAAATGCAGTGTGTTGGGAAAGGAAGATGGCATTATAAATTCTTATTGCCAGAGATACAGTGGGAGTACTATCCTGTCTATTATTTTTACGATTGAAGTAGAAGATGTTTGAAATGTGCCGAGATAAGGGCGTCGACAGGAGTTGGATTTTACGAGTTTATCTTCGTGATTCATTTGGATTGGAGAAGAGATGGAACCAGGAGATGGACTGGGTCTTACACGTGAGTAAGTGTATATGAAGGCAGATTTGGTTATGTATGCGGATGACCATGAGGACTTGGACTCGCCTCCTAATATATTCAAGTGTAATTGTGTCATGTTGCTGAGCATGAAGGGGTGTCTAGGTTATATAAAGAGGATCGCGAAGGACGAGTTAATGGTATGATCAAGTGGGTGATATGTTATGCCAGATTGGACGTGTAAGTCCGTAACGTGATAATGGACGGTCGTTATAATTGGATTATGAATTTTAGATCGTAATGTATGGCAAGGGTAAGCGTAAATTTTGATTGGGAGATTTAGAAGGAAGATTCAAATGGCGACAGTCTAGAAGAAGAACTCATATTCTTCTCGGCTGCGGTGAACTCCGAGTGAGTTCATCTGTTTCCAACAAATTGTTGATGAGAAATTTTTATGTGGTTGGTTGTAATGCCTTGTTGTGGATTGAAGTTCGTTTGAGGAGGTAAAGCATTCTTGAAGATAAGTAAATCCCGGTAGTCAGATCGAATCTGTTAGTGAGAAAATGAGGCTAGTATGTCGCCATAAAGGAATAAGCTGGAACTGAGAAACTCGCCCAATGGAACAGAAGAATGTGGAGTATGGTTAAGAGGGTCAACTTTGCGAGCAAATGGACAACACGCGAGAATATGTGGAAGCTTTCGATTATGATTTGGGTTATTATCATTTCCGTGTGTGTCTAGTCCAAAGCTTGCAACCTTGCGTAAACCTTTCCTTGAAAGTGGGTGATCTATGTTTTCTAAGAAGCAAAGTAAAGTGATTGATCGAGATGCTCGAAGGGAAGGATCGGAGGATGTAAGGATTAGTGTGATAAGCATTCTAGGTGAGCACTGAGTTTGACGTCGGGCAAATTAAACTGGTATTGTGAGAAAGTATTGTTCCTCTTGTAGGGCAATTGAAACCAGAATAAGACTAGGAGAAGTATGAGTATGGGTGGGTTCGGTAGTAAACGGTTATGTGTTTGGGAGGGGAGAGCTAAACTCTTCGGCGGACTATTCGGGCAGTGAACATGTGGAAAGTTTATGCTCTTAAGTATATGCAAATATGCAAAGGGATAGATGGAAATGATTTTTCATTCGAGATGTCCATAGTATGGGTAAATTTGGTTAGCATCAAAGTATTAGTAATCGACGTTGGGGATGGGAGTAGGTACTAATGCGATGTAAATTTCCAGGGAGTATTGTGTTTAATATTGTGTAAATTGGGATATTACGTGGGGTTGTATCGCATTACGTTGTAAAGAAACTGACACTGAAGCGATTATCAATTTATGGAATTTGATAGATTCAGTGGTGTACTATTTTGTTCCTGTGGGACTGACTCAGCTTGACAGGGGAATAAGTTGGCAATAGATCGAAGGATGGTGTAAGGTTAAATAATTATGGATATCCAAAGGAATAAGTGGGTATGATGTTTTAGTTGATGGATGCATTGTGCGGTTGAATTGTTTTCTATCAACGGATTAGTGCTCGATGTTGTGTTATAAATTGACATGTTGTTAGTGTTGGGTGTTAACCACAGTAGGCTTTACTAAGAATGGTGTCATTTAGTAACGGAATTCCAACCTGTATCCTTGGTGTAGCCTTGGAGATGAAGTTGAAGGATGTCCCTGAGGCATACACGCGACTTTGGAAAGGTATTATTTTAGTACGGGAAGGTTGAAGGTAGCTTGTGACTATCAAAAGCATTATGCTGATAAGCGACGGAAGAACTTAGAGTTTCAACTTGGGAATAGCGTAAAGCCTAAAATATCTTTGTAGAAAGGAGTACTTCGTTTTGGAAAGGGGAAATCTAAGCCGTGGTATAGTAGACCTTTTGAAATTATTGAATGGGTTGGGAAGGTGGTGTGCATGTTCGAATTAACCGACACTTTTCACGTTCCAAATCTGAGGAAGTGCCTTGCAGAAGTCGGTGTGGTGGTGCCCTTACAGGATGTGCGGGTGGATGAGAAACTGAACTTCGTCGAGGAATTGGAAGAAATTGTGGATCGTAAGGTCAAACGCTTAAGGACAAGGATATCAATTTAATAAAGGTCCAATGGAAGTGCCACAAGGGGCGAGGAGTCACGTGGCAACTAGAAACGGACATGATGTCCAAATATCCGTATCTATTCGATGAGGAAATTTCGCGGACGGAATTCTTTTAACGGGGAGAGTGTTGTAACAACCGTCAATGTTTGGAATATGTGTTTATTTTTATAAACAAATACTTAACAGTGTAATTGTGGGATGTTAAGAAGTTGGAGGACCTATATGGAAAATATGACCATTTAGGACATAAAACCCAAGGATCACTATTCATTTTGGGGGGAAACATCCAGGTGTGTGTGTACGGCGACTCAGGAAGAGAAGGGAAGAGCCGATCGAAGCCAACTTGGGAAGAAATCGATTTCTAGAAAAGAAAGCTTAGCAAGGTGCTATCTAGGGGATATTCTTCGCAAGGTAGGTAATCTAACAAGTTTACATTTCATTTTAGAGGTTTTAATCTTGGAAGAGAACTACCTGTGTAAAATCCCTCTGGGAAGATTTTAGGAGTGAAATCCTTTTGGGAAGCTAAGAAAAGGTTTGGATTAATTGTTATTTGAGAGTTGATGAGGGTAAAAATCGATTCAAATGGTAGCAATCGGGCGTTAAACTAGGAAGAAATCGAAGGGTTTCGTACCGTTTATCGCCGCTGTTGTTTGGGTCGCCCACGCCCGGTCCGGTCGACCGGGGTCACTTTCATTCGGGGCTCTGGGTCGCCCGGTCTTTGGATGACTGGGTCCGCCCGGTGATGTTTTGATCGGGTCCGCCCGGTGGTGTTTTGAACGGGGCCTTCCGGGGTTTGGCGACCGGGGCCACCCGAGGTCCTTCGACCGGCGTCTCCCAGCGGAACCGTAGACCGAGTGTTCTGTGAGGGGATCTTAAGCATTATCAAAAAAATTATAGTTCCTTGCTTTATTACTTTGGAATGTAGGAATCGATCTATTCGAGACTAGTGCTCGTGTGTGTGTCGAGTTCCCACCGAGTTCCCTTGTCTTCAATTTATGATTATATCTTTCAACTGGATATGGAGCTATTTTACATTATCCTTAATGTTTATCATTTATCTTTGATAAAATCTTATTTTCGAATGCCGCCGTGAAATGTCGTTATTTATAAAGCTTTATTTTATTGTACTGTTTGATTGAAAGTTATGCCGACGTGATGATTTGAATGGGTGTTGGCCATGGCTACATATAACTATCGGGGATGGTTGAATCGTGTTTTTAGAATCTGTTTCCCTACACATGGAAACGACATTGACTAGGGGCCCGTATGGGGATCTACTGGGGGCCCCGAGGATGAGTAGTCCTGCTGCTTGATGATGGATTTCGGTGTGGATCTAGTCACTTCTTGTGACACAAAGTTTGTAAGACTAATGTTGTAAATTATATATGTTTTCCATTGTATAAAAATGGATGAGGTTGGGAATTCACTAGACCTTCCGGTCTAATCCTCGTCTCCTTTTTTTTTTCTTAAAACCCATTTTCAGGTAGCAGAGTTGCTGCTGGATCTTCTAAAAGGAAGGAGAAAATTTAAGAGATAGCTTGTTGAGATGCGAAGCCTTAGTTGCGGTGTAGATGCATTTTATAGTGTCTCGGTTGTGATAGAACGCATACATTTGGACTATGTCAATCCTTTACTTCTGAAATTTTTGTAGTGGGACACATTTTAACCATTTGGGAATTTTATGCTTATATTTTTGTTTCCTTGAAATTGGATTGTTACAATTTTATACCTAAAGAATTTAACACATAGGTAGAGTTAATGGCTATGAAATCACTTCGATTGTGAATTAACATTTATATAATGACGTGGAAAAGGGAAAATCGACTAACAACACAAGAGGAAATTCATATTCTGCCTTGCAATTTCCACAATAATAACCACTGTCTATGTTGGTTAGTTGTTTGTAGCAAGCCTTGCATCCCTTGTAAAACCATCCCAATGATGAAACTATGCTTGTGATCGTCCCTTTAACAGTTATGAACGAAACCTGAAGTTTACACATAATTAAAGGATAAGATGTAGTTATCAGTACATTTTATAAACGAATGAAAAGAATGAAAAGTTATGGAATGTTGGAGATTAAAATAGTACCTTCATATCTTTATCCCAAGTAGCACATAATAGGTCATTAATCATCATTCTCTCTAGAAGCATATCTTCATCACGACACTTTTTCTTATCCGCGTTTTCAATAAAGTTGATTCCAGTTGCAACGGTTGTGAATCTTTTAATTAAAGAAGAAACGTAGCTTGTTTTTAAATTTATGTATATTTTGCTAGCGCTTGTGGTAGCAAAATAAACAACACCTGTGTTGTGAAAATTTAGGAAGACATTATTAGAACATAAATATTATCAATATATATAGTGTGATATGTATATGATTGTATGAATATGGGAGTTTTATTTATCTGTGATAATATCTTTGAATGCATAATACAAGTGGATATGAATTCTTTAATTGTATAATACAAGTGGATATGAATTATTTCTATAAGTAACGAAACATACCTTGGAAAGTTTTCACCCTTGTACACGTCACTATGAGAATGACAGGTCCGGCAACAACTTTGGTTTTCACAGTGGTGGCATCAAAATCCTCACCCAATTTACCCCACATAGTTACTCTTGTTGCAATCAAGCTGAAAATAATCATATTAAATAATACAAGAATAAAAAGTCTTGCTATTTTTCATTCAGAAACGATAAAAATATATATCATACAAGTAGTGAACAATAACCATGACCTACTATTGATTATACTAAGTATTTGAATACTTACTAATCTGTGATAATCTCCACATCTATTTTTTTTCCAACTCACTCCAACAGTTTCAATGTGACCAACAACACGTATACATCCAATAACGTCTATAATATATTAAAAACTTAACGCAATAAAAGTTCAATGTATAAAAACATAATATTAGTGATAAAGTTGAACATACAAAGGGTTTAGAATACCTGATAGGTCATTGACACGCGAATGTACTAAACCGGCTGAAATGAATTGGAAACCATTTTTTAGTATGCTCACTATACCTTCGTCTATTTTTCTAATGGAAGTGAATTTCTGAAAAATGATCTTGATATCATTTGCGAGAGGTCTGAAATTCCCAACACTTGGAACAACTTTGAAAATTTTTATTTCATACAAAACACCATCATGCAACAGACTCTTAAATTTTGGAACAATATTTCTCCAAATGCTTGCATGAATCAAATTTTCCTACAGTTAAAGAAAAATTTAATTTTATGTTAAATATATGAGAAATTGTAAATAGTAGAACAAAAAATTACAATATACTCTCAATTACCTCTTCATCGATCAATATCATATCAAGGCTTATTAGTTCTCCTTCTTTTTTGCTATTCAAAGATTCCCACATCCTACAAATATGTATCCTTATGATGAAATTATGGCTATCGTTTTTGAGATCTTTGAGATGAGTGAACTCCACTAATCTTAAATGATTGTTCAGTTCCAAAAATAAAAGAGTGCAAGTGACACTTAGAAAGTAAAGATATGATTATTTTTATTAGAAACATGGAATGAAATACAATGTTTTAAAACCATTAATTTTAGTTGTGGTTACAAAGTTGGAAAACCGCTCATGAAGTACAATGATGAAGATTAAGAGTTGTAATTAATTCTAGTTGCGGTTATAAAGAAGTTGGAAAACTATTCATATAGTCTATTGATGAACATTAAGAGGTGTCATTAATCATAATTATGGTTACAAAGAAGTTGGTGTTCTTAAGAGTGAAGAATGTTAAGACGGAGTGATTTAATATGACCTAAATTCCCTATTAGAACACATAAATAGCTCAAATTCAATGGAGAAGTTCATTTTGTCATTTGACTGTGATTTAATTGGTCAAGTAACTATACAATATTCCAACAACTCAAATAAACAATAAAACATTCTCAATCATTTTGAACCTATGAGTATCTGAAGCAATATAACTTACTTGAAAATATGCCAGATAAGCATCATTGATGGCCTCAAATGTACTTTCTTTATCATTCATTAGCCTGCATAGTGACATAAAAGCGCATATGAATATATGGCTTAAGTGATTGTTCATTTGTTTATTTGATTATAATCCACTAAAATACATGGTTAATTATAGTTGAACAGGATGTAAATTATCCAAATTTGGTAGAGAAATTTAGAAATGGAAAAATACCTCCCAATTACTTTTTAAAAAAAAATTGTGTTGGCTTTCTACTGTCAAGGCAAGTGCCTTTCTTGGAATTTCATGAAGATCAATGTCTATTCATAAATTGAAACACATACCTTATGCTTTGAGAATTCAAATATACCTCTTTTTGGGAAAGAGAGAATGGTAAATACTTTGAAAACTTGAGCTGATACCTATAAAAGTATAACCATTATATTGATATTATAGGATTTTATAGTAGTAGTTCAAAGTACCTGGATCAGAGGGTTTACACCATTACCAGTAGAGATTTGGCAATACGATTTCCTGTTCTATTCTCCATGGCAAGAAGCTTGATAGATATTCTCCTCATATAATCATACTACAAACCAAATGAACCAAGATAAAAAACAGAGCAAGAACCAACAACTAAATGCTACAAAAAAAACAAACCCTAAACCACCAATCCTAACCATGTTTCACTTGGAAACCCTTCATCCTGCGTCCGGATTCTGCTCCAACACATCAAACGCCGGAATCCCCGGTAACCCATTGATTTAAACCTGACAGAAAGATATGAATTAACACCTAAATTTATAATCATGTTTCTTCTCAAACTTAGACCTTATTGCACATAATTTTACAAAGTATCATCCTATGAACCCTAATCAGAAATCAAGAAATCAAAACTTAACCCACCTAGACCGATCGATTACATGGTTCCCCATGAACGTTCGCCATCAATGTTCATCGTCGTGGCTCGGAAACAACTACCCCGATCATCGTTATCGTCCATCGGGTTGTTTGTTCTCGAACAAACCTCTTTGCTAACGATCTGGCCTTCCATCTTCGACTTGTTAAAATCAACACAAAGCTTCTCCCACGCCTCTTTACAGTCGGTTTGACATCGATCGTATCCCAAAAAAGACAATTCGAAGGCAATTTCCTCCCAAATTCTCTCCCCGTCTTCTCAATCACCGTCGCGAAATTTCCCGTATTTGTTTATTCGTATATGAATCAAGCTAGAAATCTTGGGTTCACTCCAATCTTTGTGTTTATCGCGCGGATTAGAGAGAAAGAAAAGATATTTTTAATACTGAAGGGTTTGATTTAGGTTTTCGGATGGAAGAGGAGAGACATTAGAGAGAGAGAGAAGAGGCGTCTTTTTGATTTCACCATTAATTAATGCTGAAGGTCGTGGGTTTAGGGATTTTGTTAAAAGAAAATCAAAAAATTGAGAAAAAAAAGAAGGCATGGATACTCTTCTCAACACGTCAACACCAGATGATTCTTCTTTATAATATATATAGATTAATTCTAAAACTAAGGCCATAAAAGTTTTGGTTCAGTTGCACAAACAGGACATAGTAGCATGACGAAGTTTAATTATCAATGGATCATAAATCTATATATAAAATACATAAAACACAAAAAGAAGGAAAGAAGGAAAGAAAATCACTGATGTAGAATCCAAGTACAACACAAAAATGTGCAATAGTGCATTACTGCATAGTATGAACATTTACTGCACAAATGCGGCATGATACATCTTGATTATGAAACCGATAACTCGATTTTTAGATCCCAATTTATGCTTTGTTTTATTCTTTGTCTCTCTGAATTTTTTATTTTATGGTTTTGAGAGCGGAGAGAGTTTTCGGTTGGTTATGTGTTTTAAGTAGCGCTCAAATATTAGTATTTGAGCATGCTTATTAGTTAGTTATCAGTTAGTTTTAAGTTGTCTAAATGTAAAACTTTAAAAAGTTGTATGCTTGAATATTAAGAGATTTTAGTTTTATAGTATAGTAAATATATTAGTAGGATAAATATTCACATATAGGGATCTTATCAACAAATGTTTTTAACATTTTATAAACCATTATTACATACAAATCTTTACGAAATCCCATGAAATACCAAGCACCCCCGTGGGATTTCAATGAAATCCCGAGATTTCAAATCCAGGAAATTCAAACCAAAAATTTGATTGGAATGAAATTCAATTCCAAATCCCTTAAAATCCAATCCAATCCAATCCTGCACAAACCAAACAAGAGCTAGTGGTGTAACACCACAAATTTTGGACTAATGATTAAGTCGTATTTGTAATTTAGTTTGTTTCACTCATTTGAAGTCACAAAGGATCAGTCGTGATTTCGATTTCGAAAAATGTCAAGTTTTAGTGAGAGAGAGTCAGTCGTCGAGAGTGCCGGCGAGAGTGCCATGGGCACTCTCGCGGTGGCAAAGTCGCCGAAGGCTAAGGACTCTCGGTACAAAATGGGCGAGAGTGCTTGGCGAGAGTGCCAGGGGCACTCTCGCGGTGTCATAGTCGCGGAGGAGCTTTTGGGCATTCGGGTCATGGCCGCGGTACAAGACCGACGAGAGTGACCGGCGAGAGTGCCCTGTCACTCTCGTGATGTCACAATCGTCGTCGGGCAGAAAGGCATTAAATGTCTGATTTCTTTGAGGGAGTTCATTTATTTCAACTTTAGGGTTTTGAAGGTAGCCGATTTTCTTTCTTCTATGTAAGGTTTTCCTCTTGCAAACTCCATCTCTTGGGCATTTAATCCTCTCTAGATTCTTGGTTGGGTACATTAAATGTTAACTTAGGGTTCTTCTCTTTTGGTAATCAAACTCTAGCTACATTGTGGACCAAGGTTTCTCATCATATTTCTTCCTCTCCTTCAACCATCTAGGGTTTGTCTACTTGACTCTCTAGGTAAGTTTCTTAAGCCATACTTACTCATACTTGCTCTTCTACTTGCTTATGTGAAATTTATGAATTATGAAGTATTAACCTAAATCTAGGGTTTTGCATATTCTCATATAAATAAGACTTTGAGGGTTCATGGGAGCATGTAATCCTTTATGCATGTAATATGGTAGAAAACTAATTTGTGATAATAGACCACTTCTCTAGATGATTGAAATAAATTACACACATTCTTATCAGCAGTTGGAGTATTACTTGGGGTTAGGGAGAACTATGTGATTAAATGAGCATTGTAGTATGTTGATGAGTATGATTATATTAATTGCAAGAAATGTGCTTTGCATGAGTTTTGTCAGCCATGCCTGATCATGATCTATATGAGGGGTTTCATATCTAACTCCTTGTGTACGAAGATTTAGATAGCATGCTTATTGTTGGTATAATTGTTGCCCGTTGGGCACTAGCGGGTAGACAATAGGGGGCGTGAGTCCTTGAGTTAGAACTCGACTAGATTGGATAGGCACCCTTGTCTGTAAGTCCTTGAGGTGTAACTCGACGGAGTAAGCACTAGAGGTATAAACGGTTTGAGGATTGTGATGTCCGGCGTGGCATAGGAACTAGAACCGGGATTTGTGGTGAAATCCAATAACATCACGGGTGACCCCATTCACGTGTTCTCGTCACCCAAGATGGTAACGGGTCTCCCCCGTCTTTCAGGAGTTATTTCTATTATATTATACAGGAAAGAAATAATGTCCCGTTTGGGAGGTATTGGCATAGTCTCAATGCATGGGTCTTCCGGTAACATTTAATTATTGTTCATGCTTACACATATAAACTATTTTGGTATGTAACCGCTAGACTTCGGCCTAACACTTGTGTTCATGTTCATTGGCTCACAGGTTCTGCTAGTGGTGCGAGTAGGGCACCTTGATTCGCTGGGAGCGCACCTAGGACCCTCCATGGACCGGGCATTTTTAGGAATTCGAGAGAGGGCATTTTGAAGTCATAGTGACACCCATCTTAATCTAGTTGTTAATTGTTCTAGCTTAAATAGGTTATCATGTATATGCCTTATTTGTTTCACTACTTCATCTAAAGAACTACCCCAACTTCATTGGGTTTTAGTTGTTTTGTTACAGGTTTTTAAATCAACACTTGTTAGATGTTATATTGCCGAAATTTCAAGTTTTATTTTACCCAAGTTTTTAGGGTGTTATAAGTTGGTATCAGAGCTCTAGTTTAAGTGAACTAGGTATGTGAACTAGGTATGTAAACTCGATGCCTAGACTTAAGTTGAGACTATTAAGTTATGAATTGCGAGCGTTGGGTAGAACTTCTAAGATGGGACGACCTTAGAGTCAACAGAAACTACGTCGTTGAAATTTGTAAAAGTGGTAGTGAGAATCTTTATGTAGTGTACATTCATAATTTCAATTAGCTACTGTTATTATGAATGTATGGTTACGTGAATATGCTTGAGTTACTATGATTATGACGATCAATGAACCGTATGAGTATGTTTCTTGTGTAAATCTTGTGTTGCTTATCTTTCTCTTTCTCCCAATTGTGTGGCAGATCCGAAATGGTAAATACTCGGAGTCGACCGCCGACCGAAGGAGAAATGCATGAGGATAGTTCATCTAACCCAAACTCAGTAGTCCGAGTGGCGACTGTTGTTACCCCCAACATGTCGCCGATATTCACCGGAGACGTGGAACACATTCCCAGTATGGAATTGGCATCCAAGAACCTGATCATTCAGGAGACAAACCCTCAAGCCTATATGATGGATAGTGTTATGAAAATCGTGACATCGGCCATGGAAAAACAACAAGAAGTATTTCTGAAGATGTTAGAGGAAAGAGATATCAGTCTCCGAAGGCCGGAAGTGGTTGCGGAGAATGCGATAGCCGGTTCTGGTGGTACCGAAGGCGAGAACCGTACTGATGGGTTGATAACTCCAGAGGCAAGACAAACAGGGAAGGGTTGTTCTTATAAGTCCTTCATGGGGTGTAAGCCGCCAGAGTTTGCCGAGGCTGATGATCCCGTGGCTTGCATGAATGGCTGAGAGAAATCGAGCACGCCTTTAGGGCTTGCGGTTGTAAAGAGAGTCAGTAGGTGAATTTCAGCTCTCAAATGCTATGGGGTGCATCTCTAATCTGGTGGGATGTCTACACCGCAACTATGGAGGAACCTATTTTGGCAAAGATGTCATGGGCTACGTTCAAAGGAGAAGGTTTTGGAGGAGTATTGTAATGAGCATGAGATGGACCGGATTGAAGAAGAATTTCGAGCATTGACCAAAGGGGATCTGACGGTGAAAGATTATATCCGTCTCTTCATGGAGAAGTTGAACTTAGTGGGGCACGTGGCCCCTACCGAGAAGGAGAAGGTGAAGGCCTATTTGAAGGGTCTACCCACAGACATGGGAAATAGAGTCTGCAACTCTAGAGCTACAAATCTTCGGGAGATCATAAAAGAAGCCAAGATAATGGAAATAGTTTACGCGAAAGACAAGGAAGAGAAGTCAAGGGTCGTGGAAAAGTGGAAGTGGGAGAGCCCACCGAGTTCGTTCAAGAAAACAAGATTTCAACCGAATATGAGAAGCTTTGATAACCGCCGGGAGGCGAAATGGTGTTCCAAGTGCAAAAGCAAGCACTTTGGTCCTTGCAACTTCAACTCCAACCAAGTTTCATGCTTCAAGTGTGGCAAGCCAGGCCACACAAGTCCGAATTGTCCTATACCAGGGACAACCTGTTACGAATGCCAGGAGTTGGGGCACGTGAAGAGAGTTTTCCCCAAGCTAAGGGGTGGATCAAGAAGAGGAAACACGCCTACGCAACCAAAGAAGGAATCCATCCCTAAAGCTCAAGGGAGGGCCTTCCAAATGACAAGAGAAGAAGCGAAGGAGACCGCCGATGTGGTGTCGGGTACGTTCCTACTCAACTCCATTGCTGCTAAGGTGTTATTTCATTCCGATGCCAATTTATCTTTCGTATCTCTTGCACTTTGTGAAGCTTTGAATCTGCCTACTAGTACCCTTAGCGATGCTTTAGTAGTAGAAATAGAGAATGGGGAGCAAGTGATATTGCGTGAAGTGTTGGAAAAGTGTCACCTAGATATTAGTGGGGAGCTATTTGATGTGGACCTACTTCCCATGGCAATCGGGAGTTTCGACATGGTAATCGTTATGGACTGGTTGTCACGGCACAAAGCAGAGATTTTATGTTTAAAGAAGTTGATCAGATTACCGACCTCAAGCGGGGGTTTTGTCTTTGTCTACGGGGAGAAACGGAAGGGTGAAGCGGCTCTCATTTCATCCATCAAAGAAAGTAAGTGTCTCATGAAGAATTGCTCGTCATTCCTTGCCTACGTGTTGGATGCCAAGGCGGAGAAGAAAAAGATTGAAGATGTGCGGGTCGTTAGCGAATATTCGGATGTTTTTCCCAATGATCTTCCGGGCTTGCCGCCTGACCGCCAAGTGGAGTTCCGAATCGATCTAGTCCCGGGAGCGGCACCAATTGCCCATGCACCTTACCGTCTCGCTCCGACCGAAATGCAAGAAATGATGTCGCAACTTCAAGAGTTGTTGGAAAAGGGATTCATGAGGCCAAGTTCTTCGCCTTGGGGAGCTCCGGTACTCTTTGTCAAAAAGAAGGATGGGTCGATGCAAATGTGCATCGACTATCGGAAGTTGAACAAGGTAACCGTAAAGAACAAGTATCCACTACCTCGAATAGACAATCTCTTCGACCAGCTACAAGGGGCCGGATGTTTCTCCAAGATCGATCTTCGATCGGGCTATCATCAAGGGGTCAGATGTTTCTCCAAGACCACGTTTAGAACCCGTTATGGTCACTACGAGTTCTTAGTTATGCCTTTTGGGCTAACTAATGCGCCAGAGGTGTTTATGGATTTGATGAACTGAGTTTGTCGACCCTTTTTAGATAAATCGGTTATCGTGTTCATCGATGATATTTTGGTGTACTCAAAGAATAATGAAGAGCACGAGCGACATCTCAAGGAAGAGTTAGAAGTGTTGAGGGAAGATAAGCTCTACGCCAAATTTTCCAAGTGTGAATTTTGGCTACGAGAGGTTCAATTTTTGGGTCATGTGGTGGCCAGTGAAGGAGTAAAAGTGGACCCGTCAAAGATCGAAGCCATGACAAACTGGGAACCACCCCAGAGTCCCACGGAAATTCGGAGCTTCTTGGGTCTAGCCGGTTACTACCGAAGATTCATTCAAGATTTTTACAAAATCGCCTCGCCACAAACATCACTGACGAAGAAAAATGTGAAGTTCCTTTGGACTGAGAGTCAAGAGCGGGCCTTCCGGAAACTGCAAAGAAAATTGTGTGAAGCGCCAATTTTATCCCTACCCGAGGGAACGGAGGATTTTGTGGTTTATAGCGACGCGTCTAAGATGGGTTTGGGATGTGTCTTGATGCAAAGAGGCAAGGTTATAGCTTATGCATCAAGGCAATTGAAGGAACATGAGAAGAACTACCCAACTCACGACCTTGAGCTAGCGACGGTAGTGTTTGCTTTGAAGCTTTGGCGACACTACCTTTACGGCACGAAGTGCACCCTTTTCACCGATCATAAAAGTCTGAAATACGTCTTCGATTAGAAGGAATTGAATATGCAGCAACAGAGATGGCTCGAACTACTCAAGTATTATGATTGTGAGCTTCAATACTATCCCGGAAAGGCCAATGTGGTCGCGGACGATTTGAGCCGAAAGGAGTATGGTGGCGGAATCCAAGACACCTTTGCAAGAGTGGAAGTTGTCTCAAGCTTAATTGACAAAATTAAGATGTCACAGTCGGAGGCACTACTTGAAGCGAATCTCAAAAGCGAGACTATGGTAAAACAACATCTCCAATTGACCGAAGACGGAAGAGGCTTGAAGTTGTTCCAAGGTCGGATCTGGGTACCAAAGATTGGAGGATGTCGAGAATTGTTATTGGAGGATGCACATAAGTCCAAGTACTCGATTCATCCAGGTATTACTAAGATGTATCGGGATTTAAAGTTTAACTATTGGTGGTCGGTGATGAAGTTAGATGTGGCCAGTTATGTGGAGCGATGCATAACTTGCCTACAAGTGAAGGCCAATCACCAACGACCTTACAGCAGTCTACAATCCTTAGAGATACCGGAATGGAAGTGGGTGCACATTACCATGAACTTTGTAACCAAGATACCGAAGACTTTGCAGAACCATGATACCATTTGGGTGATAGTAGACCGTTTGACCAAGAGCGCGCACTTCTTACCCATGAGGGAGACCCTACCGATGGACAAGTTGGCCAAGCATTATATTGATGAGGTGGTCTCGAGGCACTGAGTGCCACTTTCCATTGTGTCCGACCGGGATAGTCGTTTTACTTCACATTTTTTAGACAGTCTACAAAAGGAACTGGGTACGAGAATCAAATTGAGTACCGCCTACCACCCGCAGACTGACGGTCAAAGAGAGAGGACTATCAAAACTCTCGAGGATATGTTGACATCGTGCATGATCGACTTTGGTGGAAGTTGGGATTCGCATCTTCCGTTAGTGGAATTCGCCTACAACAATAGTTATCACTCGAGCATTGGTATGGCGTCATTCGAAACATTATACGGACGGAAGTGTAGGATTCCCGTGTGTTGGCTAGAAGTGGGGGGAGAAACAGTTTGCCGGACCGGAGATCGTGCATGAAACGACCTACAAAGTTAAGGACATCCGAAAGCGGTTGAAAGCTGCTCAGGATCGACAAAAGAGCTATGCGGACAAAAAGAGAAGACCGGTCGAGTTTCAAGTGGGTGAAAGGGTAATGTTGAAGGTTTCACCGTGGAAGGGATTAATCAGCTTCGAAAAGTGTGGGAAGCTTAGTCCCCGTTTCCTAGGACCTTTCACCACATTGGAGCGTATTAGGCTTCAAGACTACAAATTGGACCTTCCACAGTAGATGGACGGGATTCACCCCACCTTCCACAGGAGAGTGTCATTCCCTTGTCAGAAATTAGAGTAGATAACGATTGGTGCGTAGAAGAGCGCGAGACTATCATAGAAAAGAAGACGAGAAAGTTGCGGCACAAAGAAGTAGTTATGGTGAAGTTTCAATGGAAACACCATCGAGGAGCTAATGTGACTTAGGAGTCGGAAGAGGATATGAAGAGGCGTTATCCGCACTTATTTGTCTAGTTGAGATTTCGAGGACAAAATCTATTCCAAGGGGTGGAGGATTATAACACCCCAAATTTTGGACTAATGATTAAGTCGTATTTGTAATTTAGTTTGTTTCACTCATTTGAAGTCACCAAGGATCAGTTGCGATTTCGATTTCGAAAAATGTCAAGTTTTAGTGAGAGAGAGTCACTCGGCGAGAGTCATCGGCGAGAGTGCCATGGTCACTCTCACGGTGGCAAAGCCGCCGAAGGCTAAGGACTCTCGATACAAAATGGACGAGAGTGCCAGGGGCACTCTCGCGGTGTCATAGTCGTGGAGGAGCTTTTAGGCACTCGGGCCATGGCCGTGGTACAAGACTGGCGAGAGTGACCGGCGAGAGTGCCCTGTCACTCTTGCGATGTCACAATCGCCGTCGGACAGAAATGCATTAAATGTCTGATTTCTTTGAGGGAGTTCATTTATTTCAACTTTCGGGTTTTGAAAGCAGCCGATTTTCTATCTTCTAGGTAAGATTTTTATCTTGCAAACTCCATCTCTTGGGAGTTTAATCCTCTCTAGATTCTTGGTTGGGTACATTAAATGTTAACTTAGGGTTCTTCTCTTTTGGTAATCAAACTCTAGCTACTTTGTGGACCAATGTTTCTCATCATCTTTCTTCCTCTCCTTCAACCATCTAGGGTTTGTCTACTTGACTTTCTAGGTAAGTTTCTTAACCCATACTTACTCATACTTGCTCTTCTACTTGCTTATGTGAAATTTATGAATTGTGAAGTATTAACCTAAATCTAGGGTTTTGCATATTCTCATATAAATAAGACTTTGAGGGTTCATGGGAGCATGTAATCCTTTATGCAAGTAATATGGTAGAAAACTAATATGTGATAATGGGCCACTTCTCTAGATGATTGAAATAAATTACACACATTCTTATCAGCAGCTGGAGTATTACTTGGGGTTAGGGAGAAATATGTGATTAAATGAGCATTGTAGTATGTTGATGAGTATGATTATATTAATTGCAAGAAATGTGCTTTGCATGAGTTTTGTCAGCCATGCCTGATCATGATCTATATGAGGGGTTTCATATCGAACTCGTTGTGCACGAGGATTTAGATAGCATGCTTATTGTTGGTATATTTGTTGCCCGTTGGGCACTAGCGGGTAGACAATAGGGAGTGTAAGTCCTTGAGTTGGAACTCGACTAGATTTGATAGGTACCCTTGTCTGTAAGTCCTTGAGGTGTAACTCGACGGAGTAAGCGCTAGAGGTATAAACGGTTTGAGGATTGTGATGTCCGACGTGACATGGGAACTAAAACCGGGATTTGTGGTGAAATCCAATAACATCACGGGTGACCCCATTCACGTGTTCTAGTCACCCGAGATGGTAACGGGTCTCCCCCGTCTGTCAGGAGTTATTTGTATTATATTGTACAGGAAAGAAATAATGTCCCGTTTGGGACGTATTGGCATAGTCTCAATGCATGGGTCTTCCGGTAACATTTAATTATTGTTCATGCTTACAAATATAAACTATTTTGGTATGTAACCGCTAGACTTCGGCCTAACACTTGTGTTCATGTTCATTGGCTCACAGGTTCTGCTAGTGGTGCGAGTAGGGCATCTTGATTCGCCGGGAGCGCACCTAGGACCGTCCATGGACCGGGCATTTTTGGGAATTCGAGAGAGAGCGTTTTGAAGTCTTAGTGACACCCATCTTAATCTAGTTGTTAATTGTTCTAGATTAAATAGGTTGTCATGTATATGCCTTATTTGTTCCGTTAATTCATCTAAAGAACTACCCCAACTTCATTGGGTTTTTGTTGTTTTGTTACAGGTTTTTAAATTATCACTTGTTAGATGTTATATTGCCGAAATTCCAAGTTTTATTTTACCCAATTTTTTAGGGTGTTATAACTGATATTTGAGAACCATATGCAAAGGTTCCACAAATGAAGGAAGAAAAATGATAAACTTTACACTCCAAGTAGCACTTCCACATTTATATGAAAAAGGTTTTACCATAAAACCAAGTATTACTATGATTTTCAGGGTCAAATTGTCTCTAAGTTAAGTCTTTTCTGCTTCCATTGATTGTTTAAAAGAAAATTGGAATTTAATAGTAGTCCACTTGATCTCAAAGTGTAAGTGTATCTATCTTTTGGGAACTATAATCCCATTCCAATAATGGTTCATAATACCGTAACTAACTTATTACAGGCATCTAGAAGCATGGACAAAAAATGTAAGCCAAATTCTTAAATATATTAAGAAATCTCATAAAGAGAGATACTATTAATATATGTTTGGCTCCTTTAGATGAATCTGATCAATATAAAAAATTCAAGCTTTTACTTTATGATTTTGAGAAAGTAAAGAAGAAAACGTAGTATGTCCAAAACTCAAAAATATGTCGCTTTTGAGTGAATTCATTTAATATTAGTATTACTGACAATATCAGTTTATCTATGAGTTTGGAACATATGTTATCTTTGTCTGTACAACACTACACCTTTAGTATTTAGTGGTTATAGGGCTATGATACATGTTACTTGTTAGTGAACTTCCGTAATGATAATGACACGAAGATTTTGAACTCTAGATTATATTCGCCATTGTGACCTTTCTTATGTGTTGTTACAGCCGACACACTTATTAACTTGTATATTGTGTCAAACAATTTATCTTAATTGCTGATTGCAACTATATTTGTTTTAATTCTATTGTACAAATTGTTTAACGTAAACATGTAATTAGCATAATGTGACACCTTGTCGCTGTATGAACAAATTGGGGGATCAGGGATGACATGTTGCCATGGAGTCCTGGATGCTGAAATGGAGTATTGAAACACAGGAGTCTAGTTACTGGGAACTTCAAGACCAATATTCTACAAGATCTGTGACATAAGAAGGTGCCTTATTAATGTTCTTGACAAATCAAATAAATATATAAAAGATTGTTAGTGCACAAATATGTTGGATACAAGATCATAGATGACAGAAGACTGAAAGTCAAGCCAAGTCAAAGCTCAAGTCAACTATTATAGCATAGTCAAAGTCTTTTGTAATAAAAGTCAAAGTCAAAGTGTTGTGTTGTAGGTGTTTTTAATTGTTTTGTTTAGGGTTGTGAGTGTTTGTGTCCTTGTATAAATAGGGATATGAATAGTGGTTTAAGAGAAGCATCAAGAGAGCATTGTACGTGTATTGTAGAAAGAGAAATATTTGAGAGACTGTTGTATTCGAATTTGAGAAATGAGAATTGATTGATTTGAGTCATCTATTTCGTTTTACACTAATTGTGGGACACATAATTGGTATCATAGTAGAAAAAGAGATTCAGAAACTTGATCAAATTTCAAGATTTGTCGGTCGACTATTCAAGAACTCGCAAGTAGTCTGTGGAGATTCGATTTTTGTGTTTCAATGATGTTTTTGATCTGATTTTTGTGTCTGTGTATTCTTTTATACATCTAGAACACTTTTGGTTTGTAATACTTAGTTCAATTCACAATAGATTAGTGTGAATTTTGGAATTTCTTGAAATCTTGTTCGAGTCCTCATACGCACTGTAACTATATCAAGATTGTAATTTTGGTGCTTTTTATTGTAATTCCTTGATTGTAAACTGTTCAGAGAGTGTTCGTGGGTGAATTGGTAAGTTTTCAGGATCTAATTCGAAGATTTGGATCGATTTGGGGTAAAAATTGAAGTTTTTAAACTGAGATCTGAAGAACTCGCATAGAAACTAAAGAACTCGCATAAAATGAAGAACTCGCATAGTGGAATTCGCATGGAAATTGATTTCTGAAAAAGTTTAAGTGTAGAATTCACATATGCTTTTATACGAAAAGTCTGATTTCGCATAACTCTCTTATACGAAAAGTGTGTTGAAAAATTTTTCTAAGGACAAAATTCTCATATGCTTGTATGCGAAAAGTGAGGAACTCGCATATAGTATCATACGAATTGCTAGAATTCGCATTGTGCTTCATGCGAATTGCCCAGAATTCGCATAAGAGTCACATACGAATTGCTCAGATTTCGCATTAAGAGTTGAAATTTTTTCGAAGTGTTGATTTTGCATCGATATGAATTCCTTGAGGTTCAAATAATTTCTAAGTATAGAATTTGTATCTCTGTTGTACGAAAAGTTTCGTGCGAATTCTCTTGATTGTGCGAATTCTTTGGTGTGTGATTTCTATTGTGTGTGAATTTCTAACATTGTGCAAATGCTTAATGTGTTTTTGTGTGTGTGCGAATTCTTTGTGACTTATGCGAGCTCCATACATAGAATTTTTCTGAGTTTTTCCAGATTTGACCAAATTTGACTTTTACAGATCAAGTTCACTTATGAATTTCTGATGATCATTTTAGATAGTGTAAAGCTAAAGATGACTTCCAAAGATGCTCTTGCTATCGGCACGGACGTCAAACCACCGGTTCTCTTCAAGGGAGAGTACGAACAATGGAAAGACCGGTTCCTCGATTTTATTGATAGACATGCCAACGGGGAAAATAATTCTGCTATCAATCAAAGAAGGTCCAATGGTTTCGATAACCATGGAAATCCCGGATGATGAGTCCTCGGATAGTGAAGACGAGAATTTGGACAGAGAGCAGAAAACAAAGAAAGTTCCGAAAGATCTTTCTCAGTATACAGAAGAGCAGAAGAATAGATACAAAGCCGACAAACAAGCCAGATCTTTACTCTTACAAAGCATACCAAACGAGATCTACATCAAAATAGATAGCTACAAGGCAAATACAAAGAAGATGTGGGATCAGCTGCAAATGATGATGATGGGATCCAAGGTTGGGAATCAGATGAAGGTTGCCAACTGCATTAACAGTTATGAGGAGTTCAAGGCAAAGGAGAATGAGAGCCTTGAAGATACATATGAAAGATTTGTTCTGTTGTTGAATGAACTTGCATAGAACAAGGTTAAGAAGAAGCAAATAGAAAACAATGTCAAATTTCTCATCATCCTTCAACCTGAATGGAAGAAACAAACGAGAAGGATGAAACAAATGAATGATCTCGGTGACATCCCTCTTCATGAAGTGTACGAAACACTGAGGCAGAATGAGGAGTAAGTGGACGAGAAAAGAGGAGAGAAGAAAAAGGCTGAGAAAGTTGCAGATCTGATCGCCTTGATGGTAGCTAAGAAAGAAAAGGAGAAGAAGGATAAGAAAAAAAAAGAAAGTTATTGTTCCAAGTTCTGATGATTCTGATGCTACTGATTCTGACTCTGAGGATGGGGAAAACTTGAAACAAGCAATGTTATTGCTGACCCGTGCATTTCAAAAGAAATTCTACAAGAAGCCGGGATCAAACAGTCAAAGGTACACGTCAGGGTCTAGAAACTATGATCACAAGGAAAAGATTGAAGGAAGGAGATTTGACGAGAAGAGGTATGAAGGGAAGAAGTCAGACGAGAAAAAGAAATTTGTGAATGATTATGGCAATGAGAAGAGGTATGATGAGCTGATTAAGTGCTATAACTATGGTAAAGTGGGTCACTATGCCAAAGACTGTTGGAAGCCTATAGTAAGAAACTCAGACTATTACAAGAACAAAATGCTTCTGGCAAAACAGAAAGAAGCAGGAAAGGCTTTGATGGCTGAAGATAAGTTTTGGCTAGATCACTTAGACGATGAAGAAAAGGAAGAGACGGCTCACATGTGCCTGATGGGGAAAAAAGTGAAGTATGATGAATCTGACGAAGAGATTTTCGATGAGGTACAAAAATTTTCTGAATCTGATTTCTTACAGAAAATGGAAGCCATGATGATTGAGCTTCAAGACCTTCAAAATAAACTGAAAAGGGAGAAAAGCAGAGTTGCTAAGAAGCGTCAAACTATTTTTGATCTCAATAAAGAACTTGTTGGGAACAAAAGTCTGATTGACTCTTTGAACAAATCCACTATTGAGTTTAAACACAAAAATATTGTTTTGAAAATAAGATTTCTGAAACTGTTTCTAAACTTTCAAAGTCTGATCTTGAAAAACAAGAATTTGTGCTAAGAGTTCACAAATTGTAGGTTGAAAATAAGAGTTTAGAGAAAAAGGTAAATGGTTTGGAAGCCAAATTGTATGCTAGAGGACAAACAGATCAAACCATCTTTCTACACACACCAAATGAGGAATATGATGTTAAAGAAAAGTGGGGTCTCGGTTACGATAACCCACATTATTTGAAGAAAGCAATCAGAAAACAGCCAGCTTTGTATAATTTTGATTTTCTACAAGCGACTAACAAACATCCTCATTTGAAACCCAAGTTTGTTACCAAATCTTCTGATGAAGTAGAGGCTAAGGAAGAAGAGAATAGAAAGAACACAACGAAAATGCAACTACCATTTTGCTATCAAAAGCTGAATGATGGTTATATTTCTGAACAACCAAAGTTCCTTTCGAATGATTATTTTGAAAGTTATTCTACTAAAGAGTTGGAGGCAAAACCTCTTAAAGCAAAATTTTATATTCCTCCACTCGTTTTAGAAAGCAAAATAATTGATCTTGAAAATGCGTTATATGACGAAAGAATTTTTGTTGATATTGAACAAGTTGTATTTTCTACAGTCATGAAGAACATTGTTTTTAAATCTAAATCTAATGAGTGTTCAAACTCTTCCAAGGCACCTCAAACTTTTGAAGATGATATTGATGACTTATTTGCGTATGCCAATGATTTCTTAAATTCTGATGATGGGTGTATTGCTGAAAATATTGATATGTTTGACTTCAATGCAAAGCTTCCAGATCATTCTAATTTCATTATTAACTCTGAAGCTTTACCTAGTGTGTTTGAAGTAGGTGAATCATCAACTAAGGTTGGTGAATCAGTTTATGTGAGTACCGATTATTATGAAAAAAGGTAAAAAGCAAAAGAAAAGGCGCTCACAGAAACGGACCAACACAGGTTAGCAAAAGAAATCACAGACTCAGAAATCTCATTTTCCTAACAAATCTAAATCTTTTGTTTCAGAACTGAGAAAGGAAAGGTCTGAAGTAAGAACTGAATGGGGGCCAAAAAAGAAAGTTGGAGAGCTTACAAAGTCATTTTTAGATTCTGAATGTAATAGGATTTATGTTAGTAGTACTTATTTGGTTGGTAACATTGCTTCTATAAAAACAAATCTTGTAACTTCTTACAAGAAATATTCAATAAAGCAATTGTTCCAATTATCTCCGATTACTAATCAGTTGTCTACATATCGTCGAAATGATTTTGTGACTCGACAATATTCTGAATGTTGGTTTGGAACATATTGTATACCTCATGTTTTTCAAAATAAAAGAGAACCCAAATTCAAATGGGTGCCAAAATCTTGCGCTAATCAGAAAGGACCCAAATATAAATGGGTACCTAAAGTTGTTGTTCCCTAATTTCTCTTATGCCGACCCGTCATATGTGGTACTTGGATTCTGGTTTCTCCAAGCATATGACTGGGTAGAAAGATTTATTGTCTAATTATACAGAGAAATTTTGTGGGAATGTGTGCTTCGGGAATAACCAGTTTTCACCAATTTTGGGTTATGGTGATGTTATTCAAGACAACGTAACGATCAAGAAGGTGAGCTACGTTGAAGGCCTAGAACATAACCTATTCAGCATTGGATGGTTCAGTGACAAAGACTTAGAGGTAAATTTCAAGGCCAAGAGGTGTTATGTGCGTACTGAAGATGGTAAAGAACTCTTGGTCGGGACGAGAAAGTCAAACCTCTACACGATCAACCTGTCAAAAGTCAAGACTGACAATGAGGTGTGTCTACTATCAAAAGCATCTTTGCAAAAGAGTTGGTTATGGCATCAAAGGCTTTCTCACCTGAATTTTCGTTACGTCAACAAACTGGTTACGAGAAACTTAGTGAAAGGACTTCCAGAGCTCAAATACGTCAAAGAACATCTCTGTAACACCCTGAATTTCTATACGGTTGGTTATCTTTCCTTCCCCATTTAAGCTACGATTAAGCATTATTTTGGGTATATTAGTTGCTTTGGATGCCAAGATAGTTGAGAGCGGAAAAAGTCAAATTTTCAGGGTTTAGGGCACCTGGGCGATTGTGCCAGCGAGAGTGCCAGAGGGGCACAATCGCTTGGCACTCTCGTCGAGCCACTTTGGGCCACGGTACAATCTAGGCGATTATGCCAGTGAAAGTGCCACTGGCACAATCGTTTGGCACTCTCGCCGAAAAGTGCCAGTGGGTTAAAAGTCGTGATTTTTAGCTTTTTTCCTCATTTCTCACTTCCCAAATCCCACCCTTCCTCTCCCAAACTGATTCCATCCTATTGGTTCAAACCCCAACCATTCCTATGGCCTTTTATTTTAATTTTGAAGCATTCCATCATCATCTAAGGTCTTGGAAGTCTAGGATTCAAGGAGCTACCATCCCCCCATCTCCATTGTTGTCTCCTTCAAGAAAATTCTAGGGTTTTGAGTTTTATCAAAACCCACCATTGTGAGTTCATCCCTTCTTCTTTCTAACACTTTAATCAAGTTATAAATGCTCTATTTATAACTTCCTAGTACTTTATTTCTTAAGTTTTCAGTTTGGGTGATTTTGGAGGAATTAGGTTAAAATTAGGGTTTTGGTCAAATTGGGGATTTTAATGTAAAATGTTTAGGGATCAATTCTAAAGGGATTGAATATGATTATTTATGGTTGAAAATTTATGGATTTAGGTTTTGGAAGGATTTTGCTTGTGGATTCGGATTTCTGCAAGGAAGCTCAAGATGGGGGTAAAATCTAGATTTAGCCTAAATCTAGCAAGGTGAGTTCAAGTTGATTTGTGAAAATGGTGTACATGCCAAAATGCTTATTTTAAAGTGTTTATATGTTTTACATGAAATTATTAACTGTTGGGTTATTTGATAAATCTTGATTATTTGAAGTTTTTGGTTTTATAAACTTTGTCAAACACCCACATTTGGGGTTTTGAGCATTTTGACAAATAAAACATACACATTGGTATTTTAATGGTTTACTTCATGAAATAGAGTTTGAGCATAAATGCATTTTATGGTGTGTTTTAAATAAGTGTTGATTGTGTGTTATGGGATGTTTTTGAAAGGATAAATGTTATAAACTCACTTGGGAAATGTTTTGTCCCAATTTAATTTACGTAGGAGTCATCTTTAAATTTTGGAGCATGGGTTTACATAAAGGCGGATTATTTACGTTTGGTTTCATTTTATGATTTTCAACGTTGAGTCTTTGCATTTATTGAGCTTATGGCTCGGTTTGGATTTTGTTGGGTTCCAAGGACACTTGTACGATTTTAATAGCTCAATGTAGAGCGTTTGGTTATGCTTTGCATTTACTGCATTATATTTGAGAATTACATGTTTTGAATGCGTTAGTTCATTCGTTTGGAGTCAAGTAATGTTTTAGTTAATGCAATGGATCCATAAGCACGGTGTTCTTTTGTCTCGTTTTGGACAAGTTCACCACTTTGACACGAAATAGGCATCGGGTCACCATGGTAAGTAAGGTGTGGACCTATACGGTCGGGCAGCGTCCCATGGGCAGTAAGGTGTAATTCCCTTGTGCAAGAGTTCCCCGTTTTGGAACTCTCAAGAATAGACCTAGAGGGGTTGACTTGATGTTTTCGAGCGATAGACTCAGAGGAGTTAAGCTTAGTGGGTTTTTATATGTATAACCCACATGTTTTGATTTCTTACATAATAATGTGACCTACTTTTGTGTTCCGTCACACTCTATGTAATCGGGTCTTCCCCGTCACCGCAAGGTGTTGTTTTGGTTATGGAGTTTTATAATCCATGTTTTCGGTGACGTTTTGAGTATGAATTGTTATCCATGTTTTGGGTTTTTTATACCGAACTTTATCCATGTTTTGGATGTTTTGGATAATAGAGTTCATCTACGTTTTCAGTAATTGTTTATTAAAGTGTCAGTTATGTATTACGCGAGTTTTGGGTTTTAGATATATAATTGAAGAAACATTTGTCTTATGATTTTAATCACAAAGAGGGTGAACGTTGAAAAAGAGTTTGTTTTCAGATTTAATGTATTTCGTCTTGGTCGTTTCAGATGGAACGTGTCATCATTTTGGAAATCACAATTTAAATAATTTTCTTTAAGTTTATTGCTTTATACGTTAATGATGAAAAATCTTGAGCTCTCTAGGCGTTAAGCCTAACCTTTTTATTTATCGGCATGTGCATCAGGTCCAGTTGGGGTTTGGTTCTAGCGGTGCCATGAAGAGATGAGCACTAGATTTACACGAGGGTGAGTAGTTGGTGAAGTCTTCCGCAGTTGGAGATAGTGTCTGTTATTGGGTTTTAGTAACATCTGTACCTTTTATAGATCGCATATAAGGATTGAAATGTGTTTATTGAAGTTAAACCTTAATTTATTGTTGTAGATGATTCAGTCATCGATATAATTAGAAAATTTTAAATTAGTTGTTATTTCCAATTTGAGGGTGTTACAATCTCTATGCAGCGTGTGAGAAAGGCAAGATGAAAAGAGTCGCTCATAAGCCAAAGCCTGAGCCAAGTACAAGTTCTACCTTGGAGTTACTGCATATGGATCTCTGCAGTCCAATGCAAACACAAAGCATAAACGACAAGAAATACGTGTTAGTGATTGTGGACGATTACTCAAGATACACTTGGGTCAAATTTCTGAGATCAAAAGATGATACGCCTGATGTCATCATCATATTTTTAAAGACCACTCAAGTGAATCTGCAGAAGGCAGTAAAGCTTCTTCGAACGGATAATGGCACAAAATTTAAGAACAAAGTTGTTGAAGATTATCTCGAATCGGTCGGGATAACACACCAGTTTTCTACTGCCAGAACGCCTGAATAGAATGGAGTTGTAGAAAGACGAAACAGAACGCTAGTCAAGGCCGCTCGAACTACGCTGAGTCAATCAGATCTACCTCTATTTCTATGGGTTGAAGTTGTGTCGACTGCCTGCTATACTCAGAATCGCTCCATTATCCACCACCGGTTCGGTAAAACACCAAACACTTTAATAAATAATAGAATACCTAGCATTAAACACTTTCGTATTTTTGGATGCAGGTGCTTCGTATTGAATGACAAGGAGAACTTGAATATGTTCAATCCAAAAGCTGAAGAAGGCATTTTTATCGGCTATTCTCAAACGTCTGCTGCTTACAGCGTATACATGAAGAAGTCGAAGATAGTAGTTGAGAGCGTTAATGTAACATTCGATGAGGAATTGGCTTCTAAACAACACAGTTCAGAACCCGTACTTACTGGAGTGTTAGCTTCTGGGCAAATCAGTCTAGAACCTGCGGTTAATGTTTTAAATTATGATAATGCGTCAACTTCTACATCACATTTATCAGATTTATATTTATTGTTTGAACATTTCTATGATGAATTTCTTGATACTAAAGTGACTAAACCTGTTGTGATTGATAGGTCTGAAGAATCAAACGATAATCAACCAATCACATTAGAGGTATCTAGTGAATCAGCAATCTCGATTCAAGAAGAAATTCAAGTTCAAGCGTCTACTCCATCAGTTGAAGATGTACATGTTAATGAGGAGCTAGAAGTTGCAAAATCAGTTGGAAGCATTGCAACGACTACTCAACAGACAGATAATGTCCAACCAACTGAAACTTCTGCACAGGCTACTTTAACTTAACCCCTCCCTCATGTTGAACAAAATGAAGAAGATAGTGGATTTTTAGATGAGCATCATGATCAATCTACATCTAATCCACTCCCTCATGAATACAAGTGGACCAAAGAGCACCCGATACATCAGATTATTGGAGATCCGTCTAAACTGGTGCAAACTAGGTCTGCGACACTAAACCAGTGCATGCAAGATTCATTCCTGAGCAAGATAAAGCCTACTCGAGTATCTGAAGCTCTAGCTGACTCAGACTGGGTGACTGTGATGCAAGAAGAATTGAATCAGCTTGAAGCACTTAAGGTCTGGAGACTAGTGCCTAAACCTAAAGGAAAGACTATAATTGGCACGAAATGGGTTTTCAAGAACAAGAAAGATGAAGATGGTATCGTAATCAGAAACAAAGCAAGGCTTGTGGCTAAAGGATATAGGCAAGAGGAATGTATAGATTATGATGAGACTTATGCTCTAGTTGCGCGCATAGAAGCAATCCGCATGCTTCTAGCTTATGTCGCACACAAGAACTTCACTGTGTACCAGATGGACGTGAAGACTACCTTTCTGAATGGCATTCTCAAGGAGGAAGTCTACGTCTCTCAGCCAGAAGGTTTTATCAATCCAGAGAAACCAAATCACGTTTACATTCTGGACAAAGCTCTTTATGGTATCAAAAATTTTAGTCAAGTCGGGTTTTTCGAAAGCTAAAATTGATACTACTCTTTTTATTAAAAAGGAAAAAGTCAATATCATTTTAATTCAGATATATGTGGATGATATCATATTTGGCTCAACTAATGCTAAGTATTGTAAGAATTTTTCTAACCTTATGGTGTTACGATTTCAGATGAGTATGATGGGAGAGATGAACTTCTTTCTCGGATTACAAGTCAAACAATTTTCCACGGGGATTTTCATTAGTCAAGCAAAGTACATTTTCGATATTCTAAGAAAATTTAAAATGGAAAATTGTACTCCTATTGGTACCCCGATGGCACCTGGAACTAAGATTGGCGTTGATCCTTCCGGAAAAGTTGTCGATGTTAGAACCTACCGAGGTATGATTGGTTCTTTAATATACTTAACATCTAGTTCCAGTTCTCAGGTGCTGTAGATGCAGACGCAACTCTGAGATTATGGCTTCAAATATGACAAAATCCCGATCTACTGCAATTCTAAGAGCGCAATTGCCATATCAGCAAATCCTGTTTAACATACCAAAACCAAGCACATAGACGTGAGATATCATTTTATAAAAGATAATGTCAAAAAAGGTACAATCGAACTTTACTTTGTAAACACAGATTACTAACTTGCAGATTTATTTACCAAGCCACTTGATGAAAAGAGATTTAATTTTCTCATTTCAAAACTTGGCATGCTAAATCTCAAGACTTAATCTGTTGTTACCTATTAAATTTTAGTTTTGTTATTTTTTCTTCATTTATTTATTTTTAATCTGAAAGATATCTGGACTTAAGTTTGTTCATGATTTCAGGGGGAGTGTGAGATGATGATAAGATAATCTACATTTGAGGGGGAGTTGATATAATTTGCATATATTCTATAACTGATAAAATTTTCTGATGCATTATTTCAGGGGGAGTTAAGGAGTATGGAAAATGACTTATGATTACATCTGATCAGAACTCGTTCTTAACACGTTTTATTGCTTTATGTTGTTTTCATTTCAATAAATTTTGTGAATAAAGTTTTGTACTTTGACAGATTTTTGACTGATGCAGATTTTGAGGGGGAGTTTATACGATCATATCTTTTATGACTTTGAGCGGACTTCATGAGATTTAAGCAGAGCGTAAGGTTCATTCTAATCTTAATCTCATACGTGTTTGAAAGAAGGACAACTTTCAGATATGAAAACATGTTCTTAAATGTTCAAACCACTTCTGATTCTTAAACAGATTTCATGTATTTAGAAGTGTGATTTTAAATGTTTTCATTTTTCGTGACCTTCATTGTTAGACTAGCCGTGTGTTTCCAAAGAGAAATACTTGTGTATTATCTTTTCCATATACTTTCAAGTATTCACACACACCGGTTTAGTACTTTTATTGGAAATGTTTTTACCATGTCTCATATTGAAACAACTTTTCGATGGTAAGACACCCCGCTTGAAATTCAAAGTTTGAGCATGATTACATTCGAAACGTTTCTTTCAAGACTTGTCTATATTTTGATTCGTATAGACAAATTCCTATTTTTTATATGACCTAACCTTTGATTGAAAAGATCAAATATAAATGATTTTTCATACAATGTCAGATTTTCAAACAAGTTTCTTGTATTCATTTCAATATACTTGTTTGAAATATCTTCAATGTTTAAAATGTTCAAATCTTCATGATTATTCTTATGAGCATACATATATCTGACATGTATTCATTATATTCTTTAACTGAAAAGTTAAACCATTTGAGAAACATTGTGCTTATAGGATTATCTGGGTTCATTATGTGAGGACTTAACAGAACTTCTATGGATTCACGTTAATCAGTGTTTCTTACCTAAAAAGTTATCCTTGAGTGATCGAGAGGCGAGGAGTTAAAATAACTGAGTGTGGGTATGTGTGATGAGGTAAAATGTAAAAGAGAGTTTGGTTAGAAGAGAGCTCAATGATAAAAAGAAAGAGGGTGAAAAAATAGAGTAAAAGAATATCAAACTCTGCACCAACTTTTTCTGAGTCTGGCAGCCACATTACTGATTGTTTCACATTTCTTTGGTGAACATCATTGAAACAGGAAACTAGCCCATGCCATCTCTTGATTTAAACCCCACCAGCTACTCATCTTTTTCTTAAAAAGAAGATGTTTCATATTTTCTTGGGGATGCAGCACATATGCTACCTCGTCTTCATTCGGAAGATGTAGGTATGAAACAAAAGGAAGTCTGCCCCACCTTCACACTTCGATCATGCACAATTGAGTCTGTGTTATACTGTTGTTGTCTCAATGGTTTACACAATTTTGAGCCGGTTATTAAAAAGCAATCATCAAGATTAAATTCTTTCATACACAAGCACATTCACACAAGAAATTCGTTTTTCTATCTAAACGTTCATAGTTTAACCTTGTGTTATACGATGATTGAATGGAAGACCTGGGGGAGTGAACATCAAAAAGCTCCTTTCCAATGTGTATTCGTTACACACAGTGACTTCGTGTTACTGACAGGCATTATTAACTGATCCATTTGTTGATTCAGGTGTTACACTCATAATTTGTCTGAATTTGAAAAGATTCAGATGAATATCTTATGAATTGACGGATAATCAGAGGTTGTATAATGAAAGATCAATGGTCTGAGAAGAGATTTAAGGACATTTCTTGTGAAAGTTTTAATGATTTCAATGTCACAATCATCAAAAAGGGGGAGAGACTCAAGAAATGAAGATAGAAGTTTTGTTCAATAAATGTTTGCTATCAGTTATGGGAAAAGTTAAAGAGATGTTGGAATTTAAAGGATAAATCATTTCAAGAAAAGATGATTTGAAGAAAAGATTATGTCAAAGAATGCAATTTGTGAAAAGTTTGTACAAAGTTTGAAAGAGCAAATTCAAAAAATTCTGAAAGTGAGCAGAAATTTATTGAAATTTTCATTGAAGATTGATTTACTGAAGAAAAGAGAGCCAAATCTGAAGATAATTTCTTTTCGAAGTCTGAAAGAGGTTCTTATTACCTTGGGGGAGAATGTTAAAACTGATTGCAAAAGATGTTATACAAAGGCATTGGAGAGATTACAGAATGGTTGAAGTTTGATTATGTCAAAGGGGAGATTGAATTGCAAAATATTTTTGAAGATGATCTTGAATCCAAAGGGAGAGATTGTTTGTGCACAAATATGTTGGATACAAGATCATAGATGACAGAAGACTGAAAGTCAAGCCAAGTCAAAGCTCAAGTCAACTCTTATAGCATAGTCAAAGTCTTTTGTAATAAAAGTCAAATTCAAGTCAAAGTGTGTGTTGTAAGTGTTTTTAATTGTTTTGTTTAGGGTTGTGAGTGTTTGTCCTTTTATAAATAGGGATATGAATAGTGGTTTGAGAGAAGCATCAAGAGAGCATTGTACGTGTATTGTAGAAAGAGAAATATTTGAGAGACTATTGTATTCGAATTTGAGAAATGAGAATTGATTGATTTGAGTCATCTATTTCGTTTTACACTGATTGTGGGACACACAAAGCTTTAGAAAAACTTGTTCCTCGAGAAATGGGTTTTCCATTAAGATTTGGGTAAAAAATATGGCCCATTAACTGTAACACCCCGGTTTTCGGCATTGTAGGTTAACCTCTTTCCTCGTCATTATAATCTATCTATTAGTATGAGTTTCTAGGAGGTTGTGTTTATTTTTTTCCCTATAGTGCCGAGAGCGTCGAAGTGGAAAATAACCAAATTTTGGAAGTTCGGGGGCATGGCGCGATAGTGACAATGGCACTGTCGTCGTGTCACTGTCGCCGAAGGGGTGAGGCTCTCGGTACATCTGGCGCGACCCTGCCCGTGATAGTGACAATGGCACTGTCGCCGTGTCACTATCGCCTGAAGTCTAGAACCCGCGGTACGAATGGCGCGATTGTACCTTGCGACAGTGACAATGTCACTATCACTTAGGCACTGTCGCCGACGGGGATCTGATGTTTAAAACTTAATTGTTAGGCCATTTATCATTCAATACACCAACCACCTCTCCTCACTTTCTCTCTAGAGTTAACCTAAAAGCATTAATGGCGATTTTGGCCAACTAAAACCTAGGTCCTTGAGTTTCAAGTAGTTCATCTTCTTAAAGACAAGAGTTGGAAGCTAGGGTCAAGTCTTCACCATCACCATCTTCTTCCAAAGCTAGACTTGAAGGTTTTCTAGGGTTTTTACCAAAACCCAAGTTGTGAATCACTCTTTCACCAAACTATATACATGTTAAACTATGGTGGTTCTTACTCTTTCTAAAGCTACATTGATTTCTTATTTGGTGAGTGAACCAAAACCCTATTTTAGGAACCTATGTTACATTCTAGGGTTTTGGATTTTGAAAGTAAGCTTGGATTTTGGATGTCAACGGTTAACATACATTTATTAGAGAACTAGTATGGTTATCATCCTTCCCTTATTTTCAATAAAAACAATGGAGAAGTAAATGATGAGTTAGGTATGTGTTTGACCTAAATTTGAGTTGTCAATGATTTTACTTGCTTATCCTTATACAATATTTTACAAAGTGTGGAGTTTTGAAATAAAAAGGAGTATGGTTATGTATACTTAAGTTTTGGGTAATTAATACCTATTAATGACTATGGTAAAATATGTAGGAATATCGTAGTCAAGTGTGAGTATGTACGTATTAGACCTTACGTTATGGATCCATAGGCGTATGAGTCTCGTTTTGGTGGGGAGGTTGGAATGGTATATCTCCCAAATGAACCGAGAAATAGGCATGGGGTCGATATGGATAATAGTTGTGGACTCTAAGTCAAGCAACGACCAAAGACCAATAATTGCAATTTCTTGTGTATGAGTGAAATCTAGAATTGACGGGATTATCGTTGATTTGTAGTGGGGCTCTTGAACATGAATGTGTGACCTACTTATGTGTTCCGTCACCAACATGGAAATCGGGTATCCCCCGTTATCGTAAGTGAAATGTGTGACATAACTGTCACGTTGGAAATGTAATTTATATTGTGAAATGGGTTTAGCCCACAAATTTCCGCAAAACTTATATTCTTCTGATTAAAATTGTTTGATCTCACTAGGCGTTAGCCTAACACTTTTTTCTTAAATGTGGCATGTATATCAGGTTCTTTGAGTAGCGGGGCGGCAAGATTGTGAGGGTAATGCCGATTGTCGGATGAGGCAACTTTTGGGCACGTGCTTTTGGAGAAAATTTACTTGGAGATTTTTGGGCATATAATTACCCATTTTTGGTGATCTTAGCTACACCCGTATATAATCTAGATTATGTTAAGTCTAGATTAGTAGGTTGTTGTTTAAGTATCCGTTTGAATTTCTGTAAACTCTTATTCTACGTTTCCCCATTGTTGGGAGATAATTTATGCATAGGTTGGCTTTGGTTGCATTTTTAGGTCTCTTCCAGTTATAGACGTCTTATTGCCAACCCTTAATTTTTTTTTTACTCTAAAATTTTAGGATGTTACATTAACTACTATTTTGCAACAAATTATTTGTAAATAGGTGATATGTTCTTATGTTTTAGAAACCAGTCTCAAGTTGTATACTATGTTTTGGAAAGCTAAGGAAAATAAGAAGAAAAGACACAAAACTCTCTGATTTTTAACTCAGCTACCTAATTGACTAACAACTTCCAGCATGAGCTTCTCAAACTGCTCAAAATCACAAATAAGTGTATGCATACTAAAAAATTGTTTAAAGTGGTTCTTTCAATACAAAGACACTGGCTTTCACTTCATTGATATCTTTATAAGGATTTTTTTTTCTTGGAAGAATTTTTAGCCGACAGGACTTCACAAGGTTACAAAGCCCCTGTCATGTGTTAGCACATTGTACCTAAATGTTCAATGCCCTATATTAGATTTAAGTGTGTCTGTGACTTTCTCTATAATGTTCAATGCCCTGTACTGACAGTAAACTTAAAGTAGCAAGTCTTGTTACATCTGGCTTAAGTGATTGTTCATTTGTTTATTTGATTATAGCCCACCAAAATACATGGTTAATTTTAGTTGATTGGGATGTAAATTATCCAAATTTGGTACAGAAATTTAGAAATGGAAAAATATCTCCCAATTACTTTTTAAAAAAATTGTGTTGGCTTTCTGCTGTCAAGGCAAGAGCCTTTCTTGGAATTTCACGAAGAACAATGTCTATTCAGAAATTGAAACACATACCTTCTGCTTTGAGAATTCAAATATACCTCTTTTTGGGAAAGAGAGGATTGTAAACACTTTGAAAACTTGAGCTCATACCTATAAAAGCATAACCTGTAATAATCGGGCCTAAATTTGCAAATTTTAGAATTTGAGTGATTAGTGGACCTAAGTCCAAAGTTGGAGGGCCTTATTGTAAGTTTGAAATAAAAGGGATTTAACCCTAGGAGCCTCTCATTTATGCTTGTTGGCGGCTGAAAACTTAGAGAAAGAGAGAGAGAGAGAGATTGGGCGTTTTGGGAAAGAGCAGGGAAGGAACGATTTCTTTGGAACGTCAAGTTCTCTCAATCGATTGCAAGGTAAGCCCTCTATGCTTATTGTATTCTAATCCTAGAGTTTCCTATTCTTTGTTTTTCATTTGAGGAAGTAGTGGAATCTGTTAGTCTTGGGAGGATGAAATCTCTTAGAGTTTTGAGTATAGACTTTAAATCCTTGGGGAAACTAATCTGTATCATTTCTTTTTAATGATAAGCTCAACCTTCTTATTTTTGTTGTTTAGTGGGGGATAAGTTTCGTTTCTTCAAAAGAAAAACCATCTTCCCTTCATTAATAGTTTAGCGGCGTGACATCGCCTGGGTCGGGGTTGAGATCTGCTAGAGCCGAGGTTGGGGGTGCTAGGACCCGGGCTTGGGTAGGCTTGGAACCGGGTTTGGCCTCCATGCCACCCGGGCTTCGGCCCTGATTACAAGCGAGCTTCGGTTCTGATTACAACCTGGCTTCGGCCAAGGAAGCAACCTGGCTTCCACGACACCCACTTCATGGGTCGAACCCAATGCCTTGTCTTTATTCCAAATTCAATTCAAGATTTCAAAGAAAATTTAATGTTGCTCGATTACCCAATCAACCGATGGATACTTTTTGACCGATGGGTTAGAGAAGAAAGAGTGCAGTTTGTCTAGATGGAGAGTCCTAGTTAATGTCTCAACACCCTATCATTTCATCATAGGTTGTGTGAGCATTAGAGTTGATCGTGAGCAAGGACCTGAGGTGAGTTTTCTAATTAACGCTTTAGATGCTTACGTGGTTTATGGCATGTTTTAATTAATTTATTATCATGCGGTCATTTTATTTATGCGAGATTATTTATAAATGGTTGGCGTTTTATTAATAGCCAAATGTATGCATACATTATCGGGAGTGCGTATGGCCTAAGTCGGGGTGTGTGTCGCACCTGAACTCATATTGGGGAGGTGTCCCGTTTATGCCATTGGGGGTGTGTCCCAGTTAAGGCAATATGAGTCAGACACGTCGACACTCTCAAGTGACGATATTGTGAGCCAAAACTTTAACGAAACTTGATTGCGTTATGAAAACTGAATTGGTTAGTTTTATAAAGTTATTTTTTATAACTGCTTGGTTGAACTATTATTTGAGGGACTCACTAGACCATCGGTCTAACCCTCGCTTTTTCAAAACTAAAAACGCCAAGTAGGAGGGACCAGTAAGTGGAAGGAGAAGGTGTGACTTGTGTCCGAGATAGAAGACCTCATACTTAGCCGTTTATTTCTCTTTTAAAATCTCAGTTGTGCATAGGTTGCCTCTATGCAAACCTTAAGACTTTATTGTTGACTTGGGCCGTTTTAGCGAAGTTTCATATTATTTTGCTTTGTCCTTTGATATCTATCTACTTATTTTATTGCTTAAAGTTTGGGTTGTTACAATTGGTATCAGAGCCTTAGTTTAAGGGATCTAGGTGACCGGACGGGCCTAGACTTAAACTGGTGAAGTAGAAACACAACTGAAAAATAGGAAGACCTTAGGGAGACCGGTAATAGGGTAGCGAGGACTAGCATGTAAGGTAAATTTGGAATTACATCTGGCTACTATAATTGTGAATTTACAGGTACATGTGTGTGCTTAACTTGCCTTGTTACGTTGGACCAGTTGGATTGATGTGGCGTGTTTCCGTCTTTTCAGTAAGCATGTCTGAGCGAGTAAAAAGGAGTAGATATGCACCGGTAACTGAAGCAGTACCGGTGAATGAAGTTATTGTGGATGGACTAGCAGCCGCTCCTAAGCCGACTGCCACTCGAGGAAAGGGTCGTGGCCGACTAAAAGGGAAGGGAAAGACGACCCAAAAGGCAGTCACCCAAGTGGAGGAACCCGAGGAGGGGGCTGGGAGGCGTAAGACGGTGCGTGTCGGTCATCGAGCAAGGAGCGTAGAAGTTAATGTTGAGCAAGAACTCTATCTTCAAGAGAGTTCGACTACTGTGAAAGGAAGGGGACGGTCGAGGAACCGTGGTGGAGGTCGGGCACAAGCTTTTGTAACTCAAGAGACCTTCGCTACTGAAATGGGGAAACTCGATGAAACTCTGTAAGCTTTATTGGCTCACCAAACTAAAGAAGCATCGGATAGTAAGGAAAGAAGTTAAGAGAAAAGCACGTCTGAGATGTCTGAACCGCCAGTGACTGTGGTGGGCAGTCACTCGCAATCGACCCCGATCTTAGCTGCTACGGCGTCGACGGAGAAGAGATGTAGCTACAAATCCTTTGCGGCATGCAAGCCCCCTGTCTTCAAGGGGGAATGCGATCCGATTGTGGTTATCAAGTGGATCGGCGAGATGGAACTGGCCTTCGACACTAGTAAGTGTGCTGAAGAGGACAAAGTTGTTTTTGCATTGTCCATGCTGAGAGATAATGTCGTGTTTTGGTGGAAGGCAGAAACCGGGGGTAAAGGTTCTAAGGCAGCAAAAAGGATGGATTGGGAGACTTTCGTTGCCAAGTTCAAGCGACAGTTTTGCCCTCTAGCAGCTGTTAAGAAATTAGAGGAGGAGTTCCTGAACTTGGAACAAGGGGAGATGACGGTTCGAGAGTATACAACCAAGTTCCTCGAAAAGGCATGTTTTGCCGAAATTTACGTGCCAAATGAGGAACGACGGGTGGACAGGTATCTGTTTGGTCTGAAAAGCAATATCCGAGAGTTGGCGGTCGTGCGAGAACCCACTACCTTTCAAGCGATCGTAAATGCAGCAGAAATGTCTGAGAAAGACAAGGTTCGTCAGATGACAGAGAGAGGTAGCGAGAAAAATAAGTGGGAAGGGCCAGCTCGTGACCCTAAGAAATTCAAGAGTGCAAGACCCGAGCAGCGGGAACATCGAGGTTTGAGGGCAAGTCGTGCGGTAAGTATAATCGAATGCACAAAGGGGAGTGTATGATGGATAGGGATGGTTGTTATAAGTGTGGGAAGACAGGACACATGGCTCGGGACTACCAAGGACCGAGGTCATGTTATCAATGTGGTTCTCCGGATCAGATCAAGACGGATTGCCCTCAACTGAAAAATGGAGCTATCGGAGGTGTGGGAGGACAAGGAGAAAAGAAGAAGGTAGAACCAGCTCGGCCAAGAGCTAGGGCATATAACATGACGGCGGAGGAGGCGGTGGAGACGTCGGATGTTGTGACAGGTATTTTCCCTATAGACTCGACTTTTGCTAAGGTGATATTTGATTCGGGCGCAAACTGTTCGTTTGTGTCGCCGAATTTTATTCGAAAACTGCATGTGAAATCCAAGAAGTTGAGTCATGGGTTTAAGGTTGAGGTAGCAGATGATAGTCAAGTTTTAGTAGGGGAGGTTTATGAGGGGTGTAGAATTGACATTGATGGTCATTCATTTCCGTTGCGGCTATACCCGATGGGTATGGGGGAATTCGACGTCATTGTGGGGATGGATTGGTTGGCGTCTAAGGATGCCAGTATTGTATGCAATAAGAAGTTATTCCGAATTGCCCTACCCGATAGGAAATATGTGCTAACTTATGCGGATCATCGGGATAGGAAGTCTTGCTTAATCTCTATGATCAAGGCTAGACGGTGCTTAGCAATGGGGTGCATGGGGTTTCTAGCATATGTGTTAGATGCTAAGAAGGAGAAGAAGGGATTGGAGTCGGTCCCAGTGGTGTGTGAATATCCGGAGGTGTTTCCGGAAGATTTGACCACTCTGCCTCCTGATCGACAAGTAGAGTTCATAATAGATTTGATGCCAGGAGCGGCACCAATCGCAAGAGCACCTTACCGCTTGGCACCGGCCGAGATGAAGGAGATGATGACTCAACTACAAGAATTACTCGACAACGGATTCATTCAACCCAGTACGTCATCGTGGGGAGCGCCGGTGTTGTTCGTCAAGAAGAAGGATGGATCTATGCGAATGTACATAGGCTATCGTGAGCTCAACAAGGTGACGATCAAAAACAAGTATCCGCTACCAAGAATCGATGATCTCTTCGATCAGTTGTAAGGAGCGAATTATTTCTCGAAGTGCACCCATTTTATCCTTACCCAACTGGTCGGAGGGATTTGTGATTTACAGCGATGCTTCCAAGTTGGGATTAGGATGTGTGTTAATGCAAGAAGGAAAGGTAATTGATTATGTGTCTCGTCAGTTGAAAGATCATGAAAAGAGCTACCCCGACGCATGACCTGGAGCTGGCAGCGGTAGTTTTCGCTTTGAAAATCTGGAGACATTATTTGTACGAGGTTAAGTTCCAGATTTATACTGACCACAATAGCCTCTAGCATCTATTCAATCAGGAAGAGTTAAATATGAGGCAGCGAAGGTGGATGGAACTGTTAAGCGATTATGACTGTGAAATCCTCTACCATCCGGGTAAAGCCAATGTAGTGGTCGACGCTCTGAGTCGGAAAGAACGAGTAGATGTAACGAAAGTGGTGGCCTTTCCAGTCGAAGCAACATCCAGTTTCTTGGAGGAGGTCAAGAGATTCCAAGAGGAAGCACTTATGGAGGAACATGTGAAGAGCGAGAGGGTTGTCGGAACTGCAATTGCGTTGACGGTGGACAGTCGCGGAGTGAGATGTTTTGGTGATCGAGTGTGGATTCCTAAATTGGGCGATCTTCGGAAGAAGGTGTTGGAAGAAGCGCATAAGTCTTGTTACTCCATACATCCGGGAACAAATAAAATGTATCGAGACCTGAAGCAAAGTTATTGGTGGCCGGGTCTGAAGAAGGACATCGCTTACTTCGTCGAGCGATGCCTGACGTGTTTGAAGGTGAAGGCGGAGCATCAACGGCCGTATGGGGAGCTACAATCGTTGGAAAGAAGTGGGATGAAATCACTATGGATTTTGTCACCGGACTTCCGCGATCGCCTAAAGGGCACGACGCCATTTGGGTGATCGTGGATCGTCTCACTAAGTCCGCTCACTTTCTACCTATTAAAGAGGCATATCCGTTAGAGAAACTAGCTAGACTATACATAGACGAGATCGTTTCCAGGCATGGAGTGTCGTCGTCTATAGTATCAGATCAGGATGGTCGTTTCACGTCATCATTTTGGAAGAGTCTGCAAAGAGAGTTGGGGTCGCAACTCAAATTGAGTACGACATATCATCCTCAAACAGATGGTCAGAGCGAGAGAACCATTAAAACGCTTGAAGACATGCTCCAGGCATGTTTAATCGACTTCAATGGTTCGTGGGAAATTCATCTGCCATTGATAAAATTCTCATACAACAATAGTTATCATGCGAGTATTCAGGTAACACCATTTGAAGCTTTGTATAGACGCAAATGCAGGACGCCTTTGTATTGGAATGAGATGGGTGAACGGCAATTGGCAGGTCCGGAGATAGTGCAAGTGACGGCAGATAAAGTGAACCTGATCCGAGAAAAGCTAAGGATGGTGGAAGACCGTCAGAAGATGTATACGAACAAATGAAGGAAACCAATCGAATTCCAAGTGGGGGACATAGTTCTGTTAAAATTCTCACCTTGGAAAGGAGTAGTTCACTTCGGAAAAAAATGAAATTGAGACCGATATTCGTCGGACCGTTCGCTATTACGGAGCGTGTCGGGGAAGTAGCATACAAACTCGACTTACCTGAGAATTTGAGAGGGATTCACACTACGTTTCATGTGTCAAATCCGAAGAAGTGTCTAGCGGATGTAGACGTCGTAGTACCTTTGGATGATGTACAAGTGGATGAAAAGCTAACCTATGTTAAGGAACCAGTGGCCATTTTGGATCACAAGGTGAAGAAGCTGAGGAACAAGGAGATCCGTTTGGTGAAGGTATAGTGGAAATTCCACAAAGGGCAAGAAGCAACTTGGGAGGTGGAATCGGATATGAGGACTCAATACCCCAGTCTTTTCAGCGATGGAATTTCGAGGATGGAATACTTTTGGGGGGGGATATTGTAATAACCGAGCCCAAATTTGCAAATTTTAGAATTTGAGTGATTAGTGGACCTAAGTCCAAAGTTGGAGGGCCTTATTGTAAGTTTGAAATAAAAGGGATTTAATCCTAGGAGCCTCTCATCTATGCTTGTTGGCGGCTGAAATCTTAGAGAAAGAGAGAGAGAGATTGGGCGTTTTGGGAAAGAGCAGGGAAGAAACGATTTCTTTGGAAGGTCAAGTTATCTCAATTGATTGCAAGGTAAGCCCTCTATGCTTATTGTATTCTACTCCTAGAGTTACCTATTCTTTGTTTTTCATTTGAGGAAGTAGTGGAATATGTTAGTCTTGGGAGGATGAAATCTCTTAGAGTTTTGAGTACATACTTTAAATCCTTGGGGAAACTAATCTGTATCATTTCTTTTTAATGATAAGCTCAACATTCTTATTTTGCTTGTTTAGTGGGGGATAAGTTTCATTTCTTCAAAAGAAAAACCATTTTCCCTTCGTTAATAGTTTAGTGGTGTGAAAGTATTTAGGTCAAGGCTTAGGTGGTGTGGCATCGCCTGGGGCCGGGGTTGAGATCTGCTAGAGCCGGGGTTGGGGGTGATTGGACCCGGGCTTGGGTAGGCTTGGAACCGGGTTTGGCCTCCATTCCACCCGGGCTTCGGCCCTGATTACAAGCGGGATTCGGACCTGATTACAACCTGGCTTCGCCAAGGAAGCAACCTGGCTTCAGGCAAGGAAGCAACCTGGCTTCGGCGACACCCGCTTCATGGGTTGACCCCAATGCCTTGTCTTTATTCCAAATTCAATTCGAGATTTCAAAGCAAGTTTAATGATGCTCGGTTACCCAACCAACCTGGCGTCCAGATTCTGCTCCTGGCGTCCAGATTCTGCTTGGACCCCAATAACCTTGTTTCACTTGGAAACCCTTCATCCTGGCGTCCAGATTCTGCTCTAACCCATCAAACGCCGGAATCCCCGGTAACCCATCGATTTAAACCTGACAGAAAGACATGAATTAATACCTAAATTTATAACCACATTTCTTCTCAAACTTAGACCTTATTGCACATAATTTTACAAAGGATCATCCTATGAACCCTAATCAGAAATCAAAAACTCAAGAACTTAACCCACCTAGACCGATCGATTACATGGTTTCCCATGAACGTTCGCCATCGATGTTCATCGTCGTGGCTCGGAAACAACTACCCCGATCATCGATATCGTCCATCGGGTTGTTTGTTCTCGAAGAAACCTCTTTGCTAACGATCTCGCCTTCCATCTTCGACTTGTTAAAATCAACACAAAGCTTCTCCCACACCTCTTTACAGTCGGTTTGACTTCGATCGTATCCCAAAAGAGACAATTCGAAGGCAATCTCCTCCCAAATTCTCTCCCCGTCTTCTCGATCACCGTCGCGAAAGTTCCCGTATTGTTTATTCGTATATGAATCAAGCTAGAAATCTGAGTTCACCCCAATTTTTGCGTTTATCGTGCGGATTAGAGAGAGAAAAGAGATTTTTAGTGCTGAAGGGTTTGATTTAGGTTTTGGGATGGAAGAGGAGAGGGATTAGAGAGAGAGAAGAGGCGTCTTTTTGATTTCACCATTAATTAATGCTGAAGGTCGTAGGTTTAGGGATTTTGTTAAAAGAAAATAAAAAAACTGAGAAAAAAAAAAGAAGACACGAATACTCTTCTCAGGTAATGTCACGTCAACACCGGATGATTCTGCTTTATAATATATATAGATATAGATATAAATTCATTACAGTTTTCAAATTAACATATTTTGGTTTTGCATGCCCTTTTACTTTTTTTTGTTTTTTTAAAATATAGAGTAAATTACAATTTTTTCCATTTAGTTTGTCAATAAGTTCTATTTTTTTTTCTCATCCATCATCAATGTTAACCCAAAAATGGTTATATAGCAAACCTTTTTTTCAATTGTATTTTATAAAATAACACCATCAAATTCTTGAAACTATGAGTGATTTTCAAATTTTATTTTGAATTTATAATTTATATCGTGGTAAATTCTCATTTAGCAAACCTTTTTTCTATTGTATTTTATAAAATAACACCATCAAATTCTTGAAACTAGGAGTGATTTTCAAATTTTATTTTGAATTTATAATTTATATCGTGGTAAATTCTCATTTATTTTATTTTACTTTTCTACCTTTTTCATTTCTCATTTTACTTTTATTATATTAATAATTAATAATAACTTTAACTAAAAATGCATTAAAATACATAATTTATTTTACAAATTATATCATTAGAAAAGTCTTGTCAGTATTTTTAAAATGACTTGTGTTGAATATTTTTAATTTTTTATACAATTTATTCGTTATATATCATTTGAGTTTTTAGTTAATAATTAAACTAGATTTGGAATTAAAAATTGTATTGCTTTTTTTAAACAAAGAAACATAAATAAATATTTTAAGTATAAAAAAATGTGTGATTTGTAATTGGTTATTTATTTTTTATTAAGATAAATTTAAGTTTATATTTTTAAAAGAAAAATAATAATTATATTATAAAGTTTTTTATTTGATACACATTTTAAAAAAAAGATTTAATTAAATGAAATATCTAAAAACCGTATTTTTTTATTAATAGACATAGATAGATTTTGATTTTCATCTTACATAAATAAGAAAAAAAAATGATACATTTTATAAACCGAACTTAAAATAGAAATGGTTTTTTTTGGATTTACTATAGACGGATTTGCATATATCTATATCTATATATAGATATATTAAATGAACTGTATAAAAATTTAAAAATATTCCATATCTAACTCATTTTAAAGGTACTGACAAGACTTTTTTAAATTTACAAAATAAATTTCAAATTTTTTAATTTATGTTGAGTTAAAATTATTATTAATTATTAATATAATAAGGAAATAAAATGAAAAGATATGAAGCTACAATAAAATAAATAAGAATTTATCACAATATAAATTGTTAATTCATAATTAAAACTGAAACCCACTAATAGTTTCAAGAGTTTGATGATCATTTTATAAAAATACAATTGAAAAATGGTTTGCTATATAACCATTTTTATAAGGACCATTTTGTAATTTTGGTGATGTATGAGAAGAAAATAGATATCATTGACAAATCAAAGGAACCAAAATTGTAATTTACTCTATAATCTAATAAAATATAAAAATGTAATAAAAAAAGTAAAATAACCAAAATACTCTTAAGTTAACTAACTTATTGAATTAGATTAAGTCAAACAAACCAAAAGTGAAATAAAATAACAACTACAATAATTAAAGCTATAATTACTTTAAAATATAGACCAAACTTAATATTAACTTACAATCAATGACCAAAAGTGTAATCAATTCTTAGTTTTATGTAACTTCATTAAATATATTATTTTTTCTCAAGAAGAAAACAATTAAACCAAAAAAAAAAAATCAAAGCCCAAAAAAAAGGAATGACATTATAATACTATGGGAAAAGACACATACACATACATAATACAGTTAATTACATTTTTGGCAAGGTTCTAAATAGTGTGAGGCGTGGCGTGGCGGTAAAGTCAAGCCTCAAGCCTTGGAAGCCAAGGCGAGGTCACGACGTTTCTCAAGGCGTGACTTATGGCGGCAAATTTGTATATCATATATAAAATTATATACATAAACATGTGTTTTCTACTATAACTCAATAAATCAATGATACTATGCAATTTAAATTAAGTGATATATTAAAAACTAAAAAATAAGACATTAAAAAGATAAGTAAAAGTCAAATATCGTATTACAAAAACAGCGCCTTATGCCGTGGCATGCCTCATGTATAACGTGGTGTGAGACACAAGCTTTGAGCCACGATGCGTCATGACGGTTGTTGCGGCGAGCTTTTTCGAACATTGATTTTTGGTAATGTTATTGTTACTCATTATTAATTTTAATCCTTGTTTTGAATTAATTATAGTTTTGATCATTGTAATTTTCAATCTGTCATTTTTGAACTCTCCAACTAACTTTTGTTTAAAAATATATTATTATTATTATTATTATTATTATTATTATTATTATTATTATTATTATTATTTAAATTGAGTATTTGTCAAAGATCTGTAAAAAGAGGAGAACAAAAAGAGGAGGTGAGATTGTCACCACAAATGGTGTTGGGGAGTAATTGGAGATCGTCACTACTCACTACAGTGGGGAATGTTTTTGAGTTTGTAATCTTTTTGTAAATATTAGAGTGAATTACATTGGTAGCTCCTATGGTTTGTTTAAATTTTGAATTTGATCTCTAAAACAAATTATTTATACCGATGATTCTTAACTTTTCATTTTTATAATACTCATGATCTATCAATTAACAACGTTAGTTAGCAACCGTTAGAAAGGATACTAATCGGTCTTTGAACAAAATATAGGGACAAAAAGTGTTTTGCTCTATATTTTAATATGATTCACGCTTTTTTTTTATTAAAAAATATTTTATATATCAAATAACAAATCAATATTTTTTTTATAAATAAAATACATTAAATAAAAATCTTCATATTTATTTAAAAACTATTAAATTGACAAAAAAAAAATTACCTTAAAAAATCTCAAGTTTAAAAAAACAAATGAAATCAAGAGAAAGTCACATATCTTTTAAGTTAGAATTGAAATATGGGAACAAAATATTGAAAATTAAGTTCGATTAATGTAAAATTATTAATATATATTCAAATTAAAAATAATAAAATTACAACAAAATAAAAATTATTAACTAAAACTAGAAAAACACTGATTATTCAAACAATTAAGAAAAATTATTACTACGACAAAATTAGGTTTATATGACGACAAAAAAATCAAACATCCTAATAAACCACTTTATAAGATTAATTTATAGAATCAAAAAATAAAGTGTTATATCTAAAATCGTTGCAATTAGTTTATAGAATGTTTTTGGATGTTCTAATAAGTTTTTTAGAACACTTCAAATACAAAACGTTGCATTAACAGTTTTATATATATGACACTATTTAAAAAATATTCCTATAGAAAGATGGGTTTTTAGGACGCTTTTTTTTTTTTTTTTGCGTCATATAAACCTAATTTTGTTGTAATGATAGTTTTTCAATTCTTAACTCAAAACATATGTTATTTATCTTAATTTCCTTTGTTTTTTTGAACTTACGATTTCTTAACGTTAAACTTTCTTTTTTGTGAATTTAATAGTTTTTAAATGAATAAAAGATTTTTATTTAATATGTAATTTATTTTAAGAAATTGATTTGTGATTGATATATAAAATATTTTTAATATTTTTTAATAAAAAATAATACCGAGAAACAAATTAAATTTTAGAGCAGAACACTTTTGGTCCCTATAGTTTGTTCAAAGATTGATTAGTCCTTTCTAACAATTGCTAACTAACGTTGTTAAATGGATGGACCGTGAGTGTTTTGAAAATGAAAAGTTAGGGACTACCAGTAAAGATAGTTTGTTTTAGTACCAAATCTAAAATTTGAGCAAACCACAAAGACCGCTAGTATAATATATATTTAATTTTTTAATTGAAACTAAAGAAAAAAGAAAAACATCAAAATGTCCCTTATCAAATGGACTATTTTAACAAAAGTTAGTTATAATGATCAAAAGTGAAATAGATTAACAACAACGACTAAAACTATAATTTATTTAAAATAAAAACTAGAGTTAATAATGAGTAACAATTACAAAGACCAAACATATAATTTACTCTACCTAAAATAAACAACATTATTCCAGCTCTATCCTAATTAAAAGAGATAATGACATTATTTATTGTATTAATAAAAAAACTAAAAATAAAATTTAAATAATGCTTTTTTTTAAGGCTTTACAAGAGTTCTTGCATCCACGTTTGAAAGTAATGGATCAAAATGAGTTGAACTAGCACCAGTTATTTAAGTTAACGTGATATTTTATATTGCTAAATGTCGTTAGTTCTTTGAGTAAATTACATCATGGGTTCGTGTGGTTTGCTCAAAATTTGGATATGGTTTCTCTTTTAAAAAAAATACACTAAGGTGTCGTTTGTTTTTTAAGAGGTCTAAAGTCTGAAGTCTTATTTTAGTTATGATTAATAAGAGATGATGTGTAAAAAGGTCTGAACGATTCAGACTTAAGAGTCATTAAGAGGTTTTTTAAAAAAACAAACAACCCCTAAATGTTTTTATGCTTTGCATTTCGTTTTGAGTTAGGTCCTTATTATTAACGATGTTAACTCCAATCCGTTAACTCAGGGGTAATTTGGTCAATTTACTTCTTCTTTGTCTTTTTTCTATTGAAAAAAATAATATTGCAACATTATTTTATTTTATATTATCACATTATGTAATACCCTAAGAATTGAGGTGAATTTAAACATGAATGATGACGTAAGATCGGCATCTATAAAAGATAATCACCTAAGAAGGGGAAAATGTAATAGCGTTTACAACTTAGTAAATGAAACCAATAATTGGCAATCTACTAATCTAAACTATACTAACTTAGATTACAAACTGATGTCATCATCATTTTCCAATAGAATATGTCAATTGTGTGTACGCCCAACTAATCAAAAGTCGACTACTCCCAAAAGATCGTCCCTAACGGGACCCAACCCTCCTCTCATGACCTTGTAACCCCGCCGCTAAGAGGACCTCATATACATGTCAATTTGAGAAAAAGTGTTAGGCTTGGAGCCTGACAAACAGTATGAAATAAGGCTATGTGATGGTAAAACATAAAGAATAGCCTTCAACAACACACGTAATGTAGAAGCATCAAAACAATCCTCGCAAAAGGCATTTATCATCATATTATGATGGGGGAGACCCGATTTAACATAAGTTGCGACGGAACACAAAAGTAAGCCACAACATATATAGTGCATGTCTCAAGGATGGATATTTACTGACATCAACCTTATCCAGGTCTTTAGTCATTTTGAACATCAACTCTATCCAAGTCTTTAGTTCGTCATAAAAATGAGTCCAATTATATCCAAATCTTTTACTCAAAGAATCACCAAGTTTAACCCTATCTAGGTCTTTACCTTGGGACCTCCCCACCCAAGACAAACATAATCCTTGAGGAATCACATCATGCAATTAATATCAATTCCACACATATAACTTGTAATTCTCATCTTACAAATATGAGATAATCCGAATTTTATGCCTATGGACACATCACATTATAGTCTAACATGTTCTCGTTTTCAATATTTACCATACCAATACACAATACATAAATATTTGTGTTTAAGAAGCCATCAAGTGAATAAACCCATTTTTATCAATAAATCCATAAATATAATATCACACATTTGGGTTCCAAATCTCCTCAATAGGAATAGTTATCATTCATGTGTATAAAACCTTTCCCCATGATCATTTCATCAAAATGTACAAAACCCTAGTTTTGACACGATTATTTCAAAATCAACCAAATGAGAAGTAAATGATATAAAATATTTGAGGAACATAGATGTGACATTTTAACATGTATATAGAAAGACAAGGATGAACTCACAATATTAAGTTTTGACAAAAACCTAAAAACCTAGAAATCCTCCTTGAAGAAGATGTAGAAAGATATAAAGGATTCTTAGCTCCTAGCTTCCAATCCTAGTTGATGTGATCCAAAACTTGCAATAAATGGGGAGAAAAGTGCCTTGAATGCCTTAGGACCGAAATTAATAAGGGGTTTAGGTTGAGAGTTTGGGAGTGAAGTGGGTGAAAACATAAATGAGATAAGTGGGAGAAAAGGAGGTTTAATGGCTCTGGACCCTATCGACGAAAATGACACGGCGACTATGCCAATGGTTGCCCACTAAACGAACCCCACGGTACCTTCCCCACGATAATGACTCTGTGACAGTGACCCTGGGATTGTCACCGTGTATTGTCGCCCAACTTGTTCCGATAATGGGGTGAAGGCATTGATTGTGACATACGACTATGCCCTATGGCATAGTCATCGGGCATTCTCGCCCCACCTGAACCTAATGCTGAAATTCCAGATTTTCTCGTCGCTACTTCGCTCCGCTAAGAAAATAAAAGTAAATCATTCTTACCCAAACTCCTTTGTTACATAATTGCAATTAGGAATGACGTCATAATATTTACCCAAAATTCTGGTGTTACAATCCTCCCAAACATGGAAATGATTTCATCATCGAAATCAAAGATTAAGCAACTAAATGGGGGTAACTCCGCTTCATGTATTCTTCCGCTTCCCAAGTCACGTGGGCTCCAAGATGATGCTTCTATTGCACTTTGACCATCGTGATTTCCTTATGGTGAAGTTTCTTCGACTTCCTCTCTAAGATGGCGTCGGATTCTTCAATGCAACGGTTACCCTCATCCACTCTTATTTCAGATAGAGGAATAACACTTTCTTCTTGCGCTAAACACTTCTGAAGGTAGCAAATGTGGAACATATTATGAATTCCATTCATCTTGGGTGGAAGTTCCAATTGATAGGCTTAGAGTCCAACCGACCTTGTTATGGTGAATGATCCAAGGAAACGAGGACTTAGCTTCCCACGTTTCCCAAATCGGATTATTCCTTTCCAAGAAGACACCTTGAGCATGACCCAATCCCTCACTTGGAATTCCATCGGTCGTATTTTCTTATCCGCATAACTCTTTTAGCAATCTTGGGCCGCTTTCAAGCGTTCTCGAATGCCCTAAACTTGTCAGCTGTTTCTTGAACAATTTTGGGGCCGACAAATTGCTTTTCACCCGCCTTAAGCTAACAAACGAGAGTCCTACATTTTCAGCCATACAAAGCCTCGAACAGAGTCATTCTGATACTAGAATGATAACAGTTGTTGTAGGAGAACTCCACTAGATGTAGGTGAGAATCCCAACTTCCAACAAAGTCAATGACACATGACCGGAGCATATCTTCAAGGGTCTGAATAGTTCTTTCACTTTGGCCATTATTTTGCGGATTATAAGTCGCGCTCAATTTCACTCTCGTGCCCAAATCTTTTTGAAGGTTGTCCCAATAATTTGAAGTAAACCGACTATATCTATTCGACACGATAGACAATGTCACTCCATGTCTTGAGACGATTTCATCAATATACAGCTTTGCCAATTTGTCTATCGGGAGCATTTCTCACATGGCTAAAAAATGAGCACTCTTAGTCAAACGGTCAACTACCACCCATATGGTATTGTGACCTCTTAGAGTCTCCGTTAATTTGGTCACAAAGTCTATGGTGATGTGTTCCCACTTCCACTCTGGGATTTCTAATGATTGGAGGCTCCTATACGGTCGTTGATGTCCGACCTTAACTTGTAGACACGTCACGCACCGCTCCACGTAATTTGCCACATCCAACTTCATGATGGGCCACCAATAGTTTAACTTCAAATCTCTGTACATTTTTGTACTTCCCGTGTGTATAGAAGACTTGGACTTGTAGGCATCTTCTAGGAGTAATTCACGATTAGGCACCTGCACCCAACCTTTGAATAGTTTCACCCCACGACCATCTTTAGTCAAGAGTAGGCATTGTTTCACCAACACTTCACTTTTAAAATTCTCTTCTAATAGCACCTCTCCTTGGGATGTTTTTATTTTTTCAATCAAATTCGATACTATGTCGATTCTAGAAAGAGTAGATCGAATGCTACCGCTATACTCCTTTCAATACTATGTCGATTCTAATAGCACCATGTTTGCCTTTCCAGGGTGGTAGAGCAACTCGCAATCATAGTCATTGAGTAGTTCTAGCCATCTTCTTTGCCTCATGTTCAACTCTTTCTGATCAAAAATGTACTTCAAACTCTTATGATCCGTATAGAGGGTGCACTTAGTGCCATAGAGGTAGTGTCGCCATAGCTTCAGAGCGAACACCACCGTCGCTAACTCTAAATCGTGGGTAGGGTAATTCTTCTCGTGAATTTTTTGTCTCGATGCATGGGAAATCACCTTTCCTCGTTGCATCAAGACACAACCCAAACCCATCTATGAGGTATCGCTAAAGACCACAAAATATTCGGTAGGATAGGATTGGTGCTTCACATAGCTTCTTTTGAAGAGTCCGTAATGCCCTTTCTTGGGTGTCTGTCCAAATGAACTTCACGTTCTTTCGAGTAAGGGCGGTTAGAAGCAATCTTAGTGTAACATCCTAACCTTAGATCAAAATTTCTGGCAAAAATTCGCCATGACCCATTCGTAAAGTCATGATTTGCCATTTTTTATAACCTGTAAACATTTTTTTTGCAAAATAAATGACTATTCAAAAGCCACTTTACTAACTATACAAAATCCACATTACTAACTATTTTTTTTTTACAAAGATGACTATTTACAAGATATGATGATACATCTATTATCACCACCATTACCTTCACCAAACTAGATTAATTATTCAAAATTCCCAAGTCTTGCACCATCCAACGATCTTACCTACTAGCCTTATAATAACCAAAATGTTTGCTAGCTCAATCACCTGAAACAAGTCCTGAGATGCACGTCGATAAACAAAACAAATCAGACTACATGTCTGGTGAGTTCAAGAGTTTCACAATAAACATTTTCAAGTAATTTATACTTTTAAACAAAAATGCATGATTTAAATATAATTAAAGTGACGTGTCAAACACATGTTAATTTCATCCAAAACAATATAAGTTTGCAATAAATCATATTTATAAAGTTCTTTGAATATCACACAGAATGGGGGTGGCCCATAACAAATGTAATCAGTGGAGGAGCACTATCCAACAATCCACTTGTATGTTTGGCTAATTTTGGTATAATCACCCTTGCGCAAAGTGTCCACCTGACACTATACCTATTAGCCGAGTATCTTGCACATATCCATGCACGGTACTCCAATACATCACCAATGGGAGCAACCCATCTAACTGTAAAGGGAGACACCCCAATACAAACGCAACAAGGGGGGGCTAAGTTGCCAGATCCGGATCTACCACATACAAAACAGTGAGTAAATAAATATATCACAAATGCCCCATTTATACAAAGTAACAATTCTCCTCTTTTAGTAGCAAAACATGCTTGTTTAAAACATCACATTTTCAATTCACCAAAGTATTTCCGACATACTTTATGAAAGAAACAATGCAAGCTTAATATGTATAAAGTCATTTTGTGTAAAACGTTTATATCTTCTTTTCATAACATCATTTAAAATCATGCATTTTCCACTTTAAACACCAAAACACGTCTAACAAAGATAAATCATGTAAAACTACTTACGTTTGACGTGCACCCCATTAAAATCTACTTGAAACTCACCTTAGCCTACTTAGTTGAGCTTCCGTCGGTGCCCAACTTGATTATCCGTCGTGCTACCTAAACAATTCACATATGATTCTCATATCAATACAAGCACCCTAAACGAATGATTTAGACAACTTTTTTATCTTAATGTACCATCAAGAACCACTAAAAATAGGACTTATAACCTTATTATATATGGGTTTAAAAGAAATAAATCTTTTATTTTTGTCAAAAATAGGATGTCTCAATTGGGTTATATGATGTTAGCTCTAGGTATGGGGTCTTATCGCAGATCTGAAAAATCCTCTTTTTGACCAATTTAGAGACCGAATTACCTCATACTTAAAACATATCAAATGTGCAAGACCTCTCAACGGTTTCAGAAAGATATTACACGTCTAAATCCGAGTTACGAGTGATTTTATACGATTTTTACAATTTTCAGAATCTATTTAACTTAATTCGGTGACTTGTCCTTATTTTATCCGAGACACTTGGCTTACATTCTAACCTTCAAACCATGCTTAACATACATTTTAAAATATGTTTTGTAACACCCGAAAATCTAAGGTAAGTATTCCCCTCGTTCCTTGACTTTTGTTAAAATTGAGAATTTCCTTGTGTGTTTAATTGGTGTTTTGTCAACCTCTTTATGTGTACGTTAATCTGCCTAATTAGCTTCGCTTTATCGAACCTTAGAAAAGTCAAGTTTCGGTGTCGAGGGGAGTGGTCGCGATTGTGCCATCGCGATAGTGCCTTGGCATAATCGTCTGGCACCATCGCGAGAATTGTACCGAGAGGGGGGGGGAGCGGTCGCGATTGTGACATAGCGATAGTGCCCTTGGCACAATCGCCAGGCACTATCGCCTGAGATGTACCGTGGGTCATCCGAGTGGCGCGATTGTGCCCTCGCGATAGTGACATGGGCACAATCGCTGGACACTATCGCGGGCGATGTCTGAGGGTATAAAATCCAACTTTGACCTATTTTGACTTCACTTCTCATCTTAAATCGTTTTGGGGCCGGCTTGGAGAAAATTTGGGCGATTTTCTTCCACTTCTAAACCTACCAAACATTTATTGAAGCCCTAGATTAGTTGGAGGCATTTATTGGTGTTAAAGGGAGCTAGAGGATATTTCAAGGGAGCACTCAAGTCGTCATCTTCTCATCATTCACTCCTAGTTTTCTAGGGTTTTGTGTGAAACCCTAGATAGTGAGTTTCTCACACTATTTTCAAAAGAGATACTTACCTTATGTGTTTACTTGCTAATAATGCATGTATATGTAGAATGTTTGATCACCTGATAAGTTTGACCTAGCTGTCACATTTGAGATTTTGGAGTTGTGGCCTTGGTTATTATTGTGGGTAATAATGTTATGATTATTAGTGGTATTTGGGCTTAATAATATGTATTTTATGAGACATGGGTAGTATTGGAATATTTTCATGCTTTAGAGTTTTGTACCTAAATTATGCTTGGGATGGTTGGAGTCTTATACATGTATTTTGCGGGTATGGAATAATGTATAGAGACGGACATTGTACGTACGTTGGACGAACCATGAGTAAGTGCTAGGAGGATGTAGTCTTAGGTGCCACTATAATGGTATGCGCCTAGACCTCCGCCATTTGGAGTAATGCCTGGGAGGTAGTCTTCAAGTGTGCCGGGCCTTCGGGATGTTGCTCAAGCGAGTGAACATCAAGGTACATTGACTTGAGGTAAAACTCATTGGTGTAATGGGTCTCCCCCATGATTGACCCCGTTGGAACTTTAGTGGTCGGAGGAGTATAGTTGATCGTTATGTACTTTATCTGTATGCATGCCATGTTTTCTTATGCAACTCACTAGACCCGTTTGGTCTAACACTTGATTGTTGGTATGTATCTCAGGTTCTAGTGGCGCGATCGCCAAGGAAACGTATACGGATGTAGTGGTGAGCTTGGGAGCATTTTTGGGATGCCAATACTGAAGACCGTTCATGTGGACTTAGTTGACAACCTTTTTGTAATCTTATGTCTAGATAGATTTAGATTAGAGAGTTGTCATCTATTGTCGCTCCTTATTACAAACTTGTAATTTAACAGGCATTTGTTGTTCCTCTCGTATGAGCTCATTGCCTTGGCAATTTTTATATACCATATTTCCATTTTCCGGAAATTTTTGTTAGTCCCATTTTGGGGTGTTACAAGTTGGTATCAGAGCTCTAGTTTAAGTGAACTAGGTGTTGACTCTAGTATACCTAGACTTAGACTGGTTATACTTATAGAATCACTGTCCAATTGGTTAGAGCATTCTTAGGTGGGGAGAGTAGTAGGAATTCGGAAATTACATGGATTGAAATTATGATGATGATAACGAGAATTCTTGTGTAAAGTACGTTCACAATTTCACTTGGCCAGTGTTGTTCTGAATATATGATTACGTGAGCATGCTTGAAATTGTTGTTATGATGGTTGATCTTTGTAAGTAGTACGTACTAAACCGGTTATCTTTTAAAGAATTAACCGGTATGATTTTTATCGCGTGTGATAGTTCATTATGGTAAACACGAGGAGTCGAGTCGGGGTGACCGAGGAAGCGAATGAGGCAAGTGTAACTGCCCCAGGGTCAAATCGACAAGCGGATCCAACAGCGGATCGAGTTATTCCGCCGATACCCCAATGCTAGAGGGGATAGTAGATGCGACTCCTCAAGGGAACTTGGAAGCTGAGAACCCGGTTATTCAAGAAGCGGACCCTCAGTCAGTCCTACTGGCTAGCATAATGCAGATGATGAACTCTGCGATGGACAAGCGGGACGAAAGACTCATGAAAGTATTGGAAGACCGAGATGCAATCAACCGGAGACATGAGACGGTGGGGGACAATGCAGTGATGGGATCAGGTGATGTCGTTAATGCACCCGGGACGGAGGAGCATGCAACCAAGGCCGATAAGAGGAAGGAGGGGGTTGTTCTTTCAAGACCTTCCTATGCAGTCGGGCTCCGGAATTCACTGGAACGGCCGACCCATTAGCCTGCATAAAGTGGATTCAAGATGTGGAGATGGCTTTCGAGTCAAGTGAGTGTGCGGACTCTCAGAGAGTCAAGTTTGACTCTTAACTGCTTAGAGGGGATGCTCTGAGTTGGTGGAACGTCACCCGAAGAGCGCTCACACCGGAAGTTTTGGCCAAGCTCACTTGGCCAACATTCAAGAAGAAAATCATGGAGAAATATTGTAACGAGAGAGCGCTTGACAAGATAGAGGAGGAGTTCAGAAGTCTGAAGAAGGGTGACCTGTCGGTCGCCGACTACGCCAAACAATTTTTGGACAAGCTCAGTTTGGTCGAGCATTTGGCAACGGACGAAGGGTCCAAAATCAAGGCATTTATGAAGGGATTACCGGCGGAGATGAAGACGGGCATGAGGAACGCCCAAAAGGCCACTTTGCAGGAAGTAATTGAGGAATCTCAATTAGTAGAAGATGATCTTCTACAAGAGAAAGAGGAGAAGAAATTGCAAGGAGAAAAGCGTAAGTGGGAGGGGCCAACCGGGCCCGTACGATCTTCCAAACCCTTTAACGGGGGGAGGAACACTGACCAGCGACGGGAGGCGAAGTGGTGCTCCAAATGTAAGAGTAAGCACTTCGGGCCTTGTAATCCGAGGCCGTTTTCTGGAGCTATGGAATGTTTTAAGTGTGGGCGAAAGGACCACATGAGTCGGGATTGCCCCTCACGGGGAGTTTGTTATGAGTGTCGAGAACCGGGACACATCAAACGCGATTGCCCTAAGTTAGCAAAGGGTAACCAAGGGGCGTCCAGTGGGGTCTTGTCAAGGAAAGAAGCTCCACCGAAGGTGCCAAGTCGGGCCTTTCAGATGACGGCTAATGAAGCAAGAGAAGCGGCGGACGTAGTGTCGGGTACATTTCTAGTGAACTCTCTACCTGCCCGTGTTTTATTCGATTCTGGTGCGAACCGATCTTTTGTGTCTACATCTTTTTGCAAGAACCTCACTACTCCTTGTAGTTTGTTGAATGATGCTCTAGTAGTGGAAGTAGCCAATGGAGAGCATATGGTTGTTCGGAGTTGTTATGTAGGTTGTACGTTAGAATTAAGTGGAGAGCCCTTCGATATAGATTTGTTACCGACCTATATAGGGGGTTTTGATGTAATAATAGAAATGGATTGGTTAGCTAAGCACGACGCTGGCATCTTTTGTTCTAAGAAGATGATTCGAGTACCCTTGTCTAAGGGTGGGGAAGTGATAGTTTACGGTGAGAAGAATCGAGGAACCGGTATGATAATATCGTCACTCAAGGCACGCAAGAGTTTATCCAAAGGATGTGAGTCGTACTTAGCTTATGTGATCGACGCGAAGCTAGAGAAGAAGAAGTTAGAAGATGTAGAGGTGGTGTGAGACTACCCGGATGTCTTTCCGGATGATCTTCTTGGACTTCCACCGGAACGACAAGTGGAGTTCCACATCGACCTTACTCCGGGAGCCGCTCCGATTGCTCGTGCTCCCTACCGTTTAGCCTCGACAGAAATGCAAGAGATGATGACGCAACTCCAAGAGCTAATCGGAAAGGGGTTTATACGACCGAGCTCGTCTCCTTGGGGAGCGCCAGTACTGTTTGTGAAGAAGAAAGATGGATCTATGCGGATGTGCATAGACTACCGTGAGCTCAACAAAGTTACCGTAAAGAATAAGTATCCACTTCCGCGGATCGACGATCTATTCGACCAACTTCAAGGAGCGGGGTGTTTCTCTAAAATAGACTTACGGTCCGGTTATCATCAAGTGTGAGTGAAGGAGCGCGATATACCGAAGACGGCGTTCCGGACGAGGTACGGTCACTACGAGTTTCTAGTTATGCCGTTTGGGTTGACCAATGCTCCGGCCGTGTTTATGGACTTGATAAACCGAGTATGTCGACCTTTATTAGACAAGTCGGTTATAGTCTTCATCGACGATATCCTCATCTATTCTCGTGACGAGTTGGAGCATCGACGACATTTGCGAGAAGTTTTGGAAATCCTCCGTAAGAAGAGGTTGTATGCCAAGTTTTCAAAATGCGAGTTTTGGCTTCAAGAGGTTCAATTCTTAGGCCACGTGATGTCCAAGGACGGAGTGAAAGTGGATCCGGCCAAGATAGAGGAGATGATGAATTGGGAGCCACCGACGAGTCCAACAGAGATCCGGAGCTTCTTGGGATTGGCCGGTTACTACCGACGGTTTATTCAAGATTTTTCGAAGATCGCCTCACCACTCACATCGTTGACTAGAAAGAACATTAAGTTCGTATGGACCGAGACGCAAGAGAACTCTTTCCGAACTATTCAAAATAAATTATGTGAAGCGCCAATACTATCCTTACCTGAAGGATCCGAAGATTTCATGGTTTATAGTGACGCCTCTAAATTAGGATTGGGATGCGTCTTGATGCAAAGAGGGAAGGTAATCGCATATGCATCGCGGCAACTCAAGGATCACGAGAAGAACTACCCTACGCACGATTTAGAGCTAGCGGCGGTGGTTTTTGCTTTAAAGTTATGGCGGCACTACCTTTATGGGACGAAGTGTACGTTGTTCACCGATCATAAAAGTTTGAAGTACATCTTCGACCAAAAGGAACTCAATATGCGACAAAGGAGGTGGTTGGAACTCTTGAAAGATTATGATTGCGAATTGCTTTACCACCCCGGTAAAGCCAATGTGGTGGCGGACGCCCTAAGCCGGAAGAGTTACGGAGGGGAAGGTAAAGTAGTGTTTTCTAGAATCGAAGTGATGTCCAGTCTTGTAGGTAACATCAAGAGGAGCCAAGACGAAGCACTTCGTGAGGAGAATCTCAAGGCCGAGGTTATGGTGAAACAAATGGAGTTATTATCAGAGGATAGCCGCGGCCTTAAGTTGTTCTAAGGAAGAATTTGGGTACCGAAGGTCGGGGGAAACCGCGAGTTGCTCTTAGCGGAAGCACACAAGTCCAAATACTCTATACATCCCGGTAGTACCAAGATGTATAGAGACTTAAAATTGCACTATTGGTGGCCGGTGATGAAGCTCGACGTTGCCAATTATGTGGAAAGGTGCGTCACTTGCCTTCAAGTCAAGGCGGAACATCAAAAGCCTTATGGGAGTTTGCAGCCCTTAACCATTCCGGAGTGGAAGTGGGAACACATCACAATGGACTTCGTCACTAAACTACCAAGGACCTTGAAAGGCCATGATACTATTTGGGTAGTGGTGGACAGACTTACCAAGAGTGCCCATTTCTTGGCAATGCGGGAGACGTTACCGATAGACAAATTAGCTAAGCTCTATATCGATGAAGTGGTGTCTCGTCATGGTGTTCCATTATCCATAGTCTCAGATAGGGATAGTCGGTTTACTTCCAAGTTTTGGGATGGATTGCAAAGGGAATTGGGCACGAAGGTTAAGTTGAGTACGGCATATCACCCCCAAACTGACAGACAAAGTGAGAGGACGATCCAAACCCTCGAGGACATGCTGCGATCATGCGTCATAGACTTTGGAGGAACTTGGGATTCGCACTTGCCGTTAGTGGAGTTCGCCTACAATAATAGTTACCATTCGAGCATCAGAATGGCTCCATTCGAAGCACTCTATGGGCGGAAGTGTAAGACTCCGGTGTGTTGGCTCGAGGCGGGAGAGAAACAATTTGCGGGTCCAGAAATTGTACAAGCAACGGCGGATAAGGTGAAGGGCATTCGAGAACGATTGAAGGCGGCTCAAGATCGACAAAAGAGCTACGCGGACAAAAAGCGGAGGCCGGTTGATTTCCAAGTGGGGGATCGGGTTATGTTGAAGGTGTCGCCGTGGAAGGGTATTATCCGTTTTGGGAAGCGCGGGAAGCTTAGCCCCCGTTTCCTAGGGCCCTTCACGATATTAGAAAAGATAGGCCTTCAAGCTTATCGTTTGGACTTGCCACCGGAAATGGACGGAATCCACCCTACTTTTCATGTTTGTTATCTTCGCAAGTGTCTAGCCGAGGAAGAAAGTGTTATCCCTTTGACGGAAATTCGCGTGGACAACGGGAACCAATGTGTGGAAGAACCGGAAGCCATTCTAGAGTCAAAGACAAAACAGTTGCGGCATAAAGAAGTGACGATGGTGAAAGTCCAATGGAAGCATCACCGGGGTGCTAACGTCACTTGGGAATTGGAAGAGGACATGAAGAAAAGATACCCCCATTTATTTTAGTAAATAAGATTTCGGGGACGAAATCCCTATTTAGGTGGGGAGGATTGTAACACCCGAAAATCTAAGGTAAGTATTCCCCTCGTTCCTTGACTTTTGTTAAAATTGAGAATCTCCTTGTGTGCTTAATTGGTGTTTTGTCAACCTCTTTATGTGTACCTTAATCTGCCTAATTAGCTTCGCTTTATCGAACCTTAGAAAAGTCAAGTTTCGGTGTCGAGGGGAGTGGTCGCGATTGTGCCATCGCGATAGTGCCTTGGCATAATCGCATGGCACCATCGCGAGAATTGTACCGAGAGGGGGGGGGAGCGGTCATGATTGTGACATAGCGATAGTGCCCTTGGCACAATCGCCAGGCACTATCGCCTGAGATGTACCGTGGGTCGTCCGAGTGGCGCGATTGTGCCCTCGCGATAGTTCCATGGGCACAATCGTCGGACACTATCGCGGGCGATGTCTGAGGGTATAAAATCCAACTTTGACCTATTTTGACTTCACTTCTCATCTTAAATCGTTTTGGGGCCAGCTTGGAGCAAATTTGGGCGATTTTCTTCCACTTCTAAACCTACCAAACATTTATTGAAGCCCTAGATTAGTTGGAGGCATTTATTGGTGTTAAAGGGAGCTAGAGGATATTTCAAGGGAGCACTCAAGTCGTCATCTTCTCATCATTCACTCCTAGTTTTCTAGGGTTTTGTGTGAAACCCTAGATAGTGAGTTTCTCACACTATTTTCAAAAGAGATACTTACCTTATGTGTTTACTTGCTAATAATGCATGTATATGTAGAATGTTTGATCACCTGATAAGTTTGACCTAGCTATCACATTTGAGATTTTGGAGTTGTGGCCTTGGTTATTATTGTGGGTAATAATGTTATGATTATTAGTGGTATTTGGGCTTAATAATATGTATTTTATGAGACATGGGTAGTATTGGAATATTTTCATGCTTTAGAGTTTTGTACCTAAATTATGCTTGGGATGGTTGGAGTCTTATACATGTATTTTGCGGGTATGGAATAATGTATAGAGACGGACATTGTACGTACGTTGGACGAACCATGAGTAAGTGCTAGGAGGATGTAGTCTTAGGTGCCACTATAATGGTATGCGCCTAGACCTCCGCCATTTGGAGTAATGCCTGGGAGGTAGTCTTCAAGTGTGTCGGGCCTTCGGGATGTTGCTCAAGCGAGTGAACATCAAGGTACATTGACTTGAGGTAAAACTCATTGGTGTAATGGGTCTCCCCCATGATTGACCCCGTTGGAATTTTAGTGGTCGGAGGAGTATAGTTGATCGTTATGTACTTTATCTGTATGCATGCCATGTTTTCTTATGCAACTCACTAGACCCGTTTGGTCTAACACTTGATTGTTGGTATGTACCTCAGGTTCTAGTGGCGCGATCGCCAAGGAAACGTAGACGGATGTAGTGGTGAGCTTGGGAGCATTTTTGGGATGCCAATACTGAAGACCGTTCATGTGGACTTAGTTGACAACCTTTTTGTAATATTATGTCTAGATAGATTTAGATTAGAGAGTTGTCATCTATTGTCGCTCCTTATTACAAACTTGTAATTTAACAGGCATTTGTTGTTCCTCTCGTATGAGCTCATTGCCTTGGCAATTTTTATATACCATATTTCCATTTTCCGGAAATTTTTGTTAGTCCCATTTTGGGGTGTTACATGTTTAGAAGGTTCACACATTCATTTTTCACTTAAAGCCTAACGAAAGCATATACTTTCATATTTTAGTTGCAACCGAATCCAAACATTCTTTAACTTTGAAAATCCATCAATACCCATGAGAAGTATTGATTTGATCATTGAAACACCTTTGTATAACTATCATAACTATATCCATCGAATTTCAATTCTTAATTTTGCACAAAACGACCTAAATTTAGAATTAAGCAAAACAATTTGACTTTTTGTAAAAAGTCAAATGTTTTGAACATAGCCTTCAATCTACCATCAAAAACATGTTTGGATGAAAATTTTCTTCTTCAATATATCTAATATCATCTTGATGTTACCAAGAAATAAACCATAACACACATCTAAACATTTTCATGTTGATTCCAAAGTCTTAAAGTTCATCACCATTCTTTGACTTTATATAGATTGTCAAAGGTTAGAAAATTTTCAACTTCAACTCATGAATGAGCATATTAGACGAACTCAAAACTATAATAAACATGAAGTAAACTTGTCCAACAACTTACTTCTACTAACAAGACTTATACCACCAATTTTGTTCCATTTCTTGAAGGGTTTTAGGTCTAATGCATCAAAATCAAGATATATCATATTGGACTCAAGAGGGGATTAATATACATCATAAAAACAAAATATATCATTGAAAACATATACAAACACACTGTCCCCCATGACAACAGCTAAAACCCGATTTTTGAGACCTAAAAACCCCAAAATCGACTCCAATACTAACCTAAACATCGAATATACCAAGAAATCAAACTTATACATAAGGAGTTTACCTTAATTTGTTCATTTGATGCCAAAAATCGAGCCCTAGAGAACTTCCATTGAGTTCTCCTTTCTTCTCCCGACTTCTCTCTTCTATTTTTTTAACCCTATTTATATTATTACTAGATTAAGATATTTACACAATAAACCCCTTGAATTCCTTTATAAAACAATCCTACCCCATCCATATAATGTAATTTAATACAACCACCCTTAGGTTTATTTATTTAGAACATGACATACCTACCCCCAAAACTTAATATATTCATATATATATATATATATATACTTATTAAGTTAATAATTAAAATAGGATGCTACATATATACCTAATAAATTAATACCTTGAAATAGGATGCTATACTTAGAGAAGTCTTGAATGAACCTTCGGTAATAACCCACTAAACCCAAAAAGCTTCGAAGCTCGGACGGACTTTTTGGAAGTTCCCAATTCACCATGGCTTCAATCTTAGAGGGGTCCACCTTCTCTCCATCTTGGATGACAATGTTCCCCAAGAATTTGACTTCTTCCGAAGTCACATTTGGAGAACTTGGCATACAACTTCTCCTTCGTTTCTCCTTCCCCAAGACTTCTAGGACTTCTCGTAGGTGTTGTTCATAATCTGACTCATCCTTGGAGTAGACGATTATGTCATCAATGAACACAATCATCGACCTATCAAACAAGGGTCAGTATACTCAGTTCATCAAATCCATGAACACCGCAAGAGCGTTAGTCAACCCAAACGATAACATTAAGAACACGTAATGGTCGTATCGCGTTCTGAAAGTCATCATTGGGATGTCGTCTTTCTTCACCCTCACTTGGTGATATCCCGATCGTAAGTCGATTTTTGAGAAGCAACCCGATCCTTGGAGTTGATCAAACAAGTCGTCTATCCTTGGGAAAGGATACTTGTTCTTCAACAATCTCCTTTTTCAACTCCCTGTAATCGATACACATCCTCATTGTGCCATCCTTTTTCTTGACGAATAAGATCGGAGCTCCCCAAGGTGATGAGCTTGGCCTAACGAACCCTTTTTTAATAAGATCTTAAAGTTGCGCCATCATTTCTTGCATTTCGGACGAAGCCAACCGGTAAAGGAGCTCTAGCAATTGGAGCAACTCCCAGAATAAGGTCAATCCGAAACTCCACTTGTTGGTCGGGTGGAAAATCGGGTAAGTCATTTGGAAACACATCGGGAAACTCAATCATCACCCTTACGTCCTCAAGTTTCTTCTTCACGATCTTGACATCTATCACGTATGCCAAGAAGGATGAGCACCCTTTTACCATGCACTTACATGCTTTAGCCATGGTTATGACTGTGACATTTCCCTTATTCCTTTCTCTATAGACAATGAAATCCCCACCATCCGCCATTGGGATTCGGATCAACTTCTTTATGCATAAGATCTCAGCTTGGTTTTCTGCCAACCAATCCATTCCAATCACTATGTCGAATCCACCAATCAACATAGGCAGTAGGTTGATCGGTAACTCTTTCCTTTCGATCTCGAGAATACAACCCTTCAACACTTCACGAACCACCATTTGACTACGTTAGCTATCTCTACTACTAGGGAATCTCTTAGAATACTAGGAGTCATATCAAGCTTTTGGCAAAACGAATCTGACACGAAAAAGAAGCTTGCGCCCGAATCAAATAAAATATGTGTAGGTACGGAGTTTATGAGAAACATACCCAACATGACATCTGTTAATGCCTTCGCCTCCTCAACGCCCTACTAGGCACTCTCGGAGAGCTTTCTTTCTTCCCTTGTGTTCCTCCCACCCTTAGCTTTGGGCACTCACTCCGGATGTGTCCCGGTGTAACACCCGTAATTTTCGATAAAGGTTATTGCTTATGTAAGCATATATTTATTTGTCGGGATCTGACCTTCATACTATGATTTATAAGTACGAATCGTAATGCTTTAAATCCATCGCGTGTTGGGAACATTTAGGGTCGAAAAAGGGAATTTTCGGGGTCCTGCTCTGCTTGGGCGACAGTGCCCGCGACTGTGACATGTATCACTATCGTGGGGCAAAGTCGCGGGGTCAACAAAGCCCACGGTACCTCAGCGGCGATAGTGCCCAGCAACAATGCCAGGGTCATTGTCGCAGGGGCATTCTCGCGGGTCTGGTACCGTAAGCTATGGGAAGCGGGCGGCTATGCCCCGCGACTATGCCAATGGCATAGTCTTCGTGTCAATGTCTCCGATGGGTCCAGTGTTTTCATTAAATCCCTTGTTTTCCCCCATTTCTCATTCACCATTTCACCCTTTTATCTCTAGGACCGACCCTCAAACGCTAAATTCGGTTTTATGCATTCAAGGCACCAAATCTAGAGTGTTTCAAGTGATTATTCATCATCTAGCAAGGTTTGGAATCTAGAGCTAAGATATCTTCATCTTCTTCATCATTTTCACCAATTTTCTAGGGTTTTCGCCTAACCCTTCTCGTCATTTTGAAGTTTGGGAGTCTATGGCTCATTTTGGTGACCTAGAGGTATCTTGATTGGTGGGTTCAAGTTATGATTAAGGTAATCCTCTATTTTCTTCAATTATGGAAGTTAGGGTTTCGGTATAAGTTGAGATCTTCATGTTTAATGTTTGGGGAACGATTCCTTGTGGTTGGATATGAATATTTATGTTTGGAACTTGTGGATCTAGGTTTTTGGAAGTTTTGCTTGTGGATTCAAGTTTCTCCGAGGAAGCTCAAGTTGGGGTAAAATCTAGATTTAGCCTAAATCTAGCAAGGTGAGTTCAAGATGATTTTTGAAAATGGTGTACATGCCAAAATGTCAATATTTCAATGTTTATATGTTTTACATGAAATTATTAATTATTGAGTTATTTGATGAGTTTTGATTATTTGAAAATGGTGTACATGTCGGACGTTCTCACCCCACCTGAACCTAATGCTGAAATTCCAAATTTTCTCGCCGCTACTTAGCTCTGTTAAGAAAATAATAGTAAATCATTCTTACCCAAACTCCAATGTTATGCAATTTCAATTAGGAACGACGTCATAATATTTACCAAAAATTCTGGGTGTTACGCATTATACCGCTCCCTACACCCCCATCTTGTCGATCAATTTTAGTTTCCACATCGAAAACTTCCATTAACGGCAACCCCTATAACATGCCCCCCACTGTGTGACCTTCCCCTTGTCCCTCCACCTCCTCTCTTAGCCTCTCCCTTCTGGCACCCACCCTCTTCGTCTTCCCCTCCACTAACCTTCACGATGTCACTCACCGATCTCACGTCCTCTTCTCCCTCTTTGTTCTCTCTCTCTCCTCTCCACAACCCTCGTTGCTGTAGACGACGTCTCTCTCTCTTTCTCTATTTATTTATAAAATATGATTCATAGAAAACCATCATCTTGTTCATGGGTTCTCATTGGGTTCTTTGTTAGTTAATCAAGTAAATTTCATCCAATATTTCTTCTCATATTCTGTTACATTGTTAGATTGATTAAACTTCAATATTTTATTTGTATAGCTGCTTTATTTTTGGGTTTCAAATGACTTTGATTTGTGTCTTTTTTTAATTGAATGAAGTGGTGTATTTTGGTTATGTAATAACCGGGTTTAATTGGATTGAATGTAGAGCTCAGGCGAGTTTTTTTCTTAAAGCCCAAAGTGTGGGGGGCTAGAGTGTAAAATTGAATAAAAGGGATTAAACCCTTGGAATCTTTTTCCCATTTCATTCTAGTGGTTGAGAGTTTTGTTAGAGGGGGGTTTGAAGGCGATTTTGGATAAGGAAAGCAAAGAGCAAATTGCATTTGGATTCAAGCATGCATCAATACTTTCAAGGTAAGTCTTACCCCTACTTAATGCTATTATTGTTAGAAGATTAGTGGTTGGTTCATTGGATTTTTTCCACCGATTTAGTCAGGCTATCGATTGCTGTGTTTTTTATTTCTTTGGGAAGGGTTTTGATAAATCTGTGGAATCGATCCCTAATCGATTAGTTTCTTTGGAGAAAAGTGTTGTTGTTGAATGTGGGTGTGAGTCGACTACCGTCGCCCGATGATCGCCACACCCATCGAACCACCGAACCCATTCCCAAAGCCTAACCTCGGCGCAATCCGTTGAGGAAGGGGAGGACCGGGTAACCCTGGGAGCCAAGCACTGGGTGACCCCGGGTAAGCTTCAACCGGGTGACCCCGGGAGCTAAGAGTCGGGCGACCCCGGGTAATCAAAGACCGCACGTCCCCGGGTGTGTAGTGACCGGGTGAGCCCAGAAGGTTAGCAACCGGGTGGTCCCGGGAAGCTAGTGACCGGGCGATCCTGGGAGTTTTCCAACCGGGTGAACCCGGGTATACCCAACTATATGATCAGGAAGCTTTTCCGAGTCTCTTTCATTCCGAGATTCGAAGTCGAAAGGAAGTTTAGCTTCGTTGGGAAGGTTTTTGGAGAGGGGATCGTTTTACCGCAAGGATAAGTAGAAGACTCACAGCTCGATTATTTCTAAACCTTAGGGTTCGTTACCGGGGAATAGTGTTAGCGTGAGGATCTAAGCAAGAAGACTCAGGTGAGTTTTCTAACTAAAGGCTTTTCAGATATTTATGCTATTAAAGGCGGGTGAAATTTCTTTAAAGCATTACTGCTACTTATGAGTTCTTTATACATGCGAGATTTATTAAACGTGAGTTATGCTTTTGTTGATGTTGAAGTGTATGCATACATTGTTGTGAGCAAGTATGGCCCAAGCCGGGGAGGTGTGTCCTGTTTGTGCTCATACCGGGGGGGGTGTCCCGTATATGCCATTGGGGAGTGTGTCCCAAATAAGACAGTATGAGCTAGACACACTGTCATCTCCATGTGACGGTAGTGTGTGCCAGAAGCATGGTTGTAAGTACGATGTTTCTTTTAAAACTGAATTGGTTTATTTTGTTATAAATATTTTCTATGTTGCTTTAGCTTGAACTGTTGTTAGAGGGGACTCACTAAACCTTCGGTCTAACCCTCGCTCTTTCAAAACTAAAAACTTTTTCAGGCAGGCGTGAAGTAGGAGGTACGGATAAGGGAAAGAAAAAGGTGTGAGCTGGATCTGGATTTAGAAGACTTCCATTTTAGTTATTTTTCCATGTATTATCAGTTGTGTACTAGTTTACCTTTCCACAAACCTTGAATTCTAAAATTTGCTGTTTGGGGTCGTTTTGGCGTTGTTTTATATTTAAATTGTTTATGGTTTATTCCGTGAGTTGGGTTGTTACAGGTTAAATCCAATTCTCTTTTGTGATTTCAGCCGTTACAGTTGTGATGATTTTATTAGGTTTTCTTGGATATTGAATGATAACCATGGAAGTAAATTGTGTATTAGGGGTCATTAGAGAAACAAGAAAGTGTTTCGTGGATTTGGGTTTGATTTTTCTTGTGAAACTAATGGTAGGCAGACGAGGGTAGGCTTACTTTTGGTAATAGTAGAGTCGAAAAGGGAAGAGGGGACGTCGGAGGAGGATGGCCATAGATTGTGGCCAGAGGGAGAAGGAGGCTAACGATACGGAGGTGGACAGAGGAAGGAAGCCGACGGTGGGAGAGGTGAACGGATGACGGTGGTGGGGAAGGAGAACGAGGGTCATCGGTGTTGAGGGAGGTGGTTCCTGTATAATGTAATTATAATAAATATATTAATATAAATATATTCTTTAATATTTTAAATAAAAAATAGACAAATAGGACACGTGGCATTGTTTAAGTGGTGCTTTAGAGAAGTTCTTAATAGAAAAGAAAATTGACCAAATTGCCCCCCGAGTTAATGAATTGTAGTTAACTCCATTAGAAAAGGGACCTAGCTCAAACGAAATGCAAAGCACGATATACTTATTTTCAAAGAAGGATCATATCCAGATTTTTAGCAAACCACAGGGACCTATGGTGTGATTTACTCTATTTTTTTAAGGCGACATTTATTAATCAAAAAGCTTACATAATTTTTTCGATTTTATTTAAAAATTATAATTTACCATATTCAAATGTCAAAAAAAAAATTATGTATTTCTAAGCAAAAAATATTGTTTGGAGTTTTTATGAATATCAAAACTTTTAATAACCATTTATCCATGATTATATGTTTAATTTTTAACATAAGTGGCTCGATTTAATAACATTTATTCAGTATGACTTAAAGATTCTGCATTTTGATATCGTCAAATGAATTAGTAGAAATATTAGCATAACGATTTAATCAAAATATTTTTAGATAAGTGTTAATAAAATTCTATCTATACTATATTATAAAATACGGATAAAAAACTTTTAAATACAAATTATTATGACACAGGGTACTATCATTTTATGCAAGATTTTAAAAATCTCTTGATTTACAAGTATCAAAGCACAGAATACATATTACTATTGCATCTTCTAACACTCACCAATTTGGTATGTGCAGGACATTCCTTTTATGCAAACTTTTCCATGTATCATTATTAATTAATATATTATATTACTATAAATTTGTTTTAATTATATTATTAAATATGTAATTGATTATTTTTTCTAGATGTCATTAAAATATATAAGATAATCATTGAATTCTAATATATAAAAAATATTATATTATTAAGCCTAAATTAAACAAATTTATAAAAAAAACATTATTATTTTCTCAAAATCATCCAAAATTGTACTGTAAATCGACAAAAAAACAAAAAATAAAATAAAACATTAAAATCGTGATATATCTCGCTGCATTGTGCGAATACGCTTCTAGTTTTCTTTTAAAAAGGATAAAGGAAGGTATTAAAGTATCTGAAAAATAAAAAGATTGGGTGAACAAGTGTTGACTAAAACTAATTTATTTTCTTTAATTTATGGGTAGTGATTCTTTTGTAGCAAGTCAAATAGATTAATTTTTTTAAGGAATATTAATTAATTAACAATAATAAGAGAAAAAGGAAAAGGTAAACAAAGCTGCAAAAATATTATTATTTAACTCTCATTTATTTATTTATTTATTTTTTTTTTAACGGCAAGTTAACACACGTACACGTTCTCGAGGTATCCGGGCTCCCACTTAAGGGTGCCACCCTCATTTATTTATTAATGCTTTTTCCGCATACATAATTTACGGATCAACCTCATCTTCTCTGAATTGAAAATTATATATAAAGTAAGATATAGTTTTTAAAAAATAAAATAAAATATAGTACTCCAAAAAGAAAACGCATCAATAATTCAATCATAATATATGATTCTATTAAGCTTTAATTTAAAATGTACATTTTTATGTTGTTTATAAATAAAAGATCTTAACAACACATTTACTTGATATTGTATTAATGGTTTATTTTTATGTTTCAGTAGTATCCAAATGCAACGTATATGATCAACGATTTCTCCATTACTAAACGTATCTGATTCGACAAGCAACAATTTGGTTATCGATTTGGCAAGAGGATCGATTTTGATAAATAATAGTCTCTGTTACCCAATAAGAAATAATAAATGGTAAGTAAAAGTCCTTAAGTGGTTGACGATAATAATTTAAATTATAAAAATAAATATTAAAAGTTTAAAAAAACTACGAGGTTGTGATTTTTTATTTTGTTAACTTAAGATTAAAAATTTTATCAAATTAATTATATACGAACCAGAACTAAAGCTATACACTACTGGAAAATTGCTTATTTCCGACCAAGATTTCCGACGGATAGTATTCGTCGGTAATTACCGACGGAACACCGACGGCAATTTAATTTTTGCGACGGATATTAAATTTTTTTTTTTATTTTGGTACTCCGTCGGAAATCCGTCGGTAATTTATATAATTTAATAAATATTATTTTTTTCCTGACGTCCGTCGGTAATCCGTCGGTAAATTTAATAATTTAATGAATATTAATTTTTCCTGTGATCATGTATGTATATATATATGTATGTTTGTATGTATGTGATCATGTATGTATATATGTACATATACATATGTGATCATGTATATATAGTATGTATGTGATCATGTATGTATGTACATGTACATATGTGATCATGTATGTATATACACATGTACGTATGTGATCATGAATGTATGTACACCATGTATAGTATGGATGTGATCATGTATGTAATATGTATGTATATGTACATATGTGATCATGTATAGTACGTATGTGATCATGTATGTAATATGTATGTATGTACATGTACGTATGTGATCATGTATGTAATATGTATGTACGTACATGTATGTATGTACATCATGTATAGTATGTATGTGATCATGTATGTATGTACATATGTGATCATGTATGTATATACACATGTACGTATGTGATCATGAATGTATGTACACCATGTATAGTATGTATGTGATCATGTATGTAATATGTATGTATGTACATGTACATATGTGATCATGTATGTATGTACATCATGTATAGTACGTATGTGATCATGTATGTAATATGTATGTATGTACATGTACGTATGTGATCATGTATGTACCATTAAAGCCCAACTAGGAACGTTAAAGCCTAACTGATCCGTTAAAGTCAACCGGGTCCATTAAAAGCCCATATAGGTACGTTAAAGCCAAACTGGATCCATTAAAAGCCCAACTGGGAACGTTAAAGCCCCACTGAATCCATAAACTGGATATATTAAAGCCAACCGGGTCCATTAAAGCCCAACTGGATCCATTAAAGCCCAACTGTGTATGTTAAAGCCCAATTGGATACGTTAAAGCCCAACTGGGAACGTTAAAGCCCCACTGAATCCATTAAAGCCCAACTGGATCTGTTAAAGGCCAGCTGGTAACGTTAAAGCCCAACTAAATCCATTAAAGCCCAACCGGATTCGTTTAAAGCCCAATTGGGTACGTTAAAGCCTAACTGGATCCATTAAAATCAACTGGATATATTAAAGCCCAACCGGGTCCATTAAAGCCCAATTGTGTACGTTAAAGCCCAATTGAATACGTTAAAGCTCAACTGGGAACGTTAAAGCCCCACTGAATCCATTAAAGCCCAACTGGATCTGTTAAAACCCAACTGGTAACGTTAAAGCCCAACTAAATCCATTAAAGCCTAACCAAATCCATTAAGGCCCAACCGGATTCGTTTAAAGCCTAACTGATCACATTTGGTCCCTGATCTAACTGGAATTAACGGGAAAAGATAACGGTCGTTAATTGTTTCCATTAAGTCCAGTTACTTAAGGGGTATTTTAGTCAATTTAAATACAATTTCATAAATTAATTAATAATTTTAAATATAATTTGATAAATTAATTAATTAATAATTTATTTATTAATTTTAATATTAATTAATATATTAATTAATAATTTATTTAATAATTCTAATTTTAAATATAATTTTAATTTAAAAGTAATTTATTTAATAAAAAACAATTATCCGTAGGAAATCCGTCGGTAATCACAGACGGATATAATCCGTCGGTAAATACCGACGGAATTTCCGTCGGAAATCCGTCGGTGAATTTCCTAAAATTCTTAAAAAAATAGCGGGCTTAAAGCCCTAATCTGTCGATTTCCCTCTGATTAGTCTCTCGTCTTCCTCTCTCAACCCACCGGCGACGATCTGTGTGAAAGGTAGATCGTCTATCCATCTCCATCTCGTCTCTCCATCTCGATCTGTCCCTCTCACTCTCGCTCTCAGTCTCACTCTCGCTCTCAATCTCTCCACCGGCGTCGACCTCCACACCGGCGACGACGACCTCCACAGCCTCCCTCGTCTCCTCTCGTTTCTGACCTCGAGCGACAGCCACCGACTGCCATTGTCTCCCTCTCGATCAGGTATGATTTTTTAAAGAGTAAACTATGATTTTCATCGATGTTGGTTTATTGTTTATAACTATTTTAGATCAAAAGGCTGTGATGTTGAGTTTGTTTGCATCTAAGTAGGAATCTGTGTGTGTGTGTGTGTGCAATGAATAAATGAATATGTATATGTGTATGTGAATAAATAAATGAATCTTTCCATATTTGATCCATATTTGATGTATGTGTCCAAATGGTTTATTGATAAGTTTATAAATATTGATCAAATATGTGATTATTGATAAGTTTATAACTCAATGAACAAATATGGATCAAATGTATGTGATTATTGATAAGTTTATAAGTATGGAAAAAAATCTTTGTGTGTGTATGTGTCCAAATGGTTTATTGTTTATAACTCAATTGTTGTGTTTATAGGGCTATGACTACACGTCAAAATGAACAAAGTGTATGTATGTATGTATGTATGTATGTATGTATGTATGTATGTATGTATGTATGTATGTATGTATGTATGTATGTATGTATGTATGTATGTATGTATGTATTGTAGATTGAAATTGATATGAGCATATTGTATATTCAAATTGATATGAGTTGTTTTAGCTTATGAAAATGCCATTTTTGGTTTGATAAACTTGTGATAATGTTTTTGTATGAGTTTAACTTATGATTTGGTTTTTGTGAAAATGTTTTGGTATGATTTGGTTTGATAAACTTGTGATATTAATTAGTTGGGTTGTCATTTATTGGACAAACATTATGTTGATAAATTGAGACATTTGGTATGATTTAGGATTTGATTATACTTGATTTTATTTATTTATTTTAGTTGGGTTGTCAATTGTTGGGCAAACATTAGGTTGATATATGGAAATATTCATTTTATAGCCGTTATGCCGCCGAAATTTTAAAAAACATATGTTTGACTTTCCAATAATCAAACCATTACATTTAGAGTTTTAGAGTCATCCAAGACTCCTCTAAACCTATGGTTTGACTTTCAAGAAGGCAAACCATTACATGTAGTGTTCAATAGACTTCTAACTTCGTTGACACCTACGGTTTGACTTTTAAATAGTCAAACCATTACACGTAAGGTTTTTAAACTTTCCAAAACACCTTTCTTTGATTGTAACCTATGGTTTGACTTTCCAATAGTCAAATCATTACACTTAGAGTTTTAGAGTCATCCAAAACTCCTCTAAACCTATGGTTTTAGATGTCTAGACGCCCTTCTAGGGGTAGTAGGAGTTATAGGGGTAGGGGCAGTAGCAGCTCCGCTGGGTGTGGTGACCCCCAGGCCGATGAGTTCACCGGCGACGCACTAGATCAGATCCAGTCCGATGACGGAGTAGTAGGCTCGAGGGTTAGAGGCCCGAATGTGGCATCACAGACGCCCCAGCCGAGTCAGCGACCGCCACTTTTGTTGTCTGCAGCGGGTGGGTAAGTAGATGTGATATATTATTTATTCTAGTACATAATAAACCGATCCTAATGTTTTTTATGTTGTATATTTTGCATTTGTGAAGGTTTAAGGACAAGTCGGCAGTCCGGAGGGCCATTGTCGTCTTTAAGTCCATGTTCGATGGTCCTTGGGCTCATTTTGGGGATGTCCCTAATGAGCACTATCCACTGTTGCTGGATCGATTTCGGGTAGGTATTTTACTCTATTTAACTTATTTAGTGGATTTATTTTTACTTAATCCAAACAATGTGTTTGCAGTTGTATTATAGTTGGCCTCCTGAGATGGACGTCAAAGTAGTAGCCGCATTCCGGCGCCACCTAAATAATAGGTACCCCGACATGATGAGAGATGCACGTCGCTTCGCCCAGGAAAAGGCTTTAGCCATTGATGGTGTCCAGTTCGACGGACGTGACTACACGATTCTTGCGCCACACCCTCCAGAGTGGATCCGGAGTGAGTTTTGGGTCCAGATGATTGAGCAGGTTTGTTTTGTTTTAAATACTTATATCTAGTTGTACTAGGATTTATATTGATTTATGTCTTCTTTTTAACAGGTATGGAACACCGACGCGTTCCGGCGTGTAGTAGCGGCCAATACGGCCAATCGGGCCACCGAGTATGAGGGGATGACATCCAGACACTGTATTAGATCTATTAGTACCGCTATGCATCGGGATCGCATGGTAATTTATCATACACTAGACTAAATGTATATAATTGATGAATATATGTACTATATACATAATTTTATTACCTACTAACAATTTAAGTTGTGTATTGTAGAGAGATACATGGGGTCGTGAGCCTACCAGCGACGAGGTTTGGGAGGCTACACACTGCACCAACAGGAAGCTTGTTCCGAGTGCGACTGGTCCGTCCACGGATTCTTCGATCTACGTTTACCCAAAGGCGGCTCATATGGCGGTAAGTTCAATTATGCATGACTAGATATTTGTTTGTTTTATAAGATAAATAGAAATTATAGCAAACTTAGTTTGGGCTGCCATTGTTGGGCAGACGATAGGATTGTTTTGATAAAAGCAGGTCATGGATATATGTTCAAATCACAGTTGAAATGTTGTCGAATTTTCTATAGGTTAGTTGACTTGACAATGTCTAATTTGGTAAACTGTAGGATGCCTACCATCGGAATAGGGAGGAGGAGTACCCGAACTTACCTCCCGGCACTGTACCTCCCAATGACGCCGAGTTGTGGGAGTGTAGTGTCGGATGAAGGGCGTAAGGGCCGTATTTTTGGATGGGGGACCAGTCAGGATCCCTATTATGCTATGACCGGTAATTCAGGTGCCAGTTCGAGCGGGAGCATGCGCGACCGTCGCGATGAGGAGGTATGCTTGTCAAATGCTGTTTAACATTGTTAATCATATGTTTGTTAAATGTTGTCTGACATTGTTCTATATATGTTTGTCAAATGTTGAATTTCAGTTGGAGGAGCTAAGGCAGAGGTTAGAGAGAGAGGAAGCAGAGAGGATCTAGTTGCAGGAGCGACTACAGAGAGAAGAAGCAGAGAGGATCCGGATTCAGGAGCGAATGGATAGAGATGAAGTAGAGAAGAGACAGATGCATGAACGAATGGCTCAGTTTGACGCGTTCATGATCAAGTTTAATAGTCAGCACCCATTTCCCCCCTTTCCCCCTCCGTAGGATTATGTTTATGTATTTATAGATATTTTGTACACTTTAAGACTTAGTAATATTTAAAAATTGGCAGGTTTTGTACAGAATAAAAACTGGAAAATTTTAATTTTTAATTATTTTTTTTTAAAAAAATTAAATTACCAACGGATTATCCGTCGGTAATCCATCAGAAAATATTTTTTAATTTAATTTTTATTTAATAAATATCCGTCGGAAATCCGTCGCTAAATCCGTCGGAAATAATCTGTCGGTGAATAGCCGTCGGTAATCCGTCGCTAAAAGTCGACCGTCGGTGATCCGTCGGAAATAACCACGCCGTCGGTAACTATCGGAGATCCGTCGGAAAATTAAACCGTCGGTGATTCGTCGGTAATATCCGTCGGTGATCTGAACGCCGACCACCTTTTTTCCGACGGATTTCGATATATATATATATATATATATATATATATATATATATATATATATATATATAGGGGTTGTTTTATTTGCAACCCTTAAAAAGGTTGCAAACCTTGCAACCCACATCTTAACCGTCGGATTCATGATCGGCGGTTACAATAGATATGGAGCCCAATATTTTTAATAAAAAAAACAGAAATATAAAAATAAAATAACCGTCGATCATGAATCCAACGGTTAAGATGTGGGTTGCAAGGGTTGCAACCTTTTTCAGGGTTGCAAAATATCCTTCCACTATATATATATATATATATAGGGTGCGTTTCTTTTGCAAACCAAGCAATTTGTACAAACTATGCAAACCACTATTTTAGGAAACAATAGATATATTTATGGATAATGATTATGATTCATTAATAATGATTGTGATATATATGGAAAATGTTAAGTTTATTCATTATAATCATGATTTTAAATTAGGAAATGTTAAGTTTATTCATTATAATCATGATTTTAAATTAGGAAACATAATAAAATCATATATTCATTAGACTTGATGAACGACTAAGATTGGTTCACAAAGTTTGCACAATCTGACTGGTTTGCAAAAGATACGTCCCCTATATATATATATATATATATCATGAATAATGAATATGAAAACTATCTTCTATCTAAGTAGTAATATGATATCAAAAACCTTTAGGTGGCGTTTGGTTCGTTGAAATCTAGCGGAATTTGAAGGAATTAGAACGGTCAATTTCATTCTTGTGTTTGGTTCATCTTTTGAATTTTAACAAGGAATTCAAATTCCACAAATGATGGAATGTAAATTCCTTAGATTATAACAAAGAATTTCAATTCCTTCTTACCATTTAAAAAAAACTATTATACATTTATACTCCTTTATATTATTGCATTCCATTCTATTCCACCACGATGGATGTCACCATCGTCGTTACCGTCACCACCCATTACCGCCACTGCCATCACCACCCGTCACCGCCGCCTCCACCACCACCTGTCGTTACATGCCGCCACAACCATCACTTGTCGTTGCCGCCACCATCATTGTCATAAGCATCACTTCCACCACTGCCACCACAGTCATTGTCGCAGCCACCCGTCGTTGTCACTACCAACACCACCTTTACCTATCGTCATCGTCGTCGCCACCATCATCAGTAGTCACCGCCACCGCCTCCACCACAACTTGTCGTCACCACCGCCATAACCCCCACTAGTCGTCAGCACCACCACCACTCCTCTTCACCGCCATCACCATCTGTCATCGTCGTCGCCACCACCACCACCCGTCGTCGCTGTCACCACCACACCACCGTCGTAAACACCAACCCATTACACCCACCACACCATTGACACCATCAATGCCTCCATTCATTCCATCACCAATATAACATTCAATAAACAAAACATACATATTCAAATTCTTTTGACATATTTCATTCCAATTCCTGCCAACCAAACACATGGTCAAACAGATTAAATCCCATTCCAGTTCCTTCAGATTCCAAATCCTCTGACAGATTCCAATTTCGATAGATTCTGTAACCCCCGGATTTTCGCTTAGTAAGTTTTTGTTCATCTCCAGCCATCTCTTCACCTTCCGTCTATCTTTTTGGGTGAAATAAGTTATACTTTCGAACCTTAAATCGACCCACGTGAAAATCTCGAGTTTTGGACATTTTTGGGCTTCGGTACAGGTGGCGCGAGAGTGACTCGCGATAGTGACATGTGTCACTATCGCGTGGCACAATCGCCGGGGGTGTACCACCCGCGGTACATTCCGCGCGAGAGTGACTCGCGATAGTGACACGTCACTATCGCGGGGCACTATCGCCGTCGGCCCCTGGTTGTTTTAAATCCCGAATTTTCAGCCTCTTTCATTTTTTATCTTCACCCACTTCGTTTTTCTCTCCCAAGAACCGAACCTCACCATCCTATTATGAACCCTAACTTATTTTTGGGTGTTTTTGTTATAAAACCAAGTGTTCCTTCATCTTCTAATCTTGTTATGGAAGTTAGATTTGTTATCCTTTCATCTTCACCTTCTTCACCCAAGCTTTCTAGGGTTTCATCCAACTCTCCCCCATTTTGAAGATTTGGAGTTTGTGGCTTATATTGGTGACCTAGAAGTGTTTGATTGGTGGATTCAAGTTGTGGTTGAGGTAATCATCCATTTTCTTCATTTATGGAAATTAGGGTTTTTGGATATATGATGAGATCTTTGTGTAAAATGTTTGGGGAACAATTATTTATGGTAGAATAAGTATATTTGTGGTTGGTATTTGTGGATCTAGGTTTTATGGAAGAAGTTGCTCTTGGATTCGGATTTCTTCAAGAAAGCTCAAGTTGGGGGTAAAATCTAGATTTAGCCTAAATCTAGCAAGGTGAGTTCAAGTTGATTTGTGAAAACGTTGTACATGCCAAAATGTCTATTTTAAAGTGTTTATGTGTTTTACATGAAATTATCAAATGTTGAGTTATTTGCTAATCTTTGATTATTTGAAGTATTTAACTTTACAAACTTTGTACAACACTCACATTTGGGTATTTTGATAAATGCGTCACAAATGAATGTGTTTTGAGGTCTTATTGCATAGATAGATCCTTGGTCAAAGAAATACACTTTCAAATTTTTGTCGGGTTTTATGCATCATTCATGAAATGGAATGTTTTATAAAGTATTACTTGCACATTTATGTGAGGTACTTGAAAGAGTGTTTATAGCCGCATTTTATGATCTTCATTCTTATCAGCAGTTAAGTTTGGAAAATGCATGTCATTTGTGTTATGAGACATTTGGAAAAATAAGGGTATAAGTCATTTGGAGAATTGATTGCCTCAACTAACGTGGAGTTTTGAATTAATTACACTTTTAGTCATCGTGTTTGCATACCCGTTGGTCGAGTGCGTTTTATCGTATTTTATTTCATTTATCAATGAGGCAAAGGGTTGCTAAGCCTACGGCTTGGTATTTTTATTTGTTTGGATTTTGGACAATTGTCCAGTTTTGGTAGCTCGACTTCGAGCCTTGGTTGCGATATTAGATGAGGATTTCAACGTAGTGACCTTTCGCGGTTGAAGTTGACTTTCCGTAGGTGCATGTTTAAAGCCACTGAGCCTGACACCCATTGCGTATACTTTTTGCTATAGTATTACGATATTGGATGAGGATTTCAACGTAGTGACCTTTCGCGGTCGAACCTTTCACGGTTGAAGTTGACTTTCCGTGGGTGCATGTTTAAAGCCACAGAGCCTGACATCCCTTGCGTGTACTTCTGTTTATATGACTAGTCATAACAACATAAAATGGGCTTACTTTGTGGACCGTCACATTTTATGGAATCGGGTCTCCCCCGTCACCGAAAGGTGTTGTTTTGGGTATTGAGTTTTATTATCCAAGTTTCGGTGACGTTTTGTGTAATTGGGTTTTACCCTTGATTTATGGATTGAGTATTATGCCCCACTCGTGTTTTGGGTGTTTCGGCATATAAGGTTTAACCGTATCTTCATAAATGGAGAGTTCAATTTATATTTATGTTTTGAGTGAGTTATGAGTTGAAGCTAATTTATAAATGGGCAGCCTATATTGGTATCATCATCTTTGAAGTAGTTTCAGATTGGAAAACGTCTAAATTGGTGTTCTTTGCCTAAAATGCAGATTATGGGAAATGAGTCGTTTTCAGATTCAAAGCATACGTATGAAAGATTATGATTTAAACTGCATTACCTCCTTTCAAAGATATCTTTATTCATATTGGAAACTCTTGAGCTCACTAGGCGTTAAGCCTAACCTTTTTATTTGTCGGCATGTGCATCAGGTATTCAAGGCTGGGAGTTGGTTCTAGCAGTCCTATGAAGCGTAGAGCCCTAGCTAGATCCGAAAGTAAGTATTCGGTGAAGTCTTCCGCTGTATGGAGATAGTGTCTATCCATGGGTATTAGTAGTACCCGTCCCTTAGAGTCCGTATGTATAAGATGATATACGTGTATTGTAGTTGAATCTAAATTCGTGGTTGTAGATGATCCATTTATTGATGTACTTAGAAAATTTTTAATAAGTTGTTATCTTCAGAATTAAGGGTGTTACAGATTCCATTCCATGAACCAAACACCACCTTAATTCCTGTTTAGTTTGTAAGAATGGGTATAATTTGGAGGGATTTGAAATTGAATTCTATTTCAATCTAATGTTTGATTTGAAAAGAATATTTGAATTTGAAATCTCAAGAATTTATTGAAATCTTACAAACATGGATCCTAGGGGTGTTCAAAAAAACTGGAAAACCGAGCCGGACCGTTTGATCCAAAACAGAAAAACCCGAAAACCCGAAAACCGAAAAACCGGATATTCGCGGGTCGGTTTCGGTTTTAATTTGTTGGTATCCACGGGTAACCGATCCGAACCGGTATATATAGAACAATTAATAATATTATATTTAATATTAACTATTTAATTTTTAAATAATCATCAACTAAATAGTGCATATTTTTTTTTAAATAACTTATTTCAATTTTTTTTCTTGGATTATTTTTATGTATTTGTTATGTAATTGGTTTAAATTTTCTATTTTGGTATTATTTTTATATTGTAAACAATATTTTCTTATAAATTCGGGTGACCGTGAACCGAACCGCAGGTAACCGACTAATTTCGGTTCAGTTCGGTTTGGGTCGCCCCGCGGTTCAGTTTCGATTCGGGTAACCAGATATCCGCCTCAAACGGTTCGATTCACATTTTTCTTACTAACTGAGCTGAACCGAACCGTGGACACCCCTAATGAATCCTATGGAGGTATTTGGTATTTTGTAGGATTTTATAGGATTTATTTCTAATAATAGTTTAAAACATGTGTAAAAAAATTGTGTTTGTAATAATCACTTAATAAAGAAATAAGTTGCTTATTTTCATAATTAAAGTTATTTATGATGAATGAAATTTCATTTCATTTCAAATTCTATAAACCAGAAATTTCAAATTCTTTCACAAATTCAAATCTTTTACAAATATTTCGTTAGGGCCCATTTGGTTTGATAAAATGTTTTCAAGGAATTTAGGTGTTGTTTGTTTTTTAAGAGGTGAAGTCTTATTTTAAATCTAATTAATAAGAGGTGGTGCTAAAGTCTGAAATCTGAATCAGCAAAACAGTATGTTTCTATAACGTCTTGAGGCATCTTGAGAGAAAGAAGATTATATGAACGGAGGTGGCGATAAGAGGTTTTAAGAAGTTAGGTCATCACTTCTTGTTTCAGACGTATTTAAGAGTTAAGACTTAAGAGGTTCTGAAAACTGGAAAAAAAGTCTAATTCTAAAAAGGTCTTAACGATTCAGACTTAAGAGTCATTAAGAGGTTTTTTTAAAAAACAAACAACCCCTTAGATTTCTTCAAATGTTTGGAATCTTTGAAGTGTTTGGTTTGTAAGATTGGAATAAAATTGATTTTTTAGTAATTGATTATTACACGTGTTTTTACCATATTTTAAAACATTATTACAAACAAATCTCAAGAAATAACAATCACTCCCATTAGATTTCTAAATCTCATATTTGTGGGATTTGAATTCCGAACTTTCATTTAAACCAAATGCAGGACTGGAATGGAAATAGTTACAAATCTCACAATCAAAAGCCCGTTTGGTTTGATGAAATCTTTTTGAAGAATTTAGAATATTTTATGTGTTAATTTGCAGAACTTAGAATAAAATTGAATTCCATTGTTTATAAATGATTTATAAAAACAAAAAATAAATATAAAAAAGAATTAAATTATCTTTTTTTTAATTGATTATTACAAGACAAATGTTTTTTTGCATATTTTAAAACTTTATTATAAACAAATCCTACAAAATCACGCACTACAACAAAATTGGTTTATAGGACTTCAAAATTTTATAAGTGTCCTGATAGATCACTTTATAACACATAATTTATAAGACCAAAAAAATATTACATCCTATCTAAAGGCATTGGATATCTATATAATCCGATTGATTGCGTAAACCCCACGGTAGGGGATTGTATAACCATAGCAAGAGCACGAAAAATTGAGCACTTCTTATCGCAACCTAATAAGTTTATAGAACATTTTTAGTGTCGTAACAAGTTTTTAGGACCTTTTTATAAAGGGTATTGTTATCCCTACCCACTCCTCACTCACAAAACCCCCCATACCCCCCCCCCCCCTTCTATCTCACTCACATACCCCTGTAGGAGGGGGTATAGATAGAATTCACCTTTTATAGATAAAAAAAACATCGTATTAACTACTTTATATGATACTATTAATAAAAGTGTCTTATAAAAAGATGTGTTTATATGACACTATCTCAAAAGTGTCATATAAAATAGTTAATGCGACATTTTGTATTGAAAGTGTCGTTAAAAACTTGTTAAGATGCCCTAAAACGTCTTATAAACTTATTACGACACTTTTAGATACAACTTTTTAGTTTTTGGTCCTATAAAACAGTCTGTTAGCATGCTTAAAAATTGATAGCGTCCTATAAGACCAATTTTGTTGCGCTAATGCATAATATCAACTACCCCTATAAGAAATCTAAATTTCATGTTTGTAAGATTTTAATAAAAATTATGAATTTCAAATTCTAACATTCCTTCAAACCAAACAAATGATTGGAATTAAATTCAATTTCAAATTCTCTAAATTCCACCAAAACCTACAAACCATACGGAATCTTAGAGCATCTCTAACAGCTTCTTAAAATTTCTCCAAAATAGAGAAACAAAAGTCAAAATTTTCAAAAAAAATTATATCATTCTTCAAGAGATTCCTCATTTTAAAGAATCCAACATTAATTATAAGATTAAAATGTTCCATTCATTTATTAAAATATTATTTTTCTCTCTACATATTTGTTTTCAAAATTTCCTATTGGTCCTCTCACTTGTTAATCATTTTTGGGGTAATCTCCATATTTGGAGAAAAAACTATTATCTCTCATACTTTCTTAATTTTGAAAATAGTTTTAAGGAAGCTGTTGGAGGATAATTTAGACCAAATATCCCTATTTTCTCTAAAAATGAAGAAACTATTGGAGATGCTCTTAATATTTATGATCTCTTTTGAATATAACAATGTTAATGATAACTTTGGAGAATGATGAAGCCAAAATTATCATATTTATAAGTTAATTCATTATTATTTTATGATATCAAATTAATTTAAAAAATACTCCAAAATATTGAATTAATATCCAAAATATATTTCAAATAAATACATAATTAAGTTAAATAGAATTTTTTAGTAAAATATTTTGGTTTGAATTAGAATTGACGTTCAATTAATTCATATAAAGTAAGATTATCAATTAATTAAAGTAATATATACCTGTTAACGAAAAATAATAAATTACGATAAAAACGAACCATATTTCAAAAAACTATTAGCATATCCTGAAAAAGATCGAGTATTCGAGATATATAGAGGTCAAGTTAAAGGTTTAATAGAAGATCAAAGGCATAAAACACAATACGACGTCACATAAAGCATCTGGACAATGGTTACAATTAATTAATTTCAAAACACCCCCTTCATGTTTGTTAGACTTGACAGACGACGGTCGCCGGAGAAAAAGCCGACAAAGTTCTCTTCTTTTTATCCTTTTAGAAAAGGTCAGTAATCGGAAGTCAACGGCGGCCAACTTTACGGAGAGTCTTTAACAGAGGAGACCCCATTAGCCGACTGAACCGTTAACACGGACATGTTGGGGGAGGAGGGCCCACCACCGGCTAACGACGGGAGGTTGCTCCGGGAGGCGGAAGGGTGACACGTGGCGGTGGAGATAGCGGTGGCGAGTGAAATCGGCATGAGGCAAAGACCTTTTCCTTGTAAATACTGCATGGCGGACCCCATATCTTCCTCCATCAGTTTCACCACCTGATTTTCCGTCACCGTCATGGCGGCGTCATTATTGGAGGACGACGCCGTTCCGTTACTGCTCCGCCCTACGCCACCACCCTGTAAATTAAACAAACAAAAGGCACGTACAACATAGGTTTAATTTGTGCATGAGGGTAGAAATGTAATTTTGGAAGAGGGAGATGGAATCTGGGAAAGTAAGGCCGGCCCGCGTGCTGCTTTTTTGTATTTGTCGTTTATGTGGATGGTGTGGGGCCTCTTCTGATGCAGAAAGTAACAAAGATTGTTTTTTTAAGGAGTCTTTTTTCTGTTTAATGAAACTTTCAAACAAACAAATTATCCAAAAATGCAAATACTATTTTCGAAGAAAACAAATTGATATGTAACATATATATATATATATATATATATATATATATAAGTTTGGGTTCACGTGAGACCAACTTGTTTTCGTGAGACCGATGAGACCATAAAATAACACTAAAGTTTCACAACGATTCATTGTGAAGAAACGAAAAACAACAAATCTTCACAATAAAAATACTGTGAAAGTTTACCTTTATAATACCTTCACAGTCTTTTGCTGTGAAGGTTTAGTGTTATTTTTGTGGTCTCACGGGTCTTATGAAAATAGCTTGGTCTCACATGATCTCAATATATATATATATACACACATATGATGTATGGTATATTGTATGTATGTTATGCATGTATATGTGTGGGATGCATTGAGGGCGGTTATTTTAGGGTTTTTTTTTAACTTTTATTTATAAAAATAGGGTGGGTGCGGGTTGTATTGTACCTCGGCAACAATGGGAGCAATGGCACCAGCAGCTGCACCTCCCAATCTGCTCATACTCAGCACCTGGAAAAACGATATTTCCATATTCTTATAATTAGAATTTCAAGCTATACATTTTTTTATAAAAATAAATTATTTTAAAGTAATTAAAAAGGTACTAATTTTGAATTATGATTTGATCATGTTTATGTATGTAAATTAAACCAAAAATTTCAGTATATCTTATACAGATGTAAAATTTAAGGATAGGACTAGGTAGAGATGATATGTATATGTGTCGTATATGTATGTGGGCAAAGAATCGTGTGAGAATATGAGTTAAGGTGAGAAGTTAAGAAAAAATTTGAACTCTTGATCACTTTTAATCTCAAACTCATCCATGAATTGTGCTTGATATGTAGATTGATTCAATGTATCTCATTCTAATGTGCATTCAAGAATGAAAATCTCTTATTATCCTTCTCACTATAACTTTCATTCTCGTCTGAACTGATATATGATATACATATAGACCATAGGTAGAGAAAGAGAAGGAGGGGATACCTTGACTTGGAGCTGGAGGAATTTGACATAGTCTATGATCTCATCTAGCATTGAAGCCTTGTCTGTCTGTCATTCCACAGCCCCACCATTAAAATAAATATAAACTATTCTTACAATCGAGATTCACTTATATATATATATATTAAATTACTAATTTTACATAACCTTTTTGTGTATACTAAATAAATGGTTTTTTTCTTCAAATTTTCTTTTATAAACGTAAAAACAGTTTTTTATACATTTTTAATATCCTAATTATTTGCCTCAAAAAAAGTTCAAATACTAAATACAAATCATCTGTCATTAAATTACTAACAATAAAAACTTAATTAAACATAAAGTATTTATTTAATTTAATTTAATTAATAATAAAACATTATATATTATTTGGAATTAAAAAGTAGTTATAGATAGATAGATCATATCAAAATAACTTCCCCCACATAACCATCATCTCACTATCATTATTCGGAACCTCTCCCCGTATAATCTGCTTTCCAGCTTCAATTTCAGCTACGCACGGAATTCTATAATTAAATAATAAAATAGAAAACAACCCCCTATGATCTCATTCACCGGCGCCGGAGGAATTAATCATGATCTGAAACGCTAATTACCTTATTAGCATTTGGTACCAGTTCTTGTAGAGCCTTCATCCTCTCCGCAATCCTCTCCCGCCGTAACTGACAATCCACAAATAAATAAGCAAAAATCTGAAACATAATACTACAAAACAAAACACGATGATGCTTATGTTTTACTCTTTCGGCTATGCTGTGTGGGTCAGTTGCTTGTCCTCTTCTAGCTCTCACTCTTTGTCGTGGCTGCGACGGTGCTCCACCACCACCACCCCCCGCTGCAACACTTGATGCCTGCACTTGGTTCATCATCGCCGGAGATCCCAAGTTTTGGGCCTGTTCAATTTATTTCAGGGAAAATAAATATGGATTTGTAAATCAAATTATATATAGTTTAACTTAAATTACCGGCAGATTACGGAATTGCTGGGTTTGATTAGATGTGAGAGATCCGGTGAACCCATGAAATAGATTTTGAATTGAGTTATTATCTCCAATCTGTACGTATAAATTATATAGAATGAATATATGTTATTGTTATAGAAGAATTTAGAAATATTTTGCTGTAAAGGGAATGATAAATATTAATTAGTTACCGGCGACTTGAAAGATGAATCGTCGATGTTATCGTTTCCAAAGAGAGCGGATTCAGCGGCGGAGGCTAAACCTCTGGGCAGTTGCAACGATTTCACCGCAGAAGGCGGAGTACGACCTCCGGCAGCGGCGCTGATCTGGTGTTGACGGAGCTTGGATGATAGAAATGCTGACTGATCATCGAAATGGTCAACGACGTCCCATGGGAGTGGTGATTTGTTTTGACCACCGTTGCCGGCTGATATGTCCGGCCAAGAAACGGTGGTTTGTAGGCCGGAAAGCATTTGATCAAGAAAATCATCATGAGTAACCGTCGGATCAAAGCTGTTGGTATCGTCTTGAAGAGACATTTCAGGTTCCTAAATGTTTCGAAATTAAGAATGTCGAAAATGGTAGAGTTTGAGAAGAAGCATTCAACAACATTAATACATGGGTTCCTTTGTGGTTTCGTATGTTTTGGGCTTTGCCTTTCTCTGCTCTCTTTTGATCTTTTCTCATGGACTACTTATAAATACCCAACCATCCCTTCCCTTTCTCTTCTATCATTAGTATATCTTTATCAAAAAAACAAATAATATTTTTTTTATTCTTTTTAAAAAACTAACCTAACTTCAATCAATCAAGTTTGATTTTCTAAAGATTGGTTCTCTATGGATTTTCGTAACATGTTCGAGTCCTGTAAGGTTACTGTAAAATTTTTTGACTGTTCTCTAGGATTAATCGAGGTATGCACAAGCTGGATTGAACACCTACGATTTAAAAAAAAAGTTTGATTTTCTAAATCATATAATGGCTTAATCATTTGAGATTCCAAAATTTGCGAGATTCATAAGGTCTATCCTAAGCCACAAATTTAAGATAATTATTGTTATTAACTAATGAGTTAATTAAGAATATAATTATCATTATTTATTAATAAAAATTAATTCATTTTTTAAAATTTTCATATATATATTTTTTTCTCTCTATAACATACACAAACGTACAATTAAATATGTACATAAAGTGAACACATAGTGAACCACAAGGGTTGTGACGTATTGGTTAAGGTCTGGGGGATGTGGTGGCATATTCATCTGCCCAGGATTCGAATCCAGACGTACACAACAATTGTGGCCACTGAGGTTAATCAGGGCTGATGTCTTACAGTCATAATTTATCAAAGAATTAGTCTAGACATAGCCTATGACACCCTTCAGAAAAAAAAAAAAAAAGTGAATACATAGTGACCAAAATATAAACAAGCTTAAGAAGATTTTTACTAGTGTTTTCATAATGTATTTACAATGTTCACAAGTGGTAAAGTTAGTTTTATTTATGTGGTTGGTGTTCACAATATGTTCACGAGCTATATCAAATCTAGATTTATAGTATGTTCATAATGTGTGCACAAACTATAATAATAATTTTAAGAAAGAGTTCACAACGTGTTCAACTATTGTATATATTCAAGGGCAAATTGCGTGAAAAAGTAACGTACTTTGTTTTGATTCCTATTTTGGGTAACGTACTTTCAAAACATTCTTTTTAGTACCTTTTATCAAAAATCTCAAACATTTAAGTACCTTAGTAACCTGTTTAGACATTAACAGGTTAACATGCAGACGTGGCAAATGACATGGTAGCCAACTCAAATTTATTTGCTGATATGACTTATGACATGGATTTTTCTTTACACTTGCAATTTAAAAGGAAAAAAAATCTACCAACATGAATAACATTAAAATCTACCAACATGAATAACATTGGATGTTCGTCTTCTTCAACCTAGAAGATAAACAACAATCCAAGTAGATTCAAAACACAAATGGTTTATAAAGCATATTCAAATCCATAAAGAAGATGAAACACATCAGCAACAAATACTATAAAACTCGAAACTAAAATGAAAACCAAAACCCCAAAACTAAAACCATAAATCAACAATAGTTTTATCAATAGTTTTTCAGAATTCTTTAATCAAGAGCAAAAAGAAAATGTATGTTGAATGGAAAATGATGGTGGTTTGCGGTGCTTATTTTGTCAAAACATAACTCCATAACCGTAAAGCTTGCTCAAGATCTCATCAAGGCTCAGATTCAAAACCCTCATCCAAAACTCCATTTTCTCCCATTTCTACAGGTTTGCTCGAGATCTCACCACCGCCAAGATCTCTAGCTTTTCAAAAAGATATGTCTCAAATCTCAATGATATCCATTTTATGGAACTCCGATCTTGAATAAGTAGAAGAATAGGAACAAGTCGCACCTTTGATTAGCAACCTTAATTTCTTCTTCAATTTGTGAAAACTTAGGTCAAAAACCTCAAAGCCCTAACCCTCAAATCGTTCTCGATTTCGATCCCGATTTGAGATCGTTTACAAGTTCATATATCGATATCGAACATTCGAAAACATAATCTCAGATTTCAAAGACAAAAGAAAATCAAGTTTTTGATCTGAGATGTTGATGATGAAAGAAGACGCCTGGCCGTCTGGTGATGATGAAAAAATGTAGTTCTAAGTTAAAACTATTTTTATACTAAAAAAAGTCATGTCATAGTCTCATAGACCATATCAACAAATAAATTTGAGTTGACAGCCATGTCATTTGCCATGTATGTACGGTAACTTGTTAATGTCTAAATAGGTTACTAAGGTACTTAAATGTTTGAGACTTTTAATCATAGGTACCAAAATGAATGTTTTAAAAATATGTTACCCAAAATAGGAATCAAAACAAAGTACGTTGTTTTTTCACGTAATTTGCCCTATATTCAAATATGTATGTACATGTATGTTATGGAAAGAAGAGAAAGAAGATATGAAATAAGGGGTTGTTTGTAACACCCCGGATTTTCGATAAGTAAAGGTCACTCGGACATTTTCGAAACTCGTATATGGTGGGGGTTTGTTGGGAAAACTTCGTTTAAAGTCCCTTAGGGTATCGAGGACTCTAGCATCGAAAAAGTCGGATTTTCGGAGTTCGGGGGGAGTGGGGAGACAGTGCCCGACGACTGTGCCAAAGGGCACAATCGCGTGGCATAGTCGCGGGAACTCCACCCCTTGCGGTACAAGTGGGGCGATTGTGCCCCTGCGATAGTGACCATGTCAAGGCCGCGGGGCATTATCGCGAGCGGGTGCCAGGGCATTAAAATGTCCGAATTCTCACCATTTCTTCTCATTTCTATCTTCTCCCCTTTTCTCTCCTAAACCCTAAAACCGAACCCTAACCTATTTTGGGGGTTTTTTCCCTCCCGAAACCACATGACTACTCACCATCTAAGTAGTTGGAATCTTGAACCACAAAACCTCCATTTTCATCTTCCTCATTAAGTTCATCGATTGGAAGCTCGGGTTGAAGAGTTGGATTGGGTGTTCTCGGAAAGTCTCGTCATCTTTAATGGTAAGCTTTCTTGAAATAATGTTATAAATGCTCCATTGGTGGTTTCTTAGTGTTTGATATCTCGAATCTCGGATTTGATGGTTTTTGGGAAACTAGGGTTTTGATCTTGTTGAGGATTTTAGTAATTAAAGGTTGGGGAAATGTTTCTATATGATTATGTATGGGTATTTATGATTTGGATTTGTATGGATCTAGGTTTTGGAAGTTTTCGGCTTGAGGATTCAAGCGGCCTTCAAAAGAGCTCGTTGGGTGAAACCTAGATTTAGCCTAAATCTAGCGAAGTGAGTTCAAGTTGATTTGTGAAAATGTTGTACATGCCAAAATGTCTTTTCTAAAGTGTTTATGTGTTTTACATGAAATTATCAAATGTTGGGTTATTTACTAATCTTGAATTATTTAAAGTATTTACCCTTGTAAACTTTGTATAACACCCATATTTGGGGGTTTTGGGCAATTTGATAAATGTGTCACAAATGAATGTGTTTTAAATGTTTTATTTCACAAATAGATTTTTAGTCAAAGAGATACACTTTTAAATGTTTGTTGGGTTTTATGCATCATTCATGAAAGGGAATGTTTTATAAAGTATTACTTGTACATTTATGTGAGGTACTTGAAAGAATATTTATAGTCTCATCTTATGATTTTCATTCTTATCAGCAGTTAAATTTGGAAAATGCATATTTTTGGTGTTATGAGGCATTTGGAAAATATAAGGGTATAAGTTCATTTGGAAAATGGGTTGTCTCAACTAACGTTGAGTTTTGAACTAATCCTACTTTTGGTCATTGTGTTTGCATATCCGTTGGTCGAGTGCGTTTTATTGTAATTTTTATTTCATTTACCAATGAGTCAATGGGTTGCTAAGCCAGCAGCTTGGTATTTTTATTTCGATTGGGTTTTAGGACAATTGTCCAGTTTTGGTAGCTCGACTTAGAGCCTTGGTTGCGATATTGGATGAGGATTTCAACATAAGAACTTTTCGCGGTCGAACCTTTCGCGGTTGAAGTTGACTTTCCGTTGGTGTAAGTTTGAAGCCACTGAGCCTGACATCCCTTGCGTGTACTTTTGTTTATATGACTAGTCTTAACAACATAAAATGAGCTTACTTTGTGGATCGTCACATTTTATGGAATTGGGTCTCCCCCGTCACCGAAAGGTGTTGTTTTTGGGTATTGAGTTTTATTATCCAAGTTTTCGGTGACATTTTGTATAATTGGGTTTTACCCTTGGTTTATGGGTTGAGTATTATGCCCACCCGTGTTTTGGGTGTTTTGGGATATAAGGTTTAGCCGTATCTCTATAAATGGAGAGTTCAATTTATATTTACGCCTTGAGTGAATTTTGGGTTAAAACTAATTTATGAATGGACGACTTACATTGGTATCATCATCTTTGAAGTAGTTTGGTTTGGAAAATGTCCACATTGGAGTTCTTTGTCTAAAATGCATATTATTGGAAAATGAGTCGTTTTCACATGTAAGACGTATCATATTGAAGGACTATAACTTTAACTGCATCCTTTCTTTTTAAACGATTATTTTATATATGTTGAAACACTCTTGAGCTCACTAGGCGTTAAGCCTAACATTTTTATTTGTCGGCATGTGCATCAGGTTTCAAGGTTGGGAGTTGGTTCTAGCTGTCCTATGAAGAGTAGAGCCTTAGCTAGATCCGAAAGTAAGTATTTGGCAAAGTCTTCCGCTTTATGGAGATAGTGACTATGCTTGGGGTTTAATAGCACATGTACTTATCATGGACTTTTGTATAGAATGAATATTTGTATTTAGGTTAAATCTTAAATTGTGGTTGCAGATGATTCTTTTATTGGTGTATTTAGAAAATTTTAAATTAGTTGTTATTTCCAGAATTCAGGGTGTTACACTGTTTGTTTACCTCTTAATAGTTCAATTAAGAGGCAACATCTGAATCGTTTAGAGATGAATCTTGTTTGGCAAAAAAAAATCTGCCTCTTAATGGTTCTAAAGCCCTCTGAATGGTTTTGTATACTGGGTCTCCCTTAACCATTCAGCACCCTGATTGCATTCTAAACAATTACCAAACAACCACATTTCATTTTTGCACTATATCATAAGAGCCTCTTAATCATTCTGACCACTTAATTATTCTGCACCAAATTATTCAGCAACTGTCAAACAACTCCTAAGAGAGAAAAACAGTGGAGATAGGAGAGAGAGAGAGAGAGAGAGATTTACTTTATATGAAAAAAATTAATTTTCAACTAATTTTTTGGTAACTTCAAAATACCAAAAGGAGGAGGAGCCCATTTGATCCATTTTCCTTTAGGAATATTAGGGCATCTGCAACTAAGAGGGAGTAGTAGATCGTCGATGGAAGAGTCATGTCAGTAAACTTCTGACCTAAATTGGATCTCATTGATCTCACAAATTGTACGAATCTCAAAAGAAGGCCCACCGGGGCTTAATCATTTGAGAACTCTAAAACTTGTGAGATCCGTGAGGTCCATCATAAGTCACAAATTTAAGATAATTATTGTTATTGATTAATGAGATAATATATACATATATATATATATACACACACACACTAGAAAGTGTACTCGCGCAATGCATCGCGATCCATCTCGATTTTAATGTTCCGTTTTATTTTATGTCTTTGTCGATTTTATAATACGTTTTTGTGTGTTTATGAGAAAGCGATAATTTTTTTTTATAAATTTCTTTATGTAATATTTATTATAATTATAATTTAGGCAATGATCTAATTTATTTTAGGTTTAATAATTTAATATTTTTATAAAATAATAATTAAGTATTTTGTTATAATTCAATGATTATTTTAATATATTTTTTATATTTAAAATGAGATGTTTATCCTATATTTGATTATGCTTATCAGTTAGTTATAAGTTCAAACATTCAACTTTAAAACGTTGTACTCGTGTAATTTTGAATTTTAAGTAATATGCATCAATAAACAGTACGTGAAACATAAAAATTTGTTTTAAGAGTTTTTTTTTCTCAAATGCTTTATAATATAGTATAGATATAGATAAACAAGATAATAAAGATTTTATTACTTAATTAATTGCAGTTATTTGAAAACAAGCTTTAATTTTCCTTAAACTTAAAGTACAATAAAAGTTTAAAATAAAGAATTCACTCGATTTTTTTAAAGAGGTGTATTTTAGATTGGAAGTTGGTATGTTAATTAGAGCTTCTACAATCGTCGTAATAGAATACAAATATGACTTAAGTTTATAGGATAAATAATTGTACATCTTATACAAAGACTACAGTAAGTTGTTAGGCTGAATTTGGGCAACTAAACAACTCCTAAGCCTATGAAACAATAAGTTGTTACTACAAATTAAACAACATATACTTGACTCTAAAAGTAAATCTTTTTAATATATTCCTTATTATGACATAGTTGAGCAAGTTGTTTGTATAATGTTCGGTAAACTAGACAAGATCTAATATGACTATATTTTCTCTCAGATGATGTTAAAATTTTTTTAATCATATAATAATTATAAATAACATAAGTCAAATAAATATTTAGATCCAATTTGGTTTGTAGTATTAGATAGGATTTAGAGAAATTTAAAATTGAATTCCATTTCAGTCTCATGTTTGGTTTGAATGATTGTTTGGATTTGTTAATCTCATAATTCCATTGAAATCCCACAAACATGAGATTTAGAAATCCGATGGGGGTTGGTATTTTGCGGGATTCTGTAGGATTTGTGTGTAATAATGTTTTAAAATATGTTCAAAATATTTGTTTTATAATTATCAGTTAATAAAAAGGCTATTCAATTTTTTAATAATTATTTATAAAAAATGAAATTCAATTCAATTCAATCCCAAATTTTACAAACCAAACATTTCAAAGATTCCAAATCCAAATCCCTACAATTCTAAATCCTTCCACCAAATCTAAATCCGTCAAAACAATTCCATCAAACTAAAGCCCTCTTAGATAAATTTCACTATCAACAACTACTCATTCAGTATGGTTCAAAAGGCCAAAGATGAAAACCATAAAAAAATAAAAGAGAGGATGTAATTAATGATTATGAAATGATTATTTGATCCTTCAACAAAGGATAGATGAGCAACACATGTTATTTTTAATGATCGAAACCATGTATGAAATGAAAAAATGTATTTACGAAACATTATAAGAAGTAATTCTACAACTTTTATTCTTTCCTTTAATGAAAGTAAACAGTTTCAGTCCGCTTAAAAGGCTTTATTCATACTCTAATATATTGCTTTTACAAACTTTACTCTTTTACTATTCAAATGTTCATGTCTTTGTAGAAAGTTGGCTCTAATTGAATCAAAAAGCTATTTTAGTAAAAGTATTAAAGGGACTAAAGGGTACTATAAATGAACCTAAAGGACTTTTAGAGATTTTCCTTATATCTATATTGGTTAAAACTGTCAATCGAAAGATCATAAAGTTTCAAAAACGGTCCTTGAACTAGATCCAACTTTTGCTTTTGGTCCATTGTGAAAGGTGTCTACATTTCTAATACGATTGTCCCTAAATTATGTCGGTCCTTTTGTTAACGTTAATTAACCGATAATTGGAAGAGTAAAAAAAATACAATATAATATATGTGACAAATCAAATAAAAATCGTCTAAAAGTTAGACATCGTAAATACCAGTTTGTATGTGTTGTTTCATAGATAAAATAGCGCATGTGAACATGCAGTATTGATACAGTGTTGTTTCATAGATGAAACTCAATAATGTTTTCCATGTGAAAAAAACATAAAAATACGTATATAAATGAAAAACACACTCATACTCACACATAAGAGGTGAAAGTGATTTTTGATACGAGTAAGTGTTTGAATGAGAACATAGTTGTTTTTGCTGTGATTGTATTGAAATCTGATATATTGTTCTGACGAGGTATTGTAAATCTGTGAAGTCTTCCATGGGTTCAATTATAGAAAAATAGATGTCATGAAAATATTTTATGATTGAGTTTAAAGATCAATTTTGTTCAAATATGGCAATGTGATAGTTAGAAAAGGAATTTTTGAAATGTGAATAGGGTAACTGTAACACCCTCAATTTTGGAAAAAACGACTAATTAAATAAAGAAGGATACAATTTCTTACGATAAGTTCACACTTGAAATACGATTCTAGATTTAACCGTCAACTAAGTAAATAAAGACTTACATAAGGACCAATTAAAGTCGGATGTTACTAAAAACTCAATAACAGTCTCTAACTTCCAAAATGCGGAAGATTTTGCCTAAGTTACTCTCTCTCGAGCACATAACTAGCACTCATCTCTTCATAGTGTCGCTAGTACCATTCCCCAACCGGGACCTGATGCACTGTCGACAAACAAAAAGGTTAGGCTAACGCCTAGTGAGTTTAAGAGTTTTCAACATGGATAAATATATCGTTAAAAGGATAGAATGCAACTTAAATCATACTATTTTAAAATGATTTATTTTTAATATAGAAATGAACTGTTTTCCAATAGCATGCATTTTAGATGATGGAAACACTAATATAAACGTTTTCTAATCCACACAATTTTAAAGACGAATACCTTAACATTAAACATTCCTTCGTAAAGTAAATTCAACCCAAAACTCACTCAAAACAAGAATAGAAATAGAACTCCCAAATTATGAAAAACGAGGATAAATCTTTATATCTCGAAACACCCAAAACACAGGTAGGACATAATACTTAACCCATAAATCACGGATATAAATCCATATATAAAAAACGTCACCGAAAACATGGATATTAAAAATACAATGCCCAAAACAACATCTTTCGGTGACGGGAGAGACCCGGTTCCATTGAATGTGATGGAACACAAAAGTAAGTCACATACACATGTTCAAGAGCCCCACTACGAATCAATGGTCATTCCATTAATTCTAGATTTCACTCATTCAAAAGAAATTACAATTAATGGTCGTTGGCCGTTGCCCGACTTTGAAGTCCACAACTATTACCCATCTTGACCCCATGCCTATTTCTTGGTAAATTACAGGAATTACAATTATTGGTCATTGGTTGTTGCCCGACTTTAAAGTCCACAACTATTACCAATTAAGACCCCATGCCTATTCCACTTTTCAAACGGGGGTGTGCATCCCACACAAAACAACTCATATGCATATGGATCCATTTGCACCGCAATCTAAAACATTACTTGACTCCAATTGAATGTCTAACACACTCAAAACATGTAATTTCCAACAATTGTACAGTTAAATGCACCATACGTCCAAAGCTCTTTATTGAGCCAATAAAACATGACTAATGTCCCTAAGACTCATCTGAGTCAAAATTGAGCCAAAAGCTCAACAGTTCAAATGACTAATCAATAAAAGTCACCGTAAGTGATAAAAACGTATTTAACCAATGTCCATACAAAACACATGCTCTAAGACACGATCAAATCAAAACCCCTCCTTAGTTGAGACTTAAGACCGACCATTTTCCATTAGAAATCATGTCATTTACATTTCCAAAATGTCCCAATTCATAACAATATGCTTTTCCAATCCAAATACACTAAAATGCATTTACATGAAATAATCTTCATTTATAGGAAAACCAACAAAAGACCCATAAATATGTTTTAGTTATCAAAATGTCTAAAAACCCCAAAGACGAACATTTCTCAAGATTTATAAGCTCATGGTTCTAAGATGCAAAACTCATCAAATAATACTCACGTTTGGTAAATGTCAAAGAAAACATTTCAATACATTAAAATAAACATTTTTGGCATGTACATAGTTTTCACAAATCAATTTGAACTCACCTTGCTAGATTTAAGCTAAATCTAGATTTCACCCAAACTTGAGCTTCTTTGAATAAACTTGAATCCACAAGCAAAACCTTCCAAAAACCTAGATCCACAAGTTTCCAACTATAAATATTCATATTCAACCATTTAGAATCGTTCCCCAAAACACCTTATATCAAAACTCTCATTTTGGCAAAAACCCTAAATTGACCTAATTTCTCCAAACTCATCCAAACCAAAATTTAAGAAATATAAACACTAGAGAGTCATCAGTGAAGCATTTATAACTTATAAAAAGTTTAGAAAATAGAGAGATGGACTCACCACTTAAATTTGAGCAAAACCCCCAAAACCTAGAAATCTCAAGGAATGGAGATGAACACTTGAATATAACACAACGGGTTACAATCTCAAGCTTTGATGATGAAAGAACACTTTGATTTCCAAGGAAAGTCTAAAAATTAGTTAGAGTTCATATTGGGTGTTGGGGAAACAATTTGGAAGAGAAAGAAATGGGGAGGGTGAAGTGAAATGAGGAAAAGGTGGAAAAATCGCAGCATTAAAAGACCCTGGGGTCGACCGCGACAGTGCCCCGCGATATTGCCCTGTGGCACAATCGCGGGCATTGTCGCCCCGCTTGTATCGAGAGGGGTATGCTCCCTGCGACCTTGCCCCGCGATAGTGACACATGTCACAGTCACGGGCACTGTCGCCCAAGCAGTGCAGGAACCTGAAATCTTCCTTTTTCGCGCCTGAAAGCTCCCGATAATCTTAGGGTCTAAGGTAAAACATCCCTTAACTAAAAACTTCATTAGGCCAGGCTTCAAGCATGCGTATATTTACCTAGTACACAATTTCTTACCAAAAATTCTAGGTGTTACAATAACATGACAGTTCAAGAATACACCTCGAGATTTCTAAAGAGGTCTCTGTTTGCTGAATTATATGTGTCTACTGAGGCCACATGATAGAAAAGTATATTTTGGGAAACTGATGCTTTTGTCAGAAAATTGGTTATGGTTATGAGTCCGATTACATTCCAGTCTACAGTTGGTGCCGCATAATGACATAAAAAGAAAAGAATCGTTAGTTGAGTGAAAGAGACAGTGGGAAAAGAAAATAGGTCTGATGATCAAATGATTTTAGAAGAGTAAAGTTTACTAAATCTAATAATCGTCTAACTAATATAATTCATTGATAGGTCGTATCCTAAATGTCACATAATGTATCAGGGTGAGAGTGATCTAGATTTAAAGTATTGTCATAAATGTGAGAAGCTTGGAAGTCGATCAGTTCAAAGCAGTAAGCATTTCAAATAACTACTGTAGAGACTGATGAGATATCGGATGTGGTGACAAGTACATTTTGGTAAGTCGACATATGTTAAAGTGTTATTTGATCTTAGTACACATAGTTCTCATGTTTCTTCCTCATAAGTTATTGGGTGTTCGCATGTAAATCCCACGTCTTTGGGTTATGCTTTAGTATTTGAAACTGTTAATGATAATCATATTTTGTTAGTGAGATTTTTGCTAACTGATATGTAGATGTGGATGGGTGTGTAGTATCGATTCATTTATTCTCTCTTGCTCTAAAAGAATTTGATATTATAGTTGAGATGGATTGGTTAGTAAGAAATCAAGCTAGTATTTTTTTGTGATAAAAAGATGATCTATATTGATTTAACCGATTGGTGGCCAATTGTGATATAAGGCAATCGTCGAGAATGACATGCCAATTTGACTTCTATGTTAAAGGCTCGAACATGTGTAAAGAAAGGGTGTCAAAGTTTATTAGCATATGTGATTATTGCAAATAAAGAAATGAGTAAAATTGAAGAGTTACCGGTAGTCAGTGATTTATCAAAGTTATTTTCAGATGACTTGACTAGTATTCCACTGGACAGATCGATTGAATTCAAAATTTATTTGATACGAGAGGCCGAAATAATCATCCTATAATCCTATAAATCCATCCCTCCAAATTAAAGCATCCCGATAAATACTTAACTGAAGCTTTAACCCCATTATTAAATCATCAATATAATTTAATAAACCTTTAAGTGTTACGCTTGATAACGACTCTTAACGTCGGTTTTATCCTTTTAATAACTAAAGGAATCCTCCGTTCCGACTTAAAGTGTCTCGTAGTTTTAATATCTTAAACCGCACCTTAAACATGGTTATTAAATCATTTACTACATAATAAATAATTTAATATTGACATCTCTCCAAATTAAAGTGTCTTAATAAATTTCTAACCCAATGAACACTTTAAACGATTATAAAATTATGTAAGAATAGATAATTTAATAAATTATTTATAGATCTATAAAATAGTCTAATATATTAATTCAATAACAACTTTAAATAATATAGTAAATAATTTTACAAAATCTCTTTTTTAGTTGGACTTCTTAAATAATTTAATAGCCCAAGACTTATGTAGGAAAATTTAAACCCAAACTCAACATATAAAGCCCTATAAAATAAATTAATGGACTACATCAAAACTAAGTCCAACAACATGTCTTGACAATTTATGGCCCATGTGCGCACCAACCACCTAGGCCTATTGCCCCAACGCTGACATCCACAGTTGTGGCTAGTGATGGCCAAAACCCGTGTTCGGGCCGGGCTGGGTCAAAACGGGCTTCGGGTCCAAATAATAACGCCATGGACTGGGCCAAGCCAAAACCGGGTCGAATTTTAGAGAAATACCGGTGGATCAGTAACCGGTGGTGTAGAACCGGTCCTTCATAACCGGGTCGGGCCGTGAACCGGTCCTTCGACCGGTCCTTCCTATTTTTTTTTTAAAATTAATTTCTTTATAATATAATTAATTATATAATAAACTTTAAAAAATAGGTTTAATTATATCAATTAATAAACTTTAAAAAACTTCAATTATATCAATTAATAAACTTTAAAAAATAAAAATTTGATTGGATCACTCAAATACACTTTAAAAATACGTTTTATTTATAATTTTAAGTTACAAACTTACAATGTTATTACATCAATTCTAAGAAAAAACACACTTGTTAAAAACCTGAAGGTCCCGCTCCTGAACTCCCACCCTCACCCCATGGATTGTAATTGTATGGATTGTACTCTGGATTGTAGTCTTGAAGAGTTCCGTACTTTTCAAGTCGGTCGACAGTCGTATTATCATCAAGGCGGTCGGTGTCTGGTTCTTCTTCTTTATCGTCGTAATGTGAGACGCCACTGACGCTACTAGCATCGTCCTCGGTTACGGTTTCCGGCGTACTTAGTCCTTTGTCCACTTCGTTTTCGGCTAAATTTAATTCCATATTGTCTATATCCGCCTCGAGATTTGTTTCATGTTGAATTCCTTGCGTGTTATCCAAGTAATCCTTCAAACATATGCAACACTCTACCGACTCCGGGGTTAATCTTGTCCGACGCTCCGAAATGATCCTGCCACTAAGAGAAAAAGCGGACTCCGAAGCTACGGTACTAGCTTGAATTGTTAGTATATCATGGGCAATAGCCGCCAAAAACGGGTATTAAGGTTGTTTAGTTTTCCACCAGTCTAATAAATCTATTGATTCATAATTTTGGATGAGTGTGGAGGATGCCGCCATAAAATTAGTACGTATGTACATATTGAATTCACCCAAATTGCCCCCATCAAATCTAGATTTTTACTAGATTCATTTAAAACCTCGTTCATTAAAATTTTCATTAAGTCGGCCCGGTTTCTGCCATGAGAACTAGAACCCAGTGAAAAAATTGAGTTGTAGAGGTTTGTTGGTTTCCTCCCCCATAATTAATTCTATAATTATCAAATAATTCATGAAAATCATTATTAAATTGTCGTATACGGTCCCTTAAAAAAGAAGAATTTGTAGCCGTATCCAAACCAAACGCTATACATATTGATGTTATTAAAACTTCGACAACCGTAACATTTAAATACGGGTTTAATGTTGCGACACAAAGAAAAATGAAGGGGATCTCTTGAAAATATTTTAACAATTTTACTTTCATTGGTGCTACCACGTTTACAAAATGCTCATGGTCTTTGCATTATGAAATTTTACTTGCCAAAATATATATTTGATTTAAATGTAAAGGGCTTGTTGGATAATAAATATCAGATAACATAGTTGTTGCAGTTTTGAAATCGCCCAAAATATCGTGTAAGCCTTCAAGCATTTGCCAATCATAATCAAATATTGTGTTATCCTCGTAATGAATGTTATAAAATGCTTGAATATATTGTCTTTGTCTTACTAAATTATCCATCATTTTGTAAGTCGAATTCCATCGAACCAGCATATCAAACGCCGATCCAAAGCACGAAAACCGACATCTTTGCAATATTTTATATATAGGTTTTGCATGCCTTCACCTTTTGTGAAAATCCGGCGTAACATAAGCCTAAACTTAGTTAAAATACGTTTACATTTTACTAAGCCGTCTTGAACGGCTAGATTTATTATGTGTGCACAACAACGTGTATGAAACAATTTTCCATTTAAAATAGGGGATAAAGGCAACCTTAATTTGTCCACACATAATGTATTATTACTAGCGTTATCAAACGAAATACTAATAACTTTATTAAATAATTTATAATATTGAAGATTTGTTGTAATTATAGAAAATTGACGTTCACCTGAATGTGGCAAACCAAAGTGCTCAAACATGATTACACGTTTGCATAATTGCCACGATTGTGGCACAATCCAATGTGCCGTTATGCATATATAAGATTGTGGCAATCGGAATGGTGCACTTCATATATCACGCGTTAAAGAAACGTTGTTGGGTAATGATAAAAACATTTGTCGCGTATTATTTTTAGCCATTTTCCAAAGTTTTAAAGCATCATGTCTAAGAGTTTGACGACTTACCGAACGTGCGTAGCGTGGTTGGAGCGAGACTTTGATCATGTTCGTAATGTGAGGATTGTCGAAATGTCCGAACGGCAACCCGGTTTGAATGAACATTTCATTGTCATTTATCGGTTCAACTCGGCATCATACGACCATATTTGACCGGAATTGTCAAGTATGGGTTGATTTGGATCGTCACCCGATTTCAACTTCTTGCACGAAGGCTCGTGGTGGCGCTTTAACGTGGAATTTTCGGACTTCGTAAGGAGATCTTCACACCGTTTGCATTGCGCTTTTTTTGTACCGTCGGTGAGGATCACCAAATTGTAATGGGCCCAAATCGGTGCTTTTCGTCCATGCTAGACAACAACTTGGGAAATTTGTTCGTTGTGTTGTACACCGGCCATTTTGAGAGTAGAGATTTGAGAGTAGAGAGTAGAGAACTAGAGATATTAGAACTTGCAAGAAACGAATATAGCGAGAAATGAGAATTGTATGCGTTTTTTGCGTTTTGTAAGTTGGTGTCTAACTCCATAATCCACACAACTTATTTATAATGTTTTTTTTTTGGGGGGGGGTATTGGGACAAAAAAGGGTCAAAAATAAAAAAAACAGTCACAAGAACGTTGCTAACAGCTATATTAACGACTATTTAAAAAAAAAATCGGATTTCGGGTCGGGTCGGGCCTTAACCGGTCCCGGACCGGGCCGGGCCGGCGAATCCTACCAAAACATGAACCGGTCCTATATTTCGGGCCTATAACCGATCCTTCACCGGGATGGGCCGTGGTTAACCGCCCAGATCAGGTCGGGCCGGGCCCATTTGGCCATCACTAGCTACGGCTAAACTTGCCGATAGCAAGTTTTTAAGACCGATTGGTCTCAATTTTTGACCTTTTTTTGTTGATTCTTTTTGCTAAATTCTAGAACATCATTTTCTTCAACCATAGGAACAAAAATCAACAAAAACCATCAAGTATTGAATCTCATTTGCTCATTCAAAGTTTGGGTTTTAAACCAACTAGAAAATTAGTAAAAAAAACGCAAAATCGGACGTTCTAAACCAAAATCTGAGATATAAGGCTACTAAGGTTTGATAGAGAACTTAAAAATGAAACCAACCATATAAATAACTTGAAATTGTGGTTGAGTAATTTATCTCCAATTTTGGTTGAGCTCCTATTTCTCTATCGTTTCTCCGTTTTTCTAGAAACCACTTGAACAAAAAATGTAACTGGTTCCATTGTCTACTTAAATATGGAATTTTTGGTTTTTTTCTCATTGACATAGTGAGCAAATAGAAAGCTTCAAAGTTCAGCCATCGACTTGTTTCTTTCAAAAAATCAAATTTGTCCCATTTACAAAACAGGTCCCTCAAGATTGGACTTGTTGACGTATGACTCATTCCCTGATCTTTCAGATATTAACATTCGGGTCCTTGGCTTAAACCTTTTACCCAATATTCCATTTATCACCCTTGTTTTGATATTTTCTTTCATTTTTTGCCTTATTGAATACAAACTCCTTTCTTTACTTCTCGTTTTATTTAAACGGCATAATTGGCCCTCTTTTCACGTTTTTCTTCACATTTTTGGTACAACAAAATAAAACACATTTTTTTTTATTTTCCTTTTTTCCTTTTTTTCTTTATTTTCATATTTATTTATTTTTCCATTTTGGGGTGTCACATAGCAAGCTTATAAGTTATCAGCTAGCTTACCAACCATCAACTATCTTATCAACTAGTTTGTCAAATATAGCCTTAACATGTAGTCGATCCATTTCTTTTAATGCTCCTCTTGTTTGATGAACATTGTTACTGCCCAATTGGTTGCTGCTATTTTGAACATCGATATAGGACTGCAAATAAACATGAGACAACCTTTACAAATTTGATCATCAGAATTAGGTTACACTCAAATAAGTTAACCAACATACCATTGAAGCTCAATACATCACATAATTTTTAGATAAGCTTTGATAAACCTTTACAATATTGTTGGTCCCTAATAAGCAAAATAGTTTTGTAGAAGGGGGGGGGTTGAATACAAAACACAAAGATTTCACTTAATTTTTGATTCTTTTATTGAAAAACAATATCAAGAATTACACTTACTTAATAAAAGATTGTTGCGGAAAAGAACAGTAAAACTATTCTAACAATCTAGCACTTAGAAACTTTTAGAACACAACTTAGTAAACACAAGGATTAAAAAGTTATGAAGAGAGAAATAACTATCAACTTTCTTGAGTGCACTTAGACTTCTTGAGCTGAAAAGCGTAAGTTGCATGGAGGAGTTCTTCACCCTTTTATACTACCCAATACATTGAATGCAAAGGACACTTGTCATATGTTGAGTGGATCCTTAAGATTTCTTCAATAAATTATGAGATATTTGAAATGACTTATCAATGTACAAAAGATAACTTTTGTACAATGATAGGACAATATCTCAATAAAATATACCTGGTACAAATATTTTTGGGATCTTTTTGAAGAAAGTCTCTATCAGATCAGAACTTGAGTGAATATCTTATGTGCAATAGAATGTTCCATTCCTTTTGTCAAAATAATGTTGGAAAAGAGAAAGTATAGTCAAATCATGAGGATTTGCTATAAAGGGTATCACCATATTAAGGAATAATTCAGCAATGAATTATCTACCGAAATTTCGACAGAAGGATGCCGATAGAGAGGAATTGGCAAGGGTGCCTTCTGCCAAACAGAAGAGAAATCGGCAGAGGAGGATCTGCCGAAGATGTTGCATATCTTCAGCAGAGATAACTTAGTTCTTGTGAAGTTCATCTTGATCCGCATCAGTAGACTTGCTTCAAGTTGAATTTGGTTGGTCTTCGATTCACCGATCTTTTAAGCATAACTAAGCTATTACAAAGAACCATAAAATAATCTAAGTATGAAGATGTAAAACATTTTACAGATACATAATTACAAATCGAAAAAGGAGGTCATCTTCAAATCCTTGATGACCCAACAATCTCCCCTTATTTGATGATGACATCCCATACTTAGACAAAAGAGAAAGATACATGAATAATGCATTTTGACCCTGATCTTACTCTTTTGGGTTCTTTTTCACATAAACCATTCTTTTTTGTTTCTTTTTGGATTTTTTAGAGTATCCGACATTTACAAGTATAACAGAATGAAATAATGAACTATACACACTATTTACTTCAAAATAAAATTGTACTTTGTATTAATCTTGTGAGAAGATTACAAAACAAGACAAAACGAAATAAGTACAATGAAATTTAAAGATAGAAAAGCTAGAATTCTTCAAATGGAAGGCGTGGAATAAAGTTTCTCCTTTTTAATTCATCGGTAACAACCTTGTAGAGATCCATGACACCCATAGGAATAATTTGAAGAATTCCACTGAGAAAGACATTGTTGGCGAACGGGATCTGATCGGCTCTAAAGAAGCGAATTTGGATGTAACACCATCGAATTTGGTAAGAGCAACTAATTAAAAATTTAATTTTACAACAGGAAAACAATAAATCTTCTTCCTAAAATTCAGAACCTGAAGAATCTCCAAAATAGAATTTTACATACGACCTCATCATTAATAAATTCCAGACTTATACAATGACTAAACCAAGGACGGGTGCTACCTAACTCCAAACAAGTTGCTCTCCACAAAACCAACGTGGAAGACTTCACATTCACGAGCACCCAACTAGCACTTCTATCTTCAAAGTTTCACTAGAACTATTCCCGAATGAAGCATGTTGCACATGCCGACAAATAAAAATGTTAGACTAATGCCTAGTGAGTTCAAGAGGTTTACATGGATAAATATATTTTTAAAAGGAACAACTCCACTTAAAAATCATAACCTTTCAGATGTTTTACTTTAAACCCAGAGACGACTCTTTTCCAATATCGTGCATTTTCAAAGATGAACATCTTATTACAAAACATTCTTTATAAAATGATGCAACCCAAACTTACTCAAAACGAGAATAGGGATTGACTCCCGATTTAATAAACGTGGGTAAAACGTTATATCCCAAAACACCCAAACACGGATGGGTCAAGATACTCAACCCATAAATCATGGTTAAAACCCACATGTTCAATATGTTACCGAAAACATGGATACTAGGCCCAATACTCACATGACCATGAATTGAAAGGAAACCAATTATTAAAGCATGGGAAGGACGTATTTCGTTCAAACTTTAATATACGTGGAGGGAGATCCAATATTAAGGTCCTCATTTACTGTCAACCCCATAAGTCCAATGACAATAAAGTAAAACGTCAATATATTTAAAATGTTAACAGATAATGGGGGAGACCCGCATCCGTTGAGAGTGGAGGAACACAAAAGTATGCCACCCATGCAACGTTAATCGCATGACACCTCACGACATAAAAGCCCAAGTGTCCCTACGATTTCTTTAACAAGTTTCACCTCGAGACAGTTGACCTTGATGAACATTCCGAAGAACTCCACCCGAAGGCCCGACACACTTAAAGACTACCACTCAGGCATTACTTCAAGCGGCGGAGGTCCTAGTTCCTACCTCCTCGGTAGCACCACCAGACTCAACCCTCCTAGTGCCTACTTGTAAAGTTTCCGGTCGTAAAACATAGGTACCAGGGTTCAACCCCGCAATACCCAATTGACCATCCAAAACAGACGGACTAACGTGCCTATGGATCTAATGCAACACATTCTAACATTACACGACTTCACGGGAATGACTAACGCACTCGAGCATGTAATAAACATCAGTATGCAACACGATGCATTAGTATGTAAACCATAACCGGACTCTACATCGAGCCATTAAAACCGGACAAGTATCTCAAAAACTCTTTTAAGTCAATACCGAGCTAAGGTGCTCAAAACCCTTTTTGACGAACGATTAATAATTCCCCAATAATAAACGCAATCGACTCACGTTATGCAAACACACTCCAAATACATGTGTAGACTCCAATACACTATAGATTGGGACAATTGGTTTTCCAAATGGATTTATACCCTTTATTCTTTCAAAACGTCCCATAACCCAAAATCACGTCTTGTTCTTAGACAAACACTAAAGTGTCCTTTTTACCAAATAATCTTCATTCATGCAATAAATCGATAAAACACTTTAAAATGACTTACGTATCAAGATGCCCAAAAATCCCAAAGTGGGTGTTTTGCAAAGTTTATCAATTTAAATAGTTCAAATAATCAACTCACCAAATAACCCAACAAATGATATTTTCATGCAAGCATATAAACACTTTAAAATGAACATTTTTGGCATGTACAACGTTTTCACAAATCAATTTGAATTCACCTTGCTAGATTTAGGCTAAATCTAGATTTTACCCCGACTTGAGCTTTCTTGAAGAAATCCGAATCCACAAGCAAAATTCTTCCAAAACCTAGATCCATAGATTTCCAACCATAAGTATACATATTCAACCACATATAATCGTTTCCCAAACATTTAACATGAAGATCTCATCTTATCTCTAAAACCTTAATTTCCATAGATGAAGAAAAGAGAAGGTTACCTTACCCACAACTTGAATCCATCAACATTGCTCTTCTAGGTCACCAAAATGAGCCATAAACTCCCAACTTCGAAATGATGAAAAGGGTTAGGTGGAAACCTTAGAAAATTGATGGAGATGATGAAGAAGGTGAAGATATCTTAGCTCTAGCTTCCAACCATACTAGATTGAGGAGAAACACTTGGTTTATAAAAGGAAAAGCTCCAAAATAGGCTAGAGTTTATGAGAGGATGAGAGGGGTCGGCTTTGGGAGAGAAGAAGAAGGAGTAGAAATGAGAAATGGGGAAAAATGGGTGAAAATTGCGACCTTGACAACACTGCTACCTGCTGGCGACTATGACCTTGGCATAATCGCGGGGCATAGTCGCACGCTTCCCCAAGCTCGCGGTACCATTCCAGCGATATTGACACGACGATTGTGACACTTGTCACTATCGTAGGCACTATCGCCCCACCCCCTCCGAGTCTCGAAATTTGACTTTTTCCAACCATAACGCTCTCTACACTGATAGGGATCAAAGGTAGTATGTTCCAAAGCACAAATTCATAATTTGGAAACCTCAAGAGACCACAGGGTGACTTATACTTACCGAAAAATTACGAGTGTTACAATCCTCCCAACCTTGAAATGATTTCGTCCTTGAAATCCATTTCTCACACAAGGCATTTCATTACCACTTTCAGCACTTATTGGGTTTCCTTGGTCCCCAAGGTGACCACTAAATATAGATCTTAATGATGTATTTCCCACAAACGATTGCCTCCCTTTCCAAGGGTTTGCCTCTGGTCTGATCCATCCTTGAGCTATGACTGAATGACTCCCGTTAAGACTTTCACTTAGAGTGCCCACCTTGATATGGTACACTCATACTAGAGTGAGAATTGAGCTTTACTGAAGCAATTTCCAACTATACGTTCTCGGTTGTCTCCCAACCTTAGGTGACACGTACTTATGGCCGCTTTTGACCTCAACTTCTCATTGACTCACTCACTCCAGCTCAACATGATTCTGAATCCGTATTCCATTGACCAACATCAACCCAAAGAACCCCCAAAATTTACTAAATCAAGAAAATCATACAGGCCAATACTTAATTACCAACATCTAAATTCCTTTAAGATCCATCACCTTGAGGCTAACATTTCTCATAATCCAACGGGGATACTTCCAAACATCCCAAAGATCACTGACCTCAAAGGACAAGTCAGCTTGTACTGAGCCGATCCACAAAAGATTTAAAGTTGACGCCTAAGATGGAAATGAAAACTCCAAACATATTGCTTTACGAACAAATCATAACATCCTCAACATTCCCAATTACCCACGAAGATAGTACACCACCAACACATAGCATGTTGTCATATCAACCCGTCAATTCAAAACCAACTGCACTCAAGCAATCGCACAAGGCTCAACCCAAAGATTTACCGAAAAAGAAAGATCACCACTTATATATAGGGGATAACATTTAAATCTAATACCTCAATTATTCATACGTGAACCTATTCATAAGCCCGAACTTCATAATTCATAACTGGCCACAAGTCGGATCATTTGACGCTTCAAATCCCAAGGACTCCTCTAGTCCCAACTCACAATTCTTTTCCTAAGAGAGTTCAGATCCATAGCCCCGATTTAAGGTTTTTTTTTCAACTAATACGCCAACTTTTGTAATTTCATAAAACTTTCAAATACAAAAGCCTCATAACAATTAATTGTACGTATAAAAATCCCATTACCGCTTACTCGGTAGGTGTGCAAAGTAGTCACAAACGCCACACACATAAAACCATTTTGAAAGTCATTTGATCATTAATCATGCTAATAACGACAATAATAAAATATGCACAACAACTTTTTCACATGGACCGCCATGGTCCGAATATGCATCACTTTATGCCATGTACGTAAAATAATTTCCCGCACTAAAGCGGTGTGCAACAAATGTTTGTATAAATTCTGAAAGGAGAAATTTACGTAATCAAGTTCCAAAAATTTCCCGTTTAACCATAAAATGACGTAGAATAAAATTTCCAACAAGACCCACATACATCAGTGTATTTCCCAAACTTAGTAAAACAACAAATACATGTTGACTCGTTTGATACGTAAAATAATTTAACTCAACTTCAAGCTTCAAGATGTACAAACGATACACATGATAATTCAAAAATAGTGGCTATAATGCCATGCATGCCAATAAATTAATATAACGCACTCATAGGAAACAATAATAAAAGTACCAACTACTAGAGTGCATAAAACAAAACATTTAGTATGAACTATCGCAGACTCCTCATACACTTCCTCATGCCATAAGTACAAACCAATTTGTACTCCATGTAGTATATAATAAAACGTACTAGCACAAAACTCAAAAGAGAAAATCATGCGGTTTCACAATTCCAAAACTACGTAAGGTAACATTTTCTCAACATAACTCACATGAGATAAAAATGTTCAATAAAACCCATAAATTAACGCACACAACAAATCAAGTACACACATTTCAGAGTTCATTCATGCGGTGCAAAATGTCGTAAAATAAAACTCCAGAAGACTCAACAAAACTTCCATAAAACTCAATGGTACCCAAAAAATAAATGGTGCCAAAATTTTTGTTCCCAATAATCAAATAGCATAAGACAGAGTTATGACTAAATGTCATAATTCCAAAAATTTCCCCTTTTATTGCAATATGATATAAAGTGACACATTTCAACAAAACTCACATGAAGTACAATTCCAACAAAACTCAAACACCCAAAATAGTGGAAGGTAACGATTCGTCCGAAACCTTAACATATGTGGAGGAGATCCGATGTTAAAGTCATAAGTCGCAGTTACTTGTCCAAGACGCTAAACAACATCAAAATACAGACTTCACAATATCCGAAATAGTGTTGGACAACAGCAAAAATAAAGAAAGTCTCAACAAGGTTTGCAACCACATGCAATAAAATGATTTTATGCATGTTTAAAATCATGGTTTCAAAAAACTTGTGTGTGCTAAACATTTTTCCATGATTTCGTAATATAATCCACATGGTGATTTGGAAACATGAGAAATAATCGATGCAATTTATTTCAGAAATAAATTTTGTGCATGAATTTGGTCGGCACTCAACGTCTTATAACCACGCTCCTCAATTTCCTAGCCACACTATCGTCATCCGGATGCTCAAACATCTTAAGGCAATAATCACACATAATTGGTTAACCTTATAATTTCTTCTTGAAATAAAGTCAATTCAATAAGCCCATGGTTCTAATTCAACCAATAATTCTGACCCAAAATGGTCAACTTAATGTATTCATCATACTTAACTATCAATCCAAATGACAATGCCATAAACATCAATTCTTCTATTGGCTACTCGCTTAGAAACTTTCTCACTACCTCAACGGTCATCAAACCAAGGCAGTCCAAGCATACACATGTAACATGTAGGTTCACCATAACACTTTCCAGTTGCAATTTTGAACGTTTCGTACATGATCATCCTTACTACCCTCGACGAGTTTCCCGTTTCTAGCGACTCTATCAACCTCAAAATATCCTATCTTAAAGTGCCTAACAGTACAATCTCACTTTCATTTACTTAGAAGAATGCTAGTTTGAGTCTAGGTATCCAAAATCAACACCTAAATCTCTCAAACTTAAGCTCTGATACCAACTTGTAACACCCTCGAATTTGGTAAGAGCAACTAATGTTCAACTAGCACTTCTCTCTTCAAAGTGTCACTAGACCTATTCCCGAACGAAGCCTATTGCAAATGCCGGCAAATAAAAAGTTTAGGCTAACGCCTAGTGAGTTCAAGAGGTTTACATGAATAAATATATTTTTAAAAGGAACAACTCCACTTAAAAATCATAACCTTTCAGATGTTTTACTTTAAACCCAGAGACGACTCTTTTCCAATATCGTGCATTTTCAAAGATGAACATCTTATTACAAAACATTCTTTATAAAATGATGCAACCCAAACTTACTTGAAGCAAGATTAGGGATTGACTCCCGATTTAATAAACGTGGGTAAAACGTTATATCCCAAAACACCCAAACATGGATGGGGCAAGATACTCAACCCATAAATCATGGTTAAAACCCGTATGTTCAATATGTTACCGAAAACATGGACACTAGGCCCAATACTCACATGACCATGAATTGAAAGGAAACCAATTATTAAAGCAGGAGGAAGACGTATTTCATTCAAACCTTAATATACGTGGAGGGAGATCTAATATTAAGGTCCTCATTTACTGTCAACCACATAAGTCCAATGACAATAAAGTAAAACGTCAATATATTTAAAATGTTGTTAGCCGACAACGGGGGAGACCCGCATCCGTTGAGAGTGGAGGAACACAAAAGTATGTCACCCATGCAACATTAATCGCATGACACCTCACGACATAAAAGCCCAAGTGTCCCTACGACTTCTTTAACAAGTTTCACCTCGAGGCAATTGACCTTGATGAACATTCCGAAGAACTCCACCTCCAAGGCCCGGCATACTTAAAGACTACCTCTCAGATATTACTTCAAGCGGCAGAGGTCCTAGTGCCTACCTCGTCGGTAGCACCACCAGACTCAACCCTCCTAGTGCCTACTTGTAAAGTTTTCGGTCGTAAAACATAGGTACTGGGGTTCAAGCCCACAATACCCAATTGACCATCCAAAACAGACTGACTAACGTGTCTATGGATCCAATGCAACACAACCTAACATTACACGACTTCATGGGAATGACCAATGCACTCGAGCATGTAATAAACATCAGTATGCAACACGGTTCATTAGTATGTAAACCATAACCGGACTCTACATCGAGCCACTAAAACCGGACAAGTGTCCCCAAGACTCTTTTAAGTCAATACCGAGCTAAAGTGCTCAAAACTCTTTTTGACGAACGATTAATAATTCCCAAATAATAAACGCAATCGACTCACGTCATGCAAACACACTCCAAATACATGTGTAGACTCCAATATACTATAGATTTGGACAATTGGTTTTCCAAATGGATTTATACCCTTTATTCTTTCAAAACGTCCCATAACCCAAAATCACGTCTTGTTCTCAAATAAACACTAAAGTGCCTTTTTTACCAAATAATCTCCATTCAGGCAATAAATCGTTAAGATACTTTAAAATGACTTACGTATCAAGATGCTCAAAAATCCCAAAGTGGGTGTTTTGCAAAGTTTATCAATTTAAATACTTGAAATAATCAACTCACCAAATAACCCAACAAATGATATTTTCATGCAAACATATACACATTTTAAAATGAACATTTTTTGCATGTACAACGTTGAATGTTTTCACAAAGCAACTTGAACTCACCTTGCTAGATTTAGGCTAAATCTAGATTTTTACCTCGACTTGAGCTTTCTTGAAGAAATCCGAATCCACTAGCAAAATCCTTCCAAAACCTAGATCCATAGATTTCCAACCATAAGTATACATATTCAACCACATATAACTGTTCCCTAAACATTTAACATGAAGATCTCATCTTATCTCCAAAACTCTAATTTCCATAGATGAAGAAAAGAGAAGGTTATCTTACCTACAACATGAATCCATCAACATTGCTCTTCTAGGTCACCAAAATGAGCCATAAACTCCCAACTTCGAAATGATGAAAAGGGTTAGGTGGAAACCCTAGAAAATTGATGGAGAAGATGAAGAAGGTGAAGATATCTTAGCTCTAGCTTCCAACCATGCTGGATTTAGGAGAAACACTTGGTTTATAAAAGGAAAAACTCCAAAATAGGCTAGGGTTTATGAGAGGATGAGAGGGGTCGGTTTTGGGAGAGAAGAAGAAGGAGTATAAATGAGAAATGGGGAAAATGGCTGAAAATCACGACCTTAACAACACTGCTACCCGCCAGCGACATTGACATTGGCATAGTCGCGGGTAGAGGTGTGCAGAAAGTCAACCGATTCAATTAGAACTGACCGATCCAATTAAAACCGACCGATAATGATCGAATATCCAATTGTAATCGGATCGGATCAGATCGAAAAATTCAACATCCAATTCAGATCGGTCAATTCTTTGATGACAATCCAAAACCGACCGCAATCGAACCGAACCGATTGATCATCCAGTAAAAACCGACCGTACCATCCAACCATCATCCAATTACCATCTAACAATTCATCTTATTAATAATTAATTATATATTCATAAATTATATAATTAATAAATTAATACAAAAAGAATTGTCAGTCAATACTCAATATCATCACGTGACCACCAGGTCCACCAATGACCAAACAATTCAAAAAAGTAAAAAAATTAAACTAAAAAATTTATAATCCTAAATCTATCAGCGTCAGGGAGAAGTGAAAAACCCTAAAGCCCTAAACTCTTTGCCTTCATTACCATAGCAACAACACCTTTCTATCTTCATCGCCGATGCAGCAGCACCACCGCCGTAGGAACATCGTCGAACTACCATCTCTCCGTCTCTCACAACAGCGCCTCACTGCCTCAACACCCGTCGACCACTCGTTTTTCGATTGGCAACTCTTTACTCTCTCATTAGCAACTCTCTAAAACGACTTCTACTTCAAGCTCAGTAAGTTGTTTAGACTTTAGACCTAATTCTAAGTTGATAACATTTTAATTTTGCTTTGTGTGCTACTGTCATTTTGCTACTGTTATTGTTACTTTGTTAATTCTACTTTAATGTTGCTACTTTGTTAGGGCAAAAAGACTATCAAATTGCAATCTTGCATTTACATTTTTCTTATATGCTTTAACTTTGCTACTGTTGTTACTTTTTTCTTATATGTTCTTACTTGTAGATTGGATTTAAAACATTGGATGGATCTCATCCGATCATCCGTTGGATGGATCTCATCCGATCATCCGTTGGATGTCGGATGGATCCAATCCGATCATCCATTGGTTGGGTCCAATTCGATCCAATGGACATCCAATAAAAATATCCAATGGATGGAACCGAACCGATCCAATCATCCATTGGATTGGAAAAATCCAACATCCAATGGATGATTGGATCGATTCGGTTGGAAAAGTCCAACATTTAATGGATGATTGGATCAGTTCGGTTGGGCTCACATCCATTGGATGTCAACCGATGAACACCCCTAGTTGCGGGGCATAGTAGCCCGCTTCCCTAAGATCGCGGTACCATTCCAGCGATATTAACACGATGACAGTGACACTTGTCACTGTCGCAGGCACTATCGTCCCACCCCCTCCGAGTCTCGAAATTTGATTTTTTCCAACCGTAATGCTCTCGACACTGATAGGGATCAAAGGTAGTATTTCCAAAGCATAAATTCATAATTTGGAAACCTCAAGAGACCAGAGGGTGACTTATACTTACCGAAAAATTACGGGTGTTACATTGGCCGAAACCATCATTGAAGAAGATCCCATAGACAGGCTCAAGAATGACAGTAGTGGAGAGGGTGAGATACCAAAGTCGGCAAAGATAGGTCAAGGTTGGAAACGTCTGGAACTTTTCCTTCCTTGGCCATTAGTGAAAATACTTCTTCCTTTTTGGAAGACCTCGATTTCGGCTTCGGCTTGGAGGAAGATGGAGGAGGATTGTCGGCCTTGAGTTTAGCAATAAATTCCTCTTCGGCGGGAGTATGCATAATCTTGTATTTCCTTCGGTAGGAGTTGAATCTGTGTTGAAGATCAGAAATGGCCTTCTCCACTTCGTCTTTGAGAGCATTCCTACTTTTGAGGAGGAATCCGAAATCTCCATCCATTCGGTAAGACTAAACATATTGAGCATATCAATACTCTCAATTCATCTTGAAAGATCCTCCCTTGTCACATAGAGACGAGTAGATTCGATGTCTTTTGAGGGTTTGATGATTTTAACATCAATGATCTTAAGGGAGTTTCTTCGATTGGTAATGGTGGAGTAATACCATTTGATGCATTTCTCCCTTGTCTCCTTAGATTTCTTGGCCGATTCTTCCAAGGCACCAAGCTCCAAAAGTTGGGCTTCAACAGCATCTGTCGAAACTTTGGCTTTCTCAGATTCTTCCTCTGCTAACTTCTGAGCTAACTCTTTATTTTTATGATGCTCAATTTGATCTAGCTCAGCTTTATTGAGCTCCTCAGCCGAGATCCCAATATCAGATGAAGTCTTCTTTGGAAGATCAAGTTTCAACCCATCACCATCGGCAAACTGCTTGGCCTGAACCTTCTTGAGTCGCTTGGCTTCGGCAGCTTCTTCCTCTGGTAAGAGTTTTTTCTTTTCTTTATCCTTCTTTGGTTTCAGACTCCTCCTTAGACTCTTCGATCATTTTAGAAGGATGGTCGGTGCCCTTATAGTCGACGGATTCAGCAGTCTCTTATTTCTTGGTTCTCTCTTTTTCGACAGCCAACGCAGTATTAGGTTCTTTGTCTTTCGATTCCTCCCACTCAACAGAAGGACCCTCTTGCTGATTTTCCACCTGTTGAGCCTGCCGATTTTGAACCTCTTGAGCAATAGGGGATTCTTCTCGCCTTGCACTGGTAATAGTAACATGAGGAGTATGTTGCTGCCCCTCAGTTAATTTCTCTCCCTCAGTACGCGGCGGAGAATAAAGACCCGCCTTGGCCGACACACAACCCATTTGTCAATCAATTCAGCAAAGATAAACGCGATCATCAGCTCCAAAAGCAGCATCACTGATGTCAATGTCTAAAGACTCAGCACAATATTGAGCCACCGAAGCAGGAATAGAATCGAGTTTCTTGTAGATTTGGGAGAGAGCTTCAACAAGTTGAGCATTGATTTAATCTTGAGTGTTGGCCCGCTGCCGTAGAGAGGCCAGTTCTTGATCCCGAGCATCAGACACCGCCTTGAGAGCAGCTACAGACATAGTCAGATTTGTAGTGTCTTGAATGAGCTGCATCAAGTGTTTGATGACGGCGTCCAAAGCATCCCCAAGAGGATTAGCCAGACCTTGAATATCCTGTTGCATGGCATCCATGCATTTGAAGAAATCGGTGTTAACCCTGAGGAGCTCGGTATTCTGCTCCTTGATAAGACCAAGAAGTTCAGCAAGGGATTTATATGTGGCTTCAAGAGAGCCAGATAATTCCTGATCTCGAATAGACCCCTGCTCAAGAAGAGTGACCCAGTGGCCCGTATCAGCAAGGAACCAATCAACCTCCCCCTGCAAATTTGCAAATTGAGTGCCAAGAAACCTGTGTTGTCGATTTGTATCGAGGATATCGGCAAACACATCAGAGGGGATAGGAAAAGGAGGTTGAGAAGGGTTCGGCACAAAAGGTGGAGGAAAAGGTAGAGGTGGAGGTGGTGTTTCCGAAGGGCCTGATCTTTCGGTAGTTGGGGTCCATGGGTGGTGAGGCAAAATTCGGTGGGGAGCAAGCGGTTGCCTCTTATGAGGAAAATTAGGGGAAGAGTGGGAGTGTGGGGGTTGAGTGTTTGGGAGTGGATTTGGGAGAAGGGGTTGGCTTTTGGGTGAGGCTTTTGGTGAAGGTTGTTTCGGTGATGGGATCTGCATAGATAGATCGGCAGAATGTAGGACTGTCGATTCCTGGTTCCGTGACCCTTGGAACCGACCTCTGGAAAGGTCGATTCTTCATTGGATCGTGCAAAATCATCGGGCATAGACCCGGGTGTAAGGCCTTGCTATTGAGAAGAGAAGCATTGGTCTGGGGAGGAAACCAACTCATCTTCATCCAACAATTGAAATGTTGGTGAAGGTTTAATAAGGTTCCCCCGATTGTACAACCAAACCCTTTGGAGAGGGAATGGAGGAGGTAGGTTTGGGGATAGCAAATTCCCTTGGCCCAAATGGGACAATTTCAACCTCTACCGATTGTTGAGAATCGATAGGGGGTGTGGGAGGCTTGGCCAGGTGAGGTTTCCTAAGTCTCTTAGAATGAGACTTAGGAGGGGATTCAGAGCCCCGCCGCTTCAATGAATAAGTGGTTTTGACAAGGGTAGTGTTGGTTCCGGAGGTGCTTAACAAGTTTGTAGAAGGTGGGGGGGGGGGGGGGGGTTTAATACAAACACAGAATTTAAAGTTTAATAAATTGTTTATTGATAAATCAAACACAATTTACAAGTCTGTTGCGGAATAGGATTAAGTAGAACTCAATCTAAACAAACTTAAGAAAACACTAAGATGGTTGCACAAGAATATAGAGAATGGGGATTAGAGAAGTATAGAAAACAAGGGTTTCTATAAGATAGAAAGATGAAGGCTAGAGGTGAGCACACTCTTCAGATGAAGAGGTAATCTTTCTATTTATACCCTATGCATTAAATGCATGGCATGGTACTTTACACGTGTCATTTAGTGTTTGGCTTTGGGAGTCTGATTTTTGGGAGACATGCTTTCGGCCGTATCATGAACAGTGTAGTTGACAGATTTGTTGTACGAATTGTGGCAGAGGTATGTCTGTTCTGACACATCGTACTGGTTGTACAAGGTAAGACAAAAGAGACTTGAGGCATAAGCTAAGTGATCATCGATCGCTGAATATCTCTTCCTTCAGAGATATAAAGAAGTTCAACTATCGCTGAAACTTTTCCTCAGGTTTCTTCGCGTATGAATAGAGTCGTCTTTGCTTCACTAATGTCCGCATCAGGTCACTAGTAGACTTGTCTTTGTTCAGCAGCTTCGTCTTCGATTCAGCTATGAACATCTGTTGACGTGAAATTTGTCTTCAGTGATTACATCAAATGTTTACATGAGAACTATCAGCGATAACTGAACAGACTTAGTCTGATCGCTGATAGTCAAACACTAATACATATGAAATGTTTATAAGAAAGGTCATCAGCGATAACTGAACAGACTCAGTCTGATCGCTGATGGTGAAACACTAATACATGTTAAAACGTAATTTTCACTAAGTATAGAAGAGGGTCGTTATCAAATCACTGAGAGAGTTTGGATCAACAATCTCCCCCTATTTGATTATGACAAATAACTGAAGAAAATTACTTTATAGTTCAAAATAATGGAATAATCAGGACTCATAACATACATGTCCCAATTACTATTTTGAGGGATCTTTTACAGTACTGAAAGAGTTAAGTATTTCACTGAAATTTTCATTAATTCAAAGAAGGAATTACACAGTATGAAAATTACAAGTACAAGTGATGAAATAACTACTGTAAGTTTTACTAATAGATTACAAGAAATAGGAAACTAATCTATCAGCTATCTAAAGAAGGAATTACACAGTATGAAAATTACAAGTACAAGTGATGAAATAACTACTGTAAGTTTTACTAATAGATTACAAGAAATAGGAAACTAATCTATCAACTAATCTACTGTAAGTTCTTCTCCTTTTTGCCTTCGCTCTAAAGATTCTTGGCTAATGATTGCTTTGATTTTCTCAGCTGAAGGGAAGTATTTACACCATAAGCATAAGAGATCCTTCAGATGACTGAGGGGACAGATAGGAATCTCAGAGACTCTTTGAAATCTGAGCTGTTCCTCATCATCTCTGAAGAAGATTCCAAAAGGTTCTTTAAGTATTTGTTCTGCAACATATGGTCCACCGGGAGGCAGAGATAGATCGAGAACTGAAAGATCAGGAGGAGGACCAAACAGAGCTTCTCTTGAGAATTCGATGGAGGTTTCATTTCTTATCACAACGACATTTTCAGACGAGGAGGAGACTGGCTTTCTTTTGATTTTCTTTGGCTTAGAAGGAAGAGCAGATGGCACCTTTAGGATTGCAGCGACTCTGTTGATGAGAGCATCATTTATCCCTTCAACATAGCCTCTATAGATTGACTTCGATTTCTTCAGCGCATCTTTGAACTCAAGCCATTCCATGTAGTCGAAGCTTTCCATCTTTGAAACGAACATAGCCTTGCAGCTTCCATCCTCTCTAGTAATCTCCATAGTGACAGAAGCTTTGTCCTTCTTCTTTCTCCCTGAGATAACAACTGCTACGATCTTCATTGGGTCAGAGCGATAGTCGACTTTATGCTTGCACTAATCGACTGTGTTATCGCTGACCGCTAGTTCTTTTGAGCGCTCCTCTTCAATCTCTTTCAATAGAGCAGCCTGGACTTCCACTGGTATGTTTTTCAGCTTCTTGTCTTTGACTAGAGAGGACTGAATTTTGAGAGCAAGAGAGACATCTCTTTGACAATCAGCTATCAGCTTCTCAGCCCTGACAGATTCTTCGATTTCAGCTTCAGTCAGGAACTCTAGATCTGTTGATTGAGTAGGGACCTTCAGTCGTTGTTTCTCTAGATGAGAGATCAAGTCTGTTCTTCTCTTCATCTCTTCCTCTGACCAGTGAGATGGTCTAGAGGGCCTTCCTGAATGTTGCAGGGATTCTTCTTCTTCTTCTTTTTCTTCTTCATCTTCTTCATCAATCTCATTTACAGAGATTGAGATTATTTCTTCATCAGCTATGGGAGCTGGGATTATTTGTAGTTCTTTACCCTTAAGCAGGGGAGAGAACTGTCTGGTCAGAAAATAGAAAGAAACAAAGTTAGTGTTTATTTTGGGAAGAAGGAAGATAAAGGCTAGAAGAAAAAAGGATTTTATAGTAGGATATGGGAACAAGTGAAAGGCATACCTGAGAAGGATTCTCCTCAGATAGTGAAACTGTCTTCAGGCTTCCCTCAGCAACTGCACCCTTGGATTTGCTTTGGGAAGGGGTTCCTGAGGATGTTTCATGACTCCCCCCTGCTGTGACAACTTCTTTCGAAGTTATCACTGAAGATGTGATGGCTGCAGAACACCATAAGGACTGATCTTCTTCATCGTCATCATCATCATCTTCTTGATGAGGTTGCTCTTCCTCTTGATCTTGAAGATCAAGATTTTCTTCTTCTTCATCCTCCTCCTCTTCTTCTTCTTCTTCGACTAAGTCTTTGAAAGAAGGAGGGGCTTTTTCAGCAACCTTCTCCCCCTTAACATGAGAGGGAGGTTCTTCCTGTTGAACCTCAGCAACAACTTCCTCCTCCTCTTTATTTTCTTCATCATCCTTCTCCCCCTCTTTGTCATTATCATCTAGGGATAGATCTTTGGTTGGAGAGGAAGGTTGTGCAACGGCCAATTTTTGGACATCAGACTCCAGACTTTCCAAGCGTCCTTCAATCACAGGGATGTCTGAAGTAGCTTGATGAATGAATTCAACAACTATGTTCAGAGAGGTACAATCAGCCTTTGTGAAAGAAGGGGAAATAGTCGGAGCTGGTTCATTCAGCTTCTCAAGAACGTGCTGTAAGAGATTTGTGCAGGAATCAATCTTCGTAGATAACCCCTGGACATTATCGTTTAGAGAATCGAAGCGTCCCTAAAGAAGTTGAGTATCCTCCTTTACTTTGGAGAGCTCCCCCTGAAGAGATGAGATTTGTGAGGCTTCATCTTTGGTGGAGCAGGTAGCTGTCAAGTGCTTCAGCTCTTCACCAACGGTATTGATGGCGCTGGTGGTTTCATTGATGGAGCTGGGGAGAGAAACCACCTTTTCACCCAAAGTGTTGACATTCGAGTCAACAGTAGCCAAACTAGGACCTGAAATAAAAGTTAGTTTCTGAGTAACAAGCTTAGATGGAGACATGGGAGTGGTATAGGTGGGTTTAGGTATACCTGATGATTCAAACATCTTGAAAAATTGCATGTCTCTTTCAAAGGTTTGAGCATCAGGTCCTAAAAATGCAACATGAGGTTGCTGCATGTGAGATGAAGGGTTAGAGACCAAAGAGATGGGAGGACTAGTAACAAGGATAGAAGAAGTTTGGTGTTGAGAAGGTACCTCAGTTGATTGAAGAACTGAGATTTTAGGTTGAGTCACTGTTGTTGTGACAGCGACTGAGATCGTTGGCACGGTTGATGTGATCACAGCTGAGGATGTGGAGGAGATAACCATGAAATCATCCAAGGAAGTTTGTCGAGAAACTTCCTCAGGCCTTGAACTAGTGGTGCTTGTCTCCTTAGTCACTTTGGCCTTCTTCGAAGGACCAAAGAAACTAGCTGATGGTCGTTTTGAAGCGGTGGTAGCGGCAGGGAAAGCAGAAGAAGGAACCTCCTGCGTGGCCGCTGAAGTAGAAGAAGTGTGGAGAGAGATGAGAGCGTAGGGTAGAGATACTTACCTCGTTGTCCAGCGGTTTGACCTCTAGTGAACGTTGACCCACTTTGGCGAAGGAGCCATCAGGAGTAGTGGGGTAAGAGTTGGCATAGAGAAACTTCAGATATGCACAGATGAACCGTACATATGGGATCCTGGGATCCCTTTCCGCCTTCTCTATCTTTGACCTGAGATCGTCAAAGATAGCGGTGGCAAAATCAAAGTTTTTACCAACGATCACTGAGTAGGACATCTAGAGCTGAACCTTGCTGGCCTGATCAAGTGAACCACTTTTCCCACTCATGCACTGAATGAAGTGAGAAAATATAAAGTTCAGCTGAGAAGGCATGTTCGCCTTCTTGATAAGAGTCAGCCGCTTGTTGGGGATGGTTGTTCGTGGCTTATTGTCCCAACAATACTCCATAGCATCCAGAAACTGGATGAGTTCAGCGTCAGTGGGCAGAGCGTCAAACCCACTCTTGGGTTTGTCAGGAAACCTGAGAGCCTTCCTCAAGCTGAAAGCGGTCATCATTCCTGGTCTGAGGTTAGTGCAGAAAGAAATGGCAGGAACCTGGTCACCTTTCTTGTTGGTGATGGTGGATTCGTCAACTGTGAACCAAAACTGTTGGAGTCGAGTTTTGGATGGCTTGGAATCCACATTTAGAGCGTAAGCAATGCAAGATTGCTTCAGGAATTTAGCAACATCCACAAGGTGTGGGTATTTGATTCCCTCGAAGTCTAAGCGTCCAAGATGGTTGTTCTTGGGGACTTCAGAGTCAGTGATGGCGAACTTGACGTTCTTAGAAGCAACAAGAGAGGATTGAGCCATTTCTGAATATGAAAATAAAGAAGAGTAGAAGAAAAGTTTAGTCTAAAAATAAAAAAGGTTTTACCAGTTTCTATTTGAGGAAAGAAACATAGAAAAACCAACATATTTGAAGATTAAAACGGTGAGGAAATCAAAGGTTTTGAAAGAATAAAATCAAGAAAAAAATGATTTTATAGGATAAAAAATCTTATACAAAACCCATAATGATGGAACATAAATGGAGTTTATTAACAAGATTGAAATAAGTATAAGATCAAAGTAACCTGGTGATCTTGAATGAGGATGATGCAGATGCTTGAAATTGCTTGAGAGAGAATGCTTGAGAGAGAATTTCTTGCTAAAAAAGATTTCCAGAAAGCGTAAAATGATAAGAATGGAAAAACATTCTTTTTATATGTTTGAGAGTAGGAGAGAGAGAGAGAGAGAGAGAGAGAGAGAGGAGGGAAAACAAATGTTCATCATGACATGGACACGTCCCACGAAGTTGATTGGATAGAAGAGCAACGAATGAACGTGTCAGAAAAAGGCATGTCGTGGATTGTCGGTTCAAATGACGTCATGAGGAGAGAGAAAAACGTTTCATTTGTCCTTTTTGAAATTATCTCTGAAGAAAAGTCAGAGATAGGTTTTCCTTTGAAAGAATCCCTGATGAAAATTCAGAGATTGATTTTTAGTTCAGAAGGATCACTGATAAAAAATGTCAGTGATAGATTTTGTTTATCAAAAAGCTTTTAATCATTTGAAGAAAACTTCAGTGATCAAAGTTTTATTTTAAACGTCTTACTGAATGAAGATTCAGTGATTGAGAGTAAGAGAACATACCTGAGAGTCATAATTTTAATCAGAGATTGAGTGATAAAGGGGAACTTATAGTCACTGATATAATGAATGAACGCTGAAGATTTACTCTTCGAGATTCAGCATTCCAAGCTCACTGATGAGAAAGTTGAACCTTGTCTCATCAAGAGGTTTGGTAAACAAATCAGCAAGCTGATAGTCAGTGGGGATGAAATTAAGTTCAATATCACCATTCATCACATGATTTCTGATAAAGTGATATCTGATCTTTATGCGTTTCGTCTTTGAATGTAGCACTGGATTATTTGCTATAGCGATAGCACTAGTGCTGTCGCAATAGATTGGAATCTTTGATAGCTGAAGGTCATAGTCTAATAGTTGATTTCTCATCCATAAGACCTGAGCACAACAACTTCCAGCGGCCACATATTCAGCTTCAGCTGTGGAAGTGGACACTGAATTTTGCTTTTTGCTTGTCCAGCTTACCAACTTTCCTCCTAGGAGTTGACATCCACCAGTGGTGCTCTTTCTATCGAGTTTACAACCTGCAAAATCACTATCGGAATATCCAGTTATATCGAACCCTGAGTCTTTGGGATACCAAAGACCGAGGTTAGGAGTCCCTTTGAGATATCTGAAAATTCGCTTAACAGCGATCAGATGGGATTCCTTGGGTTCAGATTGATAGTGTGCACATAAACAAGTAGAGTACATAATGTCAGGTCGGCTCGCTGTAAGATACAGCAGGGAGCCTATCATTCCTCTATAGCAGTGACATTAACAGGTTTTCCAGATGGATCTTTGTTTAATGTCAGAGGAGGTGCCATAGGAGTTTTCATCGCTGAAGTTTGTGTTAAATCAAACTTCTTCAGCATGTCTTTAACATACTTACCTTGGCTGATAAAAGTACCTTTGTCAGATTGTTTAATCTGAAGACCAAGAAAATATGTCAACTCACCCATCATACCCATTTTGTATTCTTTCTTCATTCTTTCAGCGAAGCGAGTACATAGAGATGGGTTAATAGAACCAAATATGATGTCATCGACATATATTTGTACAAGAATAATATGACCTTTTATCTTTCTAAAAAATAATGTATTATCAATTTTGCCACGTTCAAAATTTTCAGAGATAAGAAAAGATGAGAGAGTGTCATACCACATACCAAGCACGAGGGGCTTGTTTTAGACCATAGAGAGCCTTATCCAATTTATATACATAATTTGGATACTTAGGGTCAAAAAACCTTGGGGGTTGTTCTACATAGACTTCTTCATTCAGCTTTCCATTTAGGAACGCTGATTTTACATCCATTTGATAAACAATGAAGTCTTTATAGACTGCATAGGCTAAGAATAATTGAATTGCTTCGAGCCTAGCCACAGGGGCAAAGGTTTCATCATAGTCTATGCCTTCCTCTTGTCTGTATCCCTGAGCAACAAGTCGAGCCTTGTTGCGGGTTACAGTTCCATGTTCATCTAACTTGTTTCTAAACACCCATTTGGTGCCTATAACAGTTTTGTCAGATGGTCTAGGAACGAGATTCCAAAGTTTGTTGCGAGAGAACTCAGTCAGCTCGTCTTGCATAGCGCTGGCCCAGTTTGGATCTCTGAGGGCATCATCAGCCTTCTTTGGCTCTATTAAAGAAATAAAATTGACAAAGAGACAAATATTACCTGAACTTCGTTGTGTCTGAATACCTGCATCGAGATCACCAAGAATTTGATCTATGGGGTGATCTATGGTCCATCGCTGAGCAACAGCATGATCGCTCATTTCAGAGGTTGGATCAACAATGGGAATGTTCACTGATGAGGAAGCTTGAGGCTCATCAACTATCAACTGTTGAGAGTCAGACAGACCATTGTTTTCTAGGAGGTGTTCAGACGAAGATGGGTCTGATGGAGGAAGTGTGTTTAGAGGCTCATCTGAAACCCATGAAATGGATTCAGCGTTTGGAGGTATGATGTTTGGATCATCATCAGCAGCTGGAGGATCTGAATGCTGATGGTTTGAGAAGAAAGGTTATGTTTCTCTGTAATGAGAAAACATCCAAGCATTTAACTCTTCATTGTCAGCGATTGGTTTAGAATTCGCTGAGCGAGTTTCATCAAAGGTGACATGAATGGTTTCTTCCACAGATTGTCTTCTTTTGTTGAAAACTCTGTAGGCTTTGGAGATGGAGGAATATCCTAGAAAAATTCCATCATCAGCTTTTGGGTCAAACTTTCCAAGCTGATATTTGTTGTTTAAAATAAAGCACTGACAACCAAAGATATGAAGAAAGCTGATAGAAGGCTTTCTTCCATGAAAAAGTTCATAAGTTGTCTTTCCAAATCGCTTTACTATCAACGATCTGTTTTGAGTAAAACATGCAGTGTTTACAGCTTCAGCCCAAAATTGAGTAGGGAGGTGAGAATCGTTGAACATTGATCTAGCAACTTCAATGATCGTTCTGTTTCTTCTTTCAGCGACTCCGTTTTGCTGAGGTGTTCTCACTGAAGAGAAGTTATGAGAGATTCTCTTGTTCTCAAAGAAATTGTTCAGAGAACTGTTTTTGAATTCTGTTCCATGATCACTTCTTATTGAACGAACAGTGAGATTATTCAGCACTTCCATCTTTTTAACAAAAGATATTAGTTCTTCTGGAGTATCACTCTTGCAGCGAAGAAAGATAACCCAGGTGTAGCGAGAGTATTCATCTACAATGACAATCGTATATTTCTTTCCAGCTATTGATTGGATGTTGACAGGGACAAACAGATCCATATGTAAGAGCTGAAGAGGACTTGTCACTGAGGAAACTTGTTTAGACTTGAAACTAGCTTTTGTCTCTTTTCCTTTTTCACATGCTGAGCAGAGAGATTCTTTAGCATATGAGTGCTGAGGAAGACCAGAAACCAGTTCCTTAGAAGAGAGAGAATTCAGGGTTTTGAAATTTAGATGAGAGAGCCTTTTGTGCCATAACCAATTGACATCAGAAGAGGCTTTAGAGAGAAAACATACGTTTTCAGTGATAGTAGAGTCCATATCTATTACATAGACATTTTCTCTGCGATAACCACTGAGAGCAAGTTTTCCTTTCTCTTTTACCACTGAACATGCTTTCTTGGAAAAACAAACTTCATAGTCTTTATCACATAGCTGACTGATGCTCAGAAGATTGTGCTTCGGTCCATCTACATAAGCGACTCTTCTGAAGGTAGTTGTCCCATTGCTGAGGACACCAAACCCTCGGGTATATCCTTTTCCATTTCCACCGAAGGTCACAGAGGGACCTTTCTCTTCCTTGTATTCAGTGAGCATGTCTTTTTGTCCTGTCATATGACAAGAACATCCAGTATCGAGATACCAGATGCCCTTTGATCCCTGCAAACATAAGGAAGATTAAGCTTTGTTTGGTACCCATTTTTCATTGGGTCCTTTGGGGTTAGTGGAGATGGAAGGTTCAGAAATCTTCACAGCATATGAAGATTCAGCTTCAGTGGTAATCTTCACTTTGGTTAATTTCTTAACCTTAGTGGTATTCTTCACCTTGGTAGATTTTTCAGCTTTGATGATCTTCTCAGACTTAGAGGCATTCATCTTCATTTTTGCTGTTTTATCAGCTTTAGTGGCAGTTGGACATTTGCTTGCAATATGGTCAGTAAATCCACAGTGATAGCATTTTCTATATTTGAATGTGGTTTTTGGACCAGAAGTAGAAGGTTTTGAGAATTTAAGATGAGCAGGTCCAGCTCCAAGAATGCTTTTCTCATGAGATCTGGGAGGAATTTTTATTTCTTCAGATCTCTTAGGCTTAAGATCAATCTTTAGCTTTGGAGGACAAAGATCAAAGATTTCTATCACGGAGCTAGACGATTGATTCGCTGAAGGTTTAGAAGGAACTTTCAGCTTTGCTTTCTTGGTACCCTTCTGAGGATGGAAAATGGATTTTCCTTTATCCGCAGACTTAGAGCCTTTGGATTTTTCCTCAGGGATAGAATTAGAAGAAGAAGGATAAAACTGATTATAAGAAGTGTCAGAGATAAAAGTGACAAACGTTCCAAACTTAAGCATGGAACAATCTTCTTTAGGCTCATCCTATGGTTTCCAAAAATCAAGACCAGTTTTATCACCGCCAGGAGTTTGAGCATTTATTATCTCAGTGATCTTAGTTGAGGAATTACACCATTTTTCAACAGTAGCCTTTTCTGCTTTTAGAGTAGCGATGGCTTGTTCGCGTTCTATGCTGATGATTTTATTTACAACAACTTGATCTTTCAAACTTTCCTCTAAAAGAGTCAGTTCTCTGATCTTTTCATGGCATTTTTCCAGTTGTTCAGTTAAATCATTGTTTTTGCATTCAGCTAGAGATTTGCCGTTTAGAGCATTGTAAAGAACAATCGTCAGCACATCAACTGCGCGACTTCTCTCTGATTCAGGTAGAGAGGGATTAGTAGAGATAGATACCTGAGATGATATATAGCTCATAGAAGTTTTAGTTGGTTCTTCCACTTCTTCTTTAATCTCAGCCATGAGGCAGAGATTAGCGACTTCTTATTCATCAGAACTTGATTCTTCAGATTCTGCCCAGTCGTGTTCTTCAGCGATGAGACCTTTACCTTTTCGCTTGTAGCTTTTCAGCTTTTGATATTTCTCTTTCAGCTTAAGGTATTTGTCATCGCTGGATCTTCTAGAAGTAGAAGATTTAAAGACTTTCTTCGACCTGCACTCACTTGCAAAGTGTCCAATCTTTTCACAGTTAAAGCTAATAGCAGTAGCCTTATCAACAGGGGTTGATTTTGGCTTGTCAGTGAGAGAGAAAGGCTTATTTTGTCGGTCCACAATATATCAAGTTCTTATCAAAACAACAACATATACAATTACCAACCTGTTTAATTAATAATCAATGGATTACAAGGATTGATGTTTTCGGTTTAAAGCTCTCGATGTTCTCTCTGATTTACACCGTTAGTGTGTGTGTTGTGTGTGTGATCTGATATTATCTCTTAGCTTCTCAAACACACTTCCTACATAATATCTAAAGAAAGATATTATATCTAAACTAAATAATATCTAACTAATATCTAATAACTTAGATATTTAGAAACAATAATAAAATACTAAAAACTAAACTTTGACATTTTATTACAAACGACATTAGACGTATGTTAAGAGTTGACTTTCCGGCTTTAGCTTCAGATTGGATCTTCAGATTGGATGATCTTGAATCCAATATATCTGTGCGCTAACAATCTCCCCCTTTGGATCAAGATCATTACTAAAAATATTTTAGCAATTCAGCCTTCTTTTTCAGCTCAGAAGATGCAATCTCCTTCTCTGTCTTCCATATGTAATAATCTCCAGGTTTTAGCTCAGAATGCTTTAGCAAAGTATCTTCAAAGAAAATTTCTCTAAAATCAGCATGTCTTCAGAATACTTTGATCTTTCGCATTTCTTGGTTAGCTCTTCTCTTTTCCAGTTTTATAATGTAATGGACTGGACATTTCTTCAAGCTTTAGGTTCTCCCCCTTTTTGATGAATAGAGAAACGATTTCATCAAAACTCTGAGTAAGAAATGTCTTTCATTTGGAGCCTCTGATCCGTCAATTCAAAAGATATTCATCCAGATCTTTGCAAATCCAGACAAAATAGTCGTGTAACACCTGAATCAACAAATGAATCAGTTAAAATGCCTGTCAGTAACACTAAGTCACTGTGTGTAACGAATACACATTGGAAAGGAGCTTTTTGATGTTCACTCTCCCAGGGCTTCCATTCAATCATCGAAATACCACAAAGGCAATTTCTATAAATGTTATGAGAAAGAAACAAATTCCTTGTGTGTTCGTGCTTGTGATAGAAAGAATTAAGCACGGATAATTGCTTATAGGCTCAATATTGTGTAAACCACTGAGACAACAGTAAGTTAAACACAGACTTAATGTGCATAATTGAAGTGCGAAGGAGGGGCAGACTTCCTTCTTTTCAATATCCAGATTTTCCAACTGAAAATCAGATAGCAAATGTGTTGCGTCGCCTTTGAAAATGTGAAACACTTTCTTGTTAAGAAGAAAATGAATAGTTGGTGAGGTTTGATCAAGAGTTGGCATGGGCTAGTTGCCTGTTTCAATAATGTTCACCAAAGAGTTGTGAAACATTAGAAATGTGGCTGCCCGGCTCAGGAAAAGTTGGTGTAGAGTTCTGATATTCTTTTAACTCTGTTCTTTCTTTTAAACATTAAGCTTACTCTAACCACACTCATTTCTTTTGATTTCTCACACTCAATCACTATGGATTAACCTCTTGGGTAGAAATCACTGGTTAAGGTGATTCCGTAGAAGTTGTGTTAAGTCCTAGCACAATGAAATAATGTTTTTCTAGAAAGCATATGATGCTCAAAATGGTTTAACTATTTCAGTTAAAGCACAATGTAGATCTTGAAAACATTTAAACGCACACTTCTAATTCATGTAATCGGTTTGAGATTCAGGAAGTGGTTTGAACTTTTAAGAACAATGTTTTCTATGATTGAAGTTGTCCTTCTTTCAACCATATATGAGATTAAGATAAAGGATTATACCTTTACGTGCGATCTTACATCTCATGAAGTTAAGCTTAAAGTCATAAAGATATGAACATGTAAGCGTCTCTCAAAAACTACAAAAGTCTTATGCCATAGTCAAAGCTAATTTATTCACTGAAAATGAAAATGACAAAAAGCAGTAAAACGATTAAAGAATGAGTTCTGATCAGAAATAATCAGAAGTCATATCCTAACTCCTTTGATTTGTAAAACTCCCCCTAAAATCATGCATCACAAAAATTTGACTTAAAAGGTAAATGCAGAAATTTTATGAGCTCCCCCTCAAAATAACAATGATCATCTTTGGAGTTTCTTCTCACACTCTGTTAGGTCTGATTTTATAGTAATCATTGTATTTATAGGCTTGGTCAAATACTGTGTTTAGAGTCTAATACTGTGTTGTATTGACCAAGGGTATTTAAGTCCCTTTGGTCTTGGTTCCTTGTAAGAACTTCACGCCTTCATTCAATACAACTCTTACTTTACGCTTACATTACTCTCTCTCTACTTTCTCTCTCTAGGATTTAGTGATCTTGGACTATCAATTGGTATTAGAGTTGTTCTAGATCTTGAGAGAATTGAGAGATTGTTTTTTCGATACTGAATTTGTGGATTAAATCGAAAATTTGATCGATTTTCTTGAATTTTTTCAAGAAAATCTCGTTTTCGAATTTTTCATCAAATTTGGCTTTGTTTTTGAACAAATTTCTTTGAAAATCAGTTTGTTGGATTCGGTTTTGATTGCTAAACATCTTTGATTCACATCGATTTGCAAGAAAAACTTGTTTTGATTCTCAATTTTGGAAATTATTGATTTTCTGGAAATACGTTTTTGACGTACTGTGTAATTTTTGAAATCTCGATCTTGTGATTTTTAATCGATTTTGTTGATTGAATTGTGTTAAAAAGTTGTTTTCGAAAGGCTTTGTATAAGAAAATTTCATCAAATTTAGTTTTGAAATCGAGTTTTTGGAAGTTTTCTTGATTTTCTATCGGTTTGCGCTAGATCTCTACTTTGCGCCAGTTCATACATGTTTGCGCGAGTTCATATTGGTTTGCGCAAGTTCATATTGTTGTTCTAATCTTTGTGTTAGTGTATTTCAGGTTTTTGTCTCAAGAAGTAACTTTTCGCATTGGGTTATTCACGCAAGGTGAACTTTGCGTATTTCGTGCATCACGAGAAGTTACTTTGCGTTTCCTTCTGTTCACGAGAAGCGGACTTTGCGTTTCCTTCAGCTCACGAGAAGTCAAGTTCTCGTCATTCTTTGCTCAAGCAAATCATCATTTGCGTCACCCGTGTTTCGCGCAAAGTCTTGTTTGCGTTTCCCACTGTTCGCGAGAATTACAAGTTTGCGCTTTCATCAGCTCACGCAAAGATTAATTTGCGTATCCTTCAGCTCACGCAAAGCTACTTTGTGTACTTCTCAGCTTACGAAAAGCTCAGTTTGCGTAATCTGCTACTCACGCAAATTCAGTTTGCGTCTTCAACGACTTACGCAAAGCTCAGTTTGCGTCTTCTCCTGCTTGAGACAAGCTCAGTTTTCGTCTTCTGCTTCTCACACAAAGATCAACTTTGCGCCATCTCAACACTTAGCATTTTTTTCTGGATTATCTGAAACATGGATTCTGACAAGTTTGCTTATCAAGCTCAGTTTTACAAAAATGATCTAATGATGTCTTTGGGTACAGAAAATCGTCCACCAGTGTTGATTGATGAAAATGAATTTACACAGTGGCAAGATCGGTTCCTAAACTTCATTGAACGTCAAAAGAATGGTAACGACATGTTGATCATTCTATCGGAAGGACCGTTTAAAAAACCCAAATTGGCTTCTGGATTATATAAGCCCACTAAAGAATATTTACCTGAAGAGTTGTCGGCATATCAAGCTGATCGTGATATTAAAGCAAATCTGATGCTAGCCTTGCCAAACTCTATATACAACAGGATTGATTGTTTCAAAACTCATCCTAATCTGATGTGGCAACAGCTTGAGAAGATTATGCTTGGTTCTTCGGTCGCAACTCAACTCAGGCATACGCGCTACATGAATAACTTTGAAGAATTCAAAGCCAAGGATGGGGAGCCACTGAAAGCTGTGTATAACCGATTTTGTGCCATGATCAATGATATTAGGAAGATTAAAGTTGAAAAGACGGGGCTTGAGACAAATCTGAAGTTTCTCAACACATTGCAACCAGAATGGAATAAAACATGCCACAGATTGAGGAATGATGTCAGAATCTCTACAATGCAGATCCAAGAGATGTTCGAGATCTTGCTGACTGATGAGAGCTTGGTGCTAGAGAAAAAGGCCAAACTGGATAAGAAAAACAAGAAATCAGTAGACCCGGTTGCACTCTTCACGAGCCAACTGGCTGAACAAGCATTGTCTGATAATACTTACAACGGGTCAACTGAAGATGATGGCGAGGCACTGCAGAAAGCAATGATTCTTCTCTCTCAGCATTACCAGAAAAAGTTCCATCCAAGATCGGGTTCCAACACTTCTTGCTTCACTTCAGGTCCTAAAGTCAAAGTGCTCGATCCAAAGACTGCTGCCTGCTATAACAGTGGAAAACCGGGCCACTTCTCAAAGGAGTGTCGAGTGAAGAAGGTTAGGGACTCAGCTTATTACAGAAAGAAACTGGAACTGGCTGAAAAGAGAGAGAACGGAACTGCTCTTCTTGCTGAAGAAGAATTCTGGCTGGATCACTCTGACGATGAAGTTGCAAATGTCGAGATCGCTCAGATGTGCTTGGTTGGAGATGATCAGTTAGACGATTCTGAAACTGATGAAGATGAGGTATATTCAGTTTTTGATCACAATTTCATTACCTCTCAGATGAACATAATGATAACTGTTGTATCTGATTTACGTTCAAAATTTTTATCTGAAAAGAATTCAAATTCAGAAAAGTCGGATTTGATTGACAAACTGAAAATTTCTTTGAAAGATGAAAAATCTATTTTAGAAAATACTGAATAAATCTTTCAAAAGAAATTGGATGATTTGGAAAATTGAAATAAGACTTATCTTGAGTCTTTGACTGCTATGACTACTTTAAAAGATGAATTTTCATATAAAATTAATAAATTAGAAGAAAAGTTATATCGAAGGAACCAATCTGAACAAACAATTTTTATGAATAAACCGAGGAGTGAAGAAGCTTTAAAACAAAGGTGGGGACTTGGTTTTAAAAATCCACATTGTTTAAACAATGCGATTGAAAAATCCCCAACTTTATATAAATACGATTATCTAACACTTGCTAAATATGCTCCTCAATTTAAAATTGATTGGATGAATGAACAACAAGTGTTAGAAATTGAAAATGAGAAAAGGACAAATAACAAGAAAAAGGAAATTCCTTTTGTTTACACGTTTGAAAATGCCAAATATTTCCCTGAAAAATCAAGGAGAGCCAGAAGAATTTTAAATGATATATTTCCTATCAAATCTTCAATGTCTGATGATTTTATTGATCCTTATGCTCCTAATTCTGATAAGGAAAATATTTCTCCAATCATTTATGATTCTAAGAAATATACTCCTCCGTTAGTATTAGAAAGCAAAATCATCAATCTTGAAGATAAGATAGAAGATCAAAATATTTTAAAGACAATTGAATCTGATATCATTCTTTCTTTCATGACTTCTAGTCTTGAAGAAAAATTATTTTCTCAAAAACCAGATTCTATTTCTAGCCTTTCTTCTGATTTTCACGAAAATAAAAAGGAAGTTTCCAATTTTAAAATCTTTTCTCAAAATAATTCAGACTCCGAAGTGAATTCAGATTTATTAGTTGATCAGATTGGTTGCTTAGGTAAAATTATTTCTTCTGATTTAAATATTTCGTCTAAAATTCTTGATGATTCTTTTACGATAAAAGATCAGTATTGTAAACCGAAGCGTAAAAGAAGACGGTCAAAGAAGTTAAAGAAATAAGATAAAGTTATTTCTGACAATTCTAATTCTTCCGATTCAATTCTTTCAGATAGGACTTTGAGCGCTCAATCAAGGCAGATCTAGAAAGCAAAGCGAACATCTACTGATTCTAAGACTGATGAAGTTCGATATGTAGACAAACAATATCAAAGTGATTCATTTGCTTATTGTAATAAAATTTCAAAATATACTATAAAGCAAATGTTTCAAATTTCCAAAAATGTCTCATATTCTTTTTCTGATTCTAGTTCAGATGATTATGCTTTGTATTCATCTGATGATTGTGCTTACCATTCTTGTGATCATCTCTCTTATGCTTATCGTGTTAAATATAACAAACTTTTCCCCATACGAACTGCAACTAACAAACACGGGCCCAAATACAAGTGGGTTCCCAAATCTCAATCTGATTTAAAGTTGCAGGCATCTCATGTCAAGGGGGAGTAAGAGAAATATGGCTTTTGAACACAGCAGTTCAAAACCCGGACTTCAATGTCAAGACAATGGCTCTTGAATAACACAGTTCAAGACCCGCACCTCAGAGTAAGAGAAACTTTGGCTCTTGAGTAAATCAGCTCAAGACCCGGACTTCATTGACAACATAATGGCTTCTAAGTACTTCAGCTTAGAACTCGTGCTTCAAAGACTTTGACTTCTAGACATGTCAGTCTAGGACTTGTTTTTCATTGCTGTAAGCTTCTGACTAATGAGAAACTGTGAGTACATCTACTTAATTTCCGCTGCATTTATATTTGATAATGATGTTGTTCCAGTATTCTCAAATGTTTTTAAAGAATCTGAGCAATCTTTTTCAAACCCTGATTTTGTTCAACCCAAAATTTTTCCAAAAGAGACACAAATTTCATTTTACATTATGTGGAAGATGATATTATTGAATTATATTTTGTTTCAACTGAATATAAACTTGCCGATCAAATATTTCTTTTTTTTTAAATCTCGGCATGTTGTTTTAAAAGTTTAAACCTTTACAAATTTTATTCTATAAAGTAAAAGTTTTACAGATTTTCTTTCTTTTGAATAAAATGTGTGTCTAGGATAAATTTTCAAGTTGCTTTGTTTTATTAAAGTTCTTATATGTTCATTTTTCAACTCTAACAAAAGTCGAAAAGGCAGCAACATGTTTGTAGCTTTTGATATTGCTTTAAAGTTGTGTGATTCGGAATATTAATAGTTTACAATGCTTAGAAAACCTAAAAAGTCGAAATTTTGGATCGTAATGAAAATATGGGCTAAGTACTTAGACGTAAAATCTTGTGTTTGAGATGATTATTAAATTCTTATAAATCAGAAATCTCTAAGTTTAAAAGTTTGTACCTGTGACTTTTCTGGTTTGGGAAAGTAAGTTCTGTGGGATGCTTGTCATCTGGTCCCCTAAGGTCATTTGATCTGGGAGTGATTGAACCCAAATCCTTCTATAGAATCAGATAGAAAGTCATGTTCTACTGGTATGAATGGGTTTAGGATGTGTCGATGTAGCCTTTATGATATGAGAAAGTAAGTTCTAAGGGGTGCTTGACACCTAGGCTAGAAACATTCGAATTGCAGTGATGTTCTTGTGAGCAGCGTAGGCTAGAAACATTCGAATTGCCTCTAAACGCGCCACAGGAGCATAAGTCTCGTCGTAGTCTATTCCTTCCTCTTGCCTATATCCCTTGGCTACAAGTCTTGCTTTGTTTCTGATAATGGTACCATCTTCATCTTTCTTGATCTTGAAAACCCATTTCGTACCTATAATGGTTTTACCTTGAGGTTTGGGTACGAGTCTCCAGACTTTAAGTGCGTTGAACTGATTCAGCTCTTCTTGCATTGCAGTCACCCAGTTTGAATCGGCAAGAGCCTCTGATACGCGAGATGGCTCGATCTTGCTCATAAAGGATTCATGCATACACATATTCATTGAAGTTGACCTAGTTTGCACCGGTTTTGTTGGATCGCCAATGATCTGGCTTATCGGGTGCTCTTTGGTCCATTTATGTTCATGAGGTAGTGGATTATATGAATATATATCAATATTATCATCTATGAATCCACTGGTACCTTCTTCTGGTTGTTCAAGAGGAATTTAGGTTGCAGTTGAAGTAGTAGGTGCAGAAGTCTCAGTAGGTACAGCTTAGCCCGACTGTAGATTAGTCTGTACAGAGCATCCTACTGATAGAGCAACTTCTGTCTCTTCATTATTGATCACCACTTCAACTGATGAAGTCGACATTTGAACTGGAATTTCTTGCTGAATCGAGGAGTTGGATTCAGTAGAGATATCTAATTGGTCATACTTTGTTTGAAGTACGGGTTCTAAGCTGAATTGCTTAGAAGCCTTCATCTTGACATTTAGGTCCGGGTTTTGAACTGATTTGTTCAAAAGCCTAAGTTCTATGCTCCCTCTTAAACTTTGAGTTCCTGCAACACATATTTAGCTTTTGGTACCCATTGGAATTTGGGTCCAACTGTGTTAGCACAAGATTTTGGTACCCATTGAAATTTGGGTTCTTTTTTCATTTGAAATTCATTGGAAGCATTAGAATGATAAGAGTGCACAAGATAAGTTCCAAACCAAACATCAGAATCTTTACGAGAAGCATAAGCATGTCTATCATAATTGGAAAACTTTTTAGCAGATAAAGATAACTCGAATAATTGCTTCATAGAATATTTCTTGCGATAAACGACAAGTTTTGGTTTCAAAATAGTAGCAACATTCGCATTCAAAACATCTTTACTAGGCATAGTCTTATTACAATTAACACTTGAAAAAGATTTTGCATTCTCGTCTATCTTCTGTTTTGGTTGCCATTCAGACTTAACTCCCTGCCTTTTCTGGCTCAAATCTGAAACATTTGAAACTTGTAAGTTAGACTTTTGAGAAACAACTGAATGCATCTTCTTTGGGTTACCAGTTGTGATCGGTTTCTGTGAATGCTGAGATTTATTCTTACCTTTCGCATTCTTAGCTTTCACAGAAGCTGATTTATCAACTTTCGTTGATGATTTACCTTTTTCAGACATACTGGTTGATCCAAATTGATGAATGGTTAGGAAGTTTGGCATGAAAATCAAATTGATCAAAACAATCATCTAAAACACCATCGGAGTTTAGAAAATCAAACCCTCCATTAGCTAAACCAAACAGATCATCAGATTTTGAAGCCTTTGAAGATTTAGAAAGAACAGAACTCTTATGCACAGCTGAAAAAACTTTTTGTTTAATATCAATCAAAAGTCTTTCATCTGTTAAAGATGTCTCAAGTTCAGAAATTTTACTTTCCAAAACGAGAGGAGGGATATATAGTTTACCTTTAATAGGCTTCGCCTCCATTTCTTTGACAGAATAACTCTGAAAGAAGTCATTTGAAAAAGATTTCTTTTGATATATTGGATCATCATTATAACTATTATTCAGCTTCGCATAACAAAATGGAAGTTGAACATTAGATGTGTTCTTTCGTTTTTCTGTTTCCTTGGCTTCATCCTCTTTAGACAGTCCAGTCCAGAAAACTTTAAGCTCAATGATTCGTCGAGCTAGTTTCATAAAAGTAAAATCATAAAGTGCAGGCACTTCAGATTTAGCATTTTTAAGGTAATGAGGATTCTCGTAACCGAGTCCCCAACTCTCTATTTCCTCTTTGTTCAGATGAATGGTTTGTTCAGTTTGACCCATTTTGTATAACTTCTATTCCAAAGCTTTTAATTTTGCAAGTAAAGATTCGTTTTCTTTGGTACACGAAGAAAACATTTTCGTAAGCTCTTTGAAATCAAACTAACTTTTTCTCAATTTAGAATTTGTTTCAGTTATTTCTTTGAGAATTATTGTCTTTTCTTTAGCGCAGTTATCAAAGTTTTTATGCATTGTTTCAATCAATACTTTCTTTTCTGCAATATCCTCGCTAAGTTTCTGTATTGATTTGTTTTTGTCATTGATAACACCTTTTTCTCGCTTAAGCTTTGACTCTAACTCTTCGAGTTTAGTCAATATGGCATGCATTTGATTTAAGAAGTCTGATTGAGTTAAATCACATACCTCATTTTCCTCATCATCAGAATCAGCTTCAGCTTCAGCTTCTGATTCCTGCTTGCCCATTAAGCACATGTGAGTTGTTTCATCCTTCTCTTCATTCTCATCTTCTGATTGATCAAGCCAGTACTCATCTTCTGCCATCAATGCCTTTCCAGCCTCCTGTTGGTTGGCTAGAAGCATTTTATTCTTGTAGTAGTCTGAGTTTCGGACTTTGGGTCTTCGGTAGTCTCTGGCAAAGTGACCTATTTTGCCACAGTTGTAGCACGTTGGAGGTTCTGACTGACTGGATCCTTCAGCTTGATACCTTCTCTCTTCCGACTTCCTTTCCTCTACTCTCTTTCCTTCAAATCTCTTTCCTTCAACCCTCTCCTTGTGAATATAGTTGTTTGGACCAGAAGAATACCTCTGACTGTTTGAACTTGGCTTCTTGTAGAACTTCTTCTGAAAATACTTTGTCAGCATAAGCATAGCCTGCTTCAGTTGTTCACAGTCGTCCGAGTCAGAGTTCGCTTCATTTTCAACCTCATCTGATTCAGACATAAGCATCTTCTTCTTCTTCTTTTTCACAACAAGAGCAACTCAGTCCGCAACTGTCTTCTCACTCTGTCTCTTTTCATCCAAGATTTCATCCACCTCTTCTTCATTTTGTTTGAGGGTTTCATATACCTCATGAAGTGGAATCTCGTTTAGTTCCTTGATTTGTTTCATTTGTCTGGCAAACCTCTTCCATTCAGGCTGGAGAATGCTGAGGAATTTGACATTCAGCTCTATCTGTGATTTAGTGACCTTGTTCTTGCTTAATTCATTCAGCAAGGTCACAAACCTGTCGAATGTTACTTCTAGAGACTCTCCAACTCTGCCTTTGAATTCTTCATAGTTCTTTAGGCAGTTGGATATCTTGAGTTGGTTCCCAACCTTTGAACCTAGCATCATCTTCTCTAGTTGATCCCACATCTGTTTGCCTGAGGCCTTACAGCTGTCTATCTTCACGTATATTTCATTTGGAATGCCTTGAAGAATATAAGACTTTTCTAATCTATCACCTTTTTCTCTTCTTAGGTTATCACCTTCTAGTTCCTCATACTTAAGTTGAAACCCTCTTCTATTGATTTCCTGATGAATACTCCCAAATCATGTCTTTCAATGAAGTCCATGAACCGATCTTTCCACTGTTCATACTCTCCCCTGAAGAGTACTGGTGGCTTTGAGTCAGTTCCGATTGCTAGAGCTTCTCTTGAAGTCATTCTGATTTAAAAAGACTTAAGTTTAGTACTGGAGTAAAAGGCAAACTTTGCGCTAAAGGTGGCTGGCGCAAAAGAGTTTTGCGCGAGGTGTCTGTGGCGCGAAGTAACATTTTGCACTAGAAGAAGCTGGCACAAAAGTGTTTTGCGTGAAGAGAAGGTGGCGCGAAACAGAACTTTGCGCGAGAAGTGGTTGCCGTAAAAGATCAATTTTGCGTTATGATGTGTTGGCGCAAAAGTGAACTTGAGATCAACTTTGCGTTATGAACTTTGCGTTAACTTAAGATCTGAGATTTGCGTGAGACAAAGTTGGCGCAAGCTGAGGTTTACGCTATTCGAAGGTCGCGTGAAATGAGTTTTGCTTGATTCGTTGGTCGCGTGAAAGAACTTTTGCGCGAGATGTTGATGGCGCAAAAGTCAAGTTTGCGCAAGATGTTGATGGCGCAAAACTAACTATGAACTGGCGCGAATTTGAACTTTGCGCGAGTTCGTCCCTGCAGCTTCGAAAACACGACTAAAATCCATAATAAACCTATCTAGACTTCGATTTAGCAGTCCCAACTTTGGCAAAACGACCACTAATACTTCTAGAATAGATTATAAACACTTGATCTCGAAAACAAACACTTTTTGAAGTTTAAAAACGATGGAACAGTGACGTTCTCAAAGTCGACTTTCAGACACAAAACTGAACTCGATTTAAGTGCTATTCTGAATTTAAACAATACCACAACGATCTAATACACTTATCGATCACAACCTGATCGATTTCAACACCTAAAACACACTAAAACTCGAAAAAGATTTTGAGAAGAAGAATACAGAGTCGAGTTTAATAACTTGATTTGAATCTGTTTTTCAGGCTTTGATACCAATTGTCGGTCCACAATATATCAAGTTCTTATCAAAACAACAACATATACGATTACCAACCTGTTTGATTAATAATCAATGGGTTACAAGGATTGATGTTTTCGGTTTAAAGCTCTCGATGTTCTCTCTGATTTACACCGTTAGTGTGTGTGTGTTGTGTGTGATCTGATATTATCTCTTAGCTTCTCAAACACACTTCCTACATAATATCTTAAGAAATATATTATATCTAAACTAAATAATATCTAACTAATATCTAATAACTTAGATATTTAGAAACAATAATAAAATACTAAAAACTAAACTTTGACATTTTATTACAAACGACATTAGACTTATGTTAAGAGTCGACTTTCCGGATTTAGCTTCAGATTGGATCTTCAGATTGGATGATCTTGAATCCAATAGATCTGTGCGCTAACATATTTCTTTTGAAATTTCTCTTTCTTGCAAATCTCTTGAAAGAGTTTGTCAAGAGTGCTAAGGACTCATCAAACTCTGAAAGATCAGTGTCTGATAGATCCTCAGATTCAGAATCTAACTCAGTGATGGTGAGAGTAGATCGCTGAGATGGAATTATCTCTGAAGAGACTAAAGCAACAAGAGTGCTTTTGGAGTCTTTAGAATATTTTATAAGATTCTTCTTCAAAAGGTTTGATTGCCCATAGTTAAGCAATATTCCATACAAGGTGCTGAGAGAAAGAGAATTTAAGTCTTTTGTCAGCTTGAGACAGATTGAGTAACTGTCCCAGCATTCAGGAAGACATTCTAAGAATTTTGTTAGGACCTCAGAATTAGAATAGGTCCTACCAACGGTTCTTAGATCAATGATTAAGCAGTTAAACCGTTGATGAACATCAGAGAGAGATTCATTCTTACCAGCGATAAAACTTTCATACTGTCTTACCAAGTTAATCTTTCGAGTCTCTTGGATTTCAGTGGTGCCTTCATATTGAACACATATGGTTTCCCACATTTCTTTAGAAGTTTTAAGATGCATGATGGAATGGAAAACTTCATCAGGCAGAGCCATAGAGATAATGGTCTTTTCCCTTGCATCGATACCAACCTTCTTTTTGTCCTCATCACTCCATTGTCTGATTTCCTTAGCAATATAGCGTTCAGGAATAAATGGAGTGGTGGCAGTAGCTGGAACGGCAGCTATAATTTGGACAGGTTCATAGGGTCCGTTTGCTACGTACTCAGGTATAGTGGGATCTGCACCTTCAAGAAATAGCATCATTCGATTTTTCCAGAGAGAGAAGTTATCTCTGCTAAATCGAGGAGGTTTAGAAAGTGAACCATTATCATAGTAGTTTGTGTTTGTGTTAAGTGCCATTTTAGAATAGCAAGAAAGAGAATAAAGCAAGATCTTATTTATCAGATTAAACAGTCTGCTCTGATACCACTTGTTGGTCCCGGAGGTGCTTAACAAGTTTGTAGAAGGGGGGGTTGAATACAAACACAGAATTTAAATTTTAATAAATTGTTTATTGATAAATCAAACACAATTTACAAGTATGTTGCGGAATAAGATTAAGTAGAACTCAATCTAAAGAAACTTAAGAAAACACTAAGATGGTTGCACAAGAATATAGAGAATGGGGATTGGAGAAGTATAGAAAACAAGGGTTTCTATGAGATAGAAAGATGAAGGCTAGAGGTGAGCACACTCTTCAGATGAAGAAGTAATCTTTCTATTTATACCCTATGCATTAAATGCATGGCAGGGTACTTTACACGTGTCATTTAGTGATTGGCTTTGGGAGTCTGAATTTTGGGAGACATGCTTTCGGTCGTATCATGAACAGTGTAGTTGACAGATTTGTTGTACGAATTGTGGCAGAGGTATGTCCAATCTGACACATCGTACTGGTTGTGCAAGGTAAGACAAAAGAGACTTGAGGCATAAGCTAAGTGATCATCGATCGCTGAATATCTCTTCCTTCAGAGATATAAAGAAGTTCTGCTATCGCTGAAACTTTTCCTCAGGTTTCTTCGCGTATGAGTAGAGTCGTCTTTGTTTCACTGATGTCCGCATCAGGTCACTAGTAGACTTGTCTTTGTTCAGTAGCTTCGTCTTTGATTCAGCTATGAACATCTGTTGACGTAAAACTTGTCTTCAGGGATTACATCAAATGTTTACATCAGAACTATCAGCGATAACTGAATAGACTCAGTCTGATCGCTGATAGTGAAACACTAATACATATGAAATGTTTACAAGAAAGGTCATCAGCGATAACTGAACAGACTCAGTCTGATCGTTGATGGGGAAACGCTAATACATATTAAAACGTAGTTTTCACTAAGTATAGAAGAGGGTCGTTATCAAATCACTGAGAGAGTTTGGATCAACAGGTAGTCTCCGAAGGTTCTTTCGGAGACAGTGTCATCGCAGCATGTGCGGCGGCACCGGTAGCCTTTGTATTCTTCTTTTTAGTGGCTACCGATTTGGTTAGGGAAGAAGAAGGGGGGATAGAGGCCACCGAAATGTCGTGACCCAGTGATTGTAGAGGCCTTTCGGCATGCACATCCACAGGGGCACCCCAAATCGGATTGGGAATTGTAGCGAAAGAAATCATACCTGGTGTTAGGGGGTTGTCCGTAGCATTCTCTCCCTTGTTCAGAACTTGCTTGCCGACTTGATTTGGCAGCAAATCGTAGGAGATAGTCTGCTCTGGGAGCTTGGCATCGGCATCAAGAATGGCTTTGAACTTGTTGTTGATAATCAACGAAAAGAAACGTGGAAGAGCCACGTGAGAAGATCGAGAAGGTGAGATCACAACAACAATGGAGTCGTAAATGACTTGAGCAAAGTCGATAGGCCGGATGAACATTAGTGCATGGGCCAACCTTGTGACATGTGCAGGAGACTGATCCCACCCAGAAGTTTTGTGGGATATGCAGTAAATAAGGTGGGAGAAGAAAAAACTCCACACGCCTCCCATGTTCTTGTGGAGAAGAGTGTCGGAGCCTTTAGACTTTCCATCAGGAATGTAGTTAAGGGCTGCAATAACCTCCTCTTGGTCGCGGTTAGTAGATAAAGGAGCATAGGGAGTAAAAATCAGCAGTTGAAGGATTGAACGGACATATTCAACTCCGAAGATAAGATCCGTATGTTCAGAATTTGAAAGAATGGAGGCTGAGACTTGGTGGGTTTCTTCATCATAAGAGCAAGTAAGCCAAAAACTCCCAATGAGCATTTTGCTCATTTTGGGAGAGGCAGTTAGAGCATATTGCAATGGTGATCTTTGTAAAAAGGTAGATACCTGATTAAATTCATGGTGGTCAATATCCGCACTGAGTCGGGCAATGTGGTTACACATAGGAAAGAGTAGTGATTCTCGTGTAAGAGGAGCATGCTTAGTGGCCTTAGTGGATTTTGAAGACGCCATTGTTGAAAGCTTGAAGAAAAGAGACTTGCAGGTTTAGAGAGAAATCGAGAGGTGGAAGAAAGTGATAAGAGGTTAGGGGGTTGTAGGTTCGTGGGGAAGAGGAAGAGGCGCAAAAACGTCCATGTCAGGGACGTGGGGAGGACGGAACGTCGTGTCCCTGACACGACGTGTCAAGTCATGACACGTGGCATAGAGAGAGTGTACAAGATCGTGTTTTCGTCCATAGAATACTTCATAAGAAGTTTTGTTGTGCCTCTTAACAATGACAGATCTATTTATGGTAAAGCAAGCTATGTTGATAGCTTCGGCCCAAAAATAGGTGGGAAGATTGGATTCACTTATCATAGAACGGGAAGCTTCACATAAAGTTCTATTCTTTCTTTCCATAACACCATTTTGTTGCGGTGTTATGACAACTGCAAAGTTCTGAGAGATTCCCTTGTCATTGAAGAAAGCTTCCAAGGTGGCATTTCTGAATTTTGTGTCGTTGTCACTTCTGACTGATCGTACAAGTTGACCATTGAGCACTTCAGATTTCTTGATAAAGTTGATAATTTCTTAAGATGTATCACTTTTGTACCTGAGAAAAGATACCCAAGTGTAACGTGTAAATTCATCAACTATTACAAGAATATACCTTTTTCTACCTAGGCTTGGAGTGCTGACTGGTCCATATAGATCCATATGCAGCATCTGTAGAGGAGTAGTGATAGAGAAACACTGCATGGTTTTAAAAGAAGATTTTATCAGTTTCCTTTCTCACAAGTTGCACATAGATTTTCTTTAACAAAAAATAACTTTGGCATTCCAACCACCAGATCTTTATTGGAAAGAGCATTTAAAGTATTGAAGTTAATATGAGAGAGACGTTTGTGCCAAAGCCAGTTCTTTTTGGCATAGTCTTCAGAGATAAAACAAATGCTCTCTTCTTCTGTCGACTTATGATTCATATTACTGACATACACAATTTCTTTTCTGGACCCAGAAAGAATGGTGTGATAGTTTCTTTCTGTAATGAGGCAGTCATCAACTCTAAAAATCACATAGTAACCCAGATCACATAGTTGACTGATGCTTAAAATATTATGCATCAGTCCTTCCACATAGGCAACTTTGTTGAAGGTGATAGAACCATTTGAGAGAGTTCCATAACCTTTGGTGGAACCACGAGAGTTATCACCAAAAGTCACGGTAGGCCCTTTTTCAGTCACATAGTTAATTAGGAGAGATTTATTGTCGGTCATATAACGTGAGCATCCACTGTCTAAATACCATGTATGTTGATGTTCACTGACCTGCAATCACAAAGAAATCAGTCCTTTGGTACCCATTTTGAAGTGGGTCCTTTAGGGTTAGAAGAGCTAGAAGAAGAGACTTTAGGATTTTCTCTTTCAATCCGTTCCTTGGGGCAGTCATTTGCAAGATGAAAAGTGTCCTCACAATTGTAACATTTTCTGTAAATGTAAGTCTTTTTAGGTTTTTGACAAGTCTCCTTTCCTTTTCCTTTATATTTGAGAGGTTTGGAAGAAGTTGGTGGAGGACAAGGCACGGGTCCAAGGATTCCCTTTTCATATGAAGGGATGGAGATTTTTGAAGTTCCCTTGGATTTCTTCAAGTTGACAGATCTTGGAATAAACTTGTTTAAAGGAGCAAAAGATTCAACTTTGGAAGGAGGTGACATCTTTCGTTTTAAAGGAAGATCATATACAACTGATTTTTCCTTTATTAAGAAAAGACGGTTTTTTAAAAGAAGAGGAAGAAGAGGCTTCATCAAGATTCAATGTTTTGAAAAGATCATTCATAGGTTTCACAATATCATTTGAATCTTGATCTTCCTCAGGTTGAGGTTTGGATTGTTTAGCAGATACAAATTTCCAAACTTTCTAGAATCATGAAGATTCATAGAATGAATAAAGTCAGAATCTTCCGAGTCTGATTCAGTGTACTCTAGAGAGTAAGAAGGAGGTTTAGAAGAGGAAGAGGGAATTTGAAAAGAGGAACCATCAACATTAGACCTGACAAAAACTGACACGACACGCTAACTCGACACGAAATAAACGGGTTTGGGTAATACATTTCAACCCGTTTAAGTAAACGGGTTGACACGACACGACACGAAAATTAAACGGGTAAGGTCAGGGTCAAAATTTTCAACTCGAAAATGACCCGAATAACCCGTTTATATATATATATATATATATATATATATAAGTTTTCCTTTTAATGCTTTTGATTTTTAGTGTTTTAGATTTTATTATAATTTTGAACTATAAATTTTGGATTTCTAATGCTTTCATTTGAATTTTGTATTTGTATTTTTTGTGAATTTTCGATTTTTAATTTTAACTTTATAAATGTTAAACGGGTTAGGCGGGTCGTGGCGGGTTAGGCGGGTCGGGTTAGGGTTGGGATTTTCTGACCCGTTTATTAAACGGGTCGGGTTAGGGTTAGACACTTTCAACCCGTTTAACTTTGAACCCGACACGACACGACACGTTTGCCAGGTCTAATCAACATCCATTTTTCCATAACTGAGTCCAAACTTATAATCACTGGTTACCTGGTCTTGAAAAATTCTTTCAAGGTTTTTAGAGGAGGTAGTCCATTTGCTGACTATTTCTTGTTCCTTTTTGAGGCGTTTAAACAATTTATTTTTCTATTTGGCTAAGATGTAGTTGTTGGTTTTTAGATCTTCTAATTCAGCTTTGATTTTGTCAAAATGTTTTAGATGTGATAGACAAATCTGGAGTTGGGAGGAAAGAGACTTGATCTGAGCATTTGCCTTTTTCCTAGCATCTTTTTCATTATAATATTCAACAGTCAAAGAATCATATGCTTCGATCTTTTCATCAATGGTGAGAGAATGAAAGGGATGTACCTGAGAAGATGAAGATGAACATTCAGTAGAAACTAATGCCATTGTCATATCAGTGTCTTTGGCTTCGTCCATGTCATCCAGCTTGGCCATGAGACACTTGCTTGATATTTCCTTTTCGCTGTCAGAAGTTGGTTCATCAGCCCAATCATGGGATTCAGCCATCAACCCTTTTCCCTTACGGTGAGAGTTTTCGTTTCTTTCCTTTTCTCTTTTGTACTTAGATTTGTACTTTTCAGCTCTACCAGAGTTTTCCTTGAAAGAGGAAGAAGAAGATTTTCGAGAAAAAGATCGACCTGCAGAGTCAGATCGAAGTCTTCTCCCTTTAGAGGAGTTAGAGGAGTTGGATTTGGATCGTCCAGTGGGATTGCTTCTGCACTCAGATGCAAAGTGGCCCTTTTTTCCACAAGCATAACATTCCTCATTTGATTTGTCCATGGAATTTTTTGAAGAGAAAGAAGTTTTTCTGTTAGTTCTAAAACGGTTAAAGGAAGACTTGTTTTTGAACTTAGAGAAGTTGGCAAGCATACCCATTTCCTCAGTCATCAGATCAACTGAGTTTTCTTCACCCACATCATCGACCTCACTTAGATAGGCCTCTGAATGGTGAGTCTAGTCATCATGACTCTCTTGGTCAGATGAGTCTAAGGGATAGGTGTTACGAGGAATACACACAGATTTCTTGGAAGTATCACCAATAAGAACCATGGAAGGGGGTTTATTTCCTTGATGATAGTTTTCCTTTGGATCCTTGCATTCTCATAATTAAAAATTGATCCATAGAGAACAGTGAGAGGAAGGTTATCAAGATCCTTGGTCGTCTTGATGCAAGTACATATGTTTTCCCAAAAGTCAGGAAGACCATCCATAAACTTGCACAACACTTCCTCATTGTCATATAATCTCCCCAATAGTTTGAGATCGTTTAAAAGATTATTAAAACGATTATAGTAGTCAGACATAGATTCTCTATTAGTGCATAAATATATTGGATCCAAGATCATGAAGAATGAGAATCAAAGTCAAAGCTCAAGTCAAAGCCTCTTAAAGCAAAAGTCAAAGTCTTTGTAATAAGTAAACTTGTCTAGTTTAGTTTTGTCTTTGTAAGCTTGTGGTATAAAAGCTTTTCTTTTCTTTGTTAGACATGTAGCACCAAGAGTAGCACTTTGAGAGAATACTAATCTTAGAGAGAGAAATATTGAGTTTGAGAGAGAATTGTAATCTATGATATTCGAGATTCAATATATGGCAATTGCATTGATTGATTGTTGTTCATCTTGATTGATATTGCACATTTGGGACACACAATTGGTATCAGAGCAAGCACAATTCAGAAATCATGATCATAATATGAGAATTTGATTGAAAACATCAAGAACTAGCAGTTCACTGTTCATCATTCGGATTTCGAGATTTAGTATTCGTTTTGAATTGTAATTGATAGTTTTGAGTTTGACTGTTGTTCTAGAACAGATTTGGTTTGGTTAGTGTTTTCCAATTCACAATTGTTAGTGTGAATTTTGGATTTTATTGAGTTTGTAGTTTGATAGTTTTTCACACACTGTATTTCAATCAAATTCTGTATTTTTTGTTGTTTTTAGTTAAAATGATTTATTAGAACCTTGTTCAGATTTGTTGTCGAAGCTAAATCTGCAAAGTTCGGTGGTCTAATTTGGAGTATTGAAGGATTTGAGGCTGAAAAGTGATTTTGTGTTCGAAGCCTTGAAGAAGTCGCAAGATTCATAGTGAAGAACTCGCAGGGGTGAAGAACTCGCAAGCTGCTTTGTTTTTGTGTTTGTTGAATTTTTCTAAGGCAAGAACTCACAGAGTGCTATATGCGACAAGCTAAGAAGTCGCAAACTTCGACCTGCGAGGCTGCGACAAGTTACTTATCACAAGCCACTATCTATGACAAGTTACTGTTCTTTTTCTTCAGTCTGCGTCAAGCTCAAGAACTCACAAGTCAAGGCTTACGACAAGTGTTATTTCTGTGACAAGTTAATAGATTGAAAAAGTTTCTAAGTATAGAACTCGCAGAAGCATTGCGACAAGTTATTTGCTCAAAAATTTTCTAAGTGTAGAACTCGCAAGAAGTTTTAAGCTCAGAACTCGCAAGCTTCAGCCTGCGACAAGTCCAGAACTCGCAACCTTCAGCCTGCGACAAGTGAGAACTCGCAAACTTCAGTCTGTGAGTTCCTTATTTCTTAGTTCATTTGGTCTGCGACAAGTGGGTTGAATAGTGTTTTGCGACAAGTACTCTCTAGTGCTTTGCGAATTCTAATACTTAGTCAATTTTTTGAGTTTTATCAAAAGTTTTTGTTTTGTGTTTAAAGATCAGTGCAAGTATTATCAAGATGGGATATTTTGAAGATGAAGAAGAAAATGCAAAACTCAGAAAGAAGAATGAACTACTTACTTCATCCGTTGATTATTATTCAACAAGATCTAAGAAATATCATGTTGAAAAGAAACTGCTACGCGAAGAAGTAAATGAGTTAAAGAAGATTAATGAGGATCTTCAGAACATATTTCTGATCCTCAATGATTAGAAGATGGCAAGAACAATGAAGAGAAAGCAAAGGCTTTGGAAAATGAGAATACTGAGTTGAAGAGTAAGATCTCAAATTTGAATGATCAGATTGTTAAGCTCAAAGAAAAAGATTGTGTCAAGAAGAATGAGGAGACAACTAAGGGTTTAGAAAAAACTAATGCAGAGCTGTAAAAGAAGGTTTCAGAATTGGAAAAATAGATTACCAAAGACATAGATGAATTTGAAAAGGAAAAGAAAGGATTTGCGCAGAAACTCTCTGAATTCTCAAGAAAGACCTTTGAAGAGAAGAAAGTTGTTGAGCTTAAATATGCAAAACTTTCTCAACAAGTGTCAGATTTTGAGAAAGTAATCATTATAGAAAGAGACAAGTTTGCAAAGGAGAAGAAGGTAGTTGAGCATAAAAATGTTGGAATCTTCAAAGAAATATATGATCAAAGAAAGAATGTCAAGAAAGATTTTGAAGAAGAAAGGAAGATTTTTGAGTCAGAGATTAGTAAGCTTACAAAGTCATTATCTGAACTATCAACAAAGGCCATAAAAGAGCAGAACATGAAGTCTGATTTCAGAAAAAGATTGACCTACTCATCAAGGAAAGAAACAGTTTATCTTCCAAGATAATAGAACTTGAAGAAAGTGTTTCTAAGGTGGTTTTAACTGAGCAGAGGACTCCAGATTCAATTCTTCAAACACCTAGAAATGATTCAGCTAACTCTGAATGTTCATTCAAGACAGCAGCAAGTTCATCTCATACAACCGTTTCTACAAAGAGGTCAGTTAATTCAAATGATCATATTAGTACTACTAACATTTTCTATGATCGGAATGGTGATGGTTCAGGTACATTTAGAAGAAGAAATGGTAATGAGAAGTTCGTATGGAGAGGGAAAGCATCTTCTGATGAGAAGAATGATAAAAAATCATTTGTGCATGTTAGCGCACAGATCTATTGGATTCAAGATCATCCAATCTAAAGATCCAATCTGAAGCTAATGCCGGAAAGTCAACTCTCGATATTAAGTCTAATGTCGTTTGTAATAAAATGTCGAAGTTAATTATTGTTTATTATATTTTAGTATTAGTTAAATTAGTTTAAATATCTAGATATTAGTTTAGTTTAGATATTAGTTTTTAATTAGTTTAATATTGCAAGTTGTTGTTAGTTAGTGTGTTGTAGAAGAAAGAGATCAGATCAGATCTCAAAAGAGAACACACACAACACACAATTCTAAGGTGTAAAAACACAGAGAGCTTCAAAGAGAGAAATCGATCAATCTGTATTTCGCGTTTTATTAATCAAACAGGTTGGTAATCGTATATGTGTTGTTATTGATAAGAACTTGATATATATTGTGGACCGACAATTGGTATCAGAGCTTGAAAATAGATTCAAATCAAGTTTTTATAAACTCGACTCTGTGTTCTTCATTTCAAAATCATTTTCGAGTTTTACTGTGTTTTTGGGGTTGAAATCGATCAGGTTGTGATCGAATAGGGTGTTAGGTCGAGTTGGTGTTGTTTGATTTCAGTATAGAACTTCAATCGATTCAATTTTTGCAAATCAGTTCACGTCTGGAAACTCACTGTTCCATCGATCATTTCTTCTAAAAGTGTTTATTTGTTAAATCAAAGGCTAGAAATCTATTCTAGAACTGTTTATGGTCATTTTGTTAGAGTTTAGAACTGCTAATCGAAGTACATACAGTTTTTAGATCGATTTTCGAAGAACAGGGACGAACTCGCGCAAAGTTCACATTTGCGCCAGTTCATAGTCATATTTGTGCCATCAACACGTCGCGCAAAATTCCCTTCGCGCTACCAATGACTCGCGTAAACCCCTGTTTGCGCCACCCACGTCTCGCGCAAACCTTCATTGCTCCATACACCAGACGAGCATCTTCACTTTTGCGCCATCAACATCTCGCGCAAAAGTTATTTCGTGCAACCTTTGTCTCACGCAAATCTCAGATCAGCAAAGTTCACGCCAACCATTTCTCGCGAAAAACCTTCAGTTCGCACCAAGTCATTTTTTGCGCCATCAACGACTAGCGCAAACCTCCAGTTCGCGCGACCATCTGTTCACGCAAGTCTTCAAAAACGCGCCAACTACTTCTCACACAAACTTTACTTCGCGCCACAGACATCTCACGCAAAACTCTTTTGCGCCAGCCACTATTAGGGCAAAGTTTGCCTTTACTCCAATACCAGACTTAGTCTTTTTCAATCAAAATGACTTCAAGAGAAGCTCTAGCAATAGGAACTGACTCAAAACCACCAGTATTCTTCAGGGGAGAATATGAACAGTGGAAAGATCGGTTCATGGACTTTATTGAAAGACATGAGTTGGGTGAATTCATCAGGAAATCGATAAAAGAATGGGTTATGGCACCAGTTTTGGAGACTCGTACGGAGGGAACTGTGGTAACAGAGTTTGAACTTAAGTATCATGAACTAGAAGGTGATAACCTAAAAAGAGCAAAAGGTGATAGATTAGCAAAGTCTTATATTCTTCAAGGAATTCCAAATGAAATATACGTGAAGATAGACAGTTATAAGTCCTCAGGCAAACAGATGTGGGATCAGCTAGAGAAGATGATGCTGGGCTCAAAGGTTGGGAACCAGCTGAAGATATCCAACTGCCTAAACAATTATGAAGAATTTAAAGGCAGAGTTAGAGAGTCACTCGCATAAACATACGACAGGTTTGTGACCTTGTTGAATGAACTAAGCAAGAACAAGGTCAACAAATCGCAAATAGAGCTGAATGTCAAATTATTAAGCATTCTCCAGCCTGAATGGAAGAGGTTTGCCAGGCAGATGAAGCAAATCAAAGATTTAAACGAGATTCCACTTCATGAGGTGTATGAAACCCTCAAACAGAATGAAGAAGAGGTGGATGAAATACTCGATGAAAAGAGGCAGACTGGGAAGACAATTGATGACTCAGTTGCTCTTGTTGTGAGGAAGAAGAAAAAGAAGATGCTTATGTCTGAATCAGATGAGGTCGAAGTTGAAGCGAACTCTGACTCGGACGACTGTGAACAACTAAAGCAGGCAATGCTTATGTTGACTAAGGCTTTTCAGAAGAAATTCTACAAAAAGCGAAGCTCAAACAGTCAGGGATATTCTTCCGGTCCGAGCAACTATACTCACAAGGAGAAGGTTGAAGGAAATAGATTTGAAGGAAAGAGGTTTGAAGGTAAAAGAGTAGAGGAAAGGAAAGGAAGCCGGAAGAAAGAAAGTATAAAGTTGAAGCATCTAGTCAGACAGAACCTCCAAAGTGCTACAACTGTGGTAGACTTGGACATTTTGCAAGAGACTGCCAACAACAGTCAGAAACTCAGACTACTACAAAAACAAAATGCTTCTAGCCAAGCAACAAGAGGCTGGAAAGGCATTGATGGCAGAAGATGAATACTGGCTAGATTATTCAGACCAGGAAGATGACGATGAAGAGAATGACGACAAAGCAAACATGTGCTTCATGGGCAAGATGGAAATAGATGATGAAGCAGATTCCGATGAAGATGACAATGACGAGGTATGTGATTTAACTCAATCTGATTTCATAAATCAAATGCACGCCATGATGTCAAAACTCGAAGAGTTAGAGTTGAAGCTTAAGCGAGAAAAGGGTGTCATTCTTGAACAAAACCAATCAATACAGAAACTTAGCAATGTTGCTGCTGAGAAGAAAGTATTGGTTGAGACCTTACACAAAAACATTGACACCAGCGCCAAAGAACATTTCTTTACGAAATTGCATTCTTCAACTTCCAAAGAAAACATTTCTTTACTTGCTAAATTAAAAAGTTTGGAAGAGAAGTTATACAAATTGGGTCAAACTGAACAAACCATACATCTGAACAAACCCAAAGAGGAAATAGACAAATGGGTACTCGGGTATGAGAATCCTCACTACCTTAAAAAGGGTAAATCTGAAGTTTTCTGGACTGGATTGTCAAAAGAGGATGAAGCCAAGGAAACGGAAAAACGAAAGAACACAACTAAAGTTCAACTTCCATTTCGTTATGTGAAGTTGAATAATAGTTATAATGATGATCCTATATATCAAAAGAAAACTCTTTCAAATGACTTCTTTCAGAGTTATTCTGTCAAAGAAATGGAGGTGAAGCCTATTAAAGGTAAACTATATGTCCCTCCTCTCGTTTTGGAAAGTAAAATTTTTGAACTTGAGAATTCTTTAACAGATGAAAGACTTTTGATTAATATTGAACAAAAAGTTTTTTCAACTGTGTTTAAAAATGCTGTTCTTTCTAAGGCTTGAAATTCTAATGATAGTTTTGGTCAAACTGATGGAGGGTTTGATTTTCTAAACTCCGATGGTGTTTTAGATGATTGTTTTGATCAATTTGATTTTCATGCCAAACTTCCTAACCATTCATCTTTTGTTGTAAAATCCTTTGGATCAACCAGTATGTCTGAAAAAGGTAAATCCTCAACGAAAGTTGATAAATCAGTCTCTGTGAATACTAAGTATGCTAAAGGTAAGAATAAATCTCAGCATTCACAGAAACCGATCACTACTGGTAACCCAAAGAAGAAGCATTCAGTTGTTGCTCACAAGTCTAACACACAAGTTTCAACTGTTTTCAGATCTGAGCAAGAAAAGGCTAGAAGTTAAATCTCAATGGAAACCAAAACAGGAGACTGACAAGACTGATAAATCTTTTTGTACTGTTGATTGTAATAAGACTTCGCCTATTAAAGATGTTTTAATTGCTGAAGTTGCTATTTTGAAACCAAAACTTGTCGTTTATCGCAAGAAATACTCTATGAAACAATTATTCCAGTTATCTTTATCTGCTAGAAAGTCTTCATATTATGATAAACATGTTTATGCTTCTTGTCAAGATTCTGATGTTTGGTATGGCACTTATAATGTGCACTCTAATCATTCTAATGCTTCCAATGAATTTCTAATGAAAAACGGACCCAAATTTCAATGGGTACCAAAATCTTTTGCTAACACAGTTGGACCCAAATTTCAATGGGTACCAAAAGCTAAATCTGTGTTGCAGGAACTCAAAGTTTAAGGGGGAGCATAGAACTTAGGCTTTTGAACAAATTAGTTCAAAACCCGGACTTAAATGTCAAGATGGAGGCTTCTAAGCAATTCGGCTTAGAACTCGTACTTCAACGAGATATGACTTCTACACAAAACAGTCTAGGACTCGTACCTCAAAGAACTAAGGCTCTTGAATACATCAGTTCAAGACTCGCACTTCAATGCTCAAAAGTCTTAACTCCAACTTTGTTTTATGAATATCTAAATCTCTTGTTTCGTAATTTTTCTTGTGCAGATCTGTCATATGTGGTACTTGGATAGCGGATGTTCCAAGCATATGAATGGACAAAAAGGTATGTTGACCAACATTACAGAGAAGTATTGCGGAACAGTTAGATTCGGCAATGATCAGTTTTCACCAATAATGGGATATGGTGATATGGTACATGAGAAAGTCACGATCAAGAAGGTGAGCTATGTTGAAGGCTTAGGACACAACCTGTTCAGTATAGGCCAGTTCTGTGACAAAGGCTTAGAGGTCAATTTCAAAGCCAAGAGGTGTTCTGTTCGCACTGAAGAAGGCGAGGAACTCTTGGTCGGCACGAGAAAGTCTGACCTCTACACAATCAATTTGTCAAACGTCCAGACTGACAAGCAGGTTTGTCTACTATCTAAAGCCTCGATGTAGCAAAGCTGGCTATGGCATCGACGGCTCTCTCACCTTAACTTTCGGTACATCAACAAACTGGTCAATGGAAAGTTAGTGAAAGGACTTCCAGAGCTGAAGTATGAAAAAGAACACCTTTATGCAGCATGTGAAAAGGGAAAGATGAAGAGAGCTCCACATAAACCAAAGTCTGAACCGAGTACAAGCGCTCCGTTAGAGTTGTTGCATATGGATCTCTGTGGTCCGATGCGAACGCAAAGTCTAGGCGGAAAGAAGTACATACTAGTTATCGTGGACGACTATTCGTGGTACACTTGGGTCAAATTTCTACGTTCAAAAGATGTGACACCTGATGTTCTCATTACATTCCTGAAGACGACCCAGGTAAATCTGCAGAAACCGGTCAAGCTTCTAAGAACAGACAACGACACAGAGTTCAAGAAGAAAAATAGTTCAAGAATATCTCGAATCGTTCGGGATATCACATCAATACTCTGCTGCTCGTACGCCTCAACAGAATGGAGTGGTCGAAAGAAGAAATCGTACACTAGTCGAGGCTGCTCGTACTATGCTAAGTCAATTTGACTTACCTCTATTTCTGTGGGCTGAAGCTATATCGACTGCGTGCTACACTTAGAATCGCTCCATGATACACCGCAGATTCAAGAAGACTCCTTATGCGTTAATCAACAACCGAACACCGACAATCAAATATTTCCATATATTTGGGTGTAAGTGTTTTGTTCTAAACGATAGAGAGAGTCTGAACAAGTTCAGTGCCAAGGCAGATGAAGGCATCTTCATTGGTTATTCATCTACATCAACTGCATACCGTGTATATCTGAAGAAGTCAAAGACGGTTATTGAAAGCGTCAACGTTACGTTTGATGAAGAGATGGCTTTTGAACAGGTCAGTTCAGAACCCGTGATAACAGGAGTACTAGCTTCTGGGCAAATCAGTCCAGAACATGTGTCTCAAGCGAACAAATCAGATGGCGTATCAATGTCTACTGATCATTTATCTGATTTAGATTTACTATTTGAACTATTTTATGATGAATTTCTTGGATCTAAAGTGACTAAATCTGTTATGGTTGACAGGATGGAAGACTCAATGACTTCTCATCCAACCAGTTCAGATATCTCTACTGAATCTAACTCCTCGATTCAGCAAGAAGTTCAAGTTCAAATGCCTACTCTGACAGTTGAAGTTGTGACCAACAGTGAAGAGACAGAAGTAGCTGAATCAGTAGGGTGTACTGTAAGGACTGATCAACAGATTGATCAAGCTGAACCCACTGAAACTTCGTCACCTACTACTTCAACTGAACTCCCCATTCCTCCTGAACTACCAGAAGAAGGTACCAGTAGATTCATAGATGATAATATTGATATATATTCATATAATCCACTACCTCATGAACATAAATGGACCAAAGAGCACCCGATAATCCAGATCATTGGTGATCCAACCAAACCGGTGCAAACTAGGTCAGCGTCAATGAATATGTGTATGGATGAATCCTTTCTGAACAAGATCGAGCCTACTCGCGTATCAGAGGCTCTTGCCGATTCAGACTGGTAACTGCAATGCAAGAAGAGCTGAATCAGTTTAATGCACTTAAAGTCTGGAGACTCGTACCCAAACCTTAAGGTAAAACAATTATAGGTACGAAATGGGTTTTCAAGATCAAGAAAGATGAATATGGTACCGTTATCAGAAACAAAGCAAGACTTGTAGCCAAAGGATACAGACAAGAGGAAGGAATAGACTACGACGAGACTTATGCTCCTGTGGCGCATTTAGAGGAAATTTGAATGTTTCTAGCCTACGCTGCTCACAAGAATTTCACTGTCTTTCAAATGGACGTGAAGACCGCCTTTCTGAATGGCATTCTAAAGAAAGAAGTCTACGTCTCTCAGCCAGAAGGCTTTGTCAATCAACAGAAACCGAATCATGTCTACATTCTCGACAAAGCACTCTATGGACTGAAACAAGCTCCTCGCGCCTGGTATGATGTCCTATCTCAATTTTTAGTCAAGTCTGGTTTTACAAAAGGTACGGTAGATACCACTTTGTTTATTAAAAAGGAAAAAATCCGATATCATTCTTATTCAAATCTATGTGGATGATATTATTTTTGGCTCTACAAATCCTAAGTACTGTAAGAATTTTTCAAACCTTATGGTGTCAAGATTTCAGATGAATATGATGGGAGTGATGAATTTCTTTCTCAGTTTACAAGTCAAACAATTTTCATCGGGGATTTTTATCAATCAATCAAAATACATTTTTGATATTCTTCGGAAGTTCAAAATGGAAAATTCTAAACCGATTGGTACCCCAATGGCACCAGGTACTAAGATTGGCACCGATCCTTCTGGAAAGGTTGTTGATGTTAGGACTTACAGAGGAATGATAGGTTCTTTGATGTATCTTACTTCTAGTAGGCCAGATATAATGTTTTCAACATGCTTATGTGCTCGATATCAGGCCAATCCTAAAGAATCCCATGTGTCTGCAGTTAAGCGTATTTTTAGGTATCTGAAGGGGACAGCAGATCTTGGTCTGTGGTATCCTAAAGATACTAGCTTTGAACTAACAGTGTATACAGATGCAGATCATGCTGGTTGTATGTTAGACAGGAAGAGCACGTCAGGACATATACAGTTCCTCGGTGATAAACTCGTAAGTTGGGCATCGAAGAAGCAACTTTGTGTTTCAACTTCAACGGCCGAAGCAGAATATGTAGCTGCTGCTAGCTGCTGTTCTCAGGTCTTATGGATGAGAACACAATTGCGAGACTACGGTTTTCACTTCAACAAAATCCCGATTTACTGTGACTCAAAGAGCGCCATCGCGATAACAGTGAATCATGTTCAGCACACCAAGACCAAACACATAGATGTCAGGTATCATTTTATTAAAGATAATGTCTAAAAAGGAACAATTGAACTTTTCTTTGTAAAAATTGATTATCAACTTGCCGATTTGTTTACCAAACCTTTAGACGAAAAGAGGTTCACCTTTCTTGTCTCAAAGCTTGGTATGTTAAATCTTAAGATCTAATCAGTAGTTACCTATCAAAGTTTTCTAATTGCATACTTTTTCATCATTTCTTCATTCTTATTTCTGATTGATATCTGCACATTAACAATCCGTTTATGTTCATGATCCAAGGGGGAGTATGAGAAGAAATTGACAGTTGTTCAATATTATTTTGAGGGGGAGCTCACTAATTTTTGCATTTACCTTTTATGCCAATTTTTTGTAATGCATGATTTTAGGGGGAGCTAGTCAAATCAAAGGAGTATGGATATGACTTCTGATTATTTCAGATCAGAACTCGTACTTTCCTTGTTTTACTGATTTTTGTCATTTTCATTTTCAGTGAATAAATTCACTTTGACTAAGACATAAGACTTTTGCAGTTTTTGAGAGATGCTTACAAGATCATATCTTTATGACTTTAAGCTTTGCTTCATGAGATGTAAGATTGAACGTTAAGGTATAATTCTTTATCTTCATCTCATATATGGTTGAAAAGTGGACAACTTTCAATCATAGAAAACATTATTCTTAAAAGTCCAAACCACTTCCCGATTCTCAAACGAATTCATGAATTGGAAGTGTGAATTTAAATGTTTTCAAGTTCTACTTTTTTAACTGAAATGGTTAAACCAATTTGAGCATCATATGCATCATAAGAAAACAAGGATTTCATTGTGCTAGGAATTAACACAACTTCTATGGAATCACGTTAACCAGTGATTTCTACCCACGAAGTTAATCCATAGTGATTGAGTGTGAGAAAACAAAAGAAATGAGTGTGGTTAGCGTGAGCTTAATGTTTAAAAGAAAGAGGGTGTGAGAACAGAGTTAAAAGAATATCAGAACTCTACACCAACTACTTTCTGAGTCGGGTAGCCACATTTCTAGTGTTTCACATTTCTTTGGTGAACATTATTGAAACAGGCAACTAGCCCATGCTAACTCTTGATCAAACCTCACAAGCTACTCATTTTCTTCTTAAAAAGGAAAGTGTTTCACATTTTCAAAGGGGAAGCAACACATTTACTATCTGATTTTCATTTGGAAAATCTGGATATTGAAAAGAAGGAAGTCTGCCCCACCTTCGCACTTCAATCATGCACATTAAGTCTGTGTTTAACTTACTGTTGTCTCAGTGGTACAAATTTTGAGCCTTATAAGCAATCATCAAGTGCTTAATTCTTTCTATCACAAGCACGAACACACAAGGAATTTGTTACTTTGTCATAACGTTCATAGAAATTGCCTTTGTGGTGTTTCGATGATTGAATGGAAGCCCTGGAGGAGTGAACATCACAAAGCTCCTTTCCAATGTGTATTCGTTACACACAGTGACTTAGTGTTACTGACAGGCATTTTAACTAATTCATTAGTTGATTCAGGTGTTACACGATAATTTTGTCTGGATTTGCAAAGATCTGGATGAATATCTTTTGAATTGACGGATCAGAGGCTCCTAATGAAATACATTTCTTGCTATATGTTTTGATGAAAGCGTTTCTCTATTCATCAAAAAGGGGGAGAACCTAAAGCTTGAAGAAATGTTCATTACAAGACATTGGAGAAGAAAAGAGCCAACACAAGAAATGTGGAACAACACAAGATTAGAGCAAGTATTCTGAAGACATGCTGAATTGCAAGAAATTTTCTTTGAAGATACTTTGCTAAAGCATTCTGAGCTAAACCTGGAGATTATTACATATTGAAGACTAAAAGGGAGATTGCATCTTCTGAGCTGAAAAAGAAGACTGAATTGCTAAAATCTTTTTAGTAATGATCTTGATCCAAAGGGGGAGATTGTTAGCGCACAGATCTATTGGATTCAAGATCATCCAATCTGAAGATCCAATATGAAGCTAAGGCCGGAAAGTCGACTCTCGATATTAAGTCTAATGTCGTTTGTAATAAAATGTCGAAGTTAATTATTGTTTATTGTATTTTAGTATTTAGTTAAATTAGTTTAAATATCTAGATATTAGTTTAGCTTAGAATTAGTTTTTAATTAGTTTAATATTGCAAGTTGTTGTTAGTTAGTGTGTTGTAGAAGAAAGAGATCAGATCAGATCTCAAAAGAGAACACACACAACACACAATTCTAAGGTGTAAAAACACAGAGAGCTTCAAAGAGAGAAATCGATCAATCTGTATTACGCGTTTTATTAATCAAACAGGTTGGTAATCGTATATGTGTTGTTATTGATAAGAACTTGATATATATTGTGGACCGACAGTGCATACACTCAATGCCAAGAAGAACATTGTGCATAAAGGTAAACCTGGTCTTGTTTATACTGTAAATCAATTGATGAGGTTAGTTCAAAAGAAAATAAATTGTTCTTACTGTGGTTCAAATGATTTTGGGAGTAAAAGTTATGTTAATTATTGGTATGGTTCTTATTATATTACTCCTAACAGAACTGCAACTAACATACCTGGACCCAAATACCAGTGGGTACCAAAGTCAAAAGATTCATTTGTGTTGTAGGCATCTCAAGTCAAGGGGAAGTAAAAGAACATAGACTTCTGAATACATCAGTTCAGAACTCGTACCTCAGAGTAAAGGAACCATGGCTTTTGGATAATACAGTTCTAAACCCGCACCTCAATGTTAAGAAGTTAGACTTCTGAGTAAATCAGCTCAGGACTCGGACTTCAATGTCAAAGAGTTTGACTTCTATACACAACATTTTAGGACTCGTACTTAAAAGATCAAAAGAGATTGTACTCCGATGCATAAGGGATGATCAACCTTCAAGGGGGAGTACATATCATCCTTACTGATGAATATTGTGAATGCAATATATCAGGGGGAGTAAATGACTTCTGTTTATTTCAGATCAGGACTCATTATTCAATATTATAGGGGTGTCTTACTATCATATTTTTCTGTTTTTTAATATTGATTGACATAATTTGTTGCTTTGATGAAGTATTTTTGACATTTTGCAGTTTTTGAGGGGGGAACTTACATGATCATATCAATCATGACTTTATGAGCTAACATTCTCCCTTTTCATGGGAGAATAGTTCATACTTACGAAAAATAGAGATTTTTCTGCTCTTCTTGACCTCATATGTACCTTCGTACAGAACACATAGAGTAGTCCACATTTCTTAGGCAGTGGAAAGATTCACCAAAGAGTCGTATACTTCGCCAGGAAGAGAGAGGGCGATGATTGCTCTAACTCTAGAGTCAAGAGCAATGAGACGTTTATCATCTTCAGAGTAGTCTTTTTCCCTTTTGAGGATGTACCTCCCAATTGCAGAGGTACGTTCCTCATCAGAGGAGTCAGAATCACCGTAAGTGATATCTTTGTATTTGGAGGAAGTGCGAGTTTTTTGAAAGCGGTCCCATACCTTACGTATTATGGGACCTTCACGAAGAACAGTAAGAAAGCGACTATCAACACCCTCTAGAAGCAACATCATCCGACTTTTCCAAAGGGAAAAGTTGTTTGGGTTGAACTTTGGAGGTTTGGCTATAGAGCCATTGTCAGTAGGAAAAGATTTTTGATAAGAAGACTCAACCTTAGAAGAGGAAGATGATGTCATCGCAGATCTGGTTTATTAAATTAAACCAACTGCCCTGATACCACTTGTTGGTCCCTAATAAGCAAAATAGTTTTGCAGAAGGGGGGTTGAATACAAAACACAAAAATTTCACTTAATTTTTGATTCTTTTATTGAAAAACAATATCAAGAATTACACTTAGTTAACAAAAGAACATTGCGGAAAAGAACAGTAAAACTATTATAACAATCTAGCACTTATAAACTTTTAGAACACATCTTAGTAAACACAAGGATTAAAAAGTTATGAAGAGAGAAATAACTATCAACTTTCTTGAGTACACTTAGACTTCTTGAGCTGAAAAGCGTAAGTTGCATGGAGGAGTTCTTCACCCTTATGGAGGAGTTCTTCACCCTTTTATACTACCCAATGCAATTGAATGCAAAGGACACTTGTCATATGTTGAGTGGATCCTTAAGATTTCTTCAATAAATTGTGAGATATTTGAAATGACTTATCAATGTACAAAAGATAAATTTTGTACTATGATAGGACAATATCTCAATAAAATATACCTGGTACAAATCCTTTTGAGATCTTTTTGAAGAAAGTCTCTATCAGATCAAAACTTGAGTGAATATTCTCTGTGCAATAGAATGTTCCATTCCTTTTGTTAGAAGGATGTTGGAAAAGAGAAAGTGTAGTCAAATCATGAGGATTTTCTATAAAGGGTATCACCAAATTAAGGAATAATTCGGCAATGAATTATCTGTCGAAATTTCGGCAGAAGGATGCCGATAGAGAGGAATCGGCAAGGGTGTCTTCTGCCGAACATAAGAGAAATCGGGAGAGGAGGATCTACCGAAGATGTTGCATATCTTCGGCAGAGGTAGCTTAGTTCTTGTGAAGTTCATCTTGATCCGCATCAGTAAACTTGCTTCATGTTGAATTTGGTTGGTCTTCGATTCACCGATCTTTTAAGCATAACTAAGCTATTACAAAGAACCATAAAATAATCTAAGTATGAAGGTGTATAACATTTTACAGATACATAATTACAAATCGAAAAGGGGAGGTCGTCTTCAAATCCTTGATGACCCAACAAATGTTAATTTCATCATCAAGATTACATTCATTATGAAGCCCTCCTAGATAGGTGTATGTAGTTAAGAACATATCCTGTAACACCCCTAAAATTTGAAAATAGTAGACAAATTAAAACTTCCAAAACTCCCTTAAATACATAACTCGAAATAACAAATGTCTAAAGTTTACCAGGGAAGAAACACTACAACACGTATCAAAGTTCTAACAGAACTATCTAGTCCCACAAATGGGGACAAAGTCAATCGGGTGTTACTAAAACCACCAAATTTGCTATCTTCTCAAAGGATGACGTCTCTAACGCTGTCCTACTGGAACTTCTACAAAGCTTCACTCGCCACTCAGATCCATTTAAGACATGATATACATGTCGAAAAGAAAAAGTGTTAGGCTTAACGCCTAGTGAGTTAAAGTAGTTTTTATCATATAAATCTGAAAACATTTAAAACGGATATTTTACTTCCAATACGAACGTCTCTGAAATGTGAGTCATGAAAGGCTTAATTAATAAATCATGTTGCTTCCAATATCATACACCCTTTTTAAATAATCATGCAACATCCAAATTTCCCAAAACACACACACACAATGTATTTCACCAAAATACTAATTGTATAAATAAATCGACACGTTTCAACACCGAAAGTATGGGTAAGGGAATACCCGAGTGTTGAGAAAAACATGTTCCCGACTTATATGAACCTTTGAGGAAGCAAACAAATAGGGTATACTAAATACAATGATAATCAACTACCAAAAGCAAAAATAAGCAACAATCATGCACCCATGAATTTTAGCGTGGAAACCTCTCAAGGCGAGAGTAAAACCACGGGACCCTTAGGCCGCTTAAAGTCCACTACCACCAATAAACAATACAAAAGTCTTCTCTAGATAAAACTAGAGGCACACCACAATCATCATATTCTTGGAATAAATCATCAAGAAGTATGGAATCAAACAAAAAGGAAAAGAGGAAGAAACATCACCCATAAAAATAGCAAACTTTCGAACAGCAAAAAGGGTGGCTTCCAGACCACCAAAACCGATCTCCACTGTTCAGAATGTATATAAAGATGTCTTAAATCTACTATCCAAAAATCACGACAATCCGATGGTTTAAACTCCAGGAATAGACGAAACGGAGCGGTTGTGCATGCTCGAAAAGTGCAACCGAATTTTCTCTCTTTTCTCTCTTTTGTATTTTATGGACTCTTTCTTCTTTTGTTGTAAAACCCTAGGATACAAGGAAATATATAGATTGTATCGGGCCACTATTGTTGGGCTATTTTAACTATTCCTCATGGGCCAGAAATAATTAAAACATAAAACCCAACAAATCTCCCCCTTTCTGCCTATGAGGAAGAGTTTGCCATCCCGGCGATCCCACAACATACCTTTAGCTTTTCCCTTGCTAAGGCCTTTATCAACATATCAGGATCATTATCATTGGTATGAACTTTATCAAGTTCAAGCAATCCATCTTCAAGAGCTTCTCGGATCCAATGATACTTCATCTTGATATGTTTCGTTCTTCCATGAAAGGTTGAATTCTTCGTAAGACAAATGGTACTTTGATTATCACAAAGAACCACGTAGCGTTGTTGCTTGAAACCAAGATCCTTCAAAAAATCTTTCAGCCATAGTAATTCTTTGCACGCTTCACTTACCGCGATATACTCAGCTTCAGTTGTAGACAAGGCAACACATTTTTGTAGCCTTGATTGCCATGATATTGTTCCCCGCGCAAAGGTCATCAAATATCCAGAAGTGGATCTCATGTTGTCCATATTTCCTGCCATATTAGAATCAGTATACCCAACAATCATTGGCTTTTCATTCCCAAATGTTATACCCAATTTGGAAGTACCTCGCAGATATCGGAGAATCGATTTAACTGCTTCTCAATGCTTTTTACCTGGATTTGACAGAAATCGACTAACAACACCTATTGCATGGGCTATATTAGGCCTTGTACATACCATCGCATATATCATACTCCCAACGGCCGATGCATACGGAACTCAATCAATCTCTTCAATCTTCTTCTTTGAAGAAGGACAATCCTTATCGGTTAGCTTAAAGTTGGTAGTTAGGGGTGAACTGACCACTTTAGCTTTATCCATGTTGAATCTGCAAAACACCTTCTCAATGTATTGCTCCTATGACATGTGAAGCTTCTTGGCAACCCTATTTCAGGTGATTCGTATACCAAGAATCTGTTTTGTTGGCCCTAAGTCTTTCATTGCAAAATATTTGCTCAACTGTTGTTTCAACTTGACAATCTTTTCCATATTCCTGCTAACAATCAACATGTCATCAACATATAACAACAAAATGATGAAATCATCATCCCCAAACCTCTGAAAGAAAACACAGTGATCTAAGGTAGTTTTTTGGTAGTCGTGCTTCCCCATAACCGACTCAAATTTTTTGTACCACTGTTTGGGTGCTTGCTTCAAACCATATAAAATTTTCTAAAGTCTACACACATAATCTTCCTTACCCTTAACCTGAAAGCCTTCAGGTTGCTTCATATAGATTTCCTTGTCCAAGTCACCGTGAAGGAAAGCTGTCTTGACATCTATTTGCTCAACCTCAAGATCAACACTAGTTGTTAAGCCAAGAACCACACGGATAGATCCCATCTTCACGACCGGAGAGAAAATCTCATCAAAGTCAATACCTTTTCGTTGACTAAATCCTTTGACCACTAATCTAGCTTTGTACCTGGGTCGTGAAGTATGTTCTTCTGTCTTCACTTTGACAAAGCTCTTTTGCCTTTAGGCAACTTTACCAACTCAAATGTATTATTCTCATGCAAGGAAGTCATCTCTTCTTGAATGGCTTTAACCCACTCTTTCTTATGCTCATCTTCCATGGCCTCGGCATAGCACTCGGGCTCTCCTCCATCAGTGAGTAAGACATACTCATCAGCAGAGTATCGTGTAAAATGATGACGGTCTCTCATAGACCGCCTAAGTGGGATAAATGATGGCATACCTGGAACTGGTAACTCTGGATGAACTTTTGCATCTATCTCAATTTGCTCCGGAACATTAGTATCATCAGTGTCATCTTGTTCATCATTCTGAACACCATCTTCATCATGTGTCTCAATATGCTTAGGAGGAACTGGATCCAAATCAGTAAGATCATCATTATATTGAGGAATCGTGTCTTCCTTCTCAATATCTTTCAAAGTCTGATCTTCCATGAAAACAACATCTCGGTTTCGAACAAGTTTCTTTTGAATCGGATCATATAATCTGTAGCCAAACTCATCTTGGCCATAACCAAGGAACATACATGGCTTAGTCTTCACATCGAGCTTCGACCTTTCATCTTTGGGAATGTGCACAAAAGCCTTGCATCCAAAGACGCGTAAGTGACGGTACGAAACATCTTTGCTGCTCCAAACCCTGTCAGGAACATTACAATGCAAAGGAACACAAGGGGTTAGATTAATAACATGTACCGCCGTATTTAAAGCTTCTCCCCAAAAGGAACTCGACAACCCTGCATGTGAGAGCAAACACCTGACTCACTCAACCAATGTTCTTTTCATTCGTTCTACTAAACCATTCAATTGTGGTGTCTTCGGAGGAGTCTTTTGGTGCCGAATACCTTGTTCTTTACAATAAGCATCAAAAGTCCCAATGTATTCACCTCCATTATCTGTTCAAATACACTTGAGCTTCATCCCAGTCTGTCTCTCTACGGAGGCATGAAACTGCTTAAACACATCTAATACTTGATCTTTAGACTTCAAGGTATAAATCCATACCTTCCTCGAGTGATCATCGATGAATGTGACAAAATATGAACAACCACCAAGCGTCTTAGTCTTCATTGGACCACAAACATCGAAATGCACCAAATCAAGTATATTCTCCTTTCAAGAATGAAACTGGCTCTTGAAAGTAACTCGAGTCTGTTTTCCTGCCAAACAGTGAGAACACTTCTTCAAATGAACAACGTGCATACCCGGTAACACCTTTCTCTTTGACAAAAAGGACATCCCCTTTTCACTCATGTGACCAAGTCTCTTATGCCACAAATCGGTCATATCAATATTCTCCACATCATTTACAATGTTGTTGGAGATCTTCGGATGTGTCACATATAACTTTGGGCATTTCTTACCTCTTGCCATGATCAAGGAACCACGAGTGAGTTTCCATATACCATTACCAAAGTTTTTGTTGTAACCATCATCATCGAGTAAGCCTGTAGAAATAATATTAAGTCTCATATCTGGGACATGTTTTACATTTCGTAAAACCAATTCCATCCCAGTGTCAAATTTCAAACAGACATCGCTAATTCCAACAATCTTTGATAGATCAGTATTACCCATCTTAACAATACCATAATTACCTGGAGTGTATGATGAATAAAAATCTCTTCGTGATGTAACATAACACGAAGCACCACTGTCAACAACCCAACTCGAATCATCTTGTGCAAGGTTGACCATATCGTTATCACAACAAAGAAAGAACTCTTCAATGGTAGTATTAACTTCAGCTTTGTCATTACCACCATCATCTTTCTTATGATTGTTCTTTTGATTGTTGTGAATGCCCCTTTTGTTCTCCTTCTTCAACTGTCTGCAGAACCGTACAGTGTGCCCTTTCCTACCACAATAGTAGCATTCAAAATCAACAGACTTTCCTTTTGAATTTGCCCGATGATTACCTCTATTACTCGGACCTCTACTCTGACTTCTCCCTCGTCTTTCTGTGACCAAGACATCTGATTGTGAAGAGGAACACTGCGACTTTCTTCTCATCCCTTCATTTAAAATACTGCCTTTAGCCAATTCCATGGAAATAACACCATCGGGTGCGGAGTTGGACAATGATGTCCTAAAAGTCTCCCATGAATCCGGTAGAGTACCAAGGATCCATAAACCTTGGATTTCATCTTCAAACTTGATACCCATTCCTGCAAGCTGATTAATAATTCTCTGAAATGCATTCAAATGATCAGTGATAGGAGTTCCATCATGGTACTTAAAACTGGATCATATTTTTAATAAAAACAACTTATTATTTCAAGTCTTTTGAGCAGATAACTGCTCGAGCTTGTTCCACAAAGTACGAGCATGAGTCTCCCCACTAATATGGTTCAAAACATTATCATCTACCCATTTCCAAATATACCCACAAATCTGTCTATGCAAAATACTCCATTCTTCATCTGTTTTATTCTCAGGTTTGTCGGTTGAAAAAACAGGCAAATAAAAATCCTTCACATAAAGAAGGTCTTCCATCTTTCCTTTCCAAACATGATAATTAGAACCATTTAGACTTATCATTCTACTTGTATTAGCTTCCATCGTTCAAACAAGTCAAACCCAATAACAATAACCAAAAGCTCTAATACCACTCTGTTGAGAAAAACGCGTCACAACAGTAACGATAAATGCGGAATAAACCTTCGTTGGATAAAAAATTACCGACTTATATGAACCTTTGAGGATGCAAAAAAATAGGGTATACTAAATGTAATGATAATCAACTATACTAAATTTAATGATAATCAACTACCAAAAGCAAAAATAAGCAACAATCATGCACACACGAATTTTAGCGTGAAAACCTCTCAAGGCCAGAGTAAAACCACGGGACCCTTAGGCCGCTTAAAGTCCACTACCACCAATAAACAATACAAAATTCTTCTCTAGATAAAACTAGAGTCACACCACAATCATCATATTCTTGGAATAAATCATCAAGAAGTATGGAATCAAACCAAAAGGAAAAGAGGAAGAAACATCACCTAGAAAAACAGCAAACTGTCGAACAGCAAAAAGGGTGGCTTTTGGATCTCCAAAACTGATCTCCAAAGCCAATCTCCACCATTCATAATGTATTTAAAGATGTCGTGAAGCTACTGTCCAAAAATCACGACGATCCGACGGTTCAAACTCTAGGAATAGACAAAACGGCACGGCTGCGCATGCCCGAAAAGTGCAACCAAATTTTCTCTCTTTTGTATTTTATGGACTCTTTATTCTCTTGTTGTAAAACCCTAGGATACAAGGCAATATATAGCTTATATGGGGCCACTATTGTTGGTCTATTTTAACTACTCCTCATGGGCCAGAAATAATTAAAATGTAAAACCCAACACCGAGAAATAACACATTTCGGTGACGGGGGAGACCCGGTTCCATCGAATGTGGTGGGAACACAAAGTTAAGCCACTTATCAACCACCATATACGGGGTCATGGATCCCCGTATATAGATCCATTGAGCAACCACCACAAGATACCCAAATGACCCTAGTGTCTACTCGACCTCTAGATGAGTGTCACCACAAAAGTCACAAGTCCTCGTATCCGGCTCACCATGGGCACCACCACAAGACTTAGCTTCATATACGGTTCTACCGATCACCACCGCAAGCTTACATAAAAACATGACTTGGGGACCCCTCACTAGACTCAAACATGGAAGTTAAAAGCTCCATGATGAACAAACCGACTCTTATGCCTATGGATCCATTGCATTACAGTCTAAACATTATATGACTCCAAATGAATGAACCAGTGCATTCAAAACATGTAATAACCAACATTTGTGCAATAATTGCATTTCCATAAAATGTTTCATATTGAGCCATTCAAACCGTACAACATCCCAAAACTCCTTAGAGTATAAGTTAAGCCATAAAGAATCATAAAACGTTTGGCAATTAAATAAAGCCAATATAGCTACATACGTCGATGTACAACTTTCCCAAAACAGGTATTTTCTCTAAAAATAATTGGCCAAAGGCCCAATCCATAAAGTTCCCATTTTCTAAAATATAATTAACATCAAAGGGTGACCGTTTCTAATAACTTACATTTTTAAAGCCAAAAGGGCTTAAAGTCCCAACACCCAAAACTCGTAAGTTGGACAAAGTTCCCAAAAATGAACCATACCCAAACATTTGTCCATAAGATTCCGACTCTTAGAATCTTTCCATTTAAAACCACTTGTAACCCATTTTGCACATTTTAGAAAACAAATGGAATGAGTTGCTCAATCTTTCAAACATCCAATAAAATACTTACTAGTGGATCAATATCCTTTTTGGTGGCCAAAACGCCCAATATCATATTGTGAAACATTTATAAACATTTAACACCCCATATGCTCAAGAATACCAAAATCACCAAAAATCATTAAACATAAAGTGAGCATATAAGTGTATGTTTAAAACCCAAAACAGTTATATTTTGACATGTATATAGTTTTGTAAAGCAACTAGAACTCACATTGCTAGATTTAGACTAAATCTAGGTTTTACCCACAAACTTGAATTCCTTAGATGAGATCTTGAATCCTTCCACTAGTTCCAAGTTTTCCACAACGACCTTTAGCTACAAACATTCTATGTTATACCAAGTTCCAACAAATGGAGAGGAAAATAGAGCCATAAAACCCTAATTTCTTAGGTGAAGGAAAATAGGAGGTTATCTTAACCACAACTTATATTCACCAACAAAATACTTCTAGGGTCACTAATATGATCTCAAATTTTCAATCCTCCAAAAGAAGGGGAGAGAGTTTGGTGAAACCCTAGAAATATAGAGAGATAAGAAAGGAACCTTAAATCTTGAACTCACTCTTGAAATTCGTACAATAAATGTCCCAAACACAAAACTTGAGACCTAAAAGATGAACCAACTAACCTTAGAAGAGGATTGGATGAATGAAGAGGTTGGAAGAGGAGAAAATCATCCCTAACTTCCCAAAATCGCTTTCAAAACGAGTTGTAGAAGAAATTTGGGTTAAAATGGGTCAAACTCGCGTTTTATACAAACAGCACGCCAGGGGAGACCTTGCCCGATGACTATGCCCTATGGCAATGTTGCGGGCATTATCGCTGAACCTCCCCCAATCTCGGTACAGTCCATGCGACTGTGACAGGCGATTGTGCCCTTGTCACAATCGCGAGTCATTATCGCGCCCCGCGTACCGTGGCCACTCGGATTCCCGCGACTAATCGTAGTTATCATAAACAACAATACCTTTACTTCCTTCTCAAAACCCACTTTTACCAAGTGAGCCTCCCAATAATGTAAAAATCACAAATATGACAAGATGGGCTTATCCCAAGCATTTCAATCGTAAATATGTATGAAAAACTTTATTTTATAATACATGTAACTAAACTCTTCATTATACATAAAAATGGTAAAGACCCTAAAATCTCCCAAAATATTCAAGTTAGGTCAAAATGGTCCAAAACAAGAAAATATCACAAGGGGGAGATTAAGAGTTCAAATACATAAATTTTGACATGTATAAAGTTTTTAAAGAGTAGGATGAACTCACCTTTTAGGATTTTTATAACAATCCCAAACCCTAGAATGAAGGAGATGGTACTTGCACTTGAATATGAGGAACCTTTACAGTAAATGCTTAAGACCACCTAATCAATGATCATAACTGCATAAGAGATGGGTATCTAGGATGAATAGATGAAGGGGATGATTTGGGAGAAAAACTTACCAAAATCTGGAGAGAAAAACGACCTCAAGACTGCCTAAAATTAGATAAAATGATCTAGAACCCGTTGCTGCCCTTTTTATACCTCAGACTTGCGTCGGCGAGAGTGCCACGCGATTGTGCTCTTGGCACTCTTGCGGGCACAATCTCCCAGTATGTACCGCAAGCGGCCCCTCTGGCGCGAGAGTGACAAGGTGAGAATTCCCGTGTCACAACCGTGAGATTTGTACCATGGGCTCTCTGGGCGCGGTGACATTGACAAGCGATTATGCCCTCTAGCATAATAGGCGGGCATAATCTCCTAGTGCTCAACGAGTTCCTAAACTTTTCTTTTTGATGGTTAAATCCTACGATGCATACAAACAAAATGATATACACTCAAATACGCTATTAAAACCAATCTAAGGATTTAGCAAGAGCATTAGGATTTGAATTACCTTATCAAAATTTTCGGGTGTTACATCCAAGCTAAGATCAGTGAAGAAAGAGTCAATCTTCCAGGAGATGGCAAAGGAAGGAAAGGTCTCAAAGGTCTCAAATCTTGACCTTTCCTTGCCTACTCTTGTAACTCAACCTTCCACCACTGTCATCACTGAGCCGACCTATGGAATCTTCTTCAATGATGGCTTCGGCCATATCAACTTCTTTAGAGCCGAACAGATCCATATGGTCGACAACCTTTTTCTTGTTGTGATCCTTCAGATCATTCCTATTGGGCCTCATGTTGTTCCTCTCTTCAAGGCGATCACCGATGAGTTAAAGAAAATAAACTACATTCAGGATGATCCTTTTGAAGAATCTTAGTATCTTTTCTATTTCTTTTAAATTGTACTTGTAATTTCCTTTTGCTTGTACTCAAATATTTTAGATTTATACAAATGCAATTTTCTCTTAGTATATGTTGTTAATAACTTATTCTTTTATTCATTTCTTATACTTGTAAATGTCGGATACTTTAACAAATCCAAAAAGAAACAAAAAGAATGGTCTATTTGAAAAAAAAACCCCAAAAATAGTAAAATAGGGTCAAAATGCACTATTCATTTACTTACTCACTTTTTCTAAGTATTGGATGTCATCATCAAATAGGGAGAGATTGTTGCATCAAGGATTTGAAGATGACCTCCTCCTCGGATCATCAACTCTAAGAATGTACTCCCGTTTTCTACTTGTATTATTTGAACATATTTTATACTTAGAAAGTTTAAGGTTCTTTGTAATAGCTTAGTCATGCTTTAAAAGATCGGTGAAGTTGAAGACCAACTGAAATCAGCAATAAGTAAATCTTCAGATGCGGATCAAGATAAGCTTCCAACACTCACTAAGCTACCTTCTACTTTCCGATTTACCTCTCTCCAGTCAACTGGTACTCTACCTGCCGAATTGTACCTCTCCAAATCGGCAGGAACCTCTTCCAGCCGATTTACTCTTGTCAAATCGGTAGGACTCCCTCCTGCCGATTTCATCTTTAGCAAATCGGTTAGACCTCTATCTGCCAACTTCCTTCTGATAAAAAGGTAGGAACCTTTGTCTTCTTGCACAAAAGATCTTCATCAAATCATGGAATGATGGGACATTCTCTAAAGATTTAAAAAAAGGATGTTTGTTGTTTACATCGCTTTCAGGTGTTGTCTACAACAAGGTCCTAAGGTCAGCTTTGCTCTATGTTGAGACAAAAAGAGAATTTGTTTTTTTGAATGCCATCTCTAACAGTTAATCCCAAAGTGACAAGTGTCCTCAACATTTAATGCAGATGGTTTTATAAATAGGTGAAGACTCCTCCCATGCAATGTTACGCTTTTGAAAACAACAAATTTATTGAAAACCCCTAAAATTCACGCCATTGCTTTGGAGAGTTGGAGCCTTTTGTGATTTAACTTACAAGAAGCTAACATGATGACAAAAAAACAACATCAAGAATGTGCAAACATAGGAAAAGTTTTGTTTTTCTATCTGAGGATTGTTTGAATCAAAGGTTTGGGACTTTGTGGTTGACACTCGACAACAACCAACATGAACAAAAAAAAAATGCAATGTAGAAAACTATATGCTTCGACTTAGAACCATTAATCAATTTCAAAAGAGGGAAGAGAAAAGCAAATGGGCTTGAGATTTCACAGTGGTGATTTTAATCTTTGTGGTAAGTTCAGGTTTTTAACTCTTGGTGACATGACAATTTCAATCAGTGATGACATGGAAATTTAATATCCAGGTAGGCATTGTTGATGTAAAAAACTGTTGAAACATTAAAAGTAATCGATAACTTATTAAATCGGTAATCGAGGTCCTTAAATATATGTGAAGTTTGGTTTAAACCCTAAAATGAAGATTTTGAAAAGTTAGTTCCCCAAAATAGGAATCAAGTGAAAGTTGATTCCATTTTCATGCAATTTACCCAAATCAATTTTATTTTAAGGCAATTTACCTAATAAAAACAAGGAAAAATTCATAAAAAACCTAACGAACTTTTCCATTTTGAATTATTAAATCCTTGAACTATTTTTTTTGATGAAAAAACCATTGTACTTTCTCATTTTGAATGATTAAGTCACTAAACATTTTTTTAAAAATAAATATACCATTGAACTTTTAAAAATTGATTAACTATATATTTTTAACAAAAATAAACCTGTAACTAATTAGTAAGGTTTTAAAGTAAAAAAGAAAAACCTAAATCAATTTTACCGCTCCCAAACCATACGTCATTCAAACATACACACACAACGACATTACTCCACCTCGCCACTCTTCAGCGCCCCATCGTTGCCCGTTCTCCATACCGTCCATCGTTGTTGGCTATTGCCATCGATCACCCTCTTTTTGATGTATTTTTTTTGTGTCTTTCAATTCTCCATCTTTTAATGGAGCACGTATAGACATATAAAAAAAGATGGATAACCGAAAAACAAAAACAAAAAACGATCAAAAAGAGGGAGATGATGGCAGGGCCCAACGATAGTGATTAGAGCGGATGACGATGAGGCGACGAGGGGTTTGAATGACGGTAAAATTGATTTAGTTTTTTTTTATACTTTAAAACTTTCCTAGTCAGTTTTAAGTAGTTTTTTTGGGTAAAAAAAATAGAGATGGACAAAATGGGCTCGATACGGTACCGGCATAGGACCGGGACCGGGACCAGCCCGACGGTTCATAACCGGTTATGGTTCTTATAGAAAATTCAAAGGCCGGTCCGACCCGACTCGGGACCAACTATAATAGATCCGATTTTTTTTAAAGTAAGTTTTATTAAATTATATATCAAATTTTTAAAGCTTTCTACAAGATTTTCAAGTTTTTTTTTTTTACCAAAAACTTCAAGTTTATTTTAAGTTTTCAAAGTTCTTTTGGAAGTTTTTCAAATTTTTAAAGGGAAAAGTTATTAATACCCAACAAACTATTCCATTTTGAATGATTAAGTCTCTGCACTAATTTTTTGAATGGAAAAACCATTAAATTTTCTTATTTTAAACGATTAAGTCCCTGAACTATTTTTTTGAATGAAAAAACAATTGAACTTTCTAATTTTAAATGAAAAAAACATTAAATTTTCTCATTTTTTGAATGATTAAGTCTAACATTTTTTTTCAATAAATTAAATCATCGAACTTCTAAAAATTGGTTATTTATATCATTTTAACCCCAAAAAAACTACATGTAACCGATTATCTTTTGATAGATAAAAAAATAGATCAAAAAAAATGAGATCGATGGCAGGTCCAACAGTGTGTTAGGCGATATGGAGAACAGACAACGTTCGGGCAACGAGGAGTGGTGAGGCAGACGATACGATTATTTGTGAGGGGTTTTAATAGCATAACGTTTGAGATTGGTATAACTGATTTAGATCTGTTTTTACTTAAAAACCTTCATAATCAGTTCCAAGTATCTTTAAAAAAAAGGCAACAAATTTTTAGAAGTTCTATTGTTTATTTATTAAAAAAAAAAATGTTTAAGGACTTAATCATTAGAAAAAATAGCTGAGGGACTTAATCATTCAAGATAAGAAAGTTTAATGGTTTTTTCATTCAAAAAAATAGTTTAAGAACTTAATCATTCAAAATGAGATAGTTTATAGGATTTTTTTTTAACTTTTCCTAATTTTTAATTGTTCCAATACTAAACTTCAAAAATCGTAATTATAAAAACATGTACAATATTTGTTTTGTAAAACATAATTAGAGATTATAAAGTGTATTTCAATAAGCCATTGTTAAAAAAATAAAAATCATCGAACAAGATTTTTCATATGTTCAAGATTATTTTTTTGGAAAAAAGACTTGGGACATGGGACCGAAACGACCAATTATGGTTAAAGGAGATCAGGCCATGGGTTTCTGGTGGTCACCGAGACCGGGATTGGTTACGAAAAGGAAATCAAGGACGGGAACCGATTTGGGGCCGGTCCGAGACAAGTTTTGATCATCTATATATCCAAAATAAGAAAGTTTGATGATATTTTATTAAAAAAAATAGTTTAAAAACCTATTTTTTTTTTTGGATTTCTTTTTCAAGTTTCCCTAAAAACAAAATGCATAGTTAAGATCATCTAACCCTAAACTTGAGTACAACAAGAAGAATGACCCCTTTCGATCTCTCCTGTGAATTGTGATCGATCATTCAGGAGTAGTAGTACTCACTCCTCAGTATTTAAACCACTAAAACAAATGGTTTCAATGAATTGATCCAATTTATAAGCAAATCTTGACGATCTTCTCAAAACCCTAACACACTCTTCTCTAATGGAAGACGACGATGAGTTTGGAGATTTGTACTCTGATGTACTCCAGCCCCTTGCGATGTCGTCTGCACCTCCTCAGCCGCCTATGCAATCCACACCTCAGCCGCTTTGCCGTTCGATGGATCCCAACAATACAATTCCCAGCGATGATGAAGAAATTCTTTATGGTGCTACTAGTTCCAATCAATTAAACTTGGCTCAGAACGGTTCAAATCGGAACTTGAATACCCATGGCAATTCATCCAAGGTTGAAGAGTGTTCGGGGGAGCAGGTGGCGCCGGCGGCGGATTTACGAGCAAGCAGTAGCGGTTTAATGAAATTAGAAGACAAAGGTTTTGAAGAAGATCCAAATTATATGGATGATGATACTAAGGTAAAGGAGGAGGAGGCTTTGGACGGCAATTTTGGGATTGAAGATATCGGAGGTGAGCAAGAGTTGAAAATTCCAGGGTTGTGGTCGTCGGAAGCTAGGGTTTCAGAACAGCGTGGTGAAGCAGGGGGAGGTGATGACGACTGGGATGATAGTGACAGTGAGGATGATTTGCAAATTCTGTTGAATGATAATAATGGTGGGGGAATGATGGGAATGGAGGGAGGCGGAGGTGCAGATGATGCGGATGATGAAGGTGAGGACAATTTGGTCATTCTGGGTGATAATGATGATCATGATCATCAAGCAATGGAAGAGATGCAAGATTGGGGTGAAGATGCTAGTCAGGCTGCAGAAGGAGGGGGAGGTAGAAAGGATCTATTGGGGGGTGACGCCACCGCTAAAGCGAATGGTGGTGTAGGACCTGTGATTGCACCCAAGATTGGATACAGTAGTCATGGTTATCATCCGTTTCATTCACAGTTCAAGGTCAGTCATAATTGTAACAAGTGTCGGCTGAATTTGAAATGTAAATTGTTCCACAATAGACTGATACCTAGTTAGAAAAGTTGGTTATCATTTTGTAAGGAATTAAATGAGCATGACCACCAAAGTTGGTTATCATCTTGTACTGATTCCTTCTCATCAATGAATGAAAATGCTTTCTTCCTTGCTGAATATGTATTTTGGGATTCCAATGCATTAGCTTTTGTGTTCTGGTCTTATGCTGCCATGAATCCTTTATATTGGTAGTTTCTTGCAATTACATAGAATTTATCAGGCTTAAAATCATGTGCAAAACACAAAATGGTCCAGAAACAAGGTTTTGTATTTTGTGTGATGCCATGATTGATGCTTATGAACTTTAGTTCCTCCATCGGCTAGTACCGATATTTTTCTTTAATTTGTGTTGTAATAAGGATACTTTGACGCTTACATGCTTATGAACTTTAATTTTTCTTTAATTTGTATTTTTCTTTAATTTGTATTGTAATAAGGATAATTTGTGTGTGCTGGGATCATTGACAAAAAATTTCATGTAGTAGATCTCCATGGAATACTAGAATAAGCAACTCTTCTCAACTTAAATCAGCCCTGCTCGGATTCAATCTCTGTGCATACTTCTTTGGGTCTGCTGTGGCCTACTCTTTAAATGTCTCAATAAAAATTATTGGCTACTCCTAGATACTAATGGCCTCTGGAAGGCACAGTTAGTTTTCTTGCACCGTGCATTCATTGTGGCGCGAGCCAGGAGTATGAATTGTGGTAGCAGAATGCAAATGGCGAGATAAATTATGGTCATACATTGAGGGATACAATTAGAAACATGGATATGCACGATAAGGTTGGTGTGGCACCGGATGAGGAAAAGCTGACACAACCCTATTTGAGGTGCTTTGGTTATCCTCAACATAGACATTCAAAGGCACCAGACTTTTACCACGAAGAGGTTGTTAGCAGAAGTAGAGGTTTACCAAGTTGACATGGGAGAAATAGTTGAGAGAGATTTACATGGTTGATGCATACCAATTACCAAATGAGTTAACCTATATACGAGTGTTTGGAAGGTTGTCATTCATGTCCCAAATACCGGGGTTTCAAGGTTTAATGTTTAGTTTTAGGTTGCACAGTTTTATAAATTTTTTTGGTTTCCTTTTCTAGCCTACCCCAATTTTTTTGGGATAAAATGATTGTTATTGCTAATTCATCAAGGTGTTAGATAACCTTAACTGTAACTGTTAGGAAGAAGCTTTGAGATGAATAAGAATTCTACTTTTCACATGGTGCACAAGTTGTGAAGAACATCTTGGTTCTGGTCCATGTACTTCCAACTACTTGAGAAATGTGAAATATCTGTTAACTGCCATGATACCACTAGATGCAAAAACTACGTAATTGATACACTCAGTCAAGAACAATATACAAATTATATATCATTGATTCTCTTAGAACATATTGACGCACTAAGTATGGTTGGGTGTGCTAATCTGGCTATTGACTTCTACAACTTCATCTCCCGTGGTAATACGATGATGGGTTCATTTCTCAATGATGTTTTCTATAATTTGCTTCATGTGAAATTTGCATCAAACTACTTAATATTTTTCTTCTACATGTCTCTTGGTTATTTCTTCATGGTTTATTTGGTGAAAGGATGTATCGTGAGATTTAGCAACACATGATGAAATAATGACAATGAGCTTGGCAGTCTGTAGCCATATTGTGATGTTTAATGTATGGGAGTGCAGTATTAGGGATCTAGTATAGCTTTCCTTTATATAGTCTTCATTCTCTGTGGGTGACATTATTAGCTTTTGTTGCATGGACACTTGGCTATCTATATGTGATCTATTTGTTGATGATATTAACCTTTGGATATCTTTTAATATTCTATTAAACAAATGTGTAGTATGTGAGGCCTGGTGTGCCTGGAGCAGCTCCCATAGCAACCGGAGGAGCCCCAGGCCAAGTTCGTCCACCTGCAAGTGTGCAACCTTTTGTTGGTCGTGGTAGAGGTGATTGGCGGCCAACAGGACTGAGAAATGCTTCTTCCATGCAGAAGAACTTCCATCCAGGTCAAGGGATGCCCGGTTGGGGAAACAATGGAGTTGTGCGAGGACTGGAGTTCACCCTTCCTTCACACAAGTAAATACCATATCATACTACTATTCTTCTTGATTATCTATTTGATTATATACGAGCCTCCTAACTTTTTATCTGATACTGTTATATTGCTTAGGTAGAATGTAATTTTTTTCTATTAAGTTTTCAAAATTCCTCTTGCTTCCTATGCAAGTTAAGGGTCAAAATTCTACAGTTGTGAATGTAAGTTTGCCATGCTGAGAATTTAGATGGTTTAAGACAGTTGGTTATTCTTGGATTATAAACGAAAAAACAACCTTTTAAAAAATGTGTGGGCAGGTTGGGGCCTTTGCCTTACTGTTACGATTCTTACCACTCAGCTAAGGTTCGAAGAGTTCAACGTTTAGCTTGATTCTATCAACCTAGCAAACCAGGGAAATAATGGTTTTCGAAATTAACAGAGGAGAAATTGAAGAAGATGAATGACATAGAGGAATATGCATATCTTTCATTACCTTCCTTCTATTACAAGAAAGCCTTTATATAATAAATCTCAACGGCGGATTACCCCCTTCACAGTAACAAACTCCTCTACCATCAGCAGATTACGACATGTGTAGCCATGTTAGATAAAAAAGAAATAAGAAACTAAATTATCACAACATTCCCTGCATATTATGTTGTTGACTCCTTATTCGCATCATTGCCCCTTCCATCAGGCGAGACTTCTCCATTTCCATAGCATTCTCCCAAGTCGCATCTTCTGTGGCACGATTCTTCCATTTCACCAACTATTCAATTATAGGCCTGTTCAAACGCTTAAGCATTCTCTTATCAATAACCCATTCTGGTTTCTTCTCTATCACGTTGCCAGTAGAGCTCAAGGGGGCAGAACCTTTGGGTAGCGGGTCAAAGTGCTGTTTAAGCAATGAGACATGGAAGGTAGGATGAATGCTCGAATAAGGTTGTAGCTTGAGAGTATAAGCTACCTTACCCACCTTAGCAATAACTGGGTAAGGGCCAAAGTACTTTGATGCCAGCTTGGAGTTTGTCGATATGGTTGCAATTTGAGATAGACCTACGTCCCCACCTCAAACTCCCTTTCTGATCTCTTTCGGTTCACAACCTGTAGCATAGAATTCTGAGCTTTATGCAAATTATGTTTGAGCAACCTAATGGCCTCTTCCCTTGCTGTTAAACTTCGATCAACATAATCTACCTTACTTTCTCCCGGCAGATAAAGTAGATGTAAAGCAGGTGGTTGACCATAGACTACTTCATAGGGAGTGCAATTAATAGCAGAGTGGAAGTTAGTATTGTACGAGAACTCGGCTAAAGGAAGCCACTTGGCCTAATCTTTAGGTGCCTCATGACACATGCATTGTAAGTAACCTTCCACACACCTATTCAAAACTTTTGATTGACCGTCTGTTTGAGGATGATAACTAATGGACAAATTCTAATCAGTATTCTTGAAGCACTAATAACTCTTGCTAGAAGTTGCTTAGAAAGATTTTATCCCTATCCGAGACTATAGATTTAGGGAAGCCATGTAGCTTATAGATGTTGTCCAGGAAGACTTGAGACACATCAACAATAGAAAAAGGGTGGATAAGTGCTAAAAAGTGAGCATATTTACTTAGTCGGTCAATGACAACCAAGATGACATCTTTACCCTGTGATTTCGGCAATCCCTCGATGAAGTCCATGGCAATATCCTCCCATATGCCTTCAGGGATGGGCAGGGGCTGCAACAATCTGGGCTGCATTATCAGCCTTGCACTTTTGACAAGTTGGACAATTACGAATATACTCGACTACATCTTGCCTCATCTTCTGGCAAAAAAAATTGAGGACAACCTTTTTAGAGTGGCAGTGACCCCCAAGTGCCCACCTTGATGAGAGTCATTCATCCAAGCTAAAACCTTGCTTTTCAAATCCTTATAATTCCCTATGACCAACCTGCCCTTCCTTCGAAGTTCCTGGTTTTGCCAAGTAAATTGAGGGTGTCTACCGCTCCCTTCTTGAATCTCAGCTATCAGATTCTGCAAATTAATGTCATGTTCCAAGCTCACCTTAATAAGGTTGTAGAGGTCAGATTGAATGCCCGAAATTGCCAGTTGTAGGCTTGTAGCAACTCCCCATGAGTAGCCCTTGATAACGCATCTGCAACTTTGTTTTCAACACCCTTCTTGTAGCAGATTTCATAGTCATAGCCCAGAAGTTTAGACAACCATCTTTGTTGAAACGAAATGTTAACCTTGTTTTCTAGCAAGTGTTTCAGGCTCTGTTGATCAGCCTTGATCACAAAATGTTTGTCCAGGTACGGACTCCACTTTTGCGATGCATGTATCACGGCCAAGTGCTCTTTTTCGTATGTGGATAAGGTTAAATGTTTAGGTGACAACGCTTTGCTAATAAAGGCAATTAGATGCCCCTTTTGCATGAGGACAACCCCAATTCCCATATTAGACACATCTGTCTCAATTACAAACGACTCATTGAAGTCTGGCAAAGCGAGTACAGGAGGGTTCGTCATGGCATGCTTGAGGTCTATAAAGGCTGCTGCTACTTATAACTCCAGTTGGAAAGAGTTTTTTTGTAATATTCTTGTTAAAGGCTTCACAATGATGCCATACCCTTTGATAAACCTCCTGTAGTATCCCGTGAGGCCAAGGAACCCTCTAAGCTGCTTAATAGTGGATGGGGCTGGCCATTCCATGATGGCTTTAATCTTCGCTGGATCGGTAGCCATCCCTTCCCTTGACAGAACGTGCCCCAAATATTCAATTTGTGACACCCCAAAAGCACATTTGCTTTATTTAGCAAACAGAGAATTGGCGCGTAAGATACCTAACACAACCTCTAAGTGTTGAAAGTGTTGAAGGTGTGCGGTCCAGTTGGGGCTGTAGACTAGTATATCATTGGAAAATACCAGCACAAACTTTCTTAAATACGCCTTAAACAATTGGTTCATCAAACCTTGAAATGTTGAAGGAGCGTTGGTTAGGCCGAAGGGCATTACTAAAAATTCGAAATGCCCGCAATGAGGTTTAAAAGCAGACGTGAACATCATTTGTTGCAACGCTAATCTGGTGGTACCCAACTCTTAGATCAATCTTAGAAAAGAACTGTGTGCCATGCAATTCATCCATAAGTTCTTCGATAAGAGGAATGGGAAACCGATCAGGGATGGTCATTTTGTTTAAGGCACGGTAGTCGACACACATTCTCCAACTCCCGTCCTTTTTTTGAACGAGGACGACCAATGATGCAAAGGAGTTGTTGTTGGTTCGTATCACCCCTTGGTCAAGTAACACCTGGGTCAATTGTTCAATGACATCCTTTTGTGACATCGGGTAACGTTATGGTCTCAAGTTTACAGGGTTAGAGCCTTCTTTCATGAAATCAATGGTGTGGTTCAAGAAATCAAAGTGGACCCGGCCCAACGAAGTAAACCACTGAATTCCCAAAACCACATCGCACCCACCTAACGGCAGTAAGTACAAATCAGCCGTGAAAGTGATTGCTTGAATTTTCCACTGAAAACCTTCGATCATAGTATCACAAGCTACCTTACCACCATCTGCAATCCTTACTATCATTGAAGGTTTCGGCACAAGTTTACATCCCAACTTCTTAGCGAGAGTTGAGTCAATAAAGTTGTGGGTGCTTCTTGTATTGCATCCAGCAACATTTGTAATTTTCTCTTCCCATAGTGCCCCGTTATTCTCAGGGTTTGGTAATCTGTGATTCCTGCTAATGCATTAACAGAAATCTGGGAAAACTTGTTGTCTACTTCTTCCTCGTGTTTCGCAGCAGGTTCTTCTTCCCCATCTTCTAACTCCAAATTATAGAGTTGTGGTCGTTTTCCTTTACACCGATGCCTAAACTCATACTTCTCATCACAGAAGAAGCATAAGCCCTTGGACCTTCTTTCATCGAATTCAGCAGGAGATAAAGTTCTTCGGGTTTGGTTTGGGTTGAAGGGACTTCCAAAGTGTTTTGCCGCGTTACTTAAAATGGTTTAGGTGGTGTGTTCTGGTTTTTTGGCAGCGTAAGGATCGGTCCAGATTTATTAAGTGAGCTGGTGTATGGAGTGGGAAGGATTGGAGGTATGTTATGGGGTTTAACCTTTTGCTTGAGTAGGTTAGCTTCCTGAATTTTTGCGAGAGCATAAGCTTGGGAAATTGTAGCAGAGTTAAACATTCTAACAAGGCTTCATACCTCTTCTCCTAACCTTGTTATGAAACAACTTAAAGCATTAGCAGGAATCATCACGGTAATCCTTAACCATAGTCGTCTGTTTTAATTCCATAAGTTCAGCCATTGGGTCATCAAATGGTTCTCCAAATCTCCCTGTTATATCAGTCACATACTCTTCCCAGATAGGATTAACGTAATTTCTTCCCTTCATATACCCTTGATGCCATTGTAAGGCTTTTCCCTCTAAATGAATAGAGGCTAATGGTACCTTGGTGTTCTTATTCAGCTGGTCTAGTTGAAAGAACTGGTCCACCTTGTACAACCATGATTTCAGTTCTTCTCCACTAAAACGGGGAAACTCGATTTTAGTCAATCTAGAAGAGTACTGGTGGGGATTGCCAATTAACTCTCCAAATTTTGGGCCAAATTTCTGTTGGTAACCAGGAGAATTGTTTGTTTCTTCTTCAGCAAGTATATTAGGACCTGAGTTTCCCTTTTTAATATCTGCCATTAATTGATTCAGTTGAAGCGATAACCCAGACAAGAGATCGCTAATTTCAGAAATCGCTCTAGCATTTTCAGCAACCCTAAGACCCTGTTGCTGATTAGTACATTCAATCCGAGCCCCAAAATCTTCCAAAATGGTTTTGATTATTACCTCTAATTCTGGGTTGTTAGTTGGAATGGCAGAGTTACTTTGATCATTAATCATAGATCCTTCTCCTGAGTTGGGAGGTTATGTTCCTCATCCTTGAGTCTTTGCCATGCTTCGAGTGATCGCAATGATCAAATACCAAGACCAAGGACCGAATAGCTCTGATACCAATGTTACGATTCTTACCACTCAGCTAAGGTTGGAAGAGTTCCAACGTTTAGCTTGATTCTATCAACCTAGAAAACCAGGGAAAGAATGGTTTTCGAAATTAACAGAGGAAAAAATTGAAGAAGATGAATGGCAGAGAGGAATATGCATATCTTTTGTTACTTTTCTTCTATTACAATAAAGCCTTCATATACTAAATCTCAACGGTGGATTACCCCCTTCACAGTAACAAACTCCTCTACCAACAGCAGATTACGACACGTGTACTGATAAAAAAGAAATAAGAAACTAAATTATTACAGCATCCCCTGCATATTATGTTGTTGACTCCTTATTTGCATCACTTACTATGTGCTTATATACCTGACTAGTGAACTCTTCATTATTGATATTTCTTTGTGTATTGAAAGAAGTGGGGGAGCATCATTTTTTTCGGGGGGTGGGGGTGGGGGTGGGATCGCGTCTTTATGTTTGCTTTTGGTTTGCACCATTCTATAATATGTTTTGGTTTCATTTTTGCCTTACAACTAGTTTGGGATAGAAGACTTGTTATATCGAGACAAATAAGTTTCTACCTTTATGTTGTGGCTTAACCTATCATTTATCTTAAGGATCTACTTGATAAGTGGAATGGATAATAGGTCTGAATGATTAGAGGCTATGTCTTGAATTAGTGCCGAATGGAAAATAACAATTTGATAGATGTTCTTAATGTTAGAAAATTACCATTTTAACTCTCTAAACCATTTTGAACAAGAAGAGTATTTGATAAAACCTAATGATAGATTTTGAATGATCTTATCACAACATAATATAATGATAAGTATAAGTAGACGATGAAGTCAATAAAGCATCAATACAGTAGTTACATCCCAATTTGAAATGTTTCTTAATAGTTGATCAACAATTTGACAACCAAAATATGAACAACAGAACATAAAAACAAAAGAATCAATGAGAAGGAATACGAACTGCCCAATCATGTAGATACTAATCAATGGAATCGAGAGATTCCTTAAATAATAGTAATCTATTTAAAGCTACATAGTTCCATCTTGAAGCAACAAACATATATATATATATATATATATATATCAATCCTCAAAAGCCAAATTCTGTCCATCATATTTACACATTAAACAGCATTATAAATTATATAGAAGGTGGTTCAAACTTCGTTCCTTTGACCTAAAACTCAGAAGCAGCGGAGATGGTCATAAAGCAGCCATGGTGGATCTTTAACAGCAGCTTGGTGGTTCTAAGGTAAAGTTGGGCAAAAATAATACAGTGAACAAATATATAACTGTCTCTTGAAACTTCCTAGAAGTTGATAATTTCAACAACATTGCGAAAAATGAAACACAAATAAAACATAATTTCTACAAAAGCTGAAAACTTTACTCCCTAACAAAAACACAGCATGAGGTGGAGGCAGTTCCATCTATACTAAGGTATATATAATACTTGGTTGAAACAACTTCAAATCTTGCAAAAGGGGAAAGAGAATCTATATTTTGGAAGATACTGTACCCTTATGGTAAATGAAATATGTTCTCGGAGCACCCATCTTAACAAATCACAGCACAAAAGAAAAAGGAAAAGCTGTAGCTTTTGATATTGATATGGAATTATACAAGCAACAGAATAAAGCGCAAGAATATCAAGGAGAAGAACTTCAAGATATTGACTATCGTACATTACATAGTTAAACTGATCTCCTTTGCTCACGTTATTTTTGTAAACTAAGCTACCCAATTTCTTCACAAGTTTATGTGAATTGTTTCTTTTACATCATAATCCCAGATCTCATCTTAACTGAATCAACCGGTTATGTAAAACAATCAGCAAGCAAACATACATACATCACTAAACAGAAGGAAAAAGGTGTAGCTTCTTACATTGATATGGAATACTATGAGCAACAAATAAAACAAAAGAATATCAAGCAGATAAAACCTCAAGATATTGACTATCATCCATCAGATAGTCAAAAGAATTCCACTTACTCATGTTTACATGAATTAAGGTACCCAAATGTTTCTTTTGCTTTACTCTCTTAATCTCTTATCAATTAGCCCAGGGTATCATAGTTGCAAGCATACACAAGAGTCGTAAAAGAGTGTCATTCTGTCAGTGCCAACCCACACATAAAACAGGATTTAGCTAATGAACTATCATGGTTATGATAACCCACATGGATTCTTCGTTAAAGAGATAAACAGCCCATACAAAGTGAAAAAGCACAATAAAAAGCGACTATTTATGTGAAGTAAATATAAGTGTTAATTTTCATTAAACATATGGCGGACGCTGGAAGGTTAATCAAGTATACCCTTACGATAAAATAATTTAATAAAAACATCAAGATAAATTTGTGGGTGCTGTAGAATGCTGAAACCATTTGGATTATATAAACTTGAATACTGTTTAACATTTGTTGAAAGTACTCACCAGTGGTGATGATGGCATGACCCTAAAAATCACAATTGAAATTGAAAGCATTAAGAATTGAAGAATGAAGATGATGTACTTACTTGAAGAATCGAAGGCTGGCTACAGCTGTGGAGAAGAAGACATAGAGAGGAGATGAATATAGATGAAGAGGGTAAGATTTATCAGCTGGGCAATTTTGTTAATAAGGAGAAAAAAGAGGCTGTTAACAAATTCAGTTAAGGTAATGGGTCATAAGAATTAAGCTTGCATCTTGATGGTTAAGGGCTTTTTTGGCCTTTTAATAAACAACACCACATCTGACTGACATAGATGTGGAATTTGATTAAGCCCATTCAGACCTTAACAAACAGACTCTTAGAAGTATTATCGCGAACTGATTATGAATTGTAAGTATATATTTGTAAATTATGAATGAGAAACAATGAATCGTATTCAAAATTGGAATTAGAGACAAAAAATGAGTCTACATTCATTGAGTGAATGATACCTTAAGTTCTGTTATTGGGATATAGTTCTGATTTGTCTCAACCTAAAAACTTTTGCTACTTTTTGTTGCCTTCTCTTTTCCACCTTAAGCTGTTAGGAATCATTCTTTGTGGATTCTTTAAATACTAGCTTGGACTTTGGTGCCATGTTTCTCATACCTAGGGACTTCCAACATCTTCATATGCCAATGTATTACTTAATCTATTTTTTTAATCTTTTAATCTTTTGTAGACAGTAACTGATCACTTGGTGATGTAATTGAATTATATGATTCACTCTACCTTTAGACACTGACTATTCAAAAGATGATATCATAGCTATCTTCAACCTTATTTGAATGCTTAAATCAAACTTCTTTAGTTTTTTTTGGTATCATATTCAAAGGTTAGATTTCGTTGACTTGGTTTAGCTTTCAGTTGAAATATTATTTATTAGAGGATACGCATGCACTTCTTCAAGCATCCACAGACCACGATAGTATTCAACATTCAGACTATGTCGTTTAAATACATAGCGATAGTCACTAAGCTAACCATGTTCCCTTCATATCCGTATGACTGTTTGCTACCTCCAAATTTGACTACCTAGAATACTCTTTGGTGCTGTAAGAATATGAATATATCACTCCATGTTGCTGACATGTGTCAAAAACTACAAATTTGTGGTGTATCCCGAACAAAAAAAAATCGGTTTGGCTTACAAAGTTATAGTTATCATCCCGATTAAAAATCCTTGGATAGTCATTATTATGGTCTGTAACTTGATTAATTAAATTGATGTGTTTATAGCAACGACTCATGTAATGTTGTGTCAAAGCTTCAGCTAGGAGTCTTGAAAATGACTTAATTATTGCTTCTGAAATATTAGTGTTTTCCGTAGCTATTTGTTAATGTATCATTAACTAACTTGACCAATCAGCTAAACATATTTCTACATATATTTTTAAATTTTGGCTTCGGTCGTCTTAGATTTCCTAAAGTTGGGGGGAGTTTTCTCTTAATATGTGCTAGATCATTCATTTAATCATGTATAATAATTTTGTATGAGATATGGTGTTCCTTCCATGTTCAAAACATGCACTCTGACCATCATACGAATGATGTGAATGCGGAGTGTGAAACTGATGTTTTTTGTTCTTAATTTAAGCTGGTCTTAACAATTACCGTTGTAACACCCCTCATTTCTGCCTCTAAACCGAGACCCAACGAAGGATGTTACGAACCGAGTCTCAACCATTTATATAGAATTGAAAGAAGACATTAGAAAAATGCGGAAGCAAAACATAGTTTATTTTATATAAAACATTCCACGATAGATCATAGTTACAAAGTACATATTCATATTCTAATAACACATACTAAGCTAGGTTATAAAAACCAAATTATACAAACCAAAACAACACCCGATTAAACCACGAAATGAAGCTTTCGATAATCCCTTCGAGACTTCCTTGTCACCTCTCAAGTAATCTTGTCCACAACTGAGATACATATTTATAATTTTTAAGCCATTGAATGACTTGTGATTACAAATCTCATTTCAATGCATAAAATATTTAGAAAATCAATTCATAGCCTCAAATAAGCTATTGTATCATGTATATGCATGTAAAGCATTTAAACATTTATGCTTTCCAGATTTAATCTCTCCCGGTGGGTGTCGCCCCTTCCTGCTTTTGTTCGGAACCCTTCGTCAAGGATCCGGGACCGTTTCTACGACCCCTTATCGCGGTTATACCGTCTCGGTGATTCTTATTCCACCGGTGATCAAATGTGTTCCTTTAGCATGCGTTTTAAAATAACATATCACATGTTATACATAGCTATGTCATTTAAGGCTGTCCATATTGTTTATAATAACCATATATGAACAAAATTTTATGAAAACATGTCCACAAATATGTATCTCAGGTTTGGGGATCAAACCAAAAGAAAAGATAAGTAATCACCTTGGTTTTTGGCTAAATGACTCTTAAATTCTGCAGCCCTCTACCCTTGCTTGCTAATCTTCTCTTTCTTTTCACAAAATATGGAATTATATGTGTGTGTGATTATTTTCTGCTGGAGAAAGAACTTAAAAGAGACAAAAGAAGCTCATATTTATACTAACGGGTTAAGGAGCTTGGAACTAGGTTAGTCACTAGTTGATGTGCCCTCCTCCCATGCACCATATGCCACCAAAGAACACCTCAAGCTGCCACTAACAACCCCTTTTTCCAGCCCCTTTTCTTTTGTCTTTAGCACATAAATCAACTTTATTTACAGCCCCTTTCTTAGTTTATTAATACTTAATAATTCCTTTTATTTATTTCTTTATTATTAAAATCCAGCAACTTATTTTTTTTTCTGTTTTATTAAAATTTCAGCAACTATTATTTATTTGTTTTTATTAGTTAAACTAGCCTGTTACAACCGTGTCTTCACAAGTTTTTTTTTACCATTATGATATCTGACACTAGCTCTTTTGGGTCTTCTACTACCGTAAGATATTGCTAAATTTGGAACTTTGTGTACCCATAATAAGTTTTAAATATCCTGTTGTTTTCTTAGGACTATATTTGAAGTTGACATTGATGGTTTTGAGGAAAAACCATGGAGACTCCAAGGTATTGATATATCAGATTTTTTCAACTTTGGTTTGAATGAGGAAAGCTGGAAAGAATTTTGCAAACAGCTGGTAAGTGATGGATGCAGTTTTTTTTGAAACTTGAGGTTGTGTATGCATGCATATTTCTCTCTATTCGAAAGATATGATGTATGCGTGCTTTTATACTTTGTAGGACCAATTTCGCCTGGAGGCTACTATGCAAAGCAAAATTCGTGTCTATGAAAGTGGGAGGACCGAACAGGTATCTGCTGCTTTTGTGATATTTATTTCGTAATTCATGATAGTGAGTGATGAAGAAATAATATGTTTATCTTATTCAGCAATATGATCCAGACCTGCCCCCAGAGCTAGCAGCAGCAGCAGGCATTCATGACATCTCATCCGAAAATCAAAATATTGGCAAGGCCAATGTACATTGCAACTTAGCAAAGGGATTTACACGTAGTCGGATGCAACTGGTATGAAGAAAATATCATCTTGAAGATCCTTGGATTCGATTTACATATTCCCATAGTTTTGCCATGAGATTTTAGTATGTTACATTGACGAGACAAAAAGGTTTCATGGTTGCAGAATTGGCAATTTAACTAATTGATATCTTGACATTCCAGCCATCTGGAAGAGCAATACAGGTAGAAACTGGTTCGGGTGAACGTCTTCCATCCATTGATACACGGCCACCACGACCCCGTGATTCCGATGCTATTATCGAGGTGATTGTCAAATTTGTTTTTCTGTATCCTATCCTACTTGAATAACTGATTTGTTTATCATGCCAACTCGGTTGATGTTTTTCTTTCAACAGATTATCTTGCAAGGCTCTGCTGATGATGAATCTGTTCCAGGGAATGATATTGCAGATCAGCCTGATGACGATCCTTCAAGAGAAAATCCCACAGAAGGCCTCGAAATTGAAGAAGACAATGCTTCAGTAGGTGATCATTTTGATAGAATCCCGCAAGCTTATAATGACAGGAAGAGGGAAGGCGTAGGAATAAGAGCACCTTTCGTGGGTTCTATCCATGATGAGACAACTGCAGGAGATAGGATATCACCTTTTCATTCAGAAGCACAGGTTGAAGATCATCCTAATTCAAGGGGCAAGACCTGTGCATATCCCAGGAAGAAGCTCAACTCTCCTCACAATCCCAATGAGAGGTATCATATATTGTTGCATGAAATATCATGCACTTCCTGGAGCATGTGGTTGTTCCCCACCTTGTGAAAATATGTCAACTTTTAGTGTGTCCTTTGGTGAGTAGGGTAGAAGTGAAGTCATAGAGGTGCAGACAGTTGGAAAAGCCGGTGCTCTTTTTCATTGTGAAAGAAGATTGTCAAGGGACATTGACCTCCCTTCTGCATGTGATATTCTTTTCACCAGAAAGGGGGGGGGGGGGGGGGGAGGGTACTAAGGAGACATGCTTAGAAACTTCTTTAATATATAATTGCATGATAGAGGGATAATGAGGTTACATTTCATATATGCTGAGGGGTGGGAATTTCGTGACTCTGTTCTATTTCTTAGAAGCTTCCAACCAAATCAGGATTACTTTCTAATCCATCATCTTTTGCAGAGCCAAAATCTGATAGGATTTTTGAGGTTGTGATTGGCATGACTAAGTTAACCACAGTGGGTAGTTTCATTATACCAATTGAAAGAATGCAACAAAAATGAGAACTAGTAAACAAAAAGGAAAACTTATCCTGTCAGATGTTTCTCGTATAATCACTTAGATGTACAGAAAGACATTGTTCTGGATTGATTTTGCTTTTGGAGTATATTATATATGTTCTCACTACACAAGTAGTTATCTTGTAGGCATTGTTACAAATAATCAATATCTTGTGATTGATTAGTATACTTTTGGAACAAAATTTGTTTTTGTTATTCTATGATCGTAACCTCTGATGCTAGCTTTTCCAAAAGCTAAGTAATTGGATTGGAACATATGCAAATGTATATCTTGGTCTTGCAGTGGCTCTATGTGCTTTACTTCAGCTTATACATGTTTATTTATTTAGTATTTGTTTGGTAATTGTACCATTGCTCTAGCAAATTCTGCAATACTATATTATTGATTAAACATATAGCACAACTTCTCTCTAAGAAGACAATTAAAGTTTTTTATCCAATTACTTTTTAATAAACAGGCCTACCTGTTAAACATTGTAGGTGGTAGTCTACATTACAAACCTCAAACTCTTACACATGTCTCAACTCCAGATTGAAAAAGTTCCACCAGCCATCATTTTTAAAATTAGTCTTGATGTATTACTGTACCTCAATGAGAGTTTTTGAAGAATATAGTTATTATCTTCGGAGATTAAGCCATACACATTATCCTGGTATTCCTATCACTACTTCGATTTTCAAGACCGACTCTTTCAACCGCTGGTTAACCATATCATATTAGGACTTGGACTCTTGGAAGAGTGATCAACTGAGATTTATATCAGTATGTCAGTTTATATTTGAAAATTTGTAAGGTTTGTGTTAGATCCTTATATTAGAATGCCTCGGTGAACTTGGGACATGGGAAATTTGATGTGTCTTTTACATATGAACCTGCTGCCTATCGGTGGGCTAGTGCTCTACTCTATTAGCTACAACCTTAGCTGCTCTTTCTGTTCGTCTGTTGTCCTATAGAACTTACCCAAGGTTGCACACACTGTTGATTATATGACTACTTACAAGGCTATATATCTGTCTTTTTTGGACTTCATTGCTTGAGATATCCTATACCACTTCATTCACTATGCTCTTACATATCCTCATGGGCTTTAAGTGGACAAGTAAAGCTGAAACTCGGTCAAATTGGACCCCATTGTTTGGAATATCTTAATGTGGGTGCATTGCTCTCACATTGGTATGTGTATCAGTGCTTGCCTTTCTTTTATATGGGGAATGATCCTGGAATCTTTGTGCTAGAACAGTGATATGCCTGGATCAATTTTACCTAGTTCGCTTTACTTGTATGGGTGCACAATCAGTGTGATGTTTGGGCACATGTAACCTATCGTGCATTTAGTTTCACAAAATTTAACTATAGTAGCATTTGTCGTGATATTGCTTGATAAAGTTTCAGCATTGCTTCAAATTTTTGAAAATGGTGAAAGCCCTCTTGTTCCTTGTTACATATGGCTCCAACGATGGGCATAGCAGTTGCCTCGTGTAATCTATGTGTTTCTATATTATTTCTGTAGTTTGCTCCTTGGGAGAGCATCTGCTGTGTCGTTTTCTTGCTGAACTTGCTCCTAGTTTTATTTTACTTTGTCATTGATGTTTTCATAATATTGTTTTAGGCGGACAAAGAGAAGAGCTCCCAACAGATCACCCCATTCAGCTCATAATGGAAGTTTTCAGGACAAGGAGTTTGCTGATAATCAGAAGGAAGGATCACCTGACAATGTTGAATGCAAGCAGAGTCCTTCTACATCTCGTCTTACTTATGGCAGTGAAGAGGAGCAGGATTTTAGCCAGAATGATGCTATTCAAGATGATGTTGTAATTGCTGAGGGAAGCACAGTACTTGAAAGGGAGGAGATAGCTTTAGATATAACTGCCACTGGCACCTCTAAAGATGAAAACCGAACACGTCCCATGAAGAACCAAACACTTATCTCTCAAGCTGCACGGTCTTCTGTTGAAAAGTTTGACAATGAAGAGGATTCAATGGCTGCAAGAAGCAGTGATAACAGCAAAGCAAGGTCCGGAAGCAGCAGAGATCAACGCAACATGCAAGATAGTGTTGAGGAGGAAGTTGTTCAAGCAAGAAGCCCTGTGCACGGTGGAAACACCAGGAAACCCTTCGGTGAAGATGAGCGTTCTGTTCGAAGTAGAGACCGTGATGAAAGACTAGAGAGTGACAGACATCGCAAGGGAATGGAAAGGATGGAAGACCCATATTCTCGTAAAAAGTGGGATTCTAACTCTACATATCACTCGAAATCTGAAAATTTTTATAGACAAAAGGGGAGAGAATCTGAAGGAGCATGGCAAGATGAGGATCTACATGTCGGATGGACGAGAGCTGAAAACATCAGGAAACGGGATCGTCTTGAGGAAATGGCACCTAGACAACGGCATAAGATTCGAGAAAGTGAGAGGAGTGATAAAGATCAACATTACTCGAGGAAAGTATTGGAAAATGGTAGTTGGAAAGGTGACCGTGACAGAGATTTGGTGTTCCAACATAACAATGACAGCATAAAAAGTCACCACGACGGTTTAGGCATCCACAACAAAAGAAGGAAAGAAGAGGCACATGCTTGGAGGGGGGACCATGCTGAAAGAGAAGCTGCTTTGCATGTCCATAGAGATAGTACCAGTCGCCAGAAGCGCGAGAAAGATGATAACTTGGACCAGCGAAAGAGAGATGAGCAGGCAAGATTAAGGGAAGACGACCAGCACTCTTTCAGGTACAAAGAAGAGGGCTTGCTACCGAGGGAGAGTGTTGAAAAGAAAAGGGAACGAAATGAGTGGAAGGAAAGAGAAGGACGTGAAGGAATGAGGAGTGGACGAGCAGTAGAAGACAAAGCTTGGATTGGCCATTCTAGATTGAAGGAAGATTACAGAAGTACAGACAAAGAGTGTCAGTTCAAAGACAGAGTCCGGGAAAAACCAGGTAGAAGGGATAGAATAGAAAACGAAAGCCTTCCACGGCATACAGGACGTGAAGATACGTATTTGCATGGAAACAAGCTGAATGACGATGAAAGAATATCTAGACAGGAAAGGGGAAATAGTGGTAGTGGTCATAATTCCGGTGCTAATGATATGCACAGGGTGCAGGATAAAAGACACAAAGAAAGCATAAGGAAGAGTAAAGAAACTGATGGTGTTGCTCACAGTTCCTTGGCTCCTTCAAGGAGGAATCGAGAAGACTACAGCAGTCAGAAGAGTGAGCGGGTATGTACATCTCTAGACACAATTGAGTAACTAGAAAAAATCTTCACAATAATTTAGTAATCTTGAATGACTTAATACTTTAGAAAATAGTTGAATAACAATAATTAGTTACTTACCGGTTCTCTCGGACCTGGGAAGGCCAACAAACGTTGTTCAGATTCACTCACCAGTTACAAGTTATAGAATGCCCGTTGTTATCAGATAAGTGTATAGCAAATCTTGATTTAGGTTTTCATCTACTTATGGTTCTGACAGATATTTACTTTATTGCATGCGTTTTCAACATGGTTCTGGTTTCTGAACCTTTTGAATGGAAGACTTTGGCTAGTGTAAGTTTAGATGAACAAATGCAATCGGCATGCAGTTTCACTGATGATATACATGCTTTGTAAGGTTCTTTTCCTGTTTCATCAGAGTTGGTGTTGGTGGTTTGCCAACTATTTTGGGCATGATATAATAGCAATCTATTGGAGGTGATTTAATGAAAAATGTTAACAATGTCAGCACTTGGAAAGACCTCACTTTTTTCAGAATTACCATCTAGCAGCTCAGAATCCAAGTATCAGTATGACGATCTTTCATAGTAAATTGCATTTAAGTTTACCATTCATGGTAACTGGGGACAAGGTGTTCTTAACACGTTTACTTTAAAATATCAACCTGTATTACTATATCATCCACCAACATGGATATCTAATATTTTCAAGGTGCTGAATGAGTGCATGTGCATTTGCTGAATTTGCAAGAACCTCTGACGTAGAAAAAGTAGGCTAAAAGATTCTTACAAAGCTTTGACTAGATGTGACCCTCATTTGAAAAATCTGATATGGGGTATATCATGTACAAGGCACAATGCTCTATATGCCATGGGTGTATTAAGATTATATATCCCACATTAGGAAAGAAGAAATCTAGCTCTACAAAATTCCATGGGGTCAACTGGCCAATCCACACACTGCTGATGGATTATGCTATAAGAACACATGGTTCTCGTAGGATATAGTACAGGATCATTTTACTCATTATTCCAGATTGTGGAGTAAAATTTATAATGACAATATTAAAACTCCTCACTGATGCATGATGGAACTCAGAAGAGGAAGGATTTGAGTTAATAAGAATAACTAGGGGTTCTAACCTTAAGTTAACAACTAGAATACCTAGGATCATTTGAGTGCCTTTAGGCTCTCATGACACCTTCTGTATACCTGCCTTGCTTGTTGGCCACTTGTTTCTTCCCTAGAACATGTTATTGAGGTAATTGAGGATGTCACCAATGAGTGGCTGAAGAAGCATGTTTCAGACTGTCGCTCATGAACCAAGGTTGAGGAACATACATACCCAGACTCAGACTTATACGCTAAGAATTCAAAATCAGTGACAAATGAAGCTATTGTTTAGAGCAAAGAAATATAAACAGCTACTGAATAAAATTAATAACAGCCAAAATTCCTTCAGTCGGTGCCTAAGGAAAAGAAGAATGTGAACTTGTGCAAAAATATAATGAAGCTGCTGCATTTAAGTGGAAGGAGCCCAATACTGGATTTACATTTATCACTTCTGATATAGCCACATAGGAAAGGATATAGCTCTAGGTACTAAATCCTGCATCTGCTTTGATTGTAGCATAAAGAAAGACACACACATGCTTTATAAGTGTTCTTATTGGCAATTTTTTGGTTCATACTCAAAATAGCGTATCTTGATCTATGCTGTTATAGCAGTCAAAAACTCAAAATACCAAAATAGCGGTTAGGACCGATATTTGAAATAGCGGTTATAGCGGTGGTATAACGGTCCAAAAATAGCGGTTCATATAATATTTCTTAGAATTATATATATAATAAATATAAGTATGCATACACAAACATATCATATGCATTAACTAAAAATATAGTTTCAACATCAAAACATCAACTTAAACAAGTTTCACAAAACAAAATAGGAAAAGTGTTCATAAACGAGCTAATCGCAAGCAATAGGTTCAACATCCGAGTCAACGTCATCTAATACGTTCAAAAGAGGGCCCAAATCTAATTAAAATCTAAATAAGGGCCCAAATCTAATTAGAAGCCAAGTCAAAATAAAAGCCCAAAAAAAGGAAAAATAACAACATAGTTCAAGAGAGGCCCAAGCTAGAATATCAGTATTGTGGTCCGCAATTTCACCTCAAGTATCGGTCAATTGCGCCGCTATTATCGGAACCGCAATTTTCATCGATATTTGACCACCGCTATTTTGCTTTAGTCCGATATCCACTATTGCACCGGTATTGCGCCGCAATTAACAGCATAGATTTTGATTTTATAATTTTGAACTTTAAGGTAGATTTGCTGATTGGAGTAGTCTATGGAAGATCTATTTAGTATCTGAGTAATGCTTTTGAAGTAATAAATTTCTATGATGAGTTTAGTTTTTGATCTCTCTAAGTTATAAGGCATTTTACTTGAGTTCTTTTCCTCGTACATGTCATGTTATGTCATTTGTTCACTAATCTAGATTGCAGCATCTTCGTCAAAGATCCAAACAATCATTTTCTTATATTTGCAGTACCTGTTGTCAATAAATAACACTCTTGTGCTTATCCTATAAAGATCATCCCTTCTTGTCAAGTAATCTCATAATTATCCATTTTAAATTACTATTCCTCCATGTTTCAAAGGAAGCAGGATTTGACTTCACTTTTTCTTCTGTGATTGCTCTTAATGTTAATTTTCTTTTTTGCCCAATTACTCAGGTTTTCCTCCTCAGCTAAACAATAATTCTGTAGAAAGGTCTCCAAATGCTTGCAAACTTCAAAACAAGAAACACAAACTTAGGTTGTCTCTAGCCAAGTGTTGCAACTAAACAAAGTCAACAAACTAAGAAAAAGATCCCAATAACGAAGGTGACAACATTGTGGATAACTTTCACCTTCTAAAAGTGAAAGAAAACTTTGTCCCACGTTGCCAATGTGAAGGGAACATCTGCCCTTCATCCTATTTAGTTGACAGTCCTCATCTAACATTGATTGTTTTAGTTGATTGATAAAGTTAAGTTCATTTATGGAGGATAAGGAACCATAAATCCGTCGTTGCTAAAACTGGTTGAACTCGTGCAACAATTCATTTGGTTACGGGGTGCAATGGTTGAATCATTCAGTCACTGGCTTCTAAAATGTTGACTCCTTTTTATCGTTGATTATTCTCATTTTTTCTTTGCAACATTTATAGTGACGTTCCATCAGTAATTGTAATGTGATTGTATTCTCTGGTAATGGTCACAATTCTATAACTATTCTGTTCTTTGCCACCCTCATTCCCCTCAGGATAAACATGCCAACTGAACTCACTGCCAAAAGCTTCAACTTGTATATTTAACAAATATATGTGTATATATACATATATATATGCACTTGTAGGTGCTTATCCCTTTTTGCAGGTTTTGCCCTGCACACTATGCTTCCTTCCCTTGGCTATTATTTCTTCTTTTGGTTTCCATTAGGTGAGCTCGACCGGCGTGCTTGAGCAAGGAAATGGTGAACAGACCCGTCTGAATCGTCAATCTTCCAGAAAACACAAAGCAAACGCTTCACCAGAGGATGAACGGAAAGACTCAAGGAAAGGACGTTCCAAACTGGAAAGATGGACAAGCCACAAGGATGTAGATTTCAGTTTAGGCGCTAACTCATCAGCCTCCTTGCCTAAAGTGGAAAAGACCAGTAGATATAACGACTCTGAGCCCATGAAACCAGTGGACGAATCTTCCAAGCCGCAAGAAATAGTCGAGAAATCAAACTCAAAATCTTTGGTGGAAGAGAATGATGATGTGAAAACAGGCGAGGAGGGTAAACACTTGGACACAGTCGAGAAGCTGAAGAAGCGCAGTGAGCGGTTCAAACTTCCAATGCCGAGTGAAAAGGAAGCTCTGGCAATCAAAAAGATCGAAAATGAAGTCGGAACCCACCCTGATTCAGCTATCAAACCAGAGCGACCTGCCAGAAAACGCAGGTGGACAAGTGGCTAGCCAGGTGAAATCAAGAAAATCTGATCACATTAAAGCCTAATACTTTTGGTCTTTTCGTGTTATGGAGTTTATGAAGCTGTAACCATGATACAGCCAGTTTCCTTTTCGTCACTGTTACACTTCTGTATCTGTATGTATATATATCTTGTGAAACTGTAACATTTTACAGCGGCCCGTGGTGGCTGGAGATATGTTTTTACAGACAAAGTAACATTATTATTATTATTATCATTACTATAGTGTATTATTATAAGAGACGGCCTCTTCAAACTGCGGTGGCTGCCTGCCATAGTTAAGAGGACAATGGCAATGGTGTAGGGAGTGAGGTTTTGATAAAGCTTTGTATGTAGTTTGTAAGTTGATGAGGTTACTTATAGCAGTTTTGTGGTAGCTAAAGGCTGAAGGATGGTCTGTGGTTTTAATTTTAACCATCTTTTAAATGAGTAGTGATTTTGAACACTTATTTGTTGGTGTTGTTCCTTGCTCTTCTACTTGCATAGAGCCATTATTATTATTATTATTATTATTATTATTATTATTATTTTCTTTTTTGTTGTTAACTAAGGGTGTCCGGGCCGACTTGTGATTAATTTCGACCGAGCCCCAAATGCCCAAGTCGGGTTTACCAGCTTCTGAAAGTGATTGCTATGACTTGTTCTGGATTGTTGGCAATTCAAAGTATTGGTGAAGAATGGCCCACCAGAAACAATTCTAAGTCTACATCACCACCAGAAACAATTATAAGTCTACATGATTAATGTTTTTGATAGTTGCATAATAATTTTATACTATGGATTTTCTTATATAATGTTGGGGTAACAAGTTATGGGTCAAAAATATTTTGATTGATAATTTGGTGTGATATCAAATGTTATAAAATTAATAAGTTATTATTGATTAAACAATTAATACAAATAACGGGGATTAGTCGGGTGACACCCTTAAGTGGGAGCCCGGATACCCCAAGAACGTGTGCGTGTGTTAACTTGCCGTTCAAAAAAAAAAAAATAATACAAATACCGCTACATTTATAACCATTTTCCCTATTAAATTCGTTTGAAATGATATTTACAGAAGAAAAAAAATGAATGGTCGATAAGAGTAAACTACAATTTTGGTCCTTGAGGTTTAGTGAGAATTTTGAAAATGATACTTAACCTTTAATAAGGTTAGAAATCATTCTTGCGGTTTGCATTTGCTCTAAAAATAAATTTTGATATGAACTTCATTAGTTGAAATGCCTTTTTAAGGGGCATTTCGGCTATTTTGTCTTTGATTAATTAAAATATGTTCATGTACAAGTATATTAAACTTATGAACAAGTGTCATTAACATTTAGAAAAATGAATAATTTTCCTCTCTTTTCTCCCCCTCTCTGTGAACCACTCTGACCACCCCTTCCCTTTCCCTCTTCTCCGTTGATGTTTATCTTCTCAAGCGAAGAAGATTCAAGTCCACTGTCAACCACTGCAAACACAAAACACAACCATAAGAAGAAGTAGCAGCAACAACAGAAAAATAAACACAACCACAACCACAACTAAATCCAAGAAGAACAAGAGCATCAAAAACCTTAAAAGTTAGAATCAATCCCTAAAATTAATCAATCCTAAACTAAACAACGGTTGGGGGATCATTGTACACACGACGAAGAAGGGAAGAGGTCATGTTTTAAAGAGAGATCCACAAGGAGTTTTTCCTAGATTTTGGAGTTGGGTATTGATCAAGGGTTTCTATTGGCAATGGGGTTAGTTAGAGAACATGTGGAAGAAAACACGCAAAGTATGTTCCTGTGCGTAGTTTGCCCTTGTGTGTAGTTCGTCATGGGCTTTTTGGTAAATTTCTTTGCCGAAAGAGTTATCCCTTATTGGATGGCATCAGATGTCGGCGGCGCTGAACGAGACATTCGAAAACTAAAGCACACACTAGAAAGTGCTTCGAAACCCTTTCCCCTTTTCACAATATTCGTGTAGTTGCTCATGAATTCAAGTTTGATGCCCCTTCGAAGTCCCCCACGAGTTATTCAGAGCCTGCAATTGGCTGTCGGATTACGTCCCACAACTAGAATAAGATCGCTTCTGGGTCATTATGATGTGGTTGAATGTAGAGCGCTTGCGCTTGAATAGAAGTAGCGCCTTTAGAATATGAGTAGGGCTCCTAGGTGGCGCCACCCATTCCCGAATCCACTTTAATTAAAGCCTTCTCGAAGGCGCAGAAGTTCACATTTTATCTTTTCTTCAAGCTTTTGTGCCTGACGTTCATGGAAGCAACCACCAACAAACCCACTATTTTGGGTGATAAGTCGAAGCTAGGAGATAGATATGGGTTTCATGAAGCTAGAGGATCAAGGTTGGAGATGGAGATGAGCCTTGATTAGAGTTCTCAATTGAAGGACAAGAAGTGGTTGAGTGAGAAAGGATGGTGGTTGATCGGAGTAGGGGGAGTAGGTGGTGGTCGTAGATGGTGAGCAGTCTTATGGGGAAGATGTGAAAAAATATATAATACTATTTATATATCTCTTAATTTCTTAAAATAAAATTTAAAGAATAGGTAAAAAAATATCCCACATTAATTGATAATTTTTAACGGAGTTAATATCATATACCATTTTCCCGACAAAATGTAAACACACAGATAATATATAAAGGTTTTCAAAGTTTAAACTAAATCTCAACAACCAAAAATGTGGTAGTTTACTTGGAATTTATTACCCTTGTACATTTTTGTAAGAGTAAATTATACTTTTGGTCCTGTGGTTACCATCCACTATCAATTCTCGTCCCTCTTTTAAACTAATTACAATTTTCGTCATTGTGGTTGCCATTTTGTTTCAAATGTGGTCCCTATGGTTACCATTTCATGTGAGATTTGGTCCAGTTAAAAAATCTCAGTTACCTTGTGGGCATTTTGGTCTTGTTACTTTTTTTTTTTTCATTTTTTTTCATTTTTGTCATATTTTTTTACTTTTTTTTAATTAGATTAACTTTGTTAAGTCTGGTCATCTTTTTTGGTAAACCCAATCTAAACAGAGACTCTAGAAGAATCAAATTCCAAAATAATCAACGTTCCGAACAAAGCCCATATCCAGAATCTCAAATCGAAAATCAAAACCTAGATTCTAAAATCAAACCAAATAATTGATTAGAACCCTAATTCTAAATCATACTCAGATCCAAAGTCAAACTCAAATCCAATATGAAAACCCTAATTCCAAAATCGAACTCAATTCCAAAATGAACTATGTATGAGAGTGGTTTTGTAAATGGTTCCATAAGGCTTTGTATATTGAAGTTTCCATGACTATATGAATTCATAGTTTGGATTAGTTCCACCATAGTCTTCATTGTTAATGGACAACAAAATCTAGTTTATACGCGCCACCATTTTGTTGATCTTGATGAATTTTAAGCCAAGAAAGTACTTAGATGAAGCATCACGGGGGTGTACAGAACATTAGTGGATGAGAACACTTGCAATCGTACCTGGGTAATCCCTTTCGATCTTCTCTTTTTCTCTCACTACTAATCGAAAACCAAACAACCCTTTTATGACTAGCTTGGTCAGAACCAGGAAGGGTGGAGTCTAACGGTGATGGTGGGTTGAGGAGATGGTGAGTTTGAGACGAACCATCGTCTAGGCGGATCTCATGAGATTGAATCCACCCCGAGATGGATCTAAGACAAAAACGACAAAACCGAGATGAAACCCGACGAAATCGAGATGGACATAAAATATGGAGCCTTTCCCTTAACTTTTTAGCTTACCTAGGGTAATTTATTAAGAGAAAAATCTATCTTTCGAAGGACTTCTCGATTTGCTCCCCCTGACGATCCCCCTCCAGCCTACCCGGGCTCCCTTTCCTCCCTATGCTCCTCCGGCGCTAGCATTCATGCCTCATCTTTCAAATTGATCTATCATTCCATACTGGATTTCTGATATCTCTAACTTTTTTATCCGGATTTTGTATCTATCTTTCTCATATTTGACTGATTTTGTATGCTCATGCCTAATCCTCTTGATTAGACTATCTATGCCCTTGATGTGAGATCGGCAGCAAAAGAAAGAAGAAAAGGGCCATGATCCTATGTTCGTTTTCACCCTGCTCTGATGATGCACTCCTTGCTCGTGGAGCTACATACCGGAAAAAGAAAAGGATCTTTCTATTACTTTGAGAGGAGAATCATTTGTTTGATCGACGGACAATACGAGATTTAGGCAAGCCGCTACAGATCTTTTGGTGGGAAATGTTCTTCATTTTAGATAATGAAAGCAGGGGTCGGGTGGTTTATTGCCGTTACTTGTGGATTCCGGGGTACAAGAAGAGGGGCATCATTTTGCTGTTCAAACTGCAAAAGTAGGGTTCCAAACCTTTCTCTAATAAGAATGTAAGCTTTCAAGCCCATTGACTTTCTATTAGATTAGTTTAGTCAAGGGCGTTGTGAACTGTAATTGTGAAAAGGTTGGAAGATCTGGCCAAAGAAGGTGATAGCCTTATAGATTCGTTCCCATGGTTCGATCCTTCCCAGTAAAACGCGGCGTGTTCGAATTCTGATCGCTTTTTTTGAAATAAAAAAAGATTCTAAGAGAGGGCTCGTAATGATCTTTGAGAAGATCACAAGGTGCTGAAGTGGCAGGATAGGGGGGTCTGTAGGTTTTTGTGAAAAGCACTCTCTTGTAAGTTGTAAGGCAGTAGTTATTGAGTTTCTTTATTGTGTTTTGTATTTGCGTATGTGATCATAGAAACTGTAGCGCTAGCGCGCCTCTCTCTCTAAAGGGGCATAAGCACTTTACTCGCTAGGGGGATGGGATTCATTCACTTGCATTCCTGCTAGCACTACAAAAAGCTCTGGTCTTAACGCTACGTTTCACTGAGATTGCTGCTTAGTCCTTCTCAAAAGCCTAATTCGTCCGCCTATGATTAATCAGTCGATAAAAGTATAATTCTTTCGCCTATAGGTAGCCAAAATCCCATCCGGTAGGTACTACTAACTAGAAGAGATTGAGAAAAAGGGATTTTCTCTGCCGAGCTTGTTGGAGTGCTATTGCCAAGATCTAGTGTAATTCCTTTTCCCCGGGAGCCAGTCTCACTATCAATAGGAAGATCTTTATTGCTTAGGAGATTTCTTGTTTTATCCCCTTAAAAATATTTGGCATAAAGAGCCTTCAATAACTTGCTTGTCCTATACGCAATAATTGAGGATAGAGGGAGTTTTAACTCGGCCTTCTACTAAGAGTGTTGCACAAATTCCCCTTCTTATCCCTTATAGTTTAAGCCTCTCCCTTTCCACTGTGCATTTCTCGAACAAAGAAGACGACTATAGGATCGAATTCGCTTTCCATGGTGAACTGGTCATCCCATACCTTCTGCCTGTCTCATATGTGTAGAACCAGGTCTTTTTCGGTTCCAGCCCCAGGCTTTTTCTATAAAGAGAGGTATAGGAGAATGGAAGACCAAAGAGACCCAACTCATATCGTACCAAGAACTTGCCATTGACCTGATCAAGCGCTTTAGGGAGATCACCTTCATCCATGTTCCGAGAATCTAAAATCGCTTGGCTATAGATGAGTAATAGGATAGGGAGCACTCCGCTACACTCATTAGGACAACAACCTCCTAACTACTATGAGTTAAGCAACTAATGGACCGATATATTCTATGATCAAAGGCTTTGTGGTTGTCACGAACTGGATTCGAACCAGCCCTCCAGCTATATCAAAGCAAGAAACCGGTAAGGGCACATGCTTCTTAGTGCTGCTTCCTGCAGTTTCTAGTTAGCTACACATCGTGCTCCTCCCCGAGAAGCACTCTTCTTTATTTGTTTTTTTTGGCGATTCATAATAGGGGGTGGTGTTATCAGGAATTACCAAGGTCAGGCTATTTTTTTAATTTCTTTCTTCGGGTAAGAACATGCAAGCAGAAGGCAGCTGCTCGACCAAGCAACCAATTACCACCCTAAAACGTAGCTAAGGAAAAAATTCCTGCTCAGATCTCAATCCTATACTTTTTCTCTTAATAAATTACGTAGAAGGCTCTTGGAACTAGTGGTTAACCATTTCTACGTGAGACTGTTGTTTATTAATAATGAGTCTTTTCCTGGGCTCGTATGAAAGTCTCAGTGAGTAGTTCCCCATTTTAATGCCAATAGTTTGTGCCCTTTCCAGCAACGTAGAAGAGGAGAGCTTGCTCAGGGAATTCAAATGGGAGACTCTCGTTCGGATGACTGTCGGTATGATGATGTGCTTGATGCTAAAGCTGCCTATTCTCGCTGAGACTCTTGTCGAATCCAATCTTCTTTCTGGAGCACCTATATGAAAGGGAAATCCGAATGAGTAAAAAGGGGCCTTCCTAGTCCTTGAAGTTGTTAGAGTTCGAACTTATCGACTTGTGTAGTAATAGAAGCGATATGTAGCATGGAGGTGTCAATGCGATACTAATGCACTTGTCGGGGAAGATGAACACAAAGAGGAAGATATGCTTTCACCGGAGCAAGTTTTACTTTCATGGTGGGACGATATCTTTATGTATATTATATACATATATTTGATATACATATATAATATATAATATCATAATATATTCTTTAAATTTTAATTTTTTAAAGGAACATGATATAAAAATAAAAAAGACGAAAATACCTTTGAGTTAACGGACCTATATAACAGAAATTGGTCTGAAGGACCAAAAGTGAAACAAAATAGCAAGACCGAAATTGTAATTAGTTTAAAATAGGGATGGAAGTTGATAATAGATGACAACCAAAGGGACCAAAAGTGTAATTTACTCTTTTTGTAATTTCACTTGTTTCCATCTAGATTTCGTGATGAATCGAAATCCTGTCTCATTTCATTGTTTTTTCTCACATCCCCACGTTCTACTGCTAAGCTAGTTTATACATATCCATTCATCTACAAAATCAGATCACGATGCCCATAATTTCAACAACCTTAACCCTTTTTTTCTCGAGAAAAAATGGAGAAAAAATCATGGGTCTGTACCGTAAGCATCCAACTCATCCTCTGCTTTGCTCTCTACTGTGCTATCAACATGAATCAGCCTCAAACACCCACTTATCGCATTGGATTCCAGCGTCAACCTATTGAGATTTACTTCATTACTGTTCGAGGTGGATTTAGACCTCTCAAAGAACAAACCCGTCTTCTTAAACAGGTAAGCGTTTACCCAATTTGTTGCTACACTTCTGTAGTCATTAGACTTGAATTCCAGTTTCTAGTAGGAACTGGATCTAAATTTAGACTTTTGTTTTTTGATTTTTGGTTATTGCTTCGTGGGATACGTGGATTTTGTCTTTTTCAGTTTATCAATGTTCTTAATCAAGTCCATTTGTAATCCTTCTTAATCTGTTACTGAAAATGTCTTATGGGTTTCTAAAACTTTGCATACATGATTTGGGTACAACTTGTTCAAAATAATTATTGGTTTCAGTGTCATCTGTTGAAATTTTGGTGGTGTTTTGACATTGAAGATTGGTTGAGCATTTTGATTTTGTTGATTATGTTTTGTAACCTGTTAAAAATTTAACTTGTGTTGTAATGAAGATAGAGAAGGTGATGTATACATTTAAGGTGGGATTTGTGATTAACATCAATGAGCTTGGTGAAGATGATCCACTCTTACAGAATGTAAGATCTCACTTTCTTTTTTTCTGTAAATTATAGTTCCAAACATATATGATTTCTTTCTGTGTTTATTGAGGTTTATGTTAACTTTTCTCTTTGAATCAACTGTAAAGTAAAATTCTTTTCTCTTTGATGTTAATTAGCGCGATCTTATTTTTATTTTATAATTTTGACAGGCAACACGATATTTCCATTCATCGAAGGTTCCCTGGTATATGATCTCTCGAAACACTTGTTAATCAATCAGTCTCTTTGCAAAATGCAAAAGAAACGCATTTAAATGTTTCTCTTGATGCATTTTCTTCTTGTTTAATTATTATCATACGGCATTTTTAGTTTTTCGGTAAAAGATTTCTGGCTATAGTGAACTCTAAATGTGCTTATAATTTTTTCTTTCAAATTCTCTTCAGCGGGTAATACTGAAATTGTAGGTACTCGACCATAGCCCTGAGGGGGGAGGAGCCAGATTACTATTTCAAGCAGGTCAATACTTCAAGTGGAAGAATGCTAGATATCATCGCTCTAAATACCGGAAAGATACAGGTTCAATGCTCGGTTTTTATCGTAGGAATATTTGCTTTTGTTGTCTTTTATTAGTTTCAGAAAATTTAGATCATTCTTTAAATGGGGGTTAATCTTTTATTTTTCATCATGTGTTTTTATAATCTTTTCTTGGAAAGTGGCAAAACTCTTTTCGAAAGGACTAAGATTAAACAAAAGCAAAAACAACAGAAAGAAAGGATGCTGTTCTTACACAGTCGATATCTGAAAGTATTTATGCATGATTTCTTATAAGTTAAAAGGAATTATTGTTCTATTTATTTATTCAGGATTCATCAAGCAGCATAGGAAAAGGTGAGTTAAAGGGGTTATCAAGAAAACTTGAGTTGAGCAACAGCAACTGGTACTAATCAAAACAAACATTTTCTTTGTCTAATTGTCTAATTCGAATCACTAATCGGCTTCTGTTGAGACTGTAGGCATATTGCTGCTGGATTTCATCCTCTTTTCTGCAATCAAACCCAAGCAAAAGGAAATGGAAATGGAAATGGAAATGGAAATGGTGTTCTTCATCAGATGTTACTGAAACATGGAGTGGTACTTTCTTCTTTCATTCTTTCACCTTATGTGTGGGCTTCTTCCTTTGCCAAATCAAAGCAAAGTAGTTGAATAAAATAGGCAAAAGTCCGGAAAAACCCAATGGACTTTCATATTTTGAGCCTGGACATTTTTTTTGAACAAATAAATCATTGGACTTACTGAAACCGCGCAAATTGATCCTTCTGACCTATATATCTGGGAAAAAGTTTATGAAAAAGTTCACCTTTTTTGTCGGATATAAAAAATACCCTTTAAAAAGTCGATATAAATTATAAAAAATCTTTTAGCCTCATATGATAATGAGCATACAAAGTGGACCACTATTCAGGTGATCCAGAAGTAGAGTAAGAAGGAATGCTCGGCAGATATCAGAACAACATGAAAAAGATAAATTGAATTCAGTATATGGATCGAAAACAATCCCATCATATACCATATGTTTTTCAGGATGCTTACCTAAGTGGACAGTCTTGTGCTAATGAAGCTCGTATAGGAGGACCTTATTTGACGACTATAACTCAAGAATCATATCCTCCCAAGTGAGTAAATATGAAGTAATTTCTCTTATAATGAGGTATAAAGACAAACATCAGCCTTCATCATGATGTTTACTTCTGTTTTCTGCAGGGAAATGGTAAACAAGTTCCTTCTTCACAGAGTCAGCCCCCTTGAAATTGTGAGTTATCATCTTTTTTTTTTTTTTTTTTTTTCTGGTTCAGAAATGACAGTGAAGTCTGCAGCATTCTTTTTTCTTTGCAATTTGGAGATTTTTGGGCCTTTTCTCTGAAATGTGAAGCAGTTTTTAGCCTATAAATTTGAAGCTTTGTTTGGCCTTTTCTTTGAACTATGAAGACCGTTAACTTTATCATTGAATTTCGAATGGAAATCTTTACTGATTCACCCCCTGGAAATTGTAGGTTTTTATCGTTTTTCTGGTTTGAAAATGAGAAATACCCCTAGAAATTATTGGGCTTTTTGTATCTTTTCTCTAGTTCGAAAACGAAAACTTAACTCTGAGTCATTTTGTAGCTTTCTTGTTGAAATTTTAATGGAAATCTTTACTGATTCAATTCTAGAAATTCTGGTTTTTTCATCTTTTTATTCTGGTTTAAAAATTTAACTTTAAAGCATCTTTTTCAATCATTTTCTTTGAAGCATTTTTAGGTTCTTCATTTGACATTGCAAAATGTAGTTTTTTCTTCTAATTCTTTTTACAGTTTTACTGATTCATGTTGAACGTATTCGACAGGCAACATATGGTGTTAGTTTCAAAGGGGATATGATTCATGAATCTACGGTAAGACAAAGAGGCAAAGAGATGATGTAATTGGTAAGCTGTATAGTTTTATGAATTATGGTAACACCCAATTCCAATTCATTAAAAATAAGTAGTTTCATGATTCTTGGATGTTACTCTGTTTTCATCTCATTTAATTCTTGATTTCTTGTGGTAGTTTCAAGATTGTTGTTATATGTGATTTTGTAAAATGGATACCAATGTGGAAATCTGGTTACTATTTTTGGTATATTTTCTTGTAAATACTAAATAATTAATTTTTTTTTTTTTTTGCAAATGTAGATATTGTATTGAATAGTTATTTTTTATAAAGTAGTTGATTTTATAGGGGGGCATCTTAGAAAGCGGTTTGTAATTTCAAATATATTAGAAAGTGGTTTGTAATTTCAAACGTATAGAAAGTATTTCACATAAACCAACTTGAAACATTTGAAAGTCGGAAACATGTAATGATGTTGTTTTTTCCTTCATTCAAAAGAGTAAATTACACAATAAGTCCCTGTGGTTTGTTCAGAATATGGATACGGTCCCTTTCAAAATAAGTATATTGAACGTCCCCCGTGGTTTGCATTTCGTTTCATTCTGGGTTCCTATCCCTAACAGAGTTAAACTCCAATCCTAAAACTTGAAAAAAAACGACAAAATTTAAATTTTCGATAAAACGCTTAGTCATTACAACTTCTTCCGAAACATCTTTATACTTGCATACAAGAATACAATAAAGTCAAGGTCAACGACTTAGAATCCAAGTCTGAAAGAAACTAGGTTATGACCGGTGTTACTATAACTCTCACCGAAAGCTGCTATCTCCAACGATACAAAAACATCCCAAAGATTTAAGTCCTTCATGAGTCTCTAACTAGCACCTGAATTTTGCTCAAGTGTCCTCTAATACAGCCCCACAAGAACTTGATGCACATGTTGATAAGAAAAAGCGTTAGGCTTAAAGCCTTGTGAGTTTAAGCAGTTTTCATCATAATTATAAAACGGTAAAACTGAAATGTTGCTTATTTAAATCATAACTTCTCAAACATTTTTATTATAAAAGCAACAAATTTTCAAAACTCACCATTTCCGTAGTGAAAACTGAAAAACCCAAAATACCCATTTTAATAAGAAACCAAAGCTTAATACTCACACAAAACATGAATAAAGCTTGGTATTCAAAAGCCGGAAACATAGATAAGTCTCAAGTACCTAGAGCAACGAAATAAGAATAATATACAACATCCAGAACATCAAACCATGGGCACGTCCAAAAAATCACCGGGAACATGGATAAAATATCATTTTCAAAACACACCTTTCGGTGACGGGGGAGATCTGATTCGATTAAATGTGACGAAACACAAAAGTAAGCTACATATCTATGTTAATGAGCCGAGTACGGATCAATTGTCATCAAATTCAACCACCCACGTCTATACCTTGGTGACTTAAAACTTATAATCAGTCTCAACTAATTATAAGAAAGAGTTGGCATGCATGGGATTAAACATGTCAGTTGATAATTCGTTGTCCAAAATTTAATAAAGATCTAAAAGTTGCATAGATGATGCAATTGGTAATAACTACCTACTTAAATAACTCTACCTTGTGATCAGTGCCTTCACATGGAAAGGTGAAATATGAAATATGATTACCCTTTAATGAATTGACGTTTTATAAATTAAACAAAAAAGTAATTAATTTATTAAAGAATTAAATATCACAAGTATGAAAATAACTTTGTTAATTTTGTAGATGGCACCAAACACTATCACGCATGTTCATAATCTCTCTCTAAAATATGTCTTAGAGAAAGAGATTAAATGGTACAAACTTTTTAGATTGGTACTACAAACTTAAGGATTGTCCTAAAACACAAAAATAAGTCGTACGTTTTTTTATTGTCCTATTCCTGAGGAACTGCCTTTGACTTCCGCTAAAATATTCGAGTTGGGCGAAGCATTTCAATGTTTCTAATAAAATATCTTGTCTCATGCTAGCCACTATGATTCCATACCTCCAGAAGCATTTGAATCCTCTTAGTGCTTATGCGATGCTTTTGCAACTGATGGAAATGTTCCAACAACATGCAAGGCAAGAGCATTTTGAAACTGTTAAAGCAGTGCATGGATGTGAGATGGCAGAGGGATCGTTTGTTAGCATTCATGTCTTAAAGATGGAGAGCATAATAAACCAACTTGAGAGACTTGGAGCTCCCATAATTACCGAATTGACGACGAATTATATTCATAACTCGCTAGATCATATAATCAGTTCATCTTGAACAATAATATGAATACTTGGGAGAAGTCTATCTCGGAGTTCCATTTGATGCTAAAGACTGTCGAGAAAAATATTCCAAATAAGTCTTCTCAAGTTCTCATGATATGGGAAGGAAGAAATCAAGAAGCCATAAACCAAAGTCAAGGGCAAACAAGTTGCCCCAAAGGAGCGTCCTAAGAAGGAGATGCCCGCCAAGAATGCCACTTGTTTCCATTATGGACACACAAGTAATTGGAGGAGAAACTGTGCGGACTTACCTTGCTGATCTGAAGAACGGAAAGGTTGGCCAGATCAACACTTATATGATAGAACTATTACTTCTGTTTCCAATTCCTAGGTATTTTATACCATTTGTAAAACTTGATTTTGTAATAATGTGCACATAGGCAATGGATCACATGTTGCGGTCAAAGTTGTAGGAGTTTTTGAATTTTTATTACCAAATGATCTATACTTAATATTAAAAAATTGTTGCTTTGTACCTAGTTTAACTAGGAATTATTTCAGTTGCCCATCTGTATGAATAAGGATATGTTTTTGGATTTTCAAATGGTAATTTTGATCTACAAAATGATATGCTTTATTATGAGGCTCGCTTCACAATGGGATATACGAAGTTGATATCCATGATTCATCCAACAATAGTTCTATATACATAGCAATATGTAACACTCTAAAAATTAGCGGAATAAAAATTTGAAATTTCTGCAATATGAAGGCTATAAATAGATAAAAAAACCTGGGTATAAAACATGCTATAATAAATCCCAAAGTATCATTCCGATAGAACGGGGAAACAAAGTTATAGACAATTACAACCAAGCAGATGAAGAATATTCTAACAACCTAATAATCTAACTTAAATAAGAAATATTAGTATCGGGTGTTGCTATTCTTCCAAAAATGTATGTTCACTACTCAATAACGCCGGTCTATACATCTCCCAAAAAGACCGCTCTTGACCCCAAAGCTATCCGCTCAGTCCCGACGAACCCCACCGGAAACCTGGCCTGTTATACATGTCATTTTAAGAAAAAGTGTTAGGCTAAAGCCTAGTGAGATCAAACATTCGCAGTTTAAGAATTGAATATATATAAATGAGAAAAAGGTTTCTTTTTATACAACAATAATAATGGTAACAATAAAATGATGTTCTTTGAACTACAACCAATACCTCTTGGGTTAACGGGGGAGACCCACTCACTAACCCGAATGACGGAACACAAAAGTAAGTCATTCGATGGGTCAGTAAAGCCAATAAACACATAAAGTACACGCAAAGGATGTCAGGCTCAGTAGCTTTAAACGTACACCCACGGAAACTCGAGTTCAACCCCGTCGGGTTCCTATGTCGAGCTCCTCATCCAATATCGTAATACTTGATCACATAGGATTTATACCTCATCCGAAACCTAATGTGCAGCACGAAGGACTTATACCCTCACCCGGTACCTAACGTGCCTCGACGTGGAACACTAGTCGTCCCAACGTCGGAACAATAATAAACCAAACACGGGGTCATGACTCCCAAATGCATCACTTAAATAAAATAATGCTCACATTGTCCAACGAATACTTCAACAAGTGTTAATATACATAAAGGACATAAATAACGGTTTTTCCCAAATATAGATCCCATTCTCTACCAAATGATCATTGGTTGAAACATGAACATCCATCACAAATACTACTTTTAAAACATTGTAGATTCTCGAATACAAACTTATCAGTAGTTAACCACAAGAGTACTATTATAAAATCCATGAGTGATACATACACAAAGCCATTCTTTAAAATACATTTTCCCAAGCCAGGTAGATTTCTAATAGCATCAACAAGTTTATAAAATCATATTTCATGAAACTTACTATAAACCCTAAAATCTCCAAAAGTTGGTTTTGGGACAAGACCCACAATTGAAGCATGAGAAAAAGGAGATACTTAGGCATTTAAAACTCACATTTGACATGTATAAGGTTTAGTAAAAGTGGATGAACTCACCTTAGTAGTTTCCTTAGGAAAGAAACTAAACCCTAGAAATGGAGGATGGAGAGTTGAAGATTTGAGATGACAACACAAGCTAGATTCACCAAAAGTTCACCCTAACCAAGCATTTACTCCTCATCAATGGTTGTTGGAGATCAATAAATGAAGTGATGAAATTTAGGGTTTGGAACTTACCAAAATCGCTGAGGAAGAGCTCCCAAATCAGTTCCCAAACTCAAATTATCAGAAAATCCCGAAATCTGATTTTTATACTCAAACACCCCGCCAACGACTATGACACGACGACTATGCCAATGTCATAGTCGCGGGGCAATGTCGCCCGCTTTGGGGTCCTCTCGGTACGCCCCTCGCGACAATGACCAAGCGATAGTGACCCTGGCATAGTCGTCGGGCACTATCGCCGAACCTGTACCGCGAGCCCGTTCTCCTCCGCGACTATGCCCTGCGACCTTGACACATGTCATAGTTGCCGGGCACAATCGCCTGGTGTGTGTGAGTTGCTCGAAGATTCCTTTTCCATTCCAAACTGATCAGATAACGATGCATGAAACTGACCACTAGCCCCGAACTCAATAACGTATACATGCATTATGTTCCAAAGTTAATTTATATAACGATACGTGAGAGTGACATTCCACACCAAATTTGGGGTGTTACAATCCTCCCCAACTTGAAAGCGATTTCGTCCCCGAAATATCTACTATACAAACATGCGAGGATATCTACGCTTCATTTCCTCTTCCGACTCCCAAGTCACGTTCGTGCCTCGGTGGTGTCTCCATTATACTTTGACCATCACGACTTCCTTATGGCGAAGTCTCTTAGTTTCTCTTTCCAAAATAGCTTCGGGTTCTTCAATGCAACGGTTGTCCTCCACACGAATCTCGGATAGTGGTATGACGCTCTCTTCCTCCGCCAAACACTTTCGCAAATAACACACATGAAACGTAGGGTGGATTCCATCCATCTCGGGTGGCAAGTCTAGCTTATAAGCTTGTAGCCCAATACGCTCCAGAATAGTAAACGGTCCAAGGAAACGGGGACTTAGCTTCCCACGCTTCCCAAACCGAATCAATCCCTTCCAAGGGGACACCTTAAGCATCACACGATCTCCCACTTGAAACTCTACCGGTCTCCTCTTTTTGTCGGCATAACTTTTCTGACGATCTTGCGCCGCTTTCAACCGTTCCCGAATAGACTTGATTTTGTCGGCCGTCTCTTGCACAATTTCCGGGCCGGCAAACTGCTTCTCTCCTGCCTCTAACCAACACATGGGGGTTCTACATTTCCGCCCGTATAAAGCTTCAAATGGCGCCATTCCGATACTAGAGTGGTAACTATTGTTGTACGCAAATTCCACCAAAGGTAGATGGGTATCCCAGCTACCGCCAAAGTCGATCACGCATGATCTAAGCATGTCTTCAAGCGTTTGAATATTCCTTTCACTTTGGCCGTCCGTCTGTGGGTGATAAGCCGTGCTCAAATTCACCCGCGTACCCAATTCTTGGTGTAAAGCTCCCCAAAATCTCGAGGTGAACCGACTATCACGATCGGAAACTATCGACAAGGGTATACCATGTCTAGAGACTACCTCGTCTATGTAAAGCCTTGCCAACTTATCCATCGGTAAGGTTTCCCGCATTGCTAGAAAATGAGCACTCTTAGTCAAACGGTCAACAATAACCCAAATAGTGTCGTTCCCTCTCAAGGTCTTCGGTAGTTTGGTCACGAAGTCCATGGTAATCTTGTCCCATTTCCACTCGGGTATTTCAAGCGATTGAAGACTTCCATAGGGTCATTGATGCTCGACCTTCACTTGTGAACAAGTTACACATCGCTCCACATAATGTGCTACATCTAATTTCATAACCAGCCACCAAAAGTGTAGCTTCAGATCCCGGTACATTTTGGTGCTTCCCGGTTGGATAGAATACTTGGATTTGTACGCGTCCCCCAAAAGTAGCTCTAGGCAACCACCAAACTTTGGTACCTAAACTCGACTATTGAAGCACTTTATCCCTCGACTATCTTCGGTCAACAATAATTGTTGCTTTGTCATCACTTCCTCCTTGAGGTTTTCTTCTTTTAATGCTTCGATTTGCGCCCCCTTAATCCTTTCCATGAAGCTCGATACTAGCTCGATTCTTGTAAGCTTAGCTTGAAGTCTCCCGCTATATTCTTTTCGACTCAAGGCATCAGCCACCACATTTGCTTTACCCGGGTGGTAGAGTAGTTCACAGTCGTAATCCTTAAGTAACTCCAACCACCTCCATTGCCTCATGTTGAGCTCCTTCTGATAAAAAACATACTTCAAGCTCTTATGATCCGTGTACAAGGTACACTTGGTACCGTATAGGTAGTGTCACCATAACTTTAATGCGAACACTACTGCCGCCAACTCCAAGTCATGAGTGGGGTAGTTCTTCTCGTGCTCTTTCAATTGTCTAGATGCGTACGTGATCACCTTTCCTCTTTGCATCAGTACACAACCAAGCCCCATTTTGGACGCATCGCTAAAGACCACAAAGTCCTCTGATCCCTCCGGCAAGGACAAGATTGGAGCTTCGCATAACTTCCTTTGCAAAGTCCTAAATGCCTTCTCTTGTTCCTCGGTCCATGCAAACTTTACATTCTTCTTGGTCAACATCGTCAACGAAGAAGCAATCTTGGAGAAGTCTTGTATGAATCTTCGGTAATACCCCGCCAAGCCTAGAAAACTTCGAATCTCGGATGGGCTTTTGGGAGGTTCCCAATTCATCATAGCTTCAATCTTGGCCGGATCCACCTTCACTCCATATTTCGAAACTACGTGCCCCAAAAATTGCACTTCCTTCAACCAAAACTCGCACTTGGAAAACTTGGCATAGAGCTTATCTTTCCTCAAGATTTCCAAGACTTCCCGAAGGTGACGCACATGGTCGACTTCATCCTTTGAGTACACAAGGATGTCGTCGATGAACACGATGACCGACTTATCTAGAAAGGGTCGGCACACACGATTCATTAAGTCCATAAACACCGCTGGAGCGTTCGTCAAACCGAAGAGCATCACTAAGAATTCGTAATGACTGTAACGCGTCCTAAAAGCGGTTTTAGGAATGTCCTCCTCTTTGAATTTCACTTGATGATAACCCGAACGGAGATCAATTTTCAAAAAGCAACCCGCGCCTTGAAGTTGGTCGAATAGGTCATCGATCCTAGGGAGTGGATATTTGTTCTTCACTGTCACCTTATTCAATTCCCTATAGTCGATACACATTCGCATGGTACCGTCTTTCTTCTTCAAAAATAAGACCAGTGCTCCCCAAGGTGAGGAACTTGGTCTTACGAACCCCTTCTCTAATAGGTCTTGCAATTGATTCATCATCTATTTCATCTCGGACAGAGCTAAACGGTATGGATCTCGGGCTATAGGAGTCGCTCCCGGTGCCAGATCAATCTTAAACTCCACTTGACGATCGGGAGGTAAACCATGCAAGTCGTCCGAAAATACATCGGAAAACTCCCTTACCACTTTGACATCTTCTAGCTTCTTCTTCTCCAGTTTGGCATCTATCACATAAGCCAAAAAGGATGAGCATCCTTTCGCCAAACATTTTCGTGCTTTCAACATACTGATGATTGCGATTTCACCCTTTCGTCTTTCACCGTACACGGTCACCGCATGACCCTCCGAACCCGGAATTTGGATCAACTTCTTGGCACAAAGAATTTCTGCGTGATTGGTGGACAACCAATCCATACCGACTACAACATCACATCCCCCGATGACCATAGGCATCAGATCAATCGGAAATTCTCTCCCTTCGATTTCAATCTTGTAGTCTCTTAGAATATCGCGAATCACCACTTGATCACCATCAGCTAATTCTACTACTAACGCATCCTCTAGACTAGTAGTGGTCATGGATAGTTTTGGGCAAAACGAGCTTGATACAAACGAAAAACTAGCTCCCGAATAAAATAGTACACGCGTAGGTACGGAGTTTAGGAGAAACGTACCCGACACTACATCCGTTGATGCCTTCGCCTCTTCGGTGGTCATCTGAAAAGCTCTCCCTGTTGCCTTGGGAGTGTCCACCTTTTTGCCTCCGCTGAAGTTCGCCACTGCCTTCGGGCATTCACTTCTGACATGGCCCGACTCTTTACACCCGAAACAGACGCGCTCTTTAATTGGGCAGTCATAGAAACGATGGCCGAGTTTACCACATTTGAAGCACGATTCGGACCTCGAGTTGCAAGGGCCAGTGTGTTTGCTTCGACATTTTGAACACCACGGGACATCCCATCTTGGGCCATTCCCCCGTTGATTGCTGTTGAAGTGGTTCGGCCTCTTCGAAAATGTGTGACCCCCTTCCCACTTCCTTTTCTCAACTGATCCACCTCTCTCCGCCTTACCCAAACCGTAAGAGTCCTCCACCAGTTGCGCCTCTTCTATAGCCTCTCGAAGGGTAGAGGCCTTAGACACTCGAACCATATTCATCATTTCTGTAGGCAAACCCTTGATGTATGCCTTGATTTTCTCTCTTTCTGTGGGGACCAGATGTCCCACCAATCCCAGCTTATCCATGAATAGCTTTTTGTAATCCTTCACTAACAAATTTCCCTTTTTCAAACTCCGGAACTCATCGATGATCCGGTCCATAGCTCGTTCGTTGCAAAATTCTTCCATCACTTTCTTCTTGAAGGTTTCCCAGCTTAGTTGAGCCAATACGGTGGTTTCAATAGAAGCGGAATATACATTCCACCATGTGAGGGTCGCCCCTCTAAGCATTTGAGATCCAAATACGGCCTTTTGGTTCTCCCCGCACTCGCTAGATCGGAAGGCTTGCTCTATTTATCTAATCCAGTTCATGCCTTCCACCGGGTCGTCGGTGCCTTTGAACTCCGGCGGTCGACATCCGAGAAATGCCTTGAATGTACAAGACTTTGCCTCAGGTCTTGCAGTCGGGGTTGCCGTCTCATTGGTAGGGATACGGGGTCCCGAACCTCCGGATCCCGCTACAATCACATTCTCCGCCACCGTCTCCGGCCTACGGTGGTTAGAATCTCTAGCATCCAATAGCTTTAGGAAAGCCTCTTGCTGTTGAGCCATAGCTGCATTCATTGCTTGCATCATTCGCTCCATCATTCTAGTTTTCGGAGTTACCTCTTCCATGATCGGATGAGTTGCAGCTATGTTGCGTCGAGGTATATGCTCCGGTCCTCCACCCAACGCATTTATAAACGGTGGGGGAAAATCGTTATTCGTTACTCTCGGTTGATCGTCCGTAGACGCTGCCGTATCCTGCCCCTCCGGCCGATTACGCGTATTAACCATAGTCTGCCACACACACGCGAGAATATAGATAAGATAAGACTACACGGTTATAAGCAAGGAAACGTACCACTACATTCACCAATTATCATAACAACGGAAAACAAGCATAATCACGTAAAACATCTTCATAATAACGTTAGCTAGGCGAAATTATGAACATGCAATACATAAAAACTTTCATTCCCATTACCATAACTCTTAACTTGTGTAGCTTCCGTCTACTCTAGAACTATCTTATCTTAATAGTTCTACCCAATCTCACAAAATCATTGCCTACTTTCACAGCTTAAGTCTAGGTACCCTACATCCATACCTAGTTCACTTAAACTAAGGCTTTGATACCAACTTGTAACACTCTAAAAATTAGCGGAATAAAAGTTTGAAATTTCTGCAATATGAAGGCTATAAATAGATAAAAAAACCTGGGTATAAAACCTGCTATAATCAATCCCAAAGTATCATTCCGATAGAACGAGGAAACAAAGTTATAGACAATTACAACCAAGCAGATGAAGAATATTCTAACAACCTAATAATCTAACTTAAATAAGAAAGATTAGTATCGGGTGTTGCTATTCTTCCAAAAAGGTATGTTCACTACTCAATAACGCCGGTCTATACATCTCCCAAAAAGACCGCTCTTGACCCCAAAGCTATCCGCTCAGTCCCGACGAACCCCACCGGAAACCTGACCTGTTATACATATCATTTTAAGAAAAAGTGTTAGGCTAAAGCCTAGTGAGATCAAACATTCGCAGTTTAAGAATTGAATATATATAAATGAGAAAAAGGTTTCTTTTTATACAACAATAATAATGGTAACAATAAAATGATGTTCTTTGAACTACAACCAATACCTCTTGGGTTAACGGGGGAGACACGCTCACTAACCCGAATGACGGAACACAAAAGTAAGCCATTCGATGGGTCAGTAAAGCCAATAAACACATAAAGTACACACAAGGGATGTCAGGCTCAGTAGCTTTAAACGTACACCCACGGAAACTCGAGTTCAACCCCGTCGGGTTCCTATGTCGAGCTCCTCATCCAATATCGTAATACTTGATCACATAGGATTTATACCTCATCCGAAACCTAATGTGCAGCACGAAGGACTTATACCCTCACCCGGTACCTAACGTGCCTCGACGTGGAACACTAGTCGTCCCAACGTCGGAACAATAATAAACCAAACACGGGGTCATGACTCCCAAATGCATCACTTAAATAAAATAATGCTCACATTGTCCAACGAATACTTCAACAAGTGTTAATATACATAAAGGACATAAATAACGGTTTTTCCCAAATATAGATCCCATTCTCTACCAAATGATCATTGGTTGAAACATGAACATCCATCACAAATACTACTTTTAAAACATTGTAGATTCTCGAATACAAACTTATCAGTAGTTAACCACAAGAGTACTATTATAAAATCCATGAGTGATACATACACAAAGCCATTCTTTAAAATACATTTTCCCAAGCCAGGTAGATTTCTAATAGCATCAACAAGTTTATAAAATCATATTTCATGAAACTTACTATAAACCCTAAAATCTCCAAAAGTTGGTTTTGGGACAAGACCCACAATTGAAGCATGAGAAAAAGGAGATACTTAGGCATTTAAAACTCACATTTGACATGTATAAGGTTTAGTAAAAGTGGATGAACTCACCTTAGTAGTTTCCTTAGGAAAGAAACTAAACCCTAGAAATGGAGGATGGAGAGTTGAAGATTTGAGATGACAACACAAGCTAGATTCACCAAAAGTTCACCCTAACCAAGCATTTACTCCTCATCAATGGTTGTTGGAGATCAATAAATGAAGTGATGAAATTTAGGGTTTGGAACTTACCAAAATCGCTGAGGAAGAGCTCCCAAATCAGTTCCCAAACTCAAATAATCAGAAAATCCCGAAATCTGATTTTTATACTCAAACAGCCCGCCGGCGACTATGACACGACGACTATGCCAATGTCATAGTCGCGGGGCAATGTCGCCCGCGTTGGGGTCCTCTCGGTACTCCCCTCACGACAATGACCAAGCGATAGTGACCCTGGCATAGTCGTCGGGCACTATCGCCGAACCTGTACCACGAGCCCGTTCTCCTCCGCGACTATGCCCTGCGACTTTGACACATGTCATAGTCGCCGGGCACAATCGCCTGGTGTTTGTGAGCTGCTCGAAGATTCCTTTTTCCATTCCAAACTGATCAGATAACGATGCATGAAACTGGCCACTAGCCCCGAACTCAATAACGTACACATGCACTATGTTCCAAAGTTAATTTATATAACGATACATGAGAGTGACATTCCACACCAAATTTGGGGTGTTACACAATACCAAACTTACTAAGTGTGGTTTAACCAAACTAATGACATTGTTGTCTTAGTCACATAAACAAGAAACGTACCCCATACCCTAAAAGGATGCAACTTTGGAATCAATTGATTTTGAGTCATTTGATCTATACAAATATTGTCTAAGCTTTTAAAAAGAAACTTATATATGTATAACACCCTCAAATCTGGAAAGAACGACTAAATTAAAACTTTCAATAATGCATCAAATGAAGGGTAATTTCCTTTCTATAGCTAAATACTTAAATTAACTTCAAATAACAAAACTGGATTTAATATTAACATTAGGTAACCAAGTCTTACATCAAGACTAATTCAAGGTTTAGTAACACCCCAAAAATTGGGATAGACAAAAATTTCCAAAAATATAAATGTGGTATATAAATGTCAAGACACGAGTTTTCCCAAAAAGGGAAATAATACACGTCTGTTTAATTACAAGTTTATAATTTAACGGTAAGAGAAAACAACCTTTTTAATCTAATCCCTAACAAGAAATAAGATTACAAATAGTTGTCATCTAGATCTCAAAATCAATATCTTTTAGTATGGCATCCCAAAAATTGCTCCTAAACTCACATCTATAGTCCCACTAGCCTTTCATGGCGGCCACGCCAGTAGAACCTGAGATACACATCGACACCAAATAAGTGTTAGACCAAAAGAGCCTAGTGAGTTTGAACATTAGCATAACATAGTAAAATAAATGGGTTAGAAGTCATAAGTATTCATAAGAGGAATCAATGGGGGAGACCGAAAGCACCAAACAAGTTTCACCTTAAGAGTCGACGTACCTTGGTGTTCACTCTCACGAGCAACACCCCGAAGGCCCGACATACTTGAGGACTACCTCCAAGGCATTACCCCAAATAGCAGAGATCTAGGCGCATACCTCCAAGGTGGCGCCCAAATTTGCATCCTCCTAGTGCCTACTTGTGGTTCATCAAATTCTCATGTGTGTATCGACAACCAAATTTTACTCCAAGTAAAACATACATAATATCAACATGTGCACACTTGTGGTCCAATCACTACATTCAACATGATAGGAGTTTTTTCATAATAACCAAAGACCCTCAATTTGGCCAAATAGGTATGTGGTTCTATAACACCCTCAAATTTGGAAAGAGCAACTAATTAAAAAATTCGATATTACATCAAGTAAAAGATAAAACTTCTTCCTAAAATCAAAACTTGATATACCTCCAATCAAAATTCTATAATTAACCTCAACAATTATAAACGTCAGTCTTGTACAAGGACTAAACCAAAGTCGGGTGTTACTTAATCCCAAATACAAGTTGCTATTCCCAAAATAGACGCGAAAGACTTCACTAAACTTTCACTTCTCGAGCACACAACTAGCACTTATGTCTCCACGAAGTCGCTAGTACCATTCCTCAACCGGAACCTGATGCACATGCCGACAAATAAAAAGGTTAGGCTAACGCCTAGTGAGTTTAAGAGTTTTCAACATGATTAAATATACCGTAAAAAGGAAAGAATGCAACTTAAATCATAATCTTTCAAAATGATCTACTTTGATATGAAAACGACCCGTTTTCCAATAATATGCATTTTAGGCGTAGGAAACACCAATATAAACGTTTTCCAATCCACGCAATTTTAAAGACGAAAGTCCCAATATAAAACATTCTTTCGTAAAGTAAATCCAACCCAAAACTCACTCAAAACGAGAATAGAAATCGAACTCCCATTTTATGAAACGCGTATAAAACTTTATATCCCGAAACACCTAAAACACGAATGGGGCATAATACTCAACCCATAAATCATGGATAAACTCCATATATATAAAACTTCACCGAAAACATGGATACTAAAACTCAATAACCAAAACAACACATTTCGATGACGGGGGAGACCCGATTCCATTGAATGTGGCGGACACACAAAGTTAAGCCACTATCAACGTTCTCGAGATTCACATAGGCCACGGATCCCCGTATACGGCTCCTCTGAGCTACCACCGCAAGATACCCAAATGACCTTAGTGTTTACTCGACCTCTAGATGAGTGTCACCATAAAAGTCACAAGTCCTCGTATCCGGCTCACCATGGGCACCACCGCAAGACTTAGCTCCGTATACGGCTCTACAGAGCACCACCACAAGCTTACAAAAAAACATGACTTGGGGACCACTCACCAGACTCAAACATGGAAATCAAAACTCAATGAGGAATAAACATACTGGATTTCACGGGCATCGAGTTCAACTACCCAAGATCTATACTTCGAGCCCTTTGCTAAAGGTTACACGGTTATCGAGTTCAACCACCCACGATCTATACCTCGAGTCCCTGCTAGGCATAAATATTTCCAGTTCCGAACAACGATAAAGTTCCCAATTAAATCGACTGACTGACTCATATGCCTATGGATCCAATGCATTACAGTATAAACATTACATGACTCAAAAGAATGATGACACACTTAAAACATGTAATTTTCATAAAGACGCAATTCAATGCATCATAAAACCCCAAAGCTTCTCATTGAGCCAATAAAACTGGGCAAATGCCCCCAAGACTCATTGGGTCACCACCGAGCCAAAAGCTCCACAAATTGATTGACCATTTTTCAAAAGTTATAAAATGCAATGAAACACGATCGACCCACGTTTATGCAAACACACGCCCCAAAATGCACGAATAAACTCCATCACAGTTTAGATCGAGACAAATCATTTTTCCAAGTGAGTTCATAACATTTATTCTTTCAAAAACGTCCCATAACATAAAATCAACCATTTCCCCAAAACATACACCAAAAGTCCATTTATACTCAAAAGATCCATTTCCATAAAACAAGTCATTAAAACACCAATACTTATGATTTATTTATCAAAATGCCCAAAATCCCAAATATGGGTGTTTTGCAAAGTTTATAAAGTTAGACACTTCGAATAATCAAAACTCACTAAATAACTCAACAGTTGATAGTTTCATGCAAACCATAAAAACATTTTAAAATAGTCATTTTGGCATGTACATCGTTTTCACAAATCAACTTGAACTCACCTTGCTAGATTTAGGATAAATCTAGATTTTACTCTAAACTTGAATCTTCTTTAGTGAAGACATGAGATCTCTTAGAAAGCCATCCAAATCTTAGATCTAAAGTTTCCACAAGGTTTCCTCTAGCATACATTCTCCCAAGGTTACATAAAATAGGAAGAAATGGGAAAGAGGATGAAGAACACTAAAACCCTAGCTTTTTGGTGTGAGAGATGAGAAGATTACCTTCATCGAAATGCTCTTGAATCCACCAAGAATCCTCCTCCAAACCATCAAAATCGAACCCTAATCTTCCAAGAACTCCAACTAGAGAGAAAATAGGGTGGGGGAAGTATTGGGGTGAAGAAAATGAAGAAAACCCCAAAAAATCGGACTTTTTAGAGCTGACAGTTGCTAAAGCGGGTTTCAAGCGGGTAAAGTCTCCCCAAAGTCGTATTAGACACTGCTCGCTTAATTTCTTCGTTTTTAATGCCCGATCATTGTTTTGGCTATAACTTCTTCGTTTTAGCTCCGATTTTGCTCTGGAAAGAACTGTTGGACTTGTATTTGAATCATTCATCCAACAAGACTATAAAATCTAGGATTCAAGCCCAAAATCCTATTTCTTCTATTTCTCTTAAAATACAATTTTTGTATTAACTTGAAATCGTAGCTTCCTAAAATTGGGGTGTTACAATCCTCCCAACCTTAGAAAAGATTTCATCCTTGAAATCTAGTACTTATCATACCCTCAATTAATCCATACTTTCGCAAAGCAACTAACTCCTTTTCAAGATAGCGTCTCTATTCTAGCTCAACTCAAATTAGCACCCGATAATTTCTTGCTGCCATGACAATTTACGCGGTGATTCTCACATTCAATCTTCAACTCGATGCGTTATATCACTCTCAGGGTGAAGACTGCACCCTGTTGGAACAATTTCCAACAATATAATTTCGGTTGTCTCCCAACCTTAAGACACTCATACTTTCTCAAGGGTATCTTATGACCTCAACTACTCGACTTCACAAATATCGCCCATAAATGAATTACTCGAATTCTCTAACACCCTCTACCAAACTGCGATACGCTTCTCCCTTACATTTAAAAACTTTCGATAATATGCGTAGAGGTTGATTCGACCATAAACAATCATACCTTCTTAAAATGTGGCATCCATCATTATGTTGACTTTACCAGGGCGTAAAGGAACCTGAATAAACATATCTAAATAGATAATATGTTGCCACTACTGAACTGATTATGTTAGATCTCAGATTTATTGGATTCAAGATCATCCACTCTGAAGTTTGGAATCTGAAGCTAATGCTGAAAAGCCGCTCTCGATATAAGTCTAATGTTAGTTTGTAATAATTGTCAAAGTTGTTTATTGTATTTTATGTTTGTCTTAAATATCTAATTAATAAATATTAGGATATTAGTTTAAATATCTAGATATTAGTTTAGATATTATGTTTTGATAATATCTTAGTTAGATATTATGTTTGAGATATAAAAGGTTTTGAGATATTATTATCTCATAACTATTCATATCTCAGATCATAACAAATCGATCAAACACTGTTCATCAGAGAAAAACAGTGAGAGCTTAAACAGAGAAACAATATCAACCTTTGTAATCCGCGTTTGTAATCTAAACAGGTTGGTAAATCGTATCTTGTTTGTTGTTTGATTATCTGGTAACGATCGTGTTCAATCACACGGACTCTCAATTGGTATCAAAGCAACATTCGAAAAAGTTTTGGTTTTATACAAGCAACATTCGAAAAAGATTTAGCAGTCTCGTTAATCTCCTGTTTTGGTTTCCCCTGAGATTTAACTCCGAGCTTTTTCTTGCTCATTTCTGAAACATTTGAAACTTTTGAGTTAGAATTGTGAGCTTCAAACGAATGCATCTTCTTTGGGTTACCAGTAGTGATCGGTTTCTGTGAATGCTGAGATTTCTTCTTACCTTTCGCATTCTTAGTGTTCACAGAGATTGATTTATCAACTTTCGTTGATTTTGCACTTTTTACAAACATACTGGTTAATCCAATGGATTTCACAACAAAAGATGAATGGTTAGGAAGTTTGGCACTAAAGTCAAATTGATCAATACAATCATCTAAAACACCATCAGAGTTTAGAAAATCAAACCCTCCCTCTAGTAGACCAAACATATCTTTAGATTTTGAAGCCAAGGAAACCGAAAAACGAAAGAACTTATCTAAAGTTCATCTTCCATTTCGTTATGCGAAGTTGAATAATAGTTATAATGATGATCCAATATATCAAAAAAAATATCTTTCAAATGACTTCTTTCAGAGTTATTCTGTAAAAGAAATGGAGGCGAAGCCTATTAAAGGTAAACTTTACGTTCCTCCTCTCGTTTTGGAAAGTAAAATTTCTGAACTTGAGACATCTTTAACAGATGAAAGACTTTTGATTGATATTGAACAAAATGTGTTTTCAACTGTGCTAACGAGTACTGTTCTTTCTAAATCTTCAAAGGCTTCAAAATCTAAAGATATGTTTGGTCTACTAGAGGGAGGGTTTGATTTTCTAAACTCTGATGGTGTTTTAGATGATTGTATTGATCAATGTGACTTTAGTGCCAAACTTCCTAACCATTCATCTTTTGTTGTGAAATCCATTGGATTAACCAGTATGTTTATAAAAAGTGCAAAATCAACGAAAGTTGATAAATCAGTCTCTGTGAACACTAAGAATGCGAAAGGTAAGAAGAAATCTCAGCATTCACATAAACCGATCACTACTGGTAACCCAAAGAAGATGCATTCGTTTGAAACTCACAATTCTAACTCAAAAGTTTCAAATGTTTCAGAAATGAGCAAGAAAAAGCTCGGAGTTAAATCTCAGGGGAAACCAAAACAGGAGATTAACGAGACTGCTAAATCTTTTTCGAATGTTGCTTGTATAAAACCAAAACTTGTCGATTCTCGCAAGAAATATTCCGTACAACAATTATTCCAGTTATCTCAATCTACAAGAAAGTTTTCAAATTATGGTAGATATGATCATGCTTCTCGTAAAGATCTTGATGTATGGTTTGGCACATATCATGTTCCCTCTCATCATTCAAATTCTTCATTTGATTCTAAAACGCAAAGCGGACCCAAATTTCAATGGGTGCCAAAATCGCTTGCTAACACAATTGGATCCAAATGGAAATGGATACCAAAGAAAAAGGATGATTCTGTGTTGCAGGTACCTACTGTCAAGAGGGAGTAGGAGAAAGAATATCGACTTCTGATTATGTACAGATTAGAACTCGTTCTTCAATGTCAACAATGGTTCTTGAGTAAATCAGCTCAAGACCCGGACATCAAAGTAAAAAAGGCTTCTAAGTAAATCAGCTTAGAACCCGGACTTCAACGAAGTTTTGACTTCTAAACACAACAGTTTAGGACTCGTACTTCAATGATCAAAAGACCTTACTCCTGTGCTAATAAGAGATTGTACTCCAATACTCGAATGAGGAAATCAACCTTCAAGGGGGAGTACAAATTTGTCTGAAATTTTAATGCATATGTTTTACATTGATAATTTTTCTAATGCATAATTTCAGGGGGAGTAAAAATGTGATGACTTCTGATTATTTCTGATCAGGACTCATACTTTAATCGTTTTACTGCTTTTTGTCATTTTATTTTCAGTGAATAAATTTGCTTTGACTATGACATAAGACTTTTGTAGTTTTTGAGAGATGCTTAAAAGATCATATCTTTATGACTTTAAGCTTAACTTCATGAGATGTAAAATTGCACTCAAAAGGTATATTCCTTATCTTCATCTCATATATGGCTGAAAGGAGGACAACTTTCAATCATAGAAAACATTGTCCTTAAAAGTTCAAACCACTTCCCGAGTCTTAAACCGATTTCATGTATTGGAAGTGTGACTTTAAATGTTTTAAAGATCTACTCTGTGCTTTAACTGATATAGTTAAACCATTTTGAGCATCATATGCTTTCTAGGAAAACATGATTTCAGTGTGCTAGGACTTAACACAACTTCTATGGAATCACCTTAACCAGTGATTTCTACCCACGAAGTTAATCCATAGTGATTGAGTGTGAGAAGTCGAAAAGAAATGAGTGTGGATTGTGTGATGAGGTATACAGAAAAAGAGAGTAAGCTTAATGTTTAAAAGAAAGAGGGTGTGAGAACAGAGTTAAAAGAATATCAGAACTCTGCATCAACTACTTTCTGAGACGGGCAGCCACATTTCTAGTGTTTCACATTTCTTTGGTGAACATTATTGAAACAGACAACTAGCCCATGCCAACTCTTGATCAAACCTCACCAACTACTCATTTTCTTCTCAACAAGAAAGTGTTTCACATTTTCAAAAGGGGACGCAACACATTTGCTATCTGATTTTCATTTGAAAAATCTGGATATTGAAAAGAAGGAAGTTTGCCCCACCTTCGCATTTCAATCATGCACATTGAGTCTGTGTTTAACTTACTGTTGTCTCAGTGGTTTACACAATTTTTAGCCAATAAGCAATCATCCGTGCTTAATTCTTTCTATCACAAGCACGAACACACAAGGAATTTGTTTTTTTGTCATAACGTTTATAGAAATTGCCTTTGTGGTGTTTCGATGATTGAATGGAAGCCCTGGGGGAGTGAACATCACAAAGCTCCTTTCCAATGTGTATTAGTTACACACAGTGACTTAGTGTTACTGACAGGCATTTTAACTGATTCATTAGTTGATTCAGGTGTTACACGATTATTTTGTCTGGATTTACAAAGATCAAGATGAATATCTTTTGAATTGACGGATCAGAATCTCCTAATGAAAGACATTTCTTGCTACATGTTTTGATAAAGTCGTTGCACTTTTCATCAAAAAGGGGGAGAAAAGCTAATCAAGAAATGGGAGCTAAATCAAAAGTTTAGAGAATTGTCCAAGATAGAACGGAGAAGAACTAACAAAGAAAAGATTCTTCAAAGTATTCTAAAGACATACTGATCTAAGAGAAATTTTCTTTGAAGATAATTTGCCTGGAGATTATTACATTTTGAAGAGAAAGAAAGAGATTCCATCTTCTGAGTTGAAAGAGAAGACTAAATTGCTAAATCCGTTTAGTAATGATCTTGATCCAAAGGGGGAGATTGTTAGATCTCAGATTTATTGGATTCAAGATCATCCAATCTGAAGTTTGGAATCTGAAGCTAATGCTGAAAAGTCGCTCTCGATATAAGTCTAATGTTAGTTTATAATAATTTTCAAAGTTGTTTATTGTATTTTATGTTTGTCCTAAATATCTAATTAATAGATATTAGGATATTAGTTTAAATATCTAGATATTATGTTTTGATAATATCTTAGTTGGATATTATGTTTGAGATATAAAAGGTTTTGAGATATTATTATCTCATAACTATTCATATCTCAGATCATAACAAATCGATCAAACATTGTTCATCAGAGAGAAACAGTGAGAGCTTAAACAGAGAAACAATATCAACCTTTGTAATCCGCGTTTGTAATCTAAACAGGTTGGTAAATCGTATCTTATTTGTTGTTTGATTATCTGGTAACGATTGTGTTCAATCACACGGACTCTCAGATTACTTGAACCACGACCAATTAAAGACTCCTCAATAAAACGATTTACACTTAAGGTTTGCATAAGACAATCTCGCAAAATTCCTCCAATTCATTACCATGAAGATTTATCGTTCTTTCCTTGATGAAATTCCTAGTCTTTAGTTTGGCTTGGTCCAATACAACTTTAAACATGTACTCCTAAATCATTACAAATTGCACTAACCACAAAGGTTTCCACATTTCCCGAGTCAAGCTATTTTCGTCATGGGTCCAATGTTCTCTCTAAGAACGTATCAATACTTTCCATAGACAGTCAGTTATTCCAAACTCCCTCGTTACACATCCCTTAGAATGTATTCCAACATTGACTCCTCAATTATAATCCTTGACAAGGCAAAATGGTATCAACCATCAATCACTAACTACCAAAATCTAATATCCTCATAATCACCACCTGTTTCGCGAATGCTTCTTTGAATCCAACTGAAGTATCCCAAGTACCCCAATAGTTATTATCCTCAAGAACAAAAGTTGACTCCTAAGGTCGCAAATGACCATACTACAAAACATTTTTCACTAGTAAAGACCCATTAAGATGGTACACCACTAACACTCCATAGGATGCCACCCAACTAATCCACCAATTCAAATCCAAACATAAGCAAGCAACCACACAAGGCTTTAACCCGAAGATTTACCGAAGCAGAAAGATCGCCCCTTAATTAACTAGGAGAAGGCATAAATATAATACCTCAATTATTCATGCGTGCACCATTTCATAAATTGAAACCCATAATTCAAGACTGACCACAAGTCAGATCATCCGACGCTTCAAATCCCAAGGACTCCTCTAGCCCTTAATTACAACTCATTTCCCAATAAGGGTTTAGATCTATGGCTCCAATGAGTTCAAGGTTTTTCAACTATAAGACCCAACAAGTATGCCAATTCATAATTTTAAAAGATTTACAGAACACAAAATTTCTACAATCAATTTTACACACGCACCAAGTCTTTAGCACAACTAGGAAATCATTTGAAGTGGCTGCAATTGCCATACACGTAAAACCAATCAATATAACACATCTTTGTTGACTAATAGCAAAACAACAATAGACGAAGATGCACAAATTGAAACATTAACACGGACCATCCCAACCCCATCATACGATTATTCACGCCATAGTATAACTTAATTCGTGAACCAAACAGGGTACACCATAATGTTTGCAGAAAATCCGAAAATGAACTTACGTGATATCAAGCTCCCAAAGTTTTCTCTCTTTTAGCCACAACACGATGCGAAATAAGATTTCAGAACAAAAATTGCATGTGTCAGTTTATTTTACAAAACTAGCAAAGTGATATGTGCACGAACCTTGGTTAAAATATAAAATAATTTATGTCGGTTTCAAGTTCAAAGCCAAATTAACAATATGCTTTCATCGCTCTAAAATGTTGGCTAAAACACTATAACGGGAGTTTCAAATAAAACATGTATGCATACTATGTGCAACCAAACTGCCCGCACAAAACTCAGGGGAGAATAATACAACTGGACGCCATTAAAGTCACCACATCAAATCCGCAAAACCGCGTGGAATAAAATTCTCAATAGAACTCTAACACCAAAATAATGGAAGATAACTCTTCGTCCAAAACCTTAACATATGTGGAGGAGATCCAATGTTAAAGTCATAAATCGTAGTTACTTGTCCAAGACCCTAAACAACATCAAAATACGGACACCACAAAATCCGAAAATAGTGTTGGACAACAACGAGAATAAAGAAAGTCTCAACAAAGTTTGCAACCACATGCAATAAAATAATTTTATGCATGTTTAAAATCTTGTGTGTGCTAAACAATTTTCCAAGAATTCGTAATATAATCCACATGATGATTTCGAAGCATGAGAAATAATTGATGAAATTTAATTTAGAAATAAATTTCGTGCATGAATTTGACTGGCACTCAACATCTCAAAGCCACACTCCTCAATTTCTCAGTCACATTATCGTCATTCGGGTGCTCAAACATCTTAAGCCAATAATCAAAAATTTCATCGGTTCACCTTACAATTTTTCCTCGAATAATGTCAATTCCATAAATCTAAGGTTCTAATCTAACTAATAATTACAACCCGAAACGTTCTACTTAATGCAATCATCATTCTTACTGTCACTCCAAGTGACGAATGTTAAAATTATCAACCTCTCCTAACGGCTACCCACTTAGAAACATCTTCATTACCCTATCGGTCGTCACATCAAAGTAGTCCAAGTATACACATGTAACTTGTAGGTTCACTAGAACAATGGCCAGGTGCAATTATGAACGCACTGTACATGATCATCCTTGCTACCCTCGACGTGATTCTCGTTCCTAGTGACTCCGATAACCTCAAGTATCCTATCTTAGGGTGCCTATTGATGCAATTTTCTCTCTCATTCACTTAAAAAAACGCTAGTTTGAGACTAGGTATCCAAAATCAACACCTAAATCTCTCAAACTTAAGCATTGATACCAACTTATAACACCCTCAATTTTAGAAAGAGCAACTAATTAAAAATTTTGATATTACATCAAGTAAAGGATAAAACTTCTTCCTACAAATCAAAACTCGATATACCTCTAATCAAAATTCTATAATTAACCTCAACAATTATTAACTTCAGTCTTGTACAAGGACTAAACCAACGTCGGGTGTTACTTAATCCCAAATACAAGTTGATATTCCCAAAATAGACGCGGAAGATTTCACCAAGCTATTCACTTCTCGAGCACACAACTAGAACTCATCTCTCCACAAAGTTGCTAGTATCATTCCTCAACCGGAACCTGATGCACATGCCGACAAATAAAAAGGTTAGGCTAACGCCTAGTGAGTTCAAGAGTTTTCAACATGATTAAATATATCGTAAAAAGGAAATAATGCAACTTAAATCGTAATCTTTCAAAATGATCTACTTTGATATGAAAACGACCCGTTTTCCAATAATATGCATTTTAGGCGTAGGAAACACCAATATAAACGTTTTCCAATCCACACAATTTTAAAGACGAAAGTCCAAATATAAAACATTCTTTCGTAAAGTAAATCAAACCCAAAACTCACTCAAAACGAGAATAGAAATCGAACTCCCAATTTATGAAACGCGGATAAAACTTTATATTCTGAAACACCCAAAACACAGGTGGGGCATAATACACAACCCATAAATCATGGATAGACTCCATAGATATAAAACGTCACCGAAAACATGGATACTAAAACTCAATAACCAAAACAACACATTTCGGTGACGGGGGAGACCCGATTCCATTGAATGTGGCGGGCACACAAAGTTAAGCCACTATCAACGTTCTCGAGATTCACATAGGCCACGGATTCCCGTATACGGCTCCTCTGAGCTACCACCGCAAGATACCCAAATGACCCTAGTGTCTACTCGATCTCTAGATGAGTGTCACCACAAAAGTCACAAGTCCTCGCATCCGGCTCACCATGGGCACCACCGCAAGACTTAGCTCCGTATACGGCTCTACAGAGCACCACCACAAGCTTACAAAAAATCATGACTTTGGGACCACTCACTAGACTCAAACATGGAAATCAAAACTCCATGATGAATAAACAGACTGGATTTCATGGGCATCGAGTTCAACCACCCACGATCTATACCTCGAGCCCTTTGCTAAAGGTTACACGGTTACGAGTTCAACCACCCACGATCTATACCTCGAGTCCCCGCTAGGCAAAAATATTTCCAGTTCCAAAACAAGGATAAAGTTCCCAATTAAATCGACTGACTGACTCATATGCCTATGGATCCAATGCATTACAGTATAAACATTACATGACTCAAAAGAATGATGACACACTTAAAACATGTAATTTTCATAAAGACGCAATTCAATGCATCATAAAACCCCAAATCTTCTCATTGAGCCAATAAAACTGGGCAAATGCCCCCAAGACTCATTGGGTCACCACCGAGCCAAAAGCTCCACAAATTGATTGACCATTTTTCAAAAGTTATAAAATGCAATGAAACGTGATCGACCTACGTTTATGCAAACACACGCCCCAAAATGCACGAATAAACTCCATCACAGTTTAGATCGAGACAAATCATTTTTCCAAGTAAGTTCATAACATTTATTCTTTCAAAAACGTCCCATAACATAAAATCAAGCATTCCCCCAAAACATACACCAAAAGTGCATTTATACTCAAAAGATCCACTTCCATAAAATAAGTCATTAAAACACCAATACTTATGATTTATTTATCAAAATGCCCAAAATCCCAAATATGGGTGTTTTGCAAAGTTTATAAAGTTAGACACTTCGAATAATCAAAACTCACTAAATAACTCAACAGTTGATAGTTTCATGCAAACCATAAAAACATTTTAAAATGGACATTTTGGCATGTACACCGTTTTCATAAATCAATTTGAACTCACCTTGCTAGATTTAGGCTAAATCTATATTTTACTCCAAACGTGAATCTCCTTTTGTGAAGACATGAGATCTCTTAGCAAGCCATCCAAATCTTAGATCTAAAGCTTCCACAAGGTTTCCTCTACCATACATGCTCCCAAGGTTACATAAAATAGGAAGAAATGGGAAAGAGGATGAAGAACACTAAAACCCTAGCCTTTTGGTGTGAGAGATGAGAAGATTACCTTAATCGAAATGCTCATGAATCCACCAAGAATCCTCCTCCAAACCATCAAAATCGAACCCTAATCTTTCAAGAACTCCAACTAGAGAGAAAATGGGGTGGGGGAAGTATTGGGGTGAAGAAAATGAAGAAAACCCCAAAAAATCGAACTTTTTAGAGAGTTGACAGACGCTAAAGCGGGTTTCAAGCGGGTAAAGTCGTCCCAAGATCGCCCGCTTCTCAGAAAGTCGCCCCAAAGTCGTATTAGACACTGCTCGCTTAATTTCTTCGTTTTTCATGCCTGATCACTGTTTTGGCCATAACTTCTTCGTTTTAGCTCCGATTTTGCTCCGAAAAGAACCGTTGGACTCGTATTTGAATCCTTATCTAAAAAGACTATAAAATCTAGGATCTAAGCCCTAAATCCTATTTCTTCTATTTCTCTTAAAATACAATTCTTATATTAACTTGAAAACGTACCTTCCTAAAATTAGGGTGTTATAAGTTCCACATAGGAAATTCCCAAGTAATGAAATTACACATTAAGTCTATAGAATCATAAGTTCTTAATCAAGAAGCATGGCTAAATCACCAAGCCTCTTGTTAGGTTAAACCCTAACATATGTATATTACTTATATAGAACCCATCAACAAGATAATCTCACCAAATATTCCCAAATACTTCTAAACATAGGTAGTATTATCAATGTACCACATAATGGGTTTATGCCAAGTTTCATAATCTCCCAACATAAGAAGAATATGACCATTTTGTTCAATAAAAGTGATGGGCGGAAATAGAGCATATAATATGATGGAATTCACATTAATACATGTGTCTTATTTAGTAAAAGTTAGAAAACTCACTCTTACGTTTTGGTAAGAAAACCTAGAAACTTATCAAACCCTAGATTTTCTTTGAGAGGAAGTAAGTGCTTGATCCCTAGCTTGGAAGCCTCTTCAATGTACCTACAAGATGTCTTAAATGCTTACCGAAAGATCCCACCAAGAACCCTAGGTTTCCATAAATGAGAAAGAGATTTGGGAGAGAAGGGTTTATTTACTAGGTCTGAAAATCACACCCCACAAGTCTGATAATGAGAAATGAATGAAATAAAATGGGTTGCTGGGTTTTTATTCCCTTGCACACGCTTGACGACTATGCCTGACGATTGTGCCATTGGCACTCTCGCAGGGCAATTTCGCGACCATTGTACCGAGACCGACCCAAGTGTGGTGACAGTGACGGGCGATAGTGCCCCCTGTTATTGTCGCATGGCATTCTCGCCTGCGATGTACCGAGACCCATGCCATCCCCGCGATTGTGACTTACGATAGTGCCCTATGGCACTATCATTGTCATTCTCTCATGACCTCGCCCGAGACCCAATTCCACTTTTCGCAACGATAGAATTCTTCCCTTAATTTGTAACGCCCCGAATTTTGAAAAGTATCATTTCAAGTTAATATAGAAATCGATAATTTTAAGGGAAAAATAAGATATAGGATTTTGGACTTGAATCCTAGATTTTATATTCTTGGTGGATGAATGATTCAATTACGAGTCCAACGGTTCTTTCCGGAGCAAAATCGGAGCTAAAACGAAGAAGTTACGGCCAAAACAGTGAACGAGAAGAAAATCGGGCGAACAGTGCACTACGCGACTTGTGCCGCGACTTAGAGCCACCCGCGTGACTTAGGGGAAGGGGGCGAATTGTGCCACGGGTTAAGGTCGTGTGGTAACCCGCAAAACGCCCTGTTCGAGCATAAAACCCGATTTTCAGCCATGAAACTTCATTTCTTCATAACTTTTGCATCTCAACTCCGTTTTTGGTGATTCAAGTTGCCATACTCTCGTTTTTAAGAGATTTTCAAGATTAGAACAAGATAATGGAAGTTTATTGGAAGATACAAGAGTATTTTGTGGTGGTAATCTCCTCATTTATCTCAATGTTAAGCTAGGGTTTGGTGATTTCATCCTTTTCCCTTTCATCCTTCAACTTAGGTGTGCTTTTGTTGACTTGTGTGATGAACGAAATCTTGTAGATGTGTTGGATCTAAGATCTAGGGCGATTTCTTGAAGATTTCAAGCCTTCATCAAAGGATATTCAAGTTTTGGGGGTAAAACCTAGATTTAGCCTAAATCTAGCAAGGTGAGTTCTAGTTGCTTTGAAAAACTATATACATGTCAAAATGCACATATTTTGGGTTTTAAATGTATATCCATGAGTTTACTTCATTTTAATAAGATTTTGTGAACATTTGTACAGTACACATATTTGGTATATAAATCTTTGAAAATGGGTTACAATATTTTATGAGGTGTTTGAGTCACCAAAAAGGAGATTTTGATCCTCCGTAAATGTTTCTTGAACATTTGAAGAGTTTGGGGTATTGTATTACTTGAGTCACTAATATGAGAAGATTTGGAGTACAAATGGTTTTAAATGGGATTATAGTGTGAGTTGGGGATTTTAAAGATCGGTTATATGGTCATTTGGGGCTTTACTCAACCTACGGGTTTTATATTTGAAAACTTTAACTCCTTTGACTTTAAAATTATGAGTTGTTGGAACAGATACCTTTTTAATTTGGGAAGGTTTGATAAAGTTGTACATAGGCTTACGTAGCCATATTGGCTCTATTTGAGTGTCAAATGTTTTATGACGCATTACGACTTGATTTGTACACTAACGAGTTTTGGGACGTTGTCCGGTTTAAATGGCTCCTTATGGGGTGTTTTATGGAAATGTAAATATTATACAAATGTTGGTTATTACATGTTTTGGATGCGTTCGTTCATTCATACGGAGTCATGTAATGTTTAGACTGTAATGCGATGGATCCATAGGCATATGAGTCGTTATGTTCATCATGGAGTTTTGATGTACATGTTTGAGTCTAGTGAGTGGTCCCCAAGTCATGTTGTTATGTAAGCTTGCGGTGGTGCTCTTGGAGAGCCGTATACAGAGCTAAGTCTTGCGGTGGTGCCCATGGTGAGCCGGATACGGGGACTTGTGACTTTGTGGTGAGACTCATCTAGAGGTCGAGTAGACTCTAGGATCATTTGGGTATCTTGCGGTGGTAGCTCAGAAGAGTCGGATACGGGGATCCATGGTCTATGCAAAACTCGAGAACGTTGATAAGTGTTTTAACTTTGTGTGCCCGCCACATTCGATGGAATCGGGCCTCCCCCATCACCGAAAGGTGTTATTTTTGGGTATTCCCTTACCCATGCATTCGGTGTTGAAACGTACCATTTTATTTACACAAAGAGTCTTTTGGTGAAATACCGTGTGGGTGCGTTTTGGGGAAATTTAGACGTCGAATAATTATTTAAAATGGGTGTTTGGAAATTAGAAGTAACTTGATTTGCAAATAAAGCCTCTGTACAATAAGTATTTCTAGAATGGCCTTATTCAGAGTAAAATGATCGTTTTAAATATTTTGTGATTTGTATGATGAAAACTGCTTTAACTCACTAGGCGTTAAGCCTAACACTTTTTCTTTTCGACATGTATATCAGGTCTTAGATGGATCTGGGTGGCGAGTGGATCTTGGTAGAAGTTCCGGTAGGATGTCTTTAGTGACGTCATTCGGTTTGGTGAAGATAGCAATTTCGGTGGTTTTAGTAACACCCGGTTAATTTTATCCCTATTTGTGGGACTAGATAGTTTCGTTAGAACTCTGATACGTTGTTGTAGTGATTGTTCCTTGTAACTTTAGATATTCGATATTTCAATGCGATGTATTTAAGAGTTTTTGAAAGTTTTGAATTGTCTGCTATTTTCGAATTTTAGGGGTGTTACATAATTAAATGAGATTTCAACTAAAATAACTATAAACTTCAGTTTACCTTAAAAATCCAGATGTTACACTAAAACCCCATAATAGTCGCTATCTCCAAATGCGGAAGATATCTTCAAACATCTAAATCCTTCACACGCATCTAACTAGCACTCAACTCTTTACGCACGGTGCCGCTAGTAACTTTCCCCCAACAAGGACCTGATGCACATGCTCACAAATAAAAAGGGTTAGGCTTAACGCCTAGTGAGTTCAAGAGTTTTATAAAGACGGAAAAGCGAAAATAATATTATTTGAAATCTCAATTCCCAATATGCAACGTGATTAGAATAGAAAGTGATATATTTCTCAAAAACCCGTTTTCGTGATAAAATGCTAAAATAGAACCGCTCCATAAACATGGAACCAAACCGATTACTCACACAAAGTACCATAGGATTAAAATTCAATTACCAAAACATGAGAATAATTCCTTTATTTCAAAACCTTGATATATGGAGGGGATCTAATAAGTCAAAGTCATAAAATGTTGCTACTCGACAAAACCCAAACAATATTGAAACATGGATATTACAACATCCGAAAACAATGTTTGACAACAACAGGGGAGACCTGTATCCATTGAGAGTGAATGGAACACATGAGTATGTCACTCGTACAACATTAATCGTATAACACTTTGCGACTAGACGTCCAAATGTTCCTACGATTCCTTATCAAGTTTCACCTCAAGAGTCGGTTGACCTTAATGTCTATTCCCACGAATTCCACCTCAAGGCCTAACACACTTAAGGACTACCTCTAAGGCATTACCTTAGTAGCACCTCCAGACTCAACCCTCCTAGTGCCTAACTGAAAAGTTTAAGGTCACAAAATATGGGTCCCGGAGTCCAACCCCACAATATCCATTCAACCATCAAATAAATACTGACTTATGTGCATATGGATCCAATGCAATACACTCTAAAATTACATAACTCCAAAAGAATGTCCAACATTCTCAAAACATGTAATTTACAAATAAATATGCCTCAAATGCATATAACACCAAAAGCCCAACATAGAGAAAAATAAACCGGACTAATGTTCACAAGACTCTTTTAAGTCAAAATCGAGCCAAAAACTCAAAAACTCAATTGATAATTAAATATAGGTCATTAAAACAATGAAACACATTTAACCGACGTTTATGAAAATACATGGTCCAAAGGCATGATTAACTTAAAAACACATAATGGGTTGGGACAAATCATTTTCCGATTAAAACCCCTATTATATTTCCAAAATATCTCATGGTATAACAATATACATTTTTCCCAAACCAAAACACTAGAAATGCATTGTCACAAAATAATCTCTACTTATAAAATAAATCATCAAAAGAACCCACATTTATGATTTATTTAGCAAAATACTCCAAGATCTCAATATATGCATTTTCAAGATATATTAACCCAAAAACACCAAGTATGTAAACTTCATCAAATACTTAACACATTTGATAAATAGTAAGGAAAACATTTCAAAGTATCAAACTACACATTTTTGGCATGTACATAGTTTTCACAAAGCAACTTGAACTCACATTGCTACATTTAGGCTAAATCTAGGTTTTGCTCCACAATTTGAGTTTCCTTTGGGTGAACACTTGAGATATACAAGTAAGTCTTCCAAATCTTAGATCCCACACTTCCAAATGATTTCCTCCTATCTAAAAACCCAACACCTAAGACAATGATGAGAGGAAGAGGGTGGGGGTGGGGGTGAAGAACAAACACAAAACCCTAATTTTTAGAGTTGACGGATGAGAATTTTACCTTTTGCAAAACTCTTGGATCCATTATGATTACTCCTCCAAGGCCTCAAAATCATACTACAATCCCCCAAAGTGTTCCGAGATGAGAGAAAAGGGTTTGAGAAGAAAGTTTAGTGATGAAATGAGGAGACAAAAATTGAAAATTGGGTTTTATGCACCCCTAGCACCCGAATGCGAGAGTGCCAAGCAATTGTGCCATATGGCACTTTTGCTGGCACTTTCGCCGAAGATGTACCGCAAGCTTACAAGCTTTTGCGAGAGTGACACGCGATTGTGCCATATGGCACTCTCGCTGTCACTTTCGCCCAGACACCCCAAAACCCAAAATTTGACTTTTTCCGATACGAAGCGCTCTCGATAAGTTTGGCATCTAAACAACTTATTATACTAACATTAATATATAATCATAGCTTAAATGGAGAGAGAAAAAGGTAGCCAAAACTTACCGAAATTTCCGGGTGTCACAATATGTGTGTACATATCTATATATCTATCTATATATATGTGTGTGTGTGTGTGTATATATATATATATATATACCGATATTTATAATGTCAAAAAAAACATAATTTTGATTGACCCAAGAATAGTTACACAAAAAGTGCACCCTAAGTGCAAATTAGAAGTTGCCATACCATGTGATCGATACATTATCGAACAAATTATCATATGTAATAAAAACTTATAATCAAGTTGTTACAGATTTATTAGGGATTAACACCACGATAAAAGATGATGTTACCCTTTTTAATTTGTAACATCCTCAAATTTGGAAGAACAACTATTTTATATTTTTTTAAACACACCATAACTGAATAACCTAAAATAGCAATTTTAGGTCTAACTTCAAAAAACACAATTTAAACCTTATACAAAATCTAAAATAGGGATGAGTGTTACTAAAATCCCAAAATAAGTTGTTAACTCCGTGAGCGGAAGATGTCACCGAATATCTAGATCAGTCTCAAGTCTCTATCTAGCACTCAATTCTTCACGGTGTCGCTAGAACCATTTCCCCCAATAAGAACATGATGCAAATGCCGCCAAATAAAAAGGACTAGGCTTAATGCCTAGTGACTTTAAGAGTTTTTATCTCAATGTAAAACAGTAAGACAGAAAGAATATCATTTAAATCATAATTTCCAATATGCAAAGTATTTAGAGTGAAAAATGATATCTTTCTTAAAATCCCATTTTTATGATAAAACACTTGAGTAGAAACTTTCCACATTCATGGAACCAAACCCAATACTCACACGAAGTAAAAATGGGACTAAAATCCAAATACCAAAAACATAGAAATAACCCCTTAATCCAAAACCTTAATATATGGAGGGGACCCAATATGTCAAAGTCGTAAATTGCGGTCAGTTGCCAAAACCCAAATAATATCAAAGCATGGATATGACACTATTCGGAAAATGACGTTTAACCACAACATGGGAGACTCACATTCGTTGAGAGTGAAGGGAACACATAAATATGCCACTCATACAACGTTAATCGCATAACACTTCACGACTTAAAGTCTAAATGTCCCCACGACTCCTTAACAAGTTTCACCTCAAGAGTCGGTTGACCTTAGTTTCTATTCCTATGAATTCCAGCTCAAGGCCCAACACACTTAAGGATTACCTCCAATGCATTACCTCAAGCGACAGAGGTCCTAGTGCCTACCTCCAAAGTAGCACCTCCAGACTCAACCCTCTTAGTGCCTACTTGAAAAGCTTAGGGTCACAAAAATGGGTCCTGGAGTCCAACCCTACAATACCCATTCGACTATCAACACAAGACTGACTCACATGCCTATAATCCAATGCATCACAGTCTAAATTAAATTACTTCAAAAGAATGTCCAACACTCGCAAAACATGTAATTTACAAATAAATTTGGCTCAAATGCATATAACACCAAAAACACAACATAGAGCAAAATAAATCGAACTAATGTCCCCAAGACTCTTTTAAGTCAAAATCGAGTCAAAAGCTCAAAAACTCAATTGACCATTAAATATAGGTCATTGAAACAATGAAACACATTTAAATGGCGTTTATGCAAATACATGGTCCAAAGTCTTGATTGCAAATACATGGTCCAAAGTCTTGATTAACTTAAAAACACATAATGGGTTGGGACAAATCATTTTTCGATTAAAACCCCCATTATATTTCCAAAATATCTAATGGTATGACAATATACATGTTTCCCAAACCAAAAACACTATAAATGCATTGTCACTAGGTGTGCTCAAATTTCCGACCAACCCGGCCAACCCAACCCGAAAATACGCAAAAAAGCTCAAGCCTAGGTAACCCAATACATAATTGATAACCCTCATTTCTTAGTATTATTCTTCCCATTTTAATCCTGTTTCACCCCTTTTTACCATTCCAAAGACCCATTTGAGCCTTCTTTATTTCTTTGGTCCAAATCATCCATAAAGTCAAGAAAAATAGCTTAAAATCGGATTTTAACATTGGGAGCCATTGTGGCAAGTCACCACTGTGGTGAGTAACGACCGAAAATCTTGATGGGGTATTTATTGCCAAAATTATGAAGGAGATTTACAGGTAAGGGCATGGTCAAAGTTGAAGCCTTTAATGAAAAAGAGAAGGATGAAGACAAGGGGGATGAAGACAAGTTTGGGAAGAGAAGAAGTGTTGAAAAGTCCCTTTCTGCCCCTCAAGTCACTTTCATCTATTCCACTATATAAAGGAGCTTGGGATTGGCATTTGAATGACTTCATTCAAGCATCAAACACTTTATTTTTCAAGTTCTTAGCTGAGTTTTAGTTTTGCTCTTGTATTCTTGGATTTAATTTTTGCACTTTTAATTTCGTCACCATTATGGTTGAGTCTGTGACCACAGTGGCAAGTTTCAGATTAATGCAATTTAATTTTCAGTATTACTTTTCTTTTGTTATGTCTTCAATTATGATTAGTAGCTAACCACCCCACTTCGGTGCTGGCGTAAGCCAAACTCGAGAGGTTAAAATGTAACACTTGGGTGTTACCTCATTTTGGCTAACTTCTCGGTTTGGTCATCCAATACGGCTTGGGTGATGCAAGGAGGTTTGAGAAAATATTCAATAATCGCATAAAGATATGGATTTTTGCATAATCGAACTAAGGTCCAGATGTCGGTCGAGTTGGTGTGTCATAGAGATATGTGCATCTCTCCATACTGGCAGGGCTAAGATCTACTTAGTGAGATTGGTAAACCGAAAGTTAGCAGTTGTGGATACTTTATAATAAAACCTTAATATCAACCTATACGACATAGCTTCGAGAGGAGGAAATCGTGTGGGGTCACATTGTGACCAGTTTTGCGAAATCGTGTGGTGTCACATTGTGACCGGTTTTGTGAAATCGTGTGGGGTCACATTGTGACCGGTTTTGTTAATCATTTAAGTTATTAATATACTCTCGGGGAAAACTTACACCCCTACCCGCCTTTTATTATCTTGTTAAGTTAAAATTTTAATATTTTGCTCAAAACCAACCAATTTATAAAACTCTAAACTTTGCACCGGAAGTTCGTAGAAATCTCGGAATCTTAGTTAAGTCCAATCCTGTGGATACGATTTTTAGTCTTTACCATTATATTACTTGCTAAGCGAACTCAATAGTTGGTGTATACTTGCATCGCTATTGTGCCACATTTTACGAGTGTGTACTTTTGCCATCAATAATCGATACAAATTTTGCCCAAACCGCATCTATTGGTTGGAAACAGGTTAGGCCCAAAGTAACCTTGCCAACCCGATCAAAACTTGTACTTTTTTTTTCTTTCTATTTTATGGTTTTAGACTTTTAACGACTCTTCTTTCTCTCAACTCTCAAGTCTTACTGTCTTAGCCCTAGTTTAGATTCATCCAAGTCTTATTGAAATCGCACGAATCTAACCTTCAATTCTCAAAAAATCTTCAACATCGATCGAATCAAGAGCCAAGAGGTGCTCTTCTTCTACTCATCTTCTCTTGTTAGCCTTATTTTTATATTCCCATTTTGATTTAATTTCTTTAAACACAATCACTTAGTTAGATTATAAATGATGTATTAAAGTTTCAATCCAACTAATCCGACCACCCCAACCCGCACGGTTTAGGTTGAGTTGGGTTGCACTTTTGATTGGGTTGGGTTAAGATTTTTCAAACACAAACATTGGGTTGGATTGTTCAAGTGCCTTCAACCGGCCAACCCAATCCATAAGCACCCCTAATTGTCACCAAATATTCTCTACTTATGAAATAAATCATCAAAAGAACCCACATTTATGATTTATTTAGCAAAATACTCAAAGATCCCAATATATGCATTTTCAAGATATATTAACCTAAAAACAACCAAGTGTGTAAACTTTATCAAATACTTAACACGATTAATAAATAGTAAGGAAATCATTTCAATGCATCAGACTACACTTTTTTGGCATGTACATAGTTTTCACAAAGCAACTTGAACTCACCTTGCTAGATTTAGGCTGAATCTAGGTTTTACCACAAACTTGAGTTTTCTTGGTGAAAACTTGAATTTTCAAGTAACACCTCCTAACTCTTAGATCCAACACTTGCAAAGTGTTCATTCACCTCCAAAGATCCAAAACCTAAAGCAAAACAGGAAGGGAGACGAGAGAAAATGAAGAATATGCTAAACCCTAGCTTAAAATCGAGAGAGATGAGGAGCTTACCACCACAAAATACTCTTAGATCCTTCAATAAACTTAAATCCTCATACTTATTGTACGTATTACAAGATTCAACACCGTACACTTGCGATTAGAGTTAGGGTGTTGTAAACCCGCCTATAATAATTGGTTGAGGCTCTAATTATAAAGTCAAGTTTTAAGTCACCCAACTAAGACTAGCCCAAGACTGTCATGTGAATCACAAAACACCTCAATCATCAGAAGACAATCTAAGTGGATGGCTAGGAACTATCTACAAGAATATGTAAGTGACATGTGAGTGTCCTAAAAAGGATGGCATTGACTTGCATTACAAAAAAAGGATATTTATGTTTTACAATAATCATATTTTACAAAACGATTGTGCAATGAAAGTTGCATGCATTCAAAATCCATTGCACCTTCTTTATTTATGGTAAAGTCACATTTTACTTTCTTAAAATCCAATTTTACCAACTCTTATTACATCCAATTTTACTAACATTTTACATTAGCTTCATTAGAGTTTCTTAAGTCACAATTTTATTAAAACACATATTTTTAAACAACGTTTTTAAAACATTTTAGCAAACTCTTAATTTGCGTTTTAGTTTATTTTACAAAAACATTATCTAGCATGCAAACTATCCTATATCAACCACGTAAGATAAACAACATAGAGCGCAAAAACATATATGTGCATAGCCAAGCCATTTCTAGTAAATTTTCGTGAACCAACACAAATGTCTATCTTTTTTTTTTGGAAGGGTGTCTTTGGCTATGCCTAGACTAATTCCTTGGCAAATTATGACTATAAGACATTCGAACCTTGGACAGATGGGATATTCCACCACATCCCCCAGGGCCTTAACCAGTATGCCACAACCCTTATGGTTAACAAATGTCCATCTTCTTTGTGATGATTTTGAAGCTCCTACTTGCCATGCAAACCGGAGATGTTGAAAGGACTCCAACTTGCAATTTCTCGATTTGGCACCATCTTCAATCTCGTTACATTTTTTAAAATTAAAATAAAAGTCCTATACTAGTGCTTTTACATCAAAAATAAATTAGATGCTAAGAATAAAATTATAATTACAAACCATTATGAATGAAAAAATAATTACAACCAATCATCACAAACAAAGGTTTTTTGGCTTGCTATGCACCCAACAACACAATATATACATATTATGAAAAAGCAACTTTTACATCCATGCATGCATGAACATGGTTATTAAAAAAAAATACATAAGTTGCTATAAAGAAAATCTATGATTTTTCCTTTTTTTTCAAAAAAAAAATCATCCATTTCCTTTTTACATCCATATGCATGAACAAGTCATTTTTTTAATAGGCCTTTGTCAAATCATGCATGAGCGCTTCCAATACCACTGTTGGGGTTTGTATGAGGATTTAAAACAAATTTATATCATGGTAACGGAAGCATAAGCATACAACAATTTTAACTATTTAAAATTCCAACCAAGGATCCACATGCATGAAATTTAAGAAACATATAAACAACCAAAGGGGGTTTAGAAATCGACCTTTGAAGCGTGAAACCGAAGAAGAATGGATCCTTTGTATGACGAGGAGCCAACGCCTCCTCTTTCTATTGAAAAGTCCGCATCCGAGCAATGTTCCAACACCAACAAAGTGCTAATCTTCAACCATTTGGAGTTTCTAGTATTTTTCTACACTTAGAAAAACTAACTAAAAGAAAACTTACAAAAAGGTTCAACCAACAACATTCTCTAAGGCATGCATGTTTATATATAAGACATACACACTAAACAACAAAATAAGAGAGGGTCACCCCCTCTTCTTTCTATTCTGCCGATCACAAAGACCAAACAGATGTTTCCTCCCATACTTCCATTAACATTATTATTATAGACATCATACCTTTTAGAAGCAAAAGACAAGTCAAAGATGACACACATATAACCCATATTTGCCTTTTTAAAAAGTAACAAAACCAAACATCATCATTTAGTTCTCTTTATCTTTTTTTTTTTTCTTTTTAATCTTATTTTATATATAAATATAATTCATGTCAAACATTAATTATATATGCATATATAAGAAAAAAGTATGTATAAGTATCTAATGCTTATTTTCTATAATGCAAGTATATACATTGCTGCAGTATTGAATATGTTGCCGCAACATCGTAACTCCAATGTACATAATGCCGCAACATCAAAATATATATTGTTGTAGCAATATTATTTTTTCTAAATAAAAATGCTTCCAACATTTATTGGTTGAACATATTTAAATCATATTCAAATATATGATTGGGCACTTAGAATACCTACTTAATTGTCTGTGACCCTATAGATTCAAGTGTTATAAGTCGTATCGTTACATGTTGTGTCTTGGACACTTAAAATACCTACTTAATTCAAATGGTTGTCCTCCGTCATGAATGTTTACTATTTCTTTTCTTCCAGTTTTTTATAGCATGATAGTCAAGGTTATGTTTATTGTCAAAACAAACTACTAGTCATGGGTGTTCATGACAAGAGAAATGCAACTGAAAACAACTCGAAATACCCAATCCCCAAGAGGTGTTCCCAACCAATCAAATTGATAATGACAAAAGTTTGATAAAGAAATTTTGCCTTTGCCAACTATTGTTTCATTGCCAAGTGACAACCTCTACACGATAGCAATGTAACAAAAACAAGAACGAGACTTGAATGATGATCAATTACCCAAACACGAATGTCACAATTAAACCAATTAGAATAATGTTATTAACCCAAAGAAATTGAAAGAATCACAAAAGAATGAACCAACCGATGATTGAAAATTGAATCACATTCCTCCAAGCAATTGATAAGATAACCAATGGGCAAAAGAAAAGCCGATGGTAACCCACAACGGAAAAGTTTGAGAAAAGACATCCCTAAAAGTTCGAACTCATACCTCCATTCTTGTTGATTTTGGTTCCTACCAAGACTTATCACTGAAGTCCTTTATAGTTTTTATGGTTGTTGGAAGTTTAGTGGTTGGCCGGTCTTCTTGTAATCTTCCACTAGTGATGAAAGTTGGAACTAAACTTCATTTTTGTGCCTTGTTTTTCTTTGTCAACTACAAATATATGCACATTCGACAACAAAACGTGAGTTTAATATAGAAGAAGCTTGCTTCCTGGAAGATCCACTTTGACATTTATTCTTTAATGATGAGCTACACATACAAACGATGAAAGGCAACACAACTAGCTTAAAAATAAAATTCAGATAATAATCTTAGAAGTCATACCTTTATAGTTAGAACTAGAGATCCACAACTAGGACCATTAACCGTGCCCGACCCAAGACTAGTCATAAAAGCTTGGGGCTGGTGGGCCCAGTTAGGCCCGATTACTCAACATGAGCCCCAATTTTTTAATTACATCTGATGTTATATTCTCTTTTGCAATGATGATTTACCTCGCTTGTAAAATAATGTTTGCCACTTGCACAATGAAGGTTGAACGGAAAACAAATATGGTACATGGATAAAAGGTACATAAATTACAAACCATGCCTCGGGAATGGAAGTCATAAGATCTAATCATCAGACATATAACTATTGAAGCTTCTGGCGGACACTATCGGAAAACTTTATCTGTTATTCCTTAGATTGTTCAATTATGAACTATATGAGTATAATGAATTGTACGCAAACCAAGGGATAGGAGATCGAAATTCTTCAGGTGCACACATAAACCTCTCACAAAAAAATGTGAAATGGTTATCCTTAAACAAAAAACACAATCTATTTTCAGTTTTTCAAACTCGATGTCATTTCCAAATGAAAATTGTTTCTGGTTCAATTTCATATATTTTCAAGTGTTCATAATATTTACAATATAATGTAGTTACCAATAAAAAAACCAAGCAAATATTCGAGGAAAATGTTGTTTCTATTATTTAAAGCAGTCAAGTGTGTTCCATAATCAGTCGACTTTAAGCATCATGGGAAATTAAATTTAAATAGAACACTTCCTTTTACTTGTTTCATCCCCTTGAAAGTACATGCACTGCATATTCACCTAAAAGCAGCCATAATTGATTTCTAGAAGGAAAAATAATCCCTGTTCATATAATGAGAATTGAAGGAAATAATTGATGCAATCAAATGACCAAGTCCTAAAATAAACTCTCAAATATGAAAATCAATAGAAACAGGGATGTAAACAGGACCCACTAAATGTCGAATAAGAAGGCATTTATAGCACTACATTAAGTGATCAAGCACATACCTCGATCTCTCGCTCTCTAGTTTGTTGAGCATAAAACTTCTTTGAATGGTCTTGCATGAGGATTTGAATGGTCTTCTTAAATATGCTTAACTATTATCCCTATTGTGCATAGCGAGAGGACCAACAATCACAAAAAGAAATCAGCGGTACAAAATCTCTGATACTATAGAAAACAAAGGTGTACTAACATGTTTAAATCTACTTTCAAGAATGCATCAAGAAAAAGGGAACTTCAATTCAGTAATGTTTTAAGAGTTCAATTATGAGATGAACTCGACACAGATTTCAACATAGAAAAAGGTGATCAAAATTATGTTTACTTAAAAAGAAATCAGCAAATGAAGTTATAATCAACATAAAGCAAATCATATATAGGCGTTACAATTGCCAACTTTGAGCTCCAGTACCTGTAATGAATGTAAAAATCATCAACTTGACAAGGGTAAAAGACCAACCCTAGAAAAAAATCACCTTACATAACAGCATCATATGTAAAGGCGATGACGAGTTTATCTTTACCCGAAATCATCAGTAAATGTTCAAAAACCTTTGCCTCTCCCTTGCTCTCCAGTTCAGCTTTGAGAACTGACATTTTTGTTACTTTCTCGATGCTTTGCATGGCAATTATCATGTAAAAGGATCATAAGTATGTGTTTGAATAGAATTTCAAGATGCTCATAACCAAAAGGAGAATGAACTAAGAAACAAGGATCACACTTCCACAAAGTTGTCTGCTAACTTTTATGTAAAACTAGATTGATTATATGGAAAACAATGATAACGTACCTATATTGCAGCAGACATAGTTGCAGCACCAAGTCAACAATGCTTCATGTGATGTTAAAGATCAAGGTATATGGAAAATGAATATGAATACAATTATAAACGTTAGATAAAAAGACAACCCACGCCATAGGAAACAAAGAAATAAACAACAATCAACTAAGAAATAACAATTGGTTAGCTGTCGTTCAATACGGTTGCCACCAAACCTTTCTGTAATTCTTGAACACACTGCCATTTAAGACATTTATAGTTCTTATCTGCCTTTCCTAGTAAGTATTGCTACACAAGTCATTTATAGTTTTTTCTCTGCCATTACTAGTGAGTAACTAGTCCACCATACGACAATATATGTATGACCAAGTATAAATAAACTGATTCTTAATACTTGACCTAAAATTATGTGTATTCATGAGTAACAAGTAAATACTAGCACGTATGAGAGTTAGGAAATTAAAAAAATGATAAAAGCTTGAATCTGACGACGACAATTAAATCGCCTTTGCCATCCACAATGTCATTGGTGAGGGACATGACATTTAAACAAGAGAAATGCAACTGAAAACAACTTGGAATACCCAATCCCCAAGAGGGATTCGCAACACAAAATAAACAAATTGATATCGACAAAAATTTGATAAAGAAAATTTTCCTTTGCCAACTATTGTTTCATTGCCGAGGGACACAACTGCTACATAAGAGCAATGCAACAAAACAAGAACGGGACTTGAATGACGATCGATGACACAAACACAAATGCCACAATTAAACCAACTGAAATAATGTTATTAACCTAAAGAATTGACAAAAACCACAAGAAAATAAATCAACCATCTACAAACGGTTGAAAAAGCACAGGAGAACCGGTGGGCAAAAGGGAAGCTGATAGTAAGCCACAACGGAAATACCCATTTGGAGAAACCAATCCTGGCTACATCAACAACCTGTATACATCCGATGAACCTCAAAGAACAAGGCAAGTTGGGTTTTGAGGTGTCTTTGTAAAGGGATTCCAAGTCCTTGAAGGTAAGTAGACTTGTTGGACAGCTATGCAAGTGTTCAACGCAACGCGTTGCCAATATATAAAGTCAAAATAAAACAAAAGTGTACAAGTCAAACAAAAAATGAAAGGGAATCATTTATAAAAAAACAATCCTGTCATTTGAAAAGACGAATTTAAAGAACCATGAAAGTCATCAACAAGAATGGAGAAGTTCGAGAAAAGACATGCCATAAAATCAACAAGGATAAATCAACCAACTACATACGATTGAAACTTGAAACCTATATATCTAAGCAAGTTACCATCGATGGGCAAAAGAAAAGTCGATCGTAAGCCACAACAGAGAGATCCGTATCAAAAACAATCATTGCTACATCAAAATCCCACATACACCCGATGAACATCAAAGAACACGCAAGTTCAAATGGATTATGGGGTGTCCTTGTAAATGGATTCCAAGTCCCCGAAGGTGGGTAGACTTGTCGGACAGCTAAGGGAGTGTTAAACGCAACAGTTTGCCAAAATATCAAGTCAATAAAACAAAAGTGTTCAAGTCAAACAACAAAAAGGAAGTGAATTATTTATAAAAAAAGGTCTGTCATTTGAAAAGACGAAATCAAAGAACCATGAAAATCAAAATCAACAAGAATAAACCATCAATCCACATACGATTGAAAATTGAAACATATATCTCCAAGCAAGTACCACCTATGGGCAAAAGAAAAGTCGATTGTAAGCCATAACAGTGTGATCCATATCGAAAAAGCAATCCTTGTTACATCAACAACCTATACACACTCGATGAATCTCAAAGAACAAGGTAAGTTCAAATGTGTTACGACTTGCGAGGTGTCCCTATATAGGGATTCCAAGTCCTCGAAGGTGGGCACACTTGTGGGACGGCTATGGGAGTGTCAAACGCAACACTTGCCAATATATAAAGTCCAAATATAACAAATGTGTACAAGTCAAAAAACAAAAAGAAAGGGAATCATTTATAAAAAACAATTCCTTCATTTGAAAAGAAGAATTCATAGAACCATGAAAGTCAAAATCAATAAGAATGGAAAAGTTGGAGAAAAGAAAGAAAATAAGCCAACAATCTACACACAATTGAAAATTGAAAACCCATATCTACAAACAATTTACCACCGATAGGCAAAAGAAAAGCTGTTGGTAAACCACAACCGAGAAATATGTATGGAGAAAAGAATCCTTGTTACATCAACAACAATATACACCCGATGAATCTCAAAGAAAAAGGCAAGTTCAACTGGGTTATGAGGTGTCTTGTAAAAGGTTTCCAAATTCTCGAAGGTGGGTAGACTTGTCGAACAACTATGAGAGTGTTAAACTCAACAGCTTGCCAATATACAAAGTCAAAATAAAACAAAAGTGTACAAGTCAAATAACAAAAAGACGGAATCGTTTATTGAAACGACAAATTCAAAAGCCATGAAAGTCAAAAGCAACAAGAATAGAAAAGTTTGAAAAAAGACACGCCCTAAAATTAACAAGGATATACCAACAATCTACATACGATTGAAAATTGAAACCAAGTTACCACCGATGGCAAAAGAAAAGCCTATAGTAAGCTACAACAGAGAGATCCATATCCAGAAAGCAAACATTGCTATATTAAAAACCAACATACACACGATGAACATCAAAGAACATGCAAGTCAAATGGGTTATGAGGTGTCCTTGTAAATGGATATCAAGTCCTCGAAGTGGGTAGACTTGTCGGAGAGCTATGGGAATGTTAAACGCAACGGTTTGCCAAAATATAAAGTCAATAAAACAAAAGTGTACAAGTCAAACAACAAAAAGAAAGTGAACAATTTATTAAAAAACAATCCCGTCATTTGAAAAGACAAGATCAAAGAACCATAAAAGTCAAAACAATAAGAATGGAAAAGTTGGAGTAAAGACACACCCTATAATCAAAGAAAATAAGCCAACGATCTACACACGATTGAAAATCAAAACCATATCTACAAGCAAGTTACCACAGTTGGGCAAAAGAAAAGCCGATGGTAAACCACAACAAAGAAATCCGTATCGAGAAAACAATCTTTGTTACGTCAACAACCTACATATGCCCGATGAGTCTCGAAGAACAAGGCTAGTTCAAATGGGTTATGAGGTGTCCTTGTAAAGGGGATTCCAAGTTCTCGAAGGTCGGTAGACATGTCGAACTGCTATGGGAGTCTTAAATAAGTCAAAATAAAACAAAAGTGTATAAGTCAAACAACAAAAAGAAAGAGAATCATTTATAACACAATCCCGTCAATCGAAAAACACGAACTCAAAGAACCATGAAAATCAAAATCAACAACAATGGAAAAGTTTGAGAAAAGACACGTCCTAGAATCAACAAGAATAAATCAACAATCCATACACGATTGAAAGATGAAACACATATCTTCAAGCAAGTTACCACCGATCGGCAAAAGAGAAGTCAATATAAGCCAGCCACAACACATAGATCCGTATCGAGAAAGCAATCCTTGTTACATCAACAACCTATATACAACTGATTATGCTCATAGAGGCAAGTGTAAATGGGTTTTGAGGTGTCCTTGTAAAAGGATTCCAAGTCCTCGAAGGTGGGTAGACTTGTCAGACAGCAATGGGAGTGCTAAACGCAACAACTTAACAAAATAAAGTCAAATAGACCAAAAGTGTACAAGTCAAACAACAAAAAGAAAAGGATACATTTATAAAAAAAAACAATCACATCATTTGAAAACGCAAATTCAAAGAACCATGAAAGTCAAAATCAACAACAATGCAAAAGTTTGAGAAAAGTCATGCTCTAAAATCGACAAGAATAAACCAACAAATCCATATACAATTGAAAATTGAAAACCATCACACCTAGCAAGTTACCACCGATGGGCAAAGGACAAGTCAATGGTAAACCACATAAAGATTCGTATCGAGAAAACAATCCTTGTTACATCTACAACTTATATACACCTTATGAATCTCAAAGAACAAGGCAAATTCAAATGGGTTTTGAGTTGTCCTTGTAAAGTTCCAACTCCTCGAAGGTGGGTAGACTAGTCGGACAACTATGGGAGTGTCAAAAGCCACAACTTGCCAAAATATAAAGTCAAAATAAACCGAAAGTGTACAAAACAATAAAAAGAAAGAGAATCTTTTTAATAAATAAAAAAAATCCCGTCTTATGAGAACAAGATTACAAAGAATCATGAAAGTCAAAATCAACAAGAATGGAGAAGTTTGAGAGAAGTGAAGGCCTAAAATCGATAAGAATAAACCAACCTTCTACGTACGATTGAAAATTGACACACAAATCTCCAAGCAAGTTACCACCAATAGGCAATAGAAAAGCCAATGGTAAGGCACAACAGAGAGATCTATGTCTAGAAAGCAATCCTTGCTACATCAGCAACTTATATACACCTATTGAACCTCAAAGACCAAGGCAAGTTCAAATGGGTTTGAGGTGTCCACGTAAAGGGATTTGAAGTCCTCTAAGGTGGGTAGACTTTTTTTTTTGGAAGGCATAGCGGCATCGAACCAACGAACGACTACCACGAACACACGCACACACGCACGCACACCTCCCCGGAGGTATCGGGCATCCACGGGCAGCCCACTAATCCGCCGCTGTCCCGGCCCAGCTTACGCTGAACCTAGAGCCCAACCCACATTCTAAGGTGGGTAGACTTGTCGGACATCTATGGGAGTGTTAAATGCAATGGATTGCCAAAATGCACGGTCAAAATAAAATAAGTTCAAGTCAAACAACAAAATGAAAGAGAATCATTTATTAAAAAAATCCTGTCATTTGAAAAGACAAATCCAAAAAACTATGAAAATCAAAATCAACAAGAATGAAGAAGCTTGAGAGAAGACGAGCCCTGAAATCTACAAGAATAAACCAACCAACTACTTACGATTAAAAATTAAAACCCATATCTCCAAGCAAGTTACCACCGACGGGCAAAAGAAAAGACGATGGTATGCCACAACAAAGAGATCCATATCGAGAAAGCAATACTTGATACATCAATAACCTTAAAACGACCAGGTTCTATAAGAGACTCAAATACGAAAATCAACTAAATATGACTCAAATTCTATAGTTGTAGAAGTGATGGAATCTTCTTTTCTAAGGAATTGAGTATTTGTCAAATAACAAGTAAGAATAGGTTATTTTTAACTCCTAAAATCATATTTCAGAGTTCATGTTCATTGTGCCTTTTGTGCATCAACTTGTTTATGTACACAAGTAAAGTAGCAAGAATAGAGGAACAAAATTACCTTGATATGTCTTCAATTTATATTTGTTTTGAAAATTCCCTCTCGTGATCCCTGCAGCATTCTAACATCCATATAACAAAGAAAGTAGCATTTTTGTAGCAACATTATAAAATTAAATAACTAATACCTACTTAATTCCCATGGTTCTCCTCTATCATGAATGTTTACTAGGAGGGGTTCTTGTTTATGTATATTTTTTCTAGTTTTGATGGCAGAGTGACCTCTTGAGCCAAGGCCACATACTAGAACATAGTCAAGGTTATGTTTGTTGTCAAAACAATGTACTAGCCATGGTTGTTCATGTCCTGAGAATTGAACGAAACAGTTCAAGCAATAAATTGACCAAGTCCTATGCGAAACTCCCAAATATGGAAACAAATAGAAACAGAAATGCATAGGGTACCGCTAGAGTGCTGAATGGAAAATACTTTGTAGCACCACGTTAGGGTGATCTAGCTCATACCTCAATCTTTCTCTCTAGTTTGTTGAGCATACAATTTCTTTGAACATGGAAATTGGATCAGGGTAGCAAAAGGGTGTTATGGGTAAGAATTTACCCCTCTCACCATTTTCATGTAAATTCTTACCCATAACACCCTTTTGCTACCCTGACATAGTTCTAAGTTAACATATTGGGTATTTTTTTCTTAAGTAGGTGTATATTTAAAGTCGTCCAGTGTGTTCCATGATCACTAGACTTTAAGCATCATGGGAATTTTTTTTAAATAGGACATAGTTGTTTCATCATCCCTTGAAAGTACTTACACTACATATTCACCTAAAAGCAGCCAGAATTAATATCTAAATAAAATATTACTGTTCGTATCATGAGAATTGAAGGAAAAAGTTGATGAAATAAAATCACCAAGTCTTACGAGAAACTCTCAAATATGGACATCATAGAAACAGAATGTAAGCAGGAACAACTGAATGTCGAAATGAAAGACATATGTAGCACTACATTAAGTGATCAAGCACATACCATGATCTCTCGTACAATTTCTTTGAAGATGCCAATTGCATGAGGGTTTGAATCTTCTTCTTAAATACGCTTGTCCCTGTTGTGCATTGTGAGTGGACCAACCCCCGGCAAAAAGAAATCTGCAGTTACAAAATCTCTGAATACTCCAGAAAACAAACAAAAGGTGTACTAACATGTTCAAATCTACTTTCAAGAATGCATCAACAAAGGGAACTTCAAGTCAGAAATGTTTAAAAGTATGTTTACTAAAAACAAATCAGCAAATGAAGTTATAAACAATACCACTCAAAGTAAAGGAAATCATATATAGGTGTTTCAGTTGCCCGCTTTGAGCTCCGATACTCGTAATGAATAAAAGAATCATCGACTTGCCACACGCACCCCAGTACCCGAAAATAGCAATTGGTTAGCAGGTGTTCAATACAATTGCTCTCAAACCTTTCTGCAGTTCTTGAACACACTGCCATTTAAGTCGTTATAGTTCTTATCTGCCTTTTCTAATAAGTACTCCTATGTAAGTCATTTATAGTTTTCTCTGCCATTGCTAGTAACTAGCTAGTACGTCTAACATCCAGCAAGAGGTGTATGATTAAATATAAAATAAAACCGATTTTTAATCCTTGGCCTAAAATTATGTGTATTCATGAGTAACAAGAAATAGCAACTCGTATACAAGTTAGAATCAAATTTAAAAATGATAAAAGCTTATAACTAAAGACCACAATGAAAATTATGTGTATTTATGAGTAACAAGAAAACAGCAGAACGTATGCCAGTTAAAGTCCAATTAAATTAAAAAATGATAAAGAGTTTGAAACCAAATCGCCTTTGACATCCATAATGTCATTCGTGAAGGACACAATTATACAAGAGCAATGCAACTGATACAACTTGATATACCCAAACCCCAAGAGGTGTTTGCCATCGAAAATTATCAAGTTGAAAATGACAAAAGCTTAATAAAGAAAACTTGCCCTTGCCAACTAATGTGCCATTGTCGAGTGTCAAAATTAAACCAATTAAAATAATGCTATTAACCCACAGATATTGTCAAAAACCGAATAAACCAGCCATCTACAAAGGATTGAAAAGTGAAACCCACACCTCCAAACAAGTGGCCACCGATAGGCAAAAGAAAAAAGCCAATGGTAAGCCATATCGAGAAAGCAATCATTGCTACACCAACAACCTATATACACCCGATGAACCTCAAAAGACAAGGCAGGTTCAAATGGGTGTTGTCGTGTTTGAGGTGGCCTTGTAAAGGGATTCCAAGTCCTCTAAGGTGGGTGACACATGTTTTTTCTTCACATAAAGAGGGCAAATATTGGCCATGTTTTGATTATAATAAATAGTCATTAACAACAAGATGGCATTGTGGTTGCCAGAACCTTAATGCTGCAGGGAAATATCCAGATTTTTAAATGCTCTTGACAAAGTATTTGTTAATCAAGTATAGTCAAGGCACAAAACAATAACAAAAAACCATTGACCTGTTTATATAAAAGCTGGATAACGATATTTTTTACAGTGGTGTGTAGGCCTTATGAAAGCCTTCCAACGGTGTAGACTTGTCTCAAGAACGCCAATATGGACTTGATATTTCCAAAATATGGCATTCTTGTGGAATCCTTGCTTGTTGCTGCACACACAATGACAGAGAGTAAATTTAATCACGTATTTCATTTTTTATTCTTATGATTCATAAACAAGAAGATGTAGTAAATGCAGTCTTCAGAATTAAAAATCAAAGCAACATCATCACTTACCACCAACTATTGAAAACCTAAAATTACCGGATGAATAGAAATTTCAAGAAACTTCAGCCGTTTCTTGCAAACCAAATTCTCACATTCCAGAAGCGAAAGTGATGATAACGGAACTTTCAGAAAAACGAAAATCGAAATTAAGACGGTGATGAGGAAAGAGGAATGAAGAATGGCTTTTTTCTCCTCTGTAAACCGTCTCTAGATATTTATACGTTTGAGTACGAATACGAATAGTTCATTTAATTTTGTAACGGGCAAAAATCTTTATTAAATAACCGCGTTTAATATTGAAATACTTCTACAATATTTTGAAAAATCAACACTAATCATAAAAATAAAAAAAATGAAAAATTAAAATACATGTATACAAAAATTGAATTCTAAAAATTTATCAAGACAAAAAAAACGAATTTGAATTCATTAAGGTGTCGTTTGTTTTTTAAGAGGTCTAAAGTCTGAAGTCTTATTTTAGTTATGATTAATAAGAGGTGATGTGTAAAAAGGTATGAACGATTCAGATTTAAGAGTCATTAAGAAGTTTTTAAAAAAAAACAAACAACCCCTAAATATAATTTTAGAAAGTTAGATTTACATAATTAGATTTGAAACAAATTGTATCAAAAGAGAATCTTCTTGTTTTGAAAAACCTCCCTTTAAAATATTTACTTCTGAAAGTTAACAAACAAAATTTCTCATTTTAAAGAACTAAAATCAAACCATATTTTTATTTTGGGAGTATGAAATTATTTATGAGATTCTTAAACATACATCAACTTATAAATTATATTAATTTTAAAAGATAAGAGCATCTCTACCAGATTCTTTAAAATGGAGATTTTGGGAATTTTTGTTCCAACAAATTTCCGATAACCTTATTTAAAATGAAGAAAGTATAAGAGAGTTGATGAAAATCTCCAAATTTGAATATTTCTCCAAAAATGGTTACTTATAAGAGAAATGATTTTTTATTAGTTATACCAATGAAGTTGCTTGAAATTAAATATTTATGAGAAAGAAATAATATTTTATGAGTTGAATTGAATATTTTAATAATATAATTAATTGTGCAACCTTCAAAATAGTTGCAGGAGATGAAAATAATATTTTCTTCAGATTTTAACTTGTTACTTCTCCATTTTGAAAAATCCGTTGGAGATGCTTGAAAAGAGTAGTTTTCATCTCAGCACAAAATGATAATTTCTAAGTTGATATGATTATATTATGTCACATAATGAAAAAAATTACTTCGATATAATGTCTAGGTTGATATAATTATATTATGTCACCGACTTGCCATTAAACGATTGGTTTATATAAGTACAAAATACAATATAAGTCGGTGACATAACCAGGATTTAAGATTTAGGCCATTTGTTGTGGATAAGCAATCATTTATGCTATGTTTGGCAAACTAGCTGATAAGTAGCTGATAAGCTAGCTTTTCAAAACGCTACTATGAGTAGTTTTTCAATAAACTAGCTTATAAGGTAGTTTATAGTCATCCAAACATGTAGCTTTTTTTTGCCAAACAATGCCTTAATACTCCTAGTCAAAATTAACTCAAAGACATGGATGATGAATATTAAATAATCAATATGTTAACTGATTTTTAAACGATTTCAATTCATCATTATACATATTAAACAATTTTGAACCTTCTGCCTTAAGTCTAAAGCAATTTTGGACTATGAAACACAAGGATCTGGTTGGGAAAAATATCCCCAATTTTCATGCACAAACAACCGTGAACCTTTGCAACAAAGGTATTGTTTGGCAAAAATAAGCTAGCATGTAACACCACAAAACCAAGACAAACCATAGCATAATAATAATATATTTAATTCCCAAACGGGTCCCAACAATAATGTGAATTAGAAGAAAAATTAACAATGGTTCAACGTAAATAAAGAACTAATACAACCGAGAATCTAAACCAATGCAACTATTCCGCACTAAGGCAAACGCACTTCACATCCCTAGCCTCAACACTTCTCCTTTCCTTTGAACGAACCATCACTTGCTTTCTTACCTGAAAATGGTTTTAAGAAGAGTTTGAAAGCGAGGGTTAGACCGGGAGGGTGTAGTGAATTCCCAAGAACGACCAAAAAGACAACTAGTCAAGATAAACAGTACTTATTAAACTCATTTCCCTTTGTTACTTGTCCTTTATAAAAATGATGAATCGTACGTCTCTGCCCCAGTCGATCCCCAATCAGCCCCCAAGTCGATGTTGTACCCGCATGTAGGGAAACGGATTCCATACATGTGGTTCAACCATCCCCGATGGTGAAGGGTAAGCCATGGCGCCCAATGTATACAGTATCAGGCTTTCACAAATAATCAACCCAAACTCATTACCCAAACTCATTGATAAGCATAGCTTTACAAATTAATTCAATGTGCAAATCCATTTTTACAGAATAAACGACAACATATAAATCATTATTACATAGGCCATTTCCAGCTTTAGAAGAGATTTGAGTAAACAAGAAAAAGGAACACTTGATACACCCGTACGGAAACACATCCCGAAGCTCAGGCTCCTACAATTTCGATGGGACTTGCCGATTAATACATTGGTTTATATCCTATAAGAATATTCTAACTCTCACCCACTCTAGTTACAGTCGAGTCTAAACTTATAGATATTCGAAATCCCAACATAAAGTGAGTCTCAGCCCAAACACAAACCGGTCCAGCATGGGAAATCGTCCATACGGTCGCCCAGCCACTACCCAAGCCCGACTCGAGGGGCACTCGGTTTTGAAAGACACCCGGGTTTGAGAGACAACCGGGTCTGAGAGACAACATGGCTTGAGGAACAACAGGGCTTGAGGGATGTTTACACTCGTTTGACAAAATCCAGTTGATATCTTGTGATTTATTTAATTTAAATATAACATTGTTAATTATACAACATTTGGCATGAGGCCAAAAATTGATATGAGTTTGACATATGAAACCAAGATATGAGATCAAATTATACCATATTTGGCACATGTATATTTGAGATTATTATTATTATTATTATTATTATATTTTTTTATTTTTTTGGCTAGAGCCCAAAATATATGATGGATTGGAAGTGTATCTTCCAAATATGATTATGATTATAATTTCGATATGTATTTTGGAAATTATAATTTAGAAAAAAACTTTTAGTGATAAAGTTTGATATTAGGAGTTATATAATTTAATGAGATTTTGGTAGGAGACCAAAATAAATTAGATATGAAGGAGTGTAACTCCCAAAAATAAATTTAATTATAAATAATTATGAGTTAAGAGAAATATATGAATATTTATGGAAGTAAATAAATTAATAAAGCTTAAACAAAACCGTTTAAAATAAAAGTAAATGAATAATGTAAACATACAGGAACATGCTCAATATATTAAATGTAATAAATGATTGAAAAGAAAGGAAAAAAAACATGAATGACAAAAATATAAAGTCCAAGGGCTGGAACTGTCAATTCAAGGTTATTCTATTTTTTTTTCAAAGCATTGCAAATTGCAATTCCATATGTAATTTTTCTTTTCTTTTTTTCTATGAAACCAACATTTTCTCTCTCACTAGTCACTACCCTAAATCACTTTTAGCATCACATCTATGGATAAGAACAATTCAATCATGACTACAGGTCGAGAAAAAAAATTCTTTAAAATACCTGGTTGACTTTAAAATACACACTTACACACATATATATATATATATATATATATTTTCAAGCGAATTCAATTTTGAGGTTCTCAAATCTTTAGATTAGGCTTCATTACAGATTTCGTCTCCAATCTTTGCTTTTTCTCAAATCTAAATGTGTTCTTAAATAGTTATGAACATGATAAGAAGGTTGTAATATTTAAGTAATTAATTAAGAAAATACTTATTTTCTATGAGGGAATAGCAGGAGATGAAAACAAACAGACCAGAAGCTTTCATGAAAAAAAAACTCTTCATGAACAGTACAAAAAAAAACATTTATGAACATGGTAAGGAAGAAAATATTATGAACATGACTGGGAAAAAAATTATTTATCGTAGAGCCATAAATATGTAACAACATGAGTTTAGTTAATTCCTTATGATACTAAACGGAAAAACAAAAACGGGATACCGTACCTGATTCAATTGACGCAACAGTAGCGTAAACGAGCAGCGTGCTGATAACGTGTTAAAGGAAAAACGAAACAGAATAACAATATAATAGAGAGACAATGAAATCTGTAATTCTCATTAATCATAAACCTTTTAAATAAGGAGGAGTTTACAAAGAAAAGAAAACATTCATTATGGTAAATTCTAATACTAGGAAAATATTATATCAATCACTTCCTTTTGATGATGACACATAATCCTACAACAGTTTTAATTATATTCTTAAATATTGTAATTGATTATTTTTTTCTAGATGTCCTTTTTGGGAATTTTACATGCTTATAAGCTAGTTTTTATCAAACGTGACTTTTTCACCAGATAGCTTATTAGATACCAGTTAACTTATCACTCATTAGTTAGTTTATCAGTCATCAACTAGTTTATCAGCTAGTTTGCCAAACATAACCAAAATCTTGGATTTTCAAGCTTTCAAACAAACATATTCCTTTTTTTTTATAACTTTCTTCTATCGGCAAAACATGTCCCACCTATTTTGCCACTTTACACACCAACTGAAATATTTAAATATATATATATATATATATATATTTTATTTAGACTACGTTTGTCAAACTAACTGAAGGTTAACTGGTGGTTCATAAGCTAACTGAAATTTGAGAAGCTAGCAGATGACCTAGTAGATACGCTAGTTGAAAAATATAAATTGACAAAAGATGGCATGTTAAAAATTAGTAATTTTAACATTTTATAATATATTTAAAACAAAAAACCAATAATATAATTTGTTAATATATACAAATCAAGTGGTAAAGAAAAATAAATAATAAAATATGTTAATTAATAGAATTCTACTTGATTATATACATGTTTATATATATATATATATATATACTAGGCAAGATTTTAGCCGTCCTTAGACGGCCCTCTGCCCACGAGTCCTATAAAGTATAATGTTATGATTGGATACTAAATGTATAAATATAGATATTGCTTATATTATTGTTGACAAAAGTCATTGGGATGTAGGCTTTATCCATTTTTTGGCGAGAACAAACTACTAAGAGTAACAATTACTTTATTTCTTAACTCAAACATAACTTCAGCAGCATAACACAAAAAATATATATCAAGTGTATTAAAAAATATATATATATATATATATATATATATATATATATATATACATCAAGTGTATTCTAAATACACAAGCATTTACAATAAAGTTCAGTTTAATGACGACTAAAGTAAATTGAGGTCATGTCATATTGGTAGGATCAACAAAAGAATAGCTTGAAATTTGATTTTAGTTTATTTGATACTAAATCCAAGATAAGATACAGAATTTGAGTATTGAATAGCCAGAATTATTGTGATTAAAGTAAAATGAACATGCTTCGAGCATTTTTCTTGTGTCATGTATTATAAAGGTAATCTCATGTAAGATAAGCATTCTTGCAACCTTCAAGAAAAATGACAAAGTAGTTAGTGGTTGATTCAGAATGACATGTGAAGCAAAAATGCAATATGAAGTTTACCATCCCAACAACCTTTATGGTTCCAGCTGGATTGGTACAATGTCCTTCACTAATCGAAATGGTGGCAAATCTTAACGCCAAGGTGGCCGCTTAAGCGGCTCTAGGCAGAGGTTTAGAAAACTGCTAACAGGCAACAAAAATATAACCATATATAGACTCCATATTAGCATCTTCAATTATGTAAGATGTACGCATAACTGACCTCTACCCCACAGAGTAGAGGGGTTGTTTCAGTGAGTAATTTCAGTTTCACATTCAAGTACTTCTGGTTTTAGATCATTTATTTAACGTTAAAATGCGACAATTAAATGGCGCATCCTAGAATCTAATAGAATTGGCAATGCATACCTCTCGCAAAATCTTCTTATCACCAACTCCACTTGGTTGGCGAAGGTCTGCAATCTCCCATAGTGGAATATCAAGCAGTACCCTTATTACATCCTCATCCAGAAACGGGAACCTAGCCTAAAGAAAGTAGAAATGTCATTAAAGTAAGTCGAGAAGCCAATAATTTGCATTAACAACGGTGGTACGTACCTCTCTGCCATTATCAGCTATGCATCTATCATTTCTACCTAGGTTTCTCTTCCATATTCTCCGCATATCCAACTTCATTTCCACATTTAGCCCAGCCCAACTGATGATCCATGTTGAGCACGAATAATGAACTTAAATTAGTAATCTTTACTTCACTGCCAATAGAAACCATTTAACAAACTTACGAAGGAATTCTGTTTTCTGTTATACGTTCACAATTTTTGTAATGTAAGTATTGTTCTGATTTGTGCCTGAGGGTGAAATTTAGAACAGGCTTGGCAAGACTATTTTGTTTTTTCTAAATAAGATGTGAAAGTTAGGAAGACAGATTTTTTTTGTTTTATTAGGCTTTAAGCCTCGATCACATTGAAGTCAAATGTGTTCTCCTCATGAACCTTTTGTTTATGAGAACATCGACAATTTGTAACTATATAATTCTCTAAAACCCTTTTGGTTTTCCGAGAACATAATAGTTAGCAAATACTGTATCCAATCCAATCCGGTTTCACTTTTTTTTTTAAATTACCAAAAGATATTACAGTTTCCACTGAGAGATATGGATAGGAACTAACCCGCTTTGTCGGTATTTAGTTTTATGGTGGTCATAGCCAGCACATTGCTCATCTACACCAGAACCAACCAAGAGGATTTTGGAGTCAGACTTGTATCTAAAACGTCGGTGTTCTGAATCATCATACTTGCCTATGTCTTCACACACCCAGCCATCACCACCAGCTGCCAACCACAAGGCAATCCCAATGTTAAGGTCCTGTAACATCATAAAGAAGTTCAAATTTCATGCATAATAACACTATGTATTCCTGAATCGAGAAGAATAAAGTTGAGAATTGTGTTAATTAGAACATGCTCTTCTCAAATTCATCTTATAGGATAGAGAAATATTAAATTATAAATTATCAAAAACATGAATTCATGGAGTTTGCTTCAAGTTTTCATTTATACTTTCTACTTCCAATACAAAAGTCTAGCAATCCTGTAGTCAAATTTCAAATTGAGTACACATATAATGATATTTAAGGACCTGTTTCAGTTTGGTAAGGAACAAACCAAGGCAACAGTTTTTTTTAGGAAAGCATTTGAAGATTTTGAGCATATTAATGTGGTAAGATGATACAAAAAATCCTAGTAGTCTCATAAAATTACTATCCCATGAGACGGAACAGTTTATAACAAGGTTAAAAGATATGAATATAGTGAAACAGAAATATTCAGCTTTCTCACAAGTTAATTAGTATAAAAAAACACGAACTTGTAGGCACAACATCAAGGGTTGAAGAGATATCAGTGATTACTATTAGTAGGTTTTCTTGGAAAATATTAGACAAAAATTGTAACATTTTAACCACAACTGCATAAGCATTCAAAACTCTACAGTAGCTTAAACTCAGGAAGTATGCAATATAGCTACATACATATGATATAAGTTGGACCAATGACCAATCACATTGCCATATATATATATCAATATTCAAATTAAAATTAAAACGCACTATAAATGACTTTAAGTACCATGTACGTATTCGAATAATTAATAAGTGACATGACATGCTTTGTCTCCAAATTCAATTTTGGCAATTATGCATCTATCTCTACCAGATTCCATCTGCATTCAAAGTGTTTGTATCAAGAAAGAACTACAAGAAAGTCAGTGTGTACTCAAGCATACAACAAATCAAATAAATTTATACAACCACACAAGAACCAAGTCAACCAACAGATATAACAAGATTACTTCAGGAGCAAGAACCATACCTTCTCAAAGAAGCTTTTTTTTTCAGCTCAATCACGCCTGCCCTAGCAGAGATTCTATCAGGAGTGACTGACCATCAAAACATACATTCAACAGATCAATTCCAACTGCCAACAGAGGTGTGATAATAAGCTTGGTGAAAAAGAATATGAAGAAAATCTAACATGTGCCCCCTATGCATTTCTTTTCTCTCATATTAGTGAACAAGATTTTGGGAAAATGATGTTCTATAAGAAAACTATGTCCTTGTACTGGTCCTGAAACACAATTAACTTCACTACGTTTAAGGGCATGTCGTGGAATTGGTAATTCAGGGATCATAATAAAAAATGTCTAAGAGGCCAAGTTACAGTGGTTGTTTTTATAATGCGCAGAAAGTTCATCACCTACATTTTGGATCTAAGCACTCATCCAACAACGCTGCAAGTATCATAGAATCTAATACACCAAAAAAAAGCACAGCAACTGGAGAATTACCCTGCAAGTCAGAAACCAGTTGAAGAACATAATAATAAGTATCAAGAATTACTCTTATCCACAACAACTTGCTTTACTAATATATCAAGTCAATAGCACATTCCCTAGGTTATTGTAGGTTGAGTATATAAGCCTTCAAAAAACTCAACAAATTGGCCAGAAAGATACTGCTTTACAAAATGAAAAGAAGGGTCTCCACAAAAAACAGATTATACACACATTTAAACGAGAGATAGAGAAGAGCAAATTGGAGTTTTTGAATAGATTAATAGAGTTGGAAAACCGTTGAAGAGCATCCTAAATCCAAACCAGTGATGGAGATGGAGAACCAAATCAATCTTTGGCAGTCAATTTCGAGTTTGGGGTATACAAAGAGTTGAATTCATCCGGATTCTCTCCATCATCTATCAAGCTACAAATTCATTCAATCACGCATTCCAAAATTAGAACATATAAAACCAAATATAATAAAGATTTTTAATAAAATTAAGAAAAGCCTAATTTATTACTTTATAACTTCCATCGGAACCTGTATGTTACACTTCTCCGACAATTTTGTCATATTATCCATCCCCATAACAAGTGTGTTTCTGCAAATACAAAATAAAATTAACAAAAAGGAGAAGTTAACGATTTGGATATGGATTTACTTGATATAAACGGTCCCAAATCAAAATCTTAAAACAAACAATTTGGATAAATACACAGACAACGAAATTACAGGCGTTGAAGGGGGGGAGCTGAGAGGAAAGACGGTGAGGTAGAGCTGATGGATGATTCCTAGCGATTTCTGAATTGGATTAATGACTTGATTTAGGTTTTGCTTAGGTTTGTTATCATCAACATTTGGGCAAAAATCAGCCAACTGCCGAGTGGGGAGAAACATTCAGACGCGCAATGGAAAATGAGTTGTGAAATTACCTTCAACGAGTGGCAAGGAGAAGACGTGCCCTCTGGATTCACAGGTGACGGATGCAAAATTGGAAGAGGTTAGACGTTAATGGCCACGTCGGGTGATGAGGAAGAGAAGATGAAGATGCCGGCGCCGGAGTTTGTTGTGGCAGTGGCGGAAGGGTTGCCAGTGGCGCCTGATTGCGTTCAATTAATTTTGTGAAAAGCGTGGAAGAGTTTGGGGGGAAAAGAAGGGTGCGAGTGGGAGAAAACATTCAGACGCGCCGTGTCGTGGTGAGTCACGCGTCATCTAAAGGCCCTCTCATTTCTTATAGTATATAGATATAAATTTTGGGTTTGCATAACCAAATACAATTTTTAGAAAATATTACATTAAATGATAATTTTAGATAACCATCATACATAATATGAATAAAAATAAAGTTAGTAAACCTTACATATTTTAATTAATTAATAATTTCTTTAAAAATAATAATTAGACTAAATATTTATCTAAGTTTTATTATTTACGAAATAAAATAAATATATAACTTTAACTTTTATTTATTTATAAAACCATATTTAAAAATATTACATTTGTTTTTATGACTAAATATATTGAATAATAATAATAATATAAAAATAATTGATAAGATTAATAATAATTATAAATAATTAATATCGATGACTAACTTACACATTAATTTATTATTAATATTTAGTAATAATTAAATTAATCAAGGGTATAATTGAAATAAATAGGCAAAAAAGTATTTGGAACTTGTTAAAACGTTATTCCATATTAACGTTTTAATAGTTTAATTTATAAGCTACTTTTTATCCATCCAAACAAAGATTTAAATAATCTTAAAAAATAAACTAATTTATATTTACCAAACATGATTTTAGATAATAACATGTTTAAATTCATGTCAGTTTAATTCGTTTAAACATAGTCCACCAATATCCAATATATGTCTATATATTAAGGAATCTTTAAATAATAAATCTCAATAAAAAGAAATTGGTGTATATGGCCCAATTGGCCAATTCGATGTATTTTTATGTACTTTCAGATTCTACATTAAACAATTATATGACCATGAAAAAATTTGTGATAAATTCCAATCATAAATAAAACCTGTTTCCTTCTTAAAAAAACCGTTTAAATTTGCTATATGTAAATTGAATAAATATTTGTTTTTATTATGCAATGAAATTCATTTTCTATCAATTTTAATTACATTTGATAATTTTATGTTATAGATCATTGACAAACGAAAATTATATGTGTTTTTTGACGTAACTATTTTTATTGTACTTTGAGAGATATTTATCATGTTGTGTTGTTTTAGATTCGTCAGAATTGGAGATAATGGTTAATCAAGCACAATCTTTTCCCGACTGTTATCTTCAGGCCCGCCATGACATATGTGAGATAATATATCACACCTTGAGGTGGGGTTTGATGTATGCAGGTCTGACCTTTATCTTACAGAATATAGTAGTTGTTTTTATCAAAGACTTTCAGCTTGTAGAAAGTGTGAAAAAGGAGAAAGTTTGTCAAAAATGATTTTTCAAATATGCAACATTTAAAGATCAAGTAGGCATATTTAAGGAAAAGTATTGCTTGATTGTTCTATGTAATGGCTAAACAAGTGGCATCAAGAAATAAGTCAAGTAATTGAAATATACTATGGCTGAATCTCATTCTCATAGGTTGCTCGTATATGAGTATGTTGACAATGGAAATTTGGAACAATAGTTGCATGGGGATGTTGGACCTATCAACCCTCTAACTTGGGACATTCGAATGAAGATTGCAGTTGGGACTGCTAAAGGGGAAATTACATGTGTTTTTGTGCGTTCAAAACTTGCAATTCTTTAACTTAGGGGAAGGTACAATCAAACAGAGTTTTTATGTTTATTATTTTCTGGTTCCCTTTTATATGTATAAGCCAACTACCATGATGGGAGCATTTGGAGACAGGAGGATTAGGGTAGCAAACTAGGAATGAGACCTATTGTTAGCATAGTCAGGCAGAAGGGAGTGGGACTGATTAAAAGGGGGTAGAGGGGGTGAGACTTTAGGCTAGGGCTGTGTTTTTGCCTTACTTGTTCTTGTTGGTATTGCCTTACCTTACCTTTTGTATGTGTTCAATGAACCTCTTAGTACTTATTCATACTGTTTCTCGTGTTTCATTCCCCATATGTTAAATCTTTATTTATGCTACCTTTTTGCTCATACTCTTGCACAAGCTTGGGGGTCTTTATGGAAACAACCACTCTATAAAATAATTATATGAACAACACATTTTTATCTAGAAATCAATTTTGGCTGCTTTTAGGTGAATATGTAGTGCAAGTACTTTCAAGGGATGATGAAACAACTAAAAAAAATTGTTCTATTTGAAGAAAATTCCCATGATACATAAAGTCCAGTGATCATGGAAGACACTTGATGGCTTTAAAGGTGCATTTTGTACGCAGACATGATAGAACAGGAAGGACGGGACAAGACAGAACAATTGTTCCGTGTTTGGTAAAACGGAACTGGACAGAACATAACATATAACATGACCAATTTACCCTAATAAGTTGTTTATATTATATATATACTAGAAGCGTACTCGCGCAATGTAGCGAGATACATCACGATTTTAATGTTTTTTTTTTGTTTTTTTTTCTCGATTTACAGTACGATTTTGGATGATTTTGAGAAAGTGATAATGTTTTTATAAATTTGTTTAATTTAGGCTTAATAATATAATGTTTTTTATATAAAAAAATTAAGTATTTTGTTAGAATTCAATGATTATTTTATATATTTTAATGACATCTAGAAAAAATAACCAATTACATATTTAATAATATAATTAAAACAAATTTATAGAATTATAATATATTAATTAATAGTGATACATGGAAATATCTGCATAAAAGGAATGTCCTGCACATACCAAATTGGTGGGTGTTAGAAGCCTGTAGTAGTAATATGTATCTTGTGCTTTGATACTTGTAAATTAAGAGATTTTTAAAATCTTGCATAAAATGATGGTACTCTGTGCCTAATAATTTGCATTTAAGAGTTTTTTTATCCGTGTTTTATAATATAGTATAGATATAGATATAGATTGATTAATTATGTAACTTATTAAATTATAACGAAATAAATATTTTTTATAACAAAATATAGTATTAGAAAGTTTTATTCAAGATAGATTAAAGTGACACCAAAATGAAAAGTTTATATAGTTTCCAAATTTTATTTTTTAACCTTTTCTATATTTTTTTACTATTAATATTTAATAATTTAAATAAACTAATCAAAACATAGTAACTATATAAAAATAATATTTGAGGACAATAAAGTGAAAATTTAAAGAACATAAAATAAAATAAATAAAATATAAAAAAGAAGGTGTATTTAATGTTTTAGAAGATAATTATATTTTATTTTAAGGCTATATTGGTAAACGTAAGTCTGTTCCAGCTTGTTCCATGGGGTGGGGATGGAAAAGGCATGTTCCACTTTTGTTCCACTCTGTTCCTGTATGTTCCACCTAATAGTCATGCCAAACGTGGGGCATTGATCCCTGTTCTCTTATGTTAGTCATGTTTAGTGTAACAAACGCACCCTAAATATACACCTAATTAAGAAAAAAGCACCTGATAAGTTAACTTATAACCAAGTATAAAATGCATCAAGGTAGCAAAAGGGTGTTATGGGTAAGAATTTACTACTCTCACCATTTTCATGTAAATTGAACCAATCCAAACGAGCCTGGTATATCAAAGATTTTTTAAATGCCAATTTCTTTTTGCGAGGTCTTGGCCCTCTAGTTATGCACAACAGGGACATTAATTAAGTGTATTAATTAAGAAGACGATTCAGATCCTGAAGACATATCCAGGTGATTTTGTTCCTTTATTCTTGCTACTCTACTTGTGTACATAAAGAAGTTGATGCACAAAAGGCACAATGAATATGAACTCTGAAATATATGATTTTAGGAGTTAAAGATAACCTATTCTTACTTGTTACCCGACGACTAACCAATTTAAAAAAAAGATTCTATCACTTATGGGGCGTGTCTTTTCTCAAACTTTTGTTTTTCTTGATTTTAGGGCGTGTCTTTTCTCAAACTTTTCCTTATGGTTATTTGAATTCGTGTTTTCAAATGACATGATTGTTTTTTTTCTAAATGATTCTCTTAAAGTTTTGTTGTTTGACTTGTACACTCTTGTTTTAATTTGACTTCATATTTTGGCAAACCATTGCGTTTATGTAACACCCAGATTTTCGTAGAGAGAAAAGTGTCCCTATTTCAAACGACAATCCAAATTTTATAGGTCCATGGTTGGGAAATGCTTGTTGTTGCCTCTGTTGCGGGTCGGCAACGTTTCAGAAGAGTTGAGCTGGATTTTCGAAAGTTGGGGAGACCTGTCGAGAATACCCAGCGAGAGTGATAGTGGTCACAATCGCCAGGCAAGGTCGCATGGAGGAGGATGTTCTCAGTACGAGCAGGGCGAGAGTGCCCGGCGAGAGTGACTTCGGTCACAATCGCATGGCACAACCACATGGGTCGTGACCCCCATGGTACAGTCTCGGCGAAAGTGCCCGCGAGAGTGCCCAGGGCACAATCGCGGTCGGACCCAGGTTGATTAAAATCGGATTTTAGCCCTATTTCTCATTTGTGACTCCCTCAATTCAGTTCCAACTAAACGAACCCCTTCCCTTATTTTGGCATTTGGAGCATTCAAGGCTCCAATGCTTGAAGGTTTAAAGTGATCCTTCACGTTTGGAGAGGTTTTGGAAGCAAAGGTGGGGAGCTGTAACATCCTAACCTTAGATCAAAATTTCTAGCAAAAATTCGGCATGACCCATTCGTAAAGTCATGATTTGCCAAAAAAAATTAATAACCTGTAAACATTTTTTTTTGCAAAATAAATGGCTATACAAAAGCCACTTTACTAACTATACAAAAGCCACAATAAAAACTATTTTTTTTATAAAGGTGACTATTTACAAGATATGATGCTACATCTATTATCACCCACCATTACCTTCACCAAAATAGATTAATTATCCAAAATTCCCAAGTCTTGCATCATCCAACGATCTTACCTGCTAGCCTTATAATAACCCAAAATGTTTGCTAGCTCAACCACCTGAAACAATTCCTGAGATGCACGCCAATAAACAAAACAAATCAGACTAGATGTCTGGTGAGTTCAAGAGTTTCACAATAAACATTTTCAAGTAATTTATACTTTCAAACAAAAATGCATGATTTACATATAATTGAATTGACATGTCAAACACATGTTAATTTCATCCAAAACAATATAAGTTGGCAATCAATCATATTTATAAAGTTCTTTGAATAACACACAGAATGGGGGAGACCCATAACTGTTAGAACATAAATATGTTCACTTTAGAAGTTTAGTAAAGTAATCCATATGTTATTGTAGTTGGGCCTTGTATTGGGTTTGGGCTTAATAGTGTACAAGGAATATTGTTTGAAGTTTTAAAATCATTTATAACCGCAAGCGTACGGTGTCGTAGCATACGGGTCGAACACGGGGAGAAAGGAGAAGAGGACAGGGGTGGTAAATCATGATGGTGCGACGGCGAGTGGTGGGGAGCGACGGTGGTATGGTGGTCGAAGGTAGTCTGGAACGAGAGAGGGAAAGGGGGACGAAAATAGATGTGGTGGCTAGGGTTTTGGAAAGGGTCGATTGGGAGCTTTAAATAACTCAGATTGCTCATGGCCACTCCTTATATCGCTCGCGCCCGCGAGCATGTACCAAGAACAAATAGAAGCAAAGATCGTGCCCACTCCTTAAAACGCTCACTCCCGCGAGGAACAATTAGAAATTGGGCAGAAACTTAGCTCGCGGCCACTCCTTAAAAGGCTCGCGCCCGCGACCAACTTTAAAAAAAACTCTGACTTTTGCTCTGGTTCCTTCTCGTCTGTGTGACTAATTTGACTACGCCCGCGAGAAATTTCCGAAATCAATGCAAAAGAGCTTGATTTAAGAATGCCACGGCTATGTGGCTTATTCATACGCGCCCAAACTCAACCTAAAAAATAAAGGTAGGTGGGAAAACACGAGCGGGATTGCGAACTTAAGAATTAAACACAAGGGAGAGTGGCTCATTTAGCGTCGCGAGCTTGACGAGGAATTAAACAAAAGGGGGAGGAGACTTTGCAAAACGGTGAAAGTCAAAGGATTGACTTTATAGGCTACCGCTTTGCGGGGGTTCGGGTAAGGGAATTGATACGGGGCTGACGATCAGTGTGCCAGCTCGGTAATGCTTGAGTCGCTGCCCGTTAACTTTGAATGAACGGGACTCACCCGATACCTCTACAGCTCCATGGGGGAATACGCGAATAACAGTAAATGGACCGGACCAACGAGAGCGGAGTTTTCCGGGGAAAATCTACAACCGGGAATTGAAGAGCAACACCAAATCCCCTTCCCGAAATTCTCGACGCATAATACGTTGGTCATGCCATTTTTTTGTCTTTTCTTTGAAAATCCGCGCATTTTCATACGCATCAAGGCGTATTTCATCAAGCTCATTAAGTTGTAAGAGGCGTCGCTCACCCACATCTTTGTACTCGAAATTAAGGGCTTTGATTTCCCAAAACGCACGATGCTCGAGCTCAACCGGGAGATGACACGCTTTACCATAGACCAACCGATATGGGGAAGTCCCAATAGGTGTCTTGTAAGCTGTTCGATAAGCCCATAGCGCGTCATCGAGCTTATATGACTAATCCTTTCGTGAGGAGGTGACAGTCTTCTCGAGGATGGTCTTAAGTTCACGGTTAGAGATCTCGACTTGACCACTAGTTTGGGGGTGGTAGGCAAGTCCTACTCGGTGGCGAACGCCATATTTTTTTAGGAGGGCCTCAAACTTTCTTTCAATAAAGTGACTTCCTCCATTACTAATAACGACTCTCGGCACACCGAATCAAGGGAAAATGAAATGCTTAAAGAATTTGGTTACCACACGAGCATCATTGGTTGGGGCAGCAATGGCCTCAACCCATTTCGAGACATAATCTACAGCCACAAGAATAAACTTGTTGGAATTGCTAGAGATAAACGGTCCCATGAAATCGATACCCCAAACATCGAAAAGTTCGACTTCAAGGATAGAGTTTAGGGGAATCTCATGGCGCCGAGAAATGTTACCGGTACGCTGGCAACGATCGCACTTTCTAATGAAAGCGTCGACGTCCTTGAATAAGGAAGGCCAAAAGAAACTGCTTTGAAGGACTTTAGCAGCTGTCTTACGTGCACCTGCGTGGCCACCACAAGGCATGTCATGACAGTGTGCCAAAACCGACTCGGTCTCTTCTCTCGGGATACAACGCCGGACTATGCTATCAGAGCAAGAACGATAAAGAAAAGGATCGTCCCAATAATAATTCTTGACATCATTAAAGAATTTCTTGCGCTGATGAGATGTTAAACTATGGGGTATAATATTACACGCAAGGAAATTCACAATGTCGGCGTACCATGGGGTTTCGCCACTCGAGACGACAAAAAGTTGATCATCAGGTAAAGAATCATTAAAAGGGGCAGAGGAAAGGTTATGAGGGTCTAAACGGGAGAGGTGATCGGCAACAGAGTTTTCAGAACCAGGTTTATCCTTAATTTCTAAATTGAATTATTGTAAAAGTAAAATCCACCGAATCAACCGTGGTTTGGCATCTTTTTTGTGCAATAGATGCTTAAGCGCAGCATGATTCGTATAGACTATAACTTTAGATCCCACAAGATAAGACCGGAATTTTTCGATAGAGAACACTACAACTAGAAGCTCTTTTTCCGTAGTGGTGTAGTTCATTTGAGCGGGGTCAAGGGTTTTACTAGCATAGTGAATGGCATGAAGCTTACCATCCTTCCGCTGACCTAGAACAGCTCCTACCGCAAAATCGCTAGCATCACACATTAACTCAAAAGGGAGTGACCAATCCGGCGGTTGAATTATGGGGGCCGAGACCAGTGCCCTTTTGAGTGTATTAAACGCTTCAAGACATGAGCTAGAGAAGACAAAAGGAGTGTCCTTGGCCAAGAGTTCGGTAAGGGGCCGAGCAATTTTAGAAAAGTCCTTGATGAAGCATCGATAGAAACTGGCGTGACCCAGAAAGCTACGCACCCCTTTGACATCTTTAGGGGGTGGTAATCCCTCAATGACTTCTACCTTGGCCTTATCGACTTCGATACTACGATTAGAGACGATATGGCCCAAGACAACACCCTCGGTGACCATAAAGTGGCACTTCTCCCAATTCAGAACAAGATTGACTTCCTGACACCTGTGGAGGATTTTGGTCAAATTAAAAAGGCAACTGTCGAAATCGGTGCCATGGACGGAAAAGTCATCCATAAAGACCTCCATAGTGCGTTCAATGAACTTGGAGAAAACGGCCAAAAGAATGCATGCTTAGCCAACCTTTCGAGCATTTGGTCGATAAAAGGAAGGGGGAAATGGTCCTTTCGGGTGGCGAGGTTAAGCTTACGATAGTCAATACACATTCGCCAACCGGTGACTATACGAGATGGGATTAACTCAGCTTTGTAATTTTTCACAACAGTCATGCCACCCTTTTTGGGTACCACTTGGACTGGACTAACCCACGCGCTATCAGAGACAAGGTAGATTATTCCGACCTTAAGTAGTTTTAATACCTCTTTATGGACCACTTCTTTCATATTTGGATTTAACCTACGCTGAGGCTCTATAGAGGTGGAACGCTCATCATTAAGAAGGATCCTATGAGTGCAAAAATCCGGGCTAATCCCCTTGATATCATCAATAGAGTAGGCCAACACACACGATACTTCCTAAGTACATCTAACAACCTATTAAGCTCGTCATTAGACAAAGATGCATTAACAATGACAGGATAGGTGTCATCAGCACATAGAAAATCATATTTCAAATAAGAGGGGAGAGGTTTGAGATCTACCTTAGGTGGTGTTGCAGCATCCTCTCCCTCAACAACTACTGAAATATTCATGATTGGCTCATTTTTCAGAAATGGGGGGCTTGCATCAAAAATCGCCTCGACTATCTTTGCGTCCTCATCAATACCAATCAACTCCTCAGCTTTCAATTCATCTTCTTCCAACAAGTTCTCAAGTGAATCCAAGGTATAACAATCATTAACTTGAGGTGGTAGCCCCATGGATTTCTTCAACTCAAATTCTACTTTGTCATCACCAACCGAGAGGGAAAACTTGCCATTCTTCACATCAATCATGGCTCCTGCGGTGGCTAGGAAGGGTCTACCCAATATAATAGGAACATTGGCATCTTCGGGCATTTCCATCACTACAAAGTCACACGGAATCATCAAACCACCCACCATAAGTGGTACGTCTTCCAAAATGCCTAGCGGATATTTCACCGAACGATCCGCTAATTGCAAGGATATTTGGGTTGGCTTGAGCTCATGAGAATGCACCTTGTGAACAATAGAGAGTGGCATGAGACTCACACTTGCCCCTAGATCACAAAGGGCACGATGAAAGGATATCCCCCCGATCGAGCAAGGGATAGAGAAACTCCCGGGATCCCCTAGATTTTCGGGACGTGTAGTAGATAACAACGCACTACACTCCTCGGATAGAAAAATACGACTTTTCTTCTTATTCGAAAGAAGATCTTTGAGAAACTTGTCATAAGAAGGAATCTCCGCAATAACATCCATAAAAGGGATAGTCACATGCAATTGCTTCAAAGTCTCTAAAAATTTCGCATACTTCTCTTCTAGCTTTTCCTTTGCAAGGCGAGCGGGAAATGGGACAATCGGGGTACTAGCATGTGTAGGAGCATTGGTCGCCTCTATAACCGGTTTCTCACCTCCTTGAACTACCTTATTCACATCCTTGTCTTGAGTTGCACCCTTGTCTTCATCAACCGTAGCCGTCTCTTTAACCTTCCTTTCAGCTTCTTTCAAGGTCTTTCCAGTCCTCAAAATGATAACATTCATTTGGCCTTTCGGGTTCTGTTCAAGCTGCCCAGAAAATTAGCCTTGTTGCCTATTAGAATTAGCGAGTTGTTGAGCCAATTGAGTCATTTGAGTTTCCACCATCTTGTTATGGGCAGCCATGGACTCTAGCCGACTGTTCACTTGTTGAACTGAGTTTTGGAAATGCTCATTCTTTTGGTTTTGATTAAGAATGCAACTTTCCAAGAGGGATTCTAGATAGGTTCTCGGTGCTTGCTGCTGAAAAGGGGTGTTTGGAGCTGGAGGACGGTTTTGTAAAGCATTTTGCTGCTGTTGGAAAGGGGGATGTTGTGGAAAAGGTGGTTGAGGTTGATACATCATGGGTTGTTGTGACTGATATTGCATCGGCGACTGTTGTTGCTGTTGGAAAGAGGATTGGGACTGCTGATTAGATGGTTGTTGCATCTGAGGTGGAGGTAGGTTGTGATGCCATGAAAGGCTGGGGTGTTTGCTCCAACCCAGATTGTAAGTAGGAGCATTTAGATCATTGACTCGATGTTGACCTCGAGGCTGAATTTGCAAGGCATTCATCTATTCCATGGTCATGTTATTGGCTACCGGACATGACTCGAATTCGTGGCCTTGTGCCCCACATATCTCACAAGATAAAACTGGTTGCTCTTGAGGTTGTTGAACCTTGCTGATCTTTGTTAGCTTATCATCGACTCGGGCACTCATATCATCAATCTTTGCCACTATAGCTGCAAAAACATCAGTCTCAGAAGGCCTAACTGCCTTCTTATGAACAGTTCGCTCACTTGACCATTGATAGTGGTTTGTGGCCAAGTTCTCAATCAATGACTTGACAAAGGCTGGAGTCTTGCTCATGATCGTACCCCCAGCTGCCGTATCAACAGAGAATTTGATATTCGTTTCAACCCATTGTAGAAAATTTGGATTAGCATCCAATCTTGTATTCCATGGTGAGGACACTGACGTTGAAGCCCTTTAAACCTTTCCCAAGCTTCATATAGAGATTCTTGGTCAAATTGAGAGAAATTGTTGATGGCATTGCGAAGCTTGGCTGTTTTTCCGGGTGGAAAAAACTTGGTAAGAAAAGCACGCGAAAGAGTATTCCAAGACTCGAAGAAGTTGGCATCATGACTATTTAACCACTCCTTGGCACCATCTTTCAAAGAGAACGAAAATAGCTTTAAATGGATCGTTTCATCACTCGCTCCATTTATCTTTACTGTATCACACTTCTCAACGAAAGAGTTCAAATGCTTTGACGGGTTTTCCATAGGCGTGCCTCCGAATTGATCTTGCATGATAAACATGATCAAATTAGTTTTGATCTCGAAGTTATTGGCTAGAATAGCTGGCCTCGCGATGCTTGAGGTGAGGCCAAATTATGGCTCAATAAAGTCCTTGAGTGTACACTCTTCAACTTCATTCTCTGCCATCTTTGCTTCTTTCAACCTTCGCACTCTTTCCGCGTTTAGTCTCCTTGCAGTAGCTTCTATCTCGGGATCAAAGAGTAGCTTCGTAGATGCTTGTGATCTCCTATGCATAAAACTCAAGGCTACTGAGAATCACAACATTGAACGAATCGTTAAAAACATTGGGAAGTAATGGCATGCTAAGAATGAGAAGTAATGAAGAAAACAAAACAAACTGCCACAGAACAGGTGCTCGCGCCCGCGCTTTATATCGCTCGCGGCCGCGAGCAAACCACAAAAACTTGACATAATGCTTGGTCGCGGCCACGCGGCTTAAAGCTCACGCCCGCGACTAAGGCAAAATTTCAGACTTCTCCTTCTTTTTTCTTTTTCTTTTTTTTTTTCAAAAATAAAACCGCAAATGGTAGAAAAGGTAGGGAAACGCATCCTAGTATACCATAAGCTATATTCTATGTTACTCTGATTGCCTCCCCGACAACGGCACCAAAAACTTGTTTGAAGTTTTAAAATCATTTATAACCGCAAGCGTACGGTGTCGTAGCATACGGGTCGAACACGGGGAGACAATGGAATAAGCACAAATTTACTCACGATATTAGCTAGTTGCGCGCAATCATTTTTAAAGATTTGATTAATGCTAGAAATCGAATAAATACAACTAAATACTTAAGCTACGCTAATCATAACGAAACTAAGAATCAAGCAGGACTAAGCGAACATACGAATCTATGAAACAAGTAGGACTAGATTAACTACTAAAACAAGAATCAAATAACAAACTAATTAACACTAGGAACTCAATTTGATAAAAACATTAAATTCTACACTAAGCTATCTAAAATGGTGAATATCGGGTTGGACCTTTCAAAGTGGGAATTTTCAAATTCAAACAATACTTTTGCCCCTCTTCCAAGGCGACAAAAACCTTTCTTAATTGAAAACCGATTATTTCCATATCGATTAATTCGAAAAAGAAGCTTTAAGCAAGACAAATTATTCCCAAATAATCAAAACATCTATTTTCATGATGTGATAAAAATCACCGATTGGTTAACCCAAAGTCAAAATCAAATTTCCATTTAGATCTCAACTGTTAGATTCAACAAATACCGATTAGTGATTATTTAACAGCCCCCAATTTCCATTAGTCGGCTAATCAAACAACCATTTTAACGAGAAATCATTTACTTAAAAACAACCAATCGATACAAATCGAGTCCTTACCAATATTCACCCTAAACTATGAATTAGCCAAACATGAATTGAAGAAACATGAAATCACTAAGAACCAAATGAACAAAAAATTAATAAAACAATATACTAAAGCAATAAGGAGATTAAACAAGAACTATTTTATGAAGAAAGCAATTTGGAAAAGATAAAACATAAAAACCCTAAATCTACATTATCAAGAACATTAGACAATGATAAAATCTAATTTAGCAAACATGAACTATAACCCAAGATTGAAGAAGAACAAGATAGTAAAGTTATCTTATCCATTTAATAAATTAGACATAGCCAAAAACAAGGAAGAAGTAAAAACCATGAAATTACTTGAAGAATCTAGATCTATGAACCACAAATGTGCAGAAAATTGAAATCAACAATCAAAACTCAAATATCTAAGCTATAAACATAAATCAAGAAATAAAATAAAGCATAAAAGGGAGAAGGAGATACAATTACTCTCTATTCATAGATGCTCAAAAATGAGTTTAAACCATGGCTATAGCTGCAAATCCAGAGGTTGTAGTCTCCCTCTCCAAAAGAGGCAACAAAAATATACTCTAGAGTATGTAGAAACCCTAGAATTAGTAAAGAGTATGATAGGGGTCTCTGCCCAAAAACACAACACCCAAAAACATTAAATACCCCCGGCCCAAAAATGACCAACAAAGCCCTAACTAAAAGTAGAAAAAAACGGGGCCAGCAGCGACGCTCGCGGGCACGCTCTTTAATGCTCGCGTGCCCGCGGGCGTGAGCAGTGCAAAATTAACAGCTCACCAATTTCCACTGGCTCGCGGCCACGCAGCCAGATGCTCGCGGGCGTGAGCAACTTCCAACTTCTTTTCTTCACTCTTTCCGCATTCTACATCGCTTGCACTTCCTTCCTTCTTTTCTTCCTCGATTCCACGCACACCTACACTCTGAAAACACTCGCAAAAATGTGAATATACCTGCGACAAAGTAATAGGCATCGAAAAGAGAAAAACTAACCAAAAAGGTAGAAACAATGCATGAGACACGCTAGAACCGGACAAGAAAACGATGCAATCTATGCTATAAAATGAGAATAAAACGTGCGAAACAAATATTGGGTATATAAGGGGTCTGTATGTGTAGTTTAGAAGTAAGTTTTCATTTCAAAATGTAGACATTCATACGAGTTCTCTCTGTAGTAGTGTAGTTTACATTTCAATAAATAAAACATCAGATTCCTCCCATAATTCCTTGTTAATCTTTATTGTTCAATCAATCATGGTCTCAGGGACTCAACAGTGGTATCAGAGCCAAACATAGATTTTTCTACGACGATCGAGATCAGATTGCATTGAAAAAAGAACAATCACTGTTGGAAATTTTCGATTTCTGGAATTGACATTAGATTGGATGTTTTATGTTGATAAATTGATTTCGTGGTTACAGTCGATCATCATTGAATCAATAACAAGTTCTAATTTCAATTCAGAAAGTCAAATTAGTCGAATTTGAGAAATTTTAGTTCGAAAAACGTGTATCACTATGGTATGATCGAGTGGAGGTTTAGAGTCGAAATTAGACAAGATGATCAACTACAATTGTGCTCAAAAGGTGTTTTCAAACCTACTGTCAAAAGATCATCTCAAAATTCGAAGTATAAAGGCTAAATTTGAAGTTTTTCTAGAAAAATGTTCGAGATCCATATAATTCGCATGATTTGTCGAAGAAATTGCAGAAGTTGAAAAACTCGCATGATATTAGAAAGAATTCTCAGAATGAAGAATTTTTTTTGAGGATTTCGCATGTCTAAGAATTCACACAATGGTCTTTGAAAATGAGCAAGTATAGATTTCGCATGTCAGTAAGAAGCGAAATGTGCAGAATTCGCAGACTAGTGTTATGCGAAAAGTGTATACGAATTCATGTGGTCAACAAGTTTTCTAAGTTAAGAATTCGCAGGTAGTCATATGCGAAATGTTGAGAATTCGCATGCTACCTTATGCGAATTATAAGAATTCGTATGCAGCTTATGCGAAAAGTGATGGATTCGCAGGTGTGTGTTATGCGAACTGAGAGGAATTCGCAGAAGAGAGTTTTGCGAATTGTGGTGTTTGGCTTAGTCCATCATACGAATTGTGCTGATTTGCTATAGTGATCTGCGAATTGTTGAGCCTATGCGAAAAGTTTGATGTTTTTGAGAATTTTTTATTGTTCTGAACCCAGTTTTCTACAAGTTTGCCCTGTTCCCGAGCTTTATACGCGGAATGCATATGTGACATCACTCCTATCATATGTTGGTCACATATCTCTAGAAACTGATATATTCTTACACGAGTGCTCATGCTTTTCAAGATTTTCAGATTCTGGATTTGATGATTTAGTCTCTGATTGGATTGAGTTAGCTGCCTGAGCATCTGAAATCATCAGTCTGGAGAGATTCTTTTGTGGTTAGACCGTTGAGAGCACTTTATCACTCTTCTGAACTGATCACTCAGTAGTGTGAGCGACTACAATCATTGTTCTGATGCTTGAGTTGTAATTCAGAATCCCGAGTGCTTATAATCATCCAGCTGATTCGTGAAGAAAGGAGTTCTGGGTTTGATAGTTCAGTGTTCTGGAAAGCAGTCAGAAAATGAGCGTCTTTCATCAGTTGTTGAACATTTTCTTGCCTTCTAACCCTTGCCTTGTAGTGTTGCTACCGGATGCTACTGTCCTTAAGCTGATCAGATGAAGTTCTTAAGTTGAATTCTTATTTCAACTCGTGGTTCAAAGACAGATCAAATGTTATACACTGAAGATGCACTTGGTTGTCATTTAAATATTCAACACATATCATTCTTGTGGGCATACGGAATGTGTTGGGTTTACAAGAGTCAAAAGTTGTCTTTATGTGCACTCAGTCGAGGTTATGGTCTACATCAGATTTGGTATTTCAGTTGAAACTCCAAGGACAAGAGCTACTTTCTAGGGGGAGCTAGAGGAGTTTTGAAGTTTATGCAACGCTAAGTTTTATAAAGAAATCAAGGGGGAGGGGAGCTGAAGCTGAAGCTGATCAGAGAATGATTACTTGACAAAACTTAGGGGGAGAATGTTAGAACATAAATATGTTCACTTTAGAAGTTTAGTAAAGTAATCCATATGTTATTGTAGTTGGGCCTTGTATTGGGTTTGGGCTTAACAGTGTACAAGGAGTATGGGGTATATAAGGGGTTTGTATGTCTAGTTTAGAAGTAAGTTTTCATTTCAAAATATAGACATTCATACGAGTTCTCTCTGTAGTAGTGTAGTTTACATTTCAATAAATAAAACATCAGATTCCTCCCATAATTCCTTGTTAATCTTTATTGTTCAATCAATCATGATCTCAGGGACTCAACAATAACAAACGGAATCAGTGGAGGAGCACTACCCAGCAATCCACTTATCCGTTTGGCTAATTTTGGTATAATCACCCTTGCGCAAAGTGTCCACCTGACACTATACCTATTAGCCAAGTATCTGGCACATATCCGTGCACAATACTCCAATACATCACCGATGGGAGCAACCCATCTATTTGTAAGAGGAGCGACCCCAATACAAACGCAACAAAGGGGGTGACCCTAAGTTGCCATATCCGGATCTACCACATTCATAACAGTGAGTAAATAAATAACTCACAAATGCCCTATTTATACAAAGTAACAGTCCTCCTCTTTTAGTAGCAAAGCATGCTTGTTTAAAACATCACATTTTCAATTCACCAAAGTATTTCCGACAGACTTTATGAAAGAAACAATGCATGCTTAATATGTATAAAGTCACTTTGTATAAAACGTTTATATCTTCCTTTCATAACATCATTTAAAATCATGCATTTTCCACTTTAAACACCAAAACACGTCTAACAAAGATAAATCATGTAAAAGTACTTACGTTTGACGTGTACCCCATTAAAATCTACATGAAACTCACCTTAACCTATTTAGTTGAGATTTCGTCGGTGCCCAACTTGATTATCCACCGTGCTACCTAAACAATCCACATATGATTCTCATATCAATACAAGCACCCTAAACGAATAATTTAGACAACTTTCTTATCTTAATGTACCATCAAGAACCACTAAAAAAGACTTAGAACCTTATCATACATGGGTTTAAAAGAAATAAATCTTTTATTTTCATAAAAAAATAGGACAGATCTGAAAATCCCCTTTTTGAACAATTTAGAGCCCGAACTACTTCATACTTAAAACATATTGATAGTAGAATACTTCTCGACTATTACACGTCTAAATCCGAGTTATGAGTGATTTTATACAATTTTTACAATTTTCAGCATTAATTTAACTTAATCCGGCGACTTGCTTTTATTTATTCCGAGGCTCTTGGCTTACATAATAATCTTGAAGACATGCTTACTGTGCATTTTAAAATATGCTTAGTAGGTTCACACAGTGATTTATCACTTAAATCCTAACTAAAGCATATATTTTCATATTTTAGTTCCAACCGAATTCAAACGTTCTTTAACTTTCTAAATCCATTAAAACCCATAAGATATATTGATTTGATCATTGTAACACCTTTATACACCTTTCATGACTATATCCACCGAATTTCAATCCTTAATTTTGCACGAAATGACTCAACTTTAGGATTAACCAAAACAGTTTGATTTTTTTTTGTTGTAAAAAGTCAATTGTTTTGAACATAACCTTCAATCTAGCATCAAAAACATGTTTTGGTGAAAATTTTCTTCTTCAATATATCTAATATCATCTTAATGTTACCAAGAAACAACTATAACACACATCTTAACATTTTCATGTTGATTCCAAAGCCTTAAAGTCCATCACCATTCTTTGACTTTTTTTTAAAGGTTGTCAAAGATTAGAAAATTTTCAACTTCAACTCATGAATGAGCATATAAGATGAACTCAAAACTATACTAAGCATGAAATAAACTTACCCAACAAAATACTTCTACTAACAAGACTTATAACACCAATTTTTGTTCCATTTCTTGAAGGATTTTAGGTTCTAATGCATCAAAACAAGATATATCACATTGAGATTACAGAGGGGATTAATATACATCATAAAAATGAAATTATCATAGAAAACACATACAAACACAGTTGTCCTCCCATTGATAGCACCTAAAACCTGATTTTTGAGACCTAAAAACCCCAAAATCGACTCCAATACTAACCTAAACATTGAATATATCAAGAAATCAAACTTATGCATAAAGAGCTTACCTTAATTTGTTGATTTGATGCCAAAAATCGAGCCCTAGATGACTTCCATCTTTTCTTCTTTCTTCTCATTTCTTCTCCCGACTTCTCTCTTCTAATTCTTTTTTTAAACCCTATTTATATTATTACTAGATTAAGATATTTGCCCAATAAACCCCTTGAATTCCTTTATAAAACAATCCTACCCCATATATGATGTAATTTGACACAACCACCCTTAGATTTATCTTTTAGAAAATGAAATGTCTACCCCAAAACTTAATATATGTATTCGCCTCTGGCTCTTCAACATAACATATTTTGTCATCTATTTGAATTTCAGATAATGGAATTACGTTTTCTTCTTCCACCAAAAACTTCCGTAGGTAACACATGTAGAAAGTGTTATGAATTCCTTGCAACTCTGGTGGTAAGTGAGTGATACTTTTAACATAACTTTATCACCCACTTGAAACTCTACGGGTCGCCTCTTCTGATCTGCGTAGCTCTTTTGTCGATCTTGCACGGCTTTAAGGCGTGCTCTAATCACTTTGACTTTGCTTGCAGTCTCTTGTACAATCTCAGAGTTTGGATCGTCTTCCCAACTCCCACCAAAGTCAAATACACAAGAACGAAGCATATCTTCAAGAGTTTGGATCATCTTCTCACTTTGTCCGTCAATCTGAGGATGGTAGGCGGTACTCAGATTCACTCTCGTCCCCAACTCTCTTTGTAGTCCCTCCCAAAACTTGGAAGTGAATCGATTGTCTCTATCTGAGACGATGGATAACGGCACTCCATGTCTCGAGATAATTTCATCAATATATAACTTAGCCAACTTGTCCATAGACCAAGTGGTAGCTATTTATCGTGTACTCTTAGCGTGGACACAGAGTTTCTCAGCGTGGGCACAAGTATATACCAACACTGGGGTTGCTACAAGTAATACAATGGTACAAGTACCGAGTATCCTTCTCACAGGAACTAAACTACTGAGAAATACAGTTTTTCATGAACTTCTTGCACAAGTTTCGAGTGTGGGAAAAATATTTGTTTTGTTGGTGGATTAATTCTAAAAATACGAAATGAACTTTATAATTAAAGAATGGGTATGGGGGTAAGCTTTCCTTGAGAAAAACGTAGTAACACAAGGGTCGGGCACTTTGTAGTACGGAAAGTCTATAAAAAGCCCGATCTCTCAAAAGTGGATTTTTTAGACCGGTCTACAAAATGCTCATAAAGTGTCCATCGTTACCGACTTTTAATCTTTCCGATTTAACTAAGTTGATAAAAAATCAAGTTCTATCAGTATGGAGATTTATACCCAAATCTCTTTGTGATATAAATCTCGACCGATGTTTGAACCTTAGTAAATCATACAAAACCCGTATCTCTAGGTGGTTATCAAAGACTCTCTCAAATCTTTGTGCATCATTTAAGCCGTATTTCGAATCTGCCCCTCTCGAGGTCAAGATTTAATATTACCACTTCAAAGTGATCGACTTATCTGCGTTGAGTTTAAGTCCTCACTCAAGTGACCAAGTTTAAGAGTTAGTAACAATGGCCACACCCAAGTGTTGCCTACTAGTCTCAAGTTGGCTCACACCTACACCCAAGAGGTGCTTATCTAGGGGTGTTCAAAAAAGTCATTGGACCGCTCAAACTAGGGGTGAGCATCGGAAGCGGGTACCCGTCTTTGGAACCGGAACCGCTTCGAAACTGCCGGTTCCGGAACCGGAACGGAACCTATGTGATTGGTTCCAGTTCCTAAAATATGGAACCGATCGGGATCAGTTCCGGTTCTCATTTTTTGGAACCGTTACCCGTTGGGTACCTGTCGGGACCGGGTACCCGGTCCTGCTGGGTACCTAGAACCGGAATCGGCGGGTACCCGCTATTTTTTTAATAAAATATATTTTGTTTATTTATAAAAATATAATAAACTACCTTTTAGTGAAGCATCGTTTGTAGTATTTATCAGTATCAACTAATTTTAATGACATGAAGTGTTTCACAAGCACCGTTTGTAGTATTTATTTGTTTTATAAGCACCATTTGCAATATTTATTTGTTTTGTAAACATCGTTTGTAGTGTTTATTAGTTTTTAGTTTTTATCTTATTGGTTTTCACGTTTGTGGTACTTATTTATTTACGTTTGGACTTTCTAATATAATTAATATTTACCTTTTTATAATATGAATGATAAAAATAATTAAAAATTAGACAGTGGGTACCCGGAACCGGAATCGGAACCTCCAAATATAAAGAATCGGTGTAACTGGTTCCGGTTCCTTCGTTCCAGGAACCGCCGGTTCCGAGAATTTTAGGCGGGTACCCGCCTTTGCTCACCCCTAGCTCAAACCGGTCGAACCAAGTCAAACCGGACCGTTTTTGGCGGTTTGAGCGGTCTGACGGTCTGGTCTGGTCTGGAAAATTGTCAAACCGGGCGGTCCAGTCCAGTCTGTGGTCTGGATGTTTTTTGGGCGGTTTGGACCAAACCGACCGCCAAATGCATATATATTTTTTATTTTATTTATATATGCATTTATATTCATTATCCAGTCCAGGGTTATCTTAAATATATTTGGTTAGGCCTAATGTTATCTTAAATCTAGCCCAAACATAAATTATGTTTTGATTTTTGACATTTAAAACTTGAAAGCCCTAAATGACTACTATTTACTAACATCGGCCGATTTATTGTGTTCATTTTTTTTGTGGACTTTTTTAATTTTTTTTGTGGACTTTGATTTTTAATGTTTTGTTGGTATATTTTGTTAACTTTTTTGTGGACTTTGATTTTTAATGTTTTGTTGGTATATTTTGTTTACTTTTTTGTGGACGTTGTTTACTTCAAATGGATTCAAGCCAATGAAGCTTTAAAATTCAAAATTATATATGTTTTTTAAGTTTAAACTTTAAAGTCCATAAAAGGCCCAAACCGCCTAAACCGGTCGGACCAAACCGCCTAAACCGTGGTCTGGTTTGACCGGTCTGGGCACTTGATGCCAAACTGCTCGGCTTAGAAATTTAATAAACCGCCACTTACGGTTTGGTTTGTGGTCTGAGGGGTTAAACCGTCCAAACCGGACCGCGAACACCCCTATGCTTAGCTCATACTAATAATAAAAGACATAATAATAAAAGAGAAATACGAGTTAACTACTTGCATTAATGTAAATAAAGTACAAACTGTTGGTCCCGAAGGTGCTTAACAAGTTTGTAGAAGGGGGGGGGTTGAATACAAACACAGAAATTAAAGTTTAATAAATTGTTTATTGATAAATCAAAATACAATTTACAAGTTTGTTGCGGAATAAGATTAAGACAGACTCAATCTAAACAAACTTAAGAAACACTAAGATGGTTGCACAAGAAATTCAGAGAATGGGGGATTTTTAGAGAGATAGAAAACAAGGGTTTCTATTTTGGAGTTCAAGGATTGAGCACACCTTCAGATGAAGGAGTGAGCTTCCTATTTATACCCTATGCATTAAATGCATGGCAGGGTACTTTACACGTGGCATTCATAGATTGGCTTTGGTAGTCTCACTTTTGGAGACATGCTTTTGGCCACTTTATGAACAGTGTAGTTGGCAGAGTTGGTGTACGATTTGTGGCAGAGACTTGTCCGTTCTGACACATCGTACTGGTTGTGCAAGGTAAGACAAAAGAAAACTTGAGGCATAAGCTTTGTGATCGTTGATCGCTGAGTATCTCTTCTTCCAGAGATAAAGAAGTTCAGCTATCGCTGAAGCTTTTCCTCAGGCTTCTTCGCGTAAGTAGATTTGTCTGGTCTTCGCTGATATCCGCATCAGGTCACTAGTAGACTTATCTATTGTTCAGTGGCTTCGTCTTCGATTCAGCTATGAACTATGTTGACGCGAGACTTGTCTTCAGGGATTACGTTAACTGTGTTACATAGGAAACTATCAGTGATAACTGAACAGACTCAGTTTGATCGCTGAAAGTGAAACACTAATACATATTAATGTTTACAGAAAGGTCATCAGCGATAACTGAACAGACTCAGTCTGATCGCTGATGATGAAACACTAATACATATAATAACGTAATTTTCACTAAGTATAAAAGAGGGTCGTTATCAAATCACTGAGAGAGTTTGGATCAACAATCTCCCCCTATTTGATAATGACAAAGTAACAAAAGAAAATTACTTTATGATTCAAAATATAGGAATAAAAAGGACTCATAGAATGCATGTCCCAATTACTATTTTGAGGGATCTTTTACAGTACTGATAGGGTTAAGTACATCACTGCAATTTTCATTTAATTCAGGGATAGAATTACGAGATATGAAAATCATAAGTACAAGTGACTAACTAACTACTGTAAGTATAACTAACAGATTACAGATAAGAAAACTAATCTATCAGCTATAAGAAGATTTGGGAGGATTGATCATATACTCAGGTATTTCTTCTCCTTTCTGTCTTCGTTCCAAAGATTCTTGACTGATAATTTCTTTAATTTTTTCAGCAGCAGGGAAGAAGTCACACCATAAGCATAAGAGATCCTTGAGATGATTCAGAGGACAGATAGGAATCTCAGAGATTCTTTGAAATCTGAGTTCCTCATCATCATCTCTGAAGAATATTCCATAAGGCTTGTCGATTACTTGACCAGCTTGGAAGGGACCACCAGGAGGCAGAGATAAGTCCAGAACTGAAAGATCAGGAGGAGGACCAAACAGTGCATCTCTTGAAAATTTGATAGAAGTTTCATTCCTGATGATGGCGACATCTTCAGAGGAGGAGGACCCAATTTTTCTCTTGAGTTTCAAAGATTTGGGAGGAAGAGGAGATGGCAGCTTTAGTACAGAAACGACTCTATTTATGAGGGCTTCAAGGAGTCCTTCAACGTAGCCTCTGTATGTAGATTTGGATTTCTTCAGCGCATCCCAGAACTCTAACCATTCCGTAAATCCGAAGCTTTCAAGTTTTGATACATACATTGCTTTTTGGGTTCCATCCTCTCTGGTAATCTCCATGGTCACTGAGAGTTGATCTTTCTTCTTGCGACCAGAGATAGTCACGGCTGATATTGGAAGAAGATCAGAACGATAATCCATCTTTTGTTTGCACCATTCGATAGACTTATCGTTGATCTCTTGTTCTTTGAAGCGTTCCTCTTCAATTTCTTTCAGTAGTGCAGCTTGAACTTCCACAGGTTTGCTTTTCAGCTTTTTGTCCTTGACTTGAGAAGATTGAATCTTTAAAGCGAGTTGGGCATCTCGTTTGCATTCAGCGATCAGCTTCTCAGCTTTGGCAGATTCTTCTCTTTCAGCTTCAGTAAGGAAGTCGAGCTCTGTGGATATTTGAAGAGGGATTTTCAGCCGTTGACTTTCTAGTTGAGCGATCATTTCAACTCTTTTCTTCAGCACTTCCTCTGACCAATGAGATGGTCGAGAGGGCCTTCCTGGATGGACCAGGGAATCTTCTTCTTCTTCATCAATCTCAGCGATAGAGATTGGGATTATTTCTTCAGCGATAGTCGCTGGTATTATTTGTAGTTCAGAACCCTTAAGCAGGGGTGAGAACTGTCTGGTTAGAAAAAGAAGGAAAGAAGGGATAAGTGTATTTTTAGAACGAGAGAGATAAAGGCTAGAAAGACATAGGGGTTTGGAAAGAGTAGAAAAGTGGTACAATTGAAAGACATACCTGAGAAGGATGCTCCCCCTCAGATTGTGATCCAGTCCTCAAGCATTCTTCAGCGATTGGTTGCTTGTCTTTGCTTTGCGAAGGAACACTTGAAGATGTATCACCTCTCACCCCTGTTTTGACAACCTCTTGCGAAGTTGTCCCTGATACGACGTCCGGCTTAGAGAACCACATAGATTGGTCTTCATCGTCGTCGTCGTCATCGGAGGGCTGATCCTTTTCTTGATCATCAAGATCTAGATCATCTTCCTCTTCATCGTCTTCTTCCTCATCCTCTTCAAAGAGAATGGAGTGAATTGATGAGGATTCTTTTGCCTTCTCCCCCTCAGATTGAGAGGGAGGTTCCTTTGGAGTCTCAGCATCCCCAGCAGCAGCGATAGAAGTTTCTTCAGTTTTCTCCCCCACTTTGTCATTATCAGCGGTAGGGGATTGTTCAGCTGCTGGAGTAGCTGTTGAAGCTTTTAGCACTTGAACGTCAGCCTCCAGACGCTTAACTCGGTCTTCAACCGCAGGTATGTCGCATGTGGCATCATGAATGAATTCCACAGCGATGTTGAGGTTGGTACGATCATCTTCAGTGAAGGAGGGAGGCAGCGCTGGAGCTGGTTCATTCAGTTTCTGGAGAACTTGCTGAAGAAGGGATGTGCAGAGGTCAACCTTGGAAGAGAGACCCTGAACGTCAGCTGTAAGAGACTCAAATCGTCCTTGAAAAAGTCGAGAGGACTCTCTGAGTTGGACGACTTGTTCTTCGAGAGCTGAAAGTTGAGAGTTCTCAGCTTTGGATGAGCAAGTGGCGGTCAACTTCTTCAGCTCCTCACCAGCCTGATTGACGGCGTTGGTGGTTTCATTGATGGTGTTGGTGAGAGCGAAGGAGAGAGATACTTACCTCGTCGGCGAGTGGCTTGACCTCCAGTGATCGTTGACCAACCCTGGCAAAGGTGCCATCATCTTTGGTGGGATAGGTGTTGGGATAGAGGAACTTGATGTACGTACATATGAAACGTACATATGAGATCTTGGGATCTCGTTCAGGCTTCTCTAATCTCGACCTCAGATCTTCAAAGATGGCTGTGGCGTAGTCAAAGTTTTGACCAGCGATAACGGAGTATGCCATCTGCAGTTGTGTTTTGCTGGCTTGATCCAGCGAACCACTCTTCCCACTCATGCACTGAATTATGTGCGAGAAGATAAAGTTCAGTTGTGATGGCATCTGAGCTTTAAGAATCTTGGTGAGCTTCTTGTTAGGAATAGAGGATCTTGGTTTGTTTTCCCAACAATAGCCCATTGCGTCCAGGAAGAATATCAGCTCATCATCAGTGGGGAGGGCGTCAAATCCACTCTTTGGTTTGTCAGGGAATCTTAAAGATTTCCTGAGGCTAAGAGCGGTCATGCTCCCTGGCCCTAATTCCGTGCTGAACGAGATAGCAGGGACTCGTTCGCCTTTCCTGTTTGTAAGTTCAGTAGCATCAGCAGTGAACCAGAACTGCTGAAGTAGAGTCTTGGAGGGCTTAGGATCCACAGTGATCGCGTAAGCTATGCATGACTGCTTGAGGAATTCAGCAGCTTCCACCAGATGTGGGTATTTGTCAGCTTTGAAGTCGAGTCTGGCCAAATGATTACATTTAGTAATCTCAACTTCAGTGAGAGCGAATCTTACATGCTTGGAAGCAACGATTGAAGACTGTGTCATTTCTGTTATGGAAAGAGGCATAATAGAAGAAATGATTTAGATTAAAAATAATATGATTACCAGTTTCCATAGATGAAGGGAAACTGGAAAATTATCAAGTTATTTTTAAGAGAAAAAATAGTGTTCTGGGTAGAAAGAAGGAAGAACACTTTAAAACCAAAAGGTTTTTATTTAAAAACATAAAATCAGAAAGAATGATCTTTAGTTTTAAAAAACATTTTATAAAATCCATAGAAAGCGAGTAGGATTTTAAAAGAATAAAAAGCATATGAACAAAGCATATAAACATGAAATAAACCTGTGTATCTTGAAGAAAAAGAGTTGCAGATTCAATATTCTGGGTTTACTTGCTTGAGTGTTCTTGAGAGATTGTTTCTTGCTTTGAAAGTTTTGAAAGCGTAAACCGTATAAAGGAGAGAAGAATTCCTTTTATACGAAGAGAGAGAAGAGAGATAAGAGAGAGAATGAAGCGGGAAAAGAAATCATCATGACATTGACACGTTCCACGAAGTTGATTGGATAGGAGGGCAACGGACGAACGTGTCAGAAAAGGCATGTCGTGGATTGTCGGTTCAAATGACGTCATAGAGGAGAGAGACTGTTCATTTGTCCGTTCAAATGATCACTGAAGAAAAGTCAGTGATAGATTTTCCTTTTTAAAAGTATCTCTGATTGTAAAGATAGGGATAGATTTTCCTTTTAAAAGATCACTGATTGGAAATATCAGTGATTAATGTATTTTTCAAAAAAAAAAAGCTTTTAATCATTTGAAGAAAGTTCAGTGATTAAAGTTTATATTTTGAAGAAAAACATCTTTGAGGGAGAGAGAACATACCTGAGAGTCAGAATGTTTATCATAGAGAATGATGAGGGGAACTTTTGATTACTGACACAATACATGAACGCTGAAGAATTATTCTTCGAGGTTCAGCATTCCAAGCTCACTGATGAGAAAGTTGAACCTTGTCTCATCAAGAGGTTTGGTGAAAATATCAGCAAGCTGAAAGTCAGTAGGGATAAAGTGAAGTTCAATATCACCATTCATCACATGATCTCTGATAAAGTGATATCTGATCTCTATGTGTTTTGTCTTTGAATGTAGCACTGGATTATTTGCTATAGCGATAGCACTAGTGCTGTCGCAATAGATAGGAATCTTTGACAGCTGAAGGTCATAATCTAATAGTTGATTTCTCATCCATAGGATTTGTGAACAACAGCTTCCAGCGGCTACGTATTCAGCTTCAGCTGTGGAAGTGGACACAGAATTTTGCTTCTTGCTTGTCCAGCTTACTAGCTTTCCTCCCAAGAGTTGACATCCACCAGTGGTACTTTTTCTGTCAAGTTTACAGCCTGCAAAATCACTATCAGAATAACCAGTTAGATCGAACCCTGAGTCTTTGGGATACCAAAGACCGAGGTTAGGAGTTCCTTTCAGATATCTGAAAATTCGCTTTACAGCGATCAGATGGGATTCCTTGGGTTCAGATTGATAGCGTGCACATAAACAAGTAGAGTACATGATGTCAGGTCGGCTTGCTGTAAGATACAACAATGAGCCTATCATTCCTCTATAGGCAGTGACATTAACAGGTTTTCCAGATGGATCCTTGTTAAGTGTCAGTGGTGGTGCCATAGGAGTTTTCATCGCTGAAGTTTGTGTTAAATCAAACTTCTTCAGCATGTCTTTAACATACTTACCTTGGCAGATAAAAGTACCTTTGTCAGATTGTTTAATCTGAAGACCAAGAAAATATGTCAGCTCACCCATCATACTCATTTTATATTCTTTCTTCATTCTTTCAGCGAAGCGAGTACATAGAGATGGGTTAGTAGAACCAAATATTATGTCATCGACATATATTTGTACAAGAATTATATGACCTTTTATCTTCCTGAAAAATAACGTATTATCAATCTTGCCACGTTCAAAATTTTCAGAGATAAGAAAAGATGAGAGAGTGTCATACCAAGCACGAGGGGCTTGTTTTAAACCATAGAGAGCCTTATCCAATTTATAAACATAATTTGGATGCTTAGGGTCATAGAACCCTGGTGGTTGTTCTACATAAACTTCTTCATTCAGTTTTCCATTCAGAAAAGCTGATTTTACGTCCATTTGATAAACGATGAAGTCTTTATAGACTGCATAAGCTAAGAATAGTCGAATTGCTTCGAGCCTGGCCACAGGGGCAAAGGTTTCATCATAGTCTATGCCTTCCTCTTGTCTGTATCCCTGAGCAACAAGTCGAGCCTTGTTGCGGGTTACAATTCCATGTTCATCTAACTTGTTTCTAAACACCCATTTGGTGCCTATTACAGTTTTATCAGATGGTCTAGGAACGAGATTCCAAACTTTGTTTCGAGAGAATTCAGTCAGCTCTTCTTGCATAGCGCTGACCCAGTTTGGATCTCTGAGGGCATCATCAGTCTTCTTTGGTTCAATTAAGGAGAGAAAGTTTACAAAGAGACAGATATTACCTGAGCTTCGTCGTGTCTGAATACCTGCATCTGGATTACCAAGAATTTGATCTATGGGGTGATCTCTGGTCCATCGCTGAGCAGGAGCAAGATTGCTTATTTCAGCGATAGGATCAACAATAGGAGCAGTCGCTGATGAAGATGCTTGAGGTTCATCAGCTAGTAATTGTTGAACATTAGATACACCAATGCTTTCAGAAGGGATTTCAGACGTAGATGGATTTGATGGTAGAAGTGTGTTTAGAGGTTCAGCTGAAATCCATGAGTTGGATTCAGCGGTGGGAGGTATGATACTTGGTTCTTCATCAGCAGCTGGAGTTTCAGTGTGCTGTTGGTTTGAGAAGAAAGGTTCAGTTTCTCTATAGTGAGAGATCATCCAAGTATTCAGTTCTTCGTTGTCAGCGATTGGTTTAGAGTTCGCTGAGCGCGTTTCATCAAACGTGACATGAATGGTTTCTTCTACGGTTTGTCTTCTTTTGTTGAAAACTCTGTAGGCTTTTGAGATGGAGGAATATCCTAAAAATATTCCATCATCGGCTTTTGGGTCGAACTTTCCAAGTTGATCTTTGTTGTTTAAGATAAAGCACTGACAACCAAAGATATGAAGAAAACTGATAGAAGGCTTCCTTCCAAGAAAGAGTTCATAAGCTGTCTTCCCAAATCGCTTTATTATCAGCGATCTGTTTTGAGTAAAACATGCAGTGTTTACAGCTTCTGCCCAAAATTGAGTAGGGAGGTGAGAATCGCTGAGCATTGATCTAGCAGCTTCTATGATCGTTCTGTTTCTTCTTTCAGCGACTCCATTTTGCTGAGGTGTTCTTACTGAAGAGAAGTTGTGAGAAATTCCCTTGTTCTCAAAGAAATTGTTCAGGGAACTATTTTTGAATTCAGTTCCATGATCACTCCTTATTGATCGAACAGTAAGATTATTCAGCACTTCCATCTTTTTGACAAAAGATATTAGTTCTTCTGGAGTATCATTCTTGCAGCGAAGAAAAATAACCCAGGTGTAGCGAGAATATACATCTACAATGACAAGCGTATATTTCTTTCCAGCTATTGATTGGATATTGACAGGGCCAAATAGATCCATATGCAAGAGCTGAAGAGGACTTGTTACTGAGGAAACTTGTTTCGACTTGAAACTAGCTCTTGTTTGTTTTCCTTTTTCACATGCTGAGCAGAGAGATTCTTTAGCATATGAGTGCTGAGGAAGACCAGAAACCAGTTCCTTAGATGAGAGAGAATTCAGGGTTTTGAAGTTTAGATGAGAGAGCCTTTTATGCCATAGCCAGTTGACATCAGAAGAGGCCTTAGAGAGAAAACATAAGTTATCAGTGATAGTAGAGTCCATATCTATTACATAGACATTCTCTTCTATAACCACTGAGAGCAAGTTTTCCTTTTTCATCTACCACTGAACATGCTTTCTTAGAAAAGCGAACTTCTTAGTCTTTGTCACATAGCTGACTGATGCTTAGAAGATTGTGCTTCAGTCCATCTACATAAGCGACTCTTCGAAAGGTAGTTGTCCCATTGCTGAGGACACCAAACCCTCGGGTAAATCCTTTTCCATTTCCACCAAAGGTCACAGAGGGACCTTTCTCTTCCTTGTATTCAGTGAGCAGGTCTCTTTGTCCAGTCATATGACGAGAACATCCGCTATCGAGATACCAGATGCCCTTTGATCCCTGCATACATAAGGAAGATTAAGCTTTGTTTGGTACCCACTTTTCAATGGGTCCTTCAGAGTTAGTGGATAAGGAAGATTCAGCAGTCTTCACCGCTGATGAAGATTCAGCTTCAGTGGTAATCTTCACTTTGGTTAATTTCTTAACCTTAGTGGTATTTTTCTTCACTTTGGCTGTTTTATCAGCTTCGGTGGTATTTGGACACTTACTCGCAATATGGTCAGTGAATCCACAGTGATAACATTTTCTATATCTGATGGTGGATTTATAGCCAGAAGGTTTTGAAAACTTAAGATGAGCAGGTCCAGCTCCAAGAATACCTTTAGCACGAGATCTGGGAGGAATTTTTATTTCTTCAGATTTCACGGGCTTTAGATCAACCTTCAGCTTTGGAGGACAGATATCAAAGATTTCTGTCACTGAGCTAAAAGGTTTATCCACTGAAGGTTTGGAAGGAACTTTCAGTTTGGTTTTCTTGGAAGCCTTCTGAGGAGGGAGAATAGACTTTCCTTTATCTGCAGGCTTAGATCTTGCAGATATCTCCTCAGGGATGGGATTAGAAGAAGAACAGGGATAGAATTGATTATAAGAAGTGTCAAAGAAAGATGTGACAAAAGTTCCAAACTTAAGCGAGGAACTTTCTTCTTTAGGATCATCCTGTGGTGACCAAAAACCAAGACCAGTTTTATCACTCTCAGGAGTTTGAGCATTTATTATCTCAGAGATCTTTGTTGATGATTTGCACCATTTTTCAACATGAGCCTTTTCTGCTTTTAGAGCAGCGATGGCTTGTTCGCGTTCAATGCTGATGATTTCATTTATAATGACTTGATCTTTTAGCTTTTCTTCTAAAAGATTTAGTTCACTGATCTTTTCATGACATTTCTCTAGCTCTTGTGTTAAATAAACATTTTTATTTTCAGCTTGAGTTTTGTCGTTTAGAGCATTATAAAGGTCAATCGTCAGCACATCAACAGCACGACTTCTCTCAGCTTCAGGCAGAGAGGGATTTGTAGAGATGGATACCTGAGATGATATGTAGCTCATAGAAGGTTCAGATGGTTCTTCTACTTCTTCTTTAATCTCAGCCATGAGGCAAAGATTAGCGACTTCTTCTTCATCAGAAGATGATTCTTCTGATTCAGCCCAGTCATGTTCTTCAGCGATGAGACCTTTACCTTTTTGCTGATAGCTTTTCAGCTTTTGATATTTGTTTTTCAGCTTATGGTATTTGTCATCACTGGATCTTCTTGAGGTAGAAGGTTTGAAGACCTTTTTAGACCTGCACTCACTAGCAAAATGTCCAATTTTTTCGCAGTTATAGCAAGTGGCTGTAGCCTTATCAACCGGAGTTGATTTTGGCTTTTCAGTAAGAGAGAGAGGTTTACTTCTTCGGAAGTTACTCTTTCTTGCAAATCTCTTAAAAGAGTTTGTCAAGAGTGCTAAGGACTCATTAAACTCTGAAAGATCAGGGTCTGATAAATCCTCAGATTCAGAATCTAACTCAGTGATGGTGAGAGTAGATCGCTGAGATGGAATTATCTCTGATGAGACTAAAGCAACAGCAGTGCTTTTGGAGTCTTTAGAATCTTTTACAAGATTCTTCTTCAGGAGATTAGATTGCTCATAGTTGAGCAATATTCCATACAGAGTGCTAAGAGAGAGAGTATGTAAGTCCTTTGTCAGCTTAAGACATATTGAATAACTGTCCCAGCTTTCAGGAAGACTTTCCAAGAATTTTGTTAGGACCTCAGAATTAGAATAGGTCCTTCCAACAGTTCTTAGGTCAATGATCAGGCAGTTAAACCGCTGATGAATGTCAGAAAGAGATTCATTCTTACCAGCGATAAAACTTTCATACTGTCTTACCAAGTTAATCTTTCGGGTCTCTTGGATTTCAGTGGTGCCCTCATATTGAACACATATGGTTTCCCACATTTCTTTAGAAGTTTTTAGATGCATGATGGAATGGAAAACTTCATCAGGCAGAGCCATTGATATAATGGTCTTTGCTCTTGCATCTATGCCTACCTTCTTTTTATCTTCATCACTCCACTGTCTTATTTCCTTAACGACATATCGTTCAGGGACAGCTTCAGTGGTGGCAGTAGCAGGAACAGCAGCTATAATTCTAACAGGTTCATAGGGTCCGTTTTCTATATATTCAGGTATAGTAGGATCCGCACCTTCAAGAAATAGCATCATTCGATTTTTCCATAGAGAAAAGTTATCTCTGCTAAATCGAGGAGGTTTAGAAAGTGAACCATTATCATAGTAATTTGTGTTTGTGTTTAGTGCCATTTTAGAATAGCAAGGAAGAGTATACAGCAAGATCTTGTTTATTAGATTAAACAAACTGCTCTGATACCACTTGTTGGTCCCGAAGGTGCTTAACAAGTTTGTAGAAGGGGGGGGTTGAATACAAACACAGAAATTAAAGTTTAATAAATTGTTTATTGATAAATCAAAATACAATTTACAAGTTTGTTGCGGAATAAGATTAAGACAGACTCAATCTAAACAAACTTAAGAAACACTAAGATGGTTGCACAAGAAATTCAGAGAATGGGGGATTTTTAGAGAGATAGAAAACAAGGGTTTCTATTTTGGAGTTCAAGGATTGAGCACACCTTCAGATGAAGGAGTGAGCTTCCTATTTATACCCTATGCATTAAATGCATGGCAGGGTACTTTACACGTGGCATTCATAGATTGGCTTTGGTAGTCTCACTTTTGGAGACATGCTTTTGGCCACTTTATGAACAGTGTAGTTGGCAGAGTTGGTGTACGATTTGTGGCAGAGACTTGTCCGTTCTGACACATCGTACTGGTTGTGCAAGGTAAGACAAAAGAAAACTTGAGGCATAAGCTTTGTGATCGTTGATCGCTGAGTATCTCTTCTTCCAGAGATAAAGAAGTTCAGCTATCGCTGAAGCTTTTCCTCAGGCTTCTTCGCGTAAGTAGATTTGTCTGGTCTTCGCTGATATCCGCATCAGGTCACTAGTAGACTTATCTATTGTTCAGTGGCTTCGTCTTCGATTCAGCTATGAACTATGTTGACGCGAGACTTGTCTTCAGGGATTACGTTAACTGTGTTACATAGGAAACTATCAGTGATAACTGAACAGACTCAGTTTGATCGCTGAAAGTGAAACACTAATACATATTAATGTTTACAGAAAGGTCATCAGCGATAACTGAACATACTCAGTCTGATCGCTGATGATGAAACACTAATACATATAATAACGTAATTTTCACTAAGTATAAAAGAGGGTCGTTATCAAATCACTGAGAGAGTTTGGATCAACACAAACGAAGTAAGAAATAATATGCGGAATTTAAAGTGCTAGAAATAAAATGCAAGAAATTATAGTACTAGAATTAAAATAAGGAATTAAAGTACTAAAATCAAAATGCACTAAATTAAAATGCAATAAATTAAAATGCAACAAATTAAAGTGCTAGGAAATTAATGCATAAAAATAAAGTACAAGAAATTAAAACTAAGTTAATCTTCAAGTCTAAGTTCTATCTTTTGGGAGAGAACTTAGAGTTTTCAAGAGAGATGATGGAGAAGTGATGGTGGAATTGATGATGGAAGTGATGCCCCAATGCCCTTCTTTTATAATGGATAAGTTGGATAATACTCATTGAATAATATTGCTATTATCCAATGGGTAAAGTGTCTTCAAATCTTCTAAGGATCTTCCAACATTCCCCAATTATTGCAGAATTCTCCAAATGACCCAAATAAATCGGATTAAGCTATTGTCCAGTGGGTATTCGGATGCCCACCGAGGATACACAGTGCCCGCACCGACGATTTTGATATTTTCTGCAAAAATTTACTTTTGATGCCATTATCACAATCTGCTTTTATTATGGACCAAATGAAGATAGAAAGAAGTAAAAGTGGGTATAAATGAGAAATAAAATTCCAGAAAAGAGTGATAAATAACACTCAGGAATGAGGGTTATCACCTAGTTTCCTTCATCGGTAAGAAGTGTGCGCTTTTCGTTAGTCTGTCTACAACAACCCATATCGCATCATGACCCTTCAACGTATTGGGCAATCCAATAACGAAATCCATAGTAACATGATCCCATTTCCATTCTGGTATATTCAATGGTTGTAGACTCCCGTATGGTCGTTGATGCTCAGTTTTTACTTGTAAATATGTCACACACTTCTTAACATACTTTGCTATATCAAGTTTCACGATGGGCCACCAGTAATGCAACTTCAAGTCCCAGTACATCTTGGTGCTTCCAGGATGAATTGAATATTTTGATTTTTGTGCCTCTTCTATTAACAACTCACGATTACCCCCAATTCTTGGCACCCAAATTCTAACTCTAAATAACTTTAGACCCCGACTGTCTTCTTCGAGTGAATACTGTGGTTTTACCATGATTTCATCTTTCAAGTTTTCCTCCAATAAAGCCTCTTTTTGAGCTTATTTAATTCTTTCAATCAAACATGACATAACTTCAATTCTGTTAAAACTAACCAATACATCACCACTTCGTTCTTTGCGGCTCAAAGCATCTGCAACTACGTTAGCTTTTCCAGGGTGATATTTGATCTCATAATCATAGTCTTTGATTAACTCCAATCGACGCCTTTGCCTCATGTTTATCTCATTCTAATCAAAACCATATTTTAAACTTTTATGGTTAGTAAAAATAGTACATCGTGTACCATACAGATAATGTCGACATAACTTTAATGCAAATACAACTGCAGCTAGCTCCAAATCGTGTATTGGGTAATTCTTCTCATGCTCATTGAGTTGTCTAGAAGCATAAGAAATTACCTTGCCTCGTTGCATTAAAACATAGCCTAAACCAAATCCAGATGCATCATTGTATACTACAAAGTCATCAGATCCCTCTGGCAAAGACAACACAGGAGGTTTACACAATCTCTTCTTCAATGTTTCGAAGGCATTCATATGCTTTTCGGTCCAAACAAACTTTACATTCTTTCGAGTCAAAGAAGTCAATGGTGAAGCAATCTTCGAGAAATCTTGTATGAATCTACGGTAATATCTCGCCAATCCCAGAATACTTCTTATCTCTGTAGGACTCTTTGGAGTCTTCCAACTCATTACTGCCTCAATCTTGGACGGATCTACTTCCACACCTTTGTTGCAAACCACGTGACCGAGAAATTGTACTTTTGATAGCCAAAAGTAACATTTAGAAAACTTTTCATAGAGTTTCTCTCGTCTCAATAACTCTAGGACCTCTCACAAATGTCTTTCATGTTCTACCTCATTCTTGGAATAAATGAGGATGTCATCGATGAATTCTATAACTGATCTGTCTAAGAACGAGCGGCAGACTCAGTTTATCAAATCCATAAAAGCAGCTGGAGCATTTGTCAAACCTAAAGGCATGACCAAGAATTCATAATAGACATACCTGGTCCTGAACGCAGTCTTGGCAACATCTTCCTCTCGCACCTTCAATTGATGATAGCCTGATCGAATATCAATCTTGGAGAAATAACTAGCTCCCTAGAGTTGATCAAACAGATCATCAATACGAGGAAGTGGGTATTTATTCTTTATAGTTACCTTGTTCAACTCGCGGTAATCGATACATATCCTTAAGGTGCCATATTTATTTTTCACAAATAATACTGGAGCACCCCCACGGCGAGGAACTAGGTCGGATGAGCCCTTTGTCAAGCAATTCTTGCAATTGAGTCATCATTTCTTTCATTTTTTAAGGAGTTAAACGATATGGAGAACGAGCGATCGGTGATGCACCAGGAACGAGGTTTATACGAAACTCCACTTGACGGTCTGGTGATAAACCAGGTAGGTCATCTGGAAACAGACCAGGGTAATCACACACCACTCGAACATCTTCAATTTTCTTCTTTTCCACTTTGGCATCCACAACATATGCCAAAAATGAAGAATAACCTTTAATAAGACATTTTCGTGCTTTCGCTACTGAGATGATCCTAATGTCACCATTTCTTTTATCCCCATAAACTAATAGTGTCTCCCCATTTGGTCTCAAAATAGAAAGCATCTTCTTTGAACATAAAATATCTACTCCATTCTTAGACAACCAATCCATACCTATCACAACGTCAAATCCTCCTATTGCCATATGTAACAAGCTAACTGGAAATGAGATACCCTCAATTTCAATCGAACATCCATTATAAACCTCATGCACTAACACTAGCCCCCCATTAGTTGTCTCTACCATTAATGTTTCTATTAGTGTGCTAACTGGCATGCAAATTGATTACAAAATGTCATAGAAACAAAATAACGATTGGCTCCTGAATCAAACAAAACACGAGCGGGTATAGAGTTGACTAGGAATGTACCACTAACCACATCATCTGCATCACGAGCTTCCTCTATGGTCATCTGAAATGCTCTACCCAGAACTCTCAAATCCTTCTTTGGTTGATTTCCTTTCGGTGTCCCCTTTCTGGAATCCTTGAGTTTTGGGCAGTCACAACGAATATGTCCCTCAGATCCACACTCATAACATCGGTTTGAGTTGCTATCACAGTTCTTGCTAATATGCCCATGCTTCCCCCACTTATAACATGTTACTGGAAAATCAGAACACTTTCTTAGATGCTTTTTGTAACAACTTGGACACGTCTTTGGTTCCGTTCTTTTTCTTCCACTTGGAGTAGTTACATGTCTATGTTTACTTGGTGTATTTGTCTTTCCTTCCCACTTTCTCTTTTCCTTTTTATCGAGAATTTCTTCCTTTACCTCTATCATGTCATCTTCAATCAGCTAAGCTTCTTCCATGGCTTCTTCCAAGGTCTCAATACGTGCAGGGCGTATTAAGGACTCATTAGTGATGGTAGTCCTGCAAGATAGAATTTTATCTTACTATTTGGTGCCACTTGTTCTAACAAGCCTAACTTTTCCATGAATCTTCTTATATACTCAGACAATGACAAGTTGTCCTTCTTGAGATTCTTGAATTCGTTTTCTATTCGGTCTTGAGCCCTTTCATTGCAAATTATGTCCAATATCTTATTTTTAAACATCGACCAAGTCATCTCTGATATAATGGTTGCTCCAAGAGCCTGTCTCGTCACTGTCCACCAACTCAAAGCTTCCCCCCGTAACATTTGTGAGGCAAATTTGACATTCTACTGCTCATCACATTTACTAGATTCAAAAGCTTGTTCTGTTTCCTGTAACCACCTCATACACTTCACTGGATCAATAGTGCCCATGTATTCCAGAGGTTTGCAACCCAAAAACGCTTTAAATGAAACAGTCTTTTTTGCTTTACCTTCGTTTATCGTTTGTTTCCCATTATCAATGTTCGTTGCTCCTTTCTCCTTTTCTGCTATTGTTCCTTGCTTACTGTTAGCAGCATCTCGATCTTCCATCATCTTTGCAAACATTTCTTGTTGCTTAGTCATAACAACTTCCATCATTTTCATCATATCTGACATAATAGAAGCCCTAAGATTCACCTCTGGAATGCCTGGATTTTGAATTGGAGTTGAACTACTAGACTCCAAGCCATCCTTTGGATTTAATGAAGGATTTTCCTTTGGATCCATACCGATTTGTTACATAATCAAAACAAACAGTCAATATAAATTCCAAATTCAATCAAATAAACTTCTAATTCAACGCATGTAGTTCACTAATCTTACCAACCATAGGTTTAAGACTAGGTTATTTTAACCTAATTCCCTTAAACCATTGCTCTGATACCAACTTGTAACATCCTAACCTTAGATCAAAATTTATAGCAAAAATTCGGCATGACCCATTCGTAAAGTCATGATTTGCCAAAAAGAATTAATAACCTGTAAACATTTTTTTTTGCAAAAGAAATGGATATACAAAAGCCACTTTACTAACTATACAAAATCCACAATACTAACTATTTTTTTATAAAGGTGACTATTTACAAGATATGATACTACATCTATTATCACCCACCATTACCTTCACCAAACTAGATTAATTATCCAAAATTCCCAAGTCTTGCATCATCCAACGATCTTACCTGCTAGCCTTATAATAACCTGTCAGGATCGAAATTCGAAAAAAGAATTTAAACTTAAACACTCAGAAACTATGTTAAAGAAGTCGCGGAAAAACACTTTAACAATAAATCAATCAAACAGTGTATGAACTCAAATAACAAGTTATATTGAATTAACTTAATGATTACAAACAAAACCTCAATCTGTTGAACAAACTCAACAGACGTTCTATACTTCTCTAAAGAAAGGATTAAAACTAATCTTGAGGTTAATTCTCTCTAAACGTATATGCAAAACTTGTAAAAACTTGTTTTTCTATCAAAAACTACTAGACTATATATACAGAACTGATTACGAGATAATCACAAAAGAAATATTGATCTTCAGCATTCATTCCATAATTATCTTCATCATTATCTTTAGCTCCTAGTCTTTCGTATCAATCTATCTTTATCTTCACGAGCATCATTAATCTCCATAGCAGTATTAACTTCCTCAGCAGTACTAACCATGCTTGCAGTAGTAATTCTTCAAGCAGTACTAACTACTAGCAGTACTAACTCTCCAAGCAGTAGTAATACTACTAGCAGTAGTAATCTTTCAAGTATCAGTAGTAAAATCTTCAGCAGTATTAATCTTTAACACTTCAGCAGCTTTAGCTCATATCTGACCCAACAATCTCCCCCTAACTTAACTTTTGAAGTCCAGAAGTTAAGTTCTTCAAAATGTGGTCTTCATGATGCTTTCAAAACTTCAGCTCAATTTCCCAAATTAGGATCCAGACCTAGACTTTGATTGATAGTTCTTCTGATCACTATTCTGGCCATTTCTGAACCCTTGGGACAGACCAACTTTGCTCTCAACATCCCTTGCAGCTTTGCCTTGCTGTGGTCATACACTTTGTCAACCAGGTAATACTCATGATAACTTTTGTCAATTGTAATGGCATAGACTCCACATCTTTCAAATAACATCCAATTATCTATTCTTTTAAATCCATTCTCAAGATGCAAGTCTTTGATAACATACTGCACTCTTTCAGGATCAAACATCATGCACAAGTACTCCATGGCCATCCTTTTAATACTCATCCCTGCTCCTTTCAGTAAATCCCCATACAGGATCAAACCAACCTTGTACATTTCTTCTAAATCCACCCTGGTACAGCTTCTGATACCCCATGTAGCATATACTTCATAATGATCACCCATTATTTTTATTCTGAAATACTCTGTTCTTTTTTCCACTAGAGTATCCCAATGGATAATCTCTGGAGCTTCTACAGAGATGGGATCAACTTTCACTGGTTCTTCATCTGTTATTGTCATGTACAACTCAAACTGTTCCTCAGGTTGTCTTTGTTGTTCTGATTGTTAAGTTGTTGGCTCTTGATTATGAACTGGAGTTTCAACCTGTTCTGCAACAATAGATCTTTCAGTTTCTGTTCTTCCACTATCCTTCTCTTTCTCAACTTCTTCAAGTCTTGGCCTCTTTGCCTGTTCTTTGAAGCAATAGACTTCATTCTCTTAACAACTCTGATCTTCTGGGCTAGTGTTTCTTCTTTCTTGACTTCTGCCCTTTCTTTTGTAGGAGTACCTTCTTCACTGCCAGGGAAAGGTTGTTGAATATTCAGATCATGCCTTTCTTTCATCTTTCTTTCAAACTCATCCCTCTTCCTGAAGTCTCCTTGAAGTTTAGCCATCTCCTTTCTGTACAAGTCTTCAATTCTGCCATAAGACATCTTAGCAAACATTCCTTCTTTGACTCCAACAGACCCTTTTAAGAATTTTATCATTTTTCTTCTTTCTTGTGTTGCTTGAAATGTCATCGAAGGCTTCCTTTGTCTTGTCTTTGATGGCTGCCTTTGCCTAGATGCTTTCATGGAAACTTTCATCTCAGCAAGCTTCAAACTCTTCTGATATTCTTCACTGAGCTTTGTAGCCAAATCTAATGCAATTTGTCTGTCTTTAGCTTGTTGAATTTCTTTTTCCTTTTCTGATTCCTTCTCAAGCTGTGCACTTAACTCTTTTGCCAGTTCTTCATCCAACTCAATTTGCTCCTTCTTCTTCAATGGTCTCTCAGGCTCAACCATTTTCTCTTTGCCTTTCTTCTTGGCCTCTGCCATGCTTATCTCATTCCTTTTCTTCTCAGTGCCTCCCTCTTTGATGACCACTCCCTTAGCCTTTTGAGTAGCCTTGGGAGTGTCAGTCTTTGCCTTCAATAGAGTCTCTGCTATCTCTATTTCTTCTACAGACATACCAATTTCTGCTGCAACTTTCTCTGTTTCTACTGCTTTTGCAGTTTTTGCTTCTGGTGTGGTTACTGTTGCTGGTTCAGTTTCTGCTGCACTTTCAGTTTCTACTTCCTTTTCAGTTTCTGCTTCCTCCATTGTTTCTGCTGCTATTTCTGTTTCTGCTGCTTGAGCAATTTCTACTGCTTCTTTCTCTGTTTTAGCACCAATCTCCCCCTTAAATTGAGATTCCATGCCAACAGGGCTTTTCTTTTCACTTTCATCCTCTTGAGTCTCCCCATTTTTGGAAGCATCATGATCAATGGTCCTCTTCTTCAAAACAAATTGGGTTTTCTTCTTTTTGTGCACCAATTTGAGTACCATCCTTTTGAGTTTGGTAATATGCACTTGTTGAGAAGTGATCACCTTTTTCATCTCTTTTATCTCCAAATCTTGATTGTGAACTTCCAGACTTATTGTACCAAGAGTATCCATCAATTCATCATAAGTATATCTGTCCTCACCTCCTTTAGGTGTTTTTACCATCCTTGAAGGATCCTTGGATCTTTTAGTAGAGGCCTTCTGCCTAGCAGAAGCACCTTCTACCCCCGTGGTTTCTTGGCACTTGGGACCTTTAGATGATTGCTCACCTAAAGTTGCCGTGGGGAAGGTCTTAGAGATGTTCACACTGTCCTGATCCACACCTTGTGCAGAATCAGTAGTGTGAGCCTTACTGCCCACATGCTCTTCCTTCTCCTTATAAAGCACCTTCTTGGGGTTGGGAGACACCCTTATGGTTTCCCTTTGGATATTCTTTGATGAAGAATGCTCCATCAGAGGGCTTGTAGGCTTTGGGGGTGTAGATACAAGAAGGGAAGGAACCTTATGTACCTTTTTCCTTATATATGTTTTGGTGATGGGGGATTTTGGCTTCATAATAGGGATCTGAGGAGTATCAATTGAAATGAATGGTGTGGGTAGCTCATCAGTTGGGTGGTCAGATGTGGGCTTTGACCCTGATGCCTCACCATAGGAATGAGACATAACCATCATTGTAGAGAACAATGGTGTCTCTTGTCCAGAAAAGTCCTTACTTGGTCTTTTCATGTTGGAGAATACCTTCCCTTTGGGAGGTTTAGGTACATACACCTCTTGAAAAGAGGGTAAATCCATCAATTCTTTGTTAAGTACTTCTTGTACAAACCTGGGATACATATAAAAGCTTTTGGTTTTGGTATCCAGATTTGACATTAAATCATTGAAAATCATTTGAGAAAAATTAAACTTTCTAGAGGTAGCTAAGCAGACTAGAGCATAAGCTAAGGTACTGCTGAACTCACTCCATCCAGTTGTTTTTCTAGAAATACAATGTTGCAGAGTATGAACCAAAAATCTCCATTGAGGTGCAAATCTGTTTTTGAAAAACTTATAGACCTCAGTTGGACCTTCATACCCCATTCGACCAATTGCTTGGAAGAGATCTTCCTTGGAAAGAGAGGTAATACCTGAGGCATCATCTAGTCGTAGATGAATGCGAATACAACCTTCTATGATGGTTAGAGGTTTATCACAAACCCTTGATTTGATGACCTGATTGCCATCATCAGTGTGAATGGAAGCATTGTCCCAGAATTGTCGCAGATGTTCCACATAGATTGTGGAATTGACAGTTAAAGTGTAGGCGATGTGTGAGGATTTTAGGAAATCCATAATCTGATGAAAACCCTCTGCTTGCTTGGGTTTCTGTAGCATTGCTAACTCATTGTGATCATCAACAAACACCAGTCCTGCCATCGTTCTTGGATTGAATCACTACTAGGGTTTATGCACTGGGAAGCAAGAATTCGAGAGAGAGAGAGAGAGAGAGAGAGAGAGAGAGAGAGAGAGAGAGAGAGAAAGAACACTCGTAGGAAATTCAAAGAGCCGTTTGGATTTTGGCGGTCACAGAGGGTATTTATAGGTGGAGGGTTTCAGTTAGAAGCAATAATAAGTACCTTAACAACATTAACATATACCCGCAGTATTAACTCATATTAGCAGTAGTAACGCATACTGGCAGTATTAACACAGACTAGCAGTATTAACACATACCAGCAGTAGTAACACTGATTCGCAGTAGAAATAAGGCAAGTAGTAGTAACGTTGCACTGGCAGTATAAACCACCTAGCAGTAGTAACCATACTTAACCATATTTGAACTGTCAGAAAGAGTAATAGTGAGAGTAGTATTAACTGAACTAGAAGTACTAAGTATCCAATTCAGCAATGTAATCTGAAACACTTAAACACACATAGTTAGCAGCACCATTCTAAGGTAATCAACATAGTACACATCTTCAAAGGTCATCTTACCTTCTGAGACCATACCTTTTCCACTTATCTTACCTCCTGCTGGATTATCACCAAAAGCAACATGTCCTCCATCAAGCTTTTTGAAGTTTTGAAGGTAGTCAATGTTACCTGTCATGTGCCTAGAGAAACCACTATATACATGCCAAATGCTCTTCTTCTTGAGCTGTTGGTTGCCCTGCACATAAGATAAAACAGTTAGTTTTTAGAGGGAACCCAAGCCAAAGTGGTCTTGGGTTGCCCTTTCTCATCAACATATTCAAATTCATTAGACTTAGTCTTGATGAGTTGATCAGAGTCAGGAATCTCATGGCTGGAATACTTTGTCTTAATAATAGGCTTGGCAGTATTAACACTGGTAGCAGTACTATCCTTGTTAGCAGTATTAACTTGGTCAGCAGTAGTATTGCTATCAGCAACACTATTTCTGTTAGTAGTACTATTTGAGGTAGCAGTACTAACAGGTTTCTTGACTTTTGGAACCCAAATCTTGACAAAGTTGTTTGCTTTCTTATTCTGTGAGTTACTCCTTAATTTGCTTGGAGTATTTTCTTTTGATTTGGCAAACTTATTCTGAATATGAGATTTCAAAAGTGTTGTTTTCACATTCTCAGCCATGTGGTTCCTTTTTGATTTCTTCCTATAACCAAAAGAATTTTGATGTTGTCTTTGAAAAGTAAATCTTTGGTTAATAGGATTGAAATAGGCTAAATGATTCAACTTGCCACAAATAAAACAAGGCTTTGGTCTATTGATTTTGCTTAGATCAATTCCCTGTTTTTGAGCCCACTAGTTATTTATGTTTCTCTAATTTCCCCTTATTTTATCATGTTGATGGGGCTTGTTCTGTTGGCAAGTACAGGGATTTACAACAGTAGTTTGCATATAATGATTTCCCTGTACCTTTTCATTTCCTTTCCTAGATGTTTCAGTTTTCTCACTCTTACCATTCTCTTTCTCTGTCTTGGACATCTCCACTTTATCACTCTTGACAAATGGTTTGCCTCCCCTCTCATTTGTAAGAATGTGATTTTCTAAGGGAGTTTCTTTATGGTCTTCCTTATTCTTACCCTCAGTATTCTCTTCTTCAGACTCTGCCTCAATTACTACTGTATCTAGTGGATCTACTTCAGTGGCTCCTTCAGGTAATTCCTTCTTATCTTGTCTTTCTAAGAGGTCTGAGGTGGGTGGAATGTAGTTATTATTGTAAGGTGGAGGGGTGTTTTTGTAGCCTATACCTCTCCTTAGTTTGTCACGAACTTGAGTTTTGAGTAAACTGTCCATTGCTTTAGAAGTGAAATTGTAATCCCAATCAAATCAAGCAATCTCTATTCAATATATGACAATATCAAAGTATATTTCTAGAGAGAGAGTGTAGAGAGAGAAAGTGTTCATGTCATTTATCTCACAATGATATTACAATATCTACCTACATGATTAACAAGACAACATGATATTTATACCACACGTCTAAAACCACAAGCTTAACAACTAAGTAAACTCATATTAGACTAAACATACTTTGACTTTGTTGACTTATCTTGACTTGACTTTTCCTATTAAATCTTGGATACAATAATACACTAACAATCTCCCCCTTTGTATTCAAGATTTAAAAAAAAAAATTCACACTCGTCTTCAGCGCTTGATTCTTCAACTTTTATCTCTGACATCTTTAAAACTTTGAAGCTCTAACAATCTTCAGTCTTTCAGTCTTTGAAGAATCTTGAAAAGTCTTTTGCACTTTGCATCTCTAGAAAGTCAACAAGTCTTGAACAAATCTTTGAAACTCTTTAAAAACTTTTGAAACTTCGAGCTTTGAAACAACTTTGAGGAATCTCTGATCTTGTGTCTTCATCTTTTGTGATCTCTGATCAGTCTTCAGAAAAACAAACTTTCTCAAATCATCTTCAGAATCTGTTTCTGAAACATAGTAAGCATCTGAATTGTCTTGAACTTTCAGAATTATCTCTTCAGGATTATCTTCACCATTTGTCTTTGAAATTGATCTTTGTAGATATCTCCCCCTTTTTGATGATTGTGAGCCTCATAATCATCAAAACTTTCTCAATTTCCGCACTTTCTTTGAATCTCCCCTTTTTACCAATATTCTCCCTCTTTGAGATACATTTGACATTCTTCTCCCTTTTGATCTGAACAGCTGAATTATGAATTGTATATACCCGAATCTTTTCAAATTCATATATAATGAACTTGGTAACCCTGATTCAACAAATGAAACAGTTAGAAGTGCCTGTCAGTAACACGGAGTTACTGTGTACAACGAATGTACAATTTAAGGAGTTGGTTTGATGACGACTCCCCAGGACTTCCATTCAATCATTGAAAAAACACAAGGTTTATCTATGAATGTTCTGACAGAAAAACAAATTTTCTGTGTGCTCGTGCTTGTGTATGAAATAATTTAGCACAATGATTGTGTTTCATAAGGCTCAAATTGTGTAACTGTTGAGACAACAACAAATTGTACACGGACTCAATGTGCATGAAAGAGGTGCGAAGGTGGGGAAACGTTCCTTCTTTTTCAATATCTAAATCTTCCGAGTGAAGACTAGATAGCAGATATGCTGCGTCCCCAAAGAAAATGAAACATTTCTTTGTTAAGAAAGAAACGAGTGGCTGGTGGGGTTAATGCAAGAGTTGGCATGGGCTCACTGCCTTTTTCAATGATGGTCACCAAAGAATGTGAACCAATCAGAAGATGTGGTTGCCCGGCTCAGAAAGTGGTTGGTGCAGAGTTTTGATATTCTTTTAACTCTGTTCTCACACCCTCTTTCTTTTTAACATTTATGCTCACTTCTAACCAAACTCTCTTTTACATTTTTCTGCTCCACACAATGAGAAAAACTCAAGCGGATGAGTTATCTCCCCCACTCTTTGATTTATGACCCCTCACCCCTCAATCACTCGAGGATAACTTCCGGGGTAGGAAACACCGGTTAACGTGAATCCATGGAAGTTTTGTTTAAGTTCTCACATGAATCCCATGTAAGTCCTAAAAATAATGGTTGCTCATCAATTTAACTTTAGCATTTAAGCTAAAAAATGTATGATGACATTGTCAAAATGTATGATCATGAAAAATATGAATGAAATTTGAGCATTTGAACAATGAAGATCTCTCAAAACAAGAATATTGAATGAATGAAATGAAATCAAGAGAATTGTTTTGAAAATCTGACAATGTATCAATCAGATCAAATGAAATGGTTAGGGTATCAAAGAATTGGATATTTTGTTTATATGAACAAATATAAACAATTTTAACAATGAAAGCACAAATATTGAAATGATGAAAGATGCTCAACAACGTTTGAAAGCAAACGGGAGTATTACCATCGAAAAATTTGTTCGTTATGAGACATGGTAATAACAAATTCAAATGAAGTACTGAACCGATGTGTGTGAATACTTTACAGTATATAGACAAGATAATACGCAAGTATTAATCTTTGGAAACACACAGTCAGTTAAACATTAACGCTCAATTTTGAAAAACATTTAAAAACACACTTCTAAATTCATGAAATCTTTTGAGAATAGAGAAGTGGTTTGAACATTTAAGAAAATTTGTTTTTCATGCTTGAAAGTTGTTCTTCTTTCAAACAATCAGAGATCTAAGATTAGAAGATATTTATCTTTAAGCTCCCCCTCAAATCATTATAGAATGATTTAAGTCTATTAAGCTCCCCGTGGATATTTGCAAAATATCCATGTCTAAACATTGAAGAACGGGTCCTGATCTGTCATGTGATCAGAAGCCACAATGACATTAAAGTCCGGGTTCTAAACTGAAGTGTTTAGAAGCCATTGTTCTTTGACTTTGAAGTCCGAGTTTTGAGTTGATTTACTCAGAAGTCAAACATCTTACTCCCCCTATACCTGTGGTACCTGCGAAACAGATTTAACAGGCTTTGGTACCCACTGGTATTTGGGTCCTGGTATGTTAGATTTAGAAATCCACCTCTCATTAGATTTATATCTTTTAAAATCCGAAATCTGAGAAGTAATTCTGTAAGATCCGTACCAGTTATGAGCAAATTCTTGTCGGACGAAATCATTCTCTCCATAGTAAGAACATCAAATTTTCTTCTGTGCAATCCTGATCAAATGATTAGTCGAGTAATATATATCAGAATTACCAAGATATTTACCTTTATGTATTCTGTTCTTTTTGGCTTTGGATGTGGAATTGAATGCTTTGTCCTTCATCTTCTCATTATCTGAAGAACTCTTCACTCTCCAGACCATCTGATTTTTCTTTGATTGCTTTCCAAGAGATTTTACATAATAACTCGCTGAACCATCAACATATTTGTCATAAAATAGATTAGATGGTCGAATCTGACTTGATTTGACAATTTTAGGTTTGACACTGTTCTTTTTGAAAACATTTTTATCATGAATAGAACTTGAAGCTGTTTTGAAAGAACAGACTGATTCTGTTGAGTTATCAACAGGTGATTGACTAATCACATCAGCTGTAATCTTTTCTGACAAATCAACGTTTGCAGCTTCTAAGTCTTTTATCTTTTCAGATAAAATGTTTCTTTCAGCATTAAGTGTGTCAAACTTTTGTTTCAAATCAAATCTAGCCATCTGTTCTTTAAGAATATCTGATGATAGAACAGAGATTTTGGACATGAGCTTGGATATTTCAATTTCAAAATATGAACGTTCTTGCTCAAAATCTTTTTGTAAGTTCTTGGATTTATCAGAAATTTCATTGAAGATCCCAACATTTCTCTTTTCAGAATTTTTCTTTTCAGATCCAAAAGACTTTTTCTTTTCTTTAAAAATTTGTCTTTCTTTTTATAATAAGTCTTGTAAAACTGAGATCTGTTTGGGAAATTAAGTGTTTTTATCTTCAAGAACTTTTCTTTCCTTAGCAAATGTGTCTCTTTCAGTAATTAGAATCTTTTCAAAATCAGACACTTGCTTGGAAAGTTTAATGCATCTCAGCTCAAGATCCTTTTTCTCTTGCAAAGTTTTCTTAGAAAGTTCAGACATCTGTTGAGTAGAAGATGTCTTCACACTTGATTTTTCTTTTTCTGCTTGGAGACTTGTTTTCAATTCAGCATTCTTCTTTTCCAGAGCAGATATCTGATCTTCAAAAGCCTTAAACTTTTGTTGAAGCATAACTGACTGATCTTTCAGCTCAGATGATTTATGTTCAGTCTTCTTCAGTTGGCTTTGAAGATTTGCAATCTTTTTCTCTTTGAGTTTGATTTCTTTTTCACATGTTTTAACAGTGTTTTCTTTTAAAGAAATCATTTTCTCTTTCTCTTTAATCTCTTTCTCTTTCTCTCTAATTTCTTCCTCTTTTGCACTGATGATACCTGCAATATCAGATTTAACAGTATTAGTACACTTTATACAGTCAGGAGTTTTATCAGAGTTTGACAAATTAAATTTCAACTCCTGAATTTGTTTAAGAAGCTTTGAATTCTGATTTTTCAGATTGTCTCTTTCTGCTTCTATTTTCGGTATCTCAGGCATGTACAAGACAGCATATCTCTGGATGAAAGTATAGTATTTCCTCTCTCTTCTGTAGTAGGCATCTTGAATGAAAAAGTTAGCTTAAAAAATGATTGTCAAAAATTAGAAAATTATTACCACTATCAAAATATGTCCCCCTCCGCAGACTTAGCATGGGGGTTCCGCTAGAAAATTTTTCTGACATATTTTTCTCTAGAAAGAAATGCTTGAATAAAATGATCGTTCCCAAACCAATTCAGAAAAGTTGACTGAAAGTCAAACTTGGATCACCACTTGAGAAAAAAAATTTCAACTCTGAAACTCGCAGATAAAGTAAACTCGCTAAGACCGACAAAACTCGCACACCACTGTTTCGAACAAACTCGCAGAACACTGTTCCTGATGAACTCGCAAACCGAACCATGCGCGTTTAAGAAACTCGCAGATGCTTACTCGCGCATTTTAGCAAACTCGCAAGCAAACTCGCAGATGGAAGAAACTCGCAAACACCTATTCACCACAGAACTCGCAAGCCTTGTTTTGCGCGTTTCTCAAACTCGCAAGATGCTTCTAGCGCGTTTCGCTCAAACTCGCAAACTTTGCCTTGCGCGTTTATGAAACTCGCACGCCTCTGTTAGCGCGTTTCTGGCCAAAAATCAAATCCTTTGACTTGCGCGTTTGATATTGAACTCGCATGCTTTGCTTGCGCGTTCGTCAGACACTTGCGCGTTCTTCACTTGATGAAGCTTGCGCGTTTGTCAGATCTTGCGCGTTCTTGACACTTGTTCACGAAATCAATCCAAATCGTTCTAAAACCTGCAATTTGATTTTCTAATCCATCCACTGTGCTCGAAATGCAACTTGTAACACATTTCTATCAATACAAACTTGCTAAAATTATCAAATTACAGTGCTCAATGATTAATACAGTGCTCTGACATTTTTGATACCAAGATCTAAAAAAATTCGAAAATTAAATCTGATCTTGTGGTTAATCTGAGAAATTATGTGAACAACAATGTTTCTACAACAATAATCGAACCCAATGAAACTAGTTTTTCAATCAAAAACTGATTATCAATTGTGAATTCGATTCAATCAGTGAGCAATCAAAAAGTCAACTGCATGTTCTTGAGATTTCAGAAATTGATCCACATCATCCATTTAATCCTGCAATCAATTGAAAAATGTATCATTATGATTAGAAAACAAATTCAAATACATTTCAATCAACAATTTTGTGTTCTTGAAAATTTTCAAGAAAAATTGATTTAACAGTGATCAAACTGTGTTCTTGAAATTTTGACTTTATGATCCAAAAATTTCAGAAAATCAATCTAATTCTCTGTGCAAATCTTTCTGAATCAGTTTGGTTCGCTCTGATACCAATTGAAATTGTATTCCCAATCAAATCAAGCAATCTCTATTCAATATATGACAATATCAAAGTATATTTCTAGAGAGAGAGTGTAGAGAGAGAAAGTGTTCATGTCATTTATCTCACAATGATATTACAATATCTAGCTACATGATTAACAAGACAACATGGTATTTATACCACACGTCTAAAACCACAAGCTTAACAACTAAGTAAACTCATATTAGATTAAACATACTTTGACTTTGTTGACTTATCTTGACTTGACTTTTCCTATTAAATCTTGGATACAATAATACACTAACAAGAAGCATTGGAAAAATTTTCAATGTCTAATTTTGCCTTCTCAAATTCACTCCTTACTTTCTCATATTCCTCTCTAGACTTTTCTAGCTTAATCTCTAACTGATTCTTCTCCCACTTCCAGTAGTTGGTATCATATGAATGTTGAAGTTCATTGGCCTGGTATGACTTAATTTGTTCTTCAAAATTCTCAATGATCAAACTATACTCTCTTCTATCTTTTTCCAACCTTTTAAGGTCATCACACATGCTCTGATTGTGATCCCTGTACCTTTTAACAGTTTCAAGACATTCTTTAGAGCAAAGGTTAGATCTTACCTCTGTGGGGATTGCAGTGCTTGAGGACTCTGAAACTTCAGCCATCAGTGCTTGATTCTGAACTGCATCATCAGCTTGATCACTCCAATCAAATCCCATTCCATCTTGTGAGACAAGAGCTTGAGATGGGTTCCTCCTCTGCATTCTCTTGCAAAGTGCCCCAACTTATGACACTTGTAGCATTCTACCTTGGATTTGTCAAATCCAGCCCCATCTTCTCTTCTCATGGCAAAGTTGTTTCTACCTGTTCTTTTGATGAATCTTTTGACTCTCATGGTGAGCATTGCCATTTGCCACTTGATATCCATCTCTTCAAGGTCATCAACATTGATCTGCTCCAGATCATCATTAATAAGAGAAGATTTTGCATGACTAGCAAGGAAGGCTTCCAAAACAGAATCATTGGATCCATCATGTTTTGAGCCATAAGATGTACTAACTGATTCTGTATTAGCAGAAGAATCAGTAGTAGATGATAAGAGAGCAACATTATGAGAGTATCCAGATGGTTTCTTCTTAGATTCAACCTCTGCTTCAAATACCCTGAGATCATTGTAAAGATCATCAAGTTCCTTGTCCTTCAGATTGTCATTCTGTCTGAATGATACTGTATACATAACCCATTCTTCACCAAGAGATCTTAGAAACTTTCTGTTGACATCATCCTGGTCCATCTTGACACCAACAGTGGCCAATTCTCCAATCAACTTGTTGAATCTATCAAAAGTTTGAGTCATAGACTCATTCTTTGTAGACATAAAGTTTTCATATTGTTGTTTGAGAATAGATTTTTTATTTCTCTTAGTGCTTTTAGTACCTGAAAATCTCTTCTCCAATGCATTCCACAGGATTTGAGCATCAGAACAGTTGCAAAACTGATGTTGGTATTCATTAGGAATTGCCAAGAGCAGAGTGCTCAAGGCTTTCATCTCAGTCTGCCTCATCTTTCTTTCTCCATCAGTCTTTGGTGGAGGTCACTTGCCATCTGCTCCCATCTTTCCTTCATTGGAGGGACCATTCTCAATGATGTCCCACATTGAGTAGTCTGTGAGAAGAATGTACTGCCTGATTCTAATTTTCCACATGTCAAACTCATTGGTTTTGAACATGGGGACCTTTGAAACAAGAACATTGTCATGTGATCCGTCCATTATGATTATTGATTTCTGAGTTCCTTAAGCTTTGATACCACTTGTCAGAATCGAAATTCGAAACAAGAACTTAAACTTAAACACTCAGAAACTATGTTAAAGAAGTCGCGGAAAAACACTTTAACAATAAATCAATCAAACAGTGTATGAACTCAAATCACAAGTTATATTGAATTAACTTAATGATTACAAACAAAACCTCAATCTGTTGAACAAACTCAACAGACGTTCTATACTTCTATAAAGAAAGGATTAAAACTAATCTTGAGGTTAATTCTCTCTAAACGTATATGAAAAACTTGTAAAAACTTGTTTTTCTATCAAAAACTATTAGACTATATATACAAAACTGATTACAAGATAATCACAAAAGAAATATTGATCTTCAGCATCCATTCCGTAATTATCTTCATCATTATCTTCAGCTCCTAGTCTTTCGTATCAATCCATCTTTATCTTCACGAGCAACATTAATCTCCATAGTAGTATTAACTTCCTCAGCAGTACTAACCATGGTTGCAGTAGTAATTCTTCAAGCAGTACTAACTACTAGCAGTACTAACTCTCCAAGCAGTAGTAATACTACTAGCAGTAGTAATCTTTCAAGTATCAGTAGTAAAATCTTCAGCAGTATTAATCTTTAACACTTCAGCAGCTTTAGCTCATATCTGACCCAACATAACCCAAAATGTTTGCTAGCTCAACCACCTGAAACAAGTCCTGAGATGCACGCCAATAAACAAAACAAATCAGACTACATGTCTAGTGAGTTCAAGAGTTTCACAATAAACATTTTCAAGTAATTTATACTTTCAAACAAAAATGCATGAGATATATTGATTTGATCATTGTAACACCTTTATATACCTTTCATGACTATATCCACCGAATTTCAATCCTTAATTTTGCACGAATTGACTCCATTTTAGGATTAACCAAAACAGTTTGATTTTTTTGTAAAAAGTAATTGTTTTGAACATAACCTTCAATCTAGCATCAAAAACATGTTTTGGTGAAAATTTTCTTCTTCAATATATCTAATATCATCTTAATGTTAGCAAGAAACAACTATAACACACATCTTAATATTTTCATGTTGATTCCAAAGCCTTAAAGTCCATCACCATTCCTTGAATTTTTTTTAAAGGTTGTCAAAGATTAGAAAATTTTCAACTTTAACTCATGAATGAGCATATAAGATGAACTTAAACCTATACAAAACATGAAATAAACTTACCCAACAAAATACTTCTACTAACAAGACTTATAACACCAATTTGTGTTCCATTTCTTGAAGGATTTTAGGTTCTAATGTATCAAAACAAGATATATCACATTGGGATTCAAGTGGGGATTAATATACATCATAAAAATGAAATTATCATAGAAAACACATACAAACACAGCTATCCTCCCATTGATAGCACCTAAAACCTTATTTTTGAGACCTAAAAACCCCAAAATCGACTTCAATACTAACCTAAACGTTGAATATATCAAGAAATCAAACTGATGCATAAAGAGCTTACCTTAATTTGTTGATTTGATGCCAAAAATCAAGCCCTAGATGACTTCCATCGTTTCTCCTTTCTTCTCCCGACTTCTCTTTTCTAATTCTTTTTTAAACCCTATTTATATTATTACTAGATTAAGATATTTTCACAACAAACCCCTTGAATTCCTTTATAAAACAATCCTACCCCATATATGATGTAATTTGACACAACCACCCTTAGATTTATCTTTTAGAAAATGACATGTCTATCCCAAAACTTAATATATGTCTACACCAAAACTTAATATATGTAGTCGCCTCTGGCTCTTCAACATAACACATTTTGTCGTCTATTTGAATTTCAGATAATGGAATTACGTTTTCTTCTTCCGCCAAACACTTTCGTAGGTAAAACACGTGGAAACTGTTATGAATTCCTTGCAACTCTGGTGGTAAGTCTAGGCGGTAGGCTTGAGAACCAATCTTTACCAACACTGTGAAAGGCCCAAGAAAACAAGGACTAAGTTTTCCATGCTTCTCGAATCTGATCACTCCCTTACATGGTGATACTTTTAACATAACTTTATCACCCACTTGAAACTCTACGGATCGTCTCTTCTAATCTACGTAGCTCTTTTGTCGATCTTGCGCGAATTTATGGCGTGCTCAAATCACTTTGACTTTGCCTGCAGTCTCTTGTATAATCTCAGACTTGCAAACTGTTTATCCCCGACTTCTAACCAACAAGCGGGTGTCCTACATTTTCGTTCGTATAATGCTTCAAAAGGCGCCTTGACGATGCTAGAGTGATATCTGTTATTATATGCAAATTCAACCAAAGGCAAGTGCGCATCCCAACTCCCACCAAAGTCAAATACGCAAGAAAGAAGCATATCTTCTAGAGTTTGGATCGTCCTCTCACTTTGTCCGTCAGTTTGAGGATGGTAGGCAGTACTCAGATTTACTCTCGTCCCCAACTCTCTTTGTAGTCCCTCCAAAACTTGGAAGTGAATCGACTGTCTCTATCTGAGACGATGGATAACAGCACTCCATGTCTCGAGATAATCTCATCAATATATAACTTAGCCAACCTGTCCATTGACCAAGTGGTAGCTATTTATCGTGTACTCTCAACGTGGACACAGAGTTTCCTAGCGTGGGAACAAGTATATACCAACACTGGGATCGCTACAAGTAATACAATGGTACAAGTACCATCGTTTCTCCTTTCTTCTCAATTCTTCTCCCGACTTCTCTCTTCTAATTCTTTTTTAAACCCTATTTATATTATTACTAGATTAAGATATTTGCACAATAAACCCATTAAATTCCTTTATAAAACAATCCTACCCCATATATGATGTAATTTGACGCAACCACCCTTAGATTTATCTTTTAGAAAATGACATGTCTACCCCAAAACTTAATATATGTATATACATACATATTAAATTAATACCTTCAAATAAGATGCGACATATATAAATAATAAATTAATACCTTGAAATAGGATGCTACAGGAGCTTTTCTTATTGTTCTCGTTTTCTAAGAATTTTAAGTCTCTAGGGTTTCATCAATCCCTCCTCTATTCTTTTGAAGGTTTGGAGTTTGATGTCCATTTTATGGCCCTAGAAGTATTCTTGTTGGTGGATACAAGTTGTGGTAAGGTAACCTTCTCTTTTCCTTCACCTAAGAAATTAGGGTTTATGGTTCTCATTTCCTTTCCATTTGTGGGAACTTGGTATAACTTAGAAATGTTTGTAGCTAAGGATTGTTGTGGAAAACTTGGAGCTAGTGGAGGGATTCAAGATCTCATCCAAGAAACTCAAGCTTTGTGGATAAAACCTAGATTTAGTCTAAATCTAGAAAGGTGAGTTCTAGTTGCTTTACAAAACTATATACATGTCAAAATATAAATGTTGTGGGTTTTAAACATACATTTATGTGCTCACTTCATATTTAATGGGTTTTGGTGATTTTGGTATTCTTGAGCATATTGAGTTGCTAAATGTTTATAAATGATTTACTGTTAGGGTAGTTTGTTGGTTAAATAGAAGTTCAAGGGGTGAATTGTAATTCTTAGAAAGTTGGTTGTAATTGGGCCTCAAGCCCATTAGGCCTAATATGCCTAATATATAATGTTTTGTTTTATTGAGTTTTAGTTTTTTAGAAGAAATCATTATTAGAAAGCTAGTCGTAAGGTTTATATTCTCTGATCATAAATTCTCTCTGTAAACCTAAACCATTTCATTGTTGAATCTAATCATATGACTAGCAGTTGTGATTTATTTATTGTTCTTCATTGATTACTATTGTTGTTGATTGCACTGTATCTGGGATCTACAATTGGTATCAGAGCGAAGAGACTAGAATTTTGATCCAAAAAGCTACAAGGCTACTGCGAAAGGAATGTGGGACTAGATTGAGAAGATGATGATGGGTAGCCGAATAAGCACTCAGCTGAAGATCACCAGCTGCATTTCCCGATATGACAGCTTCAAAGCAAGAAAAGGCGAGACGCTCACGGAAACGTATGAACGGTTCAACCTACTCCTGAACGATCTGCATAAAAGCTACATCATGAAGACAAACACCGAGAACAACATCAAGTTCATGAACAACCTTCAGCCAGAATGGAGGACGTTTGTCTCTCATATCCGTCATACTCAAAGCTTGGAGAAAATTCCTCTGCACGAACTATATGAAATGCTTCTACAGGATGAAGAGGAAGTTCTTGAGTTGATGGGAAATCAAAAAGCAGATGAAAAGCCTGTGGTTGATCCATTAGCGCTTGTCTCAGATAAAAGAGGTCGATCGGTCAGTTGCACTCCTGAAAAGGAACCAGTGAAAAGTGATTCTGAACCTGAAGACCCTGACAATGACTCGAATCCATAATACACTCAGATTAAAGAATCCGTGATGTTCTTAACTCAAGCATTCCAGAAAAGGAAGTTCTTCAAAAAGTCATCATCAAATAATCAAAGATACTCCACTACTCCTCTCAAACGACATGCTCAAAAGGAGAAGTATGAAGTGAGGAGAGAGAAGGAAAGGAAGAGTAAGCATAATTTTGAGCGAACACGAGTGATGAGGCAACCAATTCCGGTTGACCTCCCCCCACCAAAAATTAGCCAGGTAGCCACATCTGCTACCCAGTCTCATGTGTTGAGACAGGGTATTGAAGAAGACGTTTTGGACCTAGCGACGCAGTTGCACACCCCACCGAGCCACTCCGACATCTCTCAACAGATGTTGGTTTCACTTTCTCACGGGGATTCAACTCATACACTATCAGTCTCTCACTTGGAGAGTACTGGTATTGAAGCTAGAGGACATCTTCCCCCGTCCTCGCCTTCCTTCAGTGCACCGCGTCTAGAGCCTATTGATGATATTTTTCCTTTTCCTAGGACACGTGTACCTTTTTCGGCTATTGCTGGAGGCCTTAGTGGCCCAGCCGGAACACCCATAATAACTCCAACTTCTGTTGGTTTACGAGGATTGGGTGGAAGTCCTACCACAACCATCATTACGCCAGCTGTGCTCGTAGACGGTGTGACTTCTACAGTCGTCACTACAACTGGAAGTCTGAGTGACCCAGGTGTTAGTTACCCTGAGTTTGTCTCACGGGAATTTCTGGACGGAGCCCTAAAGGTTGTCCATTCTATTATGCGTACTGAAATGAGGGAGGAGGTAGATGCTCTAAAAAGAATGATCAAAGGCAAAGCGCCAATGCCTGAGCCTGAACCGCTACCTCCCACACCACCACCCTCTCATATACCTACCGATCTATCTATCGATGACCTCAAATCCATGCTCTTAGCCAAACTCCTAGCCCAATTGTTATTCCCTAGATTCTAGTTTCCAATCACAAACAATTAATCAAAACAAAACAATTCAATTCAATTACCTGTTTTGAATTCAATTCTCAATTCAAATACAACTTTCTCTCTCTAGAACTCCCTCTTTCTCTCTCTACAGATTTTCTCTCAATCGTATTTCTCAAAATAAGCTTCCTACTTTTGAAAATAGAAAATACAAGGTATTTATACCTACATCTAAAATACAAGCAAAAACAAATACAAATACAATACTTTGACTTTTATTACAAATAGACTTTGACTTTGATGAAAGTTGACTTTCTCAGCTTTGACTTTCTTGAACTTTGACCTTCAGTCTTCTTGATCTTGTATCCAACATATTTATGCTCTAACAATCTCCCCCTTTGGATTCAAGATCACTGTTTAAAGATCTAGCAATTCAGTCTTCACTTGTAATCTCTGTTAGTACAATCTCCCCTTTTTCTTTGATGGTATTCTTTCCAAAACTGTCTTCAAACGACTAACAATCTCCCCAAAACTTTCACAAGACACTTTCAGACTTTGGAAAGAAATTATCTTCAGAACCAGCTCGGATTGCTTTAGCAAACAATCTTCAAAGAAAATTTCCTCAAATCTTCAGAAATTCTTTGACCTTCTTCAAATCTTCAAGTCTTTACTTTGAACTTTTCTGACTTGGACAATTCTGAAAATCATCTCTCAAAACTTTATCATTTCTTGATACCATCTCCCCCTTTTTGATGATTTGAGCATCTATATCATCAAAACTTTTCTCCCAAGAAATGTCTTTGACCATTCTGATATTGTCAGGATCGAATTCTCAACAAGAATTATGAATACTCAGAAACAATATCAAAGAAGTTGCGGAATAACACTTTAATATTCAATAAAACAGTAAACAAACAGTATATGATTAACAACTTGCAAACTTGTATTAAAATCACAAGATTACACACTCAACCTCAATCTTGAAGAACAAGCTCTTTCAAGACGAATTCTACTTCTCTAGAATTAGGATCAATTGCCTTGAGGTTGATTCTCTCTAGAACTAAAAACCTTTTGAATTAAATCTGTAAAACTATATCTACACAATTCTGTCAAATCTATACATATACTGAACAAAAAGATAATTACAAATAAATAAAATATCTTCAGTATATCTTCCATGAATATCTTCATAATATCCTTGTTTATCACGATCTCTTCATCATTATCTTCACATTACCTTATAAGCAGCATTAAGTCTTGGCAGCATTAACTACTAAGCAGCACTAACCACTAGCAGTACTAACTAGCTAAGCAGTACTAACTTTGTTCAAGCAGCACTAACTTTGACTAGCAGTATTAATTCTACTAGCAGTAGTAATACTCAGCAGTATTAACTTTGGAGTCTTCTAGCAGTAGTAATTCTGAACTAGCAGCATTAAAGACTTGAGTTATTTCTCAGTTCCCAACAATCTCACCCTAACTTGACTTTTAGGAAGAAAAGTCAAGTTCTTCAGATTTTCTTCAAGATGCTCCCAAAACTCTATCATGGCCTAAATTCCAGTGTTTGCATCCAACCCCAAACTCTGATTAATTGTTCTTTGGATCAAATATTTAGCCATTTCTGAATCTGGAACACATCCTAGCTTCTTCTTCAGCATGGCATGAAGCTTTAATTTGCTATGGTTATATACTCTATCCATTAGAAAGTATTCAGTGTGATTTAAATCTAAAGTCACTGCATATACTCCACTAGTTTCATATAGAGTCCACTTGTTGACTGATTTGAACACATTCTTGATCACATGCTTTACTTCATTAGGCTTGAACATCATATACAGATACTCCATCACCAGCTTTGTAATTGAAATCCCTGAAGCCTTCAGTATATCTGCATACAACTTCATTCCTATCTCAAACATTTCTTCAAGATCTGACCTAGAGTATGTTCTGACAATCTTGACCCAAGTGTTGAATACCTCATACTTATCATCCTTCCTCTTGAGTCTAATGTACTCCTTTCCATCCAATGTCAATGTATCCTAGTGAATAACTTCAGGAGGCTTTATACCAACAGGTTCTGCTGAAATTGGTTCAGGAACTTTGTCCATCACTACCATGTACATCTTTAAATCATCAGTACTTGAAGATTCTTTCTTTTCAGATGACTCAGGCGCCCCTTCTTCTTCAGCAACCTTATCAGCCTCTCCTTCAGCTATTCTAGGCTTCTTGATTGACTTTCTCCTTGCCATCATCTTGGTTCTCTTTAAAGTCCTTAGACTTTCACCCAGAGTGGCTTCTTTCTTTGATGGTGTTTCCTGTTCATCTGGAAAGGGCTTTTGTATCAGAAAGTCATTGCTTTCTTTCATCCTCTTCTCCATCTCCACCCTTGCAGTTTCATTCCCCTGAAGCTTTAACATCTCTGAATCATACAGCTCTTTAATCTTCTCAAAATACATCTTGGAGAACATCTCCTTTCTAACTCCTACAGCACCTTTGAGAAATATAATCATCTTGTTTCTCTTTTGGGTACCTAGGAATGTCTTTGAGGGTTTTCTTTTCTTTGCAGCTGTTTTTACTACCACTGATTTCTTCAGAATTTCAGCTTTCTTCAGTGCAATTTCAGTTGCCAGGCTTTGTTGATAGGCTTCATTTAGTTCAGCAGCTAGAGCCTTTGCCATCTCCCTGTCCTTTTCAACCTGAACTCTTTCTTCCTTTTCAATGTCATCCTGCATCTTCCTGGCTAAGGCTTCATCTGATTCAACCAACCTTTGCTTTTTGACTGGTTGATCAGATTCTACCATCTTTGCTTTTCCTTTGTCTTTGTTCATTTCCTTCTTACTGTTATCTTTCTTGATCACTTCACCTTGTTCTTTGATGATTACTCCTTTGGTCTTTGAAGTGACCTTGGGAGTATCATTCTTTGCTTTAAGTAAGGTTTCTGCAATCTCAAGATCTGTTAATACTTCTTTCACTGTTTCTGCTGCTTTACTTGAACTAGCAGTATTAATGGTTTCTACTGCTTGCTCTGTTGTTACTGCTGCTTCTTGTGTTTCTATTTGCACTGATTCTATTTCTGTTTCTGCTTCCTGCTCCCCCTCAACATCAAATTTCTCCCCCTCACTACCATATTTCATGTTGATCTCCCCTTTTTTGGGAGCATCATTTTCAGACTTCCTTCTCCTTAGCACAAATTGTCTCTTCTTCTTTTTCTGTACTAGCTTCATCACCAATTTCTTGAGTTTGGTAATCTGCACTTGTTGGGACAAGATTACCAATTTCATTTCTTCAATTTCTTTCCCTTGTTTGAGAACATCTAGATTGATGTTGCCCATTGTTTCCATCAATTCATAGTAAGAATATCTGTCCTCACCCTCTCCAGAATTGTTACCTTCTTTTGAAGGATCATTGGATCTTTTTGTAGTGGAAGTCTTCTGCCTAGCAGAAGCACTGTCCACCCCCTTGGTTTCTTGGCACCAGGGACCTTTGAATGATTGCTCATTCAAAGTTGCCATGGGGGAGGTCTTATTTATGTTACCACTGTCCTTCTCTGTGCTAGCAGAAGTAGTGGCAGCCTCAGTACCCATATGCTCAACCTCCTCCTCAGAGAGCACCTCCTTGGGGTTGGGAGACACCCCTGTGGTTTCCCTATGGATATTCTCTAAGGGAGAATTCTCCCTTAGAGGGCTAGTAGGCTTAGTGGTTGTTGGTACAAGAAGGGAAGGAGCCTTCTTTACCTGTTTCCTTTTGTAAGTATGGGTGATTGGTGAAGTTGGTTTTTCAAGAAGAGACTGGGGAATTGATTTAGAGTGGGAAGGTTGGGATTGGCTAGCAGTGGGTTGGTCTAATGGGGGCCTTGACTCTGCTGCCATACCTTCATCAGTTTGGGACACCACCATCATTGTAGAGAACAATGGGGTGTCAACTCCTTCCGAGTCCAGAGGGGATCTTTTCATGTTTGAAAAGACCTTACCTTTGGGAATTTTGGGTACATATACCCCATCAAAATGAGGTATATCCGTCAATTCATGGTTAATAACTTCTTGGACAAACCTGGGGTACATATAAAAGCTCTTTTTGCTTCCCAGGTTTGAGACAAGATCAGTAAAAATCATTTGTGAAAAATTATACTTTCTGGCAGTGGCTAAGCATACCAAAGCAAAAGCAATGGTGCTACTGAACTCACTCCATCCAGTAGTCTTTTTGGATATACAGTGCATGAGGATATGGACAAAGAAGCGCCATTGGGGTAAAAATTTGGCTTTTGAGAACTTGAACACCCCCAATGGGCCTCCATACCCCATTCTTGTAAGAGTGGAAAACAGTTCATCATTAGAGATAGAAGTTATACCGGAGGCATCGTCTAGACGTAGACTCATGCGAAGTACCTCTTCAGTAACTGTCAAGGGTTTGTCACACACCCTTGTTTTGATCATTTGCGCACCATTCTCAGTAACAATGGTGGCATTTGCCCAGAATTGCCTCTGATGCTCTATGAAGATAGTAGGAGATAGAGTGAGAGCATGGGCAATATGGCTTGACTTCAGAAAGTCGACTATCTGGTGAAAACCTTCAGCTTGTTTTGGCTTTTGGAGCATCGCTATTTCATTGTGTTCGTCTATGAACGCCATGGATGCCATTGACCTTGAAGATTCTTGCCTGAAAACTTTGAACTTGAGAGAGAAAGGGTTTAGAGCGCAAGTGAACAATATGCAAAGAGTCGTTATGAGCTTTTAGGCGGGCAAAGAGTATTTATAGTATTCGGGACATAAGCAGTATTAACCTAGAGCAGTATTAACTACTAGCAGTATTAACTGAAAGCAGTATTAACCACTAGCAGTATTAACTGAAAGCAGTATTAACCACTAGCAGTATTAACTGAAAGCAGTATTAACTGAAAGCAGTATTAACTACTAGCAGTATTAACTGAAAGCAGTATTAACTACTAGCAGTATTAACTGAAAGCAGTCTTAACTGAAAGCAGTATTAACTACTAGCAGTATTAACTGAAAGCAGTATTAACTACTAGCAGTATTAACTGAAAGCAGTATTAACTGAAAGCAGTATTAACTACTAGCAGTATTAACTGAAAGCAGTATTAACTACTAGCAGTATTAACTGAAAGCAGTATTAACTACTAGCAGTATTAATAATACACTGGCAGTAGTAATAATGGACTGGCAGTATTAATAATGCACTGGCAGTATTAATAATGCACTGGCAGTATTAATAATACTTACTCTTTTCAACTTATGATGAACTGAGGACTGCTATGAAGTCCCTGAAAAGAAAGATTAGGACCACCAAGAATACATAATATACAGGTATTGAATCACTTTTTGAGAAGGAGTTTATTCAGAGTTGATCATTCCCACACTGGTTACCAAGAAAGTGAATCTACGCACATCAAAGGCTTTGGTGAATAGATCAGCAAACTGGTTGTCAGTATGAACCTTTACAACTTGAATAAGTTTCTTTTCATTACAGTCTCTTATGAAGTGATACCTGATTTCAATGTGCTTTGTTTTTGAGTGCTTGACAGGATTATTCACAATGCTAATAGCACTGCTGTTATCAATAAAAATTGGAGTGTGTAGAAAGGTTACCCCATAGTCCAGCATTTGATTTTGAATCCATAAGACTTGAGAACAGCAACTTGCAGCTGCTATGTACTCTGCCTCTGTTGTAGATGTGGACACTGTGGTTTGTTTCTTGCACTGCCAAGACACTAGTCTTGCACCCAAAAACTGACATCCTCCAGAAGTAGATTTTCTGTCCAAGTTTGCTCCACCTAGATCACTATCTGAGTATGCAAGTAGATCAAAGGATGAGTCATGAGGATACCAAAGTCCCAATCTGGGTTGCCCTTTGAGATATCTGAATATCCTCTTTACAGCTTGATAGTGAGATTGCTTTGGCCTAACTTGGAATCTTGCACATACACAGACTGGAAACATTATATCTGGCCTAGAGGCTGTAAGATACATGAGAGAGCCAATCATGGATCTATAATGATGGACATCCATATCCTCCCCCTCAAGATCTGCTGTTATCTGCTTGTGTGTCTCCATAGGTGTGCTGGCAGGTTTTGAATCTGAGAAACCAAACTTGGTTAGAATGTCCTGCACATATTTGGACTGACAGATAAAGATTCCATTGACTTCTGTTGAACTTGGAGTCCAAGGAAAAAGGTAAGTTCCCCCATGGAACTCATTTTGAACCTTTGATGCATTAGTTCCTCAAACTCCTTGCACATGTTGTCTCTTGTGGATCCAAAAATGATATCATCAACATAGATTTGGACCAGCAAGATATCCTTCTTCTTTCTTTTGATAAATAGAGTCTTATCAATGACTCCTCTTTCAAAACCATTTCCCAAGAGATAGGATGACAGAGTGTCATACCATGCTCTTGGAGCTTGATGCAATCCATAAAGTGCTTTCTTCAATTTGTATACCCTGTCTGGATAGCTTGGGTTTTCAAACCCTGGTGGTTGACAGACATATACTTCTTCTTCAATTGATCCATAAAGAAATGCACTTTTCACATCCATTTGATAGACTTTGAATTTCATATAAGAAGCATAAGCCAGGAATAATCTAATTGCTTCTATCCTGGCCACAGGTGCAAATACTTCATCATAGTCTATTCCCTCTTCTTGTGTATACCCTTGAGCCACCAACCTTGCTTTATTCCTTATCACAATACCTCTTTCATCTCTCTTATTCCTGAAGACCCATTTTGTTCCTATTACTCTTTGGCCTTTAGGAAGGTCTACCAGATCCCAAACATCTTGCAGCTTGAATTGCAGTAGCTCTTCTTGCATTGCTTCTATCCAACTGGATTCTTTCATAGCATCATGTGCCTTCTTAGGCTCAAGCTGGGATAAAAAGCAAGAAAGCACTGTATGCTGTTGATCTTGCAATTCTTGTAGCCTGCTTTGATTTCTAGTCATCATAGGAGAGGATATATCTCCTATTACCAGTTGTGGAGGATGATTCTTTTGAATTCTGGTGTGATGATTAGGTTCTTCATTAAGTCCCACCTATAGATTTGAGTCATTCAACTCAACTGAGGTGTTTTCAGCAGTTACTTTTGATTCTTTATTGACTTGAGTCTCCTCATCTCTACTTTCTTCTTCACTCTGACTGGATTCAGTAGATGGTTCCTTTTCACAGTCTTCAACAGAATCCACTGTGGGTATGGGAAAGATCACAGATTGAGATAAACTGTCTTGAACTTGTGTAGTTCCTGATCCTCCACTCCCTGAACCTGCATAATCATCACTACTGACACCAAAAGAGTTAGTTAGTGAATCAATGTCAAATATCCACTGAGGACCAGACCCAATTGGATTTGGTATGTTCTCATTGCATTTGACATTGTCACTTTCTTCAATTATTCTAGAAGAAGAGTTAAAGACTCTGTAAACGTTACTCTGAGATGAGTAACCAACAAGAAATCCATCATCTGCTTTGCTATCAAACTTACCTAAGTGAGATTTGGTATTAAGAATAGTACAAGGATACCCAAAAGGTTTGAAAAATCCAATAAATGGTTTTCTTTTATTTAAAAGCTCATATGGAGTCTTATTCTTTGGCTTGACTACTAGAACTCTGTTTTGGACATAACAAGCAGTATTAACTGCTTCAGCCCAGAAGGTAATTGGCAATTTTGAATCAGCCAACAGAGATCTAGCAGCCTCTATTAGTGTCCTATTTCTCCTCTCAGCAACTCCATTCTGTTGAGGAGTCCTAGGGGCACTATATTGTCTCTCAATGCCTTTCTCTTCACAAAAGGTGTTTAGATCAAGATTTTTAAATTCAGTCCCATTATCTGATCTAATGACTTTTACTTTTTGATTAGTTTGGTTTTCAATTCTTAGGATAAAGGATTTGATCAGTCCACTTGTCTCATCCTTAGTCCTTAGAAAATATACCCAAGTAAATCTGGAGTAATCATCAACAATAACCAAGCAGTAAGATTTCTTGCCTATACTCAAAACATTTGTAGGACCAAACAGATCCATATGCAGTAATTGGAGACAAGAAGAAATAGAATTTAACTCTTTGGTCTTATGAGAAGTTTTGTGCTGTTTGCCTTTAAGACAAGCAACACAATGATCATCACATGAAAAGACTTTTGAAGGTAAACCTCTTACAAGGTTGTTTTTAACAAGTTTGTTCATAGTCTTGAAATTCATGTGACACATCCTTCTGTGCCATAGAGAGGATTCATCCACAGAAGCTTTTGAAACAAGACAGTTCAGGGATGAATCACTATCAACATTGTCCATATCTAGACAATAAACATTGTCCTTTCTTGGAGTTCTAAGTAGTATCATGCTTTCATCAACTACTTTGAACCCTGGAGCAAGGATCATACACTCTGTGTTTGTAAATAATATGCTATGTTGTTTGTCACAAACCTGTGATACACTTAACAGGTTGTACTTCAATTGATCAACATAGTAGACATCCTCAAATGTCATCTTACCTTTTGTGACATTACCTTTGCCACTTATTTTACCACCAGTAAGATCATTTCCAAAAGCAACATCTCCTCCATTGATATACTTGAAATCCTGAAGGCATGACATGTTGCCTGTCATGTGCCTAGAGCAACCACTATTAACATGCCAAATGCTCTTTCCCTTGAGCTGTTGGTTGCCCTGCACATTAGATAAATCAGTTAGTTTGAATTAGGAACCCAAGCCAAAGTGGTATTGGGTACCCCTTTCTCATCAAAATATTTGCATTCTTTCTTGACAAGATTTTTAAACTTTGATTCCTCATTTATGGAGTATTTTGTCACAATGATAGGCTTGGAAACACATTTGCTAGAAGTAGTACTGGTTTTAGAAGTACCAACTGCATTAGCAGCACTTGCATGCTTAGCAGTACTAACCTTATTAGAAGTAGTAACTGTTTTAGCAGCAGTAACTGTGTTAGCAGTATTCATCTTTGAGAAAGTACTAACAGTATTAGCAGCATTAAAATTTTCAGCAGTACTAACACTGGTAGCAGCAGTAATGCTTCTAGCAGCACTATCTCTGTCAGCAGCACTAACAGTTTTAGTGCTTTTAGGCACCCACATTTTAATACTTTCAATCAAAACCTTTTTCTTCATGGGGCCTTTGTTTTCAACAGGTTTCTTCACCACATGTTTCTTTCCAGCCTTCCTATAACCAACAGGTTTTTGCACAAATCTTTGAAAGTTCATCTGTTGGTTAATAGGGTTAAAGTAACAGTACTTAGCCAAATGGTTTAACTTTCCACATATGAAACAAGGCTTTGGTCTATTGATTTTACTTAGATCAATGCCTTGTTTTTGTGCCCATTGGTTGTTCCAGTTTCTTTGATTTCCCCTTGGTTTATCATGCTTTTGGGGCTTAGAAGTATTGCATGCACACTGCTTGCAAGGGATAGGGTTCACAACAGTGGTCTGCTTATAATAAACCTTCTTATTCTTTCCCTCAGTCTTCTCTATCTCATTGGACTTGATCCATTGCTTTCCATATCCCTCATTTGTGATTATGTGATTTTCTATAGGAATCTCACCACTCACAGTGTTGTCTTTATCCTTGACACCTTCTTTCTCAGTTTTATCCTTAACAACTACTTCATCTAAGGGATCTATCTCAGTGGCTCCCTTAAGTAGGTCCTTCCTATCCTTTGTTTCTAACAAATCTGAACTAGGAGGGATGTAGTTGTTGTTATAGGGTGGTGGTGTGGTATTGTACCCTATTCCTCTTCTAAGTTTGTCATGGATTTGAGTTTGGAGCAAAGAGTCCATTGCTTTAGAAGCATTGGAAAATTTCTCAATATCCAGCTTGGCTTTCTCAAACTCTCTCTTTATCTTCTCATTCTCTTCTTTGGATCTGGTCAATTGAAGTTCTAAGTCATTCTTCTCCCATTTCCAGTAGTTTGTGTCATAAGAGTGTTGAAGCTCATTGGCTTGAAAACCCTTAATCTGCTCTTCAAATCTCTCAACTATCCTGACATAATCTTTTATGTCCTTTTCCAATCTCTTAAGATTATCACTCATGTTCTGATTGTGATCCCTATACCTCTTAACAGTGTTAATGCAATTTTGAGAACAAAGATTGGATGTTACCTCTGTTGGGAGATCAGACACCTCTGCCATTAGGGCTTGGTTCTAGATGGCCTCTTCAGCTTGATCACTCCAATCAAACCCCATGCCTTGTTGAGAGACAAGGGCTTGAGCAGAGTTTCTGTTACTATTGAAGCTTCCAGATTGAGCTTGTTGGTGGTTATTGTTTTGAGGCATTCCACTTCTGCATTCTCTAGCAAAGTGTCCCTTCTGATGACATTTATAGCATTCCACCTTTGACTTGTCAAAACCTGCTCCATCTTCTCTTCTTTGTGAGAAGTTGTTCCTTCCAGTTCTTTTGATGAACTTCTTAACTCTCATAGAGAGCATGGCCATCTGCCATTTAATGTCCATCTCTTCAAGATCATCTGGATGGAGTTGTTCCAAGTCATCATTAATGAGAGAAGAGTTTCCATGACTTGCTAGAAAGGCTTCAAATACAGTTTCGTTGCCTTTCTCTAGATTTGCTCCATTAGCAGCACTAACTGATTCAGAGTTGGAAGTAGAATCAGTTGATGCTGAAAGGAGTGCAGCATTGTGAACATACCCAGAAGGCCTCTTCTTAGCCTCTACCTCAGATTCAAAAACTCTTAGATCATTATATAGATCATCAAGTTCCTTTTCTTCCAGTTGATCATTCTGTCTGAAAGCCACAGTATACATGGTCCATTCATCACTTAGGGACCTTAGAAACTTTCTGTTCAGATCATCTTGATCAATTTGTACTCCCACTGTAGCAAGTTCACCAATAAGCTTGTTGAACCTGTCAAAAGTTTGAGTCATGGACTCATTCTTGGTTGACATAAAGTTCTCATATTGTTGCTTCAGAATGGCTTTCTGATTTCTCTTGGTACTTTTGGTACCTGAGAATCTCTTCTCTAGAGCATTCCAGAGCATCTCTGCATCAGTGCAGTTGCAGAACTGATGTTGATATTCATTGGGGATGGCCAAGAGCAAAGTGCTCAAGGCTTTCATCTCTGTCTGTCTAGCCTTTCTTTCTGCATCAGTTTTTGGTGGAGTTCTCTTTCCATCTGCACCAATCTTACCTGCTTCAGAAGGACCATTCTCTATGATATCCCACATAGAATAGTCAGTGAGGAGTATGTACTGCTTGATTCTGATCTTCCACATATCGAATTCATTGGGTCTGAGCATTGGTACCTTTGAAACCAGAGTACTGTTTGATTCTGCAAAGTTTTCCATGATGAAAGAATAGATGTTTCTGAGAGAACAGGCTCTGATACCACTTGTCAGGATCGAATTCTCAACAAGAATTATGAATACTCAGAAACAATATCAAAGAAGTTGCGGAATAACACTTTGATATTCAATAAAACAGTAAACAAACAGTATATGATTAACAACTTGCAAACTTGTATTAAAATCACAAGATTACACACTCAACCTCAATCTTGAAGAACAAGCTCTTTCAAGACGAATTCTACTTCTCTAGAATTAGGATCAATTGCCTTGAGGTTGATTCTCTCTAGAACTAAAAACCTTTTGAATTAAATCTGTAAAACTATATCTACACAATTCTGTCAAATCTATACATATACTGAACAAAAAGATAATTACAAATAAATAAAATATCTTCAGTATATCTTCCATGAATATCTTCAGAATATCCTTGTTTATCACGATCTCTTTATCATTATCTTCACATTACCTTATAAGCAACATTAAGTCTTGGCAGCATTAACTACTAAGCAGCACTAACCACTACCAGTACTAACTAGCTAAGCAGTACTAACTTTGTTCAAGCAGCACTAACTATGACTAGCAGTATTAATTCTACTAGCAGTAGTAATACTCAGCAGTATTAACTTTGGAGTCTTCTAGCAGTAGTAATTCTGAACTAGCAGCATTAAAGACTTGAGTTATTTCTCAGTTCCCAACAGATATGTCAAACTGAGCCTCTGATTCTGTGATCCATAACCAAGTATTCATCTAGATCTTTGCAAATCCAGACAAAATAAGAACATGTAACTCCTGAATCAACAAATGAATCAGCTAAAATGCCTGTCAGTAACACGAAGTCACTGTGTGTAACGGATACACAATATAAAGGAGCTTTTTGATGTTCACTCCCCCAGGGCTTCCATACAATCATCGAAACACCACAAAGGCAATTTTTATGAATGTTATGACAAAGAAACGAATTCCTCGTGTGTTCGTGCATGTGTAGAAAGAATTAAGTACTTGATGATTGCTTTTTAAGGCTCAACATAGTGTAAACCACTGAGACAACAGTAGATAAACACATACTCAATGTGCATGATTGAAGTGCGAAGGTGGGGCAGACTTCCTTCTTTTTCAATATCCAGATTTTCCAAATGAAAACCAGATAGATTATATGCTGCGTCCCCTTGAAAATGTGAAACATTTTCTTTTTTGAGAAGAAAATGAGTAGCTTGTGGGGTTTTTAGTCAAGAGTTGGCATGGGCTAGTTGCCTGCTTCAATAACGTTCACCAAAGAGTTGTAAAACGCTAGTAATGTGGCTGCCCGACTCAGAAAGTAGTTAGTGTAGAGTTTGATATTCTTTTACTCTGATCTCACACCCTCTTTCTTTTAATCATTAAGCTCACTACTAACCAAACTCTATTTTCCATTTTACCTCATCACACCCACACTCATTTCTTTTAGACTCCTCACACTCAATCACTATTGGATTAACTTCTTGGGTAGGAAACACTGGTTAACGTGAATCCATAGAAGTTCATTTAAGTCATAGCACAAAGAACCCATAAAATCCTAATAAGCATGTGTTGCTCAAGATGGTTTAACTTTATCAATTAAAGCTCATATACAAATGTCAGACGAATGTATGCTCATAAAATATAATCATGAAGATTTGAGCATTTTTAGACATTGAAGTATTTTCAAACAAGTATACTGAATGAATGAACATGAATGCAAAAGACTTGTTTGAAAATCTGACATTGTATGAAAATGATCAGAAATGAAATGATATAGCAATTAAGGCTTATGGTAAAAAATAACGGATATTGTCTATACGAAACAAAAATATAGACATTATCGAAATGACGTTTCGAAATGAAATATCGCTCAAAATTCTTTAAAATACAAGCGGGGTGTCTTACCATCGAGTATCAATTTAGAGACATGGTAAGAACTATTTGCACAAGAAATCAAACCAGTGTGTGTGAATACTTGAAAGTATGTGAAAAGACAATACGCAAGTATTTATCTTTGGAAACACACAGTTTGTTTATCAATTAAGCACAAAAAAAAATGAAAACATTTAAAATCACACTTCCAAATTATAAAATCTGTTTAAGAATCGGGAAGTGGTTTGAACATTTCAGAACATGTTTTCTATATCTTAAAGTTGTCCTTCTTTCAGATATATTTGAGATTAAGATAAGAAATTTACCTTTTCGCGCAATCTTAAATCTCATGAAGTCAAGTTGAAGTCATTAAGATATGATCTTGTCAGCTTCTCTCATCCTGGAAAAATCTCAAAGTCTAGTCAAAGCAACTTTATTCACAAATTTATTCGAATGTAAAAGACATAAAGCAGTAAAACGATTAAAGTACGAGTTCTGATCTGAGATAATCAGAAATCATAGTCTTACTCCTTTTGACATTATATGCTCCCCCTAAAATCATGCATCACAAAAATTTTGTCATTTAAGCAAAAATGCATAAATTAGTTATGCTCCCCCTCAAATGTATGTAAAAAATCATCTAAAATTCTTCTCTTACTCCCACTGAGATCATGAGCAAACAATTAAAGTGCAGATATCCTTCAAACATAATAATAAAGAAAATGATGAAAAATAACAATACATAACTTTATTAGGTAACAACCGATTATGTCTTAAGATTTAACATACCAAGCTTAGAGACAAGAAAATTAAATCTCTTTTCATCTAAGGGTTTGGTAAATAAATCTGCAAGTTGATAATATGTTTTTACAAAATAAAGTTTAATTGTTCCTTTTTCTACATTATCTTTAATAAAATGATACCTGACATCAATGTGTTTGGTTTTCGTATGCTGGACAGGATTAGCAGATATCGTGATTGCACTCTTTGAGTCACAATATATTGGAATTTTATCAAACTTGAATCCATAGTCTCGCAGTTGTGTTCGCATCCACATAACTTGAGAGCAGCAACTAGCAACAGCTACGTACTCTGCTTCAACAGTCGATGTGGAAACGCATAATTGTTTCTTTGATGCCCAGCTAACGAGCTTGTCTCCAAGAAATTGAACATGACCTGAAGTACTCTTTCTGTCCAACATGCAACCTGTATGATCTGCATCTGAATAGGCAGTCAATTGAAAACCAGTATCCTTAGGATACCACAGACCAAGATCTGCAGTCCCCTTCAGATACCTAAAAATTCGTTTGACAGCAGCCAAATGGGATTCTTTAGGAGCAACCTGATATCTAGAACATAAACATGTTGAAAACATAATATCTGATACATTAACGATCCTATCATACCTCTATAAGTTCTAACATCAACACTTTTACCCGAAGGATCAGTGCTAATCTTAGTACTTGGTGCCATTGGGGTTCCAATAGGTTTACAATTTTCCATATTGAACTTCCGAAGAATATCCAAAATGTACTTAGATTGGTTAATGAAAATCCCCGTTGAAAACTGTTTAACTTGTAATCCGAGAAAGAAATTCATCTATCCCATCATACTCATTTGAAAACGTGACACCATGAGGTTAGAAAAGTTTTTGCAATATTTAGGATTAGTAGAGCCAAATATTATATCATCAACATATATTTGAATAAGGATAATATCAGCTTTTTCCTTTTTGATGAATAAAGTGGTATCAACCTTACCTTTAGAAAAACCAGACTTGACCAAGAATTTAGATAGAACGTCATACCATGCTCGAGGGGCTTGTTTTAAACCATACAGGGCTTTGTCCAAGATGTAGACATGATCTGGCTTATCTGGATTGACGAACCCTTCTGGTTGAGACACGTACACTTCCTCTTTAAGAATGCCATTCAGAAAGGCTGTTTTCGCATCCATCTGAAAGACTATGAAATTCTTATGAGCTGCGTAGGCTAGAAACATGCGGATTGCTTCTATGCGCGCTACTGGAGCATACGTCTCATCGTAGTCTATGCCTTCCTCTTGCCGGTAACCTTTGGCAACAAGTCTAGCTTTGTTTCTTATGAAGATACCATCTTCATCCTTTTTATTCTTGAATACCCATTTAGTTCCTATCACGGTTTTACCTTCTGGTTTTGGAACTAATCTCCAAACCTTTAGGGCTTCAAACTGATTGATCTCTTCTTGCATAGCATATACCCAGTCCGAATCAGCAAGAGCCTCTGATACTCACGTGGGCTCTATCTTACTGAGGAATGAGTCATGCATACATTGATTAAGAGTCGCTGACCTAGTTTGTACAGGCTTGTTGAGATCTCCAATTACTTGGTGTAATGGATGCTCTTTGGTCCAGCGATGCTCATGAGGGAGTGGAGTAGATGAAGTTTGATCATGATCATCATCTAAAAATCCACTATCAGGCTCTTCAGTTTGAATAATAGGAGGAGGATTTGCATTTGAAGTTTCAGTTGCAGAAGCAACAGTTGGAACAGCAGATTGCGGCTGTTGAGTAGACAATGTATTACACCCAACTGAAACAGTTACTTTTGGCTCAGCATTTACTTGTACATCTTCAACTGTAGGAGTATTCAATGGAACATGAGTTTCTGACTGAACAGCGGATACAGGTTCAGTTATAACTTCTGAAGTGACTGGATGATTGCAACTTGTGTCTTCAGACCTGTCAGTCATAGCAGATTTAGGCAAATTAGATCCTAGAAACTCATCATAAAAGAATTCAAATAACAAATCTAAATCAGATAAATGTGAAAGTGAAGTAGAAGGGTTATCCGAATTATTCTATGTAGAAACAGGTTCTGGACTGATCTGTCCAGAAGGTAATACTCCAGTAATAACGGGTTCTGAACTGAGTTGATCAGAAGCCATCTCTTCATCGAATGTTACATTCACTCTCTCGACAACTGTCTTTGACTCCTTCAGATAAACACGGTATGCTGCAGATGTGGAAGAATAACCAATGAAGATACCCTCGTCCGCCTTAGCACTGAATTTATTCAGACTCTCTCTGTCGTTAAGCACAAAACATTTACACCCAAATATGTGAAAATACTTTATTGTTGGTGTTCTGTTGTTGATCAACTCATATGGAGTCTTTTGAAAACGGCGGTGTATTATGGACCGATTTTGAGTATGACATGCAGTTGACACAGCTTCTGCCCACAAAAATAGAGGTAGATCGGATTGGCTAAGCATAGTACGAGCGGCCTCGACTAGCGTCCGATTTCGCCTTTCAACTACTCCATTTTGTTCAGGCGTACGAGCAACAGAGTACTGATGTGATATCCCGACCGATTCGAGATATTCTTCAACTATCTTGTTTTTGAACTCTGTGCCGTTGTACGTTCGAAGAAACTTGACTTGTCTTTGCATATTCACCTGGGTCGTCTTTAAGAAAGTAATGAGAACTTCGGGCGTCTCATCTTTTGATCGAAGAAATTTGACCCACGTGTATCTTGAGTAATCATCCACAATAACCAACACGTATTTCTTTCCACCCAAGCTTTGTGTTCTCATCGGACCACACAAATCCATATGCAGTAACTCTAGTGGAGAACTGGTGCTTGGTTCAGGCTTCGGTTTATGTGCGGCTCTCTTCATCTTACCTTTTTCACATGCAGCATACAAGTGTTCTTTCTCGTATTTCAGCTCAGGAAGTCCTTTTACCAATTTCCCACTAACCAGCTTGTTGATATAACGAAAGTTCAGGTGTGATAAACATCTGTGCCAGAGCCAACTTTGCTGCATTGAAGCTTTTGTCATTAAGCAAACTTGATTGTCAATCTGAACTTTGGACAAATTGATGGTTTAGAGGTTCGTCTTTCGAGTTCCAGATAAGAGTTATGTTCCGTCTTCAGTACGAACTGAGCAACTCTTAGACTTAAAGTTGACCTCTAACCCTTTATCGCAGAATTGACCGATGCTAAACAAGTTGTGCCCCAAGCCTTCGACATAACTCACTTTACTGATCGTTATGTTATCTTGAATAATGTCACCATATCCTAAGATAGGTGAAAGTTGATCGTTTCCAAATCTGACATTTCCACTGAATTTTTCTGTATAATTAGACAATAAATCTTTTTGCCCATTCATATGCTTGGAACATCCACTGTCCAAGTACCACATATGCCGGGTCTGCAAGAGAAATCAGGAAACAATAACTTTAGGTACCCATTTAAAAACGGGTCCTAACAGATTAGCACAAGATTTTGGTATCCATTTGAAAATGGACCCTCTGTCCTTTTGAAAACCTTTAAAAATATTTGATCTCGAAGAGTAAACATGATAAGATCCATACCAATCAGAAGAATTATGAGAATAAGCAAAATCAGTTCTCCGATAATTATAATGAGATGTAGTAGTAATAGAAGATGATTGAATCAACTGCTTTATTGAATAACGCTTGTAAGAAGTTACAAGGTTTTGTTGATGAGAAGCATATTGACCAACTACATCTGAATCACTACTAACAGATCTAGTACAAGAATTATCAGAAACTGATCCAGCTATCTCATCATCCTTCCGTTTTGGTCGCCATTCTGTTTGAGCTTTCGACCTTTTCTTGCTTATATCTGAAACACAAAATGTAGATTTATTAGGAAAAGCAGATTTCTGAGACTGAATTTTCTTTTGTGTACCAGTGTATTTCTGTTTTTGTAATCGCTGTTTCTTATGTTTCTTACCTTGAGAATAATAATCAGCAGTAACAGAAACTGATTCACCAACCTTAGTTAATGATTTAACAGTTTTAAGAACACTTGGTAACACCTTTTCATTTAAAAGACAAGTAGAATGATCAGGAAGAATAGCATTAAAGTCAAACATATCAATTTCGTCTATGCACCCATCATCAGAATTAAGAAAACCATTTGCAGACTCAAATAAGTCATCAAAACTATCAGACGAAGTTTGAGGTTCCTTAGAAACTTTAGAACACTTTGTAGATGTAGATTGAAAAATCGTGTTCTTTAATACAGTAGAAAATACACTTTGTTGAATATCAACCAAAAGTTTTTCATCAGATAAAACATTTTCCAACTCAACTATTTTGCTTTCAAGAATGAGTGGAGGAACATAAACCTTTGCAACTGCAGGTTTTGCCTGCATCTCAGAAACAGAATAACTAGCAAAATAGTCGTTTGAAAGAACTTTTGGTGTTTCTGAAAGATAACTATCATTTAACTTTGCATAGTTGAATGGTAGTTGCATTTTCTTTACATTCTTTCTATTTTCAGTTTGTTTGGCCTCAACTTCTTCTGGTAATTTGGTAACAAATTTGGGTTTTAAATGAGGATGTTTACCAGCACAAGCAAGAAAATCAAAATTATATAATGCTAGTTGTTTTCTGATGGCTTTCTTTAAGTAATGGGGGTTTTGAAAACCAAGACCCCATTTTTCTTTAACATCAGCCTCTTCGTTAGGTGCATTGAGAAAAATGGTTTGATCTGTTTGTCCTCTTGCATAAAGTTTGGCTTCCAAACCATTTACCTTCTTATTCAAAAGCTTGTTCTCAACCTGCAATTTATGAATAGTTAGTGCAGATTCTCTTTTCTCAAACTCATACTTAGAAATTTTAACTTCAAAATCAGAAATCTTCTTTTCAAAACAATCTACTTGAGATTTAGAATCAGAAGTAGACTTGCGTAAAGAATCAATCAGATCTTTGTTCCCAATAACCGACTTATTGAGTTCAAATATCTTATTGTTTCTTTTAGCAACTCTTTCTTTTTCCTTTTTCAATTTATTTTGTAAATCTTGAAGCTCAACCATCATAGCTTCCATTTTGGTAATGAAATCTTTTTGAATTAAGTTTAATACCTCATCAGCTGTCTCGTCATCTGATTCATCATACTTGACCTCTTTTCCCATAAGACAGACATGAGCAGTTTCTTCCTTTTCTTCCTCTTCACCTTCTGAATGATCCAGCCAAAATTCGTCCTCAGCCATTAAAGCTATGCCCGCTTCTTGCTGTTTGGCCAGAAGCAGTTTGTTCTGATAGTACTGAGAATTACGAACTTTTGGCTTTCTACAATCTTTTGCAAAATGTCCAATCTTTCCACAGTTGTAGCATTTGACTGGATCACTTGCTTGCTTTTCGGCAACAGTGTAATCATTCACAAACTTCTTCCTTTCATCAGGTTTCTTCTCAACATATCTGTTTTCTTCATATCTCTTTCCTTCCACCCTCTCTCGGTGCTCATGATTCTTTGAACTTGATGAAGAATACCTTTGAGAATTTGATCCCGGCTTCTTGTAGAATTTCTTTTGAAAGGCACGGGTCAGTAACATCATGGCTTGTTTCAGACTTTCTCCATCATCACCCTCTGATTCAGATTATGACTCAGAACTCGTAAGCACTTTCTTCTTTTTCTTCTTCTCTGCCTTTTCTTTATTTTCTTTCTTCTTCTCTCCAACAACCAAAGCAATTGGATCAGGAACCTTTTCAGCCTTCTTCTTTTCAGCTCTTTTCTCCTCAACCTCTTCTTCATTCTGTCGTAAAGTCTCATAGACTTCATGAAGAGGTATGTCATTCAAGTCTTTCATCTGCTTCATCCTACGTGTATGTTTCTTCCATTCAGGTCGTAGGATACTCAGAAATTTGACATTGTTTTCCAGCTGCTTCTTTGTCACTTTGTTCTTCTTCAGTTCAATCAGAAGCAAAGTAAACCGTTCATAAGTATCTTCCAAACTCTCATTCTCTTTGGCTTTGAATTCCTCGTAGCTATTGATGTAGTTAGCCACTTTCATCTGATTCCCGACCTTGGATCCCATCATCATCTTTTGCAATTGATCCCACATCTTCTTAGCATCATCCTTGTAGCTATCAATCTTGATGTAAATCTCATTAGGAATGCTTTGAAGTAGAAGAGATCTTGCTTGCTTGTCTGCTTTATATCGACTTTTCTGTTCTTCAGAGTACTGAGATAAATCCACTTTAACTGGTTTTGTCTTTTGTTCTCTTTCTTCATCACCATGTCCACTATCAGATGAATCATCATCAGCAGGTACTTGAACTATGATTGGTGCCATAGGACCTTCTGTAATTGACAAAAGAATATTCTCTCCATTTGTGTGCCGGTCCACGAAATCAAGGAATTTGTCCTTCCATTGTTCATACTCTCCTTTAAATAGTACAGGAAGCTTGACATCAGTGCCAATGGAAAGTGCATCTTTAGAAGTCATCTTGATTAAACCTGTTTTGAAAAAATATGTAATAAGAAACTAGAATTGATCATTAGTCCAAATATGAAATCACAAGAATATAGAAATGACACTGAAAATAAAATTCAGAAATTTTGATCACAATCAGAATTTTTCCCCCTTCGCAGACTTAGCACGGGGGTCCCTGTGAAAGGGCATATTACAGTTTTGAAAATTTTGACTAAGTACAGAAACTCGCAAGTCACTGTTAAAGCTTAAAACTCGCAGGCGCTGAAACTCACAAAGCACTATTCAAAGTGAAACTCGCAGATCAAAAGAACTCGCAGATAACAGCGTGCGCGTTTCCTAAACTCGCAAGTGCCTACTTGCGCGTTTTGAACAAACTCGCAGATCGAAAGAACTCGCAGATCACTATTCACGATGAAACGCGCTAATTGAGACATGTGCGTGTCTAAAACTCGCTAGTCAATACTTGTGCGTTCCACCACTTAGAAACTTTTCTTGAAATTCCAAACTCGCACGATGAAAGAACTCGCAAATCACTGTTCCTTCTCAAACTCGCACCATTCGATTAGCGCGTTTGTAGAACTCGCTAACCACTATGTGCGTGTTCTGGTCCTTAGAAAATTTTCCAACTTTTCCAAACTCGCATACTTCGATCAGCGAGTTTCTAGAACTCGCTAACAATGCCTTGCGCGTTTTGACCAACACTGATGTTCTTCAGCTTGAGCGTTCTAACGAAGAACTTGCGCGTTTTGCAGATCTAGCGCGTTCTTCAGAAATCCGTGCGTGTTCTTCATCTGATTCACCAAAAATCAATCTAAACTTCGAGTTTCAGCACGAAACTTTGAGAGATCGATCACATGATCATCTAGAACACAAAACGAGTACTAAATTTCTATTACAAACACCCAAATACAAATTGATCGATGATACAGTGCGTATGAACTCGTGAACAAAAACTTCAACAAAATCCAAAATTACAAATCTATTACAGTGCAATACTAAAATTAAACCATACAGACTCGATCTATTACACTTTTCTAACAAAACCTAATCAAAAACAACTCGAAATTCGCACAAAAACTCGAAATTCAATTCTAGCTCAAGAACACAGTGTCGAACTTTTTGAATTTTCTTGATTTCGATTTGGATCTGCTCTGATACCAATTGTTATTCCCTAGATTCTAGTTTCCAATCACAAACAATTAATCAAAACAAAACAATTCAATTCAATTACCTGTTTTGAATTCAATTCTCAATTCAAATACAACTTTCTCTCTCTAGAACTCCCTCTTTCTCTCTCTACAGATTTTCTCTCAATCGTATTTCTCAAAATAAGCTTCCTACTTTTGAAAATAGAAAATACAAGGTATTTATACCTACATCTAAAATACAAGGAAAAACAAATACAAATACAATACTTTGACTTTTATTACAAATAGACTTTGACTTTGATGAAAGTTGACTTTGTCAGCTTTGACTTTCTTGAACTTTGACCTTCAGTCTTCTTGATCTTGTATCCAACATATTTATGCTTTAACACCAATCCCAAATCGAACCCACTCAAGATGTCGATCTTCTTTCACTACTACGATCCCAAGCATCTACTCCTACACCCCCACCCCCACCCATTATATCTCCTGACGCCTTCCAGCACCAAACTGCACTCATTCAGTGTATGCAGCACACCATCTATGTATTGACTGAAGCCGCAGCCAGGCAGAGAGGCTCAAGCGCAAGCATGATGACCAGGACGATCCTGGTCATCATGAGGGGGAGAAGCACCAACGCATAAGTGAGCCAGAATCAGTGCATCCAGTGGGTATGGTACAGGATCAGACAGAGACGGGTTCTGGTACTCAAGCTGAAGAACAGGGACAGGTACAGGAGCAAGTCATGGATTTAGTACTATACAATGTTATTCCAACGGTTGAAAATCCTGAGGAACATGATGGAGGTTCATTGCTCAATCCTGATAATTGGGCTATCATTGTTGACCCATATTCTGATATAGATCCGACAGAAGAACCGGTTAATACAGAAATAGCGTTGGTAATCTTTCAGGCCGAGATAGACGAGTTATTGAATATTGAAATTACGGCTCAAGATCACCATCCAGCAGAACAGTCTTCAGTCAATGTGCCCCTTTTGACGTACACTACAGTTCATCCCGATCTTCATCAGTCAGTTTTTCCCAGACGATCTCCTCCAGCATCACCAGTTATCGAAACAGAATGTACTCAGCCAGTTCCTCCACTAAAATGGGAAAGAGTCAGAATAAATGTTCCATTTCTTGAAGAAAGTCAGAAACAACTCTTTGCTCATTGATTCGTCCGTATGATGAGGTTGTTTTATATGGTCTTCAGCCCATGACAAACAGAAAGAAGCAGTGCGAGAAGGTGTTTTTGTATAAACGTCTTAGGAAAGGTATTGAAAAGACAAAGCTCAGAATCAGATTTGTCGATCAGATTTACTCTTGCAACTTCATGAGCATAAAGTATTCTTACTTTGAGATAACAAGAGAAGATGGAACTAACTGGCATTTTTCTGAAGCTGACTTTGCTAGCCTTGAGTTACAAGATCTTATTTTCCTGCTTCGAGACTTGAAGACTAGAACTATTCGACCTGGGGAAGTTACAGATGCACTTGAAACCGTGAAGAGATATATGAAGTGTGCTATGAAACTTGCTTCTATTGAAGATTTTCAGATTGGGTTGGAAAGCAATCAAGCGAATATTAATCTGCTCAAACCTGATCTTAGTCTTCCATCAGATGCCCAGAACGTACCGGTTTTCAGTGTACTAAAATTTCCAGAACTCGGCATGACTTATGTGAACGATAAATGTGACATGCGTTTTATCAGATTAACTCAAATTGCTCGATTCTGTGATGGCACATTATTACTGCTTAGAGATAAGCTGAAGCGCTCAATTGATCAAGATGTCAAAGGGATTCAACTCTTGGATCCGAACTACAAATGTCTTGTTCTCCAAGCACTGGCCTTATCAAAGAACGACTGGAGTATAGAAATTCAATGCGACATTTCGAGATCAGTTTCGGATTTCAGAAGACTCGTGTTCCTAACTGGCGTGATTTTGAACTTCAATTTAAAGGGGGAGATTGTTAGGGCAGTTTGTTGGTTAAATAGAAGTTCAGGGGGTGAATTGTAATTCTTAGAAAGTTAGTTGTAATTGGGCCTCAAGCCCATTAGGCCTCATACGCTTAATATATTATGTTTTGTTTTATTGAGTTTAAGTTTTTTAGAAGAAATCATTATTAGAAAGCTAGTCGTAAGGTTTACATTCTCTGATCAGAAATTCTCTCTGTAAACCTAAACCCTTTCATTGTTGAATCTAATCATATGACTAGCAGTTGTGATTTATTTATTGTTCTTCATTGATTACTATTGTTGTTGATTGCACTGTATCTGGGATCTACCTTTACAATATGATATTGGGCGTTTTGGCCACCGAAAAGGGATGTTGATCCACTAGTAAACATTTTATTGGATGTTTGAAGGATTGAGTAACTAATTTCATTTGTTTTCTAATATGTGCAAAATGGGTTACAAGTGGTTTTAAATGTAAAGATTTTAAAAGTCGGAATCTTATGGATAAGCATTTTGGTTATGGTTTATTTTGGGATTTTGCCCAACTTATGAATTTTGGATATTGGAACTGAGAGTCCAAGATCACTGATTCTTTAGAGAGAGAAAGTAGAGAGAGAAAATGTTGAAGCGCAAAGTTAGAAATCAGATTAATATGTGCGTGTGTTTCTTACAAGACACAAAGACCAAAGGGACTTAATTACCCTTGGTCAATACAACACAGAATAAGCACTAAACACAGTATTTGATCAAGCCCTATAAATACAATGATTACTATAAAATCAGACCTAACAATCTCCCCCTTAGTAATCATTGGCGCTTTGGTCTTCAAAAATTGTCTTCTATAACAGCATGGACCAACAAAGCGACTTTGTGAAGCTTTCTAACTTTTTAAGAAAAAATTCCTCTCAGCATCTTGCAGATTGAAAATTTTCTTTGCTGCTTAAGCTCAAGACGATACACCTCTTTTGAATGATCTTGAATGAACTGTGATGATCGGAGCAGGAACAACAAAAGAATTTGTTGTAGCTGAGAGAATAGAATCTTTAAGCGAATCTTGATCAACAGATAAACTTTTGAGCTATTTGTCTCTTTAACTTCTCCTTGACTTCTCCCCCTCATGACCTTGATGATCGTGATCAACTTGGTCATGCAAAAGTTGGAGACGAGACAGCGAAAAATCTTCAAAATCAAAGAAACAGAGAAAATAGAGGAAGTTTGTGCTTCATGTTGGACGCGCAAACCAAGATTTGCGTTTCATGTTGGACGTGCAAACCAAAGTTTGCGTTTCATGAAAGGAGCACAAATCAAAGTTTGCGTGTCATGCTGGAAGCGCAAAGCTGACTTGGACAAAGTTTACCTTTTTAAACTCTTTGACTCCCCCTACACAAATGCACTAGATATGACAATTCAAATTAGCATTCATATAAAGAAAATTATATACTCCCCCTCAAAAACAGATATAATATTTGAAATACATTCTCTTTGTTTACTCCCCCTTGAATAATGCATAAACCCATTAAAATATATTTATGAGAACACAATGATCAAATATTAATGTAGAAAGAAAAATATAGTGAATGTAAATTTTGAAACAACTAAACATATAAAATTTTAAACACTAAACAAATTAAATTCTACAGAGTAAAATATTACAATTTTATCAATCGGTTGAAATCAAGCATATGTTGTTGGATACAAGAACAAGTTTTATTGCATATCAAGTTAAGACATGTTCAGTTTCAAAAACTTTTATCAATCTATTCAGTGTGCTCGCATGTGAACTTTGATTAGCTTCAAGAAAATGCAATTCTAAAAATATAATAGAGAACTTTGCATGTAATCACACTAAGCCATCAAAAATTCAGACTTTCACAAATTTACAGGTTTATTGCAACTCAGAAATATATAACCAAGTTTCATGAGATGTGTGCACATTGGCATCTTCACATGAGTGTGCTCTTTGGCATCTTTTAAGCTTGTGCACTTTGGCATCTTTTGATCAAAAAGTTTATTAAGTAAAGAACATGTTGTAAACGTAACTTTCTATCTGACCCTATTGCAGGATTTGGGTCAGCCGCTCCCAGACCAATTGGCCTTAGGGAACTAGGTGTCAAGAACCCCTTGGAACTTACTCTCCCAGATCAGAAAGGCTACATCGACATATCCTAAACCCATTCATACCAGTAGAACATGACTTTCGATCTGGTTCTATTGAAGGATTTCTGTTCGATCACTCCCAGACCAAATGACCTTAGGGGACCAGATGACAAGCATCCCACAGAACTTACTTTCCCAAACCAGAAAGGTCACAGGTACAAACTTTTAAACTTAGAGATTTCTGATTTATAAGAATTTAATAATCATCTCAAACACAAGGTTTTACGTCTAAGTGCTTAGCCCATATTTTCATTACAATCCAAAATTCCGACTTTTTAGGTTTTCTAAGCATTGTAAACTATAAATATTCCGAATCACACAACTTTAAAGCAGTATTAAAAGTTACAAACATGTTGCTGACTTTTCGACTTTTGTAAGACTTGAAAGTTGAACATATAAAACTTTAATATAAACAAAGAACTTGAAAATTTATCCTAGACACATATTTTATTCAAAAGAAAGAAAAAATGTAAAACTTTAATTTATAGAATAAAATTTGTAAAGATTTAAACTTTTAAACTCAATATGCCGATGTTTAAAATTTTCCTTAAAGACAAAATGTAAAGAATTCGGCAAATTGATATTTAGTTGGAACAAAATAAAATTCAACTATTTCATCTTTTACATTAAAGAAAATAAATTTGTGTCTCATATTAAAAGAAAATTTTGGGTAATACAAATTCATGAGATAGATAAACAAGCTCAGATTCTTGAAACATTGAGAAAAACTGGAATACCATCATTATCAGAGATAAAATGCAGCGGAAGTAAAATTGATGTACTCACAGTATCTCATATAGTCAGAAGCTTAAATCATTGAAGAACGAGTTCTAAAGTGATTTATTTAGAAGTCGTTGTCTATGAAGTACGGGTCCTGAGCTGAAGTACTCAGAAGCCAATATTCTCTTACTCCCCCTTAACATGTGATTCCTGCAACTTTAAATCAGATTGAGATTTGGGTACCCACTTAAATTTGGGCCCGTGTTTGTTAATTGCAGTTCTTATGGGGAAAGAATAAGCAGAATTGACATTTAAAACACGAGGAATATGATCAGAGAAATAATCACAACTATCAGAAGAGAAAGCATAATCATCAGAACTAGAATCTGAGGAAGAACATGAGACATGTTTTGAAATTCGAATCATTTGCTTTATAGAGTATTTGGAAATTTTATTACATTTAGCAAATGAATCACTGTTATAAAGTTTGTCTACACATTTATCCTCATCAAAAATATGTTCATCAGATGTCCGCTTCATTCTCCAGATTTGTTTCTTTGATCGACTGCTCAAAGTCCTATATGTATGAATAGAATCGAAAGAATTAGAATTGTCAGTAAGAACTGTATCTAATTTCTTTGACTTCTTTGACCGTCTTCTTTTACGCTTAGGTTTATAATATTGATCATTGAGCGTAAAAGAATCATCAAGAATTTTAGACGAAATATTTAAATCAGAAGAAATAAATTTATCTAAGCAAGCAATCTGATCAACTAATAAATCTGAATTAGCCTTGGAATCTGAAGAATTTTGAGAAAGATTTTTAAAATTTGAAACTTCCTTTTTGTTTTCCTTAGAATCAGAAGAAAGGTTAGAAATAAAATCTGATTTTTGAGAAAATAATTTTTCTTCAAGACTAGACGTCATGAAAGAAAGAATAATATCAGATTCAATTTTCTTCAAAATATTTTGATCTTCTATCTTGTCTTCAAGATCGATGATTTTTCCTTCTAATACTAATGGAGGAGTATATTTCTTCGAATCATAAATGATTGGAGAAATATTTCCTTTATCAGAATCAGGTGCATAAGGAGCAAAATCATCAGACATTGAAGATTTGATAGAAGATATATCATTTAAAACTCTTCTACCTCTTCTTGATTTTTCAGGAAAATATTTGGCATTTTCAGACGTATAAACAAAAGAAATTTCATTTTTCTTATTATTTATCCTTTTCTCATTTTCAATTTCTAACACTTGTTTCTCATTCATCCAATCAATTTTAAATTGAGGAGCGTAATGAGCAAGAGTCAGATAATCGTAATTATATAAAGTTGGGGATTTTTCAATCGCATTGTTTAAACAATGAGGATTTTCAAAACCAAGACCCCATCTCTGTTTTAAAGCCTCTTCACTCCTTGGCTTGTTCATAAAAATTGTTTGTTCAGATTGGTCTCTTCGATAAAGCTTTTCTTCTAACTTATTTATTTTATCTGAAAATTCATCTTTTAAATTAGTCATAGCCGTCAAAGATTCAAGATAAGTCTTATTTGAATTTTCCAAATCATCCAATTTCTTTTGAAAGATGTCTTTAGTATTTTCTAAAATGGATTTTTCATCTTTCAAAGAAATTTTCAGTTTGTCAATCAAATCTGACTTTTCAGAATTTAAATTCTTTTCAGATAAAATCTTTGAACGTAAATCAGACAAAGCATTAATTATGATATTCATCTGAGAGGTAATGAAATTATAATCAAATTCAGAATATACCTCATCTTCATCAGAATCAGAATCGGCTGACTGATCATCACCGATTAAGCACATCTGAGCGATCTCGACGTTTGATGCTTCATCATTGAAATAATCCAGCCAGAATTCCTCCTTGGCCAGCAAAGCAGTTCCGTTCTCTATCTTTTCTGCTAATTCCACTTTCTTTCTGTAGTATGCCTAATCCCTAACCACCTTTGCTCTACACTCCTTTGACATGTGACCCGACTTTCCGTAGTTGTAGCAAGCATCATTCTTTAGCTCGGGTACTTTCACTTTAGGACCGGAAGTGAAGCGAGAATAGTTGGAACCCGACTTTGGTTGGAATTTTCTCTGGTAATGCTGAGAGAGAAGGATCATCGCTTTCTGTAATACCTCGCCATCATCTTCAGTTGACCCGGTGTAAGCGTTATCAGACAACGCTTGTTCAGTCAGTTGCTTCGTGATGAGAGCAACCGGATCTACCGTTTTCTTCTTTTTATCCATCTTGGCCTTTTTCTCTACCACCAAACTTTCATCATTCATCAGAATCTCGTAAAGTTCTTGAATCTGCATTGTGGAGATTCTGACATCATTCCTTAATATGTGGCATGATTTATTCCACTCAGACTGAAGAGCATTAAGGAATTTCAGATTTGTCTCAAGAGCAGTCTTTTCCACTTTAATCTTTCTGAGATCATTAATCACAGTGCAAAACCGGTCAAAAGTCACCTTCAGAGATTCATTGTCCTTTGCCTTAAATTACTCAAAGTTATTCATGAAGCGAGTCTGGCGTATTTGAGTAGCAACTGATGATCCAAGCATGATCTTTTCTAACTGAGTCCACATCATATTTGGATTATGTTTGAAACAATCAATTCGATTGTAGATTGAGTTAGGCAGAGCTAGCATCAAATTGGACTTTGCTTCTCTATCGGCTTTTTCACGTTTGATTTCATCATCAGTCAAAGGAATGTCATTTTTCGGTCTGATGAATGGTCCTTCAGTAAACGACTTCATCATATTTTCTCCATTTGTCTGACGCTCAATGAAATTTATGAACCTATCTTGCCACTGTGTAAACTCATCTTCATTGATTAAGACTGGTGGACGAGTATCTGTTCCCAATTGCATCATCAGATCATTTGAGTAGAACCTAGCTTGGAAAGCAAACTTGGCAGAATCCATTGCTGATGTACCAGAAAAGCAAAAATCAGATTGAATTGAAAAAAAATTCGAAAAATATTACTAAAAAAAAATTCCAGACTCTTTTTTTTTTTTAACTAAGACAGGGAGACGCGCAAGATGAGGTTTTCGGATCACAAAGGACACGCAAGATGAGGTTTGCGTTTGCTTAGAGAGACGCAAAGTGAACTTTGCGTTTGCTTTGAGAAACGCAAAGTGAACTTTGCGTTTGCTTTGAGAAACGCAAAGTGAACTTTGCGTTTGCTTTGAGAAACTCAAACTGTGACTTTGCGTGTTAAACTAGAGCCGAGAACTTTAAGCTTTGCGTTTCCAACGTGAATCGCAAACCTGAAAATTCACTAATACACGAGTTAGACACGCAAAATATATGAGTGAGGCGCAAAGCATTATGAATGAGGCGCAAAGTTTATGAATGAGACGCAAACTAACAAAATCAAGAAATGTTTCGTAAGATCAATTAAAACCTTGAAATTAAACCAACTAAAACACACATATATGATCGAAAACAACTTTTAAACAAGTTTCAAACAACAAATTCGATTAAAAAACACTAAAAGTCAAAATCGATTGACGAAACAGTACGTGAACGAGTTTTTCCAGAAAACTTCAATTTCACAAAATCAGACTTCAAAACATGATTATTTTGAAAATTGTTGTGAATAACAAATGATCTACAATCAAATACGAATTCAACAAAACAAAATTCAAGCAAATTGAACCACAAACATATCCAAATTTGATGAAAAATCAAGAAAACGAGATTTTTTCTTGAAAATTTCAAGAAAATCGATCAAATTTTCGATTTAATTCACCAATTCAGATACAGAAAATGCAATCTCTCAATTCTCTCAAGATTTAGTTGGCTCTGATACCAATTGAGAGTCCAAGAACACTGATTCTTTAGAGAGAGAAAGTAGAGAGAGACTTGGAGCGCAAAGTTAGAAATCAGATTAATATGTGCGTGTGTTTCTTACAAGACACAAAGACCAAAGGGACTTAAATACCCTTAGTCAATACAACACAGAATAAGCACTAAACACAGTATTTGACCAAGCCTTATAAATACAATGATTACTATAAAATCAGACCTAACAAGAACTTTAAGCTCATTTGGATTTAAAAGTGTGAGTTATTGGAAACAGTCATCCTTTGACCTTATATATTTTGGAAAAATGTGAACTTTAAGGGTTAGGTCTTTGGTCAATTATAACTGGAGAAATTATCCGTTTTGGGAAATTTGTACATCGGCGTATGTAGCCATATTGGCTTTATTTAATTTCCAAATGTTTTATGATTCCTTATGGCTTTACTTATACTCTAAAGAATTTCAGGACGTTGTCCGGGTCAAATGTGTAACACCCTAAAATTTAGAGTAAAATTAAAATTTGAAAATTCGGAAATATGACGTTTGTAATTGGAGTAAAACACCCAAACGGGTAAGTGTATGAAAGCGTTTACAAAACCTGTGAATGAATATGAAAATCAACAACAAACTAATCTAAATAAATTCTATCTAGATTACATTGGTTGCCAACCCATATTCTCAAAATAATATAGTCGTTTAAACGCCAAGACTCCAAATATCTATCATCCCAAAAATGCTTCAAGCGCCCACGCTCATCACTCAAACCTTCGACAACCCACCGCTAAGGGAACCTGTTATACACGTCATTTGAGAAAAAGTGTTAGGTTTAACGCCTAGTGAGAACATAAAGTTTATATAAATAATTTCGGAAACAATTAAAATACGACAACAAAAAACTTTTCAAAGTGTTGGGTTTATAATTGGGACCATAACCACGTAATGACCTTACGGTCCAAAATACATCTTGCGATGACGGGGGAGACCCGATTTTCCAAGGATTGCGGCGGAACACAAAAGTAGATCACTTTCCGAGTTATTGATCTCACCATACTAAGATCAAGACCACGAGCTCGTTGGCTCGTACTCAGATGTGGGGGAGGGCACCCAATGATCCTAATCATGCTCATTCGCTAGGATTTACATTTACGACCCACGGCTAGTATCCGGTCCCACATAACCATACCTAGTTGCCACCCTAGGGTCCAATGTCTCAACCAGCTACAAACGGGAGTTAACCCAAAATTAAGCCGACTCTATACCTATGGATCCATTAGTAATAGTCTAGAGTTGTCACAATTACATTTGTGACCAACTATAATCAAACATATAGTTCTTAGTACCAATCATTTCCCAAAACACATTTCTTTGTAGAAATAACACCAAGTAAAACCCAATTCATTCAAGAACCACATAATGACCATTTCCCATGTTTTTACATAGAATCTTTTCAAATTACTTTTCTCAAGTTTATATCATTTTAAGATGGTCATGGACCCCAACAACAATAACCCATTTATTTGTTTGCAAAAATTTATCTTACCAAATAACTCTACCATAATATGAAAATCATGAATATGACAAAATATGTTCCTCCATATAACCCACCATAAATATACATCTAAAACCACAGTTCACATCAAGTAGGATGAAACCCTTCATTTTAGTTGAAAATGATAAAAACCCTAAAAATTCCAAACCCTAGTTTAGGTCAAAACTTTACAACAAGGAATATAAACAGGGAGATGATTAGAAGTTCAAAAATGTTATTTTGACATGTATAAAGTTTCTAAAAATGTAAGGATGAACTCACAATATGGGTTTTATCAAAACCCTAGATGGAGGAGATGATACTATCACTTGAGAATGGAGATTCTTCACCAAAGCTACTTTCGATCACCTAGAGTAACAACCATAAATGGATAAGAGTGAGGTTGTTGGGAGATTTAATGAAGAGAGATGATTTAGGGTTGAACCTTACCAAAAATCAGTAAAGAAAACGATTTAGAAGTTCTCCAAATCTGATAAAATAACCAAGAAAACGGGGCTGCCCAATTTATACTCCAGTTCACCGTCGGCGACCATGACTCGGCGATAGTGACATTGTCACTATCACGGGGCATAATCTCCCGGATGGTATCGTGGACCATCCCTTTGGCACGATAGTGACAGGGCGATAGTGCCCATGTCACAATCACGGGGCACTACCGCGCAACCTGTACCGAAGGTCTCCGGGCACTGTCGCCCAACCCTTTCCATACACCAAAATTGGGACTTTTGTTCACCCAGAAGGATTTCTCGCGAGGTTTAGAGTCTAAGGTCAACATAAGAATAATACAATTCAAATTGAGAAAGATTGGGAGACTTAAGATAGACTTTATTAATTGAAAATTCGAGGTGTTACAATCCCCCCAACTTGGGAATGATTTCGTCCCTGAAATCCCAACTATACAAAAAGATGAGGTTTCTCTGCTTCGTATCCTCCTCGGCTTCTCACGTCACATTAGCTCCACGATGATGCTTCCATTGCACTTTGACCATGGTGAGTTCTTTGTGACGCAACTTCTTGGATTTCCTTTCTAAGATATCGTCGGGTTCGTCCAAGCATTGGTTACCCTCGTCCACCCTTATCTCGGAAAGAGAAATAACGTTTTCCTCTTCCACCAAACACTTCTGAAGGTAACAAATATGAAACGTGTTGTGGATTCCGCTCATTTCTATTGCAAGTTTCAATTGGTATGCTTGCAAACTCACACGCTTAAGCACAGTGAACGACCCGAGGAATCGGGGACTCAACCTCCCGCGCTTCCCAAACCGGATAATGCCTTTCTAAGGTGACACCTTGAGCATCACACGATCACCCACTTGAAACTCCATCGGCCGCCTCTTTTTATCGGCATAGCTCCTCTGCCGATCTTGAGCCGCTTTCAACCGTTCCAAATACCCTTAACCTTATCGGCCGTTTCTTGCACAATTTCGGGTCCGGCAAATTGTTTCTCTCATGCTTCAAGCTAACACACGGGAGTTCTGCACTTCCGCCCATACAAAGCCTCAAACGGTGCCATTCCGATCCTCTAGTGGTAGCTATTATTGTAAGCGAACTCCACCAAAGGTAGGTGAGAGTCCCAACTACCCCCGAAGTCGATAACGCATGACCTTAGCATGTCTTCAAGCGTTTGGATCATTCTCTCGCTTTGACCGTCAGTTTGGGGATGGTAAGTTGTACTCAACTTTACTCGCGTACCAAGATCCTTTTGTAAACCATCCCAAAAGTTTGAAGTGAACCGACTATCGCGATCTAACACAATAGATAAGGGCACCCCATTCCTTGAAACCACCTCATCGATGTAAAGCTTCGTCAACTTGTCAATCGGTAGGGTCTCACGCATGGCCAAGAAGTGAGTGCTTTTGGTCAATCGATCAACTATTACCCAAATGGTGTTGTGACCTCGCAAGGTTTTAGGTAGATTTGTCACGAATTACATGGTAATATGCTCCCACTTCCATTCGGGGATTTCCAAGGATTAAAGTCTCACGTACGGTCGTTGAAGCTCAACTTTCACTTGTAAGCACGTTACACAACGCTCCACGTAACGTGCCACATCAAGTTTCATTACCGGCCACCAATAGTGTAGCTTCAAGTCCCGATACATCTTTGTGCTCCCCGGATGGATGGAGTACTTTGACTTATGGGCATCCTCGAGAAGGAATTCCCGATTGCCTCCAACTTTGGGTACCCATACACGACCGTTGAACAATTTCACTCCACGGCTATCTTCCGTTAAGAGCAAACGTTACTTTATCATGACTTCCTCCTTGAGATTCTTTTCCAACAAGACTTCTACTTGGGATGCCTTGATTCTCTCAATAAGGCTTGACACAAGCTCGATTCGAGAAAGGGTAGCTCAAATGTTTCCACTATAGTCCTTCAGACTTAATGCATCGGCCACCACGTTTGTTGGGAATTCAGAATTGCACAAGTATGGTTAATACTGCTAACCAAGATTACTACTGCTCTATGAAGTTACTACTGCTAAGCAAGGTTAGTACTGCCAGATCAAAGTTAATACTGCTGAGCACAGTTACTACTGCTTGATGAAGTTAATACTGCTCAGAGTGTTAATACTGCTACAACTTAATACTGCTTAAGAGATAATCAAGATACGTGCAGATCAAGAATGGAGATAATCATGGAAAGCTTGGAGATAACTATGGAAGATTATACTGAAGATCTTTTATATTTTGTAATTATCTTTTATCTTTAGTATATGTATAGAATTATTGTGAATAGTTTAGAATAAGAAGTTAGACAATATTCTGAGTGTTTTACTTTCATAGAGAGAATCAACCTCAAGGTTTATAATCCTAGTTCTAGAGAAGTAGAATTCGTATTGGTGAGCCTGTTCATCAATATTGAGGTTGTGTGTGAAATCTTGTAGCTTTAAATCATTCAATAAAGCTTACAATTTGTGATTTCTGATTCACTGTTTCATTGATATTCTGAATATTAAAGTGTTATTCCGCAAACTCCTTTAATATTGTTTCTGAGTTCATTATTCTTGTTAAGAATCAGATCCTGACAAGTGGTATCAGAGCAAGTATTCGCAGAAACCTTCATTCATCATGGAAAACACAGTTGAATCAACCAGTACTCTTGTCTCAAAGGTTCCAATGCTCAGATCTAATGAGTATGACATGTGGAAGATAAGGATCAAACAATACATTCTCCTCACAGATTACTCTATGTGGGACATCATTGAGAATGGCCCATCTGATGAAGGAAATATTGGTGCAGATGGAAAAAGAACTCCACCAAAGACTGATGCAGAAAAGAAGATAAGGCAGATAGAGATGAAAGCTTTGAGTACACTGCTCTTGGCTATTCCCAATGAATATCAACACCAATTCTGCAATTGCACTGATGCACAGATGCTTTGGAATGCTCTAGAGAAAAGATTCTCTGGTACCAAAAGTACCAAGAGAAATCAGAAGGCAATACTGAAGCAATTGTATGAAAACTTTATGTCAACTAAGAATGAGTCCATGACTCAAACTTTTGACAAGTTTAACAAGCTGATTGGTGAACTAGCTACTATGGGAGTACAGATTGATCAAGATGATGTAAACAGAAAGTTTTTAAGGTCCCTTGGAGATGAATGGACCATGTATACTGTTTCTTTCAGACAGAATGAACAATTGGAAGAAAAAGAACTTGATGATCTGTACAATGACTTTAGAGTATTTGAAGTTGAGGTGGAGGCAAAGAAGAAGCCTTCTGGATATGTTCATAATGTTGCACTCCTATCAGCATCAATTGATTCTACTACTAACCCTGAATCAGTTAATGCTGCCAATGGAGCAAATCAAGAAAAAGGCACTGAATCTGTTTTTGAAGCCTTTCTGTCCAGCCATGGAAACTCTTCTTTAATCAATGATGACTTGGAACAACTTCATCCTGATGATCTTGAAGAGATGTGTTATTCCCTATTATCAAGTTCTAATTGCTAACAAACACTTAAGATGAGAATTCCAAATCATATGTCATTGAATCCAAACTCAAAGATTACAAATTACAACTTTCTCTCTCTAGACTCTCTCACTAGAAACGTATTCTAATTAGCTCTTCTCTAATCTGCTCTCTCTTTCTACAATCTGATTGATACTACTGATTACAAAGACAAACAAAGGTATTTATACCCTTGACAATTACAAAGGAAAACAAACAAATACAAATACATTGACTTTGACTTTATTAACAAAAGACTTTGACTTTCAGTGAGAGTTGACTTTTCCAGCTTTGACTTCTTGAACTTTGTCTTCAATCTTTATGATCTTGAATCCAACAATTATGTGCTCTAACAATCTCCCCCTTTGGATCAAGATCATTACTAAAAGATTTAGCAATGCGATCTTCTCTAATTAAGCTCGATTGAAGTAACTCCCCCTTTGATCAACCTTTATCTTCTCTTGTAATCTCCCTTTTTATACAAATATGATTTACAAACTCCCCCTTATCACGATGAAATTCTTCTTTGATAAGCTTTGTCTTCAAAAACTTTCAACAATCTTCCCAACGTCTGATCTTCAAAAATAGTAACAATCTCCCCTAAGGTTGTACACAAATCTTTTTCAGACTTGAAAAGAAAATATCTTCAGATTTTCAGATTTAGCACACTTTGCTCCAGCAAATTATCTTCAACACTTCTATTGTTTTCATCTTGACAGTCTTCTTGAATATTTTCTCCCAACTTTAACTCAAACTCTTCATTCGGACAATTCCTTTTTTTTCATTCAAACTCTTTCAAACATTTCTTGAACTCTTCTCCCCCTTTTTGATGATTTGAACATCTATATCATCAAAACTTTTCTCCCAAGAAATGTCTTTGACCATTCTGATCTGTCCAAGAGCCTCTGATTCTGTGATCCATAACCAAGTAATCATCCAGATCTTTTCAAATCTAGACAAAAATAAGAATATGTAACTCCTGAATCAACAAATGAATCAGTTAAAATGTCTGTTAGTAACACAAAGTCACTGTGTGTAACGAATACACAATATAAAGGAGCTTTTTGATGTTCACTCCCCCAGGGCTTCCATCCAATCATCGAAACACCACAAAGGCAATTTCTATGAATGTTATGACAAAGAAACAAATTCCTTGTGTGTTCGTGCATGTGTAGAAAGAATTAAGCACGAATGATTGCTTTTATAAAGGCTCGACATAGTGTAAATTACTGAGACAACAATAGATAAACATTGACTCAATGTGCATGATTGAAGTGTGAAGGTGGGGCAGACTTCCTTCTTTTTCAATATCCAGATTTTTCAAATGAAAATCAGATAGATTATGTGTTGCGTCCCCAGAAAATATGAAACATTTTCTTTTTGAGAAGAAAATGAGTGGTTGGTGGGGTTTTAGCAAGAGTTGGCATGGGCTAGTTGCCTGTTTCAATAACGTTCACCAAAGAGTTGTGAAACGCTAGTAATGTGGCTGCCCGACTCAGAAAGTAGTTGGTACAGAGTTTGATATTCTTTTACTCTGATCTCACACCCTCTTTCTTTTAATCATTAAGCTCACTACTAACCAAACTCTCCTTTACATTTTACCTCATCACACCCAAACTCATTTCTTTTCGACTCCTCACACTCAATCACTAACGGTTTAACTGCTTGGGTAGGAAACACTGGTTAACATGAATCCATAGAAGTTCATTTAAGTCCTAGCACAAAGAACCCATGTAATCCTATGAAAGCATAATGTTGCTCAAAATGATTTAACTTTATCAGTTAAAGCTCATATACAAATGTCAGACGAATGTATGCTCAGAAAATATAATCATGAAGATTTGAGCATTTTTAGTCATTGAAGTATTTTCAAACAAGTATACTGAATGAATGAACATGAATGCAAAAGACTTGTTTGAAAATTTGACATTGTATGAAAATGATCAGAAATGAAATGATATAGCAATTAAGGCTTATGGTCAAAAATAACGGATATTGTCTATACAAAACAAAATATAGACATTCTTGAAATGACGGTTCAAAATGAAATATCGCTCAAAATTCTTTAAAGTACAAGCGGGGTGTCTTACCATCGAAATTATGTTTCAATATGAGACATGGTAAGAACAAATTGACCAAAAAAAAAAATAAACCGGTGTGTGTGAATACTTGAAAGTATATAGAAAAGACAATACACAAGTATTTATCTTTGGATAACACACGGTTTGTTTATCAATGAAGCACAAAAATAAAATGAAAACATTTAAAATCACACTTCCAAATTATAAAATCTGTTTAAAATTCGAGAAGTGGTTTGAACATTTAAGAACATGTTTTATTATGATTGAAAGTTGTCCTTCTTTCAACCATATATGAGATTAAGATAAGAAATTTAACCTTTTATCTTCGTCTTAAATCTCATGAAGTCAGCTGAAGTCATAAAGCTATGATCTTGATAGCTTCCTCTCATTCTGCACAAGTCTCAAAGTCTAGTCAAAGCAACTTTTATTCACTAAGATTTATTGAAAAGAAAATGACATAAAGCAGTAAAACGATTAAAGTACGAGTTCTGATCTGAAATAATCAGAAATCATAGTCTTTACTCCCCCTGAAAATATGCATCTGAAATTTGTCATTAAAAGCACATGATAGAGATCTACAACTTCATTTGAAGTGTAGTTCATCATATCTTCCGAATACATATTTCCAGAAAAATTTATGTACTCCCCCTTGAAGGTTGATTTCCTCTTCTGAGTATTCGAGTACACTCTCTTATCAGCCCGGGAGTAGCATTTCTTTTTCATCATTAAAGAGCGAGTCCTAAACTGTTGTGTTTAGAAGTCAAACTCTGTTGAAGTACGGGTTCTAAGCTGATTTACTTAGAAGCCTTCGCTCATCGGTTCTCTTACTCCCCCTTGACTTGTGGTGCCTGCAACATAGAATCAGTTTTCGGCTTTGGTACCCACTGGTATTTGGGTCCATGTGTGTTAGTTGCAGTTCGAATGGGAGTAACTGAATAAGAACCATAACAGTAATGATCACTTTCTTTATGAAAAAAATCATATGTATGACAATAAGAACAATATCTCTTTTTAGATAACCTGATCATTTGATCTCTCGAGTAAGCAAGATCAGGTTTACCTTTCAGCACTTTGTTCTTCTTTGCATTTGAGACAGATACAAATGATTTGTTACTTTTCTTCTCTTTCTTCTTTCCTTTCTTTTCTTCCTTCTTCTCATCATTGTTCTCATCTTCAACTGGTTTTATCTTCCAAACCAGCTTCTCTTTTTCATATCTTTTTCTTCTCCTTCTATGTGTACCTGAACCATCTATTTTCCAGTCATAGAAAATGTTAGTTCTACGAATCTGATCAAATGAATTAACTAACCTTTTTGAAGAAACAGTTTTCTGATGTGAGCTTGCAGCTGTTTTGAAAGAACCAACTGAACTATTTCTAGGTGAGTGGATTTTGGACTCTGGAGTCGTATGCTCAGTCACCACCACCTTTGAAACAATCTTTTCAAGCTCTTTTATCTTTAAAGATAAACTGTCTCTTTCTTCAATGAGTAGGTCAATCTTCTTCTTGAATTCAGACCTCGTTATCTGCTCTTTTAGTGCACTCTCAGACAGTTCAGATAACTTCACAGTAAGCTTCTTAATCTCAGCTTCAAACAAGCTTCTTTCTTCCTCAAAGCCCATTTCAGCATTTGTTCTCTGACCAGATATCTCTTTGAATATCCCAACATTCTTTTGCTCTATTAACTTCTTTTCTTTGGCAAAATTCTCCCTTTCCAGAATGATTACTTTCTCAAAATCAGAAACTTGTTGAGAAAACTTTAAACATTTCAGCTCAACTATCTTCTTCTCTTCAGCACATTTTCTGGAAAACTCGGAGAATTTCTTTGTAAATTCATTCTTGTCACTCTCAAAAATATCTTTATCTTTGACCATCTTTTGTTCCAAATCAGATATTTTCTTTCGAAGCTCAACATTAGCATCTTCCAGACTCTCAATCGTCTCCTCATAGCTTTCAACAGATGCTTGCTGCTGGATTTGGATAATCTGATATTCCAAGTCAAAGATTTTATTTTTCAGCTCAGTATTCTCAGTTTCCAGACTCAGTATTTTCTCATCATTCAGCCCAGAAGTCTGTTTCAGAAGATCTTCGTTAATAGTCTTTAAAGCACTAACTTATTCTCTCAGTATCTTCCTTTCATCATTGTATCTTTTTGATCTCTTTGAGTAGTAGTTAACTGAGGAAACAAGATTTTTGTTCTCTAATTTGAGCTTTTCAATCTTCTTTTCATCATCATCAGAAAAATATCCCATCTTGAATATCTGTTAACAAAAAGAACTTGACAAAAATGATCGTTAGTCCAAAATATGAAATCTCAAGAAATACAGAAAAACTTGAAATAAAAATTCAGAAATTTTGATCACAATCAGAAATATGTCCCCCTCCGCAGACTTAGCACGGGGGTCCCGCTACCCGGTTAGCGGGTGGGGTTAAGGGGCAACGCCCTTGCGGGGTCGAGGGGTAGCGCCCCTAGAGAAAAAAATTTCACTATTAAAGGACATATTACTGTTTTGAAAATTTCTCAGAAAAAAAAATTCTAAGTCTTTCACGCTTTGCGCTTCACACAGGGAACGCAAACCTCTACTTTGCGTTTCACACAGGAATCGCAAACCTCAACTTTGCGTGTCACTCAGGGAACGCAAACTTCTACTTTGCGTTTCACAAAGGAATCGCAAACCTCAACTTTGCGTGTCACTCAGGGAACGCAAACTTCTACTTTGCGCTTCTCACATGGAACGCAATCCTGAACTTTGCGTTTTACACAGGGAATGCAAACTTGAACTTTGCGTTTCACGTTTCAAACGCAAATACACTTTGCATTTCTAGATACAAACGCAAATCACAACTTGTCTCTGAGCTCAACCACTTTTACTTTGCGTTTGTCTTTCAACCCGCAAAACTCACTTCTCGTTTCTTAAAGAAAACGCAAACTTTAACTTCTCGATTCTCGAAGGAACGCAAACCTTAACTTCTCGTTTCTCAAAAGAAACGCAAACCTTAACTTCTCGTTTCTGAACTTTTTCAATGAATCATGCGCAAACTTTGTTGAATGAAACGCAAACTTGATGAATAACCCGCAAACTTGATGAATGACCCGCAAACCTCTAAAATCGAACAAAATCGCACCAAAAACTCATTTAGACTTAGAATTTCAACACTATACTTCGACAATTCACTCGTCTAACTAATTCGAACACAAAACTAACACAAAAATTCGATCAAATACGCAAACGATACAAATTTGATACACATACAGTGTCAAGAACTCGTGAACAAAAAAAACACAAAAATTCGAAAATTTGAATTGATTACAGTGCAATTGACAAATCTTTCTATACAAACTCGATCGATTACACTATTCTAACAAAATCTTATCAAAAACAACTCGAAAAATACACAAAAACTCGAAAACAAATCTGAACATGAAGAACACAGTGTCGAACATTCTGATTTTCTTGATTTTTCGATTTGGATCTGCTTTGATACCAATTGTTATTCCCTATTATCAAGTTCTAATTGCTAACAAACACTCAAGATGAGAATTCCAAATCATATGTCATTGAATCCAAACTCAAAGATTACAAATTACAACTTTCTCTCTCTAGACTCTCTCACAAGAAACGTATTCTAATTAGCTCTTCTCTAATCTGCTCTCTTTTTCTACAATCTGATTGATACTACTGATTACAAAGACAAACAAAGGTATTTATACCCTTGACAATTACAAAGGAAAACAAACAATAGAAATACATTGACTTTGACTTTATTAACAAAAGACTTTGACTTTCAGTGAGAGTTGACTTTTCCAGCTTTGACTTCTTGAACTTTGTCTTCAATCTTTATGATCTTGAATCCAACAATTATGTGCTCTAACAAGATGGATATTAAATGGCACTGGCCATGCTTTCCATGAGGGTAAAGAAGTTCATCAAGAGGACTGGGAGGAATAACTTCTCCCAAAGAAGAGAAGATGGAGCAGGTTTTGACAAGTCAAAGGTAGAATGCTATAAATGTCATATGAAGGGACACTTTGCCAGGGAATGCAGAAGTGGAGTGCCTCACAATAACCACCAACAAGCTCAGACTGGTAGCTTCAACCAGAACAGAAACTCTGCTCAAGCCCTTGTTTCTCAACAAGGAATGGGGTTTGACTGGAGTGATCAAGCAGAAGAGGCTATTCAAAATCAAGCTCTCATGGCAGAGGTATCTGATCTCCCAACTGAGGTAAGTTCTAATCTCTGTTCTAAAACTTGCATAGACACTGTTAAAAGGTACAGGGATCACAACCAGAATATGAGTGATGACCTTAAGAGGTTAGCAAAAGATATAAAAGACTATGTGAGAATTGTTGAGAGGTTTGAGGAACAAATTAAAGGTTTCCAAGCCAATGAACTTCAACACTCATATGACACAAACTACTGGAAGTGGGAGAAAAAGGATCTAGAACTCCAACTGACAAAGTCTAAAGAGGAGAGTGAAAAGTTAAGAGGGGAGCTAGCCAAAGTTAAGCTAGATGTAGAAAAGTTTTCCAATGCTTCTAAAGCAATGGACTCTTTACTACAAACTCAGATTCATGACAAGCTGAGAAGAGGAATTGGGTACAATACCACACCACCACCATACAACAACAACTACATTCCTCTTACATCAGACTTTCCCGAAGCCAAAGATAGGAAGGACTTGCCTAAGGGAGCCACTGAGATAGATCCCTTAGATGAGGTAGTTGTTGAGGACAAGACTGAGAAAGAGGTTGGTAAGAGTAAGGAGAACACTGTGAGTGATGAGATTCCTCTAGAAAACCACATTGTTACCAATGAGGGGTGTGGACAGATTTGGGTAAAATCTAAGGACATAGAGAAGACTGAGGGAAAGTCTAGTAAGGTCCATTACAAGCAGACCACATTTGTGAATCATGTTCCTTGCAAACAGTGTGCTTGTACTAAATCTGAGCCCCTAAAACATGATAACAGGAGGGGTAATCAAAGAAACTGGAATAATCAGTGGGCACAAAAACAAGGGGTTGATCTGAGTAAAATCAATAGACCAAAACCCTGTTTTATTTGTGGAAAGCTCAATCATATTGCTAAATACTGTTATTTCAATCCTATGAACCAAAGGATGAATTTTTAAAGATCTGTGCAAAAACCCTTTGGTTATAGGAAGAATGAAAGGAACCATGTAGCTAAGAAATCTGTTAAATCTAAAAGCCACATGAAGAAAAAGACTGTTGTGGAAAGTGTCAAGATGTGGATTCCTAAAAGCACTAAAACTGTTAGTACTGCTACCACAAATAGTATTGCTGACAATGATAGTGCTGCTAGAAGCAATACTACTGCTACAAATGTTTGTGCTGCTAAGAGTATTAGTACTTCTTCTAATGTTAATACTGCTAACTCTGTTAGTACTTCTAACAAGGTTAGTACTGCTAAACCTGTTAGTGTTGCTAACTCTGTTAGTACTTCTAAGGTTAGTACTGCTTCTAGTTCTAATGTTTGTGCTGCTAAGCCAATCATCTTGACAAAGTACTCTAGTAAAGAGTGCTCAGAGTTTAAAAATCTCATCAAAAAGGAATGTAAATACTTTGATGAGAAAGGGAGACCCAAGACCACTTTGGCTTGGGTTCCCAATCAATACTAATTGTTTTATCTTATGTGCAGGGCAACCAGCAGCTCAAGGGGAAGAGCATCTGGCATGTTGATAGTGGTTGCTCTAGGCACATGACAGGGAACATGTCTTGCCTCAAGAATTTCAAGAACATTAATGGTGGGCATGTTGCTTTTGGTAATACTCCAGATGGAGGTAAGATCAGTTTCTGAAGAGGTGATTCGCATCTGTCTACGACTAGACGATGCTGCAGGTATTACCTCTATTCCTAATGAGGACTTGTTCTCCAATCTTTCAAGAATGGGGTATGGAGGCCAATTGGGTGTCTTCAAATTCTCAAAAGCTAAATTTTATACCTAATGGCGTTTTCTGGTTCATACCCTTATGCATTGTATTTCCAAAAAGACTACTGGTTGGAGTGAGTTCAGTAGTACCAATGCCTATGCTTTTGTCTGCTTGCCCACTGCCAGAAAGTACAACTTTTCAAAAATGATTTTTACTGATCTTGTGTCAAACTTGGGAAACAAAAAGAAGTTTTATATGTACCCAAGATTTGTACAAGTAGTTTTAACCAAATAATTGACGGATATGCCTCAATTTGATGAGGTATATGTACCCAAAATCCCCAAAGGCAAGGTCTTTTCAAATATGAAGAGATCTCCATTGGACTCGGATAGAGTTGACACCCCATTGTTCTCTACAATGATGGTGGTGTCCCACAATGAAGAAGGTATGGCTTCAGGGTCAAGGCCCTCATTAGATCATCCCATTGAAAGCCAATCCCAACCTTCAATCACCATATCAATCCCACAGCCCCTTTTTCAAAAACCAACTTCTCCAATCACCAATACATACATCAGGAAAAAGGTAAAGAAGGCTCCTTCCCTTCTTGTACCTTCACCCACAAAGCCTTTAAGCCCTCTAATGGAGAATTCTCCATTAGAGAATATCTATAGGGAAACCACAGGGGTGTCTCCCAACCCCAAGGAGGTGCTCAATGAGGAGATGTATGAGCATATGGGTGAGCAGGCTGCCACTACTCCTGCTAGCACAGAGGAGGACAGTGGTAACATCAATAAGACCTCCCCCATTGCAACTTTGAATGATCAATCATTCAAAGGTCCCAGGTGCCAAGAAACCAAGGGGGTGGAGGATGCTTCTGCTAGGCAGAAGACTTCCACTACTAAAAGATCCCATGATCCTTCAAAAGGGGGTAACACTCCTGGAGAAGGTGAGGACAGATATGACTATAATGAATTGATGGAAACTATGGGCAACATCAATATGGATGTAATCAAGCAAGGCAAAGACATAGAAGAGCTGAAAATGGTAATTCTGTCTCAACAAGTACAGATTACCAAACTGAAGAACATGGTGAAAAGATTGGTACAGAAAAAGAGACGAAAGCAATTTGTGTTAAAGAGGAGGACAAGTGATAAAGATGCTTCCAACAAGGGGTAGAATCAAGAGGGTAAAACAGAAAAGAAAAGTACAGTTGAGAGGGGATTTGATTTTGAGGGGGAGAAAGAATCAGAAACTGTTAATACTGCTAAAACAGTTAATGATGCTGAGATAATTGAAGCAGCAGTAACAGAGCTATTCATGGAAGAATTGGAAATAGCAGAAACTTTGGTAAAAGCAAAGAATGACACTCCTAAGGCTACTCAAAAGGCCAAGGGAGTGGTCATCAATGAAGAAGGCCTTGAAAAGAAGAGAAAAGAAAGAAGTGAGGCAGGTTTGAAGGATACAAAGGGTAAAGCTAATATGGTTGAATCTGAACAACCCTCAAAGAAGAAGAACCAGGTTGAGTTAGAAGAAGAAGTGGCAAAGCAACTTCAGGCAGAAATGGAAAGGGAGGAACAACTCCAATCTGCAAAGGATAGAGAACTTGCTCTGGACATGGCTAAAAAGCTAAATGAAGAATATCAAAAGAGCATGCAAACTGCAGCAGAGGTCAAAAGAATGCCAGTCAAAAGAATGCCAATCAAAAAGCAGAAAAGACAACCTTCCAAGACCTTTTTGGCCAATCAGGAAAGGAGAAAAATGATAAATTTTCTGAAAGGTTCAATTGGTGTCAAAGGAAAGATGTTCACCAACATGGCATACAGCAAGGTTGAGGAGCTGTATAAGAAAGAAATGGCTAAGCTTCAAAGGGACTCCTCACAAAGGGAAGAGGCTGAAAGAAGGATGAAGGAGAGACATGATCTCAACATTTAACAACCATTCCCTGAGGAAGTCACACCTACAAAAGAAAATAAGGAAGAGCCCGAGAATGTTGGTATGGAAGCTAAATCTGCAAAGAGGGTAAAGACCATAGCTTCAAAGAAACAGTCCAAGAAGCCAAGGGTTGAAAAAGCTGGAAAAGAGGCAGAACCTTCAGTTACACCTTCAGCAGAATCTGTGCAGAACCCAGAGCAGTCCAATAAGCAATCTGATGAGCATGTGGGTCTTTACATGACTATAATAGAACCAGTTCAGGCTGTTCCAATTTCTATGAAGGCTCCAGAGATCATCTTCTGGGATATCTTAAGGGAAAGCAGAAAGGATTACTTCAGGATGAAAAGAGTTGGTGATATATTTGAAGTATATGCCACTTGAGGAAAAGTAATCAGAAGTTGTTCAAGAGCAGATCTAGAAGAAATGCACAAAGTGGGCATGAGGCTTTATGAACATATTTTGAAAGGTACTGAAGAAAGCCTACTCAAGATTGCAATGGAATATCTTTGTATGATGTTTGAACCAAAAAAAGTGGTTTACAGAATCAAGGATCTACATCATGAGTATGGGTTTAAGAAGATTGATAAGTGGATACTCTTTGAAAACTGTGGTGTATACATGATTACAATAGATAACTGTTATCATGAATACTACCTAGTGGACAAAGTGTATGATCATAGCAAGGAGAAGCTGAATGGGATGCTGAAAGCTAAGCTAGTATGTGCAAAAGAATCAGAAATGGCCAGAATTGTGGTAAGAAGAACAATCAATCAAAGTCTGGGTCTGGATCCGAATTTGGGCAACTAAGTTGTAGTGTTGAAAGCATCTTGAAGACTAAAATTGAAGAACTTGACTTCTCTTCCTAAAAGTCAAGTTAGGGGGAGATTGTTGGGAATTCAGAATTGCACAAGTATGGTTAATACTGCTAACCAAGATTACTACTGCTCTATGAAGTTACTACTGCTAAGCAAGGTTAGTACTTCCAGATCAAAGTTAATACTGCTGAGCACAGTTACTATTGCTTGATGAAGTTAATACTGCTCAGAGTGTTAATACTGCTACAACTTAATACTGCTTAAGAGATAATCAAAATACGTGCAGATCAAGAATGGAGATAATCATGGAAAGCTTGGAGATAACTATGGAAGATTATACTGAAGATCTTTTATATTTTGTAATTATCTTTTATCTTTAGTATATGTATAGAATTATTGTGAATAGTTTAGAATAAGAAGTTAGACAATATTCTGAGTGTTTTACTTTCATAGAGAGAATCAACCTCAAGGTTTATAATCCTAGTTCTAGAGAAGTAGAATTCGTATTGGTGAGCCTGTTCATCAATATTGAGGTTGTGTGTGAAATCTTGTAGCTTTAAATCATTCAATAAAGCTTACAATTTGTGATTTCTGATTCACTGATTCATTGATATTCTGAATTGTTACTGTATTTTAGTTTAGATCATTTGTGTTGACTTTTGTTAGCTTTCCTTTATTTCTTGTTTGACCTATAAATAGGTCTTTCTTGTTTTGTTTTGAAAGTAACTAGTCATTTTTGTAGTCTGAGAGAAAATCCTTTGAGAGAAACCTTGTAACCCTTTCACTTGTGATATCAATACACTTGTGATTTCCTCTTTGATTTTCATTGTTCTTGATTGTGTTCTTATATTGATTTGATTGGACTTTATCATTTGGTATCAGAGCAAACAAGAAGAAGCAGATTGGGATCAGATTTGATACGTTTTTGAATTTTTTTTTTGGCGGACTAGTTCTTGTTACTGTTTGATTTTGTATTTTCATGTTTTTGCACAATTTAATCAAGAAATTGATTAGGTTGTGTACATTTTATCATTAGGAACAAGTTTTATTCAGATCACATAGCCAAATTTGCACTCTAGTTTGATCAATTTGATCAAATTGTTAGTTTTGTGAACAGTACCTTCGAACACTGTAATTCGAACGAAACACTGTAATTTTTGGTTTCTTTTGAAAATTCATTGTTGTAATCTTGTTCAGATTGATATCGTAGACTAATTGTGTATTTTGCAGAATCAAAAATCAAGTTTTACTTGATTTTTGATCGAACAGTGAAGAACTCGCAAGGAAACCCAAGAACGCGCTAGATTCATAAAACGCGCAAGTTCTTCCCAAGAACACGCAGAGTTCGTGAAACGCACACGTTCATCGCTAGAACGCGCAAGTCTCTAGAACGCGCAAGTCGACCTCAAACGCGCTAGTCGAAGTTAGCGAGTTTCCATAACGCGCTAGTCGAAATCAGCGAGTTTCTATAACGCGCAAGTTAGTCAGCGAGTTTCGTATATCTGCGAGTTTGCCTGCGCGTTTGTCTACAAGTTATCATCTGCGAGTTTCATAAAACGCGCACGATTCAGCTAGCGAGTTTCTTCGAAACAGTACTCTGCGAGTTTCTCGGTCTGCGAGTTTTTTTTTCGAAACAGTGTTGTGCGAATTTATTGATCTGCGAGTTCCAAGGAATTCTGTGGTCTGCGAGTTTGAGTACTTAGTCAATTTTTTGTCTGTTGATTCAAATCTGATCAGTATTTTTTACACACCGAGTGTAATCTGCACTTCTTGAACGATCATTTCAAATCTTTTTTCAGTCACAATCATGTCTAGAGATCTACTCAGTATGGGTTCGAAATCCAAACCACCGGTTCTTCAAGCTGATGAATATCCACAGTGGAGGATAAGGATGATTAATTTCTTCAATAATCAAGATAAGAAATTAATGGATTCGATTCTAAATGGTCCACATTTTCCACATGTGACAGTTGCAAGAATTCCTGCTACTGGTAATAATCCTGAAATTCCTGAAAGGATTGTAGCTAGAAATCCTATTCAATACAGTGACACTGATAGGGAGTTAGTGGAAAGGGATGCAACTGCGTTGACATATCTGATTATGGCCATTCCTAATGATATTTTCAACCGTGTTGATAGCCGGGAATCTGCTAAGGACATTTGGGATGAGCTAGAAAAACAGTTCATGGGATCAGCAAAATCTGTCAAGACTAAAAGGAATCAGAGTATAAATGCTTATGAAGGATTTAAGGCAAAAGAAGGAGAATCTCTGAGGGAAGCGTATGATCGCTACAACATCATTCTAAATGATTTAAGGAGAAACGGAGTTCAAAAGTCTGAATCTGAAATAAACTTCAAGTTTATCAAGAATCTTCAGCCAGAGTGGGATGTCTATACTATTCAAATGCAGATAAATAAAGACATGGATGAAGAAAAGCTGAATGATCTTTTCTGTGCTTTAAACCAACATGAGGACAAGATAAAGGAGCAAGCTTCTGTGAACAAAGAGTTACTTCAGTTAAAGGACAAACAAAAGAAGGTAGAAGACTCTTTGGCTCTAATTGCTCAAGACAAGGGAAAGACAGTTAAGTCAAGTTCTGGTTTGGGCAAAAGTTTGAAAAAGAAAGCACTGATCACCAGCATGGTAAACAGTTCAGACAGTTCAGAGAATGATGTTTCAGATGATTCTGATGATGAATTGAATGAATTTGCAGAAAAGCTTGCACTTCTGACTTCTAGCTTCCATAAAAGGTTTGGTCGGAAGAAATTTTATAACAAGCCGAAGTTCGATTCCTACAAGTACAGCAAGCATAAAGACAGATTTGAAGAAAAGAAAGAGAAAGAGAAGAAAGAAGAGAGAAAAGAAGAAAAAAAAAGAGAAAGAAAAGTCGGATAAATGTTTTAACTGTGGAAAGCCCGGTCACTTTATCAAGGACTGTCCAGAGAAGCGTGTCAAGAATTACGAGTATTACAAGAAAAAGGCTCAATTGGCGAAAGCTTTGGAAAAGGGCACAACTTTAAAGGCAGAAGATGAGATATGGATTGGCTACTCCGACGATGATGAAGAGACTGAGGTTGCTAAAGCGAATCTGACTCAAGTCCATTACAACTTAATGGCACATTTGAATGATGAGTCAGATTCTGAGGTAAATTCTCATTCTAATTTTTCTGATAATTCTGAATTCTTAAATGATGATGATGAAGCAATGAACTTGATATCCAAGCTCAATGAGTTGAAATCTAAGTTTTTGAAATTAAAGAAAGATTTCAAACAACAAAGGAGTACAATACAAGGACATCAAGATCATGCTTACATCTTCAAAATCTTGGCTGAAGAAAAAGAAGAAGAGAAAAATGTTCTGAAATTGGATATAATCAAACTTCAAACAAGAATTTCTGAACAACAAAAAGAAATCATGTCTTTAAAAGAAAAAAATCTTGATCTAACAATTCAGTATGATATTGTTTTGAAAGACAGGACGGAAGCTTACACAAAGATCAAGGAATTGGAAGATCTAAATTACAAAAGAGGTCAAACGGAACAGACTCTTAAAATTCTAACCAACAATCAGAAAGACACTCGTTTCTATAAAGCAAAACCAGGGTTAGGTATCTCTGATGTGGATGTGTTGAAAAAGGCACCCGAAAATCTTTATAATTTTAAAAAGTCGGGTGATGAACCAATTGTTTTAATTCCACACATCATAGAAACATTTGTAAAACCTGAGACTCCTGAGCCTGAATTTCCTAAGACAGAAAAGGAAGAGACAGTAGAAGAAAAGACAGAAATTGAAACTGAATTAGAAACTCAGTATTTTAAATCTGTTAAATTTTCATATGATGAACTGAATACTTCTTACAAAAGTAACAAGGATTCGTTTGTAGAATATGAAAATATCTTTAAAGAAAAACCTGAGTCTTCAAGATCTAATTCAAATTCTAACAATTCTGATTCTGAAAATTCTGAAATTGTCTTGACCTGCTCAATCTTAGAAGATAAAAATGAAAGTGTCATTTCTGATAAGTCTAATTCCGTTTGTACTTCTAAATTTTCTGATCTTGAATATCAACAAGCCTTGGATAAAATTGAAGTTTTACAAAGGCAAATCTCTTTTCTCAACAACACAATTGTTGAATTGGAAGACGCAAATGAAAATTTTGGGATGGAACTAGACTCAAGCTTTAATCAAAATGAATCTTTGCAAAAAGAAATCAGAAGTCTAGAATCTCACATTTTCAAATTATCAAAAGGCAAAAAGGTTATTGTTGATAAAGATATTCCAATTTCTGTGATCAAATGTGAGTCTTAATCTGAATCTGAATATCTTTCTGTACCATCTGTTATACAACCACCACCAGTTCAATCAGTTTCTGAGCTGAAATCTCTACTTCTAGCCCAACTGTTATCAGAAGCTCCAGCAGATCAAGCCGAAGCAGATCTTATTGGTTTATTGAGGCAACAATCCCAACCAATTGTTCCTCAGGTTCCAGTAGATTATGTTACACAATCTCAGTTCAATCAGTTCAAAGATTCGGTAGAGAAGCACTTACAGGATCTAACCACAGCAGTCCAACTTTCTTGCAAGGCTCAATCTGATGCAGTTTTAAAGAAAAGACATGATCGTGATCCTGATCAAGATCATGAGGGAGATATGAACAAAAGACTGAAAACTGCAGAAGACACTGTTATTATTACTGTTGAGGAACAGGGGACTGAAGTAGCTGAAACTATTCATGGAGAACAGTCAGAAAATGAACAAATGGAAGAGAATGTTCCAGAAGCTGCTGAAGTTGAATTGATGATCTATGATAATACGGAATCAAGGGTTGAAAAGCCTGTGATTGCCACTGTTGAGGAAGTAATGCAGATGTTAGGAGTTAATGCTGATAACTTTGTCAACCTAGACGACTATGAAAGTGATGATGATGAACAGGCTGCTGCTAGGTACGACAGTTACTGGAAAGTTAAGGAGGAAGGAATGAACGTTATTGAGCATAATATTGAAAGTGATGGACCTGATCCAGAGAATTCAGTTACTGTTGAAGAATTTGTACAGAATTCTATTGCACAAGGAAATCTGAGTCAAGGAGAGAGTGTGCTGGATGACTTGTTTGGAGAAACTTTAGATGAAAATTTTGATGATCTTGAAGATGAAGAGTTTGTAGATCTTGATCAAACGTTTCCAGTTCAACAAGCCAAAGTTGTGGAGGTTGCACAGTTTGCTGGTACCATTGATTATATCCCACCTTCTTACAGACTGTTTGATGAAGACGAGATCTTGACAGCTATTCCGATAGTCTCTCCCACAAGAAACTTCTCTGTCCCTGAAACCATTGATGATTCTGAACCAAGAGTTGCTCTTCCTTTGCCTAAAGATTTTGACTCTGAACAACCAGCTGATCAACCCAAGCAAAAACCAAAAGCTGACAAACCCAGAAAGTCAAAAAGATCAAGAATTCCTACCCCAAAGCCCAAACCAAAAGATCTTGAAGAAGAAAGGCCAATCATTATTGATATTCAAGACTTCAGGAATAAGCTGTACAAAGAAAGAAAACAAAGAGAAAAGGAGGAAAGACAGATAATCAGAGAAGCTAAAGCTGGTTTAAGAAAAGAGAAAGAAGAAGCAGCCAGAGCAAAAGAAAGTGCACTTCCTTACATTCGAAACCCAGATAGTCCAAAGACTTTAACTGCAGCTGAAACCTCTATACAGTTAAAGCCAAATCCTGTTTTTGTTACTCCTATGGAAGTGGAAGAATTCTCTAAAGCTCATGGTCCAGAACTTGAAACAATGCAAGCAGAATAGCTCTTCACTTATGAAATCAGCAATTTGGGAAAGGTGACGTTCAAAGGAGATGTAAGAGTTGGTGCTGTTCCATATACTGGATATGATGTTGAAGGAGACTCTTTAAAGTTCATTGAGATCATTAGAAAGTCACTTAAAGTACCGTTTCTGGAAGAGTCAACCAAAATCTTTGTTTCTTCTCTGCAGCCTGTTGATGAAGCTTGTTTTTATGGTGTTGGAGAGAGAGACAAGGTTTATCAGGCCAACTATATCAGATTTATGAAGACTCAGAGCAGAATGTCCCTATTTGCTAAAAGACAAGAGATTCTGCAGGTTCAAAATGTTCATATTTGCAAGGTTCTTAATGTCTACTATCCAAAGTTCACAGTTCAAAGGAAAGACATGAAGATCAGTACCTTTACTGAAGTTGATTTTGACAACTTGAACATCTCAGACATTATGTTCATTGTGAATGAGTTCAGAGATAGGAGAAACAGAAGGAGGTCACAAGCTGTTGCTTATGCTTTGGATGCTATTAAGAGATTTATGACAAGGAGTGTCTACAACGCTTATTCATTTGACTTTCAGCTTGGCATTGAAACCAATCAGAACAGAGTAAACCTGCTGGCACCAAATTTCAACCATCCTAAGATCAGAATTCTAGAGCCTTTTCAGATCACCAAATATCCAGAGTTGGGTGTGATGTATGTTAACACCAAGACTCACAAGAAGCAGTTCATGAGAGCATCAGAATTGGCTAAGTATTCAGATGGTACTTTGAAGTATGTGAGGAAAGTGCTTGAAGATAAATTGTTTCTGTCTGAGCAGGAAAGATTTAGAAAGAATGAAGCTGTAAGATCTGTTGAGTCTCTTAACATGGAAGCTATGCTAGAAGAGATCAACAAGAAGATTGATTTCAGAGAATACATCAGGAGGTTTGAAGCATACCTTGGAATCAGAAGAATCTGCTTTAGAAGATGGGACCAGAGCAAAATTGTCAAATGATCTAAAAGGGGGAGATTGTTACTGTATTTTAGTTTAGATCATTTGTGTTGACTTTTGTTAGCTTTCCTTTATTTCTTGTTTGACCTATAAATAGGTCTTTCTTGTTTTGTTTTGAAAGTAACTAGTCATTTTTGTAGTCTGAGAGAAAATCCTTTGAGAGAAACCTTGTAACCCTTTCACTTGTGATATCAATACACTTGTGATTTCCTCTTTGATTTTCATTGTTCTTGATTGTGTTCTTATATTGATTTGATTGGACTTTATCATGAATATTAAAGTGTTATTCCACAAACTCCTTTAATATTGTTTCTGATTCACTGTTTCATTATTCTGAGTTCACGATAATCGATGTACATTCTCATTGTGCCATCCTTCTTCTTGACAAACAAGACCGGAGATCCCTAAGGCGACAAGCTCGGCCTTATAAAACCCTTCTCCAGAAGTTCTTGGAGTTGAGCCATCATTTCTTACATCTCTGATGGCGCTAACCGGTAAGGGGTCGGGCGATCAGAGTCTCCCCTAGTATAAGGTCAATTCGGAACTCTACCTGACGATCGGGTGGTAGACCAGGCAAGTCGTCTAGAAAAACGTCGGGAAACTCACGTACCACCTTCACATCCTCCAGTTTCTTATTCTCAAGCTTGGCATCGATCACGTATGTTAGGAAAGATGAACATCCTTTCACCAAACATTTCTGTGCCTTGGCCATGGTGATAATTGCTACATTGCTCTTCCTCCTTTAACTATATATCACTACCATCTCGCCGCTCGAGACGGGTAGCCGGATCGAGACGGGTAGCCGGATCAATTTCTTTGAACACACAATCTCAACTTGGTTCTCCGCTAACCAATCCATATTGACTACCACATCGAAACCGCCAATAACCATAGGCATTAAGTTGATCGATAATTATTTTCTTTCAACATCAAGTGTGCAACCCTTCAAGACGTCGCAGATCATTAGTTGACTACCATTCGCTATTTCTACCACTAAAGCATCAACTAAGCTACTAGTGGGCATGGAAAGCTTTTGGCAAAAAGATTCAGACACGAAAGAGAAACTAGCACCATAATCAAATAGCACACGAGCAGGTACGGAGTTTATGAGAAACGTACCCGATACCACGTTGGTGGATGCCTTGGCCTCATCGGCCGTCATCTGGAAAGCTCGGCCAGGAACCCTTGGAGGGTTCTCCTTCTTCTCTGGGGCACTCCCCGTCTTCCATTTCGAACAATCCTTTCGGAAATGTCCCGACATCTTTCATTCAAAGCAGACAACTCCCTTGATCGGGCAATCCTTAGTAGCATGATCGGGATTCCCACACTCGGCACAAGAGGTGGGGTTGGAGTTACAGTTACCTTGGTGCTTTCTTCGGCATCTAGGGCACCATCGTGCCTCTCGACGGTTGTCAAAGCTTCTTCCCCCATTGAACGGTCTTGGCGTCTTGGGAGGTCCAGGGTTGTTTTCCCACCTTCTCTTGTCTCCTACCACCACCACTTTCTCCACCTTGTCTCTAGCATAAACATCTTCCATGATTTGTGCTTCCTCTATTGTCTCACGGAGATTAGAGGCTTTTGTTGGGTCCAAAATGTGCTAAGTCCAATTAGTGTTGCTACTTCAAGGAGTTACTACTGCTGAAGAATTAATACTGCTACCTGAAGACTTTAGTACTGCTACTTGAAGATTACTACTGCTAGAGGTATTACTATTGCTAGTGGTTAGTACTGCTTGAAGAGTTAATACTGCAAGTTGGAAGTTAATACTGCAAGCATGGTTAGTACTGCCAGCAGAGATACTACTGCTAGCATGTTAGTACTGCTGAAGATTAATGTTGCTCATGAAGATAAAGATGGATTGGTTGCTTAAAGTGAAAGACTAGGAGATTGAAGATAACTATGGAATGGATGCTGAAGATCAATTATGTTTTCATATTTATCTTGTAATCTGCTTTGTATATATATATATATAGTCTAGAAGTCTTAGCATATAAATACATAATAAAAGATTGATACATATACATAGAGAATACGTATTGTTTTTGTTCTAGAGAGAATTATCCTCAAGGTTCTTTGTAGTCCTTTCAATAGAGAAGTATTGAACGTCTGTTGAGCCTGTTCAACAGATTGAGGATGTGGTTGTAATCATTAAGTTAATTCAATATAACTTGTGATTTGATCCATATACTATTTCATTGATTTATTGTTAAAGTGTTATTCCGCAACTTCTTTAACAAAGTTTCTGAGTGTTTAATTAAATTCTTGTTTAGAATTTCGATCTTGACAAGTGGTATCAGAGCCAAGGAACTCAGAAAGCAATAATCATCATGGACGGATCACATGACAGTGTTCTTGTTTCAAAGGTTCCCATGCTCAAACCTAATGAGTTTGACATGTGGAAAATCGGGATCAGGCAGTATATCCTTCTTACAGATTACTCAATTTGGGATATCATTAAGAATGGTCCCTCCAATGAAGGAGAGATAGGAGCAGATGGCAAGAGACCTCCACCAAAGACTTACGGAGAAAGAAAGATGAGGCAGACTGAGATGAAAGCCTTGAGTACTCTACTCTTGGCAATTCCTAATGAATACCAACATCAGTTTTGCAACTGTGTTGATGCCAGAATCTTGTGGAATGCGTTGGAGAAGAGATTTTCAGGTACTAAAAGCACTAAGAGAAATCAGAAAGCTATTCTCAAGCAACAATATGAAAACTTTATGTCTACAAAGAATGAGTCTATGACTCAAACCTTTGATAGGTTCAACAAGTTGATTGGAGAATTGGCTACTGTTGGTGTCAAGATGGACCAGGATGATGTCAACAGAAAGTTTCTAAGATATCTTGGTGAAGAATGGGTAATGTATACAGTATCATTCAGGCAGAATGATAATCTGGAGGATAAAGAACTTGATGATCTCTACAATGATCTCAGGGTATTTGAAGCAGAAGTTGTATCTAAGAAAAGGCCATCTGGATACTCTCATAATGCTGCTCTCTTATCATCTACTACTGATTCTTCTGCTAATACAAAATCAGTTAGTACTGCTTATGGCTCAAAACAGGATGGACTCAATGATTCTGTTTTGGAAGCCTTTCTTGCTAGTCATGCTAAATCTTCTCTTATCAATGATGATCTAAAGAAAATTAATGTTGATGATCTTGAAGAGATGGACATCAGGTGGCAAATGGCAATGCTCACCATGAGAATCAAAAGATTCATTAAAAGGACTGGAAGAAACAACTTTGCCATGAGAAGAGAAGATGGTGCTGGATTTGACAAATCCAAAGTGGAATGCTACAAGTTTCATAAATTGGGACACTTTGCAAGAGAATGCAGAGGGGGAATCTCTCAACAGCATGTGAGGAACAATCAATAATCAAAGTCCACCAACAACTGGAACCCATCTCAAGCACTTGTCTCACAAGATGGAATGGGATTTGATTAGAGTGATCAAGCTGATGATGCAGTTCAGAATCAAGCATTGATGGCTGAGGTTTCAGAGTCCTCAAGCACTGCAATTCCCACAAAGGTAAAATCTAAACTCTGCTCTAAAGCTTGTCTTGAAACTGTTAAGAAGTACAGGGATCACAATCAGAGCATGTGTGATGATCTTAAAAGACTGGAGAAACATAGGAGAGAATCTAATTTGATCATTGTGAATTTTGAAGAACAAATTAAGGCATATCAGACCAATGAACTTCAACATTCATATGATCAAAATTATTGGAAGTGGGTGAAGAAGGAATTAGAGATTAAGCTAGAGAAGGCTAGAGAAGAATGTGAGAAAGTCAGAAGTGAATTTGAGAAGGCCAAACTAGACATTGAGAAATTTTCCAATGCCTCTAAAGCAATGGACACTTTACTCAAATCTCAAGTTCATGACAAACTGAAGAGAGGTATAGGATATAATAACACCCCTCCACCTTACAACAACAACTATATTCCACCCACTTCAGACCTCTTAGAAAGGCAAGATAAGAATGACTTACCTGAAGGAGCCACATAAGTAGATCATTTAGACACTGTAGTGATTGAGGCAGAATCTGAAGAAGAGAACAAGGAAGACCAGAAAGAAATTCCCCTAGAAAACCACATTCTTACAAATGAGAGGGGAGGTAAACCATTTGTCAAGAGTGAGAAAGTAGAGAAGTTTAAGACTGGGGAAGAGATTGTCAAGAGTGAGAAAGCTGAGACCTCTAAGAAAGGGAAGGAAAAGGTACAGGGAGATCACTATATACAAACTACTGTTGTAAATCCTTGTACTTGTCAACAGAACAAACCCCATCAACATGATAAAATAAGGGGAAATCAGAGAAATGGAAATAACCAGTGGGCTCAAAAACAGGGAATTGATCTAAGCAAAGTCAATAGACCAAAGCCTTGTTTTGTTTGTGGCAAGTTGAATCATTTAGCCAAACACTGTTATTTCAATCCTATTAACCAAAGATTTACTTTTCAAAGACAACATCAAAATTTTGTTGGTTATAGGAAGCAATCAAGAAAATCAAGGAACCACATGGCTGAGAATGTGAGAACAGCACCAATGAAAACTGGTACTGCAAAATCTCATATTCAGAATAAGTTTGCTAAAACAAAAGAAGTTATTCCAAGCAAATCAAAGAGTAACACAAAGAATAGAAAAGCAAACAAATATGTCTTAATTTGGGTCCCAAAAGAAACTAAACCTGTTAGTACTGCTACCTCAAATAGTACTGCTAACAGAAATAGTGCTGCTGATTGCAATTCTACTGCTGACCAAGTTAGTACTGTTAATAAAGTTAGTATTGTTGACCAAGTTAGTACTGCTAATAAGGATAGTACTACTAACAAAGTTAGTGCTGCTGACCAAGTTAATACTGCTAACAAGGATAGTACTGCTACCAGTGTTAATATTGCCAAGCCTATTATTAAGACAAAGTATTCCAGCCATGAGATTCCTGACTCTGATCAACTCATCAAGACTAAGCTTAATGAATATGAGTATATTGATGAGAAAGGGCAACCCAAGACCACTTTGGCTTGGGTTCCCTCAAGAAACTAACTGCTTTATCTTATGTACAGGGTAACCAACAGCTCAAGGGGAAGAGCATTTGGCATGTAGACAGTGGTTGCTCTAGGCACATGACAGGTAACATGTCCTGCCTTCAAAATTTCAAAAGGTTTGATGGAGGATGTGTTGCTTTGGTGACAATCCAGAAGGAGGTAAGATAAGTGGTAAAGGTACTGTATCAAAAGGTAAGATGACTTTTGAGGATGTGTACTATGTTGAGCAATTGAGATACAACCTGTTAAGTGTATCACAGGTCTGTGACAAGAAACATAGTATATTATTTAATGATTTTGAATGATCTGCTGTCAAACCTGGATACCAAAACCAAAACAAAAAGATTGATACAGATACATAGAGAATATGTATTGTTTTTGTTCTAGAGAGAATTAGCCTCAAGGTTCTTTGTAGTCCTTTCAATAGAGAAGTATTGAACGTCTGTTAAGCATGTTCAACAGATTGAGGCTGTGGTTGTAATCATTAAGTTAATTCAATATAACTTATGATTTGATCCATATACTGTTTCATTGATTTATTATTAAAGTGTTATTCCGCAATTTCTTTAACAAAGTTTCTGAGTGTTTAATTAAATTCTTGTTTAGAATTTCGATCTTGACCATTGATTAAAGTTTCTGCTGTCAAACCTGGATACCAAAAACAAAACAAAAAGATTTTACATGTATCCAAGGTTTGTACAAGAAGTACTAAACAAAGAATTGACGGATTTACCCTCTTTTCAAGAGGTGTATGTACCTAAACCTCCCAAAGGGAAGGTGTTCTCAAACATGAAAAGACCTAGTAAGTACTTTTCTGGACAAGACACCCCATTGTTCTCTACAATGATGGGTGTGTCTCATTCCCATGGTGAGGCATCAGGGTCAAAGCCCACATCTGACCAACCAACTGATGACCTACCCACACCATTCATTTCCAATGATCCTCCTCAGATCCCTATTGTGAAGCCAATTTCCCCCATCACTAAAACATATGTAAGGAAAAAGGTACAGAAGGTTCCTTCCCTTCCTGTACCTTCACCCCAAAAGCCTGGAAGCCCTCTAATGGAGCATTCTCCATTAGAGAATATCCAAAGGGAAACCATAGGGGTATCTCCCAACCCCAAGAAGGTGCTCTCTAAGGAGAAGGAAGAGCATGTGGGTAGTAAGGCTCACACTACTGATTTTGCACAAGGTGTAGGTCAGGACAGTGTGAACATCTCTAAGACCTTCCCACGGAAACTTTAGATGAGCAATCATCATCTAAGGGTCCTAGGTGCCAAGAAACCAAGGGGGTAGCAGGTGCTTCTGCTAGGCAGAAGACCTCTACTAAAAGATCCAAGGATCCTTCAAGGGTGGTCAACACACCTAAAGGAGGTGAGGACAGATATAACTATGATGAATTGATGGAAACAATCGGCAATGTCAACCTGGATGTACTCAAACAGAGCTTGGAGATAGAGGAATTGAAAAAGGTGATCACTTCTCAACAAGTGCAGATTACCAAACTCAAGAAGATGGTACTCAGTTTGGTGCATAAAAAGAAGAAAAAGCAATATGTCTTGAAGAGAAGAGGAAGTGCACATGATGCTTCCAAAAAGGGGGAGAATTCAGAGGCTTTAGAATTCCAAGTTGAGGGGGAGTTTAATGCTGAATCTGAAAAGAAGGGTGAGAAGGAAACTGGTAAGGCAGCAGAAACTGAGAAAGCAGCAGAAACTGAGATAGAAGCAGAAACAGTGGAAGCAGCAGTAACAAATGAACAAGAAGTAGTAACTAAACCAGCAGTAGAAACAGATAAACCAGCAGTAGAAACTGACATGACTATAGAAGAAATAGAGATTGCTGAAACTTTGGTGAAAGCAAAGCATGACACTCCTAAGGCCACTCAAAAGGCTAAGGGAGTGGTGATCAAAGAAGGTGAATCAGAGAATAAAAAGACAAAGGTCAGTGTGTCAGATGCAAAGAAGAAAGGGAAAGAGAAAATGGATGAGCCTGAGAAATCAGTGAAAAAGCAAAAGCAAATTGACTTGGATGCAGAGTTGGCAAAGAAGCTACAAGAAGAGCTTGAAAAGGAGAATGAGATTCAAACTGCCAAAGACAGAAAGATTGCATTGGATTTGGAAAATAAGCTCAATGAAGAGTATCAAAAGAGCTTGAAACAAGCTGTAAAGAGGGTTACTATGAAAGCTCCACAGAAAAGACATCCCTCAAAAACCTTCTTAGCCAATCATGAAAGGAGAAAAATGATAAACTTCCTGAAAGGATCCATTGGAGTTCCTGAAGGGATGTTTACCAACATGTCTTTTGGTAGAATTGAGGAATTATACAAGAAGGAGATGGCCAAGCTTCAAGGAGACTTCACTCAGAGGGTTGAGTTTGAAAGAAAAATGAAAGAGAGACATGATTTGAACATTCAACAGCCTTTCCCTGACAGTGAAGAAGGCACTCCTACAAAAGAAAAGGCAGAAGTAAAGAAAGAAGAAACCCTAGACCAGAAGATCAGAGTTGTCAAAAGAATGAAGTCTATTGCTTCAAAGAAACAGGCAAAAAGGCCAAGAACTGAAGAAGTTGAGAAAGAAAAGGAAAGTGAAAGAATGAAAGCAGAACCATTAGAACCTACTGTTGCACCTTCTGTAGAGCAGCAGAAACAAGCTGAGCAGGTTGAAAATCAAGAGAAGAGTCAAGAACAACCAAGACAACCTGAGCAGTTTGATTTATACATGACAGTGACTGATGAAGAACCTCTGAAAGTTGATCCTATCTCAGTGAATGCTCCAAAAATCATTCATTGGGATACTTTGTTGGATAAAAGGACATAATACTTCAGAATAAAGAGAATGGGTGACAAATTTGAGGTATATTCAACTTGGGGAAAGATAATCAGAAGTTGTACTAGAGCTGATCTAGAATAAATGTACAAAGTTGGGTTGAGCTTATATAGTGAAGTGTTGAAAGGAGCTGGGATGAGTCTAATAAAGATGGCCATGGAGTATTTATGCATGATGTTTGATCCTGTTAAGGTTGAACATATTATCAAAGATGTGCATCATGAAAATGGTTTCAAAAGTATTGACAACTGGATGCTTTTTGAAAGATGTGGAGTTTATGTTATAACAATTGACAAAAGTTTCCATGAATACTACTTGGTTGATAAGGTATATGATCATAGTAAAGCAAAGTTGCAAGGGATGTTGAAAGCTAAGCTGGTATGTGCTAAAGGTTCAGAAATGGCCAGAACTGTGATCAAAAGAACAATCAATCAAAGTCTAGGTTTGAATCCTGATCTAGGAATATGAGCAGTTATTTTGAAAGCATCATGTAGACCACATTCTGAAGAACTTAACTTCTTGATTTGAAAAGTTAAGTTAGGGGGAGATTGTTGGGTCCAAAATGTGCTAAGTCCAATTAGTGTTGCTACTTCAAGGAGTTACTACTGCTGAAGAATTAATACTGCTACCTGAAGACTTTAGTACTGCTACTTGAAGATTACTACTGCTAGAGGTATTACTACTGCTAGTGGTTAGTACTGCTTGAAGAGTTAATACTGCAAGTTGGAAGTTAATACTGCAAGCATGGTTAGTACTGCCAACAGAGATACTACTGCTAGCATGTTAGTACTGCTGAATATTAATGTTGCTCATGAAGATAAAGATGGATTGGTTGCTTAAAGTGAAAGACTAGGAGATTGAAGATAACTATGGAATGGATGCTGAAGATCAATTATGTTTTCATATTTATCTTGTAATCTGCTTTGTATATATATATATAGTCTAGAAGTTTTAGCATAGAGATACATAATAAAAGATTGATACAGATACATAGAGAATACGTATTGTTTTTGTTCTATAGAGAATTAGCCTCAAGGTTTTTTGTAGTCCTTTCAATAAATAAGTATTGAACGTCTGTTAAGCCTGTTCAACAGATTGAGGCTGTGGTTGTAATCATTAAGTTAATTCAATATAACTTGTGATTTGATCCATATATTGTTTCATTGATTTATTGTTAAAGTGTTATTCCGCAACTTCTTTAACAAAGTTTCTGAGTGTTTAATTAAATTCTTCTTTAGAATTTCGATCTTGACAACTTTAGAGTTGCGAACCATAGACATCATATCCGCCGGTAGGCCTTTGAGATAGGCCTTTATCTTCTCTTTCTCCGTTGGGGCCACATGTCCCACTAACCCCAACTTCTCCATGAATTGATGAGTGTACTCCCTCACTGTCAAGTTCCCCTTCTTGAGAGACCGGAACTCTTCTTCAATGCAGTCCAAGGCCCTCTCATTACAGTACTCGTCCATAGGGCTGGAAACGGGTAGGGTAAGGGTTAATCCGTTATCCAATCCATTTAAAATAGCGGGTAACGAAACGGGTAATTATCCATCTCATAAAACCATTATTCGTATCCTACCCTACCCATTAAAAGTAGCGGGTAACAAAACGGGTGATGGATAAATGGTAAAACAAAATTTTCATTTGAACTACAATTGATATTGTTAAACCTCAAACATATAAGTAAAACATAAGTTCATAAATATAGTTATTATTTTATATCTAATTTGTTGTAGTAAACATTTAATTACTCTAAATATAATCATAATATAATATTTTGAAAACAATTTAAAAAGTATAAGACTAACACTTTCCGTTGTGTTTATTTTTCTAAATCCATCTTATTTCTCATTTAATCAACATGAAATCTTTTACTCGACAAAATATAAAAATAAATTAAAGTACACGTTAAAATACGGAAACATTATTAAAAAATATTAATAATTATCTTAATATAATTATGTATATATACACTAATATTTAATTTTATATAATTATACATACATATATATATATATATTATATATCGTAACGGGTAATGGATAACGAAAAAACGTTTATCCATATCCTACCCACTAAAATTTTGGGTAAACGGGTAATGGATAAGTGGAAAAATGGATAAAATTTTCCTTATCCATACCCTTATCCAACGGGTCGAAACATAACGGGTAACGGGTTTACCCTTACCCATTGACTGCCCTACTCGTCCAGGATTTTCTTCTTGAACCCGACCCAAGTCAGTTGAGCCAAAATAGTAGGGGAGAGGGTGGACTTGGTGACATTCCACCAGGTGAGTGTCGTGTCCCGAAGCATTTAGGAACCGAACTTCACTCTCTGATCTTCCCCACACTCAGATGAGTCGAAGGCTTGTTCGATCCCTTGAATCCACTTCATACAAGCAACTGGGTCTTCAGAACTGGAGAACTCTTGTGGCCTGCAACCTAGGAAGGACTTATACGTGCAAGCTCTCTTTCCTTGTCTCACTTTGGTAGTTATTGGTTTGTCAGTCCGGTTCACGTGTCCCGTATCACCGGACCCAATCACCTCAATGTTCTCCGCAACTGTTTCATTCCTTCGGTTACTTACATCACGGTCCTAAAACATTTTCAGAAGAGATTCTTGTTGTTTGGCCATTGTTTCATTCATCAATTGCATCAGATTGACCATCATCTCGGATTGGGAAGTTACCTCTCACATGATTGGGTTGGATGAAGCCAGGTCCACCCGAGGAATGATCTCAGGCCCTCTACCTATCAATGGTTGGGTAGATGGGCGCACAACGACCTCAACCCTCTCCGATTGATCAACCGTTGAAGCGGCCGCCTCTCCACCATCCACACGTGTACGCGGTCTGCCATACATACTAACCATCTTTGATCTGCCACACACGACAAGGAAAGGCGTAAGGGAGAGATTAACAGAATTAAGCACGAAGGAAAACATACTACTACATTTACCAATTGTCATAACAACAGTAAACCAAGCACACTCACGTAAAACATCCTCATAATAACATTAGCTAAGTGAAATTATGAACATATGATACGTAAGAATTCTCGTTACCGTCACCACAACGCTCGATTAACATAATTTCCATCGACTCTAAGACCAACCCATCATAGAATTTCTACCCAATCTCACAAATCATTACTTAATAATCTCAGCTTAAGTCTAGACATCTTACATTCATGCCTAGTTCACTTAAACTAGAACTCTGATACCAACGTGTAACACCCTAAAATTTAGAGTAAAATTTAAATTTGAAAATTCGGCAATATGACGTTTGTAATTGGAATAAACCACCAAAATGGGTAAGTGTATGAAAGCGTTTAAAAACCTGTGAAGGAATATGAAAATCATTTACAAAAAAACCTGAGAACGGATATGGAAATCAATAACAAACTAATCTAAACATATACTATCTAGATTACATTGGTTGTCAACCCAAAATCACCAAAAGAAGGGACTTAATTGAATGCCCAACGCCAAATACTAATCATCTCAAAAATGCCTCAAGGTCGTGCTCGACACTCAAACCTTTGGCAACCCACCGCTATAGGAACCTATTACACACATCATTTGAGAAAAAGTGTTAGGCTTAAAGCCCAGTGAGAACATACAGTTTATATATTTAAAGAAACATTGACAATTGTAACGAAAGGAAATCTTTTCAAGAAAGTTTAGCTTACCATTGAAATATTTGACACATAAGGACCTTTCGGTCCAAAAATTCATCTTGCGATGACAGGGGATACCCGATTTACCAAGGATTGTAGCGAAACACCGAGTAAGCCACAATCCGAGTTGTGAGCTAAATACTTGGAATCCATGGCCACGAACAACGTCGGTCCGTACTAAGATGTGGGGGAGGGCACCCGAGGAAACCAAGTCATACTCGTTCACTAGGACTACATTATGACCCATGGCTAGTAACCGGTCCCACATAATCGTACCAAAGGGCCTCCGAGGATCAAATGTATCCATTAGCTACAAAGTGGAAAAACATCCCAAAATATAAGCCGACTCAATACCTAGGGATCCACTAGTAATAGTCTAGACTTGTCACAATTTCATTTGTGACCAACTATAGTTAAACATATAGTTCCCAATAACATTTATTTCCAAAATGCATTTCCAAGTTTAACTACTTATAAGAATGAAAATCATAAAATTAGATTATATGCATTCTTTCAAGTACCTCACCAAAAATGTGCAAGTAGTACTTTGTTTTACTACAAATCAAATGAAACCCTTCCTTTTAGCAAAATATAGCAAGAACCCTAAAATCTCCCAAAACCCCATTTTTAGGTTAAAATCTTATAAACCACATAATGTAAACAAGGAGATGATAATAGGTTCAAAATATAGTTTTGATGTGTATAAAGTTTAAAGAAAAGAGATATGAACTCACCAAGTGGATTTTTGAAGAAAACCCAAAACCCTAGCTTAAATCTCTTTGGAGAAGATGACAATGGAGGTGGTGATTAAATGCTCAACTTCGACTCCTTAGTTGATTTACCCAACTACTAGCAATGAATAAGGTAGACTTGGGTTGGTGAAACCCTAATTTCGAATGGTTGAAAGAGGTGAGTTGAGAGAGAGTAGCAATGAATGTAGATGAGAAATAAATGAGAAAAAGGGGAAGAAACCCGCATTAGAGCATCAGGGGAATCTCGCGGGTTATGCCGCGACCTTAAGTCGCGGCATAAGTCGCCCGTGCTTCTGAAATGGAATTCAGACAGTGGGTTAATCGACTTGTGTCGCGGCTTGCAAGTCGCGAGGTAACTCGCGTAATCCACTGTTTCTCTTTTCCAAAATCATGACTTAACACACGAACTTGGCTAACACACGCGAAATGCATGAATAGGGTAAACGCAAGATAACTATGATTTAAATAAGGAATGTTAGAAGTCTTAACGATAGAATTTATACAACAAAAGTTCAGGGCGTTACACTATACCTATGGATCCATTAGTAATAGTCTAGAGTTGTCACAATTACATTTGTGACCAACTATAATCAAACATATAGTTCTTAGTACCAATCATTTCCCAAAACACATTTCTTTGTAGAAATAACACCAAGTAAAACCCAATTCATTCAAGAACCACATAATGACCATTTCCCATGTTTTTACATAGAATCTTTTCAAAGTACTTTTCTCAAGTTTATATCATTTTAAGATGGTCATGGACCCCAACAACAATAACCCATTTATTTGTTTGCAAAAGTTTATCTTACCAAATAACTCTACCATAATATGAAAATCATGAATATGACAAAATATGTTCCTCCATATAACCTACCATAAATATACATCTAAAACCACATTTCACATCAAGTAGGATGAAACCCTTCATTTTAGTTGAAAATGATAAAAACCCTAAAAATCTCCAAACCCTAGTTTAGGTCAAAACTTTACAACAAGGAATATAAATAGGGAGATGATTAGAAGTTCAAAAATATTATTTTGACATGTATAAAGTTTCTAAAAATGTAAGGATGAACTCACAATATGGGTTTTTATCAAAACCCTAGCAAAACCCTAGATGGAGGAGATGATACTATCACTTGAGAATGGAGATTCTTCACCAAAGCTACTTTCGATCACCTAGAGTAACAACCATAAATGCATAAGAGTGAGGTTTTTGGGAGATTTAATGAAGAGGGATGATTTAGGGTTGAACCTTACTAAAAATCAGTAGAAAAAACGATTTAGAAGTTCTCCAAATCTGATAAAATGACCAAGAAAACGGGGCTGCCCAATTTAAAATCCAGTTCACCGTCGGCGACCTTGACTCGACGATAGTGACATTATCACTATCATGAGGCATAATCTCCCGGATGGTACTGCGGCCCATCCCTTTGGCGCGAGAGTGACAGGGCGATAGTTCTCATGTCACAATCGTGGGGCACTACCGCGCAACCTGTACCAAAGCTTCACTTCCTTCAGCGATTGTGACCACGACGACAATGCCCATGGAAAGGTCGTCGGATACTGTCGCCCAACCCTTTCCAAACTCCAAAATTGGGACTTTCTTCACCCAGAAGGATTTCTCGCGAGGTTTAGAGATTAAGGTAGGCATAAGAATAGTACAATTCAAATTGAGAAAGATTAGGAGACTTAAGAAAGACTTTATTAATTAAAATTCGAGGTGTTACAAAATGACTCATTATGGAGCATTTTATGGAAATACAATTATTGTACAAATATTGGTTATTACATGTTTTGAATGCATTAGTTCATTCATTTTGAGTCATGTAATGTTTAGACTGTAATGCAATCGATCCATAGGCATAGGATTTGTTTTATTCATCATGGAGTTTTGTCATAAACCTGGAAAACGTGTCGTGCCGGGTTCGTTTCGGATTCAAAGTTAAATGGGTTGAGAATGTCTAACCCTAACCCGACCCGTTTAATAAACGGGTCAGAAAATCTCAACCCTAACCCGACCCGCCTAACCCGACATGACCCGCCTAACCCGTTTAACATTTATGAAACTAAAAATTAAAAATAAAAAATTCACAAAAAAGTACAAATCCAAAATTCAAATGAAAGCATTAGAAATCTAAATTTTATAGTTCAAACTTAAAAGTTTAACCAAATCTAAAACATTAAAAATCCAAAGCATTAAAAAGAAAACTTATAATATATATATAATTATATATATATATATATAAACAGGTTATTCGGGTCATTTTCGAGTTGAAAATTTTAACCCTGACCTTATCCGTTTAATTTTCGTGTCGTGTCGTGTCAACCTGTTTACTTAAACGGGTTGAAATGTATTACCCAAACCCGTTTAGTTCGTGTCGGGTTAGTGTGTCATGCCATTTTTTGTTAGGTCTAAGTTTTGATATCCATGTTTGAGTCTAGTGAGTGGTCCCCAAGTCATGTTTTTATGTAAGTTTGCAGTGGTGCTCTTGGAGAGCCGTATGCGAAGCTAAGTCTTGCGGTGGTGCCCATGGTGAGCCGGATACGGAAACTTGTGACTTTTGTGGTGAAACTCATCTAGAGGTCGAGTAGACTAGGGTCATTTGGGTATCTTGTGGTGGTTGCTCAATGGAGCTGTATGCGGGCATCCATGACCCGTAGCGAATCTCGTGAACATTGATAAGTGGCTTAACTTGGTGTTCCGCCACATTCGATGGAATCGGGTCTCCCCCGTCACCGGAAGGTGTTATTTTCGGGTATTCTCTTACCTGTACTTTCGGTGTTGAAACGTACCACTTTATTTGTATAAATAGTATTTTGATGAAATACCTCGTGGGTGCGTTTGGGGAAATTGAATAGTTAATATTTATTTGAAAATAAATACATGGTATTGATAGTAACATGTTTTGTAACTAAAGCCTTTTCATAACTTATATTTCAGGGACGGTCGTTTTTAGAATAAATATTCGTCTTAAATGTTTTATGATTTATATAATGAAAATTGCTTTAACTCACTAGGCGTTAAGCCTAATACTTTTTCTTATCGACATGTATATCTGGTCTTAGATGGATCTGAGTGACTTGGGATCTTGGTAGAAGTTCCGGTAGGATGGCTTTAGAGGCGTCATCCGGTTTTGAGAAGATAGCAGATTTGGAGGTTTTAGCAGCACCCGACAGACTTTGTTCCAGTTTGTGGGAGTAGGTAGTTCCGTTTAAACTCTTATGCATGTTGTAGTGATTATTCCCTTGTGACTTTAGATATTTGTTATTTCAAGTTATGTATTTAAGAGATTTTTGGAAGTTTTAATTTGTCTGCTATTTTTGAATTTTCGGGGTGTTACAGTTTAACACTCCCACAACCGCCCAACAGGTCTACCCACCTTAGAGGCATGGAATCCCTTTACATAGATGCCTCAGGTTCATCAGGTGTAAATAGGTTGTTGATGTAGCAAGGATTGCTTTCTCGATACAGATCTCTCTATTGTGGCTTACCACAGGCTTTTCTTTTTCCCATTCGTGGTAACTTGCTTGGCGATAAGGGTTTCAATTTTCAATCCTTCGTAGATGGTTGGTTTATTCTAATTGATTTTAGAGCATGTATTTTCTCAAACTTTTCCATTCCTGTTGATTTTAAATTTCATGGTTATTTGAATTCGTCTTTTCAAATGACATAATTGTTTTTTTATAAATAATTCTCTTTCTTTTTGTTGTTTTGACTTGTACACTTTTGTTTTAATCAATCTGACTATATTTTGTCAAACCATTGCGTTTAAGATTCCGGTAACTGTCCAACAAGTTAGCCCACCTTAGAGGACTTGGAATCCTTTTACATGGACACCTCATAACCCATTTGAACTTACCTTGTTCTTCGAGGTTCATCGGGTGTATATAAGTTGTTGGTGTAGCACAGATTGCTTTCTCGATACGAATATCTCTGTTGTAGCATACCATCGTCTTTTCTTTTGCCCATTCGTGGTAACTTTCTTGGAGTCATGAGTTTCAATTTTCAATAATATGTAGTTGGTTGATTTATCCTTGTTGATTTTAGGGCGTGACTTTTCTCAAACTATTCCATTCTTGTTGATTTTGATTATCATGGTTATCTGAATTCGTGTTTTCAAATGACGGGATTGTTTTTTTTAAATAATGATTCCCTTTCTTTTTGTTGTTTGACTTGTACACTTTTGTTTTATTTTTAAATAATGATTCCCTTTCTCAAACTATTCCATTCTTGTTAATTTTGACTATCATAGGTTGTTAATGTAAGATGGATTGCTCTCTTGATACGAATCTCTTTGTTGTGGCTTACCATGAGCTTTTCTTTTACTCATGTGTGGTAACTTGCTTGGAGGTATGGAATCATATGTAGAGAGTTGGTTTATTTTTGTTGATTTTAGGGCGTGTCTTTTCTGAAACTTTTTCGTTCTTGTTGATTTTGACTTTCATGGATATTTGAACTCGTGTAATCAAATGACATGATTGTTTTTTTTCCTTTCTAAATGATTCTCTTAAATTTTTGTTGTTTAACTTGTACACTCTTGTTTTATTTTGACTTGTATTTTGGCAAATCATTGCGTTTAACACTCCACAATTGTCCGACAAGTTGACCCACCTAAGCGGACATGGAATCCCTTTACATGGAGTGTAAATAAGTTATTGAGTGGCAATGATTGCTTTCTCGATACAAATCTCTCTATTATGGATTACCAATGGCTTTTTTTTGCCCCATGGTGGTAACTTGCTTGGATATATGGGTTTCATTTTTCAATCGTATGTAGATGATTTGTTTAGTCTTGCTGATTTTAGGGCATGTTATTTCTCAAACCTTTCCATTCTAGTCGATTTTGATTTTCATGGTTCTTTGAGTTCGTCTTTTTAAATGACGAGATTGTTCTTTATAAAATGTTCTCTTTCTTTTTGTTGTCTGACATGTACACTTTTGTTTTATTTTGACTTCATATTTGTGTTTAACACTCGCATAGATGTCCGACTAGTCTACCTACCAATGAGGACTTGCAATCCATTTACAAGGACACCTCATAACCTATTTTAATTTACCTTGTTCTTTGACGTTCATCGGGTGTATATAGGTTGTTAATGTAGCAAGGATTGCTTTCTCGATATGCATCTCTCTGTTGTGGCTTACTATAGGCTTTTTCCCATTCGTGGTAACTTGCTTGGAGATAAAAGTTTCAATTCTCAATCCTATGTGGATGGTTGGTTATTCTAGTTGATTTTAGAGCGTGTATTTTCTCAAAGCTTCCATTCTTGTTGATTTTGAATTTCATGTTTTATTGAATTTGTCTTTTCAAATGACGGAATTGTTTTTATATAAATGATTCTCTTTCTTTTTGTTGTTTGATGTAACATCCTCAAATTTGTAAAGAGCAACTAAACAAAAACTTCGATAAATAACCAAATAAAGGATAAAATCCTTTTTACAAATCCATCATTGGAAATACTTCAACTTTAAAACATAAAATTAACACCAACATTCAATAACTTAAGTCACATGCTAAGACTAAATAAGGTCGGGTGTTAATAAATCCAAATACAAGTTGTTATTCCCAAAATAAATGTGGAAGACTGCACCAAGTTACTCTCTCTCTCTCTCTCTTGTGCATATAACTAACACTCATCTCTTCACAGTGTCGCTAGTACCATTTTTCAACCGGAACCTGATGCACATGCCGACAAATAAAAAGTTTAGACTAACGCCTAGTGAGTTCAAGAGTTTTCAACATGAATAAATATATTGTTAAAAGAAAAGAATGCAACTTAAATCATAACCTTCCAAAACGATTTACTTTAAATATGAAAACGACCCGTTTTCCAATAACACACATTGTTAAAGATGAACAACCCAATACAAAACATTCCTTCATGAAATGATGCAACCCAAAACTTACTCAAAACATGAATAGAAATCGAACTCCTAATTTATGAAAACGCGAATATAACTTCATATCTCGAAACACCCAAAACACAGGTGGGGCATAATACTCAACCCATAAATCATGGATAATAATGCATAAATATAAAACATCACCGAAAACATGGATATTAAAACACAATACCCAAAACAACACCTTTCGATGACGGGGGAGACCCGATTCCATTGAATGTGGCGGGCACACAAAGTTAAGCTACTTATCAACGTTTTCGAGATTCACATAGGGCCATGGATCCCCATATACAGCTCCGCTGAGCAACCACCGTAAGATACAAAAATGACCCTAGAGTCTACTCGACCTCTAGATGAGTGTCACCAAAAAAGTCACTAGTCTCCGTATCCGGCTCACCATGGGCACCATCGCAAGACTTAGCTCTATATACGGCTATGCTGAGCACCACATCAAGCTTACATACAAACATGACTTGGGGACCACTCACTAGACTCAAACATGGATACTAAAATTCCACGTTGAATAAACAGACTGGATTACACAGACATTGAGTTCAACCACCCACGATCTATACCTCGAGTCCCCGTTAACCATAAATATTCCAGTTCCAAAATAGGGATAAAGTTCCCAATTAAACCAACTGACTGACCCTTATGCCTATGGATCCATTGCATTACAATCTAAAATATTACATGACTCAAATGAATGACTAACACACCCAAACATGTAACTTCCACCAAAAACGCAATTAAATGCATCGTGAAACCAAGCTCCTCATCGAGCCAATAAAACTGGGCAAATGCCTCCAAGACTCCTTTGAGTCACAACCAAGCCAAAAGCTCCACAAATCAGTTGACCATTTGTCAAAAGTCATAAAATGCAATAAAACGCAATCGACTCACGTTTATGCAATGACACGATCCAAAATACATGAATAAACTCCAACATGAATTTAGATTGAGACAAATCATTTTTTAAATGAGTTTATACCATTTATTCTTTCAAAACGTCCCATAAGACAAGATCAAACATTTCTCCAAAACACATACTAAAAGTGCATTTATACTCAAAAGATCTCCATCCATAAAATAAATCGTTAAAATACCTAAACTTATGATTTATTGATCAAAATGCCCAAAACCCCAAATTAGGGAATTAGGGGGGGGGTCACAATATTTATAAAATCAAATATCCTAAATAAGTAAAACTCATAAATATTCCAACAATTGATAATTATCAAGTAAAACACATAAACACTTTAAAATGAACATTTTTGGCATGTACATCGTTTTCACAAATCAACTTGAACTCACCTTACTAGATTTAGGCAAAATCTAGATTTTACCCCAACTTTGAGCTTTCTTTGGTGAATGCTTTAGATCCACAAACATCCTTCACTAGAAACTTTATCTAGGTCACAAACAAACCTAAAACACACCAAGAGTATCTCCCAAAAATCATATCCATACAAATCTTTGTCAAAATCTTAAATCACCCAAAATACATCAAAACTCATAATATGAGAGATACATCAAGAGAGATGTTATAATAGGTTAAAATGAAAGGTTTCAACATGAATGAAGGTTTAGAAATGGTTAGAATGACTTACAAATGGGTTTCTAGGAAAACCCCAAAATATGGTCAATAATGGTGAAGAGAAGATGAAGAAGATGAAGATATTGAGTTTCACCCACCAAGCTTGAGTATCTAGCTCCCAATCTTCCAAATGCACTTGAGGATTTCAATTTGGTGAAATGGAAGGGTTTAGACTGAGTTGGAAGAGAGAAGAAGAGGGTTGCTGAAGAGAACAAATGAGGTTAGAAGAAAAAAAATGGGTTTTATATGAATCAGACATGTGCCCGACCGGGTCCAGTCTTACCCGATTGGGCACAGGTCAAGCTATTTCTGTCTTGCTCGACTGGACTGTTCTGTCCTAACTGGGTGACGGTCTGGAAGGGCAGAAAATGTTATTATCATATGCTTTCTTATCCAAATCCATAATCAATCACATTTAATCCATAATTTGCTTAATAATACTATAATAATGATAAAAAATCACATATAACTTGGAATTTTACTTATATAGAATTTTACGGGTGTTACATTTGACTTGTAAACTTTTTTTTATTTTGTTTTACATTTTGGCAAACCATTGCATTTAACACTACCATATCTATATGACAAGTCTGCCCACCTTAGAGGACTAGGAATCCTTTTACATGGACACCTCAAAACCCATTTGAACTTGCCTTGTTCTTTGGGGTTCATCGGGTGTATATAGGTTGTTTATGCAATAAGGATTTCTTTCTCGATAAAGATCTCTCTGGTGGCTTACCATCCGCTTTTACTTTTGCCCAATGGTGGTACCTTGCTTGGATTTATGAGTTTCAATTTTCAATAATATGCAGTTGGTTGGTTTATCTTTGCTGATTTTAGGGCGTGACTTTTCTAAACTTTTCCATTCTTGTAGATTTTGACTTTGATGATTCTATGAATTCGTGTTTTCATGACGGGATTGTTTTTTCTAAATGATTCCCTTTCTTTTTCTTGTTTGACTTGTACACTTTTGTTTTATTTTGACTTAATATTTCGCGCAAGCTGTTGCTTTTAACATTCTCGACAAGTCTACCCACCTTAGATGATGTGGAATCTCCATACATGGACACCCCATAACCCATTTGAACTTGCCTTGTTCTTTGAGGTTCGTCGGGTGTATATAGGTTGTTCATGTAGCAAGGATTGTTTTCTCTATACGGATCTCTTTCTTGTGGCTTATCATCGACTTTACTTTTTCCCATTGGTGGTAATTTTCTTGGAGATATGGGTTGCAATTTTCAACCGTATGTAGATGGTTGATTTATTTTTGTTGGTTTTAGAGCGTGTATTTTCTCAAACTTTCCCATTCTTGTTGATTGTTATTTTTATGGTTCTTTGAATTCGTCTTTTCAGGTGATGGGAGTGTTTTCTTTTAAATGATTCACTTTCTTTTTGTTGATTGACTTGTACTCTTTTGTTTTATTTTGACTTTATATTTTGGCAAGTTGTTATGTTTACCATGTCGATAGTTGTCCGACAAGTCTACCCACTTTCGAGGACTTGGAATCTATTTACAAGGACACCTTAAAACCCATTTGAACTTGCCTAGTATTTTGAGGTTCATGAGGTGTATATAGGTTGTTGATGTAGTAAGGATTGCATTCTCGATACGGATCTCTTTGTTGTGGCTTATCATCGGCTTTTCTTTTGGACATTGGTGGTAACTTGCTTGGGGCTATGGGTTTCATTTTTTAATCGTATGTTGATAGTTGGTTTATCTTGTTGATTTTGACTAGGGGGTCTTTTGTCAAACTTTTCCTTTCTGGTTGATTTTGACTTTCATGGTTATTTAAATTCTCCTTCTCAAATGGCGAGATTGTCTTTTAAATTATTCCCTTTCTTTTTGTTGTTTGACTTGTACACTTTTGTTTTATTTTGACTTCGTAGTTTGGAAAGTCGTTGCGTTCAACACTGTCATAGCTGTCCGACAAGTCTACCCACCTTCGAGGACCTGGAATCTCTTTACAAGGACACCTCAAAACCCATTTGAACTTGCATCGTCCTTTGAGGTTCATTGTGTATATATAGGTTGTGTTTTCTCTAGATATTGATCTCTCTATTGTGGCTTACTACCGACTTCTCTTTTGCTTATCGGTGGTAACTTGCTGGGAGATGTGGGTTTCAAGTTTTAATTGTATGTAGATGGTTGGTTTATCCTTGTTAATTTTGGGGTGTGTCTTTTCTTAAACTTTCCATTCTTGTTGATTCTGACTTTCATGGTTCTTTGAATTCGTCTTCTCAAACGACGAGATTGTTTTTTTATAAATGGTTCCTTTTTTTGTTGTTTGACATGTATACTTTTGTTTTTATTTTAACTTTATATTTTGGTAAGCCATTGTGTTTAACACCCACATATCTGTCCTCGAGGACTTAGAATCCCTTTGCAAGTACAACTCAAACCCCATTTGAACTTACCTTGTTCTTTGAGTTTCATCGGGTGTATATAGGTTGTTGATGTAGCAAGGGTTGGTTTCTCGACATGGGTCTTCCCGTTGTGGCTTACCATCAGCTTTGCTTTTGCCCATTGGTTGTCACTTGCTTGGAGGAAGTGAGGAACGGGTTTGAATTTTCAATTATCTGTAGATGGTTGGTTTATTCTCTCGTTGTTTTTGTCAATTTCTTTGGTTAATAACATTATGTTAATTGGTTTAATTGTGATATTCGTGTTGAAGGCATCTACCATCATTCAAGTTTCGTTCTTGTTTTGTTGCATTGCTCTTGTGTAGAGGTTGTGTCCCTCGACAATGAAACAATAGTTGACGAAGGCAAATTTTATAGTATGATGACGGAGGCAAAAGATCATGTCATGAGAGTAATCATGATCTGATGATGGAAAAAAAATGTATCCCGCTTACATAGACAAATCTTCATCTTCTAATGGAGACTGTTTAACAACTGGTACCGGCTTTGCCGCTTCCCAGATCTCCCTACCTGAACACCAATAAAAAAAAAACAAAGATCATAAAAACAACATCATTTGCGCATAAGAGGTTGACCATTAAATGAAGGCAATGGTGATTGCACGGAGAAAGAAAGTGATTAATATCGTGAAAGGTACACAAAACGCATAAATCGAACAACAAATACCTATAGTAAAAATAATAAACATCGTCCCTGCCAAAGACTTAAAAGACAATACAGTATGATGCAAAGATCATTGCTATAAGATTCCAAAAGAACAATATAAAAAGGGTTCCAAGTTCAAAACATAAAGACATCATTCGAGTAACAATTATTAGTGTTTGTTGCTTCTTTAGTTGAAGATCAAATAAAGAAACAATGTTGAAGATCAATTAAAGAAACATTTATCAAATGAATTACTTTTATTCAAACAAAATTGAAGCAAAATATCCTGCAAAACAATACAATAAAAAAATCAATCAGACTCAAACTCAACAATCGTAAATCAACTTCACTAAACTTCGTTTTGAACTTACCAAAACTTAACAATAAACTTATCTTTCATCCAGAAAATACGACATTTAAAAAACTTTCTCGAATTCATAATTCAATCGAACAATAGTACATGCAATATCTATTTGGATCATAAAAATAACTGTAACAAATACTTATTGATGCTTATGATTCAACAAAGTGATTATATATTTCTAAAAAAAACAAAGTGATTATATATAGAAAACATTGTACAAACATTAAATTTCGAAGAACATCCTACCAGTAAATGTAACACCCTAAATTTTAGGGAAAATAAAATTCGAAAATTCGACAATATGACAGCTAAAATAGGAGTAAAATATGAATAAAACATCTTTATGAAAACCCACCGTTTTTTGTGATAAAATATCATTAACCGAAACACCCTTATATCACGAGACCAAAACTCACTACTCACACAAAATGAGAATAAGGTTCAATTATCAATGTAACACCCTTCGAAAATGAACAGAGCAACAAATTTAAAATTTCCAAATTATACAACAAAAAGGATATAATCTAATTTACAAACATCACATGAGACACCTCAAAAGAATATTGGATTTAACTTTAACAACTAAAAACTCAAGTCTCGCAGAAAACTAATCAAAGTCGGGTGTTACTAAAACCCCAAAGAAACAGTTGCTCTTAACAACCACTAATGCGGAAGACTTCATCAAGTTATTCACCCTTGCGCCAGCTCTTAGCACTCAACGCTTCGCCAAAAAGCTAGAACCTCTTCCCCCATCCGGAACCTAATGCATGCCGACAAATAAAAAGGTTAGGCTAACGCCTAGTGAGTTCAAGAGTTTACAACATGAAATATAAATATTTGTTAAAGGGAAGGAAAGTGATTTAGATCACAAACCCTCTAAATGATTTCATTTGAATATCGAACGACACCATTTTCCAAAAGTACATCTTTAGAATAAGGAACCTGTTAGCTTAAATTAGTCCCCAATTAATTGAATGTTTTATAAAGAAATTGTATTTGGGCTTTTTAATTAGTTGTGTGGGCTGGAGCCTTTTTATTGTAAATGAGCCCTATATAAAGGTTCCCATGGCTCATTTCTTCATAAGATTGCTGGAGAAGACACTTTTAACACACACAGACTAGGTGAATTTCATGAGAGTCGATTAAATGTTTAGTGTGGTGTTCTTCCCAATATCCCCTCCATTGTTAATCAATCTAAGCATATGAGATGTGATTTTGATGAATATTGTTCTTCATTTCTATCTTATATCTTCTATTATATGGAGTTCTTCACTTGTTGTCTGTATTGGGATCTAACAGAACCCAACAAGAACCTTCTTTCGTAAAAAATCACTTTAATCCCGAACACAACTAAAATGTGAATAGTACGCGAAACTCTTAATTTATAAATATCTGAAATAAAACTTTACTTCTCGAATTCTTCAAACGTGGATGTCATAAAACGCAACCCATAAAACTTGGGTAAACAATTCTCATAAGTAAAACGTCACCGAAAACTTGGATAATATAATGACATAATAAAAATACCCAATTAGCACCTTCCGGTGACGGGGGATACCCGATTCCATTGTACGTGGCGGAACACAATGTTAAACCACATAACTATGTTGTCGAACTTCACCTCAGATCGTGACCTTATTGCCTGCTCTGCCGAGCTATACCTCAAGTCATGACTATATTTCAAGTCTCCACCACCGTATCCCTTATTGCCTGCTCTGTCGAGCTACACCTCAAGGATACGCGATCTTATTGCCTGTTCGGTCTCTAGGGAGTTTCATCCTCGGGGTCCCCACTGACCCTTAGTGCCTACTCCCTATCAGTCAAGATAGGAGCCTCAGCTCCTTACTTGATAACACTCGATGTCTAACCCTCGTGCACAAGAATTAGACATCTAAACACCAGACCCAAAGGTCTCGAAGTACAACCCATAACGGTTCCTCTTCGCAAAACAACCGGGATAACACCAATGCCAACGCGACATATATCCCAAGGTGAGAATCTCAAGAGTCCTCACCGATACATACCACCGACTCACATGCCTATGGATCCAATACAGCACTGTCTAGAATACATGACTCCAACTGAATGACTCACGCACCCAAAATATGTATTCTCCAAAATAAAATGCAATAAATTCAACTCACGCCACAAAGCTCCACTTGGGTTATAAAACCGGACCAAAGTCCCAAAATCTTGACAACGCCGAAACCCAACATAAAGACCCAACAATTTACGTAAATCTCCAATGGGTGCCAATATGAACATCAAAATACGTTTGACCAACATTTATGAAAATACTTCGACTCAAGAGTAAATAACCCAAGACTTCTCATGGGTTGAAACAAACGTTTTCCAAAAGAACTTATTCTCATCGCGATACTCAAAATGACTCATAGTACCATTACATGCATTTTTCCCACAGTTTACAAAATCGTATGCACCAAATGGGCAAATATATAAAATGACCTCCATTTAACTCTTACATCATCAAAGAAACATGATAACATGGTTTATTTCTCAAAATGCCCAAAAACCTCAAAGATGCGAGTTACATAAGTTTATAAAGTTGAATATACACAAATAACCAAAACTTATCAGCAGTTAACAATTTAGTGTAAAACACGAACACTTTTAAAATAATCATTTTGGCATGTACACCGTTTTCACAAATCAACTTGAACTCACCTTGCTATATTTAGGCTAAATCTAGATTCTCCCAACGAGCTCTTTTGAAGGCCGCTTGAATCCTCAAGCTGAAAACTTCCAAAACCTAGATCCATATATTTCCAACCGTAAATAACCATAACCAACCACATAGAAACATTCCCCAAACACTTAATCATCAAAATCTCTATTTTGGGCAAAACCCTAATTTTGACCCAAGACTCCCAAAATCTTCCAAACTGAAATTAGAGAAATCAAACACTAGGTTGACATCAATAGAGCATTTATAACCCATAAATAAGTTTGGAAGTGGAAAGGATGAATTTACCATTTAGGTTTTGACAAAAACCTAGAAAACCCCAAAATTCTTGAAGATGGAGGTGATGATGATGAACTCTTGGTCTTAGCTTCCAATCCACAATTATAATTTCCAAAAACTAACTATCTAACATTGACAAGCTCTCAAAAACGAAACCATAGCAACTTAAATCACTGAAATCGGAGTTGGGATGAAGAAGTTATGAAGAAATGAAGTTTGGCCTCCAAAATCACAAATAAAACCCTCAGATGTCTTCCCGCGGTTTGACCCGCGACTTGGAAGCCACGGGGTAAGTCGTGCGCTTCCCTAGCACCCATCCAGAGGGTCCCGCGGCCTAGGTCGCGGCCTAGGGTCGCCCACCAACCCGCGGGCCTCCGAAAACCCCATTTCTCGCGTTTGATCACTGTTTTGGCCATAACTTCTTCGTTATAGATCCGTTTTCGCTCCGGAAAGAACCGTTGGACTCGTAATTGAATCATTTATCCAACAAGACTATAAAATCTAGAATTCAAGTCCAAAATCAAAAATATTATTTTTCCCTTTAAGGCTACTGATTTCAGTATTAACTTCAAACGATGCTTTCGAAATTCTGGGTGTTACAATCAAATACTTAATAAACATGAATAAAACTCTATTATTCAAAACATTTAAAACATGGATAAGATCCAAAATACTAAATTTATAAATCATGGATATTCTCTAACCCAAAACAACACTAAAACGACTTCTAACAAGTTTCACCTCAAAAGCCAACTGACCTTAGTGTCTATTTCAAAGAATAACACCTCAAGGCTCACACACTTAATGCCTACCTCCAAGGTAGCACTTCAAACACAGTGGTCCTTAGTGCCTACCCTTCCGGATAACACCTCAAGAACTCAACCCTCCTAGTGCCTACTTGAAGAATCATTCCAACTACAAACTTAAAACAAGAGTCCTTGAGTCTAACCCCGCAATACCCGCAACCCCGAAGTCCAATTCCACATAGGTTCCTCTCCGTAGTATTGACATAAACACCCTCACAAGACTGCCTCACATACATATGAATCTAATGCATTACATTCTAAATTACATGACCCCAAATGAGTGGCCAACACACTCAAAACATGTAATTCTCAAATAGGGTGCAATAAATGCAAATCAAACACAAAGCTCCATATTGAACTATTAAAACCGGACAAATGTCCCTAAGATTAACCAGAGTCAAAAGATCAACAAATTCCATTTACTATTCTTTAAAAGTCATTATATGAAATAAAACATAACGTTTATGTAAATACACGCTCCAAAGATATGATTAACTCGAAAACACATCTTTATCATCTTGCAAACGATTTATAAAACCAAATACACCAAAAGTGCATTTACAACAAATGACCTCCGTTTTATCACTAAATCATCAAAGAATATATTAATGTGATTTATTTATCAAAGTATCCCAAAATCCCAAATATAAACATTTTACAAGATTTATAAAGTAAATGTATCAAAAATGAAAATATCATCAAATGAATATCACATTTGATAAATGTCAAGTAAAACACTTCAAAACTCCAAAATGGACGTTTTTGGCGTGTACATAGTTTTCACAAAACAACTTGAACTCACTTTGCTAGAATTAGGTTAAATTTAGATTTTACTCCAAAATTGAGCTTGTTTTGGTGAAGAGATGCAACATTTGAGCCAACCCTCAAACCAAAATGTGAAGCTCCCAAAATACTTCATTTACTTCCAAAACACCAAAATATACCATAGGGAAGGGATTATAGGTTGTAGGTGCAAAGAAATCAAAACCCTAGATTAAAGGATTGTTTTAGAAGCTTACCTTTCAACCTCTAGGAATCTCAAATCATTAACGATCCTTTAATCCTCATTGTTCCCACTTTAAGAGCATTGAAAAACGAAACCATAACCTCAAAAATCGCCCAAAATTGGATGAAAAAACAAGTGAGATATGACCAAATGAAGAAATAGCCCGAAAATCGAGTTAAAACTGATTTGTGCGTGTGAGGCCACTTTTGGGGCGACTTAAGTCGCACTAAAAGGTCGCCCGGCCGTTCTGCCGACCGTTTTCAGAAATATTGAGTGTTACAACATCATTTTATTTGTAATCACGAAATCCTTAGGCTTGATTACCGGTGGAGCCAGCTTTGGCCTAGGGTGTTACCAGGCACACCCTCACCTTTGTAATTTTTTTCCTTATGGAAGGTGCCGACACACTTTATTTCTGGGGAGTGATGAAGTTTATATGGTTGATGGTCACTTAATTGTTAATTATAAAATTTACATGCCCTTTCTTTAATAGTTAATTGTCGTGGGGGATGAAGAAGTTATGTTTTAGTTTATTAAAAATTACAATTTACTCACAATCATGTCTTGTGGAGAAAATCATTTTATTGATATTAACACAGTCATTTATTTCGATCAATTACATATTTCAATTCAAACAACTCTTTTCGTTTGTCTTGGATTGGGATTTGGGAGGATACATACCATCATACAGGCATGCAAGAACTTTTTATTTTAGAGAGGGATTTAGAAGTGTTTCATATCTTCTCACATTATACTAAAGCAAGAATCCACCACATCTAGGCAGGGGTGTCAATTTTGTACCAAGACAAACAACCATTCTCGTACTAGCCGTACAAATTTAATTGGTATCAATTTAGTTGGTAGTACCGTACCAACTATTTAAACTTGGTTGGTATGTGGTATTAGAAGTCTTGTACCACGGGAATACCGTACCGACTTATTTTTTTAATAATTAAAGTTTAATTAATATACAACATATTTTGATTTTAAATATTTTAAATTATCTTGATTCAAATTATGCCAAATTATAATACGAATGAATGTATAGAATTTGATTGAATTCATAATTGAATTATTTCGTCTAACCATAACAATCTTAGGGGCCGTTTACTAAACGTTTATCGGGTAAGCGCTTACCAATATCATTTACTTTATTGAATGAACATGACAAGGACCGAGAGTCTTAGCCGGTAAGAGACAAGGGAAGGTCCGAGAGTCTTACCCGGTAAGTGTGTGAAACAACTCTTACCCGGTAAGGGCTTACCAGGTTTAAAATGTTTACCGACAATCCATTTCATGGCCAAGGATGTTACACTATAAGGTAAATGAAGGTGAATCTTTTGCCGATAAGCGTCTACCTGATAAGAATTTGGTAAACGGCCCCTTAGTAACTCGTCCACACCTTCACGATCCACGATCCACGATCAATCGATGCTCCTCAATGGCCGTTTATATTAGACTCTTAGTTAACGCTTGTATTATATGAAGATTATTTGAATGTTTGTATAGGTAGGATAAGTGGTACAATACATATCAATATGTTATGTAATTGCTCGATAGTTTTATACATCTAGATCTAGTTGGTAAACATGTCAATTTAAATAAATTTCTAATTTCGACTTTTGCAATGTTGATACAATACCATACCAACATGCACCAACCGAAAAAAGTTGGTACCAATATAGTTGGTATCAAGTATAGTTAGATATGGTTGAGCGAATAAGCCATATCTATTATACAACTCATTAAGCCGTTACCGAACAGCCCCTTAGTACATGATATAAAGTTTTATGTATCAATTATAATTGATTAGTATATATGGTATATAAAAAAATGGTATCGTATCATATTCATCTGAACATCTAAGCACTTGAACAAGTTCTAAAAGTCATTGATGATTTTAAGGAGAAAATGGTTGAAATAAAATGACCACTCTCTTAGAAAATATTGGTTGCGCTCCCGGGCTTGATTTAAGTTTTTGGTTTAAAGTTTTGATTTAATTTTTTATTTAAGATATGATTTTAGGGTTTGATTTTTAAGGTTTATATCACAATTTTTTAATGAAAAATCAATGTTGTTTGGATTGATTTTTAGGTGTTAGACCATATTTCATTATCCGTCATATATTTTATATATACTAGAAGGGTATCTGCGCAATACAGTAAGATATATTATGATTTTAATGTTTCCTTTTATTTTTTGTTTTTTTATCAATTTACAGTACGATTTTGGATGAGTTTTTTTTAATAAATTTATGTAATTTAGGCTTAATAATATAATGTTTTTTATATAAAAAAAATTAAGTATTTTGTTAGGATTCAATGATTATCTTATATATTTTAAATTTTTTATATTTAAATTGAGATGTTTATTCTGTTTTGATTAAATTTATCAGTTAGTTATGAATTCAAACATATTGCATTAAAAATTTGTATCTGTGCGTCATGACTTTTAATCTTGAATTTTAAGTAATGTGTATCATTAAACAGTACTTAATACATAAAAGCTTGTTTTTAAGAGTTTTTTCGATAGTTTAATAATAATGTAACTTTTTAAGGTTTAATAATATAATGTTTTTTTTTATAAAATAAACATTAAATATGTAACAATCGGGTCTTTTATTTAAAATAAGCGCAGTTGAAGGGTTTAGTGAGGTTTGTAAAATTTTGTGTCAAATTTCACAGTTTTAAGGATTTGGGGTGAAAAGTCGATCAAGACCCCAAAGTTAAGGGGGTCATTTGTAAGTTGGAAATAAAAGGAGTCCTAGCCCTAAGGACCCTTCTTACTCTATTTTTTGGCGGTTGGCCTTTGGGTTGAGGAAGAACAGAGAACAAGAGCTTGGAGGAAACGAAGAAAGGGAAGAATCGGAAGGGGAATCGGTATTTCAGTTTCTTAAGGTAAGGCTTCTAAGATAATGATTTTCTTTTTTGAAAGGGGTAGGTTGAGATGAGTCTGATGTCCTTTTGGTAGGGTGAGGGAGGAATGTTTGAAAACCCCTCATTTCACTTCTTTTAGATCGATCTTATGATTGTTAATGTTAATGGGTTGAATATTGTTATATTGGGATCTTAAACTTGTATATTTTGATAAGTTAAATCAGTATATTTAAGGGTCTGGTTGGTTGTTCGGGGTTTAGGGTTCGCATAAAACCCTTAATCGCCTGGGTGAAAATTGGGCGAATCGGGTGGCCCCGGGGTTGGTTGAAACCCCGGGAGTCGGATGACACTGGGGATGTCCCGGTTACCTTGAGACCGGAGAAGGGTGACCCCGGGTTGGGGGGAGCCCGGGCCGTGACCCGAGAGACGGGGAGCCCGGGAAGTACCGGGGGTCGGCGTGAACCCGGGCGGGGGACCCCGGGAGACGGGGCGCCCGAGGAATTAGAGTCCGGGCAGTGGGTAGACCAGGAAGTCTAGAGGGTTTCTTAACAGGTTCTTCGTCTGTACCTAATACTTCGTCTTCTTAGGTGATCGGGTAGGAGTTGAACCGTAAGGGAGCGTAAGGAAGTTCTTGCTATCAGGTGAGTTTTTCTAAACTAAATGCTTTTATGATAAAGTGATTAAAGACTTGTGAATGTTATTTAATGTACTGCTGACTATGTTGTTTAACACTTATGAAGTTATCTGTTGGGTGCTCATAAATGTTGTTATTATAAATGTGTGCATATATTATTTGTGGAAATTGCGCAATTATCGGGGGGTGTCCCGCTTGTGGTAATATCGGGGGTGTGTCCCGTCTAAACCCATACCGGGGGGGGGGGTGTCCTGTATATGCCAGATGGGGGTGTGTCCCAGTTAAGGCAGTATGAGTTAGTTACGCCGTTATCGACAGGTAACGGTAGTGTGTGCCAGAAATGTGCAGTAACTTCAGCACTGTTTCCTTTTATCTGAATGGGTTATTTATATGAAGTATTTCTTTCTTTACATCTTGGTTGTTGATAAATTTTATAGAGGGGACTCACTAGACCTTTGGTCTAACCCTCGCTCTTTCAAAACTAAAACCTTTTCAGGTAGACGGGAAGTAGGCGGATCTGCTAAAGGTAAAGAGAAGGTGTGAGCAACCTTCGATATTAGAAGACTCCTTTGTAGTTGTTTCTGTTATTCTCAGTTATGTAATAGGTTGTCTTATAGCAAACATTGGTTTTTTACTGTTGACTTGGGGCCGTTTGGCTTGGTTTTGTTACTTTTGGTTATATCTAATGCATGGGAGTTTTGGGTTGTTACAAAATATTATGTTAGATTTTCTTAATTATATTTTATATTTTTTATATTTAAAATTTGATTTTTATCGTGTATTTAGTTATGCGGTGAGTGTTTTTAGAGGAGTTAAAGTGGTTAGAGATAAGGATTAAAAGTTAATAAATAACATTAAGGGAAATTAATTAAATTGATCGTATTTGAAACCCGTATTACCAAAATGTCCTAAATCTCGATAACTTTGCCGAAATACCCCTTTTGTCCGGGATATAGGGTCGGGATGAGACCCATCCCGGGGTTAGGGTGATTCAGACCAAAAAAGGATCGATCCCGGGGTTATGGCCGGGATGTACAGCGAAATCCCGGGGTTAGGGTCAGGATGAACAGTGAATCCCGGGATGAACAGTAAATCCTGGACAAAAAGGGTATTTTGGCAAACCCAATGAGATTTAGGACATTTTGGTAATACGGGTTTCAAATACGGTCATTTTAATTAATTTCCCTAACATTAAATATAATACATAAAGTTTTAATGGTTGTTTTTAAGAGATTTTAAGTAATTAACATTAAATAGCGGTACATTAAACTTTAACAATTGTTTTTAAGAGTTTTTTATAAATGTTTTATAATATAATATAGATATAGATAGATTTTCTTAATTATATTTTAGATTTTTTATATTTAAAATTTAATTTTTATCCTGTATTTAGTTATACGGGGAATGATTTTAAGGGAGTTGAAGTGGGGAGTGATTTTAGGAAGGTTAAAGTTGTTAGAGATAAAGATTGAAAGTTAATAAATAACATTAAATGTAGTACATAAAGCTTTAATGATTGTTTTTAAGAGATTTTAAGTAATTAATATTAAATAACGACACATTAATATTTAACAATTGTTTTTAAGAGTTTTTTTATAAATATATTATAATATAGTATAGATGACAATAAAAAAAATATATTTTATGATATTTATTTTATCAAAAAATATCTCTCTTTACTTTAAAAAGCTGGGATCAATTTTTATGAAATCCATTAAAATGAAAATAACCTTCACGCCATTGTTCATCTCTCTTCAATTAAGGGGGTGTTTGGGATTGCTTATTTATTTAGAAAAGTGCTTATTTGGAAAAGTGCTTATCAGCTTATGTGGTGCTAAATCGGAGTTTTTTAAAAAGTGTTTGGATTAGCTTATTGTGGTACCAAAACGTAATAAACTAATAAGTTGTTATTTAAAGGTGTTTGGGATTGCTTATACATATAAAAGAACAAAAAAAGTCATAAGCACTTTTGAAATAAGTCATAAGTTACAACAAAATGACTTATCAAAAATGGTTTTTCAGCGGTTTGACACCGCTATAAGCTGCTTTCTTTTTGTTCCATCCAAACACTCAAAATAGCTTATCTGCGATGCCAAATCGCAATAAGCTAAAAAAACCCTTCAAATAAGCAATCCCAAACACCCCCTAACTATGAGTTATATTTAGGTGAATTCTATCCACACTCACACATACCCCCAATTTCTAGGGTTCATGTTAACTACTCTACTCACAGAAATGAGGCTGCAGAGTGAATCAAGTGTGGTCGCTCCTCTGTTGCCAATGATTTTCTCGCTAGCTTCGACCTGGCCGTCGTCTTAGCCATGGCTGGCCATCTATTGTCGTTTGATGCTTCTGCATCAATCATCATCTGCTTCTACTACTAACATTGCTATTATTCCTACTCGATAAATATACCCATCAAAATATAGAGGCTGTGAAGAATAATAAACTGTCTGAGTAGATCACAACGGTGAGACTCTCTGTATCTTGGCCGGGTAACCCCTCACGGAGGTTTTGTAGCAGAAATTTGTTGGAAATCTCGAATTTTTGCTCACAATTGCAGACGGAGGAGGAGTTGCAGCCATGGCGGTGTCTGTCCTCTTGTTTTGATTGTTAACAGATCTGAGCCTCATTATTTTCTTAAATAACCCTATTCTTTTGTGGCTTTGCAGCATTTGATATATTTCTTTTTTTGGATAAAAATCCGAATATGATAACTTGGGCATGCAAATCAATTTCTAGAAATTACAGAGGATCCATATCTCGTTGAACTGTTTCAGTTTGGCCAATGATTTCTTCTCACAATCAACAACCCTCATCTGCATACAGATTCATAGATATCTACATCTTTTGTTTCATTTTCTGAAAGGAGAAAATAAGATTCGAAATTTGCACATTTTATGCTTTGATATGAGTCTGTATGAAACTCTGATCCATCCATCTATGTATGGTTGTATATGGGATTATTTAGCTAAATGACCTTCTACTACAGAAGCTCATTTTGCAAATTGACCTCCCATTCATATTATATTTTACATCTCTTGCTTTTATTATATAAGGATCTGAGCCTCCTTTCTCCATCTCTTGGTTTGCATTGCATGCATTTTAATACTTGTTACTCATCTTTTTCAAAAATATGTTTTTATAAATAACAAGTTTTTCATATTGAGATTGTTGTTTAAAAGGCAAAGGATTCAACTTGGTGGCTTGACAGGTGCCAAATCGGTTTCATTGGCTTCAACTTTCAATCTTTCAAGGAGTTTGATGGATCTAAAGAAAGGTATAATGCTTCATTGCTTCAACTTATTTCATTCTCAATTCGTTTTCAGTTTTTGAGTAGGTTAATTTGCAGTTTATGAGCTGTCTTTAATTTGTAACAAGTTCCACCCACAGCCACACCCAACTTGGCTTTCATACTCTTGCTTTGTTTGGACAATCCCTTAACCCCTGATAGCTTCAATTCAAGTGCCATGTTACATTGATGTTCAATCTTAGGGTAGGATCAATTCAGAAGGCACCTTTCCTTTCAATCAAAGGTCTATAGTAGTCTAGTCGACTAGCCTGTTTTTCAAGTTTGTGGCATCCCATCAATTAGATCCCATTCATAAACTGCTTATGTGAAGTCACGTCCCAAAAGCCACCAAGGCCGATGGTGAGTTGTGTATGTGACTCGTTGAAGTCGTGTAGAGAAGTCTCCTGAGAACTCAACATATCCAAGTCATGCATAGTTGAGGTATAAGTGAATTGGTATGCAACTCGCCTGAAGGCACACACGAATCCGGTATATACTTATAACTTGGCCAAGTGCTGCAAAGTGGTTATATGTGCTTCATAGTAGAGTTAAAGTCAATGGTGAACATAAAATATGGGTACTTATATGTGTTTGTATTTTTCAACAAACTCGCTTGCCTTATTAAGTAAAACTCTAGTCTATCAAAATGGTGTCGGATGCAATAATAAGACTTTTAGTCCTTGACATCGCTCTTACCGAGTAAGATTCTTGTTGCTTTCCATGTTCATATGCAAGGTAAGTGACTCGGTAAGCATCTACCGGGTAAACATTTGGTAAACGACCACTAAGTTCTCAAACTTCATGTGTAAGCACGAACCTTGTTTTTGTATGGAATTATGATTTATTAGGTATATGTTATACATGAAAAGATTTTTGTGTACCAAGAAATCATAGAGAAAGAAATGGATCAATACTTGCTCTAAATTGCCCATGCAGTGTCCGGAAATATGATGTTCGTGTGTCTTCTCTATTTAGTGATATACTGAAAACAACTTGGTAAAGTAGTTTATTTGTTTATGTGAAGATGTTGCAACTAGTGCATATGCCTCCCTCGTAGTGTAAAACATTTTGGGATCGTGAAAGGTGGTGCCACCGTATTATTTTGTTGTGTGTGACGGTATATATTTTGAAACTACAATGATTACATACGTTTCCTTTGGTAGAGTTGATTTGAATGTGCATGTGATAGCGGAAAATCATATAGGTCCACAACGTGGCCACTATGTTGCCACAGTGGCGGTGCAAGTGCACACCGGACACTATGATCGCTATTAAGTAATAAAGTGGTAGAGTACCAAGATTGTTTTCACAGGGACTAGTCAACTAAGAATCAGAGAACTTTCATGAACTTCTAGTGCTTGTTTGAGTTTTGAAAACAATATCAATATTTGTGAGTTTTAAGCAAACTAAACAACGATTAAAAGGATTAACAAGATAAAAGGTAGGATGTGGGTACAAGCATTAACTAAGACTGATGTAGTAACAATATGGTCAGAAGCAAAATGACACACAATATCTTTAAAAACCCCTTTCTCTCGAAAGTGAGTTTCCTCGGAACGTGGTCACGTTGCACCCACAAAGTCACCACTTTCGCCAACGCAAGACTTGCCGACTTAACTAAGTAAACATCTAAGGATTTCAGTTCCACCAGTATGGATATAGGAGCCCAAATCTCTTTGTGACACCTACATCGACCGACATTTCGAACCTTAGTTAAAGTCATGCAAAAACCCGTATCTCTACGTGGTTATAAATGACTTTCTCAAATCTTCTTTGCATCACTCAAGCCGTATTTCGGATCCGCCCCTCTCGAGGTCTAAGATCTAATATTAACACTAAAAAGTGATCGGCTTGTCCGCGCTGAGTTGAAGTCCCGACTCGAGCGACCAAGTCTAAGAGTTAGCAAAGATGGCAACACCCAAGTGTTGTCTACTAGTCTTAGTCTTGGCTCATGCCCACACCCAAAGGGGTGTTTAGTTTATAATAAAAATAAAAGACATGAGAGAAGAGGGAGAATACATGAACATAAATTGCATAAATAAAACTTAAATGTTGTCACCAAAGTACCCACAACGTGGTGACAACTGATACAAGAAATTACAAGAATTAAATGCACTACACTATAACTTTAAAGAGAGAATGTAAACTAAATGTTAAGCTCCAGATCAAAGTAAATGCTCCTGGAATTGATGATGCTGAAATGATGCCTCCTAAGCCTCAATTTATAGCCCATGGAAGAAGAAGTGTTGATGTGACAAATCCTCAAAAGTAGCTTTAAGGAGGAGTATTGGACCTTCCTTTGACTTACACCTTTTGTCTTCTTCCTTGATTATTCTTGTGAAAGAGCAAAAACCTCTTTATTTTTCTTCAAAAGGCAATCTTTCCAGAAATGACCAAGACTTGTCTACAATTTTCAGCCAACGTCGCAACGTGGTGACAAAGTGGCCACGTTTTGCACAGAAAGTTAGTAAAACCGAAAATTTTGCAACCTTGAGATTTCATCACCATTTTGAACAATTAAGACCAAACGAAGGAGGTAAGGGACAAAATTGGTGAAAATGTGGTAAAATGAATACGAAAAGAGAGGAATTAACTCTCAAGATTTGAGGGTTATCAGCAGGTTCAAATATGCTTGTGTCATTTTCTTAGTTTCAGATTTATTATATTTTTGAAGAAAAAAAATTGTGATAAAAGATTTGAACAAAAGACCTTACAAAATGCGAGAACTAACCAACAGTCCTATGATGATTTTATGAAAAATAATATATGTATCTTTGTTTCTTATAATTATATGGTGCCATAACTTGAAAATATTCTTAGATCCGTTTCTGCTTAACCGGTCATTTATCTTACCAAGTGAACATTGCCAAAAAAAAAAGTCCAGTAAGAGCCATAACAACCGTGGTTCTTATGGGACGGACCCAAGGGGTTTTTGTGGTGGCACATGCTACCGTTTTGTTCCTCCATTGTAATGTAAAAAATTATAGGGTCGTGAAAAGTGTCACTATATTAAGTTGTTGTGTGCAATCATATATATTTTGAAAATACAATTAGGACACAAATTTTCCTTGGTATAGTTGGTTTGCAAGACTTTTCTTTCACCCCCAAACCCGAGTTGGAATCCCATTAGTTTTTAGCTTCTAATTTTAGATTTATTATGCTTCTGAAAAAAAGCAATAAGAGACTTGGAACACATGACCTCGTATATAAAAAACAATGAACTAACCAATAGACTCACAATGATTTTGGTTTTTAGCTTCTAATTTTAGATTTATTATGCTTCTGAAAAAAAAAATGTGCAATAAGAGACTTGGAACACATGACCTCGTATATAAAAAACAATGAACTAACCAATAGACTCACGATGATTTTGGGAAAAATATCTCTGTATTTGTTTCTTATAGTTAAATGATGACACCGCTTAAAAAGTGGGTCTGGGTTCTTATCCGGTAAGTGAGGGAAAACACTTTCGGTGCGTTTGGTTTGCAGACTGGATGGGACGGGACAAGACAAAAACTCACTGTCCCATATTTGACGTGACATGGGACAAGACAAAAATTCACTGTCCCACGTTTGGTGCAACATGGGACAGGGACAAAGACTGTACAAAGTGGGACAAGATGGGACAAAAAATAGTATTTTCTTGTTTTACCAAAATAGATGGAACAACATGGGACAAAAGTGAGACGGAAACTAAAAATAATTGATCTACCGCCATTTGATGTATAATCCTAATATGATATTAGTCTTAAGGGTCACCACAACCCATCGGCGCCACTACCACCATCAGCGGCCACCAGTAGCCACCGCTAATCACCATCGACCACCTCTACCTATTTCTTCACCATAACAACCTCCTCCACCACCTTTACAACCATTGGCCATCGCCACCACCACTACCATTGTCGACCACCTCCACTAACACCGATCACCACCACCATCAACGACCACCGGTAGCCACCACCAACCATCGTCGACCACTTGCACCTCTTTCTCCACTACTACAACAACTTCTTCCACCACATCCACAACCACCGCCCATTGCCACCTCCGACGCTCACCGCCAACCATCGTCGGTGACCTCCGCCTCGTCCTCAACTACAATAACCTCTATTACTCCTGTCCACCGCCACCACCACTACCATCGTCGGCCCCCTATACCTCCACCACATCAACCATAAGTCCATAACAACCTCATGCAACACCGCAATCCGCTATCTTTCACGTTCTTCACAACTACCGTCCTTCACAGACCACCCATCGCATTTATCTTTACCTGTTGCTGCAACTATTTATCCGCCAATTCATTAAGATCTTCCAAATTGAATCAAATATTATATTTTCTTTATATGAATTGGACTTTTTCCAACTACCATCAATTATTTCAGATTATTCATTCAAATTTCCTACCATTGTTTTTGTATGTATTTATATGTATGAAAATCGTTTAAAAAATACAGAGATGTTTTTGTATGTATTTATCGGATAAGAGATGTTTACAAGTTGCAATCAGTTCATTTTGATTTTTGGTAAACACTTGTCCGCCCCAATTTTTTTTCTCCAGTTTGGCTTGACGCTTAAGACAATTTTATTTTTGTTTCATAATGTTTATCGTTATCTACGATGCTTATGACTTCATAGCACGAGGAAAGTGGGGTTGTGACACATAATGAGCTATTATCAAATAAGAGAATGTAATTATACCTTTTTAATTTTTATGCTTAAATTTAAGGAACTATTTATTAAACGCTTATTTAGTACATTCTTATCGATATCACTTACCTTACCGATAGACAATAACAAAAATCAAAAATATTATTTGGTAAATGGCATAACAAGGACCGAGAGTCTTGCCTGCTAAGTGAAGAAAAAACTTTTACCCGGTAAGTGCTTGACGGGTTTAAAACTCTTACCAACAATTCATTTTTTATGGCTGAAAATGTTACATAATAAAGTGAGGATAATTTCTCTTCTCGGTAAGCGTTTGATAAATGGTGTATTTTTTTGATTTTTATGCAAAATATAAAAATGTAACAACTAAGTTACTTGATTAAAGTTCATTACATTTATACAGAATTGAATTTAAAAAAAAAACATTTAATTATTTAATTGGAATTTTTAATGACTATAATTTAAGAATACATTAAATTATTCAAACAAAACCATAAAACTTGTTTTGTAAAAAAAAAATACAAATACAAAATTCAAATGAATGCATTATAAATCAAAAATTTATAGTTTAAGCTTATAAATTCTAACCAAATCTAAAACATCAAAAATACAAAACATTAATAAGAAAACTTATAATATATATATATATATATATATATATATATATATATATATATATATATATATATATATATATATATATATATATATGTATATACTAGTGTTGGGCCCGTGCATTGCACGGAAGGATAAATTTTTTGTTGGAATATTGAACCGAGTTAAAATGAAACGTAATTTCTTTGTTAACAGTTAATGAAATACAATGTGAAAAACGAATGTATTTTTATAAGCGGTTAATTTGCATATATTCTTAATCGTTTGTTGTTATGAGTTTGTGCAATAATATTGGCAATAGTTTTGTATTATATTATTTAAAACTCAAACGACATGTCTCACAACATATCACTATTATTGAAATAATTATAAATATAAACATACGTTTTTACAGATTTTGCAATTTTTCTGAAACTTCCTCGACAACACTTGACAATCACTTTGAACGTATAAATCTGTAAATTAATTAACAACATTCAACCCACATCAAATATGACAAAGAAAATAAATGATTTCTATCTTTTGTAACCGGCAACTCAACTGGTATAGTTTAAATTCACTCAGTACCACTTGAAAATTTATCTGACTATTGACTTCAAGACGTCATAGTATTAGTCGATAAAAATAAAGATATGTATATATATCTTATTCCCTTACTTCGAAAAATATGATTGTGGGTTTTGAAAAATATAAACAAATCCTCAGTAAATAAAATAAAATATAAAAAGTAGTTTTTCAAAAAAACAAAAATATAGTGGAATATTTTTTGTTCAGTTGCAGGTTCCGCCATTGACACCCGAACGTTCGTCTTCTTCTTGTACTCGGATGATACATAGAGAAACTATATATATTTATAGTGAATGTAGAGAATATTTTAAAATCTTTTATTTTCATTTTCGATTTTACATTTAAATGTAAATATATTAAAAATATGGAATAATATTTTTATATTTACATCGTTTCTATTTTATTTTATTTACACTTGGTTAATTTGGAAAGTATTGCGAAATAGTTTTATTTTTAAGAATACGATAATTATTAGTGTATCTCGTTATTTTTTATTTTTTATTCATATCAATCTTCTTTTTTCTTCTTTTAATGCTCGTGAAAAAAAATACGTGTAGATTTTATATTATGCTAATATAAAATACGTGTAGATTTTATAAAATAAAATAGATTTTATATTAGCAAAAAAAATACGGAAGAAAAAAGAGTTTATATTACATCTCATTATGTAAAAAGATTTTATAAAATAAAATATGGAAAAAGATTTTATAAAATAAAATATGGAAAAATCATTATGAGATGTAATATAAAAAAAATACAGAAGAAAAAAGATTTTATATTACATCTCATTAATATAGATTTAAATGTAAAATCTACATTTAAAATAGATTATGCTAATATAAAATTTATTTTATAAAATCCTCCACCAAAAAAACAAATATTTATATTAATAAAATCCTCCATAAAAAAAACAAATATTTATATTAATAAATGAGTATCCATTCCACAAATAGATGATTATGTGAGATACTGTGTTTGGAAAGGTTGTACCAAAACATTAAGAAATTGTAAATTAAGTAATTGACTTTAATTAATTGTACCTTGTGCTTAAAATTTTGTAATTAAGAGTTTTTTATGTCGTTTTGATAATATAGTATATATATATATATATATATATATATAAAAACGGGTTATTCGGGTCATTTTCGAGTTGAAAATTTTGATCTTGACCTTACCCGTTTGCTTAAACAGGTTGAAATGTATAATTCAAACCCATTTATTTTGTGTCGAGTTCGTGTCGGGTTAGGTGTCGTATCAGTTTTTGTCGGGTCTAATTTTACTGTACTCAATTTCATACTCATTGATGTAGTATACTGTTTCAATTTTTTAACCCCTTTTACAAAATTTCAATCACAATTACATTCACATCCGAATATATTTAAATAACATTTTCACAATCTTATATTTACAACTTATTAATAAGTTTGAAATTTATAAAACTAATGTATAACCAACTAATAAACATGGCTAAATGCAAAATAAGCGTTGATCTCTATTAATACGGTACATTTTTTTTCTATAAAACTGATAACCAATAGGACACTCTTACACGAATCCAAAAGGTAAAGATGTATTATACTACAAGTAAGCATACACTTTTAGTATATAAATAATGTGGATAATAACATAAAATCTTAAATTAGATTAACCAAGGAGAATAGAATATTTGATAATAGGGGGAGGCTAATGGCACCTTAGAGCATCTCCAATAGCATTGCTAAAATAGAAAATTTTAGTTTTTTCTTTGTTATTCCTCTCCAACAGCTTTACTATATGGTTTGCTAAAATAGAGAAAGATCAAAAAATCTCTAAATATAGAGAATTCTCTATAATCTCTAAATTGGAGAGAGAAAACATTATTTTATTCAATTCAACCAATAAGATTTAATTTTTAACATTTTATTTTAAGTTTTTTTTTATAAAAGGTGTATTGGGATGATAAATTATAAAATATTATAATAATATAAATAATGATTGATTCTCTAAAATAGAAAAACTGTTGGAGTTAGAAGAAAATGTTTTTAGAGATTTTGACTTTCAATTCTCTATTTTAAAAAAAAATTAGCAATGTTGTTGGAGATGCTCTTATGAGTTACTAAAGTACACATTTACTTTTGACTTTCTTCTCACATATGTCTACATCCAAATCAACTTTTTCAATTTTCAATGTATGAAATTGACTTAATTTTGACACTTTAAGGGGGGCATTAGAGATGGTTCTTATAAACAAAAAGTGTAGTGGCTAGTAAGAACTATCATTGTGAAAAGTTTTTATAAGAACCCAAATTCCTCTAGGTTATTAACTAAGAAACTTTTGGTTCTTACCATAAAATGTATGAGATGTGATATTATCTTTATTTTTTTTTATTTTTTTTCTTGACTTTATAATAATTATTAATATTACATATATTTAACTTATATATCTATATATATATATATAGGACCTACAAAAATAAGTTCTTATAAGAAATACCATTGTAGACTTTTATGTGAATTTTTAATTTGATGAGATGGAAATGAGGTGACACCAAAAAATACAAAAATGAGGTTCTTAAAGCATCTCCAACAGCTTCTCTAAAATGGAGAAAATCGGAAAAATAGAGATTTTGAGCTATAGTTTTGCTCCAACAAATTCTTCAAAACCATCCCCAAAATGGAGAAAGTATGTGAGAGAAATGGTTTTTCTCCAAATATGGAGATAACCCAAAAAATGATTACTAGTTGGGAGCACCAATAGAAAACTTGAAAAGTAGATATTTAGGAAAGAGAAATAATATTTTAATAGATTAATGTTATATTTTAATATTATAATTAATGTTAGGGGTTGTTTGTTTTTTCTTAAAAACCTCTTAACGGCTCTTAAGTCTGAATCGTTCAGACTTTTTTACACACAAACTCTTATTAATCATAACTAAAATAAGACTTCAGACCTCTTAAAAAACAAACGACACCTTAGATTCTCCAAAATAGAGAATTTGTTTGAGATGATTGTAATTTTTTTTAGAGATTTTGACTTTTGATTTTTTATTTTAAAGAAATTTTGGAGAAACGTTTGGAGATTCTCTTGTTACAAAAACTTGCTCTTGGCATTGCCCTTTTGTTTAGATTTTTTAATCTTTTTTGCTGCTTAAAAAAATGAAAATATAATATATTTTTTAAGGAATAAGTAGTGTACTTTAATATCACCAAAATGACGAAATCACCCTTGCTTTGGATGAACAGAGGGTGCAGGTAGAAGGTGAAAACAGGAAATTGGAATAAATAAATACCTTGGCTTAAGAAGAAGGGTTTTGGGGGAAACAATACAAAAAACTCATACAACAAGGTTTCAGAAAAGAGGCAACGGAGGGGAGGTTTCAGAAGGGCGGTTGACGCTCTCCGGTGCCGATGATTTTCGATTTTTCCCCAACAAATCAACAGCCCTTTCTGTGTTTCTATACTATATTATTAAGCATACATATATATATATATATACACGAAGGATCGTGTAGCAAAAAGAGTATCGATCAGCTATGCTTTGACTGTTTTTTCATCTTTGATAAGATCAGCAATGCAAGCGTCTGCCTTACTCTGTATTTTCTACTTCTTTCGCTTCAAAATCATTCGGTTGCAATAATAATAATAATAATTGGAGGCGGTGATGATGAAATTCTTGTTGTGTGAGTAAATCAGCGAAGTATGAGATTTTCCGTAGCTTGGCGGGGCAATTTTCGGCTGTTTCGTGGTGGAAATCTGTTTGATTTCTTCCATTGATGCAACCGCGATATTTGCAGTCATGGCGGTTTATCCTAATTCGCTTCGATTATTAATAGATCTGAGCCTCATCTTGTAAATAATCTAAAATCAAGCTCATAAATGTTTGTACGTATTTTCGATAGTTTACAGATCTGTTGTTGATGCATCCAGTTTGCAAAGATCTGGTATTACAGGCAGGGAAGATGAATCCTCTTGTAAACAGATCTGAGATTGAGAGGCAGAAGTTGCATCTGAAGATACGGATCATCATGTGGTCAGTAGAACAATCATCACACCATCAAAAAATCATTTTCTTCAAAGATCATGCCTCTGTAAATACAGTTTCATGAATCCCTTCAGTTTAACTTTTTTATTTATTTATTTATCACTTTCATAAATTAAAAATCAAATTTATATAAAAAGCTGTTTTATTCTAGTTTTTTTGATAGGTACAAATTAATGGTTATTTTTAATAAATTGTTTTTTTTTCTACCCCTAAAATCATATCTGTACTCTAGTTGTACATAGGAAGTAGATTTGATCAAGCTAGCCAAATCATAATAATAAATTTGGCGATTGTTTTAATTTTAAAATTAATTCTACACAGTTGTAAATCCAGCAATTATTTCAATTGAATCCAATAACTTACTACGGGAACACTGAAATCACTTGAATTAAGATTTTGATAAGTGTATAAGAAAAAAGAAACAAGGTCAGATCCCCAAACAAGAATGCCATTTTTTTTGCTAAAAAGAACGAGGCTCAGATCTTTAAAAGAATCAGAACTAAGAGGATTAAACCGCCATGGCTGCATCAACCAACCCCAGAGACCGAAGAGGGAATGATGCGCTACCGCATCTATAAATTGTTTGTTTGGAAAACACAGAGTAAGTTGCATAAATCAGATGATCGGTTTCCGAATTCACGTCCAAACAACCCCTATATAGAATCATTAATGGCTGTATTCGTACAGCTGGAGGCTGCGATGGTTTTAGGGGTGGGATTGGAGATGATCAACAGTAAAAGAACAATATTCATCCATCTATGTATTCTTCACGTTTGATGCTACAAATAAGCATAAAAACTGAAATTTGGTTTGTTTTAAAAGAAGATGAAGAAAGGATACATTACTTACCCATCGATCAACGCTCTATCTGCTGTGTTGATAAGAGCATCTCCAACCCGCTGCTAAATGTAATTTTTTGCCGGTTGGAGTGCTTCAATCGGACGGTATAGTCAAAAGTTTTTTGCCGGCCCAACTTTTCACACGGCATAGTTGCCAACCATGCATTCAAACGGCATATTGGAATAATTGGATGAAGCCATGGACCCCACCACTGTCCCTCTAAACATGTAAAAACTGTCCATGGTTTGAAGTTTTGATTATATTCTGATTTTAAATCAAACTTTGAAAATACTTTTTTCTTTTGTATAAGATTTAATAAACTGTCTTTATTAGGAATATTGTAGTTATCATCTTCTAATCTTTTAAAATTATAAACTATTCTGGCTTTTCCTCTTTTAATCTCGCTGTGATTTCTAACTATAAATGTTGCTGATATGTGAGGACTCTAGGACTTTCTAATTAATCATTGTTCCATCATTTCTGGGAGTTGTTTTTTAAATTCTTCTTTATCCAATGGAGTATATTCTATGTTTGTTGTTCTAATTGTAATGACTACAGTTTAATCGATTATTTAAAAGAAGAAACAATTATGGGCTTTAAAATAGAAGAAACTAATAAAACACTCAAACAAATAGTTAATAGAAAATTTACAGAATTAAATATCCAAAAAGAAGTTGATGATATGATAATAGAATGTATGACAGAATTAGGTATGACATATGAAGAAAGTTATAACAAATTACAGGAATATTATAATTTACCTTTAATAGAAAATATTTTATAAGGAAAAACAATGCAATCAAGTTTTTATAAACAGAAACAAAATTTTATGGATACATATATGATCGATCAACATAAAAGACCAAGAATACAAGAACCAGGTACATCTACACAAGATATAATAGGAAAAGAATTATGACCAAAACCCTCTACAGAATATCAAAGAACATAATATCAAAGAGAATCTAATATAATAGAAAAAGGTAACAGATTACTTATAGAAAATATATATAGTAGTAGTATGTTATTAGAAAAACAAAAACCACAATTATGGATAGATGAAATATTAGCATGGGAACAAACAGTAGTAAGAATGTGGGAAACCAATAAGAAAGATAGTATGGATAGGGGTGTTCATTTAAACCGCACAAACCACTCACACCGCACTGCAAAACGCGGTTTAGGACTTTCGCGGTGCGGTTTGCATTTTTACCAAACCGCACTATGCGGTGCGGTTTGCGGTTTTGAGTTTTTAAACCGCGGTTCAAACCGCACCGTACCTTTTATATTAATTTTAAACATATATATATATATATATATATAATAATTTAATTTAATATTTATATAATTGGGCTTGTGTTTTTAAATTTTAATTACGGACTTTAAGTATTTATAAGTCTTCTTAAAAGTTTATGGGCCAACAAATGAAAAAAAAACTGGGTGTTGGCAATTAGGAGTCAAGATGAAGACGAAATAAAAAGTTGGAGACGTCACTTTATCCATTTATATATCGTCTTGAAACAATTTAATTTTTTAGACTATTTCTTTGACTATTTTTAATTATACATTTTGGAGTTGGATATATTCAAACTTTTTATTTTTTTGGACTACGGTCTATAAATCGTTGATTTTCTAATTTATTTTAAACTTATGATTTTTTGGATTGTACATATAAAGTGCGATAGGGACAAACCACACCAAACCCCTAAGTATGGATATGTTTTCTTACTTAGAAACAACGTTAGGACCAATAGCTTTAGGAATATGGCAACGTAAAAAGGCTCAGGATCCAGATGAAGTAAACAGACTAAAAGCCTTAGGATATAACCCATATAACTTCACATCACAGATTAGAACACTTATATTAGGAATTGATCCAACTAAAAATAATAGTTTAATACAAGACACAACAATTAGAAACTTAGAACAATTAAGTTTAGCATACATGAAATACATTAATGAATTTACATTAGATTTTGCAAGGTTATTATCACAAACAGGTCAAGCTATGGATGATAAATTATGTGACAAATATTTTATTAAATTACTAGGAAATTTAGGAAGACATATATATGAAGCATGAAAACAAAGTTTTGAAAACCAAAACAATCTAGGAATAGGACCTAGAATAACATATACATTTAGTATATTAGAAGATAAATGTAAGGAGTTCGCTTTACAGGAACAATTAAAAAAGAATGCATATGAATTTTGTAAAACAACTATTTATACACCACAGACATATGGTTATTATAATACAAAAAAGAAAAAGCTTAGAAAAAATACTACATATAGAAAAGGATATAAACCAAATTACAAAAATAAATATGTTAAAAAACCCCAAACTCAAAAATGTAAATGTTTCATTTGTGGAGACGAAAAACATTTAGCTAACAGATGTCCTAATAAAAATAGAAATACAGAAAGAAGTAGTCTTATTGAACAAATAGGAGAATATGAAATAGAGCTCATAGAAACAAATAACTCAGATAATGAATCAGTATATAGTATATATAGCGATAATGAAGAAGATAAACCTTTAACCAAAGTTACATATATATATATATATATATATATATATATATATATATATGTTAATACATAACAAGAAGAGTGTAAACATAATTGGATAAATAAAAGAGGAAATAATTATATTAAATGTTATAATTGCGGTTACTATCCTAGTATAGATAAAAGATCACAATGTGATATATGTTTTATAGAATTAAATTTGTTATATATGTCTTAAAAACCTATTTGATTTAGAAATAAACACCGAAAAAGAAATAAAAAAGAAGATAGATACTGAAGTATATAACGAAAGAAATACAAAAACTCGAAATAATAGCAGAATTACACAAGTTAAAAATAGAAAATTTAGAAGAAAAAAAATCAAAAATATAGAAAATTTAATAGACAAGAAAAAATAAAAACAAGATGATTATGATATAGGTCCGAAGAACATAAAGAACAAACATTTATTCAAACAGGATCAACAAACATGATTAATTTAAAATGTAGACTATGGTTATCAAACAATAAATTTTTGGATTTAACAGGATTATTAGATACAGGAGCAACAAAAAACGTGATTTCTTATAGCTTAGTACCAAAACAGTTTCACAAAGAATTATCATACAAACTCGTAACTAGAACAGTAGAAGATATATTAATTTCAATAACACATTATATAGAACCAACAGGAATACAATTTTTAGATTTTGCAGAAAATTATAGTATCAAATCAACAGATTTTGTACTTGGATTAATATTTATATTTGGAATAAATGGAGGAATTACACTTAATAAAAACTTTATCACACTAAGTAAACATAGTTACAACTTTCCTACATTACGATACAAAAATGCATCAGAGTTAACACGAAAACGTGGTGGACAAGGCAATCTAGACTTTTTAAAACAAACTCAAAATAAAGTTTTTATAGAAAATGAAGCAATAAAATTACTTACAAATTTTTTAACATATGACTTTGAAAAAGGGAAAGATGTTACAAAAAGCATAAATTATCCTATAATTTTACATTTGGAAAAAAATAGGATTAATTGGTGAAGACATTAAAAAGTCAAAGGTTAAATACATCTGTAAATTCAAAATTAAAAACCCAGACATTACAATTAGAACAACAAACATAGAATATAGTCCATTAGATAAAGAAGAATTTAAAAAACTAATCCCAGAAATGATGGAACAAGGATTAATTAGAAAAGTCCGAGAGTCCTCACAGATCAACAACATTTATAGTTAGAAATCACAGCGATGTTAAAAGAGGAAAAACCCAGAATAGTTTATAATTATAAAAGATTAAATGATAATACAGAGGATGATGACTACAATATTCCTAATAAAGACAGTTTATTAAATCTTATACAAAAGAAAAAAGTATTTTCAAAGTTTGATATAATCAGTTATAGCTTAAAGAAAACTTCAAACCATGGACAATCTTTACATGTTCAGAGGGACAGTATGAATGGAACGTTCTTAGTTTTGGACTTAAGAATGCACCACCTATATTTCAAAGATTTATGGACAATATCTTTCTTAAATATGATTTTTGTTTAGTATATATTGATGATATTTTAGTTGCCAGTGAAATAGTGCAGGAACATGAAAAACATTTATAGAAGATCTTCGAAGATATTAAAAAGAACGGTATAGTCGTTTCTAAAAGAAAAATGGAATTATTTAAAAGAAAAATATCTTTTCTTGGCCTAAAAAAATAGGAAATGGAAAGATAGAATTACAGTCACATGTTTCTACAAAAATCTTATATTTTCCAGAGAAATTTGAAAACCTTAAACAAATACAAATATTTTTGGGATTAGTAAATTATGCTAGAAAATTTATCCCAAATCTTTCAAAGTTAGTTGGACCATTATATAGTAAGACAACTAAAAATGGTCAAATACATTTTAATAATGAAGATATAAAACTAGTAAAATGTAACAACCAAAAATATACCTTTCATAACATGAAGATAACATCCCAAAATGGGTCCCAATACAATGCTGATGGAGACAAGATTTACATAATTTACAGAGAAATTCGTTCTATCACAGCGGAGATACTAAAGGTCGACAACTAGCACCGCTTCTAACCTGACAACCGTCGACTCACACTAGCTCACCACACTTCTCTTTCTCCTTTCACAAAGCCCCAACGACTTACTTACCTGAAAATGGGTTTTAAGAAAATTGAAAGCGAGAGTTAGACCAAAAGGGGTCTGGTGAATTCCCACCCTCGACACTTTAAAAATGATACAAATAATTAGATTGGCAAAATTTCATTTAAAAATACCAACCGTCGCACAACAGTGAACTATTCCGCGTCCGGAATCGGTTCCTGAAATTTACAATTTCACAGGATAACCACACTCGGGCCCCCCAGTAGATCCCCATCTGGCCCCCACGTAGATGCCATCTCCGTTTGCACAGGAAACGAATTCCAGGGACACGGCTCTACCATCCCCGATGGTTTACATTAAGTCATAGCGCACAATCATTCCAATATATCAGACTTTCACAACACAATAACACATAGCTAAGTATGCAAAATTTTGTAACGACTAAATATCACACAATTCCAAAATATCATAATCGCGTAAGGAAAACAAGATAAGAGGCATCATAATACCCCATTTTCAGTTTGTAAAAGTTTAGACAGGAAACTCACTTTTTGGCGGCAAATCAACACACTCCCCGCACTTAAGTTGAAACTTCACCGGGCACCTACATTTATTTAATCAATACTCAATTACGCCTAAACGTCGATACACCCAAACAATTTGATTGCAAAATCTCCAAACTACTTGACTGATACAAATTGAACTTCTAATCCAAAACCCAAATGGGTTGTGGCTCTCGGATTGGGCTTCCTGGGTCGTGGCCTGCTAAGCCACTTCCCGGCCTCGGCTCCCGGTTGAGTCCCGGGCCTTGGCTCCCGGCTCCAAAGGACCTTGACTCCCGGTTCCACCACTTGGTGGTTCCTGCGTCTCGGTCGGGTAGTACCCGAGCGGCCCTGGTCGAAGAACTCCCGGGCGACCTCGGGGAAACAACTCTCGGTTCCAGCATGTCCAAGGTGCACCCGAGTGATGAATTCCCGATGCGTCCGGGTGGGATCAACTCCCGGTTCCAACATGTCCCGGGTGAGGGGATCTCGCCGCACCCGGGGAGGGCGACTCCCGGGGTGACCGAGGGTTTCAGCAAAACTTCGAACACAACTCGATAAACACATGAAGGTTCAATCCCGTACAATCAAAACTCTATTAAATCAAAACTAACGAAACTAGGATTAAGGATTGGTTTAGACAACCTTTAACCTAAGATTTCCATCTAATAGTCAACCAAAAAATCTTAACATTGGGTTCCTCTCATAAGGGATTTCTAGAATATATGAAACATGATGATAACTTCCCCAAATGGCAAGATTTCCAATAAAAAGCTAGGGATTAGACGAGTTACCTCTTGAAGAAGACGCATCCACTAGTGGTTTACCACGGATTCAAGAAGCCAATCTCCCAAAACTTCAATCCTTAGCAAAATTTCTTCCATCCTTCTTTCCCTCTTCTCAGCGCCGCATATATCCCAAATCCCTCAAAATGAGAGAATGTCTAGGGTTAAAGGCACTCTTAGGAAATTTTCCAAAAAGACCCTCTAGATTTCTTTTATTACAAACAATACCAACTCTTAAAATTTATTAACAACGAACAAGAAAAAATAATAATAATAATGGTCGTTACAACATTCCCCTCCTCAAAAGAATTCCGTCCCTGGAATTTCCTCATCAAAGGAATACGGGTACTTGGACCCCATCTCCGATTCCAATTCCCACGTCGCTTCTCGCCCCTTATGAAAACTTCCATTGAACCTTCTCTAGATCAATGTCTTTGGTTCTCTAACGCTTAACTTTTCGATCGACGATCTCCTCTGGTTCTTCGATGAAATTCAGTTTCTCGTCCACTCGCACGTCTTGCAATGGCATCGCCAATTCGACACCCGCTAAGCATTTTCTCAGATGGGAAACATGTAACGTGTTACGAATACCCCTCAGTTCCTCGGGTAATTCCAATTTGTACGCCACCTCCCCGACTCGCTCGATAATTTCAAAGAGCCAATATAACGTGGGCTTAGCTTTCCCTTCTTTCCACAACGAACCACTCCCTCTCCCTCCCAGGGTGATATTTTCAACATCACTTTATCGCCTACTAGAAATTCTATGTCCTTCCGTCGCTTGTCCGCATAGCTCTTTTCACGATCACGTGCCACCTTCAATATTTCCCGCAAAAAAATAATAACTACCCAACTCAGGGTCACCCTTGAACTTCATCTCCAAGGACACAATTAAAATCTTCCTTTATTAAATAACACAATTCTTAGCAAATTGTTATCTAGGAATCTTAACAAATTGTTTCTTGCAGATGGACAATAAAAAATAAAGGAAAGTGAAAAGTTATACAACCTACACAGTCAAAGAAAAGCTCATCCTCGATGAGTATTTCTTCTGAAGAAGAAAAGAAAACAGATTCTACAGGAAAGTTAATACAATCTGCCATTAACGCACAACATTCACAGATTGCACAGAATGAAAAGATTCACAATTATCTACAACAATCTCAGATCATTTAGGGTCTTGATGATATTTCACCTTTACAGTATATACAGTCTTATAGACATGAGGTTGGACCACAAGTCAACCTACAAACTGGCATTCGTCCTTCACAAAATCTACAGTTTCCACAAATAAGGACATATTCTATTTACAAAACGCATATGCATTCTTTTTTAACTGTTCCTGTAAAGCTACCTCCTTACATTTATCTTCTAATATACTAAATGTATATGTTATTCTAGGTCCTATTCCTAGATTGTTTTGGTTTTCAAAACTTTGTTTCCATGCTTCGTGTACATGTCTTCCTAAATTTCCTAGTAATTTAATAAAATATTTGTCACATAATTTGTCATCCATAGCTTGACCTATTTGTGATAATAACCTTGTAAAATCTAATGTAAATTCATTAATGTATTTCATGTCTGCTATACTTAATTGTTCTAAGTTTCTAATTGTTGTGTCTTGTATTAAACTATTATTTTTAGCTGGATCAACTCCTAATATAAGTGTTCTAATATGTGATGTGAAATTATATGGGTTATATCCTAAGGCTTTTAGTCTGTTTACTTCATCTGGATCCTGAGCCTTTTTACGTTGCCATATTCCTAAAGCTATTGGTCCTAACGTTGTTTCTAAGTAAGAAAACATATCCATACTATCTTTCTTATTGGTTTCCCACATTCTTACTACTGTTTGTTCCCATGCTAATATTTCAACTATCCATAATTGTGGTTTTTGTTTTTCTAATAACAACATACTACTACTATATATATCTCCTATAGGTAATCTGTAACCTTTTCCTATTGTATTAGATTCTCTTTGATATTCTGTAGAGGGTTTTGTCCATAATTCTGTTCCTATTATATCTTGTGTAGATGTACCTGGTTCTTGTATTCTTGGTCTTTTATGTTGATCGATCATATATGTATCCATAAAATTTTGTTCCTGTTTATAAAAATCTAATAGCATTGTTTTTCCTTGTAAAATATTTTCTATTAAAGGTAAATTATAATATTCCTGTAATTTGTTATAACTTTCTTCATATGTCATACCTAATTCTGTCATACATTCTATTATCACATCATCAACTTCTTCTTGTATATTTAATTCTGTAAATTTTCTATTAACTATTTGTTCGAGTGTTTTATTAGTTTCTTCTATTTTAAAGCATGCAATTGTTTCTTCTTCTAAATAATTGATTAAACTGTAGTCACATTCTTCTTCTTCTTCAAATCTATTAAATCCTAAATCTAGTGTTTCATCATCTTCATCATTTCCTGTATCATATATTGGTTCTGTATCATATTCAATATTCATAAAATTATATTCTGTTTCGTTACTATCTTCTGTATCCTTAGGTGTTTCTCTTTCAAAACTAACAAATCTTATACTTTGTACTCTATCTATATCTTCATATATAAAGCTTTTATTAGGTACTAATATTTCATTTTCTTGTTTTTTTAAATCATCTAATTTTCATTCTAATCCTGCTAATTCGTCAGGATCTATCTTTATTGGGTCTATCATTTGTATTGATTTTGATGCTATGGTGTTAACTATTCCTTCAATATTTACTTTGTATTTCATTCCTGATCTATTGCTAGCTTTCCCCAGTACTCCTATACTTATTACTATACTAGGTAAATGCACCGCGCATTGCGCGGTGTATACAAATGTTGTGTATGTAAATACGACAAATTTTTTAATTTATGAACTTAGTATATTTGAATTTATCTATTACATAGCACTAGAAATAAATGTTGGTCGAATTTAAAAGTAATCAAACAAACAAAATCTATTTTTGTGAAATTCAAAAAAATATTGTAAATCAAGCATAGACATTTGGAGGTTTGGTGTTGAAGCTCTTCATAAACATATTTTGTACTTAGTAGTGGTTGAAAGTGGTCGGTAATTGCCTTTGCTCTCAATAATCTCAAACTTTTTAGACAATATAGAACAAAATTTGGTCAATAGATCAAGAAACCTTGGGGCCAAGTTCTTATGCATATATGTATACATTAAGCTTTCCTATAAAAAAATATGGATAACAAATTAGACAAATGAGAATAGATATGTCATGTACTCAACGATTTCATCATACCTTCATATCGATTAGAATAATGTCTAGACTAATCGATTATCCCCCTTTCTTCATGTTTAGACATTCCCACATTATACAAATCCGAATTTTTATAACGTAGTCATCGTGATCATCTTTCAAGTATTTTAACAAAAAAAATATTGCATAATGTTAAAATCAAATAACAAAATAATGGTTCAAGCAATGGAAGTAGTTAGTTTTCTACAACCTTTATATGAAGAAAAAAATTGAAATACAAGAATAAATTGATAATAAATCATAATTGTTATTTAATTGTATTTAAGTATTTCATTTATATATTGATAGGTTATAATAAGTTTTTTCCATTAAGGATTATAACTATTTAATATTAACGTTTTTTTTCAAAATAATATGCAATATTGATGTTATGTAAATAATAATACGTAATCACTATCACTTAATTAATGTTATGTATAATGGTTGCCGTAAGTATTTTATAAATAATAATTAATGAAAACGTTCAAAATAATTTTATTAAATAATTTGGAACAACGATTCCATCATCAAAATAATTGGTACCTTACTAAAATAACAAAAAGACAAAACAAAAAATAAAATTTTTATTTAAAAAATGTAAATAAACATAAAAATATATGTGAAAATAAAATAATAAAAACACTTAATTTTTTAAATAATAGCTTTCATTTATAATCATTGTTACCTTATTAAAATAAAATAAAATAAACTAAGTAAAAATAAATATATTTATTTAATAAAGTTTTGATTGATAAACATTGTTAGATTATCAAGAAAAAAAATATTTTAATAAAAAATACTCTATAAAATATTTTTGTATATATTGATGATTTAATTCATGTAGACTTACAAAATTTTTGATTTATAAGCATTGTTAGATAGCTAAGAAAAACAAAAAAATATAATTAAATAAAAAATAGTCTATTAAATATTTTTGTATATATTGATGATTTAATTAATGTAGACTTACAAAAGTTTTGATTTATTATCATTGTTAGCTTACTATTATTTTTAGATAATGTAAAAGAGAAGAAAAAAATCAATAATAATATATGTTTGAATAATAATAATAATAATAATAATAATAAATAAAACATAACAATTATATTTATATGTAACTAAAAATGTGAGATATACTATTTTGATTGGTAGAAAATATAGGTAATAATAGATAAGTAAAAATAAAAAATAAAAAATAAATTGAAAAGTTTCTCATTTAATAGGTCAATATAATTAAAAAAAATCAAAACTCTAAGAAAAAAGATAAATGACAATGGAGGTCTCTCTTAAACTCTCTCTCCTATGTCTGCCTTTATATATATAGAGAGAGAGGTGGTTTCAATTGAAACCATATTAAATTGGAAACTTTGGAAACCGTCAATTTCATTGGTTAAATTAATGAAATTGGTTCATAAAGTTGTTTAATGTGATCAAGTTGTTTCATGTAATTCTTTTGTTAATGAAATTGTTTCATATATTTGTGTTTTTTATGTAGTTTCATCTATTTTTCTCATTCCGATGAAATTGTTTTATGTATTTTCGCAGTCTGATGAAACTTTTTCATTTTTACATAAAAAAACACAAATATATACAACGATTTCATCAATAAAAGAATTATATGAGACAATTTCATCAAATTAAACAACTTTATGAAACAATTTCATTAACTTAACCGATGAAATCGAGGGTTTCCACGGTTTTCAAAATTAAAGTGGTTTCTATTTGATCGCTCCCCTATATATATATATTGATGATTGTTACCTTCATAATTTTTATATCCTTTAGTTTGTAATGCAATTTTTATTTTTTGTAAATCTTTTATATCCTTTAATATTTCTGGTATACAATAGAATAAAGCTGTATTTTGACTAAGATCAACCTCCATTCCAGAAATTATTGCATTTTTTAATTTTGTTTTCCAACTTTTATCTAATAAAAAGGCTAATAATTTTGTTCCTAAATTTTTTCTTCCTAAGGCTTTAACTCCTATAACTACTAACCCTATATGTGCAAAATGTTTTCCTGACTGTTCGATTTTTTGTATTGTTTCTGGTGAGAATAAATCTATTGTTACTGTTCTATCAACTATTCTAAGACTTTCTTCTCTACTACTTCGAATTAATACTGTGTTTATGTTTAAAACTTCTGTTTGATATAATATTCTTGGATTTAAAATATCTAATTGATGTTGATTATATAAATCTAAATTTCTATCTAAATCTATTTCTTCCTCTAATTGAACTACTTGTTGTGAGCTATTTGATCCTGATCCTTTTCTCATAATTCTGTTAAGAAAACTGTATAACATCCTATATATTACTAGTAGAATTCCTAGCTTCCTGTAGTGTTCTACTTCTTCCTAAAAAACTTCTATTTTGATTGCTCATTTTCTTGGTAACCAGTGTTTAGTGTTATTTTTCTTTTTAGTTTAACTTCTTCGCCTATACTTAATTTATTAATTACACTAATTATTTTGCCTAAGTCTTCTTCTATATTTATTTTATTAGCTTGTGGAGTTTCATTTAACTTTTGTATTTCCTGTTTACTAGGTAAATTCTTTTTAATATCTTTTAGTTCCTTTATAATTTGATTGTTTTGTTCTTTAATATAATCTATATTTTCTATTAATTTATTTACTAACTCTGTTTTCTTATCAGTATAACTAGATAACCTTTCTAATATTTGATGATTATATTTAAATTCTTTTTCTAAATTTATTCCTAGATTTATTATAAAATCTGTTAAGCCGTTTAGGTGTATATGATCTGTATGCAAACTTTGTTTATAATTATTTTAAAATTTACAAGTAAAACTACAATAGTCTGCTAACACAATATTATTGTGTCTTTCAGTAAACTCAATATTTAAAAATTCCAATTTTTTCAAAGCAAGTGGATTTACTGAATCAATGGTTACAAGTTTTTTAATAATTAAAAATTCCTATCTTCTTAATATTTTCATCTAATCCTAACTCCTTTTTCTTACTATATTCTTATATCCCTTTCGCATATTTTAACTAAGATGCTATTCAAAAAATAATAAAACACTAACTAAAAACATGTTTTAATTTCTAAAAATAGTGAAAACTAATGTTTTAACGTAAACTTAAAAATTCAGCATAGCCTTCTTAATAATATCAAAGTATTGACTAATCCCTTGATTTTCACCTGAACGGGTTCTCGACAAAAGAAAAAGTGGAACTTATGCATAACATGCAGCCACAAAGAAATCGAGCCTGTCTTAGTCTTTTAAATCTTAGGATTAATCTTGCTCTGATACCAAAAAGGGGGGTATGGCGGATTTTTTGGGATTCCGTTAAACCACAAGAACATTAAAACATAAAGATTAAGAAAGAAAGATAGAGAGGAAGAGCATATTGTAACACCCCAACTTTCGAAAGGTATCATTTCAAGTTAATACAGAAACCGATATATCAAGGAAAAATAAGATATTTAATCTTGGACCTGAATCCTAGATTTTATAGTCTAGATGGATGAAGGATTCAATTACGAGTCCAACGGTTCTTTCCGAAGCGAAAACGGAGCTATAACGAAGAAGTTATGGCCAAAACAGTGATCGGGGAAGTTTTTGGCCGCGGTACATTCTCGGCGAAAGTGCCCCGCGAGAGTGACACCTTGTTACTCTCGCGGGCAGCGTCTGGATGATTAAAATCGCAATTTTCAGCCCCAAACTTCATTTCTTCATATCTCCTTCATCCTAGCTCCGATTTGGGTGATTCAAGTTGCTACGGTTTCGTTTTTGAGAGCTCTTCAAGGATTTAGCAAGATATTGAAAGTCTATTGAAGTATACTAGAGCATTTTGTGGTGGTAAGCTCCTCATCTCTCCCATTTCATCTTCTTCACTAAGTTTTCTAGGGTTTCATCCACCCCTTTGTTCTCCCTTTCATAGATTGAAGGTTTGTGATCATTTTGGTGAAATAGAGGTGTTTTTATTGGTGGATTCAAGTTTGTTTTAAGGTAATCTTCTATTCTCTTCGGTTATGAAAGTTAGGGTTTCGGTAGTAATGGAGGTATTCATGTAGATGGTTTGGGAAACGATTCTTTGTGGTTGATTATGTTTATTTATGGTTCGGTATGTATGGATTTAGGTTTTGGAAGTTCTCGGCTTGAGGATTCAAGCGGCCTTCAAAAGAGCTCGTTGGGTGAAATCTAGATTTAGCCTAAATCTAGCAAGGTGAGTTCAAGTTGATTTGTGAAAACGGTGTACATGCCAAAATGTTTGTTTTAAAGGGTTTTGTGCCTTACACGAAATTGTTAACTGTTGATAAGTTTTGCTAACTGCTAATAAGTTTTGTTAACTGCTGATAAGTTGGTTATTTTAAAGGTGTTTGACCTTATAAACTCATTTAGCACACATCTTTGGGATTTTGGGCATTATGATAAATAAATCATGTATTTCGGTATTTTAATGATTTATTTTATGGAAGTAGATTTTGAGTATAAATGCGTTTCAATTTGTGTTTTGGAGAAATGCATGGTTTTATGTTATGGGACGTTTTGAAAGAATAAATGTTGCAAACTCACTTGGAAAATGAATTGTCCCAATCTAAACTACGTTGGAATTAATCATATCTTTTGGAGCATGGGTTTATATAAGTACGGGTTGTTTACATTTGATTTCATTTTATGATTTTCAACGTTGGGTCTTTGGATTTGTTGAGCTTATGGCTCGGTTTGGTTTTGTTGGGTTTTGAGGACACTTGTCCACTTTTAATAGCTCTATGTTGAGCGTTTGGTTATGATTTGCATTTACTACATCTTAGTTGAGAATTACATGTTTTGAATGCATTAGTTCATTCGTTTTGAGTCATGTAATGGTTTAGTTAGTGTAATGGATCCATAGGCACGGTGTTCCCATGTCCCCGTTTTGGACATTAGGTTCGCCACTTGGCACGGATTAGACATCGGGTCACCATGATAAGTAAGGTGTGGACCTATACGGTCGGGCAGTGTCTCATAGGCAGTAAGGTGTAATTCCCTTGTGCTAGAGTTCCCCGTTTTGGAACTCTCAAGAATAGACCTAGAGGGGTTGACTTGATGTTTTCGAGTGATAGACTCAGAGGAGTTGAGCTCGGTGGGTGTTTTATGTGTAACCCACATGTTTTGATTTCTTACATAATTATGTGACATACTTTGTGTTCCGTCATGTACCATGTAACCGGGTTTTACCCGTCACCATTAGGTGTGGTTTTGGGATATGGAGTTTTTATAATCCATGTTTTCGGAGACGTTTGAGTATGGGTATTTATCTATGTTTTAAGGTTTTGGTTATCAAAACTCATTCGAGTTATTGGGATGTTTTGGAAGTGGGAGTTATCTACGTTTTCAGTGTTTGATCATTTTAATGTCAGTTATGTTTTACGTGCGCTTCGGGTTTTGGCTTTATTTAAAGAAGCGTTCGTTTTATGATTTTAAATCACGAAAAGGGTGAATAATGAAAGGAGATTGTTTTGTGATTTAATGTATTCCATTTTTGGTTGCTTTCAAATCAAATGTATTGCATTTCAGAAATCATGATTTTTAAATAACATTCTTGAAGTTAATGCTTTATTTATCTCTAATGAAAACTCTTGAGCTCACTAGGCGTTAAGCCTAACCTTTTTATTTGTCGGCATGTGCATCAGGTTCTAGTTGGGGTTTGGTTCTAGCAGTGCTTGGAGGATTTGAGCATTAGACTTACACGAGAGTAAGTAGATTGATGAAGTCTTCCGCAGTTGGAGATAGTGACTATTATTGGGTTTAGTAGCACCCGTCCTTATTATAGACTGTATGTGTAGAATGAATGTGTGTATTGAGGTTAAATCCTAAATTGTGTTTGTAGATAAATTATTTATCGATGTATTTAGAAAATTTTAAATTAGTTGTATTTCTGAATTTGAGGGTGTTACACATATGCTTACAGAGATAGAAGCACCAAAGTGTATTTGCAGCGGTGATTCTAAGGAAGAAGGCCTTTTTTTTAAATCTTTGATATATACTAAACAAAAATCATATTTAAGAAAGATACTGTCCATAAATCTTTGAAATATAGATGGTGCATTCTTAAGTCCAAAATTTAAGAACGTTCCATTCATACTGTCCCTCTGAACATGTAAAGGTTGTCCATGGTTTGAAGTTTTCTTTAAGCTGTAACTGATTATATCCTGATTTTAAATCAAACTTTGAAAATGCTTTTTTCTTTTGTATAAGATTTAATAAACTGTCTTTATTAGAAATATTTAGGGCTGTAAACGAACCGAACGTTCAGTGAACCGTTCGTGAACCGTTCGGCGGGAAGTTCGTTTATGTTCGTTTATTTAATAAACGAACGAACATGAACAAGTTTTCTTGTTCGTTTAGTTAAACGAACGAACATGAACAAAGCTCTCGTTCGTTCATTTATGTTCGTGGACGTTCGTTCATTTATGTCCGTTAATGTTCGTTTAGGTTCGTTTAGTAATGAAAATTTTTAATAAATAAATATTCAAGAAGTTAATATTTAAACAATTATTTTATTATATTAAATTATTAATTAATTTTAATTATTATCAATAATAAAGAATACATTATTTTCAAATAAAAGAGTTAAAAAACACAACTTTCTCTTCACACAAGCTTTCCCTTATATACATACTGGATACCTCATTTTCCACTCAATTTTCGATGTGGGATAGTTGATATACATTGACATCCCTAACTTTCCACCGTTTCATCCAAGGGAAGTGGGACTTTTCTCCCATCCCACATCGGTGGCATACACCAATCTTCTACCTTATCCTCTAATATAAATATGAGCCTCACCCATACATTTTCATTTACACAACTCATTGAATTAAACTGATGGTTTGAGCATATTTTGAGCTTAAGCTTGAACCCTTTGGTTCTTTTTGAAAGTTTTAAGTTAAAGATTAAGTTTGTTTGGCTAGAACTAAGCTTAAGCTTGAACTCTTTGGTTTTAGTTGAAAGTTTGAAGTTAAAGTTAAAGTTTGTTTGGCTAGAACTAAGCTTAAACTTGAACCCTTTGGTTTTAGTTGAAAGTTTTAATTTTAAGTTCGTTTGTCTTGAACTAAGCTTAAGCTTGAATCCTTTGGTTCTAGTTGAAAGTTTTAAGTGTAAGTTTAAGTTTGTTCGGCTAGAACTGTTCGTTTAAGTTCGTTCGGCTAGAACTATTCGTTTATGTTCGTTTAGCTTCTTAACGAAAGAACATAAACGAACATGAACATGCCTAGTTCCTAAACGAACGAACACGAACACAAAAAAATTTGTTCGTTTATTGTTCGTGTTTGTTCGTTTGTTCGGCTAAGTTAAACGAATGAACATGAACAAGCCTCCGTTCGTGTTCGTTCGGTTCGTTTACAGCCCTAGGAATATTGTAGCCTTCATTCTCTCTGACTTTTCCTTTTTTAATCTCACTGTGATTTCTAACTATAAATGTTGTTGATCTGTGAGGACTCTCAGACTTTCTAATTAATCCTTGTTCCATCATTTCTGGGATTTGTTTTTTAAATTCTTCTTTATTTAATGCACTATATTCTATGTTTGTTTTTCTAATTGTAATGTCCGGGTTTTATGAAGAACTTAAAAGGAGTGTAAGGTGTTAGGGATTATACTAAGAGGATAGGAAGAAGGGAGGTTTAGCAAGTCATTGGCAAAGAGAACTCTTTTATTTCTCAATGGGAGTTTTTCGATGATTTGCAAGTGAAGTGGAGGCCGGTATTTATAGGCCTTTGATATTACAAACGACAATTTATCCGTGCATGAAAAAAGCAAAGCCTAGATCCTTATCTAGATACCCTAATTACAAAAGATAAACTCTAAATGCTATACGTGTAAAAGTGAAAAGACAAAAGAAAGATTCTTTTCAAAAATGTCAAAAAGATCAATAGTAACTTGTCAAAAATTATTGATGTAGAAACGTCATTGCTTACGTTGGTCCCTTAGAAATCCCGATGTGTACTGTCGATTGACTGTGTTTTTTTAATCTAAGGGAAAGTTAATGCAATCTGCCATTAACACACAACATTCAAAGATTGCACAGAATGAAAAGATTCACAATTATCTACAACAATCTCAGATCCTTTAAGGTCTTGATGATATTTCACCTTTACAGTATATACAGTCTTACAGTCATGAGGTTGGACCACAAGTCAACCTACAAACTACATTCGTCCTTCACAAAATCTACAGTTTCCACAAATAAGGACAAATTCTATTATAACATTTGGTCATTATTGTTAAGACACAGTCTCATTAGATTCAAGATCATCCAAACTGAAGATCGCAATCTGAAGCTAAAGCCGAAACGTCGACTCTCAATATTAAAGTCTATGTCGTTTGTAATAAATGTCAATGTAATTGTTTTAGTTTACTTGGATTTAAATATCTAAGTTATAGTATTGTAATAGTTAGTTTCTAGTATTTAACTTAGTTAGTTATTTAGTTAAGTTATTAGTTAGATATAATATCTACTTGTTAGATATTATCTAGTTATATTAGTTTAATATTACAACTTGTTCTTGCAAGTTGTTAGGAAGTGTGTAATACACACTAGATTAGATATTAGGTGATATCTCAACAACTCTCTAAAAAATATCAGATATTATAAACACACAAGAACACACACAAAAAGGTGTAATAGAGAGAAAACAGAGAACACACATCTATAGCTTGAATCAGATCAACCTTGTAACCATTTGTTATAATCAATACAGGTTGGTAATCTTATTGTGTTGTTAATCTAAGAACTTGATATAGTATTGTTGGACCCACAATTGGTATCAGAGCCTGATTAAGATCAAATCAAGTTTTTCAGAAAAACGTCTCTGTGTTCTTATTGAAAATCGATTTAGTGATTTAAACTGTTTTAGTGTTAAAATCGATCAGGTTGTGATCGATTAGCATGCTAGATCGATTTGTGTGTGATTAATTTCAGTATAGAGCTTTAATCGAGTTCCATTTTGTGATTTTAGTGAGAAAATAGTCGAGAACAAAAAGTCACTGTGCTATCAAATCTTTCTTCAAAAAGTGTATTTTATTGAGATCGAGTGCTTATTTTCAGTTCTAGAAGTGTTTCTAGACATAAGGGTAGAGTTTGGTATTGCTATATCGTTTCAGGAACAGATTTTAGACGATTTTTCGAAGTACAGGACGAACAAGCGCAACGCAGAAGACGATCACACGCAAAGTTCAAACTTTGCGCGTCCCACATCAAACGCAAAGCTTCACTTTGCGCTCCTCAAGTGAAACGCAAAGCTTCACTTTGCGCTCCTCAAGTGAAACGCAAAGCTTCACTTTGCGCTCATCAAGTAAAACGTAAAGCTTCACTTTGCGCTCCTCAAGTGAATTGCAAAGCTTACTTCTCGGATCTCAAGCAAACGCAAACCTCAACCTCACTTATCACAAGTAGGAAACGCAAACCTCAGAAACGCAAACATCAACTTTGCGCTTCCAACTTGAACCGCAAACCTTACTTTGCGCTTCCAACTAGACCCTCAAACCTCAACTTTACGCCTCCCTTGTGAAACGCAAACCTCTCTGCTCCAATCTAGACTTGGAATTTTCTTCAAAATGACATCCAGAGAAGCCCTTGCTATAGGAACTGACACCAAGCCACCAGTTCTCTTTAAAGGAGAATACGAACAGTGGAAGGATCGGTTTCTGAACTTCATTGACAGACATGAGTTGGGTGATTTCATCAGAAGATCTATAGAAGAAGGGGTTATGAAACCAGTCATGACGACTCGTGTAGTTGGAAATGTGCCTACTGAAGTTGAACTTAAGTTTCATGAGCTAGGAGATGATAACCTCAGAAGAGCCAAAGGCGACATATTAGCTAAGTCATACATTTTACAAGGAATTCCAAATAAAATCTATGTAAAAATTGACAGCTACAAAGCCTCCGGCAAAGAAATGTGGGATCAACTTGAAAAGATGATGCTGGGTTCGAAGGTTGGGAATCAGCTGAAAATCTCCAACTGCCTAAATAATTATGAAGAATTTAGAGGCAGGGTGGGAGAAACTTTAGAAGAAACCTATGACAGGTTTGTGACTTTGCTGAACGAACTTAGCAAGAACAAAGTCCACAAATCTCAAATTGAGCTAAACGTCAAATTCCTGAGTATTCTTCAACCGGAATGGAAAAGATTTGCTAGGCAGATGAAGCAGATCAAAGATTTGAATGAGATTCCACTTCATGAGGTGTATGAGACCCTCAGACAAAATGAAGAAGAGGTGGATGAAATTCTAGAAGATAAGAGACAAAAAGGAAAGACAGTTGAAGACACAGTCGCTCTTGTAGTCAGGAAGAAGAAGAACAAGGGGATTGTATATGAATCAGAAGAAGATGAAGGTTATGCAAACTCTGACATAGATGAAAATGACCAACTGAAGCAAGCAATGCTTATGCTGACAAGTGCTTTTCAGAAAAGGTTCTACACAAAGCCAAGTTCAAATAGTCAGAGATATTCTTCTGGTCCAAACAACTACATCCACAAGGAAAGGGTTGAAGGAAGCAAATATGAAGGAAAGAGAACAGAAGAGAGGAAACCTGAAGAGAGAAGGTATCAAGCTGAAGGAAAGAGGATAGAGGAGAGAAAACCGAAAGAAAGAAAGTTCAAAGCTGAAGGATCCAGTCCGCCAGAACCACCAACGTGCTACAACTGTGGCGAAACAAGTCACTATGCCAAAGACTGCCGAAGGCCAAAAGTCAGGAACTCCGATTATTACAAGAACAAGATGCTTCTTGCAAAGCAATAGGAGGCTGGCAAAGCACTGATGGCTGAAGATGAATATTGGCTCGATCACTCAGACGAGGAAGAAGAGGATGAAGAGAAAGATGAAGCCGTCAACATGTGTTTGATGGGCCAAATAGAATCAGATGCTGAAGCTGATTCAGATAATGAAGACGAGGAGGTATGTAATTTATCAGATTCAGATTTCATGAATAAAATGCATGCCATGAGTTTAAAACAAAAAGAGTTAGAATCTAATCTTGAGCAAGAAAATGGTGTCATAACTGACAAAAACCAATTGATACAGAAACTTAGCAATAAACTTGCTGAGAAGAAAGTATTGATTGAGATTTTACATAAAGATAATGACACCAACGCAAAAGAAAATACAATAATTCTTAAAGAGAATTCTGAACTCAAGTCTCAACTGCTAAAAGGTGGGATTGATTTATATGAGCTTAAAAATTTGCATGCTTTTTGTACCAAAGAAAACTTTTCTTTACTTGGAAAATAAAAAAGTTTGGAAGAGAAGTTATACAAAATGGATGAAACTGAACAAACTATTTTTCTGAACAAACCCAAAGAGGAAATAGAGAGATGGGGAATCGGTTATAAGAATCCTCACTGTCTACAAAAAGGGATGTCTGAAGTGCCAGGACTTTATGATCATCTTTCAATGCAATTAGCTCGCAGAATCCCTGAGTTTAAAACTTTCTGGACTAAACAATCTGAAAAGGATGAAGCCAACGAAACTGAAAAACGTTTGAAATCATCTAAAGTTCATCTTCCATTTTATTATGCGAAATTGAATAATAGTTATGATGAAAATCCAATATATCAAAAGAAGAAAACACTTTCAAGTGATTTCTTTCAAAGTTATACTGAAAAGGAAATGGAGGCGAAGCCTATTCTAGGTAAACTATATGTCCCTCCTCTCGTTTTAGAAAGTAAAATTTCTGAACTCGAGAATTCTTTATCAGATGAAAGACTTTTGATGAATATTGAGCAAAAAAAATTTTCAACTGTGTTTTCAAATTCTGTTATTTCTAAGGCTTCAAACTCTAAGGATATGTTTGGTTCATCAAGTAAAGGATTTGATTTTCTGAACTCTAATGGTGGTTTAGATGATTGTTCTGAACAATTTGACTTTAATGCAAAACTTCCTAACCATTCATCTTTTGTTAAGAAAACTTTGAGAAAAACCAGTATGCCTGTTAATAGTGCAAAATCAACGAAAGTTGATAACTCAGTCTCTGTGAAAACTAAAAATGCTAAAGGTAAGAATATATCTAAGCATTCACAGAAACCGAACACTACTGGTAATTCTAAGAAGAATCATTCGCTTGTTGCTCCAAGGTCTAACTCACCAGTTTCACATGTTTCAGATCTGAGCAAGCAAAGGCCAGAAGTAAATTCTCAATGGCAACCGAAACGGAAGCTTGACAAGACCGTTTTATCGTTTATTAGTGTTAATTGTAGTAAGACTTCGCTTAGTAAAGATGTCTTAATTGTTGATGTTGCTCTTTTGAACTCAAAACTTGCTGTTTCTCGTAAACAATATACAATGAAGCAATTATTTCAGTTATCTTTATCTGCTAGAAAGTCTTCTATTTATGATAAACATGTTTCTATCTCTTGTCAAGATTCTGGAGATTGGTTTGGAAATTACCATGTGCATTCATCTCATACTAATCCTTCAAATGCATTTCAAAAGAAAAGAGGACCCAATTTGAAATGGGTACCAAAATCTTGTGCTAACACAGAAGGACCCAAATTCCACTGGGTACCTAAAGCTAAATCTGTGTTGCAGGTACACAAAGCTTAAAGAGAAATCGACTTCTGATTATGTATAGATCAAGACTCGTTCTTCAATGACAAAATAGGTTTTTGGATAATGCAGTTCAAAACCCGAACATCAAAGTCAAAATAGGCTTTTGAACAAATTAGTTCAAGACCCGCACTTCGATAATCAAAGTGATTATTCCAATGTTGTCGTATAAATCTCTAAATTTGTAATTTCTCTTATGCAGACTAGTCATACATGGTTCTTGGACAGCGGATGTTCCAAGCACATGACAGGACAAAAAGAGACACTGTCCAATTTTAAAGACAAATATTGCGGAACAGTCAGATTCGGCAACGACCAATTTTCATCAATCATGGGATATGGTGATGTACAACATGACAATGTCACGATCAAGAAGGTGAGCTATGTAGAAGGCTTACGACACAACTTGTTCAGTATAGGCCAGTTCTGTGACAAAGACTTAGAGGTCAACTTCAAAGCCAAGAGATGTTCAGTTCGCAATGAAGAAGGCGAAGAACTCTTGGTCGGTACTCGAGAATCCGACCTCTACACAATCAATTTATCAAATGTCCAGTCTGACAAGCAAGTTTGTCTACTGACGAAAGCATCGATGCAACAAAGTTGGTTATGGCATCGAAGGCTCTCTCACCTCAACTTCCGGTACATCAACAATCTGGTCAGTGGAAAGCTCGTCAAAGGACTTCCAGAACTCAAGTATGAAAGAGAACATCTTTGTGCAACTTGTGAAAAGGGAAAGATGAAGAGGGCACCTCATAAACCAAAGCCTGAACCAAGTACAAGCGCTCCGTTAGAGTTATTGCATATGGATCTATGCGGTCCGATGCGAACTCAGAGTCTAGGCGGAAAGAATTACATACTCGTGATCGTGGACGATTACTCACGATACACATGGGTCAAGTTTCTATGTTCAAAGGATGAGACACCAGATGTACTCATCACTTTCCTAAAGACGACCCAGGTGAATCTGCAGAAACCGGTCAAGTTTCTACGAAGAGACAACGACACAGAGTTTAAAAACAACAAAGTTGAAGAATATCTCGAATCTGTTGGGATTTCACATCAATCCTCTGCTGCTCGAACGCCTCAACAAAATGGAGTGGTTGAAAGAAGAAATCGGACGCTAGTCGAGGCTGCTCGTACTATGCTAAGTCAATCAGACTTACCTCTATTTTTGTGGGCAGAAGCTGTATCGACCGCGTGCTACACACAGAATCGCTCCATGGTACATCGAGGATTCAAGAAGACTTCTTATGCGTTAATCAACAACCGAACACCGACAATCAAATATTTCCATATATTTGGGTGTAAGTGTTTCGTTCTAAACGATAGGGAGAGTCTAAATAAGTTCAGTGCTAAAGCAGATGAAGGAATCTTCATTGGCTATTCCTCGACATCAACTGCATTCCGTGTTTATCTAAAGAAGTCAAAGACGGTGATTGAAAGCATCAACGTCTCGTTTGATGAAGAAATGGCTTCCGAACAACAACGTTCAGAACCCGTTATAACAGGAATACTAGCTTCTGGGCAACTCAGTCCAGGACCTACGTCTCAACAGAATAAATCAGATGAAGCATCAACTTCTACTAACCATTTATCTGATTTAGATTTATTATTTGAATTGTTTTATGATGAATTTCTTGGATCTAATGTAAAGAAATCTGTTATGGTTGACAGGATGGAAGACTTCACGACTACTCATCCAACCAGTTTAGATGTTCCTATTGAATCAAACGCCTCGATTCAACAAGAGATTACAATTCAAATGCCGACTCCAACAGTTGAAGAAGTGACAAATGAAAAAGAGAAAGAAGTAGCTGAAACAGTAGGAGATACTATACAGATCAATCTACAGCCAGAACAAGTTGTACCTGTTGAGCCTTCTGAACCTGCCACTTCAACTGAAACCATCAATCCTCCTGAACAATCAGAAGAAGTGACAAGTGGATTTGTAGATGATACAACTGACATACAATCATCTAATCCACTGCCTCATGAACATAAATGGACCAAAGAGCACCCGCTAAGACAGATCATTGGCGATCCATCAAAACCGGTGCAAACTAGGTCAGCATCAATGAACATATGCATGCATGACTCCTTTCTGAGCAAGTTCGAGCCAACAAGAGTATCAGAGGCACTTGCTGATCCAGAATGGGTGGTCTCAATGCAAGAAGAGATGAATCAGTTCGATGCACTTCAAGTCTAGAGACTAGTACCAAAGCCTAAAGGTAAAACCATTATAGGTACGAAATGGGTTTTCAAGATAAAGAAAGACGAAGATGGTACCGTTATCCGAAACAAGGCAAGACTAGTAGCCAAATGATACAGACAAGAGGAAGGAATAGACTATGACGAAACATATGCTCCTGTGGCGCGATTAGAGGCAATCAGAATGTTTCTAGCCTACGCAGCCCACAAGAACTTCACGGTCTTTCAAATGGACGTGAAGACAGCATTCCTAAATGGAATTATGAAGGAGGAAGTCTACGTCTCTCAGCCCGAAGGTTTTGTCAATCAAGAGAAGCCGAATCATGTTTACATTCTCGACAAAGCACTCTACGGTCTGAAATAAGCACCTCGAGCCTGGTATGATGTCCTTTCCACTTTTCTAGTCAAGTCTGGGTTTTCAAAAGGAACGGTGGATACCACTTTGTTTATCAAAAAGGAAAAAGGCGATATCATTTTAATTCAAATTTATGTAGATGATATTATCTTTGGTTCTACAAATACTAAGTACTGTAAGAATTTTGCAAACCTTATGGTGTCTAGATTTCAGATGAACTTGATGGGAGAGATGAATTTCTTCCTCGGTTTACAAGTAAAACAATTTTCATCAGGTATTTTTATCAATCAATCAAATGGAAAATTCAAAACCGATTGGTACCCCAATGGCAACAGGTACTAAAATTGGCACCGATCCTTCGGGAAAGGCTGTTGATTTTAGGACTTATCGAGGGATGATAGGTTCTTTAATGTATCTTACTTCTAGTAGGCCAAATATAATGTTTTCAACATGCTTATGTGCACGATATCAGACCAATCCTAAAGAAATCCATATGTCTGCTGTGAAGCGCATATTTAGGTATCTAAAGGGCACTGCAGATCTTGGTATGTGGTATCCTAAAGATACTAGTTTTGAACTAACAGCCTACACAGATGCATATCATGCAGGTTGTATGTTAGACAGGAAAAGCACGTCAGGATACGTACAGTTCCTCGGTGACAAACTAGTAAGTTGGGCATCGAAGAAGCAACTTTGTGTTTCAACCTCCACGGCCGAAGCAGAATATGTAGCTGCTGCTAGCTGCTGTTCTCAGGTCTTATGGATGAGAACTCAATTGCACGACTACGGTTTCCACTTCAACAAAATCCCGATATACTGTGACTCCAAGAGCGCCATCGCAATATCAGCGAATCCTGTTCAACACACCAAGACTAAGCACATAGACGTCAGGTATCACTTTATTAAAGATCATGTTGAAAAGGGAACAATTGAACTTTTCTTTGTAAAAACTGATTATCAACTTGCCGATTTGTTCACCAAACCCTTAGACGAAAAGAGGTTCAACTTTCTTATCTCTAAGCTTGGTATGTTAAATCTTAAAATCTAATCAATAGTTACCTATAAAAGTTTTCTAAATTCTTAACTCTGATTGATATCTGCACTTCTATATAATGTTCATAATCCAAGGGGGAGAATGAGAAGAAATTGACAAGTGGTCAATATTACTTCGAGGGGGAGCTCATAAAATTTTGCATGTACCTTTTAATGCCAAATTTTTTTTTTTGTAATGCAAGAATTTAAGGGGAGCTCTTCAAGTCAAGGAGTACGGATATGACTTATGATTATTTCTTATCAGAACTCGTACTTTAAAAAGTTTTACTGCTTTTTGTCTTTTCATTTTAAGTGAATAAATTTTACTTTGACTTGACATAAGACTTTTGCAGAATTTTTGAGAGATGCTTACAACTTCATATATTTATGACTTAAATCTTAGCTTCATGAGATTGAAGATCGTACGTTAAGGTATAATTCTAAATCTTCATCTCATATATGATTGAAAGAAGGACAACTTTCAATCATTGGAAAACATTGTTTTTAATGTTCAAACCACTTCCCGATTTTTCAACAGATTTTATATTTTGGGAGTGTAATTTTAAATGTTTTCATGATCTAAATTGTGCTTTAACTGAAATAGTTAAACCAATCTGAGCATCACATGCATCATCGGAAAACAAGAATCATTGTGCTAGGAATTAACACAACTTCTATGGAATCACCTTAACCAGTGATTTCTACCCAAGAAGTTAATCCTTAGTGATTGAGTGTGAGAAGCGAAAAGAAGTGAGTGTGATTAGAGTAAACAAACTGTTTAAAAGAAAGAGCGTGTGAGAACAGAGTTCAAAGAATATCACAACTCTGCACCAACTTTTTCTGAGTCGGGTAGCCACATTACTAGTGTTTCACAATTCTGTGGTGAACATTATTGAAACAGGCAACTAACCCATGCCAACTCTTGATCAAACCTTACTACCTACTCATTTTCTTCTCAACAAGAAAGTGTTTCACATTTTCAAAGGGGACGTATCACATATGCTATCTGATTTTCATTTGGAAAATCTGGATATTGAAAAGAAGGAAGTATGCCCCACCTTCGCACTTCAATCATGCACATTGAGTTTGTGTTTAACTTACTGTTGTCTCAGTGGTTTACACAATTTTGAGCCTATAAGCAATCATCAAGTGCTTAATTCTTTCTAACACAAGCACGAACACACAAGGAATTTGTTTCTTTGTAATAACGTTTATAGAAATAACCTTTGTGGTGTTTCGATGATTAAATGGAAGCCCTGAGGGAGTCAACATCAAACAGCTCATTTCCAATGTGTATTCGTTACATACAGTGACTTAGTGTTACTGACAGGCATGTTAACTGATTCATTAGTTGATTCAGGTGTTACACGACTATTTTTATCTGGATTTGAAAAGATCTGGATGAATATCTTTTGAATTGACGGATCAGGGGCTCTAACCGCAAGATAGACATTTCTTACAATTAATTTTGATGAAGTCGTTGCACTTAACATCAAAAAGGGGGAGAATGACTACAAAAGAAATGGCAAAGATCACATGTTTCAAGAATCACGTCCACTCTTCAAAGGGGGAGATTGTTAGAAAAAGACATGTTGATTTAAGAGCTAGAGAAAGAGATTGCATCTTCCGAGCTGAACAAGAAGACTGAATTGCTAAAATCATTTTCGTAATGATCTTGATCCAAAGGGGGAGATTGTTAAGACACAGTCTCATTGGATTCAAGATCATCCAAACTAAAGATCGCAATCTGAAGCTAAAGCCGAAACGTCGACTCTCAATATTAAAGTCTATGTCGTTTGTAATAAATATCAATGTAATTGTTTTAGTTTACTTGGATTTAAATATCTAAGTTATAGTATTGTAATAGTTAGTTTCTAGTATTTAACTTAGTTAGTTATTTAGTTAAGTTATTAGTTAGATATAATATCTACTTGTTAGATATTTTCTAGTTATATTAGTTTAATATTAGAACTTGTTCTTGCAAGTTGTTAGGAAGTGTGTAATACACACTAGATTAGATATTAGGTGATATCTCAACAACTCTCTAAAAAATATCAGATATTATAAACACACAAAAACACACACAAAAAGGTGTAATAGAGAGAAAACAGAGAACACACATCTATAGCTTGAATCAGATCAACCTTGTAACCATTTGTTATAATCAATACAGGTTGGTAATCTTATTGTGTTGTTAATCTAAGAACTTGATATAGTATTGTTGGACCCACAATTATCAATTACAAAAGTGTTATGATAAGAATAGAAAATTTCTACCTGTTGGTGGAATAAATCTAATTGAAAAACAACAATGTTTGTTAGATAACCTATGGCATATTCAAACCATGCTACATGCATCCAATTTTAAAATACAGGTTTTAAATGCATTAAGTATGTATTTTCAAGAACAAAACCAAAAACTATTTTCAAGAACAAATGAGTAACAAAATAAAAGGTTTTCTCATTATGTGATTTTCAGGGGTAGAAAAATTGGAATTTTTCATAAATGGGAAACAGTTGCAAAATACATAAAATGTCATAAACCCATTTTTAAAGGTTATTAAAGCTTTTCCGAAGCTCTACAAGCAGCTCGAGAAAATTTTGGAACAAACAATTTTCACATAGAACTTGAAGAGGTAAAAACTTTTTTAGAAATAACAAAAACTAACCCTGAGCAAATGATTAAAGCTCAAGAGGAAGTGATTGCTAAATTACAAGCACAACTTATGAAATCCGGAAAAAATACACAATATACACAGATCCAGATTGAAAATTTGATTCTTAAGCAAAAGAATTCAATTCTTGAAGCAAAAAATACACAGTTTCAACAAATGCTCGAGAAGAAAGAATCGAATACAGTTATACACAGAGATTTTAATAGTTTCAAAGCAAGGATTCTGGATCTTCCTTGGAGGCAAACTATGCAGCCAGTTCTTGACAAATTCCCCGAAATGGAAGCCATGATCTCACATAAAGTTTGTACATAATTTCCCCTAATTCTATATGAACTACAAAATCAAATGATAAACATTTCCTTTCAAGTAAATTCTTACAAAGGAGTGATAGCTGTACAAAGAATAAATCAAGACGAATGCCCAATCGGCATGTTCCTCTTGCAAATAAACTTGAAGATTACAGATATGTCAGATGAACAAATACTCAATTACTATTACAACGGTATGATTAATTATCTTGAGTTCATCCTCACTCCGAAGACATAATCGCTTCTCAATAAGTTTGGAGAAAAGTTTCTTATGATAGCAGGCAACATTTCATCCTACTCAGATTCTTCAATAATAGGATGCAAGATCTTCACATCATTTCCAGAAGCAGATAGTTTTACCTACATACCAGCAAGAAAAAGAATATTTATTAGTCACAGAGAAGAAGAACAAAGATATCTAAAGAATCTAGCATGCAACATTGATTACATGTGGTGGCTAGATAATAATTCCTCAACAATAAAACAAATTGAGACTTCAATTGCTTATGGCCAAAAAACACCATTGGTACCATCATCATTCCGATGGACTAATTACAAATTAGTGGGCGAAGGACATTAGATACAAATCTGGGCACAACATAATTGGCATATGCTTCTCCCATTTATAGGAGAAAATGATAATATAAGTGCTCTATACATCATCAATACAGAAGATCCAGACACAAACACAGATCCAGGATCACCACAGTCGATCGACAGTACACATCGGGATTTTTGAGAGACTGACGTAAGCAATGACGTTTCTACATCAATAATTTTCGACAAGTTACTATTGATCTTTTTGACATTTTTGAAAAGAATATTTCTTTTGTCTTTTCATTTTTACACGTATAGCATCAAGAGTTTATCTTTTGTAATTAGGGTATCTCGATAGGGATCTAGGCTTTGCTTTATCATGCACAGATAAATTGTCGTTTGTAATATCAAAGGCCTATAAATACCGGCCTCCACTTCACTTGTAAATCATCGAAAAACTCCCATTGAGAAATAAAAGAGTTCTCTTTGCCAATGGCTTGCTAAACCTCCCTTCTTCCTATCCTCTTAGTATTATCCCTAACACCTTACACTCCTTTTAAGTTCTTCATATTATATCCCTTAGATTAAAAAAAACCACAGTCGATCGACAATAAACATCGGGATTTCTAAGAGACCGACGTAAGCAATGACGTTTCTACATCAATAATTTTCGACAAGTTACTATTGATCTTTTTGACATTTTTAAAAAGAATCTTTCTTTTGTCTTTTCATTTTTACACGTATAGCATCTAGAGTTTATCTTTTGTAATTAGGGTATCTAGATAGGGATCTAGGCCTTGCTTTTTCATGCATGGATAAATTGTCGTTTGTAATATCAAAGGCCTATAAATACCGGCCTCCACTTCACTTGTAAATCATCGAAAAACTCCCATTGATAAATAAAAGAGTTCTCTTTGCCAATGGCTTGCTAAACTTCCATTCTTCCTATCCTCTTAGTATAATCTCTAACACCTTACACTCCTTTTAAATTTGCAGCGGTGATTCTAAGGAAGAAGGCCTTTTTTTTTAATCTAAGGGATATAATATGAAGAACTTAAAAGGAGTGTAAGGTGTTAGGGATTATACTAAGAGGATAGGAAGAAGGGAGGTTTAACAAGCCATTGGCAAAGAGAACTATTTTATTTCTCAATGGGAGTTTTTCGTTGATTTACAAGTGAAGTGGAGGCCGGTATTTATAGGCCTTTGATATTACAAACGACAATTTATCTGTGCATGAAAAAGCAAAGCCTAGATCCCTATCTAGATACCCTAATTACAAAAGATAAACTCTAGATGCTATACGTGTAAAAATGAAAAGACAAAAGAAAGATTCTTTTCAAAAATGTCCAAAAGATCAATAGTATCTTGTCGAAAATTATTGATGTAGAAACGTCATTGCTTACGTCGGTCTCTTAGAAATCCCGATGTGTACTGTCGATCGACTGTGGTGATCCTGGATCTGTGTTTGTGTCTGGATCTTCTGTATTGATGATGTCTAGGGCACTTATATGATAACTTTCTCCTATGAATGGGAGAAACATATGCCAATTATGTGGTGCCCGGATTTGTATGTATTGTCCTTCGCCCACTAATTTGTAATTAGTCCATCGGAATGATGATGTGTGATTTTCAGGGGTACAAAAATTGGAAATTTTCATAAATGGGAAACAGTTGCAAAATACATACAATGTCATAAACCCAGTTTTAAAGGTTATTACAGCTTTTTCGAAGCTCTACAAGCAGCTCGAGAAAATTAGAAAGGATCATGCGAGAAGTTAAACATTTTACGAGAATGCGAGAAGTGTGTTATCATATATGATTACACAACCTGTATCTGTGTTGTATCTGTGTTGTATGTGTGTTGTAGGTGTGTTTAATCATATATGATTAAATGTGTATGTATTGCCAATATAACATGTGTTTAATCATATATGATTAAACTTGTGTATCATATATGATTAAACACTTTTCGCCTTCTCGCAAAATGTTTAGTTTCTCATTTGAACTTGCCCCTATATATATATATATATAAATTAACAACTTTATTAATTATTACAAATTATTTAATTATTTGGTTTTTATAAATTAATATATATATATATATATTATATTTTAAATAAGACAAAGAAATTTAACATTAATATAAAAATCATAAAATACAAATTCATAACATAATTAAACATATAACACTAGATAAACATAATCACATAGCATAAAAAGATCAATTTTTTGCTTGACATAAAAAGGTGCCAGATGTGGGAGTTGAGAGGATGGACGATAACAATGGTGGACTTGAACAATTAATTGCTCGACATAAAAAGATCAAAGATAAAGACGCTCACTTTGAACTTCGAGATCCATTAATTGATCATTTGTGGGACGCGTATGCTAACTCGGAGAATTAGTATTATTTAATTATGTTTTTAATTTGTGTTATTTAAATTAATGTAATTTTATTTAAATGTAATATTAATTATAAATTATCGTTTTTATTTTAATAAGTCGTCATTTAAAATAAATTAATTAATGATTATTTATTATTATAATATGTATTTACAAATTATAATTATGGTTATTAAAAATAATTAATAGTAAATAAAATATGTTATTTTAATGTGGGGTCCACAAATTTAGTGTTTGGTTAGAGTTGAGTTTTTTTTGATGTTGATGGGCCCACCAAATTTGGTGTTTTTGGTATGAAGGTTGGAGATGCTTTAAAAGAGTATATGTATACTAGTTGTCTAAATATACATCAGGACAAGTTCATACGAGATTTATAAGAACCAATGATGAATATATTGTTGAAAGGGCACTTGAATTTTGGGTCAAATCTGAAATCGTCAACAACCCTTCCTTCTGCCTCCTCCTTTCTATTATCTCAGTTTTTCTATTTTGCCCCAAACCCTAACACAAACATGAAGCTATCATCTTATGGTGGCTTTACTCCACTTCCTTAACTCAATTTCCTGTTTTGCCCTTCTACCCTCCTTTGTCATATCAGATCAAGGGAAATGAAATGAAGAACGGTTGTTTCGGTTATTTTGTTAATATATCCTTATATTATCTCTGATAGATGATTCAAAATGGAAAAACTAAGGTTTGTGTTAAAGGGAAAAACAAATGAAACAATAATATGGAGAGAATAACAATAAGACAGAGAGAAGAAGTCTATAATTCTCATTAATCATAAGCCCTTTAAATAGGGAGGAGTTACAAGTAGATAGTTAGGAGATATTTCAGTTCTAATCTAACTCTGATATATTTATCTCTATATCTATCTCTATCATCATATCCTTTAGACGATGGCACACTTATCCTACAACACTCCCCCTTGTGCCGAGTTAAAGGAGTGGTGGTGCACAGTTGTTGCCTCGTTAAAACCTTACGCCAAAATAAAACCCAGTGGGAAAAAATAAAAATATGACGAAGGAAAGAGTACAACGCACCAGCTTCTTTGCAATACATAGACTTATCCTTCAGTCTAGTTTTCTCTTAGATTCATACTTTAATCTTGAGAGTTAGGAAAGCATGATGGTATATAAACAGTTGTCTCACTAAAACCTTACACCAAGGAACAAAACCCAATGGAAAAAATAAAACCTTGGTTGAAGGAAAGAGCACAACATACCAATATCAAATATATAGTAGACTCCCCCTTTTGTCTACTACTCCCCCTGATTCGTGCATTAATCAAGAGAGTTTGGAAAACATTTCCATTTACTTTTTACACGTTTCCCAATATATGGTTTTAGGTAATGACTTGGTAAAATATGTCACATTCTTTTGACACCTTACTTGATTCACTTGAATCTAAAGGAGAGTCTTTTATTGCTGATTGTATATAAACTTAAGCAGAATATGCTTTGTGTTATTACCTCTGATGTATCTTATGTTCATTTCTTCGATACATGATGCATTATTTCCATATATGCAAGTAGGATACTGGTTGAACCCAAAATTACTAACTCCTCTAATATATGTAATGATAGTCCTTAATCATATACATTATTTTATTATCTCATGAAGAGTAATATTCTTGGATTAGTTCAAGGAGGTAGTTACAAAGGATTGCTTAGTTTACTTCCAAGCAATCGACGTGTTCCTTGTGGTAATTCTTTATCCAGTTTGGGAACAACCTTTGTATGGGTCAGACAGATACCTAATATCAGCAAACACATACCAAGACATTGTTTGGTGTTTTTCTATAAGAGCTAGTACTTTTGCTACTTACATTCTAAGTAGGTATTGAAGTTCCATTATCAATCCCATTTTTCTTTCTATAGGGAAAGTATATACCTATGTCAATGGTTCCAAAAGATTAATTTGATATCATTCCAATGACTTTGCGTTGGCGCTGAGCTAAATCTAGCTAACAAGTTCACTGAGAAATACAATATATGGTCAAGTGTATTATGTTAAGTACGATGATGCGCATATTGTACTTAGATAGGGAATTCTAACTCCCAGGATTTTTCGTCATCATCCTTTAGACGAAATGGGTCTTTCCTTATATCCGACACTTCGACCGATCATGAGAGTGCTAACCAGATTCGCTTTGCCCATATTAAATTGACTGAATATTTTATGGACATATGCGATCGGTGAATTAATATTTCACAAACTCGGTGTCCTAGCTCAAATATCTAGACAAAACCAAGTCTTCCCAAGATCTTTCCTCTCAAAATCAGATTTCAAGTAGCTTGTGGTTCCTCTCATTTCATCAAGAGTGCCTATTATGTTCATAACATTGACATATAGAGCTACTTTGAAAATCTGGAACTTGTTTTCCATAATAAATACGCAAGAGAACAGTTCATCGCTTATATATCCTTTCCCAATCAAGTATTCCATTAGGCGGGTATACCACATCCGCTTAGATTGTTTTAATCTATAAAGTGGGCGTTTCAATTTTATTGCAAACGCATTTCGTGGTTTAGAGTTACTTGATTTTGGTAATGTAATATCATCAAGTACTTTTATATATCTCTAAATCTAGACCCCCGTAGAGATATGTGGTAACCACATTCATGAGCTACATTTCCAGTCCTTCGAAAACTATTAGGTTAATTAATTAGCAGAACGTTATAACGTCCATCACGAGAGAGTAAGTCTTCTCATGGTCAATCCAGGGCGTTGTGAGAAACCTTGCGCCAAAGGAGAGCCTCATACATTAGGACTTCATTATTCTCGTTACGCTTTCTGACAAAGACTCGGTTATGTCCTACGGGCTTTACACTTGGTAGGTTAGCACTACCTGACCAAATACCCGATCCTTTGTCAAATAATATAATTCTTTCTGAATTGTTTCTTTGCATTTAGGCCAATATGCTCTTTGTTGATATTATTCAACTGAGCCTGGTTCGATGTCGTCGTGCTCGATCATCTTATGAGCCATCGTATATGTAAATAAATCATCAATGATTATATATGATCTGTCCATCAACTCATATATACTCTCATAGTTCATTTGAGATTAATATTCATCTCTAGAATCAATATTAACTTCGGAGCGTCCTCCAGTGATGATTCATGGACATAATTATAATTAGAGACAATCTCATGAGAGTTTTATGTATTGATGATAAATGGATGTGCCTAACTATTCTCTTCCTTTAGAATAGTATCCATCGAACCAAGTAGCTTCCACCACTTCCATTTGGTAGCTACGACCTCAACCACACCTCCACTATGTGTGATTGCAACGCACTTTCCAGTGGCGTTGTCCCCCTGTTGGGGACTTTTTAACCTTGCGAGTATATTTGCAGCTCGTATATGTGATCTTGTCACTTTTGGAATATTAAACGTATCAGGTATCGAGTCTGATTCGTTTGATTTCAACATTACGTTGTGAAGTTTTGGGGATCAAAATGAGACAGAGTGAGAATATTCAATGACACTTCCTGTCGTTCCCATGAAAAATCTTTTTTTCTATCTCCCCCTAACGACGGGAAGACTGTCTCATGAAAGTGACAACCCGCAAATCTAGCAATAAAGATATCACTAGTCAAATATTCTAATTAGCGGATAATTGTTGGGGGTTCATATCCAACATTTACCAAATCGTCTTTAAGGACTCATTTTGATACGCTGTGGGGGTGCAATTGGCACATATAATCAAACATGCGTAAATGTAAAGTATCAGGCTTATATCCAGTTGGTAACTGGTACGCATGAGTCTGGTTAACAAGTAGTGGGTCTAAAAACGACAAAAAAAATTGCATATAATAATTGCATAACCCCAGGTAGATGTGGGTAAATTGATGCGCATTACAAATACCCTAGATGTCATCATATTCTTTTGATAACAACTTCTATGAGACCATTTTATATATACACATGGGGTATAGGAAACTCTACATTGATCCTAATACATATGCAATTAACATCAAATCCTTATGATGTAAATTCTCCAGCATTCCAAGTCATGTAGACTTGATGAAATAATAAGGGTGGTGAGCCCTTAAACGTATAACTAGTGCTAGGAGTGCAATATTTCATGTGGACAATAATACGACATGCGTTCATCGAGTCGAAACCAGAACCATAAAGTACTTTAATGGCCCGCATTCTGGATGTTTATGTCCATAAATATCACCTTGTATTCGTTGTAACAATGGAATATTTTTTTGTATAATGTCCTTAGCTTTAGGACGATCTCATTCCTGTATTGGCTAAGGATTAGGGTATATACAAAAGTTTTATGTATTCAAGAGGGCATATTATGATAGCAATGTTGTTTCTTATGTTGCAGAAGTCAACAGTTGCAATTTGCCTTGTTTTGCCTTTCACTCGAAATAGACTATGTTTATGTGTATTTTGCAATACACGGATCACTATGTCATAACCATGGTGTCCAACATGGTCATGTCGAAACATATATATATATATATATATATGTGTGTTATTGCCCCCAAAACTTATTTATTGGTGACAAAATATGTTCCGATGACCCAATAATCTATTAGTTTGACACATTAGTTTCCATGATATATGTTTCCTTTCATATTCATTTGAATTTTTGTATATATGCTCATTTTCATTTCCATTTGATACGAATATCTTTACAAGGTTCCTATTAAACTTGTTCTACCAAGAAAGTGACAGTCCATCGTCTAAGTAATTTGGTTGGATGTATTATAAAACAAGTATTATTCTATCTTTTTTTCCCGATTGTGTGATAGGTCAAAAAAATCAATTCTCCTCGATACATTCTTAAACAGAACGGAGAGTATTGAATTTTTATTATTTGTTTTGATGTATTTCTTTACATCTATAATGGTTACATACTCGATTTTACTTTAGCAAAGAAATTAATTTTGGTACTTAAAATTAATTTCAAAGAAACATATGCATAATCAATATTAAATATTAAAACAAATATGTTATATTTCATTTTCAACGTGTTCCCTTTTTGATAGAAGCACTTTTTAGTGCATATCTTATTTGATTGTCCATTATCACCTGGGTAGTAGTTGTATCCTACTCCAGGTGTTGAAAAATCCTTCCTGGCTCTTACCAATACCCTGACCCTTTATAGGGTCTCGTCCACATGGTGCAGAAATGTCACATGTGTGAAATTGTTTTTAACTCACAATCATTTGGAGTTGTTTCCACCTCTAACACTTTCACTATCGATATCGGGAATTTTCTTTATCCCAACATATGTGGTGTTATTCGAAAGAACCTTGTTATGTCTCTCAACCACTTTCATTAGGTTGATGAGTTTGTCTAAAGGTTGCATTCCAACTTATAATTATTTACTTATATATGAAAGGTGGAAATCATGTTAAAAATCATGTCATCTTCTGTGAGTTCTTTGCCACAGAGATTGAGACGCGTTTTGGATATAACATTTCTTTGTTGACATCAGTTACATTTTTGTAATCGAGTAAGTGGGTTTCATTCCACTGTACGATTAGTTCGGGAAGTACATATTCATGAGTACTCCCGATTATCCCTTTCGAGACATCCCACATTTCTTTGGGGGTTTCTAGTAAAGGTATTCCTTTGAAATTTAGGATTTATATGTCGTCTCAAAACATGAAGGTGTTTGCTTTTCAAGAGGTAGGTTTTAGAGTCAATAGGGAGTTGATGAACTTTAGGTATTTTCTTGTACCTTTTCAAAAGGAGGTTTATATACTCATTTATAATACTCAGATTCTTTTGAGTTTACAACGTTGATTTTGGGATGAGTTGTTTCAACCATTTACATATATAAAGGATAATATATGATTTTTCTTTTTGATAAGAAAATGGATTATGGTTATGAAATTTCATTATCATAACAATATTGGATTTTGTATGCTTTAATTTTATTGATAATACTTCATCAATATTTCAATTTTTGCGAAAAAGAAATCACTCAATCTACTGGATTTCCAGGTAGTAGGAGAATCACATGGATTTCTTAAATCCCTACAAACCTTAGGGCTATTTACACCCGTTTGACAAAATTCTTTCGATGTATTGCGATTAATTCATCAATGAAATACATAGATAACATTTGTTATTTGGTAAATTTTGACATGAGGTCAAAAAAATTCATACCATATTGGTATTTTGGGATCTTTTGGCAAGAGGCTAAAGTGACTATGAGTTTGGCATATGAAACAATTTTAATACCTTAATAGCATTTTTTTGGAGTTTTTGGTAAATATCAAAATATATGAGTTTGGATGTGTAACTTCCAAAAAATAATTATATAGTTTAAAATTATGAGTAGGAACCTACAATCAAGATAAATGTTTGATTTTAACATTTTCATACGATTTTTGGAGCTTTTGTCAAATAACAAAAGTTATGGGGGTTGGAAGTGTAACTTCTAAAAAATAATTTTAAGATTATGAATTATAATGAAGATAAACATTTAAATATTAACATAAACAAATAAATAAATTGTAAACTAATTGGATAACCATTAATAAATATTAATATTAGTTTAAAACGATAAATGTTATCATATCCATAAAAACTATCATACTCACATGAAATTAAAATATGTTTAATCAAAATTAATGTAACATAACAACCAAATATTGCAATAAATAAATAATTTTTTTTTCAAATATCAATAACAATCCTAATCAACCCAGAATGAAAAAAAATATTATAAGAGTAAATCTCGAAAGAATTAAATAATGTTAACAAATATATATATATATATATATATATATATATATATATATATATATATATATATATATATAACAAGTTATAAGTAAAGCTTTAATTAATTATAGATTGTTAAAACCAAATAACCATGAACCATTTTTTTCCTTTTAGCATGGTGAAGCAAATATGTAATATAATGAATAAATTAATACTAATTTGATAAAAACAAATGACATTTTAATTTTATATAAAAATATTAAATTGGGCAACCACTTAATTAATAATAATATTAATAACAAAAATAATATAATAATAAAAGACATATGGTATTCAAATCATTCTCAAGGTGGAAAAAAAACTTAATTTATCTCTTATTGATGTCTAACAACCGCGGCTTATAACCCAACAAAAAAAAATGATAAAAGAAAATTCCGGCCAAACATCGTCTAAGCCCAATATTTTAATGTTTGTTAGCTAATTATTAGATTTAGGGTTCTAATATGTCTTTGAACTTCATACATTCATTTATATCCACTTATCCATATCTTGATTCAATTGGAATAAAGGATAAAATATAACCAACAAAACACAACATACATAACAAATTACTTCGAGACTCAAAAGAGAACACTTTTAAAAACAAGCCAATATGCATATAAAATTTTCAAAACAGAAAGTTAACCGAGACAGATTTACGGTTTATGACATTACGCCACATAAATATTATACATGTGTAAGAATTCTTACTTGTATTGTAGCATCGACGGAGGGATAGATTTATGAAGTTGGAAACCCGAAATTTGATTGTCGAACTAACCGATTGAGCTTACGTGCTGATAACGTGTTAAAGGGAAAAACAAATGAAACAACAATATGGAGAGAATAACAATAAGACAGAGAGAAGAAGTCTATAATTCTCATTAATCATAAGCCCTTTAAATAGGGAGGAGTTACAAGTAGATAGTTAGAAGATATTTCAGTTCTAATCTAACTATGATATATTTATCTCTATATCTATCTCTATCGTCATATCCTTTAGACGATGACACACTTATCCTACAACAGTTTGTACTTTGTAGGCTTTTGAGCAAGAATTTTGTTCTAAGAAGAGAGAGAGAGTGTATGAAATTCTTAAAATTGGGGTAACTTCCCGAAAACAATTACCATGAGAGATATATTTTCATCAATAAAAAACTTTGTAATAAAATGTTTAGAATAAAGCAATAATATTTTATTAAAATGGAATATTTAATATTACAATCAATGTTGTAATTTGCAAAATGAATAAGCTATTAAAATGGAATGTAATCTTTTTGAAGAACTTAAATTTTGATTTGTATTTTAGAGAATGTGTTGGAAATGATTTTAAGGAACTCGATAGGGAAAAAGAGTTTTAAAAATAGAATAGTCAATTTTTTCCTAAAGCATATTTGAGAACACAAATCCAATGATAGGTAAAACTAAAAACGTTATACAATATCAACTGTTATATTATTATTTACATTTTAAAAAGGTTAATGAATCAATCACACTTAAATCCATTCACTTACAAACCAATATAATCATCAAGAGTTAAATTGCTTGTGATTTGATTGGACAAAAATATCTACTTATACTTGCATAATAAGTTAATCGACACTCATTTTGGACGTTCAAAGCCTACCCAATGAGATGTTAGAATTCCGAAACACAGTAACATTCTCAATTTTTTTACTGTTTGACAAACTAGTGTGTCGATTGAAAATTAATCAAACCTTCCCAAAAACATTTAAGCGGAACAAAAACTAGACTCCTTGACCACATTTTCAACTAAGGCCATATTTGGTAGTGGCTTAAGGAGAGAGGCTTCACTTATTCGCTCAATTATTTACGGGTGTTTGGTACCAGCTTAATCATATAGATAGTAACTTAATTGTTGAGGGAGGATGCTTTATAGTGTTAGATATAAATTGTATTCAAGATTAAAATAGAGGGTCTATTGTGTAATTGTTGTTAAGTCAAAGGGTTTTGTTGTAAAGTCAACTTTAGTTGACTTAGTATAAATAGCTTAGTTTTCCTTTGTAATCATTAAGTCACGTGCATTCAAAGAAAACACACACATAGAGTTCGCACAGACACACAGAGAACTCGTATACTTTGCAAGTGAGATCTGTGATTGTAAGATCTGTGGCATTGTAATCTTGTAACTTTAATACAAATGACATCTTGATAATTTGTGTGTTAACTAGATTACTAGAAACATGGATCATATTTGGTATCAGAGCTCAAATCCGACATTTTTGAGAAAAAAATGAGTTCGTATACTGTTTCTTGAGTCTTGATTGGATTTTCAAGTTTTAAAAAGTTTTTGATAAAAGTTTTGATTAAAAATTGATCGAATCATGGTTTAGAATATCTTTGTGTAATTGAATTGCACTGGAAAATCATTTTGGATAATCAATTTGTGATTTTTTGAAAGTTTTTGTTCGAGACTGTCGTGTTACTGTTTGATCACTGAATTTGATGCTTAAACGTATTTTTGTGCAAATTGATGGATTTGGATTGTGTGTTATACTAACCTGATCATTTGTATGAGTTTACAGCATCTGGATCGATGATTTTAAGTGGATTTTGGACAAGAAATTAAGTTTTAGGACCGTATCTTCAAGAACTCGCAGGATCTACACTTTTCGTATGAAGAACTCGCAGACTTAGATTTCTCAGAAAGAATTCGCATAATTCTTATCAAATTCATTTTAAGTGTGGAATTCGCATAATTCTTATTTGTGGTGTACGAAAAGAGAGAATTCGCATAGGACTTTAATTGAAAACTTTATCCAAGTGAAGAATTTGTATACTTCATTATACGAAAAGCAAGAATTCACATATGTCTCTGGTGCGAAAAGTTGAGTTTTAAAATTTCAAGGAAAGAATTCGCACATGCTTTCATGCAAATTGCACAGAACTCGCACATGTCTTTGATGCGAATTGTGTAGAATTCGCACATCAGTGTGGTACGAATTGTAAGATTTCACATATGCATTCATACGAATTCTAGAGGATTTTGCATGGTTTTTCAATTTTTTCTCTAAGTTCTGAATTCGTATGACATGCGAAAGGTGTTTGAATCTGAAATTTTTTAAGTAAAGAATTCGCATCATTCTCTGATACGAATTCTGTATGCGAAAAGTTTTTGTGCGAAAAGTTTGATTTCAATTTTTTTTTTGAATTTTTGAAGGATGGAATTCGCATAAGAGACTCATACGAATTGTAAGAATTCGCATAAAGGCTCATGCGAATTGTGATTGTTTGAGTGTCTCTTGCATGCGAATTGTGGACTTGTATGAATTTTAACTTGCTTCATACGAATTATGAGTGTTATACGAATTCTGTCATATTTTTCATGCGAATTGTTCTCTTATCTGTTGCCATACGAATTCTATACTTGCAAGTTTTTTTTGGAAATTTCATTTTTTTGAAAATTTTTAAGTTTTGCATCTATTGTCTCAATTTGTCAGACTAACGATCATTTCTAACTTATATTTTTACAGATTTCAAGATTCCTTACATTGACGAAAAGGAAAATACAGTTTTAACCAAGAGAGACTGTGCTTTAGCTTATATGCCAGAGATTCCAGCACTCGAAGCTGAGAACAAGGATTTGAAAATTCAGAATTCATCTCTTCTTACTCAGATCAATAAGTTGAAAGAAAATTCTATTTCAGAGAAAAATTTTGTTAGCTCAGAATGCATTACTAATTCCAAGATCAACTTTGCAGGAATAATTGAGTCTAAAGAAAAAGAGATCTCAAATCTTCAAGCCTTGCTGAAAAAGTCTGAAGGTCTTAATGCAAACTCTACATGGTCAAAGAAAGATTTGATGCAAAGAGAAATTGAAGATCTTAGAAGAAGAGCAAATATTGCCAGTGAAACCTATGAAGGGCTCAGAAAGACAAATTCACAAATCTTTGCTGAAAGAGATAACTTGAGAGATAAGGTATTCAGTCTTGAGGTTGAAATCAACATGATGAAAGAAAAGGATAACTCAAGAGATAAAGAGGATATAAAGAAGATTGAAAAGAAAAGAAAGGATTTTGAAAAAGAAAATGCTAAACTTCAAAAGATGATTGCTGAACTGAAAGATCATATTTCTCAAGATGGAAAGAAGTTTGAGAAAGATAGAAAAGGATTTGCTTAAAAGTTTTCAGAGTTTTCAAGAAAAGCTTTTGAAGAAAAGAAAGTTGTGAAACTTAAATGCATGAAGCTTTCTCAACAAGTGTCAGATTTTGAGAAAGTTATCATCTTGGAGAGAGATAAGTTTGCTAAAGAAAAGAAGATAGTTGAGCATAAGAAAAGATTTTAATGAAGAAAAGAAAGTTTTTGAGACAGAGATTTCTAAGCTTACAAGAAAATTATCTGAACTGTCATCAACTATTCAAAAGGAAAATAACGCGAAGTCTGACTTACAAAAGAAGTTTGATCTGATTTCAAAGGAAAGAAACAGTTTGTCTTCAAAGATAAAAGAACTTGAAGAGATCATGTTCAAGGTGAAGTTGACTGAGCCAAAGACGCTAGAATCAATTGTTCAATCACCAAGAGATGATCAAGCTGATTCAGAATGCTCATTCAAAACAGTTTCGAGTTCACATTTTACAAATGTTTCTAATAATCCTTTATTTGATTCAGATGATAGTCATACTTCTAAATCTAAAGATCAGATTCGTCCTTCTAATCTTTTCTATGATAAACATGTTGATGGTTCAGGTAACATCAAGAACAACAACTCTCAGCAGAAAATGTTTTGGAAAAGGAAAGATGAGAAAGAAAAAGAAAAGTGGATTTGGAGAGTGAAAGGTTCCCCAGAGGAGAAGAAGGAACAAAAATTATTTGTGCATACATCAAATGTTAAAAGGAATAATGCTCCAAAAGGTAAAACTTTTGGCAAACCTGATCTTGTTTATACTGTAAATCAACTGATCAGGTTAGCACAAAAGAAATTTAGTTGTTCCTATTATGGTTCAAATGATTTTGTAAACAAAAATTATGAAAATAGCCGGTATGGTTCTTATTATATCTCTCCTAATAAAACTGCAACTAACAAACCAGGACCCAAATACCAGTGGGTACCAAAAGCTAAACCTGTGTTGCAGGCATCTAAAGACTAAGGGGAGAAGAACAATGGTTTCTGATTACAAAAGATCAGGACCCGATCTTCAATGTCAAGATGAATGACTTCTGATCATGTACAGATCAGGACTCGATCTTCAAAGATCAAATTTTGACTTCTGAGTAAAGCAGCTCAGGACTCGGATTTCAATGTCAAATGACTATACTCCGACACATAAAAGATGATCAATCTTCAAGGGGGATTACTTAATATTACTTCTGGTAATTTGTAAATGCAAATTTTCAGGGGGAGTTACTATTCTCATCGGAGAATATGTGATGATGGCTTCTGGATAATTCAGTTCAGAACCCGAACTTAAATGTTTTTTCTTCTAAAAGATGCTTACTAGATAACATCTTTTCAAGGAGTTTATAAAAATTTCACTGTCATATCTTTTAGGGGGAGAAGATAAAAGAAAATTATACTTTAACTGTTATATTTTTTCTAATGACTTGACTTTTTATAGATATCAAGAGGGAGCATATCTGAAGTTTTTGTCAAGGATGCTTAAATGATGATATTCATTTTATGGGGAGTTAAGATTCTTACATTACAGGTATATATTTCTGAATCTTAAACTCTATCACTTGTTGAAAGAAGGACAACTTTCACTTGTGAAAAATGATTTTCATAAATGTTCAAACCACTTCACATTCTTAAAATGTTTCCATGAATTGAGAAGTGTGATTTTAAATGATTTTCATTTTAGATACTTTGATGTTTATTTGACCGTGTGTTTCCAAAAGATTAATATTTATGTATTATCTTGTCATATACTGTCAAGTATTCTTACACACATCAGTTCAGTACATTCTAATTGACTTTGTTATTACCATGTCTCTAAAGGTTTAATCTTTTGATGGTAATACTCCCGTTGTTTGAACTCTAAATTGTTTGAGATCAGACGTCATTTCTACTTTAAATGTGCTTTCATTACTAGATTGTTTATATCTCGTTCATATAAACAACTTTCGTTCTTTGATACCCCATTACATTTTTCTTCATGATATTTGATCTGATTTTATCATTGTCAGATTCTCAAAACACTTAAATTGATTTCATTTCATTCATTCACTTTATTGTTTTGAGAGATCTTAAATGTTCAATTGCTCAAATTTCATTCTTATCTTTAATGAGCATACTTACACTGACTATGATTTCTTGCGCTTAATTGTCAAGATAATCATTGAGCAACACATTCTTTTAGGATAAATACATGGGATTCAGTAGGTGAGCTTAAATGACTTCCATGGATTCATGTGAACCAGTGTTTCCTACCCCGAAAGTAATCCTAAGAGTGATTGATGGGAGAGGGGTAAAAAGAATTGAGAGTGGGTGTGTGTTGAGGTAAAATGTAAAAGAGAGTTTGGTTAGAAGTGAACTCAAATGTTAAAAAGAAAGAGGGTGTGAGAACAGAGTAAAAGAATATCAAACTCTGCACCAAACTTTTTCTGAGTCGGGCAGCCACATATTCTGTTGGTTCACAATTTTTCGTGACCTTCATTGAAATAGGCACCTAGCCCATGCCAACTCTTGCATAAAACCCCACCTGCTACTCATTATTTTCTCAACAAAGGAATGATTTATTTTTCAAGGGGAAGCAACACATAATCTATTTGATCTTCATTTGGAAGACTTGAATATTGAAAAAGAAGGAAAGTTTCCCCCACCTTCGACCCTTTCTCATGCACATTGAGTCTATGTATAAATGTTGTTGTCTCAATGGTTTACATAAGTTTGAGCCTTATGAAAAGCAATCATTGTGCTAACTCTTTCATACACAAGCACGAGCACAAAGGAAATTTGTTTTTCTGTCAGAACGTTCACAGATTAACCTTGTGTTTTTCGATGATTGAATGGAAGTCCTGGGGAGTGAACATCACCCAAGCTCCTTATATAGTACATCTGTTGTACTAAGTAACTCCGTGTTACTTACAGGCACTTTAACTGTTTCATCTGTTGATTCAGGGTTACCACTCATAATTTGTCTGAATTTGAAAAGATTCGGATGAATACATCTTATGAATTGATGGAAACTTATCATATCAGTTGGGGAAGATTGTTCATATCCTACCAAAAGGGGATATTGTTATTCATGGAGAATGTGCTTATCTGATTATTTGGGGTAGATCAATCAAAGACAAAGCTGACATTGAAAAGTTTTGATGATTCTGATTCTCAAAATTCATCAAAAAGGGGGAGAATTTTCAAAGTTCAAAGTCAGATTCAAGTTGATCTTATCAGAATTGGAATATTGTTCGAGATTTCAAAGTTTGATTCTTTTCAAAGCAAAAGTAATGTCAAGTGAGATGCAATGAAAGAGGGAGAAATTAAAGCCAGATGAAAGGCTGAAGCAAAGTTTGTTGGGTTAAAGAAAATTTTCTGAAGTATATGTGGTATTGTTGAAAATAAATGGGGAGAATGCAGAAAAAGTTGAAGTTATACTCAAAGATACTTAAAGCTATTTCAAAGAGGGAGATTAATCTGAGAGCACTATCAAAGTCAAAGTTTGATCAAGGTGACAAAGATTTGAAGATGTCAACGCTGAAAAAGACTGTTTGCTGAAGAGTGTTTTTGAAGAAAAGAAAACATGAAGATAATTGCAATTTTTTTTAATCTTGAATCCAAAGGGGGAGATTGTTAGATATGAATTGTATTCAAGATTAAAATAGAGAGTCTATTGTGTAATTGTTGTTAAGTCAAATGGTTTTGTTGTAAAGTCAACTTTAGTTGACTTAGTATAAATAGCTTAGTTTTCCTTTGTAATCATTAAGTCATGCGCATTCAAAGAAAACACACACATAGAGTTCGCACAGACACACAGAGAACTCGTATACTTTGCAAGTGAGATCTGTAATTGTAAGATCTGTGGCATTGTAATCTTGTGAATTTAATACAAATGACATCTTGATAATCTGTGTGTTAATTAGATTACTAGAAACTGGGATCACATATAGAAACAGACATTTAATTTCCACCAATACCCAGGGCCGGCCCTGGCTATAGGCCAGGACCCATGAGGGCCACCGCCATGGGCAGTAGATCTCCAAAGGGCATCATCGACCTAACCCATTTTTCACTAGGGTAGGCTTAGTTCAGGAGAAGAAAGAACATGGTTTCATTTTCATGTCCTAGATTGATGCTCTCTCGAGTCTCTCTCTCTCTCTCTCTCTCTCTCTCTATCGATCTGCATCATTCCATCATCTCAATATCATATGTGGTAAGCCCTCTTCCCGATTCCGATTTGCCATCTGCCATCTGCCCTCTCTCTTATTCTCGATTCTGATTTACCATATGCATATCTCTTATTCACGATTCTGATTTGCCATATGCCTCTATGGCTCTATCGATATAAAGATATTTTACCTGGTGTCTTATGGAAATATGGAGTTTATGATTTTACTGTAATATCGGTTCGGTTGGGTATGCGTTTTAATAAAGGTAGAGAGCTTTTATCTGGTAATCATGGTTGGGTGTTTATGGAATTTATAATTCTTCAATTAGCTTCTTTCTTGGGCATTCCTTTTAAAGTAATTGCATTTGCATTATCCTTTTATTTTAATTTTCGAGCATATAACTTCTGAAATGATGTAAGTTGTTTAAGCACCGGAGAAGAACATGAAAAGTGATCTTACTACTACTGGTACTGGTCCTTCACTAGTGCAATATAAGAAACCGAGAAACAACTGATGTAAGCAATGGTTTTAGAGTTTAAGTTTAGTTTTTCTTTTGATTTTGTGAGTTGTGCAATGATCAAACCAGAGGTTATGGTTTCTGGGATTCTTAAGGAATCTATTTTAGATAAAAGTTTCATTTCAGCTCCTGAAAAGAAGGCTGCAAAAGATGCAACATATAGGACATGCCACATTCAAGTGAGTTCTTCTCCATGAATGTATCAATTAAGGAGCTAAAAAATGATATATACACCAAATGACTACAAATTTAGCTGATGTGTTATTTTTGTAACCATATAAATGAAAATGTCTATAATTAACAAATTTAGCTAAAATACCAAGCGACAACACATTTAGCTGATACATTATTGCTATCTGATTAGTAGTGTAGTTGTGCATTATTTGGAACCCACAATCTTGACCATTGCCATCCAAACCAATCTAAAGTGCTCTATTAATTGGTCTATTACTTGTTACCATATGTTTAAAACAAGAAGATATTATTTATATACCTCAAAATGAATTATATTTAGGTCTAAAACAAGACAAAACTCCTTCTCACCTCTAAACTTGGTGGAGGCTTCCTTATGTTGATGTTGTGACGTCATTTTAGATCTTGCTCCTTGTTATGATCATTATTTTAATATTCTTTGTTTTTTACACCTCTTGAGACTAGGGATCCCTCACTTGGACTATGGTAATTCACTCAAAAAATCTTGGTTTTGAGTTGAAGCATTGGAGGCAACTACACAAGAGGAGGATTAAAACTATACCAATTCAAAATCTTTCATAGAATATAATGAGCGGTTGGTTTATATTAAGATAGACGCTTGGTGATGGATTATATATTTTGTTATTCAGGGTTTTGGTTTATGTACTCCATCATATCATATTGTTATATTTAATAAAAATGGGTGTCCGGAAGAGCCCTGGTTTGATTAGGTTCCAAAGCCCTTAACGTTGTACATGTCTTTTGCTTCTTTTTATATTAGGGGCATTTTCTTGGCATTCCGCCATGGGCATCCGGAATCTCAGGACTGGCCTGCAATACCCCTCCCAAATAATAAATCGCTAGGGGTGTTTGTGGTCTGGTTTGGGCGGTTTAACCCCCCAAACCACAAACCAAACCACAAATGGCGGTTTAGGAAATTTCCAAATCGAGCAGTTTGGTAGCAAGTGACCAACTCAAGTTGGACCACAAAAAGACAGTCTAGTATGACCGGTTTAGGAGGTTTTTGGGCCTCTTATGGGTTTTAAACTAAAAAAATGTAACATCTATATCCAAAATTAAATTTCTATTATGAAAGAAACATCTATCTCTCAAAATTCAAAAAAGAACATCGAGCAAGTTGGAAAAGGTTAAACATGTCAACCAACAATAATCGAATTTTGGACAAATATTGAGCAAGTCGAAAGACGATTTGATATTTTGGATTTGATTTTTTACGGATTTCAGAATTTTGTCAATTTAGATACGTGGTCATTTGAGAAATGAAAACTAAAAAACATAATGTTTTAGACAGATTTATTTTAATTGGCCCATAAGTATTAAGTTTACAACATGAAACATAAATATAATTAATACACGCGTATTTTTGGCGATCAGTCTGGTCTAGACCGCTAAAAAAACATTCAACCTGCAAACCAGACTGGACCGAGTGGTTTAGCTATTTTTCAGACCGAACCGGACCACCAAACCGTTCCAACCACAAAAAACGATCTGGTTTGAGCAGTCCAATGGTTTTTTTGAACACCCTATAAATCGCTCGGCCCTAGATCTCTCAAAATCACTCGCTTCGCCTCTCTCTAAAAAATGCTTCGTTCCTGAAAACCCTTAGCGGTGATTTGAAGGTTGCTCCTCGTCGACAATCTGAAGGTTGCTCAAATATGTGTTTCTTCTCTCTATCGTGAGGTATAACTCTTTTCAACCTATGATATGTTTTTGTAACACCCTCAAATTTCGAAGGAGCAACTAATTTAAAACTTTCAATAATACAACAAATAAAGGATAAAATCTCTTTCTACAAACCAACTCTTGAAATAACTCATATTGAATTATAGCATTAACCTCAACATTTATTAACCCAAGTCTTATACAAGGACTAAATAAAGGTCGGGTATTACTAAACCCATTACCAAATTGCTATCTCCAAAAGTACGGAAGACTTCATTCAATAGTTACACTTTTCTCGTGCATCTAACTAACACTCAACTCTTCATAGTGTCGCTAGTACCATTCCACAACAAGGACCCCTGATGCACATGCCGAAAAATAAAAAGGGTAGTCTAACAACGCCTAGTGAGTTCAAGCAATTTTCATCAAGAATATAAAATAGTAAAACTGAAAGATGACTTATTTAAAACATAACTTCTCGTCATGAAATGCATTTATCGTAAACACAACACCTTTCCAAATCCCACTATTTTCATGATGAAAAACACTAACTCAAATTACTCATTTAATATGAATTTAGAACCCTACACTCGCTCCAATACACAATGGAGTTAAATAACCAAATCCTGAAAACGAAGATAAAGCTCTATTACCCAAATCATCCAAAAACATGTATGAAACTCAATAATACAAAACCACAATTCATGGATATCAATCCATACTCAAAACGTCACTGAAAACATGGATAATACTCAATACCCAAAATAACACCTTTCGGTAACGAGGAGACCTGTTTCCATTGAACGTGGCGGAACACAAAGTTAAGCTACATATCTATGTTATCGAACTACACCTCAGATCGTGACTTTATTGCATGTCTTAATAAGCTACACTCAAGTCCCCAATTTCCTTTAGTGCACCCATGGGTGTCACCTTAAGGACACAGTACCTCTAGTGCGCACGCCTTGCCAAGCTCCACCTCGAGGATACCCGATCTTATTGCATGTTCGTTGTCTAGTGGAGTTACAACCTCAAGGTTCCCATTCGACTTTTAGTGCATACTCACCAGCATTAAAGATAGGAGCCTCAACTGCTTACTTGATAACCCAAGATGTCTAACTCTCATGCATAAGAGCTAGAGTATCAAAACCATAAATTCCACGGTCTCGGAGTCCAACCCCTAAATGTTCATCTCCACAATACCTGGACAACAACAATGCCAACCCAACATTTTTCCCAAAGTGATCAAATATGACTGACTCATGCATATGGATCCAATGCATTCCAGTCTAAAATGCATGACTACAATTGAATGACACACGCACTCAAAACATGTAGTCTCCAATAAAATGCAATAAATGCAAACCATATCCAAGGCTCTACATCGAGTTATCAAAACCGAATAAATATCCCCAAGACTCTTCGGAGTCAAAACCGAGCCAAAAGCTCAACAATTCAATGGACTAATAATTAAAGATCATTCAAACAATAAGGCGCGTTTAACCGACATTTATGCAAATACATAACTCAAAGATATGATTAACCCAAAAACTCATCATTGGTTGAGATAAATCGTTTTCCAAATGAAATCATACCCTTATATTTCCAAAATGCTTCATAACACCATAACATGCATTTTCCAAATGGGTTATAAAACCAATTACACCAAAATTGCATAAATCATCAAATAGACTCAATTTCTACAATAAATCATGAAAACATGCATTTTTGAGATTTACTCATCAAAATATCCAAAACTCCAAATATAGGCATTTCATAAGATTTATCAACCCAAATTTACCAAGTATGAAAATTTGTCAAATACTCAACACATTGATAAATACCAAGTAAACACATTATTACTTGAAAATACACATTTTGGCATGTACATAGTTTTCACAAAGCAACTTGAACTCACCTTGCTAGATTTAAGCTAAATCTAGATTTTAACCCAGTTGAGCTTCCTTGAAGAAATTTTAATCCACAAGTAATTGATATAGGGAGAATTGCAGAGTTGATAAGGATTTTCGAAAATAATTGGTAAAGAGGAAAACGGGATCAAAGAGAAAAAAGAGCTCGAAAGAGGCTCAAAATTTGGCATAAAAAAGTAACAAATTGAGAATAATAAACAACGGCGAAGCGAGTTTGGTGCTAGTTGCATGTGGTCTAACCCACATGAAACTCACCACAAAAATCGAAGCGACTTGCAAGCGAGTTGCATGTGGCCTAACCCACATGAGACTCACGTCAGGCACTGTTTAGGCGTCCAAGCATCCGTGAGAATCCTTAACAGACTATGCCTACATATTTGACCAACCCTTTGCCTCCTTTGCCAATCCATGCGCCACGTCACCTCCATTCTTTTCCTTTTCAAAGTCTTTGATTATTATTCCTTGTCTTTGCTTTATCATATTTTTATTTTATTTCCTTTTAATTATCTTTTCCCTAGTCTAGATTATAAATAGGATTGTTAAGTTTCATTGTTAATCAGTTCAATTATTCAATAAATTTAATCTTTTAGAGAGTATTCTCTTGAGTTCTCGAGCTTTACGTTTCGTAATCTCGTTATCAAAAAGGTTTTAGATGCTTGTCGATTCTTCCGCAAACCTACGTTGCATCAATTGGTATCAAAGCAGGATTCACCTATCTTTTCACTAACATGGCAGATCAACAACCCACTACTATTTTAGATTTACCCGAGTTGAAGATGGCCTTTACGCAACACTCCCTGATCTGACGACGACTGTTAACAGGCTTCAACCCAACATCGTCAACGATAACCGTCGGAGAAGAGACAAGTTTGAAGGACCGATTATGTGTAACACCCCGTTCTTTTTAGTAAATAATCGTGGCGCGTCTCGACGCTTTCCTTACCGAGTCTATAACAACTTGACCCTACCTTAAGGAACCCTTATTTGTTTACAAACTCTTTATATGCATTCCATGACCAAGTAGTGACGATAATATTCATATATGGAGTGTGCATGTGTATGTGTGTTCAATAATTGTAAGAGTGTGTGCTTGGGCATTTGTTAACCGCTCGATCGTGTATATATATATATATATATATATATATATTAGTTGATCGCGAGGTCTTTACACCTTGGTCTACCACCCTCCGGTCTTGAGAAATAGCACCTAAGGACTTTAGCAACTTAGGAGAGCCGAGATTAGTCGAGTTGTGTATTGTGGGCATTTTAGCGTCGAGCAAACAACATCCCTAAGTGTATGTGCGACAATGCCCGACGACAATACCCAAGGCATAGTCGCTGGGGCAAAGTCGTAGATGGAGGTCGAGGTGCTGCCATTTTGGTCGAAAATTCCAGTAGGTCAAGGCATAGGTGCGACTATGCCCAACGACATTGCCCAGGGCATAGTCGTCTGGTCATTGTCGCCGTGTTAGGGGCTGACCTGTTGATTTAAGCGACCAAACCCTAAATCAGATTCACATTCTTCCAAACTCGATTTCAGACTTGTTCTCTCCTTGGAGCATCGTTTAAGATTAAAGCTTTAGAGGATCAAACCTTCTTCAAGTTTATCCATTTCTAGGGTTTTTACTTTACAAACCCTAGTTGGTGAGTTTCTTCTATAAACTCTATCTCTTGTAGTTGTATAATTATTTAATGCTCTTATTGACCTAATCTACATACTTATATGGGTAATACATGAAGATACCTTTATTTTATGGGTTTGACCTAGTTAGCTAGGATTTCATGGAAATATGGAAGAAAGATATACTCTTCTATCATAATAATATTTGAAAACATGGTAGATATACTAAATGAAATGTAAAGGGGGAATTGTCCTTATTAAGAAGCATGCCATTTTAACAATATGTAATCTTGTATGATAATTATGGTGTTTATGTGTTGACAAGTGGTATAAATATGTATTTGTGTATATTTAATCAGAAGGTGATCACCTGATAAGAATATGGGTTTCTACTTCCTTGTGCATGAGGATATAGTTTGTATATTTGATGGTCTATCATTGTTGGTCGGTATGACTTACTAGCGAGTAGGTAATGGGGGACACTAGTCCTTGAGGTACAACTCGTCTAGCTTGGGTAGACAATAATGTCCCGTAAGACCTTGAGGTGTAACTCGACGGAGTAGGCAATAAAGGCGCTGTATGGTTTGAGGTTGTGATGTCTTGGTGGCATGGGAACTAGGACCGGGACATGAGGTGTAATCCAATAACATCACGGGTGACTCCACTCCCGTGTACATGTCACCCCGATGGAAACGGGTCTCCCCCGTATTTCAAGGGTTATCTCTTGTGCGTTTATATTCAGGTTTGGAGAACATCGTCGCAAGTGGGAATAACATTGTGAGGCAATGGAGTTCGGTAACACAAGTCTAGTATTATGATATACTTGTTTACGAATTGTATAATTTATGAAATCTCACCAGGCTTCGTCCTAACACTTGTTATGGTTGTTGATTTTCTCACAGATCCCACTCGCGGTGGAATCTAGGATGGCGGGCTTGTCGACAAGCATGTAGGAGATCTTGAAGTGCCAGACTTTTGGGGTTTCGTGTGAAGAGAGATTTTTGGTGGAATAGCAACACCCAAGTTAATCTAGTTCGAATTAATTCTAGATTAAGTAGGTTGTTGTATGTATATGTCTCGTTATTCTTACCGCTACTTTTTGGTGCAAACTAACCCAATTGATTATGGGTCTTAGTTGTCATGAATTTGAGAATTGCCTAGTTGGTTGTTTATTTTTACAGGATATATTGGACCTCCGTATTTTAGATGTCATATTGCTAAAATTTCGAGTTTTAATTTATCCAATTTTTTGGGTGTTACATTATGGCGCCATGCAATGGAAACCGTAACTGGGTCGATCTCTCAAGTTCCGAATCCAAAGAGGAAGAGGAAGAAGACCGCCAAGAAAAGATCAATATCGTACTCCAACGAATACTCCTTTCGTCAAAGGAAGAAAGCGAACACGAAAATCTTTTCCGATCGCATTGTTCGGTGCACAAAAAGGTATGTAACCTAGTTATTGATAACATAAGTTATGAGAACCCTTGTCCCAGAAATTGATAGATTACTTTAATCTACCCACTCAACCCCGTGAAGCTCCTTATTCTCTCTTGGGTGGGTCAAAAATGGTTTTCAAGTTAGAGTCACATAAACTTGTCGGGTACCTATTACAATTGGCAAACAAGATCGAGAAGATGTACTAGGTTGTCCCTGATATGGACGTTTGCCATATTCTATTGGGTCGATCGTGGAAATTCGATAATAATGCCACTTATAAGGGCTGAAACAACATCGTACTATTCCATCGGAGCGACCGAAAGATCGTTATGACCCTGGTTAACAGCTTCGAGGAAAGCACCGACAAGAAAAACAACAACTATAACCGTCTTATACAATAAGTTTCTTCCTTAGTTAAATAACCACCTATTCCGGAAAAGCCATCTGAAAAATACGAAGTCTTGTCGGACAAATTCGAAGAGAAATTCATCCCCGTCATGACTAAGCTACAACAAGAAATCTTGATCGAGACCAAAGTGTCCGAACTAGATCTCGAACCAGCCACCGAAGAAATCGAAAGTGAACCGGTTAAGAACATTTCTGAGCCAACAAAATCTTTGTTGCGAGAAGTCAAGAAGATTAATCCCGAAGATTGTGTTTCCGTTGTTCACGCACCTAAGGCTCCGGTTCAAACCAAAACAATTTCCGGTAAAGTTACTTTAATCTTTTACCCTTTCAAGTTTGATAAAATATCGCTCATATGGAGACGATCACGACAACCTTCGTTGGGATTTGAAGACTGGTCAAAAATTTTGAATTTTGGAGCCCAAGTTGTGAATCCAAACGTTTTGAAGAAATGAATGTTCTAAGGGTCGAATGAAGATGTTTTTCAACTGAACTTGAGGACGAGTTCTTTTCAAGTGAGGATGACTGATACACGGAGAATTGCAGAGTTGATAAGGATTTTCGAAAATAATTGGAAAAGAGGAAAACGGGATCGAAGAGAAAAATGAGCTCGAAAGAGGCTCGGAATTGCATCGAAAAAGTAACAAATTGAGAATCATAAACAGCGGCCGAAGCGAGTTTGGTGCTAGTTGCATGTGGCCTAACCCACATAAAACTCACCACAGAAACTGAAGCGACTTGCAAGTGAGTTGCATGTGACCTAACCCACATGAAACTCACGTCGGGCACTGTTTGGGCGTCCAAGAATCCGTGAGAATCCTTAACAGACTATCTCTACATATTTAACCAACCCTTTGCCTCCTTTGCCAATCCACCACGTCACCTACATTGACAATTCCTTTTCCTTTTCAAAGTCTTTGATTATTATTCCTTATCCTTGCTTTATCTTATTTTCACTTTATTTCCTTTTAATTATCTTTTTCCTAGTCTAGATTATAAATAGGGTTATTAAGTTTCATTGTTAATCAGTTCAATTATTCAATAAAATTAATCTTTTAGAGAGTATTCTCTTGAGTTCTTGAGTTTTACGTTTCGTAATCTCATTATCAAAAAGTGTTTAGACGCTTGTCGATCCTTCCGCAAACCTATGATGCGTCAGTAATCCTTCCAAGAAAACCTAGATCCACAAGCTCCCAACATAAAACAAGCGATCTAAGTACTTAGAATCATTCTCCAAACACCTTTCACCAAAAATCTCCATTTTGACCAAAACCCTAGTTTTGACCTAACTTTCCTAAAATTATCTAAACCGAGATTTGAGAAACATAAAGACTAAGAAGTCATCAATGGAGTATTTTTAACTCGTATAAAGATTTAGAAGATATAAGGATGAACTCACTATTTAGGTTTTGATAAAAAAAACTAGAAAACTTAGAACTTCCTTGAAATGAGAGTGAGATGGAGAATCCTTAGCTTTAGCTTCCTAATCTCGCTTGGTGAAAAAGAATCACTTGAAACAAACAAGATTTGGTGCCTTAAATGCACAAAATCGAACTTAATGCTTGAGGATCGTTTCTAGAGAGAAAAGGATGAAATCGTTGAGGAGTAATTGAATAAATGGGTGAAAATTGGGGTTTTAAGGTGACAGGTGCCCACATGCGACTGTGGCCAGCGACTATGGCATAGTCGCTGGCACTATCGCCATCAATGTACCGAAGCCTCCCCTGGCCCCGCGACATTGCCCAACGAGAGTGCCTTGTGGCACAATCGCGGGCAGAGTCGCTGAAGATGTACCGTTGGGTGTGTCCCCCTTGCGACTTTGCCCTCGGTGATAGTGACACTGTCACAATCACTAGGTATAGTCGCTCCACATGCCCCGATGCTCGAAAACTTGATTTTTTCGTCTAAAACTCTCACATCGCGATAAAGGGCTAAAAGTAAGACATTGAGATAAAAACCCACAACCTTAAATAAAAAAATCTAATTGAAGGGTTAACTTTTCCTTACTAGAATTTATGGGTGTTATAGTTTTGCTTTGCTTCTCTCCATCGTGATAAAAAAAATTTCATCTTCATATATGCTTTGCTTCTATTCAGATTTGTTTGTAGTAGTCCCTCAACAATGATATGTTTTTAAGGCTTCATATATGTTATATTTGTTCTATTTGTTTTCTTTTTTGAGTTCTTCATATATGTTCTTCGTATAAGGCTTCATATGAGTTTGTTCTTCACATTTTCTTTTTCAGTTTTTCGTACTTGTTCTTCATGTTTGTAGTAGTCCCTCAACTATGAGCATTGTTTATAAGTTCTTCGTGTTTGTTTTTCAAAATCAACCATTCAACATATTTAACAACCAGTTATGTTAATCAACGGTTAATAAACAATGAGGGTTAAAATAGTCATTTCTGACATTCAGACTGTTTATTTAGCACAACAAACAAATAGCAAGGTATCACAATCTATACAGACAAAATAATACACACAAACATCTTTATCCATACAGGAGTTGATGAAAAACCAACCAAACATTATATATCAAATGGTAATAAAATCAAAGTATTCAGGGTTTTATAATTGAACATTCGAACTTTAGGTGAATTTTTATGTGCCTATAAATAAGTTGCTTTCTTCAATCTTTTTACAAAATTTGACATTTTTTTTCTCACAAATTTAAACTATTTTAACTTTCTTGTTGGGGTGTTTTTAATGCAAAATAATAATCTAAAAGAAATTCAAATCACAAATATTTGGTTATTCTTGGCAAACATTCATTTCTAGATTATTTGATTTTATGTAAATAATCCATAAATCTCTTATAAAAATAAATAATATAACAATTAATATTGTATGTTAATTTTATTTTACCATAACACCATCTTCAACTCAACACTAAAAACACTAAAAATACAAAAATGGGGTTGTTTTCCTCTCCAACCCAATATTAAAACACTAAAAAAAATGGAGGTCAATAAATATGGCATCTATATTTGAAGTCTAATAAAATAGGCAGGCCTCTAAAATCAAATAATGATATTTTATTCAACTTTTATAACTATATATATAGATTAATAGTTTAGTATATTAAATATTATTATTTTATTAATATTATAATATTAAATATGTTTTTAGTGTTTTTTAGTGTGTGGTTGAAGTTGATTTTTTTTAGTATTCTATGGACCCATCATTTTTAGTAGTTTTAATGTTCTTTTTTTTGTGGTTAGGTTGGAGATGCCCTAAATAGCATAAAAGTTTTTTTTGAAAGGCAACCATATATTACCAATACCAAATCAAGTTACAACACGATAAGTAACACCGACGATAACACAAAGTCCGCAATAACAACCATTGACACAGTAGCCTTAGGCTTGCCAGACAAAAACCAAAGTATTATCACCTAAAAAAACGAAGGAGGAACACACCGGCCAAACGAAAAAATGCTACGTCCCTAATATAGGAAATACAACACACCAAAACTCACGAGGTGTAGCCTTCGGCGATCTGCAGCAGCCGACCGTGGGTCATGGACAACCGACTGAGTCGACTAACCAATTGACCCATTCAAACTTTACGTCGTGACTCCGCTTACCGGTCCATTCAAAACACGTATGCTGCCACTCCAAGAATCTGTCTTATGTTTTCCTTTTGTCATTTTGAAACACTGTAATAACCTGAAACCTTTATTTTTGAAGTTTGAGGAGTTGTGGGGTATTAAGTGAAATTTCTTCAATTTCAGGGACCAAGGCGTAAATATGGAATAAAAGGGTGTTAGGACTGAAAGTTCTTGTGCGTTGAAAGTTGTATAACACATTTATAGAGTTTAATTGTTTTATTTAAAAGCGTTGTAAAAGCCTTTAATAGTTTATTGGGCTTGTTTGTTTGTTTTGGGCCTTAGGCCTTAAGGTTTAGGTATGGGTATAAATAGGTTGTTTAATCTAATTTCTAGGTTAATGGTCATTCATAGGTTTACACTTACGTATCAAAAATTCTCTCTGTAAACTTTAAGCCCTTTATTGATAAATCTAGTCATATGACCAGCAGTTGTGATTCAATCATTGTTTATTATTTATTATTATCTGTTGATTGCACTGTTTCTGGGATCTACAATTGGTATCAGAGAAAAGAGACAAGATTTTTGATCCAAAAGGTTTGTCTAAAAACCCTTCTGCTTATCGATTTTATGCTTAATCGACTTAATCGATTTTTTGACTTCCTTGGATCGTGTTCTTCATAATCGAATTCTTGAAGTTTTAGTTACTTAGCCATTAAATCGAATATCTGTTTGTGTTTGTTTGGATTTGATAAGCAAAGTCAGTATTCGATTTTTGTTTTCAAAAGATAGGTTCTATGTCGATTTCTGATTAACTCAAAATTTTTTGCTTTTTCACCATAGTTCATCAAATTGAAGTGGTTAATTCCCGTTTTTGGTGATTTTTCTGTCGAATTAAGTCTTGGTAATTTTTCTGTCGAATTAAGTCTTGGTTTGTTTTTAAAAGATAGGTTCTATGTCGATTTCTGGGTTTGTTGTCGATTTTATCGAAGAACTGTAAGGGCTTCGAACTCCCGGGTCTACAGGTCTCCCGATACATTACAATTCCCGGTACCACCCTCTCTCGGCATCTCTCGGGTCCTTGCAACTCCCGGCATCTCCCGGGTCCTCGCACTCCTTACATCTCCCGGGTCCTTGCAACTCCCGGGTCCTTGGCCTCCCGGGTCCTTGCAACTCCCCGGTCCTTGTTCGGATCAAATATGTTATCTCACGATCATAACAGTGCACTTTGATTTTTTTTCATTCTTAGTCCCCGTACTTCAAAGTTTCAAAATTTATCATTTTTGACCCCTCACATTTAAAGTTTCAATTTTTTTGTCAATTTTTAACCCCTAAACTTTCAAGTTTCACTCGTTGTCACTTTTGGTCCTTGCACTTTAAAGTTTCATCTCTCATCAAGTTTAACCCCTGGACTTTAAGTTTTTCAGGTAACAATGTCTCATCCAACTTATTCTGAGCTAAAAGAGAAAGTTTCTCGTTTAGAAGCTAGGGTTGAAACTCAACATAAGACCCTTGAGGATCTACTTGTAGAAAATGTTGGACAATTGTGCCCAATTTCAAGTCTAAAGGAACAATGCGAGATCTTTTCAAAAGAGTCCAAGGAGTTAAAGATGAAAGTAGATGAACTGACTGACAAGTTTCGTATGTCAGAAAATGAGATGAATGAGATTGTCAATAAAAGCATCTTTTTCTAAAATGAAAACAAAAAGTTGACTGAAAAGTTAAATGATCTCGATCTTAAGTTTTACAAACGTGGTCAAACTGATCAAACGTTCCATATGAACACACCCAAAGAGTTCAAGTACTCCGATCCTGAATGGGGAATCAGATATGACAACCCTCGTTATCTGAAAAAGGCCTTGTCCAATGTACCCACTTTATATGATTTCGAATTTTTGGGATTGGACAAGACTTACCCAAAGTACAAAATCAGATAGACCAAGCCACTTGATAATGAGGATCCGGAACTGGAAACTTTGAGAAGGAAAAATACTGTCACAATGCAACTTCCTTTTGTGTATGACTCATTGAATGCATCATATAACACCGATAAACCCATTTTTCTGTCAAATGACTATTTTTGAAGCTATTCTTAGGCTGAACTTGATTCAAACACCGTTGAACCTGAGGAGGAATCGATGGATCATAAAATCTATGTTCCACCTCTTATTTTAGAAAAAAAAATTGTTCAGCTAGAAGAGTCATTTGAACAGGAAAGAACTAATTTTCAATAGGAAAAACAAGACTTATTATCCAAACTTGAGTGCCTCAATTCCGATCAAAAGAATCTGGATCTAGGGAAGAAAAAGAATATCTTCAGAAAGAGATAAACAAGCTCACTTCTCAACTGTCTGCCTTGGCAACAGATCTGCTGAAAGAACAACTTCACAAAGTTGAGCTTCAGGCTAAGCTTGACTTACTCCAAGGGGAGAAAATTAATTTGTCAAAACATTCTTCTCCACCCTCATATACCTCTTCCTGTAAAGCTTTTCTGGGTGATTCTTCACCAAAATCCTCTGCTAAAGGAAAAGAGCCTCAGTTGAAGTGTTTCAAAAAGGATCACCATTCTGATTTTCAAAATGCTTCCGCAAATGATCATTTGAAATACACAAATCCATCCAGCTTTCCGACTCCCACAAGTGATAATGTTACATCTGATGAGGAAATTGAATTCTCAATGTTCTTGAATCAGAGATATGTTCAGACAGTAAGTTAGACCAGTTTGATTTCGATCCAAAACTTCCAAGTCATGTTGATTTTTTGGATTCAACTGGTGAGCCACCGGTCAAATTTTATAAAGGGGAATGTTCTACATCTGCCTCTCAAAAGGTTTCTGTGAACAAATCTTCAAAGCAAAAAATCTAAAAGACGTTCACAGAAACAAAGAAAGACCGGCATCTCTAACAAAAGACATACTTATTACTCCAGTTCTTCTTATTGAGAGCTTAATGATTATTCAGATAATCATTTTTTTAGAAAAGTAAAGATGGTTTAGAGAAAGAAACCAACTACAGAAGACAGTGAAGAAAACAAGTCTCATGATTCTCCTGTAGTTGATACAAAGTCATCTATTTCCAAGACTGATTCACCTACTTATGTTAATTCTACAGGAAAGTTGATCAGTCTAAATCGAGCAAAGCTCTGTTGCACTCACTGTGGAAATAGTGACTTTATGGATTCAAGGTATGTTAATAATTGGTATGGTACTTATAGCATCCCCAATCCCCAGTTTAATAGTTTCAAAGCTAAGGCAACTAACCATCAAGGATCCATCACAACATGGATACCAAAACCAAAATCTTCCTAATTTGTTTTGCTGGAATGTCATGTGTGATTTAATTCAGATTATTCACATCACATGACTACAATCAAGGGTTATGCCATCTTTTGAGGGGAAGTACCATGTTGTTTATTTTTCATATCGACTTCTGAACCCTTCAGTTTAGAACTCGTTCTTAAATGTTTTGACTTATGAACAAATCAGTTCAGGACTCGTACTTCAATGTTTTAACTCGTACTTCAATGTTTACTTGAATGTTAATTTTGGCGAGTTAAAGGAGTGTTAGGATTTTAATGTTTCTATGGTCAATCCAGAATTGAAAGGACCTACCCAAGAAACACATCAAATTCATAGATATCAGTAAGGGGTCTAGCGTGATAGATGACTTCGGAGTGAAAATAATATGGTGAGGATGTGACAGGACTTAAAAGAATTATTGGTCCTTACCAAACCGAGTCAGTTATCCGGGTTACCACATAATCTATTCATTCTCGTTCTTTGGAGATGGATATTGAAACAAACATGGACCCATTATCGATAACTCGTGTCACCCCACCTAGCCACTCAAGTATCTTACAAAAGATACTTGTTTCATATATGCATGGAGATTTAACACATAATCTATCTATTTCTCACTCGGAGGAGTTAGATATTGAAAAAGGAAGACATCAGCTCCGGTCTCCGAACTTCATATTCTACTCATTGTGTCTATTGATTTCTTAACCTGCGTCCCAGGTTGAATCAATCTTTGAGTCGAAAAGATACATGTTTATATTTCTTTCACACACACATGAATCTTTGTGAATCCCCTTGCATATCTTTGTGATATTGTCAGAACAGTTTGAGAGGTAATTTTTTAATATTTTACTTCAGTGATAACTGGAAGTCCTATCAGAGATACCCTTTTGCCAACTCTGAAAATAGGCCACACAATTACTTTTAATTGTTGTGATAATAGTTACTATTGTGTTTCTGTGTTAGCTGTTACCCTTGGTTACTGATTCGTTTTATCTGGTATTTTTCTACTCATCCATTTAGTCTTTGAAGATACATGATGTTCAGGATTCTCCTAATCATCATGAGGGGGAGAACGACACAGGGGAGTTAGAAAAATCTGAGGGGGAGTAACATAATTTCTTAAATCTGAGGTTGAAAAGCCATTGGATTTCAAGATTGAATTTCTTCTATCCCTTATCAAGTGGTGTTTGCGACAAGTTTGTTCCTCCTACAAGCTAACTGAAACAAGTTCTGAAGGTGATAGCACAATCAACTCGCGGTTCAAAGATAGATTCTTTGTTTTTAAACTGAAGTTGCACTATGGAATGTCATGTAACTCACACATTATCCTTCTTGTGTGCTGATCCGATGTGTTGAGTTTCTACAGTTGAAAGTTGCTTGATAGTGCGTTCAGTCGAGGCTATTGTACATTGAATTTGGTTACAAAGTTGAAACTATGAAGACCAAGAGCTTTATTCAAGGGGGAGCTTGGAAAGATATGAAGACAAGCAACACCAAAGTTTTTCAAAGATTCAAGAGGGAAAGAAGATCAAGACTGAAAGATTTCCAGATGATAAATGCCTTAATCAACTTTAGCGGGAGATTGTTAGGACTGAAAGACCTTGTGCGTTGAAAGTTGTATAACGTATTTATAGAGTTTAATTGTTTTATTTAAAAGCGTTGTAAAAGCCTTTAATTGTTTATTGGGCTTGTTTGTTTGTTTTGGGCCTTGGGCCTTAGGGTTTAGGTTTGGGTATAAATAGGTTGTTTAACCTAATTTCTAGGTTAATGGTCATTTATAGGTTTACACTTGCGTATCAAAAATTCTCCCTGTAACCTTAAACCCTTTTATTGATAAATCTAATCATATGACCAGCAGTTGTGATTCAATCATTGTTTGTTATTGATTATTATCTGTTGATTGCCCTGTTTCTGGGATCTACAAAGGGGTAAAACCCTCCTAAACCTCTCATTTTTCATTCTCACGATTTTGGAGGCTGAGAGAGAGCAAGTGAGAGAGGAAATCAGTATGTGGAATGTGTGTGTGCTTGGAGACTTTGAGGAAGAAGGCTTTGGAGGAGGATTCATCTTCTTCACCCTTAAGGTAATCATCTTTCTACATGATCTTAATTTATAGTGTTTAATAGGATTCATGGTTGGGGGTGTACGATATTCTTCTTGTTGGTGTTCTTGGAATGAAAAACCCTAAAGGGAGGTTGTTTTGTCTAAATGTTGGTGGTTGATTATGGGGTTTGGGCAAAAATCACCATTATTAGTGTTTATCTTCATGAGTTCTTTATCTTCCTTTATTTTAGAAAAGTTAGGGCTTTCAATGGATTAAGTTTATGGGTTAAGTGATGTTTTGATGTTGGTTTCTAGATTAAAGGGGTTTGGGACTTGGATTACCTCGATTTGGAGGTTTAAAATCGATTTGGGAAGGTTTGGGATTGAGAGACCTTGAGGTTTTTGGTTGAAAATGCGTGCAGGACTGGATTAGGGCTTTGCGCGGGTCCTGACGCGAGTTGGGTCGTGCGGGAGGTCGCACCAGACTCTGTTTAGCGACTTTCGTGTTGTTTTGTCTATTGTTTGGGACTAGGGTCAGGGTATCGATTAGGGGTTGTCTTGGGAAAGTTAAGGAGTATTTTGAGGGATAATTAAGTGGTTTAATACCCTCGTATGTCGTGTGATTTAGGTGTTCGGTTTGGACACTCGTAGCTTGTAGTGTGAGATTTATGCGTAGACGACATGTGAGTTTTCTTAACTTACTTTATTTGATGTACGAGCTCTGAATACATATGATGTTTATCAAAATGCATGTTTTACATTGCTTTAAAATATATTTGATGGTGTGGATATTTAAGTGTGCATTCATTGAGTTGGGGCATGTGATGGCTATATGGGAGGTGTGACCCATTGGAATTGTGTGAATTCGTTTCATGTAATCTCTTTGAGGGCAGGTGTGAGCCCGAACACGTGTCATGTAACACCCTAAAAATTTACGTAAAATAAAACTTAAAATTTCGGCAACATGATGGCTAAAAGTAAGGACTTAGAACCTGTAGTGAAGAACAACTAAAACCCCAAGACATGGGTTAGTTTGTACAACCAAGTGTAGCAGTAAAAATGAAACATAATACACAACAACCTAATTAATCTAGAACAATTTAATTAACTAGATTAAATACGGGTGTTGCTATGTCTCCAAAAAATCGCTCTTCCCTCAAAACCCCAAAAATGATGCCCGATCCATGGGTGCTCCTAGGTGTGCTTTTGGCGGATCAAGGTGCTCTAAACACACCGCTAACTGAACCTGTGAGTCAAAGAACACATGCACAAGTGTTAGGTTGAAGTTAAGAAGGATATATAAGAAGTTTACATTTATCAAGGAGTACAAGTAAAGCAAGTAAATGTTACCGATACACCTTTAGATTAAATTCGTGCCATCATCCCATTTTGGGATAATCAAATACAACCTGTACGAATCACCAGAGATAACTCCAAATAACGGGGGAAACCCGTTCCATCTTGGGTGACGAGAACACGTGAGTGCAGTCACCCGTGATGTTAAATTATATTCCACCACATATCCCAGCCCTAGTTCCCATGCCATGCCAGACATCACAATCTTCGGACCGTTTATGCCTCTAACGCTTACTCCGTCGAGTTACTCCCCAAGGACTTACGGATATGGATGTCTATCCAAAGTAGACGAGTTACAACTCGGAGACTTGCATCACCTATTGCCTACTCGCTAAAGACCCAACGGTCAACAATCACCTTTTGTATATAAACCATCTAATTCCTCGTGCACAAGAGATTAGACATAACCTTCACATCTAGATCATACTCACATAGATAAATAACACATTTCATGCAATGAACATATTTCATTCAAGAGTACATTAAGACTTTGTTCGTGCATGTATCTACTCCACTACTTGAGTGGCATCATAGTAACCACACTAGGTGATATGAACCCAACTGCTGATAAGAATAATTATCCACATTTTTTATATCCATAAATAATCATTTACCATAACATTTATTTCATACATAGAAAGACCCTTGAACATTAAATGATTCACAACATGTTAAAACCTCTATACATGGCAAATTAGGGGTGTTCGCGGTGCGGTTTGGTGCGGTTTGAGGCAAAACCGCAAACCGCACCGCATGTGCGGTTTGAGCATTTTCCCAAACCGCAAACCGCACCGCATATATCTCAAACCGCACCAAACCGCACCGCGAAATGCGGTGCGGTACGGTTTATGCGGTTTGTCCCTATCGCACTTTATGCGTATAATCGAAAAAATTATAAGTTTAAAATACATTAGAAAATCAACGATTAATTGACCGTAGTCCAAAAAATAAAGAGTTTGAATACATCCAACTCCAAAATGCATAACTAAAAATAGTCTAAAGAAATAAATTGTTTCAATACGATAAACGGATTAAGTGACGTCTCCAGTCGTGAACGTCCTAACCTAGGACATTTTTTCATTTGTTGAGACATAAACTTTTAAGAGGCTCATAACTAAAAGGTTTATTTAGCAAAGTCCAAAACTTAAACTCTTAAAGTCCATAATTAAAAGCCCAATTATATAAATTGTTGGGTCAGAAATATGTCAAGTATGGTTAATGTTGCTACTTATAATTTAGTACTACTAGTTAAAGATTACTACTGCTAGTAGAATTACTACTGCTTGAAGAGTTAGTACTGCTAGAAAAATAGTTAGTACTGCTTCGAGAGTTAGTACTGCTAGTAGTTAGTACTGCTTGAAGATTACTACTGCAAGAGGAGAGTTAATACTGCAAGCATGTTAATACTGCTGAGAATTGAAGATTAATGCTGTTGGATAAGGATGAAGTTAATACTGCTTATGAAGATAAGGATGCTTGAAGCAAAAGAATAGGAGCTAGAGATAGAGATGAAGATAATTATGGAATGAAGATCAATTTTGTTTTGATAATTATTTTGTAATTAATTCTGTATATATAGTCTAGAAGTCTTTGATAGAAATATAGTTTTTGATATACGTTTGTTTTAGAGAGAATTAACCTCAAGGTTCTTAGAAGTCCTTTCAATAGAGAAGTATTGAACGTCTGTTGAGTATGTTCAACAGATTGAGGTTTTGTTTGTAATCATTAAGTTAATCAATATAACTTGTGATTTACATTCTGTTACTGTTCCATTGATTTATTGTTAAAGTGTTTTTCCGCGACTCCTTTAACATAGTTTCTGAGTGTGTGTTAAATTCTTGTTCAAATTTTGATCCTGACATAAATATTAAATTAAACTATTATACATATATATATATGTTTAAAATTAAAAAATAAAAAATAATATAAAGATGCGGTGCGGTGCGGTTTGAACCGCGGTTTGAAAACTCAAAACCGCAAACCGCACCGCATAGTGCGGTTTAGTAAAAGTACAAACCGCAAACCGCATCGCAAAAGTTCTAAACCGCGTTTTTCGGTGCGGTGCAGTGCGGTGTGGGTGGTTTGTGCGGTTTGGCGGTTTGGATGAACACCTCTATGGCAAATACACAAAACCCTAGATTTAGTTTACTTGAATACTTTGAAGTATTCACATGAGCAAATAACAATGCAAGTAAAATAGTTAAGGTTTAGGAGACTCGCCAATAGGATTGAAATGTAAAACCCTAGAAATGAGAAATGGATGGAAAGAGACTTAGATCCTTAGAATCTTGTGAAGTAAATGCTTCTACAACCTTAGAACCCTAATAATCACCAAACATTAATGATTCAACAACCAAACACTTAATGAAGAGAGAAGGGGGAAGAAGTGTGTGAAAATCGCACCTTCACTATGTGTGTTCGACCTCAAGGCTGGAAATCCCAAAATGATACCCAAAACCCTAAAAAATGGCATTAAATGAAAAACAACCCGTCACCCCCGCGCGACCTTGCCTTGGCGACAGTGCCAAGGGCACAATCGCGGGGCATAGTCGCGTCACATGTACTGCGGCTTACCCTGAGCCCGCGATTGTGACACTGCGACTGTGACATGGCAATGTCGCCTGTCACAGTCGCGCTCGCTGTACCGAGGGTGGTGATCCCTGCGCGACATTGCCCTAGCGACAGTGCCAAGGGCACAATCGCGGGGCATAGTCGCGGGGTACCCTTCGGCCGCTGTCCGATTCCGATGCGACGCTAAAACTGATCCAAAACAAATTTTAAAAATTACTAAACTAGATTAGGAAACTTTTAATACATCACCCACAAGTTTTGATCATGAAAACGAAGTCTAAAATTCGGGGTGTTACAATCCTCCACCTTTAGAATGGATTTCGTCTTCGAAATCGCAAACTAAACAAACAAGTGAGGATACCGCCTCCTCATGTCTTCCTCTGATTCCCAAGTCACGTTGGTTCCGTGGTGGTGCTTCCATTGGACCTTCACCATGACCACTTCTTTGTGTCGTAGCTTCTTCATCTTTCTTTCGAGGATAGATTCAGGCTCCTCTACGCATCGATTGTTGTCCACTCTAATTTTTGATAGAGGAATGACACTCTCTTTTTCGGCTATACATTTCCGCAAGTAACACACATGAAAGGTGGGGTGAATTCCTTCCATCTCGGGTGGAAGATCTAATTTGTAGGCTTGAAGCCTAATACGCTCCAAGATGGTGAAGGGTCCAAGGAAATGGGGACTGAGATTTCCACGCTTTCTGAATCTGATTAATCCCTTCCACGGTGAAACTTTCAACATTACCCTTTCACCCACTTAGAATTCGACCGGTCTTCTCTTCTTTTCCGCATAGCTCTTTTGTTGGTCTTGAGCCGCTTTCAACCGCTCTCGAATGCTCTTAACCTTGTCGGTCGTTTCATGCACAATCTCCGGTCCTGCAAATTGTTTCTCACCCGCTTCTATCCAACATGTAGGCGTTCTACACTTTCTTCCGTACAATGCCTCAAACGGTGCCATACCAATACTCTCATGATAACTATTGTTGTAGGCGAATTCCACTAACGGAAGATGTGCATCCCAGTTTCCCACGAAGTCAATGACACACGGCCTCAACGTGTCCTCGAGGGTTTGGATGGTTCTCTCGCTCTATCCGTCTGTCTGCGGGTGATAAGCGGTACTCAATTTAATTCTTGTGCCCAACTCCTTTTGCAAACTATCCCAAAAATGAGACGTGAAACGGCTATCACAGTCGGACACAATAGAAAGTGGCACTCCATGCCTCGAGACCACTTCATCTACATATAATTTGGCTAACTTGTCCATTGGTAGGGTCTCTCGCATGGAGAAGAAATGCGCGTCTTGGTCAAACGATCCACGATCACCCAAATGGTATCGTGTTTTCTCAAAGTCTTCGGTAGCTTGGTTACAAATTCCATGGTGATGTGCTCCCACTTCCATTCCGGTATCTCCGCCTTCACTTGTAGGCAAGTTATGCATCGCTCCACATACTTGGCCACATCTAACTTCATCACCGGCCACCAATAGTTAAGATTTAAATCTCGATACATCTTAGTACTTCCCGGATGGATCGAGTACTTAGATTTATGCGCATCCTCCAATAACAACTCTCGACATCCTCCAATCTTTGGCACCCAAATCCGACCTTGGAACAACTTCAAGCCCCTTCCGTCTTCGGTCAATTGGAGATGTTGCTTCATCATAATTTCACTTTTGAGATTTGCTTCAAGGAGTGCGTCCGATTGTGACATCTTGTTTTTGTCAACTAGGCTTGATACCACTTCCACTCTTGCAAAGGTAGCTTGAACGCCACTACCATACTCCTTCCGGCTCAAAGCGCCCGTGACCACATTTGCTTTTCCGGGATGGTATTGAAGCTCACAATCATAATCCTTGAGTAATTCAAGCCATATCCTTTGCCGCATATTTAATTCTTTCTGGTCGAAGACATACTTCAGGCTTTTATGGTCGGTAAAGAGGGTGCACTTCGTACCATATAGATAGTGTCGCCATAACTTCAAAGCAAACACTACCGCCACTAGCTCGAGATCGTGGGTTGGGTAATTCTTCTCGTGCTCCTTCAATTGCCTTGATGCATAAGCTATGACCTTGCCCCTTTGCATCAAGACACATCCCAACCCCATTTTAGATACATCGCTAAAGACTACAAAATCTTTTGTTCCCTCGGGTAGGGATAATATTGGCGCTTCACACAACTTCCTTTGTAGGGTCCGAAAGGCTTGCTCTTGACTCTCGGTCCAAAGGAACTTCACATTTTTCCTTGTCAGAGATGTCAGTGGTGAGGCGACCTTGGAAAAATCTTGGATGAACCTTCTATAGTAACCGGCTAGACCCAAGAAGCTCCGAATTTTCGTGAGACTTTTTGGCGGTTCCCAATTCATCATGGCCTCAATCTTTGACAGGTCCACCTTTACTCCTTCACTTGACACCACGTGACCCAAAAACCGAACCTCTCTTAGCCAAAACTCACACTTGGAAAATTTGGCATAGAGCTTCTCATCCCTCAGCACTTCTAACACTTCTTTGAGATGACGCTCGTGCTCTTCTTCATTCTTTGAGTACACCAAAATATCATCGATGAACACTATGACCGACTTATCTAAAAAGGGTCGGAAAACTCAGTTCATCAAATCCATAAATACCGCTGGTGCGTTAGTCAGCCCAAAAGGCATAACTAAGAACTTGTAGTGGCCATAACGGGTTCTAAACGCGGTTTTGGAAACGTCTTCTTCTCTAACCTTCACTTGATGGTAGCCTGATCGAAGATCGATCTTGGAGAAACATCCGGCTCCTTGTAATTGGTCGAAGAGATCATTAATTCGAGGTAGAGGATACTTGTTCTTTACGGTTACCTTGTTCAATTCTCGATAGTCGATGCACATCCTCATCGACCCGTCTTTCTTTTTGACAAAGAGTATCGGAGCTCCCCAAGGCGAGGAACTCGGTCTTACGAATCCCTTCTCCAACAACTCTTGGAGTTGAGACATCATTTCTTGCATTTCGGTCGGGGCGAGATGGTAAGGTGCACGGGCAATCGGTGCTGCTCCCGGGACTAGATCGATTCTGAACTCCACTTGGCAGTCGGGCGGTAAGGCCGGTAGATCATCGGGGAAAACATCCGGATAATCGCTAACGACCCGAACGTCTTCAATCTTTCTCTTCTCCGTTTTGGCATCTAACACGTAGGCAAGGAATGACGGGCAATTCTTCATGAGACACTTACTTGCTTTGATGGATGAAACGAGAGCCACTTCACCCTTACGTTTCTCCCCGTAGACAAAGACAAAACCCCCGCTTGAAGTCAGCAATCTGATCAGATTATTTGAACATAAAATCTCCGCCTTGTGTCGTGACAACCAGTCCATTCCGATCACCACATCGAAACTCCCAATCGCCATGGGAAGTAGGTCCACCTCAAATAACTCCCCACTTATATCTAGATGGAACTTTTCCAATACTTCACGCAAGATTACTTGTTCGCTATCTCTACTACCAAAGCATCGCTAAGAATACTAGAAGACATATGTAAGGCTTCGCAAAAAGCAAGAGATACGAAAGAGAAATTTGCACCGGAATCAAATAGCACCTTAGCAGCAAGGGAGTTGAGTAATAACGTACCCGACACCACGTCGGTGGTCTCCTTTGCTTCCTCTCTCGACATTTGGAAGGCCCTCCCTTGAGCTTTAGGGACGACTTCCTTCTTCGGTTGAATTGGTGGGTTTCCTCCTCCAGCTCCACCCCTTAGTTTGGGGCAATCTCTCTTGACGTGGCCCGCTTCCTGACACTCAAAACATATCGGCCCTTGGAGAGGGCAACTATGACTAGTGTGACCCGACTTGCCACACTTGTAACATGAAAGAGGGTTGGAGTGGGATTTGCAAGAACCAAAGTGTTTGCGTTTGCACTTGGTACACCAATTCGCCTCCCAGCGATTATCAACGCTTCTTATGTTGGGTTGGAATTTCGGTTTCTTGAATGAAGTCGGTGGATTTTCCCCTTTTCTCTTTTCCGCGACCCTCGACTTCTCTTCCTTATCTTTCGCGTAAACCCTTTCCATTATTTTGTTCTCTTCGATGATTTCTCGGCGATTTGTAGCCTTCGAATTTCGGACTCTATTTCCCACGTCCGCGGGTAGACCCTTCAGATAGGTCTTTATCTTCTCCTTTTCAGTTGGGGCCACATGCCCCACAAGATTCAGTTTCTCCATAAAGAGACGAATATACTCCTTCACCGTCAAATCCCCTTTTGTTAACGCTCGGAATTCTTCTTCGATCAAGTCCATCTAGGGGTGTAAATGACACGAGACAACTCGTGAGCTACTCGAGATCGACTCGGTCAAAACTCGGTCAACACTCGACTCGAATAGGCTCGAATCGAACTCGAGCTCGACTCGATATACTAACGAGTCGAGTCGAGCAACCTCATACTCGACTCGATAAGCTTGTGAGATACTCGATATATAAGAAAATTAATAATAATTATTAGTAATATTATTTTAATTTAATTGATGATGATGATGATGATGATGATAATAATAATAAAAACAAACTCAAGTTTTTAAAAAATATATAAAATGGTAGTGTAAAAGATATAGGGTATGTCTCTAATCCATCCCACATTGGTGGAATATAGATACCAAAGCTTAGAACTCCACTATATATTGACCTTTCCCTCCCTTGCTTTTATATTATTTGTTTTTGCTAAATGGCTTGAGCCTAAGGGCTTGAGCCTATGTACTTGTTTTAATAGGAGTACCCTTTAAAAGTGGGTTCACCTTGAATTCTTTTAAGCTATTTGTTCATCTTGAGTTCTTTTATGTATTAAACGAGTTCGAGCTTGATCCGAGTTCGAGTTCAATCTTGATTCGAATTTTCGAGTTCGAGTTGCGATTCGAGCTTGAAACGAGCTCGAGTTCGAGTTCGAGTTTGGAAATTGATTATCGAGTTCGAGTCGAGTTTGTATTTTCACTACTCGCGAGTTTTCGAGTCGAGTTCGAGCTTGATAATCGAGTTTCGAGTTCAAGTCGAGTATAATGATACTCGAACTCGACTCGTATCATTTACACCCCTAAGTCCATCTATTGTTCGTTACAATACTCCTCCAAAACTTTCCCCTTAAACGTAGCCCATGACATCTTTGCCAAAACGGTTTCCCCTATAGTCGCGGTGTGGACATCCCACCAGATTAAAGCCGCTCCCCGTAGCATTTGAGAACCAAAATATACCTTTTGGCTCTCTTCGCAGTCGCAAGCCCTAAAGGCTTGCTCGATCTCTCTCAACCATTTCATGCAAGCCACTGGATCATCGGCCCCGGCAAACTCTGGCGGATTACATCCCATGAAGGATTTATAAGAGCAACCCTTCCCTGATTGTCTTGCCTCTAGGGTTACCAACCCATCAGTACGGTTCTCGCCTCCGGTACCACCCGAACTGGCTATCGCATTTTTCGCGACCACTTTCGGTCTACAAAGGTTGGCATCTCTTTCTTCCAACATCTTCAGAAATACTTCTTGTTGCTCTTCCATGGCCGATGACACCATTTGCATCATACTTGCCATCATATCGGCTTGAGGGTTCACCTCCTGAATAATCGGGGTTCGTGGATGCCAACTCTACTTTGGGTATGTGTTCCACTTCTCTGGTGAATATCGGCGACATGTTAGGGGGAATAACAGTCGCTGCCTGAACAACTGGATTTGGGTTAGACAAACTATCCTCATGCATTTCTCCTTCGTTTAGCGGTCGGCTCCGAGTATTTACCATTTCAGATCTGCCACACAAATGGGAGAAAAAGGAACATAAGCAACACAAGATTTACACAAGAAACATACTCATACGATTCATTGATCGTCATAATCATAGTAACTCAAGCATATTCACGTAACCATACATTCATAATAACAGTAGCTAATTGAAATTATGAACGTACACTACATAAAGATTCTCGCTACCACTTTTACAAGTTTCAACGACGTAGTTTCTGTTGACTCTAAGGTCGTCCCCTCTTAGAAATTCTACCCAACGCTCGCAATTCATAACTTAATAGTCTCAGCTTAAGTCTAGGCATCGAGTTTACATACCTAGTTCACTTAAACTAGAGCTCTGATACCAACTTGTAACACCCTAAAAATTTACGTAAAATAAAACTTAAAATTTCGGCAACATCACGGCTAAAGGTAAGGATTTAGAACATGTAGTGAATAACAACTAAAACCCCAAGACATGGGTTAGTTTGTACAACCAAGTGTAGCGGTAAAAATGAAACATAATACACAATAACCTAATTAATCTAGAACAATTAAATTAATTAGATTAAATATGGGTGTTGCTATGTCTCCAAAAAATCGCTTTTCCCTCAAAACCCCAAAAATGATGCCCGGACCATGGGTGCTCCTAGGTGTGCTTTTGGCGGATCAAGGTGCCCTATACACACCGCTAACTGAACCTGTGAGTCAAAGAACACATGCACAAGTGTTGGGTTGAAGTCAAGAAGGATATATAAGAAGTTTACATTTATCAAGGAGTACAAGTAAAGCAAGTAAATGTTACCGATACGCTTTTAGATTAAATTCGTGCCATCATCCCGTTTTGGGATAATCAAATACAACCTGTACGAATCACCAGAGATAACTCCAAATAACGGGGAAAAACCGTTTCATCTTGGGTGACGAGAACACGTGAGTGCAGTCACCCGTGATGTTAAATTGGATTCCACCACATATCCCAGCCCTAGTTCCCATGACATGCCAGGCATCACAATCCTCGGACTGTTTATGCCTCTAACGCTTACTCCGTCGAGTTACGCCCCAAGGACTTACGGATATGGATGTCTATCCAAAGTAGACAAGTTACAACTCGGAGACTTGCATCACCTATTGCCTACTCGCTAAAGACCCAACGGTCAACAATCACCTTTTGTATATAAACCATCTAATTCCTCGTGTACAAGGGATTAGATATAACCTTCACATCTAGATCGTACTCACATAGATAAATAACACATTTCATGCAATGAACATATTTCATTCAAGAGTACATTAAGACTTTGTTCGTGCATGTATCTACTCCACTACTTGAGTGGCATCATAGTAACCACACTAGGTGATATGAACACAACTGCTGATAAGAATAATTATCCACATTTTCTATATCCATAAATAATCATTTACCATAACATTTATTTCATACATATAAAGACCCTTGCACATTAAATGATTCACAACATGTTAAAACCTCCATACATGGCAAATACACAAAACCCTAGATTTAGTTTACTTAAATACTTTGAAGTATTCACATGAGCAAATAACAATGCAAGTAAAATAGTTAAGGTTTAGGAGACTCGCCAATAGGATTGAAATGTAAAACCCTAGAAATGAGAAATGGATGGAAAGAGACTTGGATCCTTAGAATCTTGTGAAGTAAATGCTTCTACAACCTTAGAACCCTAATAATCACCAAGCATTAATGATTCAACTACCAAACACTTAATGAAGAGAGAAGGGGGAAGAAGTGTGTGAAAATCGCACCTTCACTATGTGTGTTCGACCTCAAGGCTGGAAATCCCAAAATGATACCCAAAACCCTAAAAAATGGCATTAAATGAAAAACAACCCGTCACCCCCGCGCGACCTTGCCCTGGCGACAGTGCCAAGGGCACAATCGTGGGGCATAGTCGCGTCACATGTACCGCGGCTTACCCTGAGCCCGCGATTGTGACACTGCGACTGTGACATGGCAATGTCGCCTGTCACAGTCACGCCCGTTGTACCGAGGGTGGTGATCCCTGCGAGACATTGCCTTGGCGACAGTGACAAGGGCACAATCGCGGGGCATAATCGCGAGGTACCCTTCGGCCGCTGTCCGATTCCGATGCGACGCTAAAACTGATCCAAAACAACTTTTAAAAATTACTAAACTAGATTAGGAAACTTTTAATACATCACCCACAAGTGTTGATCATGAAAACGATGTCTAAAATTCGGGGTGTTACATGTCACAGGTGTACGTGACTTAGGCTTGTGCCATCTACATGTGTTGCATGTGTGCATGGTTGTTTTAAAGGTGTGAATCATTTGTAAATGTTTACAACTCATTTTGAAAGAAATTTCATGGTGTGATGCTAAAACTTGAGGGAACTCACTAGACCTTCGGTCTAACCCTCGCTTTTATAAAACTGAAAACCTTTTCAGGCAAGTATATAATGGGAGTTCATCCAAAGGGAAAGAGAAGAGGTAACGTCATAGAAGAGGCTTGGTGGAGGCATGTAGTTACCGGTAATTGTGTAATAAATCTCAGTTGTGCATAGGCATTTCTGCTGCAAATTTAGAGTTGAGTTTTATGTATTTCATTTATTTGGGACCATTTTGGTTATAAGTCTATATTTATGCTATTGATGGATTTGGATTGTTACAAATGGTATAAGAGCCATAGTTTAATGGATTTAGGTGACCGGATGGGCCTAAACTTAAACTGTGGAGTAGGGGGACACAACTAGGATATAGGAAGCCATTAAGGAAGACCTTGATCATCGAGAATTATGATGATGGTAGTGAGGACTCATGTAAGGTAAATTCAGAATTGCATCTGGTCAATGCCATTATGAATTTACAAGTGAATGGGTATGCTCGATTACTATTGTTTAGATGACCGATGGATGTGGTAGTGGGTAGTGAGTTCTAACATTGCAATGATATAAATGGTTTTAGTGTGATGTGTGAGATCGTTCATGGTGAAAATGTTAACACCATTGAGAAGGAGTTTTGTTTGTAATGTTGATTAATCGACTTGAGGTAGAATTTCTTTGGTTCAAATGAGAAGAATAATTGGTTAAAGGTGAGCCCCTAGTTTCTAGTGAGTCTCAATGCGTAGGGTTTGATGTGTTGATCATTTGGAATAGGAGGAGAGGACTCTGTTGGGATCTTGAGAGAGTCAACTCAAGGTCGAGTTTTGGAAATGGACCATGTTGGCTCTTTAGCAATAGGATGGTAGGAAGGGTGGTTAAGAAAAGTTAGAAATGTTTTTTGGTAATATGGAGTAATGATAGGATAAAAGGGGGTGACTGTCGATTGGCCTATTTGAGTTAAAGTTGGAACCGCATAATTTTCAAATCAATGGTCAAGGTGGTAATCGTGTAGTTTGGACATACAAGTAAGTTGGAAAGCACTCGTACCATAGGTTGTTGCAAATGTAAGAAACTTGACTGTTTGGTCGGAGGTAGAGCGTCAGTGATGAGTTGTTGTGAAAGGAAATGATTGACCTTGCTAGAATGAATAGCCTTGAGTTTCATGCATCATATCCTTTTTGTAATCGAGTTAGGATTCCTTCATGATTAAGTGTGTGAGTTTCTTGTTTTGAATATGAATTGGCGCGTGCAAGCGTGTGTTTGAAGGAAAAAGACAAATTTATTTACGTCGTATGATGAACTTTTGAACTTGGTAATTGGTGAATTACTTTGTAACACCCTGAGTTTCATCCCAATTGAATAAAAGTGTTGATCTGGATGAATCAATAAAGGAAGAACCACATATGGTCTTCTCGGCTATAGTGCAATGTGGTTGTGACATTTGCACAATAGCACCAATGGTACTAAGACTATGGTCATCTCGGTTGTAGTGCCATATGGTTGTGACATCTGTCACAATAGCACCAATGGTACTGAAAGTTTGGTATTCCCGGCTATAGTGCCATGTAGTTGTGACATATGTCATAATATCAACGGCGATTACCAAGTGGTTGGTCGTCCCAACAAACGTGCCATGTAACTATGACAATGGTATAACACCCATAATTTTTGGGTAAGTACTATTTCAAGTCAATGTGGAAATGGATCTTTCAAGATAAATTGATGAAATAGGATTTTGGAGTGAATCATAGATTTTATAGTCTTGTTGTATGGAGAATTCAAATACGATTCTAACTGGCCTTTTCGGAGCGAAAACAGAGCTAAAACGAAGAAGTTATGGCCAAATCAGCGTTCGATACACTCTTGGCTATTGTGACAGCGATTGTGACAATGTCACTATAGCCGTCACAATCGCCAAAAGCCAAAAACCTCTCGGTACACTCTTGGCTATTGTGACAACGATTGTGACAATGTCACTATAGCCATTACAATCGCCAGAAGCCAAAAACCTCTTGGTACACTCTTGGCTATAGTGACAGCGATTGTGACAATGTCACTATAGCCGTCACAATAGCCTGCGGGTACCAGAGTGTTAAAAATACGATTTTCAGCCATTTCTTTCATTTCTCATTTCCACCTTCCTCCCTTTCTCTCCCAAAACGTTCCTCCACCTTCGTTTATGAACCCTAACCGATTTTGGGGCTTTCCCATGAAGATCAAAGTGTTCCCTCTCCATATTATGTTAATGGCTTCCTCTCTTGATGCAAGATTAAGTTCTTACCTCCAACACTATAGATTTTTGGGGTTTATTAGGTTTTTCCCAAAACCTAAGTGGTAAGTTCATCCCCTCCATTTCCAAGCTTCTTTATGGGTTATAAACACTCCATTAATGATTTCCTAGTATTATATTTCCCCAATTTTGATTTGAATGATTTTGGAGAATTTGGGTCAAAATTAGGGTTTTGGCCAAAATGAAGATTTTGATATAAAATGTTTGGGGAACTATTCTAAATGTTTGGAGATGGATATTTATGGTTGGAAACTTATGGATCTAGGTTTTTGGAAGATTTGGCTTGTAGATTCAAGTTTCTTCAAGGAAGCTCGAGTTGGGGTAAAATCTAGATTTAGCCTAAATCTAGCAAGGTGAGTTCAAGTTGATTTGTGAAAACGTTGTACATGCCAAAATGTCCATTTTAAAGTGTTTATGTATTTTACATGAAATTATCAAGGTTTGGGTCATTTAATGGGTTTTGATTATTTGAAGTTTTTAGCTTTATAAACCTTGTAAAACACCCATGTTTGGGATTTTTGGGCATTTTGATAAATAAATCATAAGTATAAGTATTTTAATGATTTATCTTATGAATGAAGATCTTTTGGTATAAACGCGCTTTTAGTGTGTGTTTGGAGAAATGTTTGTTCTTGTGTTATGGGACGTTTTGAAAGAATAAATGGTGTAAATTCATTTGGAAAATGGTTTGTCTCAACCAATGATGAGCTTTGGGTTAATCATGCTTTTGGTCGTTGCAGTTGCATAACCGTTGGCTAAATGTGTTTTACTGTTTACACTGGCTTTTATTGTACGATAAAGTAAATTGGGGAGCTTTGGCTCGGTTTTGACTAAAATGAGTCTTGGGGACATTCGTCCAGTTTTAATAACCCGTTGTGGAGTTTTGAGTATGATGGCGGTTATTGCGCATCATTTGAGAATTACATGTTTTTAGTGCATTGGTCATTCAATTGGAGTCATGTATTGTTATAGAGTGTAATGTAATGGATCCATAAGCATATGAGTCGGTCTTTAATATTTAAAAAAGGGCTATTATTTCATGTTGGGACCAGGATTAGTTATAGGGTCATCGAGGGCCTCATGGTGCCATTGACCCCATGATGTAATTTCTGAGTCTGTTTTTATGGGATAGTCATTTCCCATTTGTACTGGTTGAGACATTGGGTCCTCGGGGGCAACTTGGTATGGTTATGTGGAGCCGGATATTATCCATGGGCCGTAAATGTAATCCTAGTGAATGAGCATGATTAGGATCCTCGGGTGCCCTCATCCACATCTTAGTACGAGTCGGGGAGCTCGTGGCCATGGGTCCTAGTATGGTGAGCTCAATAACTTGGGAAGTGGACTACTTTTGTGTTCCCCCACTAACCATGGAAAACGGGTCTCCCCTATCACTGAAAGGTGTTGTTTTGGGTATTTAGTTTTATCCTTGTTTTCAGTGACGTTTTTTATATATATACATATATATATATATGGATTTTATTCATGATTTATGGGTTGAATATTATGTTCCACCCGTGTTTTGGGTGTTTCGAGAAATATAGTTTTATTCGCGTTTTAAAGATTGGGGGTTCGATTTCTATTCACGTTTTGAGTGAGTTTTGGGTTGAAACTAATTTACGAAAGAACGTTTTTATATCGGGATCTTCATCCCTAAAATAGTTTGGGATGGAAATTGTTTATATTGGTTTCCTGCGCTTGAATGCATATTAATGGAACATAAGTCATTTTCATACTTGAAGCATGTCATTTTGAAAGGTTATGATTTAAATTGCATTTTTCCTTTTTAACGATATATTTACTCGTGTTGAAAACTCTTGAACTTACTAGGCGTTAGCCTAACCTTTTGATTTGTCGGCATGTGCAACAGGTTCCGTTCGGGTTAGTCTAGTAACACTGTGAAGAGAGGAGTGCTAGTTGCATGATCGAGGAGTGCTTAGCTTGTTGAATTCTTCCACATTTACTTTAGATATAGTGTTTGTCATTGAGTTTTAGTAACACCCGACTTTAATTAGTCTTTATGTAAGATTTTATTCATTTTGTTGACGGTTAAATCTAGAATCGTATTTCTAGTGTGAACTTGTCGTAAGAGATTTTATCCTTCTTTGAGGTATTATCGAAAATTTTAAATTAGTCGCTCTTTCCAAATTTGAGGGTGTTACATACTTCGCCTCTTTTGTGATTGAGTTAACCCTCAATATGAGGATCATGAAAATGTTTGATTATATGGTTTTATAATTGAAACTGGTATGGACATTTTGTTGTCATGCCAATAAGGGTGAGAGTTGAATGACTCACTTGGTGTAACGGATTTCGCCCGGTATTTTATAAATCGCATAAGAGAAGGATTTATCGAATACTTTTTTGTTTGTGTCGGCATCAATTTGGTCGTGCAAGGTGGTGTTGTGTCATCGAGTTGTGTGTGAGTGATCCTCGAGATCGTTGTGTGTGTGTGGCTATTCATTATGGTGGTGTTGTGTCGTGTATACTCAAGTTTGTTTCATGGGTGGTACTTATTAAATTTTCAAATGTGCAAAATGATTTAAATCATTGTGTCATCATGCATGAAGGCTATGAACTCGCTAGGTCGTGAAAAATTTGCAATTAAGGATAAGGAAAGGTTTTGAGAGTGCAAATGTGTCGTTCGAGCCGTTGATAGTCGATTCATGACCCTGGTGTTTCCAGTATGAAAGGGCGGTGAATGGCAGAAGTCTTAGTCAATGACTTTTGTGATGTCCATATGATGGTAGCTTATACTTTTGTTCAAAAACTGGAGATATGGTTGTAGGTGAGTGTTTATGTCCGGGAGAAAATTTGAAGTCGTTAAGACACTTCTAGTGGTAGCATGCTATTAGGTAGCGTTGTGGTGCGTTAATGAAGGGTTATCGGCGTCTAGCCTCAATTTTGAAGTGGCCTTGTAATTAGACTATGTATCAAGTAAGTATGTGCCTCCAACATGTGAGGATTGTGGGGCACAAAGTTATTTATGATGTGTTGGAAGAAATAGGTTCCGTTGGGAATCCATGTTTACCGGAGACATCGTTGAAGCATCTCCATGTCGACTGTTAATGTTGAAGTCAACGGTCGTTTGTTGAGGTCGTTGTCAGGAAGTTGGAATTGGAGAAGTAACTCTGGTGTGGTTATTTTGTTGAGTTATACAAGAGCGTAAGAGGTCGTTCGAAATGGGTGTGTGCCTGGCATGATGTCGGACCACCTTTTGTGGCAGTTATGAAAGTGGAAGATCGCCAACTTGGATAGGTGAATTCTTATGAGGTTGGATGATTTGTTTAGGAGTGAAGCAATTAGCACAACGGAAGTGGGTGTGCATTGAGTACATTGGTCTGCGAGGTAGTGTGCTTTATCTTATGAAGTGCCTGAGCTTCTTTATGGTAGATCGCGATGAGCCGACAAGGAACGAGAAGATATTTGAGTGAATTAGATGATAATGATTTTGTGGTTCGTCCAGATTTTGAGAAAGACAAAGTAGTGAAAGGACTTTAGCTCAAATATTGGTGTTATGGGTGGTATCTACTATGTATGCAAAGGCATCGTGAAGATTTTGATTGCAGTATGTTATTGTGGTGTGATGTTGTGGTATGGTGGTTGTGTGGATGAGTTAGTGACATTTTATGCCAAAGTAGACGTGAAAGTCATTGATGTGGTAATAAGTTGCTACAAGGTTAAGTGGAGGGCTTGTGTTGTGGATATAGGATGAGCGTAGATGAGAATCCTTGTTCGGAGATTTCTGATGAGCTATTCAAAATGGCAAGTATGTTTGTTGAGATGTATGGGTGTTTGGTTGGTGTTATAGTATTGCTAATTTGAGAATAAAAGATTAGAGTGGTAGATGGTGGCTATCTTAAAAATGAACCTATGTGCTCTTTGGTTGCGATGAGCTGTTGGGCGGGTGGTAACTAAATAACGTGCACTCAAAGCGTGGACACTGAGTTTCCCAGCGTGGACACAAGTATATATCAACACTGGGATCGCTACAAGTAATAAAATGGTACAAGTACCGAGTATCATACCCACAGGGACTGGACTTACTGAGAATTGCTAACTTTCATGAACTTCTTGCACAAGTTTCGAGTTGGGGAAAAATATTTGTTTGGCTGTTGAATTAATTCTAAAAATGCGAAATGAACTTTTTATAAATAAAGAATGGGTATGGGTGTAAGCATTCCTTGAGACAAATGTAGTAACAAAATGGTCGGACGCTTTGTAGTACGGAAAGTCTATAAAAAGCCCGATCTCTCGAAAGTGGATTTTTAAAGACCGGTCCTACAAAATGCTCGTAAAGTGTCCATCGTTACCAACTCTTAATCTTGCCGATTTAACTAAGTTGATAAAAATCAAGTTCTACCGGTACGGAGATTTATACCCAAATCTCTTTGTGATATAAATCTCCTCCGACGTTTGAACCTTAGGAAATCATACAAAACCCGTATCTCTACGTGGTTATCAAAGACTCTCTCAAATCTTTGTGCATCACTTAAGCCATATTTCGAATCCGCCCCTCTCGAGGTCAAGATCTAATATTAACACTTTAAAGTGATCGGCTTATCCGCGTTGAGTTTAAGTCACGACTCAAGTGACCAAGCTTAAGGACTAGTAATAATGGTCACACCCAAGTGTTGCCTACTAGTCCCAAGTTAACTCACACCCACACCCAAGAGGTGCTTAGCTCATGCTAAAAATAAACGACATAATAATACAAGGGAAAGGAAAATTAACTACTTGCATGAATATAAATAAAGTAATAGCAAAGTAAGAAAGTAAACTACGGAATTTAAAATGCTAAAATTAAGGAGCAATAAATTAAGGTACTTAAAATTAAAGAGCAAGAAATTAAAGTACTTAAAATTAACTACTTGCAATAAATAAAAATGCTAGGAAGTTAAAACTTGAAAGTAAAGTACAAATAATTAAAGACAAGAATTTAAACTAATCTTCAACACTAAGTTCTCTCTTTTTGGAGAGAAGAACTTAGGAAGATGAGAGAAGGATGGAACTTGATGATGGATGTGTAGGTGAGTTGATAGATGGATGGATAGTTTGATGGTTGGTGGTGAATGAAGCACCAAGGCCTCCCTTATATAGGAATGAGAAGGAGAATACCCAATGAGATATTCCTTTTGTCCCATGGATCTTCGGGTGCCCACCACGGGCTCTCACTACCCTCCCCGACAGTTTTCCATATTTCTGCACAAAAAAATACTTTTGATGCCATTATCATAACTTGCTTTAATTATGGACCAAATGAAGATAGAAAGGAACAAAAGTGGGTATAAAAGGGAAATAAGACACGGAAAAGAGTGATAAATAACACTCAGGAATAAGGGTTATCAGCGGGTTTATCCTATTCCGTTGGATATCAATGAGGATGTCATATTCGATTAGTTTGTGGTGTTGTGTTGTAGATTTGAAGTTTAATTGGAAGTGTTGAAGTATTTCTTGACTGTAAAGGGATTCTAGTGGATAGGCCAACTCTATTTGGAGAGCGAGAAGTGCGTGGTGCTTTCGAGCATGGGGTATTGTTTCGGGATGACTCGGTTGAATACCTCGAGTGAGAATCATGGTGAAACCGTTTGGTTAGGCATAGTAATGTAAGTGTGCGATCAACGCATTTGGAATGGTCGAAAAATGGAGTACATAATGTTGGGTGGGCAGTGTTCCACGCTAGCGTGAGGAAGTGAAGGGAATATGTCGAAATGAGTGGGTAAACCGAAAGTAAAGAGGGTTTGGAAAGTGAGTCAAAAAAATACGGGACTATGAGTAAAGACTTGTTGTTGACATGTGTATGGACTCCTCGTGAGGGTATGAGAAAGAGGATTATTGTTTATGTTATGGCTAAAGTGTTGAGAAAACTAATCGATATGGTTTGTCTAAATCTTGCACCTATTAGTGAGTCTCTCCTTGGAGGAGCATTTTATGTTTCGAGAGGGAAGTGGAAAAAGGTGGTCGAATGTAGTGCTCTGAACGAAAGACCATTGGATTAGGCTTAGTGTTGTTATGAAAATGTTCCAAGTGAGCTTGACGTTCAATGCTAAGCTAATTGTAATAGTTTTTGTGAGAGCATGGTCATTCCTTCTTATTGAGCGAGTGAAGTTTGAATTTATTTCAAAAAATGGTTGGACGATTGTTGAATGCGGTGAAAACTTGAATGTGTGTCTTCAGGTTTGGTTCAGCTTGGGTTGGTGAATTCTTCAGATGATGGATTGTGGAAGTTTTCTTCTAATAATTATTTATAAGCATGGGGTGATGACGTTGTGGGTGACGTCTGTCTAGTGCGTATGAATTGTTTAACGCTGATGATTCGTGATCGATGTGGTTTCGGGAGAGGAAAGGGATTTTCGTGTCAGACGTATGTCATATTGAGAGAAATTATTTTTGAATTGCATATTGTCTGATAAAGAAACTCACAACCATGAGTTTAATGTGATGTTCAAAGATGACTTGGTGTCGAATTGACAAAGTGAGTGGTTCTCGTGAACAGACGGAGTCTATGTGGTGGTGGCGTTAACTTCAGCAAAATGTTTTCCTTTACGGAAGTGAATTTGTGTGCGAAAGCCTAAATTTGGACGCATTTTGGAAATTGTGAACCCAAGTACGAACAAGGAAGACAACATCGAGTATAGCTGATTAGAGAGGTTATAAGTGTATTTTACCAACTTCTCGACATAAGAATGTCGAGGTTAATCGAAGGGTTATATGAGGAATTTAGTGCGATATCGATTCTAATCAGAAGTGTGCAACGAAAGTGTGGTAGTTTGTTGGTTTTCGTTCGGTTGCTTGAATGATTATTCGAAGTAGGATCAAATGATCTTTATAGAGAACAAAGAAGTTAGTTATATGTTAATCCCCTGGAGATCTTCCAAAGGTAGAGATGCTTCGTGGAAGAAGTGACTTTCAAGTTGGACATACTTTTATGTATGTAATTTAGAGAGGTGTCTGGCGGACACAAGTATGGTCGGACCATTGAGCAATGATTAATTGTATGAGAAGTGGAGCAATGACAATGAGCCATGACAGTAGTGGATCACAAGGTTAGGAAGTTGAGGGCCAAGGATATTGGTCTCGTGATAGTTCTTTGGAAATATCATAAAGGAAAATAGGTAACTTGGAAGTAGAATCGGACGTGAGGTCCAAATATCCACATTTATTCGGTGATGGAATTCCGGGGACGGAATCCTTTTGAGGGGGAGGTATTGTAATAACCTGAAACCTTTAATTTTGAAGTTTGAGGAGTTGTGGGGTGTTAAGTGAAATTTCTTAAATTTCAGGGACCAAAGTGTAAATATGAAATAAAAGGGGTAAAACCCTCCTAAACCTCTCATTTTTCATTCTCACAGTTTTGGAGGCTGAGAGAGAGCAAGTGAGAGAGGAAATCAGCGTGTGGAATGTGTGTATGCTTGGAGTCTTTGAGGAAGAAGGCTTTGGAGAAGGATTCATCTTCTTCACCCTTAAGGTAATCATCTTTCTCTATGATCTTAATTTCTAGTGTTTAATGGGATTCATGGTTGGGGTGTAGGATATTCTTCTTATTGGTGTTCTTGGGATGAAAAACCCTAAGGGGAGGTTGTTTTGTCTAAATGTTGGTGGTTGATTCTGGGTTTTGGGCTAAAATCACCATTATTGGTGTTTATCTTCAAGAGTTCTTTATCTTCCTTTATTTTGGAAAAGTTAGGGCTTTCAATGGATTGAGTTTAAGGGTTAAGTGATGTTTTGATGTTGGTTTCTGGATTAAAATGGTTTGGGACTTGGATTACCTCGATTTGGAGGTTTAAAATCGATTTGGGAAGGTTTGGGATTGAGAGACCTTTAGGTTTTTGGATGAAAATGCGTGCAGGACAGGATCAGGGCTCTGGACCCGTGTCCTGGCGCGAGTTGGGTCGCGTGGGAGGTCGCGCTAGACTCTGTTTGGGTGACTTTCGTGTTGTTTTGTCTATTGTTTGGGACTAGGGTCGGGGTATCGATTAGGGGTTGTCTTAGGAATGTTAAGGAGTATTTTGAGGGATAATTAAGTGTTTTAATACCCTCGTATGTCGTGTCATATAGGTGTTCGCTTTGGACACTCGTAGCTTGCAGTGTGAGATTTATGCGTGGACGACAGGTGAGTTTTCTTAACTTACTTTATTTGATGTACGAGCTCTGAATACATATGATGTTTATCAAAATGCATGTTTTACATTGCTTTAAAATATAATTGATGGTGTGGATATTTAAGTGTGCATTCATTGGGGGTGGGGCATGTGATGGCTATATGGGAGGTGTGACCCATTGGAATTGCGTGAATTTGTTTCATGTAATTTGTTTGAGGGCAGGTGTGAGCCCGAGCACGTGTCACAGGTGTGTGTGACTTAAGCGTGTGCCATCTACATGTGTTGTATGTGTGCATGGTGGTTTTAAATGTGTGAATCATTTGTAAATGTTTACAACTCATTTTGAATGAAATTTCCTGGTGCGATGCTAAAACTTGAGGGAACTCACTAGACTTTCAGTCTAACCCTCGCTTTTATAAAACTGAAAACCTTTTTAGGAAAGTGTATAATGGGAGTTCGTCCAAAGGGAAAGAGAAGAGGTTACGTCGTAGAAGAGGCTTAGTGGAGGCATGTACTTACCGGTAATTGTGTAATAAATCTCAGTTGTGCATAGGCATTTCCACTGCAAATTTAGAGTTGAGTTTTTTGTATTTCATTTATTTAGGACCATTTTGGTTATAAGTCTATATTTATGCTATTTATGGATTTGGGTTGTTACAAACACTACTTGATTTCGATGCGCCTAACTCAAATATGCCATGCTCCACACCGTTTATGTCCAAAGTTTAAAACGTTTTCCTTTACCTGTCAAATTTTCGGCCAACTTCACTACGTCTTGTAAAGAGGAGATGTTTTCTTCCTTGATATTCCACCATCTAAACACTAATTGCCAAACTCTTGTAACCTCTTGACATTTCACCAACGCATGGTTCACCGACTCCACTTCTTTTCCGCATCGAGGGCATAATACCTAGTCTAAATCCAATCCCATCTTCTCTAAGACCTCTCTACACGGTAGCCTTCCTAACTTTGTTTTCCAATAAAAGATACACACTTTCTTCGGTATCACCTTTGACCAATTAGTAACCTCGAATTGCTCCCCTACCGCCGCCACTTTCTCATCTATAATCGCCTTAAAATCTTGAACCGTTAATTTCCCATCACCCCCCCCCCCCAACCACTTAACATGATCCTTAACGTCTACCTTCAGCCTCCAATTTTGAAGTAATTCCTTCAAAGCTTCTAGCTCCCCCGCCTCCCTACCTCTCGGTTCCCTTCTCCACCTCCACTCCCAACTACCGTCGACCCAAACTCCCTTATCAGCTATCAAATCCTCCCTTCTAGTTTCAAGATGGTAAAGTCTCTTGAATCTATCTCCTAACACCTCATTTCCAACCCACCTATCCTTCCAAAACCTCGTCTCATCCCCTCTACCTATTTCCTTCCCGAAAAGCGCTTCAAGGTTAATACCCATTTTCTACACTTCCCTTCCTACTCTAATTATGTTCCCGCACACCGACCGATCCCCCCTAACCACTCCTCCATCCCTACCGATCCCCCCTCCCGTAAATAGCATAAAAGTTGATATGCTTGCCTAAAATGGACTCGCAGAATGTGGATCACCCAAGGGATGATCCACTTAAGCTTTATAGTAGACTATGATTTTCGTCCATGTGGTATGTAAAACACTGTCATTTTCACTCATGTAGTTTTGATATTACGATTTCCATATCTGTGATTTACAATTTATTGCTTTTTTCGTCCATCGACTTAACTCCATTAAAAAGAGACATTCATTAGTCATAGTTATTTTGGTATTTTTCCACCTTATTTGATTTTCTATTAAAAAAGAACTTCAAATATATAAAATAATATTATATATATAAATAATTAAATATTCACACCCTCTTCTTTTCTGATATCCCGAGTCTTGCACCCCTTCCCCTAATCTTAAATAGTCGGTGTTGATTAATACGCCACCTCTCTTCCCCTCCTCTGTCGATCTTCTTCAACCATTGGCGACTACTTCCATCTCTGGCCTCCTTTAATAATAGCAAAATACCCATTGATACAAGAGCTCAAATCAAAACATCTATTATCGAACTAACTGGTACCTAATGAGAGTCTAAAGTGCTAGGAAACCAGAAAGCAGGTTGGAAATCATAATAACTTCAAGTTAGATTTCCTGAAGGATGATATCACAATTCCATCGGGGTAAAAACCATTATACACCAATCTAAACAATAGATCCTAATAGAATGAAATTCGAATCACAAAAGATGAAAGAAATAATCTGAACATAGACGGCAACACCCCATGAGGCCACATTGCAATCGAGAAAATGGAATCTGAATAAAAGAAGAAAGGGTCTTCACTTTTCTTCTCCCACTGCGATTGAGCTGAATGCATCTCCAACAAAAAAAAAGTATCTTCCATGAATACCTCCTACAAATCACACAAACAAACAACCATTTTATTTTCATTTTCATAAGCATTAGTTTTGACTCCATTAGTTTAGTCTAGGGGCGGCCCTGGGGTGTGCCAGTAGTGCCGCCGCACAGGACCTCCGATTGTCGAGGGTCTCTGATTTTTATTTATTATTTACATAATAGATTCAGAATATAAAGCAACAAAGGCATTGGCTGAAACAAGTTGCCTCCTAGATCAGTTGGCTAGCGTGTTTACTTATTGGATGGTAGTCCTAGGTTCTATTCTCATCCACTACATGTTTTTTAAATTAAGTGGTGCTATAGCGTTTTCTTAATATTTTCACTCAATTTAATTAATTAAAATTTTTATTTCATTAGTCCATGATTATTTATCTAATTATAGATTATTTCTCAATTTTGAACTAGATTTTTTTCCATCATCCTAAAACAATTGTTGTGCCTACTTAATTTATTAATTGATTGGTTCTCAATTCTTTCAGTTAGGTACAAGTTTCAATCTTATAGTTTATATTTAATGTTTTATCTTATTTCTTTATTTTTCAATAATTTGTTTTTATAACTTTATTGTTTAACTATTTAATGAAATTTAGAATATATTTTTTTTTTATCGTTATTGATATCTCTATATGTTCTTTGGATTTTTTTTTAATTTTTACTGTTCGTGTTCTTTTAATAACAACAAAATTGATAGAATTTTCTTGTTTGTTTTGTAATTACCAATAACAACACGATGTCTCCAACTAGAAAATCTGAATCGTGTTAGTCTAAACGTCAAAAAAAAGATGAACAATATGTAATTACCAATAATATTTGTCTTCTTTTGGAAAAATGTATGTAGTAGTACCGATTTTATTATTGAAAATGAAGAACCACTTATATTCACTACTAAACTATTAAACTATTTGTCTTATATATTGTGTGTTTTTACTTATTATCAAAGTATTTCACTTTTGTATTAATTAACTTCTTATTCTTATCAACGATATTAATCAATAGAGATTTATGAGTACTAATTTAACGATGTAAATGTGTTATATGAATTTTGTTAATAGTTTTTTATTCTTCCATATTTTAAGATTTATTCTTGAATTTAGTAATAGAAATTTTAACAAATAACATAACCGGAAAATATTATAGGGCGACATTTTGCTCTTCACACAGGTCCTCTAAATTGTCAGGGTTGACTTTAGCCTACTTTGAGTTTGGCTTCAAGAGCCTCCTTGTCAATAGACTTAAAGAGCTAAAAGAAATAGAGATGATCTCCAAAACTTCATTGGTGCCATTATCGATTCCTTTGAAGAAGAAAGCATATGAATGTATGATACTACCTAAACAAACATCATTCTCATTCCTATGCATCAAATCAAGTTAAACTTTTTGCTGCACAATAAAAAGAAATGGGGTCTTGACAGATCTAAGATGAACTTGCAACCCAAGAAACACTTTAAAAGCACCATATAAATTCTTGTATATTGAATTTTTGTGTGACTTACAAAAATCAGGAAAATTACTATCAACATCAAATGCATATGAACATAAAACACAAATTTATACAATTCCATTCTAAAAATTTGCGATACAAACCCAAAATAAAAACCTGAATCACACCCTAAATATAAAAAATTACTTGGAAGTGCCATGGATTTTGGTACATGAAACAATCTTCGCCGATTTAGGGGGGGGGGTCGTGGCAGATCCAGAGACACAGGAGAAGGTGAAGGGATCTTCGATCCAGACCGAGAGGCTAGGCGATGACAATGGTGTCTAATCAGGGGCGGCGGTGGTGATGTTTGACCCATTTCCAATTTAAGAAAACAGAGAGGGTGATGTTTGTGGGTTTAGCTAAAAACGGAGAAGAAATTAGAGAGTTTCCGACTCCCAATGATGTTTTTAGCGGTTGACGATCCGAATCATATGACATTGAGAGAGAAATGATTCATAATTTAATAAAAATAATAATATAATTAAAAGTAAACAACTATTAATTTTTACTAGAAAACTGAAAAGAAAATAGTAAAAAATTGAAGGACCATTTTGTAATTATCAAAAATTAAGAAAAAAATAGAGATTATGAATAATGTTTCTCTATATTTAGAGTGTTACTATTCATCTCTCTGTTATAGAAAATAAAATAGAGCATCTCTCTGTTATAGAAAATAAAATAGAGCGTTTATTGGAGACATTTTAGAGAATAAATAGAAATCATAAATGAGATTTCTCAAAAATCTTAATTACAACTTTTTATGCATAATGTATGGTTGTTTTATGTATGAAGTCTTAAAAAGTCTTAATTACAACTTCTAAAGCAAAATATACAACTCTTAGAAGCGTAAATTTGATCACCCATCACCAACACTGAATTTCGTACCTTCAGCATCCTTTTTCCTGCAAAAGATCATCCCTGGCTATTCCCTCTTTCCTTTTCTATTCTTGCCGAATTCAAAATTCAAATTAGGGCACACTTTATCATCCACAGAGAGAAAAAGGTTTCATTATTTTGGTCTGGCATTTGTTCCCAAAAATTCATTTTCCCTATGAAACTCATCTTCTAATTTGAGTTTTATAGAGGTCTTGCAACGATTCAAAGGTACAAGAAGGAACGATCTTTGGATTTCAGTAATGCAAGAGACGCCTTTGTGTGTAACGAACCCCACGCAAACCCCTCCTTACTTGTAGATGTTGGCGAGCTAGAGATCTTTATCAAGCCTGATCTAGAAAAAGGGGCAATCATAATTTCGCAAGATAATTTACTTTTCCTGAAACTCCCCTGTTATAATGGAAGAGGTTTATGAACTTCATTCCATGATTTTGAGTTTATGCTCTTCACCGGGCGTTTATTTTTTAAGACATGTCGAGTTAGGTCTTAAACTATTTACACATTTTATGTAACGCAGTGAGCAGTGAGTTCCATCATCACAGTGACTCCTTTGTTTATGATCTGTATTTGTCATTCTTATATCTTCACTTGGGTGTTTATGATGCAGATTTTGAAGACAGATCCAGTTTGTTCGTTAGACTATTTAGACATTATATATATGGCCAGTGAGTTATTCTCTATCACAGTGATATTTAGACATTATTCGATCATTCTGCATTTGGAAATGTTTTTAAACATGTGGATTATTTATATTCAAGTTATAGTTGTTGGTATTTAGGTTCTACTTATCCTATTTTGTTGCTCGATTATTTATATAGATGTCTCCTTATATGTGTGTTTCTAACATATGCTTCAATTGGATTTCAGTTGTTGGTTCAATTGGCTACTTAATTTGTAACACCCCGATTCTTGAAAGATATCATTTCAAGTTAATACAGAAACCGATATATCGAGGAAAAATAAGATATTTAATTTTGGACTTGAATCCTGGATTTTATAGTCTAGATGGATGAAAGATTCAATTACGAGTACAACGGTTCTTTCCGGAGCGAAAACGGAGCTATAACGAAGAAGTTATGGCCAAAACAGTTTCGGTACGCGCTAGGCTATAGTGCCCGGCGATTGTGACAGTGTCACAATCGCCTGTCAAGGTCGCCGGAGCCCGAGAACTCTCGGTACAATCTCAGCGATTGTGCCCGGCGATTGTGACATGGTCACTATAGCCTGGCACAATCGCCTGGGTGTTTCAGGGTGTTAAAATCGCGATTTTCAGCCCCAAACTTCATTTCTTCATAACTCTCTCATTTCAACTCCGATTTGGGCGATTCAAGTTGCTATGGTTTCGTTTTTGAGAGATTTTCAAGGATATGGAAAGAGATTGGAAGTATATTGGAGTATACTAGATTATTTGGTGGTGGTAAGCTTCTCATCTCTCACTATTCATCTTCTTCCCCAAAGTTTTCTTGGTTTTCATCCACCCTTTGTTCTCCCTTTCATAGATTGGAGTTTTGTAACCATTTTGGTGAACTAGAAGTGTTTTAGTTGGTGGATTCAAGCTTGGGTTAAGGTAATCTTCTATTCTCTTCGGTTATGGAAGTTAGGGTTTCGGTAGTAATGGAGGTATTCATGTAGATGGTTTGGGAAACGATTCTTTGTGGTTGATTATGTTTATTTGTGGTTGATTATGTATGGATTTAGGTTTTGGAAGTTTGGTCTTGAGAATCCAAGTGTTCTTCAAAGGAGCTCTAATTGGGGGAAAATCTAGATTTAGCCTAAATCTAGCAAGGTGAGTTCAAGTTGATTTGTGAAAACGTTGTACATGCCAAAATGTCTATTTTAAAGTGTTTATGTGTTTTACATGAAATTATCAAGTGTTGGGGTATTTGCTAATCTTTGGATATTTGAAGTATTTAGCTTTACAAACTTTATATAACACCATATTTGGGATTTTTGGGTATTTTGATAAATGTGTCACAAATGAATGTGTTTTGAGGTATTATTGAATAAATAGATCTTTGGTCAAAGAAATACGCTTTTAAATGTTTGTCGGGTTTTATGCATCATTCACGAAATGGAATGTTTTGTAAAGTATTAATTGCACATTTATGCGAGGTACTGGAAAGAATGTTTATAGTCTCATTTTATGATTTTCATTCTTATCAGCAGTTAAAGTTGGAAAATGCATATTTTGTATTATGAGACATTTGGAAAAATTATAAGGGTATAAGTTCATTTGGAAAATGGGTTGTCTCAACTAATGTTGAGTTTCGAACTAATCTTACTTCTGGTCGTGGTGTTGACATATCCGTTGGTCGAGTGCGTTTTATCGTATTGTTATTTTCATTTATCAATGAGTCAATTGGGTTGCTAAGCCTGCGGCTTGGCATTGTTATTTTGATGGGGTTTTGGACAATTGTCCAGTTTTGGTAACTCGACTTCGAGCCTTGTTGGCAATTTTGGATGAAACTCGTTAGGTATCGGGTGCGATGTAAGTCCTATGAGCTGCACGTTAGGTATCGGGTGCGATGTAAGTCCTTCGTGCTGCACGTTAAGGTACCGGGGTGCGGTATAAGTCCTTCGTGCTCAAGTATTACGATATTAGATGAGGGGCTCGACATAGGAACCCGACGGGATTGAACTCGAGTTTCCGTGGGTGTACGTTTAAAGCTACTGAGCCTGACATCTCTTGCGTGTACTTTTGTTTATATGACTAGTCATAACAACATAAAATGGGCTTACTTTGTGGACCGTCACATTTTATGGAATCGGGAATCCCCCGTCACCGAAAGGTGTTGTTTTTGGGTATTGAGTTTTATTATCCAAGTTTTCGGTGACGTTTTTTTTTTGGGTTTTACCCTTGATTTTATGGGATGAGTATTATGCTCCACCCGTGTTTTGGGGTGTCTTGGGATATAAGGTTTAACCGTATCTTCATAAATGGAGAGTTCAAGTTATATTTACGCTTTGAGTGAGTTTTGGGTTAAAGCTAACTTATAATGGGCGGCTTACATTGGTATTATCATCTTTGTAGTGGTTGGGTTTGGAAAACGTCCAAATTTGTGTTCTTTGTTTAAAATGCATATTATTGGAAAATGAGTCGTTTTCACATGTAAGACGTATCATATTGAAGGACTACGATTTTAACTGCATCCTTTCTTTTAAACGATTATTTTATATATGTTGAAAACTCTTGAGCTCACTAGGCGTTAAGCCTAACCTTTTTATTTGTCGGCATGTGCATCAGGTTTCAAGGTTGGGAGTTGGTCCTAGCAATCCTATGAAGAGTTGAGCCTTAGCTCTGTGCAAATGTAAGTAGTTAGGAACTCTTCCGCAACGTTGGAGATAGTAACTAATATGAGGTTTTAGTAGCACCCGTCCTTATCATAGACTTTTGTATATAATGAATGGTTGTATTGAGGTTAAATCTTAATTTGCAGTTGTAGATGATTTGTTTATTGATGTATTTAGAAAATTTTAAATAAGTTGCTATTTCCAGAATTGAGGGTGTTACATAATTTCCTTGTTGGCAAAACGGTATGTTTGCATATCTGCTTCCTTTAAAGATGGACTCCCAATTTCTTATTTTTAGCCACTTCAATTACGGGGATGTGGAGTCATATTATTAATTTGCATATGGTCACTCGAGATTGTTTCTTTCATGGGATTAGTCGACAATGTAACCAATATGCAGATCTTCATATTAAGTTAGAAGATATATGGTTCTTTGTTTTACATTGGTCTATTGATTTTGCCACTCAGCTCATTGTTGCTTTGTCTTTCAATTTTGTTTACCACTTTCTCCTTCAAAATTTGTTAAGAATATAACTCATAAGCAAGTTATGCTAATATCTTTGTCACATATTTGTTTATCCCACTTTAGGCAATTGCAGCTTCAAAGCTTTTTAGGTTTTAAAGAGTTGTCACTTCTATGCAAGTATGCGTGTTTTCTACTTTTTTGTTTTTACAATCTTCATGTTACTCGGTATTTATTTGCTTGATAACGATATTTTTCTCGTAACTGCATTTAGAAGTTTGAAGTTTGCAGGTCTTTGGCCAAATTGCCTCAACTATGTGGATGTAGAATGTGATTCGTAATACCTTGTTGATATATGCTCATATTGTGGTTATGTGGGATCAGACCTCATTTTTTTTTATTTTCATGCTTCTGAAGTTGTCATGGAAGTTGGACATGAATATTTGGATGTATAATTATGAAGATGGTGATCTGCAACTTCTGATTTCTATGGATCCGAATTTAATGAATTTTTGGAAGGGTTGGCATGTGTTTGCTTTTAGCACTCTGATCAGATATGAAGATTCTGTTAATTTAACATTGTAGCACCATAATATGAAGATAGAAGCTAAGGGAAGGCTACTCTAGAATCTACAAAATTTGAACTTCATAACCACAAGGGTTGTGGCGTACTGGTTAAGGCCTTGGGGGATGTGGTGGAATATCCCATCTGCCCAGGGTTCGAATCCAGGCGTACACAACAATTGTGGCCACTGAGGTTTAATCAGGGTTGGTGGCTTACAGTCACGTATGATGGTTTGTATAGTTGTCACTTAAGGGGCCGTTTACCCAAACACTTACTTTGGTAAGCATTTACCGGTTGAATTCAACCCTGTCACTTACCTTATTAGGTAAGATTTTAGTTCATTAAGACGGTATTGTAAGCAAAAATTTACCCGGTAAGCGCTTATTGGGTAAGAGTTGTTTACTTCACTTACCGGGTAAGACTCTCGACCAATGCGTTTGTTCTTACCGGGTAAAATTATTGGTCATTTCCATATTATTAGTTAATGTAATATAGTTTGGTAAGCTTGGTAAGCGCTTACTCGGGTAAGCGTTTGGTAAACAGGGAAACGACCCCTTAGTTTCTTGCTTTCATTGTTAACTCTTTTTAAGCAAACGAATACTATAAAGCGTTGATACATGTCTTAATAGTATGTGGAAGAGGAGGTGTTGAAGGATTTGAAGTGGTTGTTATTTCTTTGGCTAAGTGGTGGAGTTGGACTCAAGCATGGAATGTTACGAGTATGTAGGAAAGTATATGGGAACACAATTTGGGAATAAATAATATAGTAGACCTTCTCTTACATTGGGTTAAAAGTAAAGTTTAAAGAGTTACACATGCACACAATTGATAGCTACATATAAAAACACTCTAATACTTTTCCTAATTAATGGTTTACATGTGCTTATGCAAATTGTTCACACTGATTTTCTCTTTGTAGATGTTTGTTGCTTTGTGGGATGAACATGGAGTTTTTCAGTGTGGGGTACCTTTTTGAACACCAATGAGGTTACCTAATCTTTTGAATGCTTTTCAATTGTTATCCAAGTAATGTGTGTAACACATTCATGGGTTTTTAAAGATTAGATGTGAATCTATAATCTTTGTATACACTGCTTGTTTTGCTGATTGATCTGGATGAATAATTCGTTTTTTTTCCTAAGAGTTTCATTCATCATTTTGAGGTCCTGCAGAGAGCTAGCAGTCCTGATTACATCTCATACTACTCATCTATGGTGTAGGATACTTTTCGTAAGGTTCCTCTTATTGAGATTGACATGGGACTGCTTACAAACTTACTTTCTCTTACATAAAAATTCTCTAAGGCATCTCTTTAATATGGAATGTATTATGCTTTTCTTATTTACATGACATGATACTGAGTTGTCTCTCTATGTATTATGCTTTTCTTATTTACATGACATGATACTGAGTTGTCTCTCTTTCCAATCATATTGTTCTATTTTGCTTGGCACTAACCTACAAAATCTTCTTCAGGCCAAGAGACAAATTGAGGCAAAAAGAGGATCAAATTGCTAATATTGAGCAACAACATACTCAAGAGTCAACTCATTATATATTTAGATTGGTGATTTTATTGGAAGTTTTGGATTTGTTTTTTACATAATGAATTTATTGATGCAACTGGAAAAGAAAATGTAGAACTCCAAATTGAAGATTTGAACTTTGAAGATTCATCAACATGAAGAAAAAATGATCAATATTTCCTGCTAAAGATTTTATGCATATTAGGTGCACAATTCTTGGCAACAAAAGTGATCTTTCAGTTACCGTTACTTGTAAATGGTGAAAAAAACCAACAATGTAAGGTTAACTTCATTTAGTCATTGTTATTGCCTTGATAGAATTGCATTGTAAAAACTTTCACTCATTTGATGCTTATGTATTAAACCAACTCCTTGTATATAGAAAGTTTCATTGTTTGTAATGTGAAAAGTTGCATTGATTTACAGTTGTTCAGTAATTTGAGCCTTACACAAGTCGAAAATTCATTATCCTGTCATGAATAATGGACAATTTGTAAATGACAACTACTTCAGTACCACTGAGGATAATCTTAGGGTTGCACGCTTTAGCAGCTGGGCCAAAGGCCCTAATTGCCAGGGATTAGTCTGGGTCATAGGCCCAGGAGACCCTTTCCAAAAAAAAAAAAAAAACTACTTCAGTGGGTCCATACCTATTTTCAATATTCCACCGTATCTTGAGTAGTGTACGTTGCTTTTTTATGTTTGTAATTTCATTGATGGTAGTAATCTTGATACTTTTTTTACACCCCGTCGTATTGCACGAACAATTAACTAGTAAATAGAAATAGAGAGTAAAATAGATGGGACATTGAAGATCGTCTAATAATGTTAATTAGAGGGACAAAAAGCATACCGAATTGTAATCCATAGATAGAAAAAAAATGTAAATTTTAAACAGGAGAAAATAGCAATTATACTATATAACATTTACCAGGAACGATTTCACTGTTCATGAACAGTAATTTACAGCTTTGGTCCTTGAGGTTTTTTGTAACTTACAGATTTGGTCCTTGAGCTTTTAATTTTTTTTCTATGTTTGTAGAGTTACAGATTTGGTCTCTATAGTTTTATTTTCCTCTTGGATTTATTCCCCATAATTTGTTGATTCCAAAATAGACTTTCAATTTTGCATTTGCGTAACGTTTTGGTCCTCGAAACTAAAAGTTGTTAGCTCCTGACCGTTAAGTAAATGACATTTCGATCATTTATAACTTTTTTCATTTTCTAATTTAAATAAATAAAAGTTATATTATAAAAATTATTTTTATTATATAAGCATAAAATAAAGATCCCTTAACATGCATCGCATCTCAATGACTGTGTCTTCTCCAACCCAAAACCTATGTAAAATTTGTTTAATTCATATTTTTATTATAATTTAATTTAGGTTTAATAACAATGTAGCTTTTTTTTAAGTTTAATGATGTAATGTACCATTTGCCAATTTATTTTCGCTTCCTATCATACACACACATCATCCTCATAGGGCATTTTGTAAGTTATAGTGATGTTGCTAACAGACACAAAATGTTTTGTTCTCATAATTGGTGATGCTCAAATTTATGGTCTTAATATTTCTTTCCATCCGTGCGGGCATTAATCTCACCTCATTTTTAACAAACATAAGGGATGACATATGTAGTTTAGTCTAAAATTTATTAATAAATGACCAAAACAACCTTTCTTTATTTCCCTTTAGCGCAGACGACAAAGGATGGAGCATGAAGGTTAAAATAGGAAATTCAATTAAAAAGAGCCACAGAGGAGGAGTAAACCCACTATAAGATGATAGCTTGATGTTAATTTTAGGGTTTGGGGCAAATCAAAAAACTCAGACAATGAAGAAATGAGGCGGCGGTCGGAAGGGATGTTCGGAAGGGTGGTTGCCCCCCTCCGCCGCTCATGATTTCGATTTTGCCCCCAATCTTCAACAGCCCTTTTATGCTTCGCATACATACATATACATATATATATATATAGAGTAAATTACAAATATCGTCCCTGTGGTTTGTTATTTATAACGATTTTCGTCTCTGAAGTCTGAACTTCATTCATTACAAACAATTCATAGAGGCGGTGATGATGAATTTCAAATTGTCTGAGTAAATCGGGCAAAGTTGAGATTTACCGCATCTTGGCGGGGCATTTTTCCGGTGGAAATTGATTGGATTTTTCGTCCCTTTTCGGTTTCTGGAGTCGATCCAGCCGTGATGTATGCAGCCATGGCGGTTTAATCTACTTTGTTCTGATTCCTTTAAAGATCTGAGCCTCATTCTTTTTCGAAAATATATTATTGGTTGTGGATCTGATCGCCTTTCCCTTTTCTTCTGAAGTTTTCAATTCAAGTGATTATGAACACCAGAATTGTTTGCTAATTGATTTGTGTGCTCGATGCAGTTGGAACTAATTTCTGGATTTAAAATTCTGCAGGAATAGTTTCAACATAAACACGAATAATATATTGGTTCTAAAAAATGTCTTTGTGATCATTACTTTTTTTATTCAATATGATTATTTGAAATATTATAATTTGCTCAGTATTAGTAGGTGGGTTCCAGTGAGTTGAGTTAACGTGAAGGTTGATAAGTGGTATTAACCGTTGGATTCACGTTAGAATGAGATGCATTGAGATGATATGTAATAAGATGCGTTGGATCAATCGCTGTATCAACTGCAATTTATAGGTGGTTTTGAGATTAAAAGAGATCAAAGGTTTAGATCCATTGTCACGCTCCTTAGAGCATCTGCAGCGGTGTTCACATAGAAGTCCTTAAGTCCACGTGGAAGTCCTTGAAAAGGTTTTTATCATTGAGGAAGCAAAGGGTTTTTGCCACATAAGTGGAGCGTTTCCTTTGTTAGGACCGCTCCATGTGGTTGAAAATCATCAAAGTCATTTTCCATTTTTCTATTTAAATAATTAAAAATCATTTTCAATTTAAATAATCAAACATATTATGGTGTGTTGACCCACTTTTTAAATATATAATTAGTTAAAAATAACTAAATAAAATTAATTAATTGGTTGTCAATTTTAATTATTTTGAATTTTATTATTATAATTATTTATAAATATTTTGTAACTTTTATTTATTATTTTATTTATTAATGTAGCAATTAATTTTTATAAATTTTAATTATTGTTTTATAATTATAATTTGTTTTTAATTATTGTCATTTAATTATAATTAGTTTTTAATTATTGTCTTTTATCATTATAATTTTATATTATTATAGTTTTTATTAAATTGGTCATTGACCGGTCCATGATTGAGTGTGAAAGGTTTATGAAATGTGTAGGAAAGAGAAAACTGATTTGACAGAAAGAGAAAACGATGTGGCAAAACCATGAACCTCTTGAGAGGTCCATGATTGTGGATGCTCTTAGGTTAACTCAGCATCTCACACGATTTTTTGCCGTAATGGTAAAGTATTTAAAGGTCAAAAATATTCTCAATTGTTGTACTCTTTTAAAAGTTGGATTGGATTTGTTTTTTTATAGCATATAATTATTATTAGCGGTGGTTTACTGCAGGGACGGACGCAACAACTTTTTTATACGGTGGCACCATATTTTTCATACGATTTTTATCGACATGTCTTAATTTTTTTTACCGGCGATCAATATCGCCCGATGTATTTTTAGTCTAATTCCACCGTTTCGAGGGATTCTAAAGTTTTTTGTTTGATTTCGAGACATTTTTAAGTTTTTTTTATCGATTTTGAGAGACTTTTTCGGTATTTTTGGTTGATTTTAAAATATTTTTTCGGTTTTTTTGGTTGATTTCAAGAGTTTGGCTAGAATAGAAGTGAAGAAATGGGCTTTCAAATTAGGATTTAATACACCTTTGAAGTTTCGAAAATAAATACGGTAGCACACTCGAAAACGATATGGTTGCACCTTTCACGAACGTAAAATTTTTACCCTTCGTCGGAGAAATGATACGGTGGCACGTGCCACTGTAGCCACCACTCTATGTCCGTCCCTGGTTTACTGGTTTAACGTTTTAAATCATTACATATTTTAATTAATTAATGTATTAGTTGTGTAACCTTGTTATTCAGCGAGGTGTAAATTTTAAAGTCGGTGTCACACGTGGGTTTGTGAAGAAAATGTCGTGACAATATGGCGAAGAACCAAGCAAAGCGCATGGATGTAGATATAGCGATCAGCGGTGAAGCAATTATCTGGCATTGATAGTAATGTGATGACACAAGTGTCAAACAGTGCTATAAGACGTCATTTCAAAAACGATGGTCCGAGGAGATTGTCTAGTGACATTCTTAGTGCAAATAATGAAAATTCAAGATGTGGTCTATAGGATGAGGTTAATGAATCCCCTCTAAATCATTGGTGACTAATCTAAGGGGTTGTTTACCAACTCTTACCCGTAAGAGTTGTCTAGGATAAGAGTTGTTCGGATAAGAATGTTTACTAAGTGTTTTGTGGTAAGCGTTTACGGACAAAAAAATGACCATTTTAACCTTTTTGTAATTATATGCTAAATAAAATGTAATTATTCCCATCATCAATCATTTAATAGAAGAAAAAACAAATTTCATACTTTAAATAACCGTATTCCATAAACAATTTCTTTTTCACTGTCTCCTTCATGATCCTCTTCCGCAGTAAACATAGTACTCCCATTGTATTCCATATCATCGTATTCCATAAACAAATTGTTAGGACTGAAAGTCCTAATGCATGGAAAGTTATATAAAGTACTTATAGTGTTTAGTTGTTAATTATTTATCGAGTTGTAAAAGCCTTATTTTGTTATTGGACTTAGTTTTGTTTGTTGGGCCTTGGGCCTGTAGGATTTTAGGCCTGAGTATTTATTGTTTGTTTTCTAATCATTATGTTAAGAGTTAGAAAAAGAGAATCAATATTGTGCACTTATCTGGTTTAGAGAGAGAGTTTGTTTTTCAATCCTATGTTTGTAACTCTCTCAATCATTCAATACAATTAATCGTCCTATTATTCATTGTTACTTGAGCAATCTGGGATTCACAATTGGTATCACAGCAATCTTGAATTTTGGGTTTTTATAGATCTAAAGTTTAAGTCTATATTCTTAAGTGTTTTTTTGAAAAATCATTGGTTTTTAGTTCAAAGATCGATTGAAAAAGTGTTAAGAATACAGGAGTTAATCGATTACCATTGCTAAAGTCCCTTTTTTTTGTTTAATCTTTGTTAATTTTGTTTTTGGTGTTGACAGTCTTAAGGGCGCCGCGAAACCCTGGTAAACCTACCTGGGTCTCGCGTTCCAAGGTCCCCCAAGCCCTGTCCTCCCACGTCAGTTCCTCCCAAGCCCTGGTCTCGTGAAGCCCTGTCCTAGCGAAGCCCTGTCCTCGCGAACCCCTCTCCTCCCAAGTCCTCTTCCACCCGCGAAGCCCTCTTCCACCCGCGAAGCCCTGTTCTCGCGATGCCCTCCCCACTCCCACCCGACTCCCACCCAGACTGTTTTCTGTTTTATTTTTAAATCTTTTTTTTTCCTTCCTTTCTTTCTTTAATAAAGGTTGTATGTCCTTATCTTAAACTGTCGTCTTAGAGTGTTATTCGTTCCTCTACACCTTTCTTGAATCAAATCGCGATCATCTTACGATCATTTTGTTCAAGTAACAATGTCTTATTCTGATTATCAACAAGAAATTTCTAATCTCAAATCCAAGATTGTAGTTCTTGAAGCCAGATTGGAAAACAATTACAACGTGCTTGTGCAAGTTAATAGTGAAAATGCTGATAATCTGAGTTGGGCACAAAGTTTAAAAAGATAGAAAGAAAAACTTGCTGAAGAAAATGATGGTTTGAAGAAGCAATTTTCAGAACTCTCGAAAAAGTTTGAAAAGTCAGAGAATCGGAACGAGTTGATTGAGAATCTGAAAGAAGCGAATATGAAAAAAAAGTGATCCATCAAGTGCTGAAGCTTCAAAGAAAATAACTGAACTTGAACGAAAAGTTGCAGATTTGAAGCCCGAGAAGAGAAGACTCTGGAACTTGAAGAGAAACGGAAAGTTGTAGAGAGCGAAAACCTTGATCTGAAGAAAAGACTTGTTGTTTTTGAAAAAGAAAAGGTTGATTTTTCAAATGAAAGAAAAAATTTTGAAAGAAAAATTCTTGATCTTTCAAAGAAAGTTTTTGACGAAAGAAAGGTTTTTGAGCTTCAAAATGCAAAACTTTCAAAACAGATTTCTGATTTTGAAAAGGTTTTGATACTTGAGAGAGATAATTTTGCAAAAGAGCGAAAAGGTTTTGAAACGGCAAAGAAAGTGCTTGAAAAGAAAATTGTTGCGGTTTTCAAATAAATATCTGATAAACGCAACAGTATCGAAAAAGACTTTGAAAGTGAAAGGACGATATTCGAAACAGAAATTCATAAGCTTTCACAAAAATTATCTGGATTAGCAACAGAGGTTTCGAAAGAGCAGAAGATAAAATCTGATTTACAAAAACAATTTGATTCAATTCTCGAAGAAAGAAATGTTTTAGCCGTAAAAATCAAGAAACTTGAAGAACTAAATTTCAAAGCCGATTTATCTGAACAAACCAGTCCCGATACTGTTGTTCAGTCTCCTTATTCTTCAAGTTCAACTTCCACAACTATTTCTTCGAAGAGTTGTGTCAAATCAAATGAGTTTTCAAAAGATCGGATTCGCCCTTCAAATCTTTTCTATAATTCTCTTGTTGATAAAACAGATAATCAAGTGTTTCGAAAAGTGAAAATGGTTTGGAAAAAGAAATCAACTACAGAAGACATTGATGGAAACACGTCATACAAATCTCCTGTAGTTGATCCAAAGTCACCGACTCATGTCTATTCCACACCTAAGTTGATCAGTCTAAACCGATCAAATATCTGTTGCACTTATTGTAGAAATAGTGACTTTGTGGATTCCAGGTATGTCAATAGCTGGTATGGTACTTATAGTATCCCCAACCCCCATTTTCATACCTTCAAAGCTAAGGCATCTAACCGTCAAGGATCCAAAGCATGGATACCAAAACCAAAACCTGTCTAATCTGTTTTGCAGGAATGTCATGTGGGATTTAATTCAGATTATTCACGTCACATGACTATAATAAAGGTTTATGCCATCTTTTGAGGGGGAGTACCAGATTTCTCTTTAATTTATTGTTTTGAACTTCTGAACACTTCAATTCAGGACTCGTTCTTAAATGTTTGTTGACTTCTGATTATCTCTAATCAGAAATTTTACTTCAATATTCTATCTTGGTGAGTTAAAGGAGTGTTAGGGCTCATAAAGTTTCTATAGTCAATCTAGAACCGGAAGGACCTACCCAAGAAACACACCCAATTCATAGATATCAGTGAGGAGTCTAGAATGATAGATGAGTTCGGAGTGAAAAGAATATGGTGAGAATGTGACAGGACTTAAAAGAATTATTGGTCCTTACCAAACCGAGTCAGTTATACGGGTTACCACATAATCTATTCATTCTCGTTCTTTGGAGATGAATATTGAAATAAACATGGACCCAATGTCGATAACTCGTGTCACCCCACCTAGCCACTCAAGTATCTCACAAAAGATACTTGTTTCATAAATGCACGGAGAATTAACACATAATCTATCTATTCCTCACTCGGAGGTCTTAGATATTGAAAAAGGAAGACAATAACTCCGGTCTCCGAACTTCATATTCATCTCACTGTGTCTATTGATTTATGAACATGCGTCCCAGGTTGAATCAATATTTGAGCCGAAAAGATACATATTTATATTTCTTTCACACATGCACGAATCTTTGTGATTCCAATCGCATATCTTTGTGATATTGCCGGAACAGTTTGAGAAGTAGATTCTTAAAATCTTACTTCAGTGATAACTGGAAGTCCTATTAGAGACACCCTTGCCAACTCTGAAAATAAGCCATACAATTATTTTAATTGTTGTGATAACAATTACTAATGTGTTTCTGTGTTAGTTGATTACCCCATCTTGGTTACTAAAAGTTTTATCTTATCTTTTGCTACTCATCCGGTTAATCTTTGAACATACATGATGTTCAGGATTCTCCTAATTATCATGAGGGGGAGAATGCAATAACAACGACACAAGTTTCAAAGATAGATTATCATGTTGAGGGGGAGTTAGCAAAACTAGAGGGGGACCAACATATCCTATTTTTCTTAAATCTGAGGTTGAAAAGCCATGGATTTCAATATTGCATTGGTTCTTCTATCCTTTATCAAGTGGTGTTTGCTACAAGTTGATTCCTCCTACGAGCATATTGGTTCTACAAGTTCTTAAGCTGAAAGTCAATTCAACTCGCGGTTCAGAGACAAATTCTTTGTTTTTAAACTAAAGATGCACTGTGGAATGTCACGTAACTCACACATTATCTTTCTTGTGTGCTGATCCGATGTGTTGAGTTTCTACAGTTGAAAGATGCTCACTTGTGCATTCAGTTGAGACTATGGTATATTGAATCTGGTTACAAAGTTGAAATTATGAAGACCAAGAACTTTATTCAAGGGGGAGCTGGGAAAGACATGAAGACAAGTAACATCAAAAGTTTTTCAGAGATTCAAGAAGGAGAGAAGATCAATACCTGAAGATTTCAAGAAGATAAATCATTTATACAACTTTAGGAGGAGATTGTTAGGACTGAAAGTCCTAGTGCGTGGAAATTTATATAAAGTATTTATAATGTTTAATTGTTAATTATTTATCGAGTTGTAAAAGTTTTATTTTGTTATTGGGCTTAGTTTTGTTTGTTAGGCCTTGGGCCTGTAGGGTTTTAGGCCTGATTATTTATTGTTTGTTTTCTAATCATTAGGTTAAGAGTTAGAAAAAGAGAATCAGTATTGTGCACTTATCTGGTTTAGAGAGAGAGTTTGCTTTTCAATCATATGTTTGTAACTCTCTCAATCATTCAGTACAATTAATCGTTCTATTATTCATTGTTACTTGAGCTATCTGGGATTCACACAAATGATCTTGGATATTACATCTTTTTATAAAATTATGGATCGCAAAACAAGCAACCACAACCTCTATTTATTTCGGAAAAGGATAAGAAGCCATTTGCTTCAAAATCGGGAATCTTGCTTTCAAGACACCATAAGCACGTTCAATAACGTTTCTAAGTTGTGCATGTGCATGATTAAACTTTTATTCTTTAGTTACCGCATGTCTGCATCGAAAATCAGCTAACCAATACCTCGTATTGCGATAAGGAGTCAAAAAACCACGAGTATTGGGGTATGCAACATCACAAAGATAATATTTATCTGCATTTATAAATACAATTAAAAAATTACAGAAAAATAATAATCTCACTATTAGAAAAAGGATAATACATACTTGGTGGAGGAAACGGAAATCTCGAATTTGGGTCAAATGCAACTTCCCTCAATACTCTAGCATCATGTGCAATGCCTTCCCATCCAACCCAAACATATGTGAATATCATATTAAAATCACACATTGCTAAAACATTTTGAAAGCAATCACCACTTCCTTTTCCTCTATATCTTGCTTGTTGATTTAAGGGCACAACTACATGTATCAAAATTCCATCTAGTGCACCTATAGCCCCCTGTAAGAAAACCACAAATTATATATATATATATATATATATATATATATATATATATATATTACTATCATACGAACTTTTAATATTTTACAAAGTATCAAAATAAATAACATACCGCGAATATTTCTTTGAGGTTTCTAACTCTCTCTGACATGCTCAAAGTTCCATCGAAGGATGTCGGTCTTATGAGTTCTCTTGCGAATTCCATCATTCCATTTAATACTTCATGAAAACATATGTGTATAGTTCGTGTGAAATGTTGAAATCTCTGTTTAACCATTCTAAAACGTTCATTATGACCAATAATAGTTAAAAACATCGCCATCTTCTCTTCAAGACGTATACGACTACTTGATTGCTACCAATTGTTTTGTTTAAAATGGTTACACAAGAGTATATAAACATTGCGAGATAGATGCATCAATTCATGACATATCATACTAGACCCACGTAATAATTCTTGTGTATACATATGTCCAATCAACTTTGAATTGTTATCTCTTATTGTTTCTATTCTTGCTTCACCTCTTCTTCTCAAATACTAATATGCAATCACCACAATCATCATTAATTGATGACGATCCATGACGTTGCAAATATAAAGTACAAAAAAAACATCGTATTATATTTCATATGTGACATAGATCTTTAACATACAATTAGAACAACAAAAGCATCAAGTTAAACAATCAACATTAAAAAGTGACATATATTAATTCATAACACCAAACTGAATATATTAAACATCAAAAGACCAAAAAGTCACAAGTTTCCATATCCGTCCATACAAAACACCAAAAAGTCACAAAGTTCCATAACCGTCCACACAAAAACTAAAAGTCACCAAGTTTCATAGCCGTCCACACAAAAACCAAAAGTCACAAAGTTCCATATCTGTTCATACAAAGTCAGTCTAAATACCACATCAATATCAAACATCAAAAGATTAGTCTAACTTAAGTTGGCGTGTCGTAAATATAATCCATGACTTACAACTCTCATCTTTCAAACACATCCAAATTTTCCTATAGTCTTCACCTTGTCTAAAAAGGTAAAGTGTGATGTCATATAACGATTTATCTTCCCAACCAAGTCTATCCAATTTCATCATACAAGCATCCATATCACCGTCCTCCAATGGTTTGTCAAAAATAGTTTTCACATGTGTCACCACATGAGCCAACTCCTCTTCCCTTACCAATGGTTGATTAGCTTTTCGTTTTCTGGTTTTAGAACAAGAGAAACATTCTTGTGTTGAGCTAGATGGTCCTTGAGTTGAAATAGTGGTCCTTGAGTTGAAATAGGTGGTGCTTGATCTGAAACAGGTGGTGCATGATCTGAAACAGGTGGTGTGTGTGTGGCATCCAAGCTTTGATCATCAACTACTAAAGGCGGGTTAGAAACATTAGCAACACGTGAAGGGTTAAGATTATTAGACCATGGTCCCCAAGTCCCAACACTCGTGGCCGCCACTCCATCGAAAACTTGCATACAAAGATGAGGATAAAGTAGTGGTGCGTTCCTCAACTTGTCAGCATATTTACTCAACTGTTTATAAAAAAAACATATAACTAAAAGAAAAATATAAGGAAATTAAAATTAGAAAAAGCGGAGAAGAAATTGATCTTCGCCTCTGCCTTCCATTCCACTTCTTGGTCATTGGGTTATAGACATTACCCATTTTATTAGCCTAGAATACACCACATACTTCCCCCTCAGATAATCATAACGATTATTCATTTGCCTTTGATTTACAATGAAGCTATGAGCGTTTTTTAATGTTTCTGCTATATTATTCCATGAATGCATCATAAGGCTGCCGCCTTGGATTCCATTCATGGACATCTCATGTGCACAACACTCTAAGAAAGTCTTTATCACGTTATCTTTCCACTAACCCTTGATTTTTTAGGTTCCGATGACTCATCATACAATTCCATACCTATGTCAAAAAGTACCCACATCAAGATATGATCAAGAAACACTATAAACTATAAAAACTCATAACAAATTATCCATTTCTCTACGGTTAGAATCCTATTGTCTTAATAACCCACTGGGAATCCTTTTATATTTCTAATTAATACTTTATTATAATAAAATATGAGAGAAACTTCATGCAGAAAACCATTTTTTTCAAAATATATATATATATATATATATATATATATATATATATCATAGAAAGTAAAGTCCATTGGCAATGCAACTTTGAAAGCTTCAAGTTTATGCAGGATTGAACAGTCAACCAGAATAAACCAACACAATCCAAATCTTTAGGAACAACAAGATCATTGAAAATCAACCAAATAACCCCTATTCAATGATAAACTCATTTATGTATACCAAATAACACATAGTAGCCTCGTTCAGCAAATTGTAAATTTTCAATTACAACTCACTTTTTCAAACACATATATGATCAAAGACATTTGAGATTGAGGTTTTGTTTGAATTAACAAACACAAACACAAACATCATAAGGGTTTATGATCTACAGAAAACATATTTCTTTTTGGTGATCCAATATTCATCATTCCATTTCTTGCTATAATTTACCTTAGGATATTTGGAGAACATGAGTTTCAAGGGTATGTTACTTGTTCTAAGGGTTCTTATCTGTTTGCAGATAGATAGATACCAATTGATTCTTTAAGCACTAATACGATGATGAATGTGAATACTTTTGTGTAGAAGAAGAAACGGAAACATGTCGCTTTCTGCTTGTGGACATTCCCGGTTATCGTGGACGGACCATTTGGTGACTTGAAGTTGTTTCTTATGCTGCATATTGGTATTATTCCAAGCATCTTTCTTTTTAATTGATATCATCAAGATACCTAAAATTTACAAATATTTTGTATAAATGTAAATAGGTGTATGTGCTATGTCTTCCATTACACTAAGGCCATAAACATATTGACAAAAGCTATGGACAAAAAACTGAACTTTTAAAACCAATCCTAGCACCTAAGACCAACTTGAGGAGAAATCAAAGTGTAACAACAATGATGATGAATAGAAATTAACCCAATATTAATCAATAGTATGAAGATGAATGCATTCTTCGAAATGGGAGGTTTCTTGAATCTAAAGGGGACGAAACCGATTAAAGAAACAAGGACGAAAATATTTTGAGCAAACACGAACGAAACCAATTAAGCAAACTGGGACAAAAATCTTTTGAACAAAAACCAGTTACACCTTCCATCCATGAGTGGTGAGGTTGGTTTCTTGTTTTACTTTTTTTTGTTTCTATGCTCATTGTATTCCAAGTGAAAGCACAGAGGGACGAATTTCTGGATAGTTGAACAAGATGCAAACCATAGAGGGACGAATTTCTATCCAGATGCAAACCACAGATACAGGGACGAAAACAACATAAACAGGGACGAAAAACACAGATTCCGACGAAAAATACAGGTTCAAGGACGAAAAGGGAAGATTCAGAGAGGAAAACCACAAAAAAGGGAGATCGACATACCTTTGTAGGCAATGGAGGCAATGTATATGTTTTGAGTCGAGAGTAGAACCGGGGGCGTGAGGCTCTAAGCGAAATAGAGGGATGAAAAGCAGTTAAACATACCTTGAAGAAGATGATGGAGTCGATAAGAGAACTTGTTTGCAATGGAGGCAATAATGGTTTGATTAATGACTTTTTTTTTTGGTAAAACCCTAAAAGCTATACGATTGTAGAATTCTTTTTCTATGCAAAAAACAATCTAAGACTTTGTCAAACAAAGTGCTTCAAATTAAAAAGGAAAAGCCTCTGTATAGAAGTCTCTAAATCAATCGTGAACACAAACTTTACCTCCACGACTAGGATGATCAAATGCATAATTTATTAGTGTAGGTTGTAGCCCACTTAGGATTAGCATGTGCACCACCAAGTGGTTCCTATATAGACTAAACTGAACTAAAAAGCAGAATTAAGTAAGCAACCAAAAATAAATGAATGAAAGGATGGACAACATGAACACATGCCCAACAAGAAATCCATTAGCTGACACAAAAAAACAACATGCCAAGAACATGCACTACGAAACACAACTTTAAAGGAAAATAAAATATAGATATTGCCACTAACCCCACAAAAAATAGAAAGATAAATGTGGTTATGTTCTATTTAAAAAGGCATAAATAATACTTTAGTAGAGAAAAGTGAAACCCTTGACATGATCAATCGAAGTACCTGACAAAGCATTAAAACGTCTGAATACTTAGCCATATATGTTTTCTTACAGTTTCCCTCGTTAGTTGCAAGTAAATAAAACAGGTTCCAAAACTTATCAAGAAAAACATTAAATTCCCCCAAAAAGAAAACTTTATGAGGGAGAATGGTTCGGGTGGAGTGGTGTCTAGTGAAACTAAACTTTGTAAATGTATTAAGGAAGGCTTGATTTTGACAAGTGTGAAAGAGGTTCATTTAGAACAGAAAGTAGTTGTTCTTCTGTAATCACACATTAGGCTTACCAAAAATACTTCTTAGTACTTAAGCTCTGGTAAAAAGAAAATGAACTTAGGTTTTAGATATGCACCACTACACATTTTTAACATAGCAGAATGTTTGATTTAAATAATAATCAATTAACATTATTTTAATAATATAAAAAGACGACATCATCAATAATATATATAGAAGCATGAATTTTGAACTCTACAAACTGTAGTAAGCACCATATACAAAGAATGCATATTTCACCGAAGTTGCAACTACTCAAGTCCCGAAAGGTTTCAAGGTGCGTTTACTAAACGTAGAAAATCAGAAGAAAACATGCAACATGAATGAACTTAAAGGTTATTAGAGGCACACCAGAAGCTTCTGCCATAACTTGAACATACTCCTCTTCATGTTTCTTGTAACACCCATAATTTTGCTTTGAGAAATGTTACGTAATATGAAACAAATTTTCTAAAGATACTCCAAAATTAAGGCTAAATAAAATTTTAGACAGTTTACAGCGAAAGAATTTAAAACAATAAATATGCAACTAAATGCTAACTTGTCCTATACCAGATTGCATTAAAAATATATCTTCCATAGATGCCTGAATATAAATATTGCACTTAGGTAGGCTAGGCAAGTTTCTAAGTGTACCATTTTCCTTTATCCAACCTGAAACCTTCTGTCCCTATAACATCCTAAAATTTCCAATTATAAACAAAATCGAAAATTCGGCAATATAATATCTGTAAATGGAAGAAACCTGTGACACTCTACGATGGGATTCAAATAAACCTACATATGCCATAACACCAAGCTACGTATGAATAATCACCCACGGATGGGGAAAACAGTAGAATAATAGGAGTTTACAAAAATTTCATAATGAAGGCTTATACGACAACCTACTAATCTAGACGATCACAATCCAGATTATGGACGGGAATCGAGACGTTGATTTATACTCTGTAGAGCACTTAGAATCTGAGAGTTGATGGAAGACTGACCAGAAGCCTGTTGGCGAAGTTTGAAGAGCTCTTGATCCCTCGCATCGGATGTGGCCTTTAGAGCGACCATAGAAAGAGTCAAAAAGGTATTATTATCAATGAGCTTGATAACCTCTTTGAGAACAGCATCGAGAGCATCGGAGAGAGGGGTACGAAGACCATCGATTTAATGATGCATAACATCCAAGCACCGAAAGATGTCTCTATTTAGATCGACGCATTCAGAATTCTGCTCTTTTACTAGCTGCAAGAGCTCAGCTAGTGAAGTGTTGTTGATGTCCAGAGAAGTCAGCAGCTCAGGATCACACAAAGATTTGCGCAGAAATTCAAATTGAGTACCGAGCATCCTCACCTACTGATTGGTATCAAGAACTTCGGCTAGAAAGTCGGCAGGCAGGGAGATCGGCACCTGTTGGACTGAAGAAGAAGAGGCTGAAGGCCCAACCCTGTCGGCAGTGGGAGTAGGGGGATCATGACGCAAAGTGCGCTCCGTCGGTGGAGATTGCCTCTTCGATAGACAATCTGGATGGAAGCCATCCGAAGAGGAATCTGAGGAAGAGGGTGAGTGTTTGGGAGAGGGTGAGTGTTTGGGAGAAGGGGAAGGGGAAGGAGTTTTCTTTGGTGAAGGTAGGGGTGAGTGTTTAAGGGAGGGAGATGGTTTTGGGGAGATCTTCGGCGAGGGTATATTTACAGTAGTAGATGGCAAGTTGTCCCCTGTATCAGAAAATAGAAGATCAAAAATATCTACGGTATGTCTACCGATATGTGCAAAATCTTCGGGTGTGACCCCGGGTGATAGGTTGTGTTGTGTGGAAGAGGGTTGTTGGTCCGGAGAGGAAGTCAACTCATCTTCATCTCTCAATTTAAATTGAGGAGAAGGGATAACATGGGTCTCCGTTTGTACAACCAAACCCTGTGGAGAAGATTTGGAGGAGGTAGGATGGGTTTCAGCAGATCCCCGTGGCCCAAATAGGAGAATTACAACTTCCTCCAATTGTTGAGAATCGGTAGAAGACGAGTGTGGTTCGGCCAATGGTTTCCTAAGTCTCTTAGGACGAGACTTAGGTGGGGATTTTGAGCCCCGTCGCTTAGAAGAAGGAGAAGAAATGACTGGGGTAGCCACCGAAGGTTGTTTCGGTGGCATAGTCAGAGAAGCAAGTGTGACGTTACCGGTGGCCTTTTTCTTTTTAATAGCCACCGATTTGGCTCATGTAGATTTGGGGGCAGAAGGGACCACCGATTGGGGAGCATTTTGAGAAAGTGGAGGCCTTTCGGTACCACTCTCAAAAAGAGTACCCTATATCGGATTAGGAGAAGTAATGAAGGAAATCATACCTGCGTTGATGGGAGAGTCGGTAGGCTTGATCATCTTAAAAATGGTCTGCTTGCTTATCTGAGAAATAGGCAAGTCATATGCTATCGTCGGTTCAGACAGAATTGCATCGGCACGAAGCTGTGTAGAAAGCTTCTCACTGATTATGAGAGAGATGAATCGTGGAAGGGCCACGTTGTGAGTCCTAGGTGGAGTGATTGCGGTGACCAAATAATCAAAAATCACCTGGGCAAAGTCTATGCGTCTCATAAAGATGAGGGCATGTGCCAACCTGGTGATAGCAGCAGGTGATTGATCCCACCCAGACGTTTTGTGGGAAATACAGTAGATGAGGTGAGAGAAGAAGTAGTTCTAAACAGCACCCATGTTCTTGCAAAGGAGAGTGCCAGAACCCTTGGTTTTCCCTTCATGCACATAGTTGAGTGTAGCAACTACATCCTCATGTTCCCGACCAGTGGGAAACGGAGCGTAGACGTCAAACTCTGGAATCTAAAGAATCGATCAAACATCCTCGACCCTAAAAGAAAGGTTGGGGTGTTCTTCAGAAGAAAGGATGGAAGCAGATACCTGGTGTGAGTCAGAATCATACTTACAGGTAAGCCAGAAACTTCCAAGTAGCATCTTGCTCATCTTGGTAGACATCGTGAGAGCATGTTGTAATGGTGTTTTCTGAACGAAAAAGGAGACTTGGTTGAACTCCGGATGGTCCACATCAGCAGAAAGTCGTGCAACCTGATTGCACGCGGGAAATGCAAGAGTTTCCCTAGAGAGAGTAGTGGTCTTGGAGGACTTGGATGTTTTTGAAGAGGCCATTGTTGAAGAAAGAGAGGTGCTTTAATGGAGTTGCAGGTTTTGAGAGAGATAGAAAAACGAGAGGTGTAAAAGTAAAGAAAAGAAGAAGATGAAGTTATATTTACAGGGTAAGAAACTTGAGGGAAAGTTGGGATTTCAAAAAGAATTTAATATTATAAATGGTAGTGAAGGTACTTGAAATGTGCGTAAATGGGGAAGTGGAATAGCCGAAAACGGCTATTGTCAGAATCGTGGGGGTGTCAATACGTTCCATCATCTGACATACGAATCCTGAGAAGCCACGTGGCATGATCTGATAGGGGAAGGAAGAGGTGCCGAAAAGATTTTCGGTATGAGAGATGTGGATAAGGATGACACATCATTATTGATACCGAAGATAGAGTGAAGGGAAATTCGGCAAAGAATAAATCGGTATGAAAGTGTTGTGATGTACCGAAATATGAGAGGTACTTCGGCAAGAGGTATCGAAACCGAGGAAGAATTTCGGCAAGGGATACTTCGGTGAGAGGTACTGAAGTAAGGAAGTTTCGGTATTCGAGAGGTGTACCGAAATGAAGGAAGTTCTTACCGACAAGATAGAAGATTCGGTAAGAAAGATGAATCTGGCCGAAATCCTTTGGAGAGGATTTGCCGAAACTTAATAATAATAATAATATTTTTTTTTCGGCAAAGAATAAATCGGTATGAAAGTGTTGTGATGTACCGAAATATGAGAGATACTTCGACAAGAGGTATCGAAACCGAGGAAGAACTTCGACAAGGGATACTTCAGTGAGAGGTACTGAAGTAAGGAAGTTTCGGTATTCGAGAGGTGTACTGAAATGAAGGAAGTTCTTACCGGCAAGATAGAAGATTCGGTAAGAAAGATGAATCTGGCCGATATCTTTTGGAGAGGATTTGCCGAAACTTAATTATAATAATAATTTTTTTTTATTTAACTCAAACAAAATTTAACATACCTAAGGATCCAACAAGGAAGTTGAATCTGGCTTCATCCAGTGGTTTAGTGAAAAGGTCAGCAAGCTGAAGATCTATAGAGATGAAATGAAGTTCAATATCACCTTTAGAGACATGATCTCTTATAAAGTGATACCGAATATCAATGTGTTTAGATCGGGAGTGCAGCACTGGATTGTTAGCAATTGCTATGGCACTAGAATTGTCACATAGAATCGGTTTGTGAGAATAAAACTTGTCATAGTCTTGCAGTTGATTTTTCATCCACAAGATCTATGCACAACAACTGCCAGCTGCAACATATTCAGCTTCAGCAGTAGAGGTAGATACCGAATTTTGTTTCTTGCTGGACCAGCTGACCAAATTTCCACCTAGTAATTGACAGCTGCCAGTTGTACTTTTCCTGTCTACCTTAGACCCTGCAAAATCAGAATCTGAATAGCCAATAAGATCAAAACATGAGTCCTTGGGATACCAAAGACCCAGATTCATAGTACCTTTTAGGTACCGAAAAATGCGTTTCACAACCGCCAAGTGAGATTCCTTGGGATTGGATTGATAACGTGCACACAGACACGTAGCATACATGATGTCATGTCTACTAGCATTAAGATAAAGAAGAGACCCTATCATCCCTCTATAACTCGTGATATCAACTGACTTACCAGCTGGATCAGCATGAATCTTAAGAGGTGATGCCATTGGAGTTTTCATGGGAGAGCAATTTTCAAAATCAAACTTCTTTAATAAATCACGAATATATTTACTATGATTTATGAAAATACCTTCAGAGGTTTATTTAATTTGAAGACCAAGAAAGAAAGTAAGCTCACCCATCATACTCATCTCATATTTGCTTTTCATGAGAGAGGCAAACTCCTGACAAAGAGATTCATTAGTGGGACCAAAGATGATGTCATCAACATAGATTTGGACAAGAATGATATTACCTTTGGTTTTCTTGAGAAATAGAGTATTGTCAATTTTACCTCTGGTATATCAGTTTGAGAGAAGAAAATCTGATAGGGTGTCATACCAGGCACGAGGAGCTTGCTTCAGACATAAAGAGCTTTGTCTAGTCTGAACACATAGTGAGGATCAGCTGGATCTTCAAAACCTGGAGATTGTTTCACATAGACTTCTCCAGCAAGTTCTCCATTGAGAAATGCACTTTTAACATCCATTTGGAAAACCCGGAAGTTCTTGTGAGCAGCATGAGCAAGAAAGATCCTTATTGCTTCAAGTCTAGCAACAGGGGCAAAGGTTTCGTCATAATCGATACCTTCCTCCTGTCTATATCCTTGAGCAACAAGTCTGGCTTTGTTCCGAATAATAGTGTCGACTTCATCCATCTTATTTCGGAAGACCCACTTAGTGGCGATAATAGTCTTACCAAACGGACGAGGCACAAGTCTCCATACTTTGTTGCTTTCGAATTGAGACAACTCTTCTTGCATGGCAGTGATCCAACAAGGATTAGCTAGAGCTTCTTCAATTTTCTTGGGCTCTATTATGGAGAGAAAGTTCACATAGAGGCAAATGTTTCCAACACCTCTTCTAGTTTGGACACCTGCTTGTTGATCACCAATAATCTGATAAATTGGATGATCCTTGGTCCATTTTAGAGCTGGAGGAAGAGGTGAATGAAATGGGCTAGGAGAATATGAGGGTGAAGGATCGGTAGGAATAGGATGAGTATGATGAAGAGGAGAATAATGTAAGGTTGGTTCGGTAGGGGCAATAGGTTCGGCAGTCGGTAGGGGATCTGTCGAACTATGGTTAAAGGAAGTGGAAGCTGCCGAGAATGGTACATAGGGAGGTCCTCCAGACAAAAGATTTGAGGAATCTTCTCCAACACACGAAGTGATCCACTCATGAAGTTCATTATCATCATAAGATAAGGAAGATGTATTATGATCATCGAACTTCACATGTATTGATTCGTCAATACATTTTCTCCTTAGATTGTAGACTCTATAGGCTTTAGAAGATAGAGAATAGCCCATAAAGATACCCTCATCAGCCTTGGGATCAAATTTCCCAAGATGTTCTCGATCATTTAAAATGAAACACAAGCAGCCGAAAACATGAAGAAAACTGATGTTTGGTTTTCGGCAATAGAAGACTTCATAGGAAGTCTTGCTGTGTCTTTTCACAATGATAGATCGGTTTTGAGTAAAGAAGGTTGTATTGATGGCCTCAGCCCAGAAGTAAGTAGGGAGGTTTGATTCACTTAGCATAGACCTTGCAGCTTCACATAGTGTACGATTCTTTCTTTCCAAAACACCATTTTGTTGTAGAGTTCTGAATGCTGCAAAGTTTTAAGAGATACCTTTGTCACTAAGAAAGGCATCTAAGGTAGTATTTCTGAATTCGGTCCCGTTGTCACTTCTGATAGATCTGACTAGTTGACCGTTGAGAACTTCAGATTTCTTGATGAAATTGATGATTTTCAGTTGTATCACTTTTGTACCTGAGAAAGAATACTCAAGTGTAACGTGTGAACTCATCAATGATGACAAGAATATACCTTTTTCCACTAAGACTAGGTGTGCTGATTGGCCCACAAAGATCCATATGCAGCATCTGAAGAGGAGTAGAGATAGAGAAACACTGCTTTGACTTGAAAGAGGATTTTGTCAGCTTGCCTTTCTCACATGCAACACATATCTTCTCTTTAGAGAAAGAGATTTTTGGCAACCCGGCAACTAGCTCTTTGTTAGAGAGAGCATTTAACGTCTTGAAGTTGAGATGAGAGAGACGTTTATGCCAGAGCCAGATCTCCTTTTCTGAGTCTTCAGAAATGAAACATATGCTTTTGTCTTCAATTGATTTGACACTCATATTGATGACATACACATTGTCCTTTCTAAAGACAGATAGGACAGTGTGAAATTGTTTATCAGTAATGAGACAATCATGCTCTCTGAAAATCACGTAGTAACCTAAATCACACAGTTGACTAATGCTCAGAAGATTATGCATTAGTCCTTCCACATAGGCAACTTTGTTGAAAGTAATGGATCCATTAGAAAGAGTCACATAACCTTTAGTGGAACCACGAGAGTTGTCATCAAAAGTTACGGTCGATCCCTTTTCTTTCACAAAGTTTAAAAGGTGTCATATGTCGTGAGCACCCACTATCAAGATACCATGTATGATGATGCCCGTAGACCTGCAGACACAAACAAATTAGTCCTTTGGAACCCTTTTTGAGGTGGGTCCTTTAGGGTTAGAAGAAGAAGAAGAAGAAGGATTATTTTGACTATATCTTTCAATACGGTCTTTCGGACAGTCCTTGGCTAGATGAAAAGTATCACCACAGTTGTAGCACTTTCTGTAGATCAACTTTTTCTTGGGTTCAAGAGAGAAGGCTTTCACTTTTCCTTGGGTTTTAGACTTTAGGGGTTTAGAAGAGTGAGGAAGAATGGGATAGCTGTAAGGAATGTGAGGGTTTCGAGGCATTGGTCCAAGAATTCCTTTTTCAGATAAGGAAGGAGGATCTATGGAGATTCCTTTGGACTTCTTTATTTTCAAATCTCTAGGAATAAATTCTGTTGTGTTCATGGGAGATTTACCTTTGGAAGAAGGTATAATCTTTCTTTTGTTGGGGAGATCAACAACAACAAATTTTCCTTTGTTAAGAAAAGGAGCTTTCTTAGGAGAAGGAGAAGAAGAGGAGGAAGAAGAACATTCTTTTAGTTTTAAAGATTTAAGAAGATCATTAACAGGTTTGACAAACTCATTTGAGTCTTGATCTTCTTTCAGAATGAGTTTAGATGGTTTGGCAGACACAAAGATACCAAACTTCCTTGAATCTCGAAGATCCATGGAATAAACAAAGTTAGAATCTCCTGAATCGGTATCTGTAACACCCCGATGTCGAAAAGGTATCGTTTCGAGTTATTACAGAAATTAGTAGCTTTAAGGGGAAAAATAAGATATATGATTTTGGACTTGAATCCTATATTGTATAGTCTTGATGGATAAAGGATTCAATTATGAGTCCAACGGTTCTTTCCGGAGCAAAAACGGAGCTATAACGAAGAAGTTACGGCCAAAACAATGATCGAGAAGAAAACCAGGGGAAGCGGGCGACTTATGCCGCGACTTAAGGTCGCGAGGTAAGTCGCGAAACCCCCTGGACGAGCTTAAAACTCGATTTTCAGCCACCAAACTTCATTTATTCATATCTTTTTCATCACAACTCCGATTTGGGTGATTCAAGTTGCCATGGTTTTGTTTTTGAGAGCTCTACAAGGATTTAGTGAGAGATTGGAAGTATATTGGAAGATCCAAGGGTATTTTGTGGTGGTAATCTCCTCATCCCTCCATCTTCATCTTCTTGATCAAGTTTTCTAGGGTTTCATCCACCCTTGTTCTTCCTTTCATAGATTAGAAGTTTGTAACCATTTTGGTGAACTAGAGGTGTTTTGGTTGGTGGATTCAAGATTGGGTTAAGGTAATCCTCCATTCTCTTCTGTTATGGAAGTTAGGATTTCGGTATCAATTGAGGTCTTCAAGTTAATGTATGGGGAACGTTTCTTTGTGGTTGATTATGATTATTTATTGTTGGAATTTATGGATCTAGGTTATTTGGAGGTTTTGGCTAAAGGATTCAAGTTTCTTCAAGGAAGCTTAAAGTGGGGTAAAATCTAGATTTAGCCTAAATCTAGCAAGGTGAGTTCAAGTTGATTTGTGAAAACGATGTACATGCCAAAATGCTTATTTTAAAGTGTTTGTGTTTTACGCTAAAATGTTAACTGTTGACGAGTTTTGGTTATTTGGAAATGTTTAACTTTATAAACTTATGTAAACCCCATCTTTGGGATTTTTGGGTATGTTGATAAATAAATCATTTTGATATGTTTCTTGATGACAAAGTATATACATGGAGGTCATTTTATATAATTGCTCGTTTGGTGCATACGATTTTATAAACCATTGGAAAATGCATATCATTGTGTTAAGAGTCATTTTGAAAATATAAAGGGAATGAGTCCATTTGGAAAACGTCTTGTTTCAACCAATGAGAAGTTTTGGGTTAATCGCCCTTTTTGGTTAAGGTGTTTACGTAATCGTCGGTCAAACGAGTTTCGATGTCTATACTGGCTTTCATTGGGGATTTACGTAAATTGTTGGGCCTTTAGCTCGGTTTTCGGCTTTGTCGGGTCTTGGGGACTTTTGTCCGGTTTTATAACCTAAGTGGAGCTTTGGGGTGTGAGTTGCATTTATTGCATTTCATGTTGGAGAATACATGTTTTGGGTGCGTGAGTCATTCATTTGGAGTCATGTATTCTAGACTGTATTGCATTGGATCCATAGGCATGTGAGTCAGTCGTGTTTAATGGTGAGGACTCTTGGGATTCTCACCTTGGGAAATAATGTCGTGTTGGCATTGGTGTTGTCCCGGTTGTTTTGCGAAGAGGAGCCCTCATGGGTTGTACTTTGATACCTTGGGTCTGGTGTTTAGATGTCTAATTCTTGTGCACGAGGGTTAGACATCAAGTGTTATCAAGTAAGGAGTTGAGGCTCCTATCTTGACTGATAGGGAGTAGGCACTAAGGGTCAAGTGGGCACCCTGAGGATAAAACTCCCTAGAGACCGAACATGCAATAAGATCGCGTATCCTTGAGATATAGCTCGGCAGAGCAGGAAATAAGGAATACGGTGTGGTGGAGACTTGAAATATAGTCATGACTGGAGGTGTAGCTCGGCAGAGCAGGAAATACGGTCACGATCTGAGGTGTAGTTCGACAACATAGTTATGTGGCTTAACTTTGTGTTCCGCCACGTACAATGGAATCGGGTATCCCCCGTCACCGGAAGGTGCTTTTTGGGTATTTAATTGTGTCAGTTTATCATCCATGTTTTCGATGACTCTTTACTTATGGGGAATTAGTTACTCAAGATTTATGGGTTGTGTTTTATGACCCGTCCATGTTTGAAGGGTTTCGAGAAGTAAAGTTTATTTCATATTCTTATAAAGTGAGCGCTTTGCTTACTATTCATGTTTTGGTTGAGTTTGGGATTGAAGTGGTTTTTACGAAAGAAGGTTCATATTGGGTTCTTTGTTCTAAAGATGTACTTTTGGAAAATGGTGTCGTTTGATATTTAAAGTAAATCTTTTGGAAGGTCTGTGATTTAAACTACTTTCTTTCCCTTTAACAAATATATTTATTTCATGTTGTAAACTCTTGAACTCACTAGGCGTTAGCCTAACCTTTTTATTTGTCGGCATGTGCATCAGGTTCCGGATGGGGGAAGAGGTTCTAGCGTTTTGGTGAAGTGTTGAGTGCTAAGAGTTTGTGCAAGGGTGAGTAGCTTGATGAAGTCTTCTGCGTTAGTCGTTGATAAGAGCAACTGTTTCTTTGGGTTTTTAGTAACACCCGACTTTGATTAGTCTTTATGCGAGACTTGACCTTTTAGTTGTTAAAGTTAAATCCAATATTCTTTTGAGGTGTCTCAAGTGACGATTGTAAAATAGATTATATCTTTTTTGTTGTATAATTTGGAAGTTTTAAATTAGTTGCTCTGTTCTTTTTCGAGGGTGTTACAGTATCATTCCATTCAGAAGAGTATGAAGGAATATTAGATGAAAGAGGAGGATTTTGAGAAGGGGAAGGGACGTCTTCAGAAGGAGTATAGTCAGTGTCCTCTTTTCAGTAGCCAATTCCAAATTTTTCATCACCAACTACTTGATCTTTAAAAATTTTCTCAAGGTTTTTGGAAGAGGTGTTCCATTTGCTTACTATCTCTTGTTCTTTTTGAAGACGCTTGAGAAGTTTGTTCTTTTCTTTATCCAACACATAGTTTATCGTTTTCAAGTCTTCCAACTCAACTTTTAGTTTATCAAAATGTTTTAGTTAAGATAGAGAAGCCTGAAGTTGGGAAGAGAGAGATTTGATTTGAGCATTGGCTCTTTTCTTTGCATCTTTTTTGTTATGAAAAAGTACAGTTAAAGAGTCATACGCCTCAATCTTTTCTTCATTAGATAGAGAGTAAAAGGGATGTACCTGAGAAGAGGAGGAGGAGCACTCAGCTGTAAAGTTCATCCTAGAGCAAGAGTCTTTAGCTTTTTCATCAAGTTTTGCCATAAGTCATTTACTTGACACTTCTTTCTCGCTGTCAGAGGTAGGCTCATCAGCCCAGTCAAGAGTTTCCACCATTAAGCCTTTTCCTCTTCGTTGAGAGTTAAAATTTCTTTCCTTCTCTCTCTTGTACTTGGCTTTATATTTATCAACTTTATCAAAGAGCTCTTTGAAGGAAGAAGAAGGAGAAGGTTTTCAAGGATGCGATCTACCTGTAGAAACAGATCTGAGATTTCTTCTCTTAGAAGAATTAGAAGAGTTGGAATTAGAGATCCTTGGAGGATTGCTTCTACACTCAGAGGCGAAGTGGCCTTTCTTACCACACGCATAGCAATCCTCCTTGGATTTGTTCAAAGAATTTTTAGAAGAAGAGGTAGAAAATTTTTGGTTGCCTCGAAAATGGTTGGAGGAGGGGTTTTTCCTATACTTAGAAAAGTTTGCAAGCATACTCATTTCCTTTGTCATTTGATCAACAGAGATGTCTTCTCCTTCATCATCGGCTTCACTAAGATAAGCGTCCGAGGAGTGATCTATGTCATCATGATCGACTTTCTCTTTCTGAGTCATCAGAAGGGTAAGTGATACGAGGAATACACATAGATTTCTTAGATCCATCACAGATAAGAGCCATAGAAGGGCTTTTATCTCTTTGATAATGGTATTCCTTTGAAGACGAGTTTGTTCGTAATTGAAGAAAGTTCCATAGAGATTAGTAAGAGGTAGGCTTTCCAAGTCCTTGGTTATCTTTATGCAAGTGCTGAGGTTCTCCCAGAAATCTGGAAGACCATCCATAAACTTACATAAGATTTCCTCGTTGTCATAGAGCTTCCCAAGGAATTTAAGATCGTTTAAAAGACTATTGAAATGGTTATAGTAGTTAGAAATAGATTCTCCATTTTCATGAGAGAAGAGTTCGTATTTACGAACAAGATAAATTTTTCTAGACTTTTTGACTACATCTGTACCTTCGTACATAACACATAGAGTCGTCCACATCTCTTTAGCAGTAGAAAAGTTCACAAGAGAGTGGTACACTTCATCCGGAAGAGATTGAGCAATTATTGCTCGCACTTTGGAATCAAGTCCAATGGTGTGTCTATCTTCATCAGTGTATTCTTTTTCAAGCTTCAGAATATATCTACCAGTAGCAGAATTTTGTTCCTCGTCAGATGAGTCATCGGAAACGTTGAAAAGATGATATTTTTCTTTGTCTTTCTTTGTGGAGGTTTTGATAAATTTGTCCCATACTTTAGGGACAAGAGGACCTTCACGAAGAACGGTCAGATAACGACAAGAAAAGTTGTTAGCATTGAACTTATTAGGTTTGACCATAGAGTCATTATTAGTATGAGAAGAATTTTGAGAAATAGAAGAAAAATCAACTTTGGACGAGGATGTCATTACGGATCTGATTTATGAGGTTAAATCAACCGCTCTGATACCACTTGTTGGTCCCAAGTTAGCAAAACAAGTATTGTAGAAGGGGGGTTGAATACAATACACAAATTTTGCTTAATTTTTAATTCTTTTATTGATATAAATATCAAGAATTACACAAAGGAAACAAAAGATTGTTGCAGAATAGAATAGCTAAGAACTACTCTAACAATCTAACACAAAGAAGACTTATAGAACACAAAGACTAAATTTTAGAGAGAAAGTAATAGCTAACAACCTGCTTGAAATCTTGCAAAGGAGAAATCTTGAGCTAAAAGCGTGAGATGCAAGGAGCTAACTCCACCCTTTAAATACTATCCAAGGCAATGAGTGCAAAGGACATTAATTATTTAATGCAAGGGTGGTTGAGATATTGTTAATAAATTATAAGATATTTGAGGTGACTTATCACAACACAAAAGGTAACTTTTGTACTATGAAAGTACAATATCTTAATAAAATATACTTGGTTCAAATCTTTTTGAGATCTTTTAGAAAATAAATGTCTCAATCAAATCAGAACTAAAGTGAATATCTTTCAAGAGAAGGAAGCTTCCATTCCCATTGTCAGAAGATCATTAGGAATGAGTAATTATATCAAATTGAGAGGGTTTGACATAAAAGGTGTTGCCGACACGAGAGGAATCGGCAAAGATGGAATCTGCCAAAAAGGTGGCAGGGGGATGCCGAACAGAAGAGGGTTCGGCAAATGGGAAGTCTGCCGAATATGATTTCGGCAGATGAGGCTTAGTCCTCTTGAAGTTCATCTCAATCCGCATAGAATAATTCCTTCATGTTGATTTCGGTAAGTCTTTGACTCACCGATCTGTTTAAGTACAACTAAGCTATTACAAAGAACCATACTAATTCTAAGATGTACAATCATTTACAGAGGAGTAGATAAAAACTAAAGCAGAGGTCATCTTCAAATCTTAGATGGCCCAACAGTATGATGTTTGACCATACACACAACACACCCATGTCCCATTGAAGTCAACTACTAAAGACATTTCTTGACCAAAATAGAGGCTAAGATTAATATCAACCAATAGGTGTCATATAATGTCAACAAACAATTAAGGTTACCCAATTTATATATCATTTTACAAGATCTAACAATGGCCAAAACTTGATTTGGCCTAGCATCCTTCAAAACCCATCAAGAGTATAGTAGTTAAGAATCATGGTAATGTTATCATCATCAAACTCATGGAATCATATTACATACCTATAAAATGCTCAAACCTTACACTTTAGGTTGTCAAAACCCTAACTCCTTCCAAACTCCCAAAAACTAGGGTTTCATACAAAAATTTAGAAATGGTTAGCAAGATGCATAGAAGAGTAAATTCATGTTGTATAACATGTATAGAGATGAATATAGTAGAATGACTCACTAGGTAGGTCTTTGTAACCTAAACCTTAAAAGAAAAGGATGAATAGATGAAGCTTGAGTGAAGATTTGATTGTCCCTCTTCTTAAGGAGATGAAAACCCTAATAAATGAACATTAAATGGTTAAGGATCAATCCACCAAGAAGTAAATGAAGAGAGAGAAAGAGAGAGAGAGATAGATGGGGATGAAATATTACCAAGGAAGAGCAGAAAAATCGGTTCTTGAGGTGATAATGAATCAGATTTAGACAAAAATGAGCAAAGGGTCCTTTTTAAACCCGTCAGGTTGTAACACCCGTAATTTTCGGTAAGTAAAGGTCAACCGGACGTTTTCACAACTTGTAAATGGTGGGATTCTTATTGGGAAAACATTACTTAGAGTTCTTAAGAGTATAGAGGGGCTTGGCGTCGAAAGAGTCGGATTTTAGGGCTCGGTACAAGCCCAACGACTATGCCAAGCGACTGTGACAGTGTCTCTGTCGCCTGGCAATGTCGCATATGGGGGAGTACCTTTCGTACACACCATGCAACTATGCCCTGCGACTTTGACACTATCATTGTCGCATGGGCAATGTCGCCCACGAGGCTGAGAGGCTAGTTAAATCCCGAATTTCACGCATTCTTCTCATTCTTCACTTCCAATCTCTTCCCTTCCTCTCCCAAAACGTTTCCTCTCTCTTCCACATGAACCCTAATCGATTTTTGAGGATTTTCCATGAAGATCAAAGTGTTCCAGATATTATGTAAATGGCTTTGTCTCTTGATGCAAGATTATGTTCCCGCCTCCAACACTAGAGATTTTGGGGTTTTTTAGGTTTTCACCAAAACCTAAGTGGTAAGTTCATCCTCTCCTTTTCTAAACCTTTTAATGAGATATAAATGTTCCATTGGTGATTCCCTAGTGGTTGGTTTCTCAAATTTTGGGTTTGATAAATTTGGAGAAATTAGGTCAAAAATTAGGGTTCTGGCTAAATTGGGGATTTTGATGTAAAATGTTTGTGGATCGATTCTAAGTGGTTGAACATGTATATTTATGATAGGAAACTCATGGATCTAATTTGTGGAAGGATTTGCTTGTGTATTCAAATATCTTCAAGGAAGCTCGGGTTGGGATAAAATCTAGATTTAGCCTAAATTTAGCATGGTGGGTTCAAGTTGATTTGTGAAAACGATGTACATGCCAAAATGTTCATTTTAAAGTGTTGTGTTTTACATGAAATTGTTAATTGTTGATCACCTGATAAGTTTTGGTTAGTTGGAAGTGTTTAACTTTATAAACTTATAAACTACCCACTTTTGGGGATTTTTGGGATTTTTGATGAATGTATCATAATGGAGACGTTTTGATAACCATTTTCACAAATGGAGGGTATTTGGTAAAAATTCATTTTTGTGGCTATTGGAAATAAGTGTATTTTGTGTTGAGAAATGTATTGAAAATACCAATGTACGAGTCATTGGAGTTTGGTCATTCCCAACACTGTTTACCTTTCGGTTATTGTAAATCTCTATGGTTTTTGGGAAAGATGTATTTCAAGTAATCTTTATTAAGGATGTCTCAACGATCTATTGTACGCTTGTTAATCCTTTGGAGTGATTGTACTTTTAATGTGCGTTATGAAAAATGCCGACCTTGTGCTTTGGGACGTTTAAGAGAGCCAATGGGGTTATAAACTTGTTTAGAGAATGACTTTGTTAAAATCTAAATGTTGTTTGAGTGTATTCGTGCATTTTTGGAGCATATGTTTGCATAAACGTGGTCGGTTGCATTTTAATGCATCTTGTGGATTTTAGCATATGGTCGTTTGACTGGTTGAGCTTAAGGCTCGGTTTTCGGATTTGTCGGGTCTTGGGGACTTTTGTCCGATTTTAATACTTAAAGTGGAGCTTTAGGTGTGAGTTGCATTTATTGCACTTTATGGAGAATACATGTTTTGAGTGTGTGTGTCATTCAGTGGGAGTCATGTATTTTAGACTGTTATGCATTTGGATCCATAGGCATGTGAGTCAGTCATATTTAAGGATGAGGAGTCTTGATATTCTCACCTTGGGAATTATGCCGTGTTGGCATCGTTGTTGTCCCAATTGTTTGGCAAAGAGGAACCTTTATGGGTTGTACTTCGGGACCATGGGTCTTAGGATTGGATGTCTAATTCTTGTGCACGAGGGTTAGACGTCATGAGTTATCAAGTGAGGAGCTGAGGCTCCTATCTTGAATGCTAGGGAGTAGGCACTAGGGGTCGAATGAGTACCCTGAGGATGAAACTCCACTAGAGACCAAACAGGCAATAAGATCGTGTATCCTTGAGGTGTCGCTCGACGGAGCAGGCAATGAGGGATACGGTGTTTTGGGACTTGAAATAAAGTCCGACTGGAGGTGTAGCTCGGCAGAGCAGGCAATACAGTTACGATCTGAGGTGTAGGTCGACAACATGGCTAGGTGACTTAACTTTGTGTTCCACCACATACCACGGAATCGGGTCTCCCCAGTCACCGGAAGGTGTTATTTGGGTATTAAATGGTGTTATTTTATTATCCATATTTTCGGTGACGTTTTGTATATTCGGTTTTTATTCATGATTTATGGGCCGAGTATTATTCCCTCCCGTGTTTGGGTATTTCGAGAAATAAAGTCTTATCCCCAATTTTATAAAATGGGGAGTTTAATTACTATTCGCGTTTTGGGTAAATTTGGGGTTGAAGTTGTTTTACGAAAGAATGTTCATATTGGATTGCTTGTTTTTAAAGGTGTATGTTATTGAAAAATGAGTCGTTTAATATTCATAGTAAATCATTTTGAAAAATAATGATTTAAACTGAATTCTTACCTTTAACAAATATATTTGTTTCATGTTGAAAACTCTTGAACTCACTTAGGCGTTAGCCTAACCTTTTTATTTGTCGGCATGTGCATCAGGTTCCGGTGGGGGAAATGGTTCTAGCGTTTCTGCAAAGTGATAAGTGCTAGATGTATGTGCAAGAGTGAATGGCTTGGTGATGTCTTCCGCATTAGTGTTAAGAAGAGCAACTTGTATTTGGGTTTAGTAACACACGACCTTGAGTTAGTCTCTATGTAAGATTTCATTTGTTATGTTGATGGAAAATTTTAGAATCATATTTTAAGTATGGACTTGTCGCATGAAGTTTTATCCATTCCTTGAGGCGTATTTATAAATTTTTAAATTAGTTGCTCTTTCCAAATTGAGGGTGTTACACAGGTCGTCGGCGATATTGCCCAGGTGATAGTGACATGGTCACTATCGTAGGGCATAATCGCCCCGTATGTACCATAGCACACCAGCCCCCAGGCGACTATGACACAACGATAGTGCCATTGTCAATGTCGTCGGGCATACTCGCGCCATTGGTACCGTAAGAACCTTCGACCCGGCGATTGTGAGACGGCGATAGTGCCAGTGTCACTATCATTGGTCACTATCGTGCCGCACCCCCAAGGCCTTCTAAACTTTGATTTTTAATAGATTTGGCTTAAATGAAAAAGGAGACTAACAACTTAATGATTCTAACAGTTTATGAGGATAATTAGGATAGGTGAAGAGGGATTTGGGTTGACTTATAAGATGCCAAAGTTCGGGGTGTTACAGTCCCTGAGATACATACTATAGTCAGCTTATAAAGCTCAGTGAGTTCATGGTTTGCGTGAATAAAAATCATTTTACATCATACATATTAATTTGTAAACTCTGTATCAAATAATATGCATTTTATGAAAACATGCAACACTGGAAGAAAAGAGATATCATAAACCGTCTCGTCGGATATGGGTCATTTTGTCACTGGCATTCCCTGGGTTGTCTGACCTGCACCTGGACACCCATTACGGGGTCGTGCCACTTGTCGTGTGACTTACTGGTCAAATGTCCACCTGTTAAAACTGATCATAAAAACTTGCAAAAGATATCTCATAAACCGTGTCATCGGGTATGGGTCATTTTGTCACTGGCACTCCCTGGGTTGTCCGACCTGCACCTGTCTGGACACCCGTTACGGGGTCGTGCCACTTGTCGTGTGACTTACCGGTCAAATGCCCATCCATTAGAACTAATCATAAAACTTTCATATGAAATAACGTGCTAGAGTTATTTGAAAACAAAATAAACACATAGCATGCAACTGATCATAAATAACATACATGTAAAATATATTGTATCATGTATGTAAACTGAAATATCATGCATACGTACATATCACCATACAAATTATATAATGCGAAAAATAAATTTGTACCTTGGTATGCATCCCATTGTAAGTCTCATGAAAACTCACCTGATTGCGTGTAGATCGAATACTTATAGCTCTTGACTGAAAACCTACCTATTTTATACCACCATATCCAATTAATGGCTTATTTTATCCAAAAGTCAACTATGGTCACCCCGACTCGACCTAAAGTCAAACTCCATAACCGGGTCTCTTAATAACTCAAATATCTCCATTGGTCTCATCGTTAAAATACTTTATGGGTCAAACGAGGTAAAAGTCAACTCTCTGTCAACTCGGCTAACCTCGACTAACTTTAGTCAAACCCCAAGTCTAAAACTCAACGACGTCCTAAAACGTCAAAATAATCATTTTATGAACTTATAAATCCATCTCTCTCAATTAAAGCATCACAATAAATATTCAACTCAAATTACGATGCTTAAATCCCATTATAACTCATCAAAAATAATTTAATAAACCTCCAAGTATTACTTTTGATAACAACTTTTAATGTCGGCTTATCATTTTCATAACTAAGGAATCATTTGTTCCGACTTAAAGTGTCTTATAATGTATAAATCTTAAGACGACACCTTAAATATGATTATTAAATTATTTATTATTAAATAAATAATTAAATATCTTTTCTTTTAGTTGGACATTTTGAATAAGTTAAAGGTCCAAGTAAAATAATTGACATCTAGCCCCAATTAAATTATTATATTCATCAAGCCTAAATTAAATAAATCTAATATTTAAGAGCCCAAATGTTTATCTAATATATAACCCAAATGAAAATGAAGTCCATAGAAAATAATAGGCTCAGACAAAATGGAAAGTGGCCCACTATTCGTTCGGCCAGAAAGCTCTCGGCCCGAATGCCTTACGTCGGCATCTAGCAACAGCTCGGTCTCGCCAGCAGCAACTTTACAAAGTCGTTTAACATCATTTTTCAATCATTTTTGACGATTTTTTTTGCTAAAATTCTAGATTATCATTTTAACCATAGGAACAAAAATCAACAAAAACCATCAATTATTGAGTCTCATTTTCTCATTTAAAGTGTGGGTTTTTAAGACACTTGAAAATCTTTAAAAATCAAAACCGGGCCTTGTAAACTAAAATATGAGACATAAGGCTACTAAGGTTCGATGTTGGACTTAAAAACGAAGCTATCCTTATAAAGAACTCGGATTTTGGTTGAGCATTTTACCTTAAATCGTCAATAAACGGAGATTTCGGACGGGACTTTCAAGCTCCCATTTCTCTCTCGATTCTCAGTGTTTTCTGAAATTTCTTGAACCAAAATAATCCCTAACCGGTGTTCTTCATATATATCAAGAAATTTTGGCGTATTAGTTGACAAAGGTGAGCCAATAGCGAGCCAAAAATGCAAGGTCGCCATCAACGTCTGTATAAAAACAGAGGTGTTCTTGTGACATAACATGTCCTCTAATATTCAGAAGTATTACATTGGCCCCCCTAACTTTCTAAATATACATTTGGCCCCCTAATCTCACTATTTTGGTCTATATTACACTTTTCACCCCTGACTTTATATTTTCTTTCATTTTTAGTCCGGTTGAACATAAACCATTTTCTTTACTTCTCATTTTCAATAATTGGCATAAAATGACCCATTTCAACTATTTCTTCTTGTTTTTTTCTCCATATTTTTGGTCCAATAAAATAAAAAATTAATTTTATTTTATTTTTCTTTCCTTTTCCTTTCATATTTATTTGTTTACCTCATTTTGGGGTGTCACATTTCTATTCATAAGTACAAACTACACTTGTACCATTTGAGTTTGAGACCCGCCCTTATACCTAGGGGTGTACGCGGGTTGGGTTGAGCATTTTTTGAGATTTGTACAATCCAACCCAATTATGACGGTTTGAAAATTCTCAACCCAACCCAACCCTTTCAAAAGTATAACCCAACCAAACCTTGCGGGTTAGGGTGAGTTGAGTTGGCGGGTTAGAAATATACATAAAGTTAACGATTGAAATACGATAAACAATACTAAATGTAACACCCTGAATTTCTTTACGTTTGGTTATCTTTCCTTCCCCATTTAAGCTACGATTAAGCATTATTGTTGGTATATTAGTTGTTTTGGATGCCAAGCTAATTGAGAGCGGAAAAAGTCAAAATTTCAAGGTTTGGGGAACCTGGGCGATTGTGCCAGCGAGAGTGCCAGAGGGGAACAATCGCTTGGCACTCTCGCCGAGCCACTTTGGGCCACGGTACAATCTAGGTGATTGTGCCAGCGATAGTGCCATTGGCACAATCGCTTGGCACTCTCGCCGAAAAGTGCCAGTGGGTTAAAAGTCGCGATTTTCAGCTTTTTTCCTCATTTCTCACTTCTCAAATCCCACTATTTCTCTCCCAAACCGATTCCATCCTATTGGTTCGAACCCCAACCATTCTTGTGGCCTTTTACTTTAATCTTGAAGCATTCCATCATCATCTAAGGTCTTGGAAGTCTAGGATTCCAGGACCTACCATCCCACCATCTCCATTGTTGTCTCCTTCAAGAAAATTCTAGGGTTTTAAGTTTTATCAAAACCCACCATTGTGAGTTCATCCCTTATTCTTTCTAACACTTTAATCAAGTTATAAATGTTCTATTTATAACTTCCTAGTGCTTTATTTATTAAGTTTTCAATTTTGGTGATTTTGGAGGAATTAGGTCAAAATTAGGGTTTTGGTCAAGTTGGGGATTTTAATGTAAAATGTTTGGGGATCAATTCTAAAGGGATTGAATATGATTATTTATGGTTGAAAATTTATGGATCTAGGTTTTGGAAGGATTTTGTTTGTGGATTCGGATCTCTCCAAGGAAGCTCAAGATGGGGGTAAAAATCTAGATTTAGCCTAAATCTAGCAAGGTAAGTTCAAGTTGATTTGTGAAAATGGTGTACATGCCAAAATGCCTATTTTAAAGTGTTTACATGTTTTACATGAAACTATTAACTGTTGGGTTATTTGATAAATCTTGATTAATTGAAGTGTTTGGTTTTATAAACTTTGTAAAACACCCACGTTTGGGGTTTTGAGCATTTTAACAAATAAAACATACACATTGGTATTTTAATGGTTTACTTCATGAAATAGAGTTTGATCATAAATGCATTTTATGGTGTGTTTTAAATAAGTGTTGATTGTGTGTTATGGGATGTTTTTGAATGGATAAATGTTATAAGCTCACTTGGAAAATGTTTTGTCCCAATTTAATCTACGTGGGAGTCATCTTTAAATTTTGGAGCATGGGTTTACATAAAGGAGGATTGTTTGTGTTTGGTTTCATTTTATGATTTTCAACGTTGAGTCTTTGTATTTGTTGAGCTTATGGCTCGGTTTGGATTTTGTTGGGCTCCGAGGACACTTGTCCGATTTTAATAGCTCAATTCTAGAGCGTTTGGTTATGATTTGCATTTACTACATCTTATTTGATAATTACATGTTTTGAATGCGTTAGTTCATTCGTTTGTAGTCATGTAATGTTTTAGTTAGTGTAATGGATCCATAGGCACGATGTTCTTTTGTCCCGTTTGGACAAGTTCACCACTTTGGCATGGAATAGGCATTGGTTCACCATGGTAAGTAAGGTGTAGACCTATACGGTCGGGCAACATCCCTTGGGCAGTAAGGTGTAATTCCCTTGTACTAGAGTTCCCCGTTTTGGAACTCTCAAGAATAGACCTAGAGGGGCTGATTTGATGTTTTCGAGCGATAGACTCAGAGGAGTTGAGCTCGGTGGGTTTTTTTTTATATGTATAACCCACATGTTTTGATTTCCTACATGATAATGTGACCTACTTTTGTGTTCCATCACACACTATGTAATCGGGTCTTCCCCGTCACCGCAAGGTGTTGTTTTGGTTATGGAGTTTTATAATCCATGTTTTCGGTGACGTTTTGAGTATGGATTGTTATCCATGTTTTGGGTTTTGCATACTGAACTTTATCCTTGTTTTGGATAATAGAGTTTATCTACGTTTTCAGTATTTGTTTATTAAAGTGTCAGTTATGTATTACGCGAGTTTTGGGTTTTGGATTTATATTTGAAGAAATGGTTGTCTCATGATTTTAATCACAAAGAGGGGATGTTGAAAAAAAGATTTTCTTCAGATTTAATGTATTTTGTCTTGGTCGTTTCAGATGGAACGTGTCATCATTTTGGAAATCATGATTTAAATAACATTCTTTAAGTTTATTGCTTTATACGTTTATGATGAAAACTCTTGAGCTCACTAGGCGTTAAGTCTAACCTTTTTATTTATCGGCATGTGCATCAGGTCTAATTGGGGTTTGGTTCTAGCGGTGCCATGAAGTGATGAGCACTAGATTTACACGAGGGTGAGTAGTTTGGTGAAGTCTTCTGCAGTTGGAGATAGTGACTGTTATTGGGTTTTAGTAACATCTGTACCTTTTATAGATCGCGTATAAGGATTGAAATGTGTTTTTTTGAAGTTAAACCTTAATTTGTCGTTGTAGATGATTCATTCATCGATGTAATTAGTAAAATTTTAAATTAGTTGCTATTTCCAGATTTAGGGTGTTACAAGTTGGTATCAGAGTTTAAGTTTGAGAGAATTAGGTATTGATTTTGGATGCCTAGACTCAAACTAGCGTTATTTTAGGTGATTAAGAGAGAAATTGCACCAATAGGCACTTTAAGATTGAATGTTTTGAGGTTGATGGAGTCACTAGGAACGAGAATCACGTCGAGAGTAACAAGGATGATCATGTACAGTACGTTCATAATTGCACCTGGCCAGTGTTATGGTGAACATACATGTTACATGTGGATGCTTGTACTGCCTTGGTATGATGACCGTTAAGGTAGTGAAAAAGTTTCTAAATGACTAACCGTTAGAAGGAGTTGATAATTTTAGCATTCGTCACTTGGAGTGACAGTAAGCATGGTGATTGCATTAAGTGGACCATTTTCGGGTCAGAATGATTGGTTGGGTTAGAACCGTGGACTTTTGGAATCGACGTTGCTCTAGGAGAAATTTTAAGGTGAATGGATGAAACATTTGATTATTGTTTTAAGATGTTTTAAGCATCCGGATGACAATAGTATGCCGGAGAAGATGAGGAACGTGACTTCGGGATGTTGAGTGCCGACCAAATTTATGGACGAAGTTTATTTCTAAAATAAGTTACATCCATTGTTTCTCATGTTCTCAAATCATAAAGTGAGTAGAATTACGAAACTTTGGAAAAAGTTTTATCACACACAAGATTTTAAATCACGAGTTTAAACATGCATAAAATTATTTTATTGCACTTGGTTATAAGCTTTGTTGAGATTTACTTTATCCCTGTTTTATCGAACGCTATTTTCAGATATTGTTATATTTACGATTTAACTTTGTTTAGAGTCTCGGGTAGGTAGCTGCGATTTATGACCTTGACATTGGATCTCCTCCACATATGTTAAGGTTTTAGAGGAAGAGCTATTCCCATGTTTTGGTAATTGAATTTTATTGGAAATTTTCTTTCGTGTGAGTTTTATTGAGATTTATGAGGTATTATTTTGCGACGTTTAGCTACGCATGAGTGTACCTTGAAATGCGTAGGCTTTAATTTTGATGCATGCGAATTTACGAGTTTTATTGAACGTTATGTCTCATGCGAGTTTTGTTTAGAAGTGTCATTTTATATTACATTGTGATAAAAAGGAAAAAAGTTAGAATTTTTGACATTTTAGTCATAACTTTGTTTCATGCTATTTGATTTTGGGAACGACGGTTTTGGCACCATTTGATTTTGAGTGTCGTTGGGTTTCATTGAGTTTTATGGAAAATTTTATTGGGTCTTATGAAATTCTATTTTATGACATTTTGCGTCGTGTTATTGAACTTTGAGAGGTGTATACTTGCATTTTTGTGTATGTTAACTTATGAATTTCCGTCTAGTATTTTGTCTCATGTGAGTTTTGCACCAGTATTTTCGCAGTTGTAAGGGACGTCTTGAGAGTTTTGTTAGTAAGTATTATTCCATATTTTATTTTGGGAAGCTTCAATATCATGTGATTTCTCTTTTGAGTTTTATGCAAGTATTTCGCGGTACGCTGTTTGGTATTTGAATTGATTTACACTTTTGCGAGAGTAATGCATGGGAAAGATCTTTAATGGATTCGAGTTAAACTTTTGTTTTATGCCTTCTTCAATTGTTGAGTTTTACTGCTCTAAATTTTCCGCAATATATTAAATAAGTTATCAGTATACATGTCATTGTAGCTACTATTTTGGACAAGTGCATTTTATTTACGCGGCCCAATTTTTGAACTCGATTTAAAATTTATTTACATGTGATCGAATCGCATGCACTTATCGTTTTACTAAGTTTGGAAAATAAACTAATGTATGTGGACCTTGTTAGAAATTTTATTCCATGACATTTTGTGGTTTAAAGGAAAGGATTTTGGAGTATGAGATTGTGAAGCTCATCCTTGGAATTTGTACAAACATTGTAGCACATGTTTTAGTGCAGGAAATTAGTTTCATGAACACGGCACAAATCGATGCATGCTCGGACCATAATGGTCCATTTGAAAATTTTGTTGCGCATCTTTTGTTATTGTCATTATTAACGTGAGTAATGATCAAATGAATTTCAAAATGGTTTTATATGTACGACATTGGTGACCACTTTGCACACATACTTCTAAAGTCAACTATGTTGAATCTGGAAAGAATCGAGGCAAGAAAAGGAAGCAGATTCATCCTCTTATACAAACACTCAAAAGAAAGGCAAGAGGCCTTTATCCGAAATCACTTGTTATAAGTGTGGTGAAAAAGGTCATGTGAAGAAATTCTACAAGAATCCTAAGAAGAAGATTGATTTGGGAAATAAGAAGAATGGAAGTGGTGATGCAAACATGGTCGAAATTATTGTCATGGTTTCTGAATTGAATATCTCTATGATTCAAGAAATGCATATTGCAAGCTTTAACATTTCTGATGATTGGTGGTACGATTATGGTGCGACAACACATGTTTGTAACAACAAATCATTGTTCAAGGACTACAAGGAATCGCAAGAAGGACATGAAGTATTGATGGGCGATAATCATACTTCAAAAGTGCTTGGAATGGGTTTTGTTGAATTGATTTTCACTTCTGGAAAAAATCTTGTACTCAAGGATGTTCTTCACGTTCCTAGCATTAGGAAGAATTTGGTTTCTGGCTTTAAGTTATGTAAAAATGGAATAAAGGCTGTGCTAGAATATGATAAAGTGATTCTATCTAAAGTCAGTGTGTTTGTAGGCAAAGGCTATGTTGCCGATGCGATGTTCAAACTAAGTATTAATAAAATTACTACTTCTACTTACATCATTGATTGTTTATTTGCTTCAAATTTTAATATTGAATGTTCATCTTTTAGTTTATAGCATCATCGACTGGGACATATAAATTATAGAACAATGAAATGCATGTCCAAACAAGGAATTATTTCTTATAATAATGATCATAATGAAAAATGTGAAATTTGTGTTCAAGCAAAAATGAAAAGGAAACCTTTTCCAAAGATTGATAGGAACACAACAATCCTTGAGTTAGTTCATTCAGATATATGTGAATTGAATGGGCAACTAACTATAGGAGGAAATAGATATTTCATAACTTTCATTGATGACTGTTCTAAGTATACTTATGTATATTTGCTAAAATCGAAGGACCAAGCTTTTGATGCATTCAAAAGATATAAGGCTGAAATAGAAACTCAAAAGGGTAAAAAGATACAAATACTTAGAAGCGATAGAGGTGGAGAGTATTTTCTCACGGAATTTTCTTCTTTTTGTGAAAGTCATGGTTTTATTCATCAAATGACAGCTCCATATACACCACAACAGAATGGTGTAGCGGAAAGGAAGAATGGGGTTTTGCAAAACATGCTTAATGCTATGTTAGTAAATGCAAATTTACCAAACAATTTGTGGGGTGAAGCATTACTCACGGCTTGTCATGTAAGCAATAGAGTAATCTCAAAGAAACTCAAAGTAGCTCCTTATGAAATCTGGAAAGGTAGAAAACCAAATATAAGTTATTTCAAGGTTTGGGGATGTTTGGCTTACTATAAGGTTCATTTGCCTAAAATGTCCAAACTTGGACCCAAAGCCTTGAAGAGCGTATTCGTGGGATATGCAGAAAATTCAAAGGCATATCGCCTTTTGGATTTAGATACAAATGTTATAGTTGAATCAAGGGATGTTGAATTTTTTGAGAATAAATTTCGACATGATTCAACTAACTTGGATCTAGTCACTTCTGATGTGCCAGAAGGTACTCACTCTCTCCAGAAATTGACACTAGTAATAAAAGACAATTGCCTGAGACTTCTGTTCCACCTAGAAGAAGTGAAAGAGCTTGATGTTACTATCTATTAGGATTTAAGCTGCTTGTTTGATTTCATTTTTTTTGGGATAACCCTTCTTTTAATCTATCATAAGCTTCCCATCTTATAGCCTAATGTTTGTTTCTATCTTTGTCTTCCCATCAAATCGATGTTCAAAAGGAGAATGCTTTCTTTAGATAATTGCATTTATATATGTTATATCCAAATTGGTTATACATATTGCATTTTTGGCTGCATCATTTCCAGATCAATTTCAGAATTATGGTGCTTGGTCTTAAGTTTGGAGTGTGGAATATTGGGTAATCATTTGGATAAACATCCCCTTAGTTGATAATGTGCATTTTGTATTTGCAATCTTCTATATTATGAGTTTCATATTCCATTTTTATTTCTAATCTTATTCATGTTTTAATGTTTATAAGTAGAACATATGAATGTATTCCGGTGAATGTATTTTGACCTGGTTTCAAGACCGTTATCATTTTTCATTTCCATTAAAATTTTACACTGTTTGCCAACCGAGCTACACGCTTGAGGGATTTCCATATTCCATTTACAAAAAAATTCACACCCTGATCAGCTCTCCCGGTGCATTGCACGGGCACATTGCTAGTATATATATATATATATATATATATATATATATATATATATATAGGGGGTCTTTCATGGGAGACCCTAGTATTTCGTCGTAACTGTGAGATCCAATCTCATCCATCCATTTAATTAATCAATGGTCTAAAATACCTAATATAAAATAATATTTAAAAAATGATTTTATGCCACTAAATAAGGAAAAAAGGGTAAATTTGTCAAATAACATTACAATTTGTCTTTATCTGATTTAGGCGGCAAGCGATAATTTAGGAAGGGATAATTTGTCATTATTTTGTGTGTTACATATTGTATCACGAAATTGTTTTGATTACATTGTGTATCACGTCTACCTATTTGGGTACTTTGATTACATATTGTATCACGTCTACCTATTTGGGTACTTTGATATGGAGGACAATAACGAAGGAGGTAAGTTTGTGTGTTACATATTGTATCACGTCTACCTATTTGGGCATCATGAAATTGTTTTGATTACATTATGAATACAAATTCAAAAAACATCATCCAATGGAATTGTTTTAGTTGTAACATATCACCATGTATAACCCGGTGTACCACAAACTATCACAAATCATATTTGCAAACACAACTGCAGTATCCCATAAGTTTCACAATGTATCACAATGTGTGACTCTGTGATACATCTATTTTCTACACATATCATATCACTTGTAGTTTCATCGTTCACCTTGTTGGAATACGAGAGATAGCACCCATCGTTTTCACCTTGTTGTATTCCAATTCATTGGGACTAACGGACGAAGATCGACCGGAATCTATAGAATTTTCATTATCCATTGAATGAAATATAACGAGATTAATAAAGAATAACTAGAATTGCAGGCTAATGTAAAAAAAAACAATGGCAACCATGGAAGGGATGAAACGATATGAATACATAAGAAATAGAATTGAAATCTACTGTTAAAAAAACTCAACGTCAACGATGGAAGGGATGAAACGAGATGAATCAATAAGAAATCGAATTGCAGAATACTGTTAACAAAACCCAATGACAAGATAATGCAGTCGATAATATTTTTAATTTCCAGACGACCAAATCAAATAATCAAAATAAGAATATCTAATCATTAGTTGAATCAAATAATCAAAATAAGAATATCTAATCATTAGTTGGTTGAGATAAATAAGGATAGAAAATATTTGATTTATCCTTGATTGAAATTTGTCTGTTACAATTTTGATTTTAATATTAAGTAATTTAGTAAATGACTACAATATCCTTCATTATTTATAAAAAAAAAAATAGATGGATGACTGAGATTGGATCTCACAGTTACCACAATTTAATAGGGTCTCATTTGATTAGGCCCATATATATATGGGAGGGATCAATTGGAAACCAATATTACATTGGAAACTTTGGAAACCGAAATTAACCAATCATTGAACTTCCTTTTTTTATTTTTATTTTTAATTGATAAGGTTATTTTAGTCTTTTACATAATTTCATAATATATATGATAAGTGTTATTATTATTATAATATTAAATATTTAATTTTAATGTATTTTATATATGATAATATTGATAATTTATTAATTTAAACATGAAACATTTAATTTAGGTAAACACAAATTGATTCATACGCTAGCTACAAATCAAATTATTTTTTATGATTCTTATGAATCAGTGATTGATTCATCCAATGAATAAAAGTTTATATTCATATGAAATCTTCAATATTACCTCCAGACACAAAATATTAATATAGTGAAACATAATGGATTTGATATAGTGAAACAAAATATTAATATAGTGAAACCTGATGAAACATAAAATGTTAATATAGTGAAACCTGATAAAACAAATTTGATATAATGAAACATAATGAAAAGATAATGAAACAAAATATTAATATAGTGAAACCTGATATAGTGAAACAAAATATTAATATAGTGAAACCTGATGAAACAGATTTGATATAGTGAAACATAATGGAAAAGTAATGAAACAATAATGGTAATGGAACTTAATTGGGTTTTTACATACTGCATATTGATGAACAAGTAATAAAAAGGTAGTCTTGATATATTGTTATTATCTTTTATTATTATTAATAAATTAATTAATTTATTATCATATATAATTATTATTTTTATTAATAAATTAATTAATTTATTACCATAGTTTATCTTTGTTGCCAAATTTGAAACACAAAAGAAAAAGACACATTTACCCTTTTGACATATTATTATTATATTTTATTAATAAGTTAATTAATTTATTACCATATATAATTCAAAGGAATCTTGACCATTGATTAAAAAGATCAATGGTTGAAATTTGGTTTCCAAAGTTTCAAATGAAATTTGGTTTCCAATTGAAACCATCCCTATATATATATATATATATAAATTTATCGAAATAATATATATTAGCGGTGGATTGGCGGTTTAGATTGGGTTGAGCTATGCTAACCTAATTTCAACCCTCCTAATTTACGGATTGGGTTTAATTGGGTTGTGCTTGGCGGGTTTCGTGGTTGATGATTTCTTGTACACCCCTACCTATACCAATATCCAATATTTTTAGCTCTATCTATCAAATTTACAAAAAAACGTGACTTATTGCCTGAAATCTTATCAAATAACAAGTGTCATTTGCACAAATACAAAGGCAAGTAAAATATAATGAAGTTTTCTACAACATTTATGGTACATAATAAAGAACAACATGATTAGTAACCTCAGCCTCATAATATTCATTGTTCTATTAATAGTTGTCACATTACCAAACCCTGTCGAACACAACCTTCATAGAAGTTAGAATATCGAATCCCTCTAAGATCGTTTGGTATTGTCAATATTAAAAACAAAAAGATTTCAGATGCCTCATAAATCACGTCACGATTATGATATATCTATTAAGTTGAATAACTCCCCAAAAATGATTATTATGAGATATAAACAATTTTTTGTTGCATTACACTAATACGAAACCTTGAAATTAAATATTCATGAAAGATAAATAATATTTTATTAAATTTATGGAATAATTTACTAATATAATAATGCTGTAATATTCAAAAATGAAGAATCTATTGGAGTTGAATGTAATTTTTTTTTACAATTTTGAATTTTAGTTTTCTATTTTAAATTATTGTTAGAGAATCTATCAAAGATGTTCTAAATTTTTTATAATGATATTATTTTGTGTAAAATATTTTTGTACTTGTTGTTATAGATATCACATTATGTGAATTAGAGGGAGTTTCTTTTGTAAACCCGTTTAATCTTGTGAACTATGCAAACCAATCTATGTCATCTATTATTTTAATCGACGGTTAAGACATTTCCGAATTTAAATTTATTAAAAAATAGGGAAAAAATAGTTTGGGAATAAGTTTTAAATATTTTAAATTTTAAATTTAATAACTAATTTAAATTTATCTAATTTTGGTATATATCTCTCTTTAATTTTCTCAATTATCTCCATATCTCCTTCCATCTCTCTCCCTCTCTCTCATAAAATTCCGGCGATCCATCCTCTCCATCCAATTCCGGCGTCCTCCACCCACTCCGGCTACCTCCTCCCACTGGTGACGACCTCCTCCCACTCCGGCGACCTCCCCTAATTTCGGCGAGTTTTATAAAACATTTTTTTTTTTCGAAATTTTCAAGTTCTTAAAGTTTCATAAATCGTTTTTTTCAAAAATTTCAAGTTTTTTAAGTTTTATAAACCGTTTTTTCGAAATTTCAAGTTTTTTTAAGTTTCATAAACCATTTTTTCGAAATTTTCAAATTTTATAAACGGTTTCATAGTATGTTTGTTGCATTTTTAAGTTTCATATATTTTCTCTAATATGAATAATCATAAAATTTCAAAATAATCATGTATTTTATACCATATGAATAATCAAATTTTTAAGTTTCATATATTTTTCTCATATGAATAATCAAATTATGAAATGTGAAAATTTCGAAAAAATAGTTTATGAAAGTTAAAAAACTTAAAATTTTCAAAAAAGAGCTTATGAAGAAACAATTTATGAAATTTACCGGAATTGGAAGAAGGTTACCGGAGTCGGAGGACGTCGCCGGGAACTGGATGGTGATGGTGGGATCATGAGAGAGAGATGAAGATAATTGAGAAAATTAAGGAAGGTAGTTGTTCCTAAAAATATGAATTATTCCTAAAATTATGAATTTAGAAAAAAAGACTTAAATATCTTTGATTTACATGTTCACGATAAAATAGGTTTACAAAAATAAGGGGACTCATGTGAATTAACCATGATAAATGTATAAAATAAAATTTCAATAATTTAAAGGCTACAAACGAAATGAACACTGTTACCTTAATATATTACCAAATGACCAAGTCACCCTTGTATTGCACGAACAGCTGATGCAGGTAGAAGGTCAAAACAGGAAATTCAGTTAAAATAGAATAAGGCCACAACCACAACAGTCTACAAAACATACCTTCGCTCAAGAAATAGGGTTTGGGGCAAACAAAAGAAAAAACTCAGACAACGAAGAAATGAGGCGGCGGAGGGGAGGTTTCAGATGGGCGGTTGACGCTCTCCGTCGCCAATGATTTTCGATTTGCCCCCCCAACAAATCAACAGCCCTTTCTGTGTGTATGTATTACTAGTTTTACACCTGCGAACGTAGCAGGATGTAGACTACACACCACAGGGACCAAAATTGTAATTTACTCTTATTGATAGATTGGAAAAAGAGCATCCATCAATCAGTATCGATCGCTGTTCTTTGACTGTTTCTTCGTCTTCAACAAGATCAGCAATGCCAGCCTGTTCTTTCTTTCTATTTTCTTTGCTTCAATAACATCGGATTTTGCGATCGCAATTATCCTAAGCAATCGTTTTGGTATTGCTGTAGCGAATGGTCTTAGAGGCGGTGATGATGAAATTCTTGTTGTCTGAGTTAATCGGCGAAGTATGAGATTCTCCGTAACTTGGCAAGGCAATTTTCCGGTTGTTTCGTGGTGAAAATCCGTTGGATTCTATCGGTTTCTACCATTGATGCAACCGCGATGTTTGCAGCCATGGCAGTTTATCCTCTTCGCTTCGATCGTTTATAGATCTGAGCCTCATCTAAAAAATTCTTTGTAATTAAAATCTTAAATCAATCTCATGTAAGTATTACATGTATTTTCGATTGTTAACGGATCTGTGGTTGATGCATGTTATGATCAAAACCTGGCGATTTTCATAAATTTTTGGAAACAGAAAATGTGTTTTTGAGTTTAAAAATGTAATGTTGTTGAAAGATGTTTTGAATAGTCATAAATTATGAAACAAATCCGGAAAAGGAAATTACAGTTTCCAGAAAAAGTGCAAGAAGTTTAAATAAGCAATCCAAACACCCTCTAAAACAGAGTTGGAGGAAAATTTAGGGTTCCGTTTTACGGAGCTTGGATCTGAGAATGAGGCCGGCGAGAGGAAGAAAGGTTTCTGAGGGTGGTTGCCCTTCTCCCGGTCGGTGATTTCCTCTTGTTACCCCCAAATCAACAACCCTCATCGATACACATATTGTGTGTATATATATATATAGAGAGATAGATAGATAGATGGAGAACAGCAAAAAAGTCAGTTGATACTGAAAGTAGTCGAGTACAATAATCAAAAGTGAGAAGTTCGTCTTCTTCTTCTTCCTCTTCCTTATTCATCATCATCATCATCTATTGGAACGACATTCAAAGAGGCGATGATGATTGATACATTGATCGAAGTTTGAGATAATCTGTAGCTTGGCGGGGCAGAAATCGGAGGAAGGTGAAGTGTGAGTGTTGTTGATATTGATAGATCATTATCCTCTGTTTTTTGAAATCCACTTTGCAACCTCTGGTATTGCAGCCATGGCGGATCAATAAACGGATCTGAGCCTCCTTTTCTACATCTTCATCTTCTCCACACACACACCCCACTGTTTTAATAAAAAATCATCCATTTTATTTAAATTTGTTTTCTCAAAATTCTTGAATTTGAGGATTTTCTTTTTGAACTCTTCTAGTTGTTTATTTTTTAAAGTTGCGTTTTGTGATAGTTATGAGAGATCGGTGTCGTTTGTTTTTTAAGAGGGTCTAAAGGCTGAAGTCTTATTTTAGAGGCTGTTTGGTGCAGAATGATTAAGAGGTTTTTGTGATATAATGTAAAATGAAATATGGTTGCTTGCTAATTATTCATAATGAAATCAGGGCTCTTAATGGTTAAGAGAGAGTCATGATACAAAATCAAGAGGATTTTGGAACCATTAAGAGACAGTCCTCTTTTTTTGCCAAACAAGATTTACCTCTTAATGATTTAGAGGTTGTCTCTTAATGGAAATATTAAGAGGTGAACAATTTTAGGCCATCAGTTGAGCTAAAGATTGTTGAGTTAAAACCTAAAAGGTTTATGGAGGTATAGTTGTTCATAAGAGATGGAGGCTTTTGGACCAAATTTTCAACCAACATAGGACCTATTCAGCTGTGTGATTATATATAGGTTGCTTTGTTCAGTCTTGTCACTCAAATTTCTGCTATTTTAATCTTTTATTGAAGGTTTTTAATGCAATATATTCATCCAAAAGAAAACTCAAATCACAAACTTGTTTTCTTTTGATGATTATATATATTTATTTAATTTGAATGTAAATAATCCAATAACCACTTGTAAAAGTAAAGAGTATGACAAGCTGACAATAATTTTTGACACAATAGTGGGATATGTGGGTTTCAATATATTGAAGTGATCACCGACTGTAAGAATTGAAGAATCTTTAAAGATGATAGGGAGCATCTCTAATGGAAAATTCATGTAGGTTTTTATAAGAATTGATATTTTATAAATGATATTTTATTAGGTTTTTATATAAGTTTTTATTTTGATATAATAAATATTGGAAAAATACATGAATGGACTTCGTATAAAAATACTATTATAAAGTTTTATGATTTTTCATTTGGTGAATTGAAAGTACTAATGTGATAATTTTTTATTACAGAAAGTGAATTCTTCAAAAAGGAAAGAGAAAAAACACTCTGTAAAAGTTATTTTAATACCGGACCAAAACAACATTTTTTTTAAATTTTCCCTTCATGGCTGAGATGACAATGGAAGCAACTAGAAGGTCAAACAACCAACCATAAGATGATTTAAGCTTCATGCTAGTTTTGGGGCAAAACAAAAGAAAAAAACTCAGACAATGAGGCGGTGGAGGGAAGGGATGTTTCTAAGGGTGGTTGCCCCCCTCCGCCGCTCATGATTTTCAATTTTGCCCCAAACTTCAACAACAGCCCTTTGGTTTTACATACATATCATATATGTGTTCAGCTGAATCGATCGCAGGGTACATAACTGGTATGATGTATATATACTCTTACCAACACACCGGATACAGCCTTGATCATTCATTCATCCATCCATCCATCCATCATTCTTCTTCTTCTTCTGTTGGAGGGATAAAACGTTACTGATTATAGAGCAAACTACACTTTTCATTCATGTGGATTACGTTCTTATGGTTCTTTTATCACATTCATAGTCACCGTGGCTTACAAATCCTTAATTTACTCTCTATTATAGGGTAAACTCCACTTTTGATTCATCCCAAAATCTCAATACAGTGGTATACATTTTGTTTTAAAAATGATCCCTAAACCCTAACACCATTGAGAACCCAACCCATCATAGAGGCGGTGATGATGAATTTCGAATTGTCTGAGTGAATGGGGCAAAGTCGAGATTTACCGCATCTTGGCGGGGCATTTTTCCGGTGGAAATTGGCTGGTTCAGCCGTGATTTATGCAGCCATGGCGGTTTAATCCTCTTTGTTCAGATTCCTTTAAAGATCTGAGCCTCATTCTTTTTCAAAATTATATTATTGCTTGTGGGTCTGATCTTCATTCTAGTTTCTTCTACTCTTATGAAAATTTTAGTTGAAACCAAAACTGTTTGGTAATTGGATTCTAGTAATTGTTGTTTAGATGCAGTTGTTGGTGAACATATGGATTTCAGTTTGTTTGTTTGTCTGTCTTCCCAATATGAACAATGTGTTGTTTTCTTTGCAAGCTATCACTACACTCCTCAGAATAATGACCCATCTTTGCTACTATATGTTCTTTAAATAAGTACACAATGGTCAATCTTTTACAAAGGCCACTCAAATTATAAACCGAAGGAGATGTTTTGTTGTTTTTATTTGTTTATGGTTAAGAGATGCTGAGCAGTAGGGTTGGTTCCGGTGAGAAGTTTGATGTTTTCGTGAGAAGTGGTTAGCAACCGTTGGATGAGAAATGGATTGACATTAGGATGAAATGCAGCGGATCAATTTCTTTCTAAGCCGCAATTCATGGGAGAGCTTGAGATTAAAAAAAATCAATGGTTTAGATCCACTTCTCACGAAAACCTCAACTTCTCACACGATCCTTCGTCTTGAGCAGTAACTAATAAAGATTGAAAGCAAAAGAAATTGTTTGGTTGTATATAATACTAGTTGGGTATCCACTCAATGCTAGGGCTGTAAACGAACTGAACGTTCAGCGAACCGTTCATGTACTGGTCGGCAGGAAGCTCGTTTATGTTCGTTTATTTAATAAATGAACAAACATGAACACATTTTTTTGTTCGTTTAGTTAAATGAACGAACATGAACAATAATCTCGTTCGTTCATTTACGTTCGTGAACGTTCGTTCATTTATATTCGTTTACGTTCGTTTATATTTGTTTATATATATATAAATATATTTATATATATTATGACATTAATGTGTCAAAACATTAGTTAAACTAATTTTTTAGAATTCCTTTTTAATACCTCCTAAGATTATCTGTTTTTTTTTTATTTTGTTATGTTATTTTTTACGAATGAAATGATGAGTAACGGTGTTTGTTTTTTATTCATTTGTGTTCGTTTATGTTTATTTATGTTCGTTTGTTTACGTTCATATATTGTTCATTTATGTTCGTTCATTTACGTTCGTTTATGTTCATTAAGAGCATCTCCAATTGGCCAGTTTATCGTTTTTTTTGCCGGTCGGAGATCTCCAAGCGACCGCTATAAAAAAAAAAAAAATATGCCGGTCGTTGCTTTCACACGACAAATATGCTGGTCGCTCTTTCACACGACAAATCTTAAAACCTAGCTGGCCTCTTCATTTTTTATTTTTTTTAAATATCAAAATTCATTTAATACCAAAATTAAGATTTTAACATTAATAATTTGTTTTTAAAATTAACATATTTATATTAAGTAAATTATATATACATTTAATATATATTTGTTGTTTTTTTTAGAGTGTGGTTGGAGTTGAATTTTTATTTGGTTACGATGAGCTCACCAAATTTGGTGTTTTTGGTGTTAAATTTGGTGTTGTGTTTGGAGATGCTCTTATGTTCGTTCGTTTAGCTCTTAATGAACGAACATAAACGAACACGAACAAACATATTTTCTTAACGAACGAATATGAACACAAAAAATTTCGTTCGTTTACTGTTCGTGTTTGTTCGGTTAAGTTAAACGAACGAACACTAACAAGCCTCCGTTCGTGTTCGTTTTGTTCGTTTACAGCCCTACTCAATGCACCTAGGCAAGGATGCATAGAAAAATTGGTTTTTACCAAATAAAAAGCATATATGGGTATATAATAAATAATGGGAATATGTAGAAAGTAAATTGATGTTATGTTTCTTAGTTTTAAAAACATTTTAGCAAAGCTTGTTTAAATGCTATCTTATACATTGATATAAGCTTTTGACTCCTCTTAGAATGGTGAAGCCAAGTCGAACAATCTGTGGGATTACACAATAAATAGGATCATGCTTATAGTTAGAATGGTAAATCCAAGTTAGGTATGGGAATTTGCCCCGATCCGTTAGGGAACCCGGTTCACCCGACCCGGACGGGGCCGGGGAATACCCGCAAAACCGGGTCCGGGGATTGGGGCCGGGGATACCCGGTATGCTCAAACTGGGGCCGGGTAGCATACCCCCTGACTTGCCCGGTACCCGAAATATATAATATAAGTATTATTTAAAATATATATATATATATTAACATATTAATATATGTTATATAAAGGATGACCTTTATAGACCTTTACAAATATTTCAAGATCTTATGATGAAATAGGAATCGTCAAAAATGGGACTTTTGTTATTACATAATCCTTGACGGGTCTAAACCGGGTCGGGTAAGCGGGTACCGGGGGCGGGGTTGACCGGGGTCGGATATTCGATCCCCGTACCCGCCGGGGCCGGGTCAGGGGCCTCGTTTTCAAAACCGGGGCAGGGTAAGGGGATACCAGCCCCAAACCAGCCCCGTTACCATCCCTAATCCAAGTCCAAGTAGTCACACAAAAAACAAAGAAATGAAGAATCAATGATACATAAATGAACTACTTGGGGAAATTGAATTGAATGCAAAGACAATTGCTAATCAACCATTGTAGCTGCTAATAAATATCTTCAACAAATAAAGCATTAAACTTAGGTAAAACATGTTGTCTAGTAATATTCAAATGCAAGAAGGGTTTTAAATTTGTGAAAACTCATCCAAGAATTGATTTTTTTAGACATAGAATGTTAAATATGATAATAATATACAAATTCTTAAGACTTAATAATCTAATTGCACAATCTTTTGCCTCTTGGATGATGTAATGTAATATTCAAATTCTCGAAGCAATGAGACGAGTTGCAATGAACTTCTGGCTTTGCTTTGCTGTTATCGCTAGCAGTTCAATCCACGGGATAATCCTAGCTACCGTGTAGGGGACCTTTGGATTCTTAGGGGGGCAAGGAAGAAGCAACCCCCATCACTTTTGGCAACCCTCTACCATCTATCTCATTGCATTAGGAACTATATGCTTTATGAGTTGGTGAAATGTGAATCCTTAATCGGATGGAGGTAAATATATTTCTTTATTCTTTACAATATTTATGTAGCTGCTTATCTAATTCATTTGTTCATTTTGGTGGGATAATTGAGGTGTTTTTGTTTATTTTTCCCAACTCCAAGATAGATAAATAAATAAGGCAATAGAGAGCAAAGACGTCGAAATGCAAATGGATTGCTCATGAACAATAAAACTTCCACTTGTATGAATACAAACCTCTGTGATAATATTGGTGATAAGAACGGTTTTCTTAGAAATCTTTGAAGGGTTCTCCATCAATCAAACTATGATCCAAACAAACAAAAATGCAATGATGTGATCCTTACTTTATACTAACAATCAAGAATAAACCAATAGAAGAAATATACAAATTATAGATGGAGAAATAGAAAGAACTCACCTTAAATGAACGAGATACCATGGTAAAAGATGACTGTTGAAACTTGGGAGTCAAATGGACTACGGTCAAAACCAAAAACTAACGTAAGTTGTTGACAACAACTGAATTCTCAGTGATCATGACATAGGTGAACTAATTACCTACAAAAGAGTAATCATAAGAAATTAACCAAAATATACCTTATTTCCTTCAAAAGATGAAAGGAGGTCTGAAAATGCCTCCACAGTCCTCTACAATCAATTAAAATCCATCAATTTATGTTGAATCTTGATGTACATGGTTTTATAGTTTTATGAATCTAGGGTCTGCATGTATTCTTGACATCAACAAAGAGAAACAATTGAAGGTTTTGATTTGGCTAGCTCGATGAGGCAAATTCCTAAAAAAGCAAAGAGCGCATATCTGAGTGTGTCGAGGATAACATAGAAGGGAGTACAGTATAGCTACTACAAAAAACTGTAACACTCAAGAGTTTCAACCTATAAAATAAATAAATAAATGGTTATAACTAAAGGGTGAGGGCTATTCTTGTAAAAACTTTAAACTATGAGGATATTTTGCATCCTAATAGTTGAGGATGGGGTATAGTAAATTGAAATTTTAACCTTCTCCTTCAAGTTAGAACGTGGGAGAGTTAGGGATACGGTTTTGAAGGGGGGGGGGACGGTTTCAAGCGAGATAGAGGGGCTAAGACCCAATTTACGCTCATATTGGGGGAGGTAGAACCACATCGAAAGAGTGAAAGTAAGAGAGAGTTCTTAGAGAATAGAGCAAGGTTGGGGCCGTCAAATTGGAGACGAGATCTGCAAATCAAGGTAAGAAACTCATACCTTCTTTGAATTAGTATTTGATAACTTGTTGTAAAGTGCGGGTGAAGGTTTTTACGCCATGAATTTGAGGAAGAGATGACAAATTTATGCAAGTATTATTGATTATGCAAGGAGGAGTGATTGAAAATTTGGGATTGAATTTTCAGAGCACCGTAAACCATCGTGCAAAAACACACTACTGATTGAAAAAAAAACAAAAAGAAAGAAAATTAAAACCCACACCACCAGATTTGGTTTTGGGTTGAAATTTTCACAGGGGTCTACTACACTGCACTATCATGTGAGAGACCCTCTGTATTTATCTTTGTGAATGGGTTTAGAGAAGAAGACCAAAACGGTCAACCGATTGAAACTCATTTGTGGGTCAAAATTATATAAAAACAAATAATGACCATGAATTGTTGTCCATTTATCTCCATTAGCTTATAAAGGAAGTAGCTTTCTAGAGGCTTTGGTAGGTACTATTTGAGATTATATATATATATATATAAATATATAATATGATGAGAAAGGGAACTATGTGAAAACTTTAAGAGGAGAAAAGAATTGTTAGGAAACGGCTAGGGTTTTTCTTAGAAGGAATGAATAATTACAAAGGGTTACAATAACTATATATAAGGAGACAAGAAACCCTAAAAGAAACTAAAATATACAAAATACAAAACAACCCCTTTACTATCTAACATCCCCCCTCAAACTCATGACGTTGGTGCAAGAAGCATCGAGAGTTTGCTAACCAGGAAGCGGAAGCGAGAGATCGGGTGAGACTTCATAAAGAAGTCTGCAAGTTGTAAAGTAGAACTGACAAACGATAAGGAGAGTGCCACGTTTTAGATGACGTGTAAAGTGACAATCAACCTCGATATGCTTCGTGTGTTCATAAAAAACCGAGTTGTGAGCAATCTGAATGGCGCTGCGATTTTCACAATACTTAGGAGTGGGATGAGGAAGGAAGACACCCATATCAGCAAGTAGCCAACGCAACCAAATAATCTCCTTGGAAGTAGATGCCATAGCTCGGTATTCAGCTTCAGTGGAAGAAAGAGAAACCACAGATTGTTTCTTACTTTTCCACGAAATAAGAGAGTCTCCCAAGAAAACACAGAAACCTTTGACAGATCGACGGTCTGTAGGATTACGTGCATAAGCAGCATCAGAGTATGCCCGTAGTTCGAGAGAAGATATGGATGATAGCAGGAGACTTTGAAACATGGTACCTCAAAGATAACGTAAAATACGCACAACAACTGTCCAATGAGTAGAGGTTGGAGCTGCAACAAACTGGTTGACAATGTGAACAACATATGCAATGTCTGGTCGAGAAATAGTGAGATAAACCAGGCTGCCAACTATAGTACGGTACAAGGTAGGGTCTTTGAGAGGAGAACCATCAGTGGGAGAATACTCGACATTCAATTCAGAAGGAAAGTCCACAACACGAGTATCAGTAAGATGAACTCGTTCAATAATTTCAGTTGTATATTTAGATCGAGAAAGCAAGTAACCTCTAGGAGATGAAGCAACTTCAATACCCAAGAAATATCGAAGAGGACCCAGATCCTTCATCTCAAATTGTGCAGCTAATTCCGACTTTAAGGCATGAATTCCTTGAAGGTCATCACCGGTGATGATCATATCATCAACATACAATGAAAGCAATATACGACTTGCAGAAGTATGCTTGACAAAGAGAGCATAATCATGTTCACTTGCAGAGAATCCAAGAGACAGAATAACATCAGAATTTTTTTCAAACCAAGCTCGTGGGGCTTGTTTAAGCCCATATAACGCTTTTTTAAGCTTGCAAACTTCACCAGTTTTATGAGGAGCACCGGGAGGAGGAACCATGTATACCTCCTCATTTAAGTCAGCATTCAAGAAGGCATTCTTAACTTCCATTTGTGAAATATTCCACTTGCGAACAACAACAACTATAAGGGTGCGAATTGAAGTCTTTTTGGCTACAGGAGCAAAAGTCTCCTCAAAATCCAAGCCATATTCTTGAGTAAAAGCCTTTAGCTACAAGACGGGCTTTGTAACGTTCAACAGATCCATCGGATTTGGTCTTGATTTTATAGACCCACCGGGAACCAATAGCACGCTTACCGTTGGGAAGCGAAACCAAATCCCAAGTATGGGTCTTTTGCAAAGCAGAGAGTTCCTCACTCATAGCATGCTGCCAAAGAGGGTCAGTAGCTACTTCTTTATAAGTGGAAGGTTCAGAAAGAGAGTGTATAGAAGCTAAGAACGAAGTAAAAGAGGGAGAATAAGTAGAATAAACAAATTTTGGTAGACGAGTAGACTTACGAGGGCGTTGGGATTGTCGAGGAGGATCCACAATCTCAGGTGCATCTTGAGTGACAGTAGTAGTAGGTGGGGCAACAGTGTCAGGTATTGGAGTACCAGTAGCATTTTCTTCGGTTAGAGAAATATCTGGAGTCTGAGTAGAGTTTACTTGCTCAGAGAATGGATCAATATTAAGTACATCTGACTTTGTCAAGTTGTGTGCATTTATGGGAATGGAATAGAAAGGAATATGCTCAAGAAACACAACTTGACGAGATACATATAATTTCTGAGAGGTAGGGTCAAAACAACGGTAACTTTTTTGTCCGTCACCATAACCAAGAAAAACACAGACAACAGATCTATAAGACAATTTATCACGCTCTACATGTGGACGAAGAACAAAGCAAGTGCAGCCAAAGACACGTAAAAAAGAATAACCAGGACAACAACCATAAAGTTTTTCAAAGGGAGATAAATCTGAAGTGATTGAGGATGGAATTTTGTTGATCAGATTGACAACAGTAAGAACGGCTTCACCCCAGAATTGATTAGGAATCGAAGAAGACAACAAGAGAGAGTGGGCGGTTTCAAGGATATATCTATGTTTTCTTTCAGCAACACCATTCTGCTCAGGAGTGTCTGTACAAGAAGTCTGGTAAATAGTTCCATCTAAAGCAAGTAATTCACAGAATTTATTGGAAGTATATTCACCTTCCAAATCACATCGGAAACATTTAATCACAGAATTATGTTGGGTTTTAACATATGCTCGAAAACGACAATAAATATCAAAGAATTCTGAACGATGTTTCATGAGAAAAATCCAAAAAACCCGAGTATAATCATCAATAAAAGAGACATAATATCGAGACCCTCCTTTTGTAGGAACAGGAGATGGTCCCCATACATTAGAATGAATCAAATCAAAAGGTGTAACAGAAAGAGATTTGCTTAATTTAAAAGGTAAAGCTGAAAATTTTGCAAGTTTACAACCACTGCAATTAGAAATATCATGAACTTGCAAATTTCCAAAATTTCCAGAAGAAGCTAAGTATTTTAGACGAGAAGCTGAAACATGTCCAAGGCGTGAATGCCATTAATAAAAACTAGATGACTTAGACGACATACGAAAAGAAGATAGATCTGCACTATGAGCAACTGCTACTGGTAACCGCAACTCATCCAACACATATAAGCCCCTACGCCTACGACCGATCCCAATCAGCTTCTGAGTACGTGGATCCTGCACACAACAAGAATCAGGAAAAAAGGATACCTTATAACCAAAATCAAATAATGACCAACATACACAAGATTCAATGAGAGTTTAAGAATATGATATACATTAGGAAAGGAAAAATTCGGACTTATAATAGAACCAATGCCTGCTAATGGCATAGGAATACCATCAGCAGTCATGACAGGCACAAATGGCATAAGATTTAAAGAAGCAAATAATTTAGAATTCGGAGACATATGAAAAAAAGCACCAGAATCTAGAATCCATGCAGTTGGATGCATACCTGATTCGTTACTAATCGACTGACCTATGGGCGAAGAGACAGACATGGCATGGGACTGAACATCAAGAAGCTTCTGGAGTTGTTCAGTTATAGATGCAAGAGTAGGATTAGTAGTTGACCCAGATGGAGGAACGACGACAACAATGCTAAATGGAGGAGGAAAACGATGAGATTGTCTCGGATTACCAGACTGCTGTGATTGATTTCGACCCATAAGTTCTGGACATTGAGACTTCCAATGGCCTTTTTTCTTACAAAAGATGCATTCATCAAACCCAACTCTTGGACGACTCTTATTCTGACTTGAAAGAAAAGGCTTATGAGGAACAGCCAAAACAGAAGGACTTGGAGTTGGAAGAATACCCTTTCCTGCTTGTGTCTTTAGACGAGTTTCATCGGCTAACAATTCACTTACTACTGAATCAACTGAAGGGAGTGGGGTGCGATGCAAGATGTTACTACGAAGTCTTTCAAAGTCACTTCTCAGGGCCATAAGAAACTGAACCAATCTCTGTTCTTCTCTACGAGCAGTAGAATCAGTTGATGCTGATAGGAGTGCAACATTATGAACATATCCAGTAAGCTTCTTCTTTGCTTCCACATCAGATTCAAACACTCAGATAATTGTACAGATCATCTAGTTCCTTTTCTTCCAACATGTCATTCTGTCTGAATGAGACAATGTACATGGTCCATTCATCTCCAAGAGATCTGAGGAACTTTCGGTTGACATCATCTTGTTCCATCTGAACTCCAACAGTAGCTAACTCACCAATTAATTTATTGAATCTATCAAAAGTTTGAGTCATAGACTCATTCTTTGAAGATGTAAAATTCTCATATTGCTGCTTGAGAATATCCCTTTGATTCCTCTTAGTGCTCTTGGTGCCAACAAATCTCCTCTCTAAAGCATTCCATAGAATCTGAGCATCAGTGTAGTGGTGAAACTGATGTTGATATTCATTAGGAATGGCCAAAAGCAGGGTGCTTAAGGCTTTCATCTCCAATTGTCTTACTTTCTTCTCAGCATCAGTTTTTGGAGGTGGCCTTCTTCCATCTTGTCCAATTTTTCCTTCAGCAGAGGGACCATTCTCAACAATGTCCCACATAGAAAAGTCTGTAAGGAGGATGTACTGCTTGATCCTAATTTTCCACATGTCAAACTCATTTGGTTTGAGCATGGGAACCTTTGAAACAAGAGTACTGTTTGATTCAACTGTGTTGTTCATGATGAATGAAGGTTTCTGAGAATACTAGGCTCTGATACCACTTGTCAGGATCTGATTCTTAACAAGAATAATGAAACTCAGAAACAATATTAAAGAAGTTGCGGAAAAACACTTTAATATTCAAACTATCAATGTAACAGTAAAATAGAAATCATAACTTGTAAACTTTATTGAATGATTAAAGTTACAAGCTTTCAAACAAAACCCCAATCTTGATGAAGAGGCTCACCAAGACGAATTCTACTTCTCTAGACCTAGGATTGTAAACCTTGAGGTTAATTCTCTCTCTGAAAACAAAAACTCAGAATGAATTCGTATCTATAATTCTATCAGAATGTACTATTTAAGCTATAACATCTAAACTATATTTACAAAATAGATTACAAGATAATTATTAAAATAAACTTGATCTTCAATATCAATCCCATAATTATCTTCAGCTTGTCTTTATCTCCAAGGCATCTTTATCTTTAAAGCAACACTAATAATCTTCAGAAGTATTAATCATCACCAGCAGCATTAATCCTTTGAGCAGTATTAATCTTCAGCAGTACTAACCCTCCAAGCAGTACTAACTATTCAAGTAGCAGCACTAACTCTTTAAGCAGTATTAATTCTACTAGCAGTAGTAATCTTGAAAGCCTGGCAGTAGTAATCACTTAGACAAATCTTCAGTTCCCAACAATCTCCCCCTAACTTGACTTTTGGAGAAGAGAAGTCAAGTTCTTCAGATGCTCCCAAAACTCCATTTTCATACACCCATATCAGGATTCAACCCCAAACTTTGATTAATAATTCTCTGAATCAAATATCTTGCCATTGCAGACTCTGGTGCATAACCAAGCTTCTTCTTCAACATAGCATGCAACTTTAATCTGCTATGGTTATAAACTCTATCCACCAAGAAGTATTCAAAATGACTTGTATCCACAACCAGTGCATATACTCCACTTCTTTCATACAGAGTCCAGTTGTTGATGGTTTTGAAAACACTTATGATAACATGCTGAACTTCCTCTGGCTTGAATAACATACACATATATTCCATCACAAGTTTTGTAACTGGTATCCCTGGAGCTTTCAGCTTGTCAGCATATAGTTTCATCCCCACCTCAAACATTTCCTCTAAGTCAGATCTGGAGCATACTCTTACTATCTTGGCCCAAGTAGAATACACTTCAAACTTTTCATCCTTCCTTTTCATCCTGATATATTCCTTACCATCTACTTCCATGGTATCCTAGTGAATAATCTCAAGAGGCTTGACACCAACTGGTTCAGCAGTTATAGGCTCAGGCACTTTCTCCATCACCACCATTTACATATTTATATCATAAGTACTTGATGGTTCTTCCTGATATTGAGCTCTCTTTTCTTCAGACTTAGGTGCCCCTTCTTCTTCAACTACCTTTTGTTCAGCTACTTCCTCAGCCACTCTAAGTTTCTTAACAAGTTTTCTTCTTGCCATCATTTTAGTTCTTTTCAAAGTTTTCAAACTTTCACCTAGAGTAGCTTCCTTCTTTGTAGTTTCTTGATCATCAGGAAAAGGTTTTTCTATTAGAAAGTCATTACTCTCTTTCATCCTCTTTTCCATTTCAACTCTGGCTTTGTCATTCCCTTGAAGCTTAGTCATCTCTGCATCATACAACCCTTTGATCGGTTCAAATGACATCTTTGAGAACATCTCCTTTTTGACTCCCACAACACCTTTGAGGAAAGTGATCATCTTATTTCTCTCTTGAGTGCCAAGGTATGTCTTTGAAGGTTGCCTCTTCTTTGCAGCCATTTTGATCATCACAGGCTTCTTTAGGGTTGCAGCTTTCTTCTGTGCTATCTCTGTTGCCAAGCTCTATTGATATACTTCATTAAGCTCTGCAGCTAGAGCTTTTGCCATCTCCCTATCTTTCTTAACTTGAACTGTTTCTGCTTGCTCAAGTTCAGCTTGAATCTTCTTAGCCAAAGCTTCATCTGACTCAATCAGCTTTTGCTTTTTAAGTGGTTGGTCAGATTCCACTATCTTGGCTTTGCCTTTATCCTTGCTTGCTATCTTCTCTTTGATGACAATTCCTTTGGCCTTTGAAGTGACCTTGGGAGTATCATGTTTAGCTTTGATTAGGGCTTCAGCTATCTCAATCTCTTCCAGATTTCTGCTAATGAGGTCAGATAATACCTCTTGAACAATTTCTGCAGCTTCATTTGTTTCAGCAGCATTAACTGTTTCTGCTGCTTTCTCTGTTACTGCTGATTCTTCAAACACAAACCCTGTTTCTGTTTTTACATTAAACTCCCCCTCAACTCCATGTATCTCCCTCTCCAGGTTGATCTCAGCTTCTGACTCCCCCTTTTTGGGAGCATCATCCACTGGGTTTCTTCTTCTGAGCACAAACCTTTGTTTCTTCTTCTTTTGAACCACTTTCTGAACCAACTTCTTTAAGCTGCTAATCTCTTCTTGTTGGTTGATAATGACTTTCTTGAGCTCATTTACAACCTGTTTCTGAGAATCCAGTTCAGTTGCCATTTTGGACATGGCAGAAATCAATTCATGATAGTTATATCTATCCTCACCTTCTCCAGGAGTGTTAACCCCTTTTGATGGATCATTGGAACATTTAGTAGTGGAGGTCTTCTGCCTAGCAGAAGCACCATCCACCCCCTTGGTTTCCTGGCACCTATGACCTTTGGATGATTGCTCACCCAAAGTTGCCATGGGGAAGGTCTTAGTTATCCTCTGCGCTAGCAGGAGTAGTGGCAGCCTTCTCACCCACATGCTCATACATCTCCTCAGTGAGCACCTCCTTGGGGTTGGGAGACACCCCAGTGGTTTCCCTATAGATATTCTCTAATGGAGAATGCTCCATTAGAGGGCTTTGAGGTTCTGGGTTTATAGGAGGTACAACAAGGGAAGGAGCCTTGTGCACCTTTCTCTTTGCATAAGTTTTGGTTAACACAGGTGTTGGCTTATGAACAAGAGACTGAGGAAGAGATATAGTGGTTGAAGGTTGGGTTTGGCTCTCAGTGGGATGGTCTAGTGAGGGCCTTGACCCTGATGCCATACCTTCTTGGTTGTGGGACACCACCATCATTGTAGAGAACAATGGGGTGTCAACTCCTTCCGAGTCCTTGGCAGATCTTGTCATATTTGAAAAGACCTTGCCCTTAGGGATTTTAGGTACATATACCTTATTAAACTGAGGTATATCCGTTAATTCAGAGGTTATAACTGCCTGGACAAATCTTGGGTACATATAGAAACTCTTTTTATTTCCCAAGTTTGACACAAGGTCATTGAAAATCATTTTGGAGAAATTATACTTTCTGGCAGTAAACAAGCAGACCAAAGCATAAGCAATGGTACTGCTGAACTGACTCCATCCAGTAGTTTTTCTAGAAATACAGTGCATAAGGGTATGAACAAAGAACCTCCATTGGGGAGAAAAGTGAGCTTTGAAAATTTTGAAAACACCCTGTTGGCCTTCATACCCCATTCTGGTGAGATTGGAAAACAAGTCCTCATTAGGGATAAAAGTAATACCTGAGGCATCGTCTAGATGTAGACTGATGCGAATGACCTCTTCAGTGACTATCAAGGGTTTGTCACACACCCTTGTCTTGATGAACTACACACCATTTTCTGTAACAGCGGTGACATTGGCCCAAAATTGCTTCTGGTGCTCGATGAAAATTGGTGGTGACACAGTAAGGGCATAGGCGATGTGACTGGACTTGAGAAAATCAACGATTTGATGAAATCCAGCAGCCTGCTGAGGCTTTTGAAGCATTGCGATCTCATTGTGTTCATCAATAAACGCCATGGATGCCATCGAGCTTGAGGATACTTGACTGAAAGACACTGGTTGCTTGAGAGAAAAGAGTTAGAGAGAAGATGAACAATATTCAAAGAGTCGTTGTGAGCTTTTAGGCGGGCAAAGAGGGTATTTATATGATTCGGGAAAGAAGCAGTATTAACTCTATTTTCAGTTAAAGCAGTACTAACCCACTGGCAGTATTAACTAAGAGCAGTATTAACCAACTAGCAGTATTAACCAACTAGCAGTATTAACTGAAAGAAGTATTAACTAACTAGCAGTATTAACTAACTAGCAGTATTAACCAACTAGCAGTATTAACTGAAAACAGTATTAACTAACTAGCAGTATTAACACATACTTGAAGTAGTAACTCAGACTAGTAGTAGAAATAATGTACCTGCAGTAGTAACTTTGCACTGGCAGCATTAAAACTGCACTGGCAGCATTAACTATTCTTACACTTTTGAAGCTTGTGTTAGGCTGAGCAGGGCAATAAACTTCCTGAGATAGATGATTAGTAACACCAAACAAAATAAACAAATAACAGGTATACAAACACTTTTTAAACATGAGCTCATTCAGAGTTGATCATGCCCACACTTGTGACCAAGAAAGTGAATCTACCCACATCAAAAGCTTTAGTGAATAGATCAGCAAACTGGTTATCAGTATGAACTTTAGCAACTTGAATAAGCTTCTTTTCATTGCAGTCTCTAATAAAGTGATACCTGATTTCAATATGCTTTGTTTTGGAGTGCTTGACTGGATTGTTAACAATGCTAATAGCACTGCTATTGTCAATGAAGATTGGAGTGTGAAGAAAGGTTACCCCATAGTCCAACATTTGATTCTGAATCCATAGAACCTGTGAACAGCAACTTGCAGCAGCAATGTACTCTGCTTCTGTTGTGAATAAGGACACTGTGGTTTGCTTCTTACACTGCCAAGATACTAGTCTTGCAACCAAAAGTTGACATCCCCCTGAAGTAGACTTTCTATCCATATTAGCACCACCCAAGTCACTGTCTGAATATGCAATCAAGTCAAAAGTAGATTCATAAGGATACCAAAGACCTAATCTAGGTTGCCCTCTTAAGTATCTGAAAATCCTTTTAACAGCTTGAAGATGTGACTGCTTTGGCTTGACTTGGAATCTGGCACACACACACACTGGAAACATGATATCTGGTCTTGAGGCTGTGAGATACATGAGGGATCCAATCATTGATCTATAAAGATGGACATCAACATCCTCCCCCTCAAGATCAGCTGTGATCTGTTTGTGTGTTTCCATTGGTGTGCTTGCTGGCTTTGAGTCTGATAGACCATACTTATCTAGAATGTCTTTTACATACTTTGATTGACTTATGAAAATCCCATCTTTCTCCTGTTTCACTTGAAGCCCAAGGAAGAAAGTAAGTTCACCCATTGAACTCATTTTGAAGCTCTTGTGCATCAACTCTTCAAAGTCTCTACACATCTGATCTTTTGTGGATCCAAAGATGATGTCATCCACATAGATCTGAACAAGTAGGATGTCCTTCTTACTTCTTCTAATGAAAAGGGTTTTGTCAATTATTCCTCTTTCAAACCCATTTTTCCAAGAGATAGGTAGACAGAGTATCATACCATGCTCTTGGGGCTTGATGTAGACCATAGAGAGCTTTCTTCAGTTTGTATACTCTGTCAGGATATGATGGATTCTCAAATCCAGGGGGCTGACAAACATATACTTCCTCATCAATTGTTCCATACAGAAAGGCACTCTTCACATCCATCTGGTATACCTTGAACTTCATAAATGAGGTATAGGCTAGAAACAACCTAATTGCCTCTACCCGTGCAACTTGAGCAAACACTTCCTCATAGTCTATGCCTTCTTCCTGAGTGTACCCTTGTGCCACTAGCCTTGCTTTGTTCCTGATTACTATTCCTCTCTCATCCTTTTTATTTCTGAAAATCCACTTGGTGCCAATTGCTCTATGACCTTTAGGAAGGTCCACCAAGTCCCAAACATCTTGCAATTTGAACTGTAGCAACTCTTCTTCCATGGCTTCCATCCAACTTGAATCTTTTATTGCTTCATAAGCCTTCTTAGGCTCAATCTGGGATAGAAAGCAAGAGAGTACTGTATGCTGTTGATCCTGTAAATCTTGCAGTCTGCTTTGATTTCTAGTCATCATAGGAGAAGTGATACTATTACCAACTCAGGAGGATGATTTTTCAGAGTTCTTGTCTGAAGACTAGGTTCTTCATTAATTCCCACATCTAAATTGGAATCATTTAAGTCAGCTGAGGTAATCTCATCAGCTGCTTCTGGCTCTTCATGCTCTGGATTCTCCTCATCTCTTCTTTCTTCTTCATTCTGAATTGGTTCAGTAACAGTCTCCTTTTCACATATTTCAACAGGATCCATTGTAGGTATTGGAAAGATGACAGACTGAGGAATAATCTCTTGTACTTGGTCATCCCCTGATCCTCTACTTCCTGATCCTGCATGATCATCACTACTGAAACCCAAAGAGTTAGTTAGTGAATCAATGTCAAATAGCCACTGAGGACCTGAACCAATAGGATTTGGTGTGTTCTCATTGCATTTGACATTGTCACTTTCCTCAATTATTCTAGAAGAAGAATTAAAAACTCTGTAGGCCTTACTCTGAGATGAGTAACCAACAAGAAAACCATCATCTGCTTTGCTATCAAACTTTCCTAAGTGAGTTTTGGTATTGAGAATGGTACAAGGACACCCAAAAGGTTTGAAAAATCCAATAAATGGTTTTCTTTTATTTAAAAGCTCATATGTTGTCTTGTTCTTAGGCTTGACTACTAGAACTCTGTTTTGGACATAACAAGCAGTAGTAACTGCTTCAGCCCAGAAAGTAATTGGAAGTTTTGAATCATCTAACAGAGATCTAGCAGTTTCAATCAGTGTCCTATTCCTTCTCTCAGCAACACCATTTTGTTGTGGAGTCCTAGGAGCATTGTATTGCCTTTCAATTCCTTTTTCCTCACAAAAGGTGTTTAGATCAAGATTTTTAAATTCAGTACCATTATCTGACCTAATGACTTTTACCTTTTGATTTGTTTGGTTTTCAATTCTTAGAATAAAGGATTTGATCAGTCCACTTGTCTCATCCTTAGTCCTTAGAAAATATACCCAAGTAAATCTAGAGTAATCATCAACAATAACTAAGCAGTATGATTTCTTACCTATACTCATAACATTTGTAGGACCAAACAGATCCATATGCAACAACTGAAGAGAAGAAAAAATTGTGTTCAACTCTTTGGACTTATGAGAAGTTTTGTGTTGTTTGCCTTTGAGACAGGCAACACAATGATCATCACATGAAAAGACTTTTGAAGGCAGACTTCTTACAAGGTTGTTTTTAACAAGTTTATTCATGGTTTTAAAGTTCATGTGACACATCCTTCTATGCCAAAGTGATGATTTATCCAAAGAGGCTTTTGAAACAAGACAATTTAGGGATGAATCATTTGAAACATTTTCCATATCCAAACAATAGACATTATCCTTTCTAGGAGTTCTTAGTAGTATCATCTTTTCATCAATTACCTTGAATTCAGGAGCAAGGATAATGCATTCTGAATTAGTGAATAATATACTATGCTTTTTGTCACAAACCTGTGATACACTTAACAGGTTATACCTTAACTGCTCAACATAGAAAACATTCTCAAAGGTCATCTTACCTTTTGTTACATCTCCCTTACCACTGATCTTTCCTCCATCTGGAGTATTACCAAAAGCAACATGTCCTCCATCAATTTTCTTGAAATTCTTGAGGCAAGCCATGTTCCCTGTCATGTGCCTAGAGCAACCACTATCAACATGCCAAATGCTCTTTCCCTTGAGCTGCTGGTTGCCTTGCATATTAGATAAATCAATTAGTATTGACTGGGAACCCAAGCCAAAGTGGTCTTGGGCCTCCCTTTCTCATCAAAGTACTTGCACTCCTTTTTGATGAGATTTTTAAATTTAGAAAACTCTTTACTGGAGTACTTTGTCAAGATGATTGGTCTAGAAGCACAAACACTAGAAGCAGTACTAATTTTAGAAGTACTAACAGAGTTAGCAACACTAACAGGTTTAACAGTACTAACTTTGTTAGAAGCACTAACAAGGTTAGCAGTATTAACATTTGAAGAAGTACTAACAATGTTAGTTTTAGAAGTACTAATACTCTCAGCAGCACTAACATTGATAGCAGTAGTATTGCTTCTGGCAGCACTATCTTTGTTAGTAGCACTATTTGTGGTAGCAGTACTAACAGTTTTAGTGCTTTTGGGAACCCACATCTTGACACTCTCTTTTACAGTCTTTTTCTTCATGTGGCTTCTAGATTTAACATGTTTTTTAGCCACATGGTTCCTTTCCTTCTTCCTATAACCAAAGGGTTTTTGCATAGATCTTTGAAAATTTATCCTTTGGTTAATTGGATTAAAATAACAGTGCTTGGCAAGATGATTCAATTTGCCACATATGAAACAAGGTTTTGGTCTGATGATTCTACTCAGATCAACTCCTTGTTTCTGAGCCCACTGATTATTCCAATTTCTTTGATTTCCCCTCCTTTTATCATGTTTTAGGGGCTCATATTTATTACCTGCACACTGTTTGCAAGGAACAGGATTCACAACTGTAGTCTGCTTGTAATGGACCTTTTTAGACTTTCCCTCAGTCTTCTCTACACCATTAGATTTGACCCAATCCCTTCCACCACCCTCATTGGTAAGAATGTTATTTTCTAAGGGAATCTCACCACTCACAGTGTTATCCTTACTCTTACCAGCTTCTTTCTTAGTCTTGTCCTTAACAACTACTTCATCTAAAGGATCTACCTTAGTGGCTCCCTCATGCAAGTCCTTTCTATCCTTAGTCTCCAGCAAGTCTGATTTAGGAGGGATGTAGTTGTTATTGTATGGTGGTGGTGTGGTATTGTATCCAATTCCTGGTTTAAGCTTATCATGGATTTGGACCTTTAGCATATAATCCATGGCTTTAGAGGCATATGAAAACTTTTCCACATCCAGCTTAACCTCGGCTAGCTCTCCTCTCAACTTTTCATTCTCCTCTCTAGACTTTGTCAGTTGGATATCAAGATCATTTTTCTCCCATTTCCAGTAATTTGTATCATATGTGTGTTGAAGTTCATTGGCTTGGAAACCTTTAATTTGTTCCTCAAACCTTTCAACAATTTTCACATAGTCTTTTCTATCCCTTTCTAATCTCTTAAGGCCGTCACACATACTCTGGTTGTGATCCCTATACCTTTTAACAGTGTCTATGCAAGTTTGAGTACAAAGATTAGAAAGTACCTCAGTTGGGAGATCAGATACCTCCGCCATGAGAGCTTGATTTTGAATGGCCTCTTCTGCTTGATCACTCTAGTCAAACCCCATTCCTTGCTGAGAAACAAGAGCTTGAGCAGAGTTTCTGTTTTGATTGAAGCTTCCAGTCTGAGCTTGTTGGTGGTTGTTTTGAGACATTCCACTTCTGCATTCCCTGGCAAAGTGTCCCTTCAAGTGACACTTGTAGCACTCTACCTTTGACTTATCAAAGCTTGCTCCATCTTCTCTTCTTTGGGAGAAGTTGTTCCTCCCAGTCCTCTTGATGAATTTCTTCACCCTCATGGAAAGCATGGCCATCTGCCATTTAATATCCATCTCTTCCAGATCATCAGGATGAAGCTGTTCCAAGTCATCATTGATTAAGGTAGAGTTACCATGGCTGGAAAGAAAGGCTTCAAACACAGATTCATTGCCTTTTTCTTGATTTACTCCACTGGCAGTATTAACTGATTCAGGGTTAGCAGTAGAATCAGTTGATGCTGATAGGAGTGCAGCATTATGAACATATCCAGTAGGCTTCTTCTTTGCTTCCACTTCAGATTCAAACACTCTCAGATCATTGTATAGATCATCCAGTTCCTTTTCTTCCAACATGTCATTCTGTCTGAATGAGACAGTGTATATGGTCCATTCATCTCCAAGAGATCTGAGGAACTTTCGGTTGACATCATCTTGTTCCATCTGAACTCCAACAATATCTAACTCACCAATTAATTTATTGAATCTATCAAAAGTTTGAGTAATAGACTCATTCTTTGAAGATGTAAAATTCTCATATTGCTACTTGAGAATATCCCTTTGATTCCTCTTAGTGCTCTTGGTGCCAGCAAATCTCCTCTCTAAAGCATTCCATAGAATCTGAGCATCAGTGTAGTGGTGAAACTGATGTTGATATTCATTAGGAATGGCCAAAAGCAGGGTTCTTAAGGCTTTCATCTCCAATTGTCTTACTTTCTTCTCAGCGTCAGTTTTTGGAGGTGGCCTTCTTCCATCTTGTCCAATTTTTCCTTCAGCAGAGGGACCATTCTCAACAATGTCCCATATAGAAAAGTCTATAAGGAGGATGTACTACTTGATCCTAATTTTCCACATGTCAAACTCATTCGGTTTGAGCATGGGAACCTTTGAAACAAGAGTACTGTTTGATTCAACTGTGTTGTCCATGATGAATGAAGGTTTCTGAGAATACTAGGCTCTGATACCACTTGTCAGGATCTGATTCTTAACGAGAATAATGAAACTCAGAAACAATATTAAAGAAGTTGCGGAAAAACACTTTAATATTCAAACTATCAATGTAACAGTAAAATAGAAATCATAACTTGTAAACTTTATTGAATGATTAAAGTTACAAGCTTTCAAACAAAACCTCAATCTTGATGAACAGGCCCACCAAGACGAATTCTACTTCTCTAGAATTAGGATTGTAAACCTTGAGGTTAATTCTCTCTCTGAAAACAGAAACTCATAATGAATTCGTATCTATAATTCTATCAGAATGTACTATTTAAGCTATAACATCTAAACTATATTTACAGAATAGATTACAAGATAATTATTAAAATAAACTTGATCTTCAATATCAATCCCATAATTATCTTCAACTTGTCTTTATCTCCAAGGCATCTTTATCTTTAAAGCAGCACTAATAATATTCAGAAGTATTAATCATCACCAGCAGCATTAATCCTTTGAGCAGTATTAATCTTCAGCAGTACTAACTACTAGCAGTACTAACTCTCCAAGCAGTACTAACTATTCAAGTAGCAGCACTAACTCTTTAAGCATTATTAATTCTACTAGCAGTAGTAATCTTGAAAGCCTGGCAGTAGTAATCATTTAGACAAATCTTCAGTTCCAACAATCTCCCCCTAACTTGACTTTTAGAGAAGAGAAGTCAAGTTCTTCAGATGCTCCCAAAACTCCATTTTCATACACCCATATCAGGATTCAACCCCAAACTTTGATTAATAATTCTCTGAATCAAATATCTTGCCATTGCAGACTCTGGTGCACAACCAAGCTTCTTCTTCAACATAGCATGCAACTTTAATCTGCTATGGTTATAAACTCTATCCACCAAGAAGTATTCAAAATGACTTGTATCCACAACCAGTGCATATACTCCACTTCTTTCATACAGAGTCCAGTTGTTGATGGGTTTGAAAACACTTCTGATAACATGTTGAACTTCCTCTGGCTTGAATAACATACACAGATATTCCATCACAAGTTTTGTAACTGGTATCCTTGGAGCTTTCAGCTTGTCAGCATATAGTTTCATCCCCACATCAAACATTTCCTCTAAGTCAGATCTGGAGCATACTCTTACTATCTTGGCCCAAGTAGGATACACTTCAAACTTTTCATCCTTCCTTTTCAGCCTGATATATTCCTTACCATCTACTTCCATGGTATCCTAGTGAATAATCTCAGGAGGCTTGACACCAACTGGTTCAACAATTATAGGCTCAGGCACTTTCTCCATCACCACAATGTACATATTTATATCATAAGTACTTGATGGTTCTTCCTGAGATTGAGCTCTCTTTTCTTCAGACTTAGGTGCCCCTTCTTCTTCAGCTACCTTTTCTTCAACTACTTCCTCAGCCACTCTAGGTTTCTTAACAAGTTTTCTTCTTGCCATCATTTTAGTTCTTTTCAAAGTTTTCAAACTTTCACCTAGAGTAGCTTCCTTCTTTGGAGTTTCTTGATCATCAGGAAAAGGTTTTTCTATTAGAAAGTCATTACTCTCTTTCATCCTCTTTTCCATTTCAACTCTGGCTTTGTCATTCCCGTGAAGCTTAGTCATCTCTGCATCGTACAACCCTTTGATCGGTTCAAATGACATCTTTGAGAACATCTCATTTTTGACTCCCACATCACCTTTGAGGAAAGTGATCATCTTATTTCTCTCTTGAGTGCCAAGGTATGTCTTTGAAGGTTGCCTCTTCTTTGCAGCCATTTTGATCATCACAGGCTTCTTTAGGGTTGCAGCTTTCTTCTGTGCTATCTCTGTTGCCAAGTTCTGTTGATATACTTCATTAAGCTCTGCAGCTAGAGCTTTTGCCATCTCCCTATCTTTCTTAACTTGAACTGTTTCTGCTTGCTCAAGTTCAGCTTGAATCTTCTTAGCCTAAGCTTCATCTGACTCAATCAGCTTTTGCTTTTTAAGTGGTTGGTCAGATTCCACTATCTTGGCTTTGCCTTTATCCTTGCTTGCTATCTTCTCAACACTTGCTTTCTTGATCACCTCACCCTTCTCTTTGATGACAATTCCTTTGGCCTTTGAAATGACCTTGGGAGTATCATGTTTAGCTTTGATTAGGGCTTCAACTATCTCAATCTCTTCCAGATTTCTGCTAATGAGGTCAGATAATACCTCTTGAACAATTTCTGCAGCTTCATTTGTTTCAGCAGCATTAACTGTTTTTGCTGCTTTCTCTGTTACTGCTGATTCTTCAAACACAAACCCTGTTTCTGTTTGTACATTAAACTCCCCCTCAACTCCATGTATCTCCCTCTCCAGGTTGATCTCAGCTTCTGACTCCCCCTTTTTGGGAGCATCATCCACTGGGTTTCTTCTTCTGAGCACAAACCTTTGTTTCTTCTTCTTTTGAACCACCTTCTGAACCAACTTCTTTAAGCTGCTAATCTCTTCTTGTTGGTTGATGATGACTTTCTTGAGCTCATTTACAACCTGCTTCTGAGAATCCAGTTCAGTTGCCATTTTGGACATGGCAGAAATCAATTCATGATAGTTATATCTATCCTCACCTTCTCCAGGAGTGTTAACCCCTTTTGATGGATCATTGGAACATTTAGTAATGGAGGTCTTCTGCCTAGCAGAAGCACCATCCACCCCCTTGGTTTCTTGGCACCTGGGACCTTTCGATGATTGCTCACCCAAAGTTGCCATGGGGAAGGTCTTAGTGATATTACCACTGTCCTCCTCTGCGCTAGCAGGAGTAGTGGCAGCCTTCTCACCCACATGCTCATACATCTCCTCAGTGAGCACCTCCTTGGGGTTGGGAGACACCCCAGTGGTTTCCCTATAGATATTCTCTAATGGAGAATGCTCCATTAGAGGGCTTTGAGGTTCTGGGTTTATAGGAGGTACAACAAGGGAAGGAGCCTTGTGTACCTTTCTCTTAGCATAAGTTTTGGTTAACACAGGTGTTGGCTTATGAACAAGAGACCGAGGAAGAGATATAGTGGTTGAAGGTTGGGTTTGGCTCTCAGTGGGATGGTCTAGTGAGGGCCTTGACCCTGATGCCATACCTTCTTGGTTGTGGGACACCACCATCATTGTAGAGAACAATGGGGTGTCAACTCCTTCCGAGTCCTTGGCAGATCTTTTGATATTTGAAAAGACCTTGCCCTTAGGGATTTTAGGTACATATACCTCATTAAACTGAGGTATATCCGTCAATTCAGAGGTTATAACTGCCTGGACAAATCTTGGGTACATATAGAAAGTCTTTTTATTTCCCAAGTTTGACACAATGTCATTGAAAATCATTTTGGAGAAATTATACTTTCTGGCAGTAGACAAGCAGACCAAAGCATAAGCAATTGTACTGCTGAACTGACTCCATCCAGTAGTTTTTCTAGAAATACAGTGCATAAGGGTATGAACAAAGAACCTCCATTGGGGAGAAAAGTGAGCTTTGAAAAATTTGAAAACACCCTGTTGACCTTCATACCCCATTCTGGTGAGATTGGAAAACAAGTCCTCATTAGGGATAGAAGTAATACCTGAGGCATCGTCTAGATGTAGACTGATGCGAATGACCTATTCAGTGACTATCAAGGGTTTGCCACACACCCTTGTCTTGATGAACTGCACACCGTTTTCAGTAACAGCGGTGGCATTGGCCAAAAATTGCTTCTGGTGCTCGATGAAAATTGGTGGTGACACAGTAAGAGCATAGGCGATGTGACTGGACTTGAGAAAATCAACGATTTGATGAAATCCAGCAGCCTGCTGAGGCTTTTGAAGCATTGCGATCTCATTGTGTTCATCAATAAACGCCATGGATGCCATCGAGCTTGAGGATACTTGACTGAAAGACACTGGTTGCTTGAGAGAAAAGAGTTAGAGAGAAGATGAACAGTATTCAAAGAGTCGTTGTGAGCTTTTAGGCGGGCAAAGAGGGTATTTATATGATTCGGGAAAGAAGCAGTATTAACTCTATTTTCAGTTAAAGCAGTACTAACCCACTGGCAGTATTAACTGAGAGCAATATTAACCAACTAGTAGTATTAACCAACTAGCAGTATTAACTGAAAGCAGTATTAACTAACTAGCAGTATTAACTGAGAGCAGTATTAACCAACTACCAGTATTAACCAACTAGCAGTATTAACTGAAAACAGTATTAACTAACTAGCAGTATTAACTAACTAGCAGTATTAACACATACATGAAGTAGTAACTCAGACTAGCAGTAGAAATAATGTACCTGCAGTAGTAACTTTGCACTGGCAGCATTAAAACTGCACTTGCAGCATTAACTATTCTTACACTTTTGAAGCTTGTGTTAGGCTGAGCAGGGCAATAAACTTCCTGAGACAGATGATTAGTAACACCAAACAAAATAAACAAATAACAGGTATACAAACACTTTTTAAACATGAGCTCATTCAGAGTTGATCATGCCCACACTTGTGACCAAGAAAGTGAATCTACCCACATCAAAAGCTTTAGTGAATAGATCAGCAAACTGGTTATCAGTATGAAACTGCTAGATCCAGAAAGAACCCTTGAACAAGGATCGAAACTGCTAGATCCAGAAAGAAGCGTCGAACAAGAAGAAACCCTAGCGCTGCCGAACAGATAAGGCACCGTCGAACAGATAGTGTTGCCGAAGAAAAAAGACGTCGTCGAACAGATAGCGCCGCTGAACAGAAAAGACGTCGTCGATAGATAGTTGGATCCGCGCACAACAGTGATTGAGATTAACAGTACTTGAGAGATGAAAAGAGATTAATCCTGCTCTAATACCTTGAAAACTTTAAGAGGAGAAAAGAAATGCCAGGAAACGACTAGGTTTTTTCTTAGAAGGAATGAATAATTATAAAGGGTTACAACAACTATATATAAGGAGACAAGAAACCCTAAAAGAAACTAAAATATACAAAAAGTACAAAACAACCCCTATACTATCTAATACTATGAACTTTGAATCTGGTCAAATGACATTGAAATTTGTGAGTAAATACTTTATTCATTTATTTACTTAAAGTATGTAGATGTGAATATGTGAATATGTAAATCAATATAGGTATTTGGATGGCACCAAGTATGGATAATCTAGACTAAAATCCAGTGAGCTTTGGAGGCTATTATTGCCAAATGCCTAAAAGAATTACGTTTTATATATATATATATATATATATATATATATATATAGGGTCCCCTTCTTTTGTTAACCTAACATTTAGTGTTAACTTTGTTAACCACTTTAAACCAATAGGATTGCAAAGAAGTTTTTGGTTTATTAATTTAGAGTAAGGGTAAATTTGTAATACCCATACTCCTTGCCTTCTTCTTAAAGAACAACTTCGTTTAGTAGATTTGGAAATTAAATTTTTTTTTAATATTATATTGTTTCTCTCCATAACGTGGAGATAAATATGGAGAGAGATTTTTTAAGGATTTTATTCTTTTAATTTTAAACCATTTTACCATTTTAATGATCTTATTGTTTTTTTCCTTATATCACATCATCTTCTTCCTATAATAGAGAACAGTTTTCTGTAAATTACCTCCTTTTAGCATATATGAACAAAAACCGTAAACCCACTCTTATAAGATTGTCACATATATGAACAAGAAAACTATAAACCCACACTTGAACATGATTACATATATGAACCCAAAACCATAGAAGCAATCCTTCTAAGATGTTCACATATATGAACGAAAAACAATAAACTCAGACTTGAACATATTTCACATATATGAACCAAAAACATAAACCCACACTTGGAAAAGATTCACATATATGAACAGAAACCATAAACCCACTATTTTAAGATTGTCACATATATGAACAACAAACCATAAACCGACAATTAAACATTTTTCACATATATGAACCCAAAAACATAAACCCACTCTTACAAGATTTTCACATATATGAACAAAAAGCATAAACCCACAATTGTAAAATTTTAGCATATATGAACAAAAACCGTAAACCCACTCTTATAAGATTGTCACATATATGAACAAAAATCATAAATCCACCCTTGTAAAATAATCACATGTTAACATATATGAACCAAAAACCAAGATTTCAATCGAACAAGAAATCAAGTTCAGATCTCAAAAGTACAATGTTCAAAGTCGAGACAGTTGAGAGTTTCGATTAGGTTTGTAGAGAGATGGACAAAAAAGAGAAATCAAAACCACAACGATGAACTGCATCTGCTCACGGTTGCCTCCTCACGGTCGCTCCACCTCTGCCCAAAGAAAACCCTACGGTTGCTCCGCCTTCCTCCGTCTCCGCCGCTGCCTAGAAACAACTCGATAGCAACCTCAATCGCTGTTGGCAAATCCTCAACTGATCTCTTAAGGAAGAAGAAGAGAGTTAAGGGTGTTTCACTTTCAAGAGAAGAAGAGAGTTAAGGGTGTTGGCAAATCCTCAATCGAATAAGGGCGTTTCACTGTCAAGAGAAGGAAGCATGTTGTGTCGATCGTGCATCCGAAGGAGTATGAATCAATCGATTTCTTGATCGATTTTACTTTAATAGATCGATATAATCATTTCTTGATCGATTTCCCTGAATTGACGCCATTTGTTGTTGAAATTGGTTTCGATGAAGTTATCAGAGTTGGAGTATTGAGGAAGAAGACGTGATCCCGAGAATTTTGGGATTTGATACCTTTCCTTGATTATCAACAAATACAATTTTACCTTTTTACCCTTGTTCATATAGGAACATCAAATTTGAACCAATTTTCCCCCTTTTTTTAATTTAAAAAACTGTTTTAATCACAACCATTAATTTTCAAGATTAAGGGTCCAGATTAGTTAACAAAGTTAACACTAAATTTTGGGTTAACAAAAGAATGACCCTCTCTATCTCTCTCTCTCTATATATATATCTATATATATATATATATATCTATAAAGTTTTGGATGGAAAATGGACGTCGTGATGGAAACCCAAATGAGTTTAGAGTTCCAAGTTTTATGTACACACATATATACATACTAAAAAGAAGGTAAAATGGGATAAAGGTGAGGATGTTTTGTTAATTTATCGTTTTAAGAAAATAACGGGATCGAGTTTTAAGAACTTGCTTACGAGTTCGATAGTTGAGTGATTATTTATTTAAAATGTGCATACTTAGAGAAACATTACGATTTCGTGTAGGATTGGGAGCTATCGAGTAGCGAGTAAATTCTACACTAATTGAGGTGAGTTTCATGTGATTTTTGAACTGGGATACACACAAGTATGTAAGTATGTTCATTATATGATTACGATGATTGTTAAGCCTGCTATATTTTTGTTTATACGAAATGCATACTAGTATGTTGAATTATGCATGAAAAGAGAACATGTTACATTTTGTTGTGAATGGTATGCATGTTATGTCTATACATATAGACATGCACGTTTGCATGTGTGAGGATGTTGGATGTTTAAAGACGTGAAACGTTTTTTTTAAGCAAACCATCATTATAAATATTGGATGAAATGCACGCCATGCACGATATGTGTTTTTAATTGATTAAATCAAATCGATGTGACGTGGCTGTAAGTGTAGGACTCATTACCGGGACGCTAGTATTGGACGGCGGGAAACCGCAGACGATGGATATAGTCAGTACATGTGCCGAAAGGGGTACCTTTGGGACTGCACTATAGGACGGTAGCCAAGACATGTTCTTGAGAGCACCTCTGAGCTTGACTAGAGATGGACGGAATGGCGGAGCCCCACTATGCCAAATGGACGTATGTAACACCCGTAATTTTCGGTAAGTAAAGGTCGCCCGGACGTTTTTATAACTTGTAAATGGTGGGATTTATGTTGGGAAAACATTACTTTGAGATCCTTAGAGTATCGGGAGTGTTGGCGTGAAGAAAAGTCGAGTTTTGGGGCTCGGTACAGGCCCGACGACTATGCCAAGCGACTATGACAGTGTCACTGTCGCCTGGCAAAGTCGCAGGATGGGGGACATCCTCGGTACACTTCATGCGACTATGCCCTGCGACTTTGACATTGTCATTGTCACATGGCAATGTCTCCTACGGGTTGCAGGGCCTTAAATGTGCGATTTGTCAGCATTTCTCTCATTCCTCACAACTCCTACTTCACCCTTTCTCTCCCAAATTGTTTCCCCATTTTCTATGACGAACCCTAACTCATTTTGGGACCATTTACTTGGGTTTTAAAGTGTTAATTCATCATCAAAGCTTGTGATTACAACCTCATGTGCTATATTCAAGAGTTCATCCCCATTTCTTGAGATTTCTAGGTTTTGGAGATTTTGCTCAAAACCTAAGTGGTAAGTTCATCCTCTTCTTTTCTAAATCTTCATACAAGTTATAAATGTTCAATTGATAACTTCCTAGTGTTTATATTTCTCAAATTTCGGTTTTGACGATTTTGGAGGATTTAGGTCAAAATTAGGGTTTAGGTCAAAATGGAGATTTTGACATAATTTGTTTGGGGAAAGATTCTAAATAGTTGAATGTGAATATTTATGGTTGGAAATTTGTGGATCTAGGTTTTGGAAGGATTTTGCTTGTGGATTCAAGTTTCTTCAAGGAAGCTCAAGTTGGGGAAAAATCTAGATTTAGTTTAAATCTAGCAAGGTGAGTTGAAGTTGATTAGTGAAAACGTTGTACATGCCAAAAATGTCCGTTTTGAAGTATTAAAATGTTTAATTGGTGTTATCAAATGTGTTGTTTATTTGATGAAATTTACATTTTGGATACATTTGATTTTATAAATATTGTAAAATGCCATATTTAGGTTTTTGGGACATTTTGATAAGGAAATCATATTTATATGTTCTTTTGATGATTTATTTTATAAATGGAGGTCATTTGATGCAAATGTATTTTTAGTGTATTTGGTTTTATAAACTGTGCGAAAAATATACATTATTAAGTTATGAAACATTTTGGAATTATAAATGGTATAGTTTCATTTGGAAAATGATTCATCTCAACTCATGATGTTTTGTTTGAGTTATACATGTCTGTGGAACGTGGATTATTTACGTTTTATTGTATCTTATGACTTTTACAAATGGTCAATTGATTGGTTGATCTTATGGCTCGGTTTTTGACTCTGTTGGGTCGTGGGGACATTTGTCCAATTTTGATAGCTCACTGTAGAGCTTTGGTTATGATTTGCATTTATTGCATCTTATTTGAGAATTACATGTTTTGGATGCGTTAGTTCATTCATTTGGAGTCATGTAAAGTTTTAAACTGTAATGCAATGGATCCATAGGCATAAGAGTCGGTTTGAGAGGGATAAATATCCCCGTATTGTAACTTGAAATAGGTACGGGGTCTTGTGGGAGTAAGATGTGGGCTCCTTGATTCGGACATCGTACATTGACCAATAATTGCAATTTCTTGTGAATGAGCTTAACTGGGATGTTTTGGAAATTCCAAGGTATAGACGTAGAGGGGTTGAACTTGATGAGTGCTTGAAAATTCCAAGGTACAGACCTAGAGGGGTTGAACTTGATGTCTATCCAAGCAATAGACATAGAGGTGTTGAGTTTGTTGACTTGTTAGCTATAGACCCGGAAAGGTTTAGCTATAGACCTGGAAAGGTTGATGTTAACGAGTGTTTTATCCTTAAGTGACGCTCATATAACATAGATATGTGACATACTTTTGTGTTCCGTCACATTCAATGGAATCAGGTCTCCCTCGTCACCAAATGGTGGATTTTAGATATATTCTTTGGAAACAAAGATTATCTATGATTTGACGCTTTCGATGTTGTTATTGTGTATATTGGTTATTTTGGGGTGTTGCATATTATCCATGATTTTGGTGACGTTTTATATATGGATTATTACCCATGATTTGTGGTTTGAGTATCATATCTTATTCGTGTTTTCGGATGTTTTGGATAATAAATTCTTAATCCACGCTTTCATTATTTGGGAATTTAATCATTATTCACGTTTTGAACGAATTTGGGGTTTGAGTTTATATTTTGAAGGAATATTTCATATTGGGGTTTTCATCACAAAACTTGTAAGTTTTGGAAGGCGGGTGGCTTTCATATTTAATGTATGAGATTTTAAAAATCGTGATTTAAATTACATTCTTTCAGTTTAACGATTAACGATTTATATATATTTATGACGAAAACTCTTGAACTCATTAGGCGTTAGCCTAACCTTTTTATTTGTCGGCATGTGCAACAGTTCCGGTTGGGAATAGTTTTAGTGACACTGTGAAGAGATGAGTGTTAGTCGTATGCCCGAGAGGTGAATAACGTGGTTAAATCTTCCGCATTCATTTTGGGAATATCAACTTTTATTTGGGTTAAGTAACACCCGACTTTATTTAGTCTTAGTATGTGACTTAAGTTATTGAATAGTGGCGTTAAATTTTATGCTTTAAAGTTGAAGTATTTTCCAAAGATGGATTGTAGAAAGGATTTTATCCTTTATTTGGTTATTTTATCGAAGTTTTGTTTAGTTGTTCTTTCCTAATTTGAGGGTGTTACAACGTAAATCTCTAATGTGATGGTAAGATGTGTTATTTAATATTTGCAAGACGTGCTTGTAAAATGCATGACATTTCATAAGTAATTTACGATATGAATAATTTTGTTTTCGATTTATGTCATTTTTATAATTTATGACTGGCGATGCGAAAACCATGAACTCACTTAGCGTAAGGCTAACCTTAGCGTGTATCTCAGGATCGGGAAAGTTCGAGGTTGATAAGGGCAAAGGTCCGACTTGAGGATTGTTTATGTTAGCAGACTACTTATGTTTGGATTTAAGTTCATGTTTTTGAGTTGTTGATTAGTATTTCATTTCTTTCCTAAAATACTATTTGATGTAATGTTTAATATTCCGCTGCGACTTATGTCAGAAGACGTACGTTTTAAGTATTGATTTTCGTTACGACCCGGTTGGTTTTAGAGTGTAACAAGTTGGTATCAGAGCCAGTTTAAGGGAAATAGGTTATGATCTAGCTTAAGCTTAAACCTTATGACTTGAGTTTGATGACTGTAATAGTGATCATATTAAGTCTTGATCAAATTAGTGACTCTGATAGTTAAAAAGAATCCACAATACATTTCATGTGTCGAATCTAAGAAAATGCTTAGCCGATGAGACGACCATAGTGGCGTTGAACGATGTTCAAATAGATGACTAATTGAGCTATATAGAAGAAACTGTGCAAGTGTTGAATTATAAGGTTAGAAAGTTAAGGAATAAAAGCATTTCGTTAGTGCTAGTTAAATGGAAATTCCATAAAGGTTTAGAGATGACGTGGGAACCTGAGAATGAGATGAGATTGAAATATCCACACCTATTTCATTCAATGTGAATTCCGAGGACGGAATTCTTATAAGAGGGGGAGAGTTGTAACACCCAAAAGTTTCAACCTACAAAATAAATAAACAAATGGTTATAACTAAAGGGTGAAGTCTATTCTTGTAAAAACTTTAAACTATGAGGATATTGTGCATCCTAATAGTTGAGGGTGGGGTATAGTAAATTGAAATTTTAACCTTCTCCTTCAAGTTAGAACGTGGGAGAGTTAGGGATACGATTTTGAAGAGGGGGGGGGGGGGGTTCAAGCGAGATGGAGGGGCTAAGACCCAATTTACGCTCATATTGGGGGAGGCAGAACCACATCGAAAGAGTGAAAGTAAGAGAGAGTTCTTAGAGAATAGAGCAAGGTTGGGGCCGTCAAATTGGAGACGAGATCTGCAAATCAAGGTAAGAAACTCATACCTTCTTTGAATTAGTATTTGATAACTTGTTGTAAAGTGCGGGTGAAGGTTTTTACGCCATGAATTTGAGGAAGAGATGACAAATTTATGCAAGTATTATTGATTATGCAAGGAGGAGTGATTGAAAATTTGGGATTGAATTTTCAGAGCACCGTAAACCATCGTGCAAAAACACACTACTGATTGAAAAAAAAACAAAAAGAAAGAAAATTAAAACCCACACCACCAGATTTGGTTTTGGGTTGAAATTTTCACAGGGGTCTACTACACTGCACTATCATGTGAGAGACCCTCTGTATTTATCTTTGTGAATGGGTTTAGAGAAGACCAAAATGGTCAATCGATTGAAACTCATTTGTGGGTCAAAATTATATAAAAACAAATAGTGGCCATGAATTGTAGCCTCTAGAGGCTTTGGTAGGTACTATTTGAGATTATATATATATATATATATATATATATATATATATATATATATATATATATATATATATATATATATATATATATATAAAACTATCCGTCTACCCGTGCAATGCAGCGCGGGTGAATCACATTCTGAAGCAAATAACTTTTCTGACACTGATATTTTTTGTTCGTATTATTCTCGTTTTCTCCCAATTTTTTTATGGGTTAGTATGATTTAATTGCAAAACAGTTACTACTATAAAATATGTTTATTAATAAGATATCTAGGAAAATAATCACAAAAGTGCCGAGTTTCCAAATTATGTCCACAACTCGTTAAAAAATTTAAAATTCATGACTAAACAAAACAAACATTACAATCATATGTAAAAATGAACATTCGTAGATCCATAATATCATAAGACACGTGAAGCGCCAATCTGTAAGCATGTCCTGCAAAAAAAACATAATTATTTTAAGTAGAATTATATTGTACCAGATGTGTAATAACAGTTAGTTGATTGTACCTTATTTATCACGTAAAACTTATTTATAAACGACGTTTGTTGTGTAGACTCCAACATGATTGAATTTTTTTTAGAGGCTTCACTAATACATTTGTATTGCCTCGTGATATCCCTCTAGACAACGCCACATAAACTTGGTACGTTTGGTATTGTCTGTCCTTGAGCTTTATTGATTGTCATTGAAAAGCTAAGTCGAACTGAAACTGTTTTCGCTTCAGTTACAACGGGATGTAAATCTTTTGTAAACCAATTTGTTTTTACATTTTTCATTTTTTTATGGTTTTCCATTTTTCGTTTTATGACCGTTTGATGTTCGAAGTATTTTCTAATAAATATATAGATATGGTAGCCTTCATTATTTATATTTTGATTTTATAAAGCGATATAACATTTACATTTATTTGCATTTTAATCGGACGTCACTTCCCGTTGAAATATTATGAGAATAAGGGGTCGTATACTAAATTTCTTAATAAGTGTTAATTGGTACTAATTAACTAAGATAAGAGGTATGACTTAAATAAACACCGACCGATGCAACGGGATGCAATAAGATGACGAAAGAAATCAAGGTGAAAGTTAAATTCATTGTTGGTCGAATTTTGTTGAACAAAAGCAACAAAGTTGAGTACATTATATTGTACAATGATAAGGAAAACAAATATCTAGCGAATACATTCGAAAAATTAGAACATGAGAACGTGATGCAATTAAGATTCATGTGAACCCTCCCCCATGAGAACCTGACGTAATTAAGATTCACGCATTTTGTAGAGCTAAGAAAGTGAGCAGCCTCAACTTTCTATTGGAGCATCCATAACTTCCAAATGTAGATCGAACAAACAATTTGTAGTTAAAACATGATAATTACTCAAATACGCAACAAAATGGTAATTAATTATCAAATAAAGGAACTATAACTTTACTGCTCACTTCATTTCATCATTAACCTGGAACATTGTTTCAAGAAAAACTATAATTACCAAAAAGAATTTCTACTAAATACACATGTTACTTCTTCCTATTTCTAGCAACAACAAAAAAATCTACCTATTCAACATTAGCTAAGAAACTAAAGGTGGTACTAATTAACTAAGATAAGAGGTGTGACTTAGATAAACACAATTGATGTTTAATTAGGGGTTGTTTACCAAATGGACGTAAATCTCTAATGTGATGCCAAGATGTGTTATTTAATATTTGCAAGATGTGCTTGTAAAATGCATGACATTTCATGAGTAATTTACGATAAGAATAATTTTGTTTTCGATTTACATCATTTTTATAATTTATGACTGACGATGTGAAAACCATGAACTCACTTAGCGTAAGGCTAACCTTAGCGTGTATCTCAGGATCGGGAAAGTTCGAGGTTGATAAGGGCAAAGGTCCGGCTTGAGGATTGTTTATGTTAGCAGACTACTTATGTTTGGATTTAAGTTCATGTTTTTAAGTTGTTGATTAGTATTTCATTTCTTTCCTAAAAGACTATTTGATGTAATATTTAATATTCCGCTGCAACTTATGTCAGAAGACGTACGTTTTAAGTATTGATGTTTCGTTACGACCCTGTTGGTTTTAGGGTGTAACAAAAACCAAAATTACTCCTTGCAAAATCTTTCACAACAAAAACAATAGAAGATAAAAGTTAGTCATTTACTTGAAATTTTTTCCTCGAATGACAACATATTGGATCTTGCTCTACAAGTCAAATGAACATCCTATAACAAAATTCAACTCGGAAAGCAAGGAGGTGAACATGTGAAAGTGTATGATCCCAATATCAATCAAGCATAAACAATTCAAGATATGACAATCACAATCTAGAGAGAGTAGAGAGAGACAGCTAAGTCATATGTGTATTGATATATGACAATGAATACATACAACATGTTTAGTTACAAACTCATACAACACAATGGTATTTATACCACCATATAGAACTCTCACACTACTAAACACTCTAAACAAAGGTTCTCTCAAGACACTAGAGTTGACTCTGTTGACTTTACATGACATTGACTTTTCTCATTAAATCTTGGATACAATTATACACTAACAATCTCCCCCTTTGTATTCAAGATTTAATAAAAATTTGACATTCGTCTTCAGCACTTGATTCTTCAAACTTTTACTCTGACAGTTCTGAACTTTGAAGCCCTGACAGTCTTCAATCTCTAATGCTTTGAAAAATCTTGAAAAATCTTTCACATTTAGCATCTTTGAAAGTCAACATGTCTTGAACACGAATCTGAAGTCTTGAAACTTTTGAAACTTCATAAAACCTCTTTGATCTTGAGGAATCTTTCAGAACATGTATCTTCATCTTTCTGATCTCTGGATCGTCTTCAGAAAAACCAACTTTCTCAATCAACTGGATTTATCTTCAGAATCTTTTGGCATGATTTCTTTTCATCAGACTTGAATAAAATCATCTTTCAGCATTTCTCCACAAGTCTTTTCACTTTATTTTTGAAATTGAACTTTGTAAATTTCTCCCCCTTTTTGATGAATTATGAGAATCAAAATCATCAAAACTCATTTCAATTTCAGCTCAGTCTTTGAAACTTCTCCCCCTTTTAAACAATTTAGAACAATCTTCATGATCTGAACAATCTCCCCCAATTGATCTTGATAAAGAGTCGTAAATTCATAAATGTATTTATCCGAATCTTTTCAAATTCAGACAAATTTTGAGTGGTAAACCTGAATCAACACATGAAACAGTTAGAAATGACTGTCAGTAACACAAAGTTACTGTGTACAACGAATGAACAATTTAAGAAGCTGGTTTGATGTTGACTCCCCAGGACTTCCATTCAATCATTGAAAAACACAAGGTATTTTCTATGAATGTTCTGACAGAAAAACAAATTTTCTGTGTGTTCGTGCTTGTGTTATGAAAGAATTAAGCACAATGATTGTGTTTCATAAGGCTCAAAGTATGTAAACCATTGAGACAACAATGATTATACATAGACTCAAATGTGCATGAGAAAGGGTCGAAGATGGGGCAACTTTCCTTCTTTTTCAATATTAGTATCTTTCGAGTGAAGAACTAATAGCTTATGTGTTGCTTCCCCAGAAAATATGAAACATTCTCTTTTTGAGAAAAGAATGAGTAGCTGGTGGGGTTGTATGCAAGAGATGGCATGGGCTAGGTGCCTTTTTCAATGTCGTTCACGAAGAAATGTGAGACAACAGTTTATGCGGCTGCCCGGCTCAGAAAGAAGTTTGGTGCAGAGTCTGATATTCTTTTACTCTGTTCTCTCACGCTCTTTCTTTTAAACATTAAAGCTCACTTCTAACCAATCTCTCATTTCCATTTTACCTCTTCACACACCACTCTCAATCTTTTGATCCCTCTCCCCTCAATCACTCAAAGGATTACTTCCGGGGTAGGAAACACTGGTTATCGTGAATCCATGGAAGTTCTGTTAAGCACTCACACTGAATCCCATGTATTTTCCTAAAAGAATGTGTTGTACAATGATTATTTTGACAATTTAAGCACAAGTAATCATTTGTCAGTATGTGTATGCTCATTAAAAATCAGAATGAAATTTGAGCATATTAAGCATTTAAGATTTCTCAAAACTTTGTATGAAAGAATAATCATGAAAGAATATAAATGTTTTGAGAATCTGACAATGATTTAAATCAGATCAAAATTCATGACGAAAAAAAATAATAAGGGATGTCAAAGACGAATGTTGTTTATATGAACAATATATAAACATTTTAACAATGAAAGCACATGTAATGATGAAATGATGTCTGATTCAAACAACAATGGAAAACAAACGGGAGTATTACCATAGAAAGATTATACTTTTGATACATGGTAATAACAAAATCAATATGAAGTACTGAACCAGTGTGTGTGAATACTTGACAGTATATAGACAAGATAATATACAAGTATGTATCTTTGGAAACACACGGTCAGTTAAACTTTAAAGCCTAATTATGAAAAACATTTAAAATCACACTTCTAAATTCATAAAATCTTTTAAGAACAAGAAGTGGTTTGAACATTTTAAAAAGCGTTTTTCATGTTCAAAAGTTATTCTTCTTTCAAACAATCAGAGATTAAGATCAGAAGATATTTACCTTTAAGCTCCCCCTCAAATCATGATAGAATGATTTAGATTCAGTAAAGCTCCCCCTGGATATTTGCCATATATCCTTCTCTTGAAATATTGAAGATCAAGTCCTAAACTGATGTGTTTATGTTAAAGAACATATTTATTGGATTCAAGATCATCATTATCTGAAGATGGAAATCTGAAGTCAAAGCTGATAAAGTCGTCTCAATAAATAGTCTAGGGTCATTTTGTAATAAATAGTCATAGTATGTTTTTCATATTTTCATTATTAGTCTTTTAATTTAAGTTATTGGTTGTTTTTGTCTTTGGGCCCAAGCCAAGCCTAGCCCATTAGGCTAACAAGGCCTATGTATAAATTAGATTAGTTTAGTGTTAGTTAGGTTTAGAGAGCTAATAGAGAAAATTAATTATTGAGTGAGGCTGCTTGTTGGTGCACTGTACACAAGAGAAGCAGAGAGAGATTTCGATTTATTCATCAAGAACACTTGTAACCTGTTGAATCTTTCGATTAATCGTATCAGGTTTGCATTATCGTATTGTTTTATATGTTTACTTGATTGAATAGTTAACATTGGGACACACAATTGGTATCAGAGCAAGTTACAGATTGAATTGAATAATTTTTGTTCGGTTCTGTTTTTCTGTCAAAGATTCATAATTTTTTATTGTGTAATTGTTCATTCAAGTTGTTATTGGTTGGATTGTGTTTGTTTTGCCTATTATCGTGATTGGGTATTGATTACTTTGAGTATCGCATCGATTTTGATTATCAATTTGATGAATTTGCAGTTCTGGGTTCGTTCATGAGTCAACACTGTGTCATAAATCAAATCTCTCTTAGAGTGGTTTTTATTGACATTAATTGATCGCAATAAGTTCTAGATGGTTAATCAATTGTTTTGGCAAAGTTTGATAGTTTAATTCGTGTTATCGAGTGTTTTCTGGGTTGAATTTTGGTATCTGGGTCGAAAAAAAAACATCAAGAACATATCGGTCGCCCGACATACACTGTTCTTATCGGTCGCCCGGCATACACTGTTCATATCGGTCAAAAACCTCTATCGGTCCAAGCCATTACCGGTCAAATACCTTTTATCGGTCCATAAAATTGTCCGGTCACCCGATACACTCACAATCATTATCGGTCGAACTCTTATCGGTCCACAAACACTATCGGTCAAAGCCATTGTCGGTCGATTTCATACCGGTCCATACTCTTTACTGGTCTAATATTTTATCGGTCCAATCAAGCTACCGGTCGTAGCAACATATCGGTTGTAGCAACATACCGGTCGTGCAACATACCGGTCGAAAAGTTCCCGGTCGTCTACAGTGTTTGCGCCACCCAAGGCTCACGCAAACCATAGTTTGCGTGACCCACTGCTCACGAGAACCTCAAGTTGCGCCACGGTCTTCTCACGCAAATCCTCCTTTGCGCGACCCTCTTCTCACGCAAACTGACACTTTGCGCCATTACCTTGTAACGCAAACCTGTCCTTTGCGTAACCCAAGTCTTGCGAGAACTTCTACTTTGCGCCACCCGTGTCTAGCGCAAACCTCTCTTCGCACGACCTGCCTCTCGCGCAAACCGTCCTTTGCACCTCTGTCCTGGGCAAATATCTGATTTTTGCACCAATTTTAACTGTGTTTAATCTATTTGGGCTTTATACTGATTGAGAGGACTGCATTTAATTATTTTTCGAAATTTATTTTTCTGAAAATTTTTGAGTGTGGTTTTATCTTGTTTCTAACGATCTCATCTAGTTGATTGTCTTCAATATCAGATAAGTTTGATTTTTAATTAATATCAGTAAGGATGTCTCGGGAAGCTCTTGCTATCGGAACAGATGTGAAGCCACCAGTACTCTTCAAGGGGGAGTACGAGCAATGGAAGGAAAGATTCTTGGACTTCATCGATTGACATGATTTGGGAGACTATATCAGAAAATCTCTGAAAGAAGGAATCATGACACCTCCGACCAAGGTTCCCACTGTAGCCGGAGAAAATGGTGAAAAAGAAGAGACAGAGTATAAATTATCGATTGGTGAATATTCGGAAGATCAGCTGAAGAGACACAAGGGTGACAAGCTGGCAAGATCATTTATTCTCCAAGGCATACCGAATGAAATATATGTCAAGATTGATAGCTACAACGCTACCGGCAAGCAAATGTGGGATCAATTGGAGAAGATGATGATTGGATCAAAAGTCGGCAACCAACTTAAAGTTTCCAACTGCTTGAATAATTATGAAGAATTCAAAGCCAAAGCTGGAGAATCACTCGAAGCCACTTATGACAGATTTGTTACATTGCTGAACGAGCTCAGCAAGAACAAGATCAACAAATCTCAAGTTGACCTGAATGTGAAATTTCTCAGCAACCTTCAGCCAGAGTGGAAGAGATTCACCAGACAGATGAGGCAATTGAAAGATCTGAACGACATTCCACTTCATGAAGTTTATGAAATCCTCAAACAGAATGAGGAAGGGGTGGATGAAATCAAGGCTGAGATGAAGAAGGCTGACAAAGAAGTTGTTGATCCAGTTGCTCTTGTGGTCAAGAAAAAGTCTAAGAAGAAGAAGGTGATAGCATCTGAATCAGATGAGGCTGATAGTGAGGCAAAGTCTGACTCTGACGACTGTGAACAACTGAAGGAAGCCATGCTAATGTTAACCAAGGCTTTCCAAAAGAAGTTCTATAAAAAGCCAAACTCCAACAGTCAGAGGTACTCGTCTGGTCCGAATAACTACAAGCATAAGGAGAAAGTTGAAGAAAAGAGACCAGAAGACAAGAAGAAGGATGGAGCCGAAGAGTTCAAGAAGGAAGAACCGATGAAGTGCTACAACTGTGGCAGACTCGGTCACTTTGCCAAGGACTGCCGAAAACCAAAAGTCCGAAACTCCGAATATTACAAGAATAAGATGCTTCTAGCCAAGCAACAAGAGGCTGGAAAAGCATTAATGGCCGAGGATGAATACTGGCTCGACCATTCGGACCAAGAATCTGAAGAAAGAGAGAAGGACGAGACAACACACCTGTGCTTGATGGGGAAAAAGCAGTCAGAAGCTGAAGTTGATTCTGATGACGGAGATACTGATGAGGTATGTGAGTTAACTGAATCTGATTTTCTGAACCAAATGCATTCCATGATGTCTAAACTCCAAGAATTAGAGTCTAAACTGAAGCGTGAGAAAGGTGTCATAAATGAGAAAAATCAATCTATACATAAACTTAGTAATGATATTGCTGAGAAAAATGTATTAATTGAAACTTTGCACAAAAATATAGACACCTGCGCTAAAGAAAAGACTATAATTCATAAAGAGTTATCTGAAACTGTTTCTAAATATAGAGAATGTGAGTTTAAGTCTATAGAGATTTCTAAAAGGTATTTTTCTACTTCAAAAGAAAAGAAATCTTTAATAGACAAGGTTAATGCTTTGAAAGAGAAATTATATACTTTAGGTCAAACTGAACACACTATTCATTTAAACAAACCTAAAGAGAAACCCGATACTTGGGGACTTGGTTACAAGAACCCACATCATCTCAAAAAAGGTATATCTGAAGTGCCTGCACTTTTTGACTTTGGGTTTATGTTGTTGGCTCCTCAACATTAGGAACTCAAACCCTTTTGGACTAGTCTGTCTGAAAAAGATAAAGCCAAGGAATATGATAAAAGAAAGAACACAACTAAAGTTCAACTTCCATTTCGCTATGAGAAGTTGAATAACAATTATAGTTCTGATAAATCAAAATTTCTTTCAAATGATTATTTTAAGAGTTATTCTGTAAAAGAATTGGAGGCTAAACCCATCGAAGGTAAGCTTTACGTCCCTCCTCTAGTTTTGGAAAGTAAAATTTCTGAACTCGAGAATACTCTTACAGATGAAAGAATTTTGATGAACTTAGAAAAAACTGTATTTTCAACAGTGTTTAAAAATACTGATTTTTCTAAATTCTCCAAGGCTTTAAATTCTGATGACAGGTCTGGTTCACTTGATAATGAGCTTAATTTCTTAAACTCTGAAGATGTTGTAAATGATTGTGTTGCTCAATTTGATTTTACTTCTAAACTTCCTGATCATTCATCTTGTGTTGCTAATTCTTTTGGATTACCCAGTGTGTTTGAAAAAGGTGAAACATCAATGAAAGTTGATAAATCAGTTTCTGTGAAATCTAAGAATACGAAAGGTAAGAAAAGAAAATCTCAGCATACACAGAAATCGATCACCACGGGTAAGCCAAAGAAGAAGCATTCTTTTAGTTCTCATCATTCTAACTCTAAAGTTTCAAATGTTTCAGATATGAGAAAGCAAAGGGTTAGAGTTAAGACTGCATGGATACCGAAACAGAAGATAGACGAGAAAGCTAAATCTAGTTCTAGTTTTAATAAAAAGACTTCTAGTAAAGATGAATTGATTGTGAATGTTGCTACTTTTAAATCTAATCTTGTTGATTCTCGCAAGAAATATTTCTATAAAGCAATTATTCCAGTTAACACCATATAATAAAAAGTTTTTAAATCATGGTGAATGTGATTATGCTTCTCGTAAATATTCTGATGTTTGGTATGGTTCAAATAATGTTTCATCTTATCGTTATCATTCGTCTTATCATGTTTATGGTTTTCAAAGACAAAGTGGGCCCAAATTTAAATGGGTGCCAAAATCAAGTACTAACAGTGGAGGTCCCATTTATAAATGGGTTCCTAAACCTCTTCTTTTCTGATTTGTTTTGTGCAGACCCGTCATATGTGGTACTTGGATAGCGGGTGTTTCAAGCATATGACCGGGCAGAAGAGTATGTTGTCTAATTATACGGACAAATACTGTGGCACAGTTCGTTTTAGAAATGATCATTTTTCACCAATTCTGGGATATGGTGATGTTGTACATGAAAATCTCACAATCAGGAAGGTGAGCTACGTTGAAGGCTTAGGGCACAACCTATTCAGCATTGGCCAGTTCTGTGACAAAGACTTAGAGGTTAATTTCAAGGCCAAGACATGTTCACTATGCACTGAAGAAGGGAAAGAACTATTGGTCGGCACTCGCAAGTCAAACCTCTACACCATCAACTTGTCAAAGGTCCAGGCTGACAATCAGGTCTGTCTACTATCAAAGGCCTCGATGCAACAAAGCTGGTTATGGCATCGACGACTTTCTCACCTCAAATTTCGGTACATCAACAAGTTGGTCAGTGGAAAGCTAGTGAAAGGACTTCCAGAGCTGAAATATGAAAAGAACACCTGTGTGCAGCATGTGAAAAGGGAAAGATGAAGAGATCCCCACACAAACCAAAGCCTAAACCGAGTACCAGCTCTCCATTAGCGTTGTTGCATATGGACTTGTGCGGTCCTATGCGAACGCAAAGCTTAGGAGGAAAGAAGTATGTGCTAGTTATCGTGGACGACTATACGCGATACACTTGGGTCAAGTTCCTACGGTCTAAAGATGAGACGCCCGAAATTCTCATTACATTTCTGAAGACGACCCAAGTCAATCTGCAGAAACAGGTTAAGATTCTCAGAACTGACAACGGCACAGAGTTCAAGAACAAGATAGTTGAAGAATATCTCGAATCGGTCGGGATATCACATCAATACTCTGCTTCACGTACGCCTCAACAAAATGGAGTCATCGAAAGGCGAAATCGTACACTTGTCGAGGCCGCTCGGACAATGCTCAGCCAAACTGAATTACCTTTATTTTTGTGGGTTGAAGCTGTATCGACTGCGTGTCACACTCAGAATCGCTCTATGATACACCGCCGATTTCAGAAGACTCCGTATGCGTTAATCAACAACCGAACACCAACCATTAAATATTTTCATGTTTTTGGTTGTAAGTGTTATGTTCTAAATGACAGAGAGAATCTGAACAAGTTCAGTTCTAAGGCGGATGAGGGCATCTTCGTTGGTTATTCCTCTACATCTACCGCATATCGGGTTTACTTGAAGAAGTCGAAGACTGTGATAGAGAGCATCAATGTTACATTCGATGAGGAAATGGCTTCTGAGCACGTCAGTTCAGAACCCGTGATTACCGGAGTTCTAGCTTCTGGGCCAACCAGTCCAGGACCTGCACCTCAAGAGAACAAATCAGATGGCGCTTCATCGTCTACTTCTAAATTATCTGATTTGGATTTATTATTTGAACTGTGTTATGATGAATTTCTTGGATCTCGTGTGCCTAAATCTGTTGTGGTTGACAGGATGGAAGACTCGATGACTACTCATCCAACCACTTCCGATATCTCTACTGAATCCAATTCCCCGATTCAGCAAGAAGTTCCAGTTCAAAAGCCCACTCTGACAGTTGAAGTTGTGACCAACACCGATGAGACAGAAGTAGCTGACTCTGTAGGATGTACTGTAAGGACTGATCAACAGACTGACCAAGCTGTACCTACTGCCACTTCTACAATGACTACTTCAACTGAAACCCCCGTTAATTCTGAACCATCTGAAGGAGATAACAGTGGATTTCTAGATGCTGAACATGATCAATCTACATCTAATCCACTCCCTCATGAACATAAGTGGACCAAAGAGCACCCGGTACATCAAATCATTGGAGATCCTTCTAAACTGGTGCAAACTAGGTCTGCAACATCAAATCTATGTATGTATGAATCCTTTCTGAGCAAGATCGAGCCTACTCGCGTATCTGAGGCCCTTGCCGATTCAGATTGGGTAACTGCGATGCAAGATGAGCTGAATCAGTTTGAAGCACTGAAAGTCTGGAGACTAGTACCCAAACCTCAAGGTAAAACCATCATTGGTACGAAATGGGTGTTCAAAAACAAGAAAGATGAAGATGGTACCGTTATCCGTAACAAAGAACGACTTGTTGCCAAGGGATATAGGCAAGAGGAAGGGATAGACTATGACGAGACTTATGCTCCAGTGGCGCGGATAGAGGCAATTCGGATGTTCTTAGCCTATGCAGCCCACAAGAACTTCACCGTTTATCAAATGGGCGTGAAGACAGCTTTTCTAAATGGAGTACTCAAGGAAGAAGTCTATGTCTCACAGCCAGAAGGGTTTGTAAATCCAGATAAGCCTAATCACGTTTACATCTTGGATAAAGCTCTTTATGGACTGAAACAAGCTCCTCGCGCCTGGTATGATATTCTATCTCAGTTCTTGGTCAAGTCCGATTTTACAAAAGGTACGGTTGATACCACTCTTTTTATTAAAAAGGATAAAGGCGATATCATTCTTATTCAAATATATGTGGATGATATTATTTTTGGTTCTACAAATCCTAAGTACTGTAAGAACTTTGCAAACCTCATGGTGTCACGTTTTCAGATGAGCATGATGGGAGAGATGAACTTCTTTCTCGGATTGCAAGTCAAACAATTTTCAACGGGGATTTTTATCAATCAATCTAAATACATTCTGGATATTCTTCGGAAATTCAAAATGGAAAATTGTAAACCGATTGGTACCCCGATGGCACCTGGATTGGCACTGATCTTTCGGGAAAGGCTGTTGATGTTAGGACTTATAGGGGGTGATAGGTTCTTTAATGTATCTTACTTCTAGTAGGCCGAATATAATGTTCTCTACATGCTTATGTGCTCGATATCAGGCCAATCCTAAAGAATCCCATTTGTTTACTGTTAAGCGGATTTTTAGGTATCTAAAGGGGACTGCAGATCTTGGTCTGTGGTATCCTAAGGATACAAGCTTTGAACTAACAGCTTATTCAGACGCAGATCATGCTGGTTGCATGTTAGACAGGAAGAGCACCTCGGGTCATATCCAATTCCTCGGAGATAAACTCGTCTTGGGCTTCGAAGAAGCAATTATGTGTCTCCACATCAACGGATGAAGCAGAATATGTAGCTGCTGCTAGCTGCTGTTCTCAAGTCTTGTGGATGAGAACTCAACTGCGAGACTATGGGTTTCATTTCAATAGAATCCCGGTCTATTGTGACTCGAAAAGCGCTATTGCAATTACAGCTAATCCTGTTCAACATACGAAGACCAAACACATAGATGTCAGGTATCATTTTATAAAAGATAATGTAGAAAAGGGAACAATTGAACTTTACTTTGTAAAAACCGATTATCAGCTTGCAGATTTGTTTACCAAACCTTTAGACGAAAAGCGATTTAATTTTCTTGTCTCTAGGCTTGGTATGCTAAATCTTAAGACATAATTTGTGGTTACCTATTAAAGTTTCTTGGTGTGTCTTTTCATCATTTCTTAATCATTAATTCCGCATGATACCTGCTCTTTAATAGTTTGTTCATGATCTCATGGGGAGTGTGAGAAGTATCTTATAGATGGTAACTGCTATTTTGAGGGGGAGCCTAATGCATTGTACTTACTGATAAATTGTTAGTGATGCATGATTTTAGGGGGAGCATACAAGTAAAGAGTATGGCAATGACTTCTGATTATTTCAGATCAAAACTCGTAATTTAATCGTTTTACTGCTTTATGTCATTTCAATTTCAATGAATAAAGTTACTTTGACTAGACTTTTAGACTTTTGCAGGTTGAGAGATGCTTACAAGATCATATATTTATGACTTTAAGCTTGACTTCGTGAGATGTAAGACTGCACTCCAAAAGGTATAATTCCTTATCTTCATCTCATCTATGGTTGAAAGAAGGACAACTTTCAATCATAAGAAAACATGTTCTTAAATGTTCAAACCACTTCCCGATTCTCAAACAGATTTCTTGAATTGGAAGTATGATTTTAAATGTTTTCTGATTCATCTTTGAGCTTTAACTGACAAAGTTAAACCATCTGAGCATCATATGCTTTATAGGAAAACATGGGATCAGTGTGCTAGGACTTAACTGAACTTCTATGGATTCACGTTAACCGGTGTTTCCTACCCAAGAAGTAAATCCTTTAGTGATTGAATGTGAGGAGTCAAAAGAAATGAGTGTGGGATGTGTGATGAGAGAAAATGTTAAAAGAGAGTTTGGTTAGCTGTGATCTTAAAGATTAAAAGAAAGAGGGTGAGAGATCAGAGTAAAAGAATATTAAACTCTGCACCAACTACTTTCTGAGTCGGGCAACCACATTTCTAATGCTTCATATTTCTTTGGTGAACATTATTGAAACAGGCACCTAGCCCATGCCAACTCTTGACATTACCCCACAAGCTTTTCTTCTCAACAAGAAAATGTTTCATTTTCAAAAGGGGACGCAACACATATGCTATCTGATTTTCATTTGGAAAATCTGGATATTGAAAAGAAGGAAGCCTGCCCCACCTTCACACTTCACTAATGCACATTGAGTCTGTGTTTAACTACTTGTCTTCAATGGTTTACACTTTTTGAGCCTTAAAAGCATTTATCATATGCTTACTTTATTCTATCACTTGCACGAACACACAAAGAATTTGTTTCTTTGTCATAACGTTCATAGAAATTGCCTTTGTGGTATTTCGATGATTGAATAGAAGCCCTAGGGGAGTGAACATCATAAAAGCTCCTTTATATTGTGTATTTGTTATACACAGTGACTTCGTGTTACTGACAGACATTTTTAACTGGTTTATTTGTTGATTCAGGTGTTACCTTTCTATTTTGTCTGGATTTGCAAATACCTGGATGCACATCTTTATGAATTGACGGTTAATCAGTGGTTCTGTTTGCAAGTTCAGTGGTGGAAGACATTTCTTGAAGAAATGTTTTGATGAACTCTTTGCTCTTTTCATCAAAAAGGGGGAGAAGCGTCAACCAAGAAATGCGGAGATCAAAAGTTTTTGAAAGAATTTCTGAAGATATTCTGAAGATATGCTGAATTGAAGATATTTTCTCTAAAGATGATTTGCTGAAGCATTCCGAGCTGAAACTGGAGATAATTTCTTTCCAAGAGATTTTATTTTAATCGATTGGGGAGATTGCCACATTCTGAAGACAAAGAGGAAGATTGCATCTTCTGAGCTTAAAGAGAAGGATTGAATTGCTAAATCTTTTTAGTAATGATCTTGATCCAAAGGGGGAGATTGTTAAAGCACATATTTATTGGATTCAAGATCATCATTATCTGAAGATGGAAATCTGAAGTCAAAGCTGATAAAGTCGTCTCAATAAATAGTCTAGGGTCATTTTGTAATAAATAGTCAAAGTATGTTTTTCGTATTTTTATTATTAGTCTTTTAATCTAAGTTATTGGTTGTTTTTGTCTTTGGGCCCAAGCCAAGCCTAGCCCATTAGGCTAACAAGGCCTATGTATGAATTAGATTAGTTTAGTGTTAATTAGGTTTAGAGAGCTAATAGAGAAAATTAATTATTGAGTGAGGCTGCTTGTTGGTGCACCGTACACAAGAGAAGCAGAGAGAGATTTCGATTTATTCATCAAGAACACTTGTAACCTGTTGAATCTTTCGATTAATCGTATCAGGTTTGCATTATCGTATTGTTTTATATGTTTACTTGATTGAATAGTTAACATTGGGACACACAGTTTAGAAGTCATTGTCCTTTAACATTTAAGGCCGGGTCCTGATCTGTTGTAATCAGAAACCATAATTCTTGACATTGAAGTACGGGTTTTGAACTGTTTTGTTCAAAAGCCTTTGTTCTTGCTCCCCCTTAAACTTTGGGTGCCTGCAACACAGTTTTAGTTTTTGGTACCCACTGGTATTTGGGTCCTGATGTGTAAGTTACAGTTCTTGTGGGGGTTACATAATAAGAACCATACCAGTAATTAACAAAATTATTACTTACAAAGTCATTTGCTCCACAGTAAGAACAACAAATCTTCTTTTGAGCAATCCTGATCAATCGATTAGTAGAATAAAACATATCAGAATTACCAAAAAATTTACCTTTATGAGATCTGTTCTTTTTGGCGTTTGATGTGGATGCATATGCTTTGTCTTTATTCTTCTCATCAGAATCTTTCACTCTCCAGACCATCTGACTTTTCTTTGATTGCTTCCCAAGAGATTTGACATAAGAGCTTACTGGACTATCAACAAATTTGTCATAATGTAGATTAGATGGTCGGATCTGATTTGAGTTGACAATATTTGGTTTGACACTTTTGTTTTTGAAAACATTTTTATCATGAATTGAACTTGAAGTTGTTTTGAAAGAACAGACTGATTCTGTTGAAATATCAACAGGTGATTGATTAATCACATCAGCTGAAATCTTTTCTGATAAATTGACATTTGCAGCTTCCAAGTCATTTATCTTTTTGAACAAAATGTTTCTTTCAGTAATAAGTGTGTCAAACTTCTGTTTCAAATCAGTTCTAGCCATCTGTTCTTTTTGGACATCTGATGACAGAACATATATTTTGGATATGAGCTTAGAAATTTCAGATTCAAAGATTTGACGTTCTTGTTCAAAATATTTTTCCAAGTTCTTGTTTTGTTCAGAAATATCTTTGAAAATCCCAACATTTCTCTTCTCAGCATTTTTCTTTTCAAGATCAAAAGACTTTATCTTCTCTTGAAAGCATTTTCTTTCTTTCTCAAGTAAGTCTTGTAATGCAGAGATCTGTTTGGGAATTTCAACAGTTTTATCTTCAATAATTTTTCTCTCTTTGGCAAAAGTGTCTCTTTCAGTAATTAAAATCTTTTCAAACTCAGACACTTGCTTTGAGAGTTTAATACATCTAAGCCCAAGATCCTTTTTCTCTTGGTTAGCTTTCTTAGAAATTTCAGACAGCTTTTGAGCAGAAGATTTCTCTGAATTAGCTTTATCTTTATCTGCTTGAATGCTTTTCTTCAATTCAACATTATTTAACTCCAAAACAAATATCTGATCTTCAAAAGCCTTAAACTTCTGTTGAAGCTTAACTGATTCATCCTGATGTTCTGATGCTTTTTGTTCAGTTGTCTTCAGTTGGCTTTGAAGATTCACAATCTTTCTTTCTTTCAGCTTGATTTCCTTTTCACAAGTCTGAATAGTATTCTCTTTTAAAGTAATCATTTTCTCTTTCTCTTTATTCTCTTTCTCTCTTGCTTTGATAATATTCTCTTTGATAGCAAGATCTTTCTTTTCTTGGAAAGTTTTCTTTTCAAGATCAACTTTTTTATTTTGTAAATCTGAAATTTCCTTTTCAAGAACATAAATTTTATTTAAAGTTGCTTGATATTCAAGATCAAAACTCTTGGAAGTCATTTCTGAAACAGATTTATTTAAAATTGGAGACGTTTCATTTCCATCCACTATAATAGGACATGTAACTATTATTTCAGATGAATCACAAAAGATTGATGTAGTATGAGTCTCATTTTCTTTTGGAAAGGGATTTTCAAATTCAACAAATGTTTTCTTTTTATTTTCATAAGAAGAATTTAATTCGTCGTATTTGAAGTAAACATTTTTGAGACCTTGAGATTCATACTTCATCTCATTTTCAGAGTTATCTTCAATAATAGTTTTTGTTTCTATTTTAGCTGATGTATCTGAAGTAGTCTTTGTTTTAACAAACGTCTCAAGGATATGTAGGACTAAAACAATAGGCTCCAAATCTTTGTTGTTTAAATTGTAAAGTTTTTCTGGTGCCTTGGACTTCGAACCCATACTGAGAAGATCTCTAGACATGATTGTAGCAAGAATGTGATTTGAACTGACCGTTCAAGAAGTGCAGATTACACCCGGTGTGTAAAATCCAAAACTGATCAAATTTGAAATAACTGGCAAAAATTGGCTAAGTACAGAAACTCGCAAATCACTAAAGAAGGCTTGAAACTCGCAGACGCCTAAACACGCAGATAACTGTTCACTGAGAAACTTGCAAGCTGAGTCGTGCGCGTTTGGAGAATCCGCAGATGCCTACTTGCGTGTTTTATCGATCTCGCAAGCTAAACTCGCAGAAGGAAACTCGAAGATTCTCACACTCGCAGACTGAAGAACAAACACGCAGACTTCGATTTGCGCTTTTCTAGAACTCGCAAATGGCACTTTGCGCTTTTCCGGCCAAAATCAAGATCTTTCAGTTTGCGTGTTTTGTAGATCTTGCGTGTTCTTGGGTTTATTTGTGCGTTCTTGGCCTGATCAATCAAAAATCAATTAATTCTTGATTTCTGATTCTGAAACATGCACAATTTCTTCACGAAGCAATACTAAGCACGATTACAACACTGAAATTACAAATACAATTGAAAAATTACAATGATCAAGTGCAATACAGTGTTCGACTATCGAGTTTCAAGAAAACAACATTTTGATCAGATTGATCAATCTAGAAGTGAAATTAGTCTAAGTGATCTAAATGAGATTTGATCCTAGTGATAATACGCACACAATCAAATCAAATTCTTGATTTAATTGTGCAAAAACAAGAAAATCAGAGATCAAACAGTAAGTATCAGTCGACTTTCCAAAAAAATAGCAAGAATTCTTCAAATCTGATCTTAATCTGCTTCTTCTTGTTTGCTCTGATACCAAATGAAAGTGTATGATCCCAATATCAATCAAGCATAAACAATTCAAGATATGACAATCACAATCTAGAGAGAGAGTAGAGAGAGAGACAGCTAAGTCATATGTGTATTGATATATGATAATGAATACGTACAAAATGCTTAGTTACAAACTCATACAACACAATGGTATTTATACCACCATATAGAACTCTCACACTACTAAACACTCTAAACAAAGGTTCTCTCAAGACACTAGAGTTGACTCTGTTGACTTTACATGACATTGACTTTTCTCATTAAATCTTGGATACAATTATACACTAACAATATGATTTGGGGCTGAGACGGAAGAGCGGTGGAGAGCAAGAAGGAAGGAATTAATATATTTTATCATGAACCTTGATACAATTACTCAATAGTTTGGAACATTCATAATTTCTTGAACTAAAACATTTTGCAACCTGAGGATAAAATCTTACTACTTTATGCATATCCTAAAAGTTGAATAGATACACAACCACTTCAAGTCGAAAAGCAAGTTCACAACAAATAGAGGTGAGACCATTCAATTTTGATCCACAACTTATGAAGTAATTTACACATAATTTGATTAGTAGGCACATGTTTTTATCAAATTTGATTTTATTTTTGGTAATAGAGGAATAGGATACAAGAAACATAAATTGAAATAAATAAATTTGGTACATGGCGTGTTGCTCTCCTCTGAACAGATTAACAACTTTGTATTTATAATCAAGCCTTATTGGCAACCCACAAACAACATAATCAAATCAAATCAGTTATCTGTAATTCAAATGCATACAAATTGATAATACCATATTCAATTTTACGATGTCAAATATCATAACCTTTTAAATTTAGAGCAACACTAACACTAAAGGAAGGAGGGTCCTTGGCAAAAGAAAAAGTTACAGATTCTTTGGCAACTCTTGTTCGATGTCAAGATTAACTGTAACTGTTGGGTCATCAAGGAGGGGCAAACACAAAGTCAAATGGCCAAAGAGAAATCAAATGGCTCAATGCTTAGAGGCAAACACAAAGTCAAAAGTAAAACAAAAAAGGCCAAAAATCCTTGGGATTGCATACCTTCTCCACTAGTGATGTAAGCTTGAAAGTTACATATAACCTTGTTATTTAAAAAAAAATATCCTACTATATTTTTTGATAAAAAATTCAGTATCAAATTGGAATAGGCAAAAATGCACGGTATAACAACAATACGAACTCTATCAGAGTCAACGTTTGACCCTCAATACCAAAAGTTGGAAATTAATTTTGAAAAAACAAACCACAAGTAGAGACAGTCAGAAAGTTCTTGCTTCAGCTCTCTTTTCCGAAAATGTGTAACTTTTCATACAAAACAAAGAACATATGATGGAACAACTATCGTAAAAGACCAAGATGAAAAAAATGCTTTAAATCTATTGGAACATAAATTAACAAGTACAGAAAAAAGAAGTTAACTTAGATGACAAAACAAGACTAAGATAGAAAACAAATAAAATAACTCGGGAGAGATTGAATCATGGTTCATAAAACAAGATGAAAAGTGCTTAAAAACGCAAAAATCTTTGGAATTTCTTGTTACAACTTTATTACCTCATGGAAATGAGGACAAAAATCCCTAAGAACAACTCAAATCTTGAAGTAGAAGACCGTTTTTTGGGATTTTCTAGAATATTCTAGGCAGGATTTGGGATTTTCCATCGATAAAGAAGATTCAAATGAGTTGCACTCGAAATCATAGGTGGAGAAAGGGAGAGGTTAAGAGAGGGAGAGATGGATGGGGAATTCAAGAGCGTCAATAAGCGGGAAATGGCACCTTTTCGATGAAGAAATCATTGAAGAGATGGGAGTTTGAAATGTTTTGAAATCGGTCCAAATCTTGAACTGTCTGATCGTAAACAAGCATCTTGAAAACTAAAAAAGTAAGTTAATAAAAGGAATAGCATAGAGAGATTGTGTATGCATAAAAACTTGTAATTAAGAGATTTCAAGATTTTATGCACTAAAAGTCAATACATCATGCTTTATATGTTGTTTTTATGACTTTGGTGAATATGCTTTATGAGATAGTATAGATAAGGAGTTCAATTGTCATTTTCATTCCCCTTCCGTCTATATGATTAATATTAATTATTATTCGTTTGTTATACTGAATAGAATAAACAGGTGGAATGTATAAAATTGATTATTTTGTCTCAGAGTCTATATTAAATACATTGAAATGACTCTTCGATAAATATGTTGGATGATAGATTTTGAATAATTAAAAAAAATCAATTTAAGTGTATTTTTTAAAGACAAAGAACTTGATCTAACATAATAATACAAAATATAATCACCATTTGGTGTCATTTAACTATGTCTCAGACCTTTTATTTTAGCATTTATGTTTAAAAAATGTATATTTGATAAATAAAAAAAATATTCACTTGATATTTATGTTTTTGGATTCAAAATCAATTTACAAAAATTATATTCACCCGATATTTATGTTTTGCCGAAAAAATTGTTTCCATACTTTGATGTCATACTCCATCCATCCCAAAATAAGTGTCTGCAAAGAAAAAGACAAATAATTTTAATGAACTAAATGAAAAGTTTTACCCTTAATAATAGAAGAAGTAATTAATTTCTTTATCTCATAACTAAGGGTAGTATGGGAAAGTATTGAAATGTGGACACTTGTTTTGGGACGGAAGGAGTATAATTTGTTTCTAATGTTACTATTTCGAGTAAGGGGATGTTTACTAAACGTTTACCGGGTAAGTGTTTACCAATATTATTTACCTATTGATTGAGCATATCGCGGACCAAGATTCTTACCCGGTAAGAGACAAGGGAAGAATCGAGAGTCTTACTCAGTAAGTGTGGGAAATTACTCTTACCTGGTAAGCGCTTACTGGGTTTTAAATGCTTACCAACAATCCATTTTCATGGCCAAGGATGTTACACGATAAGGTAAATGAAAGTGAATATCTTACCGGTAAGTGCTTACCCGGTAAGAATTTGGTAAACGACCCCTAAGTCATAACATTTTCCTAGTACCCCATTTCGGTTCCTTAAGTTCTAATTTTTACACTATTTGTCCAAAAAATGAAAGTTTTTTTTGGGAAGGGGTGTCCTAGGCTATGCCTAGACTAATCCCTTGGAAATTTTGACTGTAAGACATCAACCCTGATTAAATATCAGTGGCCACAATTGTTGTGTACGCCTGGATTCGAACCCTAAAAAATGAAAGTTTATTGACACATATAGTCCAAATTAACACTTACTCAAGAAATGCTCCAAGTATTACTGGTTTTAATTGGAATTGTTTAGCTTGACTTTTTTTAATCTCATTAACTTTGGTTTTAATTGGAATTGTTTAGCTTGACTTTTTTTAATCTCATTAACTTAACCCTAACTATGGGGCAGTTTACCAAATGTTTATCGGTTAAGCGATTACCGGCAAGAGTTATCACCCTCTCTAATTTTGTTGAGTAACATCGTCGACCATCAAATTTGTTTGTAAGCGTCTCTTACTCACGAAGTGTTAGGTTAGAGTATTTTCCCTCACTGGATAATAAATCTCGATTGTTGCCATGCCTTTTACCGAGTATGATTCTCGGTCGTTGTCATGCTACTTAGTAAGATAAGTGACCCGGTAAACGTTTACCTGATAAGTATTTGGTAAACAACCCCTAAATATATCAATATGTTGTTGTAGAGCAACCGAAAGAGGTTTACATTGTTTTTGAAAGCATTGGACTTAACGAATTTGTTGATGATTTTAGTGAAATCATCGGTTCATTTTATGTAATTGGGTTCACAAGATAATAATGGGGTTGGTAGCTAAGCTATAACACGAGCTAGGAGGTGTGGAGTGCACACTCGTGTAAGCTAGCTAGCACCCGGGATTGTTGGACGGTCATGTTTGGTGGGTTACTTAATGATTGGATTGACAGTGCTTGGCGCAGTTCTCCGCGCGGGTACACCCGCGCCGCCAGGAGCGCGGAGCACTGGATTTCTTGTCGACCAGTGCTTGTGTAACACCCTCAAATCTGGAAATAACAACTTATTTAAAATTTTCTAAATACATCAATGAATGAATCATCTACAACCACGAATTTAGATTTAGCTACAATACACATATACCATCTTATATATATACAGACTATAAGGGACGGGTGCTACTAATACCCATGCATAGTCACTATCTCCATAATGCGGAAGACTTCACCGAATACTTACTTTCGGATCTAGCTAATGCTTTACTCTTCACAAGATTGCTAGAACCAACTCTCAACCTTGGAACCTGATGCACATGCCGACAAATAAAAGGTTAGGCTTAACGCCTAGTGAGCTCAAGAGTTTTAACATAAATATGTATCTTTAAAAGAAAAGAATTCAATTTAAAGCAAGGTCCTTCGAAATATTACGCTTAAAAATGGAAACGACACATTTTCCCATAATATGCACTTTTAAAGGCAAAGCTCCCAAAACACTCATTTCTTATATAACGCGCAACGCATAACTCACCCAAACGGGATCATAGTTCGACACTTATTTGGTAAAAACATGAATAACCATTTATAACACAAAGTACCCAAAACGCGGGCGGGACATAATGCTCGACCCATAAATCGCTATCAAAACCACATACGTCGTACGTCCGAAAACATGGACACTTGGTCCAATACTCACGCGACCGTAAGGAACCAATGACAATAAAATATGACGTTCTTATATTTAACATACTGATAGCCAACAACGGGGGATACCCGTATCCGTTGAGGGTGGAGGGAACACAAAAGTATACCACCCAAACAACGTTAATCGCATGACACCTCCCGACATCCCAGCCCGGTGTCCCTACGACTTCTTTACAAGTGTCACCCCAAGTAAGTTGACCTTGATGGATCATTCCGAAGAACTCCATCCCGAAGGCCCGGCACACTTAAAGACTACCTCCCAGGCATTACTTCAAGCGGCGGAGGTCCTAGCGCCTACTATTTCGGTAGCACTAGCCGACTCAACCCTCCTAGAGATCACTTGTAAAGTTTCTGGTCATAAAACATAGGTACCGAAGTGCAATCCCGCAATACCCAATTGAGCATCCAAGACAGACTGACTCACGTGTCTATGGATCCATTACACACTGTCTAACGTTACATGACTTCCAATTGAAAGACCAAAGCTCCCAAAACATGCAACTCACCAATGACACAAATTAAGTGTCCTCATATCCAAAACCCACAACGGTTTAAAAATCCGGACAAATGTCCACACGACTCGTTTAAGCCAATACCGAGCTAAAGAGCTTAAAATCCGTTTAACCAATAATTACCGGTCTCCAAAATAGTGAAATGTCTTTAAATAACGTTTATGAAGACACGTACCTCAAAGACTAGATTTACCCAAAACTCCATACGAGATGGGACTCAGGATTTCCAAAGTGTTTATGAATGCAAATACACCAGATGCACATAACATGAATTAGACTTTACTTGTACAAAATCGTCAAAGACGTATAACTCATAAAATGGACCTTACTTGTACAAAATCACCAAGAACATGTAATTCATGTTATTTAGTTGTTGGAAACATTCAAAACCCAATAGAAGCATTTTAAGAGGTTAACACATCCCAAGTTTACTAAGTAAGAAAACTTATCAAAATACTCACACTTTGACAAATAACTAAGTAAAACACATTTTACTTCTAAATACTCAAAACTTATCAGCAGTTAACCATTTCATGTAAAACACTTTAAAATACACATTTTGGCATGTACACCGTTTTCACAAATCAACTTGAACTTACCTTGCTAGATTTAGGCCAAATCTAGATTTCACCCAACGAGCTCTTTTGATGGCCATTTGAATCCTCAAGCCGGAAACTTCCAAAACCTAGATCCATACAATCCAAACCATAAATAACCATATCCAACCATGTAGAAACATTCCCCAAACAATAAATACCATAATCCCAAATAAGATCAAAACCCTAATTTCTCCAAACCCATCAAATCCGAGATTTGAGATATCAAACCCTAAGAAACCACCAATGGAGCATTTATAACATTAACATAAGAAAACTTACCCTTAAAGACGATGAGACTTCCAAGAGCACCCAATCCAACACTTCGACCCGAGCTCCCAACCGTTGGACTTGATGAGGAAGATGAGGATGAAGATGGTGAAACCTTGACCATAACTTTTCAATTCTACCACTTGGTGATGTTTTACCTTCATAAAATACAAGGGTTTGGGTCAAATATGGGTTTGGATTTGAAGGGAGAAGAAGGAAAATGATTTGGGGGAGAATGGGAAAGGTTTGGAGAAGATAAATGAGGAAGAAGGCTGAAAATCCGCACTTAACAGCACCCTGGGCACCGTGTGCGACATTGACCATGTGACATTGCCCAGGGCAATGTCGCCAGGTGCCCCCAGGACGCGGTACATCCTCTGCGACTGTGACAGTGCGACTATGACACTGTCATAGTCGTCGGGCATTGTCGCAGGACCTTTCCGGAGCCCCGAAACCCGACCTTTTCACTGTCAATACTCCCGAAACTCCAAGGGACTTTAAACAATACATTTCCCAACGAAACCCCACCGTTTACAAGTCACAGAAATGTTCGGTTGACATTCACTTACTGAAAATTACGGGTGTTACAATCCTCCCAACCTGAGAATGATTTCTTCCTCGAAATCTACATTTCCCATGAAATTTTACCCGCAGAAGGACTTACCTTAAACCATTTGTTAGCACCACTAACACGACTCTTTCACTGATACTCCCATCAACTGCCTCTCTTGGGCACATTGTTCTCATAGCTGAGCGAACACTGAACTCTTCAAAGAAATCTTTTACCCACAAAGTTACAGTCGTCTCCCAACCTTGGATGACAATTACCACCTCCAGGTAACTTATGACCCACAAAGTTCTCCCGGACCCAACATCAAAGATCATAACCACACTTCCAAATCCTTTGATTTCACTTATCCATTCCTAATATTTATAAAGACATTCTTCCAAGGCGCACCAAAATGTTTTTCATGCAACCGGTTAACACAGATTTGGCTGTCACTCAACTCCGATTCAACACCAATCTTACAACATTCCTAAAGTAACATCCTTATCACCACAGGAATACTCGGGTACCTCGATACTCAATCCTCAATACCCAAACTCCTTTCAAAATCCATTACCGAAAGGCTACTATTTTCCATAATCCAACCGGGTTACATCCATCCATTCCAAGATCCATTCACCTCAAGAAAATAAGTCGACGGCTAGGACTAAACGGTGACCTCGAAAATGTGGACATCTCGCCCAAAATCCCATTCCAGACGGGTTGTCGCACTAAGGTTGACACCAAATCAGAGAGCTAAAATTTCAAATCTTATAACTCTAGCAGACAGATCACCGAAGCATAAAATCGCCCCTTAAATAACCGGGAAGACTTAAGTCTACTAATTTCATTAATTGAGCATACCGATTAAACACTAAAGCTCAAGATCCAAGACTGACCACAAGGCGGATCTTCCGACGTTTCAAATCCCAAGGACTTCCTTAGTCCTTAATTACAATTCCTTTTTCTACGGGTTTAAATCTATAGGCCTACTGAGTTCAAGGTTTTCGACCAATATACAAATTTGAAATTTATAAAACTTTCAAATACATAAGCCTTTTAACAATTAACCGTGCGGTAAAAACACACTACCGTTTACTCGATAGGTTTCAAAATTGACTATCGACACAGCGCATACGAACCATTTCCAAAACTCATTTGTTCAATACTTACGATAGCAAAGACAATAAATAAACATGCGCAACAAAATTTTCAAACGGACTACCATGGTCCTAGTAACGCATCAATTTATACTATGCATATGAAAGATAACTTTCCGCACTATAACATGTGCAATAAAAGTTTGTACAATTCCCAAAAGAGACATTCACAATTTAACTTTAAAGTTCTGACTTCCCAACCCAAAAGTCATTGCGATATAAAATTATTAACAACTCCATATGCAACAGTTTATTCTCCAAAGTTCGGTGAAATGATAAGAATGCAAATAATTCTCAAATCGAGTTTAAAACTTTAAGTCGCCTCGATAAAACACATTTGATCAAGATGGTAACTACAACGATATGCAATTCAAAAATTCATTTCATGTATTGCGGAAAATTTATAACAACAAGGTCAACAAGCGAAGCACGCTTAGATTAAAATTTAATATAAGACAACATAAATATTTCGCATATTTACTCACGCGAGTGAAAGTCGAATTCAACCCAAAAGTATGCACATATATTCGTGTGAAACTTAAGATGCAATCTTGCGACATTAAGATTTTCATGGAGCCTCTTACGGTTGCAAAAATGTCGATGCAAGACTCGCATGAAACAAAGTATTAAACAAAACTCGTAAATTAACGCACACAATAATGCAAGTCTACACGTTTCAAAAATTCATTTTTATTACGCGGTTCGAATGGTCATAAAATGAAACGCCATTAACCCAACTAGACTTTCATAAACTCAACGACGGCAAAATCAAGCGGTGACAAAATCTCTGTTTCCCAACACAAAAGCGTAAAACGACTATAAGTCTAAAAAGGTTAAAAAATTTAAAACCACCACGTAAGATAAAGTGACCCTTTTCAACAAAACTCTCATGAGATACGACACTCAAAAGCTCGTAAATTATACGACATAAAGTTAAAACTCACGCATCTAAAAATACACTTACGAACCCAAAAAGATCGCAAAACTATACCCCATAAAATTAAACACGACTCATACAGACTAAAATTACACAGAAAATCCCGACTCAAGAACAGCGGGACAACTCTTCCTTTAAAACCTTAACATACGTGGAGGAGATCCAATGTCAAGGTTAAAAAATTCTACAGTCACTTGTCCAATACCACATGTGGTATTAAAATACGGATTTTAAGATGTCCAAAGATAGCGTTAAACACAAAACAGGAACGAAGAGATTTTCAATATAAATTGCAACCACATGCAACAAAACTATTTCATGCAAGATTAAGCTCACAGTTTAAAATCTGATGAGGGCTAAATGTTTTACTAAAACTTTATAATCCAAAACACTTTAAGTTTGGCGAATATGAGAAACAATTTATGCAAACTCATTTTAGAAATAACTTTAGTGCATGAATTTGGTCGGCATTCACCCCCCTCTGGACTACGCTTCTCAACAACCCGACATACTAATGTCATCCGGGTGTATCAAGCATCTTAGGACAACAATCTCAATTCCCTACTGTTGTCATCCGGATACTCCACATCTTAAAGCAACACTCGAATATTTCATCGGTTCACCTTACAATCTCTCCTCGTATAACGTCAATTTCATAAGCTCAAGGTTCTACTCCAACCAATTATTCTTACTCAAGACGATCAACTTAATGAATTCAACGCACTTAACTATCACTTCAACGTGACATTGCTATAGACATCAACGTTTCCTTAGATTACTCACTTAGAAACCTTCTCACTACCCCAACGGTAATCATACCAAGGTAGTTTAAGTATACACATGTAGTATGTAGGTTTACCATAACACTGGCCAGGTGCCATTATGAACGTACCGTACATGCTCATCCTTGCGGCCCTCGACAAGTTTCCCGTTTTTAGTGACTCGGTCAACTCCATAATATCTTATCTTAAGGTTCCTAATGTGCAACTTCACTTACAATCACTTATAAAAACGCTAGTCTAGTCTAGGCATCCTACAATCAATACCTAATTCCCTCAAACTTAAGCTCTGATACCAACTTGTAACAACCTCAAATCTGGAAATAGCAACTTATTTAAAATTTTCTAAATACATCAATGAATGAATCATCTACAACCACAAATTTAGATTTAGCTACAATACACGTATACCATCTTATATATATATATATATATAGACTATAAGGGACGGGTGCTACTAATACCCATGCATAGTCACTATCTCCATAATGCGGAAGACTTCACCGAATACTTACTTTCGGATTTAGCTAAGGCTTTACTCTTCACAGGATTGCTAGAACCAACTCTCAACCTTGGAACCTGATGCACATGCCGACAAATAAAAGGTTAGGCTTAACACCTAGTGAGCTCAAGAGTTTTAACATAAATATGTATCTTTAAAAGAAAAGAATTCAATTTAAAGCAAGGTCCTTCGAAATATTACGCTTAAAAATGGAAACGACACATTTTCCCATAATATGCACATTTAAAGGCAAAGCTCCCAAAACACCCATTTCTTATATAACGCGCAACGCATAACTCACCCAAACGGGATCATAGTTCGACACTTATTTGGTAAAAACATGAATAACCATTTATAACACAAAGTACCCAAAATGCGGGCGGGACATAATGCTCGACCCATAAATCGCTATCAAAACCACATACGTCGTACGTCCGAAAATATGGACACTTGGTCCAATACTCACGCGACTGTCAGGAACCAATGACAATAAAATAAGACGTTCTTATATTTAACATACTGATAGCCAACAACGGGGGATACCCGTATCCGTTGAGGGTGGAGGGAACACAAAAGTATACCACCCAAACAACGTTAATCGCATGACACCTCCCGACATCCCAGCCCGGTGTCCCTACGACTTCTTTACAAGTGTCACCCCAAGTAAGTTGACCTTGATGGATCATTCCGAAGAACTCCATCCCGAAGGCCCGGCACACTTAAAGACTACCTCCCAGGCATTACTTCAAGCGGCGGAGGTCCTAGCGCCTACTATTTCGGTAGCACTAGCCGACTCAACCCTCCTAGAGATCACTTGTAAAGTTTCTGGTCATAAAACATAGGTACCGAAGTGCAATCCCGCAATACCCAATTGAGCATCCAAGACAGACTGACTCACGTGTCTATGGATCCATTACACACTGTCTAACGTTACATGACTTCCAATTGAAAGACCAAAGCTCCCAAAACATGCAACTCACCAATGACACAAATTAAGTGTCCTCATATCCAAAACCCACAACGGTTGAAAAATCCGAACAAATGTCCACACGACTCGTTTAAGCCAATACCGAGCTAAAGAGCTCAAAATCCGTTTGACCAATAATTACCGGTCTCCAAAATAGTGAAATGTCTTTAAATAACCTTTATGAAGACACGTACCTCAAAGACTAGATTTACCCAAAACTCCATACGAGATGGGACTCAGGATTTCCAAAGTGTTTATGAATGCAAATACACCAGATGCACATAACATGAATTAGACTTTACTTGTACAAAATCGTCAAAGACGTATAACTCATAAAATGGACCTTACTTGTACAAAATCACCAAGAACATGTAATTCATGTTATTTAGTTGTTGGAAACATTCAAAACCCAATAGAAGCATTTTAAGAGGTTAACACATCCCAAGTTTACTAAGTAAGAAAACTTATCAAAATACTCACACTTTGACAAATAACTAAGTAAAACACATTTTACTTCTAAATACTCAAAACTTATCAGCAGTTAACCATTTCATGTAAAACACTTTAAAATACACATTTTGGCATGTACACCGTTTTCACAAATCAACTTGAACTCACCTTGCTAGATTTAGGCCAAATCTAGATTTCACCCAACGAGCTCTTTTGATGGCCATTTGAATCCTCAAGCCGGAAACTTCCAAAACCTAGATCCATACAATCCAAACCATAAATAACCATATCCAATCATGTAGAAACATTCCTCAAACAATAAATACCATAATCCCAAACAAGATCAAAACCCTAATTTCTTCAAACCCATCAAATCCGAGATTTGAGATATCAAACCCTAAGAAACCACAAGAAAACTTACCCTTAAAGATGATGAGACTTCTGAGAGCACCCAATCCAACACTTCGACCCGAGCTCCCAACCGTTGGACTTGATGAGGAAGATGAGGATGAAGATGGTGAAACCTTGACCATAACTTTTCAATTCTACCACTTGGTGATGTTTTACCTTCATAAAATACAATGGTTTGGGTCAAATATGGGTTTGGGTTTGAAGGGAGAAGAAGGAAAACGATTTGGGGTAGAATGGGAAAGGTTTAGAGAAGATAAATGAGGAAGAAGGCTGAAAATCCGCACTTAACAGCACCCTGGGCACCGTGTGCGACATTGACCATGCGACATTGCCCAGGGCAATGTCGCCTGGCAATGTCTCCAGGTGCCCCCAGGCCGTGGTACATCCTCTGCGACTGTGACAGTGCGACTATGACACTGTCATAGTCGTCAGGCATTGTCGCAGGACCTTTCCGGAGCCCCGAAACCCGACCTTTTCACTGTCAATACTCCCGAAACTCCAAGGGACTTTAAACAATACATTTCCCAACGAAACCCCACCGTTTACAAGTCACAGAAATGTCCGGTTGACATTCACTTACCGAAAATTACGGGTGTTACGGCTTGGCGCGTTCTCCGTGCGGGTCAACCCACGCCTCCAGGCGCGAGGAGCACTAGAATGCTTATCGTCCAGTGCTTGGTGCAGATCTCTACGCTGGTCCACTCGCGTCTCTAGGCGCGCGGACGCTCAGTTTTGTAACTGTCGAATTTATATGATAATCAATTTGTAACCCCCAAATCCTCTTGTAACCAACAGTTAATTTTGTCCACAATCAATCCCATTAATGGGGAATATTATTATCATTAATAGTATAGAATTGGTTACGATTCTCTTGGTGTTTAAATAGGATCGATTTCTGCCTGAATCGAGACCGGTGAATTGGAGATTATCCTCGAGTGAATTTCGTGATACCCAGGCAGAATAGGGTCGAAATACCACTTAAGGAAAGCGAGATCTCACGCGATCTCACATTCTTATCCAAGTTCAGATCACTCTCTCTTCTCTCCCTCTACCATCGTTTTCTGCACCATACTCCCCAACAATCTTAAGTGATATTCGTTCATCGTGAGAGAGATGGCGAGTGATCAATCCGTGAGAGACATGACAACCAAGTTCACCAAACTTGAAAAATTCGAAGGTGTCGACTTTCGAAGATGGCAGAAGAAGATGCATTTATTCTTGACGACATTGAAGGTTGTGTATGTGTTAAGCACTCCTATGCCAGAGGTGATGGAGGACGAGACGTTGGAGATGACCCAGCGTCGTGGCAAATGGGAGAATGACGACTACATCTGTCGTGGTCACATTTTGAATGGTATGTGTGACTCCCTCTTTGACATTTATCAAAATATTTAATCCGTTAAAGATCTATGGGACTCTCTTGAGTCCAAATACATGGCGGAGGATGCTTCTAGTAAGAAGTTCCTCGTGAGTAATTTCAATAATTACAAAATGGTGGATTCAAGGCCTGTGATGGATCAATATAATGAATTCCTACGCATTCTAGGACAATATGCTCAACATGATATGAAGATGGACGAATCCATCTCCGTATCGAGCATAATTGATAAATAGCCTCCCTCTTGGAAAGATTTCAAACACATGTTGAAACACAAGATGGAAGAGTTGTCTCTTGTACAACTCGGTAGTCACTTGTGCATAGAGGAATCTCTTCGGGCGCAAGAGGCTGAGAAACCTAAGATGAAAGAGGTTTCTGCACCTTCGGTGAACATGGTGGTAGAGGGAAGATCCAACAACTTCAAGGGAAAACGCAAGTTCAATGAAGCCAAGAAAGGTCCTAACAAAAAGGTTAAATTAACCTGTTGGACTTATGGGATGACCGACCATCTCAAGCGAGATTGTCGAGTTGTCAAGAATAAGAATGGAGCAAGCTCAAGTGGTGGTGGGCAAAGATACAATGATCAAAACCCACAGCAAGTTCAGTTTCTTGACTTTGGTGTTAATTCAAATTTGAATTATGTACCACTAATATCCGAATCATTTTATGTGCAGGATGATGATGATGCTTGGTGGATTGACACGGGTGCCTCGAGTCATGTGTGCAAAGATCGACGTTGGTTTACCTCTTTGGAACCGGTTGAAGACAGATCCGTGCTACACATGGGGAACGAATCAAATGTTCCCATTCTTGGACATGGCTTAGTTAGGCTAGAGTTTAGTTCTAGCAAAATTATTGAACTTTTAGACGTTTTGTTTGTACCACAAATTCGAAAGAATTTGGTTTTTGGTAGTGTCTTGAATAAGTTAGGATATAGGCAAGTTTTTGAATCCGGAAAGTTTACCTTGTCGAAAGGTGGATCTTTTGTAGGATTTGGTTATTTGAATAATAATATGTTCATGTTAAGTTTAAATAAAAAGAATTTTGTTTCGAATTCAACTTATGTTGCAAATGAAATTCTTGTTGATTCTAGTTTATGGCATGCAAGGCTTGGTCATGTTAATTTTAAAAGAATGGTTGAAATGTCAAAAGACGGTCTTATTCCGGATTTTGATGTTAAAACCGAAAAATGTAAAACTTGCATGTTGACGAAGATCACTAGGCAACCGTTTCCCAATGTGAAAAGGGATTCGTCGGTGCTTGAATTAATTCATAGTGATCTTTGTGATTTGCATTCAACTCCGTCTTTTGGTAATAAAAAGTATGTAGTTACTTTTATTGACGACGCTTCACGTTTTTGTTATATTTATTTATTGCACTCAAAAGATGAAGCGTTGGATAAATTTAAGATTTATAAAACAGAGTTTGAATTGCAAATGAACGGTTTAATTAAATGTTTACGCATCGATCGTGGTGGGGAATATTACGACCCCATGTTTTCCAATCCGTAGGAATTATCCATGAGACTACGGCGCCTTATACACCACAACAAAATGGTGTGGCTGAACGGAAAAATAGAGTTCTCAAATAAATGGTGAACTCTATGTTATCCTACTCGGGATTGAGTGATGGATTTTGGGGTGAAGCCATGTTAACGGCTAGTTATTTATTAAATCGAGTTCCCAATAAAAGGAACAAGATTACCCCATATGAACTTTGGTTCAAGAAAAGTCCTAACTTGAATTATATTCGAGTTTGGGGTTGTCGAGCGGTTGTTCGACTACCCGAACCCAAAAGGAAAACCTTGGGTGAAAAGGGTATTGATTGCATCTTTGTTGGATATGTCGAGCATTCCAAGGCCTATAGGTTCTATGTTATTGAACCTAATGATTCTATAACGATTCACACCGTTATAGAATCGAGAGATGCATTATTTGATGAGACTAGATTCTCTTCAATACCTAGGTCGAAGGATCTTGTTCCAAATACTAGTGTAACTAGTGAGGTTGAAGAACAAAAAATTGTTCCAACCAAATCTCCGATGCTTCGAAGGAGCAAAAGAGGAAGGATTGAAAAATCCTTTGGTCCCAATTTCCAAGTGTACTTGGTGGAAGGATCAAGAGATGAGATTGGGTCACAATTCTCTTACTGTTATAGTATTGAGGAGGATCCAAAATCATTTGATGAGTCTATGAAGTCTCAAGATGTTGTTTTCTGGAAAGAAGCAATACATGATGATATGGACTCCACCATGGGAAATAATACTTGGGTATTATCGGACTTGCCACCGGGTTGTAAACCTTTAGGATGCAAGTGGATCTTCAAAAGGAAGATGAAAGCCAATGGATCAATCGACAAGTTCAAAGCTCGATTAGTAATCCAAGGCTTTAGGCAACGGGAGGGTATCGATTATTTTGATACCTATTCCCCAGTTGCAAGGATCTCCACGATTAGATTGTTGATAGCCTTATGAGTTATCCACAATTTAGTGATTCACCAATGGATGTCAAAACGACATTCTTGAATGGTGACTTAGAGGAAGAAGTTTACATGAAACAACCAGAAGGTTTTATTATGCCCGGGATGGAGCATAAGGTATGTAAACTTGTAAAATCATTGTATGGGCTTAAACAAGCACCTAAACAATGGCATCAAAAATTTGATGAGGTTATCTTGTCCAATGGCTTTATGTTAAACCAAGCGGACAAGTGTGTGTATAGCAAATTTGACACTTTCGGTAACGGAGTAATCATTTGCTTATACGTTGATGACATGTTGATCTTTGGCACTGACCAAAATCAAGTTGATAAAACTAAAGAGTTTTTGTCATCAAGTTTCTCCATGAAAGATATGGGAGAGGCGGAGGTGATCCTTGGAATAAGGATCAAGCGTGAGAACAAAGGGATTGCAATTACGCAATCTCATTACATTGAGAAAGTATTAAAGAAATTTAATCACTCTGATTGTTCTCCGGTGAGTACTCCATTTGATCCGAGTGTGAAGCTTATGCCCAATTCGTGTGAAGCGGTGTCACAACTCGAGTACTCAAAGGCTATAGGATGCTTGATGTATGCCATGACAAGCACTAGGCCAGATATCGCTTTTACCGTAAGTAAGTTGAGTAGGTATACTAGTAATCCTAGTATACATCATTGGCAAGAGATGAGACGAGTATTTAAATACTTGAAGAAAACCATAGATTATGGTTTGTTATATGTCGGGTTTCCTTCGGTATTAGAGGGATATTCGGATGTAAGTTGGATTACCAACTTAGAAGATCACTCTTCCACGAGTGGTTGGGTATACTTGCTTGGGGGAGGTGCCATCTCATGGGCTTCCAAGAAGCAAACTTGCATCACGAGTTCGACTATGGAGTCGGAATTTGTGGCATTAGCCGCTGCTGGTAAAGAGGCGGAGTGGCTAAGGAATTTAGTCCATGAAATTCCGTTATGGCCGAAACCAATATCACACATTTCTATTCGTTGTGATAGTGCGACTACTTTGGCTAAAGCTTATAGTCAAGTATATAATGGCAAGTGTAGACACTTAGGTGTTGGACATAGCATGATTCGTGAGCTAATCACGAATGGGGTGATTTCAGTTGAATTTGTTCGGTCGCAACAAAATCTAGCGGACCACTTGACGAAGGGGTTAGCTAGGGACTTGGTTCACAAGTCGGTGATCGGGATGGGATTAAAGTTCATTTGAATCTCTAACGGTGAGATACCCATTCCCTTCTAATACAACGTTAGAAGTTGAATTCAATAGGAAAGCTCACTCTAAGGGATTGGAGCACAAGATAATCATCCCAAGGTATATGCTCGGTACAGCAAGCGAGGAGGTAATTGTTCTTTTGTAAAATTTCATGTGCAGGTGCATGATGAAAGGAACTACCTATATGAGTGCGAAGTGTGGCCGCTTCAAGAAGCTTGGACTTGACTTTGATGCACTCACGAATGGATAAGGACACATGACCTGTATAGTGTCAAGTTTAAACTTTAGAGAATTTTAAATTCATGTGTATGTTATTTTCTTGTACTCAAATGGGTTGAAGGGTTCAATCCATAGGACACTCGGATTCTCGAGTATTTGAAATGTGTAATGTACTAAGATGAGAATTCAATCTTTTAGATATTTTCATTTATGCATGGGTTTGTTTCCTATATAAACTATTGTTTGTGAACCAAGGATTACACTAAAATGGGGGAGGAATGTTGGTGATTTTAGTGAAATCATCGGTTCATTTTATGTAATTGGGTTCACAAGATAATAATGGGGTTGGTAGCTAAGCTATAACACAATCTAGGAGGTGTAGAGTGCACACTCGTGTAAGCTAGCTAGCACCCAGGATTGTTGGACGGCCATGTTTGGTGGGTTACTTAATGATTGGATTGACAGTGTTTGGCGCGGTTCTCCGTGCGGGTACATCCGTGCTGCCAGGCGCGCGGAGCACTAGATTTCTTGTCGACCAGTGCTTGGCGCGGTTCTCTGCGAGGGTCCACCCACGCCGCCAGGCGCGCGGAGCACTGGAATGCTTATCGTCCAGTACTTGGCGCGGATCTCTACGCGGGTCCACTCGCGCCTCCAGGCGCACAGACGTCCAGTTTTGTAACTCTCGAATTTATATGATAATCAATCTGTAACCCCCAAACCCTCTTGTAACCAACAGTTAATTTTGTCCACAATCAATCCCATTAATGAGGAATATTATTATCATTAATAATATAGGATCGATTACGATTATCTTGGTGTTTAAATAAGATCGATTTCTGCCAGAATCGAGACCGGTGAATTGGAGATTATCCTCGAGTGAATTTCGTGATACCCAGGCAGAATAGGGTCGAAATATCACTTAAGGAAAACGATCTCTCACGCGATCTCACATTCTTATCCAAGTTCAGATTACTCTCTCTTCTCTCCCTCTACCCATCGTTTTCTGCACCATACTCCCCAACAAAATTGAAGCAAGGGAAATGAAGGAAGATGGGTAAACAATATCAAGGAAAAGAAAATGTTAGGGAATGATAAAAACAACGAAGAAAAAAAGAAGTTGGAGGATGTTAAAAATAACCAAAATGTTCATAAAATGTCAACATGCAACTTCGTTAACAATGCAAATAAAATGCATTGTCACATTGGAATCACAATGTGATATATATATATATATATATATATATATATATATATTGAATGGATATACAAGACGAGAAGTAGAGATTAATGCCTATATTATTTACGACATTTATCAACCCAAATAGTCATGCGACATGTATAATGTATTTAGTACGAGATTCAAATTTTTTGACTAGCAAATGTAACTCATGTGTCAATTTGTTGGAGACATGTTTATGTCATGGAAAATTGTATTAAAATGAAACCAGTTTCGTGATTTCAATTTTGGGAAACCAATTCTGAGTTAACTCAAAATAATGTGACTAAAAAACTAAAGCCTATATGGATATTAAAATAGTCATGTAACTTCTTAAAATTTCACAAATAACTGTAATCAATAATTTGAATTAAGGGGTTGTTATTTTACCTGTTCTAAGCTATTCTGACGGAGCACGTTGCAAGGCTAAATACTACTGGGTGACCGATAACTAAGTAGTACCATGAGGGAAGGGTCGAGAGATGAGAGAGAAAGACCAACAAGCCCTATCTCGTACCCTCTAAATAAAAGGGTGACTGTGTAACATCCTAAAAATAGGGCCAAATAAAAATTTTGCAATATGACGTCTAAAATACCAATCTTTCCATTCCTATAAAATAAACAACTAAAACCCAAAGTTCGGGGTAGTTTGTAACAATTATAGTAGCGACGGAATATGACATAAATTACAACAACCTATTTAATCTAGATTAAATGACGTGACTAGGTTAAGGTGGGTGTTGCTATGTCTTCAAAACGCTCTTCACAGTGATTTCTCCAAAAATCCCGGTCCGTCAATAGTCCTAATCTCATAACCGGGGGTCAAGGTGCCCTCTTTACACAACTAGGGGGACCTGAAGACAAACACAACATCAAGTGTTACGCTAGGAGCCTAGTGAGATTCCACAAAATATATAGGTAAATAAATTAGAAATTGAAATGTGGAAAGCTCCCAAGTTACCGCAACCATGACGATAATCCAAGTATAACCCATCATAGATTTAATAATGCAACCTGTTCATAATACATCACGCAACATAACAAGTTCTTTACGCGGGATAACCCGTGCCCTCTCAAGTGACTAGATCCGTGGATGGAGGCACTTAAGTTTAGAATTGGGGAAATTACACCTCAGGCCCTTACTTTAGTGCACACTGTATCCGGCGTCACCTCAAGCGTCTAAACCACCTTTAGTGCCCACTCCGTCGAGCTACACCTCAAGATTCGTTGAGCCTTAGTGCTTATCCCTTCGATTATAGGGTTCCACCTCAAGGATTCGGTCCTTTAGTGTCTACTTACAATCATTGATCAAGGTTCCAAAATCAACTAACAACCACCCAAACTCTCGTGGACAAGAGTTGGGTTCCAATACATTAATTATCACGTATAGTGTAAATTCGTAAATAAACTTATAAATATCACTATATACTTACTAGCATGATTTCATAAACATTTAACATCTCAAATATTCATTACCACAGAAAATTTTGAGGAATAATCATTTTTATCAGCAGTTAGGTCAAATTCCCAATTCAACAAGTTATGAGTAGTTCAAGCATGTATTAATAAAGCATTAACATGTGAAAGTTAGTAGAAAACTCACCTATAGGGTTTGTGGAGTAAAAACCTTAAAAATATAGAAACCCTAGGTTGAGAGAACTTCCCTTGAAGCTTTAAAGACTCTAGAGTATCAATAAATGAGAGGGTTGAGGTAGTTGAAGATCAATGAATGGTGTAGGTGGGTATTAGGTCAAATATTTAGTGGGTGAGGGGAGAGGGAAAGAAAATCACAGCTTTAGGGGAGGGGAAGAGTGTTAGAGTTGGAAAATGTGAGAGAATGAGTTTTAATTGAGAAAATCGGCTAATAAATGAACCCAGGAGACCGCGGCGATAGTGCCCTGGCCCTCTCGCCAGGCACTATCGCGCCGAATGTACCGTAAGTGGTACGGGCCACGCGATTGTGACCTTCGCGAGAGTGACCCTGGCACTCTCGCCGGGCACTCTCGCGCCAAATCTCCAGGACCTGAAATTTCGTTCTTTCGATAACGATTTGTAACAAAAAGACATCAAGGTTCGATAGTATAGTTGTATGGACATAAGAGAATATTAAAGGTTACCAGATGGGGTTCTATACTTCAAATTCATCAGATTTCAACACAAGGTACATAGGTGGAATTTATAAAGTGCTAATCATGAACTCGAAATTTCGGGGTGTTACAATCCTCCCCTACTTAGAAGGATTTCGTCCACGAAATCTATTTTTTTTACTCAAAGAGTCTCATACAACGTCTTCTCATGTCTTCCTCGGCCTCCCACGTCACGTTTGCTCCGCGGTGGTGTTTCCATTGACCTTTTACCATGGTTACCTCTTTATGTCTCAACCTCTTCGATTTCCTCTAGAGGATGGCTTCGGGTTCCTCTACGCAACGGTTATTGTCCACCCGAATTTCTGACAATGTAATTGTGCTTTCCACTTCCGCTAAACACTTACGCAAATAACAAACATGGAAGGTAGGGTGAATCCCGTCCATCTCTGGTGGCAATTCCAGTTTGAAGGCTTGCAGTCCTATTCACTCTATGATGGAGAAGGGACCGAGAAATCTAGGGCTAAGCTTCCCTCGCTTTCCAAATCTGATGATCCCTTTCCATGGTGACACCTTCAACATCACTTTATCCCCCACATGGAATTCGATTGGTCTCCTTTTCTTGTCTGCATAGCTTTTCTGACAGTCTTGGGCCTCCCTAAATTGCTCTCTAATACACTTCACCTTATCCGCCGTTTCTTGCACTATTTTCGGTCCGACAAACTGTTTCTCTCCTGCCTCTAGCCAACACACGGGTGTCCTACATTTCCGGCCATATAGAGCTTCGAATGGTTCCATGCCGATGCTGGAGTGGTAGCTGTTATTGTAGGCGAATTCTACCAACAGAAGGTGAGAATCCCAATTTCCCCCAAAATCGATTACGCACGACCTTAACATGTCCTCCAAGGTCTGGATGGTCCTTTCGCTTTGTCCATCTGTCTGCGGGTGATAAGCGGTGCTCAATTTGATTCTGGTGCCCAATTCTTTTTGCAAGCCATCCCAAAAGTTTGACGTAAATTGGCTATCACGATCCGATACTATGGATAATGGCACATCGTGCCTCAAGACGATTTCATTAATATAAAGCCTTGCCAACTTATCCATTGTTAGCGTTTCCCGCATTGCCAAGAAGTGTGCGCTCTTGGTCAACCTGTCCACAACAACCCAAATGGTATCGTGACCTCGTAAGGTTTTGGGCAACTTGGTCACGAAATCCATGGTGATGTGCTCCCACTTCCACTCTGGGATCTTGAGAGATTGCAAACTACCATAGGGACGTTGATGCTCAGCCTTGACTTGCAAGCAAGTCACACACCTCTCCACGTATTTCGCCACGTCGAGCTTCATTACCGGCCACCAATAACTTAATTTCAAATCCCGGTACATCTTCGTGCTCCCCCGATGAATGGAGTACCTTGATTTGTGGGCGTCAGTTAGGAGTAACTCCCGGCACCCTCCTATTTTGGGTACCCACACTCGTCCTTGGAACAATTTGAGTCCTCGACTGTCCTCCTCCAAGAGAAGGTGATGCTTCGTCATGGTTTCATCTTTGAGGTTTGTCTCCAACAAAGCATCAGTTTGTGATAACTTAATTTTATCTAGTAGGCTTGAGACTACATCAATTCGGGAGATCGAAGCTCGCACACACCCATTATATTCCTTTCAGCTCAAGGCATCCGCCACAACATTTGCCTTGCCCGGATGATAAAGTAGTTCGCAATCGTAGTCTTTCAGTAGCTCTAGCCACCTCCGTTGCCACATATTCAACTTCTTTTGATCAAACACGTACTTGAGGATTTTGTGATCGGTGTAAAGCGTATACTTGGTCCCATACAAGTAATGTCGCCACAACTTCAAGGCGAACACTACCGCCTCTAACTCAAGATCGTGAGTCAGATAGTTCTTTTCATGCTCTTTGAGTTGTCGTGAAGCATAAGCGATGACCTTCCCTCGTTGCATCAAAACGCATCCCAAACCCATTTTGGATGCATCACTGTAAACTACGAAATCTTTCGTCCCCTCAGGAGAGGCAAGAATCGGCGCCTCACACAACTTCCTTTGAAACGTTCTGAAGGCTTGCTCTTGAGATGTTGTCCACAAGAATTTCACATTCTTCCTCGTCAAGGCAGTCAAGGGTGAAGCAACTTTGGAGAAGTCCTTAATAAATATTTTGTAGTATCCGGCTAGACCTAAGAAACTCCGAATTTCGGTTGGGTTCTTGGGTGGTTCCCAACTCATCATAGCCTCAATCTTCGAGGGGTCCACTTTCACCCCGTCTTTCGTCACTACGTGGCCAAGGAATTGCACTTCCGGAAGCCAAAACTCACATTTTGAAAATTTGGCGTAGAGTCTCTCTCCTTAGAACTTCCAATATCTCCCGCAAGTGACACTCATGCTCCTCTTCATTCATAAAGTAGATGAGAATGTCGTCGAAGAACACAATGACGAATTTGTCCAGATAGGGGCGGCAAACATGATTCATCAAATCCATAAATATCGCGGGCGGATTTTTTAATCCGAATGGCATTACGAGGAACTCGTAGTGTCCATACCGAGTTCTAAACGCCGTCTTCGCCACATCCTCTTCGAGCACTCGCACTTGATGGTAACCCGACCGAAAATCTATCTTCGAGAAGCATCCCACTCCTTGCAATTGGTCAAAGAGGTCATCGATCCGTGGGAGGGGGTATTTATTCTTCACCGTTACCTTGTTCAACTCTCGGTAATCAATGCACATTCGCATTGTGCCGTCCTTCTTTTTGACAAATAGAACTGGGGCTCCCCAAGGCGAGGAACTTGGTAGAACAAAGCCTTTCTCCAAAAGTACTTGCAATTGTTTCATCATTTCTTGCATCTCTGTCGGCGCCAGGCGATAGGGTGCTCGAGCGATTGGCGTCGCGCCCAGAATTAGGTCGATGCGGAATTCCACTTGACGGTCGGGAGATAATCCTGGAAAGTTTTTAGGAAATACATCAGGAAAGTCACGAACGATCTTCACGTCCTCCACCCTTCTCTTTTAGGCCTTGGTGTCCATTACATAAGCTAAGAACGATTGGCACCCCTTCGTTAAGCACTTTCGTGCCTTAAGGGACGAGATGACCACCATTTCTCCTTTCCGCTTCTCTCCATAGATAAGGACGAAATCCCCATTTTCGATCGGAACACGGATGAGTTTCTTGGAACAAAGGATTTAGGCTTGATTTGCCACCAACCAATCCATCCTGATTACTACGTCAAAACCCCCAATAGGCATGGGGAATAAGTCTACCGGAAAGTGTTTACCATCGATTTCTAACTGACAGTCCTTATAATCTCCCGCAACACAATTTGGTCCCCATTAGCTACTTCCACAACTAAGGCATCGCTAAGAGTGGTGGAAAGTATATTCAAAGATTTACGGAAAGAAGTGGCTAGGAAAGAACGATTCGCACCCGAATCGAAAAGTATTCTAGCGGGTAGAGAATTGAGTAGGAACGTACCCGACACCACATCCACGGTCTCTCTTGCTTCTTCCGTTGTCATCTGAAACGCCCTCCCTTGAGGCCTTGGAGCGACCTCCTTCTTGACTAAAGTTTCCGAGTTAGGCCCCTTCAAGTTTCCCTTCGGTTTAGGACAATTGAGCCGTGTCCCACCTCCTTGCATTCATAACACACCGTCCCCCGAATGGGGCACACCTGGCTAGTGTGCCCTACTTTGCCACACTTGTATCACGTAAGGGGAGAGGGATTGCAAGCTCCAAAGTGTATACTTTTGCATTTTGGGAAACAACTCGGTTCCCGACGTAGTTCCACCTTAGAGTTTCCCGCAAAAGGTCGTGGGCGTTGAGGTGGCACCGAACGATTCTCCCATTTTCTCTTCTCACCAGCTCGAGCTTTATCCTTTTGGTCTTGAATGATATCGTCTTCCACTAATTGCGATTCTTCGATCGCGTCTTGAAGTGTGGACACTTTTACGTTCCTTATAGCGATTCTCATTTCCGCCGGCAATCCCTTCTGATATGCCTTGATTTGGGTCCTCTCATCCGGGGCCAGGTGCCCCACAAAATTTAACTTCTCCACAAACAGCTTGGATTACTCTTCCACCGTTCGATCCCCTTTTATCAGATTCCTGAACTAGTCTTCAATCTTGTCCAGTGCCCTCTCGTTGCTGTACTTGTCCATGACTTTCTTCTTGAAATCTCCCCACGAAAGTCGAGCCATGATCGTTGGGTCAACGGTGGATCGGACCACGTTCCACCAAGCAAGGGCGTCACCTCTGAACATTTGAAAGGCAAAACGGACCTTCTGTGACTCTTCGCATTCATAGGATTCGAAATCCATTTCTAACTCTCGAAGCCAGTTCACGCAGTCTACCGGGTTCGCAGCACCCGAGAACTCCCTGGGATTAAAACCAATGAATACTTTGAATGAGCACATCTTTTCTTTTGGCCTCGCGTCGTTTGCCACCAATTCAATAGTCGGAATTCCATTCTCGGTTCCCCCGGATCCCGCAACAACTATGTTCTCCTCCACCGCTTCATTCCTACGGTGACTGACATCCCTATCCTCCAAAAGCTTTAAAAAGAATTCATGTTGCTTAGCCATAGCCTCACTCATGGCCCGTATTACGTTATCCATAATCCTTGTTTCGGGAGTGACTTCAGTTATCATTGGGGTTGGAGTTGTCAGATTTCCCCTTGGGATGAGTTCCGGTCCCCCACCCAACAGATTTTCTTGGGGCTGAATTTCCCTTGTCGCCGCGTTTTCTGGTTGATCGGTTGCCGATGCAGAGGCGTCATTGCCCTCCGGTGGAAACCTCGCTCTGTTCCGAGTGTTGACCATTTCTATCTGCTAAACCACGCACACAGGAATAAGGTGAGAGACGGACATTTGAGGTTTACTCAGGCACGTATTAGCACAAGCATTAATCATCATAATCACAGTAAATTAAGCATGCTTACGTAATGATACATTCATAATAGTAGTAGCTAATTGAAATTATGAACATACTACACATAAGAATTCTCAATACCATTTTCACAACTTTCAACGGTGTGGAACCTGACGACCCTACCAATTCCCTTAATCAGAAGCTACCCCATCTCACAGTTCATACTTAACAATCTCTGCTTAAGTCTAGGCATTCTACAGTCGTACCTAGTTTACTTAAACTACTGCTCTGATACCAACTTGTAACATCCTAAAAATAGGGCCAAATAAAAATTCTGCAATATGACGTCTAAAATACCAATATTTCCATTCCTGTAAAATAAACAACTAAAACTCAAAGTTCGGGGTAGTTTGTAACAATTATAGTAGCGATGGAATATGACATAAATTACAACAACCTATTTAATCTAGATTAAATGACGTGACTAGATTAAGGTAGGTGTTGCTATGTCTTCAAAACGCTCTTCACAATGATTTCTCCAAAAAGCCCGGTCCGCCAATAGTCCTAATCTCGTAACTGAGGGTCAAGGTGCTCTCTTTACACCACTAGGGGACCTGAAGACAAACACAACATCAAGTGTTAGGCTAGGAGCATAGTGAGATTCCACAAAATATATAGGTAAATAAATTAGAAATTGAAATGTGGAAAGCTCCCAAGTTACCGCAACCATGACGATATTTCCAAGTATAGTTCATCATAGATTTAATAATGCAACATGTTCATAATACATCACGCAACATAACAAGTTCTTTACGCGGGATAACCCGTGCCTTTTCAAGTGACTAGATCCGTAGATGAAGGCACTTAAGTTTAGAATTGGGGAAATTACACCTCAGGCCCTTACTTTAGTGCACACCGTATCCGGCGTCACCTCAAGCGTCTAAATCACCTTTAGTGCCCACTCCGTCGAACTACACTTCAAGGTTCGTTGAGCCTTAGTGCCGTCGAGCTACACCTCAAGGATTCGGTCCTTTAGTGTCTACCCAAAATCATTGATCAAGGTTCCAAAATCAACTAACAACCACCCAAACTCTCGTGCACAAGAGTTGGGTTTCAATACATTAATTATCACGTATAGTCTAAATTCATAAATAAACTTATAAATATCACTATATACTTACTAGCATGATTTCATAAACATTTAACATCTCCAATATTCATTACCACAAGAAATTTTGAGGAACAATCATTCTTATCATAAATTAGGTCAAATTTCCAATTCAACAAGTTATGAGTAGTTCAAGCATGTATTAATAAAGCATTAACATGTGAAAGTTAGTAGAAAACTCACCTATAGGGTTTGTGGAGTAAAAACCCTAAAAATATAGAAACCCTAGGTTGAGAGAACTTCCCTTGTAGCTTTAAAGACTCTAGAGTATCAATAAATGAGAGGGTTGAGGTAATTGAAGATCAATGAATGGTGTAGGTGGGTATTAGGTTAAATATTTAGTGGGTGAGGGGAGAGGGAAAGAAAATCGCAGCTTTAGGGGAGGGGAAGAGTGTTAGAGTTGGAAAATCTGAGAGAATGAGTTTTAATTGAGAAAATCGGCTAATAAATGAACCCAGGAGACCGCGGCGATAGTGCCCTGGCACTCTCGCCAGGCACTATCGCGTCGAATGTACCGTAAGTGGTACGGGCCACGCGATTGTGACCTTCGCGAGAGTGACCCTGGCACTCTCGCACCAACTCTCCAGGCCCTGAAATTTCGTTCTTTCGATAACGATTTGCAACCAAAAGACATCAAGGTTCGACAGTATAGTTGTATGGACATAAGAGAATATTAAAGGTTACCAGATGGGGTTCTATACTTCAAATTCATCGGATTTCAACACAAGGTACATAGGTGGAATTTATAAAGTGCTAATCATGAACTCGAAATTTCGGGGTGTTACAGACTGACCCGGCGAGATATATTTTGTTATAAATTTTTTATTAAATTAAATAAAGTAATCAAAATATATAAAATATATAGAGAACTTAATAGGGGTACCAAACACACCCCGCGGACGGACCCGAATTGTTTTTCATACGGTGGCAATATATAATATAAAAAAAATAATAAATAAAAGCACGGTTTTAAACGATGTGTCTTCATCTTTTTACCGACGTTCAATATTGTTTGATGTGTTTTAAGCCTAATTGCACCATATCGAGTGATTTTAAAGTTTTTTGCTTGATTTTGAGGTATTTTTAATTTTTTTTTTTATCGATTTTGAAGGATTTTTTCAAGTTTTTTTTTGTTGATTTCAAGAGTTTTGTTTTTTTGGTTGATTTCAAGAGTTTTTTTTTGTTGATTACGAGATATGGTTGCGCCTTCTTAAAATTTCCTGTAACACTTTTTAAAACGATACGGTTGCATATTTCACGAACCTAATTTTTTTTACCTTTCGTCCGAAAAATAATACAATGACACATGACATCGTAGCTACCAAGTCACGTCCGTCCCTAACACACCCTATCGATCAATTCTGATTCAAAAATTTTAACATAGTCACTTTAATTTGAAAGTTTGTTTTTCAAAATAAAAAAGGATTCTATGTTTTTTTTTTAAAATTAATGCAATTTTCCCTTTCCGTTACATTATCACTATTATTTTGTTTTTCCAGTTGTATGGAAAATAAAATATACAAGAAAATGAAAACAGGGAACTCAAAAGACGAAAACGACCATGCTCCTTTACCATGACCTCACGTGGCAAAGGATGCAAGCTGAAGGTCAAAACGGGAAATTCAGGTAAAGGGTAAATTCGTTATAAATAGAGAGCACCATCTTCAAATTAGGGTTTGGGGCAAAACAGAAAAAACTCAGACGATGGATGAAGAAATGAGGCAGCGCAGCCAGGGATGGGATGTTTCTGAAGGGTGGTTGCCCCCCTCCGTCGCCAATGATTTTCGTTTTTGTCCCAATTTTCAACAGCCCTTCTGTTCTACATATATCTATCTATACATATATATCTATATCTATACATACATACACACACACATATACGTGCATTTCATAAAAACGCATGGAATGCTTGCTTACCGGCGAAGATGTTATTTCTATGAAGTTGATCTATATTTCTAGTACAATTTCATAGATATGGTACTTCCAAATCCTACAACAACATGCTATTCTACAGGGACGAAAATCGTAATTTACATCTGTTCTTCGGAATTATTAGAGGCGGTGATGATGAATTTCTTCTAGTCGTCTGAGTGAAACGGCCAAATTTTGAGGTTTACCGTATCTTGGCGGGGCATTTTTCAGTGGTTTTGTGGCGGAAATTGATTGGATTTATCGTCCTTGTCGGTTGATGCCTCCCCGATTTTTGCAGCCATGGCGGTTTATCCTGTTTGTACCGATTGGTTTTACAGATCTGAGCCTCGTTTTTCTAAAACATAATAGTTTCAAAGTTCCTCCATCTTTTGCTTGATTTTTCCAGATCTGATCATCTTTAATAATTATTCTGTGATTTAATTTTTACATAATTTATTGAATACAGAAATTGCTCTCGTAGATCAACATTCATAGATGCATTTCAGTTGTATTTTCGCCCAAATTCTATTTCTTGAAACCATGATTTTGATTTCATTGCCCAAACCCCTTTTCCAGGGAACAATTTGAAGGATTTTAACGTTTTAATAAATGGTTTCAATACCAAAACGCATCAGATTACAAATTTGGTTCGGTAATAGTTTCGTAAAATGCTGTTTGGTATTGCACGACATTTTAGCAGGGTTAAAAAAGGCACATCATCATGCGCTGTAACGTCTCTCCTGTTAAGGCTTTAGAGCATCTCCAATGGAGGTTAAGCATTTTCAATAGAAGATAAGCAAGCAAAACGTGCAATAGTTTGTAAGAACTAGCATTATGGAGGAGGGGATAGTTCTTATAAGAACACAAACTTCTTTTCGGTTTTTAATTAAGAATTTTAGAACCAAAAGTTTGTGAGATGTGACATTTTTTATATTTTTTATTTTATTTTCTCGAGTTTTATAACAATTATTAATATTATATATGTAGCGGTGGTTTCATCCATCTTAATTTTGAAAACTATAGAAACCGTCGATTTTATTTTTTAAGTTAATGAAATTGTTTCATTAATTTGTGAATTTTGATAAATTCTTTTATTGATGAAATTATTCCATATATTTGTATTTTTTAAGTAAAAATGAAAAAAAATTCATTAGAATAAGAAAATGAATAAAACAATTTCATCAAAATGAGAAATTACAAGAAATAATTTCATTATTACATAAAAAACACTAATATATGAAATAATTTCATCTTGGTTAATCTTATCTCGGTGCATTTCATTCTGATGACATCCATTTCTCATGGTTGATATCCAATTATCACGTTTCTCAAGTTAACCTCAACTTCTCGTTGGAACCCAACTTTATGTAGGGCTGGCAAAGGGTAGGGTATGGATAGGGTAAGGGTTAATTCGTTATCAATCCATTTAAAATTGCGGGTAACGAAACAGGTAATTATCCATCTCATAAAACCCTTATCCGTATCCTACCCTACCCATTAAAAGTAGCGGGTAACGAATGGGTAATAGATAAATGGTAAAATAAAATTTCATTTTGAACTACAATTGATATTGTTAAATCTCAAACATATAAGTAAAAACATAAGTTCATAAATATAGTTATTATTTTATATCTAATTTGTTGTAGTAAACATTTAATTACTCTACATATAATCATAGTATAATATTTTAAAAACAATTTAAAATATGTAAGACTAACATTTTTCATTGTATTTATTTTCTAAATCCGTCTTGTTCATCATTTAATCAAACATTAAATCTTTTACTCGATAAATATAAAAATAAATTAAAGTACACGTTAATGTACGACATCATTATTAAAAAATATTAATAATTAATTTAATATAATTATGTATATATACACTAATATTTAATTTTATATAATTAAACATATCTATACTATATTATAAAGCACGGATAAAAAAACTTTTAAATACAAATTATTAGGCACAAGGTATCATCATTTTATGCAAGATTTTAACAATCTCTTAATTTACAAGTATCAAAGCACAAGATACATATTACTACTGCAGACTTCTAACACCCACCAATTTGGTATGTGCAGGACATTCCTTTTATGCAGACATTTCAATGTATCACTATTAATTAATATATTATATTACTATAAATTTGTTTTAATTATATTATTAAATATGTAATTGATTATTTTTTCTAGATGTCTTTAAAATATATAAAATAATCATTGAATTCTAACAAAATACTTAATTTTTTTATATAAAAAACATTATATTATAATCCTAAATTAAAAAAATTTATAAAAAAACATTATCACTTTTCAAAATCATCCAAAATCGTACTGTAAATAAAGAAAAAAAAAACAAAGAAAAAAAAACATTAAAATCGTGATGTATCTTGCTGCATTGCGCGAGTACGCTTCTAGTATATATATATATGTTGGGTCATCTGAAGATTTGAAGATGACCTCCCGATCTTTTCATTTTATATCATTATACTTAGAATATTTTGATGTTCTTTTAGCAGCTTGGTTTCTATACAAATGTTTGGTGAAGTCGAAGATCAACCGAAGAAAACAAAGAAGGAGAATATCTCTCAAAGCGGATTAAAGATAGACTCCTCAGCCTAAAACCAAGTATGCCTACTTGATCAACACCATTGGCCAGGATGGTGCCGATCTCAAGTCTTCAGGAGCCGAAGACCCCTCAGTCTTCAGGAGCCGAAGACCTCTTCGGAAGCCGAAGACCTCTTCGGAAGTCGAAGATTTCTCAATCTTCAGCAACCGAAGACTTCTTAATCTTCAAGGCCTGAAGATTTCTCAAACACATTGTACTTTTCTGACAAAGTATATTTGTGATATCTTGCACTGACGTGGACCTCATCCGAAGATCAGAAAAAGTATGTTTTGTATTTTACACTCTTTTAAGGAAAGGTCTCCACCATCCTCTGCAGGTCAACACTTCAAGCCAAAACACCTCAAGACAAAAGGTACATCCTGTACCATGCTGAAGACCTGTGTTCATCCCTTGCTCAACAGGTGTCCCATGCATTTAATGCATGAGGCACTATAAATATGGAGGATGGTTTAACATGCAAGATAACCAGTTATACAACCTTCAAGTTCTCTAAGTGCCTGACTTTCTCCTCTCTACGAAGTTCTTATTGTTTTCTAAGTGTTTTACAATTGTTCTTCATTTCTCTTAGTGTTAGATTGTTTGAGCAAATTCATCTGTTCTCTTCCGCAACAATCAAAAGTTTTCTATGTGTAATTATTGATTTCAAATCAATAAGAATTAAATTAAGTGAAAAACTGTGTGTATTGTATTCAACCCCCCCTTCTACAATACTTTTCTTGTTTATTTACTGCTATTTGGGACCAACAATATACTATATCGTAACGGGTAATGGATAACGAAAAACCGTTTATCCATATCTTACCCACTAAAATTTCGGGTAAACGGGGAATGGATAAGTGGATAAATGTATAAATTTTTCTTTATCCATACCCTTATCCAACGGGTCGAAACATAACGGGTAACCGGTTTACCCTTACCCATTGCCAGTCCTAATCCTACGTGAATATATATACAGATATAGGTTATTATGCAATCCCATTACATGGTGCAACTAGTGATGGCCAAATGTGTCCGGGCCGGCCCGACCCAATCGATCAACCGAAGCCCGGCCCGCTAAAAGCCTGGACCGACCCGATAGAAAACCGGTTCACAACCCGAAATCCTAGATCGGTTCGTGTATTTGGATGTTTTGGCGGCCCGACCCGACCCGATTCGAGAAATTAAAGAGCCGTTATAATCGAATTTTTGACCTTTTTTTTATTTTCTACCCCCCAAACCCCTATATATACTTGTGTTGATTATGGAGTTAGACACGAACTTACAAAACGCAAAAAAGGCAAAAAAAAACACATACAATTCTCATTTCTCGCTATAGTCGTTTCTCGCAAGTTCTAGTCTAATATCTCTAGTTCTCTACTCTCTACTCTCAAATCTCTACCATCCCATTTTAAACCAATAAAGACTACCTCCTATGCCTATAGATTCGTTGCATTATAGTCTAAAATTACATGACCCCAATCAAATGACCAAGGCACTCAAACATGTAATTTTCAAAGAAAGGTGCAATAAATGAAAATCATGCCCAAGCTCAATAATGATCAATTTAAACCGGACAAATGTTCCCAAAACTTATTTGAGTGGAAAACAACCCAAGATTCCACACTTATGCGACTATTCAATAAAAGCCAACACAAGTCAATAAAATGCATTTTCACGGGGTTTACACCAACCCAAGCTCAAAAGTATGATTAGGTTAAAATATAACCATTATTGGGATAAATCATGCCCAAATGCAAATCATACAGTTTATATCTCCAAAATTTCTCACAAATTATGCATTTTCTATACAATTTATAAAATCAAATACACTAAATTGCATTACTATAATACCCATTGTATTTATATATGTGTGTATACATATGTATAATGCTAAGTTGAAAAAAGAGAAGAAAAAGAAAAAAAGGCTAATTGGCACCTTTCAAAGTTTTCAATTAAAGTTGGGTTGGTTTTGATAATGGTTTATGTTTGAGGGGATAGTTTTGCGAAACCCATATGTAAGTTCGGATTTTAGATGGGTTGAATCCTATCCCTACGGCTAATGAACGTCGTTTTCCCTCCGTCTCAAGTCTCCCTAAACCCTTTTTTTCAATCTAGAGAAGTTGTCAAGAGTTAAGGAAAGAAAATCGATTGAAAGGCGGAAGAGAAAAGGAGCAACGATTTCAAGTGAACTCGTCAAATTCTCATCGATTTCAGGTAAGTTTCTGTCCCAGTCTTGAATTTATGCGATTAGTAATTTGATTTGAGTTTTAGGATTATTTCGAGTAGAAGCTGAGTCGTTTCGGTGGCTCGAAAGTTACTAATTCTGTAAAAAAGAATGGCAGTAGCCGGGGGCATTAAATTCGTCATTAGAACCCCAAAATCAGTATATTTCCCCCTTGAATCTAATCTTAAGTATTGCTTAACATTAACAGATATAGTAGCCATTGTTTTATTGCTAAAAGAGGCGTGTCAATCGCCGGAAAAACAAGCTGAAACATCTCGATTTTCAACTGAAATTACTGCTTACCCACATGGCCGGCTTTAAGACTTGGCCAACCCGGATCGGCTGCTGGTCTATGAGTGATTGGGTTGTCCAAATAGAAGCTAAGTGGCTGATTCATATATTCCATGTGTGACATGGATATTATAGATCTATATATATATGTACCTAGTTTTGATTTGTTTTTCCTTTAAGCCATAGTTGTTGTTTCCATTTGTGGAGCTCTCCACAAGTTCCTTTCATTCTATTTTTTTTTTCCATTATAGCTTCTAAGATTTATAGGTTTTAGTTATTAGATATTTGTTGAGCGATTTGGTTAGTTGTCTTATGTGATCAAAGCTAACGGTTAGAATTATTAGTAAATCTTTGGTATTTTTAGGTCGCCTATAACAAAGTGAATTGGTGGAGAAACTTTGTAAAGTTTAAGGTACGAATTCCTAAATCTTTTCATTCATTTGATTCATTTACATATGTCTAAGAACCCTTAAGTTTTCATTTAACTCGAACTGCTTGACTCATGATTATTCGATTTGTTCGTTACTGCATCTTCAGTTCAATCGTATTTGTTCTATGTTATATATGTTTGCAAGGACGTCTTATCCTAAACATGTTATATAAATTGTTCGATGCTGGTACAAATATGTGTTTTCTCACTTGTGATCAAATATGTATCATTCGATTTGAGCCTTTTGATTGTTATGAATACTTCTTCATCCAACATTTTTTACTATGCTTATGTTTGATTATTCATTTGGTTTCGATACGTTTGATCATATCTGAGACTATATGACGTCACATTCATTGTGACAAATTAACTTCGGGGTAAATGGAGCACTAACCACCTATGGGGGTACCATAGGCACGCCATTGTGGCACCGATGGCGTGACAACAACCATGGCGGTGTGATTAGTCCACAGTGTCTCCTCTTTTTTGTGCTCTTGTGAGAGTTGTCTTTAGTGTGGCAGAAATTTTGTTTAGGAGGCGTATAACACATGTGATTTACTTGTAGGGTGGATTTCGGTGTAGTGTCCAACGTCGTATCTCACATTTAGTACGTGTGGATCTACAGTCCGACGTACATGTCTGTGTGGCCATATGTCTGGCACTTATCCTATCGATTGATATGCAAGTGTACGCGTTTTTTGAGCTCGATTTGTCCCATCTTATGTTATTCATCAAACAACTTTATTTTTCATTTCTCTAAGACTTAATACTTGTATTGTCTAATATCTTGATATCAACTTTTGCTAGTTATATGTAACACCCTGAATTTTTATCCCAAGTGAAGGAAAGTATTGAACTGGGTGGATCGGTAAAGGAAGAACCACATATGGTCGTTTCAGCTATAGTGCCATGTGGTTGTGACATTTTTCACAATAGCACCATCGGTACTGAGAGTGTGGTCGTCTCGGCTATAGTGATATGTGGTTGTGACATCTATCACAATAGCACCAATGGTATGAAAATGTGGTAGTCCCGGCTATAGTGGCATGTAGTTATGACAAATGTCACAATAGCAACGGTGTTTACCAAATGGCTGGTCGTCCCAACGAACGTGCCATGTAATTATGGCAATGGCTTAACACCCGTAATTTTTGGGTAAGTACTATTTCAAGTTAGTGTAGAAATTGATCTTTTGGGAGAGAAATAAATGAAATGGGATTTTGGGATTAAATACTAGATTTTATAGTCTTGATATATGAGGAATTCAAATACGAGACCAACGGCTCTTTCCGGAGCAAAATCAGAGCTAAAACGAAGAAGTTATGGCCAAAACAGTGTTCGGTACAAGCTCGGCTATAGTGTCAGCGATTGTGACACTATCACTATAGCATGTCACAATCGTTGAAGGCCAAAAACTCTCGGTACAATCTGAGCGATTGTGCCCGTATAGCATGGCACAATCGCATGGGGTACCAGTGGGCATAAAGTCGCGATTTTCAACCTCATTCTTCATTTTTTCACATCTCTCTCATTTCTACTCCGTTTTTGGTGATTCAAAGTGTTATGGTTTCGTCTTTGAGAGTTTTTCAAGGATATATTGTTACTTTTGGGAAGATCCAAGTGTATGTGGTGGTGGAGTGGAAGCAAAGATCAAGAGCTTATCATCATCACCTCCATCTTCAAGAAATTTAGAGTTTTCTAGGTTTTCACCAAAACCTAAGTGGTGAGTTTGTTCAACCCATAATATAGTTGATAAATTAACACAACACAATAAAGATCAAGAGATAAATAAATCAGAATAACATACCAACGATCTCTTGATTAATCAGATAAAACGTGTGTGTGTTCTTGGTACCTCTTGTACGACAATACAGAATACGACAACCTCCTCTTCTATAATAATTATGATTATGAGGATTAACCCTAAAACTAATAAAATAAAATCTATTTATACCAAGGTCAACATGACCTTATTAATATTAACTAATAGCTAAAATACCCCCTAAGGTATTAAACACTATTACAAACTAGACCCTTTATGTAATATCCGGATCCGAAATTTTTATTAATTTTGGAAGTTGGGTGAAAAGTGAAGCGAGACCCAAAGTACAAGGGGGTTAATTGAAACTTTGGTTTTATATAACCTAAATATCAGATATTTGATTTCATTCATTCTGATATTTTGTAAGCCGACTTAGAGAGAAAAGAGAGAAAGCAGAGCAAGGCAGAGAGAAAGAGAAAGAGATCTTGAAGGATCGATCGTTTTTGGTCAAATAGAGGTATGATTTTAGCTTAATACTTCTATCTGCATGTTATAGTCGGTAAATAGTCTTGTTATTCAAGCTTTTAACCGTGTATTTGATCAATTTAATGATCAAAAAGTTTTCTGGGTTCGAACTGTGAGTCGTCGACTTAAGTATGAACTCGACCGGTAGATGTCATGGACGATGATGTAAAGACCGGTAGGTTGTAAAGACCGGTAGGTTATAAGGACCGGTATGATGTTGTTGACCGATATAGAGGCTCGACCGGTATAGAGGCTCAACCGGTATAGAGGCTCGACCGGTATAGAGACTCGATCGGTGTAGTGATTTAACCGGTGTTTATCAGTGTATGTATTCGACCGGTATTTTATTAATCGGTCTAAGAGGTTTTGATCAAGATGGTTTCAACCGGGATAATAGCAATAAATTTTATTTGATAAGTTTTTAGACAGAAAGAGTGTTAGTTGCAAGTTAGCTTATCTTTGTTTTAATACCATCGTAGGTGGTGTTAATCAGTAGAAGTCAGAGTTAATCAAGAAGAATCAGAGGTGAGTCTTTCAAACTAAAACTTTTATGATTGTAGCAGTTATTTGATAAATGTGGGTTTTATAAACTGCACATTTATAGTATTGAAAGTTATGCAGAATTATTGCAAAAGATTGAATTAATCAGTTTGGCATGTTTATGCTCAGTTTATATAAACTTGTTTTATATACAGTCAGGACTAGGTGTATGCATACATTTGAGTCAGAAGTTTGACCTAAGTCGGGAAGTGTGACCCGCCTGCTCGTACCGGTGAGTGTGGCCCGTTTATGCCATTAGGGTGTGTCCCTAAAATAAGGCAGTGCGATACAGACATACCGTCTTTGACGGGGATGTTGGTCAGTAGCTTAAGGTACGCTTGCGAAGCGTAAAAAGTGGTCAGTGATGGCCAGTAGATTGAGTTATGCCTGCGAAGCATAAAGTGTTTTAAAGTTTGATTAAAAGAGCAGGTTATGTTTTGAGATATAAAGTTTTGTTTAAATGTTTTAATTAATATTTGAACTGTTGCAGTAGTGAGTGGAGGGGACTCACTAGACCATTGGTCTAACCCTCGCTATTTCAAAATTTTAATCCTGTTTCAGGTTATCGAAAGGTAGCAGGTACAGATAAGGGTAAGGAGAAGATGTAAGCTATTTCCAGGAGATAGAAGACTTCCTGCAATAATTTACTTTTTGAACTCAGTTGTGTAGTAAGAAGAGATAGTTGTAAACCTTGTACTCTGAAATGTAAGCTTGGGGTAGTATTTAGTAAGAAATGTTATTTTATTGTTTATATAAATGTTCAGGTTGTTACACTTTATTAACTTTAATCTTGAATCTTTGATCAAACAATCTTCCCCAACAATCTTCCCCTTTGGATTCAAGATTAAAAAAAAATTGGCAATTTTCTTCGGGTCTTCTCTTCTCTTGAAAACTTCAGATACAATCTTCATCTTCCTCTTTCTTTTAAATGAAGTGTCCTTCAGATGATCAAATAAGCTCAGACACTTTGATAGACACTTTGATATCTTTGAATTCTTTAGCAGTCTTCTTGAAAATTCGTGTATCTTCTTTCTCTTTGAAATCTCCCCCCTTTTTGATGAGTGGTGAGAATCATCATCATCAAAACATAGCAAAAATAATCTCCCCCCCCCCTTTTTTATATAGTCATCAATTAAGCGCTGTCTTCATGTATAGATCCCTGTGTTGAAATAAGAGCAGTCTCTCCAAATGGAGAAAGTGATTATTTCAATCTTTTCAGATTCAAATAAAATAAATGTGGTAAAACTAAATCAACAAATGACTAAGTTTGGAATGCCTGTCAGTAACACATAGTTACTGAGTAACACGAAGTTACTATATAAAGAGTTGGTTTTGATGTTGGCTCCCCAGGACTTCCATTCAATCATCGAATAACACATGATTATCTATGAATGTTCTGACAGAAAACAGATTTCTGTGTGCTTGTGCATGTGTATGAAAGAAATTAAGCACCGATGATTGCTTGTCATTGTAGGCTCAAATTATGTAAACTTGTTGAGACAGCAACAAATTATACAAAGACTCAATGTGCATGAGAAAGGGTCGAAGGTGGGGCAACTTTCCTTATTTTTCAATATTAGTATCTTCCAAGTGAAGAACCAATAGCATATGTGTTGCTTCCCTAGAAAATGTGAAACATTCTCTTTTTGAGAAAAGAATGAGTAGCTGGTGGGGTTGTATGCAAGAGATGGCATGGGCTAGATGCCTTTTTCAATGATGGTCACCAAAGAATGTGAACCAATCAGATTATGTGGTTGCCCGACTCAGAAAGAAGTTTGGTGCAGAGTCTGATATTCTTTTACTCTGTTCTCTCACCCTCTTTCTTTTAATCTTTTAAATCTCACTTCTAACCAATCTCTCTTTTCCATTTTACCTCTTCACACACCAACACTCAAATCTTTTGACCCCTCTCCCCTCAATCACTCAGGGAATACTTCATGGGTAGGAAACACCGATTATCGTGAATCCATGGAAGTTCTGTTAAGCTCTCACACTGAATCCCATGTATTTTCCTAAAAGAACATGTTGTTCAACATCCTTTTGTACATGAAAGCCCAAAGGAATACAGTTACACATGAAGAATAAAAATTTGGATAAGTCAAAAACATTTTGTGTTTTGACAATACAATTCTCCCCCTCAAACTGAAAGTGGTTGACAATTAAGTATCCAAAAATCATTTAAAATCACACTTCACAATTCATGAAAATCTTTGAAGAATAGGAAGTGGTTTGAACATTTAAGAAACCATTTTTCACATGAAACCATTTTTGAAGAATAGGAAGTGGTTGTTCATCTTTCAACAAGTGATAGAGTGTAATGATTAGAAAGATATATCTGTAAATCAGAATCCTTAACTTCCCCTGAAATGAATATTTTCATTTAAGTGTTCTCCCTCTTTATATCTGTAAAACAACAATTCATCAGAAAAATATATAAAGCATATAAGCTCCCCCATAATATGTGCATAATCCTTAATCATGAAACCGAGTTCTGAATTACTAGGATTAAAGTAAATTCAGAAGTCAAATTCTTTGACATTGAAGTCCGAGTCCTAGACTGTATTATCTAGAAGTCATCTTTTTGACAATGAGGCAAGAGTCCTGATCTGTAGTAATCAGAAGTCATTGTTCTTTCTCCCCCTTAAACCTTGGGTGCCTGCAACACAGATTTAACTTTTGGTACCCACTGGTAATTGGGTCCTAATGGGTTAGTTGCAGTTCTAGTGGGAGATATAAAGTAAGAAGCATACCAGTTATTCACATAATCTTTTCTTACAAAATCATTTGAGCCACAGTAGGAACAACTAATTTTCTTTTGTGCTAACCTGATCAATTGACTGATTGTGTAAACCAGATCAGGTTTGCCAAAAGTTTTACCTTTCGGAGCATTGTTCCTTTTAGCATTTGATGTATGCTCAAATGATTTTTCTTTCTTCTTTTATTCTTTTCTTCTGAAGATCCTTTAACTTTCCAGATCCAATTTTCTCTATCTTTTTCTTCATCTTCCCTTCTCCAGAACCTTTTCTTCCGAGACTTGTTCTTTTTGAAATTACCTAAACCGTCAACATTTTTGTCAAAGAAAAGGTTAGAAGGACGAATCTGATCTTTATTTTCAGAAGTATGATCATCAATTACATCAAACAAAGGATTATTAGAAACATTAAAAATTGAACTTGATGCTGAATTGAATGAGCATTCGAATGTAGTTAGATCATCTCTCGGTGATTGAGCTATTGAGTCTGGCGTCTTGTGCTCAGTCAGCTTCACTTTGAATACGATCTCTTCAAGTTCCTTTATCTTTGACGACAAACTGTTTCTTTCCTTTGTAATCAGATCAAACTTCTTATGCAACTCAGATTTTGCATTCTTCTCCTTCAAGATGTTTGTTGACAACTCAGATAGCTTTCTTGTCAGCTTAACTATCTCAGTCTCTAGATCTTCCTTTTCTTTAGAAAAGACTTTATTAACATCCTTCTATTCAGCTTTCTTCTTCTCATTCTCAACCTTGTCTCTTTCCAGAATGATAACTTTCTCAAAGTCTGAAACTTTTTGAGAAAGCTTAACACATTTAAGCTCTAATGATTTCTTCTCTTCAAAGGCTTTTCTTGAGAAATCAGAAAATTTCTTAGCAAATTATTTTCTTTCTTTCTCAATCTTCAACATCTCATCTTGGGCTTTTGTGTTGTCTTTGTCTTGGGTTGCCTTTTCTTTCAGCATATTAATCTCAACTTCAAGACTAAAAACTTTATTTTTCAAAGAATCCCCTTCAGCAAAAATTCGAGAGTTTGTCTTTTTAAGCCCTTCAGATGTCTCACTAGCAATGTTTGCTCTTCTTCTAAGCTCATCAAACTCTTTTTGCATTAACTCCTTCTTTGACCAACTTGAGCTAGAATTAAGACTTTCATACTTCTTCAGCTTTGCTTGAAGATTTAAGATCTCTTTTTGTCGGTCCACAATACTTATCAAGTTTTATAGATTAACAACACATTAACGATTACCAACCTAAATTGATTAATAGAAATGGTTACAAGGTTCAGTATTGATCGATTCAAGCTTTTCTCTTTGTGTGTTCTCTCTGTTTTACACCATGGTTATGTGTGTTCTATATGATCTGATAATAGAGAGTTGTTGCGATTAGATCAGATATTAGATCTAGCTTCTAAGACACACTTCCTATCAACCACTTGCAATATTAAACTATAATAAACTAACTTTAACTAATATAATATCTAACAAAAGATATTATAAATCTAACTAAACTAAACTAAGTTATCTAAACAATACTTTGACATTTATTACAAATAAACATTAGACTTTGAATCGAGAGTCGACTTTCCGGCTTTAGTTTCAGATTGGATCTTCAGATTGGATGATCTTGAATCCAATAGATATGTGATCTAACAATCTCCCCCTTTGGGTCAAGATCATTACTCTAAAGATTTTAGCAATTTGGCCTTCTCTTTCAGCTCAGAAGATGCAATCTCTTTCTCTAGCTCAGAATGCTTTAGCAAAGTATCTTCAAAGAAAATTTATCTGAAATCAGCATGTCTTCAGAATACTTTGATCTCGCATTTCTTTGTTAGCTTTTCTCTTCTTTCATCTTGTGATGTAATGGACTGAACATTTCTTCAGGCTTTAGATTCTCCCCCTTTTTGATGGAAAGTGCACCGACTTCATCAAAACTTTGAGTAAGAAATGTCTGTCAGTTGGAGCCACTGATCCGTCAATTCACTAGATATTTATCCAGATCTTTGCAAATCCATATAAAATAGTCGTGTAACACCTGAATCAACTAATGAATCAGTTAACGTGTCTGTCAGTAACACTAAGTCACTGTGTGTAACGAATACACATTGGTAAGGAGTTGTTTGATGTTGACTCCCCCAGGGCTTCCATTTAATCATCGAAACACCACTAAGGTAATTTCTATAACCGTTATGACAAAGAAACTAATTCCTTGTGTGTTCGTGCTTGTGATAGAAAGAATTAAGCACTTGATGATTGCTTATAGGCTCAAAATTGTGTAAACCACTGAGACAACAGTAAGTTAAACACAGACTCAATGTGCATGATTGAAGTGCGAAGGTGGAACAGACTTCCTTCTTTTCAATATCCAGATTTTCCAAATGAAAATCAGATAGCAAATGTGCTACATCCCCTTAGAAAATGTGAAACACTTTCTATTTGAGTAGAAAATGAGTAGATAGTGAGGTTTGATCAAGAGTTGGCATGGGCTAGTTGCCTGTTTCAATAATGTTCACCAAAGAGTTGTGAAACACTAGTAATGTGGCTGCTCGACTCAGAAAAAGTTGGTGCAGAGTTGTGATATTCTTTTAACTCTGTTCTCACACGCTCTTTCTTTTAAACATTTTGCTCACTCTAATCACACTCATTTCTTTTCGACTTCTCACACTCAATCACTAAGGATGAACTTCTTGGGTAGAAATCACTGGTTAAGGTGATTCCATTGAAGTTATGTTAAGTCCTAGCACAAAGAAATCCTTGTTTTCTTATGATGCATATGATGCTCAATTTTGTTTAACTATTTTAGTTAAAGCACAAATATGATCTTTGAAAACATTTAAAGTCACACTTCCAAATCATGAAGTCGGTTTAAGAATCGGGAAGTGGTTTGAACATTTAGAACAATGTTTTCTATGATTGAAAGTTGTCCTCTTTTCAACCATATATGAGATGAAGATATAGAATTATACCTTTACGTACGATCTTCCATCTCTCAAAACTTCTGCAAAAGTCTTATGTCAAGTCAAAGTAAAATTTATTCGCTTAAATTGAAAAGACAAAAAGCAGTAAAACTGTTAAAGTACGAGTTCTGATCCGAAATAATCAGAAGTCATATCCAAACTCCTTTGACTTGAAGAGTTCCCCCTAAAATCTTGCATTACAAAAATTTGACATAAAAGGTAAATGCAGAAATCTTATGAGCTCCCCCTCAAAATAAGATTGACCACATGTCAATTTCTTCTCATACTCCCCCTTGGATCATGAACAGTATATAGAAGTGCAGATATCTTGCGAAAATGAAGAAATGATGAAAAAGTATACAATTAGAAAACTTTGATAAGTAACTACTGATTAAATCTTTAGATTTAGCATACCAAGCTTAGAGACAAGAAAGTTAAACCTCTTTTCGTTTAAAGGTTTGGTAAAAAAATCGGCAAGCTGATAATCAGTTTTTACAAAGAAAAGTTCAATTGTTCCTTTTTCAACATGATCTTTAATGAAATGATACCTGACGTCTATGTGCTTAGTCTTGATGTGTTGAACAGGATTCGCTGTTATTGCGATGGCGCTCTTGGAGTCACAGTATATCGGGATTTTGTTGAAGTGGAAACCGTAGTCACGCAATTCAGTTCTCATCCATAAGACCTGAGAACAACAACTAGCAGCAGCTACATATTCTTCTTCGGCCGTGGAAGTTGAAACACAAAGTTGCTTCTTCGATGCCCAACTTACGAGCTTATCACCGAGGAACTGTACATGTCCTGACGTGCTGTTCCTGTCTAACATACAACCTGTATGATCTGCATCTGTATATGCTGTTAGTTCAAAACTTGTATCTTTAGGATACCACAGACCAAGATCTGCAGTGCCCTTCAGATACCTAAATATGCGCTTCACAGCAGACATATGGATTTCTTTAGGATGGCCTGATATATTGCACATAAGCATGTTGAGAACATTATATCTGGCCTACTAGAAGTAAGATACATTAAAGAACCTATCATCCCTCGATAAGTCCTAACATCAACAACCTTTTCCGAAGGATCGGTGCCAATTTTAGTACCTGGTGCCATTGGGGTACCCATCGGTTTTGAATTTTCCATTTTGAACTTCCGAAGAATATCCATAATGTATTTTGATTGATTGATAAAAATCCCCGTAGAAAACTGTTTGACTTGTAATCCGAGAAAGAAATTCATCTCTCCTATCAAATTCATCTGAAATCTAGACACCATAAGGTTTGAAAAATTCTTACAGTACTTAGGATTTGTAGAGCCAAAAATAATATCATCTACATAGATTTGAATTAAAATGATATCGGTTTTTTCCTTTTTGATAAACAAAGTGGTATCCACCGTACCTTTTGAAAAACCAGACTTAACTAGAAATTTGGAAAGGACATCATACCAGGCTCAAGGAGCTTGTTTCAGACCGTAGAGTGCTTTGTCGAGAATGGACGTGATTCGGCTTCTCTTGATTGACAAAACCCTCTGGCTGAGAGACGTAGACTTCCTCCTTCAGAATGTCATTCAGAAAGGCAGTCTTCATGTCCATTTGAAAGACCGTGAAGTTCTTGTGGGCTGCGTAGGCTAGAAACATTCTAATTGCCTCTAATCGCGCCACAGAAGCATATGTCTCGTCGTAGTCGATTCCTTCCTCTTGTCTGTATCCTTTGTCTACTAGTCTTGCCTTGTTTTGGATAACGGTACCACATTCGTCTTTCTTGATCTTGAAAACCCACTTCGTACCTATAATGGTTTTACCTTTAGGTTTTGGTACGAGTCTCCAGACTTGAAGTGCATCGAACTGATTCAGCTCTTCTTGCATTGAGATCACCCATTCTAGATCAGCAAATGCCTCTGATACGCGAGTTGGCTCGAACTTGCTCAGAAAGGAGTCATGCATGCACAAGTTTATTGATGCTGACCTAGTTTGCACCGGTTTCGATGGATCGCCAATGATTTGGCTTATCGGGTGCTCTTTGGTCCACTTATGTTCATGAGGTAGTGGATTATATGAATGTATGTCAGTTGTATCATCTATATATCCACTTGTACCTTCTTGAGATTGTTCAGAAGGAATGATGATTGCAGTTGAAGTGGTAGGTTCAGAAGGCTCAGCAGGTACAACTTGTTCTGGCTGTAGATTGATCTGAATAGAACATCCTACTGTTTCAGCTACTTTTGTCTCTTCGTCACATGGCACTTCTTCAACTGTTGGAGTCGGCATTTGAATTGGAACTTCTTGTTGAATCGGGGTGTTGGATTCAATAGGAATATCTGAACTGGTTGGATGAGTAGTCGTTAAGTCTTCCATCCTGTCAACCACAACAGATTTCTTTACATTAGATCCAAGAAATTCATCATAAAACAATTCAAATAATAAGTCTAAATCAGATATATGATTAGTTGACGTTGATGCTTCATCTGATTTATTCTGTTGAGACGCAGGTTCTGGACTGAGTTACCCAGAAGCTAGTACGCCAGTTATAACGGGTTCTAAACTGTGTTGTTCGGAAGCCATTTCTTCATCAAACGTGACGTTGATGCTTTCTATAACCGTCTTTGACTTCTTCAGATAGATACGGTATACAGTTGATGTAGAGGAATAACCAATGAAGATGCCTTCGTCCACCTTGGCACTGAACTTGTTGACACTCTCTCTATCGTTTAGAACGAAACACTTACACCCAAATATATGGAAATATTTGATTGTCGGTGTTCGGTTGTTGATTAACGCATAAGGAGTCTTCTTGAATCTGCGATGTATCATGGAACGATTCTGTGTATAACACGCAGTCGATACAGCTTCTGCCCACAAAAATAGAGGTAAGTCTGATTGACTTAGCATAGTACGAGCAACCTCGACTAGCGTACGATTTCTTCTTTCGACCACTCCATTTTGTTGAGGCGTACGAGCAGCAGAGTATTGATGTGAAATCCCGACAGATTCGAGATATTCTTCAACCTTTTTGTTCTTGAACTCTGTGCCGTTGTCTGTTCTTAGAAGCTTGACCGGTTTCTGCAGATTCACCTGGGTCGTCTTCAGGAATGTGATGAGAACATCAGGTGTCTCATCCTTTGAACGTAGAAACTTTACCCATGTATATCGCGAGTAATCGTCAACGATAACGGGTATGTACTTCTTTCCGCCTAGACTCTGAGTTCGCATCGGACCGCATAAGTCCATATGCAATAACTCTAACGGAGCGCTTGTACTTGGTTCAGGCTTTGGTTTATGTGGAGCCCTCTTCATTTTTCCCTTTTCACATGCTGCACAAAGATGTTCTCTTTCATATTTGAGCTCTAGAAGTCCGTTGACGAGCTTTCCACTGACCAGATTGTTGATGTACCTGAAGTTGAGGTGAGAGAACCTTCGATGCCATAGCCAACTTTGTTGCATCGATGCTTTCTTCAGTAGACAAACTTTCTTGTCAGTATGGACATTTGACAGATTGATTGTGTAGAGGTCTTATTCTCGAGTACCGACCAAGAGTTCCTCGCCTTTTTCAGTGCGAACTGAACACGTCTTGGCTTTGAAGTTGACCTCTAAATCTTTGTCACAGAACTGGTCTATATTAAACAAGTTGTGTTTTAAGCCTTCAACATAGCTCACCTTCTTGATCGTGATATTGTTGTGTACCATATCACCATAACCCATTATTGGTGAATGATGGTCGTTGCCAAATTTAACTGTTCCGCAATTTTTATCTTTAAAATTGGACAACATCTCTTTTTGTCCAGTCATATGCTTGGAACATCCGTTATCCAAGTACCATAAATGACGGATCTGCACAAGAGAAATAATGAATTTAGATATTCATATGACAACATTGGAATAAACTCTTTGAATATTGAAGAGCGGGTCTTGAAATGATGCGTTCAAAAGCCATATCCTCTTCTTAAGCACGGGTTCTGAACAGACGTGTTCAGAAGCCATGGTTTTATATTTGAAGTGCGGGTCTTGAACTGTTGTATTCAAGAACCTAGTTTCTTTGAGGAACGAGTCCTAGACTGTTTTGTCTAGAAGTCATTTCTTCATAACTTCTTTTAAACTTTGTGTGCCTACAACACAGATTTAGCCTTAGGTACCCACTGGAATTTGGGTCCTACTGTGTTAGCACAATATTTTGGTACCCATTTAAAATTGGGTCCTCTTTTCTTTTGAAAATTAAATGAATCAGAAGAATGATATGAGTGCACATGATAATTGCCAAACCAAGCTTCAGAATCTTGACAAGAAGTAGAAACATGTTTATCATAAATAGAAGACTTTCTAGCAGATAAAGATAACTGAAATAATTGCTTCATTGTATATTGTTTACGAGAAACAACAAGTTTTGAGTTCAAAATAGCAACATCAGCAATTAAGACATCTTTACTAGGCGAAGTCTTACTACAATTAACACTACAAAAAGATTTAACGGTCTTGTCAAGCTTCTGTTTCGGTTGCCACTGAGATTTAACTTCTGGCCTTTGCTTGCTCAGATCTGAAACATGTGAAACTTGTGAGTTAGACTTTTGAGCAACAAACGAATGCTTCTTCTTCGGATTACCAGTAGTGTTCGGTTTCTGTGAATGCTGAGATATATTCTTACCTTTAGCATGTTTAACTTTCACAGAGACGGAGTTATCAACTTTCGTTGATTTTGCACTGTTAACAGGCATTCTGGTTTTTCCCAAAGATTTTTGAACAAAAGATTAATGGTTAGGAAGTTTCGCATTAAAATCAAATTGTTCAAAACAACCACCCGAACCACCGTTAGAGTTAAGAAAATCAAACCCTTTATTTGATGAACCAAACATATCCTTAGAGTTTGAAGCCTTTGAAATAATAACATTTTTCAGCACGGTTGAAAAAACTTTTTGTTCAATATTCATCAAAAGTCTTTCATCTGTTAAAGAATTATCGAGTTCAGAAATTTGACGTTCTAAAACGAGAGGAGGGACATATAGTTTACCTTGAATAGGCTTCGCCTCCATTTCTTTTTCAGAATAACTTAGAAAGAAATCATTTGAAAGAGATTTCTTCTTTTGATATATTGGATTTTCATTATAACTATTATTCATCTTCGCATAATAAAATGGAAGATGAACTTTAGATGATTTCAAACGTTTTTCAGTTTCGTTGGCTTCATCCTTTTCAGATAGTTTAGTCCAGAAAGTTTTAAACTCAGGGATTCTTCGAGCTAATTTCAAAGAAAGATGATCATAAAGTGCAGGCACTTCAGATATTCCTTTTTGAAGACATTGAGGATTCTTATATCCGATTCCTCATTTTTCTATTTCCTCTTTGGGTTTGTTCAGATGAATAGTTTGTTCAGTTTGACCCATTTTGTATAACTTCTCTTCCAAACTTTTTAATTTACCAAGTAAAGAAAAGTTTTCTTTGGTACATGAAGAATGCAAGTTCGTAAGCTCATATAAATCAAGCTCACTTTTTCTCAGTTTAGACTTGAGTTCCGAATTCTCTTTAAGAATTATAGTCTTTTCTTTGGCGTCAGTGTCATTGTTTGTATGTAAAACCTCAACCAATACTTTCTTCTCAGCAATTTCATTGCTAAGTTTCTGTATCAATTGCTTTTTGTCAGTTATAACACCATTTTCTCGCTTAAGCTTCGACTCTAACTCTTGTTGTTTTACATTCATGGCATTCCTTTTATTCATGAAATCTGAATACGATAAATCACATACCTCATCTGTTGCATCCTCTTCTGTATCTGCTTCATCGTCTGATTCCTGCTTTCCCATCAAGCACATGTTGACTGCTTCATCTCTCTCTTCATCCTCTTCATCCTCGTCTGAATGATCAAGCCAGTACTCATCCTCTGCATCAGTGCCTTACCCGCCTCCTGTTGCTTTGCAAGAAGCATATTGTTCTTGTAGTAATCGGAGTTTCTGACTTTGGGTTTGCGGCAGTCTCTGGCATAGTGACCTGTTTTGCCACAATTGTAGCACGTTGGTGGTTCTGACTGACTGGATCCTTCAGCTTGAAACCTTCTCTCTTCAGGTTTCCTCTCATCTATTATCTTCCCTTCAGCATGATACATTCTCTCTTCCGGCTTCTTCTCCTCTAGTCTCTTCCCTTCAAACTTTTTTCCTTCATATCTACTTCCTTCAACCCTTTCCTTGTGGACATAGTTGTTAGGACTAGAAGAATACCTCTGACTATTTGATGTTGGCTTTTTGTAGAACTTTTTCTGAAAAACATTTGTCAGCAGAAGCATTGCTTGCTTCAGTTGGTCATTTTCATCCGAGTCAGTTTGCATAAGCTTCATTTTCTTCTGAATCATACACAATCGTCTTGTTCTTCTTCTTCTTGACAACAAGAGCAACTGTGTCTTTAACTGTCTTTCCTTTCTGCCTCTTCTCATCTAGAATTTCATCCACCTCTTCTTCATTCTGTTTGAGGGTTTCATACACCTCACGAAGTGGAATCTCATTCAGATCCTTGATCTGCTTCATCTGCCTGGCAAATCTTTTCCATTCCGGCTGTAGAATACTCTGGAATTTGACGTTCAACTCTATTTGAGATTTGTGGACCTTGTTCTTGCTTAGTTCGTTCAGCAAGGTCACAAACCTGTCATAGGTTTCTTCTAAAGTTTCTCCGATTCTGCCTCTAAATTCTTCATAATTATTTAGGCAGTTGGAGATTTTCAGCTGATTCCCAACCTTTGAACCCATCATCATCTTATCTAGCTGATCCCACATTTCTTTGCCCGAGGCCTTGTAGCTGTTAATCTTTACATAGATTTCGTTTGGAATTCCTTGTAGTATGTATGACTTAGCTAACTTATCACCTTTTGCTCTTCTTAGGTTATCATCTTCTAGCTCATGATACTTAAGTTCAACCTGTGTCGGCACAGTTCCAACCAAACGAGTCGTCAACACTGGTTTCATAACCCCTTCTTCTATAGATTGCCTGATGAATTCACCCAACTCATGTCTGTCAACAAAGTTCAGGAACCGATCTTTCCACTGTTCGTATTCTCCTTTAAAGAGAACTAGTGGCTTGGTGTCAGTTCCGATTGCAAGGGCTTCTCTGGATGTCATTCTGAATAAAAATTCTAAGTCTGGAAAATTTTGCGTTTTTAGAAGGTTTGCGCGAAGAGATGATTGCGCGAACTTTTGTCCCCCTAGGCAGACTTAGCACGGGGGTCCCGCTTGCGGGGGTATGGGGGCAGCGCCCCTAGAGAAAAATTTTATGACAATTAAAGACCCTATTACAGTTTTGAAAATTTTGTCTAAGTGTGAAATTGGCGCAAAATTCAGGTTTGCGTTGGAAGAAGGTCGTGCAAAGTAGAGGTTTGCGTATTACGTGAGTCACGCAAACTAAGGTTTGCGTTTCAAGAAGGTTGCGCGAAGTAGAGTTGAGCTTTTCGTGAGGAGTTGATCACATGTACTAAGGTTTTCGTGATGTGTTGGTAGCGAGAAGTGAGCTTTGCGTTTCAAGGGAGTTGCGCAAACTGAGGTTAGCGTCTGCAGTTGGTTGCGAGAACCGAGTCTTACGTGAGACGTTCGTTGCGCAAAGTGAGCTTTGCGTGATCAGTGCGTTGTGCAAAGTAGGCTTTGCGTATCACGTTGGTTGCGTAAAGTAGGCTTTGCGTATTGAGTTGGTTGCGCAAAGTAGGTTACGCAAAGTGGGCTTTGCGTGAGTTCTTCCTCTGGTTTGCGAAAGTTCGTCTGTACTTCGATAAAATCGACTTTTCAACCTGTTTTTCCAAGATTAACAGTACCAAACTCTACCAATATGTCTAAAAACACTTCTAGAATAGATTGTGACCACTTGATCTCGATAAAAATCACTTTTTCGAAAATAAATCGATGGCACAGTAACTTTTGAAAACCCGAACTCAGACCACAAAATCACCAAAATGGAATTCGATTACAGCTCTATACTGAAATTAATCACTCATAACTCGATCTAGCATGTATATCGATCACAACCTAATCGATTTTAACACCTAAAACACTCTGAATCTAGAAATCGATTTTCAAACAAGAATACAAAGTCGTTTTTCTTAAAACTTGATTTTGATCTTTAATCAGGCTCTGATACCAATTGTCGGTCCACAATACTTATCAAGTTTTATAGATTAACAACACATTAACGATTACCAACCTGTATTGATTAATAGAAATGGTTACAAGGTTCGGTATTGATCGATTCAAGCTTTTCTCTTTGTGTGTTCTCTCTGTTTTACACCGTGGTTATGTGTGTTCTATATGATCTGATAATAGAGAGTTGTTGAGATTAGATCAGATATTAGATCTAGCTTCTAAGACACACTTCCTATCAACCACTTGCAATATTAAACTATAATAAACTAACTTTAACTAATATAATATCTAACAAAAGATATTATAAATCTAACTAAACTAAACTAAGTTATCTAAACAATACTTTGACATTTATTACAAATAAACATTAGACTTTGAATCGAGAGTCGACTTTCCGGCTTTAGCTTCAGATTGGATCTTCAAATTGGATGATCTTGAATCCAATAGATATGTGATCTAACACTTTTTCTTTAGACTCAATTATTCCTGCAAAATTAATCTTTGAGTTAGAGATATATTCTGAGCAAACAAAGTCTTTCTTTAAGTCCTTATCATTTTTCAATTTATCAATCTGTTCTAGAAGAGATGAGTTCTGAATCTTCAGATCTTTATTCTCAGTTTCTAGTGCTGGAATCTCTGGCATGTACGCTAAAGCACAGTCTCGCTTGGTCAGCACTGTATTTCCCTTTTCGTCTATGTAAGGCATGATGATATCTGTATCACTTAAATCAACTCGTAAGATCTTTAGAATCAAGAATTGGATAAAAACTACACTAAAAAATTTTCAGAAAAATAAATTTCCAAAAATAATCAAATGCAGAATTTGTAAACAGTATAAGACAAAAAAAAATTAGCAAGCAAAAAATCTGGCGCAAATCACACAATGCGCTAAAGGACAGTGGCGCAAAAATACAACTTTGCGCTAAGTGATCCTGGCGCAAACGAAGATTTGCGCTAAAGGAGTCTGGCGCAAAAGTCAACTCGCGCTAAAAGAGGTTGGCGCGAAAGATCAACTTTGCGCGAAGATCCGGTGACGCAAAAGTGAGGTTTGCGCGAAGAACTGATGGCGCAAATAAAAGTTTGCGCGAATAACGTATGGTGCAAATCAGGGTTGCGACCGGGGTCCCGACCTGTGTAGTGTGTGGCGCAAAAGAGAACTTTGCGCTAACAGAGGGTGGCGCAAAATACCTTATGAACTGGCGCAAAAGTGACAAATGCGCTAGTTCGTCACAGTTCCACCCTGTGATCGATTTTCAACCCAGAAAACACAGAAACTCAATGCAAAAATCATACTTTTGTATCCATAAACATATATTGATCAAACACACAATCAAAAATAATGATTAAAATTAACTTTTGATACTCAATTTGAATAGCACAGTACTCGACAGTTTTATGAGCCCAGATTCCAAAAATCATAAAAAGCTAATCGATTAATGATTTAAAGTGCAATTAAACTATTAGATGATATTCAATAACAATAAACGCACCTAGTTTAATGATTTTCAGCTTCAAAAACACATTAAATCGAAGAATCGATTTTCACATAGTGTGAGTTTTCGAATAACACTGTTTGATCCAAAAACTTGATTCACACGGCTCTGATACCACTTGTTCAACCCAGAATATAGTTGATAAATTAACACAACACAATAAAGATCAAGAGATAAATAAATCAGAATAACATACCAACGATCTCTTGATTAATCAGATAAAACGTGTGTGTGTACTTGGTACCTCTTGTACGACAATACAGAACACGGCAGCCTCCTCTTCTACAATAATTATGATTATGAGGATTAACCCTAAAACTAATAAAATAAAATCTATTTATACCTAGGTCAACATGACCTTATTAATATTAACTAATAGCTAAAATACCCCCTAAGGTATTAAACACTATTACAAACTAGACCCTTTATTAACTTTAATATTGAATACAATTATTTGATCCAACAAAGTTCATCCTCCTAGCTAGTTTCTAAACTTTATTATGAGTTATAAATTCTCCATTGATGACTTCCTAGTGTTTATGTTTCTCAAATTTCGGTTTGGAGGATTTTGGGGAAGTTAGGTCAAAACTAGGGTTTTGGTCAAAATGGAGATTTTGATATAAAGTATTTGGGAAACGATTCTAAATGGTTGGATATGAATATTTATGGTTGGAAACTTGTGGATCTAGGTTTTTGGAAGGATTTGTTTGTGGATTCAAGTTTCTTCAAGGAAACTTAAGTTGGGGTAAAATCTAGATTTAGCCTAAATCTAGCAATGTGAGTTCAAGTTGCTTTGTGAAAAGTGAAAACTATGTACATGCCAAAATGTGTATTTTGAAGTAAAAATACGTTTTACTTGGTAATTGTCAATGTGTTGAGTATTTTGATAAGTTTTCATATTTGGTAAACTTGGGTTAACTTGATCTCATGAAATGCTCATATTTGGGATTTGGATATTTTGATAAGTAAGTAGCATAATTTATGCATTTTTGGTGATTTTGTACAAATGAAGTCTATTTTATGATTTATGCGTTTTTGATGTATTTGATTTCATAAACCCTTTGGAAAATGCATGTCTCCGTGTTATGAGACATTTTGGAAACGTAAAGGCATGATCCCATTTGGATGATCATTCGTCCCAATTCGTGATGAATTTTGGGTTAATCCCATCTTTGAGATATGTGTCTATGTAAACGTTGTTTAAATACGTTTTATTATTTGGGGACCGTTAATTGTTGGCCAAATGGATTTTTGAGCATTTTAGCTCGATTTTGACTTAAAAGAGTCTTGAGGACATTTGTCCGGTTTTTAATGGCTCAATGTTGAGCCCCATTTATGATTTGCATCTCAATGCATCTTGTTGTATGATAATGATAATTACATGCTCGAGTCCGTTAGTCATTCCTGTGTAGTCATATAATTTTAGACTGTGTTGCATTGGATCCATAGGTAGGTAAGTCAGTCTTAATTTGATGGTCAATTGGGTATTATGGGGTTGGACTCCGGGACCCATGTTTTATGACCTAAACCATTCAAGTATACACTAGGAGGGATGAGTCCGGTTGTGCTATTGTGTTGAAGGGCGTTTGGGCCTCCGCCGCTTGAAGGTAATGCCTTGGAGGTAGTCCTTAAGTGTGACGGGTCTTTGGGGTGGTATTCATGGTAATATTCACCAAGGTCAGTTGTCTCTTTGGGTGTAGCTTGAAAGGAGTCGTAGGGGCACTTGGGCTTTTATGTCGTGAAGTGTCATACGATTAACGATATATGAGTGACATACTTTTGTGTTCCTCCACTCTCAATGGATACGGGTCTCCCCCGGTGTAAATGTGTTGATAGTTACCCATTTTTGGAAGGATAGCGGTCACCCAACCGTAATCTAATAGAATTGTTTAGATTATTAGGTTGTCGTACACTTATTCTTCATTCTTTGAGTTGTAAACGATATGTTACATTCCCCGTTTTCGGGATGATATTTTGGGATCAATTTGACAGGTGAGGGTTAATTCAGGTTTTACTCAGTTTATAGCCGTCATATTGCCGAATTTTCGAATTTTAAATTCCTCTAAATTTTAGGGTGTTATAAGTTGGTATCAGAGCATTAGTTTAAGTGAACTAGGTATGAATGTAGAATGCCTAGACTTAAGCTGTGAAATTAAGTTATGATTGAGTGAGATTGGGTAGAACTCCTAAGATAGGATGGTTTTAGAGTTGACGGAAACTACATAAATTGAGAGTTATGGTAATGGGGATGAAAATTCTTATGTATCGCATGTTCATAATTTCGCCTAACTAACGTTATTATGAGGATGTTTTACGTGAGTATGCTTATTTCCGTTGTTACAATGATTAATGAATGTAGTAGTACGTTTCCTTGCTTTCCTTCCCATGATCTACATCTCATCCATGTTCTCGCATATGTGTGGCAGAAAATGTTAAATACTCGGAATCGACCGGAGGGTCAAGATACAGCGGCATCCACGGCCGACCAAGCAAGAGTAACCAATGGAGACATGCCCCCACCGTTTGTAGATGCGTTGGTCGGAGGACCTGAGCACATACCCAGGCGTGATATAGCCTCAACTCACCCGATAATAGAAGAGGTGACTCCATATACAAGAATGATGGACAGAATGATGCAAGCCATGAATCCAGCTATGACACAGCAACAAGAAATGTTTCTGAGGTTACTGGAGGACCGAGACGCTGCTAACCGCATACATGAGACGGTTGCGGAAAACGTTGTAGTGGCGGGATCCGGGGGTACGGGACCCATGATTCCCACTAATGAGACCTTATTTTAAATGGGTTGTGGCCATTGGTGGATTTGTTGATTTTATCATCTCTCTAATTATTATAAATTGTTCACCGTAATATTACACTTTAATTCATTTATATATTGGATGTACTCACTAGGCTCCATGCCTAACACTTGTTTACTTGGTGTTACTAGCAGGTTCCGTTAGTGGTGGGGTGGCGAAGTCATGAGTGGAGTGTCGAGCCGACTTTTTGGGATATAGCATATGACGGGATATAGAGCGTTCATAATCACTTGTTGATATTTTGTAAATAGATGATGACACCCAATTATAATCTAAATTAGATTATTTAGATTAAGTCGGTTGTCGATCCTATTTTTATTCTTTAGAAATTTGTAAACGCTTATACTTTCCCCAAATGTTGTTGGGATGATGTCATTTGCGAAACTAGATTCTTATAAAATTGTGACAGGTTGTTTTACCTCCAAATTATAAATGTGTTATTGCAAAAATTTATGTTTTTAAAGGTTCCAAATTTTAGGTTGTTACAAGTTGGTATCAGAGTTGTAGTTTAAGTGAACTAGGCATGAATGTAAGATGTTTAGACTTAGACTGATATTATTAAGTAATGATTTGTGAGATTGGGTAGAACTCTAAGATGGGTTGGTCTCAGAGTCTACAAAAAATATGTTGGTCAAGAGTCGTAGTGACGGTAACGGGAACTCTTACGTATCATATGTTCATAATTCCACTTAGCTAACGTTATTATGAGGATGTTTTACGTGGGTGTGCTTGTTTTATGGTTATCATGATTATTGGTGAATGTAGTAGTACGTTCCATTCGTGCTTAATTCTGTTTATCTTCTTCTTACTCTTTCTCGTGCTTGTGTGGCAGCCATTACTTCAATATGGTGAACACACGCAGTCGGCCGCTGGTCGACGGAGCTTTGCGTGAAGATAGTTCGCCCGAACGGAATCCGATGGTTAGGGCAGCGACTGTTGTGGAGCAGGTGCCTAGAGTATGCCACCAATATTCACGGGAGAAGTGGAGCAGGTTCCTAGAGTGGAATTGGCATCCACAAACCCGGTTATTCGAGAAGCAAACCCACCGGCCGATATGATGGCCAGTGTCATGCAGATGGTGAAATCGGCTATGGAAAAGCAACAGGAGGCTTTCCTAAAGATGTTGGAGGATAAAGATTCTAGTCTCAGGAGGCGGAGGTAGTTGCCGAGAATGCGGTGGTCGGTTCGGGTGGTACTGGAAATAGGATTAGGACGGAAGAACATGCGGTTGTCGGTGCTCTTAGGCGTGAAAAAAGTTGCTCCTACAAAACCTTTCTCTATAGCAAACTGTAACACCCCGAATTTTGAGTCTTGTTGGTGTGGCAATTTGGATTAGCTACCTATCTTATTTGTTAACCAAGGTAGTAGAAAAGAAGAAGAGAAGCCCTCAGCAGTGTTTGGCGCGACTTACCGCGCGGGCCTCTACCCAACCGCGTCCCCAGTGCTCCGCGCGGCTCACCGCACGAGTGGAACCGCGCGGGAACCCGCACGCGTGTGCAGACCACAATTAAAAAGGGGAATTCGGACAAAACCCTCATTTTATCAATCTCAACTTTTAGGAACTCTTGAAGGCTACGTTTTCCCTCCCAAGAACTTGGTAAGTTTCATCTCCTATTCTTCCTTTATCATCAATGCTTCCCACCAACCTCATTTATTGATCATTAATGGTGATTTAGGTGGTATTTAAGCATCCATTGTGGTAGATTCAAGTCTCCTCAAGATCCTGGCTTCATCTCCTTAATCTTTTGAGTTTTAGGGTTTTGGAATACACCCCTACAAGGTGAGTTCATCCTTTTCATAAAACTCTATACATGTTAAAATCTTATTTTTAACCTAATAGACATCTCCATTTTCATAATGTAACTTGGGGTGCATTTTCACTCAAAACCATAATTTTGGAGAGTCTAGGGTTCATATGTGTGGAAAGAGTTTTGAGAAAAGAAAGAGGATATCTTGGATATGTGTATGAAGAAAGCTTGTCATTATGTTTTCTATCCTCTAGCTTCAACGATTTGTAAATGATGGGTAAATGCTATTTTCATCTAACTGCTAATAAGTTTGTACTTTGGGAACTTGTTTTACTATAACCTTGGGTTGAGTATTTGGAACCTCTTGGTAAGATTATGCAAGTATTAAGCGAAATCCTTCTTTAACAATATTTCGGGCATCATATCTTAATGTTGAAATACCGGTTAGCTTTTAGCTCTATATGAAATATTTTGATTGCATTGGGAGTCATGACCCCATCATTGTTGTGCATTTGGTCTGACGTTGGGACATTAGTTCCCCTCGCCGAGGCACGTTTAGGCATCAGATTGGGCTATAAGTCCTACGTGCTAAGTATTACGATATTGGATAAGGATCTTAACGTAAGGGCCCTTTTGGGTTGAAGTTGACTTTCCACGGGTGTACGTATAAAGCCACTGAGCCTAACATCCCTTGCGTGTACTTTTATGTGTTTCGCTTTACTGACTGTTAAGTGGCCTACTTTTGTGTTCCGTCACTTGCGTTAGTAAGCGGGTCTCCCCCGTTAAACCAAGAGGTAACTGTTATGGTAAAAGCACTATTTCCCTATCATAACCCCATTTTCTTTACTTACACTTAATGTTATTTATTTTAATTACAGTTGTTGATCTCACTAGGCGTTAGCCTAAAACTTTTTCTTAAAATGACATGTATAGCAGGTCAATCAGCGATGGGAGTCGTCGGGCCTGAGCGGTCGGCCTAGGGGTCGAGAGTGGTCTTTTTGGGAGATGCATTGACCAACATATTGGTGATAGTGGAAACTCATTTTTGGAAGAATAGCAATACCCGACCCTAATCTTCTTGTTTTAAGTTAGATTACTAGGTTGTTGTACATTATTCTTCATTTGATTATTTGTAAAGGCTACAATTATATTCCCCGTTCTCAGGAAAATACTTTGGGCATTTTATGACAGGTTTTGTATACCCAGGTTTTCCCAGTTGATAACCGTTATGTTGCAAAATTTTCGGATTTTTATTTCTCGAAATTTCAGGTTGTTACAAGTTGGTATCAGAGCATTAGTTTAAGTGAACTAGGTATGGTTGTAGAATACCTAGACTTAAGCTGTAACATTAAGTTATGATCGTGTGAGAATGGGTAGAGATTTTAAGCGGGGATAGTCTAGAGTCGACAGAAACTACATAAATTGAGAATTATGGTAATGGTAATGAAATTTTTTATGTATTGCATGTTCATAATTTCGCTTAGCTAACGTTATTATGAGGGTGTTTTATGTGTTTATGCTTGTTCTCCATTGGTATGATGATTAATGATGGTAGTAGTATGTTTCCTTGGTTTCCTTTCCATAATCTATATCTCATCTATGTTCTCGCGTATGTGTGGCAGAAAATGGTAAATACTCGGAATCGACCGGGGGGTCAGGATACAGCGGCATCCACGGCCGACCAAGCAAGAGTAACTAATGCAGACCTGCCCCCACCGTTTGTAGATGCGTTGGGCGGGGACCTGAGCATATACCCAGGCGTGATATAGCCTCGACTCACCCAATAATAGAAGAGGTGACTCCAGAGACAAGAATGATGGACAGAATGATGCAAGCCATGAATGCAGCTATGGCACAACAACAAGAAATGTTTCTAAAGTTACTGGAGGACCGAGACGCTGCTAACCACAGACATGAGACGTTTGCGGAAAATGTTGTAGTGGCGGGATCCGGGGGTACGGGACCCGTAATCCCTTCTAATGAAACCCCAACCCCGGAGGTGAGACATGCGTCAAAGGCTTGTACTTTCAAGGCATTCCTCGGATGCCGACCATCGGAGTTCAAAGTCTCAGACGACCCGGTGGCATGCATAAACTGGATCCGAGAGATGGAGCAGGCTTTCCGATCGAGCGAGTGTGGGGAAAGCCAAAAAGCTGTTTTCGGGTCTCAAATGCTTAGAGGGGCGACCCTCACATGGTGGAACGTATATTCCACTTCCATTGAGGCCACTGTGTTGGCCAAACTAGGCTGGGAGACTTTCAAGAAGAAAGTAATGGAAGAATTCTGTAACGAGCGAGCCATGGATCGCCTCATCGACGAATTTCGAGGGTTGAAGAAAGGAAACTTATCAGTCTAGGAATACAATAAGCTGTTTATGGATAAACTGGGAGTAGTGGGACATCTGGTCCCAACCGAAAGAGAGAAGATCAAAGCCTACATCAAAGGCTTGTCTACTGAGATGATTAACATGGTTCGAGTGTCAAAGGCGGCTACTCTTCGTGAGGCAATCGAAGAAGTACAACTTGTGGAAGATTCGTATGGCCCGAGCAAGGTGGAGAGAAGCGGGGTAGTTGAGAAGAGAAAGTGGGAAGGGAGTATGATGCACTCTAAGAGATCAAAGTCGTTCAACAACAACAGTCAAAGAGGAGTAGGTCCTAGACGGGACGTTCCTTGGTGTTCAAAGTGTCGAAGCAAACATCTCGGCCTCTGTAACTCAGGATCCGAGCCGTGCTTTAAATGTGGCAAGTCCGGCCACAGTTTCAGAGATTGTCCGATCAGAGGACAAATTTGTTTCGGACGTAAGGAGTCGGGGAACATTATAAGCGAGTGCCCGAAGGCAAAGACGGACTTCAGCGGAGTAAGGAAAGTGGACCCTCCGAAGGCAACTGGAAGAGCCTTTCAGATGACTACTGAGGAAGCGAAGGTATCGACAGACGTAGTGTCGGGTACATTTCTCCTAAACTCCGTACCTACACGTGTATTATTTGATTCGGGAGTTAGCTTTTCGTTTGTGTCAAGTTCATTTTGCCCGAAGCTATCCATGCCCACTACTAGTTTAGAAGATGCGATAGTGGTAGAGTTAGCGGATGGTGATCAGGTGATAGTTCGAGACGTCCTTAAGGGTTGCAAACTAGAAATTGAAGGGAGAGAATTCCCGGTAGATCTAATGCCAATGATCATTGGAGGATTTGACGTTGTCATCGGGATGGATTGGTTGTCGAACAACCGGGCCGAAATCCTTTGTGCGAAGAAGTTAATCCGGATCCCAATTTCGGATGTTGAGTCGGTGACCGTGTACGGCGAGAGGCGGAAAAGCGAGGTAGCAATTATTAGCATGGTGAAAGCACGAAAGTGTTTATCAAAAGGATGCTCATCCTTTTTTGCGTACGTAATAGACGCCAAACTTGAGAAGAAGAAGTTAGAGGACGTTAAAGTGGTGAAGGATTTTCCCGATGTATTCCCGAATAACTTGCCAGGCCTACCGCCCGATCGTCAGATAGAGTTCAAAACTGATCTAACACCGGGGGCGGCCCCGATAGCTAGAGCTCCGTACCGCTTGGCCCCGTCAGAGATGAAAGAGATGATGGGACAGCTTCAAGATCTTCTTGAGAAGGGATTCGTGAGACCGAGCTCGTCACCTTGGGGAGCACCGGTCCTATTTTTGAAGAAGAAAGATGGAACCATGAGGAAGTGTATTGATTATAGGGAGTTAAATAAGGTGACCATGAAGAATAAGTACCCACTCCCAAGAATCGATGACTTATTTGATCAACTACAAGGAGCGGGTTGTTTCTCGAAGATTGATCTACGTCCGGGTTACCGTCAAGTGAAAGTCAAGGAGGACGACATACCGAAAACCGCATTCAAAACGCGCTATGGCCACTACGAGTTATTGGTGATGCCATTTGGCTTGACGAATGGCCCGGCGGTGTTCATGGACCTAATGAACCGCGTATGCCGACCCTTCCTGGATAAATCAGTCATCGTGTTTATTGATGATATTCTGATTTACTCCAAGGACGAGTCCGACCACGCGCGTCACCTCCGTGATGTTTTGGAAGTTTTGAGGAAGGAAAAGCTCTATGCAAAATTCTCCAAGTGTGAGTTTTGGTTGAAAGAAGTGTAATTTCTAGGACACATGGTCACAAAAGACGGTGTGAAGGTGGATCCGGCAAAGATAGAGGCTATGATGAATTGGGAACCTCAAAAGAGCCCATCTGAGATTCAAAGCTTTTTGGGTCTAGCAGGCTACTACCGCAGGTTCATACAGGATTTCTCCAAAATTACCTCTTCATTGACGGCTTTGACCAAGAAGAATGTGAAGTTTGTATGGACTGAAGCTCAAGAAGAAGCTTTCCGGACATTGCAAAGGAAGTTGTGTGAGGCTCCAATTTTATCCTTGCCAGAAGGATCGGAGGACTTTGTGGTCTATAGCGACAAATCCAAGATGGGGCTTGGGTGTGTACTTATGAAAAGGGGTAAGGTGATTGCCTATGCATCCAGGAAACTAAAAGTACACGAGAAGAACTACCCCACTCATGACTTGGAATTAGCAGCGGTAGTGTTCGCCTTGAAATTGTGGCGACATTATCTTTATGGCACCAAATGTACCTTGTACACGGATCACAAAAGCCTGAGGTACGTATTCAATCAGAAGGAGCTCAACATGAGACAAAGAAGATGGTTGGAACTACTCAAGGACTACGATTGTGGGCTACTCTACCACCCGGGGAAAGCGAATGTGGTGGCCGACGCCTTAAGTCGGAAAGAGTATAGTGGGAGGCTTCAAGCCAAGCTTACGAGGATCGAGTTAGTATCAAGTCTCATGGACAGGATTAAGACATCCAAACCGAGGCCTTATTGGAAGAGAACCTCAAAGATGAAGTAATGGTCAAGCAACGCCTACTCTTGACCGAAGATAGTCATGGGATTAAGTGCTTTGATGGGAGAGTTTGGGTGCCAAGGATTGGCAGGAATCGAGAATTACTCTTAAAAGACGCGCACAAGTCCAAGTACTCTATCCACCCGGGAAGTACAAAGATGTATAGGGATTTGAAATTGCACTATTGGTGTCCGGCTATAAAGTTAGATGTGGCACGCTATGTGGAGCGGTGCATAACTTGTTCGCAAGTGAAAGTCGATCACCAACGACCTTACGGGAACCTTCAACCATTGGAAATACCCGAGTGGAAGTGGGACAAGATTACTATGGACTTTGTGACCAAGCTACCGAAGACGTTGAGAGGGAACAACACAATTTGGGTGATTGTTGATCGATTGACGAAGAGTGCGCACTTTCTAGCAATGCGGGAAACTTTGCCAATGGATAAGTTAACAAAACTGTATATAGACGAAGTGGTCTCTAGGCACGGTATACCCTTGTCTATAGTCTCCGATCGTGACAGTCGTTTCACTTCGAGTTTTTGGGGAGCCCTACATCAAGAGTTGGGCACACGGGTGAATTTGAGCACGTCATACCACCCACAAACGGACGGACAAAGCGAAAGGACTATTCAAACTCAGGAGGACATGCTCAGATCCTGTGTGATCGACTTTGGTGGTAATTGGGATACCCATTTGCCTTTGGTGGAGTTCGCATATAACAACAGTTATCACTCTAGCCTCAGGATGGCACCATTTGAAGCCTTGTACGGGCGGAAATGTAGAAATCCCGTGTGTTGGTTAGAGGCAGGGGAGAAAGAATTTGCGGGACCAGAGATTGTGCAGGAGACGACCGATAAGGTCAAAGCTATCCGAGAGCGTTTGAAGGCGGTGCAAGATCGTCAGAAAAGTTACACCGACAAGAAGAGGAGACTAGTGGAGTTCCAAGTAGGAGATCGTGTGATGTTAAAAGTGTCTCCTTGGAAAGGCTTGATCCGGTTTGGAAAGTGAGGGAAGCTAAGTCCTCGTTTCCTTGGGTCGTTCTCTATCCTTGAGCGTGTTGGGCTACAAGCTTACAAGCTAGATTTACCGCCAGAAATGGATGGAATCCACCCCACGTTTCATGTGTGCTATCTACGGAGGTGCCTATCGGAAGATGAGAGTGTTATACCGTTGTCCGAAAACCGGGTGGACGACAACCGTTGTGTTGAAGAACCTGAAGCTATTTTGGAAAAAGTAATCAACAAACTCCGACATAAAGAAGTGGCAATTGTGAAGGTGCAATGGAAACATCATCGCGATGTGAATGTGACTTGGGAAGCGGAGGAGGACATGAAGCGTCGATATCCTCGTTTGTTTGACTAGAATGGGATTTCGGGGACGAAATTCATTCCAAGGTGGGGAGGATTGTAACACCCCGAATTTTGAGTCTTGTTGGTGTGGAAATTTGGATTAGCTACCTATCTTATTTGTTAACCAAGGTAGTAGAAAAGAAGAAGAGAAGACCTTAGCAGTGTTTGGCGCGGCTTACCGCGCGGGTGGAACCACGCGGCTAACCGCACGGGCCTCTACCCAACCACGTCCCCAGTGCTCCGCGCGGCTCACCGCACGAGTGGAACCGCGCGGGAACCCGCACGCGTGCGCAGACCACAATTAAAAAGGGGAATTCGGTCAAAAGCCTCATTTTATCAATCTCAACTTTTAGGAACTCTTGAAGGCTACGTTTTTCCTCCCAAGAACTTGCTAAGTTTCATCTCTCATTCTTCCTTTATCATCAAAGCTTCCCACCAACCTCATTTATTGATCATTAATGGTGATTTAGGTGGTATTTAAGCACCCATTGTGGTAGATTCAAGTCTCCTCAAGATCCTAGCTTCATCTCCTTAAGCTTTTGAGTTTTAGGGTTTTGGAATACAACCCTAAAAGGTGAGTTCATCCTTTTCATAAAACTCTATACATGTTAAAATCTTATTTTTAACCTAATAGACATCTCCATTTTCATAATGTAACTTGGGGTGCATTTTCACTCAAAACCCTAATTTTGGAGAGTCTAGGGTTCATATGTGTGGAAAGAGTTTTGAGAAAAGAAAGAGGATATCTTGGATATGTGTATGAAGAAAGCTTGTCATTATGTTTTCTATCCTCTAGCTTCAACGATTTGTAAATGATGGGTAAATGCTATTTTCATCTAACTGCTGATAAGTTTGTACTTTGGGAACTTGTTTTACTATAACCTTGGGTTGAGTATTTGGAACCTCTTGGTAAGATTATGCAAGTATTAAGCGAAATCCTTCTTTATCAATATTTCGGGCATCATATCTTAATGTTGAAATATCGATTAGCTTTTAGCTCTATATGACATATTTGGATTGCATTGGGAGTCATGACCCCATCATTGTTGTGCATTTGGTCCGACGTTGGGACATTAGTTCCCCTCGTCGAGGCACGTTTAGACATCGGATTGGGCTAAAAGTCCTACGTGCTAAGTATTACGATATTGGATGAGGATGTCAACGTAAGGGCCCTTTTGGGTTGAAGTTGAATTTCCACGGGAGTACGTTTAAAGCCACTGAGCCTAACATCCCTTGCTTGTACTTTTATGTGTTTGGATTTATTGACTGTTAAGTGGACTACTTTTGTGTTCCGTCACTTGTGTTAGTAAGCAGGTCTCCCCCGTTAAACCAAGAGGTAAACTGTTATGGTAAAGACACTATTTTTCTATCATAACCTCATTTTCTTTACTTACACTTAATGTTATTTATTTTAATTACAACTGTTGATCTCACTAGGCGTTAGCCTAACACTTTTTCTTAAAATGACATGTATAGCAGGTCAATCTAGCGATGGGAGTCGTCGGACCTGAGTGGTTGGCCTAGGGGTCGAGAGTGGTCTTTTTGGGAGATGCATTGACCAACATATTGGTGATAGTGGATACTCATTTTTGGAAGAATAACAACGCCCGACCCTAATCTTCTTGTTTTAAGTTAGATTACTAGGTTGTTGTACATCATTCTTCATTTGATTATTTGTAAAGGCTACAATTATATTCCCTGTTCTTGGGAAAATACTTTAGGCGTTTTATGACATGTTTTGTATACCCAGGTTTTCTCAGTTGATAACCGTTATGTTGCGAAATTTTCGGATTTTTATTTCTCGAAATTTTAGGTTGTTACACAAACCACCTGAGTTTTCGGGATCCGATGACCCAGTTGAGTGTGAAAACTGGATTCAGATGATTGAGCATGATTTTGGCTCCAGCGAGTGTGGGGAAGACCAGAAAGTGAAATTCGCCTCACATTTGTTGAGGGGCCCTGCACACCGATGGTGGAATGTCACTAGTTCCACTCTTGACGCAGTTGTTCTTGCTCAGTTGTCATGGGGAGCATTCAAGAAGAAGCTAATGGAGGAGTATTGCAATGAGAGGGCGATGGATCGGATCATTGATGAGTTCCGAGCCCTCAAGAAAGGTAACATGTCGGTGAGAGATTATTCAAGGAAATTCATGGAGAAGCTTGATCAACAACTTCAACAGGGGGACAGAGCCTAGGCGGGAGGCTAGGTGGTGCCCCAAGTGCAGAAGCAAACACTTCAGCCCGTGCAACACTTCCGGGATGAATTGTTTCAAGTGAGGCAAGTCGGGGAACATCCGTGAAATTTGCCCCATTCGGAGGATTGTCTGTTATGAGTGCAAGGAACCGGGCCATGTTCGAAACGAGTGCCCGAAGTTGAAAGTGGTAGGTCCACAAGGAAAGAGAGAGAACCCTCCGAAGGCGTCGGGAAGAGCATTCCAGATGACCGCCGATGAGACGAAGGCTTCACTGGACTTTGTTTCGGGTACGTTCCTTGTCAACTCTATACCCGCTCGCATATTGTTTGACTCCGGTGCTAGCTTTTCTTTTGTGTCTAACTCTTTTTTCCAACACCTCTCCATGGTCACTAGTGTGTTAGATGATGCGTTAGTCGTTTAAATAGCTAACGGTTGTCAAGTAGTGGTCTGCGAGATGTTGCGGTGTTGTACCTTAGAGTTAGGGGGAAGAATTTCTCAATCGATCTCATGCCCATGACCATTGGAGGATTCAACATAGTGATCGGAATGGATTGGTTAGCTAAGAACCAAGCGGAAATTCTGTGTGCCAAGAAGTTGGTTAGAATTCCAACTACGGAAGGGATCAGCGTGGTTGTCTATGGCGAGAGAAGGAAGGGGGACTTACCCATTATCACCATGGCTATGGCACGTAAGTGTCTAGTTAAGGGATGTTCTTCTTTCTTAGCCTATGTGTTGGATGCCAAGCTCGAGAGGAAGAAACTCGAGGACGTGAAAGTAGTTCAGGAATTTCCAGACATTTTTCCGGACGATTTGCCCGGTTTGCCACCGGAGAGACAAGTTGAGTTCCGGATCGATCTTGTTCCGGGAGCAGCTCCAATTGCTAGAGCTCCCTATCGTCTAGCTCCTTCCTAAATGCAAGAAATGTTGTTACAACTCCAAGATCTTCTTGAAAAAGGATTTGTAAGACCGAGTTCCTCGTCGTGGGGAGCACGATGAGGATGTGCATCGACTATCGGGAGTTGAATAAGGTAACCGTGAAAAACAAGTACCCCCTTCCAAGGATCGACGATTTATTTAATCAACTGCAAGGAGCGGGCTGCTTCTCGAAAATCGATCTTCGATCTGGGTACCACCAGGTGAAAGTAAGAGACGAAGACGTTCTGAAGACGACATTCAGAACCCGGTACGGACATTACGAATTCTTGGTCATGCCTTTCGGATTAACCAATGCGCCGACGGTGTTCATGGACCTGATGAACCTAGTGTGCCGACCATTTCTCGACAAGTCGGTGATTGTGTTCATCGACGACATCCTTGTCTATTCTAAGGATGAGTTCGAGCATGAGAAACATCTTCGCGAAGTGATAGAAGTGTTGAGAAGAGAACAAATCTATGCCAAGTTCTTGAAGTGCGATTTCTGGCTGAAGGAGGTCCAGTTCTTGGGGCACGTTGTCACTCAAGACGGAGTGAAGGTTGATCCATCGAAGATAGAAGCGATGATGGATTGGGAACCTCCAAAGAGCCCGTCCGAAATTCGAAGCTTCTTGGGTCTAACGGGTTATTACCGACGATTCATCCAAGATTTCTCAAAAATTGCCTCGTCTTTAACCGCTCTTACCCGGAAGAATGTGAAGTTCGTGTGGACGGATACCCAAGAGAAAGCCTTTCACACTCTCCAAAAGAAGTTATGCGAAGCACCGATCCTATCCTTACCCGAAGGAACTGAGGATTTCGTGGTTTTTAGCGATGCATCAAAAATGGGGTTAGGATGTGTCTTAATGCAGCGAGGAAGGGTTATAGCCTATGCATCAAGACAACTTAAAATTCACGAGAAGAATTACCCCACCCATGATTTAGAGCTGGCGGCAGTGGTTTTTGCGCTAAAACTTTGGCGGCACTATCTCTATGGCACCAAGTGCACCCTTTATACTGATCACAAGAGCCTAAAGCATATCTTCGACCAGAAAGAGTTGAATATGAGGCAGAGGAGGTGGTTAGAACTTCTAAAGGACTATGACTGTGAACTACTTTACCACCCTGGCAAGGTAAACGTGGTGGAAGATGCCCTGAGTAGAAACGAGTATAGTGGTAACCTGCAAGCTTTTCTATCTCGAATCGATCTAGTGTCAAGTCTGATTGAGAAGATCAAGACATCTCAAGCAGAAGCTCTTCGGGAAGAAAATCTTAAAAGTGAGGTGATGGTGAAACAACACCTGCTTTTAACCGAAGATGGTCGAGGGGTGAAACTCTTCGAAGGGCGAGTATGGGTGCCCAAGATTGGAGGAAATCGTGAATTACTTCTCGAAGACGCCCACAAGTCTAAGTATTCCATCCACCCGGGAAGTACGAAAATGTATCGGGATTTGAAGCCTAACTATTGGTGGCCCGTCATGAAACTAGACGTGGCAAGGTATGTGGAACGTTGTGTGACGTGTCTTCAAGTCAAGGTCGAACATCAACGACCCTACGGGAGCCTCCAATCCTTGGAAATCACGGAGTGGAAGTGGGAACATATCACTATGGATTTTGTAACCAAGTTACCAAAGACTTTGAGAGGGCACAATACAATTTGGGTAGTGGTGGACCGTCTCACCAAGAGTGCTCATTTCCTTGCTATGAGGGAAACCGTTCCGATGGATAAGTTACCCAAACTTTACATCGACGAAGTCGTCTCGAGGAATGGTGTACCTTTGTCCATTGTGTCGGGTCGGGATAGCCGTTTCACCTCGAATTTTTGGGACGGTCTCCAGAAAGAGTTGGGTACCAGAGTGAAGTTGAGCACGCCTTATCATCCCCAAACTGACGTTCAGAGCGAAAGAACCATTCAAACGCTCGAGGACATGTTGAGATCATGTGTCATTGACTTTGGCGGGAATTAGGACTCTCACCAACCCCTAGTGGAGTTCGCCTACAATAACAGTTTCCATTCCAGTATTGGCATGGCCCCTTTTGAGGCCTTGTATGGCCGGAAATATCGGACTCCGATTTGTTGGCTGGAGGCGGGTGAGAAATAATTTGCTGGACTCGAGATTGTTCAAGAGACCGCGGATAAGGTCAAGGGGATCCGAGAACGCTTGAAGACGACCCAGGACCGGCAAAAGAGTTACACAGATAATAAGAGGCGACCGGAGGAATTCCAAGTGGACGATCGCGTGATGCTCAAAGTGTCACCTTGTCGTCATAACCAAGCGTGTTGGAATCCAAGCTTACCAATTGGAACTTCCACCCGAAATGAATGGTATCCATAACACATTTCATGTGTGTTATCTTCGGAAATGTTCGGCGGAAGAGGAAAGTGTCATTCCACTTTTAGAGATAAGAGTGGATGAAGGGAATCGTTGTGTCGAAGAGCCCGATGCAATCTTGGAAAAGAAATCCAAGAAACTTCATCACAAAAAAGTAACGTTGGTCAAAGTTCAATGGAAGCATCACCGAGGGGCCAACGTAACTTGGGAAGCGGAGGAAGATATGAAGAAGAGATACCCTCATCTGTTCGTGTGAACGTTGATTTCGAGGACGAAATCATTTCCAAGTTGGGGAGGATTGTAACACCCTCAATTTCGTAAGTATTCTAATTCGATCCTTAAAGTTGTTTTATTTGTTCAAGTCATTTAAGGAGGAATTCTTATCTGTTAATTCTTTTGTTTCGCATCCCCACCAGTATATTGTAGTGCTTTAAGAACTAAGTGATTTGTTAGATTTCTCTTGGGTTGAAAATGGAGGTTTTTGGAGTGAACAGCCCACCCGGAGAGAATTGTAACACCCCGAATTTTGGTCAAGTGTTGTATTCTCGTGGTAATTATAAACCGCTAGCGTCATGGTTTTAACCTTAAGTATTAGTCGGGGTTCTGATGTCTTGATTTGAGTTCAAATGGCAAAGTGAGGATTTACTTCCACGATTCGGCGCGAGTTGCCGCACGGGCATCCGCGCCAGCTTCTGGCCACATGCTACTCCAGTGTTTAGTGCGTGTTGTTGCGCGGGTTGAGCTGTACGGGCACCCGTGCACGACCCCTACGCAGATCAAAAAGGGGCTAGGTCATTTATTTTGGCATTAACTCCATTTATCCCATATTGTTGGCGATTTTTCTCTGAGTTAAAGGTAAGAACTCTCCCTCCTTCATTAAATCCTCTTGAAGAGAATGCATTGAATGAGATTCCATGATTGATTTAGGTTGGTGGTGATTCAAGGTCCAAGTTCATCTCTCCCCTTTCAAGCTCTTGTCAACTAGGGTTTGGTCTCTTCTAAGAAATCGCTAAGGTGAGTGTTTTATGGACTCTTCTTCTCATGTGTAGGTTAACTATGTGCTTACAACAATATTTCTTACTTACTTATCTCTTGATTTGATAAAGGTGAAGTTTAACCTAAAACCCTATTTGGGGATATTGTCTCAAATAAGGAGTATTAGAGGAAATGCTAGATGTTAGCATGTAAGATGAGTTGTAGGTAGCCTTTGGGTTATATGTTGGTCATATTGGCAACTTGGTAAGTAGACTAGAAACTCGGTTTGAGTTGATGTCATTATTAGACTAAAGACTCGGTTTGAGTTGATGTTATTATTAGACTAGAGACTCGGTTTGAGTTGATGTCATTATTAGACTAGAGACTCAGTTTGAGTTGATATCATTATTAGACTAGAGATTTGGTTTGAGTTGATGTCACGAAAAGGCTAAAGACCCGGTTTGGGTTGAGTGCCCAAGTAGCTAAAGATCTAGTTTGGGGTTGATGCTATCAAGCTTGTTGGCTTGGATGAAATTATATAAATTGGTTAACGAGAGTTTTATGGAAATTTCATGTTTAATGACAGGTGGAGCAAATTGGTTAAGAACTATGAAAAATGCAATGTTCTTGTGTTGGAATTTTATCTCGTCATTTATATTACGATTATACCTTCTCACTAGGCTCTAGCCTAACACTTGTTTCTGTGGTTGTCATGTATGACAGGGCGTCCTAGTGGCGGGGACATTCGGGAATGAGAGGCAAATCGCGTGGTTGAGAGCGGTCCTTTTGGGAGATGTAGAGACCGGTGTAAATGTGTTGATAGTTACCCATTTTTGGAAGGATAGCGACACCCAACCTTAATCTAATAGAATTGTTTAGATTATTAGGTTGTCGTACACTTATTCTTCATTCTTTGAGTTGTAAACGATATGTTACATTCCCCATTTTCGGGATGACACTTTGGGATCAATTTGACAGGTGAGGGTTAATTCAGGTTTTGCTCAGTTTATAGCCGTCATATTGCCGAATTTTCGAATTTTAAATTCCTCTAAATTTTAGGGTGTTACAAGTTGGTATCAGAGTATTAGTTTAAGTGAACTATGTATGAATGTAGAATGCCTAGACTTAAACTGTGAAATTAAGTTATGATTGAGTGAGATTGGGTAGAACTCCTAAGATAGGATGGTTTTAGAGTCGACGGAAACTACATAAATTGAGAGTTATGGTAATGGGGATGAAAATTCTTATGTATCGCATGTTCATAATTTCGCCTAACTAACGTTATTATGAGGATGTTTTACGTGAGTATGCTTATTTTCGTTGTTACAATGATTAATGAACGTAGTAGTACGTTTCCTTGGTTTCCTTCCCATGATCTACATCTCATCCCTGTTCTCGCATATGTGTGGCAGAAAATGTTAAATACTCGGAATCGACTGGAGGGTCAAGATACAACGGCATCCACGACCGACCAAGCAAGAGTAACCAATGCAGACCTACCCCCCACCGTTTGTAGATGTGTTGGGCGGAGGACCTGAGCACATACCTAGGCGTGATATAGCCTCAACTCACCCGATAATAGAAGAGGTGACTCCAGATACAAGAATGATGGACAGAATGATGCAAGCCATGAATTCAGCTATGACACAGCAACAAGAAATGTTTCTGAGGTTACTGGAGGATCGAGACGCTGCTAACCGCATACATGAGACGGTTGTGGAAAACGTTGTAGTGGCGGGATCCGGGGGTAGGGACCCGTGATTCCCACTAATGAGACCTTATTTTAAATGGGTTGTGGCCATTGGAGGATTTGTTGATTTTATCATCTCTCTAATTATTATAAATTGTTCACCGTAATATTACACTTTAATGCATTTATATATTGGATGTACTCACTAGGCTCCAAGCCTAACACTTGTTTACTTGGTGTTACTAGCAGGTTCCGTTAGTGGTGGGGTGGCGAAGTCATGAGTGGAGTGTCGAGCCGACTTTTTGGGATATAGCATATGACGGGATATAGAGTGTGCATAATCACTTGTTGATATTTTGTAAATAGATGATGACACCCAATTATAATCTAAATTAGATTGTTTAGATTAAGTCGGTTGTCAATCCTCTTTTTATTCTTTAGAAATTTGTAAACGCTTATACTTTCCCCAAATGTTGTTGGGATGATGTCATTTGCGAAACTAGATTCTTATAAAATTGTGACAAGTTGTTTTACCTCCAAATTATAAACGTGTTATTGCAAAATTTTATGTTTTTAAAGGTTCCAAATTTTAGGTTGTTATATGGGTTTAGTAACACATGACCTTTATTTAGTCTTAATATAAGATTTGGGTGGTTATTTGTTGAGATTAAAACTAGAATTATATTTGAGGTATTTCAAGTATTGATTTGTAGAAAGGGATTTTTATCCTTCATATGATATATTGTTGAAAATTTTAATTAGTTGTTCTTTCCAAATTTGAGAATGTTACATTTTATTACCCAATTTTGTTACATTTTTATAACACTTGGCATTGGCTCAATCGTGTTCTCTTTATCCTTCGTCACGACCGGTAATCAAAGGAGTTGTTAAGGCTTCGTGAAGGAGAGTAGATCAGGTTTTCGATTGCAAGAGGTTTCGAGAGGCTTATTGCTATTATAATTAGTATTCGGTTTATTTCAATTGTTATTAGACTAGTTTTGCCATGGTTTATGTTTGGACTTTGTTGATTGTTGGGAGACTTTATATACATTTTTATTATGTTATTATTTATTTGGGATTTTTAATTCTTTATTGGAGAACTTATTTTGGAGACTTTATATACATTTTTATTATGTTTTGAAGTAACCTCTCTTCCTTTGGAATTGGGGTTGTTACAATATAGCTAAATAATATTTATTTATACACTAAGGTGCCGTTTGTTTTTTAAGAGGTCTAAAGTCTGAAGTCTTAATTTAGTTATGATTAATAAGAGGTGATGTGTAAAAAGGTCTGAACGATTCAGACTTAAGGGATATTAAGAGATTTTTTTTAAAAAACAAACAACCCCTAAATCATCAAAAGGATACACTCTTATTATTTATTTATCAAAACGTCCAAAAACTCCAAATATAAGCATTTCACAAAATTTATAAAATTAGATTTACCAAAGATGCAAAACTCATCAATAAACAACACATTTGATAAATATCAATAAAACATCTTAAGAGTCCAAAATAACATTTTTGGCATGTACAAAGTTTTTACAAAGCAACTTGACTGACCTTGCTAGGTTAGGTTGAACCTAGACTTCAAATCCAACTCCAACTTCCAAAAAAACGAAGGTTTGAGGTTCACAAGTAAAGTTCCTCCAAGAATTTTCTCCAAACACAACCCATGCCTAAAGATGCAGCCAATACCAACCACAAGTTTAAATCCAAAAGAAATCCTAAATTAAAACTCAAATACCCAAAAACGTTTACCTCTTCCAAATCTTGAGATCAGCAATCATGATTCTTCAATCTCTAAGCTTTTCCTTCCATTTGCTCCAAAAGAACTCCTAAAATTCGGCCCCAAGGTTGCCCAAATCGTCCATGGTGAAGATAAATGGAGACGAGAAAAGTTGGTGAGGAGAAAGTGATGAAACCCTAAGAAAATCAGGCTTTTAGAGCTGATTAGGAGGTCCCCCCGACCTCAGGTGACGGGGCAAGTTGCCCGCTATATCCCAACGGCTGCACACACAGAGGCTCACGCAACTTGTGCCGCGACTTCAGGTTGTGTGCCAAGTCGCTTGGGTTTCTATTTAGTCCGTCTTTCCCGTTTTTCTCGTCCAATTTGGCCCTCAAACTTTCCAATAATTATGTAAAATCTTCCCAAAATGTCGTTCTATAAGGAAATTAATCATACACGACATTCCTGATATCGCGGGTGTTATAGAGATGCAAGCTACTTGGGCTTAAAAATTAGATAATGATGGAAAGGATTTTATCAAATCCACAATTCTTTAGATGATTACCATATCGTTTTGTATTTAACAAGGTAAATGGGGATGATGGTAATAGTGGTGAACTCATAATTTTTGTTGAGTGGGTGTACGTTTATGATGGATCAAAGGTCCGTAAATTGTTGTTTGATCATGTGGAAAAGTCAATGTTGTTTGACCCGGAGAAAAATCAATTGTGTCGATTAGGAGAATGAAATACATTGTTCCAAATTGAATCTACATTTTGAGCAAGACATAAAACTACATTTTATGCAATAAGCCTGATGTGCTTTTAACCAAATTCCACTGTTTGAAGTATATTTTTTTTTTTTTTTGAACGGCAAGTTAACACACGCACATGTTCCCGGGATATCCGGACTCCCACTTAAGGGTGTCACCCGACTAATCCCCGTCGATCATGACCCAACCCAATTAAGGGTACCACTATTTTATTAGTTTTTTAGTTGAGAGATGGGTTTTTTCTATTTTTTAATTGATTTTGAATGATTTTCCAATTTTTTCTGTTAATTTCGAGGAACTTAATCGATGTTTTTGTTGATATTCCTTATATTTCCTAATTTGTTGGGAGGATGCACACCGGGCCCTTCATAGGCCTACTCTTGCCCTTAAATCTCAAATTGTAAATGGAGACCATCTTATAAATGGAGACCATGATCTTCAAAATTGAGTTTGGGGCAAAGCAGAAAAACTCAGACGAATAAGAGATGAGGCAGCGGAGGGGAGGGATGTTTTTGAAGGGTGGTTGCCCCCCTCCGTCGCCGATGATTTTCGATTTTGCCCCAATTTTCAACAGCCCTTTTGCTTTATACATATCCTTAGGCATGCATTTCATAGAAACACATGGAATACATGTATGTTATTTGTATGGAATGGATCTATGGATCGGCTTCTTCTGTTGATGTTCTCTTTAAGGAGTAACACCAACAACAGCATCAACACCATCACCAACAACAATCTATTATTCCACAGACCACAAGGACGAAAATTGTAGTTTACTTCTTTTTATTCAAATTTATTATTAGAGGCTGTGATGATGAAATTCTAATCGTCTGAGTGGTTCGGTCAAACTTTGAGATCGACCGTATCTTGGCGGGGCATTTTTCCGGCGGAAATTGACGGGATTTAACGTCTTTGTCGGTTGATGCCGCCGTGATTTTTGCAGCCATGGCGGTTTTGTCCTGTTTGTACCGATTGTTTTAACAGATCTGAGCCTCAACTTTTCTTTATCAAAATGGTTTCCAAGTTTCTCCATCTTTTGCTTTGTTATTCCCAGATCTGATCCTCCTTTCTTATCCTCTTACTTTATCTGGTTTATGATCTAATTTTTGAATAATTTCTTGATTAGCGAGGTTTTTCACATGGATCAAAATTAGTAGATGCGTTTAAGATGAAATTTTACTCAAATTCTTAGATCTTGATTTCTGTCTGGTTTTTGTTCATACGCAAAACCCTTTTCCAAGAACAATTTGGAGGATTAACTTTTTATTAGAAAAAGAACAGCCAACATAACCAACATTTTCCTAATTGTTACGAAACCTTCACTGTACTTTTTGTTATTTAGAAATTTGATTCCCATTTTTGGGAAAAATATTGCGAGGTGTTTGGGATTGCTTATTTAAAGAGTATTTCGTTTTGTCATTGTTGATAAGTAGTTTTCAATGTTTGGATGGGAGGAAAAAAAATCTGCTTATATCGTTTTGTCATCGCTGATAAAGAGTTTTTTACGGGGTGTTTGGAATTGCTTATACATGTAAAATAATTATAAAAAAACTCATATGTTGTTTCAAATTAGTTGATAAATTATAAGTGAATGACTTATTAAAAATTGCTTATCAACGGTAAAAAGACGGTATAAACAGTTTTTTTTCTCTCATCTAAACACTAAAAACTACTTATTAGCGACGGTGACAAAACGAAATAAGTCAATAAGTCATTTAAATAAGTAATCCCAAACACCCTATTAATAAGCACTTTTATATAAAAACATAAGTTATTTTAAATAAGTAATCCCAAACACCCTCTTAGGTATTTTTTATTTATTTATAATTTTTGTGAAATAGTTTTTTTGGTAAAAAATCTGAAGGAGAATAATAAATGCATCCTATTTCTCTCAAAAGTTCAAGAATGCATCATATCACAGCGGTGCATTCATAATTTTTACCAAAAAATATTATTTTAAGAAATTTATTAAAATAATTTGAAAAATAAGGGTGCGTTTGGTTTGCGGAATTTGAATGGATTTGGAGGAATTTGGATTTCAAATCAATTTCAATCATGTGTTTGGTTTACAAGAATGAATTTTGTTGACCGAATTTGAAATTCTTTGACCCTTTTAATATCATTTACATGGATTTGGAATTCCTTTGCAATGGGCCGAGATTTCAAATCCCTTCAAATCAAAATCCTTACTTGAAATCCATTTCATCTCATCTCAATCGCCCAAACCAAACGCGTCCTAAAGATTTTGCAAAACATTTTAACAAAGTCCCCAAAATCGAGAACACACTCCGACGAGAAGCGTTCTCAGAGGATTGTTATTTTGGAAGAATTGGGCTGTTTTTAGGTGAGAATAGTCGAAATGCAAATTTGGTCCTTTCGTCAGAGTAGGAAAGGATCTTCCTTCAATCAGAATTCCTCCAATTGCTGCAAAAGTATAACCACCTTAAGTTATTCAATAAGAAAAATAGAATGCTAAGACCTTGTTTGTTTTTTCAATTTCAGCACTTAATAACCACTTATTTTCACATATTTGCTCTCCTCTCGCCTAAGTTTAGACGTCGGCCTCCTCCTCCAGACTTCATCAATCTGTTGTCTCTCATCTCCATCACCACCTTCATCGCATCCAATATTCTCGTCGATCTCCACAATAGGTTTGGCCCTAGTTGTTTTTTTTGGAAATGGTATCCTAGGCCTATGACCTAGACTAATCCCTGGCAATTAGGGCCTTTGGCCTAGCTGCTAAAGCGTGCAGCCCTGAGATTATCCTCAGTGGCCACAAGTGCTGCAAGTGGGGCTCGAACCCGGGTTGAGCGCTATAAACTCCCCAAGCCTTTACCACCACGCCACAACCCTTGTGGTTTTTGGCCCTAGTTGTTTAATTTATCGTTTTCCTCTTTTTTTTTCTTTTTTTTTCTTTTTTTTTCCCTGAAATCCTTACATCGTCGGCCATGGGGATGAGATCCGGTTTTTCTTTTCTCAGAAGCCATGGTTTCTCGTTCTGTTGTCGGCCATGGCAGCTTCTTGCTGATGCTGTGTCACTGTTGTCTCAGTCGTTTCTTTATTGTCGGTCATCGTTTCTTCTTGTTGTTGGCTGCTGATTTGTAGAAACCATGGCTTCTCGTTTCTTGTTGCTGCTAGTAACATTGATTTTATCATCAAAAATTCAGACTTCACAAGATTCGGCGGTTGCGATGGCGATGGATGAAATGAGGTTGCGATGGCGGTGGATGAAATGAGAAAAGAAAGTGGGTTTATGATTATGTTCAATTTGGAAGATGGTTATGGCCTTATGGGTTGTGTCTTTTAGGAAATGAGAAAAGAAAGTGGGTTTATGATCTTGTTGTTGTCCATCTGCAAATATACATATTCAGATATTTCATAGTTTTAAAAAACAAACAGTCTAATTGATTCAGATTTCAAACTTCAGCACCAACTCTTAAAAATCAGAAGTGAAATCAGACTTCAGACTTCAACACCTCTTAAAAACACAAACGCCACCTAAGACTCCATTCACCGAATGCATTAGTTTTTAATACTTATACGAACATTACTGGGTAAGATTACTGATAGATTCTCCAAATAAAGATTTTGGTCATGTTTTTGTTTCAATAGATTCTTCAAAATCAAAATCTTTCTTTAAATTTAAAAAACTCTCTAAAAGTGATTGTATTGAGAAAGAGAAGTAACTTTTAATATATTCACTAATTGAAAACTTTGAAGTTAAATTTTTAGAGACAAATAATATTTGATTGCATGAATAATAAGTATTCTAATCTTTAAAATTAGAATCTAATGGAGTTTAATATATTTTTGTTTTAGAGATTTTGAAGTTCTATTCTCAATTTTGAAGAAATTGCTCGAGGTTTTATAAGATTCTTGATGCTTGTCATGTTCACTTCATAAAATAAAACACGGTAAAAACTTACGTAATAAACGTTTGGTGAAGAGCCCTTAGTTTTTTAGTTGGTTTGCTTGCTATTAGGGAACTCATAAAATTAATTGAGATGCAAATTATTCTGAAGTTCTTGTTTTCTCAATAACTTGTTTTTATCACATTTAGGGTCTGTTTATTGTCATGTTCACTCCATAAAATAAAACACGGAAAAAACTTACGTAATAAATGTTCGGTGAAGAGCCTTTAGTTGGTTTGCCTACTATTAGGGAACTCATAAAATTAATTGAGATGCAAATTATTCAGAAGTTCTTGTTTTCTCAATAACTTATTTTTATCACATTTAGGGTCTATTTTTAGACACTTATCCGGTAGGTGCTTATCGACTTACTTTATCTTAGGATTGAGAATCTTACCTGGTAAGATAGAAGACAAGAATCAAGAGTCTTATTTGAATTTGATAAGTGTGGGTGATAACTCTTATCCGGTAAGCGTTTATCGTGTTATAACGATTACCATCAATCCATTTTGATGGATAAGAATGCTACCCATAAGGTAAATGAGAGTGGTCACCCTTACTGGTCGACCCCTTAATTTAAATATAAATACAATTAAAACAAGTTGCAAACCAAATAAAGGTGATCATTTACGGGCTTGGGCGGGCCACGGGCCGGGCCTAACATATTTTTCTTGTCCAACGAACTTAATATATCAAACCCAAGCCCGTTCTTACAGGCCAGAGAACTTGCCCATACTCGTCCTATAAACGGGTCGGGCTTGCCAACGGGCTAACGGGCCTGCAAATTTACATTTAAAAAATCTTATATAAAATGGTAAGTTGTGTAAAATGATCCAAAATACATAATTTTTTCCAACTAAAAAATGTATATATATATATATATATATATATATATAGACAGAGGTTCAAGAGAAAACCTCAAATAAATGAAAAACTAAAAAACACCTTATCAACTGTTAGATTAGATGATCTCATGGATGCGATTAAATGAGCGGTTACAACAATATTTTTTGAATTAAAAAACTCTAGCCCCCTATATACTAATGTACACAACGTAAGAAACAAGATTTTTTCACAAAATATGGAGTATGAATTTTTTTCTCCAAAGATTATCACCCTCCGAAGTTCGGATTCCTCAACAACAAAATATTTAACCACCTTATATTTCAAGATCGAAATCTTAAATGTACTTATATGACATGTCACATTTAGTATATATTTGAACTAGGTGTGAACCGCGCGTTGCGCGGTGAAGAAATCTTATGATTCAAATTACATAGGGAAGTTGGATATGTTGTGAAAATATAACGTTTGTTGTTGTACGGTTTACCCGATTTTAGAATATTGACATGGGTATGTAGAGCATTACATGAAATATAATGTGGACATTGACCATGACAGAAAATAGCATTAAACATTGTGTATAGTCCAACATGATGGGTGATGTGCCTACTCACTGCAAGTACAACTCTAAACAAATTAGCTAATGCATAGTAGTAATTCTTCAACTTTATTATACATACAAAAAATTAATATGTAATAAGTGTTGTTTTACCAAATATAATTTCATAAACCAAAAAATAACATGACAAATATGAGTGTGTTAAGAATCTATATAAACATTTTTTGTACTTTTTATTGTAATTGCAATTGAATAAGGTTAGTGGTGGTTATTTAAATAAATAATATGTATGTTTATATGTAATGGGAGGTTTAACGGTAAATGAAAATAATGTAATTGAAAATATTTAATCCAAATGATGATAAATATATACAGTAATGAAATGAATGTGATCGGATTTACTGTTTCAATGTTCGAAGGAACAATATTGTCAAAAACTTCATGGTACCTAATGTTTTTGACCAAGTCATAACCTCGATCTCATCATCGACAAATATAATGTTACTCGAGATATAACAATGGTCATGTTTAGAATATAAAACAAATAATATACTTCAAATATTTTTTAAATGTAAGATAACATAAAGGAAGTAAAAAGGTAATTGTACTTGTTTTGGAAGAAAGAAACCGACATGTTTTAACGATTGGCCTTGACTTTTGTTGATAGTCAACTCACCACTCCTGTTGTAATCATAAATATTTTGAAAACAAAAAGCCAAAAAAATTAGTAAATGAAGAAGCTACAACTAAATAAAAGCTAACTAAAACAAAGATTTTGAAATATCTAATTTGCACGCAGTTTTCATTTAAAAAGTTATCATTAGAAGGGGAAGTTTTCATTTTTCTAGATTTTAAAGTGATGTTAGGTATTAGGAAATAGAAATAGATTAAATATTGGGATAAGATGCTTGTATAAATGGAATTCATATCAACATATTCACCCACCAGCATATTTATTTTCAAGGAGGCTTTGTAATTTGTTGAAATATGCACTTAAGTTTGATTATCTCTTCCCAGTTACACATGGAACACGGTTCTAAGACAACCAATATTTTAAGGCAATATGAATTCTAAAGTATAAATGTTGTTGATCATGTTGTCTTAGTTGACACCGTTGGTTGGGGAAAAGCCTAGAACTGCATTTTCACCTTTCCCTTAAGGGTACAATTGTCATTTAATCAATTAAAAAAATGTAATAATCATGTACTTCTAAAACTGTTTGCTTTTTAATTGTAGGCATTTATTTTGGGTGGGAGTAATGCTCAACATGCTTTATCATCCTTCTCAGTATTACTTTAAGAAACATCATGATGTCAATATTCCAAGAATGTTGTTAAATATCAACCTATATCATTAAAGTAATATTGTTCTTACTCTTTTTTAACATATTTGTTTCCTAATTATTTGGACTTGTGTTTTTGTGTACAGGTCGAACAGTCAAAGCAAAGAATAGTGCCTCTAATTGACAACGTGGTTCTAATATGGGTTTGTGTTCCGGTCAAGGATAACAATGGTATATAGGAACACACTCAGTGGTCATTTAAGGGGCCTAGTACCGTGTTCTAGAAGGCCTTTAGTAGGTCCTATATGAAGGTTGATAAAACTATCTAATGTCAATAACCGGGACGAAAATCGACAATTCAAGCTTTAAAAATGAAAATAGAAACCATCTTTATGTTATCCAAAGAGTAAAGACAATATCAAACTCAAACAGATTAATTGTCTTGAACCAGACTAAAATGTAAATTGGAATAGCTATTAGAGATATACTTTTAACTGGGGAAACAAAAAGACAAAGAAAATATACTTTGAAATCACAACTCAAGCTATAAAACATTTCCAACATTTATGAATCCATGTCCAAATCGAGAAATCATTACCTATTGTGGAGGTTGTTGTAAAACCCAAGAAACAATCTATTCTTGCCCTGTACTATAAAATTTTCACTGTCGTCCTTCACAATTGTTGTCAATAGCTTTAAAACCCAATGGTTTTAGTCCGTCACTGCTGTTAGCTGCCCAACTCATCAAATTTCGGACAAAAATCAATTAAATTAAGATTAAACACTCACCTTGTTTCTATATATGGTTGCCATAAGATCCGATAAAACCTCTGTTATCTGTGAGTTGTTGTACAAACTAAGAAGCTATTTGTGTCTCCCTCTAATCTGCAAAAAAAAAAAGTCGAGGGATGAAAAAAGCAAACCATGAAACCTATAAAAACTGTAGAAGACATAAGTCAAAAAAGCCTAAAATCGCAACAGAAGTAAAAAATGAAGGACTACCAGGATTTGTAAATTTAAAAACAAATCAGTTTGGGATGTGTAGATAATTTATTCTTAACATAAATGTTGAAGGACTGGATGATGGTCATGAGATGCAAGATTTAAAGTTCTATAAAAAGTACGTTAAGGCTTTGTTCAAGAACCTTTCAAGAGGATAAAATGAAGCGTCCAGGAGGTCTGTTGAAACCGGCCTTTACATTTTCCAGTATCCTCGCGTCTAGGAGGTCTGTTGAAACCGACCTTTACATTTTCGAGTATCCTCCATTTCCTTTATAAATGGTTGTCTTTCCACCTTTCTCCTTCCATCTCTAAAGAAAATACTAAGAGCATTTTTTCAATCCTTTGTTGCTTGTGTCTAGGTCCTGATGTCAAAACGAGGACCAAGTCTTTTTCCTATAAGTCTATAACACAATTTACCCACTTTTCATCAGGATAGGAGAAAGAACCTTGGGGACCTATTAAAAAATAATATTTGAAATAGAAAACCAAAAAGAGTCCACTTAATGATACATAGGGGTCGTTTACACAACGCTTACTTGGTAAGTGCTTACCAGTAATTGTTAACACTTTAACTTAACTTACGGGGTAAGATTTTAGTCCATTAAAATGGCATTCTATGCAACATTTTTATTCGGTAAGCGTTTACCGGGTAAAAGTTGTCACTAAGACTCTTTGTCATTTCCATCTCTCTTACAGGGTAAGATTCTCAAGCATTGTCATGTTCATCCAATATACTAAATGAGCCGATAAGCACTTACCGGATAAGCGTTTAAGTAAACGGACCCATAAGTCCGGGATGATAGACGAATAATGGATATACCATGGATTGATACATAATAGCACTTGAGGAACCTAAGCATTATTTTTTGAGCAATGGTTCTGTATCATTTTGTTTGGTGTTCCTTTTTCTAAAGTATTTGAATGATGCTTATTAGAAGTCCATACCATTTTGCATGCCAAAATGCAACCACTTTTCTGTGTTCATTCAGGATGCATTTTACTTACTCCAGTTCGTGCCAATCTGCACCTTTCCTTTTGTCATGGCCTAGTTATGTAGCATGAACACAAAAATAAAATTATCAAGGGTAAATTGAAAAGGTTTCACCGTAGTATACTCAAGGGAAGAAAACTATTTTCCAACCGGTAAGTGTTAACCATGGTAATAGTCTTCGCCATCACTTACCGGCCGTTTACTTATGCTTACCCGGTAAGTACTAACCAAGTAATTTACCCAACCGGATGAACATAGCAAGGGCCGAGAATCTTACATTGTAAGAGCGATGATAAGGATCGAGAGCCTTACCCGGTAAGTGAGGGTGATGACTCTTGTCGGGTAAGTGCTTACCGGTAAATAGTTGCATACGACAACATTTTAATAAACTAAAATCTTACCCGGTTAAGTAAATTGCAATGTGACTCTTACCGGGTGAGTGCTTACCGTAAATAGTTGCATACGACAACGTTTTAATAAACTAAAATCTTACCCGGTTAAGTAAGTTGCAATGTGAGTCATACCGGGTAAGTGCTTACCGGTAAATAGTTATATATGACAGCGTTTTAATAAACTAAAATCATACCCGGTTAAGTAAGGGGCCGTTTACCCAAATGCTTACCCGGTAAGCGCTTACCAATAAAACTCGACACACTAATTTGCTTTATCGTGTAAGATTTTAATCATCACGATGGTATCTTTTACAACAATTTCCCTGGTAAACGCTTACCCGGGTAAGAGTTGTCACTCTCTCTTACCGGGTAAGACTCTTCATCCTTATCCTCGCTCTTACCGGGTAAGATCCTATCCTATTGTCATGTTCATCCGCTATGGTAAATTCCCCGGTAAGCACTTACCGGGTAAGCATTTTGTAAATGGCCCCTAAGTTGCAATGTGACTCTTACCGGGTAAGTGTTTATCGATAAATAGTTACATAGGACAATGTTTTAATAAACTAAAATCTTACCCGGTTAAGTAAGTTGCAAGGTGACTCTTACCGGGTAAGTGCTTATCGGTAAATAGTTACATACGACAACGTTTTAATAAACTAAAATCTTACCCGGTTAAGTAAGTTGCAATGTAACTTTTACCGGGTAAGTGCTTACCGGGTAAGTGCTTACCGGTAAACAACCCCTTAGTTCTTGCTAGATAAGATTTTTAGTCCTTGTCATATTCATCTGTTAAGATAATGTGACTTGGTAAATGATTACCCGGGTAAAGGTTTGGTAATCGTCCCCTAAATATTCTTCTGCCTTCTTAATTACACTCCTTTGATTTGTCTTGTAATGTTGGAAATCAATTTAGGATTTTATGGCAATTTCTATAGACTTTTCCATGTTTCACGTAAATAAGAGATTGTTAAGGAATTTCTCCCAAACTCCATGCTAATATCAACTTATCTTCAACATGTTAGTGTGGAAAAATTGAAAACCAAAACAAAGAACACGATTCTTTGTGCAGTGCCAACAAATTTTTTTTTATCAAAATCCCAACATGAGTAAAAGTTCTAGGGTAGAGAGGAAGTTCAATCAGGAAGAGAAAACTATAACTTGAGATGAAGATAAAATAAAATTGGAGACTGAGAAATAGAAAAAGGAATAAATGACTTAATTCTATTCAATATAAGATAAGGTCATTTAGGGTTTCAATTGATCAAGAAATTTAGACCATCTATGAACATGAACAAAATACAAAAACTTACCAGGAAATTTAGGGTTTCAATTCATCAAAGAAATCGTTCAGGTTTCCTTCCCTAAACTGTGTGGGGACTTGATCCATATATCCACCCCCGAGTCACCATAAACCTAAAGCATCATCCCTGGAAGGAGCACAAACAAAATGAGTAAAGATGAAGATTTCAACAAAATAAAAGAAAAGAAGTACCGAACAGGTTGGAGATGAGAAGATGGAAAAAATGAAAAAAAAATCCCAAAAAATTGAGAGAGCAGAGAATTTGGAATCCTCAAATATGAAGAGGACACGTAACCATCACCAAGATTTACTTTTATATATATATATATATATATATATATAGAAGGTGGTTGGTACTTAGTAGAGGAAGTCCAATCAAAAACCACTTCTAAATTTTTTCTAATACAATATTAATTATATATAAAAAATTAATTGGGTATAATTATATAACGGATCGGGCGAACCTGTTCAAATTTCTTTTTTCATTGCTCGAGCCCACCCGTTAACTTGAACGGTCCTGTGAAGCCCGCCCATATTATCTAAAATGGTTGTTCAAGCCCGTTTTTCTAACGGGTTAGACGTGCCGGGTCCAGCAAACCATACCGCCCATGAACATCTCTAAAACCAAAGCACCCTTGGTCCTTCCTTTCGACCTCTAAGTAGAAAGGGAAACCGGAAGGGCCAAACGTGAAAATTTAATTGGAAAATGCGATTCACCCACCTTAAAACAGATCTCCACAGCACAAGACTGGAGTGTCGGCTGAAACAGAAAAACTCAGACGATGAAGAAATGAGGCAGCAGATGGAAGGGTAAGGGCGGTTGCCGCCCTCCCTCCGCTGCCGGTGACTTTCCTTTGGTCTCCAAATTCAACCTACTACACTCATCTGTACATACATGCGTATTTTGGTATCTTTTTTCTGGAAAACGGCAAAGTAACTCAAAACACTTATATCTTCGGACTCACAATCTGAGGATGTAGGGTTTCGGTTGCTGCCGTCACTCCAGAGGCCTCTTGGTTAGGGGGATTAAAATGCATCGATCGTTATTCTTCTGTTTATATTTCCCCCAAACCAATGCCAAACAAACCTTTCAGGGACCAAATCCATAATTCACTCTTTATAATTTTCAATTCGTTAGAGGCGGTGATGATGAATTTCTAATTGTCTGAGGAAATCGGGAAAAAGATGAGACTTACCGTATCTTGGCGAGGCAATTTACCAGCGGTTTTGTGTGGAAATTGATCGGATATTTCGGTTTCTAGCCGGCCGTGAGTTTGCAGCCATGGCGGTTTGATCCTCTTTGTTCCAATTGTTTTACAGATCTGATCCTCTATCAAAAATATCTGGATCTTTTTGATACGCATTTAGGTTTTGATAACAAAATTAGAAGGCCTAGAGTTGCGATTACTTTCATGCATCTCTATTTTGTAAGGAAATTTCCGTCATCTAGAGATTCTAACTTGGTTGCAGCAATGTGCAGCTTGAATCAACATACTGCTTTTTGTGTGTCTGTTTGTTGTTTTGCACCGTGAACAGTTTCGTTCCAATACAAATCAAGTATTTTACATTATTAATCCTTTTTATTTTTTCTCGATTTATGGAGTGGGTTTTTTTTAAACCTTTGCCAAAGAAATGAGAGTTATTTATTCAGTTTCTACAAAAAATTTATAAAGTTTTAGATGATTAAAATTTTTGTGTGGGCATCTTGGGTGTTTTTGGTCATTTTATTTTAAAGTCGTTTTTAGGGGGGCGAAGTAACGTCGGAGTCACAGTGGGAGTTGGTGATCCACGGAGATGAGTTAGAATACGGTCGTGGGTTTCACAGTCTCACAGATCTGCGTTTTAGTCTTTCGATAAGGGGACCAGAGTAATAATCAAGGCTCGGTGGCAATGGGTTTCATAGTCTCGGTGACGAGCACTGAAGGGGACAGAAGGTGGAGGTTAGTATTAGGTTTTCATCTCGTAATAATAAATAAATAAAATGACCAAAATACCCCTATAATTAACATATTTAACAAAAATAATTTAACGCAGTTAGATTTTAGGACCTAATAAAGTGTTAAAACACATAAACCACATGACCAAACATTTAATTTACTCTATAATATATAATATATACACAATAAAACAGGTAAAGAATCGCAATATTCATATACATATATATATAGAAAGAGAGGGGTGTTCAAATGCAACCCCTTTACATGATGCAATCCCTTTATCACCACTCATTTTATTTTCACTTTTTTAATTAAAAATATGAAAATAAAATGAGTGGTGGATAGAGGGGTTGCATGGGTTGCACTATGTAAAATGTTACATAATAACCTACCCCTATATATATATATATATATATAGGTGAGTTATTGTGCAACATTTTTAATGGTGCAACCCATGCAACTCACCTGTCTACTACTCATTTTATTTTCACTTTTTTTAATTAAAAAGGTGAAAACAAAATGACTGGTAGATAGATGGGTTGTGTGGGGTTGCACCATTAAAAAATGTTGCATTTGAACACCCCTCTATATATATATATATATAGAGAGAGAGAGATGAATGTTCAAATGAAAACTCATTTTTCATTGTGCACGTGAGAACAAATCTAAGCCACTCGATTTCTTTTGATCCAACAACTCATATTAAATAGAGTTTTTAATTTTAAAATGCTTAGGGGGAAAATTGGAAGAAAATTTAAACATACGCCTACCATATTTGACTTTTTATTTTCTTTTTTAATTAAAATTTTTTTACCCAATTAAAGTTTAAAATAAATTATCTTAAAAATTAATAATATTTTAATCAAACAAATTACATCAAAAAAACGAGAATTTCGTGCTCTTCGATATGACATTCATCTCGATATAGTTTTTTTGTCGTTTAACCGTTTTTTACGTGAAATGCTATATATATGTTATATTCATTATGAATATTTATGTGGGTTCAAGTTTGTACAACGCCTCGACACCGTAAGTATGTAACTCGACATCACCTTCTTCAACACTTTCTTTAACGTCATAAGGCATCATGTTTATTCAGCACCGTAACCCAACACCAATCAAGACGAATCAAGAACCTATCGAGTAATTCTGTTGTGAATCGGGGAACAAAAGAGAGTGTGTCACGTCTCCACATCTTCACAGGTCATTTATGTGTTATTCATCATGAATAATGTATCATTCAGGATGAATAATACAACATTCAGGGTGAATAATTCACGATTCATGAATTCGTGTATTATTCATCATTAATGTTGTGTAATTCATCCTGAATACTATATTATTCATCATGAATAATGAATGAACGTTTACATTTGTTATTCGTACTAAATGTGGGACATCCGAGGACGCGTATACATATTCATAATGAATTAAACCAAATTTCGGTTGTGAATTGGGAAACAAAAGAGAGTGTGCCATGTGTCTACACCTTCACGGGTCATTAATATATTATTCATCATGAATAATGTCATTCAGAATGAATAATAGAACATCCAGGGTGAATAATACACGATTCATGATAAATAATACATGAATCATGGATTCGTTTATTATTCATCCTGAATACTGTATTATTCATCATGAATAGTGAATGAGCGTTTACCTTTGTTATTCATACTGAATGTGGACACCCGAGGACGTGCATGCATATTCATAATGAATATAACACATATATAGAATTTCACGTAAAAACGGTTAAAACGAAAAAATCCTGAATATTGTATTATTCATCCTGCATACGGTATTATTCATTATGAATAGTGAATGAACGTTCACCTTTGTTATTCGTACTGAATGTGGACACCCGAAGACGTCCATGCATATTCATAATGAATATAACACGTATATAGAATTTCACGTAAAAAACGGTTAAAACGAAAAAAAAACTATATTGAGATGAATGTCATATCGAAGAGCACTTAATTATCGTTTTTTTGATGTAATTTGTTTGATTAAAATATTATTAATTTTTAAGATAAATTATTTTAAAGTTTAAGGGGGTAAATTTTTTATAATTAAAAATAAAAATAAAAAGTCAAAGAAGGTAGGCGTTGATTCAAAATTACAATTTTGTCCTTAATCACTTCCCAATTAATCTTATTATGTATTAACCATTGATTAGTTTTTCTAAGTTTTGATCAATGGTTAAGATTTGTCCTCATGTGCACAATGAAATATGAGTTTTCATTTGAACCCACGTATATATATGCGTAGAATAATATAGATAATATATAATAGTATTAATATATTTTAGAGTTAATTACGGATTTGGTCCTGTGGTTTGTTGGGTTTTACGAAAATGGTCCCTAAAATTCATTTATTATAGATTAGGACTCGATGTATGTCGTTTTGTAACGGATTGGTCCCTCACTCTAACGGCCATCCACTTCATTTGCTAGAATTAAGGGCATTTCTGTCATTTTGCCTATTTATTTATTTTAAAGTTAGATTTTTTGTTTTTTTTTCTTTTTTGAAGAACCCCCGAAACTTTAGGAACCACTCTATAAATTATTTATCTTTTTCATCTCCATCTCTTTCACGAGCAACTCCGGTGTGACCTCTACCTAATTTCGGCGTGACCTCCACCCAACTCTGATGAACTCCGCCATCATCATTCAACACCCCCTTCTCCTTTCGACGATCATCACCAGCCTTTATCTCGTCTATTGAACCCCTTCGACGAAACCACCACCATCATCTTGCTCTCTCTAGTCTATTGAAACCTCTCCATCTCCGACGAGATCTCCATCTGCCGGTCACCACCACCAATCTCTAACACATACACCCACAACACACACCCACACATGGAGAGCAGAGACATGACACACCCAACTCGGTCGATGAGTGTGTGTGTTCTCTATACCCACTTCTCCATCTCTATGAGTGTGTGTGTTCTCTATGTGGTGGTGATTTGAGTTTGATGGTTGGTGATGGGTTACGAAGGTGGTTATCACCACGAGAGATCGCATCGATGGTTGTCATGAAGGTCATCGGCGGCGTGGGGTGGGTTCATGTTGCAAGGAGAGGGGGGGGGGGGGGGGAAGGCTTCATGTAACACCCTAAAATCTGGAAATAGTAATTAATTTAAAATTTTCTAAATACATCATTAAATGATTCATAAACAATCATAATTTAAGGTTTAATCTCTACACACGCAATTTATTCTCTACATGCAGTCTATGACAAGGACGGTTGCTACTAAAACCCAATAATAGTCACTAGCTCCAAACTGCGGAAGACTTCACCAATTACTTACACTTGTGAAAAACTAAAGCACATCTCTTCATAGCATTGCTAGAACCAAACCCCCAATTGGAACCTGATACACATGCCGACAAATAAAAAGGTTAGGCTTAACGCCTAGTGAGCTCAAGAGTTTTCAACATATATAAATGAAGTGTTTAAAAAGGAAGGATACAATTAAAATCATAATACTTCAAGATGATATGATTCACTTATGAAAACGACTCGTTTACCAAATATGCACATTTTAAAGATGACAATTCTAGCATAAAAATAATCCTTCGCAAAATAGATGTTAACCCGAAACTCACTTGAAGCATTAAACAGGGATTGAATCCCCAATTTATAAAAACACGTATAAGCCTTAATTTCCCGAAACACCAAAACACGGGTGGGACACTAATACTTAACACATAACTCATGGATAAAACTTGTACATATAAAACGTCACCGAAAACATGGATACTAAAAATACAATACCCATAACAACACCTTTCGGTGACGGGGGAGACCTGTTTCCATTGAACGTGGCGGGAACACAAAAGTATGCCACATATCTATGTTATCGAACTGCACCTCAGATCATTGACTTTAGTGCACACTAACTTAAGTGTCACCTCAAGTCCCCAACACCTTTAATGCACACCACTTAGTAGGCGTCACCTCAAGGATACCCGATCTTAGTGCCCATTCGCTCTCTAGTAGAGTTCCAACCTCAAGGTTCCCGTTCGACATTTAGTGTCTACTCACTAGCATTCAAGGTAGGAGTCTCAACTCCTTACTTGATAACCCATGATGACTAACCCTCGTGCACAAGGATTTGAGCATCAAAACCACAAAACCCATGGTTCCGGAGTACAACCCATAAAGGTTCATCACCACGAAAAACCGGGACAACGACAATGCCAACACGACATATCTTCCCAAAGTGAGAAATTAAGACTCCTCACTATCAAATATGACCGACTTACATGCCTATGGATCAAATGCATTGCAATCTAAAATACACGACTCTGAACGAATGACACATGCACTCAAAACATGTATTCTCCAAAATAAAGTGCAATAAATGCAACTCAAACCCCAAACTCCACTTTAAGTTATTTAAAAGCGGATAAATGTCCCCAAGACCCAACAAAATCCAAACCGAGCCATAAGCTCAACAAATCCAAAGACCCAACGTTGAAACTCATAAAATGAAATCAAACGTAAATGACTCGCAATAATGCAAGCCATGCTTCAAAACACACAAATAACTCCAACATAATTTAGATTGGGACAAAACGTTTTCCAAGCGGGTTCATGCCTTCTTATCCTTTCAAAACATCCCATAACACCAAATAACATGCATTTATACTCAAGAATATACTCCATGAAATAAATCATTAAGATACCCAAAATATATGATTTATTTATCAAAATGCCTAAAATCCCAAAGATGTGTGTTGCATAAGTTTATAAAGTTAAATATACCCAAATAACCAAAACTTATCAGCAGTTAACAATTTAATGTAAAACACAAACACTTTAAAAATAAACATTTTGGCATGTACACTGTTTTCATAAATCAACTTGAACTCACCTTGCTAGATTTAGGCTAAATCTGGATTTTATCCCAACTTGAGCTTCCTTGAAGAAATTTGAATTCGCAAGCAAAACCTTCCAAAACTTATATTCACAAGTTTCCAACCATGAATATACTTATTCAACCATCTAGAATAGTTCCCCAAACATTTTACATCAAAATCCCTATTTTGGCCAAAACCCTAATTTTGACCTAACTCCTCCAAAATTATCAAATCCGAAATTTGAGAAACCACACACTAGGAAATCATCAATGGAGTGCTTATAACTCATAAAGAATCTTAGAAATCGATGAGATGAACTTACCACTTAGGTTTTGGGCAAAACCTAATAAACCCCAAAATCCCTAGTGTTGGAGGTGAGAGCTTAATCTTGCATCAAGAGGTGAAGCCTTTAACATAATATGGAGAGGGAACACTTTGATCTTCTTGGAAAAGCCCCAAATTTGGTTAGGGTTCATAATGGAAGGTGGAGGAACGTTTTGAGAGAGAAAGGGAAGTGAGTGGGAATGAGAAAATGAAATAAAGGGCTGAAAGTCGAATTTTTAACCCCCTGGTACCTCTCGGCGAGAGTGCCAAGCGATTGTGCCAGTGGCACTCTCGCTGGAACAATCGCCAAGATTGTACCGCGAGTCCAAGTGGTTTGGCGAGAATGCCAAGCGATTTTGCCCTCTGGCATAGTCGCCCAGGTGCCCCCGAACCTCAAAAATTCGCTCTTTTTCGACACTAAGACCCTCAACACTCTTTGGAACTTTTAGTAGTGTTTTCCCAACATGAATCCCACCAAACACAAGGTACAGAAACGTATGGGTGCCCCTCTACTTACCGAAAATTACGGATGTTACACTTCACTGGGACGACGGATAGAGGGGGTTGACACTTCACCGGAGTTAAACGTTAGGGATGACGAACGATATATATATATATATATATATTATAGTTATTATGTATTTGGTCCTTTTAGTTTAGGGGTTTTTACAAAAATATTAGAGTTATCATGTATTTGGTCCATTTAGTTTAGGGGTTTTTACAAAAATAAGAAAAAGACAAAAAAAAGGGTCAAAAAAGTCAAAAAGGCAAAATGACAGAAATGCCCTTAATTCTAACGGATGAAGTGGATAGCCGTTAGAGTGAGGGACCAATCTGTTACAAAATGACATACGTCGAGTCCTAATTTGTAATAAATGAAGTTTATGGACCATTTTTGTAAAACCCAACAAACCACAGGGACCAAATCCATAATTAACTCTATATTTTAAAACCTCATAATATATAAGATATATGTATTTAATATTAATAATTGATATATATAACAATAATACTAAAATAAAAAAATATGTAATTGATTTGATATTTGATGGTTTTCAATTCTCAATGCATTCAACACTCCCTATTAGGAGGTCCCAATATCAATGCCCTTCAAACATACACGACCCTTAGTTGGCGGAGGACTTCTAAGCTATCAATGGTTCTCACTTCAGGTATCTACAACCCAACCATTAAAAAAAAACACTAAAAATAGTGGGTCTTTTGAACACTAAAAAAACTAACTCCAACCACACACTAAGGCTATGTTTGACAAATTAGCTGATAACTGATAAGTTAACTTATAATTGATAAGTTAACTGATGACTGATAAGATAATTGGTAGCTGATAAGCTAGTTGATGGATAAGTCACGTTTGGTAAAAACTAGCTGATAAACATGTAAATGACCAAGAAAGACATCTTCAAAAACAATCAAATAAAACATTTCATGATATAATTAAAACAAACTTATAGTAATATAATATGTTAGTTAAGAAAATTTAAATTTATTATTATATATACTATAAATTTTGAATTTGTTAAAATAACTTTAAAAAATCTACATTAACTTATGATTTTAAATAATCATTACATATAATATTAATAAAAATAAGTAATTGAATAATAATTAAAAAATTAATAGTAATTGATAACTAAAATATACTTATTAATATTAGAAAAAATAATATAAAAATAATTGATATGATTAACATAAATTTAAGCAATTAATAACATCAATGTAAAATTAAAGTTTAATTTATAATTTTCAATTAATATTAACTAATATTAATAATAATTAATTTTTAATAACTAAAATTTATTTATAATTAATAGTTAATAAATAATAAGTAATATTAATAAAGGTATATAATTGGAAAAAAGTTACAAAAAAACTCTTCATAAACTAATTTAAATAGCTTATCAATAAGCTAGTTTATGTCCATCTAAACATATACTCAAACAATAAGTTAGTTTTTTTGCCAAACGATGCCTTAATAAAACACTAAAAACATCTTTAATATTATAATATTAATAAGTAAACTATAAACTGAATACAGAATATTACATAATGTATTAAACTATAAATCTATATATATATATATATATATATATAGCCATATGTCACGGACTTCTCTACAAGATCGTGTGCGGCCTTAGTTCTCGAATTAAGTCAGCCAAACTCCTGAAACAACCAACGATTAAGGCAAGTAAAGAGAATACAATAGATTGTTGGAATGCAAAGGAAACTTGTATTGCTTGAGAGAACTATTACAAGAGAGCTTAGAAGAATATTTTAAGGTGTGTTGAGTCAAATGAGACCACCACCTATTTATACTACTCAAGGGAACAATCTAGAGAACAACTATCTAGATATGTACAAAGACTATTCTAGAACTATCAAGTAAGACTATATGCAAGAGGCTTCTACATCCTTCCATGGGAAGGCTCCCTCCCTTCCATGTAGAATCTTCTAGAGATGTTCCATAAGAGGCTTCTACCATTTTCCATGGAGAGGTAGAAAAGCTTCCACAAGAGTCACCATCCTATTTGAGTAGTGTAGAAGGTTTCGGATCCCGGTGAACCTTCAAAAAACTCGTCCCATGCTTGGCGGGTCGTCACATTCTCCCCCACCTAAGCTCGCGACGTCCTTGTCATGCCATCCTCATGATACTTCTTGATCTTGTCCGTGAATTGCCATAATGTGTCTTGAGCCTCCCAACTTGCTTCACTATCGGGAAAGTTTTGCCACTTGACCAAGTAATCCGTGTAGCTCGACACTCCTCGTCTTGATACTTTTCGATCCGAAAGAATCTCTTCAACCTCCCGATCGAAAGAAGTTACGACCGCAGTCAGTGCCCTTTTGGACACTATTTGTTCCGGGTCTTCCATATCCTCATGATAACGCTTGAGAAAACTTACATGGAAACCGGGTGAATTTTTGAACTTAGGCGGTAGTTGAATCCTATATGATACCTTCCCAACACGTCCCATCACCGGGAAGGGGCCTTCATACCTTCGTATCAATCCCTTATGCATCTTCCTTAACGATTTGAATTGTTGAGGTAAGAGTTTTATCATTACTTGGTCCCCTACCTTGAACTCGACATGTCTCCTCTTCTCATCTGCCCATTTCTTCATCTTCTTTGCTGCTTTGTCCAACGAAGCTCGGGCCATATTTGCTTGCTCGTGCCACTCCTTCATGGTCTTATATGCGGTCGGACTATTCCCATCGGAAAGACGCGGTTAAGGCATTCGGGGTCAATGGTTTCCGCCCCGTAACCAACTCGAAGGAGCTCTTCCCTGTAGCCTCGCTCATTTGCATGTTGTATGAGAATTGTGCAACATCAAGGAGTTTCGCCCAATTGCTTTGATTGTCACTCACATGGTGTCGAAGATAGAGTTCCACCAATGCATTTACCCTTTCCGTTTGCCCATCAGTTTGGGGATAGAAGCTCATAGAGAAGTTAAAATCTGTCCCCATGATTTTGAATATCTCCATCCAAAATTTTCCCGTGAACCGTGTGTCTCGATCGCTCACGATAGTATGCGGAACACCCCAATACTTTACCACATTTTTGAAGAAAAGCTTTGTCGTCTCTTCCGCGGTACAATCGGGTGGTGCGGCTATAAAAGTTCCATACTTTGAGAATCGTTCCACCACCACGATTATGCTTCCACAACCCTCCGAATTTGGCAAGCAAGTGATGAAGTCCATGGAAATGCTTTCCCATGGTCCTTTAGGTGTCGGTAAGGGCTCCAACAATCCTCCCGGTTGTCGTTGCACTATCTTGTCTCGTTGGCATACTAGACACGTTCGAACGAATGTCTCTACATCGTCCCCCATCCCTGGCCAATAGAACATACCTTCTACCAACGTTAGTGTCCTCTTGATCCCCAGATGACCGGGCCACTTTGAATCATGACACTCCTTTACGATAGCCCTTCTAAGATCGTCCCACTTAGGCACTTACAACCGATCTCCCTTGGTGAATAGAAGATCTCCCTTGAGCCAAAACCTTCTTGTCTTCCGGTCTCGAGCCAATGCCACAAGATTCTTGGCCATAGGATCATGCTCCAATCCTTCTTTGATCCGGTCTTGAAGGAAGAATTGTGGTTGAGTGATAGCCGCAAACTCCGCCTTACAACTCAACGCATCCGCTACCACATTAGCCTTCCCCGACTTGTACTCTAAGTGGTAGTCAAACTCGGATAGAAAGTCTTGCCATCGTGCTTGCTTAGGACTTAACTTCTTTTGGGTTTGGAAGTAACTTGTCGCCAAGTTATCCGTTTTGATCACGAACTTCGACCCCAAGAGATAGTGTCTCCATGTCCTCAAGCAATGTATGACCGCCGTCATTTCCTTCTCTTGCATCGTGTACCTCCTTTCCGTATCATTCAACTTTCGACTTTCGAATGCTATTGGATTTCCTTCTTGCCTTAGAACTCCTCCAATGGCAAAATCCGAAGCATCCCTGTGTAACTCAAATGGCTTCGTTACGTTTGGTAGTCTCAACATCGGCTCCTCGTTCACCACATCCTTTAACTCATCAAAGGCGCCTTGACAACGTTTGTCCCACTCCCAAGCCTTTGTCTTATTCAATAGGTCCGTCAAGGGTGCCGCCTCGGCCGAATATCCCTTGATAAAGCGCCGATAATAGTTTACCAAGCCAAGGAAGGACCTTACTTCCGTAACCTTGGTTGGTGTCTCCCAATCTCTGATAGCCTTGACCTTTGCCCCGTACATCATCAATCTACCATCCTTGATCTTGTGCCCGAGGAACTCCACCTCTTCTTGAGCAAAAGAACATTTCTCCAACTTCACGTAGAGCTCATTGTCCCGTAATACTTTGAACATCTGTTTCAAATGAGATACGTGCTCCTCCAAGGTGTCACTATAGACGACTATGTCGTCTAAGTAGACCACCGCAAATTTATCGAGAAATGGATAAAATAATTTGTTCATCAAAGTACAAAATGTAGCGGGAGCATTGGTCAAGCCAAATGGCATGACTAAAAACTCGTAAGAGTCATACCTCGTGACGCACGTCGTCTTTGCTTCATATCCCTCGGCTATCCGTACTTGATAGTATCCCGATCTCATCTCGCCTTCCCTAATTGGTCAAACAAATCTGCAATAAGAGGAACTGGGTATTTGTTTTTTATTGTTATCTTGTTTAGCACCCAGTAATATATGCACATTCGCAAGGACCCGTCTTTCTTCCTTTGAAATAGCACCGGTGCGCCATAGGGAGCTTTAGAGGTTCGGATGTACCCCGCATCAAGTAGATTCTTGAGTTGCCTCTGCAACTCCTCCAACTTCGGTGGAGGCATTCGGTATGGGGCTTTAGAGGGTGGCTTCGATCACAGATCCAACTCTATCGCATGGTCCACCTCCCTCCTAGATGGGATCTTTTTCGGTAACTCCTTGGGCATCACATCCTTGAACTCATCAAGAACCTTCTCGATCTCTTTCGGTACCTTCTCCTTGCTTCTCCCACTATCATCCTCTTGCCTTGTCACCGTTAAATAGCAAGGCTCGTTCTTGTTGTATCCCTTCTTCAATTGCATGGCCGATAGGGACTTGGCACTACTCTTAGGGCCACGTTCCGTATCCACCAAACAAGTCTTTCCCCCATCTAGGATACATAAAGAATTAGCAAATGGCAAGCGCATACCTTATCGAGAAAATCCAACCCAAGCACCACTTTGAAGTCGTCCATGGGTACCACCGAGAAATCGATCTCTCCTTCCCACTCTCCAATCTTGGCTTGCACATCTTTGGCTACCCCATGGATTGGTTTAGCCGTAGAGTTCACCGCTTTGATAGTACCACTCCCCTTTGTCCGCTTAATCCCTAGCCTTGAGGCTTCATCAATGGAAATGAAATTGTGAGTAGCACCCATATCGACAAGAGCACGTACCCGATTTCCTTTGATGGTAGCTTCTACGAATTGTAACCCCTTGTTGGATACCTTGGTCACCTCCGTCTTGCCTTTGATTGTATTAAAGATCCTCAACGATCCCATGCATTTATCCCCGTCTTGAGAGCAACCCTCATCCCGAGTTATAGCGTGGAACTTTGCTTTGCTTGGGCAATCTCGAGCTCGGTGTGGTCCATCACAAAGGAAGCACCCATTATTCTTGTAGGTCGTCCTCAAGTCTTTTTTCTTCCCGGTTGGTGGCTTCCGTGCATCGTCATTCCTTACTTGGGTCGACTTCTCTCCCCCACCATTATCATGGTTACCCTTCCGATCTTTTGGCTTTGACGGTTCCTTCTTGCTAAAATCGATCAAGGCCTCTGCCTCGGCAATAGCCGTTGCAAGGTCTTGTACCCCACGTCGCTTCAACTCCGTCTTGCCCCATTCTTGCATGCCATCAAGAAAGCAGAAGAGAGAGTCTTTGTCGGAAAGATCCGGAATCTCTAAGATAAGGTTGGTGAAATCCTTCACATACTCTCGGATCATTCCGGAATGCTTGAGCTTACGAAGACGACTCATCGCCTCGTCCTCGACATTCTCCAGATAGAATTATTTCTTAAACTCACGAATGAAATAACCCTAAGTAGTAATGTTACATGTACCTCGTTCGATATCTCCATACCGACGTCGCCACCACAAAGCCGCGGTGTCTTTCAAGAATCTTGTGGTCGTCTTGATCTTCATCGCATCCTCCACGATGTTGAATCCATCCATGCATTGCTAAATTTCCCATAGAAAATCATCAACCGCCCTAGCATCACACTTTACCACGAACGGTGATGGTTTGGGAAAATCTACCTTTGAAGCATGGTTGCTAGTGTTGCCACCTCCACTAGCCATGACTCGTTTAGCCAAACTTACGTCGGCTTGGATTTCTTCCAGATGTTGGTGAATCATGGAGATCTCTACCTCCACATCACCTCGAAACTTAGCTAGCTCGTTCATGAACATACCTCTTAAGTCATGAAGCTCGCGTCGCAAGTCGCCACCCAATACGTTGAGGGCGCTCTTGAAATCATCCCGCATGTCGGAAAAGTCGGAGTCCAACACTTCCACATGTTGGTTCGTCTCCTCCACTTGTGTCGTCAACTCAGCCATGGATGTCTCTACACCCGTCATTCTCTCTTCCAAGCTAGAGAGAAAATCTTTGGACTTACCTCGGTTCTCATTAGCTCCTTCATTGCGAGACTCTTCTCGGCCACGATTCTTCTCAACAACGGATGCACCAACAACGTTCTTGCTAGACCCTTTCACCATGCCTTCAATCAACCCTGCTCTAATGCCAAATGTCACGGACTTGTCTCTACAAGATCGCGTGCGACCTTAGTTCTCGAACTAAGTCAGCCAAACTCCTGAAACAACCAACGATTAAGGCAAGTAAAGAGAACACAATAGATTGTTGGAATGCAAAGGAATCTTGTATTGCTTAAGAGAACTATTACAAGAAAGCTTAGAAGAATATTTTAAGGTGTGTTGAACCAAATGAGGCCACCACCTATTTATACTACTCAAGGGAACAATCTAGAGAACAACTATGTAGATATGTACAAAGACTATTCTAGAACTATCAAGTAAGACTATATGCAAGAGGCTTCTACATCCTTCCATGGGAAGGCTCCCTCCCTTCCATGTAGAATCTTCTAGAGATGTTCTATAAGAGGCTTCTACCATTTTCCATGGAGAGATAGAAAAGCTTCCACAAGAGTCACCATCCTTCTTGAGTAGTGTAGAAGGTTCCGGATCCTGGTGAACCTTCGAAAAACTTGTCCCATGCTTGGCGGGTCGTCACACATAGGTTCAAATGATAAATGCTAATTGTGTGTGAGAAAATAGAGAAGTAATCCTAGCCATTCATACGGTCAAGATCATATTTGACTGGTCAAGAAATACGACTTTGACTGGTCAAAAGTTGCGATTATTCCAAAAAATAAAAGGATAGTTTCGTAACTTTCACAAATACGCGGGACGAGTTCATATATGAACCTGTATGATTCACATATAAACTATATGTTCATATGTGAACCAGTGTAATCAACATATGAACTCTTTTAACTGATTCATATATGAACCTTTGTGATTCATATATGAACCTTTGTGATTCATATATGAACTAATTAACTGATTCACATATGAACTAATTAAATGAAGGTTCATATGTGATTCTCCTATGAACTAATTAACTGGTTCACATATTAAGGTATAGTTCATATGTGAATCACATAGGTTCACATATGAACTCGTTCCGCGTATTTTACGAAAGTAATCCTATATCTTCTACATACCACGCAAGGAATTATCCGGTGCTTCACAGTCAAAGCCGCAAATGTTGACCAGATGAAGGGCTAGGATCATTTCTCTATTTCTCATAAACTTAGCATTTCTCATTTGAACCTCTCCATATATATACGTATATATATATATATATATAATTATAAAAGTAATATTAATATTTGATTATAGATGTCTACTTTATTAACCTTCATTCTTTTAGTATTTTAGTTTTGTGTTGGTCATGAAAACACCTCTATTTTTGTGTTTCTAGTGTTTTTAGTAGTGGGTTGGAGATGATCTTAGTCTTATCTATGTCTCCTTATTTTGTGTTTTATATTACAGAAAGTTCTCTACAATTAACATTGTCAACTCCAACCACCGTCCATGTAATGCCCCAAGCGGCCCAATGACTTCGAGTCCAACTTAAAGTCAATGTGGAAATTCTTGGTATCCCACAACTTGAGGCTTATAAGGAGCTTACAAATCCCATTTTCTATCAATATGGGACGGGTTGTTACTTACAGTCTATTTATCCAAGTGGAATCGACTTTGAACATGATGCAACACCACGTCTTATGTCCAACGTATTTTTAGTGAACCACTTGGGTTGTGGCGCACTGGTAAACCCTTTGGGGGATGTAGTGGAATATCTCATCTACCCAGGGTTCAAATCTAGGCCCTGCCAAAGCCCTTGTGGCCATGGAGGTTCACCTGCGATGACTCCAGGCCATTCGTGGTTGCCCGGGGATTAGTCGGTGCGCGTAAGCTGACCCGGAAACCCACAGTTACAAAAAAAAACGTATTTTTAGTTGAAGTATACCGTTTGAGAAGACTTTCGGTTTTTTGGTTGATTTCGTAAATTTGGCCAACTTTTAGGAATTTATTTTCGTTAACCTTTACTTTTTCTTATAGGTTTTAAATTTTGTTTTCTTATGCGTCTAAACCTTCAAATATGTTTTCTCATGCATCTAAATCTTCAAATACTAAATAGAATGTTTTGCAAAGTAAAATTAACTAACCAAATTAAATTAACACTAGGATTTGATCAAATGAAAATTGATAAAGCAAATTAACATAAACATAACAACATTTAGGGTTTGAGAAAATTAAAATTAAACTAAGAAACTTAACATCAAACTAAAAGATTTAGTGCAAATCTAGAAATTAGAGAAAACCAATAGAGAAATTAAATCAATTTTGGATGAATCAGATTTAAGATAAACCAATAACCAATAAAGAAATCAAATTGTTGGTCCCAAAGTGGATGATGATAAACAAGTAATTGTAGAAGGTGAAATATGAATACAAATACTCAGATATTTTCTAAAGATTAATTCTTATAGATACATCAAGAATTACAAAAAAAATTAAATATCAAATATCATATAGAGAACTTACAATAACAAACTAAGAATATTTGTAAGGAATTAAGAGCACAAAGTTTTCTTCTAAGGAGGAGAGTAGTAGATGACCTTTGATGATACACTTAGAAATTATGTGGACAAAGGCGTTTTTTGCAAGGGAGTTGCACACAACTTTTAAGATCAGCACGTAGAGAACACTTGTCACCTTTAGAGAAGTTGACTAACATTTATCTTTATTTTCATTGATAAGTCATTTTCTCCATATGATATTGACCCCCATCTTGATGTGTACTTGCAACAGTAAAAAGTAAATAAAGACATATACTTCTTACTTTTCTAAATGTTTGTCAGAAAGTAACCACCAAATCAATTAGTAACTCAACAATCTCCCCCTATTTGATGATGACATCAACACTTAGAAAAAAAATGGTGTTGACGCTCAGAAAGTTATAAGACAATTAGAACTCATAAATTCAGCAACTAATGTTTCATTTTTTTGCGTTCTTTTCATATAGATCTTTTTTGATATTTTGATTTAGTTATATATATATATATATATATATATATATATACTTTTGTTGTTTTCTTTTTGGTCTATAACCATGTACAAATCTATATATATCTAAAATGAAAACCAAACCAAAGTGATGTGGCACCTTCTTATAGTTGGATTCTTAGTTGAGGGTGTACTTACTATTAAACCTCTCATTAATAAATAATTAACGTAATGTAAATAAATAAATAAAAGAGTAGAAGGAAGACATCAGATGAGCTTAGTCAACCATTGATTAAAAGAACAAGATTGCAAAAGATTGGGAAAATAGTAACTTGTTGAAGATGCAAGGGAAAAGGAAAAGCTTCTTAAAGTGTCCAAGCTTTGGGTGTTCCACTTAAATTGTGTTTTGTTTTTGGTAGTAAGAATTGGGTGTTAAACTATGTTCCACTTAAACTGCAACTTTTTTGGTTGTTACAAACTGGTGTTCCACTTAAACTGCTACGTTTTTTGTTGTTACAAACTGGAGTTCCACAATTAAGTAACCTATTCTTTTTTGCAACGTAAACTGGTTGGTTTAAACTGTGAAATGTTAACAATTGTTTCGGCAATGTAAATGTTGATCCAAACTCTCTCAGTGATTTGATAACGACCCTCTTTTATACTTAGTGAAAATTACGTTATTATATGTATTAGTGTTTCATCATCAGCGATCAGACTGAGTCTGTTCAGTTATCGCTGATGACCTTTCTGTAAACATTTAATATGTATGTGTTTCACTTTCAGCGATCAAACTGAGTCTGTTCAGTTATCACTGATAGTTTCCTATGTAACACAGTTAACGTAATCCCTGAAGACAAGTCTCGCGTCAACATAGTTCATAGCTGAATCGAAGACGAAGCCACTGAACAATAGATAAGTCTACTAGTGACCTGATGCGGATATCAGCGAAGACCAGACAAATCTACTTACGCGAAGAAGCCTGAGGAAAAGCTTCAGCGATAGCTGAACTTCTTTATCTCTGGAAGAAGAGATACTCAGCGATCAACGATCACAAAGCTTATGCCTCAAGTTTTCTTTTGTCTTACCTTGCACAACCAGTACGATGTGTCAGAACGGACAAGTCTCTGCCACAAATCGTACACCAACTCTGTCAACTACACTGTTCATAAAGTGGCCAAAAGCATGTCTCCAAAAGTGAGACTACCAAAGCCAATCTATGAATGCCACGTGTAAAGTACCCTGCCATGCATTTAATGCATAGGGTATAAATAGGAAGCTCACTCCTTCATCTAAAGGTGTGCTCAATCCTTGAACTCCAAAATAGAAACCTTTGTTTTCTATCTCTCTAAAAATCCCCCATTCTCTGAATTTCTTGTGCAACCATCTTAGTGTTTCTTAAGTTTGTTTAGATTGAGTCTGTCTTAATCTTATTCCGCAACAAACTTGTAAATTGTATTTTGATTTATCAATAAACAATTTATTAAACTTTAATTTCTGTGTTTGTATTCAACCCCCCCCCTTCTACAAACTTGTTAAGCACCTTCGGGACCAACAAGTGGTATCAGAGCAGTTTGTTTAATCTAATAAACAAGATCTTGCTGTATACTCTTCCTTGCTATTCTAAAATGGCACTAAACACAAACACAAACTACTATGATAATGGTTCACTTTCTAAACCTCCTCGATTTAGCAGAGATAACTTTTCTCTATGGAAAAATCGAATGATGCTATTTCTTGAAGGTGCGGATCCTACTATACCTGAATATATAGAAAACGGACCCTATGAACCTGTTAGAATTATAGCTGCGGTTCCTGCTACTGCCACCACTGAAGCTGTCCCTCAACGATATGTCGTTAAGGAAATAAGACAGTGGAGTGATGAAGATAAAAAGAAGGTAGGCATAGATGCAAGAGCAAAGACCATTATATCAATGGCTCTGCCTGATGAAGTTTTCCATTCCATCATGCATCTAAAAACTTCTAAAGAAATGTGGGAAACCATATGTGTTCAATATGAGGGCACCACTGAAATCCAAGAGACCCGAAAGATTAACTTGGTAAGACAGTATGAAAGTTTTATCGCTGGTAAGAATGAATCTCTTTCTGACATTCATCAGCGGTTTAACTGCCTGATCATTGACCTAAGAACTGTTGGAAGGACCTATTCTAATTCTGAGGTCCTAACAAAATTCTTGGAAAGTCTTCCTGAAAGCTGGGACAGTTATTCAATATGTCTTAAGCTGACAAAAGACTTACATACTCTCTCTCTAAGCACTCTGTATGGAATATTGCTCAACTATGAGCAATCTAATCTCCTGAAGAAGAATCTTGTAAAAGATTCTAAAGACTCCAAAAGCACTGCTGTTGCTTTAGTCTCATCAGAGATAATTCCATCCCAGCGATCTACTCTCACCATCACTGAGTTAGATTCTGAATCTGAGGATTTATCAGACCCTGATCTTTCAGAGTTTAATGAGTCCTTAGCACTCTTGACAAACTCTTTTAAGAGATTTGCAAGAAAGAATAACTTCCGAAGAAGTAAACCTCTCTCTCTTACTGAAAAGCCAAAATCAACTCCGGTTGATAAGGCTACAGCCACTTGCTATAACTGCGAAAAAATTGGACATTTTGCTAGTGAGTGCAGGTCGAAAAAGGTCTTCAAACCTTCTACCTCAAGAAGATCCAGTGATGACAAATACCATAAGCTGAAGAACAAATATCAAAAGCTGAAAAGCTATCAGCGAAAAGGTAAAGGTCTCATCGCTGAAGAACATGACTGGGCTGAATCAGAAGAATCATCTTCTGATGAAGAAGAAGTCGCTAATCTTTGCCTCATGGCTGAGATTAAAGAAGAAGTAGAAGAACCATCTTAACCTTCTATGAGATACATATCATCTCAGGTATCTATCTCAACAAATCCCTCTCTGCCTGAAGCTGAGAGAAGTCGCACTGTTGATGTGCTGACGATTGACCTTTATAATGCTCTAAATGACAAAACTCAAGCTGAAAATAAAAATGTTTATTTAACACAAGAGCTAGAGAAATGTCATGAAAAGATCAGTGAACTAAATCTTTTAGAAGAAAAGTTGAAAGACCAAGTCATTATAAATGAAATCATCAGCATTGAACGCGAACAAGCCATCGCTGCTCTAAAAGCAGAAAAGGCTCATGTTGAAAAATGGTGCAAATCATCAACAAAGATCTCTGAGATAATAAATGCTCAAACTCCTGAAAGTGATAGAACTGGTCTTGGTTTTTGGACACCACAGGATGATCCTAAAGAAGAAAGTTCCTCGCTTAAGTTTGGAACTTTTGTCACATCTTTCTTTGACACTTCTTATAATCAATTCTATCCCTGCTCTTCTTCAAATCCCATCCCTGAGGAGATATCTGCAAGATCTAAGTCTGCAGATAAAGGAAAGTCTATTCTTCCTCCTCAGAAGGCTTCCAAGAAAACCAAACTGAAAGTTCCTTCCAAACCTTCAGTGGATAAACCTTCTAGCTCAGTGACAGAAATCTTTGATATCTGTCCTCCAAAGCTGAAGGTTGATCTAAAGCCCGTGAGACCTGAAGAAATAAAAATTCCTCCCAAATCTCGTGCTAAAGGCATTCTTGGAGCTGGACCTGCTCATCTTAAGTTTTCAAAACCTTTTGGTTATAAATCCACCATCAGATATAGAAAATGTTATCACTGTGGATTCACTGACCATATTGCGAGCAAGTGTCCAAATACCACCGAAGCTGATAAAACAGCCAAAGTGAAGAAAAATGCCTCTAAGGCAAATAAAGTCACCAAAGTGAAAAATACCACTAAGGTTAAGAAATTAACCAAAGTGAAGATTACCACTGAAGCTGAATCTTCCTTATCCACTAACTCTGAAGGACCCATTGAAAAGTGGGTACCAAACAAAGCTTAATCTTCCTTATGTATGCAGGGATCAAAGGGCATCTGGTATCTCGATAGCGGATGTTCTCGTCATATGACTGGACAAAGAGACCTGCTCACTGAATACAAGGAAGAGAAAGGTCCCTCTGTGACCTTTGGTGGAAATGGAAAAGGATTTACCCGTGGGTTTGGTGTCCTCAGCAATGGGACAACTACCTTTCGAAGAGTCGCTTATGTAGATGGACTGAAGCACAATCTTCTAAGCATCAGTCAGCTATGTGACAAAGACTACGAAGTTCGCTTTTCTAAGAAAGCATGTTCAGTGGTAGATGAAAAAGGAAAACTTGCTCTCAGTGGTTATAGAAGAGAAAATGTCTATGTAATAGATATGGACTCTACTATCACTGATAACTTATGTTTTCTCTCTAAGGCCTCTTCTGATGTCAACTGGCTATGGCATAAAAGGCTCTCTCATCTAAACTTCAAAACCCTGAATTCTCTCTCATCTAAGGAACTGGTTTCTGGTCTTCCTCAGCACTCATATGCTAAAGAATCTCTCTGCTCAGCATGTGAAAAAGGAAAACAAACAAGAGCTAGTTTCAAGTCGAAACAAGTTTCCTCAGTAACAAGTCCTCTTCAGCTCTTGCATATGGATCTATTTGGCCCTGTCAATATCCAATCAATAGCTGGAAAGAAATATACGCTTGTCATTGTAGATGAATATTCTCGCTACACCTGGGTTATTTTTCTTCGCTGCAAGAATGATACTCCAGAAGAACTAATATCTTTTGTCAAAAAGATGGAAGTGCTGAATAATCTTACTGTTCGATCAATAAGGAGTGATCATGGAACTGAATTCAAAAATAGTTCCCTGAACAATTTCTTTGAGAACAAGGGAATCTCTCACAACTTCTCTTCAGTAAGAACACCTCAGCAAAATGGAGTCGCTGAAAGAAGAAACAGAACGATCATAGAAGCTGCTAGATCAATGCTCAGCGATTCTCACCTCCCTACTCAATTTTGGGCAGAAGCTGTAAACACTGCATGTTTTACTCAAAACAGATCGCTGATAATAAAGCGATTTGGGAAGACAGCTTATGAACTCTTTCTTGGAAGGAAGCCTTCTATCAGCTTTCTTCATATCTTTGGTTGTCAGTGCTTTATCTTAAACAACAAAGATCAACTTGGAAAGTTCGACCCAAAAGCCGATGATGGAATATTTTTAGGATATTCCTCCATCTCAAAAGCCTACAGAGTTTTCAACAAAAGAAGACAAACCGTAGAAGAAACCATTCATGTCACGTTTGATGAAACGCGCTCAGCGAACTCTAAACCAATCGCTGACAATGAAGAACTGAATACTTGGATGATCTCTCACTATAAAGGAACTGAACCTTTCTTCTCAAACCAACAGCACACTGAAACTCCAGCTGCTGATGAAGAACCAAGTATCATACCCCCCACCGCTGAATCCAACTCATGGATTTCAGCTGAACCTCTAAACACACTTCTACCATCAAATCCATCTACGTCTGAAAACCCTTCTGAAAGTATTGGTGTATCTAATGTTCAACAATTACTAGCTGATGAACCTCAAGCATCTTCATCAGCGACTGCTTCTATTGTTGATCCTATCGCTGAAATAAGCAATCTTGCTCCTGCTCAGCGATGGACCAGAGATCACCCCATAGATCAAATTATTGGTAATCCAGATGCAGGTATTCAGACACGACGAAGCTCAGGTAATATCTGTCTCTTTGTAAACTTTCTCTCCTTAATAGAACCAAAGAAGACTGATGATGCCCTCAGAGATCCAAACTGGGTCAGCGCTATGCAAGAAGAGCTGACTGAATTCTCTCGAAACAAAGTTTGGAATCTCGTTCCTAGACCATCTGATAAAACTGTAATAGGCACCAAATGGGTGTTTAGAAACAAGTTAGATGAACATGGAATTGTAACCCGCAACAAGGCTCGACTTGTTGCTCAGGGATACAGACAAGAGGAAGGCATAGACTATGATGAAACCTTTGCCCCTGTGGCCAGGCTCGAAGCAATTCGACTATTCTTAGCTTATGCAGTCTATAAAGACTTCATCGTTTATCAAATGGACGTAAAATCAGCTTTTCTGAATGGAAAACTGAATGAAGAAGTTTATGTAGAACAACCACCAGGGTTCTATGACCCTAAGCATCCAAATTATGTTTATAAATTGGATAAGGCTCTCTATGGTCTAAAACAAGCCCCTCGTGCTTGGTATGACACTCTCTCATCTTTTCTTATCTCTGAAAATTTTGAACGTGGCAAGATTGATAATACGTTATTTTTCAGGAAGATAAAAGGTCATATAATTCTTGTACAAATATATGTCGATGACATAATATTTGGTTCTACTAACCCATCTCTATGTACTCGCTTCGCTGAAAGAATGAAGAAAGAATATAAAATGAGTATGATGGGTGAGCTGACATATTTTCTTGGTCTTCAGATTAAACAATCTGACAAAGGTACTTTTATCTGCCAAGGTAAGTATGTTAAAGACATGCTGAAGAAGTTTGATTTAACACAAACTTCAGCGATGAAAACTCCTATGGCACCACCACTGACACTTAACAAGGATCCATCTGGAAAACCTGTTAATGTCACTGCCTATAGAGGAATGATAGGCTCATTGTTGTATCTTACAGCAAGCCGACCTGACATCATGTACTCTACTTGTTTATGTGCACGCTATCAATCTGAACCCAAGGAATCCCATCTGATCGCTGTAAAGCGAATTTTCAGATATCTGAAAGGAACTCCTAACCTAGGTCTTTGGTATCCCAAAGACTCAGGGTTCGATCTAACTGGTTATTCTGATAGTTATTTTGCAGGCTGTAAACTTGACAGAAAAAGTACCACTGGTGGATGTCAACTCTTAGGAGGAAAGCTAGTAAGCTGGACAAGCAAGAAGCAAAATTCTGTGTCCACTTCCACAGCTGAAGCTGAATACGTAGCCGCTGGAAGCTATTGTTCACAAATCTTATGGATGAGAAATCAACTATTAGATTATGACCTTCAGCTGTCAAAGATTCCTATCTATTGCGACAGCACTAGTGCTATCGCTATAGCAAATAATCCAGTGCTACATTCAAAGACAAAACACATAGAGATCAGATATCACTTTATCAGAGATCATGTGATGAATGGTGATATTGAACTTCACTTTATCCCTACTGACTTTCAGCTTGCTGATATATTCACCAAACCTCTTGATGAGACAAGGTTCAACTTTCTCATCAGTGAGCTTGGAATGCTGAACCTCGAAGAATAATTCTTCAGCGTTCATGTATTGTGTCAGTAATCAAAAGTTCCCCTCATCATTCTCTCTGATAAACATTCTGACTCTCAGGTATGTTCTCTCTCCCTCAAAGATGTTTTTTTTTCAAAATATAAACTTTAATCACTGAACTTTCTTCAAATGATTAAAAGCTTTTTGAAAAATACATTAATCACTGATATTTCCAGTCAGTGATCTTTTAAAAGGAAAATCTATCCCTATCTTTACAATCAGGGATACTTTTAAAAAGGAAAATCTATCACTGACTTTTCTTCAGTGATCATTTGAACGGACAAATGAACAGTCTCTCTCCTCTATGACGTCATTTGAACCGACAATTCACGACATGCCTTTTCTGACACGTTCGTCCGTTGCCCTCCTATCCAATCAACTTCGTGGAACGTGTCAATGTCATGATGATTTCTTTTCCCGCTTCATTCTCTCTCTTATCTCTCTTCTCTCTCTTCGTATAAAAGGAATTCTTCTCTCCTTTATACGGTTTACGCTTTCAAAACTTTCAAAGCAAGAAACATTCTCTCAAGAACACTCAAGCAAGTAAATCCTGAATATTGAATCTGCAACTCTTTTTCTTCAAGATACACAGGTTTATTTCATGTTTATATGCTTTGTTCATATGCTTTTTATTCTTTTGAAATCCTACTCGCTTTCTATGGATTTTATAAAACGTTTTTTTAAAACTAAAGATCATTCCTTCTGATTTTATGTTTTTAAATAAAAACCTTTTGGTTTTAAAGTGTTCTTCATTCTTTCTACCCAGAACACTATTTTTTCTCTTAAAAATAACTTGATAATTTTCCAGTTTCCCTTCTTCTATGGAAACTGGCAATCATATTATTTTTAATCTAAATCATTTCTTCTATTATGCCTCTTTCCATAACAGAAATGACACAGTCTTCAATCGTTGCTTCCAAGCATGTACGATTCGCCATCACTGAAGTTGAGATTACTAAATGTAATCATTTAGCCAGACTCGACTTCAAAGCTGACAAATACCCACATCTGGTGGAAGCTGCTGAATTCCTCAAGCAGTCATGCATAGCTTACGCGATCACTGTGGATCCTAAGCCCTCCAAGACTCTACTTCAGCAGTTCTGGTTCACTGCTGATGCAACTGAACTTACCAACAGGAAAGGCGAACGAGTCCCTGCTATCTCGTTCAGCACGGAATTAGGGCCAGGGAGCATGACCGCTCTTAGCCTCAGGAAATCTTTAAGATTCCCTGACAAACCAAAGAGTGGATTCGACGCACTACCCACTGATGATGAGCTGATATTCTTCCTGGACGCAATGGGCTATTGTTGGGAAAACAAACCAAGATCGTCTATTCCTAACAAGAAGCTCACCAAGATTCTTAAAGCTCAGATGCCATCACAACTGAACTTTATCTTCTCGCACATAATTCAGTGCATGAGTGGGAAGAGTGGTTCGCTGGATCAAGCCAGCAAAACACAACTGCAAATGGCATACTCCGTTATCGCTGGTCAAAACTTTGACTACGCCACAGCCATCTTTGAAGATCTGAGGTCGAGATTAGAGAAGCCTGAACGAGATCCCAAGATCTCATATGTACGTTTCATATGTACGTATATCAAGTTCCTCTATCCCAACACCTATCCCACCAAAGATGATGGCACCTTTGCCAGGGTTGGTCAACGATCATTAGAGGTCAAGCCACTCGCCGACGAGGTAAGTATCTCTCTCCTTCGCTCTCGTCTCTCTCTCCATTCTTCTTCATCTTCAGCGACCACGCAGACGGTTCCTTCGTCTGCTATCCCTGTCGCTACCACTACTTCTAAAAGACCATCAGCTAGTCCGATTGGTCCTTCCAAAAAGGCTAAAAAGACTAAGGAAAGTACACCTTCTAGTACTATACCTGAGGGAGCTTCTCAACAAGCTACCTTAGATGCTTTTGTGGGTCTTTCCTCCACAACTTCAGCAGTCACTCATACTGCCGTGTCAGCGATCTCACTCGCTGTCACATCATCAGTAACCCCACCTACTATCTCATTCCCTGAGATTAACCCCATCCCTACTTCTATTCCCAAAACTCTTCCCTTCTCTCCTCATTTGGTCTCTGAACCTGCCACCTCTTCTTTCCCTATAGGACCTGAGCATCAAACTTTTGAGGAATCTATGCAGTTCTACAAAATGTTTGATACGTCAGGTACACCTATACTCCTAAACACTTCTCTCCCCCCCTCTCCAAATAAGCCCATATCTGAACTAACATTATTTTCAGGTCCTAGCTTGGCGACTGTTGACACGCATGTCAACAGTCTAGGAGAAAAGGTGGATGCTCTCACCAACACCATCAATGAAACCACCAACGCCGTCAATCAGGCTGGTGAGGAGCTGAAGAAGTTGACCGCCACTTGCTCATCTAAAGCTGAGAACTCTCAACTTTCAGCTCTTGAAGAACAAGTCGTCCAACTCAGAGAGTCCTCTCGACTCTTTCAAGGACGATTTGAGTCTCTTACAGCTGAAGTTCAGGGTCTCTCTTCCAAGGTTGACCTCTGCACGTCCCTTCTTCAGCAAGTTCTACAGAAAGTAAATGAACCAGCTCCAGCGCTGCCTCCCTCCTTCACTGAAGATGATCGTACCAACCTCAACATCGCTGTGGAATTCATTCATGATGCCACATGCGACATACCTGCGGTTGAAGACCGAGTTAAGCGTCTGGAGGCTGACGTTCAAATGCTAAAAGCTTCAACAGCTACTCCAGCAGCTGAACAATCCCCTACCGCTGATAATGACAAAGTGGGGGAGAAAACTGAAGAAACCTCTATTGCTGCTGGGGAAGCTAAGGAACCTCCCTCTCAATCTGAGGGGGAGAAGGCAAAAGAATCCTCATCGATTCACTCCATTCTCTTTGAAGAGGATGAGGAAGAAGACGATGAAGAGGAAGATGATCTAGATCTTGTTGATCAAGAAAAGGATCAGCCCTCCGATGACGACGACGACGATGAAGACCAATCTATGTGGTTCTCTAAGCCGAACGTCGTATCAGGGACAACTTCGCAAGAGGTTGTCAAAACAGGGGTGAGAGGTGATACATCTTCAAGTGTTCCTTCGCAAAGCAAAGACAAGCAACCAATCGCTGAAGAATGCTTGAGGACTGGATCACAATCTGAGGGGGAGCATCCTTCTCAGGTATGTCTTTCAATTGTACCACTCTTCTACTCTTTCCAAACCCCTATTGTCTTTCTAGCCTTTATCTCTCTCGTTCTAAAAATACACTTATCCCTTCTTTCCTTCTTTTTCTAACCAGACAGTTCTCACCCCTGCTTAAGGGTTCTGAACTACAAATAATACCAGCGGCTATCGCTGAAGAAATAATCCCAATCTCTATTGCTGAGATTGATGAAGAAGAAGAAGATTCCCTGGTCCATCCAGGAAGGCCCTCTCGACCATCTCATTGGTCAGAGGAAGTGGTGAAGAAAAGAGTTGAAATGATCGCTCAACTAGAAAGTCAACGGCTGAAAATCCCTCTTCAAATATCCACAGAGCTCGACTTCCTTACTGAAGCTGAAAGAGAAGAATCTGCCAAAGCTGAGAAGCTGATCGCTGAATGCAAACGAGATGCCCAACTCGCTTTAAAGATTCAATCCTCTCAAGTTAGGGACAAAAAGCTAAAAAGCAAACCTGTGGAAGTTCAAGCAGCACTACTGAAAGAAATTGAAGAGGAACGCTTCAAAGAACAAGAGATCAACGATAAGTCTATCGAATGGTGCAAACAAAAGATGGATTATCGTTCTGATCTTCTTCCAATATCAGCCGTGACTATCTCTGGTCGCAAGAAGAAAGATCAACTCTCAGTGACCATGGAGATTACCAGAGAGGATGGAACCCAAAAAGCAATGTACGTATCAAAACTTGAAAGCTTCGGATTTACGGAATGGTTAGAGTTCTGGGATGCGCTGAAGAAATCCAAATCTACATACAGAGGCTACGTTGAAGGACTCCTTGAAGCCCTCATAAATAGAGTCGTTTCTGTACTAAAGCTGCCATCTCCTCTTCCTCCCAAATCTTTGAAACTCAAGAGAAAAATTGGGTCCTCCTCCTCTGAAGATGTCGCCATCATCAGGAATGAAACTTCTATCAAATTTTCAAGAGATGCACTGTTCGGTCCTCCTCCTGATCTTTCAGTTCTGGACTTATCTCTGCCTCCTGGTGGTCCCTTCCAAGCTGGTCAAGTAATCGACAAGCCTTATGGAATATTCTCCAGAGATGATGATGAGGAACTCAGATTTCAAAGAATCTCTGAGATTCCTATCTGTCCTCTGAATCATCTCAAGGATCTCTTATGCTTATGGTGTGACTTCTTCCCTGCTGCTGAAAAAATTAAAGAAATTATCAGTCAAGAATCTTTGGAACGAAGACAGAAAGGAGAAGAAATACCTGAGTATATGATCAATCCTCCCAAATCTTCTTATAGCTGATAGATTAGTTTTCTTATCTGCAATCTGTTAGTTATACTTACAGTAGTTAGTTAGTCACTTGTACTTATGATTTTCATATCTTGTAATTCTATCCCTGAATTAAATGAAAATTGCAGTGATGTACTTAACCCTATCAGTACTGTAAAAGATCCCTCAAAATAGTAATTGGGACATGCATTCTATGAGTCCTTTTTATTCCTATATTTTGAATCATAAAGTAATTTTCTTTTGTTACTTTGTCATTATCAAATATGGGGAGATTGTTGATCCAAACTCTCTCAGTGATTTGATAACGACCCTCTTTTATACTTAGTGAAAATTACGTTATTATATGTATTAGTGTTTCATCATCAGCGATCAGACTGAGTCTGTTCAGTTATCGCTGATGACCTTTCTGTAAACATTTAATATGTATGTGTTTCACTTTCAGCGATCAAACTGAGTCTGTTCAGTTATCACTGATAGTTTCCTATGTAACACAGTTAACGTAATCCCTGAAGACAAGTCTCGCGTCAACATAGTTCATAGCTGAATCGAAGACGAAGCCACTGAACAATAGATAAGTCTACTAGTGACCTGATACGGATATCAGCGAAGACCAGACAAATCTACTTACGCGAAGAAGCCTGAGGAAAAGCTTCAGCGATAGCTGAACTTCTTTATCTCTGGAAGAAGAGATACTCAGCGATCAACGATCACAAAGCTTATGCCTCAAGTTTTCTTTTGTCTTACCTTGCACAACCAGTACGATGTGTCAGAACGGACAAGTCTCTGCCACAAATCGTACACCAACTCTGTCAACTACACTGTTCATAAAGTGGCCAAAAGCATGTCTCCAAAAGTGAGACTACCAAAGCCAATCTATGAATGCCACGTGTAAAGTACCCTGCCATGCATTTAATGCATAGGGTATAAATAGGAAGCTCACTCCTTCATCTGAAGGTGTGCTCAATCCTTGAACTCCAAAATAGAAACCTTTGTTTTCTATCTCTCTAAAAATCCCCCATTCTCTGAATTTCTTGTGCAACCATCTTAGTGTTTCTTAAGTTTGTTTAGATTGAGTCTGTCTTAATCTTATTCCGCAACAAACTTGTAAATTGTATTTTGATTTATCAATAAACAATTTATTAAACTTTAATTTCTGTGTTTGTATTCAACCCCCCCCCCCCTTCTACAAACTTGTTAAGCACCTTCGGGACCAACAGTAAACAGTGGTAACCATTATTTTGGGCAATGTAAGCAGGTTGGACAATATAAACAGGTTACTAGTACACAACTTTTACATACAAAAGTGACAACCAAAATGCGCATTTCATTAGTAACTTAACACAACATTACATAAGTACAGAAGTACATGGTTCCAAAACATAACTTTGGTGTTTAACACAATATTTCTTTAGTAAAGAACATGGTCTCATAATACATTGATCAGAAGACATTGTACTCAAAAGAACTAATTAACCATCATTCTAAAAGGGTCAACTAAAAATAAAGTAAAATACAAAAGACACCCAAGAAATAGCCTAGATGATCTTCACTCTAAGAGATTCATGATCAACTACTGCACGGGCTTCTTTAGCGTTCTTTTTTTACTTCAATAAGCCACGAACAATGTCATTAAATGTTGATCCAATGGTTGGTCTATCCAATAAATAAAGCCATAAAATCGTACCTATTAAACGAGGAAATAGAGAATTAGGTCAAAGAACCATGACTTTTACCAAATTAGACACTTACATTTCTTGAACAACAACAAAACCGACGCCCAAGATTGTAAGTTTTCCATGATGTTCGAATCATTGAATATGATCCACAAGTGCATATCACCATTGATAGGTTTGATTAAGAGCTTGAAGATGCACAAGAGAGATGAGAGGGATGAAGAGAGAGAGAGAGAGAGAGGAAGAGAGAGAGAGAGAGAGAAAGAAATGTAGAGGTCTGATTAGATTGTACACCAACATTCTTCAGGATAAATGGGAGGGAAATAAGAAAAAGATAGATTGACTAAAATACCCTCACGTGAAATGCACATGAGAGGGCCTAAATGGCTAAAAATAAACGACGTTAGGAGGAGGGACCAAAACCAAAGTGAAATGAACATGAGGGACCAAATTCGAGTTTCGTTAGTTTAAGGACGATATCTGCTAAAATTGACAAACATTAGGGACCAAAAGTGAAGTTTACTCTTCTAGAAATGAAAGTTGAGGAAGGGACCAAATATGTTATTAAATGAAAAGTAGTTTGAGGGACCAAATTTGTTATCAAAATGAAAAGTAGTTTGAGGGACCAAATTTGTTAACTAATATGAAAGTTGAGAGAGAGAGGAAGGTGAATTGACAAAGTTGTCCCTCACTAACGGAATCTTAATTGACGGAGTTAGAACGGACTATATCCGTTATAAAAATGAAACTATAAGGACTTCCCTCGTTAATAATTCTTTAGAGGGACCTTACTCATTAATTTAAATTTGCATTTAACTCCATATTTTAACTAGAAAAAGGTGGTTTATTAGGATGTCACATGTCATACGTGTGGCCTTCCATTAGAAAGTTTTCCACCAATCAACAAATAACATAGACCTTGGATCCCCTGACACCTTTTACAATGCTTGAACAACTATGTGTTTTGTTTGATGGAAAACAAAATAAAAATGGCTAAACTACGAGCATATATGAATGGAACATAAAATTAATGAGGATTACCTTATAAGAACATATGACATTGAATAAATTGATCAACTTTCAAAGTTATTTTGACACTCTTAAGTATTGGAATCAATGCGATCCACATAACTGAACATGTGCACGGTTCTACATTGGTACCCACATGTATAATTAGAAACCACTTGAACGCTTTCTCCACCTACCAACCATTAAGCGAATTCCTCATCAATACACTTCTAAAGTAGTGATCTTACGTCAATTAAGAAATCTACAAGTGTATTGATAATTATTGTATTGAAATCAAATGCGTCAGTTATATATGGAAACTTGAACTGGACAAATGAGCATCATGGACTGTGCGAATGAGTTGTAGAAGCCGAAATAAAAACGCATAAAAATCGATGTAGAAGTCGATGTACAAACACATAGAAATCAATTAGAACATCTGTTGGGTCATCTGAAGATTTGAAGATGACCTCTTGATCTTCCATCTTATATCATCCTACTTAGAATATGTTTGAGGTTCTTTTAGCAGCTTGGTTTCTATACAAATGTTCGGTGAAGTCGAAGATCAGCCGAAGAAGACAAAGTAGGAGTACATCTCTCAAAGCGGATTGAAGATAGTCTCCTAAGCCTAAAGCCAAGCATGCCCAAGTGTTCAACACCATCAGCCAGGATGGTGTCAATCACACATCTTCGGGAAAATCCGAAGATCTCACATCTTCGGGAAAATCCGAAGATCTCACTTCTTCGGGAAAATCCGAAGATCTCACATCTTCGGGAAAATCCGAAGATCTCACATCTTCGGGAAAATCCGAAGATCTCTCAAGCCTTCGGCAGCCGATGACCTCTCCCTAGAAGCTGAAGATGTTCTCACATCTTCAGGAGCCGAAGATGCCTGAAGATTTCCTTCTAACACATTATACTTATCTAACAAAGTATATTGTGATATCTTGCATTGACGTGGACCTCATCTGGAGATCAGATAAAGTAAATTTTGTCTACTACACCATTTTAAGGAAAGGTCTCTACCATCCTTCTGCAGGTCAACACTTCAAGACAAAACACCTCAAGACAAAAGGTACATCCTGTACCTTGCTGAAGACTTGTGTCCATCCCTTGCTCAACAGGTGTCTCATGCATTAAATGCATGAGGCACTATAAATATGATGGATGCTTCAACATGCAAGATCACCAGCTCTACTACCTTCAAGTTCTCTAAGTGCCTGGCAACTTTCTCTCTACAAAGTTCAATTGTTTTCTAAGTGTTTTACAATTGTTCTTTATTCTCTTTGTGTAAGATTGTTTGAACATATCTCATATGTTCTCTTCCGCAACAATCAAAGTTTTCTATGTGTAATTCTTGATTTCAAATCAATAAGAATTAAATTAAGTGAAAAACTGTGTGTATTGTATTCAACCCCCCCTTCTACAATACTTTGCTTGTTTATTTACTGCTATTTGGGACCAACAAGTGGTATCAGAGCGGTTTAGTTTAATTCAATAAACTAGATCCGTAATGGCAACCTCTTCTTCTTCTTCTTCTTCTTTAAACAATGCTTCTTCTCAAAACACCACTGCTGTTTCATACGACAATGGCTCTATAGCCAAACCACCAAAGTTTAACCCCAATAACTTCTTCTTGTGGAAAAGTCGTATGATACTCTTTCTAGAAGGAGTTGACAGCAGATATCCAACTATTTTACATAAAGGTCCCTTTATTCCTAGAGTTTGGGACCGATATAATGCAGACAAGGGAAAAGCTGATGAGGACTCTTCTGAAGAAGAAAGGACTCCAGCTACTGGGAGATACATTCTAAAGGACCCCAGTAAATACAATGATGAAGACAGACGTCTTATAGCTCTTGATACTAAAGTCAGAGCCATCATTGCCCTCTCTCTGCCTGATGAGGTCTATCATTCTCTCGTTAACCTTTCTACTGCAAAAGAAATGTGGTCCACTCTGTGTGTTCTTTATGAAGGTACGTCTGAGGTGAAAAAGAGCAAAAAGATTGCTCTTGTAAGAAAGTATGAACTCTTCTCTCATGAGAAGGGTGAGTCTCTCTCAGACTACTACAATCGCTTTAACAGTCTTCTCAATGATCTTAAACTTGTGGGTCGCATATATGAAAATGAGGAAGTCTTGTGCAAGTTCATGGACTGTCTTCCTGAGTTTTGGGAAAACATTTGTACTTGCATCAAGTCTACCAAGGATCTTGACTGTATGCCACTCACTGCTCTTTATGGCACTCTCTTCAACCATGAGCAGACTAAACTGCTTAGGAAGTCTATCACAAAAGACATTAAAAGCTCTTCTCTAGCTTTTGTCAGTGATTCTTCCAAAAATACTGTGTGTATTCCTCGAATCACCTATCCCTCCGATTCTGACCGTGATAGTCAAGAGGACCCTAATGATCCTTCAGAAGCCTATCTTAGTGAGGCTGATGATGAAGGTGAGGAAAAATCCAGTAACCCTCATTTCTCTTCTAGAAAATCTAAGTTCTCAAGAAAATCATCTTCAACTTTTTCTAAAACCACTCCCTCTGACAAATCAAATGAGGAATGTTACAGGTGTGGGAGGAAGGGACACTTTGCTTCTGAGTGCAGAAGCAGGTCTTCTGATAAATCCAGACTACCCTCCTCTAACCGTACCTCCTCTAGGTTTGTCAGAACCAAGTCTAATTCTTTTCAACCCTCTTTTCAAAAATCAAAAACTTCTGCTCCTTCAAACTCTGACCGTGCTGAAAAGTACAAGGCCAAATACAAGAGAGAAAAGGAAAGGAATGCTCTGCTAGCCAACAAAGGAAAAGGTCTTCTTGCCGAATCTCATGATTGGGCAGATGAACGATCTTCCGAAAGTGACAATCTCTGCTTTATGGCTAAAATAGATGATGCTGATGATGGTGAAACCTCTTCCACCTCCATGGCTCTTGTGTCTGCTGAGTGCTCTACCTCATCCACTCAGGTACATCCATTTTTCTCTCTCTCTGATGCTGAGAAAATTGAAGCCCTTGACTCTTTGATCATCGATTTCTATGAAGCCAAGGATGCAAAGAAGAAGGTAAATGCTCAGATAAAATCTCTTTCTTCTCAGCTACAAATCTGTCTTTCTCAGTTAAAACACTTTGACAAAATCAAGGTTGAGCTTGAAGATTTGAAAACCATAAATTTTACTCTTGCTAAAGAGAAAAATAACATTCTTAAAAGGTTTAAAAAGGAGCAAGAAATTGTGAAAAGGTGGACAAGTTCCTCCAAAAACTTAGAAAGGATTTTTCAGGATCAAATAACTTGTGATGACAAGTCTGGACTAGGCTTTGGAAAATCTGACCTTGAACCTCCATCTGACTCTCATGTTCCTTTCTCTCTTCCCTCATTCTATGAATCTTCTGAAGAGAACTATGACAACTCTGAACCTTTGGACTCTTCTGATCCCTCTAAAGATCTCAAGTTTGGAATGTTCATCAAAGCTAAGAGCATTGATTCACCCAATGAAAGTGAGGAAACCCAAGACTCAAATGACCCTTCTAAACCCATTACTGAGTCTATGTGTTCCTTAAAAATAAATGAGCCTTCCTCTTCTGAACCCAAACCTTCTTCTTCTAAGCCTTCTTCAAACAAAATCTCTTTCTCCAAAAAGGGAAAATCTATTGCCAATCTTCCTCACCAAAAGAAACTTCCCAAGAAAAACTCAAAGAAACCATCTTCTCATCTCCAATCCCTAATCTTCAGATAGTCTTCTCTGAAGATCAAGATCTCTCCTTCCTCCATCATCAATATTTGATATCTCATTCTCGTCTCAACCTCAAACTTCACCACAAATCATCCCACTTTCTCAACCATACATTCCTTCTTTACCTATTCCTGTCGATCTTCCATCTATCTCTCTCAAAGATGTTCCATCCAACTCTCTCCTACAACATTCCTTTCTTCCTCAGCTAACTTATTAAAAAAAAAAAAAAATCCGTCTACCGAAGGTACTGTTCATCGGTCGAAAAAAAAAAAAAAAAAATTTTTTTTCCCGTCTACCGAAGGTACTGTTCATCGGCCGAACAAAAAAAAAAAAAAAACATTTTCGACTACTGTTCATCGGCTACCGAATTTCAAAAAAAAAAAAAAAAAAAAAATCGGTGGTACTGTTCATCCACCGAACTTAAAAAAAAAAAAAAAAATTTAATTTTTTCGGTACCTCTCTCTCTTCGGTTCCTCTCTCTTTCGGTAGCTGAAGCCACCATCCTCTCCCTCTCTTCGGCTCTCTCTCTCCTCCCTCCCCTCTCCCTAGCCGAACCCCCCCTCTCTTCCCTCCCCTCTCCCTAGCCGAACCCCCCCTCTCCTCTCCCTTCGGCTCCCCTCCACCCCAATCCTCTTCCTTCGGCTCCCCACACCCGCCGAAACCTCCCCACCACCCCGAAGACCACTCTCCCTCTCTTTCGGTCGCTCACAAACCAACCACCCCCTTTTTTTTTCTCTTTTTTCTTCGGCTCCCTCAAACAACCGAAATCCCAAACACCCCCTTATGCCTCCCACCGAATCCCTTGTCACCCTTCCCACCTAGCCGAACCCCCCATCCCTCCCTTTTTTTTCTCTTCCAAAACAGAAATCACCCCTCCATTTCTTACTTTTCCTTTTTTTTTTCGGCTAACACCCTCCCTCCCTCCTTCGGTTTCTCTCTCCCTCTCTACCCTTCGGTAACCGAACCAACCCCATCCCTCTTCTATCCCCTTATAACTCCCGAACACCCCCCCCATTATATCCCCCTTCCCCTTCGGCCTTATAACTCTCACCAAAGATCCCACCCTTTGGCATTCCTCTCCCCCTTCCCAACCGAACCCATTTAAAAAAAAAAAAAAAAAAAAAAAAAAAAAAAACAATCCCACCTACACCAAATATACCCTCTCTTATTTTTTTTCGGCTAGCCCCCCCCCCCCCACCCCACTCCACTACCTACAGCCGAACACCCCTCCCCCCAATTTTTAAATTTTCTTTTCTACCATCTTTTCTCTCCCTCTTCCCAAGACTTCCCCCTACTCATCCATCCCTTCCCTTTTCCACCTACTTCCTATACTTACTCCCCTCCTCATTTTTTTTCTACTCACTTCCAAACCTTTAACCCCTCTCACCCTTCCCTTTCTCCATTCACCTAGCCACCAACTCTTTTTTCGGTCCTTCCCTCTCCTACATACCTCCCTCCCATCTCTTCTCCTCCTTTTTAACCTTCCTCATTTTTTTTCTCCACTTCCAATCTCACAACTCTCTCAAATCTCTCTCATCCCTCAACTCTCAACTTTCATATCCCAACTCTAATCTCCGAACTCTCTTTTCATTTTTTATTTCTCGTTCAAAAAAAAAAACAAAAAAAAACAAAAAAAAGGAAGGAAAGGAAAAGAGTCCTTAAAAAAAAAAAAAAAAAAAAAATTTGGGCCACTGAATTTATGAGTTTCTTCGTGTCTTGTAATTTTTTCTGTGTGTCGGTATTTTTTTTCTATGTGTTGATGTCATCATCAAATAGGGGGAGAAAAATATTGTTGGCTCTCTGGTTGATTTGGTGATGACTCTCCAACCAACACATAGAAACTCAAGAAGACCTCTCTCAACAAGGGCTCTCTATCCACCAATCAAGCTCTCAGCCCAGGTATGTTTTCCTTCATAAACTCTCCCGATCTACAATGGAGTGATACTAAAGACACTCCGGTGTCCAAAGGTCCCTCATCTGTAGTGGACCCCTCTTCCCCCTCCTTAGTGACGCTGGCTAGCAATAAATCCTCAATCGCTACTGGCACCGCCGCACTTGCCCAAATGACCATACCACCGAAAGAACCTTCGGCGGTTACCCAGGTCACACCCCATATCTCAAAGCGGTGGCACTCTACCTCTTCCCCTCCCTCTCCTGTCAAGAGGCTGAGGAAGGTTTCAAGGGCCAAGCCACAAACTCCACCCACCGATTCTCCACAATCGGCAGGTGTTGAAATTTTCCCATCCGGGCCCGGGGACTCTGCTAAACCCAAAGCCATCTCCTTTGTATCCTCACAAAAGGATACAATTGTAACATCGGGGACCCCTATTATTCCCTCATCAACCTTTTCCTTGGTTGATAAGGATGACTTGGACTCCTTCCCTATCCAAGGTGCCTCTTCTCTACCTCATAGCCTATCACCCGGTATTCTCAATCCCTATGCTTCTGCACGATCCAATGATGAATCTGCTCTTCCAGGAGCAGGTTCGGAGGATCCCAAAAATCTTCTAACTTCTTACTTTCCGACATCATGAATTAGTTGAGGGGGAGCAAATTACCACTCAAGCTTAAACTCTGCTTTTGCAATGGGCTATGTGATCAAAGTCACCTGACATTAGTTGAGGGGGAGTATGAATTGAGGGGGAGCATCCAACCACTCCAGTTCAAACAATCCCGGCTACTGTCTTCTTATCTTTGTATATATTTTTTTTCTTTCTCATTCTTTATTCATTGTATTCATTTATTCGTTTGTATAGCTATACTTTTTTCTTTCACTATGTAAAAGTCAGATATACCAAAAAAAAAAAAAAAAAAAGGTCTATGTGAAAAGAACCCAAAAAGAGTAAAGATGGGTCAAAATGTATTTATTCAGAACACTCTTTGTTTTATTCTTTAGTATGGATGTCATCCTCAAATAGGGGGAGATTGTTGGGTCATCTGAAGATTTGAAGATGACCTCCTGATCTTCCATCTTATATCATCCTACTTAGAATATGTTTGAGGTTCTTTTAGCAGCTTGGTTTCTATACAAATGTTCGGTGAAGTCGAAGATCAGCCGAAGAAGACAAAGTAGGAGTACATCTCTCAAAGCGGATTGAAGATAGTCTCCTAAGCCTAAAGCCAAGCATGCCCAAGTGTTCAACACCATCAGCCAGGATGGTGTCAATCACACATCTTCGGGAAAATCCGAAGATCTCACATCTTCGGGAAAATCCGAAGATCTCACATCTTCGGGAAAATCCGAAGATCTCACTTCTTCGGGAAAATCCGAAGATCTCACATCTTCGGGAAAATCCGAAGATCTCACATCTTCGGGAAAATACGAAGATCTCTCAAGCCTTCGGCAGCCGATGACCTCTCCCTAGAAGCTGAAGATGTTCTCACATCTTCAGGAGCCGAAGATGCCTGAAGATTTCCTTCTAACACATTATACTTATCTAACAAAGTATATTGTGATATCTTGCATTGACGTGGACCTCATCTGGAGATCAGATAAAGTAAATTTTGTCTACTACACCATTTTAAGGAAAGGTCTCTACCATCCTTCTGCAGGTCAACACTTCAAGACAAAACACCTCAAGACAAAAGGTACATCCTGTACCTTGCTGAAGACTTGTGTCCATCCCTTGCTCAACAGGTGTCTCATGCATTAAATGCATGAGGCACTATAAATATGATGGATGCTTCAACATGCAAGATCACCAGCTCTACTACCTTCAAGTTCTCTAAGTGTCTGGCAACTTTCTCTCTACAAAGTTCAATTGTTTTCTAAGTGTTTTACAATTGTTCTTTATTCTCTTTGTGTAAGATTGTTTGAACATATCTCATATGTTCTCTTCCGCAACAATCAAAGTTTTCTATGTGTAATTCTTGATTTCAAATCAATAAGAATTAAATTAAGTGAAAAACTGTGTGTATTGTATTCAACCCCCCCTTCTACAATACTTTGCTTGTTTATTTACTGCTATTTGGGACCAACAACATCCATAAAAGCAAATCGAGTAGTACCAGATTGAACGAGCTTAACATCTATTTGATTCTCTACATCCTTGACAAATTGTTTTCCACATTAAACCCTGTCCATCTCCCATCCTCTCGTTAATCTAATCTGAATCGTGGACAAGGAGCATAACCAATCGAATAGTACAAACAAGAATGATAATCCTCCCTAAGGTCATGAAATATGGACTATGTAATCAAGTCCTAAGGTCATGAAATTAAGTCCTAGAAATCGGTACCTGAGATCATCGTGGATTGAAGGTTGTCGGGAAGAGAGGTCATTGTGGAACAATGGTCTCCGGGAATAGAGGTCGGGTCGTGAAGATCTAGTACTGGAGCGGCAAGGGTATGAGGCAAGAAGAGAGAGGCGTTGTACAAAGGTCGCATGCTTTTTAATTGAGGGGTAGGAGAGGTAATTTTGTTGGCTGAACCTGGATAAGTGAGCATCATGATTTGTAAGAATAAGTTCACATTTTTTCATTAAGTTGCAAGTAAACAACCCAAAATGTCTGTGCGAATAAGTCCATTAAGTCATTGAGCCAAACAAGTCAAAAGTAAACAACCCCTAATTTTGTCTTTTGAAGATGACAGGGTCCTCAGTGCTTTTCGCTTTCCTGATAATTAAAAAAGGGTAAGTGAAGTTTTTAGTTCATGTGTGTTGTTGAAAATTGTTATTTTTGTGTATTTTTTAAAATTATGATTTTCATTCTTATGATTTATTATTTTGTTATCGTTTTTTGTTTCTATGATTTATAATATATAATTCTTGTTTCGTTAAGGATGAAAATAGCAATTAATTACAAATCATACGAATTAAAACCATAATTCTAAAACCACAAGTATGGAAGTAGCAATTTTAACAAACTATAGGAACGAAAAATGTAATTTACTCTTATGGTAGGAAGTAAATAATTGGGTTATTCGTGGTTGAGTTGTAAGGTTTGTGTGCTTGACTTTTTGGTCGGGTTTTTGTACAACCCTTGTGTGAATTCTAGAGTTTCTCCATCTAATTTTCAAAAGTAGAGAAAATGATGTTTTTGTTCTCTATTTTGTTCCAATATATTTTCTATATGGTTATCTAAAATAGAGAAACTATAGAAAACTTCAGGTTTGGAAAATTATCTAAAGTTTGATGTGTGAAAGAGAAAGTATTTTTTATTTATTTCCACCAATAAGATTTTGAATCACTATTATTTTATATAATATTTTTTTAAAGTTTATTAGGATGATAAATTTATAGGATATTTTCATAATATATTGAATGTTGAAATCTAAAATAAAGGATCTTTTGGAGTTAAATGTAATTCTTTTTAAAAGATTTTAACTTTTATTTCTTTATTTTAGAAAAATTATAGAAAATTTATTAGAGACGCACTTATTTCCTAAATTCAGAAGGATTTCTGAATCTGATTTGTCGTTATAGCCCACGATCCGGTGTCGTTAGCCCAGTTGCAAGCCCAGTAAAGTAAAGTTAGGAAACTGTGTCTGTGTATTATATATGAACACAAATCCAAACCCCAATGAAATAGGCTACAGACACGGTTGTTGTCGTATCTCAGATGAATGAGGCTCCGGCGAGAGAGATCTGGGTTTCTTAGAGTAGAGTTGCCGATCTCCCGCCTTAATCAACCGATCGAACATGAGCCGATGATTTCGCCGCTGAATAAACAACTCTCTCTCTCTTAATCGCTTCATAACAAGAATAATATATATATGCGATTCTACCAAATGACAATTACCCTTTCTTTTCTTTTCTTTTTCTTTCCTTTTTCCCAAACTTCTACCGGTTCCGGTGAAGGATGAGGAGCAAGTGCTGAATGCCAAACATAGCCTTTGTTGACGACGGAAATAATTATTATGTTGACTGTTGTTGCTGCTGTTGTTGTTTCATTCAAAGAGGCTGTGACGACGAAAATCTTATCTGAGCAAATCGGATTTTGCAGATCTGATCCGTATCTTGGCTAGGCAATCCGGACGGTAAGTGTTCGTTTCCAGAGAGACAAATATCTCTCTGAATTTGATACTTGCAACTGTGATTGCAGCCATGGCGAATTTTGACAACAAAATTCCGATTACAACAGATCTGAGCCTCAAAAACTCTGTTTCATGCTTTGTTAAAATGATTCTTTGTTCCATCAAGTTTTGGTTTGATGGTAAAATTATTCTTTTGAAGATTTCAAACAAATTTTTTTTGATAACTAGAGGAGATCCGAGCCTTCGAAACTCGCGTTGATTTGCAAAAGATAAAATTTCTATTTACGATGTTTTGTTAATTTCTAGCTAAAAGGGCATATACCTAAAATATTAGATTTTGGTGTTTAGATTTATTGTTTTATTCCATGTATGTAACTTAGGGGTTGTTTGTTTACCTCTTAATGGTTTCATTAAGAGGCAATCTCTGAATCGCTAAGAGGTAAATTTTATTTGACAAAAAAAAAAAAAAAAAATGATGCCTCTTAATGGTTCAAAAATCTTCATAATGATTTTATATCCTAACCCTCCCTTAACCATTAAGAGCCCTGATTAGCAAACAACCATATTTCATTTTACACTATATTATAAAAACATCTTAATCATTCAGACCACTTAATCATTCTGCACTAAACTGCAACTGTCCAACAGCCCCTTAAACAAGATATCTAATTGAAGTACATTTAAGTTGAAACTTATTAATTAAACTTGAACTAAACATAATAATCTCTAGTACATCATGCTAGACATTTTCAGTATGGGGCCATTTACAAGATGCTTAATGGATCAATATTTTAAGAGCCTTGTAACCCTCATTTAATTTTTAAGGTAACATTTTCGTCCAACAAAATAGATTGTTGGTAAACGTCTTTTTTTGTCTAGTGAATGCTAGCCGGGTAGGAGTTTTCTTCCTCATCGGGTGAGATTGTCGGTCTTTACTATGTCTTTTATCGGGTAAGTTTTTGGGTCATAGCCATGCTCACCGGCAAGGGCGGAGCCAACATGTTAAGAGTGGTCCTAAATGTCGACAAAAAATAATGAGAAATTTGTTGAGGTTTTATGTACCAACTTATATCTAATAAGACAATCGAATTTACAACTCCAAATGAAAATGTGTGCATAATATAAAATTGTTTTCCAATACGAAAAGGGCACATCTGTAAACAATGCTTATACATAGAGAAACAGAGAAAGGGAGGTAGGATGTTCTCAATTGGAAGTTGAACAACCTAACTACTCTAAAAAATCAACTGAACTCTACATACTATTTAGAAATGCACTTAGAATAGGTATTAATTAAAGGTTCGTTGATTTATGATTATGAAACCAAATCATACCAACTTTATCAATAGAAAATTCATTTTACTCGAATCATATCAACTAGTGTTATACCCGTCCGTTGGTCACGTATACAACATTACTTTAATCTAGATTCAGTTATTTGATTAATCACTCTTTTCATCATTGTCGAATGTTGTTTTTCAATCGAGCAAGAAGCTTAGTCAAACTATAACCGAATTTTTGTGCCTTTGAGTCTCAGTTAGGTACTGTTCGGCTTGAAGGTCCTTATGTATCTTTCATAATAGATCTTAGGCAAAGAAGCGATAGAAATCGGATTACCCTTCTCGATTTCAAGATTTTCGTGATCTCAAACTTGAGCTTCTCAAGCGAAACCGGATGAAAACGCAGCTTGATCATCGATTTTGTTCGAGTTAAAATCCGATATCGGTTGTGCATGAAAGAAATTATAGTTATTGTCATGTTTACAATGCTCTTTACTGATGTCATTCAAGAAAAGAATCTTATTCCATTCTTCGATGTTGTTTATCATGTTTTTCCTTTCTCCTTTAAAGTCTTCCCTTGCTTATGTTAATGCCAATATTTTTAACTCTTCAAAATGAGATACACGCCATCCTTTCATCCAACCGTCAATTAGAAAATTCCATGCAACTGTTCAGTTTCTTGTCCCAATGATATTTTTCAAAAAGTTTAACTTTAATGTCTTCAAAGTTATGCTTCTTAAACCAAGTAGTTAAGATTCGTCCGTTGATCGGGTACACAATATGACTTTGATCTAGATTCAATTATTCGAGTAGTCAATCTTTAACTAACACAGTTTTTGAGTGGTCAGACTTCAGTCCATATTGAGCTTATATACCCGTTGCAATGCAACAGAATATTAAAACTTTCTTGTAAATTGAGATTGAAAAATTGATACAATTATTTACAAAATGTTCAATAGGCTAAGGATCGTGTGAGAAGTTGAGTTAACGTGAAATGAATCTGAACCCTTGATCACTTTTAATCTCAAGTCCACCCATAAACGGGGATTGCTCCGGTGTATCTCGATACATCTTATCTCATCCAAAGGTACATAACCACTTATCACGTTTCTCGCGTTAACTCAACTTATCGCCAAAGCCTAACCCATGTTAAATAGTTTGCAAGTAAAATGTCATATCTTGAAAGTCAAATGAAAACTATGAATCATTCACCCCATATAGTTCATTTGAAGAAATGGTCTATTTTTAAATCTAGAAGAATTTGTCGGCTTTGTCTTTGTCAACTTCACATTAATTAAATACAAATAATGCAATGACTCTTCATCACATCTTTCAAAATCAACGGTAATCAGCTACCATCAAAATTATCATAATAACATACTTTTCAAACAAAAAAAAAGATATAAGGTAAGCTTATTTAAAATAAAAGTACGTAAAAAGACATGATGTGTTAGAATATTGTAGTTACTTTATGTGAGTTTAAACAATTCATTCTTCTATTCCAAAAGACATAAAGTAATGTATAATGTAACACTTTATAATCCCTTATATATCCACACTTCCCATCTTCACCAAAAGAGAAGGGTCCAACACTCCATTCTTCCATTTCAATTTTCAAACCTGCATTAAGATCAACAACATCTTAACACCCCCGACCCAACAAACATGGTCAAATAAACTTGGTCCAACATACTCGGTTAGTTTCATCTATTTGTTTTCAGCACCCATTGCCCTTATTGCATACTTTGTTTTAACTTCAACATCCACTGATGCTTTAGCTTGTGCTTAAACCTATGTAACATGTGCTTAACAAAAAAAAAAATTGACAGCAACCTCATGATCAATGCCTCCATCATTTGGTTATAAGCATCATACACAACACAACACAACCATTAATAGGTTGTGAAACAACTTCTTACTCACTTCTAGAAAAAGCAAAAACATGGGCACTGATTTGAAATGGGTCATATGTGTCTTAGCAAATATTTAGTTTTAGTTCTTCTAGAATTTATTTACCTAGATGTTGAAGATCCTATAAAAAATAAATTAAATTTGTGAAGGAAATATCCTTTACTTTCAGCATGAATTGAGATAGCATAGATTAATATACCTTGTCAACATACATGTATCTCTATAGGCACTCAAGAAAGTTATCAGGAGATGATCTAAATGATGAATGGTAGCGTAAGCAGTAACCAGTCTCTGCATAAAAGCATCCACATGAAGTGGTACAGAAGAGTGAGAAATGAGTGAATCATCCTCTGCTGCTATGTGAAGGGTTGTTTCCCTAAGTCAACATCTCCGTTGATGATTATGCTTGATTCCCTATATATTAGACAACTTTCGAATTTGTGAGCAGAACCCCTCCCTTGCTTTCTGTTGGCAGTGCAACACATTCACATAGATAGTAACCAATCAGTAAAACCAACACAAATGCATCACCCTGAAAAACAAAATTAAGAAAATGACTATAAAGAAGGACAATAGGACACCCATTATATTGTAACAAACCTACAATGCAACAGTTACCTCAACTACCGGGATAAGGATAACGGCAATAAATGATTCAATCCTGTTCACAACTGATATATGGGTAGCAACCTTAGAAAATTTACTCTTTAGGAAAAATGGCATAATTCTTATGCTCTGTATTTATGTCTACTACTTAGAACAAATAAGATACCCAGAACAAATAAGATACGCAGGACTAGAAACTATTCAACAACTTATAGAAATAGTTTTTCCTATCCCACTATATAAATGCATTGTGCTCGACTGTATTCAATAAGAAGTAGATTGTTGAGGTCATTCCTCTACTCATGGTATCAAAGCCTACAAGACTTCTTTCAAATTTCTCTCTTGACCTTCATTACCACTTTTATGATTACTTGTTCCTGCCAAATAACCTTCTTCTCCATCATCGTCGGTTTCTTTGACTATAGATCTTCCTTGAGATCATGCCTTCATTTATAATCAGCGATAAATGTCCTCAATTACCACCAGCCTGCCACTTCTTTTATACTTTTGATGCTCGCTTCATCTCCCCAACTTTAGATAATAGCTCCTGGGGAATTTAGCTTATTAGGCCCAATGTGTACATAGGATTTTGATTTTCTAGAGCTAGGAGGTGATCTCTAAAGTAATATGCATCAGAATATGCAAGTAAACAACAGGTAGATATCCTAGTTCCCGACATAATAAAAGCTAAAACTTTTGCTCCTAATTAATATAGACAATGTTAGCAACATTCCATCTGCAATCAGGTTTTTTGAACCGGCGATGGTTCCATCAAGACCTGCTATCAAGGTCTGATGTGTATTTTCTACAGTTTCAAACAGTGCACTACAAAAAATCAGGGTTTCAAAAACTTGTTACACCAACACCTAGGGGCCGTTTACTAAAGACTTACCTGGTAATCACTTTACCTTATCGGATGAACATGATAAAGATTGAGAATCTTACCCGGTAAGAACGGTTACAAGGACTGAGAGTCTTACCGGTAAGTAGAGTAACGACTCTTACTCGGCTTACTGGATAATTGTTGCATACGATGTTGTTTTATGGACGAAAATCTTGCCCGGTAAGTTAAGTTAAAGTGTTGACTTTAACCCGGTTAGCGTTGGGTAAACGACCCCTTACTTTTCCAATAACTTAAAGAATCCTAAAAATGACTTTAATAACACTCAAACTGAACCATATTGAACATGAAAATTACAATTCCATATAATCTTCTTGGAACAGAAAAGAAACATGTAAAGAATAATCTTTAAAATGAAAAGTTTAAAACTTGATTTTAAACAACTAAAGGAACAACTGTTGAAGATAAAAACCCAAAATTAGATAATTAAAATTAAACAAAGTTGAAGAAGCATAAGCAAAACTAACCCGGATATTGCCATTTTCTTAAAGTCCTAAATTTCTCCTAACTCAACAAAATGATCTTCAGGGATAAATAATAAAATATCAAACTACATAAGTTACCTTTCACATATATAAATAAAGCAAGAAAAGGGATGAGATAAAGAAAATACCTTATGTTCGCATCTTGAACCAAGAACTGATGAATATGGTTGAAAATCACGCAGATTATAAACCTCCTCAAAGCCCTATGAAAATCAAAGCCAAATAGTTCAAAATTATCACAAACAACATTCAAAATATTTACAAAGGTTAAACGAAATATGATGAAGCAATATTTAAACTAAAGTTAGACCCATGAAAAACCATCTATATCACCTGGACTTTTTATAGCAGCTAGAGAAAAACTCACCTTATGTCAAACATTATCTGTGGCGTAAGCCTTTAAATCGTGCTTTCCATTGTTCAAAAATCTGTTGTAAAAACATGTACACAAGATATAGAGGTGTATTTAGCGTACCTCTTTTCCCATTTTTGGTCATTGTAATGTCATTGTTGCCGTTGATTCTGATCAACTCTCCATCAACCCATGCAACTTAAGGATCCTCTGTGTGTATATATGTGATCCAAAGACCATGTTAAGACAACATAAAAAGGTAAATCAACTTGTGTTCATATTAGAGCAAATACATTAACAGGTCACCACTTTCAATTAACCCAAGACCACCACACTATATAAACCATTCCTATAACATTAGTACACAATAATGTTAGTACACAATAATGTTAGTACACAGTCCACTATAAATATGTATTTGTTAATAATACATATAAATTACAAGAATGTAAAACAAAATACGAAAAACAAGATAATAGAACAAATCGTATTAAAAGGGAATCGACAGAAAACGTAAACGAATAAACCGTATATCGAAACAATCGATGATGAGGCTCGTGTTGAACACGATTCCCTTAAACAGATTTGCCGTCTGTTCCCAGGGTACAACAGCTAGAGCAGAAGTACTGCCGGATAATTTCTACTTGCCTGGAAAAATCGCCGGAGAAACAACGTATGCACGAGAGAATTCAGAAAGCTTTGTGTGTTCAAGATTGTTGTGTTTTGGACTGAAGACGGACTCCTATATTTATACTCAAGATTTAAAACCGAAGAATTAATGTGAATTAATCCTATTAATCATCTCCAATAATGAGTATCAAGGAGTTACAAAAACCAGTGAATGTCACGACTTATCACGCGGATGATGTCGCAGCACAACCCGCGTAGTTCACTGTCTCTCGTCTACAAACAGTGTACATCGCGACTTATGGAGCGAGTAAGCGCGCGGCTTAACCCGCGTAACTCACTGTTTTATCGTCCATAAACAGAACATTTCACGACTAATGGCTCGGGTAAACCCGCGACCTAACTCGCGAAATACACCGGTTCAAAACAAAATTTTCGCAAAAACTAACCCGCGCGAGCACAAAATTTCGGAGCGGCATTCGTGTCCGCAGGTCGCGCCCATGCACAAGTTTGCCGATTTTAGCCTACGACAGTCGCAATCGGCACCCCCCCTGCGCGCGGGTAGGTGATGGAGTAAAACCAAACAAAGAACTTGTAAGCTCCTTCAACATCTAAGGTTATAAACCTCATAAATTTTGGTTCTCCTTCCTATGTGGGACAAGTTCCCACACCCACTTGGTTTTGCCAATTTTCATCCCAAACACTCAACTTTGAGCATCGATATCTCATTCACACATATTCCGTTTTGGACATATAATATATCGTTTTGAAGCTCTCATATAGGAGAACACAAACCCACGAAGAGTTAGATATATACTATACATATACATGTATTTATTTGTGTCCAAAGTTAGTAAAAAATCACATTTTTACTAAAATTTTCCAACAATCCCCCATATGAATGGAGATCGATCTTTGTATACGGAAATCTCCCTACAAAATTTCCAATGGTCGAATCTTGCATAGGATAGGTAGGTGTTATCCTTTGAACCTTCCCTTGTGAAACACATTTAGCCTCCTAGCTGTCAGTAGACTCAATGTCCTTGAACTGAACTGCCCTTTATGTAGGTGACAATACATTTCACACAAAATTCTTCCTAACAAGGTCATATCCTCATAGTCGTGTTCGTTATGGTCATGAACACTAGCCTGGTTCAGCGAGAGCTGATAGGAATTGAGCCCCCCCCCCCCCCCCCACAATTCCCTTCGAAGCGACCCCACTTCTCTCTCACATAGGTGATTTTCAATAATCATTAAAATCCATAGGCTTAGCCTCAATATCACTGATTCCAGAATTGGAATTGGAAGTCTATGAACTCTCCTACAGTGACCTCCTCTATTCATACAACTAGGTCGTCCTTTTGAACCCAGATCTTGGGATCTCCAGTCTTCAGGGTAAGGTTTCCTTTGCATGAATTACTCATTTAAGGGCTTTAGTCCCATTCCTCTCGACGACTTGTACACCAAATCTCTACTTAGGCCTTTCGTAAGCGGATCCGCAATGTTATCCTTTGACTTCACATAGTCAATTGTGATAACTCCAGTAGAGAGTAATTGTCGAATCGTATTATGTCTACGTCTAATATGTCTAGATTTCCCATTATACATTGTACTTTGAGCTCTACCAATCGCCGATTGGCTATCACAATGTATACATATGGCCGTTACCGGCTTAGGCCATTTGGGAATATCTTCCATGAACTGACGTGACCATTCTGCCTCTTCACCACATTTATCCAAGGCAATAAATTCAGATTCCATCGTGGATCTGGCTATAACAGTTTGCTTGGATGATTTCCAAGATATAGCCCACCTCCAAGTGTAAACACATATCCACTTGTTGATCTGGAATCCTTAATATCAGATATCCAATTTGCATCACTGTAACCTTCGATTACCATTGGATATTTTCCATAATGCAGTCCATATTCACGTGTGTATCTTAGATATCTTAACAATCTAGTAATACTCTTCCAATGTTCTAAACTGGGATTACTAGTATACCTACTTAGCCTGCTCACTGCATATGCTAAATCAGGTCTAGTACAACTCATAAGATACATCAAACTGCCAATTATTCTTGAGTATTCTACTTGTTCAACACCTTCCCCTCTACTCTTAGATAGATGTTGACTAGTATCAATTGGAGTTCTAGCTATACTAGTATCTCCTTCATTGAATTTCTCAAGAATCTTGTCCACATAGTGTGTTTGATTTAACACCATACCATTTTGAGTTCTTGTGATTTTTATCCCAAGAATCACATCCGCTAAACCCAAATCTTTCATGTCAAATTTAGATTTCAACATATCCTTTGTGGACTTTATCATTTTGTCATCGCTGCCAATGATAAGAATATCATCAACATATAAACACAAGATGACATATCCATGAGTGGTGTCTTTCATGTAAACACATTTATCACACTCATTTATCTTAAAACCGCTTTCTAACATGGCTTGATCAAACTTTTGATGCCATTGCTTTGGAGCTTGCTTTAGGCCATACAAGGATTTAATAAGTTTACAAACCTTGTTCTCTTGTCCCGGGGCAACAAATCCCTCAGGATGCTCCATATAGATCTCTTCTTCTAAATCTCCGTTTAGAAAAGCAGTTTTTACATCCATTTGGTGAATTTGTAGATTTCTAATGGCTGCAATCGCTAACACCAATCTAATGGATGTTATTCTTGTCACCGACGAATAAGTATCAAAATAATCTAGACCTTCTTTTTGTCTATATCCTTTGATAACTAATCTCGCCTTGTATTTATCAATACTGCCATCAACTTTCATCTTTCTTTTAAAGATCCAACGGTAACCTAGTGGCTTACAACCCGGTGATAGGTCCACTAGTTCCTATGTATGGTTTTGTAAGATAGATTCTATCTCACTATTGATGGCTTCTTTCCATTGAGGTCCCTCCGAAGATGTGACCGCCTCACGATAGGTTTTAGGTTCACTTTCCACCATGTAGGTGAGAAAATCGGGACCAAACGATTTTTCAACCCGAGCACGTTTACTTCTTCTAGGTTCCACATCTTCTTCATCAGATATAATTTGTTCATCATCTTGAACAATTTCTTTACTTTTAGAAGATGACGCTTGATCTTCCTTGTTCAAACAAGGAAACACGTCTTCAAAGAATGAAGCATTTCTTGACTCCATAATTGTATTCTTGTGTATCTCGGGATTTTTAGATTCATACACAAGAAACCGATAAGCACTACTATTTTGTGCATATCCAATGAATACACAATCCACTTTTTAGGTCCTAACTTTTTTACCTTAGGAGGAGGTACAACCACTTTAGCTAGGCACCCCCACACTCGTAAGTACTTGTAAGATGGTTTTCTACCCATCCAAAGTTCATACGGGGTCTCATCTTTTTTTCTTGCGGGGTATCTTATTTAAAAGATAATTAGTCGACAAAATAGCTTCCCCCCACATGTTCTGACTTAGTCCAGAACTGATCAACATGGCATTCACCATTTCCTTCAAGGTGCGATTCTTTCTTTCAGCCATACCGTTTTGCTGAGGTGAGTAGGGTGCTGTGAATTCATGTCGAATTCCATTGTTAGAACAAAATTCAGCAAACGGTGAAACATATTCACCTCCCCTATCACTTCTAACTACCTTGATTTTCTTGTTAAGTTGATTCTCAACTTCATTTTTATACAAGACAAACTTGTCTATTGCTTCATCTTTACTCTTAAGTAAATACACGTAGCAATATTTCGTACTATCATCGATAAACGTGATGAAATATTTGTTCCCACCTCTAGTAGGAATTGATTTTAAATCACACACGTCAGTGTGAATTAAATCAAGGGGTTCGGTTTTCCTTTCAATCGATTTGAAAGACGTTCTAGTAAGTTTGGATTCAACACATGTGGGGCACTTGTGATTTGAGTCAACATCAAATTTCGGTATGTAGTTTAGTTTAATTAATCGTTGAATGGAATTAAAATTTACATGTCCTAAACGACCATGCCAAATGTTTGAAAACTCAAGCAAATAAATAGAAGTAGTACCATTTTTATTCATTCCATTGATCACGGTTACATTCAACTTAAACATGCCATCTAAAGCATATCCGATTCCCACATACATACCATTCTTGGACAAAACAAATTTGTCCGACTCAAACACAAGTTTAAAACCAAACTTATTAAGTAACCAACCCGATACAAGGTTCTTCCGAAGCTCCGGTGCGTACAAAACGTCTCTAATCTTGAGCTCTTTTCCGGAAGTCATTTTTAGAAGCACATCTCCAATGCCCTTAACATCGGTAGTAGCGGCATTTCTCATGTAGAGCTTTTGCCCATCATCAACATCTTTGAAGGAGATGAAGTTGCTTTTGTACATCTAAGGTTATAAACCTCATAAATTTTGGTTCTCCTTCCTATGTGGGACAAGTTCCCACACCCACTTGGTTTTGCCAATTTTCATCCCAAACACTCAACTTTGAGCATCGATATCTCATTCACACATATTCCGTTTTGGACATATAATAGATTGTTTTGAAGCTCTCATATAGGAGAACACAAACCCACGAAGAGTTAGATATATACTATACATATACATGTATTTATTTGTGTCCAAAGTTAGTAAAAAATCACATTTTTTACTAAAATTTTCCAACAAATAATGCATTCTCTACCATGAGAAGAGAACTCAAAATCTAATATGGCACCCGTAACAAACTTGAAACTATTCTTTTCAATGGTCATTTAACATAACAACCCAAAGAAAAAATAAACAAACTTTCGCTCAACCCAGTTCAGATTCCCTGAATATACAACAAACCTACAAAAAAAGTATTGAAAAAACCCTCATTCGACACATATTCTACAATAGAAAACACAGTAACAATTATAACCAACCCAGTAAAAGTAAAAAAATAAATGCAATTGATATCCACAAGAATAAAAGAAAAGTACATATATGTAAAAATTATATAAGACCAAACATTTAAATTAGATAAAGCCAAAGATGGATGGGGACAGTCGATCGGCGATCGGAAGATAAAGCCACGACAACTTGGGAGCCAGAATCGAGATCTGAGGATGCGAAAACCAAAAATACAAAGTATCAGAGAAATGAAGAACAAAATCCACAAACAATCTTATCTAAAAAAATCTCTTGATATTAAAAAAAATGAAGAAGAATGAAAAAACAAACCTTCCAGCCTTGAAACTAACATAAATAAGACACCTTCTTTCTGTTATGCAGCTATGCTCGATCCTCTATCGAACCCAACAACCGTTTTTGTTGTTTTTTGCTAAATTAGTGGAGCAATTGTGCTCTATATAAGGACCGTGATCCAGATTGATGCAGCCCGCACCGTTACCTCCATGTTAACTTTAAGCACACACAAGAACACACTTTTTTATGCAACCCCACTTTGACCTACTCCCATCCCCACTAAGTTACTTGTCGATGAAGACAACGGTTTCTTGCAAATGTCATCACTCAATTGAAAATAATCCACATAGGAGAGTAAAACAAAAATCCAGTAAAATAAGCACAATCAAAACTAAAAAAGCAAAGTCAATTTATTTTCTACCACAATCAACATAACTTTAAAAGATATGAACTTATTATTGAGATTTGACATCGAACTTTTTCGTATATGAAGATTCCACAGTTGGACTCTATTTGTTCAACGTATACAAAACACACAGAACCAATGGCAATTTCAAATTGTTTGAAAACTTTATCTAGAGAAAGCCATACAACTTATAATCCACTAAAAAATGAAATCGGAACACTTGTCGTCAATGGTTAAGGCGTATTAGTTTTCGGCGATCCTATTATGCATTTCCATGTCCTTCCAGCTTGTAGCCATCCCTCGTTCTTTCCCTCCTTTTCATTACAACGGTTGGTCACTCCTTACTCTTCCCACCAAAATGGAGAATGTCGAACTCGAAATCAAAAACAAAGAAAGCCAAAGATGGATGGAGATGGGGATAATTGATTAGGAATTTTGAAGATTTGGATTCTATTTGTTCATGATGTTGGTTTAATTTAGGAACTTTCAATGTTTGTATAAATATTCATATGTGCAAATATGATCAATATAAGAATATATTAGGGAACTTGGAATATAAAAGATTAATCTTATAAAGTTTAATAGTGTCTTATTAATAAGTATTTATGCAGCAAATAAAAGTGTAATTAAGGTGGGGCAGTTATATGACAGTTGCTCAAATGGAAGTAACTGTCATATTTAATTCATCTTAAATATAGATTTTGGTCCCTGTTGAGTACGCATAACAAAATCACAGAAAAATCCCATTTGCTTTGTGATCTAAGGGTTTACTCAAGAGAAGACCAAACCATCACAAAAGATGGAATCTTCTGCAAACAACTCTTCAAGTAAGTCTTAATTTCTTTATTGAACACAATTTTGACACATACAAAACATTGAATTCACAAGAGATAGATGTTATTTTAGATAAAATGTCTAACAATTGGTATCAGAGCTTCTCTATTCTCTTTTGAATTCATGATTATTTTGTTTAAAACGATTCTGGAACCAAATTTGATCCACATAAGTCTTGGTTCTTAAAAACAATCTACCGGTTGTTTTCAGAATTACATATTTCGAAATTGAAAATTCTTTTCATGTATTGCCAAAGCAATCATATTACAAGAATTTAAGTATCCGTCAATTTCGATATTTAACATGAATATGGAATTTCAATTCATTTACTGATTGGCATCAAAATGCTTTCACTTTATCATATTGAATTCCATATTTAATGTCTGATGCAAAATTCCAAAGAATTTGCGGCATAAGTAAATTTATTAGCGAATCCTTATGTGATTTCTAAAGTCTAATGTAAACTTCCAAAGAAACTTACATCAACAAATCCACCAATGATTTGCCTTATAATATTGAAGATCTGATGCAAAATCTCAAGGAATCTTCATCAATAATTCATCATGAATTATCACATGGTGCTCTAAGGCTATGATGAAAATTTCAAAGAAGCATGCGTCAATTATTCAATTATAGAACATGTAAATACCTAAAATTATTGATGTAAATTTCCAAAGAAATTTGCATCAAAACACTTGGTATTCGAATTACATGATTACATAATACAACCCTTTAAAAGAAATTAAAATCAGTACATCCAAAGATGTATGTATTTTTACCATTCATTAAAATCGTTGTATTACAATTTCCTTGAATATATTGAGATAAGTTATTCATTTGGGACTTGATCCATGTACAGCGTTGCACTTTCCCATGAGTATTAACCAAATCCAACTATTGAATGGGTCCAATTTCAAAAAGTGGAAGGCTGATATAAAGTTAAATTTGGGGATACGACCATGTGCTGAAGGATGACCCACCAGCAGCACTCAAGCAAACATCCACAAAAGAACAAAAGGAGCAGTATGATAGATGGATGAAACACAATAAGATGGCCCTTATCATGATTAAGAAAAGCATGACTGAGAATGTTAGAGGAAGCATCCCTAATGTGAGGATAGCAAAACAATACCTTTCATCCATTAAGGAAAAATACAAAGTCTCAGATAAGGCAGAAACTAACAATCTCATGAAGGCTTTATTGAATCTGGAGTATAAGGGTGAAAACGTGAGGGAGTTCATCATGAAGGGTTCTGACATCGCCAATAAATTGAAAGAATTGAACATGACAGTGGATGATTCCTTTCTTGTCTACATGTTACTGAACAAACTACCTGATGCATATGATAATTTGAGGTCACTCTACAAGACCCAAAAGGAAATCTGGACAGTAAATGAATTGATCTCACTTTGGGCCGATGTTGAAGACGAAATAAAGAAGAAAGGAAAGACAATATTAGTGAATACCATTTCAAAGGAAAAGAAGAGTTGGAACAAGAACAACACCTCCAAATCTGGACCCAAAAATGACAAGAACAAACACAAGGGCAAGAAATCCATGAAGTGTTTCTTCTGTAAAAAGAAAGGACATTTCAAGAAGGATTGTGAAGGTTTCAAGGCTTGGCTCGAAAAGAAAGGTAACATTTTGAAACCAATTTTTAATTTAGAGTCTAAGTCCATAAAGAAAGACAATGCATGGTATTTTGATACAGCATCACCTATACATATTGTCAATTCATTGCAGGGATTGCTAAGGAACCAAATCCCAAACAGGAATGAGACAAAAGTATATGCTGCAAATGGACAGAAAATGGTTGTGAAGGCTATAGGTTCTGTCAAGCTTGTATTTAAGAACAATTTCGTGTTAGAACTTGAGAATGTGTACTACATTCCAAGCATAAATAAGAATCTGATCTCTGCATCAGAATTTGTATCAAAATGTATAACATTTGGAGTTAATATGGATAATAAATGTAAATATTTTTATTATCTCTCCAAGTTAATTGGTGAAGCAAAATTATGTGATGGTTATTGGAAAGTTAATTGTGAATGCATGTCAAACAGTAAAGAAAATTTTCACGTGTCCAAAGTCTCAGGTGTTAAAAGAAAGTTTCAAAATTCATCATCTTTTCTTTGGCACAAGAGATTAGGACATATCTCCAAAGACACGCTTAATTCACTGGTAAAACAACGAATACTTCCAGAACTAGACTTTTCTGATTTCACTTCATGCATTGAATGTCTAAAAGGAAAAATGACTAAATCTAGAAAATTTGTTTCCAAAAGGAGCGAGACTCTACTTGAGCTAATTCATACAGACATATGTGGTCCTTTCCCGGTTAAAACAATTTGTGGTAATTCTTATTTTATAACTTTTATTGATGATTTCTCAAGATATTGTTTTGTTTATTTAATATCTGAGAAATCACAAGCGTTAGATTTCTTTAAAATTTTCAAAACTGAAGTTGAAAGACAAACAGGGAAATTAATCAAAGTTGTAAGGTCCGATAGGGGTGGTGAGTACTATCGTAAATATTCGGAACAAGGCCAACACAAAGGCCCATTTGCCATGTATTTGCAAGATTGTGGAATAAAAGCACAATACACATCCCCATATACACCACAACAAAATGGTGTTTTAGAAAGGAGAAACAGAACTTTGATCAACATGGTTAGAAGTATGATTGTGAAATCGGGTTTATCGAAATTTCTTTGGGGTGAAGCCTTGAAAACTGTAAATTACATCAGTAATAGAACACCAAGTAAATCAATCCCAAATACCCCTTTTGAATTGTGGTGTGGATATAAACCTAGTTTGAATCATCTACACGTTTGGGGATGTAAAGCTGAAGCAAAGATATATCAGATTGAACAAAGCAAGCTTGATTCTCAATCTGTTAGTGGTTATTTTATTGGTTATCCGGACAAATCAAAGGGTTATAGGATTTATTGCCCTACGAGAAGTAATCGAATTATAGAATGTCCCAAGGCTGTTTTTATTGATGAAGAAATTGGTCAAGAAGAACATCATGAAAGGGATGACAAAGATGATGCTTCTACTAGTTTTGTTAGTTGGTCTGTGTATCCGGATTCAAACACAACAGAAGCGGAATCTGAATTGCAAGAAGTTGAATCTACAATATTGGAGGTCATACCACAACAATTAAGTCGAACTGAAGATACCTTGATGGAAATTGAAGATACACAAAATATGGAAGTTACACAACAACTTCCAACACACAATGAAGAGCAACTAGAACAAATTCAATTGAGAAGGTCAACGAGAGAAAGAAGGGATGCAATCCCAAACTATTATCATGTATATCAATTGGATATGGAACCCAATTTAGATGGGGAACAAGATCCAATTTCTCTACATCAAGCAATGAAGTCTAAAAATTGTGTAAAATGGAAGAAAGCTATGGAAGAAGAATTGGAAAGTATGTCCAAAAACAAGGTCTGGACATTGGTTGATAATCAAGATACGTGCAGATCAAGGCTGAAGATAATCATGGAAGGTTGAAGATAATTATTGAAGAATATACTGAAGATCTTTTAAGTTTTGTAATTATCTTTTATTTTTAGTATATGTATAGATATATTCAGAATAGTTTTGAGATACGAGAATTCTAAGTTTTTGTTTTCAGAGAGAGAATTAACCTCAAGATTTACAATCCTAGTTCTAGAGAAGTAGAATTCGTCTTGGTGAGCCTGTTCATCAAGATTGAGGTTTTGTTTGAAAGCTTGTAACTTTAATCATTCAATAAAGTTTACAAGTTTTGATTTATAGTTTACTGTTACATTGATAGTTTGAATATTAAAGTGTTTTTCCGCAACTTCTTTAATATTGTTTCTGAGTTTCATTATTCTTGTTAAGAATCAGATCCTGACAAGTGGTATCAGAGCCTAGTATTCTCAGAAACCTTCATTCTTCATGGAAAACACAGTTGAATCAAACAGTACTCTTGTTTCAAAGGTTCCCATGCTCAAACCTAATGAGTATGACATGTGGAAAATTAGGATCAAGCAGTACATCCTCCTTACAGACTTTTCTATGTGGGACATTGTTGAGAATGGTCCCTCTGCTGAAGGTAAAATTGGACAAGATGGAAGAAGACCACCTCCAAAAACTGATGCGGAGAAGAAAGTGAGACAATTGGAGATGAAAGCCTTAAGCACCCTGCTTTTGGCCATCCCTAATGAGTATCAACATCAGTTTCATCACTGCACTGATGCTCAGATTCTATGGAATGCTTTAGAGAAGAGATTTGTTGGCACCAAGAGCACTAAGAGGAATCAAAGGGATATTCTCAAGCAGCAATATGAGAATTTTACATCTTCAAAGAATGATTCTATGACTCAAACTTTTGACAGATTCAATAAGTTAATTGGTGAGTTGGCTACTGTTGGAGTTCAGATGGAACAAGATGATGTCAACCGAAAGTTTCTCAGATCTCTTGGAGATGAGTGGACCATGTACACTGTTTCTTTCAGACAGAATGACATGTTGGAAGAAAAGGAACTGGATGATCTGTATAATGATCTGAGAGTGTTTGAATCTGAGGTGGAAGCAAAGAAGAAGCCTACTGGATATGTTCATAATGCTGCACTGCTATCAGTATCAACTGATTCTACTGCTAACCCTGAATCAGTTAATACTTCTAGTGGAGTAAATCAAGAAAAAGGCAATGAATCTGTGTTTGAAGCATTTCTTTCCAGCCATGGAAACTCTTCTTTAATCAATGATGACTTGGAACAGCTTCATCCTGATGATCTTGAAGAGATGGATATTAAATGGCAGATGGCCATGCTTTCTATGAGGGTGAAGAAGTTCATCAAAAGGACTGGAAGGAACAACTTCTCCCAAAGAAGAGAAGATGGAGCAGGCTTTGATAAGTCAAAGGTGGAGTGCTACAAGTGTCACTTGAAGGGACACTTTGCCAGGGAATGCAGAAGTGGAATGTCTCAAAACAACCACCAACAAGCTCAGACTGGAAGATTTAACCAGAACAGAAACTCTGCTCAAGCTCTTGTTTCTCAACAAGGAATGAGGTTTGACTGGAGTGATCAAGCAGAAGATGCCATTCAAAATCAAGCTCTCATGGCAGAGGTATCTGATCTCCCAACTGAGGTACTTTCTAATCTCTGTTCTCAAACTTGCATAGACATTGTGAAAAGGTACAGGGATCACAATCAGAGTATGAGTGGACCTTAAGAGGTTAGAAAAGGATAGAAAAGACTATGTGAAAATTGTTGAAAGGTTTGAGGAACAAATTAAAGGTTTCCAAGCCAATGAACTTCAACACACATATGATACAAATTACTGGAAGTGGGAGAAAAATGATTTAGAAATCCAACTGACAAAGTCTAAAGAGAAGAATGAAAAGTTGAGAGGAGAGCTAGCCAAGGTTTAGCTGGATGTGGAAAAGTTTTCATATGCTTCTAAAGCCATGGATTCTATGCTAAAGGTCCAAATCCATGATAAGCTTAAACCAGGAATTGGGTACAATACCACACCACCACCATACAACAACAACTACATCCCTCCTAAATCAGACTTGCTGGAGACCAAGGATAGGAAGGACTTGCATGAGGGAGCCACTAAGGTAGATCCGTTAGATGAAGTAGTTGTTAAGGACAAGACTGAGAAAGAAGCTGGTAAGAATAAGGATAACACTGTGAGTAGTGAGATTCCCTTAGAAAATAACATTCTTACCAATGAGGGTGGTGGAAGGGATTGGGTCAAATCTGATGGTGTAGAGAAGACTGAGGGAAAGTCCAAAAAGGTCCATTATAAGCAGACTATAGTTGTGAATCCTGTTCCTTGCAAACAGTGTGCATGTAATAAATCTGAGCCCCTAAAACATGATAAAAGGAGGGGAAATCAAAGAAATTGGAATAATCAGTGGGCTCAGAAACAAGGAATTGATCTGAGTAGAATCATCAGACCAAAACCTTGTTTCATATGTGGCAAATTGAACCATCTTGCCAAGCACTGTTATTTTAATCCTATGAACCAAAGGATAAATTTTCAAAGATCTGTGCAAAAACCCTTTGGCTATAAGCAGAATGAAAGGAACCATGTGGCTAAGAAACCTGTTAAATCTAAAAGCCACATGAAGAAAAAGACTGTAAAAGAGAATGTCAAGATGTGGGTTCCCAAAAGCACTAAAACTGTTAGTACTGCTACCACAAATAGTACTGCTGACAAAGATAGTGCTGCTAGAATCAAAACTACTGCTATCAATGTTAGTGCTGCTGAGAGTATTAGTACTTCTAAAACTAACATTATTAGTACTTCTTCAAATGTTAATACTGCTAATTCTGTTAGTGCTTCTAACAAGGTTAGTACTGCTAAACCTATTAGTGCTGCTAATTCTGTTAGTACTTCTAAAATTAGTACTGCTTCTAGTGTTTGTGCTTCTAGACCAATCATCTTGACAAAGTACTCTAGTCAAGAGGATTCTAAATTTAAAAATCTCATCAAAAAGGAGTGTAAGTACTTTGATGAGAAAGGGAGGCCCAAGACCACTTTGGCTTGGGTTCCCAGTCAATACTAATCGATTTATCTTATGTGCAGGGCAACCAGCAGCTCAGGGGAAATAGCATTTGGCATGTTGATAGTGGTTGCTCTAGGCATATGACAGGGAACATGGCTTGCCTCAAGAATTTCAAGAAAATTGATGTAGGGCATGTTGCCTTTGGTAATACTCCAGATGGAGAAGCTGAGTACATTGCTGCTGCAAGTTGCTGCTCTCAGGTTCTATGGATTCAGAATCAAATGTTGGACTATGGGGTAACCTTTCTTCACACTCCAATCTTCATTGACAATAGCAGTGTTATCAGCATTGTTAACAATCCAGTCAAGCACTCCAAAACAAAGCACATTGAAATCAGGTATCACTTTATTAGAGACTGCAATGAAAAGAAGCTTATTCAAGTTGCTAAAGTTCATATTGATAACCAGTTTGCTGATCTATTCACTAAAGCTTTTGATGTGGGTAGATTCACTTTCTTGGTCACAAGTGTGGGCATGATCAACTCTGAATGAGCTCATGTTTAATAAGTGTTTGTATACCTGTCATTTGTTTATTTGTTTGGGGCTACTAATCATCTTTCTCAGGAAGTTTATTGCCCTGCTCAGACTAAAACAAGCTTCAACAGTGTAAGTATTTTTAATGCTACCAGTGCAAAGTTACTACTGCAGGTTCATTATTACTACTGCTAGTCTGAGTTATTACTTCAGGTATGTGTTAATACTGCTAGTTAGTTAATACTGCTAGTCGTTAATACTGCTAGTAGTTAATACTGCTAGTCGTTAATACTGCTAGCTAGTTAATACTGCTAGTTAGTTAATACTGCTTTCAGTTAATACTGCTAGTTGGTTAATACTGCTTCTTTCCTGAATCATATAAATACCCTCTTTGCCCGCCTAAAAGCTCACAACGACTCTTTGAATACTGTTCATCTTCTCTCTAACTCCTTTCTCTCAAGTAACCAATGTGTTTCAGTCAAGAATCCTCAAGAACGATGGCATCCATGGCATTTATTGATGAACACAATGAGATCGCAATGCTTCAAAAGCCGAAGCAGACTGATGGATTCCATCAAATAGTCGATTTTCTCAAGACCAGTCATATAGCGTATGCTCTTACTGTGTCACCACCAATCTTCATCGAGCACCAGTAGCAATTTTGGGCCAATGCCACCACTGTTACTGAAAACGGTGTGCAGATTATCAAGACAAGGGTGTGTGACAAACCCTTGATAGTTACTTAAGAGGTCATTCGCATCAGTCTACGTCTAGACGATGCCTCAGGTATTACTTCTATCCCTAATGAGGACTTGTTTTCCAATCTCACAAGAATGGGGTATGAAGGCCAACAGGGTGTTTTCAAATTTTACAAAGCTAACTTTTCTTCCCAATGGCGGTTCTTTGTTCATACCCTTATGCATTGTATTTCTAGAAAAACTACTGGATGGAGTCAGTTCAGCAGTACCATTGCTTATGCTTTGGTCTGCTTGTCCACTGCCAGAAAGTATAATTTCTCCAAAATGATTTTCAATGACCTTGTGTCAAACTTGGGAAATAAAAAGAGTTTCTATATGTACCCAAGATTTGTCCAGGCAGTTCTAACCTCTGAATTGACGGATATACCTCAGTTTAATGAGGTATATATACCTAAAATCCCTAAGGGCAAGGTCTTTTCAAATATGAAAAGATCTGCCAAGGACTCGAAGGAGTTGACACCCCATTGTTCTCTACAATGATGGTGGTGTCCCACAACCAAGAAGGTATGGCATCAGGGTCAAGGCCCTCACTAGACCATCCCACTGAGAGACAAACCCAACCTTCAACCACTATATCACTTCCTCAGTCCCTTGTTCTTAAGCCAACACCTGTTTTAACCAAAACGTATACTAAGAGAAAGGTACACAAGGCTCCTTCCCTTGTTGTACCTCCTACAATTCCAGAACCTCAAATCCCTCTAATGGAGCTTTCTCCATTAGAGAATATCTATAGGGAAACCACTGGGTGTCTCCCAACCCCAAGGAGGTGCTCACTGAGGAGATGTATGAGCATGTGGGTGAGAAGACTGCCACTACTCCTGCTAGCACAGAGGAGGACAGTGGTAACATCACTAAGACCTTCCCCATGGAAACTTTGGGTGAGCAATCATCCAAAGGTCCCAGGTGCCAAGAAACCACGGGGGTGGAGGGTGCTTCTGCTAGGCAGAAGACCTCCACTACTAAAAGTTCCAATGATCCATCAAAAGGGGGTAACACTCCTGGAGAAGGTGAGGATAGATATGACTACCACGAATTGATTTCTGCCATGTCCAAAATGGCAACAGAACTGGATTCTCAGAAGATGGTTATAAATGAACTCAAGAAAGTCATCATCAACCAACAAGAAGAGATCGGCAGCTTAAAGAAGTTGGTTCAGAAGGTGGTTCAAAAGAAGAAGAAACAAAGGTTTGTGCTCAGAAGAAGGAACACAGTGGATGATGCTCCCAAAAAGGGGGAGTCAGAAGTTGAGATCAACCTGGAGAGAGAGATACATGGAGTTGAGGGGGAGTTTGATGTACAAACAGAAATAGGGATTGTGTTTGAAGAAGCAGCAGTAACATATAGAGCAGCAGAAAAAGTTAATGTTGTTGAAGCAAGCAAAACAACATAAACAATTAATGCTGCTGAAATAAATGAAGTAGCAGAAATTGTTCAAGAGGTATTATCTGACCTCATTAGAAGAAATTTGGAAGAATTTGAGATAGCTGAAGCACTTATCAAGGCTAAACATGATACTCCCAAGGTCACTTCAAAGGCCGAAGGAGTTGTCATCAAAGAAAAGGGTGAGGTTATCAAGAAAGCAAGTGTTGAGAAGGTAGCAAGCAAGGATAAAGGAAAAGCCAAGATAGTGGAATCTGACCAACCACTTAAAAAGCAAAAGCTGATTGAGTCAGATGAAGCTTTGGCTAGGAAGATTCAAGCAGAACTTGAGCAAGCAGAAACAGTTCAAGTGAAAAAAGATAGGGAGATGGCAAAAGCTCTAGCTATAGAGCTTAATGAAGTATATCAACAGAGCTTGGCAACAGAGATAGCTCAGAAGAAAGCTGCAACTCTAAAGAAGCTTGTGATAGTCAAATTGGGTGGAAAAAAGAGGCAACCTTCAAAGACCTACCTTGGCACTCAAGAGATAAAGAAGATGATCACTTTACTCAAAGGTGCTGTGGGATTCAAAAAGGAGATGTTCTCAAAGATGTCATTTGAACAAATCAAAGGGTTGTATGATGCAGAGATGACTAAGCTACAAGGGAATGACCAAGCAAGAGTAGAAGTGGAAAAGAGGATGAAAGAGAGTAATGACTTTCTAATAGAAAAACCCTTTCCTGATGATCAAGAAACTCCAAAGAAGGAAGCTACTCTAGGTGAAAGTCTGAGGACTTTAAAAAGAACAAAAATGATGGCTAGAAGAAAACCAGCCAAGAAACCTAGAGTGGCTGAGGAAGTAGCTGAACAAAAGGTAGCTGAAGAAGAAGGGGCACCTAAATCTGCTGAAAAGAAAGCTCAATCTCAGGAAGAACCATCTAGTACTTATGATGTAAATATGTACATGGTGGTGATAGAGAAAGTGCCTGAGCCTATAACTGCTGAACCAGTTGGTGTCAAGCCTCCTGAGATTATTCACTGGGATACTATGGAAGTAGATGGAAAGGAGTATATCAGGCTGAAGAGGAAAGATGATAAATTTGAAGTGTATCCTACTTGGGCTAAGGATGTCAGAGTATGCTCCAGATCTGATTTAGAGGAAATGTTTGAAGTGGGGATGAAACTATATGCTGACAAGCTGAAAGCTCCAGGGATACCAGTTACAAAACTTGTGATGGAATATCTGTGTATGTTATTCAACCCAGAGGAAGTTCAGCATGTTATCAGAAATGTTTTCAAAACCATCAACAACTGGACTCTGTATGAAAGAAGTGGAGTATATGCATTGGTTATGGATACAAGTCACTTTGAATACTTCCTTGTGGATAGAGTTTACAACCATAGCAGGTTAAAGTTGCATGCTATGTTGAAGAAAAAGCTAGGTTGTGCACCAGATTCTGCAATGGCAAGATACTTGATTCAGAGAATTATCAATCAAAGTTTGGGGTTGAATCCTGATATAGGTGTATGAGCAATAGAGTTTTGGGAGCATCTGAAGAACTTGACTTCTCTTCTCTAAAAGTCAAGTTAGGGGGAGATTGTTGGGAACTGAAGATTTGTCTAAGTGATTACTACTGCCAGAACAACATGGTTACTACTTCTAAGACAAGTTACTACTGCTGAGCCAGATTAATACTGCTTGAAGAAGTTAATACTGCTAAGCAGAGTTAGTACTGCTGGTGAAGATTAATACTGCTCAGAGTGATTAATGCTGCTACAGATTAATACTGCTTATGTGATAATCAAGATACGTGCAGATCAAGGCTGAAGATAATCATGGAAGGTTGAAGATAATTATTGAAGTATATACTGAAGATCTTTTAAGTTTTGTAATTATCTTTTATTTTCAGTATATGTATAGATGTATTCAGAATAGTTTTGAGATACGAGAATTCTAAGTTTTTGTTTTCAGAGAGAGAATTAACCTCAAGATTTACAATCCTAGTTCTAGAGAAGTAGAATTCGTCTTGGTGAGCCTGTTCATCAAGATTGTGGTTTTGTTTGAAAGCTTCTAACTTTAATCATTCAATAAAGTTTACAAGTTGTAATTTATAGTTTACTATTACATTGATAGTTTGAATATTAAAGTGTTTTTCCGCAACTTCTTTAATATTGTTTCTGAGTTTCATTATTCTTGTTAAGAATCAGATCCTGACAAATATTGATGGCATTAGTGGTACATTTTGATTTAGAATTGCATCAAATGGATGTCAAAACAACATTTCTCAATGGTGATTTAGAAGAAGACATTTATATGTTTCAACCTGATGGTTATGAGGAAGATCAAGGAAAAGTATGCAAACTGAGAAAATCAATTTATGGACTCAAACAAGCAAGCAGGCAATGGTACTTGAAATTCGATAAAGTTGTGACAGATTTTGGTTTCAAGGAAAATAAGTTGGACGAATACATCTATCTAAAGTTCAGTGGGAGTGATTTTGTGCTCATGATCCTATATGTAGATGACATTCTAATAGCAAGCAGTAAAATATCTTTACTTTTGGAAACTAAGAAATTTCTTTCAAGTCATTTTTACATGAAAGATATGGGGGAAGCACATTATGTACTTGGCATTGAAATTATGCGAGATAGAAAGAATAAGATGCTTGGACTTTCACAAAAGGGTTACATTGAAAGAATTTTGAAAAGATTCAACATGCAAAATTGTAAAGGGGGAGAGAGTCCAATGTCTAAAGAAGATAAACTACATAAAGGGCAGTGCCTAAAGGCCTTATTGGAGGAAAAGGACATGATTAATAAACCATATGCAAGATTAGTTGGTAGCCTCATGTATGCTCAAGTGTGTACAAGACCAGACATAGCATTTGCAGTAAATATGTTGTCTAGATACCAATCATGTTCGGGTCATGATCATTGGGTGGCTGGAAAGAAAGTAATAAGATACTTGAAAAACACCAAGAATCACATGTTGGTTTATAGAAAATTAGAAGGGGAAGAATTTGGAATTAAAGAGTATGCTGATGCTTCCTATAAAAAAGATTTGGATTACTTAAAATCTTGTTCTGGGTATGTTTTTATGCTTGCTCGAAGTGCAATATCATGGAAAACCTCCAAGCAAACAATCACGGCTACATCAACATTTCAAGCACAATACATTGCAATTTACGAAGCAACATTACAGGCTTTATGGTTAAGAAATTTTGGTTCAAAATTGGAATTGATAAAATCAATTCAAAGACCAATCACCATTTACTGCGATAATGCTTCAACAGTGTTTTTTGCGAAGAATAATAGAAGAACTTCACATTCAAGGAATATTGATGTCAAGTACTATTCGGTTCGAGAGAGTGTAGAAGAAAAGGCAAACGAAGTAATTAAAATCGGAACGCAAGAACAATTGGCTGATCCCTTCACCAAAGCACTACCAGTATCAATATTTGTTAAACATTTCAGAAACATGGGAATTTCAGATAAGCTCGATGTTGAATGATCGAGTGATAAAAGACTTCTGGAAACATCATCAAGATACAGCAGGTGTATGTACAATTTTAATTTCATATATGAAATTTATGCAGTTTTAATTTACTAATGAATTATCTTTTCAATACTATATGTTGAATTGATTGGACATTAAGATATGTTTCCTTTAGAAATATTGATTAAGCATGAAACATAGTTTTTGCTGCAATAAAAGGATTCATGTGATTATTTTGCTATCATTGTGATTTTGAAATATTGATGATTTTCTAAATCATCAATCTATCTCTTAATCTTGTTATAGTAATTTTAATTGACAAAATCATAAATCAAGTTCTGTTTTATTCAAGTGCACACTTAAGTATATTGTATCATTTTTGTTTTGAATTACAAACATTGTCAAGTTCAGTGGGAGATTGTTGGTTTAATTTAGGAACTTTCAATGTTTGTATAAATATTCATATGTGCAAATATGATCAATATAAGAATATATTAGGGAACTTGGAATATTAAAGATTAATCTTATAAAGTTTAATAGTGTCTTATTAATAAGTATTTATGCAGCAAATAAAAGGGTAATTAAGGTGGGGCAGTTATATGACAGTTTCTCAAATGGAAGTAACTGTCATATTTAATTCATCTTAAATATAGATTTTGGTCCCTGTTGAGTACGCATAACAAAATCACAGAAAAGTCCCATTTGCTTTGTGATCTAAGGGTTTACTCAAGAGAAGACCAAACCATCACAAAAGATGGAATCTTCTGCAAACAACTCTTCTAGTAAGTCTTAATTTCTTTATTGAACACAATTTTGACACATACAAAACATTGAATTCACAAGATATAGATGTTATTTTAGATAAAATGTCTAACACATGAACCCAAATTGTGAACCCAAATCAAACACAAAATCAAAATCAAGAGTTAGACATTTGGTATTAAGGTAGTGTATATATATATATATCATACCAAAAAGCTTCTTGAATCAACCCTTTACCACTTGACATAATTGCCCAAAACCATTCACCATCTTTGGCATTGTCATACATTCCTGCTTTTAAAACACAAAATGTAAATTTTGTAAATAAAATAGGTGTTTGGATTGACTAATTCATCACTAATTTGATGTTTTTGTAGGTAAATAGTAGGGTGTTTGAAAGACAAAGAATCTCGTGAGAATAAGAGTTAAAAAGTGAAAAGGTAAGACGGGATTTGGAATTTTGGATCCACATTTTTAATCTGAACCCCACCCCATGGCTTGATACGAAGAATTGATCCAAAAGTAAAGTTTATTTCTTACCATTTTCATCATAACTTTCATTATCACCGTAACTTGAAAACACTCTAAAAAAACAAAAGGGTGTTAATAAGACATACCACCTATTATATTAAGAGGAGAAGGTAGAAGAAAGGAAGTTTTGATCCTACAGAAAGATTTGCAGGTTCTTGATTTTCATGATGAAATCAACTGCTTCTTCATCAAACTCCATAAGAAAACCCAATCTGATGAAAGTTTATGTAGATGATCATGAGTAATTCCTTCAATGTTATTATTGCCAAAAAGATTCAATGAAGAATTAGAGACCTCACTATTCCTCGGTCGATTTCAAGCCCTAATCGCTGCAACACCTAATCCGCCGTGGAAAAGTCGGTGTTGGGAGATGGATCTGTTGATTCTGCTGGAATTGTCGATGATTTTGATCGAATCGATGGAAATCAATCCGATTTTCTTCCTCCACTTCGTCTTCTTCCCTTCCTACATTCAACACTCCTCATCTCGATTTCTTGATTTCTCGCAGTTGTATGTAAACTCTTCCTGAGGATTGCATACATTTATACTTGATGCTCATGATCGTGGAGGGGGCGTTGGAGACACATTCGGGACGTGGAGAAGAAGATCCCGGGATAAAAGGCACAAGAGGAGTAGGCCAGAGAGGCAAGGACTCACTAAGTTCAGTTTCTCCAAGAAGAGCTTGGAGTAGTCAGTGACGGACAAGGCCCCTTTCTTCAAGTTTCTGAACTCTTCTTCTATCTTGTCCAATGATCTTTCACCACAATATTTATCCAAAATTTTCTGCTTGAAAACCGGCCAAGTTAACTTGGCGAGAACCTCGGGAGTAAGGACAGATCGGGTGAGATTCCACCAAATCAAGGTCTCACCCCTAAGCAGTTGATAGGAGATTTGACTCGTTGCGAGTTGTCGCATTCACTAGATTTAAAGGCCATTTCTACCTCCTTTAGCCAATACATGCAAGCGACCAGATCTGAGGAACCCGAAAACTCCTTTGGGTTGCACCCCAGAAAAGTCTTGTAAGTGCACCCGGATTCCCTTTGCTTCTCTCTAACAGTAGCATGTTCTTCCGTTACCACGGCGGCCGGTCCACCGCCCGACCCATTCACGATATTCTCTGTCATTGTCTCGTGTTGGCGGTGACTAACATCTCGATCCTCCAGTAGCTTCATAAAGAATTCTTGTTGTTGGGCCATGGACGAGTTCATGGCTTGCATCATGTTATCCCTGATTCTCATTTCCATCGTTACCTCCTCGATGATCGGAGTATTGTTGGCAACGTTCACTCGTGGGACACGTTCGGGTCCTCCACCCAAGATAGTGGGTATGGGAGGTCCCACTGAAGTCTCGACCATGGGAGGTTGGTCGGCAGTAGATTCCACTTCCACACGACCCGCTTGTAGATCTGGGAGTCTGCTACGAGTATTTACCATGGTTATCTGTCATACATGTACGAGAAAGAGGTTAAGAAAAGACTAAGTGAGTTTAACTCGTTGTACGTACTAAAACACATTTCAATTATCATAACAATGGCATTTGCAAGCCTAATCACGTAATAATGCATTCATAATAGCAGTAGCTAAATGAAATTATGAACAGATCATACATAAGAATTCTTGTTACCACAATTACAACTTTTAATCTATGTAATTCCGTAAATTCTAACACTCTCCCCACCTAGAATTTCTACCCGTAGATGAGAGTCTCAACAAAACCACTTACAATCTAAGTCTAGGCATGCTAAGGTCGATACCTAGTTCGCTTAAGCTAAAGCTCTGATACCAACTTGTAACACCTTAAAAACGGGCTAACAAAAATTTTCCGGAAACTGGAAAAGTGGTATATAAATTCCAAAGCATGAGCCATACAAAAATGGGAAATTAAGGTACATGTTTAATTAGAGTTTGTAATTATAAGGGAAAATAAAACAACAACCGCCTAATCTAATTCCTCAACGGAAACAATATTACAAAAACGGTGTCGTCTATAATCCAATGTCGGTATTCCCAAAAATGATCCTTTAATCTCCCCAAGCTCACACAGACCCAACAAGGCCTTCTTGGCAACGGCGGCACTAGAACCTGAGATACACATATATAGCAAGCAAGTGTTAGGCCAAAAAGCCTAGTGAGTAATATGACAGTAATTGAATGCATGAAAATAGTTCCAACACCTAAATGTCAAATATGGGTTCCATAATAGAAATCAATAGGGGAGACCCATAACACCAACCAAATTCCACCCAAGAGACGAGATACCCTAGTGTTAAGCTCCAATAGCCACACCTCAAGGCCCGACACACTCGGGGGTACAACGATGGCATTGCCCCAAATGGCGGGGGTCTAGGCACATACCCACACGGTGGCACCCAAGACTATGTCCTCCTAGTGACCATTTGACTTGGTTCATCCATACCTCTCCCGTATATCCCAAGAGTATTTTAACTCTTATAATGCATATTCAACACCAATGCAAACATTTCCCCAAATCTTTATGTTGGATCATAATTGTATTCAAGATTAAAGGGTTTAAACTGTATTTATTTGATAGTTAAAGTTAGAGGGTCTAATTAGTATTTATTAAATAGTTATTTGTAAATGGGCCTTAAGTCTATCAAACCCATAAGCCCATAAGGCTTAAGTATTTAAAGTGTTAATTAATTTAGTTTTAGGGTTAGAACCTTTGATAATTATTCTAATATGCAAACCTATTATTCTCTGTATTCAAAGGGTATCAAGAACACTCAAGGATTTAATCGTTTATTCAAGGGATTGGTATGTTACTCTGATTTATATATCTCTTGATTATTATTGTGTTTGTGTGTTTGATTATCAACTAGATTAAACTGGGATAACAATTGGTATCAGAGCCAAAAGAATCAAAAAAAAATTAAAAAAAAATTATATTACTATTCATCGATTACTATTCATTTTTTTTTGGAGAGGGTATCCCAGAACACATTGGGCCCAGACTAATCCCTGGCAATTTGGGCCAAAACCCGACTGCTAAAGCATGCAGCCCGGGGTCGAAGCCCCCGTACCTCCAGAATGCGTCCCCCAGGGGTTCGAACATGAGACCGCTACTAGCAAGTCCACATGCCTTACCACTAGGCTACCACCCCTTCGGTTCGATTACTATTCATGCGGTTTACTGTTCATCGGTTTTTTTTCTGTTCATCTGATTTCATGAATCTATGTTTAAGATTGATCTGATTAGGTGTGTTTTGCGTTATTGAACACTATCTGGTTGATTAATTGCATTATAAAGCATCAAGTGATTGATTTTGTGAATTTTTTATTTTTCTGGGTTCGACTTCTTCAAGAATTATTGTTCACTGTGTTCTCTAAAATTGATGCATGAAAGTTGAAATTGATCTTTGTTTTTGCTTGATCTGTGTTTGATATATATATCTAAGCCCAAAGATATAATTTTTGCATTCAATTTCTGTGTTTTTGCGTGTTTCTGGGTTGATTTTCTAGGTTGAACATCGACAATCTGGGCTAGAATTAAGAACATATCGGTCGAACACTTTACCGGTCATAGCACATTACCGGTCAAATATATTTTATCGGTTCATACCCATTACCGGTCTAAGGAAGTCTATCGGTCAAATACTTTGTATCGGTCGAAGCAAGTTTACCGGTCAAAGCATTATACCGGTCCAACATCTTACCGGTCGAGCACTTTACCGGTCGAAGAACTTTACCGGTCAAAAAAAAAATTCGGTCGAATAGTACCTGTGAATAGTACCGGTCGCTACAGTACCGGTGAACAGTACCCCCCGGTCAAAAAAAAAAATTTAAATTAAATTTTTGAGTGTAGTTTTTATTTTTATTTTGATTCTAACGATCTCATCTAGTTGGTTGTCTAGGTACAGAAAAGTTTGATTACTAACCATACAGCCAGGATGTCGAATCAGCTAAATATGTCTGAAGGTTACAGCCTTGATTTTGAAAAGATGACACATTCTGAAGTAAAAGCAAAGGCTAAACAACTTGCTGGACGGTTATCAACATCATCTCGCATGATTGATGAGTATGACAAAGAGGACAAAATACTCAAAGCTGAGAACAAGGCTTTACAGATTCAGAACTCATCTCTTCTTATTCAGGTCAATGCTTTAAAAGAAAATTCAAAAGATTCTGATTCTTTAATTGACTTTGCAGGAATAATTGAGTCTAAAGAAAAAGAGATCTTCGATCTTCAAGTTAAGTTGAAAAGATCTGAGTCAAGCTCTACATGGTCTAAAAAGGATGCAATGCAAAGAGAACTTGAGGATCTTAGAAGAAGTACAAGTGTTGCAAAGGATACTAGTACAGGACTAAGACAAATAAATTCTCAATTCTGCACGGACAGAGATAAGTTTAAAGATAAAGTTCTCAGTCTTGAGGTTGAGATTGAAAAGCTGAAAGAAAAGGCAACCCAAGACAGAGACAATACAATAGCTCAAGATGAGATGTTGAAGATTGAGAAAGAAAGAAAAGAATTTGCCAAGAAATTCTCTGATTTCTCCAGAAAAGCCTTTGAAGAAAAGAAATCATTAGAGCTTAGATGTGTTAAGCTTTCTCAACAAGTTTCAGACTTTGAGAAAGTTATCATTCTTGAGAGAGAAAAGGCTGAGAATGAGAAGAAGAAAGTTGAGCTGAAGGATATTCATACAGACTTTTCTGAAGAAAAGAAAATATTTGAGACCGAGATAGCCAAGCTGACAGGAAAGCTATCTGAATTGTCAACAAACATCATGAAGGAGGAGAATGCAAAATCTGAGTTGCATAAGAAGTTTGATCTGATTGAAAAGGAAAGAAACAGTTTGTCTTCAAAGATAAAGGAACTTGAAGAGATCGTGTTCAAGGTGAAGCTGACTGAGCACAAGACGCCAGAATCAATAGCTCAATCACAGAGAGATGATCAAACTGATTCAGATTGTTCACTCAAAAAGGCTTCAAGTTCACCTGTTTCAAATGTTTTCTATAATCCTTTCTGTGATTCAGATGATAGTCTTACTTCTAAATCTACTAATCAGATCCGTCCTTCTAACCTTTTCTATGACAAAAACGTTGATGATTCAGGTAACTTAAAGAAGAACAAGTCTCAAAAGAAAAGCTTCTGGAGAAGGGATGATGAGAAAGATAAAGGTAATTGGATCTGGAGAGTTAAAGGATCTCCAGAAGAGAAGAAAGAAGAATCATTTGTGCATACATCAAATGCTAAATGGAACTATGCTACAAAAGGTAAAACTTTTGGCAAACCTGATTTACACAATCCATCAATTGATCAGGTTAGCACAAAAGAAAATTAGTTGTTCCTGCTGTGGCTCAAATGATTTTGTCAGAAAAGATTATGTGAATAAATGGTATGGTTCTTACTTCATATCTCCCACTAGAACTGCAACTAACCCATTAGGACCCAAATACCAGTGGGTACCAAAAGCTAAATCTGTGTTGCAGGCAACCAATGTTTAAGGAGGAGAAAGAACTATGGATTTTGAACAAATCAGTTCAAAACCCGGACTTCATTGTTAAAAAAAAGGAAGGAAGGCTTCTAAGTAAATCAGCTAAGAACCCGTACCTCAACGGACTATGGTTTCTAATCACATCAGATTAGAACCCGCACTTCAGTGCTTTATTTTTTTTCTGCTTTATTATCAAAAAAAAAATTCTTTCAGTTAAGGGGGAGAATATCTGTGATATTAACAGATTTTTGGATACTTAAATGCTTATCTGACCGTGTGTTCTTAAAGATAAATACTTGCATTTTATCTTGTCAATATACTTTGTCAAGTATTCATATACATAACGGTTCAGAACATTCTATTTGACTTTGTTATTACCATATATCAAAAGTTAAATCTTTCTATGGTAATACTCACGTTATTTGTATTCACTGTTGATTGAATCAAACGTCATTTCATGTGCTTTCATTGAAAATATGTTTATATATTGTTCATATAAACAACATTTGTTTTTTGATTCTCCAAAATATTATTCTTCATGACAAATCGTCTATAAGCTTAATTGAAAAACTCCTTAAGAGCTTAAATTGTCAAACTCTTTTTAGTTTGAGGGGGAGAATTGCATCGTCAAACACAACTGTTTTGACTTCTCCAAAATTTTTATGCTTCATGTAACAAGTGGTATTTGTGATTACATGTACAAAAAGCCTGTTGAACAGCATGTTTTTTTTAGGATCATACATGGGATTCAGTGTGAGAACTTAACAGAACTTCCATGGATTCACGATAACCAGTGTTTCCTACCCAGGAAGTATTCCCTGGGTGATTGAGGGGAGAGGGGTCGAAAGAATTGAGTGATGGTGTGTGAAGAGGTAAAATGCATAAGAGAGATTGATTAGAAGCGAGCATTAAAAGAAAGAGGGTGAGAGAACAGAGTAAAAGAATATTAAACTCTACACCAAACTTCTTTCTGAGTTGGGCAGCCACATAATCTGATTGGTTCACATTCTTTGGTGACTATCATTGAAATAGGCAACTAGCCCATGACATCTCTTGCATACAACTCCACCAGTTACTCATTATTTTCTTAAAAAGAGAATGTTTCACATTTTCTGGGGACGCAACACATACGCTATTGGTTCTTCATTTGGAAGATACTAATATTGAAAAAGAAGGAAAGTTGCCCCACCTTCGAACCCTTTCTCATGCACATTGAGTCTTTGTACAATTTGTTGTTGTCTCAACAAGTTTACATACTTTGAGCCTATATTGAAAAAGCAATCATCTATGCTTAATTTTTTTTTCTAACACATGCACGAGCATACAGAAATTTGTTTTCTGTCAGAACGTTCATAGATAACCATGTGTTATTCGATGGTTGAATGGAAGACCTGGGGAGTCTAAATCAAACCAGCTCCTTATATAGTAACTTTGTGTTACTCAGTGACTTTGTGTCATTGACAGGCATTCTAACTGAGTCATTTGTTGATTCAGGGTTACACCTATTAAACTGTTTGAATTTGAAAAGATTCAAATGGTTACTACTTTCTATTTTAATCTGAAAAGATTGAAATAATCACTCTTTCCATCTGGGAAGACTGCTCTTATTTCCATACAAGGCTCGTTACATGATGAAGACTGTGCTTACGTGATCATACACAATGGGGGAGATTGTCTTGAAAAGGGGGTGATTGTTTTGCAAAGTTTTGATGATGATGATTCTCACCACTCATCAAAAAGGGGGAGAAGATACAAAAATGGAGAATTATCAAAGAAGGAGAATATAATCTGAAGATCTGAAGTTTTGAAGCGATCAACGACATATCTGAAGAAAAGAGAATACAAGTGAAGACCGGAAGACAATTGCCAAAAAAATTTTAATCTTGAATCCAAAGGGGGAGATTGTTGGATCATAATTGTATTCAAGATTAAAGGGTTTAAACTGTATTTATTTGATAGTTAAAGTTAGAGGGTCTAATTAGTATTTATTAAATAGTTATTTGTAAATGGACCTTAAGTCTATCAAACCCATAAGCCCATAAGGCTTAAGTATTTAAAGTGTTAATTAGTTTAGTTTTAGGGTTAGAACCTTTGATAATTATTCTAATCTGCAAACCTATTATTCTCTGTATTCAAAGGGTATCAAGAACACTCAAGGATTTAATCGTTTATTCAAGGGATTGGTATGTTACTCTGATTTATATATCTCTTGATTATTATTGTGTTTGTGTGTTTGATTATCAACTAGATTAAACTGGGATAACACTTTACCTCCAATTAATTATATGCCAAGAACTATGATTTCAATTCTACCTTGCTCAAGCATATATGATTAAACATGGAATTGAACACATAAGGGGAGAAATATATCCCAACACATAAAATATCCATACCATATAGTTTCATCAATAGAACACTCTCTTTTACTTGCTCATACCACCAACATCAATACCCTTCTACCATTCAAGTTCCCATACCACACTCCAAGTTTCATAGAGTCAAATCACAAGATATAAAGAAACCCTAGTTTTCATTTGATGGAAATAATAACAAATATACAAGTAAATACATGTATCTCTTTTGAAAAGGATTTAAAATACTCACAACCTAGGTTTTTAGATAAAACCCTAGAAAAATAGATGAGATGATGAGGAAAGGAAATCTTGATATCCCAAGGCTTGATTACTAGCTTTTGAATGCACCCTTGAAGTGGTTGGTTGAAGAATTAAAGATCTCCAACAACCTCTAGTGTAATAAATGAAGGGAAAGTGTGGAGAAGAGTGAAAATCGCCCAAAAATCGCCCCTAACCGAACCCTAGATCTGATTTTGAAGTTATGAAGTGAAAAGGGGCTAAATATGGAGTTTTAAATCGGGCAGACCTCGCGTGCGAGAATTCCCCGCGACATTGACCTGGTCACTATCGCCAGGGCATAGTCTCCGAAACCAAACAACTCGCGGTACAATCCCCACGATTGTGACCAGCGAGAGTGCCTAAGAGCACAATCGCATGTCACTCTCACGCGGGACATACCGAGGCTCACGAACACCCCGCGACTTTGACATGTGTCATTGTCGCTGGCAATGTCACCGGGAGTGTCTGACCACTCGGTTTCGCATCCGAAAAGTCTCGTTTAACAGATTGAAGTCACCTATGGAATTCATTCTATGGTTAAGAGTAAAATTAAACCAGATAAGACAAATTTGAGCGATAAACGGAATAATTAGACTTAAGACTTACTTAATAAAAATTCTGAATGTTACAATCCTCCCCACCTTAATTAGGATTTCGTCCCCAAAATTCCATTCTACGAAAATAAGTGAGGATAACGCCGTCGCATGTCCTGCTCGGATTCAGAAGTGACGTTGGAACCACGATGATGCTTCCATTGAACCTTGACCATCGTTAGCTTCTTATGACGAAGCCTTTTCGTCTTGGATTCTAAGATCGCTTCTGGTTCTTCTACGCATCGGTTACCATTATCCACCCGTATTTCTGACAAAGGAATGACGCTTTCTTCCTCGGCTAGACACTTTTGAAGGTAACAAACATGGAAGGTAGGGTGTATCCCATCCATTTCCGGTGGTAAATTTAACCAGTACGCTTGAAGCCCAACCTTCTCTAAGACCACAAAGGGTCCAAGGAAACGGGGGCTAAGTTTTCCGCGTATTCCAAAACGGATTATCCCTTTCCACGGTAACACCTTCAACATCACCCAATCTCCTACTTGGAATTCAATCGGTCTTCTCTTCTTGTCCGCATAGCTTTTCTGTCGGTCTTGAGCCACTTTTAACCGCTCCCAGATGTCTTTCACTTTATCCGCGGTCTGTTGAACAATTTCCGGTCCGGAGAATTGATTTTCCCCCTCTTCTAACCAATAAGTTGGGGTTCTACATTTCCGGCCATAAAGAGCTTCGAATGGATCCATTCCGATGCTCGAATGGTAACTATTATTATAGGCAAATTCTACTAATGGTAGGTGCGAGTCCCAATTTCCCCCGAAATCGATGATGCACGATCTCAGCATGTCTTCGAGAGTTTAGATGGTCCTCTCGCTTTGTCCGTCCGTCTGAGGATGGTAGGTCGTGCTCAAATTGACCTTCGTGCCCAACTCCCTTTGTAAACCGTCCTAAAATTTCGAAGTGAACCGGCTATCTCGATTTGACACGATAGATAACGGAACTCCGTGCCTTGACACAATCTTATCAATGTACAATTTAGATAATTTCTCCATGGGTAACGTCTCTCGCATCGCTAAGAAGTGCGCACTCTTGGTGAGTCGGTCCACCACCACCCAAATCGTGTCGTGGCCTTTCAAAGTTTTTGGTAGTTTAGTGACAAAATCCATAGTGATGTGTTCCCACTTCCATTCTGGAATTGATAAGGGTTGCAGACTTCCGTAAGGCCTTTGGTGTTCCGCCTTCACTTGCAAACATGTGACACATTTCTCCACATACTTGGCCACGTCGAGTTTCATCACCGGCCACCAATAGTTCAACTTGAGATCTCTATATATCTTCGTGCTACCGAGGTGTATGGAATACTTGGATCTATGAGCTTCTTCTAGGAGGAGTTCGCAGTTTCCTCCCAACTTTGGTACCCATACTCGGCCTTGGAATAACCTCAAGTCGCGACCATCTTCCGTCAATAGATCCCGTTGTTTTATCATCATTTCAGCCTTGATGTTCTCTTCTCGGAGTGCTTCAGTCTAACACTTCTTAATGTCCTCGACTAGGCTTGACACAACGTTAATTCTGGTGAGTGATAACACGGCACCACTACCATGACTTCGTCGACTCAAAGCATCCGCCACCACGTTGGCCTTACTTGGATGGTACTGCAACTCACAGTCATAATCCTTAAGTAGTTCGAGCCATCTTCGTTGACGCATGTTGAGCTCCTTTTGGTCAAAAATGTACCTCAAACTTTTGTGATCGGTGAAGAGGATACATTTGGTTCCATAAAGATAATGGCGCCATAACTTCAACGCGAAGACCACCGCTGCCAGCTCCAAGTCGTGGGTCGGGTAGTTCTTCTCGTGATCTTTCAATTGACACGACGCGTAGGCTATTACCTTCCATCTTTGCATGAGTACACAACCGAGGCCCATTTTGGAAGCGTCGCTATAAACAACAAAATCGTCTGATCCCTCGGGTAGGGATAGAATCGGCGCTTCACACAACTTCTTCTTGAGAGTACGAAAAGCTTGTTCCCGAGCGTCCATCCAAAGGAACTTGACATTCTTTCTTGTCAACGTCGTAAGTGGCGAAGCAATCTTTGATAAATCTTGAATAAATCTTCTGTAATAGCCTGCCAATCCCAAGAAGCTTCTGATCTCTGTCGGACTCTTTGGCGGGGTCCAACTCATCATTGCCTCGACCTTTGTCGGGTCCACCTTTACTCCATCCTTGGACACCACGTGGCCCAAGAATTGTACCTCTTGAAGCCAAAACTCGTATTTTGAGAACTTTGTGAACAACTTCTCTCTTCGGAGGACTTCCAACACCTCTCTTAGATGCCCTTCATGCTCAGCCTCATCCTTCGAGTAGATCAATATATCGTCGATGAAGACGATTACGGATTTTTCCAAGAAAGGGCGGCATACACGATTCATCAAATCCATGAATACGACCGAGGCATTGGTCAAACCGAAAGGCATCACCAAAAACTCATAGTGACCGTACCTTATTCGGAACGCCGTCTTCGGAATATCCTCTTTCTTTACCCTCACTTGGTGATATCCGGACCGAAGATCGATCTTTGAGAAGCACCCCGCACCTTGAAGTTGGTCAAAAAGATCGTCGATTCGGGGTAAAGGATACTTGTTCTTCACCGTGACTTTATTCAATTCCCAGTAGTCTATGCACATCTGCATAGACCCGTCCTTTTTCTTTACGAACAAAACTGGGGCTCCTCAAGGAGACGAGCTTGGTCGGATGAAGCCCTTCTCTAACAACTCTTGCATTTCCATCGGCGCTAAATGGTAGGGGGCACGGGCTATCGGAGACGCTCCCGTGGTGAGGTCAATCTGAAATTCTACCTGTCGTTCTGGCGGCAAACCAGGTAGGTCTTCCGGGAAGACATCCGGAAAATCTCGAACAGTTTTTACATCCTCCACCGATTTCTTTTCCAACTTTGCATCCACGATGTAGGCTAAATATGATGAACATCCTTTAGCTAAGTGCTTGCGGGCTTTCAAGTAAGAAATCACGGGAGTGGATCCCTTCTTTTTCTCTCCATAAATTGTGAGCATACCATTTGGCACCAGTACCCTAATCAACTTCTTGGAACAAACAATGTCGGCACAGTTTTCGGTCAACCAATCCATGCCTATCACTACGTCGAAACCTCCAATGGACATTGGACATTGGCAAAAGGTTTAGTTTGAAAGGAATTCCATCTATCTCTAGTTACAGTAGTAATCCCGAGTTAACACATTGTCCCCAGTGGCTACTTCTACTAACAAGGCATCGGGAAGGGCGCTAACGGGAGTAGAAAACATTGCACAAAATGATTTTGACAATGTTAGTTACCTCGGATGTTGTTTCTTTAGGTAGCGTTTGGTACGCAGACATGATTGGATGAGACTGGACATTACAGAACTGGACAGGTAAATATTTGTCTTGTGTTTGGTACGGCTAAAACTGGATAGGAGAGGACTGGACAAATTTCCCTAAAAGTTGTTTGATGATTTTATATGTCATATAATAGTTATAAATAACACAAATAAAGTATATATTTAAATAATTTAATTAAAAAACATTTTTATTTTTTACACGATTTTCATACATATAAATACATACAAAAACAATGATAAGAAATTTGATTGAAGAATCTAAAATAATTATGGTAGTTCGAAAAAACCCGATTCATATAAAGAAAATATAATATTTGATTCAATTTGGAAGATCTTAATAAATTGGCGGATGCATAGTAGCAGCGACAGGTAAAGATAAAGGCGATGAGTGGCCGGTGAAGGATGGTAGTTGTGAAGAACGTGAAAGATAGTGGATAATAGTGGTGCAGGATGTTTTTGTGGTTGATGTGGTGGAGGTATAGGTGGTCGACGATGGTAGTGGTGGCGGCATCAGACGGTGGTAATAGAGGTTATTGTAGTGGAGGAAGAGGCGGAGGTCATCGACGATGGTTGGCGGTGACGACGGTGGTTGGCGGTAAGCGTACGTGGTGGCGGCGACAATGGGAGCTGGTGATCGGTGGAGGTGGCGATAGGCGGTGGTTGTGGAGGTGGTGGAGGAAGTTTAGTAGTTGAGGAAGAGATGGAAGTGGTCGACGATGATTGATGGTGGCTACCGGTGGCCGTTGATGGTGGTGGCGGCCATAAGTGGTGGTGATCGGTGTTAGTAGAGGTGGTCGACGATGGTAGTGGTGGTGGCAGTGGCCGATGGTTGTGGAGGTGGTGGAGGAGGTTGTTATGATGGAGAAATAGATAGAGGTGGCCGACGGTGGATAGAGGTGGCCGACGGTGGTTGGCGGTGGCTACTGGTGGTCGTCGATGGTGGTAGTGGCTGCGATGGGTAGTGGTGACCCTTAAGACTAATACTATGTTAGGATTATATATCAAATGGCGGGAGATCAGTGATTTTTAGTTTCTGTCTCACTTTTGTCCCATGTTGTTCCACCTATTTTGGTGGAACAAGAAAATACCTTTTTTTGTCCCATCTTGTCCCACCCTGTCCAATCTTTGTCCCTGTCCCATGTCGCGCCAAACGTGGGATAGTGAATTTTTGTCCTGTCCCATGTCACACCAAATGTGGGACAATGAGTTTTTGTCCCGTCTCATCCCACCCAGTCTGCAAACCAAACGCACCCTTAGAAAATTTATTTTATTTTTCCTCAACACCCACCTTGTATTTGGTTGTGAGATCAAGTTAACCAGGAGAAATTTTAACTAATTGGCTACAAAGATTGGACAAGAAAGATTGGACAAGAAATAAACCAGGAGCAACAACAACTTTCGATAAGTGAAGCCTGTTATGGATCAACACCCTCGAAAATCTCTAGCCATTGATTCATGAACCCTACAACTCCAATAACCACCAAGAATCATAATTGTTGCATATAAATTTGAAAATCACGATTGCGTCCATTTTGTACACTCTTCCCCCGTTGATTTTAAGGTCAAACAAAAAAAAACTTCTGCTCCAAGCTAGATATCAAATTCTAATTAATTTATTTAACACAAGTTAATTTCATTACAACATTAAACATTACAACAAATGCTACATAGATGCATTTCCTTGTAAAATTTATCACATGTAACACATTCGCTTTTAGAAAGACATGTGTTTGACCTTACAAGTCAAAGTTTGGCACTGTTTCAAACAGTAATGGTATAATATGTTTATAAAGAGATGGAAGGAAATTAAAGCATACCTTTTCCGTGGTAATATCCCACAATACCATACCATAGTTATATACATCAGACCTACACGTCTCCAAGAAGCATCATTTTAAACCCAAACCTGACCCATATTGAATTAAATAATATTCTAGACCAAATATTATGATGCAAATACTCAGACTAAAATAAAGAAATAAAAGAGCTTCTTGGCCACACATATAAGCATTTCAATGCAATTCAAGGCTAATGTAATAAAGGCATTTACATTGAATTATAACTATTTTCAAATGATACATTCACAAATGACGTAATTGAGTAATTGCTTGGTGTTTTTTTGGTAATAATTCACTGTAGAAATCTTTATAGTAGCTTGTTTGAACACTCCATTAAAAAAATAGTTGTTCTAGTAGTTTAAAATCTTTTGAGTTGATGGAAACTACTTGTATCTGGTTTCATACCTCCTCAACCCACATATGCAAGCTCCAAATATTTGCAACTTGGTTGTGATGACATTGCAAAGGATCCACCGTCAGTATCACCATGTCTCCAGATTGTTGCTATGACGATAAAGAAAAATATCATTGCAATAGGTACTATTAAATTTGGCACGTAAGATAAATGAATAATGATGTCCTGATGACCAAAATGGTAATAAAGAAGAGTTATGAACAATACTAACAGAGAGATATGCTGGGTAGCTAGAGGTTAATTTCCTTTTCTAAGAGAAACTTTGTGTACCTACTCCACACATGAACGATTCTAAAAGACCATGAGAAAGTGGAGAAAGATTATAACCATAAATCCAATCATCTGTAATAATCATTGACATCTTGTGAACTTACCTAGCAGGCCCGATCCTGACAAATTTTGGGTCTGTGCGAGATGTAAAACAGGGCTCTCGATAAGTACGAAAAAAAATATTTAATATATCGCTTTGTATCATAAGAAATAACATTGAATTCAAGAAATACGAATAATTTATATAAACCATTTTTCCGAGAATTCCTAGACACAAAATCAATCAATAATTATTTATAAATTAATATGATCTACCATATCACTTTTCCATAGCATCATTAATTTGTTCCAACGTCAAAAACATCCTTATGATATATATTTAATATATAGATTGACATTATTTGCGGTGTGACTATTCGGAGTACAACTTTATGTAAATTAATATAAACCAGTTGTGTTCCCATCTCACCTCATCCTAATGTTTTTCTATCACCATTTTAAACTTTTAGGGTTAAAACAATCCTTTTTTGAATCATCAATCTTAGAATCAAAAGTTCATGTTGGTTATAGTTTGAGATATTATTATTGTTTTTGAAATATGAGAGTACTTAAGATTCATGCACTCAATATTAGATTATTAGGTAATAAAGAGTCAATAATGTTTGGAAAAACAATGTATAGATATAAGTTGGATCATCTAATATAATTGGTAATTTTTTACACAAAGTAGTTCTCGTGGTTAATATCAAGAAATTTACCATATTCTTAAGGAAATATAGAATTCATATGGATTGAATAATCAAAAGAGTCAGTGGGAGATGAATGACGGATAATATATCAAGGTTTTCTAGGTAAGTAATTTTAGACTTTGGTACTAGATATATAAAAAAAACTTAAAGAAACTATAATCAATACTGTAAAATGAACGACCAATTAACTTTTCACATATTTTTTTCATTTCGAGTGTAATTAGTTAATAATGTTTGGACCCTTATATAATACGAAATTCTTTGAGTCCTATTAGATACTAGAAAAATTGTCTCTTTTGTTAACTAATTTTTTCACTACTGTTATATAGTTAAAAAAATTGGGCCCCTATTTCTCGTTGGCCTGGGCGTACCCAGCCCGCCCTCCTCCAGGGACGACCCTGCTACCTAGTACCTAGACAACTTTCAAACAGTTTAAGTATGAAGTATGGGCATTTTGACATTAAGATGGTTGTTTAGGTCATTATTAACGTGAGAGATGAATGAGTATAGATAAATGCATAGATTTTTAGTTCTTGTAACTAAGATCTTTAAGTGCAACTTAGAATAGAACTAAAGCACATAACGATGATATTTTTTCACAACAATGGTTAAAAGAATTTTTTTTAAGATCATGAAGAATGGAGATCGTTACAGGGTTTCTATCGACCATGGGGAATGAAGATCCTTACAGGGGTTCCATAGATCATGGGGAATAGAGATCTTTTCAACTCATGATTTTGGGAGAGTTTCTTTTACTCCTTCCTTCACCTCTTCTTCCAGAAAGATTCACCGATAAATTCCAGGCTCCTAAATTAGATCATTTTAACTGTGAAAAAACCGATGTACAATAAGAATAGAAAAGTCTGAATCATATGTTCGTATAAGCATGTTCAAAGAACTCACCTTATCTAAATCAAAGCACAATTAAAAAAGATGTAGCTCAATACAACAAATACCTAAAATAAGGTAGGAAGGATAGTTGTAAAAAATTGCATTTGCAGGAAAAGTAATAAGTCCTTTCTTCTCAAGTCCTAATCTAGAACCTCATCTTCAGAAACAAAAACCACCCTCCTAATCTGGCTTTAGCTTTAAAATTAACAACAACAGAAAGAATTATGAGAAACACGAACGAATACTTTAAATAAAACATTTGAGAAAAACTAAGGGGCTATTTACCAAATTTTCCATTAAGTCCTGTATGGATAAATGTGTCTGTCTGAATAAATTTGTCTGTCTCGATAAATTGATGATGTTGTTTACTTTTTTATCTGAATTAACAGTCTGAATAACATAAATGACCAATTTACCCCTGAATATGAATTTTAAGTTGTTTTGTAAATTGTTGTTTATTTTTTAAGCCATATATTCATAAATTCATTGATATAATCCAAAAATCAAACAAAAATTCATTAAGTACTTAAACTTCCAAGTTCAAACAAAATGTAGCCAAGTTCAAACAAAAAGTAGCAAGTATGAAACAAGTATGAAATCGACATTGTAGAAATCATGGTTACAAAAATCTACATTGCAGAAATGTCGAGCAGCTATAGAGAAGAAACAAGTATGGAACAAAAATTGACTGGAAAAACAAGTAAGGAACAACAATCGACTAAAGAAAACAAGTACGGAACAACAATCGACTTAAGAAATAAGTATGGAACAACAATCGGCTGAAGAAACAAGTATGGAACAACAATCGAGTATGGAGAAGAAACAAGTATCGAACAATCAGTAAAATCATTACCTTTGGAGAAATCGACCAAAGGAAATTATTGTCTAGGGTTGAAATCGAACCATCAATGAATTGAAATAGTGTAATTGAACCAGCAATGAACTCGAAGCAGTAAAATCGAACGAGCGGTGAAGGTGAAATCGAAATCGAACAAGCAATGAAGGTGAAATCGAGCAGCTAGGTTTTTATTGCGTGATTATTGAGTAGGAGGGTAGGCATGTCTTTATTTTTAAAGGGTAGAAATGTCAAAGATGTGTTTTAATGGGGACAACACATCTTTCCCCTACTTAGTGAATAAGCCGGAAATGTTTGCGTACCCGGGGACTTCCCTCGTAGAGTGACCTCTTTTATAAGCCTCGACTTTCTCAGTGGAACTAAAAAAAAAAAGTTTGAGCTCTTTTTTTTTGGCTTACTTTTAGCCAAGCGGGGCAGCTATCCGCATGTGCCCCAAAGTGACATCCATTTTTAGGTAATGGGTATACTCGAGAAAAAAGGTTTGGAATTCGACCTCCCCTTCCCTATAAAGAAAGCCGCACAGAAAGAGAAGACTACTTGGAATTCGGTGGGAATCCACAAAGACAAAGTCGGTTTTGTCATTAAGCCCCAAGTAAACACTCCAAACGTCTGCGCGAATAAGCCGGTTTTGTCATTAAGCTCATTAAGCCCCAAGTAAACACCCCCTAAGACTAATCCAACACTGTTGTTCGAGTCGACTGCATCATTTTCTACAAAAAGTAAAATAAGAAAATGCATCAGAGCTTTTTAAACTTTATGTGTCGATATTGAAAGTGTTTATGGTGAAAAAAAAAATCAAACATTAACAATACACATTGGACATCCAACATTAACCCTAAAAAACCAACGGATTCTTGAACCAGGAAGAAAAATGAAGAAGAACACCATATTTGAAAAATCAACGTGTTTATGGTGAAAAAAAATCGAACATACAAGTGTTAGAATAGTTGTACCTACAACAGTATTATTTGTACTATTTATATTTGTGTTCATATGATAAGTCGGTGGGTGGTTAGGTGGATAGCCATATAGCCATATATATATATATATATACCAAGTCTGTATATGGCACCATCAATTTTTCATTCAAGTCTTCTGTAGCCAACTCTTGATATTTGCAATATGGTATCAGAGCACCGCTTGCGTTGCTATTCCATCTCCAACTTCGTCCTCATCTAAAACCCAAGTTTCATTACGATACATCTTCTTCGATCGTCTTTTTCATAAATCTAGATCTGTTTTCTTGAATCGTCCTAATTTCTTCAACTTCGATTCAATTTTTTTCTTCTCAATCTTAATCTCATAGATCTGGATTTTATGTTCTTGGATCTCGATTTTTTTCCTCTCTTTCTTTCTAAAATTCGATCATGACACAGTCAGAAACTACTTCTACAGAATCGAACGAGGATAATCCGTTCTTTCTTCATCATTCAGATAACCCTGGCCTCGTGCTTGTTTCTGAGACGCTTATGGGAGAAAATTATGTTGCCTGGAGTTGAGCGATGGAAATTGCCCTATCCGTCAAGAACAAAATGATGTTCATTGATGGATCACTGCCAAAACCTCAGGATCCAGAGCCAACTAAACTTAAATCGTGGATCAGAAACAACAACATCGTTATCTCTTGGATATTGAATTCAGTATCCAAAGAAATATCAGTGAGGGTCATCTTTTCTGAGACTGCACATGAGATTTGGAAAGAACTTCGAGAACGATCTCAGCAGAGTAATGGACCTCGTATTTTTCAACTCAGACGTGATCTCATGAATTTGACTCAAGGGCAAGACACAGTGAGTGTCTATTTTACAAATCTAAAGGCACTTTGGGAGGAGTTATCCAATTTTAATAGCCACTGCACTTGTGGAAAGTGTACCTGTGGTGGTGCCAAGGAAATTGAGCGCCAAGGAAATTGAGCATACAATGAATTTTCTAATGGGGCTGAATGATTCATATTCTCGGATACGTGGACAAATTCTTCTTATGGATCCACTTCCACCAGTCAAAAAAAAAATTCTCTTGTTATACAAGAGGAGAGGCAGAAAAGTGTTGGTGTCAACACCAACCCCATTGATCACTAGTCCATGGCCTTTAATGTTCGAAGTCAAAACAATAGAACACGGGGTTCTTCCAACCAATCTCAATCGTACAAAGGTTACAAGAAGGATCAGCCCCCATATTGTACACATTGTAAAAGGAATGGACATACTCAAGACAAGTGTTATTGACTCCATGGATTTCCTCCTGGTTACAAATTCCAACAGCCCTCCAACACATCAGTAGCCAATTCTGTTGTTACTAATCCTAGTTCCATGATTGATAACAATACTCAATCCTCTTCTGCTACTGGACTTAATGAGGTTGTTCATGGACTTATAGATGTTCAATGTCAACATTTGATGGTTACTCTTTGTAGCAGGATGACTTCTGTTAATATGGCCACCACTACATCCACTACATCTAACCAAGAAGGTATTCCATGTACATGTTATGTCATGTCGTTTAATCCACCCACATATGGTTCAAATGTTTGGGTCTTGGACTCATGTGCAAGCCAACATATTTGTCATGATTCATGGCTTTTTGATAATTTGAGGCCTGTTACTAACTTGAATGTTATTTTGCCCAATCAAAATACCATTCAAGTAAAAAGTATTGGTGATGTGTGACTCACTGATCAACTTCTTCTCAAGAACGTATTATATGTGCCTCAATTTAAACTCAATTTGATATCAATCAGCACTTTGACTATGGATAAGGGAATTTTTGTACGATTTTTTCATGATTCTGCCTTGTTACATCAGATCAGCAACCAGAAGACGATTGGCAAGGGTAGAAAAGAAGGAGGATTATACCTACTGGAAGTAAATAAAACTGTGAAGATTAATGCAGTTTTGGTTCATCTTTGGCACCAACGGTTTAGCCACCCATCTAACAAAAAGTTGGCTTTTCTTAGTAGTAAACTCTCAATTGGAAGCATAGTTGGTAATACTAAACATGTTTGTCCTGTTTGCCCATTAGCAAAATAGAAACGCTTGCCTTTCGTTTCTTTGAATAAAATTTCAAATAATCCTTTCGTTCTTTTGCATTGTGATGTATGGGGCCCTTATCACATTCAATCATATCAAGGTTACAGGTATTTTGTGGCCCTTGTTGATGATTGCACACGTTTCACGTGGGTATATTTGATTAAACACAAGTCTGAGGTACAGGTTGTTATACCCCGATTTTTTGACATGATCCTTACACAGTTTGGTGCCAATATTAAAGTGTTCCGATCCGATAATGCAAAAGAATTGAGCTTTACTTATTTCTTTCAAAGCATAGGAGTATTACATCAATTTTCTTGCGTAGAAAGGCCACAACAAAATTTTGTAGTGGAAAAAAAACATCAGCATATACTAAATATTGCAAGGGCCTTATTTTTTCAATCAAAGGTTCCTTCCCAATATTGGTCAGAATGTGTTTTATCTGGTGTTTATTTGATCAACAGAACTCCTTCTCGTGAGCTTGATAATCTCTCTCCTTATCAGAAATTGTTTAACGAACAGCCCAATTATTCTTTCCTTAAATCTTTTGGTTGTTTGGCTTTTGTTTCCACCACTCCTTCTCATCGCACTAAGTTTGAGCAAGGGCAAAACCATGTGTGTTTATAGGTTATCCTAATAATATGAAAGCTTACAAAGTTCTCGATTTGGAAACCAGAAAGATATTTGCTTCACAAGATGTTGTCTTTCATGAAGACATATTCCCGTTCCATCAAGCTTCTGGAATTAGCAGTCCATCATTTCCAGAACTGGTCATACCCATTGTCGAGGCTCAATTTTCAAAAGAAACCTTCTTTAATACTCAACCTCCTTCGAATATACCCTCAAATGATGATATTTCTGTTGAGCCTCTCGATTTGAGTAATACACAACAACTTTCCACTCAATCTGATCCAGTTTGTGATTCTGCTATTTCTAGTGGTACTCAACATGGTAGACGGTCATCTAGAGTTCGCCATCCACCTTCGTACTTGCAGGAATATCACTGTAATTTGGTACATGGTGCACGTGTCTCTTCTTGCCGATATCCCTTATCGGATTATTTGTCCTAACAGAAGTTGTCCCCAAGACACAAGGCTTATGTTTTAGCGGTGTCTTCTCAAGTTGAACCTAAGTCTTATAATGAACCTGCAACAAGTATAGAATGGCAAAATGTGATGGCTAACGAGTTACAAGCACTAAATCTTATTAACACTTGGAACGTTGTGCCACTTCCCCCGAACAGAAAACCTCTTGGATGTCGTTGGGTCTATAAGATTAAAAGAAATGTTGATGGCATAATCGAAAGGTATAAGGCGCGATTGGTAGCTAAAGGTTTCAATCAACAGGAAGGGGTTGATTTCTTGGATACCTACTCTCCGGTTGCCAAGCTTGTCACAGTGAAGTTGTTACTTGCCATTGTAGCCCAGAATTCATGGTCTTTGCTACAGTTAGATGTAAATAATGCCTTTTTGAACGGCGACCTCGATAAGGAAGTATACATGGAATTACCGAAAGGATATCAGTTTAAGGGGGCGACTTCCTCTTCTGTTCCAATGGTTTGTAAATTAAACAAATCATTGTACGGATTAAGACAAGCTTCACGACAATGGTATGCAAAACTTTCATCCTTTTTGCTTGAAGATGGATTTATTCAATCGAAGGCTGATTACTCCTTATTTTATAAAGGTTCTGGTGCTTCTTATGTGGCTTTACTTGTTTATGTCGATGGCATAGTAATTATAGGAGCTTCCAATAGTGAGATTGATGCAGTAAAGACTCACCTTAGTACTCATTTTAAACTTAAAGACCTCGGACAATTAAAGCATTTCCTAGGTCTTGAGATTGCTCGGTTCAAAGCTGGATTTTTTGTCAATCAGAGGCATTATGTTCTCGAAATTCTTTCCGATTCTGGTTTGTTGGCTGCTAAACCAGTTCACTATCCCATGGATCCTAAGACTAAGCTTTCTAGTTCGGTTGAGAAGTTCTTAGTCGATCTTGCTCAGTACCGACGATTAATTGGTCGTCTTATGTATGTAACAATTACTAGACCCGACATAGCATACTCCGTTCACAGATTTAGTCAATATTTGACAAGTCCTCGTGTTCCTCACATGCAGGTTGCTATTCATCTTTTGAGGTATTTAAAGTTACATTCGGGTCAAGGTTTGTTTTTATCTGCCAAGCAATCCTTCCAATTACGAGCTTATAGTGATGCCACTTGGGATGCTTCTTCTCCTAAGCCTTAGTTGAAGGCATTTAGTGACTCTGATTGGGCTGGATGCCCAGATACCCGAAAATCTATTATCGGGTTTTGTGTTTTCTTTGGTGATTCATTGATTTCTTGGAAGTCTAAGAAACAATCTATTGTTTCTCGTTCTTCCATTGAGGCAGAGTATCGAGCCATCGCAGTCGTCACCTGTGAGGTCATTTGGTTGCAACAACTTTTACGGGATTTTGGAGTTATTAGACATGCTCCAACGTTGGTGTTTTGCGATAATAAATCGGCTATCCAGTTAGCTTCTAATCCGACCTTCCACGAGCGTACTAAACACATTGAAATAGACTGTCTTTTTATTCGTGATAAGGTTTTAGATCGCACTATTAAGCTCATGCCAATACGAAGCCAATTTCAACTTGTTGATATTCTTACCAAGCCATTGCCCCGATCCAAGTTGATGCCTATAACTTCCAAGATGGCTCTTCAAGATCTCTTTGCAAGTCCATCTTGAGTGGGCGTGTTAGAATAGTTGTACCTACAACAGTATTATTCGTACTATTTGTATTTGTGTTTATCTGATAAGTCGGTGGGTGGTTAGGTGGATAGCCATATAGCCATATATATATATATATATTTATATATATATATACCAAGTCTGTATATGGAATCAACAATTTTTCATTCAAGTCTTCTATAGCCAACTCTTGATATTTGCAATACCAAGAAATTCAAGAGAGAAAATGGAGGAAGGGGAGAGAAATTACCTTGATCGAAGAAGTAGTATGAGCAATCGATATAGTTCTCAAGAATGCAAAAGAGTTTCAATCGTCGTTACATGAGTAATCATAACAGGAGCTTTAATCGTCATCTTGGAGAAATCAACAGGAGCTTCAATGTCATCTTGGATAAATCAATTTGGAGAGGGAACTCTGAAGCGTGAAGGTCACTTTGCAGAAGAAAGTGCAGAAACGATTAAAGAAGGGGATTCATGAATCGAGGGATGTCAAAGGAATTCATACCTGGTTGAACCTCTTTAAGAGGAAAAAGTTGGAGGGATATTGAAGTCTATCGCCGCTTCGGGAAGAGAAAGAGTGGAAGAGTGATAGCTTGGGCAAAAGTTTGAATTAAAGCAATATGGGAACTAGATAGTCTAAAAAGTGCATTGGAAACATAAATCAATAAAAGAGAAGGCAAACTCAAGTTGTACATCTTGCATTCTAATTTGTTTTTAAGACTTTTATGCTTAAAAGTGTAGTATTTTATGCTTTAAAAATTGTATTTAAGACTTTTGGCAAATCTCCTTTAGAAGGTAGTATAGATAATTAAATTATGTAATTGTTTTAATAATCTATTTTGCAACTTATTCCTCAAAATTCAAACCCAAATCCCTAATCCTTAATTATTTCTTGAGTAAATTACATTTTTAGTCCTTATGGTTTGTTGAAAATTTCTATTTTCGTCCTTATGGTTTTGAAATTATGATTTTCATCCCTATGATTTATAATTCATTACTTTTTCATCCTTATGGTTTAAATTTGATTACTTTTTTCATCCATATGGTTTACAATTCATTTCTATTTTAGTTCTTCATACTTAAAAGTAGTGTTTTTGGCCTCAGGGACCAAAATAGAAATGAATTGCAAACTATAGGGACGAAAATTGAAATTTCAAAACCACGAAGAAGAAATTTGCAATTTGTAACAAACCACAGGGACTAAAAACATAATTTACTCTTATTTCTCTTATTTTATTTTTTCAATCTTCATTCCTTATCATCACTCATCATTAAAGAATGTCTTTTTTTGCCTTTTTAATTTCTAAAGTTCTAGGTACCAAATCGGATTCAATAATTTTAATAATTTAGTATTTTTTTTATATTTTTAATAATTTCTTACACAATTTTCTTTGATTACGTAATGGAATTTAGAAAAAAATAAATTTAAATTTTGTATGATTTTTAATATGTTCTTTGGAAAAATTATAATTATAATGTTAGTCTCTTTTAATGATGATCGATTTATAAAACGTTCTTGTTGGTATCTGTTTTATAATTATCGGTAGCATTGATTACTTCTATAAAAAATGATGTATACAACTAGAAATTTTGAATCAGCTAATTTTAAAAGTTAGAAAGGAAGAAAAAACAAACACTTTTTTCAAAGTAAAAAAGAACTATCGATCGATTAATTATTAAACATACGTCGGAATATAGCAGAAAATAACCTACTTAACAGTATATTTAAAAAAATTAAGGGTCACTTTTAATTTATCGCACAGGGCCTCCAAAATGTTATGGTCGGCCCTGATTCTGGTAGGTGACCTCATGAACATACCAATAAAATGTTCATGCACGGTGTATTTCACAAAAGTATAGTGAAATGTTTGACATGCATAAAGCTTTGACAACAAGCTTTAAAACATGTAAGCATGTGATCCTTCTTTCTACTTTTGGAAGTGGCATAACCATGTAATGCTCATGATTCCACACGATCGTGTGATTGGTGCCGTAAACTCCCTAACATATTGACACAGTCGTGTTATATAACAAATTTCATATCGTGTAATTGTTATAGACAACAAAGTGTATGCTAAAAATCATGTGATAAAGGAAATGTGCCTTCTAGCTAGCTGTCACAATAATGTCATGCACCAACCGAAGTTTTGTACAATCATGTGGAGTCACATCCTTTTATGCAAGTTTCATGTGGCAGTGCCACCATTTCCAATCTGACTGGGTTTTTTTTAAACCAAATATTTTCTTTCTTTTTTTGCATAAGAACACTTGTAAGATATATATATATATATATATATATATATATCTGACATTTGGTACCATAAACGACATTCAAATCACACCATTTTGCCTTAATTTATGTTTTCATCATCTAGTTCTATCACAACACCAACAAGTATGTTTCCTATCTAATTTTATGATGAGCACTTGCAATTCTTCTTATTCATACATTGGGTTATATGGGAGGTGTACACACATCTTATAAAACCATAACCACACTAGGGTTCCATATGGAATGGGATAAATCAAATGTTTTGAAAAATTTACGTTCGTTGTAATTTCAAAGTTGACAAGAGGTTGGGTTATATTACATACACGAAACAGTTACTAGTAATGTCCACAGTATCAGTTCAAGTAATTTGAATCTTCTACCTACTTACACTTTTGCATAAGATTAGTCATCATTGTTTTACTCTTTCATTATAAGTCGATATTTGTCAATTCCTACTTATCGTTATACAAGATGAAATTTGATTTTAATATAATCTAATTAAATTAATATTGAATCAGATTTAATAATTGAACAATTTAATTATTCAAATTTGTTAACTAGAGATGTTCTCTATTATGATCTGTGTGATATTGTACGTGAATCTACATTAGAAGTACATCATACCTAAGTCATACAATTAGAACTTCGATATGGGTTTATTCTATTTATCATCTCGGAGGTTATGTTTCTTTCTTATCTTTTTCGGGATTCTTCTCATTCTTCTTTGGCATCAATTGAATTTTTATCAGGTAATAATTAAATATCTTGCATTTATAATTAAAAATAGTGAGTCGTATTAAGCAATTCATTAACATCGTCGAAGTGATAGGAATGGGCGATCCAACAAATCATCAGTATGTGATCATTTTCAATGCATGGTATTAGTCCATTTGTTCTTGATGTCCATATTGAACATGAGACATTGAATATGTCATTCTTGTTATATCCAATCTCTTGTTTCTTGAAACCCAAAATACACTAATGTAAACATATTAAAAGTGTAACACCCGGAAATTTATAAGGTGAGTAATTTTCCTCTTGTTTTATTTAAATTATGATTATTTGAGAATATGAGCCTTTTCATGCGTATAATGATCATTATTATATTGAAATGTTATATAAACTGAAATACCATCTTAATCATCTTAAACCTCGCGCTCGTAATCGTTTTAGACTGAATTTTGGGTTGTGTTGGGTGTGGCGCGATAGTGACACCCGTCGGTCACTATCGCGGGATTTGTACCGAGAGTCGATGGTCTGGCGCGATTGTGACCACGCGATAGTGACAATGTCACTATCGCAAGTCACTCTCGTGGAGAGTGTACCGAGAGTGGGTTAGAGCTCGGGCACTATCGCCATCGGGGTGCAGTGGGTTAAATGAGCTTTTTCAGATTTCTACTTCATTTCTCTCAAACCCTCTCTTTTTTTTGGCGATTTTGGAGACCCTCAAACCAATTTCTTTCTCTCAAAACCCTAACCCTCATAAATACAACACTTCTTGGTGGTTGGATCTTCACACTTGCAATAACTCCTCTCATGGTCATCTTCTAGGGTTCATAAAGCTCAACTTCTCATTTCCAAGTCTCATCTCCTCAAACTAGGGTTTCTCATTTTCTAGATTTTGGTCCAAAAACCTAGATCGTGAGTTTACTAAACCTTTGTTAAAACTAGATACACATCATAATCTCTTACTTGTATTATTGTAACATTTCTCAAAACGTTTATCTCTATGTGTTCAAATATTTGATGGTGGTCTCATGTTTAATATGTTGGGAGATTTATTTTGAGTATCTTGCCATGATCTACTCTAGTTGCCAAATATTTGGGATTTATTTCATGTATACATGTTATTGGCATTTTGGCATGATTTGGGGTATTGTGACATAGTAGATGATAAATACTACTTGGAATGCCTTCTTGGCTATATTGTATCTAAACATTAGTTATGTTGGAATTTGGGTCTCTCATTGGACTTATGTGTTAGGATGGTAACATTTTACCCATGGTTGGTATCGAAATGTGTTGGTTGAAATATACCTTAAGACCTCCTATAAATTATGTTGGATGAACCAAATCAGTAGACACTAGGAGGATGTAGTCTTGGGTGCCACCGTGATGGTATGTGCCTAGACCTCCGTCATTCGGGTAATTTCCTTAGTTGTAGTCCTCGGATGTGTCGGACCTTTCAGGTGTCTCTTGGTATATGGCATCAAGGTATATCGACTATTTGGGTGGAACTTGATTGGTGCTATGGGTCTCCCCTATTGACTCCACATTGTTGAACTCTGGTTAACTGCAGATAAGAATTGTAACTGTTCATGCATGCTTATTATTGTTCAACTCACTAGGCTTTTTGGCCTAACACTTGTTTGGTGTCGATGTGTATCTCAGGTTCTAGCGGCGCCGGTTCTAAGCTGGCGTAGTTGCTTGGGTGAGAGCTTGGGGAATACTTGCGAATGGACATACTTTTGATAGAAGAACTTTTGGATCCATAGATGACAACCCTTTTGTAATCTCTTTTCTAGTATAGAAATTAGATTAGTTGGTTGTTAATTTATTGTCCGTTAAATTACAACTATAATTAAACAGGTTTGTATATTTCCCCATTTTTGGGAGGCTCTTGCTTTGGCAATTTTATATACCACATGTCCGTTTTTCGAATTTTTGTTATCCCTATTTTTAGGGTGTTAGAAGTTGGTATCAGAGCTTTAGTTTAAGTGAACTAGATATTGTTTTAGCATATCTAGACTTAAGCTTTAGACTTTATAGTTTCACTGTCCACTTGGGGTAGGAATCCTAGGTGGGGAGAGCGTTAGGATTACGGAATTACTTTAATTAAAGGTTGTGACGATGGTGACAAGAATTCTTGTGTATGGTTCGTTCATAATTTCACTTAGCTAATGCTATTATGAATGCATTGTTACGTGAGCATACTTGGTTTACTATTATTATGATAATTGATGAAGGTATTAGTACGTACAATGTATGGGAGATTGAAATGGTAAACACTCGAAGTAGGTTACCAAATACACCGGAGGGCCACTTGGAAGTGGAATCTACAGCTGATCGGCCTCTTGTGGGCATAACTACCGAGGGACCTCCCATACCCATAATCTTGGGAGGAGGACCTGAACATATTCCGCGCCGGAACCTCAATGCGAGTAATGCCATCATGGAGGAAGTAACCATGGAGACCCGGATTCGGGATAGCATGATGTTGGCCATGAACTCCGCCATGGCCCAACAACAAGAGTTTTTCATGAAGCTTTTAGAAGATCAAGACGCCAGTAACCGACAACCGGAGACAATGGCAGAAAACATTGTTATGGGGTCGAGTGGACCAGTTGTAGTATCTGTTGAAGAACCAGCGGATAATGGGAACAAGACGAAGACCAAGGGGTGCACTTACAAGGCGTTTCTGGGGTGCCACCCTAAAGAGTTTGCAGGTTCAGATAACCCGGTGGCTTGTATGTATTGGCTCAAAGAGATAGAGATGGCCTTTCAGTCCAGTGAGTGTGATCCCTCTCAACGGGTCAAGTTTGCTTCTCAACTACTTCGGGGAGAGGCTTTGATTTGGTGGAATCTCACTCGATCCGTCCTCACTCCTGAAGTTCTGGCTAAGTTAACTTGGTCGGTGTTCAAAGAGAATATCATGGATAAATATTGTAGTGAGCGTTCGTTGGACAAGCTGGAGCGGGGGTTCCGAGATCTGAAGAAGGGGACTTTGTCCATTGTCGGATACTCCAAACTCTTTTTGGAGAAACTGAATTTGGTGGGACATCTGGTCCCCGATGAGAAGTCGAAGATTAAGGCTTATCAGCAAGGTTTACCGGTCGAGATGCGAACGGCAGTGAGAAATGCTAGGGGATTGACTTTGCAAGAAGTCATCGAAGAATCTTTGCTAATTGAGGACGACATCAATGCGGAGAAGGAAGAAAGAAGACAAGTTGGTGAGAAACGAAAGTGGGAAGGGCCATCTGGGCCAGTTCGTCAATCAAGACCTTTTGTAAGCGGGAGAGCGGGTGATCATCGTCGGGAGGATCGGTGGTTCCACAAGTGCAAGTCCAAGCACTCGGGCCCATGTGCTATAAGAACCTACACGGGTCCGGTAGGATGTGCTAAGTGTGGCAAGAAGGTTCACACGACAAGGGAGTGCCCCATCCGGGGGCCGTTGTGCTTTGAGTGCCGAGAGCCAGGGCATATGAAGAGGGATTGCCCGAAGCTAGTAGGAGGAAATGGTGGAAATTCTGTGGGTTCGACGGCTAGAGTCGAGCAACCACCAAGGGCGCCAAGTCGAGCTTTCCGGATGACTACCGAGGAGGCAAAGGAGACCGTTGATGTTGTTTCGGGTACGTTCCTAGTAAACTCCTTGCCAACTCATGTTTTGTTTGATTCGGATGCTACATGTTCCTTTATATCGGAAGTTTTCTGTAAGCAATTTGTCATTCCTATTAGTGTTCTTCTCGATGCGTTAGTGGTAGAAATAGCTAATGGAGACCAAGTAATCATTCGAGACCGATTTTGTGATTGTACTTTAGAGATTGATGGGAATCCTTTCGGAATAGATTTACTACCTATGGCTATAGGAGGGTTCGATGTAGTTATAGGGATGGATTGGTTAGTGAGGCATAAGGCTGACATCTTCTGCTCCAAAAAGATGATCCAAGTGGCGTTGCCGGAAAATGGTGTGGTTACCATTTATGGGGAGAAAGGAAAGAGGAGTAATCCCATCATTTCATCTCTTAAGGCTCGCAAGTTTCTAGCGAAGGGCTACCTTTCGTACCTGCCTATGTGGTGGACGCAAAGAAAGAGAAGAAGTTGGTAGAAGATGTGGAGGTGGTGCAAGATTATCCGGACGTCTTCCCGGAAGACTTACCCGGGTTACCACCGGAGCGACAAGTGGAGTTTCAAATCGACCTCACTCTGGGAGCAGCTCCGATAGCCCGTGCTCCATATCGATTGGCACCGACGAAAATGAAAGAGATGATGACGCAACTACAAGAGTTGTTGGAGAAGGGCTTCATTCGACCGAGTTCGTCACCTTGGGGAGCACCGGTATTGTTCGTGAAGAAGAAGGATGGATCCATGCGGATGTGTATCGACTACCGAGAGCTAAACAAAGTCACGGTGAAGAATAAGTATCCTTTACCTCGCATCGACGATCTTTTTGATCAACTTCAAGGCGCGAGATGTTTCTCAAAGATTGATCTTCGATCTGGATACCATCACGTAAGAGTGAAGAAAGAAGATATTTCGAAGACGGATTTCCGAACGAGATACGGTCATTATGAGTTCTTGGTGATGCCTTTCGGCTTAACCAACGCTCCGGTCGTATTCATGGATTTGATGAACCGTGTGTGTCGCCCATTCTTGGATAAATCCGTAATCGTCTTCATCGACGATATTTTAATATATTCAAAGGACGAGTCCGAGCATGGGAAACACTTACGGGAAGTATTAGAGGTTCTAAGAAGGGAAAAATTGTTTGCGAAATTCTCGAAGTGTGAATTCTGGCTCCAAGAGGTGCAATTCTTGGGGTATGTGGTATCAAAGGACGGAGTAAAGGTGGACCCGGCAAAGATCGAGGCAATGATGAGTTGGGAGCCTCCAACAAGTCCGACAGAGATCTGAAGTTTCTTGGGCTTGGCGGGTTATTACCGGCGTTTTATTCAAGACTTTTCCAATATAGCTTCACCACTCACTTCACTTACGAGGAAGAGCGTCAAGTTTCTTTGGACCGATGCACAAGAGCAAGCCTTTCAAACACTCAAGAGGAAGTTGTGCGAAGCTCCGATCTTGTCCTTACCCGAAGGATCGGAAGACTTTGTTGTGTATAATGACGCTTCCAAGATGGGGCTTGGGTGCGTGCTAATGCAAAGGGGGAAAGTAATAGCCTACACGTCGCGGAAATTAAAGGATCATGAGAAGAACTATCTGACTCATGACTTGGAGTTGGCGGCGGTAGTTTTCGCGTTAAAGTTGTAGCGGCACTACTTGTATGGGACGAAGTGTACTCTTTTCACGGATCACAAGAGTCTCAAGTACATCTTCGATCAAAAGGAGCTCAACATGCGGCAAAGGAGATGGCTCGAGCTTTTGAAGGATTACGATTGTGACCTACTCTATCATCCCGGTAAGGCCAATGTGGTGGCGGATGCATTGAGCCGAAGGAGTTATGATGAAGGTGTCAAAATGTCCCTTACAAGGATCGATGTGGTATCGAGTTTGTTGGAAAGTATAAAGGCGAGTCAAGTGGAAGCACTTAACGAAGAGAACCTCAAAGCTGAAGTCATGTCAAAGCAAAAGGAACTCTTAACGGAAGACGGTCGTGGACTCAAGCTCTTTCAAGGAAGGATTTGGGTGCCGAAGTTGGGAGGAAATTAGGAGTTACTTCTTGAAGAAGCGCATAAGTCGAAATATTCTATACATCCCGGTAGCACCAAGATGTATAGAGACTTAAAGTTAAATTATTGGTGGTCGGTGATGAAGCTAGATGTGGCTAGCTATGTGGAGAAGTGTGTCACGTGCCTCCAAGTCAAGGCAGAACATCAAAGGTCGTATGGAAGTTTACAACCATTGTCCATTCCCGAGTGGAAATGGGACAACATAACTATGGATTTCATGACGAAGCTACCGAAGACCTTGCGTGGGCACGACACCATTTGGGTAATCGTTGACCGACTGACCAAGAGTGCGCATTTCCTTGCAATACGGAAGACTTTGCCAATGGAGAAATTGGCTAAACTTTATATTGATGAGGTGGCATCGAGGCACGGAGTTCCGCAATCTATCGTATCGGATCTGGATAGTCGCTTCACCTCGAATTTTTGGGCAAGCTTACAGAAAGAGTTGGGCACTAGACTAAATTTGAGCACGGCATATCATCCTCAAACGGATGGTCAAAGCGAGAGGACAATCCAAACACTAGAAGATATGTTGAGGTCATGTGTAATAGACTTCGGGGTAAGTTGGGATTCACATCTACCTTTGGTAGAGTTCGCGTACAACAACAGTTACCATTCTAGTATCGGAATGGCACCGTTCGAGGCATTGTATGGGCGGAAGTGTAGAACCCCGGTTTGTTGGGCTAGAAGCGGGTGAAAAGCAATTCGCTGGACCGGAATTAGTGCAAGAGACGGCGGACAAGGTGAAAGAAATTCGGGAAAGACTAAAGGCGGCTCAAGACCGACAGAAAAGTTATGCGGACAAGAAAAGAAGACTGGTCGAGTTCCAAGTGGGCGACCGTGTCATGTTGAAAGTATCTCCATGGAAGGGGATTATCCGGTTTGGGAAGCGTGGGAAGCGTAGTCCTCGTTTCCTTGGACCTTTTGCCATCTTGGAGAAAGTTGGTTTACAAGCCTACCGGTTGGATTTACCACCTGAAATGGATGGAATATATCCTACGTTTCACGTATGTTACCTTCGGAAGTGTCTAGCCGAGGAGGAAAGTGTGATTCCTTTGTCGAAAATACGGGTGGACAATGGGAATCGTTGTGTGGAATAACCGGAGGCGATTTTAGAATCGAAAGTGAAGAAGTTGAGGCCATTTTCTAGGGTTCATAAAGCTCAACTTCTCATCTCCAAGTCTCATCTCCTCAAACTAGGGGTTCCCATTTTCTAGGTTTTGGTCCAAAAACCTAGATCGTGAGTTTACTAAACCTTTGTTAAAACTAGATACACATGATAATCTCTTACTTGTATTATTGTAACATTTCTCAAAACGTTTATCTCTATGTGTTCAAATATTTGATGGTGGTCTCATGTTTAATATGTTGGGAGATTTATTTTGAGTATCTTGCCATGATCTACTCTAGTTGCCAAATATTTGGGATTTATTTTATGTATACATGTTATTGGCATTTTGGCATGATTTGGGGTATTGTGACATAGTAGATGATAAATTCTACTTGGAATGCCTTTTTGGCTATATTGTATCTAAACATTAGTTATGTTGGAATTTGGGTCTCTCATTGGACTTATGTGTTAGGATGGTAACATTGTACCCATGGTTGGTATCGAAATGTGTTGGTTGAAATATACCTCAAAACCTCCTATAAATTATGTTGGACGAACCAAGTCAGTAGACACTAGGAGGATGTAGTCTTGGGTGCCACCGTGATGGTATGTGCCTAGACCTCCGCCATTCGGGTAATTTCCTTAGTTGTAGTCCTCGGATGTGCCGGGCCTTTCGGGTGTCTCTTGGTAGATGGCATCAAGGTATATCGACTATTTGGGTGGAACTTGATTGGTGCTATGGGTCTCCCCTATTGACTCCACATTGTTGAACTCTGGTTAACTGCAGATAAGAATTGTAACTGTTCATGCATGCTTATTATTGTTCAACTCACTAGGCTTTTTGGCCTAACACTTGTTTGGTGTCGATGTGTATCTCAGGTTCTAGCGGCGCCGGTTCTAAGCTGGCGTAGTTGCTTGGGTGAGAGCTTGGGGAATACTTGCGAATGGACATACTTTTGATAGAAGAACTTTTGGATCCATAGATGACAACCCTTTTGTAATCTCTTTTCTAGTATAGAAATTAGATTAGTTGGTTGTTAATTTATTGTCCGTTAAATTACAACTATAATTAAACAGGTTTGTATATTTCCCCATTTTTTGGAGGCTCTTGCTTTGGCAATTTTATATACCACATGTCCGTTTTTCGGATTTTTGTTATCCCTATTTTTAGGGTGTTAGAAAAAGTCTTACTATCAATTAACTAAACATGCATTAGTTTACTTGGTATATTATATCAAGGGCTCATGGCCACCATTTTTGTCACATAAAATGGAAAAATCATATCTCGATCCACGACAGTATAACTGCATGATATATGACATACCCAACTATCATTCTCTCACTCCGTTACGACGTTATTAGAATTGATGTCAAAGTGCATAACTCACATGCAACAAATCGTGTGATCTCAAGTCGAAAGACCCCATATACAATTTGCGCGATTTTGGATGCTGAAGACTCGGTTTTTTTGAAACTCTTCAAGGGAAGATTAAAAAATATTAACTTTTCTTCGTTATTTGAGGTTCCTAGGAGTTAAAAGGTAAGATCTAAATTTCCTCATTTTTAACGTAAGTTTTGGTCTCTTTGCATCCCCAACCTCCTCATTCTTTTTAGCACTAAGACAAGAATAATTCTTGAAAATTCTTAGGTTCAAAAGATTTAATTAAATTAGAAACAAAATAGAATTTTTTAGCACTAAGACAGGAATAATTCACCTCCCTTTCCAACCTATATTTAACTTTTCTTTCAACAATAAAGTCATGAAATTTTCAAGGAAAACTGTGGACCTTCTAGCATATTGATATGATGAAAGTACATCTTGGTTACCCTCAGAGTTGAGACCCATATTTTGAGTATCACTATTATCTCTAGAATCTCGTTGTCTACTGGTAGCCACATTAGAGTTGCTCAAAGGTTGCAAATTGGTAGTTGTCAACATCATTATGAGGACTGTTATAGCTACCTAGTGCCAGCATATTGGTTATTATATTTGGACTACCAAGCATATTACGGTCACTAAGGTCAGTAACATGATGATCAGACTCCTCATTTTGAGTATGGTCTCGATCCTTAGAGTATAGAATTAGAAAAGTCATTAGAAGTCCCAAGAAAAGAATCAGTGAAATTTAAAGAATTAATATGATCGGAAATGGATTTTTTAACACCCCAAAAATAAGGTAACAAAATTCCAAACAGAAGAAAGGAACATGGTATTTAATATCAAGATACGAGTTTTACCCAGAAAGGAAAATAATATACTGTTAGGACAACCTTGGGGGGGGGGAAGGTTGTTTTACGTCTAAAAATCATTCTTAATTTTTTTTTAAGAAAATATATAGCAATAAACAAGATGAATTCTTTTTGTTAAGGTTTAACACAACAAACAAACAAACAAAATATAAAGAGATAGGGAAAAAAGATACAAACAAATTTAGAGAGGTTCCCCCAAAACCGGGCTAATCCTCTTTGTTGAGTGAACTCAACGAAACGATCCACTATATTGTTCTTTTAAGGTAGAAACACATCGTATGAACACTTGATTACACAATATTTGAATACTTGAAAAATGAACTCAAGTTCTAGCTATTATTCCACACCACAATATAGATGCTAGTTGGATCTATCTCACACACTTACCAGAGTGTGGAGAATACTTGTGTTTTATGTTTGGTATCACAAACTTTCTTTGATCTTGAAAGCAAGAAAAGATGAAGTATTAGAGAGTTGAGAGTGAAATGTTAAAAGAATTGAGAGTGTTTGAGAAAATGAGAGTTCTTAACACTTTGATATGTTTTCTTGTGAAGACACATGAGATATATATATATATATACACATTAGAAAGTGTGTTTATATATATATATATATATTAGAAAAATAAAAAAAACTTTTTATAAAAACATGTTGGATGAATCCAACGGATTCATTTCAAATAAAAGATATTTTTAAATTTTCTTTTATTTTCAAACTAATTAAATTTGAATTGTTTTGTTTTGTCAAATCAAGAGATGTTCTCTCAATAGGTACTCAATGCCTAGATAGTGCAAGATTTACACTCCAAGTAAAAAGTCTTTCAAGAGATTTTATAAATAAATATTTTATAAAATAAAATTCAAAAGTTTGGATTTGTAAATACATAAAGCAAAGAATATATAAATACTTGTATACTACAAGTATAAAAGTTTATAAAACACCAACTAAAACCAATTCAAATAATTTTGGCTTAAATCAAAAAGTTAAAAAAAATATTCTTACAAACTTATCATTTTATAAAAATATGATTTTCCAAAAAGCATTTTATAAAAAATCGCTCTCAATTTTTATAAAAATAAGTTTTATAAAAATAATCGGTAAACCGATCGGAGTTGGAATACCAAGCATGAAACAATCGTATTCCCACATGTCGCTTGAATATTCCCGTTCCATTGTGTCTTCTCGGATTTGATCATTAATTTGAGGTTGGCACGATTCCGAGACGACAACGTGTATTTCCGTAAATTATATATATGCACATCAAGTAAAATGTTAGATAAACAATATAATACGGTTTGTTTGTGATCATCAAAATAATTATAGAAATGTAGCGCACTTGCACCAACATATACGATAGTTAAATACATATGTAATTAAATGGATTTGAGGTTAACAACCTCTTAATCTAATTCCTCAAAAGGACTAGGTTATATTCGGGTGTCACCTAAACCACCAAAAATAAATCCAACGATTGGCGTCCCAAAAATTCCATCCCCAGAGCTTTCCATAACGACCGGTCAAACCTCTCTAGCAACCCCGCTACTAGAACCTGAGATATACACCGATAAGAAACAAGTGTTAGGCCAAATAAAAGCCTAGCGAGCTTGAACATACATGAATAATCATAACTGAAAAAATAATGACAATTTATAAATCATGTAGGACATTATATGATGATCATAAACCCACGATTACTTATTCTTGGAAACCACGAGGGAGACCTGTATCCAGTAAGAGTGGCATGAACACAAAAGTGTGTCTCTCATCCAATGTTATCGTATAGAGCTTCTAGACATAGTGTTTATACACTTAACGACTTCTAACAAGTTTCTTCTCAAGAGCCGGTTGACCTTAGTGTCTATTCCTAGTAATAACACCTCCAAGGTAGCACCTCAAGCATAGTGGTTCTTGTAGGGGTGAGCGTCAGCACCGAAAATACCGAACCGTATCGGTACCGTACCGAAACCGGTACCGGGACCGATTATATTTTTCGGTTCGGTACTCGGTACTTGTAATGTCGCTGATTCGGGATTCGGGACTCGGTACTCGGTACTAATACCGAACCGTCCCGGTAAGACCAAAGGTCATTTTAATTACTTTCCTTCTTGGCTTCTTGACTTCTTATAAATCATAATATTGATTCCTTTCCCATAGAAACATAGACTTGGACTCCAAGTTGAAATCAAAGGTTTGTATTTTATATTGATTTATATATTGATTTCTTTATTAATTTCTTCAATGAAACATTTTTTATTTATTTATATATTGATTTTTTTGTTTATTTAGTGTTTGTTGTTTTATTTATAAAAAAAATGATAAATTAGATTATAATATTACTATTTGTTGTTTCATATAGAGATCGGTGAAGCAATACGCGTTGATTGCGTAAAAGCAAGGATGACAACGGATGAATTTTCATATTTATGAATGTTTTTTTTGATATGGAATAGATATGGATTTTCGTATTTATGAATGTTTTTTTTTATATGAATTTTCATATTTATGAATGTTTTTTTATATGGAATTGAAATGTTCGTGAAATTCGGGACGAATACCGAATACCCGGTACCGATACCGGTACCGTATATGATTACTCGATTCGGTATTCGGTACCGCCTTTAGACCACATTCGGGATTCGGGAAAATCGGTACCGGTACCGGTCCGGTACCATGCTCACCTCTAGGTTCTTGGTGCCTATCCCTCCGGATGGCACCTCAAGACTCAACCTTTGTAGTGCATACTTGAAGAATCATTCCAATCACGGTTTCAAATGAGGAAATCCATATATCCATAAGTGATGTAAAGATCCATTCATCATACTTGAAATTATATAATATATCATAAAACCATTTCTAGCTAACCATATGGTTGAATCCTAAGGTTAATTATCCAAATTAGGGCAGTAAACTTAACGAATCATTAATAACATACCAAACCCAAAATATTAGGTCAAAACCACATTGACACATTTCAATATACATATAATACTCTAGGTGAGGTTCTCATATTCCATACAAGGAATCATACCCAATAAGCATTTAAGTCGACAAATCAAAGTATAAAGGCAAATTTCCACATAGTAAGGAAATATTTGAAATAGAATTGGAAACATGTTCAAATAGTCATCTTATTATGTATCTAGTTTTAAAACATTTAGAAAACCCACTTGCTAGGTTTATTGAGAAAAAACCTACAAATGAGGATAAGTGACTTGAAAGCTTGGTCAATACTTAGAATCTTCACACTAGAATGGTAGTAAATGCTTGAAGATGACCGATAAATGTTTTAGGATGATTTACCAAAGGATTTAATCAAGAGAGAAGAGGGAGATGTAAAAATCGTCTAAGAGGGAACAAAAATCGGATCTGGAACTGATTTGGGTTGTTCTCTACATAAAGAAGTCAAGTATGGGGTATTTAAACCCATTTGGCCCGCTCGCGACCCTAACAGGTGATTGTGCCCAGAGCACTATTGCCTCGTATGTACTAAGAGTCTCCTCTCCCTGGCATCCTCACAAGCGGTTGTGCCAAGTGGCATTATTGCCCCGAATGTACTTAGAGCTCTCCATTACCTGCGATTGTTACATCTATTGTGCTCGACGACACTATTGCCGGGCACTGTTGCCTAGAGTGTACCGAGGCTAAAACCATTTTTACAGATTTGGGTTTTCTTACTTTTACTGCTACCTTAACAACTTAACATAATATAGCTTTAAAAAAAAATACTAATATAATCCAACCGTGACTTATTTAGGCAACATTATGTTTTTTTGGGCATATTTGTTTAAACTGTAGCTCTCATGGTTATGGTCATTAATTCATTTGTTAGTTGTTGGAACAATGGCAATGCCACTTTTGCTGCAGCTTAAGTAAGGATGATGATTTCTTTTGAGTTTAGATCACTTGTGGTTCTTGATGACTGAACTATAATTGCCATGGAATTGCATAAGATATTAAATTATTTAGGAAGTTGAGTGATTTATTCGTTCAAAAATGTTTAAAAAGGTCCAATAACTTAATCGATCAAGATAAGAAAGCCATTGGTTTTTTTTTTCAGATTTTTTCGATTATTTATCATATTAACCGATCTTACGAGTCAAATTGATGTATTTAATTGGTATTATAGTTTTATCACATTAAGGGTGCGTTTGGTACACAGACAGGACAGGACGGAACAGGACGGGACAGGACAGAACAGGACAGGATAGAACAGTTGTTCAGCGTTTGGTAAAACAGAAATGGACAGAACAGAACAGATAACATGACCAATTTACCCCTAAATAAAATTTAAAGAATGAATAAAATATAAAAAAGAAGACATATTTAATGTTTTATAAGAGAATTATATTTTATTTTGAGGTTATATTTGTAAAACATAAGTCTGTTCCACCTTGTTCCAGCTTGTTCCATGGGTGGGGGTGGAACAGGCATGTTCCACTTTTGTTCCATTCTGTTCCTGTCTGTTCTACCTAACAGTCATGCCAAACGTGGAACAGTAATCCCTGTTCTGTTCTGTCATGTCCAGTTCAGTGTACCAAACGCACCCTAAATAAATGATTTTATCACATTAATTTCTTGAATTTTTCTATACTTTTATCTTTAAATTATCACATAATATTAGGGGTGCTCACGGGTCACGGGTTAGGTTGATCGGGTTGAAGGCATTTCAACAACCCAACCAATATTGGCGGTTTGAGAATTTTCAACGCAGCCCAACCAAAACAAAAATGCAACCCAACCTAACCCAACTCGTTCCGGTTGGTCGGGTTATGTTTAAACAACGTAAAAACACTATTGAAAACATAAAAATAAGAAAATTTTCTTTTGAAATACGATTCAACATTCAAAAGAATATATGAGCTCATCAAATATTTATGTATTACATATAACCTTCCAATAATGTTCTTAATTGACTAGTTGTTTTTGGTAACTATACATATTAAAGAGAAATACAAGTAATTTTAGAGAAGTCGTTAAAACGTTTATCGGGTTACTTTGAGCAGTGGTAGACCCAGGATTTTTCTTGAGTGGGTGCACCTTTTTGGTGGATCAAAGTCCCGAAAAGTCGTAGGTTTGATCGGAGGGAAAAGTCAACACGGTGTGACCCGAGGAAAATACAAAACCATGTTTTACACCAACGTGTTTTTAGCTAAATTCCACCGTTAAGGACTTTTTTTTATCTTTTTTTGGTTGATTTCATAAATTATCCAATTTTTAGTATTTGATATTGATTGTTCTCAACTTTTTTTAGGTTTTCAATTTCGATTCCTTATGCATCAGAAACTCTTAGTATTAAATGGGATGTTTCGCAAATCAAAATTAACTTTGTATCTTATTTTTCTTTCTTATACATCAAATCAATACCTAAAAACAAAAACCGAGGAAAACTTATATTTATGAGGAAAATTAATGATCAAAATTAAGAGTATTCAATGTGTTATTAAATGTTATTTAAGAACATTTATGAAAGTAATTTAAGATAGAAAAAGATAAAAACGATAAGATGAGTTATTAATTTTCCAGTTAAAAAATAACTAGAAGCGTACTCGCGCAATGCAGCGAGATACATCACGATTTTAATGTTTTTTTTCTCGATTTACAGTACGATTTTGGATGATTTTGATAAAGTGGTAGTGTTTTTATAAATTTGTTTAATTTAGACTTAATAATATAATGTTTTTTATATAAAAAAAATTAAGTATTTTGTTAGAATTCAATGATTATTTTATATATTTTAATGACATCTATAAAAAATAACCAATTACATATTTAATAATATAATTAAAACAAATTTATAGTAATATAATATATTAATTAATAGTGATACATGAAAATGTTTGCATAAAATGAATGCCCTGCACATACCAAATTGGTGGGTGTTAAAAGTCTGTGGTAGCAATATGTATCTTGTGCTTTGATACTTGTAAATTAAGAGATTTTTTAAAATCTTTCATAAAATGAAAAATAATGGTACATTGTGCCTAATAATTTGTATTTAAGAGTTTTTTTATCCGTGTTTTATAATATAGTATAGATATACATAGATGCCTAGAAAAGAACCCTAGACCCCTTCTATAAGGGGCTCTAATTCAATCATGGATGCCACCCCGTTGATGGGCTATTTGTATTATAATTTTAGTTTTAAAATATTTGAGAGCACCTTTTAAAATCAAACGGGTGCACCTACAAGCCGACTACATTTTTTTCCTTTACGGTAATCAATTGAACGGGTGCACGGGACCCCTCTTGGTCCTTAGTAGGTCCGTCCTTGACTTTGAATCTAACTCAATATCAACCCAATATATTCGGGTCATTCTAATTTTGTATCGATTATATGTCGGATTACCTCAGGTTAATTTTTTCTGGGTTGGGTTGATCGAATTGATTGGTTTGTCGAGCACTCCTAAAGATTAGGTGAGAATTAAATTAATTTACAAATCCAACAAAAATGTGAAGATCGGTAGTTGGGTTGAGTTGGGCCAAAGTCTAAAGCCCTATTTAATAATGAAAAGTAAGTATAAAAGGAGAAAACCTAGTTGAAAAATTGCAGATGAGGCGTAACGTTGTGTTTTGCTCAAGGAATGAGACTCCGGCGAGGGTGATGAGGTTTAGCAGAGTAACTTCCCTCTTGCCATTTGATCCTCTGATCAAGTATGAGTCGATGATTCCGACGCCGATTCATCATATTCATCCACACTTTCTGTTTTCACCTTCTCTCTCTCTCTCTCTCTCTCTCTCTCTCTCTATATATATATATATATATATATACACACAACCATGTACTTCACTTGATCTTGATCTTGATCTTGCTCTCTATATATATGAATGATTTAACTAAACTCGGCATCAAGCTGTCTTAGTACGGCGTTTTGCCCAATTTCTACCGGTGGTGGTGGTGGTGGTGGTAGTTTGTTCTTCGAAAGAACGAGGCGGTGACGATCAAATGTAGTTTGAGCAAAATCGGAATTTGGAGACCTGATCTGTACCTTGGCCGGGCAATCCTGATGGCATTTAGTGTGGTTCGTTAGCCCTGCAACTGGATTGCAGCCATGGCAGATTTGGTCCAAACATATTCGATTACAACAGATCTGAGCCTCCGTTCCACAAACGCATCTTGATTTTCGATCTAAGTATGTTTATCATTATTTGGGGATAATAATTTTATCGGTCTTTTGAAAAATAAACATTGATTTCATTAGTTTTTTTCCAACACATAAAATTCTTATCCTAAAAACTTGATTAGTTGATGTTTCAAACAAGTGAAAATAATATTATCATGTCGAATTAAATTTTGAACGGAAATAATGCTCTTTTAAAACTAACATTGTTGCTGATTAAAGTGTTTGTTGTGAGATGTATTTTTGCCCACAATTGTTTTCTTGCAATATCATGTGTTTTTTTTTTTAATTGTCTTTGATTTTAGATGCCATGGTTAAGATTTTGATGGCTTGGTTACGATTTTTATACATATAAACATCAAAAAAGTTAAGTGTATGCTTTTTTGTACATTCAAAATCAAAGTTTAGAAATCTTTACATTTATGTTTGTATTATCATTAACTTTTTGGGTAACATTATTGGCTATTAAAATGAATTGCTGTATCCTACTTGGTAATTACTAATCATCTTTTCCGTCATTTAACGGGTAAGATTCTTGGTACTTGTTATAATGACCCGATAAGTGATTATCTCATCGTTGACTCTTTGGGAAAAGTCTTTGACTTTGATCAAACAATTGATTTACATTACATAACTAATTGAAGGATCGACATCCCAAAACCAACCTTAGACACGATAGGTTATACAAGTACAAAGACGTTAGAATCAAATCTTAATTTTTTAAAAGATGTTCTGAATTCAAGTGACAAAATGTTGATTTTTGTTAAATTAATTGAATTTCCATGGAAGTGGATCCCAAATGATGCTTGGAAAGTTTTATGAGGTCACTAGGGCATTTCCAAGATGCAGGTAATTATGGGTGTTCGCGGTCCGGTTTGGACGGTTTAACCCTCTAAACCACAAACAAAACAATAAATGGTGGTTTAAGAAATTTTTAAACCAAACGGTTTGGTCACCAAACCGGTCAAATTGGACTAACAAAAATGCGGTCTGGTTTGACCGGTTTAGGCCTTTTTTGGGTTTTAAACTAAAAAAACATAAATTCTACATCCAAAATAAATTTTCTACCAATATAACATTATTAAAAAATAGTATATCGAATTATAAAAGAATGTTTATATATTAAATTAAAAAACATTGAGTTAGTTAAAAATATGTTAACAAATCCACCAAAAATGGTTGAATTTTGGATAAATATTGAGAAAATCAAAGAACGATTTGGATTTTTAATAGATCTTTGAATTTGTCAATTTAGATAACACAATCAATTGATTAAATGAAAATGAACTTTTTTAATTGAGCAATCTAAGTTGAGCTTATGACATGAAAACTATATGATTAATACATGCGTATTTTTGGCGGTCGGTTCGGTCCAGACCGCTCAAAAAAAGGGTCAAACTGCAAACCGGACTGGACCAAGCGGTTTGGCTATTTTTCAGACCGGACCGTCAGATCGCTCAAATCACCAAAAACGGTCCGGTTTAACTTGGTTCGACCGGTTTTAGCGGTCCAATGGTTTTTTTGAATACCACTAGCCGGTATAAGCTGGTCGTGGAGCTCCAACCCGGCCTGTATAAAGACCGGAAATTTTGTGTTTTGGTTGGAAGCTGCTCATAGCCGCCATTTTTATGGTGTGTGAAGGGATATTTGGTTTTCTAATTTTTTTCCTATTATTTGGTGTTAGAAATGATAACTCGTATTTATACAAATTTGAAATACGACAAAAGGTTGAAAAATAAATTTTTGGAGTTCCATTTTATAAAGAAATAGGACTAAGGTGCTCTTTTTAAAAAAGTTTGAAGTTTTATCTGATTAATAAGAGGTGATGTTAAAATCTGAAATCTAAATAAATAAAATTTTATGTTTGTATAACGTTTGGAGGCGTCTTGAAAGAAAGAAGAGCATATGAATTAAGACGACGATAACAAGTTTTAAGAAGTTAGGTCATTACTTCTTATTTCAAACATTAAAGAGTTGAAATATTCTGAAAATTGGAAAAAACAGTCTAAATATAAAAAAGTTTGAGGTTTTTTTTTTTAAACAAACAACCCCTAAAATACTACAATTAGCTTAGAGGGAGGCTTTAAGCTTCTATTTTGTATTTTTTTTTGTTGCAATTATTATATTTTTATAACAAATATTAATTTTTTAATTTAAAAAACTAGTAAAATGTTAAATATGTTGTAGGATAAGTGTGTCATCGTCTAAAGGATATGACGATAGAGATAGAGATAGAAATAAATATATCAGAGTTAGATTAGAACTGAAATATCTCCTAACTATCTACTTGTAACTCTTCCCTATTTAAAGGGCTTATGATTAATGAGAATTATAGACTTCTTCTCTCTGTCTTATTGTTATTCTCTCCATATTGTTGTTTCATTTGTTTTTCCCTTTAACACGTTATCAGCACGTAAGCTCAATTGGTTAGTTCGACAATCAAATTTCGGGTTTCCAACTTCATAAATCTATCCCTCCGTCGATGCTATAATCCAAGTAAGAATTCTTACACACGTATAATATTTGTGGCGTAATATTCATGTCATAAACCGTAAATCTGTCTCGGTTAACTTTCTGTTTTGAATTTTTTATATGCATATTGGTTTGTTTTTAAAAGTGTTCGCTTTTGAGTCTCGAAGTAATTTGCTATGTATGTTGTGTTTTGTTGGTTATATTTTATCCTTTATTCCAATTGAATCAAAATATGGATAAGTGGATATAAATGAATATATGAAGTTCAAAAACATATTAGAACCCTAAATCTAATAATTAGCTAACAAACATTAAAATATTGGGCTTAGACGATGTTTGGCCGGAATTTTCTTTTATCATTTTTTTTTTGTTGGGTTATAAGCCTCGATTGTTACACATCAATAAGAGATAAATTAAGTTTTTTTTCCACCTTGAGAATGATTTGAATACCATATGTCTTTTATTATTATATTATTTTTGTTATTAATATTATTATTAATTAAGTGGTTGCCCAATTTAATATTTTTATATAAAATTAAAATGTCATTTGTTTTTATCAAATTAGAATTAACTTATTCATTATATTACATATTTGTTTCACCATGCTAAAAGAAAAAAAATGGTTGATGGTTATTTGGTTTTAACAATCTATAATTAATTAAAGTTTTACTTATAACTTGTTTTATATATATATATATATATATATATATATATATATATATATATATATATATATATATATATATATATATATATATATTTGTTAACCTAATTTAATTCTTTCGAGATTTACTCTTAGAATATTTTTTATTCTCATTCTGGGTTGATTAGGATTGTTATTGATATTTGAAAAAAAAATTATTTATTTATTGCAATATTTGGTTGTTATGTTACATTAATTTTGATTAAACATATTTTAATTTCATGTGAGTATGATAGTTTTTATGGATATGATATCATTTATCGTTTTAAACTAATATTAATATTTATTAATGGTTATCCAATGAGTTTACAATTTATTTATTTGTTTATGTTAATATTTAAATGTTTATCTTCATTATAATTCATAATCTTAAAATTAATTTTTAGAAGTTACACTTCCAACCCCCATAACTTTTGTTATTTGACAAAAGCTCCAAAAATCGTATGAAAATGTTAGATGACATTTGGTTCGCAGAATGTTTTTGGATGAAATGGAATTCGTCAAAGGAATTTGACTTTGAAGGAATTGGAATGAAATGTTGTCAGGTTTGACCATCTGTTTGGTTGACAGAATTGGAATGGAATCTGTTAAATGAATTGAAATTTTTCTGTTTGGTTCACAGATTGTAGCTTTAGAATTGGAATGGAATTTTGGTAAATAACCAAAATACCCTTTTTGTTTATTATAATTTTTTTTCAACAAAAATTACTTTAATGAAATAGTCATTAAATAGTTTAATTTTTAACTAAAATTACTTTGATTATTTTAGCACACGAATGATGATGAGAGAGAGAGAGAGAGGAGAGAGAGATGAGAGGTAAGATAGAGGAGAGAGAGAGAGGAGTGAGAGAGAGAGAGAGAGAGAGGGAGAGAGGAGAGAGAGAGTGGAGATAGAGAAGGGAGAGAGGGAGAGAGGAGAGAGTGAGAGGAGAGGAGACAGAGGGAGAGAGGATAGATTGGGGGATGTCAAAGGAATAATCGGGAGTACTCATGAATATGTACTTCCAGAACTAATCGTACAGTGGAATGAAACCCACTTACTCGATTACAAAAAGGTAACTGATGTCAACAAAGAAATGTTATATCCAAAACGCGTCTCAATCTCTGTGGCAAGGAACTCACAGAAGATGGCATGATTTTTAACATTATTTCCACCTTTCATATATAAGTAAATAATTATAAGTTGGAATGCAACCTTTAGACAAACTCATCAACCTAATGAAAGTGGTTGAGAGACATAACAAGGTTCTTTCGAATAACACAACATATGTCGGGATAAAGAAAAATCCCGATATCGATAGTGAAAGTGTTAGAGGTGGAAACAACTCCAAATGATTGTGAGTTAAAAACAATTTCACACATGTGACATTTCTGCACCATGTAGACGAGACCCTATAAAGGGTCAGAGTATTGGTAAGAGTCAGGAATGATTTTTCAACACCTGGAGTAGGATACAACTACTACCCAGGTGATAATGGACAATCAAATAAGATATGCACTAAAAAGTACTTCTATCAAAAAGGGAACACATTGAAAATGAAATATAACATATTTGTTTTAATATTTAATATTGATTATGCATATGTTTCTTTGAAATTAATTTTAAGTACCAAAATTAATTTCTTTGCTAAAGTAAAATCGAATATGTAACCATTATAGATGTAAAGAAATACATCAAAACAAATAAAAGAAATTCAATACTCTCCGTTCCGTTTAGGAATGTATCGAGGAGAATTGATTTTTTTGACCTATCACACAATCGGAAAAAAAAAGATAGACTAATACTTGTTTTATAATACATCTAACCAAATTACTTAGACGATGGACTGTCACTTTCTTGGTGGAACAAGTTTAATAGGAACCTTGTAAAGATATTCGTATCAAATGGAAATGAAAATGAGCATATATACATAAATTCCAATGAATATGAAAGGAAACATATATCATGGAAACTAATGTGTCAAACTAGTAGATTATTGGGTCATTGGAACATATTTTGTCACCAATAAAGAAATTTTGGGGGCAATAACACATATATATGTTTCGACATGACCATGTTAGACACCATGGTTATGACATAGTGATCCGTGTATTGCAAAATACACATAAACACATTCTATTTCGAGTGAAAGGCAAAACAAGGCAAATTGCAACTGTTGACTTCTGCAACATAAGAAACAACATTGCTATCATAATATGCCCTCTTGAATACATAAAACTTTTGTATATACCCTAATCCTTAGCCAATACAGAAATGAGATCGTCCTAAAGCTAAGGACATTATACAAAAAAATATTCCATTGTTACAACGAATACAAGGTGATATTTATGGACATAAACATCCAGAATGCGGGCCATTAAAGTACTTTATGGTTCTGGTTTCGACTCGATGAACGCATGTCGTATTATTGTCCACATGAAATATTACACTCCTAGCACTAGTTATATGTTTAAGGGCTCACCACCCTTATTATTTCATCAAGTCTACATGACTTGGAATGCTGGAGAATTTACATCATAAGGATTTGATGTTAATTGCATATGTATTAGGATCAATGTAGAGTTTCCTATACCCTACGTGTATATATAAAATGGTCTCATAGAAGTTGTTATCAAAAGAATATGATGACATCTAGGGTATTAGTAATGCGCATCAATTTACCCACATCTACCTGGGGTTATGCAATTATTATATGCAATTTTTTTTGTCGTTTTTAGACCCACTACTTGTTAACCAGACTCATGCGTACCAGTTGGTAACTGGATATAAGCCTGATACTTTACATTTACGCATGTTTGATTATATGTGTCAATTGCGCCCCCACAACGCATCAAAATGGGTCCTTAAAGACGATTTGGTAAATGTTGGATATGAACCCCCAACAATTATCCGCTAATTAGAATATTTGACTAATGATATCTTTACCGCTAGATTTGCGGGCTGTCACTTTCATGAGACAGTCTTCCCGTCGTTGGGGAGATAGGAAAAAGGATTTTCCATGGGAACGACAGGAAGTGTCATTGAATATTCTCACTCTGTCTCATTTTGATCCCCAAAACTTCACAACGTAATGTTGAAATCAAACGAATCAGACTCGATACCTGATACGTTTAATATTCCAAAAGTGACAAGATCACATATACGAGCTGCAAATATACTCGCAAGGTTAAAAAGTCCCCAACAGGGGCACAACGCCACTGGAAAGTGCGTTGCAATCACACATAGTAGAGGTGTGGTTGAGGTCGTAGCTACCAAATGAAAGTGGTGAAAGCTACTTGGTTCGATGGATATTATTCTAAAGTAAGAGAATAGTTAGGCACATCCATTTATCATCAATACACAAAACTCTCATGAGATTGTCTCTAATTATAATTATGTCCATGAATCATCACTGGAGGATGCTCCGAAGTTAATATTGATTCTAGAGATGAATATTAATCTCAAATGAACTATGAGAGTATATATGAGTTGATGGACAGATCATATATAATCATTGATGATTTATTCACATATATGATGGCTCATAAGATGATCGAGCACGACGACATCGAACCAGGCTCAGTTGAATAATATCAAAAAAGAGCATATTGGCCTAAATGCAAAGAAACAATCCAGAAAGAATTATATTATTTGACAAAGGATCGGGTATTTGGTTAGGTAGTGCTAACCTACCAAGTGTAAAGCCCGTAGGACATAACTGAGTCTTTGTCAGAAAGGTTAACGAGAATAATGAAGTCCTAATGTATGAGGCTCTCCTTTGGCGCAAGGTTTCTCACAACACCCTGGATTGACCATGAGAAGACTTACTTTCTCGTGATGGATGTTATAACGTTCTGCTAATTAATTAACCTAATAGTTTCCGAAGGACTAGAAATGTAGCTCATGAATGTGGTTACCACATATCTCTACGGGGATCTAGATTTAGAGATATATAAAAGTACTTGATGATATTACATTACCAAAATCAAGTAACTCTAAACCACGAAATGCGTTTGCAATAAAATTGAAACGCCCGCTTTATAGATTAAAGCAATCTAAGCGGATGTGGTATACCCGCCTAATGGAATACTTGATTGGGAAAGGATATATAAGAACGATGAACTGTTCTCTTGCGTATTTATTATGGAAAACAAGTTCCATATTTTCAAAGTAGCTCTATATGTCAATGTTATGAACATAATATGCACTCTTGATGAAATGAGAGGAACCACAAGCTATTTGAAATCTGATTTTGAGAGGAAAGATCTTGGGAAGACTTGGTTTTGTCTAGATATTTGAGCTAGGACACCGAGTTTGTGAAATATTAATTCACCGATCGCATATGTCCATAAAATAATCAGGCAATTTAATATGGACAAAGCGAATCCGGTTAACACTCTCATGATCGGTCGAAGTGTCGGATATAAGGAAAGATCCATTTCGTCTAAAGGATGATGACGAAAAATGCTGGGAGTTAGAATTCCCTATCTAAGTACAATATGCGCATCATTGTACTTAACATAATACACTTGACCATGTATTGTATTTCTCAGTGAACTTGTTAGCTAGATTTAGCTCAGCGCCAACGCAAAGTCATTGGAATGATATCAAATTAATCTTTTGGAACCATTGACATGGGTATATACTTTCCATATAGAAAGAAAAATGGGATTGATAATGGAACTTCAATACCTACTTAGAATGTAAGCAGCAAAAAGTACTAGCTCTTATAGAAAAACACCAAACAATGTCTTGGTATGTGTTTGCTGATATTAGGTATCTGTCTGACCCATACAAAGGTTGTTCCCAAACTGGATAAAGAATTACCACAAGGAACAAGTCGATTGCTTGGAAGTAAACTAAGCAATCCTTTGTAACTACCTCCTTGAACTAATCCAAGAATATTACTCTCCATGAGATAATAAAATAATGTATATGATTAAGGACTATCATTACATATATTAGAGGAGTTAGGAATTTTGGGTTCAACCAGTATCCTACTTGCATATATGGAAATAATGCATCATGTATCGAAGAAATGAATATAAGATACATCAGAGGTAACAACACAAAGCATATTCTGCTTAAGTTTCTATACAATCAGCAATAAAAGACTCTCCTTTAGATTCAAGTGAATCAAGTAAGGTGTCAAAAGAATGTGACATATTTTACCAAGTCATTACCTAAAACCATATATTGGGAAACGTGTAGAAAGTAAATGGAAATGTTTTCCAAACTCTCTTGATTAATGCACGAATCAGGGGGAGTAATAGACAAAAGGGGGAGTCTACTATATATTTGATATTGGTATGTTGTGCTCTTTCCTTCAACCAATGTTTTATTTTTCCCATTGGGTTTTGTTCCTTGGTGTAAGGTTTTAGTGAGGCAACTGTTTATATACCATCATGCTTTCCTAACTCTCAAGATTAAAGTATGAATCTAAGAGAAAACTAGATTGAAGGATAAGTCTATGTATTGCAAAGAAGCTGGTGCGTTGTACTCTTTCCTTCGTCATATTTTTATTTTTTCCCACTGGGTTTTATTTTGGCGTAAGGTTTTAACGAGGCAACAACTGTGCACCACCACTCCTTTAACTCGGCACAAGGGGGAGTGTTGTAGGATAAGTGTGCCATCGTCTAAAAGATATGACGATAGAGATAGAGATAAATATATCAGAGTTAGATTAGAACTGAAATATCTCCTAACTATCTACTTGTAACTCCTCCCTATTTAAAGGGCTTATGATTAATGAGAATTATAGACTTCTTCTCTCTGTCTTATTGTTATTCTCTCCATATTGTTGTTTCATTTGTTTTTCCCTTTAACAAAATAAAAAAAGCTTATATTTTGTACTTTTTGTTGCAATCATTATATTTTTATAATAAATATCAAATGTTTAATTTAAACACCAACAAAATGTCAAATAAAAAAACAAAGTTCTTTTACAAAAATTTAAGGGTAAACTTCATTTTTGATCCATAACGTTAATCAATTTCAACGGATATCGTCCCTAGTCTTCGTAAACTCGGATTTGGTCCCTTACGTTTATCATTTCACAACGGTTATGGTCCCTTTTTCTAACAGTCATTAACTTTTTCTGTTAAATCTAATTAATGGAGGGGCAATTCACTCTTTTTAAACATTTTTTTGATGTCTAAATTACCCCTCATTTAACTGAGTGGTGATATGACTTTACATAAAATGTTTAAAATGACTAAAATATCTCTTATTTAATTAGATTTAACAGAAAAAGTTAACGACCGTTACAAAGAGGGACAAAAAATGTTATGGAATGACAAACGTGAGGGACCAAATTTAAGTTTGTGAAGTTTAGGGACATTATCCGTTGAAATTGACAAACATTTAGGGACCAAAGATGAAGTTTACTCAAAATTTAAAGATGCGACTTGTGAGGTTCTTGTAAAATCCCTCTCCAATGGTAGTTCTTATAAGATATTATACTTTTTCTTATAAAAGCATCTATGCTATAATTTTTCTATGGAGGTGTTTAGTTGAAGGTATTGAGGGGTCAGAAATGTGAATGATAATGAAAAATGTTGTTTGACTTGACATAATATAATTGGCCCATTACCCCAAACCCATTAATTTTCATTCCTGATTAAATTGGGGTGAATGAAAATTTTATTCCCGCTCAGTCACCTTTTCCCATACGCTATTCATCTTTCGATGTTAAATGAAACATATATTTTTTATTTTCATGTTGGACGACACATATTTGTATTAAAAATATTATATAAAACAATTTTTTATTTTTTATATTGGTTTAACCAAACAACATTAATGCAATGCTCATTCCTATTCACATTCTACTTCATTATCATTTTCATTCTTTAAAATCAACCAAACACTCCCTAAAATCTTTAAAAGAAATTACATCCAACCACCCAACAGCTACTTTATTTTAGTAATTCAACTATTAGCTATATTATTAAAATACATTTAATAAAATACTATATGTTTCCTAAACACTTAATATCACTCTTATTGGTGATAAATAATTAAATATTATTTCTCTTTTAAATATTGAGTTTTAGAGATTTATCCAAATTTTGAGATTTCTCTCATCTCTCTCTTATTTTCTCTATTTTACCATATAATATAGCATATCTTTTAGAGTAAAAATATAACTTGAATCTCTAAAATCTTTATTTTAGCATAGGCTAGAGTATTAAAAGTCAAAATTTCTAAAAAACAATTACATTTAACTCCAACAACAAATCTATTTTAACAATTCTAGCAATAAGGGGCCGTTAAGCACTTATCGGTATCACTTACCTTACGATCCTTACTTATTGAGTATGGAAACTATCTAGAATCTTACCCAGTAAGAGCCATAACAAAGACCTAGAGTCTTACCCGGTGAGTGAGAGATATGGCTCTTACTGGGTTTAAGACCCTTGGTCTAGAATGTTATACGATAAGGTAAGTGAGAGTAATGTCATTCCCGGTGAACATTTTATTAAACGGCCCCTAAATATTATTAAAATTATCTATACATTTAATAAAATATTGTTTCTCTTTCTTAAAAATTTATTATCAATACATCTTAGACGAAATATTGTGTGAGAAGTGAGGTTAATGTGAGAAGCGTGAGAAGCGGATCTCAACCGTTGATCACTTTTAATCAAATGCATGAATTGAGGCTTAGAAGAGAATTGATCTGGTGCATCTCAGTGCATATCTTACTAATGTGCATTATTTCTCATTCAACGGTTGATAACCACTTCGTACGCTTCTCACTTTAATTTCAACTTCTTACTGGAACTTGTTCCTACATCTTATTGGTGGGAAAGAAATAAAATATTATTTCTCTATCCTATAAAGAGTTTTTAATATTTCTCTAAATTTAGTGATTTTTAGACATTTTTCCCCTATTTTACAATATCATATAGCTCTTGGAGCACAAATCTCCTCAAAATGATCAAAATTTCTATATAGTATAGTTGTTGAACATGTTCTAAAAACCTCTCATTGAAAATTCTCTAATATCACGAATTTATATATCAACCTATCACTCTATAAACATATAATTCCAAAAGAAAAAAAAATCAATCATGATCGATATATTTTTAAATGGGTTACTAAGGGGGTGTTTGGGATTACTTATTTAAAGGGCTTTTTAGTTTATTCCGGTGTGGTACTGGAGATAAGCACATTTTTAGTGTTTTGATGGAGAAAAAATAAAAGTGTTATAACGGTGCAAAACCGGTGAAAATGAGTTTTTCATAAATCATTTGGTTCTAACTTATCAACTTATTTAAAACAACTTGTGACTTTTTTGGTTATTTTATATGTATAAGAAATCCTAAACACCCTAAATAACAACTTATTAACTTATTACGTTTTTGTACCACAATAAACTAATTAAAACACTTTTTATAAAACTGTTTTTTATCACACATAAATTGATAAACATTTTTAAGAAAAAACATAAGTTGTTTTAAGTAAGCAATCCCAAACACCCCCTAAGTTTTTATTTGTTGATTTTTGAAAGGATTATTAAGATTACGGGCTTAGGGGGTGTTTACTTGGGGCTTAATGAGCTTAATGACAAAACCGGTTTATTCGCACAGACGTTTGGAGTGTTTACTTGGGGCTTAATGGCTTATTCGCACAGACAATTCCGGCTTATTCACTAAGTGGAAAAATGGGTGTTGTCCCCATTAAGCCACAATCTTGACATTTCTACCCTTCAAAAAAAAAAAGCATCAGCCTAATTTTTTTCTCCCCTTTCATCGCCTTTATCCATCAAACAGTGCCTCTCACTTTCATCGCCTCCATCACCGACGACCACCCTTCACGCCATCGCCTCCATCACCGGCGACGATGACCACTGCTTAAACCCCAACCTACTCGACTCAGGAGATATCTCCAACGACGAGGCGACAACCTCTGCATCTCCGACGAGGCGACCTCTGCATCTCCAACTGACCTCTGCATCGACGACGACCTCTGCATCGACCTTCCCGACGACCTCTGCATCGACCGTTCCCAAGACTTTCCTGGTATTGATTTATGCTTTTACTTTATCTCTCTTGATTTCTCTTTTCTGTAGATAAATCAACCCAGATCTAAAGGGTTCTCTCTTCACCCTAACGAGATATCAGTTGCTTGATTTTCATCCTTGATTTTCTTCATCGTTGAACTTGGACTTCTCCCAAAATGAGATACCAATTGCTATTCTTTATCATTGATTCTCCCAACTCGGTTGCTTTCCTCATCGTTGAGATACCAGTTGCTTTTCTCCCTTTTTATTTTGGTTGTATATCAACAAGATGAGATACCATGATCCTTGTATTTTGATTTTCAAATGTGTAAATTGATGTAAACAAAAATTGGTTCAAGCAATAGATTGATGTAAACAAAAATTGATTTTCAGATGTGTAAATCGTTTTGAATTTTAACTAAACAATGCATAGTTCATACATGGGTAAAACGGTCATTTCTACCGTTCAGACAGTTTATTCAGGTGAAAAAGTAAACAACAAAAAAGTTTTATCCATACAGACAAATTTATCCAGACAAACAGATTTATCCGGACAGGACTTAATAGAAAATTTGGTAAACAACCCCTTAAATAAAATATACAATATGACAAAAATATAATGTAATAAAATAAAAAGTTATAATAATAAGAAATAGAATAAATTAATAATTTCGTCCCTGTGGTTATTGAGAATTTTGGATTGGGTCCCCCAAATGAAATAATTACGTGCATTGTCACTGTGGTTTTATTTTTATTATGGATTGGGTCCCTTTTCCTAACTTCACTAATTTTTTCTCTATTAACCAAGGGGTATTCTAGTCATTTAACTTTAAAAAAAAATATAACATAACATTTATATTTATGACATATTAATATAATATTTGTTATATGCATTAATTGAAAATAAATAAACCTAAAAACCAGAACCTATTCCCCTTTTCCTTCACTGTGTTCCGTTCACCGTCAACACAGAAAGGTAACTCCCCCCATTTCTCCACGTGTTCATCTTCCCCATCCCTATTTGGATAGCCCTAACACGAGAAGCACACGATTTGGGGAGGCGGAGAGGCCAAGGTTTCGGTGGTGCTTTATCGGAGAAGGTGGTTTGTGGATTTCGACCGGAGATACATGGTTCCGGTGGTGGTTTGATTGGAGAAGATTGTCCTTCACATGAGTTGGAATTCTAAATTGATCTCTCTTCTTGCCATCTTGATGTTATTCAACGACGTCTTTCCTAGTAGTTTTGGTAGGACTAGATCCCTCCATGATTTTAGTTTGACTGGTTTATGAACACAATAATATGTAGGACTAGATTCCGATGATGATGACGAAGATGAAGTTGACTATCGTGACGCCATTAAAAAGGCCAACTCTGAATTGGAAAGCTTCGTTTTTTATCCCAGAGATCTTGGCACATCGGACCACTGGATCGAGCGTAACCCATCCATGGTTCGACTCACCGGAAAACACCCTTTCAACTTCGAGCCACCATTGACGAAACTCATGCAGTATGGGTTCATCACACCTTCCCCAATTCATTACGTCCGTAACCATGGACCGGTTTCTAACTCCACCTGGGAGGATTGGACCGTGGAGATATGTGGTTTGTTTCACCATGACCCAACGAGTTTCCGAGCAGGGAAATTCCGATGAAGTTAGTGGATTAGGGAATTTATTGTAATTAATTTATTGTCATTTGTAATCAATTTAAAAAAGAAAATAAAATAAATTCTAAAAAGACAATATTACCCCTGTATTAACAAAGCACTAGTTAGTGGAGTTAAGGAAAGGGACCCAATTCAAAACAAAAATAAAACCACGGTGACCATAGATGTAATTACTTTGTTTGAGGGACCCAATCCAAAATTTTGAATAACCACAGGGACCAAATTTGTAATTTACTCTAAGAAAAAAGAAATCATGAATACAAAAAGAAAACGATTTTATTTGTTAGAGATTAAAAAACTCAGTTTTGCTATTTCTTCAAATTATTATAAACTAGAAATGTACCCTCGCAATGCAGTGGGTTTCTGAAATCTAGAACTCGAATCCTCGATCATTATTCATACTTTTTATTAGTTTTTTTTTAATTTTGTTTTACGATTTTGAGAAACCTAGATTTAAAACAAAAATATATTTTAGTTTAGTTTAATTATGGTTTTTTATAAAAAATAATAATAAGTTTTTTTGTTACGGGTCAAAAAATGTTTAATTTAAATGATAACTATATTTAAGATATTTTATATTTAAAATTAAAAAGATAACATACTTCAATAAAAAATAAAAATAAGGTTTTTTATCTCGAATTTTCTTATATTTATCGGTTAGTTATATCAATAGTTAAAAATTTTAGATATTTTAGAAAATAAAAATAAGTGTTTATCTGCAGTTAGTTACACAAATTCAAACATTGAGCTTTTATAAGTTGTACTTATGTTTAATCAATTTGTACTTTTGGATTTTAAGTAATATGCATTAATAAGTGGTACCTAATACATAAAAGTTAGTTTTTAAGAGTTTAACTTAAATGCTTTATAATATAGTATAGATATATTAGTTAAAATTCAAAATTACAAATTAATGAAACATAATTATAGCTTATTAAAGTCCCATGTTTTTATTTGTATAACTAACTGCAAATAAAGATATTAAATATAGGATAAACACTATGAGATTAACTACCTGTTTTATTTTTTTTAAAATATATTTATTACATCAATGCATGTTTTTATAATATAGTATAGATATATTAGTTATGAGATTATAACTAATATAGATATAGATATATATTAAGAGCAAATAATAAAATAAAAAATAAATATTGATCATAGTAATATTTATCAAATCGTCCAATAAATATAAAAAATAAATATTGATAATAATAGATAATATTGATCAAATTGTCCATTAAATATAAAAAACAAATATTTATATTAATAAATGAGTATTCATTCCACAAATAGATGATGATGTGAGATAATGTGCTTGGATAAGTTGTACCAATGTATTATGAAATTGTAAATTAAGTAATTGTTTTTAATTAGTTGTATTTTGTGCTTAAAATGTTATAATTAAGAGTTTTTATGTCTCTTTTATAATATAATATAGATAGATCTTATTCATTAATGATTTTAAAAATATTATTACTTAATATATAAAACATTTTAAAAGACAAAAAGCCAATGGCGTGTAGCTCAGTTGGTAATGGGTGGGGGCATGTTTGTCCAAATAGCGAATGGTCTCGGGTTCGAGCCCGAGGAACCCCCATAGCCACAACCGCTGAGTGTGTCAGGTATCTCCCCCCCCCCCCCCCCCCCCCCAAATAATAATAGAATTGGCAACCGATGTGGGGCGGTTGGGGTTACTGGAAATTAACATTTTTGTCCAAATTTTAAAAAGACAAAAAAGAAGATTTTTGTAGTCGTAGATAGAGATGGTTAAATTGGGCATGACCTTGGCTGGTTTGGGACTGGGATCGATTAGAACTGAGACCGGTTATGTTGTAGATAGAGATGGTCAAATTGAAGTCCCAACCCGATCCAGCCTGGACTAGTTATATATAGGCCCATATATTTTTAAAATTTTAATTTTTAATAGATCATATGTCAAGTTTTTCAAGATTTATATAAGATTTTCAAGTTTTTTTATTTAAGTTTTTCAAGTTTTTTTTTTTAAGTTTCCAATTTTTTTTAAAAGTGTTATAATATTAAATTTTAGAAAACGTGATTACAAAAATATGTATAAATTTTTTGTGTAAAAAATAATTTCAAAGTGTATTTGAATGACCCATTTAAAAATTTTAAATTGTATTTCAATAAAATATTATCAAAAAGATTAAAAATCAACATAATTTTTTTTACGCTCAAAATTGAGTTTTGGAATAAAAGAATTGGGATGTGGGCCCGGTCTGATATGGGACCAATTCTAGTTACAGGAAGTCATTTTGGAACCATGACCGATTTGGACCTACCCGGACTGATCCAGGAGCGATCTTTGACCATCTTTAACTAAAATCATTTGTTGAAGTCTAGTGGTGGCCAAATGGGCCCGACCCAATCCGACCTGATCGGTTAACCGGGGACTAATCTGACGCTTGACCGATCTAGCTCGGGATCGACCTCGGTTAAAGGACCGAAATTCATAACCGGTTAAACTTTTGGAGCGATTCGACGGCCAGGCCCGATCCGACCCTTGATCGGTTAAGGGCCCGCCCAACCCGATCCGATTTTTTTCAAAAAAAGTAGTCGTTTATAGCCGTTAAGTTTCCGTTTTTTGGCCGCTTTTTTCTAATGTTACCATTTGTTTTCCCTCCTAACCCCCCAAAATAACACTATAAATAAGTTGTGTGGTGTATGGGGTTAGATACCAAGTTACAAAATGCAAAAAAAGCAAACAATTCTCGCTATATTTTGTGATTTCGACTCGTATTCATTAATCGCAAACTCGCAAGTTCTAATCTCTCTAGTCTCGATTCTCATCTATTTCAATCTTTCTCATCTAAATTTATTTTGTAAAGTTTATTAATTGATGTAATTAATTATATTTAAAAATAAAAAAATAACCTTTAACCGGTTTTGGACCCGGCCCGTAACCGAACCAGGACTGGTTACCCTTAACCGGTTACATATAACCTTACCCGGTTAACCCAATTTTCGCCTCAAACCGTGACCGGCCCTGGATCGATTAGGTCTTAACCGATTACATGGGTTACTGTTTGGGCCTGATGACCGATAGGACCCAACCCAACCTGTAACCGACATTTGACCACCTCTAGTTGAAGGGTATTTTTAATGAAATGTTACACAAGCCTATCTACAAACAAAATAAATGAATTGAGTAAACTCTAATTTTGGTCCCCGTGGTTTACCGAAATCTTTGAAAGTGTGACCTAAGCTTTAATAACTCTATAAATCGTCCCCGTGGTTCTTATTTTGCTCTAAAAGTGGTCCCTCGTCACTAACTCCGTTAATTTTCTCCGTTAGTGACAGAGGCATTTTCGTCCATTTAGATTTTCCCCTTCTTTCCAAAAAAAGCCCGGTCCATTTTAACAAACCCAACGATCAATTTCAATGGACAATTCTTCATCAAATTCAATCCCCTATTGAAACTTGGAAGTCGACGTCGTGTTGAAATTTTTCTTCGAAGAAGATAATATGAAACTGGAAGATATACCAGGATATAAATTTATTATATATTGGAAATAAGAAATTAATGATCGTGAAGAAAGATGATTGAAATTTATTACATAATTAGTTTAGAAAGATGCGACAGTGTTAATACCTTGGAAGTCGACGCCCCTGCGAAGTCAGTCACCGTCCAATTTAATTCCTGGTGAGGCCATCACCGTCCGACAACTCTCCCCTTCTGTTTTTCCGGTCGGTGTAACACCTTCAAATCTGGAAATAACAACTTATTTAAAATTTTCTAAATACATCAATAAATGAATCGTCTACAACCACGAATTTAGATTTAACTACAATACACGTATACCATCTTATATATAAACAGGCCATAAGGGACGGGTGCTACTAATACCCATGCATAGTCACTATCTCCATAATGCGGAAGACTTCACCGAATACTTACTTTCGGATCTAGCTAAGGCTTTACTCTTCACAGGATTGCTAGAACCAACTCTCAACCTTGAAACCTGATGCACATGCCGACAAATAAAAAGGTTAGGCTTAACGCCTTGTGAGCTCAAGAGTTTTAACATAAAGTATATATCTTTAAAAGAAAAGAATTCAGTTTAAAGCAAGGTCTTTCGAAATATTATACTTAAAAATGGAAACGACACATTTTCCCATAATATGCACTTTTAAAGGCAAAGCTCCCAAAACACACATTTCTTACATAATGTGCAATGCATAACTCACCCAAACGGGATCATAGTTCGACACTTAATTGGTAAAAACATGAATAACCATTTATAACCCAAAGTACCCAAAACGCGGGCGGGACAGAATGCTCGACCATGAATCGTTATCAAAACCAAATATACCGTACGTCCGAAAACATGGACACTTGGTCCAATACTCACGCGACCGTAAGAAACCCATGACAATAAAATAAGACGTTCTTATATTTAAAATACTGATATCCAACAACGGGGGAAACCCGTATCCGTTGAGGGTGGAGGTAACACAAAAGTATACCACCCAAACAACGTTAATCGCATGACACCTCCCGACATCCCAGCCCGATGTCCTTACGACTTCTTTACAAGTGTCACCCCAAGTCAGTTGACCTTGATAGATCATTCCGAGGAACTCCATCCTGAAGGCCCGGCACGCTTAAAGACTACCTCTCAGGCATTACTTCAAGCGGCGGAGGTCCTAGCGCCTACTACTCCGGTAGCACTAGCCGACTCAACCCTCCTAGTGATCACTTGTAAAGTTTCCGGTCATAAAACATGGGTACCGAAGTTCAACCCCGCAATACCCAATTGACCATCCCAAAACAGACCGACTTACGTGCCTATGGATCCAATGCAACACAGTCTAACATTACATGTCTAACCCGAAATGACCGACACATTCGAACATGTAACCAAACTCAATACGCAATACAGCGCATTAGTACGTACGTCATAACTGGACTCTACGCCGAGCCATTAAAACCGGGCCAATGTCCTCAAGACTCTTTTAAGCCAATACCGAGCTAAAGAGCTCAAAATCCGTTTGACCAATAATTACCGGTCTCCAAAATAGTGAAATGTCTTTAAATAACGTTTATGAAGACACGTACTTCAAAGACCAGATTTACCCAAAACTCCATACGAGATGGGACCCAAGATTTCCAACGTGTTTATGAATGCAAATACACCAAATGCATATAACACGAAATAGACTTTATTTGTACAAAATCGTCAGAGACATATAACTCATAAAATTGACCTTACTTGTACAAAATCACCAAGAATACATAATTCATGTCATTTAGTTGTTGAACGTTTGAAACCCAATATAAGCATTTTAAGAGGTTAACACAACCCAAGTTTACTAAGTAAGAAAACTTATCAAAATACTCACACTTTGACAAATAACTAAGTAAAACATATTTTACTTCTAAATACTCAAAACTTATCAGCAGTTAACCATTTCATGTAAAACACTTTAAAATACACATTTTGGCATGTACATCGTTTTCACAAATCAACTTGAACTCACCTTGCTAGATTTAGGCTAAATCTAGGTTTCACCCAACGAGCTCTTTTAAAGGCCACTTGAATCCTCGAACCGAGAGCTTCCAAAACCCTTTTTGATGATGAGACTTTCCAAGGGCACCCAAACCAACTCTTCAACTCGAGTTTCCAAAACCTAGATCCAAACATTCCAAACCATAAACACCCATATTTAACCATTTAGAAACATTCCCCAAACATTATTTACTGAAATCCCCAACGAGATCAAAACCCTAGTTTCTCCAAAACCATCAAATCCGAGATTTGATAAACCAAACACTAGGGAAACATCAATGGACCATTTATAACTTATTACAAGGTTTAGAATTGGAAAGCACATGCTTATCACTTAGGTTTCGACGAAAACCTAGAAAACCCAAAAATGAACTTGAGGTTGAAGGTGAAGATGGAGCTTCTTGACCATGGCTTCCAATATTTGATGGGTGGAAGGAGGAACACTTGGAACATCACAAATTTGGTGTCTTGGATGCATAAAACCGATTTTAGGGTTTGGGGTTCGGTTTCTAGAGAGAAAAGGGGTGAAAGGGGGTTGAGATAAATGAAGAGGGGCTGCTCAAAGCTGATTAAAAACGACCAGGGACGTCGGCGATAGTGCCACGCGACTATGCCCTTGGCATAATCGCCGGGCATAGTCGCCCGAAGGGGGAGCCCGTGGTACATCTCCCGCGATAGTGCCACGCGAGAGTGACATCCTGTCACAATCGCGGGCACAATCGCCCAGGCCACCCCGAGGGTCAAAATTCCGACTTTTCGACCCGACGCGCTCTCGGTCCAAAATCCAAAACCCCCGAACACCATTTGGATAAGATCTATAGTCACGGCTTAACCGGATAAGGGTAGATTAAGGGTTTGCCAAATCAAGGGTGTTACAGTCGGCAACCATCCCCCTTACTTGGTGGTGTTTTTTCTTTTTTATTTTATTTTATGAATGTAAATGGTTTTATTTGATTTTAGGGTACAAAATCTCTCTTCTTCAACTCAATCTTGAAAAAATGATGGTGGGTGATTTTGTTTATGTAACATATCATTCATGGTGCATTACATAAACAAATTTATACAATTAAAAACAAACACTTGCAGAAGCAGCAACAGGCGAAGTGTGTGAACGAAGTCACGACGAATCTCTATCGCCGGTGAATTTATAAATGTAATAACTCAAATCTTTCATCAACTGTAAATGGCGTTTATATACTGATGAAATGAGAATCAGTTTACAACTTACATGTTGAGATTGCTAAACTATGGAGAAGAAGTATACAAAATCCTAAACTAAAAATCATTGTGCAAAACCCATCCAATTGATTCTCCAAACATAGGATGACGATGGTGATCGATTTTCTCCAACCATTCATCGATCCTCCAATCCAGTGGCATGAACTATATGGTGTAATCTTAGGTTTATTCCAATCTGTGTTTATAACCTAGTTGGGACACCGCCAAAGAAGCAATAAAAACAAAGTTGAATTGGACAGAAGGGGAGAGTCGTCGGAAAAACAGAAGAGGAGAGTTGCCGAATGGTAATGGTCTCGTCGGGAATTGAATTGGACATTGACTGACTTCACAGGGGCGTCGACTTCCAAACAGGGGTGGCGATTTCACCCAACAGGGGTTTTGATTGTTGGATTTGTTTAAATGGGTTGGACTTTTTTTAAAAGAAGGGGAATTCTAAATGGACGAAAACGCCCCTATCACTAACGGAGAAAATTATCGGAGTTAGTGACGAGGGATCACTTTCAGAGCAAAATGAGAATTATGGGAACGATTTATAGAGTTATTAAAGCTTAGGTCCCACTTTCAAAGATTTTGGTTAACCACATGGACCAAAATTAGGGCGCGTTTGGTTTGCGGGATTGGAATGGAATGGATTGGATTTCAAGGAGGGATTTGGATTTGGGGGATTTGAAATCCCTTCATGTGTTTGGTTTGTAGGATTTGGAATGGATTTCAAATCAATTCCTTTACAAGTCTTGCTTGGTGTGTAGAATTTGGATTTGGATTGAGTTTTTTATTTTATTTATTATTATTATTATTATTATTATTATTATTATTTGTTTGTTTTATAAAGAATTTATTTTATTGGTAAACGTCGAATTTGGATCGATACAATTTGAAGTATGGATCATGCTTTAGAATCCATCGGATTTGGATTTCAAATCTAGACCCAATGTCAAGGATTTCCAAATCCATCATATGAGAGATTTTAAAATGGTCAACGGATTTGAAATCCGGTCAACGAATCATTTCCTGCAAACCAAACGTAGGATTGGAATGGATTTGAAATCCAAATCCATTTCATTTCCAATTCTGTCAACCAAATAGGTGGTCAAACCTGACAACATTTCATTCCAATTCCATCAAAGTCAAATTTCTTTGACAGATTCCATTCCATCAAAAAACATTATGCGAACCAAACGCCCCCTTAGAATTTACTCTAAATGAATTGTAGAGTAGAGTAGGCCCATTAAGACGGAAATGATTTCCCACCATAAATATCAGTACCCAACAACACACAGATGGGCCTACTTGATGGTATTGGTGGGGGAATATACACACAGGTGCTCGGAAAACTGGTAGAGGCTCCGGCGAGAGAGACCGGAGGTGTTTTCAAGGGTTGTTGCTCCTCTCTTGCCACTACTTGATCTGTTGAGCCAATGATACCATTCCCCCATTCATCCTTCTTAACTAAAATCAACAAACAACCCTTCCAGGATCGAACAGAAGTAACTACGCGCTTTCAGCTCTGAGTTCACACAACCATCTTCAACTTCATTTTCATCTTCATCACTATATCTCTGTGATTTATTATATATTTTACTTTTTGGCTGATGAATATTACACGTTTTCGTTCCCATGGTTTTGATTAATCGTTTAAACATATTTTCCGATCTGGAGGTATTTTGAGGCAATGATGCATTTGTCGTGTGAAAAAAAGTTTTCTGAGCATCGAGCATTGTGGTGAAATCGGTCCGTATCTTGGCAGGGCAACACGGAAGGTATGTTTGATTGGAACATGCAACCGGTGTTTGCAGTCATGGCGGTGTTCGATCCCCTCTCGCCGATATCAACTGACAGATCTGAGCCTTGTCTATCTAATGCTTTCAATAACCTGATCTGATCTCATTTTCCTTAAGCAAGTTGATATCTTCTTGCAATTTAGTTGTTTTCGTACAGATTTAGGCTTTTTGTTAAAAACCCTTTTGAAAAGTTGATTGAGGAAGTTCTTAAAAACTGGGAATTTGAAAATTTGAATGCGTTTACTTTAACTAGTGTTTGGACCGCGCGTTGTGTGGTGACGAAAATACTTTGTAATGTAAGGGGCCATTTACCAAACGCTTACCCGGGTAAGCGCTTACCAAGTCATTTACCTTATGGATGAAGATGGCAATGTCCAAGAATCTTACCCAGTAAGAGCTAAGGTAAGGACCCAGAGTCTTAACCTGGTAAGTGATGGCGAAAAGTCATACCACGGTTAGCGCTTACCGGGAAAATTGTTGTATATAATACCGTTTTGGTGGACTAAAATCTTACCCGGTAAGTAAGTGATAGTGTTAAATTTTACCCGTAAGCGCTTATCGGGAAAATTGTTGAATACGATACCGTTTTGGTGGACTAAAATTTTACCCACTAAGTAAGTGATTGTATTAAATTTTATTGGTAAACACTTATCCGGGTAAGCGTTTGTTAAACGGCCCCTAAGTAAGTTAAAATTAAACGTAACTTGTTATTTGACAACAAATGGAATACAATGTAAAAGTTGAACTCACATAAGGTATGCTCTTTTAATGTTAGTGCCATTTCATTTAATGTTAGTGCCATTTCAGGCTTTTACGTGTGGTTTGCATCTTTATGCATGTTTGGTTCAAATTAAGAAAGTGTTATGCCAAGTCCTTTTCAAGTTGGGAATGTTATGAAAATAATTGTCCAATTGATAATCTATTTTTTTTTAGGAATGTGCTATATTGCAAGTTTATGTACAATATTTGCAAGTATTATTTAGAGTTGATGTGTTTAAGTATTTGTCAATGATGAATGTTGATTTAGTTTTAGTTGGAATAAGTAAAACAAATTACTTCATATTGGTTGAAAAGTGATCAATTCTTTGTGTATGTTTATAATTAACTTAATAGTTGACTTAATATTAGTCTCATTCTAGGACCAATACTTAATATATGAAGTTTTAGTAAATGTTTGAATTGATAGTTGTCTTGGTTAAGTGAAAAATGTGGGTCTGGAAGTTCTTAAGTATATTGATAGGTAGATGATTTTATATTCATCTTAATTATAAATCTTTTAAGATTATGTTTATTTAGTTCTTTAAATTTTGACTATTTTTTATGTATAGATATTAGATGGTGAGATTGATTATTTTTTATTTGTGGGGAGTGCTAATAAAGGTTTGTTCCATAACCTAAAACAAATAACCCAATAACAATCCTCTATGAAGAACACCAACCCTCGGCCTTAGACTTGAGGAGATATAGTTATGCATATATGAAAACCTTTCAAGAATCATTTTCATACTTATTAAATCAAATTGAAATGAAGACATCCACTCTTCAATTGGATTATGCAGCTTGTAGTAATCAAAATCTAGCGCAATGTAAAGTTTTTGGGTGAATTGTTTGGTATATGATTTTTCATACTTCCTCATGCACATGTCTCATTTACTTTTCCCAAATAATATTTTATTATTTCGATTACATGTAATACAAAATCAACATATAGTGAAACATGCATCTATGATCCATTTGCCATGAAAATGATTAATTAAGAACCATGGGTTTTTGTTAACTATTAAACTATTTTCATTCAGTAACAAATTTTATCAATGGTGGTCCTCCATGTATTCCCCTATATATATATAAGTTGAAGTACATAACCCTTTAAAAATATGGCTACTTTGTTGAATCTGGTGGTCACAAAAGTATAAAAAATTCATAAAAATATATATGATTTAGTCGTAAACAAAATATATCATTTGATGACGGAAAAAACCAACAAAACGGGAAAAAAAGATTATACAATAACAAATCACATTCCTTGAACAATATTATGACTACATTGTTCGGGATGTTTTGATCAAGCACGTTGTTCCACCTGATCTTGTATTCTTTGATCAACCAATTTCTCTTCAATGTTAGTTACTTAAATATATATTTCTTTGATTGGGAAACTAATGGTTTCATTGAGAATTAAATGCAAGTAATGGGAAAAAGCAAACGAAGAGTTGGTGGTTAAACTCAATACACAAATTTACACAAAAACCAGCTAAAAATGAAATATACAATTGGGGTAAAAGAGTCTTTACCGTATTAAACATTTAAAAAATCAAAAACACTATGAGACTTTAAAGCATCATTTTCTACTACACAAATGTGCCTCCTCATTCGTTATAGTTTTTATTTATGTACACACACACATATATATATTATAAATAATAAAGATATATCAAATCGTTATGTGAATTAAAAATCGTGTGAAATAAAAGAAATAAAAAATAATTGTGTAACCGAAGAAAATGAATAGTCTAATTAATTAAATGTTTGCTAACAATTACATAAAAAAACAAAAATTGACAAAAAAGAACATTACGATTTGGATACTTATAGGATGTCACCTCATTGTTAGTGGTTCTTCCTTTAATACATATACACACACATCCTCTCTCTATATATATTGTTACATATTGTCATCGAAATAAAAATAATAACTTTTTTTTATTTTATATTGATTGTTATGTAATAAAAAAATGAAAAATGTAAAGTTTAGAAATTAATGTATTAAGTTTAGATTAAATATAAATCAATATATATATATATATACTAAATATGATGGAATTTTCTCATTAAAATTTTATATCATATATATTGAAATTTATTAAATTGTCATAAGTATTTCATTTATTTATATGTATATACATACTGATTTGTAATTTGATCAACCTATTTTTTTTCAATGTTAGTTATTTAAATATATATTTATTTGATTGGTAAATTAATGGTTTCATTGAGAATTAAATGCAAGTAATGGAAAAAAAGCAAATGAAGAGTTGGTGGTTAAACTCAATACACAAATTTACACAAAAACCGGCTAAAAATGTAAGGTTTAGAAATTAATGTATTAAGTTTAGATTAAATATAAATCAATATATATATATATATATGATTGAATTTTCTCATTAAAATTTTATATCATATATATTGAAATGTATTAAATTGTCATAAGTATTTCATTTATTTATATGTATATTCATATTGATTTGTAATAATTAAAAAAAGAATATAAAAAATTAGGTTAGCTAATGAGTATATTGATATATAATAATTACAAAAATACATGGAATATTTAATTAATTCATAAGATATAAATATATAGGTTCAAAAAACAAAAAAATGGATAAATAATAAAATCAATAATTCAAGCATTATGAAAATTTAACATTCAATCCTTTAGCTTTTTTATAATAATATATTAATAATAAATATTGATTGTTGTATAAATAAAAAATGAATTAAATATGATATTGAAATGAATTAAATTGTCATAACTATTTAATTTAAGTGTATTGATTCATGTGATAATTAAAAGAAGAATATGAAATGTTAGATCAAATAATGAAGTATATTGACAATTTAAATAAGGTATATATATATATATATATATATATATATATATTTAAAAAACTAAAAATTGGATAAATAATAAAAACGATAATTCAAGCATTCTCAAAATGTCAACATACAAATTTTTAGCCTTTTTCATTATTGTTAAACTAATACAATAAAATGTGAATAAATATATTTGTGTAAAATAAAAAAATAAACCATAAATAAACAAAATATATTTTAATCATATTGATTGTTTTGTAAATAAAAAATAATGGTAGATAAATATTAAATGTTAAACTAATAGAATAAATGACAATTAAAAATTTATTCATATCGATTGTTATGGAAAGAAAAAATGAAAACCTAGAAGTATAAAAAAAAAACTTTTAGTTCGTTACAAACTAAATTTACAAAACTTTTCAACAAATATATTTCGATGTTCGATCATGAAAAGAGTTTTCCACTAAGATTTTTTAGGACGGTTTTTTGGAAATGAAGTCATATACACCATAAATTCTTACAACAATGACAATAAAAAAATCGTGAAGTAGTCAAAACTTAACGCAATTATTAATCACTTATACACGATTATTGTCAGTGACGCTTAAATTTGAAAAAAAAAAAATATGGGATCTTGTAATCACAAAATATCGGGATTTTATTTGAATCTATATGATTCAATAGTAAACACAATAATGTCATATGATAACAACAAATCCAACAATATGGAAAAGAAGAAATATGTAACAACAAATCACAATTTTTCAAGAATATTTAGAATCGTTCATATCTTCTTCAACTGTCTTCATCATCCTCCATCCAAGGAAGTCTAAAGTTGAATCTATTCAATCGTAAACACAATCATGTCATATGATAACAACAAATTCAACAATATGGAAAAGAACAAATCACATTTTTTCAAGAATCTTTAGAATCATCCATATCTTCTTCAACTATCATCTTCATCATCCTCCATCAAAGGAAGTTTTATATTTTCATTTTGTTTATCGGGATTTTATTTGAATGTATATGATTCAATCGTAAACACAAAATATGATAACAACAAAATCCAACAATATGGAAAAGAAGAAATATGTAACAACATACCACAATTGTTCAAAAATGTTTAGAATCGTCCATGTCTTCTTCAACTATCATTTTCATCATCCTCCATCAAAGGAAGTCTAAATTTGAATCTATATGATTCAATCGTAAACATAATAATGTCATATGATAACAACAATATGGAAAAGAATAAATATGTAACAACAAATCACAATTTTTCAAAAATCTTTAGAATCATCCATATTTTCTTCAACTATCATCTTCATCTTCCTCCATCAAAAGAAGTTTTAGACTTTTATTTTGTTTATTATTGCAACTTACAAAAACAAATTTCATTAAAAGATCTTTGAAAGTAAATGAAGAGGCAAATCAAAAGTTAGAGGTTAAATTTAGACATTTAAATTACGAAAATAACCCAACTTAATAATGAATTACACATTTCCCATCAAGGGGCAAAAAAGATATTAACATAAAACTCAACATTTTAAAAAAATCAAAAAAATGAGAAAAAGATAAAAGAGAATCTAAGCACTAGGAGGCGCCACATCATCCTTATATATATATATATATATATATATATAGATTTTGGCCCTAGTGCGTGACAAAATTGTTGGGATGGTATAGGAAGCTTTTTTTTTTTTGTTGTTGTTGTGGGTTATATCATTTTCTACAATGTCAATTTCTTATCAGAGTATGTGGTGGTCTTAACTCTTACGTTACGTTTGGTTTGCGGGATTGGAATGAAATGGATTGGATTTCAAGGAGGGATTTGGATTTGGGGGGATTTGAAATCCCTTCGTGTGTTTGGTTTGTAGGATTTGGAATGGATTTCAAATCAATTCATTTACAAGTCTTGTTTGGTTTATAGGATTTGGATTTGGATTGAGTTTTTTTTTTTTGTTTTATAAAGAATTTATTTTTATTGGTAAACGTCGAATTTGGATCGATACAATTTGAAGTATGGATCACGCTTTAGAATCCATCGGATTTGGATTTCAAATTCAGGCCCAATGCCAAGGATTTCCAAATCCATCATATGAGCGATTTTAAAATGATCAACGGATTTGAAATCCGGTCAACGAAATCCTTTCTTGCAAAACAAATGCATGATTGGAATGGATTTGAAATCCAAATCCCTCCAAATCCATTCCATTCCATTCCCACAAACCAAACGCACCATTAAAGTACTGAACAAAGTACATTACGGTTTTTATGAAAAACTATATGATATGTTTGAACAACACATCTATTTGAAACAAAAGAAAATATTAAGAAAAATTCAAACCAGCAAAAAATAAACTTTGGGACTTAACGAAAAAACTGCTACTTAAGTTATAAATTCATAATGTCTATTTTTCGTGTAGATGACAAATTTGACAGACTTTATAACGGTATGTTTTTAAGATGCTAGAAAAGGAAAATTGCATCAAAGTATATTACTTTTATACTGTAATAGGCATGTTTTTTAAAAAGTTTGGAATGAAAACCTAGAAAGATTTGAACTCAATAACATTTGCAAGCTAACCATAGCACCAATGATGTCTCTAAAAAGAAAGGTATGTACCTCTGTTTTCGGTAGTCAAATAGTGAAAATTTTCCTAGGCAAAAAATCGTATACTTTGGGTTTAACGTTAACGATCATTATTTAAGGGCCTATAGTAAAGTTTATGTTTATTTAAATGTTTGATTAACTTATTAAATAATAATTTGGTCCAAATAATTTACAAAAATAAATTTGAAATAATGACATCTTATCAACACATAAAATAAAATGTTTAAAAACTAATTAAAAAATCATTTATTGAATTGTTTAATTAAAAAAACATTTTCTATCATTTAAATATTTCTTTTTCTTCCCTCTCCTTCCCTATTGAAGATGGAAAATTTAACCGCAAGGGTGGTTACCTGACCCTAACAGGGAGAGGACAGAGATTTATTTTCAAACCCGAAGCGAGGCAGGGGCAGGGTTGGGGTCCTGGGGATGACATCACCCACTCCTAATTCGATTGCGATTAAACTTCTCAATTTACTTAATATATGTAATATAGTGTGTATAAATATATATATGTAGACATGTAGACATTTATTATTAAATGATAAATATATTTTTATTTTGAATATTGTTAATTAATGTAGTGACAATTTATTATAATTTAAATTTTAAAATACATTTTTTTTTATTTTTTTTACTAAACGGGTTCCCTAAACCCTTCGGGGATTAATCGAGGCAAGGTCAAAGAAGGGGGATGTATGCCCGCCTAATACCCGTCCGGTTTTCATCCCTACATGGAACTTCTTGAGCAGGCCTGTCCCTTGGCATATTAAATATGGGATTCAAAACAGGGCCCTAAAATTTTTGGGGCCCAAATTTCACATTTTTGGGCCTGAGTTATAAGGTTAGTCAATAATCCTCAAATCAGAATCAATCAGATACCGCTTCAATCCTCTTCCCTCTAATCGTCTTCTTCCCGTATCTATTCTCGATTCAATCGGTTGTCGATTGAAATTCCCAAGAGCTCAAAATCAGATATGCCTAATGATTTGGTTTTAGCTACTCAATGGTTATTTTCATTAACTTGTAAGACTTTCAATTTAATATGAACTTTTCTATTTAACTTATATTTGTTATTTGTTTTGTGTTCCAATCGACTCGTATTTTTTATACAAGTGTAACAGGGCCTCCAAAAAGATTGGGACGACCCTGTTCTTGAGATCACCTCAGTGCCCGTTCCACACCTCCATCTCTAGCGCACCACACTCACCTACCCATCATGAATCCTTATCCAACGATCTAACGCTTTCTCTCTCGCTCTCCATTCGTTACTCTCTCTCTCTCTCCATCAATCTCCAACTCATCTATGATATTCGCAGACTTCTATATCACCTCAAAACTAAAGCAAATTGTAATATATGTTACAAGTAGAGACTAGGACCGTCAAATGCTCAAATATAATAAGGCTATGTTGGGGGGAAATAGACAAAAAAATTGGATATTTATTTGAAAATTAAATATTTTAAAATATTTGGAAATTTAAATTTTGAATGATTTCAAAAATAAAATATGATGTATTTGTGGAAGGGGAATTAATTTCCCAATTTTCAAATTAACTATATATTTTAGAAAAGCTAATTCATTACACAAAAAAGAACAAAATCAAAACAAGATATGCCAAACGGACTAGGACCACAAAACAGAGAGAACAACGAAAGACAACGAAAGACGACCAACAACCCGACAAACACAAAACTATAAACTACAAGCCAAAAGATCAAGATGCAATCGCATTAGGAAACCCTTTCCTGGATACAGTTCTTATATACATTTTTGAACCTTGATGAGATCTAATTGAATAAGTTTGGTGTAATGCCCGGAATTTTCTAAGTAAGAAAACCTCATGCTTAATATTTAAATTGTCCTTTGATAAACCTATTAATGTTCTAGATATGTTATACCTTGTAACAGTGGGTGGAATCGTGCGAGAAAATCGAGTCGACACTAAATTTTGGTCTCGATACGCGTGGGGCGATAGTGCCCTACGACTATGACAGGGACACTGTCGCCGAGTCATAGTTGTCGTGCGGAGATGGGTCATGGTACATACGAGGCGATAATGCCTTGCGACAGTGACACGGTACATACGAGGCGCCCCGCTCCTCCTAATATATTGAAAAATAATCATGTTAGAAATCCACACGAGGGCCTCATCTATTACAAATTTTTTTGTTGTAGTCAATGTAACTTATCGTCGACACATCCATGAGAGCATATGCATGGTTACTAACAATAATCGTCGAAGACCTATTCCAATGAACCGCACGTGGCATCCTGTCGGTCAGTATATATAATATGTGTTGGCCATAGGAAATGTCTCTAAAATCCATATATGTGAATTAGAATACCAATGCCGTAGTAAATAATTTGTAGAAATAGGGAATCCGTATAGATTGTAAAAATATTAATTTAATATCAACTAACTAACCTTGAATGCAAATAGAAAACCAGATAACGACATCCTCTCGCCATGGTCCGACCATCTCCCAATCGCTCCATTCATCTGCTTGAAGGTGGGCGCCCAGATATACGATCCCCAGGGAAACCGATTAAACACGCTCAGATCATCAATAGCCCGAAGTAGAGTGTTGTGAAGATGTTGGGACAACTGATTACCGAGGAAGAACATCTCAACCATCATCATGAGACAAATACATACGGTATAATCGTCATCGATATGGGCCTGCCCCTCGCCATCAATGCCGATAAGATTGAATAAATTATGAATGTTCTGCACCGTTAACTTGCCTCGTGGGAACACCCGTCTAACAAAACCATCGGGTCTATTCTTATGCATCTTCGGTTCGGGTCCGAAACGAAGTGCTGTGATAAGACAGAACTCCTCACGACCGATCCGAAGCGCGTGACCACCAACCTGGAAGAACATCTCGTCATCCCGTACATTTTCCGGGAAGACCTGGGTCTGTAAGAATAAGTGGAGCATGATAGGGTCGACAAATGTATCGGTCAGATCCAACCAATGACCGAAAACATGTCTCCCTGAATAACGCTAACCGCTTAGGGTTCAATTTTTGGCGATTCAACTCCACCATCGTCATCTTATTCTTCAGATTCAACTTTGCATTATAGAAATTTCTTCCCTGCATAGTAATGATATAATACTTATGTAAAGGGACCTAAAGTGTCAGTTTGTAATGTAGAGGGACCTAAAGTGTCAGTTTCTAATTTAAAGGCACCTAAAGTGTCAGTTTCTAATTTAAAGATGCCTAAAGTGTAAACTTCTAAACTAAAGCCACCTAAAGTGTAATTTTCAAAAGTAAAGGGACCTAAATTGTCAGTTTCTAATTTAAAGGGACCTAAAGTGTAAATTTCTAAAGTTAAGGGACCTAAAGTGTAAATTTCTAAAGTTAAGGGACCTAAAGTGTAAATTTCTAAAGTTAAGGGATTTAAATTGTAATTTTCTAAAGTAAAGGGACCTAAAGTGTAAATTTCTAAAGTTAAGGGACCTAAAGTGTAAATTTCCAAAGTAAATGGCCCTAAAGTGTAAATTTCAATTGTAAAGGGACTTAAATTGTAATTTTCTAAAGTAAAGGGACTTATATTGTCAATTTCTAATGTATAGGGACCTAAAGTGTTAATCTCTAAAGTAAAGGGACTTAAACTGTAATTTTCTAAAGTAAAGGAACTTAAATTGTCAATTTCTAATGTAAGGGACCTAAAGTGTCAGTTTGTAATGTAGAGGGACCTAAAGTATCAGTTTGTAATGTAGAGGGACCTAAGTGTAAATTTCAATTGTAAAAGGACCTAAATTGTAATTTTCTAAAGTAAAGGGACTTAAAATGTCAATTTCTAATGTAAAGGGACCTAAAGTGTTAATTTATAAATTCAAGGCACCTAAAGTGTCAATTTCTAAAGTAAATGAATTTTGGGTATTTACAAGTACTATAATATGTATAAAATAGATTTCAAAACATTAAATTTTAAACTATGTTACAAGAACTCAAAAATTAAATATAGAGCAATTTCAAACTATGGTTATTTTGTAACAAAATTAATATAACATGATGACTACAACCATTTAATCTAATATCATATTGTGTTTTATTTTTTGTAATTTACGATGACACTAAAATTATAATCCAAAATATAAAATCATAATATACTTTTTTATATAACAAAAAAATGTATAATAAACATAATTCATAACTACAAAACCGATCGACTAAACTGAAAAAGACATGTACGCAAATGGCGTACACCCCCTCTTGCGCACCGGTGGAACCCCCTTACGGTGGGCCCGTCACTGCTCCGTGTTAAACGGCCAAAAAATCGAGGGGTGCGCAAGAGAGTAGAAGAGTGAGAGGGAAGTCATTAACCTCAACCATTGTGGTCACAAATCGAGTATAAAATTAACTAAACTGTGGTGGGGTGCGCAAAATCGAGAGCTCCGGTGGTCCTGGTTCTTGCACCGATCGAGTATTAAAAAAAGGGAGGTGGGGCTCTTGATGCGTCGTTCGAGTATTAAATAAAGACAGGTATGCAATGGGGTAGGGGTATGCAATTGCGCACCTATGCTTGCGCATCCCTACCACATTGCGTACCTGGACTCCAATGCGTATGTTGGGCCAATTTTGCAAGTGAGGGAGAGGGATGGCTAAGAGGCCAATCTCTCCCATTGGTTTGACCATTTAGGCCAATTTCTCTTATATATATCTAAAATTGTATGTCATTTATTAACATGGACACTTATTTTAAGACAAGGGAGTATAAAACTGTAAGAGTTGACAAAGAAATTGATGATGATTCCTAATTTGTATGTGACGGTGTTCTTTTTTATAGAATTATTATAATACATTGATTTAGAACTTAGAATTTTGATTGTTCGTACATTTTTATATCATATGGTCATTCAATAGTTTTTCAGAATTAAATGTAGTTTTAAATAATAAAAAAAGATCGCAACAGGCAATGTATGTTCAGTGGTACAAGGCACAACTACAAGTAAAAGCCCATGATTTTGTATAATCTCGTGGCCAAATTATGAAGCTCGTAAAGATGGGTGAATGTATAGTCAACATACGTTTCGAAAAAATTGACCCATATATATATATATGCAGCCCAAGCCCATATCCCATCAAAAGCCGAAGGGCATGAAAGGTATAGTTGGTAACTATAAATGAAACGTTATAGAACACAGGGTCGCCAAAATTGGGGATCTGAAGAAGATGCTCGGAAAAACAAACGAGGCTCCGGCGAGAGAGACGGGAAGTTCCGTAAGGGTGGTTGCCCCTCTCCTGCCACCACATGATCCGATCATGTTGAGCCGGTGAGTTTGCCCCCGATTTTCGCCAAAAACCAACAGCCCTTGAAATAATAGAAAAAAGAAATATATATGTATGCTATCGCTATACCTTATCTGTATATGTGTGTGTGTGTGTTTGTTTGTTTATTCATGAATTACGATGGTTTTTCTTGGAGATGGCGATGATATTTGATTTCTGTATATCCGAGCATCATAATTGGGCATAGGGTGAAATTCAGACCGTATCTTGGCGGGGCAACCCGGATGGCATGTTAGAGGAAGAAATGGTATTGGATCTTCTTTCTCTTACGGTGCAACCGGTGTTGTAGCCATGGCGGTGTCTGACCCCTTTGTTTGACTTCAAATTACAGATCTGAGCCTCAACTCATCCTCTTTCACTCCAATTTATCGAATTGTTTTTCTTTTTTGTTTATACATATTTTGCTATCTTTTTTGAAGATATTTAAAAAAGTGTAATTGATTTTAGTATATACATTTTATTTTTTTTAAAAAGTTATATCGATATATGTTAATAGTACATATTATATAAAATTAGAAGTATACCCGCTTAATGCCGAATGACCCATCTCGATTTTAATGTTTCATTTTTTTTTTAATATGGTGTTTATGTGGTTTTGAAAAAGCGATAATGTTTTTTTTTTATAAATTTGTTTAATTTAATTTATTTTAGGGAATTTAATTAAAATGGGCGTATTTCAAATCCGTATTACCCAAATACCCCAAATCTCGTTCAAATCGCCGAAATACCCTTTATGTACGGGAATAGTGGCCGGGAATCCCGGGTTGGTCGTGTTCGAGGTTATGGCCGGGATTCCCGGGGTTATGGCCGGGATTCCCGGGGTTAGAGGCCGGGTTTCCCGGGGTTAATTTTTGAATCAATCGATTGTATATTATTTTAATATATATATTTACATTTTATATCCCTATAATTATTTAGTTAGTTACTTTATACCTTTTACTTTTCTATTTTTCATTTTACATTTTTATCATATTAACACATATAATCGTATATTAACTAAAATGCGTTAAAAAGATACGTTTTAATTTTAACAATTTACACCATTATAACCGTCTCTTCGATACCTTCGAAATGAGCCCAATATTGAATATTTTTGGATTTAATTATTTATTATATATTATATCTGGTTTAGTTTTAATATTATTATTATTGTAAAAACTTTTAAGAATTATCGATTATACAGAGACGACAATTTCAATACATTTATTTTTAAAATGAGGTTATTTGAATTTTATTTTTATTATATATTATATCTGGTTTAGTTTTAATATCATTATTATTGTAAAAACTTTTAAGAATTATCGATTATACAAAGACGACAATTTCAATTCATTTATTTTTAAGGTGAGACTCACATTAAGCATATTAAGATGCTAACAAACATGTCTTAAATTTGGTCAATCATTTCATCTTATGTTTTTACCTGATTTTTTTTACCATTGACCCATTAAACATAAAAATAAAATTCAAATATCCTTATATTAAAAATAAATGAATTGAAATTGTCGTAACTGTATAATCGATAATTATTAAAAGATTTTACAATAATAATGATATTAAAACTAAAACAGATATAATATATAATAAAAATAAAATTCAAATATCATTATTTTAAAAATAAATGTATTGAAATTGTCGTCTCTGTATAATCGATAATTCTTAAAAGTTTTTACAATAATAATGATATTAAAACTAAACCAGATATAATATATAATAAAAATAAAATTCAAATAACCTCATTTTAAAAATAAATGTATTGAAATTGTCGTCTCTGTATAATCGATAATTCTTAAAAGTTTTTACAATAATAATAATATTAAAACTAAACCAGATATAATATATAATAAATAATTAAATCCAAAAATATTCAATATTGGACTCATTTCAAAGGTATCGAAGAGACGGTTATAATGGTGTAAATTGTTAAAATTAAAACGTATCTTTTTAACGCATTTTAGTTAATATACGATTATATGTGTTAATATGATAAAAATGTAAAATGAAAAATAGAAAAGTAAAAGGTATAAAGTAACTAACTAAATAATTATAGGGATATAAAATGTAAATATATATATTAAAATAATATACAATCGATTGATTCAAAAATTAAACCCGGGATATTATCTTTTTAAGGCCGGGATATAAATTTAATTAAAATTTTCAACTCCAACCCCGGGATATCTCTCTAAATCCCGGGGTAACCCCTCTATTTCTCAAAAAATTTAACAACCCCGGGATGGGTCTCATCCCGGCTCTACATCCCGGCCAAAAAGGGTATTTTAGCAAAACAAAAGAGATTTAGGGCATTTTGGTAATACGATATTGAAATACGGTCATTTTAATTAATTTCCCCAGATATAATATATAATAAAATTGTCGTCTCTGTATAATCGACAATTTCAAAAATAAATGTATTAAAATTGTCGTCTCTGTATAATCGATAATTCTTAAAAAATTTTACAATAATAATGATATTAAAACTAAACCAGATATAATATATAATAAATAATTAAATCCAAAAATATTCAATATTGTACTCATTTCGAAGGTATCGAAAAGACGGTTATAATGGTGTAATTTGTTAAAATTAAAACGTATCTTTTTAACGCATTTTAGTTAATATACGATTATATGTGTTAATATAATGAAAATGTAAAATAAAAAATAGAAAAGTAAAAGGTATAAAGTAACTAACTAAATAATTATAGGGGTATAAAATGTAAATATATATTTTAAAATCTTATAAAAAAGGAATCTTTTACCCGGGATATGATGAAAATGTAACCCCTCTATTTACAAATAACCCCGGGATTCCCGGACATAACCCCGGGATTCCCGGCCTCGTAACCAATCCCGGGATCGAGCCCCATCCCGGCCTCTCATCCCGGACAAAAGGGGTATTTCGGCGAATTTAACGAGATTTGGGGCATTTGGGTAATACGGATTTGAAATACGCCCATTTTAATTAATTTCCCTTTATTTTAGGCTTCATAATTATGTAATTTACTTTAGGTTTAATAATATAAATTTTTTTATAAAAGATTAAATTAAGTATTATGTTAAAATTCAATGAGATTTTAGATTTTTATAGTTAAAATGAGATGTTTACTTAGGTGCTGTTTGTTTTTTAAGAGATCTAAAGTCTGAAGTCTTATTTTAGTTATGATTAATAAGAGGTGGTATAACGATTCAGACTTAAAGTCATTAAGAGGTTTTTTTTAAAAAACAAACAACCCCTTATCTTTCTCTCTCTTCGGTAACAAGCACATGCATATTTGGTATTTTTTTTTGGGTCCTTTGGCTTTCAATTGTTTAAAATAAAATTTCATGTTATAGTTTTTTAAAGTTACAATTAACCTACAATCATGTTTTATAAAACCGTCCCTATTGATCTGATTTAACGATAAATGTGTTGGTGTAACCTATATGAGTGAGGTCACGAGTTTAAACCCAACACCGCTATATGAGTGAGGTTACGAGTTTAAACCCAACACCGCTCCTTCGTCAATAGGGACCACTCCTTCGTCAATAGGGTGCATGTGCTGATTTATATCTCTATGATGTCTGTATGCGGTTCGATAAGGGTGTCTTAGAGGGTGATGTCTATCTTTTTTTTTTGTCAAGTGAAATTAGAGCATTTTGTTTTAGTAAAACTAGCACATAGTTTCTTATTTTTATGACATGTTTTAATTTGAACAACTTTTTTTAGCATTTGATAAGACCATATTGACACAACTTATTTGGTTGCTAATCCTTTTTAGAGGACCACCCTAATCGAAAACCTTGGCTCTGCTCGTGTTCATATATCATTCACTTGTAATCTTGTAATCATAAACGGTACGCGATGTATCAAAATTTGTTTTTAATAGTTTTTTTCAAATATTTTATAAGATAACATAGATAAATTAAACTAGATTGAAAATATTGAAATAATGTGTTAATATGAGTTTTAAACGAAAAATGTAAATTATTTGTTTTAAACAGGGAAAAGTTCATAAAAATCTAACAAACTATTTCATTTTGAATGGTTAAGTCCCTAAACTAATTTTTTGAATGAAAAAACTATTAAACTTTCTCATTTTGAATGAGTAAGTTTTTGAATTATTTTTTTGAATGAAAAAACCATTAAACTTTCTCATTTTGAATGACACTACTACAAATATGACTTTTATAAACGGTTGTTTTGGGTTTTATACGCGGTTTTGAAACCGCGTATATCGCGAGTGTTTGTAAAAGTATCGGACTTTTATATGCGGTTCCAAAACAGCGTATAAAACTCAACTTTTATACACAGTTTTAAAACCCTTTAGAAAAGTAATATTAACCGCGTATATAAGTCACAATCTTACACGGTTTTTAGATTAAACCGTTTAAAGAAGCCCTGATAACCGTTTATAAAATTATCTATCTTACACGGTTTTTAGATGAAACCGTTTATAAAAGTATCTATCTTACACAATTTTACACAGTTTTTAGATGAAACCGTTTTAAAAAGTCCTATTAACCATTTATAAAAGTCTTTATCTTACACGTTTTTTAGCAATTTAAAAAAATTAAATTTAAAAAATAATTAAAATTAAATTAAAAAAAATATTTATTTGCTAGATATAACGCATATTACATTCATCGCAATGCGGCAGGATGTAAAACTTTCATTCGATTAATAATTAATAGGAATACATCTAATAATGTACAATTTACAATGACATGGAACCAAAAATACAAGAGTAAACTACGATTTTCGTCCTTGTGGTTTGATGTTTATAACTATTTTCATCCCTAGTCGTTAAAAATTGCTTTTATGGTCACTGTCGTTTTCATTTCGTTTCGTTTTTCGTCCCTTAAACTAACTTTGTTAAAAAAAGTTTGTTAAATGAATGGTAAGTAGGTCATTTTACAATTTATTTTTATTTTTCATTTCTTTTATTAAATTAAAGCATTTGTTGAATATTAAAATAAAACTACCACCTAACAAAACCCCACGTGATACCCCCCCACCCCAAAAAATCTCCTTAATATTTCTCTCTCTTCTCCATCAAATCCTCTGTGAGACCTGCAACCTCTCCATCCTTGCCCACATCTTTTTTTTTCTTTCCAGTAACCTTTTCTCAAAATCCCTCTTTTTCACATTTCCCAAATCAAACCTAAACCTAAATCCAGACCAAAGCCATTAATAGAGGAATGCAAAGACCTAAACCCAAATCCCCTTATTCAGCGGGTATCAAAAAATATCACTCCATCTTCAAACAACTTGCTCTCTTCCGAGATTGTGAATTTATCATGGTCTTCCTAGTTTTAAGAACGCAAGCTACTAGCCTACTACCATTCATTCTTCCCTATCGTATCTCTCTCCATTTTTTTACAACTATATATAAATATATTTGTATATATGTATTGATTAATTTTACAGGCATTAGTCGGATTCATGTCGGAGATAAGAGAGAAAAAAAAAGTAACCTTTGATCCAGAAGCTATATTAATTTAAGACATCCCACCTCGCTCACTCCACTTTTTTAACGTAAAAAATTGATCAAATATAGCTTCTGAGTTTTTATAGGCTTGATAAAGATCTCAAGGTAGAACAAGAGTCGAGATAGTACCAATCCACTGCTCGAGCTCAGATGGTTTCAGCGAAGAGGCATACCAATAAGCACAAAAAAGCAGAACCTCAAAGTGAAAGGAGTTCTAGTCACAAACCCCTCAAGGTGAAAGGGGTACATGAAAAAAGAAGGGAGGAAAAAAAAAGAGAGAGAGAAAAAAGATGTTGCAGGTTGATAGGTTTGGGAATTGGGGGAGAAGAAGATATGATAGTTCCATAGAGAAAGAGGAATATTAAAAAGATGGGTGGAGTGGTGTTAAGTTTTATTTTCAATTTATTCTACAATAATTGCTTTAATTTAATACAAGAAATTAAAAATAAAATAAATTATGAAATGACATATTTACCCTTCATTTAAGAAACTTTTTTAACAGAGTTAGTCTGAGGGACGAAAAACGAAACGAAATGGAAACCATAATGATTATAAAAGCAAATTTTAAAGATCAGGGACGAAAATAGTTATAAACATCAAACCACAAGGACGAAAATCATAGTTTACTCAAAATACAATTTGTAAAAGAAATATTGTCCTAAGTTGATACATATAAATATTACTAAAATTTGTAACATCTTCATCACATGGAAACACTACAAAACAGGGGCATCTTGGCAAACACATAAATAGATTTGGTTATTCTCCAAATACCTACACAGCAACAAAGCATGAAGGATGATTGAATAAGCTCTAGTTTAATGTATCATATATATAATTCGTCCGGTCTCGTGAGAAATTGAGATTCAATAGAAGTTTTACAAGAAAACTCACCAATTGTAACTAAAATATTTGCCCAAATCTTACAGCATAATCTATATAAGAAAATTGTGTTAGTCCAGTAAAAATTGTGTTACTACTGAAAAATACATTAGATACAATAGATGTCACGAATTATAAATTACTCAAAGTAGCAACCACATGCCACAAACCAAAAGACAAAAAATTAAAAGCAAGACACATTTGACAAGTTCATTTCTGGTTAGTGTCTAAGCACATCCTCAAGAACAACTTACCAGTTTCAATTATGTAAAGTAATTCCAGAACATGACTGTGTCAAGATTAAATTATTAAAACTCATGACAATGTGACGGGTCGGAAACCTGGATAATTATCAGCAAGGACGTATAAGCATCGCATAATTGATACACATTGCTATCATGTTTAGACTTCAACCCCATCCCAAAAACAGGCTATCTAAACAGCAACATTGGCTTCCCAAAACAGTCCTAAACAATCTCTAAAACAACCCCTAAATGGCTCGACAACAGCTTAATGTTGCTGCTGTTGGAACTAGTTTCATGGCTGGGCAACTTCCAGCCTACTTCTCGGTCCTACAACCATCTAAAAACATGTCTTAATTGATCTCGAAGAGTCATCGACAAGTGCAGCAAAAACCCCTGCAAAAACCCATGATTTCTAACCCAAAATATGGTAGTCTCGGTTCCGAACTAAGTTGTACTAAGCCACATGTTCATTTAATAAATGAGTACTGACTTCAAAGATGATTAGAATATCTAATTCCTCAAGTGGGATGTAGCATAAATTTAGAAGAGGTAAGCTTACCTAGACATCATGACCTTGGTATTACCAAACTATGTGTATATTAACAGCATCGGTTCGTAAAACTGGAAAACAAAACAAAGTCTTACACGAGTTATGCATAATCCACCAAAAAAAACATAGTATATTTGACAAATGAAAGCACAAGTAAATTTAAAACTACAAAAAAAATTCAAGTAACCTAAAAATACATCATACATCACAACATAAATTTAATATTCAAAGAATCAAAGTAACAGAACCCCAAATTCATGTGAGATTTTCATGTTTAAGCCAAACAAATTTGGACCTTAGATATTGAAGATACTGCCGTGGGGAATAAATCAGAGAGGAAATCCAATAAAATTAGGATTTTATTCCACATGTGGGTGGGGGTGGGAGATAAATAATGATTTCATCAAAGGGTGACAAAAGTTCTAGTTACAGAGCATCATCTTCATAGTTTCCTTCTTTGTCTACAAGTTCATGGGTTTTTAGGATGCTTGTACTTGGTGTTCTATCATAAAACAAAATGGTTCAGAGATATACTTGAATTCCAATGCTTCTACTGAGAATAATTTCATACTTCATAAGTCATATTGTTACCCAACACAATCTGACTTAGAAACTTCCGATAGATGCTCTTAGCGGCAACCGATAACACCTCGTAAGTCACGACCGTTGAAGTCCACAAGATGTGTCGAATAAAATAGATCAGAATGATAAGTATATACATGAAGGTATGCACTGATGAAAAACCATATATGAATAAAATAAGGAAATTGTGAAGATGATTAGGAAGAGATAGAGAATGATAAGTATATACATGAAGGTCTGCACCGATGAAAATCACGACCGTCGAAGTCCACAAGATGTGTCGATTGTCGAGTCCAGACTGTGGAGGAACAATGAAGAGAGAACATAATTTAGGGACAAAAGGGGAGTTTGAATTTAGGGTTAAAATGTGGGGGAGGGAACCGTGAAATAATTGGGGGGGGGGGGAATTTTGGGGGAAATAAGATATAGTAAAATTTTAGTCGGGGAAAGAAAAATAGGAGGAACTCAATTTTTAGATAAGTTTTAAATAATAATCTTTTTAGGTGGCGTTTGTTTTTTAAGTGGTGTTGAAGTCTGAAGCCTTATTTCACTTCTGATTTTTAAGTGGTGGTGCTGAAGTCTGAAATCTGAATAAAAAAGACTGTTTGTTTTTTTGGTGCTGAAGTCTGAAATCAGATGGGGCTGTTTGTTCCAAAAAATTGCAAAACAAATAATCGATTGCAAAACATCTCATCAAGATCTATGTTTAACAAAAACCCATCATCATCTCATTAAGATCAATTAATCAACTGTGAAGAACACACTATTTAAACAGAATAATCATCATCAACAACAAATGGGGTTGTTTATTTCAAATAATCAGAAGCAAAACATAAGCAAATAATCAGAAACAAATCACATGGGGCTGTTTGTTCCAAAAAATTGCAAAACAAATCGAAGGAGATGCATACCTTCGGCTGCAAAAAACACACACAGACACAAGAAATCGAAGGAGATGCATAACTTCGGCTGCAAAAAACACACACAGACACAAGAAATTGAAGGAGATGCATACCTTCGGCTGCAAAAAACACACACAGACACAAGAAATCAAAGGAGATGTATACCTTCGTCGCTGCTGGAGATGAAGGAGATCGAAGGAGCTGAAGGTCGCTGCTGGAGATCGACGATGATTCTGCTTTTGGAGATCGACGATGTTGCTGCTCTTGGAGATCGACGCCGCTGGAGAAGATGGAGATCGATGGAGGTTTCATGAAAAAACCATTAAATTTTCCAATTTCGAATGATTAAGTTCCTGCATATTTTTTATTCAATAAATTAAATCATCGAACTTTTAAAAATTGGTTACTTACATCATTTTAACCCAAAAAAACTACATGGAACCGATTATATTTTAATTCTTCCTCTTTTGATAAATAAAAAATAGATCAAAAAGAGGGAGATCGATGTCAGGAGCAACAACGTGTTAGGTGATATGGAGAACGAACAATGTAAGGGAAATGGGGAGAGGCGAAGCGGAGCGATACGATTGTCTATGAGGGTTTTTAATGGCGTATAATTTGAGAACGGTAAAACTGATTTTGATTTGTTTTTACTTTAAAATCTTCATAGTCAGTTTCAGATATCTTTAAAAAAAGGTAACCAATTTTTGGAAGTTCGATTGTTTATTTATTTAAAAAAAATGTTGAGGGACTTAATCATTTAAAATTAGAAAGTTTAATGGTTTTTTCGTTCAAAAAAATAGTTGAGGGACTTAATCATTCAAAGTGAGAAAGTTTAATGGGTTTTTCATTCAAAAAAAATAGTTTAGAGACTTAACCATTCAAAATATGATAGTTTATTGGGTTTTTTGAACTTTTCCCTTTTAAATAATATAATTTATTAAATTAAAACATCACTCTTAAACCAATTTTGGTCCCTGAGGTTTACTGAAATCTTGCTAAGTCTAGAAATCGTCCTTATGGTTTTCATTTTGCTCTGAAAATGGTCCCTAGCCACCAACTCCGTTAACTTTCTTTGTTAGAGTGAGGGACATTTATAGTTCCCGTTAACTTGCCAAGTCTATGAATGGACAAAAATGCCCCTCTCTCTAACATAGAAAGTTAACGGAGTTAGTGGTAAGGGACCATTTTCAAAGCAAAATGAAAACCACAAGAACCATTTTCAGAGCAAATTGAAAACCACAAGGACGATTTCTAGACTAAGCAAAGTTCAGGTCCCATTTTCAAAGATTTAGGTGCCGTTTGTTTTTTAAGAGGTCTAAAGTCTGAAGTCTTATTTTAGTTATGATTAATAAGAGGTAGTGTGTAAAAAGGTCTGAACGATTCAGACTTAAGAGCCATTAAGAGTTTTTTTTTTAAAAACAAACAACCCCTTAGTAAACCTCATGGACCAAAATTAGAGTTTACTCTTGTATTTTTTAAATGAAAAATAAATGAAAGGAGGTGGTGGATTACTAATTTTTGTATACGTCCAAATTTACCACTTTATTTAATTAAACCATGGTCATCCATTAAATATCTATTTTAATTATAAAAATATCATCCAAAATATTAGCAAATGAATCGAGGATATGGACGATTAGGATTAATAAGAATGGATAGAATAGTATCGGTTAGAATGTGGTAGGTGGATAGAAGAATTATACAAGGTTTTGGTGTATTAATTTGTGATTGGTAGTTTAAATATTTATTCATTTTGTCCTTATTTTTTGTTTCATTTATTTTGGGGACAAAAATTATGCCTATCCCACTTGGTCCAACTAAATACCATGTCAAACATAGTATAACAAGTTTTTGTTCTGTTTTATTCCATGATACAACTTCGTGAAATAAATCTATGAGAGATTATTTGTAAAATAGTTTCATTGATCTCCGTATCGGTTATAGAATAAATTCCTACAAGTATGAAACCCATGAGATACGGAGAAATGGGCTATTCTTTTCTTTGAATTCCATTGGCCTAGAGATGTTGAAGTTGCATAAATTATTTGTATTGTGCCTACTATCATCTACCAAAGAGAAAATATATGAGCGTGTGGTAATAATTCCATATTAATCCGAATCAATCCATCTACTCCTATTTTACAAAAAAATTCTGGCTAGAAGCATACAAGTACTGTAATTTGCCTCTTTGTGGGTATCTGGTAATGGAGGGTGTACCTATGTTATTAATTTGGGAAGGCCTTGAACTTTTTTGGGGCCTAATTTTATTATGTAGCATGTACCCTGTTATATATAATTTGATTTTTAGTTGTATCCCTTTCGTCTTTTTCTCTTATGTTAGCCCAGTTGACAATCATAACGTTTTAGCAATTTAGCTCAATGCCCCAATCCCTACCATCGTCTACCAGATTTGCTTATTCGTCCAACTCCCAATTACAATTGCAATTTGCAATCCATTTACCTTAGATCTTGAATTTGAAGATTGAACTCTCTTGGTTAGCTAGTCCCGTTCATCTTTGTTTTTTTGATGGCTATTTTTATGATCGTGTATCAAGCACGACCTTGAGTTTCTTGAGAACTTGAGGTAAATAACAATTTGTCATGCTAATATTTCAAAGTACCAACTTATCAGGTAGAGTTGATTATGATTTTGTTTTGAACAATGTTAGAAAAATGTTTATATTTAAGTGAATTATGTATTTATTTTGTTATTAGAAGACATTTTGTTGTTTTAATTGGTAAGACTTTTAATATAATATTATGTGTGAATTTATGTATTTTGTTTTGGTACAAGTGTTGTATACGACTTTATTCAGCAATCAGTTCTGTGTTGGTTTGATGTTCTTCGGTTTAACTTTGTTTTTAAGAATGTTAATGCATTCTTAGATGAATCATGAATTTTAAGATTCAAATCAAGGGTTTGTGATCTCGATTATGCATATGTTTTGTTCTCTTCTTTATTATATTTTGTTAGCACAAGGGTTGAGGTTGTGGTTTATTGAAATTTTAGATACAAAGTGGTTTGTTACCATTCTATGTGGTTTTATCTATCATTTTGGATTACATTAGAAAGTTAACCGGTGTTAAAGTTCCGTTCTAACTCTAATTATTTAATCGCTTAAAACATTAAAGTATGTTGGGTTTTTTCGTGCTTTTACGATAAGTTTACCATATTAACCACTTTTATATGTAGTCAAAAGGACAAATTTAATCGATTTTAAAAAGTTCAAATATCTATTTGTGCAAAAAATGTTATCCAGTGACTTAATCCCTTAAAATCATAATTCCGTTGGATTTTTCTTGTCTTTTCCTTAGGAAATAATGCAAAGATTTCCATCACTCAACCGAACAATCGAACATAGTTCCAAGCCTTAAGTAGTCCATTACACAACCGATTATCCTAGACTAGAAAACCATATGTAATCAGAACCACTTGACTATAATCAAGCTTTAACCAGATTTTTTTTTATCTTCACAGGGATCGTCTTAACGTCTCGGTGCATCTCTTATTATGATATAAACTGCATATTACATTACATATATACATTTGAAATCTCGAGTGTCATTGTCTTGAAAACCAAAAAGAGATTGGAAAACCAAAATATACTTTTCAAAATTGAACTCGTAAAATTGAATCTAAAAAAAGGTTAAAATCTTAATAAAGTTAGCGATAACAAAACTAAAGACAACAAAAAAATGAGGCTTGATTTACGTTTCAATGGCAACTCCGTTACTCCGTGAATATTCTTGAATTTTTATTAGATCCAACATCAACATAATTGCTCTTGGATTTGTATTCTCAATCTTGTAAAACCTCAAAAGCTCAAAAGGATCAAGACCAATGAAACCTGTGTTCAAATCGTTTTTCTTAAAGAGAAATTTTTGCTAAAGCTCTCTTGACATCTTTCGACGAATATTGCATAAGGGCCACCTAGTCAATAAAACATCATGTTTCGTAAAATATCATAAATTGGACCTTTGGTTACCATAAGAAGAGGCTTCTTGCAATCATTACGATCGTGTATATATGCTTTTAGTGTTTCCTCAGACATATCACCAAGATAAATGTCTTCTTCAACTTCATGATATTTCTTCTTGTTTTCCTTTTGTTAGATCACAGATTATTGGATTCAAAATCATCCAATATGAAGTTTGGAATCTGAAGCTAACGCTGAAAAGTCGCTCTCGATATTAAGTCTAAAGTTAGTTTGTAATAATATGTCAAAGTTGTTTATTGTATTTTATGTTTGTCCTAAATATATTTTAATAGATATTAGGATATTAGTTTAAATATCTAGATATTAGTTTAGATATTATGTTTTGATAATATCTTAGTTAGATATTATGTTAGTAGTTGTTAGGTGAGATATTAGAAATCATATCTAACAATCTCTCAACAACTTAGAAATCGATCAAACACTGTTCATTAGCGAGAAACAGTGAGAGCTTAAATAGAGAACAATATCAACCTTTGTAATCCACGTTTGAAATCTAAACAGGATGGTAAATCATATTGTTGTGATTGTTTATTATTGATAAGAACTGGTTCAACGATTAAATATGGGACACACAATTGGTATCAGAGCTGAAACCAGATCAAAATCAAAAATATAAACTCGACACTGTGTTCTTCATCTTCAAAATCATTTTTGAGTTTTAGGTTGTTTTTGGTGTTGAAATCGATCACGTTGTGATCGAAAAGTGCTTTAAATCGATTTGGTATACTTTAATTTCATTATTTCACTAAAATCGATTTCAATTTTTGTGAATTTTGTGTCTGAGTCCACGTTCAAAAACTGCACTGTTCCATCGATCAGATATTCGAAAAGTGTTTGTTTTTAAGATCAAGTGTTTATAATCTGTTCTAGATTGATTAGTGGTCAATTTGTTAGAATTTGGGACTGCTAATCGTTGTCAAACAGGTTTTTAGATCGATTTTCGAAGAACAGGGACGAACTCGCGCAAAGTTCACATTTGCGCCGGTTCATAGCGAGTTTTTGCGCCAACAGTGCCTCGCGCAAAGATTCTTTTGCGCCACCAACGTCTTGTGCAAAACAAAGTTTGCGCCACCTGCTACTAGCGCAAAGTCCTACTCACGCGACCCTCTTCTCACGCAAAAGCTTTCAGAAATTAAGGATTTCGCGACCAACTCTTCTTCGCGCAAAGTCCTTTTTCGCGCCAACCTCTATTCGCGCAAAGTTTGTGTTTGCGCCAAACAATTCTAGCGCGAAGTTACTTTTACGCCAACCTTTGTTAGCGCAAGTTGTCTTTTTACGCCACCTTCAAGTAGCGCAAATTGTGCTTTTTGCTCCAGTTCCAGACTTGGTTAAATTTGGAAATTTTATTTCTGAATTTTATCTGATTTCATTTGAATTAACGATCATATCTGTCAAGTTCTCTTAACCAACAGGATGTCATCCAGAGAAATTCTAGCTATCGGAACTAAAACAAAGCCACCAGTACTCTTCAGGGGAGAGTATGAGCAGTGGAAAGATCGGTTCATGGTCTTCATAGATAGACAAAAATTAAGGGATTTTATTAGAATTTCTCTGCAGCAAGGGAGTATGACAGTCCCAAGGAGAGTTTTTACTCATGGAGAATGGAAAAAAATAAGAAAAACTGCTTAAAGTACCTCTTGATATGTACTCAGACGAGCAAAGAAAGAGATATGATGCTGACAGTTTAGCTCGATCTTTCCTATTGGAAGGAATTTCAGAAGAAATTTGTATCAATTTAAATATCAAAGAGGCTACAGCAAAACAGTTGTGGGATCAACTTGAAAATAAATCAAGAGTTAAGAATTGGGCAGCTGAGAACTCTGCGCTAAAAAGAATGATTTCTGATTTGGAAGCTCAAATACAGAAGCAAGAGTCTGTTGAGATGAATGAGAAGAAATCTAAGGATCTGGAGGATGCTAATGCTGAACTTCAAAAGATGAGTATTGAGGAGAAGAAGGTGCTTGAGCTTAAATGTTTAAAGCTTTCTCAACAAGTTTGTAACTTTGAGAAAGTAATCATTTTAGAAAGAGATCAGTTTGCTAAATAGAAAAAGGCATTTGAAAAGAAGAATGCTGGATACTTAAAAGAGATATCAGATGGAAGAAAGGGTGCAAAGAAGGAATTTGAAGAAGAGAGAAGCACCTTTGAAGCTGCAATTAGAAAGCTTAATGCAAAGATATCTGAACTTTCTAAGTGTGTACAGAAAGAGAAGAAAAAGAAGTGTGAGCTTGAGACGAAGATTGACCTTCTTGTCAAAGAAAGAAACGTTTATTCTTCAAAGGTTAACGAGCTTGAAAAGATTATTTCAATGGTGGTGGTGACTGAGCACAAGACTCCAGAGTCAATTGTCCACTCACCTAGAGATGATTCAGCTGATTTAGAATGCTCATTCAAGTCAGCTGCAAGTTCAACATTCAAACCTGTTTCTTCAAAAAGGTCAGTTAAATCTTCTGATCAAATTCGTAATTCTAACCGTTTCTTTGATAGAAATACAGATGGTTCAGGTACACATCAAATAAGGAGAAGCAACTACAAAGAAGCTGAATTGGTCGGGAACAGGAAACCAGTTGAAGCAAAGAAGAATTATGAGCTGAAATGTAAAAACTCATGTGTACATACACCTAATGCCAAGAAGAACAATGCGCATAAAGGTAAACCTGATTTTGTCTACACGAGAGATAAATTAATCAGTTTGTCAGGTAAGAAATTCTATTGTTATTATTGTCGTACACATGATCCTGTTCATATGACTAGTGATCATTACTGGTATGGTTCTTACTCAGTTACCCCCATAAGAACTGCAACTAACACAGTTGGATCCAAATGGAAATGGATACCAAAGAAAAGGGATGATTATGTGTTGCAGGAACCTACTGTCAAGGGGGAGTAGGAGAATAATGGTTCTTGAGTAAATCGGCTCAAGACCCGGACATCAATGTCAACAAAGGCTCTTGAATACAACAGTTCAAGACCCACACTTCAATGATCAAAAGACCTTACTTTTGTGCTGATATGAGAAGTGTACTCCAATACTCGAATGAGGAAATCAACCTTCAAGGGGGAGTACATATTTGTCCGAAATTTTAATGCATATCTTTTTAATTGACATATTTTTGGATGCATAATTTCAGGGGGAGTAAATAAAAAGGTGATGACTTCTGATTATTTCAGATCAGAACTCGTACTTTCATTGTTTTACTGCTTTTTTTCATTTTAATTTAAGTGAATAAATTTGCTTTGACTATGACATAAGACTTTTGCAGTTTTTGAGAGATGCTTACAAGATCATATCTTTATGACTTTAAGCTTAGCTTCATGAGATGTAAGATCACACGTAAAGGTATAATCCTTTATCTTAATCTCATATATGGTTGAAAGAAGGACAACTTTCAATCATTGAAAACATGTTCTTAAATGTTCAAATCACTTTCCGATTCTTCAACAAATTTTATAATTTGAAAGTGTAATTTTCAATGTTTTCTTATTAATCTATTTGAGCTTTAACTGAAATAGTTAAACCAATCTGAGCATCATATGCTTTCTAGGAAAACGTAATTTCATTGTGCTAGGACTTAACACAACTTCAATGGAATCACCTTAACCAGTGATTTCTACCCACGAAGTTAATCCATAAGTGATTGAGTGTGAGAAGTAAAAAAGAAATGAGTGTGGGTTGTGTGATGAGCAATAATGAAAAAGAGAGTTTGGTTAGCAGTGAGCTTAATGTTTAAAAGAAAGAGGGTGTGAGAACAGAGTTAAAAGAATATCATAACTCTGCACCAACTTTTTCTGAGCCGGGCAACCACATTTCTAGTGTTTCACATTTCTTTGGTGAACATTATTGAAACAGACAACTAGCCCATGCCAACTATTGATTAACCCCACCAGCTACTCATTTTCTACTTAAATAGAAAGTGTTTCACATTTTCAAATGGGACGCAACACATTTGCTATCTAATTTTCATTTGGAAAATCTGGATATTGAAAAGAAGGATGTCTGCCCCACCTTCGCACTTCAATCATGCACATTGAGTCTGTGTTTAACTTACTGTTGTCTCAGTGGTTTACACAATATTGAACCTTAAAAGCAATCATCAAAGTGCTTAATTCTTTCTATCACTAGCACGAACACACAAGGAATTTGTTTCTTTGTCATAACGTTTATAGAAATTGCCTTTGTGGTGTTTCGATGATTGAATGGAAGCCCTGGGGGAGTCAACATAAAAAATCTCCTTTTCAAATGTGTATTCGTTACACACAGTGACTTAGTGTTACTGACAGACATTTTAACTAATTCATTTGTTAATTCAGGTGTTATGCGTTTATTTTGTCTGGATTTGCAAAGATCTGGATGAATATCTTTTGAATTGACGGATCAGAGGCTCCAAATGAAAGACATCTGCTAAAAGTTTTGATGAAGTCGTTTCACTTTTCATCAAAAAGGGGGAGAAGAGCAAATCAAGAAATGGAAAAGATCAAAATTTTAGATAATTCTTCAAATTATTCTAAAGACATGTTGATCTGAGAGAAATTTTCTTTGAAGATACTTTGCCTGGAGATTATTACAAATTGAAGAGAAAGAAAGAGATTACATCTTTTGAGCTGAAAGAGAAGACTGAATTGCTAATTCTTTTTAGTAATGATCTTGATCCAAAGGGGGAGATTGTTAGATCACAGATTATTGGATTCAAGATCATCCAACATGAAGTTTGGAATCTGAAGCTAACGCTGAAAAGTCGCTCTCGATATTAAGTGTAAAGTTAGTTTGTAATAATATGTCAAAGTTGTTTATTGTATTTTATGTTTGTCCTAAATATCTTTAAATAGATATTAGGATATTAGTTTAGATATTATGTTTTGATAATATCTTAGTTAGATATTATGTTAGTAGTTGTTAGGTGAGATATTAGAAATCATATCTAACAATCTCTCAACAACTTAGAAATCGATCAAACACTGTTCATTAGAGAGAAACAGTGAGAGCTTAAACAGAGAACAATATCAACCTTTGTAATCCGCGTTTGAAATCTAAACAGGTTGGTAAATCATATTGTTGTGATTGTTTATTATTGATAAGAACTGGTTCAACGATTAAATAGGGGACACACACCTTTTGAAAAGAATACAAAGAATTCAAAGAAATGCGGACTAATTATAATTATGAAGAGAGGAAAATTCATTGGTACCCGAAATAAAACTTACTTGATTTTGAAGTGCACAAAGCCACAAACTTCTCCAAGAGATTTCTTCTTGATTTCCTTCTTAAAATTATGCCTCACCTACATAAAGTAGAATTCCAAAAACGTTTGTTATTTATAATTATGAGTAGAGGAAAAATCATTCTTATATGAAATAAAACATAATTGATCTTGAAGTGCCATTTCAAGCTGTTTTATAATCTCAGCTATTGGTGGACGTTCATTGCTATCTCTTTGTAAACATCGATATGCGATTGTTGAGAATTTATCTAAATATGGTGATATTTGTTCTTTTAGACAACCATAGACAATTGTATATATTTTCTTTTCTTCATAGCACCTTTGCACCAACTCCATAGAAATCGACGATTATCATTGTAATTAACAAAGCAAAGCCTTTCGCATAAGACTTCGAATAATACTACCCCAAATGAGTAGATATCAGATTCTTTTGTCAAGAATCCTGTATCCATATAAAGTGGATCACAAAACCCAATTGTGCCTGCTCCATAAGAGATAAGAAATGTGAATTCTTGGTTAGCAGGTCCGAATTTGGAAAGGCCAAAATCTGAAATTTTAGCAGTCCAGTTTTCATCTAACAATATGTTGGAACTCTTAATATCACGGTGCAACACTCTGTATGTGGTGCTACCGAGATTGTGAAGATACTCTAGCCCACAAGCTGTCCCGATGCATATGTTAAGACGTTGGATCCATGAGAGAGTAGTGCTACTAAGATGCATGCCGAGACTTTTATTGGATAGATACTCGTATACAAGGATATTCTCACCATCTTCATTAGAAAAGCCCAACATAGAGACAAGATGTTCATGTCTGTAACGAGAATGCATCATGATCTCTTTCCAAAACTCAGGGGTTCCTTGTCTGAATGCTGGATCTAAACGTTTGACAACAACCATAACATGGCCTCTGGAGTGTCCTAGCATGTCTTTGTAAACCTTTCTGAATCCACCTCGATTAATATAGTTATCATCATCAAAGTTGTTGGTGGCAAATTTTTTGGCTTCAAGGGGAATTCTAAGGTGTTCAAACTCTTTAATAGAAAACATTTTATGAATTTGGTAATCTCGAAGGAAAAATTAAAAGAAATCGAATATTATTGAAGAAATTTGAAGAAGATAAGATGGGATGCATGCAACAAGAAAGAAACGATGAAGAAAACAGAAAACAAAGAAAGAGATGGATGGGAGATGGGAGGCATATTATTGCCTTTAGTTTATTGAACAACTTTTACAAATTTATGAATTATTGGGTCATCGAGGAATGACTTTAAGCACTATTCTATACACAAGTAAAATGACATTTATAATGATCGTGTTTATCAAATATTTAAAGAAAAATCACTACAATAAATTTAAGGAGTTAATTATGGATTTAGTTCATATAGTTTGTGTAACATCCCAAATTCCTTAGTAAGTTCCCCTCCCCACCTCATTTGAATATAGGGATAATGTTATACATATAACTATAGTATATAAATAGCTATACGTTTATGTTATGTATATATATATGTATATGAGCCTATGATGGTGATCTTAGTATGGTCGAGTTATGTTCACGCATGCACGTGAAATTGTTTTAGCTATAAGTTTCTAGCATTAGGATTCGTCGCACCAAACGAACAGCAGCAGGGGGAGAGGTGCTACTATGCCCGGCGATTATGCCATGGCCTAGTCGCTGCCAGCAAACAAAAGGGAATGAGTCACGGGCGACTATTCCCGGCGACAATGCCCAGGGCATAGTCGCAGGGTCATAGTCGCGGATGAGGTCGAAGAGGCTACCAAACACAAACCTGCAGATCAAATTCTCTCATCCTTAGGGCGATTTTCACTCTCTCTTTTCTTCTCCATCCTCATTTAAAGCTCTCAATCAAACCTTAGCATTTATTGATTCTTCAAGAGGTTGTTGGGTGCTAATGTTGGGTCCTTAGTGATATAAAAGCTTCAAGATACTCAAGTTCCTTCCAAGCTCATTCAACTAGTTAGAGTTTTCCTCTTACAAACCCTAATTTGTGAGTTCTTAATCTTTCAATGCTCATGTACACATTTATATGCCTACCATAAACACATACACATATACATATACTTGTAACGCCCTAAAAATGGGGGGTAATTTAAAACTTTAAATTTCGGCCATGATTCGTCTAAACGATGGAGGTTTATAAAGCCTGTAATTTCGAACAATCACTACATGAAGTATTTCAATTAACAACAAATCAAAAAGGGAAATCCGAAACACAACCGGATCAAGTTTTTCCCAATTAATACAACTATTGCCCAAATGGGTAGTTTGTAAATCCAAATGAATACTATCAAGTGGGATGAAATTTCAACAACCGGTTAATCTAAGGTACTTGACTAGATTAAGTCGAGTGTCGCTACATCCCCAAAATTTTTGTCTCTCTTCCCAGATTCCCAAAAATGCCGCTTCCTACGGTGCTCCTACAAGCACCAACCGGCCATTCAAGTCTTCCTAGGACCTCCACTAGGGAACCTATAAACCAACACGCAAGAAACGAGTGTTATGCTAGAAGCCTAGTGAGTTTTGACAAAAAAGATTTAAGAGTATAATACAAAGTAGAAGAAATATAAACATTGATACCCATCCCGTAGTAACAGTGTAATGCCGCCTTCCTATGAGTCCACAACAGTTACAATTCTGAATAAAGTCACCATATTCAATTATTGGAGGTCTACACCTCAGGTTCTTGACTTTAGTGTCCACCACTCGGTCACACCTCAAGTCTCTTTTGTCCACTCCGTAGAGTACCACCTCAAGGTCGTAGAACCTTAGTGCCTACTCCATCTTGATAGAGTTTCACCTCAAAGTCCATGACCCTTTAGTGTCCACTCTCTAGACTTTCAATTTAAGCATATCCCCTTTTCTTATAACACTTAGAACACCACCCCTCATGCATAAGGGTTGGGTCCAACATTTCATTATTTAACCAAATCCAAATTAAAGCCACCAAGCCCCACATAAGGCATCAATATAAAGTTACATAACTAACAACTTGGACATTCTCCAAATCGACCCATTTATTATCAAACCCGAACAATGACTAGCATTCATCTCATCAAATATATAAGAGTACATAGAATCAAATATAACCAAGTTCCACATATAACCATTTTAGGTCAAACTCTCACATAGCCATTTTAACTAGAAATCATGAGGTTAGTAAATCATTTAGGTATATATGTATAGGTATAATAACACATAAATATTGGTGTATTTACACATATGGCATAGTAGGAAACTCACCAAAGGTACGCGGCGAGAATGACAAGCGAGAGTGCCCCTGACAATCTCGTCAGGCACTCTCGAGGGGAATGTACCGCAACCACACTGATCCTCGCATCTGTGACTTGCGAGAGTGACCCTAGGCACTATCGCCGGGCACTCTCGCCAAATATGCACAGAAAATCATCCTCTCTAGGCGACAGTGCCCCTACGACTATGACCATAGCACACTCGCCGGGCATAGTTGCCGGGTAGGTACTGAATGCCAAAACCTTCCAAGTTCGAGTTCTAGGCTTCCCAATTTCATTGATTGACACACTTAATTGACAATAGCACTCGTATAAGATAATAATTCAAGTAGAGGTCTTAACACAACATTAAACATATAGACAAGGTCTTAACATGAGACAATTACACATAACAAATTTTAGGGTGTTACAATCCTCCCTCACTTGAATAAGATTTCGTCCCCGAAATCATACACTACTCAAAGAGATGAGGGTATCTCCTCATCATGTCCTCCTCGGCCTCTACGTCACGTTTGCCCCACGGTGGTGCTTCTATTGGACCTTGACCATGATCACCTCCTTGTGGCGGTGTCTCTTAGATTTCCTTTCTAAAATGGTATCGGATTCTTCTACGCATCAATTGTTGTCCACCCGAATTTCAGACAACGGTATGACACTTTCCTCCTCCGCCAAACATTTTCGAAGATAACACACATGAAATGTAGGGTGCATTCCTTCCATTTCGGGTGGCAGTTACAGTTTGTATGCTTGTAGTCCGACACGGTCAATAATAGTGAATGGTCTAAAAAAGCGGGGACTAAAGTTCCCACGCTTTCTGAATCGGATTATTCCCTTCCAAGGAGACACCTTCAACATCACACGGTCGCCTACCTGAAATTCCACGGGTCTTCTCTTCTTATCTGTGTAGCTCTTCTGTCGGTCTTGGGCTACCTTCAGTCGCTCTTTAATACACTTGACCTTATCGGTCGTCTCTTGGACAATCTCTAGTCCCGAAAATTGTTTCCCCCCGCCTCTAGCCAACACACCGGAGTCCGACACTTTCGACCATAAAGAGCCTCGAACGGTGCCATTCCGATGCTAGAGTGGTAACTGTTGTTGTAGGCGAATTCCACCAATGGTAGATGCATGTCCCAACTACCTCCAAAATCAATGACACAAGACCTCAACATATCTTCTAAGGCCTGAATGGTCCTCTCGCTTTGTCCGTTCGTCTGCGGGTGGTATGCAGTACTCAGTTTGATCCTTGTACTCAACTCCCTTTGTAACCCATCCCAGAAATTTGAAGTGAACCGGCTATCACGATCGGACACAATGAATAGTTGCACCCCGTGCCTTGAGACAACCTCATCGATATACGATCTTGCCAGCTTATCCATTGGTAGCGTTTCGTGCATTGCCAATAAGTGTGCGCTTTTGGTCAGTCTATCCACTACCACCCAAATGGTGTCATGGCCCCTTAAGATTTTGGGTAACTTGGTCACAAAATCCATAGTAATGTGTTTAAGCATGGAAATGGGGCGGGGATGGTACGGGGACCCCAATCCTTGTCCCCATCCCTGCTGGGGAATATGATCACATCCTCATCCCCGTTCCCAACGGGGAACGGGGATCCCCAACGGATAATCGGGGAATTTTCCCTATTTATGTGATATATTTTAAATGAAATGTATCGATCGCTATAGTCGATCGATAATGGTTCATGCCCAAATCTCACATATTTTTAAACTTTGTTTTTACGAACTATCAAATATTCATGTGACAAAATCACAACATCATACGTAATTATTTGTTCAAACGTTTTCGGCTCTCCATGGTTTTTATCCAAAAAATTAAGAGTCTTACTATAAGACAAGTAAAAAAATGTAACAAGAAAGATCAAAATACCATTTATAAATCTAAAAGATACCAAATCTTTATAAATAATATATTTAAAAATAGATATACAATATATTTAGTAATAAATATACATAATTAGTAATAATTATATAATATATTTGATATACGGGGGCGGGGTGGGGATCACGTTACCCGTCCCTATCCCCGATCCCCGGTTTTGCGAGGAATCCCCGTCCCCGTCGGGGCGGGTACACAGGGTTCCCCAATGGGACGGGTCTCATTTCCATGCCTAAATGTGTTCCCACTTCCATTCTGGAATCTTGAGAGATTGCAAACTACCATAGGGACGTTGATGCTCATCCTTGACTTGCAAGCAAGTCACACATTTTTCCACGTACCTTGCTACATCCAACTTCATTACCGTCCACCAGTAATTTAACTTCAGATCTCGGTACATTTTTGTACTCCCCAGGTGAATGGAGTACCTCGATTTGTGGGCGTCATGAAGAAGTAATTCCCGGAAACCCCCAATCTTGGGTACCCACACTCGCCCTTGGAACAATTTGAGACCTCGACCATCTTCCGATAAAAGAAGATGGTACTTGGTCATGGCTTCGTCTTTGAGATTTGCCTCTGACAAGGCTTCAGTTTGCGACATCTTGATTCTCTCTTGGAGGCTTGATACTACGTCTATTCGGGAGATCGAAGCTCGTACGAACCCACTATACTCCTTTCGGCTCAAAGCATCCGCTATGACATTTGCCTTACTCGGATGGTAAATTAATTCATAATCGTAGTCTTTTAGTATCTCTAGCCACCTTCGTTGACGCATATTCAACTCCTCCTGATCGAACACGTACTTGAGGTTTTTATGGTCAGTGTAAAGCGTACACTTGGTCCTGTACAAATAATGTCGCCATAGCTTCAAAGCAAATACTACCGCCACTAACTCGAGATCGTGGGTTGGGTAGTTCTTCTCATGCTCTTAGAGTTGCCTTGAAGCATATGCGATGACATTTCCCCGTTGCATTAGAACACATCGCAATCCCATCTTCGATGCGACGCTAAAAACTACAAAGTCTTCCGTCCCCTCAGGCAAGGTTAGGATTGGCGCCACACACAGTTTCTTTTGCAAAGTCCTGAACGCTTGCTCTAGGGTCTCAGTCCATAAGAATTTTACGTTCTTTCTCGTTAAGGCGGTTAAGGGTGAAACTACTTTGGAGAAGTCTCGGATGAATCTACGATAATAGCCGGCTATACCCAAGAAACTCCGGATCTCGGTTGGGTTCTTTGGCGGCTCCCAATTCATCATAGCTTAGATTTTCAAGGGGTCCACCTTCACTCCGTCTTTCGTCACTATATGACCAAGGAATTGTACTTCTTGAAGCCAAAATTCACACTTTGAAAATTTGGCATAAAGTTTCTCTCTCCTTAGAACCTCTAATATTTCCCGCAAGTGATGCTCATGCTCCGCTTCGCTCTTAGAATAGATGAGGATGTCGTCGATGAATACAATGACGAATTTGTCCAAATAGGGGTGGCAAACTCGATTCATCAAATCCATGAATATTGCGGGTGCATTGGTTATCCCGAATGGCATCACGAGGAACTCGTAATGCCCATACCGAGTTCTAAGCGCCGTCTTCGCCATGTCCTCTTCCCGTACTCGTACTTGGTGGTAACCCGAACGTAGGTCTATCTTCGAGAAGCATCCCACTCCTTGCAATTGGTCAAAGAGATCGTCGATCCACGGGAGGGGATACTTATTCTTCACTGTCACCTTATTCAACTCACGGTAGTCAATGCACATTCACATTGTTCCATCCTTCTTCTTGACAAATAAAACTGGAGCTCCCCAAGGCGAGGAACTCGGTCGCACAAAACCTTTCTCTACGAGTTCTTGCAATTGCTTCATCATTTCTTGCATTTCCGTTGGTGCGAGAGAATAAGGTGCTCGAGCGATTGGCGTCGCGCCCAGGACTAAGTCTATGCGGAACTCCACTTGGCGATCAGGAGGTAATCCCGGTAAGTCTTCGGGAAACACGTCGGGGAAATCCCGAATGATCTTCACGTCCTCCACTTTTCTCTTTGCTTCCTTGGTGTCCAATACATATGCTAAAAATGATGGGCACCCCTTCGATACACACTTTCGTGCCTTAAGAGAAGAGATGACAACCACCTCTCCTTTCCGCTTCTTTCCATAGATAAGGGTAAAACCTCCATTCCCAGTCAAAAATAGGAATTAGTTTCTTGGAACAAAGGATTTTGGCTTGGTTCGACACTAACCAATCCATTCCTATCACTACGTCAAATCCTCCGATGGGCATAGAGAGTAAGTCCATCAGAAAGCATTTGCCGTCGATTTCTAGTTGACAATTTTCACAACTTTATGAAACATAATCTGGTCCCCTGTTGGTCCCGAAAGTGCTTAACAAGTTTGTAGAAGGGGGGGGGGTTTAATACAAACACAAAAAAATCTTGGTTTAATAAATTGTTTATTGATGAATCAAATCACAATTTACAGCTTGTTGCGCAATAAGATTAAGTAAAACCTAATCTAAACAAACTTAAGAAACACACAGATTTTTTGCACAAGAACTAGAGAATAAGGGTTGAAGAGTTATAGAAAGCAAGGGTTTCTATATTATGGTTCAGGAAGAGAAGGATCACAGCCTCTTTTAGAGAGAGACTCAACCTTTCTATTTATACCCTATGCATTAAATGCATGTCAGGGTACTTTACACATGTCACCCTTTGGTCAGTTGCATGCCTCTGACTTTTGGAGATATGCTTTTGGCCGAATGGTAAACAGTGTAGTCTTCAGAGTTGTTGTACGGTTTGTCGCAGAGGTATGTCTCTTATGACATTTGTACTATGTGTGAAAGGATAAGACAAAAGAAACTTGGAGCATAAGCTATGTGATCTTCAATCGCTAAATATCTCTTCCTTCATTGAGATAAAAGGAAGTTCAGTGATCGCTGAAGCTTTTCTTCAGGTTTTTTCGCATGTTGATGACTTGTCTTGGTTTCACTGATATCCACATCAGATCATGAGTAGACATGTCGTTTGTTCAACAACTTTGTCTTCGATTCAGCAGTGAACATCTTTGTCACGAAACTTGTCTTTAGGGATTACGTCTAACTGATAGTAGAGATCATTAGCGATACTGAATATACTCAGTATTTATTCACTGATGGTGAAACACTTATACATATAGATGTTAAACGTAATTTTCACTAAGTGTTTCAAAGGGTCGTTATCAAATCACTGAGAGAGTTTGGATCAACAATCTCCCCCTATTTGATGATGACAAAACAATTATGAAGATAATTACTTTAATTCAAAATATAAGGATAGTTAGGACTCGTAACATACATGTCCCAATTACTATTTTGAGGGATCTTTTACAGTACTGATGGTTTTAAGTACTTCACTGGAATTTTCATTGATTTGTAAGAAGAGATTACAAATAAGAATATGAAAATTACAAGTACAAGTGAAGTCCTATACTACTGTAAGTTTAACTAATAGATTACAAGATACAAAAGAGAATCTATCAGTTCTGTTTGCAAGATTTCAATACTGTGATCATATGATCAGGTACCTCTTCTCCTCTCTGTCTTCGATCAGCGGCTTCTTGTCTAATAAGAGTCTTGATGGGGTCCCCTAAGGAAGAGTAGTCATGCCACAAGTATAGAAGATCCTGTAGATGAATGAGAGGTCAGATAGGAATCTCTGAGACTCTCTGAAATCTCAGCTCTTCCTCACTATCTCGGAACAAGACTCCATGAGGATTCCTTATCACTTGCTCTGGTAAGAAAGGTCCACCAGGGGGTAGTGATAGATTTAGAGCTGAGAGATCTGGAGGAGGTCCGAATAGTGCATCCTTGGAGAATTTGATGGAGGTTTCATTTCTGATAACTGCATCATTTTCAGAAGAGGAGGCATATTTCCGTCTGACTGTTCTTGGCTGTTGTGGAGGAGTTGAGGGCACATTTTAGCAGTGACCCTATTGATGAGAGCTTCAAGAAGATTTTCAACATGGCATCTGTACGTTGATCTTGACTTCTTCAGTGCTTCTCTAAACTCTAACCATTCATAATAGCCAAAGTGTTACAATCTTGATAAGAACATAGCTTTTGAACATCCATCCTCTCTAACTATATCCATGGTGACAGAGAATCAATCCTTCTTTTTTCTTCCATAGATTGTTACGGCCGAGATTTTCAGTGGATCAGATCGATGGTCAAGCTTATTTTTGCACCAAGCTAGACTGGCATCATTGATCTCCTTTTCTTTTATGTTCTTTTCCTCTATCTCTTTCAGAAGAGCAACTTGTAATTTCACCGAGTTCTTTTTCAGCTTGTCATCTTCGAACATGGATGAATGTACCTCGAGAGCTATATTAGCATCCCTTCGGCATTCATCTATTAATTTTTCAGTTCCAAGAGAATCTTCAATTTCTACTGATGAAAGAAAGTCAAACTCTTCATTGGAGGTTTGAGGAGGGATCTTCAGCCGTAGACTATCCAGGCTGGAGATCATCTCTAAGCGTCTTTGAGCTTCATCCTCTAACCATTGAAGAGGCCGAGAGGGTCTTTTTGGATGGTTTAGAGATTCATCATCTTCTTCTTCATCATCACCAGTCTCTCTGATAGAGACTGAGATTATTTGATCTTCAGCTAGATTAGCTGGGATTAATTGCAGACATATTCCATTAAGCAGGGGAGAGAACTGTCTGAGCAATAAAAGAAGGAGTTAGTGTATGTTTTTATGGAAGAGAAATTTAAAGGCTAGAATGACAGGGGTGAATGGTAAGAAAAGAAAGAAAAAGGAACTATAGAGATACATACCTGAGAAGGTAGCTCCCCCTCAGATGGTGACAAAAGTTTTAGATTTCCTTCAGTAGCAATGCCCTTTTGCTTGCCTTGGGATGAGGTATCTGGAGCTTTGTCTTGTTGTCTCCCCCCTGCTTCAGTTATTGAAATGCCTTTCATCACTGGGGTTGAAGTGATGTTTGACGCTGAGAACCATAAAGATGGGTCTTCATCTTCATCATCATCAACGATGACGTCTTCGGAATCTTGATCTTCAAGATCAAGTTATTCTTCGTCTTCATCCTCCTCTTCATCTTCTTCATTGAGTACTGGAGAAAAGGAAGGATGTGTTTTCTCTTCAGCTGTCTTCTCCCCCTCAACCTGAGAGGGAGGTTCTTCCACATTTACTGTGCGATCGCTGCATTTTATTCATTAAGATCTTTCTCCCCCTCTTTGTCAGCACAAGGGAGAGGAGTGATGTAGCAGCAACATCAACAACAATGTCTTTGTGGGCATCAGCCTCCAGCACATCCAGACGTGCTTCGATCTCTGGAATGATGGATGTGGCTATTTGAATAAAATCCATAGCTAAGTTCAGGGACATCTTATCATTGTCAGTGAAGGAAGGAGTAGGAGCGGGAGCTGGTGTATTAAGCTTTGACAGAATCTCATAGAGCAGCTGATTGGTGTCGTCAACCTTGCCACTGAGAGTTTTTACCTCTCCAGTGAGGGTCTTGACATAGTTGGTGAGAGCATCAACGTGACCATTTAAGAATTGCAGCTGAGTAGAATTGGTGGTCACGTCTTCTTTCAATGAATGTACTTCGGAGTGAAGAGTATTGAGTTGAGATGCATCAGCCTTGGTGGAGATGGTGGTAGAGAGATTTTTCAACTCTTCACCAGCAGTGTTGACGGTTGTAGTGTTGGTGTTGATGGAAGTGGCAAGAGATTCCACCTTCTCTACAACTTTATGCAGCGTGGCGTCAATGGTTCCCAAACTAGGACCTGAAAATAAAGTTAGTGGTTGAGCAAGGTGATGCTCAGGCTTATTTAGAGGGGTGGGAGAAGTGTGTAGGGTTAAAGAAATACCTGATGTGTCAAACATGTTGTAAAAGTTGTAAAATGCCATGTCCCTTTCAAAAGAAGAGGGTGACAGAGATGTTTAAGGAAAACCTCCATGAGGGAGGCCACCAGGTCCTAGATTTGCAGCTTGAATGACAGGCTGCTGTAAAAGTGGGATGTTAGAGACCAAGGAGATAGAAGGAGAAATAGATGGGATAGAAAGATGAGAACTGGTGATTATTTGAATTACCTCAGCAGTGGGTGAAGAAATTGAAGTAATCGGGGTGGACACCAGTAGTGAGTCAGTGGTAGAAGTCACTTAAACGGTTGTGACGGGAGCAGAAGTGGAGGAGTGTCCCACAGAATCATCTAAGGTGGTATGTTGAGAGACAACCCTAGTTGGATGTAGCAGAGAGGTTTGCTCCACAGTTGTTCTGTCCTTTTTAGAGGTTCCAAAAGGAGCTGATGATTTACATTTTAAAGGGGTGGTAGTGGCGGTGGTCGTCGCTGAAGGAACCATCGACATAGCCACTGAAGAAGAAGAATTTGGAGAAAGAAGAGAGCGTAGGGTGCGAAGGCTTACCTCATTTTCAGCAGTGGGGACGTTGAGAATTCTGGAGCCAACTTTGGCAAATTTGCAGTCACTATCCGTAAGGTAGCTATCCTTTAAGAAGAACTGAAGGATAGCGGAGATGAACCAGACATAGGGAATTTTGACATCCCTGTCAGGTTTCTCGATCTTGGACAACAAGTCCTCAAATATTATACCAGCGTAGTCGACATGTCGGCCAGTAATCACTGAGTAACCCATATGCCGTTGAATCTTGCTCGCTTGATCGAGCGAACCCTGTTTGCCACTCATGCATTGAATTATGTGAGAGAAGACATAATTCAATTCAGAGGGAATCTTCGCCTTGAGAATCTTTGTGAGCCTCTTTTCAGGTACAATGGTGCGGGGTTTGTAGTCCCATTGATATCCCATGTGGTCAAGGAATTGGATGAGTTCCTCATCAGTGGGTAAGAAGTCGAAACTAGCTTTGGTGTGGGAAGGAAAACAGAGAGCTGTACGGATGACTGGTGGAGTGATAGCACCAGTTCCATGCTGTCTGAAAGTTGATAGCTGTGATTAGCTTTCCTTGCTTGTTCAGGACTTCACCCTTTTCAGCTTTAAACCAGAACTCTTGAAGAAGAGTCTTGGATGGTATGGGAGCTACTTTTAGAGCGTAGCTGAGAGAAGATGCCTTGATGAAGTCAGCGACATATTGAAGATGAGGAGATGGTTTCTTTTTGGGAAGATCCAAAAGTCCCAAATGATTGTTGCTAGCAAGTTGTGCGCTGAAAGTTCAAACTTCACATTCTTAGACTTGATGAGAGTTGTTTGGGAGGCCATTTATGAAGAATGGTAAGAGAATAATGTAACGAAGATGGTTTAGATTTCAAGGGATATTTTTTACTAGTTTCTTATTGAAGAAAGAAACTTGTAAAAGAAGTTTGGTTAAGAAAATCCAGTTTCCTTGTTAAGAAGGGGACATGAACATTCTTAAAAACCATAAGTTTGTTTTAAGAAAATCAAAAAAATGATTTGATACCATAAACAGTTTTAATCCAAGAAGATTTAGGATTAAACAAGGGTTTTTGATAGGAAAGAAGGAAAGAATAAAAACCTGGATTACTTGAAGAGTTTGAAGATTCAAGTGTTCTTGAGTTCTTATCTTGAATGTCGAGAGTAATTCTTTCCTTTTGAGTTTTAGAGAGCGTAAAAGGTAAAATTATGAATGGAATTCCTTTTATATGAGGAGAGAGAGAGAGAGAGAATTAAGAGCGGGAAAAAATGGTCATCATGACACGAACACGGACACGTCCCATGAAGTTGATTGGACAAGAAGTGCAACGGACGAACATGTCAGAAAAAGGCGTGACATGGATTATCGGTTCAAATGACGTCACAAGAGAGAGAAAGTCGTTTCGATTTTTGGAAAGTATCTCTGATAGAAAGTCAGGGATATGGTTTATTTTCAAAGGATCACTGATGAGAAATGTCAGTGATAAGTTTTGTTATTCAAAAAGCTTTTAATCACTTGAAGAAAGTTAGTGATTTAAGTTTTGGTTTTTGAAGAACGTCTTACTGAATAGGATTCAACGAGGAAAGATGTGAGAACATACCTGAGGGTCAGAGATATTTAGTCAGAGATGATGAAATGAAATAGAACTTTATGACTGACATAATGCATGAAAGCTGAAGAATTATTATTCAAGGTTCAACATTCCAAGATCACAAATGAGAAAGTTAAATCTTGTCCCATCAAGAGGTTTGGTGAAAAGATCAGCGATCTGATAGTCAGTAGGAATAAAGTGGAGTTCTATATCACCGTTCATCACATGATCTCTAATAAAATGATATCTGATCTCAATGTGATTTGTCTTGAGTGTAGTACTGGATTGTTTGCTATAGCGATGGCACTAGTGCTGTCGTGATAGATTGGAATCTTGGATAGCTGAAGGTCATAATCTAATAGTTGATTTCTCAACCACAAGAATTGAGCACAACAACTTCCAACCATTACGTACTCAGCTTCAGCTGTGGAAGTGGATACTGAATTATACTTTTTGCTAGTCCAACTTACTAGCTTTCCACCTAGGAGTTGACATCCACCAGTGATGCTTTTTCTATAAAGTTTGCAACCTGCAAAATCACTATCTGAAAAGCTAGTGAGATCGAACCCTGAATCTTTGGGGTACCAAAGACCGAGGTTAGGAGACCCCTTAAGATATTGAAAATTCTCTTAACAACGATTAGATGAGATTCCTTGTGTTCTGATTGATAGCGCGCACAGAGACATAGGTAGAATACATGATATTAGGTCAGCTTGCCGTAAGATACAACAGGGAGCCTATTGTTCCTCTATAGGCAGTGACATTTACAGTTTCCAGCAGGATCCTTGTTTAATGTCAGCGGAGGTGCCATAGGAGTTTTCGTCGCTGAGGTTTGAGTGAGATCAAACTTTTTCAACATATCTTTAATATACTTACCCTGATGAATAAACGTACCTTTTTAGATTGCTTGATCTGAAGTCCAAGGAAGTAAGTTAGTTCACCCATCATACTCATTCTATATTCTTTCTTCATTCTTTCAGCGAAGCGAGTACACAAAGATGGGTTAGTAGAACCAAATATAATGTCATCAACATATATTTGCACAAGAATAATATGACCTTTTATCTTTCTGAAAAATAACGTGTTGTCAATTTTGCCATACTCAAAATTTTCAGAGATAAGAAAAGAAGAAAGGGTGTCATACGAAGCGTGAGGAGCCTGTTTTAACCCATAGAGAGCCTTATCCAACTTATATACAAAATATGGATGCTTAGGGTCAGAGAACCCTCGGGTTTGTTCAACATAGACTTTTTCATTCAACTTTCCATTAAGAAAAGTTGACTTGACGTCCATTTGATAGACTTTGAAGTCTTTGTGAACTGCATATGCTAAGAGTAATCGAATTGCTTCGAGTCTAGCCTCAGGGGCAAAGGTTTCATCATAGTCTATGCCTTCCTCTTGTCTGTATCCCTGAGCAACTAGCCTAGCTTTGTTGCGGGTTACAGTCCCATTTTTATCTAATTTGTTTCTAAACACCCATTTAGTGCATATGATAGATTTATCAGATGGTCGGGGAACGAGATTCCAAACTTTGTCTCTTGCAAACTCATTCAGCTCTTCTTGCATAGCGCTGACCCAGTTTGGATCTCTGAAGGCATCATCAGTCCCTTTAGGTTCAAAGAGAGAGAGAGAGAGAGAGAAAATTAACAAATAGACAGATATTACCTGAACTTCGTCGAGTCTGAATACCAGCATCATGATCACTAAGAATTTGATCTATAGGGTGATCTCTGGTCCATCGTTGAGCTGGAGCATAATTACTTAACACAGAAGTTTGATCATTTATAGGAATGTTCACTGATGAAGAAGCTTGAGGTTCTTCAACTATCAATTGTTGTGATTCAGATTGAACATTATTCACTGAGAGGTTTTCAGAAGTGGGAGGATCTGATGGAGGGAGTGTTTTTAGAGGAACAATTAAAACCCATGAGATGGATTCAACGTTAGGAGGTATGATTTTTGGATCATCATCAACATTTGGAGAATCTGCATGCTGATGTAAGTTGAAGAGAGGTTCAGTTTCCCTGTAATGTGAAAACATCCAAGCATTCAGTTCATCATTATCAGCGATAGGTTTAGAGTTCGATGATCTGGATTCGTCAAAGGTGACGTGAATTGTTTCTTCTACAGTTTGTCTTCTTTTGTTAAAGACTCTGTAGGCTTTAGAAACTGAGGAATATCTAAGAAATATTCCATCATCAACTTTTGGGTCAAACTTCCCAAGTGTATCTTTGTTGTTTAAGATGAAGCACTGACAACCAATGATGTGAAAAAAACTGATAGAAGGTTTTCTTCCATGGAAGAGTTCATAAGCGGTCTTGTTGAATCGTTTTACTATCAGTGACCTGTTTTGAGTAAAACAAGCCGTGTTGACAACTTCTACCCAAAACTGAGTTGGAAGATGAGAATCGTTGAGCATCGATCTGGCAGCTTCAATGATCGTTCTATTTCTTCTTTCAATGACTCCGTTTTGCTGATGGGTTCTTACAGATGAGAAACTGTGCGAAATTCCCTTATTCTTAAAAAAATTGAGGGAACTATTTTTGAATTCAGTTCCATGATCACTTCTTATTGAGCGAACAATTAAGTTGTTCAACACTTCCATCTTCTTAACAAAATATATAAGTTCTTCTGGAGTATCACTCTTAGAGAGAAAGAAGATTACCCAGGTGTAGCGAGAGTATTCATCTACTATGACAAGAGTATATTTCTTTCCAGCTATGGATTTAATATTGACAGGGCCAAACAAATCCATATGCAAGAGTTGAAGAGGACTTGTCACTGATGAAACTTGTTTTGATTTGAAACTAGATTTAGTCTGCTTTGCTTTTTCACAAGCTGAACAAAGGGATTCATTGGCATATGAATGCTGAGGAAGACCGGAGACTAGTTCTTTTGAGGAGAGAGTATTTAGTGTTTTGAAGTTGAGATGAGAGAGCCTTTTGTGCCATGGTCAGTTGACATCAGCAGAGGCTTTTGACAGAAAACACATGTTTTCAGTGGATGTAGAGTCCATGTCTATTACATAAACATTTTCCATACGATAACCACTGAGAGCAAGCTTTCCTTTTTCGTCCACCACTGAACATGCTTTCTTACAAAAGCGTACCTCATAGTCTTTGTCACATAGCTGACTGATGCTTAGAAGATTGTGCTTCAGTCCATCTACATAAGAGACTCTTCGGAAGGTAGCTTTCCCATTACTGAGTACACCAAACCCTCTGGTATAACCTTTTCCATTTCCACCAAAAGTCACTGAAGGACCTTTCTCTTCCTTGTATTCAGTGAGCAGGTCTTTTCTGCCAGTCATGTGTCGAGAGCATCCACTATCTAGATACCAGATACCCTTCGATTCCTGCAAACATAAGGAAGATTAAGTTTTGATTGATACCCACTTTTCAATGGGTCCAGTAGGGTTAGTAGATATGGAAGGTTCAATAATCTTCACGACATCTGAAGATTCAGCGTCAGTGGTAACTTTCACTTTGGTTAATTGTTTAACCTTAGTGGCATTTTTCACCTTGGTGGATTTCTCAGCTTTGGTGACCTTTTTAGCCTTGGAGGCATTCATCTTCACTTTAGCTGTCTATTCAACTCTTGTGGCATTAGGACATTTACTGGCAATATGGTCAGTATGTCCACAGTGATAGCACTTTCTTTAGAAGACAGTAGCTTTAAGACCAGAAGCATTTGTATTAGAAAACTTAAGGTGAGCAGGGCCAGCTCCAAGAATGCCCTTAGCATTGGATCTCAGAGGAACTTTCAATTATTCTGATTTTTTAGGCTTGATATCAATTTTCAGCTTTGGAGTGGATCTCTGAATGATGTCAGTGATTTTTGATCCAGAGCTGGAAGATTGATTTACTGAAGGTTTTGAGGTGACCTTCAGCTTTGCTTTCTTTGTAGCCTTCTGAGAATGATGGGAAATTGATTTCCCTTTATCATCGAGCTTGAAGCTCTTAGATAAGTTCTCAGGGATAGGATTAGAGGATGAGGAGCATTGAGTGGAGGATGTGTCAGGGATAGAAGAGACAAACATCCCAAACTTTAGTATGGAGCAATCTCTGCTAGGTTCATCCTTTTCATATCGATAACCGAGACCGGTTTTGTCATGAGCAGGAATTTGAGCACTTAAGATTTTAGTGATCTTGGTTGAAGATTTACACCATCCCTCAACATTTGCCTTTTCAGCTTTTAAAGCAGCGATGGCTTGTACGCGTTCAATGCTGATAATTTCATTGACCATGACTTGATCTTTTAAATTTTCCTCTAAAAGAGTTAGTTCTTTGATCCTTAAATGACATTTTTCTAGTTGTTCAGTTAAATCAATATTTTTGTTTTCAGCTAGAGTTTTGCCATTCGGTGCATTGTACAAGTCTATTGTCAGCACATCAACCGTATGACTTCTCTCAGCCTCAGAAAGAGAAGGATTGGTATAGATTGATACATAAGAGGAGATGTAACTCATAGAAGTTCCAGTTGGTTCTTCCACTTATTCTTTAATCTCAGCCATAAGACAGAGATTAGCGACTTCTTCTTCATCAGAACTTGATTCTTCTGATTCAGCCCAATCATGTTCTTCAGCAATAAGACCTTTACCTTTTTGCTTAAAGCCTTTCAACTTTTGATATTTCTCTTTCAGCTTGAGGTATTTGTTATCCCTGGTTTTCCTGGATGTGGAAGGTTTGAAGATTTTCTTTGACCTGCATTCGCTGGCAAAATGCCCAACTTTCTCACAGTTATAGCAAGTAGTAGTTGCCTTATCAACAGGAGTTTATTTTGGCTTGTCAGATAGGGAGAGAGGCTTATTTCTTCTGAAATTTCTCTTTCTTGCAAATCTTTTGAAAGAGTTTGTCAAGAGTGCTAAGGATTCATCAAACTCTGAAAGTTCAGTGTCTGATAATTCCTCAGAATCAGAATCTAACTCAGTGATGGTGAGAGTAGATCGTTGAGATTGTAACACCTGTAATTTTCGGTAAGTAAAGGTCACCGGACGTTTTGGAGCTTATAAACGACGGGACTTTTGTTGGGAAATCATTGTGTGAAGTTCCTTGGAGTATCGGGGGTAGTGACGTTGAGAAAGTCGAGTTTTGGAGCTTGGTACGGGCTTGGCTACAATGCCCGACGACTATGACAGTGTCATAGTCGCACCGGGCAAAGTCGTTGTATGAAAAAGGAGCATGGGGACTCCATGAGACAATGACCAGCGATAATGCCTTGGGGATTGTCGCATGGCAATGTCGCCAGGTGGGTGGCAGGGGCTGTTAAGTGCGGGATTTCAGCTCTCATTCTCATTTTTCACACCCCAAACTTCCCCTTTTCTCTCCCAAAACGTTTTCCTTCTTTCCCCTTCAAACCCTAACTTATCTTTGGCTCAAATCCTTGATTTTTATGAAGATAAAACACCATCAAGTGGTAAAATTGAAAGCTATGGTCAAGGATTCACCATCTTCATCTTCATCTTCATCTTCAACATCTAGCTCACTTTTGGGTTTTCTAGTTTTTCGCCAAAACCTATGTGGTAAGTTTACTTTCTCCATTTCTAAACCTTATTAGGTGATATAAACGCTCTATAGATGGTTTCCTAGTGTTTGATTCCTTCAATTTCGGTTTGTGCGATTTTGGAAGATTTGGGTCAAAAATAGGATTTTGACCAAAATGGAGGTTTTGATGTATAGTGTTTGGGGATCGATTCTATATGGTTTTAGATGTATATTTATGGTGGAAAATTTATGTATCTAGGTCTATGGAAGTTTTGGACCTTGAAGATTCAAGTTTCTTCAAAGGAGCTCAAAGTGGGGTAAAATCTAGATTTAGCCTAAATCTAGCAAGGTGAGATCAAGTTGATTTGTGAAAACGGTGTACATGCCAAAATGTTCATTTTTAAAGTGCTTTGTGTTTACATGAAATTGTTAACTGCTGATCACCTGATAAGTCTTGGTTATTTTGAAATGTTTAGTTTTATAAACATGTTGAAACACCCATTTTGGGATCTTTGGGAATTTTGGTAAATAAATCATGTTGAAATGTTTCTTTGATGATTTTACATATATAATTGGAGTTCAATTGATGTAAGTGTCATTTTGTGTATTTGATCTTATAAACCTTTTCGGAAAATGCATATTATTGTGTTATGAGGTATTTTGGAAATATAAGGGTATGAGTTCATTTGGAAAATGGTGTGCATCAACCAACGATGAGATTTGAGTTAATCATAGTTTTGGTCGTTGTGCTTGCATGATAGTTGGTCAAACGTGTTTAAAGGTTTATATTGGCTTTCATTTGGGGGTTTACGTAAACTGTTGGGTCTTTGGCTCGGTTTTGACCAAATTGAGTCTTGAGGACATTTGTCCGGATTAATAATCGTTGTGGGGTTTTGAGTATGATGGCGTATTTTCGTGGCATTTGAGAGTTACACATTTTGGGAGCTTTGTCCTTTCATTTGGAGTCATGTAACGTTAGACAGTGTTGTAATTGATCTATAGGCACGTAAGTCTGTCTGTATTGGGAAAGCGGGTAAGGTTGGTTATGACCGTTGACCGCTTGGGTTCGCTAGCGAGTAGGCAATAGGTGGCACGAGCCTCCGAGTTGAAACTCGTCTAGATTGGATAGGCACCCATGTCCGTAAGTCCTTGGGGTGGAACTCGACGGAGTATGGCTAGAGGCAATAAACGTTCTGAGGTTGTGATGTCTGGTATGGCATGGGAACTAAGACCGGGATATGTGGTGAAATCCAATAACATCACGGGTGGCCCCATTCACGTGTTCTCGCCACCCAAGATGGAAACGTTGAGATGACATGCAAGTAAGTTGTATGGGCGGCCTACTTGCGTGTTCCTCTACTCTCAACGTATACGGGTTTTCCGTCGTCAATCTGTGGTATTTTTTTAATATCAACGTCTCATCTTATCAACTTTGGTTTTTGTGTGGTCGACGGTAAATGATGGCCTTAATATTGGGGTTTCCCCGCGTATATTAATGTTTGAAAGAAATACGTCATTTCCACGTTTCGGTATTTGATTTCGTCCATTTTATGGTCGTGTGAGTTTTGAGTCTAATGTCCGTGTTCACGGCGATATTTATTTATATAGATTTTTATCTATGGTTTATGAGTTGTGTACCATGTTCCACCCGTGTTGGGTATTTCGAGATATAACATTTTACCTGCGTTTTGTAAGATGGGGAGTCCTCCCTCTCAATTCTCATTTCGAACAAGTTTTGGGTTAAATCTAAGTTTACGAAATAACGTTTTATATCGGGATTTTAGCTCTTTAAACATTTTGGTTTGGTTAACGATTATATTGGTGCCTCTTTCGTTTAAAATGCATAATTATGGGTAAACGAGTCATCTTCATGATTGAAGCATATCATTTTGAAAGATTATGATTTTAATTGCATTATTCCTTTATAACGATTCATTTATAAATGTTGAAAACTCTTGAGCTCACTAGGAGTTAAGCCTAACCTTTTTATTTGTCGGCATGTGCATCAGGTTCCAGTTGGGGTTTGGTTCTAGCAGCTATGATGAGATGAGTCTTGGCTTTGTGCAAGTGTAAGTAGTTGGTGAAGTCTTCCGCAGTTTGGAGATAGTGACTATTATTGGGTTTTAGTAGCACCCGTCCTTATTATAGACTGTATGCATAGAATGAAATGTGTGTATTGAGGTTAAATCTTAAATTGTGATTGTAGATGAATCAATTATCGATGTATTTAGAAAATTTTAAATTAGTTGTTATTTCCAGAATTGAGGGTGTTACAGAGATGGAATGATCTCTGAAGAGACTAAAGCAACAGGAGTGCTTTTAGAGTCTTTAGAATCTTTTACAAGATTTTTCTTCAGAAGATTTGATTGCTCATAGTTGAGCAATATTCCATACAAAGTGCTAAGAGAAAGATGATTTAAGTTTTTGGTCAGCTTGAGACACATTGAATAGTTGTCCCAACTTTCAGGAAGACTTTCCAAGAATTTAGTTAGGACCTCAGAATTAGAGTAGGTCCTGCCAACAGTTCCTAGATCAATGATTAAACAGTTAAATCTTTGGTGAACATCAAATAGAGACTCATTCTTACCACAGATAAAACTTTCATATTGTCTTACCAAATTGATCTTTCTAGTTTCTTGGATTTCAGTGGTACCTTCATACTAAACACATATAGTGTCCCACATTTCTTTAGCAGTTTTCAGATGCATGATGGAATGGAAGGCTTCATCAGGCAATGCCATAGAAATGATGGTTTTCGCCTTAGCATATAATCCTACTTTCTTTTTGTCTTCATCACTCCATTGTCTAATTTCCTTAGGAGCATATCTTTCAGGAATGGCAGGGGTGGTTGCGGTGGCAGGAACTGCGACTATGATCATAAAAGGTTCATATGAACCATGTGCCACATATTCAGGTATAGTAGGATCTACATCTTCTAGAAATAGCATCATTCGATTTTTCCAGAGAGCAAAGTTGTCTCTGCTAAATCGAGGAGGTTTTGAGAGTGAACCATTATCATAATAGTTAGAGTTTGTGTTGAGTGCCATTGAGAATAGCAAGGAAGAGAATAAAGCAAGATCTTGTCTATGAGATTAAACAATCTGCTCTGATACCAATTTTTGGTCCCAAAGGTGCTTAACAAGTTTGTAGAAGGGGGGGTTGAATACAAACACAAAAAAATCTTGGTTTAATAAATTGTTTATTGATGAATAATCACAATTTACAGCTTGTTGCGCAATGAGATTAAGTAAAACCTAATCTAAGCAAACTTAAGAAACACACAGATTTTTTTCACAAGAACTAGAGAATAAAGGTTGAAGAATTATAGAAAGAAAAGGTTTCTATATTAGGGTTCAGGAAGAGAAGGATCGCATGCCCTTTTAGAGAGAGACTCAACCTTTCTATTTATACCCTATGCATTAAATGCATGGTAGGGTACTTTACACATGTCACCCTTTGGTTGGTTGCATGCCTCTGACTTTTGGAGACATGCTTTTGGCCAAATGGTGAACAATGTAGTCTTCAGAGTTGTACGATTTGTCGCAGATGTATGTTTCTTCTGTCATTTGTACTATGTGTGCAAGGATAAGACAAAAGAAACTTGGAGCATAAGCCATGTGATCTTCAGTCACTGAATATCTCTTCCTTCATTAAGATAAAAGGAAGTTCAGTGATCGCTGAATCTTTTCTTCAGGTTTCTTCGTGTGTTGATGACTTGTCTTAGTTTCACTGATATTCGCATCACATCATGAGTAGACATGTCGTTTGTTCAGCAACATTGTCTTCGATTCAGCAGTGAACATCTTTGTCGTGAAACTTGTCTTCAGGGATTACGTCTAACGGATAGTAGAGATCATTAGCGATACTGAACACACTCAATATTTATTCACTGATGGTGAAATACTTATACATACAGATGTTAAACATAATTTTGACTAAGTATTTCAAAGAGTCGTTATCAAATCACTGAGAGAGTTTGGATCAACATCCCTACTTGCTACTTCTACAACTAAGGCATCACTAAGAATGGTGGAAGGTACATTCAATGCTTTGCGAAAAGAGTTTGCTAGAAAGGAACGATTTGCACCTGAGTCGAAAAGTATTCTAGCAGGTAGAGAGTTGAGTAGAAACGTACCCGATACCACATCTGCGGTCTCTCTCACTTCTTCGGTTGTCATTTGGAATGCCCTTCCTTGAGGTCTTAGAGTAACTTCCTTCTTTACCGGCACTCCCGTACTAGCTCCCCTCGAATTTCCCTTAAGCTTGGGGCAGTTGATCCGCACATGACCCACTTCTTTGCACTCATAACACACCGTCCCCCGAATGGGGCACACTTGACTAGCATGGCCAGGCTTGCCACACTTGAAGCATACTAGCGGATGGGATTGCAAGCCCCGAAATGTTTGATTTTACATTTCAGGCACCAATTTGGTTCCCGACGTGGTTCCACTCTCGAATTCCCCACAAACGGTCTCGGGCGTTGGGGTGGTCCTGAACGACCTTCCCACTTCCTCTTCTCGGCCACCTGGGCTTTCTGCTTGCGGTTCTGAATGATGTCATCTTCAACCAACTGTGATTCTTCAATTGCATCTTGAAGTGTGGTTACTCTGGCGTTCCTTATAGCGGTTTTCATTTCCGCTAGCAACCCCTTGTGATATGCCTTGATCTTGGACCTTTCATCCGGGGCTAGATGCCCCACAAAATTTAATCTCCACAAACAACTTGGAGTACTCATCTATGGTTTGATTCCCTTTCGTTAAACTTCTGATCTCATCTTCAATTTTATCCAATGCCCTCTCGTTGCAGTACTTGTCCATGACCTTCTTCTTGAAATCCCCCCACGAGAGCCGAGACATAATTGCGAGATCAACGGTGGATCGGACAACGTTCCACCAAGCAAGAGCATCACCTCTGAACATTTGAAAGGCAAAACGGACCTTTTGTGCTTCCCTACACTCACAGGATTCAAAGGCCAGTTCTAGCTCTCGGAGCCAGTTTATACAAATTACCGGGTTTGCAGCACCCGAGAACTCCTTGAGCTTACAACCAAGGAATGATTTGAAGGAACAGGTCTTCTCCCCTTGCCTTGAGTCATTTTCCACTAGTTCAATAGTCGGAACCCCATTCCCGGTCCCCCCGGATCCGGAAACAATTATATTCTCTGCAACCGCCTTGTTCCTACGGTGACTGATGTCCCTGTCCTCCAAAAGTTTCATAAACAACTCATGTTGCTTGGCCATAGCCTCGTTCATGGCTCGCATCATGTTTTCCATCATCTTTGTTTCTGGAGTGGCTTCAGTCAAGACTGGGTTTGAGGATGCCAGGTTCACCCTGGGGATGTGTTCCGGTCCCTTAACCAAAAAATTCACTTGGGGCTGAATTTCTCTTGTCACAACGTTTTCCGATTGGTCAGCTGTCGATGCGGAGGCATCATGGCCTTCTGGTGGAGTCCTCGGCCTATTTCGAGTATTAACCATCCTAGTTTGTCACACAATGTATACAAGAACACGATGAGAGACAGCCAATTAAGATTTCTCTAGGAATCGTACTAATATACGCATCGATCATCATAATCATAGTAATTTAAGCATGCTTACGTATTGATACATTCATAATAGCAGTAGCTAATTGAAATTATGAACATACTACACATAAGAATCCTCAATACTACTTTCACAGTTTTCAACGATGTATATTCCGTCAACTCTACAATTTCCCTTTATTCAAGATCTACCCCAACTCACAGTTCACCAGTTAACAGTCTCCGCTTAAAGGGTTGTTTGGTTAGCTCTTAATGGTGACAATAAGAGCTCACCTTTGAATCGGTAAGAGGCAAGGGTTGTTTGAAAAAAAAAAACACCTCTGAACCATTACAATAACCTCTTAATGATTGAGTGTATAGGGTTATGCAAAATGGTTCAGACCTCATTTTTTTTCCAAAATTGCCCTCTCCTTCATTATCAAGAGCCGCATCCTGCATCCTTCCATTATCAGTTCCCTCCCACTATTACGTTTCCTCCAACGGTAATCCACCCCGTCGTCGGCCCTCTCTTCAGCGTCGACCACCTTGTCGGTGCCGCTCTCTCCGTTGCAGACTAGTACGTCAGTGGCCCTCTCTTCGGCTCCGACCACCCATCGACAACCTCTCTTCTTCTTCGAAGGTATCTTCTATTTTCCTTCTCTAGTATGACAATGCTTTCTCATTTTGAAAGGTATCTTCTGTTTTTGATTGCTACCACAGAAAGGTATCTTCTGTTTTCCTTTGGTAGCTTCGAAAATATCTTCCATTTTTGGTGTTTTATGTATTTTAACAGACCACATTTGAGACCTTTGGTAGCTATACTTTGAGACCTTCAAAAACAATCCAATGGTGGTTGGGTGATAGATAAAGGTGGGTGTGTTTTTCCCCCTTTGGTCAAAAGCATCCTTCCATTATCCAGTCGTGAAATGAAGGTCACAAATCCTTTGGTAGCTACACTTTGAGACCTTAAAAAACAATCCAATGGTGGAAATTTGTTGCTGTCATAAAGATAAAGAATGGTGGGTATGTTTTCCCCCTTTTGAACTTTGAGATCTTTTGACTTTCCCCTTTTGGAAAAATGGTGGGTGGTAACAGATCTGGGCTTTTTATTTAGGTTGTGGTAACACATGGGATTTGATGTAAATAATAATAGGTGGTTTATCAATTGGTTAGCATATGTGGTTTATCTAATTGGGTAATTGATTTTCTATGTTTATGCCACAACTCATGGACTTTGTTTATGCAAAACACAACCTCTCTATGGATTTCGTTTATTGATATTGAAGGTGTGGTTTATTGATTTTCCTTTTATGTTATTCTATTAAAGAGTTCACGTTAGTAGATACGGTTCGTGGATTATGACAATGACTCCACGTTTATTGCCGAGGGACAAGAAGAAATTGAGGGAGGTGATGAAGATGACATGGATGGAAGGCCTTTTGGTACTCAAAACAATGAATACATGGCTAATCTACGTAATCAGATTGCGAATCAGTTGATGTTAAATGCATAAATTTAAGAATTGTTTGAAACTATTATGTTGGAGTTTGATTGTTGTGTTTTGTTTATTCTAGAACTTGAAAAATTAATGTTATGTTTGTTTGGATTAATATGAAATGTTTTTTTGAAGCAATATTATTGAGTATGTAGTTATATTTGCAAGTTAATTGTTTTATTCAAATATCTGCCAAACAACTATATGTCATTCAGAACTAAATCATTCAGAGGGTTAAAATGGTAATTTGTTGTCATTCAGACTGTCCATTTAGAGTAGTTACCAAACAACCATATTTCATTCTGCACTAAACCATACAGAGCCTCTTAAGCATTCTGACCTCTTAACTATTCTGCACTAAACCATCCAACAACTACCAAACAACCCCTAAGTCTAGGCATCTTACGATCATACCTAGTTCACTTAAACTATTGCTCTGATACCAACTTGTAACGCCCTAAAAATGGGGGGTAATTTAAAACTTTAAATTTCGTCCATGATTCGTCTAAACGATGGAGGTTTATAAAGCCTGTAATTTCGAACAATCACTACATAAAGTATTCCAATTAACAACAAATCAAAAGGGAAATCTGGAACACAACTAGATCAAGTTTTTCCCAATTAATACAACTATTGCCCAAATGGGTAGTTTGTAAATCCAAATGAATACTATTAAGTGGGATGAACTTTCAACAACTGGTTAATCTAAGGTACTTGACTAGATTAAGTTAAGTGTCTCTACATCCCCAAAATGTTTTTCTCTCTTCCCACGATTCCCAAAAATGCCGCTTCCTACGGTGCTCCTACAAGCACCAACCGGACGTTCAAGTCTTCCTAGGACCTCCACTAGGGGAATCTGTAAACCAACACACAAGCAACGAGTGTTAGGCTAGAAGCTTAGTGAGTTCTGACAAATAAGATTAAGAGTATAATACAAAGTAGAAGAAATATAAACATTGATACCCGTCCCGCAGTAATAGTGTAATGCCACCTTCCTACGAGTCCGCAACAGTTACAATTTTGAATAAAGTCGCCATATTCAATTATTGGAAGTCTACACCTCAGGTCCTTGACTTTAGTATCCACCACTCGGTCACACCTCAAGTCTCTTTTTACTCTTTTAGAGTCTACTCCGTAGAGTACCACCTCAAGGTCGTAGAACCTTAGTGCCTACTCTGTCTTGGGAGAGTTTCACCTCAAAGGTCCATGACCCTTTAGTGTCAACTCTCTACACTTTCAATTTAAGCATATCCCTTTTTCTTATAACACTTAGAATACCACCCCTCATGCATAAGGGTTGGGTCCAACATTTCATTATTTAACCAAAGCCAAATTAAAGCCACCAAGCCCCACATAAGGCATCAAGATAAAGTTACATAACTAACAACTTGGACATTCTCCAAATTGACCCATTTATTATCAAACCCGAACAATGACTAGCATTCATCTCATCAAATATATAAGAGTACATAAAATAAAATATAACCAAGTTCCACATACAACCATTTTAGGTTAAACTCTCACATAGCCATTTTAACTAGAAATCATGAGGTTAGTAAATCATTTAGGTATATATGTATAGGTATAATAACACATAAATATTGGTGTATTTACACATATGGCATAGTAGGAAACCCACCAATAGGGTTTGTAAGTGAAAACCCTAAAATGAAGAAACCCTAGAAAGTGGATCTTTACTTGAAGATTTTATGGTCTTTGAATCTCTACTTGAATGAGGTAAGAGTGGTGGTTGGATCCTATTGAATGCAACTTGGTGGATTTAGGTTGAGGATTAAATGAAGAGAGAAGGGAAGAGTTGAAATCGTTCAAAGAGGGAGAGAGTATCGATCTATTCTTGAAATAAGATATGTTAGTTTAATGAGAAGAAAACGATTTTATAAAACTGAGGCAAAAAGGTACGCGGCAAGAATGACAAGTGAGATTTCCCCTGGAAATCTCGTCGGGCATTCTCGAGGGGAATGTACCACGGCCACACTAATCCTCGCATTTGTGACCTGCGAGAGTGACCCCGGGCACTATCGTCAGGCACTCTCGCCAAATATGTACCGAAACTCATCCTCTCTAGGCGACAATACCCCTGCGACTATGACCATGGCACACTCGTCGGGCATAGTCTCCGGGTAGGTACCGAATGCCAAAACCTTCCAAGTTCGAGTTCTAGACTTCCCAATTTCATTGATTGACACACTTAATTGACAATAACACTCATATAAGATAATAATTCAAGTAGAGGTCTTAACACAACATTAAACATATAAACAAGGTCATAACGGGAGACAATTACACATAACAAAATTTGGGGTGTTATAATACTTGTCTTTGGTTTTGACCTACATTCTAGGGTTTCATAGACTTGGTCATAACGAGCATCTTAACCCTTTGTTATCATGTTTAATTACCTTGTAGAAGATATTTGCTTGGGAAATATGATTTGGATGAGTTACAAGAATGTGAGGGGTAATATCTTAAAATGAAATGTTTCTTCTGATGAATACATTGCCCATGAGTGGAAATATGAAACATGTCTAGTTGTGCATAATTATCTGGTTCACGTTTATGAGATATGAATTGTTGGGTCCTATGTCCTTGTGCACGAGGATGTAGCCTGTCTATTTATTGGACTTAATATTGTTGGCCATTTTGGGCATAATCGAGTATGCAATAGGGGACGTAAGTCCTTGAGGTGTAACTCGTTTAGTTTGGATAGTCAATAATGTCCTGTAAGTCCTTGAGGTGTAACTCGACAGAGTAGGCAATAAAGGCAATGTTATGGTTTGAGGTTGTGATGTGTTAAAGGCATGGGAACTAGAACGGGACATGAGGTGTAATCCATTAACATCATGGGTGACTCCACTCCCGTGTACATGTCACCCCGATGGAAACGGGTCTCCCCTATATTTCAAGAGTTATCTCTTGTGTGTTTTGTTCAGGTTCTGGAACATCTTTGCAAGTGGAAATAATATTGTAACGCAAAGGGATTCGGTAACACAAGTCTTGAATTACGATGTTCTTGTTTATGAATTGTTTATATTATGAGATCTCACTAGGCTTCGCCCTAACACTTGTTATGGTTGTTAATGTTTCACAGGTCCCACTAGCGGTGGAATCTAGGATGTCAGGTTGTCAACCGTGCATGTAGGAGATCTTGAAGTGTCGGTCTTTTGGGGAATCTTTGTGGAGAGAGATTTTTGGTGGAATAGCAACACCCATATTAATCTAGTCTGAATTAATTCTAGATTAAGTAGGTTCTTGTAATCTATATCTCCCATTCTTTTGCAAGTTACTTCGGTGCAAACTATCCCAACATAATTTGGGTTTTAGTTGTCATGAAATTGGGGAATTGCTTTATTTAGTCATTCTATTTACAGGGTATATTGGACCTTAGTATTTTAGACGTTATATTGCCAAAATTTCGAATTTTTATTTGGCCCTATTTTTAGGATGTTACAGTTTGATGGTTTTTATGATATTGATTCTTGAACTTCATTTATTACGGATTAGGGCTCAATGGTTTGCACATTTCATTCGATTTGGTCCATTCGCCTAATGTCTGGTATCTTTTCCGGTTAAATCTATCTAAATGAGGGGTAAAATGATCAATTTGCCTGTTTATCTATTTTAAACAATTTTTAAATATTTATCTTTTATCTTATTTTTTTTCTTTTTTAAACTCCCCCTCTCTCCCCCTACCGACGTGAACCTACGTAGCCCACCTCTTCCTCTTCGGATTTCGTCACTTCCCACCGTAACCAACCACTTTCATCCCACCGCCATTCTCCATCATCTCCATCACCAATGTAACCCACCTAACCTCCATCTCCACTATAACACCCAAAATTTTGTAATATCTGGATAATGAAAATAATGTAATGATGGAAGTTATTCAAATTTGGGATCACATTGTCAAAGTTAAGAAGGAGAGGGACCAAATATGAAAATTCAAAAAGTTAATGGAGGAAGGTTTCAATGGAGGATTCCCAAAAATTGATTTTTTTCCTCATTTACACCAAACTTCGACCGATTTAAAGAGAATTAGGGCATCGATTTTTCGGAGGTTCATACATCATGAAATTGTGAGCAAAAACCCTCAAGAAGTCCGAGATTTGGTGCAAGGTCGAGAAGGTTCTCGACAATTGAAGGTGCTATGATTTTTTCAGAGTTTTCGCCAAATTAAGGTATGAATCTTACCCCCAAACTTGAATTGCGAGTTCAAATGATGTTACAATACACACCTCAAGTTTTTCAGAACTTTTTTGAGTTAAAAGTGTGGCCGTAAACAACATTTTCGGTGAAACGAAAACTTAGAATTTCTTACTCAATAATGGATGGTTTTGAGTTATTCTTGTTCTTAAAGGTTAGGAAATATGTTAACTTGAATTTGGCAAAAAAAATCGGGCAAAACGACCAAGGAACGAGGCCGAACGACCGAAAAGCATCGACTGCGTCGGTCAGGTTGCAGGTGCTAAATAGTGTGCAACGATATATACTAGCACAAACTCAAAAGAGAAGTTACACGATATCAAGTTTCCAAAAACTTCTCTTTGGTTGCAAAAAGACATGAGATAACATTACTCAACAAAACTCACATGGAATAAAATTATCAATAAAACCCATAAACAAGCATATGCAATAATTTGAGCCTATGCATTTCAAAGTTTCATTAATGTGCTACAAAACAACATAAAATAAAACTCAATGAAACTCAATTAAGCCCAACAAAACTCAAGAGACATTGATACAACCGAATGATGTCAAAAATCTCACCTCAAATGATAAAGTTTAAGACAAAATTATCCATAAAATATCGTAAAATTTCTCGATAAATACAAACTCACACAATAAACCATGTTTATGCTCTTTCGAACTTCACTCTTGTTGTCATTTATTGCTTTTCTCTCTCTTTTGTTGCTTATTTGATATCTTGTCTTTGAAAGTTATGAAAATCATCAATCTTTTGCATAGATAATTTTTAATTTTGGATTACCTTGTGCTTGATCATTGTCTTCCTATGTTCGACCCATATGCTACAACATCGTACGTTTATGGTTAAATTTAAAACACATCAAAACTCATATTAACTGATATACTCCAATACTGCAACCTCAATAACTTTTTGCAACTAGTAAAAAGTTTTTCAATTATATTACATTAAAGTCTTCTTATATCTTGTTTTTTTATATTCTTTTAGATTAAAATCGTTATCATCGTTTACAAAAACTAATTAAAATGATAAATGATGATTATTGTCTTATTAACTAATGAATAATATGATTAATGTCATTATTGCAATCAAAATTTAGGTAACTTAACTTTGAGGGGTTAATTCAATTCACTGGTAATAAGGCTTGATTTTTAGGGCTATTTTCCTAAGGTCACCAATTCAAGTCCTTTGAGGTAGCGTTTGATACGCATACATGATTGGATAGGACTGGACAAGACAAAACTGGACATGACTGAATTGGACAAGAGGGAAGGACTGGACTGGACTGGACAGAACAAGTGTTTGTCTGGTGTTTGGTACGACTAGAACTGGATAGGACATGACTAGACATGTTGACCCAAAAAGTTGTTTGATGATTTTATATATCATATAATAGTTATAAATGACATAAATAAAGTAAATATTTAAATAATTTAATTTATAAACATTTTTACACAATATTCAAATGCATAAATAAATAATAGTACAAAATATGAACGAATTCAATACATACATAAATAATAGTACGGTATGATTGAGGAGGTAGTTGCGGCCGATGTAGCGGAGGTATAGGTGGTGGTAAGTAGCAATGAGTGGTGGTGACACATGGAGGTGATCGAGGATGGTAGTGGTGGTGGCCATGGATGGTGGTTGTGGAGATGGTATAGGAGGTTGTTGTAGTGGAGGAAGAGGTGGAGACGGTGGTTGGCAGTGGTCGTCAGTGGTGGCGACGACGACAATGGGTGGTGGTAATCGGTAAAGGTGGAGGTGGTCGACGATGATAGTGGTGGTGATGATAGGTTGTGGTCGTGGAGGTGGTGAAGGAGGTTCTTGGAATGGAGGAAAGGGTGGAGGTGGTCGACGGTAGTTGGCGGCTAGCGGTGGTCGGCGACGGCGATGGGTGGTGGTGATCGATGGACATTGTCAACAATGGTAGTGCTGGTGGAATTGGGCGGTGGTTGTGGAGGTGGTGGAGAAGGTTGTTCTAGTGGAGTCGTGGAGGAAGATGTGGAGGTGGCCCACGGTGTTTACGGTGGCTACGGGTGGTCACCGGTGCTGGTGGTAGCGACTATGGTTGGTGGTGACCGTTAAAACAAATACCACACTAGGGTTTAGGGGTGCTCACGGGTTAGGTTGATTGGGTTGAAAGCATTTCAACAACCCAACCTAATGTTGGCAGTTTGAGAATTTTTAACCAACCCAAACAAAAGTGCAACACAACCAAACCCAACCCAACCTGTTCGGGTTGGTCGGTTTGGTCGGGTTGTGTTTAAACAAAGTAAAAAATATTGAAAACATAAAAATAAGAAAAAAAAATTCTTTGAAATACGATCTATCATTCAAAAGAATATACAAGTTCATCAAATATTTATGTATTGCATATAACTTTACATTAATGTCCTCTTATGAGTTATATTGCTCGTGATTGCCGAGTTGTTTTTGGTAACTTATACATGTTAAAAGAAAATATAAATAATTTTAGAGAAGTCGCTAAAACGTTAATCGGGTTATCGGGTTGGTCGGGTTACTTTGAGCCTAACCCAATATCAAACCAATAGATTCGGGTTGTTATAATTTTGTATCAATTATATGTCGGATTACCTCGGGTTGATTTTTTTTCTGGGTTGATCGAGTTGGTCGTTTTTTGAGCACCCCTACTAGGGTTATAAATCAAATGAGGGCATATCAGTAATTTTTAGTTTTTGTCTCAACCTTGTTCCATGTTGTTGCACCTATTTTGGTGGAACAAAAATGTAACACCCGTAATTTTCGGTAAGTAAATGTCACCCGGACATTTCTGTGACCTGTAAACCGTGGGGTTTTGTTGGGGAAATGCATTGTTTAAAGTCCCTCGGAAAATTGGGAGTTTTGGCGTTGAAAAGTCGGATTTTTGGAGTTCGGGGGCACCCGGGCGACTATGCCAGCGATTATGCCAGAGGGCACAATAGCTTGGCACAATTGCCAAGGCTGAGAGCCCGCGGTACATCTCTGGCGATTGTGCCACTGGCACAATCGCTTGGCACTATAGCCGCGCGTACCAGTGGATTAAATGTTGCGATTTTCACCAATTCTTCTCATTTTCTCATTTCTATCTTCTCCCCTTTTCTCTCCCAAACCCCAAAACCGAACCCTAACCTATTTTGGGGGTTTTTCCTCCCCAAACCACATGTCTACTCACCATCTATCTAGTTGGAATCTTGAACCACAAAACCTCCATTTTCATCTCCCTCATCAAGTTCATCGGTTGGGAGCTCGGGTTGAAGAGTTGGAGTGGGTGTTCTCGGAAAGTCTCGCCATCTATAATGGTAAACTTTCTTGAAATAATGTTATAAATGCTCCATTGGTGGTTTCTTAGTGTTTGGTATCTCAAATCTCGGTTTGATGATTTTGGAAAACTAGGGTTTTGATCTTGTTGAGGATTTTAGTATGTAAAGGTTGGGGAAAAGTTTCTATATGATTATGTATGGATATTTATGGTTTGGATTTGTACGGATCTATGTTTTGGAAGTTTTTGGCTTGAGGATTCAAGCGGCCTTCAAAAGAGCTCGTTGGGTGAAATCTAGATTTAGCCTAAATCTAGCAAGGTGAGTTCAAGTTGATTTGTGAAAACGTTGTACATGCCAAAATGTCTATTTTAAGGTGTTTATGTGTTCTACATGAAATTATCAAATGTTGGGTTATTTGATAATCTTTGATTATTTGAAGTATTCAACTTTACAAACTTTGTATAATACCTACATTTGGGATTTTTGGGCATTTAATATATGTGTCACAAATGAATGTGTTTTGAGGTCTTATTGCATAAATAGATCTTTGGTCAAAGAAATACACTTTTAAATGTTTGTCGGGTTTTATGCATCATTCATGAAATGGAATGTTTTATAAAGTATTAATTGCACATTTATGCGAGGTACTTGAAAGAATGTTTATAGTCTCATTTTATGATTTTCATTCTTATCAGCAGTTAAAGTTGGAAAATGCATATTTTTGTGTTATGAGACATTTGGAAAAATATAAGGGTATAAGTTCATTTGGAAAATGGGTTGTCTCAACTAATGTTGAGTTTTGAACTAATCTTACTTTTGGTCGTTGTGTTTGCATATCCGTTGGTCGAGTGCGTTTTATCGTATTTTTATTTTCATTTTTCAATGAGTCAATGGGTTGCTAAGCCTGCGGCTTGGCATTGTTATTTTGATGGGGTTTTTGGACAATTGTCCAGTTTTGGTAGCTCGACTTCGAGCCTTGGTTGCGATATTGGATGAGGGACTCGACATAAGGACCGTTCGCGGTTGAACTCGATATCCCGTGGGTGTACGTTTAAAGCCACTGAGCCTGACATCCCTTGTGCTTGGAATTATTGTTCCGGCGTGGGATGATTAGTTTTCCACGTCGAGGCACGTTAAGGTACCGGATGAGGTATAAGTCCTTCGTGCTCAAGTATTACGATATTGGATTAGGAGCTCGACGTAGGAACCCTTCGGGGTTGAACTCGAGTTTTCGTGGGTGTATGTTTAAAGCCATTGAGCCTGACATCCCTTGCGTGTACTTTGTTTTTATGACTAGTCTTAACAACATAAAATGGGCTTACTTTGTGGACCGTCACATTTTATGGAATCGGGTCTCCCCCGTCACCGAAAGGTGTTGTTTTTGGGTATTGAGTTTTATTATCCAAGTTTTCGGTGACGTTTTGTGTAATTGGGTTTTACCCTTGATTTATGGGTTGAGTATTACGCCCCACCCGTGTTTTGGGTGTTTTGGGATAAAAGGTTTAACTGTATCTTCATAAATGGAGAGTTCAATTTATATTTACGCTTTGCGTGAGTTTTGGGTTAAAGCTAATTTATGAATGGGCGGCTTACATTGGTATCATCATCTTTGAAGTAGTTTGGTTTGGAAAATGTCCAAATTGGTGTTCTTTGTCTAAAATGCATATTATTGGAAAATGAGTCGTTTTCACATGTAAGACGTATCATACTGAAGGACTATAACTTTAACCGTATCCTTTCTTTTTAAACGATTATTTTTATCTATGTTGAAAAACTTTTGAGCTCACTAGGCGTTAAGCCTAACCTTTTTATTTGTCGGCATGTGCATCAGGTTTCAAGGTTGGGAGTTGGTTCTAGCAACCCTATGAAGAGTAAAGCCTTAGCTAGATCCGAAAGTAAGTATTCGGTGAAGTCTTCCGCCTTATGGAGATAGTGACTATGCATGGGTTTGAGTAGCACCCGTCATTTATAGTCCGTATGTTTAAGATGGTATAGGTGTATTGTAGTTGAACCTAAATTCGTGGTTGTAGATGATTCTTTTATTGATGTATTTAGAAAATTTTAAATAAGTTGCTATTTCCATATTTGAGGGTGTTACAAGTTGGTATCAGAGCTTAAGTTTGAGAGATTTAGGTATTGATTTTTAGATGCCTAGACTCAAACTAGCGTTCTTATAAGTGATTGAAAGTGAAGTTACACATTAGGCGCCTTAAGATAAGATATCTTGGAGTTGATCGGGTCGCTAGAAACGGAAAATCGTCAATGGTCGCAAGGATGATCATGTATGGTACGTTCATAATGGCACATGGTCAGTGTTATGGTGAACCTACATATCACATGTGTATACTTGAACTACCTTAGTATGATGACCGTTGGGGTAGTGAGAAAGTTTCTAAGCGAGTAATCTAAGGAAAGGTTGATGTCTATAGCGATGTGACGTTGAAGTGATAGTTAAATGCGTTGAATGCATTAAGTTGATCATCTTGAGTAAGAATTATTGGTTGGATTAGAACTATAAGTTCGTTAGACCAGTTTTATTTTGAGGAGAAATTGTAAGTTAACCCAATTAGTGGGTTCGTGACTCTAAGATGTTTTATGTATCCGGATGGCAATAGTACGTCGGGAAAATGGAGGAGTGTAGTCCTGAGATGCTGAGTGCCAACCAAGTTCATGCACGAAATTTATTTCTAAAATAAGTTTGCATCAATTGTTTCTCATGTATTCGAAGCATAAAGTGTGTTATATTTTGAAGTCTTGGTAAAACATTTAGCACTCATCATATTTTAAACTGTGAGCTTAAGCATGCATGGAATTGTTTGTTGCAAGTTATTACAATTTATATGGAAAAATCTCCCCGTCCCTGTTTTGTGTTTAACGCTATTTTTGCACATCTTAAGATCCGTGTTTTAATGCCACATGTGGTATTGGGCAAGTGATTGTAGAATTTTTAACCTTGACATTGGATCTCCTCCACGTATGTTAAGGTTTTAAAGGAAGAGTTGTCCCACTGTTTTCGAGTCGGAATTTCTAGAGAATTTTAGTCTGTACGAGTCGTGTTTAATTTTACGGGGTATAATCCTACAACCTTTTGAGTTCGTGGGTATATTTTGAGATGCGTGAGTTTTAATTCTTATGGCATATAAATTACGAGCTTTTGGGTGACGTATCTAATGTGAGTTTTGTGGAAAAGGGTCACTTTATCCTACGTGGTGGTTTTAGAGTTTTGACATTTTAGACTTATTGTCGTTTTACGCTTTTTATGTTGAGAAACATAGATTTTGACACCACTTGATTTTACCGTCAACGAGTTTATGAAAGTTTAGTTGGGTTTATGGCGTTTTATTTTATGACCCTTAGAACCACGTAATAAAAAGAATTTTTGGGAATGGGTAGACTTGCATTATTATGTGCGTTAATTTACGTGTTTTGTTTAATACTTTGTCACATGCGAGTCTTGCACCTACATTTTTGCAACTGTAAAAGGCACCTTGAAAATCTTAATGTCGCATGATTGCATCTTGAGTTTTACGTGGGTATATGTGCGTACTTTTGGGTGGGATCTGATTTTCACTCGCGTGAGTAAATATGTGAAATATTTATGTTATCTCATGTTAAACTTCTAATCTAAACGTGCTTCGATTTTGGACTTTGCTGTTATAAATTTTTTGCAAGGCATGAAATGAATTTTCGGATTGCATATCGTTGTAGTTACCATCTTGGTCAAATGTGTTTTATCGAGGCGGCTCAAGGCTTTAAACTCGATTTGAAAATTTATTTGCTTTCCAATCATTTTACAAAGTTTTGGGGAATAAACTGATGCATAGGAGACTTGTTGAAGATTTTATGCCGCAACGTTTTCGGTTAAAAAAGGAAAAGTTAAAAGTTGTGAAGTTCTCTTTTGGAGCTGTACGAACGTTTATTACACGTGTTTGGTGCAGAAAGTTATTTTGGTATACATAGTATAATTTGTAGTATGTTGGGACTCTGGTAGTCCGTTTGAAAATTTTGTTGTGCATCTTATGTTACCGTTTTATTAACGTAAGTAGCGATCAAATGAGTTTTGGAAATGGTTTTACATGCGTAGTGTTGATAACCAGTTTTGAACGGTAGTGTATTTTACTGCACGATTAACTGTTATAAAATTTATATAGTTGAAATTTTATAAATTTCAAATTGACGTAATGGTTGAAAAACCTTGAACTCATTAGGGCTATAGATTTAAAAACCCTATCGAAAAAGGATGTTGTAATTCGGGACTAGAAGAGTCCTTGGGAAGCGAAGCGTCGGAAGATCCGACTTGTGGTTGATTCTGAATTTTGGGTTTCAGATTTTGTTTTGGGTAATGCATGAATAATGGAGATATTAGATTAAGTCTTCTCAGTTAATTAAGAAATGATGTTATACTTTGGTAAGCATGCGGGGTAAGGTCTCACGTGATTATCTGCGCTTGAATTGGGTACGACTTGGTGGGTTGCTCATCGGTGTGACATTATGGATTATGTTGATGGTGTACCGTCTTAGTGCGTTCCGCGATCAAAGGAAATTTTGTGGTTTGTTTGTTAGAAATGTAAGGCTTCGAATTTTAGCATTCTGTTAGGTGTCAACCTTAGTGTAACAATCCGTCAGGAATGGGATTTTTGGGCGGGATGTCCACGTTTTCGAGGTCACCGTTTAGCCCTAAGTGTCGACTTGTTTTCTTGAAGTCAATGGATCTTGGAATGTTTGGAAGTATCCTAGTTGGATTATGGAAAATAAATGAGAGTACAAGATCACTGATTCTTTAGAGAGAGAAAGTAGAGAGAGAAAGACAATGAAGCGCAAGATGTGTAATGTATTCAATATACGTGTAAAACTTACAAAACACAAAGACCAAAGGGAATTAAATACCCTTGGTCAGAAACAACACTGATAAGACTCTAAACACAGTATTTGACCAAGTCCTATAAATACAATGATTACTATAAAATCAGACCTAACAATCTCCCCCTTAGTAATCATTGGCGCTTTGGTCTTCAAAAATCATCTTCTAAATCAGCACGGACCAACAAAGCGACTTTGTGAAGCTTTCTGACTTTTAAGAAAAAATTTCATCTCAGCATCTTTCAGATAAAGTAGTCTTTACTGTCTTGAGCTCTAGACGATACACCTCTTTTGAATGATCTTGAATGAACTATGGTGTTCGGAGCATATCAGAAACAACAAAAGAATTTGTTGTAGCAGAGAGAATAGAATCTTTGAGCGAATCTTGATCAGTAGATAAACATTTGAGCTCTTTGTCTCTTTAAAATCTCATTGATTTCTCTGATTTCTCCCTCTCATGACTTTGATGAACTGGTTCAACTAGGTCATGCCAATGTTGGAAACGAGACAACTTAAGATCTGCAAAATCAAAGAAAAAGAGAAAATAGAGGAGGTTTGCGCTTCATGTTAGACGTGCAAAGCAAGGTTTGCGTTTCATGAAGGAAGCGCAAAGCACAGTTTGCGGTTCAAGAAGGAAACGCAAAGCAAGGTTTGCGTTTCATGAAGTAAGCGCAAAACGAAGTTTTGCGGGTCATGCTGGAAGCGCAAATCTGACTTAGAAAAAATTTACCTTTTGAAACCCTTTGACTCCCCCTACACAAATGCACTAGATATGACAATTCAAATTAGCATTCATATAAAGAAAGTCAGATACTCCCCCTCAAAACCAGATATAATCTTTGAAATACATTCTATTTGCTTACTCCCCCTTGAATAATGTATAAACCCATTAAAATATATTTATGAGAACACAATGATCAAATATTAATTGTACAAATAAAAATATACTGAATGTAAATTTTGAAACAACTAAACATATAAAATTTTAAACACTAAACAAATAAAATTCTACCTAGTAAAATATTACAGATTTATCAATCATTTGAAATCAAACATATGTTGTTGGATACAAGAACAAGTTTCATTGCATATCAAGTTAAAACATGTTCAGTTTCAAAAACTTCCATCAATCTATTCAGTGTGCTCACATGCGAATCTTCGATTAGCTTCAAGAAAATGCAATTCTAAAAATATTATAGAGAACTTTGCATGTACTGACACTAATTCATCAAAAATTAAGACTTTCACAAATTTACAGGTTTATCACAACTCAAACATATCACCAAGTATCATGAGATGTGTGCTCATTGGCATCTTTTTAGCAGTGTGCACATTGGCATCTTAACATGATTGTGCTCTTTGGCATCTTTTAAGCTTGTGCACTTTGACATCTTTTGATCAAAAAGTTTATTAAGTAAAGAACATGCCGTAAACGTAACTTTCTATCTGATCCTATTGCAGGATTTGGGTCAGCCGCTCCCAGACCAGTTGGCCTTAGGGGACTAGGTGTCAAGCACCCCTTGGAACTTACTCTCCCAGATCATAAAGGCTACATCGACATATCCTAAACCCATTCATACAAGTAGAACATGACTTTCGATCTGGTTCTATTGAAGGATTTCTGTTCGATCACTCCCAGACCAAATGACCTTAGGGGACCAGATGACAAGCATCCCGAGGAACTTACTTTCCCAAACCAGAAAGGTCACAGGTACAAACTTTTAAACTTAGAGATTTCTGTATTTTAAGAATTTAATAATCATCTCAATCACTCAGATCAACGTCTAAATGCTTAGCCCATATTTTCATTCCGATCTATAATTCTGATCATTTAGGTAGTCTAAGCAAAGTAAACTATAAAAATTCCGAAGCACACAACTTTAAAGCAGTAATAAAAGTTTCAAACATGTTGTTGACTTTTCGACTTTTGTAAGACTTGAAATTTGACCATATAAAAACTTTAATATAAGCAAAAGAACTTGAAAATTTATCCTAAACACATATTTTATTCAAAGGAAAGAAAAAATGTAAAATCTTTACTTTATAGAATAAAATTTGTAAAGATTTAAACTTTTAATAAATATTTAGTTGGAACAAAATAAAATTCAACTATTTCATCTTTTATATTGAAGAAAATAAATTTGTGTCTCATATTAAAAGAAAAATTTGGGTAATACAAATTCATGAGTTAGATAAACAAGCTCAGATTTTTGAAAAGAATAAAGAGAGAAACTGGAACACATCATAATCAGAGATAAAATGCAGCGGAAATAAAATTGATGTACTCACAGTATCTCATATAGTCAGAAGCTTAAATCATTGAAGAACAAGTTCTAAACTGATTTGTTTAGAAGTCGTAAACTATGAAGTACGGGTCCTGAGCTGAAGTACTCAGAAGCCAAAATCCTCTTACTCCCCTTAACATGTGATGCCTGCAACTTTGAATCAGATAAAGATTTGGGTACCCACTTGAATTTGGGTCCGTGTTTTTTAGTTGCAGTTCTTATGGGAAATATTTGTCAGACTTAACATTTAAAGCATGAGGAATATGATCAAAAAAATAATCACAACCATCAGAAGAGAAAGCATAATCATCAGAACTAGAATCTGAGGAAGAACATGAGACATGTTTTGAAATTTGAATCATTTGCTTTATAGAGTATTTTGAAATTTTATTACATTTAGCAAATGAATCACTGTTATAAAGTTTGTCTACACATTTATCCCCATCAACAATAGATTCATCAGATGTCCGCCTCGCTCTCCAGATTTGCTTCTTTGACTTGCTCACAGTCCTATCTGAAAGAATAGAATCGGAAGAATTAGAACAGTCAGAAATAATTGTATCTCGTTTCTTCGACTTCTTTGACCGTCTTCTTTTACACTTAGGTTTATAATATTGATTATTTAGCGTAAAAGAATCATCAAGAATTTTAGACGAAATATTTAAATCAGAAGAAATAAATTTATCCAAGCAACCAATCTGATCAACTAATAAATCTGAATTTGCCTCGGAGTCTGAAGAATTTTGAGAAAAGATTTTAAAATTTGAAACTTCCTTTTTATTTTCCTTAGAATCAGAAGATAGGTTAGAAATAGAATCTGATTTTTTAAAAAATAATTTTTCTTCAAGACTAGACGTCATGAAAGAAAGAATAATATCAGATTCAATTTTCTTCAAAATATTTTGATCTTCTATCTGATCTTCAAGATCTATGATTTTTCCTTCTAATATTAATGGAGGAGTATATTTCTTCGAATCATAAATGATTGGAGAAATATTTTCCTTATCAGTATCAGGTGCATAAGGAGCAATAAAATCATTAGATATTGAAGATTTGATAGGAGATATATCATTTAAAATTCTTTTTCCTCTTCTTGATTTGTCAGGAAAATATTTTGCATTTTCGGACGTATAAACAAAAGGAATTTCATTTTTCTTGTTATTTATCATTTTCTCATTTTCGAGATCTAACACTTCCTTTTCACTAGTCTAATGAAATTTAAACTGTGGACCATAGTGTGCAAGAGTTAGATATTCGTATTTATATAAGGTGGGAACTTCGTCTATCACTTTGTTTAAAAATTGAGGATTATCAAAACCAAGTCCCCATCTCTGTTTTAAAGCCTCTTCACTCCTCGGCTTGTTCATATAGATTGTTTGTTCAGATTGGTCTCTTCGATAAAGCTTTTCTTTTAACTTAATTATTTTATCAGAAAACTCATCTTTTAAAGTAGTCATCGATGTCAAAGATTCAAGATAAGTCTTGTTAAAATTTTCCAAAGCATCCAATTTCTTTTGAAAGATGTCTTTAGTATTTTCTAAAATAGATTTTTCATCCTTCAAAGAAATTTTCAGCTTTTCAATTAAATCTGACTTTTCAGAGTTTAAATTCTTTTCAGATAAAATTTTAGAGCGTAAATCAGACAAAGCATTAATCATGATATCAAACTGAGAGGTAATAAAATTGTAATCAAATTCAGAATATACCTCATCCTCATCAGTATTAGAATCATCTGTCTGGTCATCTCCGACTAAGCACATGTGAGCGGTCTCGACATTGGAAGCTTCGTCGTCGGAGTAATCCAGCCAGAATTCTTCTACGGCCAATAAAGCAGTTCCATTCTCTCTCTTTTCTGCTAGTTCCATTTTCTTTCGGTAGTAGGCTGAGTCCCTAACCTTCTTTGCTCTACACTCCTTTGATATGTGACCCGACTTTCCACAGTTGTAGCAAGCATTAGTCTTTAGCTCGGGTACTTTGGCTTTGAAACTGGAAGTGAAGCGTGAAGAGTTGGAACCAGATCTAGGTTGGAACTTCTTCTGGTAATGATGAGAGAGAAGGATCATGGCTTTCTGTAAGGCCTCTCCATCGTCATCAGTTGACCCAGTGTAAACGTTATCAGACAACGCTTGTTCAGCTAGTTGCTTTGTGAGAAGAGCAACCGGATCAACTGTCTTCTTGTTCTTTTTGTCTAGATTGGCCTTTTTCTCTATCACCAAGCTCTCATCAGTTAGCATAATCTCATACAGCTCTTGAATCTGCATCGTGAAAATTCTGACATCGTTCCTCAGTCTATGACATGATTTGTTCCACTCTGGCTGAAGAGAATTAAGGAATTTCATATTCGTCTCAAGAGCAGTCTTTTCCACTTTAACTTTCTAAGATCATTAATCACAGCGCAAAACTGGTCAAAGATAGCCTTCAGAGATTCATTTTCCTTCGCCTTAAATTCCTAAAAGTTGTTCATGAAGCGTGTCTGGCGAATCTGAGTAGCAACAGATGACCCAAGCATGATCTTTTCTAATTGAGTCTACATCATATTTGGATTATGTTTGAAACAATCAATTCGATTGTAGATCGTGTTAGGCAGAGTTAGCATCAAATTGGACTTTGCTTCTCTATCGGCTTTTTCACGTTTGATTTCATCATCAGTCAAAGGAATGTCATTTTTCGGTCTGATGAATGGTCCTTCAGTAAACGACTTCATCATATTTTCTCCATTTGTCTGACGCTCAATGAATCTTATGAACCTATCTTGCCACTGTGTAAACTCTTCTTCGTTGATTAAGACTGGTGGACGAGTATCTGTTCCCAATTGCATCATCAGATCATTTGAGTAGAACCTAGCTTGGAAAGCAAACTTGGCAGAATCCATTGCTGATGTACCAGAAAATCAAAGATCAGATTGAATTAAAAAAAATTCGAAAAATATTAAAAATTGAAAATTTGAAAAACACTTGTTATGACACAAAGTTTAAAAAAAATAAAGATGACACAAAAAAAAAATTCAGACTTTTTTTTTTATAACTAAGACAGGTAGACGCGCAAAGAGAAGTTTTCGGGTGTAGACTGGTGTGCAAAGTGAAACTTTGCGATTGTGAAAAGAACCGAAAACAGAAACTTTGCGGGTTGAATGTTCTTCGGATTATGGCATATACGCAAGACACACTTTGCGTATGAGTAAGGAAACGCAAACTGAACTTTGCGGGTGATGTGGGAAACGCAATTTGCAATGGGAAACGCAAAGTGTGATTTGTGGGTGTAGTGTGAAACGCAAAGTGTGATTTGCGGGTGTAGTGGGAAACGCAAAGTGGAGCTTTGCGGGTGCAGAGAGGAACGCAAAGTGGAGCTTTTCGGATGATGTGAGAAACGCAAACTTAGACTTTACGGGTGATGTGAGAAACGCAAATCATGATGAATGAAGCACAAAGAATCATGAATGAAACGCAAAGTGCTAAGAACAAACGTAAACCGCAGAAACTCAAATAAAACTCGCAAGATCAAACGAAAACAAGAAATTTATGAAAGGAAAACATACTCTGAGTTTCGAAAACAACTTTAAAACACCTTTCAACACACAATTTCGATTAAAACACACTAAATCTCAAACTCGAGAATGAAACAGTACAGAAATCCAGTTTTCAGAAAACGCAAAATCGCAAAATTGAAGATCTAAACATGAATTTTATGCAAAACAATATGAATCAAACGTGATCGACTACTCAAAACGACTCGAAACCAATCAAAATCGCACAAAATTAACCAGAAACAGATCCAAATTTTGTGAGAAATCAAGAAAACGAGATTTTCTTGAAAAATTCAAGAATATCGATCAAATTTTCGATTTCGATCACTAATTCAGATTCAGGAAATCAATCTCTCAATTCTCTCAAGATTCAGTTGGCTCTGATACCAATTGAGAGTACAAGATCACTGATTCTTTAGAGAGAGAAAGTAGAGAGAGAATGACAATGAAGCGCAAGATGTGTAATGTATTCAATATACGTGTAAAACTTACAAGACACAAAGACCAAAGGGACTTAAATACCCTTGATCAGAAACAACACTGATAAGACTCTAAACACAGTATTTGACCAAGTCCTATAAATACAATGATTACTATAAAATCAGACCTAACAATAATGACCTTTTCAGGGATGGAATTTGAAAGAAGATTAGGCGTTATTGATCAAGTACCGATGTGTTTAAGCATTCCTGTGGTGATAAGGACTTTATTTTAGGGAAGGTTGTGAGGTTGGTGTCGGAACGGAGTGAGTGTTGACCGAATCTGGGCTAAGCGGTTACCTGAAGGACGCATTGGTGCGCCTTGGAAGAATGTCTTTATAGATATTAGGAATGGATCAGCTGAAGTTTGAGAATTTTGGAAGCTTGGTTGCGATCTTTGACGTTGGGTTCGGAACTGTATAGGTCCGAAGGGAATTGGTCAGGGTAAAGTTGGAATCATAAATTACCTGGAGGTGGTAATTGTCATCCAAGGTTGGGAGACGACCGTAACCTTAAGAGTAAAGGTTACTTTGGAGGGTGAAGTGATCGCTCAGTTAGGAGTGTAATGTGCCCAAGAGGGGCAGCTGATAGAAGTATCAGTATAAGAGTCGTGTTAGTGATGCTGGAAAACGGGGTAAGGTCAATCTTTCTGCGGGTAAAGTTTCGTGGGAACCTAGATTTCGAGGGCGAAATCATTTCAAGGTTGGGAGGATTGTAACACCCGTAATTTTCGGTAAGTAAATGTCACCCGGACATTTCTGTGACCTGTAAACCGTGGGGTTTTGTTGGGAAAATGCATTGTTTAAAGTCCCTCGGAAAATTGGGAGTTTTGGCGTCGAAAAGTCGGATTTTTGGAGTTCGGGGGCACCCGGGCGACTATGCCAGCGATTGTGCCAGAGGGCACAATAGCTTGGCACAATCGCCAAGGCTGAGAGCCCGCGGTACAACTCTGGCGATTGTGCCACTGGCACAATCGCCTGGCACTATAACCGCGCGTACCAGTGGATTAAATGTTGCGATTTTCACCATTTCTTCTCATTTTCTCATTTCTATCTCTCCCCTTTTCTCTCCCAAACCCTAAAACCGAACCCTAACCTATTTTGGGGGTTTTTTCCTCCCCAAACCACCATCTATCTAGTTGGAATCTTGAACCACAAAACCTCCATTTTCATCTCCCTCATCAAGTTCATCAGTTGGGAGCTCGGGTTGAAGAGTTGGAGTGGGTGTTCTCGGAAAGTCTCGTCATCTATAATGGTAAACTTTCTTGAAATAATGTTATAAATGCTCCATTGGTGGTTTCTTAGTGTTTGGTATCTCAAATCTCGGTTTGATGATTTTGGAAAACTAGGGTTTTGATCTTGTTGAGGATTTTAGTATGTAAAGGTTGGGGAAAAGTTTCTATATGATTATGTATGGATATTTATGGTTTGGATTTGTACGAATCTATGTTTTGGAAGTTTTTGGCTTGAGGATTCAAGCAGCCTTCAAAAGAGCTCGTTGGGTGAAATCTAGATTTAGCCTAAATCTAGCAAGGTGAGTTCAAGTTGATTTGTGAAAACGTTGTACATGCCAAAATGTCTATTTTTTAAGGTGTTTATGTGTTCTACATGAAATTATCAAATGTTGGGTTATTTGATAATCTTTGATTATTTGAAGTATTCAACTTTACAAACTTTGTATAATACCTACATTTGGGATTTTTAGGCATTTAATATATGTGTCACAAATGAATGTGTTTTGAGGTCTTATTGCATAAATAGATCTTTGGTCAAAGAAATACACTTTTAAATGTTTGTCGGGTTTTATGCATCATTCATGAAATGGAATGTTTTATAAAGTATTAATTGCACATTTATGCGAGGTACTTGAAAGAATGTTTATAGTCTCATTTTATGATTTTCATTCTTATCAGCAGTTAAAGTTGGAAAATGCATATTTTTGTGTTATGAGACATTTGGAAAAATATAAGGGTATAAGTTCATTTGGAAAATGGGTTGTCTCAACTAATGTTGAGTTTTGAACTAATCTTACTTTTGGTCGTTGTGTTTGCATATCCGTTGGTCGAGTGCGTTTTATCGTATTTTTATTTTCATTTATCAATGAGTCAATGGGTTGCTAAGCCTGCGGCTTGGCATTGTTATTTTGATGGGGTTTTTGGACAATTGTCCAGTTTTGGTAGCTCGACTTCGAGTCTTGGTTGCGATATTGGATGAGGGACTCGACATAAGGACCGTTCGTGGTTGAACTCGATATCCCGTGGGTGTACGTTTAAAGCCACTGAGCCTGACATCCCTTGTGCTTGGAATTATTGTTCCGGCGTGGGATGATTAGTTTTCCACGTCGAGGCACGTTAAGGTACCAGATGAGGTATAAGTCCTTCGTGCTCAAGTATTACGATATTGGATTAGGAGCTCGACGTAGGAACCCTTCGGGGTTGAACTCGAGTTTCCGTGGGTGTATGTTTAAAGCCATTGAGCCTGACATCCCTTGCGTGTACTTTGTTTTTATGACTAGTCTTAACAACATAAAATGGGCTTACTTTGTGGACCGTCACATTTTATGGAATCGGGTCTCCCCCGTCACCGAAAGGTGTTGTTTTTGGGTATTGAGTTTTATTATCCAAGTTTTCGGTGACGTTTTGTGTAATTGGGTTTTACCCTTGATTTATGGGTTGAGTATTATGCCCCACCCGTGTTTTGGGTGTTTTGGGATAAAAGGTTTAACTGTATCTTCATAAATGGAGAGTTCAATTTATATTTACGCTTTGAGTGAGTTTTGGGTTAAAGCTAATTTATGAATGGGCGGCTTACATTGGTATCATCATCTTTGAAGTAGTTTGGTTTGGAAAATGTCCAAATTGGTGTTCTTTGTCTAAAATGCATATTATTGGAAAATGAGTCGTTTTCACATGTAAGACGTATCATACTGAAGGACTATAACTTTAACCGTATCCTTTCTTTTTAAACGATTATTTTTATCTATGTTGAAAAACTTTTGAGCTCACTAGGCGTTAAGCCTAACCTTTTTATTTGTCGGCATGTGCATCAGGTTTCAAGGTTGGGAGTTGGTTCTAGCAACCCTATGAAGAGTAAAACCTTAGCTAGATCCGAAAGTAAGTATTCGGTGAAGTCTTCCGCCTTATGGAGATAGTGACTATGCATGGGTTTGAGTAGCACCCGTCATTTATAGTCCGTATGTTTAAGATGGTATAGGTGTATTGTAGTTGAACCTAAATTCGTGGTTGTAGATGATTCTTTTATTGATGTATTTAGAAAATTTTAAATAAGTTGTTATTTTCATATTTAAGGGTGTTACAAAAAAAAAAGGCTTTTTTTGTCCCATCCTGTCCCACCTTGTCTCTGTCAATGTCGTGTCAAACGTGGGACAATGAATTCTTGTCATATCCCATGTCGCACCAAATGTGGGACAATGATTTTTGTCCCGTCCTGTCCTGTCGTGTCTCATGTACCAAACACATGAAAACTCATATTAACTCCAATACTGCAACCTCAATAACTTTTTGCAACTAGTAAAAAGTTTTTCAATTAAATTACATTGAAGTCCTTTATATCTTGTTTTTTTTATAATCTTTTAAATTAAAATCATTATCATTGTTTACAAAAACCAATTAAAATGATAAATGATGTTATTGTCTTGTTAACTGATGAATAATATGATTAATGTCATTATTGGAATCAAAAATTAGGTACCTTAATTTTGAGGGGTTAATTCAATTCACTAGCAATAAGGCTTGATTTTGAGGCTCTTCTCCTAAAGTCATCAATTCAAGTCATTCTAAGTCGACTTGAGATTTTTTAGGTGTTGTTCAAGGCTTCATAAGAATAAATGATTAGTTGAAGTACAAATAAGTTATATTGTACACTCATGATTAACAAAAGTTAAAATTAAAATTAGTTGCCTTAAATTTTGTTGTTGGCAAAGCTATATTCAGGAATCGACAAATGTGCAATAAAGTTATAGAGGGAGGATCATGCGAGAAACAAATTAATTTACGAGAAGGCGAGAAGGAATGTGGACCACATAATCAATTAATTAAAAAAACCATAAATAAAAAATGAAAAATATTTTTAGAAATTAGGATAATTATCGTTTTGAATTGGATAAATCTTTAAAATTCTCATTATCTTTTAGATTTATTTATTTTTTAATTTTAATCTAAAAAATTAGGTGACGGGTCTTCCATCTCCTTTTGGGTTGACAAATGGGTAGGACCGTATCGGTTGTGCGATATATTCCCAAGGTTATTTCGATTAGAAAAAAATCGAGAGACTGGGACTGGGACTGGGACTGGGACTGGGACTGGGACTGGGACTGGGACTGGGACTGGGACTGGGACTGGGACTGGGACTGGGACTGGGACTGGGACTGGGACTGGTCGAGAACACTTAGGGGTCGGGCCACAACTGAATTGACGGATCTTCTCTTATTATTGCAACATGTTTATCCTCTTATTCATCGCAGGGACAAATGGTGGTGGAACCTATCCAAAAACGAGAGTCTTGAAGTAAAGAAACTGAAGGCCTTAATTGAAGACAGATGTCTTGGAGGTGACTCTTCAAGTCCAGTAACCATGTGGAACAGTCTTATTCCAATCAAGATCAACGTATTCGTTTGGCGCACAATGCATGGAAGACTCCCGATTTCGAGTTGCGTTGGATTATAGAGGCATAGATTTGGACACAATCCTCTGTCCGTTTTGTGAAGACGTACCCGAGACAATTGATCACTGCCTTGCAACATGTGCACCAGTCAAACAAGTCTAGATTCGGTTCTGCCAATAGTGGAGCATTAGAGCAGACAGGATGAACTCGGTATCTGAAATCTTATCTTATCAAGGAGAAGATGATTCCTCGCCGTGGCTAAAACATATCTTGCAGGCTTCAATTTGGGCAACCTGTTACCTGCTTTGGGGTAAGCGGAATGCCTTTATCTTCAAAAAATCCTCTTCACCCATCGCGATTACTTTTACCGAAATTCAACTTCGTGTGTTCGAGTAGGTATCGAGAAGGTTTAAAAAGGGCTCCATCTCATGGGAATGGTGGATTGAGAACCCATCCGCTCTCACACTTAATGGATAATCCGCGTTGAAGGCTTCTTCGTTTCCTTTCAGTACCTTTCCTTATGCTGTTGTTTTACTTGGGTTGTTTTGGCGGTTGAGCCTTTTTGGTTTTGTTTTTTACTGCACCTTGCAGTCTTTTTTTCACCTGTATACTCTCTTGATTTTTAATATATTTTCTGTTGCCTTTCAAAAAAAAATTATTTCATAATTTTTTTATTAGTTTTTTTTCTAAATATACTTTTAATAAAAAAAATCATAATTTTGACTAGATATCACATGTATCACTATATGAATATTTATACATATTATCAAATGTGATAATTGTATATATTTTAGTTAATCATATGTGATTATGTATATTTATATGTATAGATCTTTTTGTGATGTAAATATTATCATATGTGATTATGCGTCACTTATATTCAGACATATATTATTATATGTGATATGTACAAAAATTCACTTAGTGGGATCATATGTGATACATAATAATAGATGAAGTTAATTACATATGATTCAAAACGTAAATCCAAAAAATAAAGAAAAAAAATGGTGAAATAGATAATGAATTAATTGTGGATATCAAATGTGATATTTTATGAAAATTGTGATTTTTTTTATCAAAAGTGTATCTAAAAATAAATTCGATAAAAAAAATTATAAACTTATTAAAATTAAAAAAGAGTATATTACAATTTTGGTCCCTGTGGTTTACCAAAAAATACAAAAGTGGTTCCTAAACTTCAATAAATGCGAATTTCATCCCTGGATTTTGATTTCGCTTTGAAAGTAGTTCCTCATCGTTAACTCCGTTGGATTAGTCCGTTAAGTATGGGGGCATTTTGGTCCAACCATATTTTTCTCTCTCTTTTTGCAATTCTTCTTTATTTTGTCTTACTTTTGTTTAAAGCATAAAACTTTTGGGACCAATTTGTAATTTACTTTAATTTGTATTGATATTATCTTTAAAATATTAATATTAATATTAATTTATATATATATTATATATATATATATATATATATATATATATATATATATATGTATGTATGTATAACACAACAACACAACACCCACCGTCGAGAGCAACACCCACCGGCGGTGAAAAGGAGTTAGTGCCGATGATATATATATATATATATATATATATATTATGTATATATGTATATACATAGTCGTGAACAGGACGCCGACTACGAAGTAGAAACGTATCACCTACCACCGACGATTGACCACTGCTACACCCCGCAGTGACCTCCATCTCACTGGAAAACCATTTCCCTTCTGATATGGTTTTTGGTTTTCAACGTGAAGGAGATGGGGGGTTGCCTGAGATGGTGACCGGAGGTTGCTGGAGATGATCTCTGTGTGTATGTGTTAATACAACCGGGAGGGCGGGAGACTCAGATAACCTGTGATGAAGATGTGATTTAGTGCCAATGACGAGGGTTGTTTTTTGGGTCTTCATGGGAGGAAAAAGAGGGATTGAGGAAGAACATATATATATATATATAATCATACACACACACACACACATATATATATAATCATACACACACACATATATATATATATATATATATGGTAAATTCTATCCATACCCCAATATATAAGGGTATGTGAGTAAGGTAAGAGGGGAGTATGTGAGTGAGATAGAGAGGGTATAGGGAATTTTGTGAGTGAGGAGGGGGTAGGGATAACAACACCCATATATAATCATAGGGGTAGTTTAATTTGCAACCCACATAAATTTTATAACTCATGCAATCCACATCTTAACCGTTGGATTCATGATCGACGGTTACAATAGATGTGAGTCCAATATTTTCAATTAAAAAAAACATAAAAATAAAATAACCGCTTATCACTAATCCAACGGTTAAAATGTGGGTTGTACGGGTTGTAAGATTTGCATGTGTTGCAAATTATACTTGGCCTATAATCATACACACATATGTATATGTATATATATATATAATCACACACACACACATATATATATATGGTGGTGGTGTTGTATAAAATCAAGAACATAATAGGTCGATTAATATATATATAGAAATGAGAAGATATGAAGAAAATGTGGGTTTTTTCTCTGTTAGCTGTAATCTGTTGTTCCATTGTTCAAATCGTGGTTCAAAACAAGAGAGGTGAGGTCGTCGGAGATGGTCACTAGCGACCTCCACCCTCTCCCCTTTTCTTCGTTGGCGTCACCCACCCTCTCCCCTTTTCTTGCGTCGATCTCGTGATTATATATATATATATGTGTGTGTGTGTGGGTGTGTGTGTGTATGATTATATATGTGATATATATATATATATATATATATATATATGTGTGTGTGTGTGATTATGTACAAGAAAATGAGAGAGACAAGAATAGGACAAAAACAAGTAAAGACAAAAAAAGTGTAAAAAGATGAAAGTACCCCTCACTTAACTGAGTTCTTTAACGGAGCTAACGACGATGGACTACTTTCAAATCGAAATCAAAACTCCAGGGATGAAATCCGCTGTTATTGAAGTTCATGGACCACTTTCGTATTTTTCGGTAAACCACATGGACCAAAATTGTAGTTTACTCATTAAAAAATAAATAAATTTAAAAGTTATATGGAGAATTGTTAAGAATTTATCTAATTTAAAATTGTAATTATCATAATTTTTAGACTTATTTTTTATTTATAGTATTTATTAATTAATAAATTATATGACCTGTATTTTTTCTCGTCTTTTCGTAAATTGATCACCTTCTCGATTGAAGCTGCCTTTAAAGTTAAATTTTACTATACTGATATAACATGGTGTATTTTAAAAATAGTAATTAATTATAATATTAATTTTGTTGGGATTTTTGTGCTACTTGTTACCAATTTATTTAGACTTGTATTATCTAATGAATTCCTATATTATATAAACCTTAACAATAAAATACATTATAAATGAATTGTTTTATTATACTAAATTTGTAGTCATTACACCAAACAATTATTCGATAAGTGCTTACATGATCATTTATCTTGTCGCATAAATATGGCAAGAACTAAAAATCTTACCCAGTAAAAGCGATAAAAGAACCGAAAGTCTTACTTGGTAATTGAGAGTGATAACTCTTACCTGGTTAGCACCTACCACGTAAATTATTGCATATGATGTCGATTTTTGGTGGACTAGAACCTTACTAAGGGGATGTTTGTTTCATTTGAATCATTAAGAGGTAAATTTTGTTTGGCAAAAAAAAAATCTGTCTTTTAATGGTTCAAAAACCCTCTGAATGAATTTGTATCTTGACAATGCCTTAACCATTCAGAGCCCTGATTTCATTCTGAACAATTAGCAAACAACTATATTTAATTTCGCACTATATTATAAGAGTCTTTTAATCATTCTGACCACTTAATTATTCTGCATCAAACTATTAGCAACTGCCAAACAACCCCTAAGTAACGTAAATAAAAGTGTTGACTCTTATCCATAAGTGTTTTTATTACTTATTACACCATTCTATGTCAAATATAATATATTTATTGAGACATAAATAATGAATAAAGTTTAATTTAATGTGTTTTCATTTGCGTAAATTTACCATACCACTTACCACCCCTTGTTTGGTTGAGCTGCAATTGCAAATACGTATAAGTTGAGGGGTAATAATAGCAAAGCTTGTATCACGATAAAAAGGTCTTATGCGATTACGGAAAGAAAAATTAGGGATCAGATCTAAAACTGCTCACAACGATTGAGGCTCCGGCGAGAGAGATTCGAAGGTTTCTTAAGGGTGGTTGCCCCTCTTTTGCCACCATATGCTTCATATTTGAGCCCATGATTTCATCATCTGATTCCTTCACAAAATCAACAGCCCTTTACTGAAAAAAAAAAAAATAAAAAAAAAAATAAAAATCATGAAATGCTGGTGCTGAGCAGAGGTTCAGGTATTACTTTTGGTCCCTGTGTTTGTGTTGTTTGTTTTATTATGAAAATGAGAGGCGATGAAGATGCGATTTGTGAGTGAGCATAGATAGAAATGGTGCATCGGAGAAAATGAAGGCGTATCTTGGCGGGGCAATCTAACCCAGATGGTATGCGATTGAAATGAAATCGATCTTAAAACATGCAACTGGTGTTATTGCAGCCATGGCGGTGCTTCATCCCTTTGCATCATTCTAATTTTCTGAAACAGATCTGAGCCTCACCTCACACCACCCATCTCTCAGTAGTTTTTTTTTTTTTTTTATATTGTCGATCATGCTATGTGTATCTTGATGTATAATAAATTTTATAATTTTTTTTTTCAATTTAAATCACATATATATGGTTTAACTAAAACTTCTATATTGTTCAAAAAAAAAAAAAAAAATTTATGAAAAATAAATATGTGAATTTCAGGTCTGGGGTTTCTAATGCCCTGTGCGAAAATGTGATAATATGCCCTTATGTTGAATTTTTAAGAAAACAAAAGGGAAAAGTTAAAAAAACCCAACGGGATTTAGAGTTTGGAGTGATTAAGTCCCTGGACAATTTTTTCGAACAAATAAGTCATTAGACATTTCAAAACCCGTTAAATAAATCCTTGGACTTTTGATAACCTGTTGAATACATCCTTATTACTTAAAAAATGTAACTTGCAACCTACATAACAGGTAAAATTATAAATTAAAAAAGAAATGTCACATACTTTATCCACATACAAACTAAAAATAAGGAAATTAACTTAAATAAGTCAATCTCATCAACCAAGTTCAATTTTTAACCACTTTTTAAAGTTTTTTTTCTTTCTAAAATAGTTAAAGTTTGTACATATAGTTTTTTTTTTTTGTGCAAGGATTGTTTTTTCCAAAAAATAAAATAAAAAACATCTTTACATAAAAATTTTTATGTATAAATATTCACTTTGCTTATAGTTTTAGAAAATAATACACTTTTCATCATTATAAAGCTATAATTAGTTATTTGATTTATTTTATATGCATTACTTTTTCATTTTTCGTTTTTTTTATGTTAACACATAATCGTATATTAACTAAAATATATAAAAAAAATGGTTTTACAAACTATATCATTATAATCGTTTGGTCAATATGTTTAAAATGAACTCAATATTGTTTTTGAATTTAATCTTATATTATTCAATATCATAAATACGTATGAACTATTTTTATTACTTATAGTTACATATTTATCTTATATTATTAAATAAATAACCCTAAAAACATAGAAAGTGTAAATATTTAATATAATTCGTACGTATTTATGATATTTAATAATATGAGATTAAATCCAAAATTCAATATTAAGCTCATTTTAAACGCATTGACGAGACAATTATAGTCGTGTAATATGAAAAAAGAGCATATTCTATTTAATGTATTTTAGTTGATATATGATTATGTGTGTTAATATAATAAAGGGTTATCTAGAATTAAAAAAGTAGAAGATATAAAGTAAATTAAATAACAAACTATAAAGATGCTTTCTATTTGTTTTTGCCAAAAACAATTCTTAAGGCAAAAAAAATTATGCATAAACTTAGACTATTTTAAAAAGAGATTTTGAAAAGTGTTTAAAAAATGAATTTGGTTGATAAGATTAACTATTTTAATTAATTTTTCCATTTTTTAATCTGTAGGGAGATAAAGTAGGTGACATCTTTTTTGTTTTTTTTTTTTAATTTGTAGTTTTATCTGTTATGTTGGTTGCAAGTTACATTTCTAAGTAATAAGGATGTATTTAACAGGTTTAGAAAAGTCCAAAAATTTATTTAGTGTGTTTTGAAATGTCTAATGACTTATTTGTTCTAAAAAATTGTCCAAGGATTTAATCACTCTAAACACTAAAGTCCATTGAGTTTTTTAGACTTTTCCCAAAACAAAACATGGGGTTTTAAAGGTATACTAGAAATCTAGTCGCGTAATGCAACGAGATACATCATGATTTTAATGATTCATTTTATTTTTTGTTTTTTATTGATTTTAGATGGTTTTGAGAGAGATAATGGTTTTTTTTATAAATTTATTAATGTAGGCGTAATAATATAATGTTTTTTATATTAAAAAATAAGTATTTTGTTAGAATTCAATTATTATCTTATATATTTTAAATTCTTTATATTTAAATTGAGATGTTTATCCTGTTTTGATTATGTTTATCAGTTAGTTATGAATTTAAACATATAACTTTAGAATTTTGTACTCATACATCATGACTTGTAATCTTGAATTTTAAGTAATGTGTATCAATAAACTATACTTAATGTATTAAAACGTGTTTTTAAGAGTTTTTCAATAGTTTAATAATGTTTTTATGAATTTTTCGATAATTTAATAATAATATAATTTATTTTAGATTTAATAATATATGTTTTTTTTATAAAATAAACATAAAATATTTTGTTAGATTTTTTTAATTATATTTTAGATTTTTTATATTTAAAATTTGAATTTTATCCTGTATTTAGTTATTCGGGGATTGATTTTAGGGAGTTTGGTTAGAGATAAAGATTGAAAGTTAATAAATAACATTAAATGTAGTATATAAAAGTTTAATGGTTGTTTTTAAGAGATTTTAAGTAATTACATTAAATAGTGATTCATTAAGCTTTAGTGATTGTTTTTAAGAGTTTTTTTATAATTGTTTTATAATATAGTATAGATAACGAGGGGACATAAACCAAAACCCCGAGTAGCAAAATATAAATATACATCACCAAAAACAATATATTCGTGAAACAAAAATATCAATTTAATTTTTCATATTCAACATTTGTTAAAAACTTATTTTCGATACCCAAAATTGCTAACTCGTTTAGCGTTTCTTGACTTATAATAGATGGTAAATATGACTTCAATAACTTTAATACCAAAACGATTCTTTCGATTACAGTTTAGTCCTATGCATCACAAGCCTCCTAGATTGTAACCGAACCATACTGTGTTTAGAACTCCAAAGCCACATTTTCCTTTTTTTTTAAATTTAAAATTAGCATTGTGTTTTGCTACCAACAAAGTAAAGCAAAGTGCAAACAACAAATCAAAGGAAAAATTGCAATTTAAAAACCAACAGAAATTGTACTGTGCAAACAACAATATTTACTACATTTGCAGCCCTAACGCAGATTAGGACCTTATAATTTAGGGTTGTAAATAGTTTCAAACCTAGATACAATTGAGAATCGAAGTCATGAACCCTAAACCAAATAATTAATCTTGTATTTCTTGTTGTTGTTCGCTTGTTGAAATCGAAATAGAAATCAAAATAACCAATGAAGAAATCGTCAATTCGAAATAACCATTAAGTTAACCTACTCCAATCTTTTAGATTTAAGAATCAATGATTCAATGAACGTTTGAAGATGAATATAGAATAATCAGGGAACAACAGGTGTATCTGAATACTTGCTTCATGACCACTGTTTCGGGCTCAATATTGAACATCGCCTATAAAATAGGAAAAGTTGAACAAGATTATGAGGAACAGAAGGAATCAACTTGATTGTTCACTTGTTTGATGATCTTTTAATGTATTTACCCTGTCTTTCTCTAATTGAATTAGTCACTTAATTGATGCTTTGGAGGCTTGGGTTTGGACATGTTAATTATAGCCTTGATGATCATTTATTAAACCAAAGCTAGTAACACATAAAAAATTGATGCACCCTTAGGCATATGGTGCCCTGTGCGGTTGCACGGGCTACACGTGGCCGGGACCGGGTCTGGTGAATTTAGAAATAAATCATTTGGTAAAGAAAAATGTATTTGAAGAAACTCAAAACATAACATTTTGTGTTTTAATTTTTCAGTAACCAAGGTTTTTAGTACCAAATACGATACGATTTACCATGATATGGTGCAGTTATGGCCCACGATCATACTAGCATATGCGGTTTGAGTTTTTTTTTTTCCCTATTTTTCCTTCTGTTCTTACCTTCTTCTTCTCAAAACTATACACCAAATCTTAAGATATGACATTATAAAATGCAATGTGGTGCAGTGCAATGCGGTTATGTGGATTTGTATTAAAATATGAATAGTTACGTGTCTGCGCAATGTTGAGGAATTTTGTTCAGTTACTTAGGGGTAGGAGCTAAATGGGTTGTATAATAGATATGGCTTATTTGCATAACCATCTAGCTGTTCGGTATTGGCTTATTCGATCAGCCCATGACTAAATGACTCAGCTAAATATCCTACGTCCTTTGTACTTAGCCATTAAAATCTCAAAAAATTCCCCAACTACCCCTTCCCTTAAAAAAGACACTGCCATCCTCATTTAGAAGATACTGTTTCCATCACCCACCCCTGATTTGCTTCCTCCTGTGGTTAGCTTCCCCCCGTGGTTTGCTTTTTCTCCGGCGAAAAAAATCTTCTTGTGTCCCCTAGTTTGTTTCCTTCTCCGACGAAAAACCTTCTCACCTCTTGTGGTTTGCTTTCTTCTCCGGCGAAAAAATCTTCTTGCCTCCCCTAGCTTGTTTCCTTCTCCGACGAAAAACCTTCTCGCCTCCCATGGTTTGCTTCCTTCTCCGGCGAAAAAACGTTCTTGCCTTACCTGGTTGCTTCCTTCTCCGGCAAAAACCTTTCTCCGACAAAAAAGCTTCTCGCCTCCCCTGGTTTGCTTCCTTCTCCGGCAAAATATATTCTTGCCTCCCCTGGTTTGCTTCCTTTTCTTACCTGTGCAAAGCCATCTTCATCCGATTCCATCAGATCTGGGTTTGATTTTATCACCGATTTCAATTAAAGATTTATCATTTATTTCAATTTAAAGATTTTAGGTTTGAAATAATATTAGGGCTTGATATTTTTAAGAATGAATTTGTTCTGATTGGGTTTGATATATTTGGAAATGAAAGTAGTTTGAAATTGGGTTCAAAATTATTGACTAAGGGGTAAAATGGTCATTTATGACATTCAGACCATTTATTTAGTACAACAACCAAACAATAATTTATGCAATACCATATAGTCAACTTTATAGGTCTTAATGGAAAATGAACCGAACAACCCCTTAGTGCAAATACAAATAGTTGGTTGGTAGTATTTTGAATGTATAGTCTAACTTGTATAAAAAGAATTTTGGGGATCGTTTGCCAAACGCTTGTCCGGTAAAAGTTTACTGGATCAATTTACTTTGCCGGATGAGAATGGCAAAAACCGAGAAGTAAATATTTCTTTTGCTGGTAGGTGAATCGGTAAGCTCTTACAGAATAAGTATTTAGTAAACGACCCCTTGTTTTGTGACGGAGGAAATAGCAATTTGGATGGGGGACTAAGGAGCTGTTCGTTTGTGGTTTAATGGGTTGTATAAGGTGAATGGCTTATTCGGTCAACCAGTGACTTATTTGGACAACATTCAGCCCATATGTTACATATGTGGTCTACATTCAGCCCAATATTTTCCACATATACCCTCCCTATTTCCCCTAAAGTTTGCACGCCTCCTCTCCCTCAAAGACACGCCTCCTTTACTTCTACTTCTTTCACCGTCTAGCTTCCATTCCTCGTCGTCGCCGGTGTTCCAGTTGTTGCCATCGTCGTTGCCGGTGTTCCCGTCGTCGCCCTCGCCGATGTTCCATCCCTCACCATCGCCCCACCTGAAGAAAATATAACAAAATATAACAGAGGCAACCATGAAAGTCTGATATTAAGGACTTAGCAAAGAGGTTTGGATTTCATCAACAGATTTGTTTCTTTGTTCTTATTGCTTCATCCAAGACAATCTTTATTGTGCTTCCTCATCCACTTTGGGTTTTGGGTTAATGGGTTTTATGTAAATCTGTAGTCTGTATAGATGGGTTTTGTTGTGAATGGGTTTTATATGAATCAATACATATGAGTTTTCTATTGATTATTGATGGCTTTTATTAATTTTGATGTTCATGGGTTTTGTTCATTGTTTTTCTCTTGCTGTCTATCTTCACAGGAAGTAGGAATATGATTGGGAATAAGAAATTAATTTTTTTTTGTTGATGAAAAAGCTAAAAGAATGGAAGCGGTAAAATGGTCATTTATATTATTCAGCACAACAACTGAACAATAATTTATCTATTATCGTACAGACAACTTTATCCATACAAATCTTAATAAAAAACGAACTGAACAGCCCCTAACAACCATATCAATGTAGAACTGGGTCAAATGTTGAAAAGTAGTGTACTCATAGCAAAAACATAAAAAAATGTCTTCAGAAATACATATAAATCACCTCATCAATGCTCGGACTACGGTCAAGATTAATTTTGAACATATAATTTAAATTTCCAAAAAAAAAAAGTTCACAATTCAATTAACCCCACTGGTTTCTGCTCCCTTAACACTGAATCTGATATCTCAATAACAACAGTAAAAATGATATTTGATCCAGCCGTTTTTAGCTGCACATCAACACACTATAGATTTCATAACATTTAAGAAAATCCAACATGAAAATAAAGGGAAATTGACTTAAATAACTAAAAAAACAAAGTCAATTTGGTCTCTTAACCAAGCTGCTTCATTTTTTTGGTCACCTAGACTAACATTTGTTAAAAAAGATGTAAACTACAAATTTGATCTTTGTGATTTGTCGAAAATAACACTTTTCAACCATGCAGTTTCGAAATTACAAGTTGTCATCATGGTTTACAAAAACGTTCGAATTTGATCCTCTATCGAACGGTCGTTAGAAAATTCCGTTAAATGGTCGCATTTTAATACCACCTTATGTATGTATGTATGTATACGGATAAAATAGTAAATAAAGTATTTTACTATTAAAATAGTACTTAAAACTTACTTTGCCTAACATGCTTAATATGTGCTCATACCATTATGAGGACATGTGTTGGTAGGAGTTGGTAAGCTAAACTTATTGGTTAAGTTTGCACTCCAATATCGACTTTCCAAAATTGTATTTGTCAAACTGTTTTGAATTTCTCCTGTACGGGTCTTCATCGACAATATGACAATCTAACGCTTTAGGTCCCGTTTGGTTTGTGGGATTGGAATGAATTTGGATTTCAAATCCATTCCAATCTTGTGTTTGTGTTTGGTTTGCAGGAATGGATTTCGTTGAACGGATTTGAAATCCGTTGACCATTTAAAAATCCCTTACATGATGGATTTCAAATCCATTCCAATCCTGTGTTTGTGTTTGTGTTTGGTTTGCAGGAATGGATTTCGTTGAACGGATTTGAAATCCGTTGACCATTTAAAAATCCCTTACATGATGGATTTCAAAATCCATTGCAATGAGTCTGGATTTGAAATCCAAATCTGATGGATTCTAAAGCATGATGGATTTCAAATTCTTATCCAAACACATGAAGGGATTTCAAATCCCCCAAAATCCAAATCCTTTCAAATCCAAATCCTTACTTGAAATCCAATCAATTCCAATCCATTCCCGCAAACCAAACGCACCCTAGTTTCTATCTTAGATTCACTTCAACTAATCTTCGATTTTGCTGAAAGCATTTTGCTTTAGACCAATACTGAATACAATAACAATACTTCTATAATAAAAATCATATTTTAATCTTTTTCCCCGAAACATACGCTACGTTTCGGATCCAACAAGATTAAAATACATCTGATCCTAAAAAGACTTTTAGGTACAAAAATGGATTTTGGATCCTAATAATGAACCAGATCCATAACTCACTTTGGATCCTTGAACTTCTCAGATTTCGTGAGATTTAGATCCAATAAGTATGTTAGATTTATGTATCTCGGATTCGAAAGTATTTCATATCCTTATACATTCACAATCTAGCAGATATTATATCACATTCGATTACATAAAAGAACTTCATAGAGTTTGTAAATCGGGTTTTAGACAAAATTCTAAAACATATCTAACTTATTATCGGATGTATTTGTGTAATCATCAAATAAAGTGGTTAAGACCAACACTCTCACAACAAGCATCATTCTTAATATTCACCACCATAACGTTCTTAACATAGGGCTTGGGCCTTTGGGTCCCCCTAGGAATGGCAACGCGGCGAGGATGGGGCAGGTTATACAACCCCGGGCTCGGTTCTTGTAAATGATCCCCGGCAACACATTCTAGCTTACATAACATCAACATCGTATGCAATTGTTTGATCAATCCTTGTGGTTCTCCATGTTTTTATCTGAAATTAAAATAATACAAGTTAAAAAAATTGTATATACACGTATTATATAACAATTTATATAATTATTACCTTCAAGTTCTTTCCTCAACCAACTTTGGCTGCACATCATTGCTCAACTATTTTCGATTTGAGTTGACTATGTTGTTTCGTTACCTTATTTTCGCTCATGCTAAAAGCCAATTCTGATGCTACCGTAGTGGCTAACATATACCTCGCAATCCTCTGCAAGATAGGAAACTTAGCACCGTTGCACTTCCAACACATCAATATATCAAATCCTTCTTCATTCAGTAACAAATTCTCTGCCAAATAATTACCAACTCGGTCATTTCAAGCATATCATCCTCAGAGATCATATTCTCAAAATCCAATTCCCATGAAGCCTTGCTCGAAGAAGATATCCCCCATCTGAGTGAGTAGTGCCATATTGTCCTTTCCCTTTGTTGTGATCATGTTTCTTTTTATACTATTCAAATAAATCATATATGGGCTACATATCCTCATAACATCATCTTTTGAGTCAATACCATAAATCTTTGTATATAAATAATTGATTAAATTTACTTTATACCTAGGATCTAAAACAATAGCCACACTCATGACATAATGTATGACTCCCCAATAATTATTAAATTTAAACAACCTATTTATCAACATATTTAAGCAACAATAGCCATTTTCCTAATAATGACATTTTGAGTGTCTTGTCAACTACTAATAGATACTTTCATGTCACAATTCAAAGAGAAGAACATGTTTGAAGTGGGATACTTGGTTCGAGAGAATGTCTCGCTCACATGACAAAACAACTTTAACTTATCACAAACACCAAACGCCATTCTCCATTCTACTTCACTAGGTAAACAAACATAATTTTTGTCTTTCTTGCTCAAACGAGTAAAATCATCTTTATACTCTAAGGAAACATTCAATATTATTAAATAGAATTCCATCTAGTCTTGCAATCAAGCACTAATTCTTTTTCACAATCAACACCTAGTTGTCGTGCAACGACTCTGAAGTCTTGGGTTCTTTTAGGAGAACATGTCAAGGATGAGACAATATCCCTAACCTTCTTGATTGCACTCTCAATCGCAGAAAACCTATCTTGCACAATGTGATTAGTGATATGTGCACAACATCTCATGTGAAGCAACCTACCCATTAAAACTAATGAGAAGGCGTAAGAGTACCTAAGAGCTTGTCGACCAAAACATCATTTGTTGAACAATTGTCAAGTGTGAATGTTGATAACTTGTTGCCAATGTTCCAACCATAAAACATTAAACCATAACTTGGGACAATGCATCATCAATGTATGGAGATGACACATGTATAAAGGTGCATCAAAGAATATATTAAAAATTAACAATATATGTATTAACATTGAATTATAGAGATTTAGAGAATAGTAAAACGAGAAATAACCTGATAATCCAATTTTGTAACCTCCGGTTGGCATCTTTGTAGTGTGCTGTTAGTACCATGTAACCTTTCCTTTGGTTACTTACTGTCCACATATCAGAAGTAAGAGCAATCCTGATTTCATTTCTTCCAAACATCATTTTTAATGTATAACTTTTTTTTGTTTTGTATATCTTCATGATGTCGGTCTTAATTGTAGCTCGACAAGGCACGTTAAATAAAGGTTGAAGACTTTGTAAATACATTCGAAAACCTTTGTAAATTGTAGCTCAACAGTAGAAAGTGGGTAATCATGAATAATGATCATCTTAGCTAACTCATCCCTTGAAATTTCAACACTAAACGTATAATTACTTAACAAAGATGCTTTCCCATCGTTAACCTTTTGCTCTTGAAGTAGAATATGTTTCCTTATATCCTTTTGTAACTCTCCTAGCACATATCCTGAAAAAATGATCTTTCAAATTGTCGTCCCATCATCGAGTCTACCAGTCATCTGTTTTTTGAAGTACTTACATTTTGCAAATCGACGCCCACCATCACTATATATTGCTTCAGAATGGTTCCAAACAACAAATTTCAATCTTTTGTTTGATGGTTCAGTGCTCATATTTGACCTGAGAGGCATGCTTACAAATTCGTTAGTGTCATTACAAGTCGTTTGATCTTTTCCGTTTCCTTCTGTAGCATCACATCAGATATCTACTACGTTCTCATTTTCTGAAGTTTCCATCTTAGAATATGAAATTAGGCAGAAAGAAACATAACAATATAAATAAATAGAAAAACAAAGTAAACAAGTAAACATGAGCTAAAGAAACAGAAAAAGAAAAGTATCTAGTAAGTTTTTCTATATTTCATTTTGATTCACAAAAAGCTAATGGAAACAAGTATGAAAGTACCAAAATAGATACAAATACAAATAAATATTACACTTGTGTGTGCCAAATGACTTTATGTAAAATACATATTGCTGTCAAATGAAATTGCACAACATCATCACATGGATTCATGTGGGCAGCAAAACAACACGAAAAATACATATTTGCAGTCAAATTAAGCAAAGCAACAAGTTCCATATACATATTTCCCAACAAAGAAGTGTTTAACTTAGTGTTCGTTCTTAAATTTCCCAAACATATGTCAGGAGATAACAATAACATAGCCGCATAGGGCAGTAGGCACTGGGCAAACAAACATTAACAGAAAGTTTGAACCAAAAACATAAATCAAATGTTAGTTTTTAAATTAACAGAAAGTTTGAACAAAAAACATAGCCACATAGGCCAATGGGAAGAAAAAGAAGTACAACTATACTTGGTGGACGAGGATGACTGGATGACGGTGTTGGGCGGTGGCCCACGAGGGACTGTAGTGGGCCAGTAGCCAACAAGATGTTGTGGTGGCGATTGGATTGTGGTAGCGAATGGTACCGTGGATTCATAGAAGTATGGAAGAGGAACTGAGGAAAGGAAGTTGATTACAATAGGAAACATAAAACCTAATTTGGAAATTAGAAGTCTAATAACAAATATTATATACAAATTAAATTAATACATATAACGGATGCAAGGCGGGTTGGGGTATGCGTTACCTGGCCCGACCCTATCCCCGGTTTCAGTCTAGAGGGGGTCCTCGGACCTGTTAGGACATATAATTTCCAAGTTTGGAAAGTTTTGTAAAGGGTCTACAATTAATATTTAATTGGGCTTAGAATGTAATTTAGGATTTCATTCTATATGGGCTTGGGCTTTAGGTTAGAACAAGTGAGAGAGGGGAGGTATAAATAGCTAATGTGTTTGTAATTTTAGCAAGTTAATTCATTCACAATGTAGTGATCATATTGAGAGAGCATGTCTTCTAGAGAGAGAAACTTTTTCTCTCTCTAGGTTTGTATTCTTAGTTTTACATTCAATGTGAATAAAACTATCCTCTCCCAATATCATCTTGTTATCATTATTTAATTCATGAATTGTTGTTAAATCTGGGATCTACATGTGGTATCAGAGTCGGATCGAAGATATTTTTCATCGATTCGATCATATTTCAATAGTTCATGTACATCGGTCGAAGGTTTTTGGTAATCTATGATTTGGATCTGATTTTGTTGAGTTTGGAGCTTAATTTGTGATTTGATTGAAAAATCGATTCAATGTTGATTGATATACATATTAGAATCGATTACATTTGTTGATTTTATCAATTTTGGAGGATTTTGGTTCAGATCTGAGGATTTTTTGAAATTGTTTGATCGCACCTGTGTTCGTCCCGATTTCCAGAAAACTAGAGTGATTTGATTGGAATGTATTGCAAAGGATTGGTTATTTAGTGATTGTAAGCATTTTTCGATCGTCAATCTACAAGAAACAGATCAATTTTGTTGGAATTGAATTTTTCTGGATCGAAAAGTTTGATACAGTCGTGTGTACCGGGAAAAGTTTACCGGATGTTGATTGTTGGATCCGGGAATGAAAGCATTCATGACTGGTTCGATATATAAGCCGCATAATCCGAGAATGAAAGCATGTTATCCGAGTTTGGTTTAGCTTTAATCCGACAGTCTTCCCGGGACTTGACCTTGTTAATCCGGGAGTTCCTTGCTGTCCGGGTATTGTGTTATGTATCCATTCGAGAATCAATATGTACGGGGTTTATATCCTTCAACCACATCCGGGAGTTACCGGGTTTATATGCACCATCCGGGTTTCATGAATTTAATGTCAAATCTCATTGGTTTCATCAATAAAATAGGTCGGTGGTGCATGTTTGGGGACCAGTGGCTGTTAGATTCGATTCAGATTTTGTTGATGGTCGGTGAAATAAATGACTTTGGAGTTCAAATGTGATTGGGTACATATTAGTGGGACGGTGCATGGATTGGTTTTGCAAAGTCATTACAAATTAATCGTAGGTCGGTGGAAACAAATATGTGAGCGGCGGCAGTGTAACATCCCAAATTCTGGGAGTTTTCGTCCTAATCCGATGTTGAGTGAAATAGCCAAGAGGATGAAAGAGAGTGTTCGGCATGGATCTCCGCGCGAGTGGAACCACGCGGTCATCCGCGCGGGCCTCTGTTTCGTCCCAACTCCAGAGCCCGACACAGCTCTCTGCGCGAGTGAAACCGCGCCACCATCCATACGCGACCATTGTATATTTATAAAAAGAATGATTCGGCCTCCACCCCTATTTCCTCTAAAAACCCTAAAACTCTTCCCCCTCTTCTTTCCCAAAACCGATCCCCATCTCCCCAAACGAACCCTAACTCAATTTTGGGAGTTTCCCTTTTAAAATCAACGATTCCTCTTCATGCCAAAGCTCACGGAGGCGTATCCGTATTTGGGGGAGTCGGTGAACGGACTAACCTAGACTCCTCCGTCCCTCGGGACCAACAAGAGGTAGTACAGGAATATTCACCTATTGTCCATCGACTACGCCTGATTCCCCTGGGATTGTAGTTCAATAGGCAAGAGCACCGCCCTGTCAAGGCGGACGTTGCGGGTTCAAGCCCCGTCAGTCAGTTCAAATATGGTTCCTGACACATGATTAATTTGTATGAGTCTCTATTTTACGACATTGGGTGTATTGGGATCTAGAAATATTTTGTGATGAACGTACACGAAAAATTGCGAATCCGAATATTAACTATTCGGAGTCGTAATTTGACGAAGAAGCCTGCTCAGCCCTTTGTCTCTATGTTTTCCCATCGAGAATTATTTGGACCTTTCCCTAGTACGAGAGGACCGGGAAGGACGCACCTCTGGTGTACCAGTTATGAACCAGCAGATTGATGGATCATTACCATGATGAGGGGAGATTTGGGAGCTAGAGCCATAACCCCCCATCTTCATCTTCATCACCAAGTTCTTGGAGTTTCATCTAGCCATTTTCATCATTTGAAGATTGGAAGCTTATGGTTCGTTTTGGTGATCTAGAAGTGTTTTGGTTGGTGGATTCAAGCTATTGGTTGAGGTAATCTTCTCCTTCTTCAAGTATGGAAAATTAGGGTTTTGATATAAGATGAGATGTTCATGTAAATTTTTGGGGAACAATTCTAAGGGGTTGAATATTATTATTTATGGTTGGAAATGTGTGGATCCAAGTTTTGGAAGGATTTTGCTTGTGGATTCAAGTTTCTTCAAGGAAGCTCTAAGTGGGGTAAAATCTAGATTTAGCCCAAATCTAGCAAGGTGAGTTCAAGTTGATTTGTGAAAACATTGTACATGCCAAAAATGTTCATTTTAAATTGATTATGTGTTTACATGATTTTTATTAAAAGTTGGGATATTTGAAGAGTTTACTCATTCGGATTATTTGGTTTTATAAATTTTGTGAAACACCCACATTTGGGATTTTTGAGCATTTTGGTAAATAAATCATGTTGATATGTTCCCTTGATGATTATATATATAAATGGAACTTATTTGATGTAAAAGTCATTTTTGTGTGTTTGATCTTATAAACCGTTTAGAAAATGCATATTATTGTGTTATAAGGCATTTGAGAAATATAAGGGTATGAGTTCATTTGGAAAATGGTTTACCTCAACCGATGATGAGTTTTGAGTTAATCATACTTTTGGTCGTTGTGTTTGCATATCCGTTAGTCAAAAGTGTTTTAATATTTACACTGGTTTCATTGGAGATTTAAGTAAATTGTTGAGCCTTTGGCTCGGTTTTAACTAAAATGAGTCTTGAGAACATTTGTCCGGTTTAATAGCCCGTTGTGGAGTTTTAAGTATGATGGCAGTTATTATGTGTTATTTGAGAGTTACATGTTTTGGGTGCGTTGGTCATTCAATTGGAGTCATGTAATGTTAGACTGTGTTGCATTGGATCCATAGGCACGTAAGTCGGCCTGTTTTGGTGGGCAAAGGATGTTTGGTTATAACTGTCGACCGTTTGGGTCACTAGTGAGTAGGCAATAGGGGGCGCAAGCCCTTGAGATGAAACTCGTCTTGATTGGATAGGCACCCTTGTCTGTAAGACCTTGAGGTGTAACTCGACGGAGTAAGCACTAGAGGCAATAACGGTTTGAGGATTGTGATGTCTGTTATGGCATGGGAACTAGAACCGGGATAGGTGATGAAATCCAATAACATCACGGGTGACCCCAATCACGTGTCCTCATCACCCAAGATGGAAACGTTGAGGTGTCATGCGAGTAACGTCGTATGGGTGACCAAATTGTGTGTTCCTTTGCCCTCAATGTATACGGGTCTCCCCCGTCGTCGACCATTAGTATTTTAAATGTTAACATCGTATCTTACTATCATTAGATTTGTGTGGTCGACGGTAAATGATGACCTTAATATTGGGTTTCCCGCGCGTATATTAAGGTTTGAATGAAATATGTCATTCCCAAGTTTTGGTATTTGGTTTCCTTCCATTTTTTGGTCGCGTGAGTATTGGGCCTGGTGTCCATGTTTTTCGTTGACGTATCGTATTGGTGGGTTATTAACTATGAATTATGAGTTGAGTGTTTTACCTCACCCGTGCTTGGGTGTTTTGGGATACTACGTTGTTAGATCACAGATTTATTGGATTCAAGATCATCCAATCTGAAGATTGAAATCTGAAGCTAAAGCTAAAAAGTCACTCTCAATATTAGTCTAATGTTAGTTTGTAATAATTGTCAAAGTTAATTATTGTTTTATTCCTAAATATCTATTTATTAGATATTTTAGGATATTATGTTAGTTTAGATATTATGTTGTTTTATATATTAAGTTAGTATATATTAGGTAGAATAGATATTATTAGAATATCTTAAGATCATCACTATTCATCATAATCATCCAACATATCCAGAGAGAAAAACAGAGAGAGCTTAAAAGAGAAAAACGCAAACATCAATCTGTAATCCGTGGTTTGTAATCTAACAGGTTGGTTAATCATATTTTTTTGTGATTATTATTGTTTGATAAGATCTGGATCAAAGATAAGGGGATCGACTATTGGTATCAAAGCTTAAAACCAGATTCAAATCAAGTTTTTAAAACTCGACTCTGTGTTCTTCAATATAAAAATCATTTTTGAGTGTTAGTGTGTTATTGGTGTTGAAATCGATCAGGTTGTATTCGAATAGTGTTCTAGATCGATTGGGTATAGTTTAATTTCAGTATAGCACTTTAATCGATTCCAATTTTGTGATTTTGGTGTCTAACAGTTCACGAGTTCAAACTCACTGTTCCGTCGATCAAATCTTCAAAAAGTGTTTGTTTTTGAGATCAAAAGCTTGTAATATGTTCTAGAAGTGTTAGTGGTCTATTTGTCAAAATTTGGGACTGCTAATCGAAGTCTAGATAGGTTTATTTGTGAATCATAGTCGATTTTCGAAGCTGCAGGGATGAACTCGCGAGAGTGCAAGTTTTGCGCCAGTTCATAGTTCTTTCGCGCCACATTCTGTTAGCGCAAAACTCCTTTTGCGCCATTCAAGACACCGGTCGACACCGGTCAAAGTTCGACAGCGGTCAAAGTTCGACACCGGTCCACACCGGTCCACTCCGGTCAGAGGACCCCAGTCACAGGACTCCGGTCGAGGTAGGATACCGGTCGAGCAAAACTCCGGTCGCAACAACACACCGGTCCATACAAGACCCCGGTTTGCGCCAACAGTTCTTCGCGCAAACTTCCAATTCGCTCGACCTTCTTCTCGCGCAAGTCTCTGGTTCGCGCGACCCACTTCTCGCGCAAAGTTTACTACTGCGCGAACTGAAGTCTCACAAGTGACTTTTGAGCCAACGTCTATTAGCGCAAAGTCTGTTTTTGCGCCAACCACTATTAGCACAAGTTGTCTTTTGCGCCAACCTCCTTTAGCACAAATTGTTCTTTTGCACATGAAGAGAAGCTCTAGCTATCGGAAATGACACAAAGCCACCAGTACTCTTCAGGGGAGAGTATGAGCAGTGGAAATATCGGTTCATGGACTTCATAGAAAGACATGATTTGGGTGAATTTATCAGGAAATCTTTAGAGGAAGGAGTTATGCCACCTGTTATGAAGACTCATACGGTTGGGACTGAAGAGATACCATATCAACTTAAGTTTGATGAACTCGATGGTGAAGACCTAAAGAGAGCAAGAGCTGATAGATTAGCAAAGTCTTTCATTCTTCAAGGCATTACAAATGAAATATATGTGAAGATTGACAGCTACAAAGCTACAGGCAAACAGATGTGGGATCAACCGGAGAAAATGATGCTTGGTTCAAAAGTTGGAAACCAGCTCAAGATATCCAACTGCCTTAACAACTATGAAGAATTCAAAGGCAGAGTTGGAGAATCTCTAGCAGAAACATATGACAGATTTGTGACCTTGCTGAATGAGTTAAGCAAGAACAAGGTCAATAAATCACAGATAGAGCTGAATGTCAAATTCCTCAGCATCCTTCAGCCTGAATGGAAAAGGTTTACAAGGCAGATGAAGCAAATAAAAGATCTGAACGATATTCCACTTCACGAGGTCTATGAAACCCTCAAGCAGAATGAGGAAGAGGTAGATGAGATCATGGATGAAAAGAGGCAGGGTGAGAAGACAGTTGCTGATTCAATTGCTCTTGTTGTGAAGAAGAAGAAGAAGATGATTGTGTCTGAATCAGAAGAGGTTGAAAGTGAAGCGAACTCTGACTCTGACGACTGTGAAAAACTAAAGCAGACTATGCTTATGTTGACCAAGGCTTTTCAAAAGAAGTTCTACAAAAAGCCTAACTCGAACAGTCAGAGGTATTCATCTGGTCCTAGTAACTATGTTCACAAGGAGAGATTTGAAGGAAAGAGGTTAGAGGAAAGGAAGCCAGAAGAGAAAAGGTATAAAGCTGAAGAGACCAATCAGCAAGAACCTCCAAAATGCTACAACTGTAACAGACTTGGACACTTTGCCGAAGACCCAAAGTCCGGAACTCCGACTACTACAAGAACAAAATGCTTCTAGCCAAGCAACAGGAAGCTGGAAAGGCATTGATGGCAGAAGATGAGTTCTGGCTAGATCATTCAGAACAAGAAGATGAAAATGAAGAATAGGACGATGAAACGCCCTAAAAACCAGGGTAATTTAAAACTGCGGAAATTGCACAATTAAACATCATCCAAAGGTATAAACCTCCCAAAAAGGGGAAAATGTACTTAACCTTTACAAACCTGAATACTGATATTGAACTCAACAACAAACTAATTTAAACATAACTTATCTAGATTACATCGGTTGTTAATCCAATATCACCAAAAGAATGGGACTTAAACAAATGCCCAACATCAATACTAGACATCTCAAAATTCCCGGAACCAAGCTCGTCACTCAAGCCCTTAGCAACCCACCGCTAACGGGAACCTGTTATACACATCATTTGAGAAAAAGTGTTAGACTTAAAGCCTAGTGAGAACATACAGTTTATAAATTTCAAGAGATATAAACAATTGTATCATAAGGAAATCTTTTCAATAAGATTTAATTTTCAAATGAAACCTTTGCCACAACCGGGCCTTTTTAAAATGTAAACTCATCACACGATGACAAAGATAACCAGTTTTACCAAGGATTGTAGCGTAACACAAAGTAGGTCACAATCCGAGTTATGAGTCGAAACACTTGGAATCCTTGGCCACGAACTACAAAGGTCCGTACTACGATGTGAGGGAGGGCCCTCGAGGAAACCAAGTCAAACTCGTTCACTAGGACTGCCATATGACCCTTAGCTAGTAACCGATCTCACATAATTGTACCAAATTGCCCCCGAGGATCATATGCATCCATAGCTACAAATAAGGGAAAATATGATCCATGGCTAGTAACCGGTCTTGCAAAACCGTACCAAATTGCCCTCGAGGATCATATACATCCATTTACAAAAAGGGGAAAAGACATCCCAAATATAAGTCGACTCAATACCTAGGGATCCACTAGTAATGGTACAGACTCATCACAACAACATATGTGACCAACCATAGATAGTCATATGGTATAAAATAACATTTATAAACAAAAATGCATTTTCAAGTTTAACTTCTGGTAAGAATGAAGATCATCAAAATGAACTTTAAATATTCTTTCAAGTAACCAACATAAATGTGCAAATAAAACATCCTTTTACTTCAAATAAGATCGAACCCATCATTTTAATCGAAAATGATCAGGAACCCTAAAATCTCCCAAAACTCAAGTTATATCAAAATGTAGTAAACTTAGATCTGAAACCATGGAGATATATAGAAGTTCAAAATGTAAGTTTTGACATGTATAAAGTTTAGAAAAAGGTAGTAGGAACTCACCAAACAGGTTTTAGAATAAAACCCGGAAAACCAGATATCGACCCCCTTGATAAGACGAAGCTTTATACACCGAAACCCCGAGCAATGCACTTAACACTAGCAACTTACGGGAGCTTGAAGATCCAAAGAAAAAATCTTAGAGAGAGAGAGAGAGATTTGAAGAGAGAGAAAACATCAGCTCAAGAGATATTTGTGGCTGACAACCCTTAAGTCGGCCAGAGGGTTGCGCGGCTTACACCGCGGCCTTCAAGCCGCGAGAAAAGTTGCGCGTGCCATAAAACTGGAATACTCCAGTGGGTCATGCGGCTTAGCTCGCGGCTTACTAGCCGCGGCCTAGCCCACGCGTGTCAACAATCTGGGAATCCTCCAGAGGGTTACGCGACTTACCTCGCGGCCTACAAGCCACGACATAGCTCGCGTAACTCTCTGTTTCCCACAATTTCAACCAAAACCCAAACACTAACTCTCGATTCAAAACTCGGCGTCTAGAACAAAAGGTAAACGCAAGAATACAACGATAATATATAATGAAAATCCAGGGTGTTACAGACGAGACAGCACACCTATGCTTTATGGGCAAGCTGGAAATAGAAGCTGAAGCTGATTCCGATGAAGAGGACAACGAAGAGGTATGTGATTTAACTAAATCAGATTTCTTAAATCAAATGCATGCCATGATGACAAAACTCCAAGAATTAGAGTCTAAACTTAAATGTGAAAATGGTTATGATAAAAACCAATCAATACAGAAACTTAGCGAGGATATTCTAATCAAGAAATACTTTGCGCTTTCATTGTCTCTCTCTCTTCTTTCTCTCTCTAAGTGATTTAGTGATTTTGGGATTATCACCTTTGAATTCCACAAATCAAGGAATTTATCATTCCTTCAATGGATTCCAATTCCATCAAATTCCATTATGCGAACCAAACGCTCCCTAAGTTTATTCTCTATAAACAAAAATCATAACTTCAGAAATAAATTATGATGAATGTAAAACAGTGAAACTAAATATCAAGTAGCTATTGAAAGTAAAATCTATGTTAACAAAGAAAAACTCATAAAAGTGAGGATGGTTACCCTTTGAAGCTCATGTATCCATTATTCCATATCGACCCAGATCGAACAACTCTTTTCTCAAATAGAGCGAGTTATGGAGAAAGGCAGATGAATCCACTCCTTAAGCAAGTAACACTGCTTCTCAAGCTAAATTATCCTCAAATTTGTTCTTTAATCAATGGCAAATTATTTAATCAAATTTACCAGGAAAGATATTGAAATGACTCATACCCTCTTTAGACATGGTCTGATCTGTGAGGGTTTAGGGGCAATAGACATGAGTTAGGGGCCATTTACGAGAATGCGTACCGGTAAGGGCATTAACCTCACTTACCATATCGTATAACATTAATCAAAATTGATTGTTGATAAGCGTCTTAAACCCGGTAAGAGTCATTTCTCTCACTTATCGGGTAAGACTCTAGGTCTTTCTTATGACTCTTACCGGGTAAGATTTTAGGTAGTTTCCATGCTCAATAGGTAAGGACCGTAAGGTAAGTAATACCGGTAAGTGCTTACCCGGGTAAGTATTTTGTAAACGGGCCGTTAATCTCCAAAGTCTTCCATTGATGAAGACTTCATTCTTCCCAATGATTCTTCAAAAGTGGATCGAGTCACAAGGACCTGAACCAGATGACTGTGAACTGGCCAGATAGGAAGCAAGTCCATCATCAAGTTCTTTATAACCCAAATCAAATTGAAGTTTTATCTGCAGAAAAATTGAACCGAACAATTTTAACATTTAAAACATGAACAATTTTAACATTTAAAAAATATATAAATAAAGAGAAGGAATATTAAGTCTTACCTGAGATGGAGAATGTTGACCTCTAAAGCAACAGGAAAAAATATATGCAAAATCTGATGATAAACCATCAAAACAATTGAACAAATACAAAATCGTGGATGTATTTCAAGATTTATAAAAGTTAAACCACACCTGACAGAAAGAGAGACAAACATGGGCGTTGTTTATTGAGAAATGCCAAAGAAGAAACATATTAGTCTACCAATCCTCCACATTTTGCACATGGCCTAGAGTATTCTGCGACAACAAAACAAATCGTGTCGTCGAGCTTCACTTCCCCGGAATGGGTCTCTCCGGCCAGCTCCCAGAAAACACCCTTGAAAATTTAACCCAACTCACCACCCTCAGCCTCCGTTACAATTCCCTCACCGGTCAACTCCCGTCGATATCTTCCTCCTCGCTAACCTCCGAAACCTTTACATCGAAAACAATCTCTTTTCTGACCCGATTCCTTTTCCCCTCTTCCTAATCTCGTTAAGGTTAGGTTCGCCAACAACAACTTTTCTGGAACCATCCCAACTTTCATCAATAACTTGACCCGTTTAGTCGGGGTCATCCAATAAGCTCTCCGGCGGCACCATTGTCGGCATCGTCATTGGATCTGTACTTGCTCTTCTTCTAATCCTGCTAATTTTGTTCTTTTTGTGTTGTAATAAGATCAAACAAAAGGAGGATCCGTGGACGAAGGATTTGGGGGAGGCAAAACAAGTGGAAGTTGAAATACCTCATGAGAAATCCACCGAGAATGTTGAGAAATCCAATGTCTCGAACAACTGAGTTGTTTATGGAGAGGGAGAGACGTAGATAGGAAGCGTGAACAGTTTTTGGGAGCGGGAATAGTTGCTTTGGGACTTGGAATCATCTTCTTGGAAAGGGATGAAATCAGGATTTAACAAAGCTTTTTAATTTGTACATCACGTGAGATTTTTAAAATTTATGCATTAAAAAGCAGTACTCTATGTTTAAAGTATTGTTTTTAAGACTTTAAGATTTATAAGACTTCATGTATAAATTAGTTGTATTTAGTGCATCAAAACTTGTTTTTAAGACTTTTGGCTAATATGCTTTATAAGGTAGTATAGATAAGGTTTATATTTGGTGAAAATCTCCCAAAATCTTAGCCTTACTTGTCCTTCACGATGGCCTTACGTAACCACCATACCTATAATCAAGTTTTTGATTTCCTTTTAAACAGGACCCTCAAGTTTCGGCAGTTTGTTGTTTTCCCCCACTTTTAGGAGTTCACACTTTAACCCTTGTTAACATAAAATCTTAACATTTTCGATATAAATGAATATCAATCCTTTTAATCACTCATGTTTGGTCTAACAAAATAAAAATTCATTTTATTTTATTTTTTTCTTTTTTGTAACACCCCTAAAATTCGAAAATAATAGACAAATTAAAACTTTCAAAAACTCTTAAATACAAAGCTTTGAAATAGCAAACATCTAAAGTTACAAGGAAGAATCACTATAACAATGTATCAGATTCTAGCGGAATTATCTAGTCCCACAAACTAGATACAACATTAGTCGGGTGTTACTAAAACCACCAAAGCTGCTATCTTCACCAAACCAGATGACATCATTAAATCCATCCTACCGGAACTTCTACCAAGCTCCACTCGCCATACAGATCCATCTAAGACCTGATATACATGTCGAAAAGAAAAAGTGTTAGGCTTAACGCCTATTAAGTTAAAGCAGTTTTCATCATATAAATCATAAAACATTTAAAGTGAACGTTTTACTCCGAATAAGGCCATTTTAGAAATACTGATTATAAATAGGCTTTATTTGATAATCAAGTTACTTCTAATTTCCAAACACCCAATTTAAATAATTATTCGACATCCAAATTTCCCCAAAACGCACCCACACGGTATTTCGTCAAAAGACTCTTTGTGTAAATAAAGTGGTACGTTTTAGCACCGAAGGCATGGGTAAGGGAATACCCAAAATAACACCTTTCGGTGACGGGGGAGACCCGATTCCATCGAATGTGGCAGGCACACAAAGTTAAGCCACTTATCAACGTTCTCGAGTTTTGCATAGACCATGGATCCCCGTATCCGGCTCCTCTGAGCTACCACCGCAAGATACCCAAATGACCTAGCGTCTACTCGACCTCTAGATGTGTCTCACCACAAAGTCACAAGTCCCCGTATCCAGCTCACCATGGGCACCACTGCAACACTTAGCTCCGTATACGTCTCTCCAAGAGCACCACCGCAAGCTTATGTAACAACATGACTTGGGGACCACTCGCTAGACTCAAACATGGACATCAAAACACCATGATGAACATAACGACTCATATGCCTATGGATCCAATGCATTACAGTCTAAACATTACATGACTCCATATGAATGAACTAACGCATCCAAAACATGTAATAACCAACATTTGTATAATAATTGAATTTCCATAAAGCGCCCATATTGAGCTGTTTAAACGGGACAACATCCCAAACTCATTAGAGTATAACTCAAGCCACAAGGCATCTTAAAACGTTTGCCAATAAAAGCAAAACCAATATGACTATACGTGTCGAAGTATAATTTTCCCAAAACATGCCTTTCCATAAATGTATTGTCGGCCGAAGGCCAAAACCGTAGGATTCATAATTTCTCAAAACGCTTGTAGTGTCCAAAATGATAATTTCCGTTTACTCATTCCGTTGAAACCAGACTTGTTTAAAACATCGATATCTGAAACTCATAAGTAAAGTAAAATCCCAAGACTCACACTTGTACCCAACTTTTCACCAAAATAAAACCCAACACCTTATGTTGTCTAATTTCTTTAATAACTCCAATAAAATTTCTTTAGTAGGGTTGGATATCATTTTGATGCTAAAACACCCCTAACACACTTAGCAACCCTCATAAAGCTTTGACATTCCAAGTATGTGAAAATACCCATTTACCATGAAACTCATCAAATGTAAAATGTGTTTGTAACATATGTTCAAGAATCCCCTTTTTTTGACTCAAACACTTCTTAAAATATTGTAACCCATTTCTTAAGAGTTTGATTGCACAAAGTGTGCAAGTATACCAAATATGTATATTGTACAAATGTTCACAAAATCTTATTAAAATGAAGTAAACTCATGGATATACTTTTAAAACCCAAAATATGTGCATTTTGACATGTATATAGTTTTTCAAAGCAATTAGAACTCACCTTGCTAGATTTAGGCTAAATCTAGGTTTTACCCACAAAGATTGAACTTCTAGGATGAAGTCTTGAATCCTTCACTAGCTCCAAGTTTCCACCACCAACCTTAGCTACAAATATTCCTAAGTTAAACCAAGTTCCCATAAATGGAAAAGGGGTGAGAACTACAAAACCCTAATTTCTTAAGTGAAGAGCATGAGAAGATTACCTCATCTATAACTTGAATTGACCAACACAACACTTCTAGATCATTATAATGAACCCCAAACTCCAACTCTTCAAAGGGATGGAAAGGGTTTTGGAGAGTATTAGATGAAACCCTAGCAACTTGGGGATGGAGATGAAAATGAGAACATTAAGGTTTATAGCTTTCAAAACCATACTAGGTTCTGGAATCTCAAGTTTTGGTGCTCCATAAGCTCAAAATCGAGAAGGGAAATAAGGGTTTCGGTTTTGGAGAGGAGAGGAGTTGAGTTGGGAATGTAACTAATGAAATAGGGCAAGAAATCGCATCAAATAAGGGAACTGGGCCTGTCGGCGATAGTGCCATGCGATTGTGCCATGGCACTCTTGCTAGGCACAATCGCCCGGCTTGTACCATGGCCAAGGACACCCCCGCGAGAATTCCCTGCGATTGTGCCCATGGGCACTGTCGCCGGGCATAATCGCCCAATGTGTACTGCAAGGGGCTGGAGCCCCGCGACTATGCCACGCGATTGTTCCCTTGGTCACTCTCGCCGGCACAGCCGCCCATGGCGTATCAAACTCGAAAATTCTTGATTTCGCGCCCGCACACTCCCGACATGGTTTAGTAAGCATAGGTATTCCAATCTAAACAACCTCGTAATGAGTTACGGTTCGCAAATATACAAAGAGATGGTTATAGACAGGAAGATTTCGGAGTGTTACAATCCTCCCCACCTTGAGAATGATTTCGTCCTCGAAATCTTGGCCCGGATATTCCAATCTAAGGCAATATGCTAAACTCCTCGAGACATGGGACCTCTCTAACGAAGTCTGAAACCGCTAAGAGTTTGCCGTAACCGGAAATTTTGACCTCTGAGCCAAATACACAAGTCTCTCCACCACTGATATTCCTTACCAACTGGCACCACACCTTTTCGATTCGCAAGGCATCCTTATACACAACCTGGCAAGGGTCACGAGAAATGTTTCCACCACTTTCATGGGTATTATCAAATCCTCCAAAGTCTCTTTTACCCAAAAGATTTAGGCTAAAACACTTATTCACCAAACCTTTAACTATTCCTCGCTCCACCATGTTCCATGAAGAGTCGTCGCCTCACCGATCTCAAAATATTCGAAAGGTATACCGTCAGTTATCGCCTCCTGGATGATTCCCTTAGTATTCCCCAACTAAATACCCGGGTTAAGAACAACCCTAAGGATGACCTTAGCCTTACGATTCTCTAACGAGGACCCCAAACATAGGAATACCTCTCATAACTCTAAAATCAGTCTTAGTACAACCTCCGATCACAACTTAACTTTCGTTTTAACAGGGTGCAAGGAAGGACCTACTATTCTCGCTCTTAAGAAAAACTTTCTTAACCAATTTCGACACGGTCCTTAATCATGAAAAGTCACAAGATCACTAAGGTCCTCCCACTTTTCTTAGAGTCAACAATCCTCCAATTATTCCCATAATCCTTACAGCATTTACAATCTTAGTTCCAACTCCTACCTAGAAGGTTTCACCGGATTCCTAATCGACTGCACTCCATCCTATTTACTTGGTCGCACTTGGTCGAGCGTCGATACCATCTAAGAATTGATTCAACCTATCAGATCCGAGGGTGTCATTTCTTCCATTGCCAAAACCTTAAGTCTAGGATTTGTTTGAATTAAAAAACTTCACAATGATCCCAGTTTGTCGGGTTCATAGCCATTTTTGACTTCTTAGGACTCTCGTTCAACATAATCTTCAAAGACATCATACATACCTTCATTACACGGCACGCCTAACTGACATCTCTTACTTCCTTATTATCTCTTTGGGAAATACACGATTTCTTTAACGGTCAATTGCAAAATTCTGGTGTGCTAACAACACCTGATAAGTTACGGTTCGCAAATAAACAAAGAGATGGTTTACAGACGGGAAGATTTCGGAGTGTTACATTTTTCATATTTATTTATTAACCCCACTTTGGGGTGTCACAATGTTACTCCTCTCATGCCTCTCTTCCTCACATCGTTGCATCTCATCTCGTGGATATTCGATTCCTCTTATTATTCACATATCCCCTTCTTCTCCGGTCTCCTGCTATCTCTGTATCTAGTCTTCTTATCTTCTAGCAACTGTTATCTCTCACGACTATTGCTCTAGCTCTCTTATCAATTGCAGTCTCGCAAGTATGTGAACCCCATATCTATTTATAGGTTCGAAACAATGGTTTATGTGATTTCTTTGGTGTTTAATATGTTGATGGATCTTCAATGTGTTAGTGTTTGGTAAAATTTCCTTTGGGTATTTTTTGAAGTCTGTGGATTTCCTTTCAACATCTCTTATCTACGTTTTTTATTACCCCCATTGTATTTCTATCTTGGTTTTGTGATTATACACAACTATTGTCTTCCCATTTTTCCCATGAACACCAAGTGTTTGATAAAGTTTCCAATGGCAATAATTCTAGTTATAAACTAATTCCCATAGGTAATTTATTTGAGATTACCCCCACTATTGTCTTCCCGTTTTTCCCATGAACACCAAATATTTGATAAAAGTTTCCAATGGAAAAAATTCTAGTTATGAACTAATTCCCATAGGTAATTTATTTGAGATGGTTGTGATGTTGAGCATTAGTAGCTTAAATTGTATGTGTAGTCATGTATTATTTAGTTTTTTTGAGTTTGGTGTTGTTCATGGAGATTTTTCAATTTAACATGTAGGGATTACGTAAAACAAAGCCTGGGATGAGAAAAATATATAGCTATGTTCTGTGAACTGCTACGTAATCAAAATTCTTTAATTGCTTAGACAAAGCAGTGACTTAACATCAACCCAAAACTATGCAATTAATTTGTCGATTAAAATGTTAATTAATGCTTATGACTCCCAATTTTGGACTTGGATAGTAATAGGTTTGAATCACAAAAGTCACATGTCAAACCTCCCTTTATGTTTATGTAAGCTAATAGATTTGTTCATAAGCTTTTGAGTTGTGTAGACTTAAATGGAGTCATAATATACAAAAGAAAATAACACAAAGGGAAGTAGACATTTGATTTCATGCAAAAATGAACATGGCATGTAGTTTGAGACATTTGATACTTTCGTGGTTCTTTTTCTTTGTATGAATTAACCAACTTTGAGGTAAGTTAATGACAGTAGTTTGCCATTGATAACTATTAGACCACAATCTCATTGGATTCAAGATCATCCAATCTGAAGATCGCAATCTGAAGCTAAAGCCGAAACGTCGACTCTCAATATTAAAGTCTATGTCGTTTGTAATAAATGTCAATGTAATTGTTTGTTATTGTAATAGTTAAATTAATATCTAGTTTGTTAGATATTAGTTAACTTAGTTAGTTTTTAGTTTAGTTAGTTATATTAACTTAGTTAGAAATAATATTTATTTGTTAGATATTATGTAGGTTTATTAGTTTAATATGTTGCAAGTTGTTAGGAAGTGTGTAAGACATGCTAAGATTAGATATCGTGATATCTCTAGTATCTCTCTAACAACAATCTGATTAGATATTATCAAGATCACATACAAACACACACAAAAAGGTGTATTAGAGAGAAAAACACAGAGAACACAATCAAAGCTTTAATCGATCAACCTTGTAACCATTTGTTATAATCAATACAGGTTGGTAATCTTTATGTGTTGTTTAATCTTAAGAACTTGATATAGTATTGTTGGACCCACAATTGGTATCAGAGCCTGATTAAGATCAAAATCAAGTTTTTCAGAAAACGACTCTGTGTTCTATTTGAAAAAGTGATTTCGAGTGTTAAAGTGTTTTAGGTGTTAAAATCGATCAGGTTGTGATCGATTAGCATGCTAGATCGAGTTGTTGTTGTTTGATTTCACTTTTAAGCTTTAATCGAGTTCCATTTTGTGATTTTAGTGAGAAAACAGTCAAGAACATAAAGGTACTGTACGATCAAATTTTTCTTCAAAAAGTGTGTTTTATTGAGATCGAGTGCTCACATTCAGTTCTAGAAGTGTTTCTAGACATAAGGGTAGAGTTTGGTATTGCTAATCGTTTCAGGAACAAGTTTTTAGACAATTTTCGAAGTACAGGACGAACTTGCGCAAACCAAAAGACGAACATACGCAAAGTCCAACTTTGCGCGTCCAACATCATACGCAAAGGTCACTTTGCGCTCCCCAAGTGAAACGCAAAGCTCAACTTTGCGCATCTCAAGCCATACGCAAGGCATACTTCTTGGATCCAAGAGCATACGCAAACCTCGACCTCACTTCTCGCAACAAGTAAGAAACGCAAACCTCAGTTCACGTGTTCACTCTCTTCTCGAAAAGATCAAGTCAAGTTTGCGCAACCATCTCGAAACGCAAACTCAACTTTGCGCTTCCCACGTGAAACGCAAACTCAACTTTGCGCTTCCCACGTGAAACGCAAACCTTACTTTGCGCATCCCTCTCGAAACGCAAACCATACTTTGCGCATCCCACGTGAAACGCAAACCTCACTTTGCGCACTGTGCTTGAGACGCAAACCTTGAAACGCAAACCTCTTTGCTCGAATCCAGACTTAGATTTTTTCTTCAAAATGACATCCAGAGAAGCCCTTGCAATAGGAATTGACACCAAGCCACCAGTTCTCTTTAAAGGAGAATACGAACAGTGGAAAGATAGGTTTCTGAACTTTATTGACAGACATGAGCTGGGTGAATTCATCAGGAAATCTATAGAAGAAGGGGTTATGAAACCAGTCACGACGACTCGCTTGGTTGGAAATGTGCCAACTGAAGTTGAACTTAAGTTTCATGAGCTAGGAGATGATAACCTCAGAAGAGCTAAAGGCGACAGATTAGCTAAGTCATACATTTTACAAGGAATTCCAAATGAAATCTATGTAAAGATTGACAGCTACAAAGCCTCCGGCAAAGAAATGTGGGATCAACTTGAGAAGATGATGCTGGGTTCGAAGGTTGGGAATCAGCTTAAAATCTCCAACTGCTTGAACAATTATGAAGAATTTAGAGGCAGAGTGAGAGAAACTTTAGAAGAAACCTATGACAGGTTTGTGACCTTGCTGAACGAACTAAGCAAGAACAAGGTCCACAAATCTCAAATAGAGCTGAACGTCAAATTCCTGAGTATTCTACAACCTGAATGGAAAAGATTTGCCAGACAGATGAAGCAGATCAAAGATCTGAATGAGATTCCACTTCATGAGGTGTATGAAACCCTCAGACAAAATGAAGAAGAGGTGGATGAAATTCTAGAAGAAAAGAGACAGAAAGGAAAGACAGTTGACGACACAGTCGCTCTTGTAGTAAGGAAGAAGAAGAACAAGACGATTGTGTATGAATCAGAAGAAGATGAAGGTTATGCAAACTCTGACATGGAGGAAAATGAACAACTGAAGCAAGCAATGATTCTGCTGTCAAATGCTTTTTAGAAAAAGTTCTACACGAAGCCAAGTTCAAACAGTCAGAGATATTCTTCTGGTCCGAACAACTACATCCACAAGGAAAGGGTTGAAGGAAAGAGATATGAAGGGAAAAAAACAGAGGAAAGAAAGCCTGAAGAGAGAAGATATCAGTCTTAAGGGAAAAGATTAGAGGAGAGGAAACCAGAAGAAATAAAGTTCAAAGCTGAAGGATCCAGTCAGACAGAACCACCAACGTGCTACAACTGTGGCAAAACAGGTCACTATGCCAGAGACTGCCGAAGGCCAAAAGTCAGAAACTCCGATTATTACAAGAACAAGATGCTTCTTGCAAAGCAACAGGAGGCTGGTAAGGCACTGATGGCTGAAGATGAATACTGGCTTGATCATTCAGATGATGAAGAAGAGGACGAAGAGAAAGATGAAGCTGTCAACATGTGTTTGATGGGACAGATAGAATCAGATGCTGAAGTTGATTCAGATAATGAAGACGAGGAGGTATTTAATTTATCAGATTCAGATTTCATGAATAAAATGCATGCCATGAGTTTAAAACAAAAAGAGTTAGAATCTAATTTTGAGCAAGAAAATGGTGTCATAACTGACAAAAACCAATTGATACAGAAACTTAGCAATGAAATTGCTGAGAAGAAAGTATTAGTTGAGGTTTTACATAAAGATAATGACACCAACGCTAAGGAAAAGACAATAATTCTAAAAGAGAATTCTGAACTCAAGTCTCAACTGCTAAAAAGTGGGATTGATTTATATGAGCTTAAAGAATTGCATTCTTCATGTATCAAAGAAAAGTTTTCTTTACTTGGAAAATTAAAAAGTTTGGAAGAGAAGTTATATAAAATGGGTCAAACTGAACAGACTATTCATCTGAACAAACCCAAAGATGAAATAGAGAGATGGGGAATCGGTTATAAAAATCCTCACTGTCTATAAAAAGGGATGTCTGAAGTGCCAGGACTTTATGGTCATCTTTCTATGCAATTAGCTCGCAGAATCCCTGAGTTTAAAACTTTCTGGACTAAACTATCTGAAAAGGATGAAACCAACGAAACTGAAAAACGTTTGAAATCATCTAAAGTTCATCTTCCATTTTATTATGCGAAATTGAATAATAGTTATGATGAAAATCCAATATATCAAAAGAAGAAAACTCTTTCAAGTGATTTCTTTCAAAGTTATACTGAAAAGGAAATGGAGGCGAAACCTATCCTAGGTAAACTATATGTCCCTCCTCTCGTTTTAGAAAGTAAAATTTCTGAACTCGAAAATTCTTTATCAGATGGAAGACTTTTGATGAATATTGAGCAAAAAGTTTTTTCAACTGTGTTTTCAAATTCTGTTATTTCTAAGGCTTCAAACTCTGAGGACATGTCTGGTCTAGCTAATAAAGAGCTTGATTTTCTGAACTCTAACGGTGGTTTAGATGATTGTTCTGAACAATTTGATTTTAAAGCAAAACTTCCTAACCATTCATCTTTTGTTAATAAATCTTTGAACAAAACCGGTATGCCTGTTAATAGTGCAAAATCAACGAAAGTTGATAACTCAGTCTCTGTGAAAGCTAAACATGCTAAAGGTAAGAAAATATCTCAGCATTCACAGAAACCGAACACTACTGGTAATTCTAAGAAAAAGAAATCGCTTGTTGCTCAAAGGTCTAACTCACCAGTTTCACATGTTTCAGATCTGAGCAAGCAAAGGCCAGAAGTAAATTCTCAATGGCAACCCAAACGGAAGCTTGACAAGACCATTTTATCGTTTAGTAGTGTTAATTGTAATAAGACTTCGCTTAGTAAAGATGTCCTAATTGCTGATATTGCTGTTTTGAACTCAAAACTTGTTGTTTCTCGTAAACAATATACAATGAAGCAATTATTTCAGTTATCTTTATCTGCTAGAAAGTCTTCTATTTATGATAAACATGTTTCTATCTCTTGTCAAGATTCTGAAGATTGGTTTGGAAATTACCATGTGCATTCATCTCATACTAATTCTTCACATACATTTCAAAAGAAAAGAGGACCCATTTTGAAATGGGTACAAAAATCTTGTGCTAACACAGCAGGACCCAAATTCCAGTGGGTACCTAAGGCTAAATCTGTGTTGCAGGCACACAAAGCTTGAAGAGAAATCGACTTCTGATTATGTACAGATCAGGACTCGTTCTTCAATGTCAAAATAGGTTTTTGGATAATGCAGTTCAAAACCCGAACATCAAAGTCAAATTAGGCTTTTGAACAAATCAGTTCAAGACCCGCACTTCGATAATCAAAGTGTTTATTCCAAAGTTGTCGTATGATTATCTAAATTTGTAATTTCTCTTATGCAGACTCGTCATACGTGGTTTTTGGACAGCGGATGTTCCAAGCACATGACAGGGCAAAAAGGGATACTGTCCAATTTTAAAGACAAATATTGCGGAATAGTCAGATTCGGCAACGATCAGTTTTCTCCAATCATGGGATACGGTGATGTACAACATGACAATGTCACGATCAAGAAGGTGAGCTATGTAGAAGGCTTACGACACAACTTGTTCAGCACAGGCCAGTTCTGTGACAAAGACTTAGAGGTCAACTTCAAAGCCAAGAGATGTTCAGTTCGCAATGAAGAAGGCGAAGAACTCTTGGTCAGTACTCGAGAATCAGACCTCTACACAATCAATTTATCAAATGTCCAGACTGACAAGCAGGTTTGTCTACTGACGAAAGCCTCGATGCAACAAAGCTGATTATGGCATTGAAGGCTCTCTCACCTCAACTTCAGGTACATCAACAATCTGGTCAGTGGAAAGCTCGTCAAAGGACTTCCAGAGCTCAAATATGAAAGAGAACATCTTTGTGCAGCTTGTGAAAAGGGCAAGATGAAGAGGGCACCTCATAAACCAAAGCCTGAACCAAGTACAAGCGCTCCGTTAGAGTTATTGCATATGGACTTATGCGGTCCGATGCGAACTCAGAGTCTAGGCGGAAAGAAGTACATACTCATTATCGTGGACGATTACTCGTGATACACATGGGTCAAGTTTCTACGTTCAAAGGATGAGACACCAGATGTTCTCATCACATTCCTAAAGACGACCCAGGTGAATCTGCAAAAATCGGTCAAGTTTCTACGAACAGACAACGGCACAAAGTTCAAGAACAATAAAGTTGAAGAATATCTCGAATCTGTCGGGATTTCACATCAATACTCTGCTGCTCGTACGCCTCAACAAAATGGAGTGGTCGAAAGAAGAAATTGTACGCTAGTCGAGGCTGCTCGTACTATGCTAAGTCAATCAGACTTACCTCTATTTTTGTGGGCAGAAGCTGTATCGACCGCGTGCTACACACAAAATTGCTCCATGGTACATCGAAGTTTCAAGAAGACTCCTTATGCTTTAATCAACAACCGAACAGCGACAATCAAATATTTCCATATATTTAGGTGTAAGTGTTTCGTTCTAAACAATAGGGAGAGTCTAAATAAGTTCAGTGCTAAGGCGGACGAAGGAATATTCATTGGTTATTCCTCGACATCAACTGCATTCCGTGTTTATCTAAAGAAGTCAAAGACGGTGATTGAAAGCATCAATGTCTCGTTTGATGAAGAAATGGCTTCTGAACAACAACGTTCAGAACCCGTTATAACCGGAGTACTAGCTTCTGGGCAACTCAGTCCAGAACCTGCGTCTCAACAGAATAAATCAGATGAAGCATCAACTTCTACTAACCATTTATCTCATTTAGATTTATTATTTGAATTGTTTTATGATGAATTTCTTGGATCTAATCTAAAGAAATCTGTTGTGGTTGACAGGATGGAAGACTTAACGACTACTCATCCAACCAGTTCAGATGTTCCTATTGAATCCAACGCCCCGATTCAATAAGAGATTCCAATTCAAATGCCGACTCCAAAAGTTGAAGAAATAACAAATGATAAAGAGACAAAAGTAGCTGAAACAGTAGGAGATTTTATTCAGATAAATCTACAGCCAGATCAAGCTGTACCTGCTGAGCCTTCTGAACCTGCCCCTTCAACTGAAATCATCATTCCTCCTGAACAAACAGAAGAAGGTACAAGTGGATTTGTAGATGATACAACCGACATACAATCATCTAATCCACTGCCGCATGAACATAAATGGACCAAAGAGCACCCGCTAAGCCAGATTATTGGTGGTCTATCAAAACCGGTGCAAACTAGGTCAGCATCAATGAACATGTGCATGCATGACTCCTTTCTGAGCAAGTTCGATCCAACACGAGTATTAGAGGCACTTGCTGATCCAGAATGGGTGATCTCAATGCAAGAAGAGCTTAATCAGTTCGATGCACTTCAAGTCTGGAGACTCGTACCAAAGCCTCAAGGTAAAACCATTATAGGTACAAAATGGGTTTTCAAGATAAAGAAAGACGAAGAGGGTACCATTATCCGAAACAAGGCAAGACTAGTAGCCAAAAAATACAGACAAGAGGAAGGACGACGACATATGCTCCTGTGGCGCGATTAGAGGCAATCAGAATGTTTCTAGCCTACGCAGCCCACAAGAACTTCACGGTCTTTCAAATGGACGTGAAGACAACATTCCTAAATGGAATTCTGAAGGAGGAAGTCTATGTCTCTCAGCCAGAAGGTTTTGTCAATCAAGAGAATCCGAATCACGTTTACATTCTTGACAAAGCACTCTACGGTATGAAACAAGCACCTCGAGCCTGGTATGATGTCCTTTCCACTTTTCTAGTCAAGTCTGGGTTTTCAAAAGGAACGGTGGATACCACTTTGTTTATCAAAAAGGAAAAAGGCGATATCATTTTAATTCAAATCTATGTAGATGATATTATCTTTGGCTCTACAAATACTAAGTATTGTAAGAATTTTGCAAACCTTATGGTGTCTAGATTTCAAATGAATTTGATGGGAGAGATGAATTTCTTTCTCGGTTTACAAGTAAAACAATTTTCATCGGGTATTTTTATCAATCAATCAAAATACATTATGGATATTCTTCGAAAGTTCCAAATGGAAAATTCAAAATCGATTGGTACCCCAATGGCACCAGGTACTAAGATTGGCACCGATCCTTCGGGAAAGGCTGTTGATGTTAGGACTTATCGAGGGATGATAGGTTCTTTAATGTATCTTACTTCCAGTAGGCCAGATATAATGTTCTCAACATGCTTATGTGCAAGATATCAGGCCAATCCTAAAGAAATCCATATGTCTGCTGTGAAGAGCATATTTAGGTATCTAAAGGGCACTGCAGATCTTGGTCTGTGGTATCCTAAAGATACTAGTTTTGAACTAACAGCCTACACAGATGCAGATCATGCAGGTTGTATGTTAGACAGGAAGAGCACGTCAGGACATGTATAGTTCCTCGGTGATAAGCTCGTCAGTTGGGCATCGAAGAAGCAACTTTGTGTTTCAACCTCCACGGTCGAAGCAGAATATCTAGCTGCTGCTAGCTGCTGTTCTCAGGTCTTATGGATGAGAACTCAATTGTGCGACTACGATTTCCACTTCAACAAGATCCCGATATACTGTGACTCCAAGAGCGCCATCGCAATATCAGCGAATCCTGTTCAACACACCAAAACTAAGCACATAGACGTCAGGTATCATTTTATTAAAGATCATGTTGAAAAAGGAACAATTGAACTTTTCTTTGTAAAAACTGATTATCAGCTTGCCGATTTATTCACCAAACCCTTAGACGAAAAGAGGTTTAACTTTCTTGTCTCTAAGCTTGGTATGCTAAATCTTAAAATCTAATCAGTAGTTACCAATCAAAGTTTTCTAATTGTATACTTTTTCATCATTTCTTCATTTCCGCAAGATATCTGCACTTCTATATACTGTTCATGATCCAAGGGGGAGTATGAGAAGAAATTGACCTGTGGTCAATCTTATTTTAAGGGGGAGCTCATAATATTTCTGCATTTACCGTTTATGTCAAATTTTTGTAATGCAAGATTTTAGGGGGAGCTCTTCAAGACAAAAGGGGAGTACGGATATGACTTCTGATTATTTCTGATCAGAACTCATACTTTTAAAAGTTTTACTGCTTTTTGTCTTTTCAATTTAAGTAAATAAATTTTACTTTGACTTGACATAAGACTTTTGCAGAATTTTTGAGAGATGCTTACAAGTTCATATGTTTATGACTTTAAAACTTAGCTTCATGAGATGGAAGATCGTACATAAAGGTATAATTCTATATCTTTATCTCATATATGGTTGCAAGAAGGACAACTTTCAATCATAGAAAACATTGTTTTCAATGTTCAAACCACTTCCCTATTCTCAAAACGAATTCATGATTTGGAAGTGTGAATTTAAATGTTTTCAATAATCTAAATTGTGCTTTAACTGCAATAGTTAAACCAATCTGAGCATTACGTGCATCATAGGAAAACAATAATCATTGTGCTAGGAATTAACACAACTTCAATGGAATCACATTAATCAGTGATTTCTACCCATGAAGTTAAATCCTTAGTGTTTGAGTGTGCAAAGCGAAAAGAAATGAGTGTGATTAGAGAAAGCAAAACGTTTAAAAGAAAGAGCGTGTGAGAACAGAGTTAAAAGAATAACACAACTCTGCACCAACTTTTTCTGAGCCGGGTAGCCACATTACTAGTGTTTCACAATTCTTTGGTGATCATTATTGAAACAGGCAACTAACCCATGCCAACTCTTGATCAAACCTCACCATCTACTCATTTTCTTCTCAAATAGAAAGTGTTTCACATTTTCAAAGGGGATGCAACACAATTGCTATCTGATTTTCATTTGGAAAATCTGGATATTGAAAAGAAGGAAGTTTGCCCCACCTTCGCACTTCAATCATGCACATTGAGTCTGTGTTTAACTTACTGTTGTCTTAGTGGTTTACACAATATTGAGCCTTATAAGCAATCATTAGTGCTTAATTCTTTCTATCATAAGCACGAACACACAAGGAATTTGTTTCTTTGTCATAACGTTTATAGAAATAACCTTTGTGGTGTTTCGATAATTAAATGGAAGCCCTGTGGGAGTCAACATCAAACAGCTCCTTTCCGATGTGTATTTGTTACACACAGTGACTTAGTGTTACTGACAGGCATGTTAACTGATTCATTAGTTGATTCAGGTGTTACACGACTATTTTGTCTGGATTTGAAAAGATCTGGATGAATATCTTTTGAATTGACGAATCAGAGGCTCTAACCGCAAGATAGACATTTCTTACAAATAATTTTGATGAAGTCGTTGCACTTAACATCAAAAAGGGGGAGAATGACTACACAAGAAATGGCAAAGATCACATGTTTCAAGGATCACATGACTACACAAGAGATTGCATCTTCCGAGCTAAACAAGAAGACTGAATTGCTAAAATCATTTTCGTAATGATCTTGATCCAAAGGGGGAGATTGTTAGAGCACAGTCTCATTGGATTCAAGATCATCCAATCTGAAGATCGCAATCTGAAGCTAAAGCCGAAACGTCGACTCTCAATATTAAAGTCTATGTCGTTTGTAATAAATGTCAATGTAATTGTTTGTTATTGTAATAGTTCAATTAATATCTAGTTTGTTAGATATTAGTTAGCTTAGTTAGTTTTTAGTTTAGTTAGTTATATTAACTTAGTTAGAAATAATATCTATTTGTTAGATATTATGTAGGTTTATTAGTTTAATATGTTGCAAGTTGTTAGGAAGTGTGTAAGACACACTAGATTAGATATTGTGATATCTCTAGTATCTCTCTAACAACAATCTGATTAGATATTATCAAGATCACATACAAACACACACAAAAAGGTGTATTAGAGAGAAAAACACAGAGAACACAATCAAAGCTTTAATCGATCAACCTTGTAACCATTTGTTATAATCAATACAGGTTGGTAATCTTTATGTGTTGTTTAATCTTAAGAACTTGATATAGTATTGTTGGACCCACAATAACCAAAAAAATCACCTGCTTTCGTGCAAAAATGAACATCGCATGTAGTTTGTTTTTGCAAAATGAACATCGCATTTAGTTTGTTTTTGCAAAATAATTGTTTTATTTAGATATTTATAAAACAACTATATTTTATTTAGAGCTAAGTTATTTAGAGGGTCAAAATGGTACTATGTTGTCACTCAGATTGTCCCTTCAGAACAATTACCAAATAACCATATTTCATTCTGCAGGGACAATCTGATAACTCCGATTGTCCCTTCAGAACAATTCTGACCACTTAATTATTTTGCATAAAACCATTCAATAACTACGAAACAACTCCATAGTATATGAAGAATACAACAAATGTGATTGTTTTTTTACATTAAGGTCTGAAAAATATTTTTTTTATTCTTTGAATTGTGATAAAATTATTAACGTTGAAATCTTTAAAATGAAAAATCTATTGAGTTGGATGTAAATTTTTTGAAAATTTTGCAATTTTTTTTCTTATAAAAGATTTGGTATAAATTGTTGGAGAAGCTCTTAGCACCTTCATGATGTGTGTGTGACATATCTACACTTGAAATGGTGTGACACCAAAGCAACATTTTGAGTGTAAGAGAGTGTTTGTCCATCAAGCTTATTTCTTCAAACTCAAGGCCCTTGTGTCAACATTCTATCAATTCATTGATGTAATCCGTCCAATGTTAATGATAATTATTGTTGAATGTTTAAAAAGAACACACCTTTTAATTAACAATTTTGATGAATCATAAGTTTCTAGTTTCATCTACGATTGTTAATTATAACATACAAGTAATAAATACAAACATTTTATAATTATTAGACATGTCAAATTATCGGATAATGCACAAAAAAGTCCAAATTCGAAGTTCAGACTGAAGTCTAGATCTGGCCTCAAAGCTTCATAAGAACTGTTTTTTATTCAAAAACTCATTAAAAACCTTGCCTGAAATGGAGAAACCCCCCCCCCCCCCCCCCAAATTAATCCTAGAAAGTCCGACAAGTCCTTCTTTTAATCCCAAAGCCCGGCCTGGCCCATAAATGCATATTTTTTTCTGTTTACTGACAACGGACTTGCAAGTCCTAGGTCCATTCTCTTTCGTTTTTATTTTATAAAATTGTGATTTTGAAAGGGTAAAAAAGTCTTTTGTTGTTTATCAATTTTAAGATACATTTTATCGTATTAGTTGGGTTTAATATTTTTTCTTTTATGTAAACATGTTTATTAGTTGGTTATGAGCTATTTATAAGGTTCATATGAATAATAACTTGTAAGTATGAGATAGTAACTTATAAATGTTGTAAAACTATTGTATTATTATACTCCTATTAAATATATTTGTGTATATATGTGTATTAAATTAAACAGACTAAAATACTCGTTTTTTGATATAATTTATTTATTTTAAAAAAAATATACGAGCTTCCAAAAATGGAATCGATTATATAGAAGGAAAATAACATTCAAAAATTAATTCGTTTATATTTTCTAAATTGAGTCGTTTATAAATATAGGAGTGAATTGCAAATTTGGTCCTTGTGGTTTGTTATTTTTTTCACATTTGGTTTTTACAAAATTTTTATTGCAAGAAAATCCTTGTGGTATGCAAAAGTGCTCGAATTAGGTCCCTCATACTAACTCTGTTAGATGCCCTTCCGTTAAACCCCCCATGTGCCTTGCACATGAGGGTAAAATGGTCTTTTTACTTACTTTTTATTTTTCACTAAACAACAAATCACAGGGACCAAAATCGCAATTTACTGTTATATATATATATATATATATATATATATATATATATATATATATATATATATATACCAAACCAGACACTCGTCATCTCCAATCAAACACCTCTGATCAAACTGTAACACCCGTGATTTCCTAAAGAACAGTTTATGATCAGCTAAGGAAAACAGTCAGCGATCGACAGAGAGAAACGATCGGGGATCGGTTTAGCACGAAAGGTGAGAAGGTGCACCAGGGACACGCGCGGCTTGGCCCGCGGCCTCAAAGCCGCGGCTAAACCCGTGCAACCCACTGTTTGTGTGCAACTATGTAGCACATGCGGCTTGGTCCGCGACTTCAAGGTCGCGGTCAAGGCTGCGGGAGTGGTCTGATCGATTTAATACCCATTTCTAGGGTTTTCTCATTTCCACCTCCCCTTCCCAATTCTCTCATTTCACTCCCTCTCCCCACTTCTCTCCTTGGGCGATTTTGGGAGCTTGAGGATAGTATTTTGGAGCATCCATGATGGATCTATCCTAAAGTCACATAAAGGTTCGGTATTTGGAAGCTCGGGTTGAAGAGTTGGATGGGTTTCCTTGGATTGCTTTGGATGGAAAGTCTCAATATCTAAAGTGGTAAGTTTCCTTGAGTAATCTAAACTTTGGTATAAGGATCTTTGTAGATATAAGAGCCTTACTTGATGTTGGTTATTCTAGACTTGAAGAAAAGGGTTATTTGGAAACCCTAGCTTTTGTTGATGATAGCCTGGAAATGGTGGGATCTACACTTCTGGAGATTAATGGCTGGATTTGGAACCTAGGTTTAACTTAACCTAGCAAGGTGAGTTCAAGTTGATTTGTGAAAATGTTGTACATGCCAAAATGTTTATTTTAGAGTATTGATGTGTTTTACCCGAAACTATTATTTGTTGAGTCATTTGGTGGGTTTTGATCATCTGAGTGCTTGGCATCATAAACTTTGTAAAACCCCCATATTTGGGATTTTTGGGTATCTTGGACAATGAGTCATTTTAAAGTGTTCCTGATGAATTATTTCTTAAATGGATCTTATTTGGTTAAAAGGCATTTTAGTGTTTGTTTGGGTAAAATAATTAATTTTGTGTTATGGGACGTTTTGAAAAGATAAAGAGTATAAATCTATTTGGAAAACCTTTTGTCCCCACTTAAACTGTGTTGGAGTCCATTCAAGTATTTTGGAGCGTGTGATTGCTTGGTATGGGTCAAGTATGTTTATTATTTGAAAAGCGTTAATCATTGGTCAAAAAGGGGTTTTGAGTATTTTGGCTCGATGTCGTTTTAAAGGAGTCTTGAGGACACTTGTCCGGTTTTATATGGCTCAATGTAGAGTCCAGTTATGACGTACGTACTAATGCGTTGTGTTGTGTATTGAGGTTGGTTACGGGCTCAAGTGCTTTAGTCATTCATGTGTAGTCCGGTTAGGTTAGGCTGTGTTGCATTGGATCCATAGGCACGTAAGTCAGTCTGTTTTGGATGGTCAATTGGGTATTGCGGGGTTGAACTCCGGTACCCATGTTTTATGACCGAAAACTTTACAAGTAAGCACTAGGAGGGTTGAGTTTGGTGGTGCTACCGAGGAGGTAGGCACTAGGACCTCCGCCGCTTGAAGTAATGCCTGGGAGGTAGTATTTAAGTGTGTCGGGCCTTCAGGATGGAGTTCTTCAGAATGTTCATCAAGGCAACTGACTTGAGGTGAAGCTTGTTAAAGAAATCGTAGGGACACTTGGGTTGTGATGTCGTGAGGCGTCATGCGATTAACGTTGCATGGGTGGCATACTTTTGTGTTCCTCTACTCTCAACGGATACAAGTCTCCCCCGTTGTCGGCTATCAGTATTTTAAATATAAAGATGTTTTACTTTACTGTCATTTGTTCTATATGGTCGATAGTGAATGAGGGATTTAATATTGTATCTTCCTCGTCGTATATTAAGGTTTGAATGAATTATGTCATCCCCATGTTTTGGTAATTAGATTCCTTTCTTTTATGGTCGCGTGAGTATTGGACCTAGGGTTCATGTTTTCGGACGTACGGGATATGTGGTTTTGATGATGATTCATGGGTCGAGTATTTTGCCCCACCCGTATCTGGGTGTTTTGGGATATAACGTTTTATACATGTTTCTTAAATGGGAGTCGATCCATATTCATTATTCGAGTTAGTTTAAGTTGCATCAATTTATAAAGCGTGTTTGAAATGAGATGTCCATCTATGAAAGTGCATGACATTGGAAAAGAGTTGTTTCCACGTTTTAAAGTACATCAATTGAAAGGTCATGATTTCAAGTAAGGTTCATTCTTTTAAAGATATATTTACTCATGTAAAACTCTTGAACTCACTAGGCGTTAGCCTAACCCTTTTTATTTGTCGGCATGTGCAACAGGTTCCGATTGGGAATAGTTCTAGTATCGCAGTGAACAGAGGAGTGAATAACTTGATGAAGTCTTCCGCACTAGGTTAAGGAGAGCAACTTGTATTTGGGTTAAGTAACACCCGACTTCAATTTAGTCTATATATTATTGGAGCTTAATATCTATCAAAGTTAATTATAGAGTTCTTATTTGAGGCATAAATAGTTTTAGATCGTAAGAGGAAGTTTTGTTCCTTATTTTGATGCTATGTTTAAAATTTTTAATTAGTTGCTCTTACCAAATTCGAGGGTGTTACACAAACACCTCCCCATACAGACCAAAAAAACCCTTCCTACCGGAACCCCATCGCCACAACCCCTCCTTCCTAAGACTACCGACCCTCTCTTCGATTCCCTCCCCGATTTCCTCACAAAAGCAACCATTACAGGGACCAAATCACATCAACAACCATTGATTTAGGGGAGCTTCACCGGCTGATGCAGAAAAAAGAGGAGGGGGACGGGGGTCGGTGACCGTGACGGTGATCCATTTGAGCATTTGGGATTCCAGAGGGTTGACAAACTTCAGAACCGGTATTCGTTGAACAAAATGTGTAGACCTGGTTGCAATAAGAAAAGGAAAAAAGAGAAGATGCATGAAAGCTTAGATAGATCAAAATAGTCATGGATTAGATACTACAGCTCCTGTTGATGTGATGGTTCCTGAGTTGGTTTTGGTTTCGAACCTGGTCCAAGGTTTACCCTTAGAGAGTTTCAAAAGTATGCAGATGATTTCAAGACCCAGTATTTCAGAAGAAATGAAATGACTACAGATGCATGTGGTACTAGAATGAGAGGTGGAACCACGGTGAGGTTTGTGTAGGAGATATGGTCGCAAAAAAAATATTAAAATTGAACCTGGATTGTGGTAGGTAGATGGTAGATAGGACTGAAACAAGGGCGGGGAAATGTTGTTTAATGGAAGACCATTGCAGTAGTGACATTGCAGGTAGTTACTGGAGTGGGGATGATTGTTCAAGAACGACGACAAGAACGGGGTGATCGGAACAGATGTGGGTTTGGAGAAAAGATGGTTGTGAAAGGAAATAGAGAGAGGAGGGCGATGGTAGTTTCGTGGAGATAAGGGTAACGCCAAAAGCGATGGGGACGCCGGAGACGATGGAGTAACGCCGGAGACGATGGTGTAACGTCGGAGAGTAGGAAACGATGGGTCATTTCCAGTAGATAAGGATGACGCATGATGACGGTGTGTGTGTGTATATATATATATATATATTAATATAGGATTAGGTTCGTTTGAGAAATGCTAAAAATATGAGAAATAAAAAAATGATCCTAGCCCTTTATCTGGTAAACATTTGTGGCTTTGACCGTGAAACACATGATAATTCCTTGTGTGGTATGTAGAAGATAGAGGGGTAGTTTCATAAAATACGTGGGACGAGTTCATATATGAACCTGTATGATTCACATATGAATTATATGTTCATATATGAACCAGTGTAATTCACATATGAACTCTTTTAACTGATTCATATATGAACTATAATTAGTTCATATGTGATTCACAAAGGTTCATATATGAATCTGTTAATTAGTTCAACTGATTCACATACGAACCTAACGGTTAATTAGTTCATATGTGGATCAGTTAATTGGTTCATATATGAATCAGTTACAAGAGTTCATATATGAATTACACAGGTTCACATATGAATATATAGTTCATATATGAACTCGTCCCGTGTATTTGTAAAAATTACGAAGTTGTCCTTCTATTTTTGGAATAGCCACAACTTTTGACCAATCAAAGCCGTAATTGTTGACCAGTCAAAGACGCAATATTTGACCGGTCAAAGCCGATCTTGACCTAATGAAAGGCTAAGATTACTTCTATATTTCTCATATATTTAGCATTTCTCAAATGAATCTCTCTCTATTAATATATATATATATATATATATATATATATATATATATATATATATATAGAGAGAGAGAGAGAGAGAGAGAGAGGAGAGGGGAGGGGAGAGAGTAAATTGCAAATTTGGCCCCTATGGTTTATTATTTTAGTGAAAAACAAAAAAGTAAGTTAAAGGACTGAAATGCCCTCATATGCAAGTCACATGAGAGGGTTTAACGGAAGGGCATCTAACAGAGTTAGTCTGAGGGACCCAATTTGAGCACTTTTGCATACCACAAAGATTTTCTTGCAATAAAAATTTTGTAAGGACCAAATGTGAGAAAAACAACAAACCATAGGGACCAAATATGCAATTCACTCTAAATATAAATATCACAAATCTTGTAGTTTTAAACAATTAATAATTTTTAAAGGAAAAAATCTAAATCTATACTATATTATAAAGCATGGATAAAAAACTCTTACATAAAAAATTATTAGGCACAAGGTACTATTATTTTATGCAAAATTTTAAAAATCTCTTAATTTACAAATATCAAAGCACAAGATACATATTACTACTGCAGACTTCTAACACCCACCAATTTGGTATGTGCAGGGCATTCCTTTTATGCAGACCTTTCCATGTATCACTATTAATTATATTACTGTAACTTTGTTTTAATTATTAAATATGTAATTGGTTATTTTTTCTAGATGTCATTAAAATATATAAGATAATCATTGAATTCTAACAAAATACTTAAACTTTTTTATATAAAAAACATTATTTAAAGCCTAAATTAAACAAACTTATAAAAAATCAATTATCACTTTCGTAAAACCATCCAAAATCGTACTGTAAATCGACAAAAAATTAAAATGAAATATTAAAATCGTGATGTATCTCACTGCATTGCGCGAGTACGTTTCTAGTACTATATAATATAAACATATCTTTTTATACATTCACAGATTGCGATCTCAAACAATAATCGTTTTATACACGATCATTGCTAAAATAAAAACAAAAACAATTAAGAACATATTAATTATAAACAAGGTATTTATAAGTAAAAAAATTATAGGTATTTATTGTGAAGAGTTTTCATATAAGAACCTTATATCATTTACGTTTTGGTACAGAGCCTTGATTCCTGCCTTAAATTTGATGAGAAATAATATTTTGTTAGTTTTTCTATATTTTATTGACTTCAATTATTTATTGATGTTGAAAACAATACATAGACCCATAATAGAGGTTCTTATAAGAACTGTTATTATAAAATTTTATTTAAGTTCTTAATTTGATGAGTTGTAAATAGAGGTGCTCAAAAAAAGGTGCTCAAAAAAAGGACTAACCTGTCACGCCCCGATTTCATATCGAGTGTCGTGACGTAAATCTTTATAACTTATGCCTTGAACAAAAATACGAACTTAAAAATTTCAAACATATATAATATGTTGAACATCATCTATTACATAATTGCGGAAGTGTAAAATATTTTTACATAATCAATGCTAATTAAAATATCTAAACTAGCATGATTCAAAACATAGTCCCTTCTTTCTTCATTCGAATCGTTTAATGACAGTCGGCTCCTGAGATATATATATACATATATAGTATAAGCTAAAAGCTTAGTGAATACAATATGGTTTCATGATAACATGCAAACATAAAAGTGTTTTAGCGTGTTTTAAATTATTATCTTGCAAATGAAGCCTCGACTCATCTCTTTTCTTTGCGTATGCGGCGTATTCTATGGACGAGGACTTCAAGACTTTGGAATTGCAAGCCCTCCTTTCATGTCCAACCCACCCCATACGGTGGACGAATCTTGTCGAATCATACTAGTTGCATACCATTTATTTGCAATATTCACTCTTAATGTAAATCTCACCATGGCATGCAATATACATCTCATGCGAGCGACAACATAAATCACATATGCATCATCATTATCTTTCACATTATACATATTGAATATCATATCAATAATATCAAGTCATTAGCATCTTTTCTCATCATCATCAACATCTTCTATATCATGCATATATTTGAATATTATATAATTCAATACAATCAAGTTATCATCATATGCATAGAAACCCATCATACAAATATCATGGATAAAATACTTTGTAATAATCATGTATATATCTCATTAAAATTGCATAATGTACTCACCTTGTATCGTTAGCGCTCAATAGGCCGTTTTCTCAAAACCCGCAACCTACATGATAATTCATACCACTCCTAAGTACCTTAGGTAATAGTAACTAAATTGATCATTACTCTCTAACGATCTTAGCACGACAAACTCTTAACAATTTATGTTGGTCAACCCCCAATATCATCATATCTCAAATTTTACTCGAACATTTTCTTGAACATTCTCACTCAGGTTGAGAAAATGTTTGATAGGTTATGTGAAATCGATGGAGAATATTGAACATATACAAAAATGGTGTAAAATGGGATATAACGGGGAATGTTCTTTGAAATACCTGGGGGGCCGAAATGTAATGTTAGATTTCGATCGAGAAGAAGCGGCAATGAAGATCCTAAACAACAAAGAACATGGGCTCCATTTTTGGATTAGTGATTTACGACGGTGGTCTGAAGGATTTTGTTCGGCGGAAAGGCTAGTATGGCTTAGGATATACGGTGTCCCGTTTCACGTATGGAACGAAAAAGTGTTTAAAGAAATCGCAAGTAAATGGGGTAATACAGTGAAACTAATTAATTGCGAGTGGGAGTCTAGTTCAATTGTAGAATTCGGAAGAGTTCAAGTAGCGACAGAGCTTCGTCTGCGTATAGACGAACTAAGAAGCATCAAGGTCGGAGCATTATATTACCGAATTTGGGTAATGGAGGAGGATCCAGGTCAATCGGTCTATTGGGAGAATGTTGATATAAGCAGTGAAGAGGAGTCGGAAGATTCGTCCATACCTTCGGAATGGACAGAAGAGGGGGAGGATGATGAAGAGTGGTGCGTGGAGGAGAGTGTATTCAACGAAAATAGAAGCGGAGAAGTTATTCCAGAATCACGTTTGCAAAAAACAGCTGGTGAAAGGAATAAAGAAAGCGATTACGAAGCCAATGGTAATGGGGAATCACCAAAAAATGGACCGACCGGAAAAGAATCATCGGCATCGCGCTGCAGGGAAGAAGATAGAGGGTCGCAGGGGGTGAATTCAAATTGTTCTAGGAAAGAGGAAACAAATGATTGGTGCTCTCTTTCCAACGGCGACTGCAATTTAATTGGAGAAGAAAGTAAAAAAATTAAAGGAAATTAATACCTCATTGGGTTTAGAAGAGTCGCAGATGGATGTAATCACAAAGAAAGGCCTTAACTGCAAAGTGGGCCAAAAGGAAAAATCTTACAAGGAAGCCCAGGAAGTGGAAATTAACGGAAGCCCACGTTCATTTGATATCAACCAGGTTAGCAAACAATTTCCAGCCCTTAATAGAACATTATTAAATGAAACCGGAAGTGGATCATAAAAAAGGAACACAGATACCAAACAGAAGGAGGACGATTCGATGAAGAGACAAGGAAGCTCGGAAAGGAGAATCACAGAAGGAGATCAACCTCAAGAACGAGTGTCAACGAACACTATAACAATAGACCGAAGGAATGCATCCGGAAGAGAGAAAAAACTGAAAAAAATGGAAAATGTGGGTCTCGGTAGGGGTAAGGTAAGTTTTCATTTATTGAAGCAGAAGGCAAGATCAAATGGACAGAAGCAAGGACAATGCATATTAGAAAGGAGGAAGAAGAAAAATAGAACAGCGCATTCATCGGGAGAATTCGTAGCGGTTTCAGACGAGTTAAAAAGTTCAGACGGATCGAGTAATTTGAAGGATTTTGGAAGGAGAATCGACTTATCTTGGGAAAAGGATGCAACACGTTAAGGTGACCAAGTCAGGTATGCGTAGTTCGATTCTAAAAGTCAAATGAAAGTGGTCTCAATTAACATTAGAGGGTTAGGGTCGATGGAAAAAAGAAAGTGGATTAGGGATATATGTGTTAAAGAAAAGATAAACATGATAGTAATTCAGGAGACGAAACATAAGGGTTGGGAGGAAACACAAATTATAAAATTATGGGGAAGTGACGATGTGGATTTTGTTCAAGCCGATCCCATTGGGAATTCGGGGTGTCTTCTTTTGATGTGGGACAAAAACATATTTTCTTGTGAGGGTGTGGTGATAGAAAATAGCTTCATTGTGGTCGTTGGTAAGTGGAAAGAGGTTAGCGGGCATGTGGGTTTTATCAATATTTATGGACCGCGAGATCAAAAAAAAAGACTAGATTTATGGAAGATCATCGAGAAATTATGTATCAAGGAGGAAATTAAATGGTGTGTGTTTGGGGATTTCAACGAGGTTAGGGGTAGCTATGAAAGATTGAATTCGATCACAAATGAAAAGGGAGCGGAAGAATTCAATGATTTTATTCGAAATAGTCAATTGGTGGAAATACCGATGGGGGGTCAAAAATTCACAAGAATTAGTGACGACGGGAAGAAAGGTAGTAGATTGGATCGATTCCTAACGTCAAACGGTTTTTGTATGTCATGGAGAAATCTCGGGGTGAAGGCTCTTGACCGAAAGTGGTCGGATCATTATCCGATCATGCTTCACGAGAGTAATGGTGGGTTCGGACCGAAGCCGTTCAAAATCTTCGATACCTGGTTAGAAGAATAAGGGGTGGAAGAGGCAGTTAAGGAAGCTTGGAATATCGGTGTGACATCAAAGGACCCGGATTGCATATTCCGGGAAAAGCTTTAAAATGTTAAATTAATTTTGAAGAAAATAAGAAAGGAAAAATTCGGGAAACTGGAGGGAGACGCGGAAAATTTCAAGGAAATGACAAAGAAATTGGAGGACATTTTGGAGCATAGAAGCTTCGATGACGAGGAAAGAAAAAGATGGATGGAGGCCCGAAATAGTTGGTTAACTGCAGAAAAAAGGAAGGCGGAAATTGCTTGGCAAAAGGCAAAGGTAAAATGGGTGAAAGATGGAGACGAAAATTCAAGGTTTTTTCATGCGGTGATACGAAAGAAAGAAAGAAAAAATGGAATCCGGGGTTTGGAAGTTAATTCCCATTGGACGGAAGATCCGGAAAAGATTAAAGAGGGTGTATTTGAGTTCTTCAAGAGGAAGTACATGTCGAGAAAAATGGAGGGGCCGAAATTAAAAAGCGGTAAGATGAATAAAATTTCGAGGGAGGAGGCGGAGTACTTAGAAAGGAGGTTCACGGAAGAGGAGATCTGGGAAGCGATTAAAGCATGTGGGAGCAATAAATCTCCCGGGCCGGATGGAATCACGATAGCATTTATAAAGAAATTTTGGTTGTTGATCAAAGAGGATTTGGTGAAGGCTTTAGACAATTTTTGGGAAAAGGCCGAGATTAGTCGGGGGTGCAACGCTTCTTTTTTAACTCTCATTCCGAAGAAACAAAACCCAATCGGTCTTAACGAATATAGGCCGATAAGTTTGATTGGTATACTGTATAAAATTCTCTCGAAAGTGCTTTCGGAGATAATGAAAAAAGTATTGGGAGGGATAATCGGTGACACACAAACAGCTTTCATAAATCGGAGGCTAGTTCTTGACGGGGTGCTTATAGCAAACGAAGTAGTGGAGTACACTCGGAAAGCAAAGAATAAGGCTTTGGTATTCAAGGTGGACTTTGATAAAGCTTACGACAGCGTCGAATGGGAGTTTCTTCTACATGCGATGAGTGAGATGGGGTTTGGAACCAAATGGTGCAAGTGGGTTAAGGCATGCTTAATTTCTTCTACCATATCGGTGTTGGTCAACGGCTCACCGACAAAGGAATTCACGATGGAAAAAGGTATTAGACAAGGGGACCCATTAGCACCTTTTTTATTCCTAGTTGTAGCGGAGAGCCTTAACACGCTAATGAAGGAAGCAAAAGCTGAAGGCATATTCGAAGGTATTAAGGTAGGGAAGGAAGGGATGGAGATTTCTCATCTCCAATATGCCGACGACGCCATTTTCTTCTGTAAATGGAATATTAGGAATCTCAAAAATCTAATGAAGATCCTTAAATGTTTCTATGAGGCATCTGGATTAAAGATTAACATTAGTAAAAGCAAGCTATACGGAATTGGTGTGGAGGAAGAAGAGACGCAAGCGTGGGCGCGTGGAATTGGGTGCGTGCATGGAGTTTTACCTTTTATGTATCTTGGACTTCCGGTTGGTGTGGTTATGAGTAAATCAGATAGTTGGAAAATGGTGGTGGAAAAAATGAAAAACAAGTTGGCGACGTGGAAAGCAAGATTGATTTTGTTTGGAGGTCGACATACATTGGTAAAATCCGTTCTCGGTAGCTTATCTCTGTATTTTTTTTTCGCTTTTTCGTGCCCCGAGTGGAGTGATAAAAGAGCTTGAGAGAGTGAGAAGTTCATTTTTTTGGGGTGGGGGAAATGGGTATTGTGCTAAAGGGGTGGCTTGGGTCAAATGGGCTAATGTAATAAGAGACTTTAAGGGGGGAGGGCTTGGGGTGGGAAGTCTTCGCGTTGCAAATTGGAGCTTGTTGGCTAAATGGTGGTGGCGGTTTCTTTGTGAGAGAGATGCGTTGTGGGTAAAAGGTGTAGAGAGTATTTATGGGAAGGGGGTGGTATAAAGGAAGAGAGTAGACGAGTCATAGGAGGGAGGGGATCGGTTTGGAGCAATATTATTAAGATAAAAGATGAAGTAGCTAAAGTGGGGGTTAATTTGGCCGAGTCTTTTGGAAAAGAGGTGGGAAGTGGGAGTGAGACATCTTTTTAGTCGGATAGATGGTTAGGGAATGAAGTGTTAAAGAAAAAATTTGAGAGATTATGAAGGTTGGGGACAAAGAATGAGGCAACAATTAGGGAGAGAGGGGAATGGGTATAAGGTAAATGGGTGTGGAAATGGGCTTGGAGGAGGGAACCTATGGGGAGGGAGAAGGGAGAATTGGAGGCATTAATAGGTCTAGTGGGCGAATGGGCTCCAAAACCGAGCTCGAAAGATAGATATATATGGATGGGTGGTGAAAAAGATGAGTTCACGGTATGCGACTTCAAAAAGCTAATTGAGGAAGGTGTGGTGGCGGACGGTGATCATGTAAAGGAAACGAAGTGGTTAAAAGAGGTTCCTAAAAAAATGAATATTTTTATGTGGAGGGCAAGATTAGGAAGGCTTCCGTGTAAAGAAGTGTTAGATAAGATGGGGATGGATTTACCGTCAATACTATGTCCGAGATGTCAAAAAATGGTGGAGACGGTTAACCATGCTTTGGTCGAATGTGAGGAGGTTGCAAAGATTTGGGAGGGTGTAACAAGGTGGTGGAAAGTGCATAGCGAAACGACCGGGTCTTTTAATGGCTTGGTGGAAAGCAACGACACACCTCGGCTTTGGAAAGAAATGGTATGAAGCATGCTTTATCTAATTTGGGACCACCGGAACCGGGTCATATTCAATGAGGATAAAAGAAGAATAGCGGAGATGTTTTTTGAATTCCAACGAAAAAGTTTTGAATGGATATCGCAAAGGCATCGAGGACGAAAGATGGAATGGAATGCTTGGCTTTCAGACCCTCGTTCGATGACGTAAAAAAGACGTATAGGCAAAGCGGGCAACAGATTGTAGCTGCTGCGAAAAGGGAGTTCGTGGACACGGTTGTGATTGGTTCCAGGATTGTTCGAGTCTGCGTTTGAGGTACAATACGTACCTGTGTGCAGCGGTATAATAGCAGGTCGGGGGTATCGTACGTGAAGGGTTGTGGAAGGTTATCTGTGTGAGCCGTAGTTCATTTTTCGTTCTTGTCTACTGCATGATTTTGTTCGCATTTGTGATTGTGTGATGACATGGTTGTCTTTGGTTTGCTTCTGGCAAACATGTGTATATGTATTTTAACTCTCTGTATCATTGTTGGTGATAATATATTATGCCTTTAAAAAAAAAATCTTGAAGTATTATCATAAATACGATGTCGTTATTTAATCGACGTTTACACATTTTATAAAGACGTACATTGTACTTCACATATCTTGAAACATTAATACTTACCAAAGTTGCTAAAATAATAGCTTGCAACGTAAATAATATTTTATGCTAAAATGTTTTGTTTAAAATTTAAAAATGAATAATAGTGACAACATGTCACACATATATAAATAATGGCCAAGACATAGCTTTAAAAATTCAAAATAATCAAACATTCAAAATAACGTTTAGAATACCAATTTTCCAAGTCTAAGGGTATTTTGGTAATTCTTGAGAAGCCGAATACCAAAGGTATAGCTTAAACCAATGTAACACCCTAAAAACCAGAGTGAATTTAAAAATGCGGAAACTGGACAATTAGACATCATCACTTGGTATAAATCTCCCAAAAAGGGGAATGTACTTAACCTTTACAAAATCTGTATACGGATATGGAATTCAACAACAAACTAATCTAAACATAAACTATCTAGATTACATTGGTTGTTAATCCAATATCACCAAAAGAATGGGACTTAAACAATTGCCCAACATCAAATACTAGTCATCTCAAAAGCCCCCGAAACCAAGCTCGTCACTCAAGCCCTTGGCAACCCACCGCTAATGGGAACCTGTTATACATATCATTTGAGAAAAAGTGTTAGGCTTAAAGCCTAGTGAGAACATACAGTTTATAAATTACAAGAGATATAAACAAATGCATCATACGGAAATCTTTTCAATAAGGTTTAGTTTTCAATTGAAGTTTTTGCCCCAACCGGGCTTTTCCGATGTAAACTCATCATGTGATGACAAAAGATAACCAATTTTACCAAGGATTGTAGCGTAACACAAAGTAGGCCACAAATCCGAGTTATGAATCGAATCACTTGGAATCCATGGCCACGAACTACAAAGGCCCGTACTACAATGTGAGGGAGGGCCCCCGAGGAAACCAATTCAAAACTCGTTCACTAGGACTCCTCTATGACCCATGGCTAGTAACCGGTCTCACATAACTGTACCAAATGGCCCCCGAGGATCATATACATCCATTTTTACAAAGAGGGGAAAAGACATCCCAAATATAAGTCGACTCAATACCTAGGGATCCACTAGTAATGGTACAGACTTGCCACAATAACATATGTGACCCACCATAGATAGTCATATGGTATAAAAACATTTTATAAACAAAAATGCTTTCCTTCAAGTTTAACTGCTGGTAAGAATGAAAATCATAAAATGAGTTTATATACATTCTTTCAAATAATCTACATAAATGTGCAAGTAAAACCTCCTTTTACTTCAAATAAGATGGAACCCATCATTTTAGTCGAAAATGATCGGGAACCCTAAAATCTCCCAAAACTCAAGTTATGTCAAAAATGTAGTAAACTTAGATCCAAAACCATGGAGATACATAGGAGTTCAAAATGTAACTTTTGACATGTATAAAGTTTATAAAAAGGTAGTAGGAACTCACCAAATAGGTTTTAGACGAAAACCCGAAAAACCAGATTTCGACCACCAAGAGGATACGAAGCTTTCTATACCGAACCCTTGCTAGATACACTTAATACTAGCAATAAATGGTAGCTTGAAGCTAACCAAACAAACAAAATAAGAAAGAGATAGAGAGAGGGAGAGAAAAGAGATTGAGAAACTTGAGAGATAAACCAAATGAGATATTTTCCCAGAAAATATCTCTTTAACCCACTGAGGCCACTGCGCGGGTTATGGCGCGGGCTAAGTCGCGCTGTGACTCGCGCCACCCTCTGGAACTCGCAACCAATTAGTGCACCGCGCGGGTTATGGCGCGGGTACACTCGCGCCGCTCACTGGACAAACCCCAAACAAGCAGTGCACCACGCGGGTTATGGCGCGGGCTAAGCCGTGCGGCGACTCGCGCCGGCCACTGCCTTTGCTTCTTCTCCCAAACTGGTCAAACGAAATTCGGGGTGTTACAACCAATTCCCTAATTTAGGGCTTTTTGGCACCTTTCACAAGTCAAATATTCAAAATATATACTTAAAAGACTAATCCCAATGCGGGGCATTTCGATAATTTTATAAAGCAAATACTCAAAGTATTGTTAAAATGTTGATTCCCTAATTGTGAGGTCATTTTGGTAATTTTATAAAGATAATAATCAAAATAAAGCTTATATTCCAATTCCCAAAACATAGGGTCATTTCGGTAATTTTATAAAGCAAATACGTGAAGTATCGCTAAAATACAGATATCCTAATTGTAGGGTCATTTTGGTAATTTCATGAAGATAATAATCAATAATAAATTTTAGATACCAATTCCTAAAACATAGGATCATTTCGGTAATTTTATAAAGCAAATACTCAAAGTATTGTTAAAATACCGATTCCCTAATTGTAGGGTCATTTTGGTGATTTTATAAAGATAATAATCAAAGTAAATCTTAGATTCCAATTCCAAAACATAGGGTCATTTCGGTAATTTTATAAAGCAAATATGTAAGTATCGCTAAAATACCGATATCCTAATTATAGGATCATTTTGGTAATTTCATTAAGATAATAATCAAAAATAAAATTTAAATACCAATTCCTAAAACATGAGATCATTTCGGTAATTTTATAAAACATATACATGAAGTATTGCTAAAATACCGATTACCTAATTGTAGGGTCATTTTGGTAATTTCATAAACTCAAATAATTAGAACCGAGTCAAAAGATTACATTCTTTTAAGTTCATGGAAACTCTCTGAAATTTTAAGAAAGTTAAAGTTCCTGAAATTAGATTTCCAAAACTTCGAGGGGTTAAAATAATAACTTGGTCACCCACCTTCTTTATCTTCCTTTTAAAAAACAATTCCTGGAAAAGGGGCAGCCATGGCTGCACGAGTTTTACCCTTTTCAAACTTAAAATGACTCGTTTCTTGTTCGTTTTTCTTCGTTCTTTTTGCATAAAATCTTTGGTAATACTTTTACCAACATTTTGACATAAATAACACAAAATTTAGTCAAGAAATAAGTTCCAAATCTTGATTTCAAGATTTCGGTTTTAAACAAAAACATAACAAAACTTGAACATAAAATCGAACCATGTAAACACGAATATGAGACATGAGGGTACTGGGGTTTGATATATTACGTAAAAAAGAACTCAAAAACGTAAAGAACTCGAAGATTGGTTTAGAATACAACCTCCAATCGACAAAAAACTGAAAATTTTGAGTTTGAACTTCAAACTCGGATTTCTCTCTCAATATTCAACAATTTTACGAGTTTTTTTGAATGAAAATGTTCCTAAGCTGATCGTCTACAATTTTACGATTTTTCGCTGTTGGGTCGTTTTCTCAAACAGATATGTACTATTGGCAGGACAGTCCCTGACCTTTGAAAAAGATGACATAAGACCCCTCGAACCACTTGGGTTGTGGCGCACTGGTAAAGTGGCCTGGAAACCCACGGTTACAAAAAAAAATGGCATATTTTCCCCTCCCAACTCATTCACTTACATTTTTGGTTCAGTAAATAAAAACTAAGGGGGCGTTTGGTTCGCAGAATGATTTATGAAGGAATAGAATCTGTCTAAGGAATTGGAATCTGGAAGGAATTGGAATGAAATGTTATCAGGTTTGACCAAGTGTTTGGTTGGCAGGAATGAAATGTAATCAGTCAAATGAATTGGAATCTGTCTGTTTGGTTTGCAAAGGAATTGGAATGGAATTCTGAAAAATGACAAAAATACCCTTTCTTTTATTTTTATTTTTTTAAATGCTGAGAGAGAGAGGAGAGAGAGATTGTGAGAGAGGGAGCGGGTAGAGAGAGGGGAGAGAGAGGAGAGAGATAATGATAGGAGAGAGATAGAGAGGATGGAGAGGAGAGAGTGAGGGAGAGGAGGGGAGAGAGAGGAGAGAGAGAGGAAGGAGAGGAGAGAGAGGAGAGAGAGAGAGGAGAGAGGAGAGAAAGAGGAGAGAGAGGAAAGAGAGAGGGTTTTTAGAAAATGTAAGGAGGGTATTTGTGTCATTTTGAGAAAATCTGATGGAATGGAATTCAATTTCATTCATTTTAAGAAGGAATGACCAAATCCATGATTAAAGGAATTCATGGAATTCAATTCAATTCCATTGGTAACCAAACACCATGATGGAATTTGGTCAATGGAAATGACCATTCCAATTCCATCAGATTCCGGCGGAATCCAGCGAACCAAACGCCCCCTAATTTTATTTCTTTTCTTTTTCCCATTATTTTCATTATTTATTATTCTTAGATTTCTACACTATTTTATTCAATTAATCACATAAATATTTTAATATCTCTAATAAATTTATTTATTACTCAATATTTTATATAATCGTTTTTCTATTTTATTTTTTAACAAAATATTAAATACTAATAGAATATTATTTTTTTATTTAAAATTTTGGGTTTTACATAACCCGACCAACCCTAAATAATCCAACCTAACCCAACTTGATGAACCTGATGCCCTTTGATACCATGGATTTTATATGATTTTAAGTAATATATGTAATTTTTAGGCTTAATAGAAAGTCTCATGCAAATATCCTTTATATAATTGTTAGCTTCATTTGTATATTCTTTTTTTGATTTTACTTCGTTTAAACATAATTATTTAGTTAGATTGTAAAATTGTGTACAAAAGTTTAACCTGACCAATCTGCAGGCCCGGCCCTGGCCCATGGCAAGTGTGGCTTGGGCCATGGGCAGTAGGGCCCATAAGGGCATCAATTTTATCTAAAAAATTTAGTATAGTAGCTTCAGTTATAGAAATTAGAGCAGCCCAAATTTTTTTACCGTTTCGTTTTCCCCCCGTTCGGCCGACGGGCACGGCGTTTCAACTCCTAAGTCCTATCTCAAATCTCTCGTCGCTCTACTATCTTTCTTGTAATCCAATCTCTTGTCGCTCTCGTTACACTCTGTCTCTCTCTACCAAATCGATTGTCTTCTTGCTGTCATGCGTTTGCCTCTGCCCTAAATCGACAAGACCACAACTGGAGTCTTGGTTGCTACCCTAAAGGCTAAAACAGGTTCTGCCCTAAATCGACTAGACGACAACGGGAGTTATGGTTACTGCCCTAAAGCGAGTTATACCCTAAATCGACGACTTGAATCGTGGTTGCTGCCCCAAATCGAGTTTTGCCCTAAATCGATTAATAGATTATTAGTCGCTGTCTTGCTGACTTGCCACTAAATCGGCTACCAGCTCCAGTGGGCAGTGGCTTGCTAATCAAGTTCAGGTGTTTTCTTTCTAAATTCTAAGCTCTAAGCATACTTTGTTTGAATTGTTAGAAAAAATATATATATTTATTGTGGTGACTACTTGTTCAAAGTTCTTATGCAACCAATAACAAACTCATCCTCTGCATAAACCAAGAAAAACACATGAACATTTCTCATATTTCAAGTATTCGATATGTGATGATATGTGGAAGCCCTGATCACTCTCCAAAATAGCTTTTGAGGAGACAAGGTTCCAACATATCTTTAGGAGAAAATGATCCAAGTCTGGCCAATGTGGGTCTCCAACATGCCCCTTCTAACAGACATGATCAGATTTTCTCAGTGTCGTGAGGGGGCTAGACGGGTATAAATTGCCCGGAGTGTCGAGTACCTAGAGTAGTAAGACCTTATCTTTGATACCATGTACGGATATATAGAACCCTTAGATTACTTTCCAAACCCCTTCAAATAGTTTATCTTGATTTTCATATGCATATACAAGGGCATTTGTTTGGCCTTTCGCCATGGGCATCCGTAACCTCAGGATCGGCCCTGCCAATCCGTCAACACACTCCAACATGTACGGTTTGGGTTAGGTTGGATTGTAATTTTATTTAAAGTTAAGTTGGGTTAAAAAAATTTAAATTATAAACATTATATTGTATTAGGTTGTTCAAATGTTTTTAGTTTGGTCAACCAACTTGTATGGAGCCCTAATGCTCTATTCTCCATATTTTGAAGGAAGAAAAAAAAAGGAAAATAAATGATTTTTTTTTAAATTTATGTTCTTGAGAGTGAAGGGAAAGAAAGGAAAGAGAAGAAAAGAAAATAAATTTTCATGTTTTTGAGTGAGAGAGAAATAAAATGAAAGATGCGATCTTTATAAATATATATTTATTTATTTTATAGTGAAATATAACTAATGGATAAATTTATAATTTTATAAATATTTATAATTGTTATAAATTATTTTTCGTTCTTTTCTTTCACTTTCCTCTCATATTTAGAAAAAAATGAATAAGATTTTTCTTTCTTTTCCATTCCTTCCTTAAAAAAAATTGGAACACAAATTTTTTTTCTCCTATTTTTCGTTTCTTTGCTTCCCATTCCTTTCCTTAGTAAAAAAAATTCAACAACAGAGCGTAAGTGACGTGAGAGAGAAAAAAAAGTGTAGAAGGGTAGAAAAATGGTGTTGTATGTAAAAGTATCTCCAACAGCTATGTTAAAGGTTTTGTAAAATAGAGTAAAAAAATCGAAATATGTAAAAAGTTTTGCATCGAACTCCAGTAACTCTAATATTAATTATCTTATTATAATATTTAATTTATTTAATTATATTTATTAAAATATATAATATATAGAAAGTTGGTATAGAAAAAGTTTGCTTTTTTGGAGTAATAATTAGTTTTGAGGAAGAAACTATCTAAATAGATTTCTCTAAATTTAAAGATTTTTACAATTTCTCTTTTTTCTATTTTAGCATAGAACATAACAGAGCTGTTGGAATAACAAAAAAAATACTAAAACTCCAATTTTTCTTTTAGAGTAAACTATGATTTTCGTCCCTATGGTTTCATGTTTATAACGATTTTCGTCCCTAGTCTTTCAAAACTGCTTTATAGTCCATGTGGTTTCTATTTGCTTCCATTTTAATCCCTCCATCCAATTTTATTAAAATTAAATGTTAATTCATTTAAAAATAGAATAAGTAAATTACATATTTGGTCCTTATAATATATAAATTTTTACATTTTTATCTTAGTTTACATTTTTTTCTTTTTCTTTATTTATTGTATTTCATCAAGACATTTATTTTTCTATTAATTATATTGTATATTTTCATAATTATTATAAATTTAATTATAAAAAGAATCAAATAATTTCGATAAAAATACTGCTAAATGCATGATATTTTTTTCAAACTATTAGGTTTAAATCTCCTAAAATTTATATTTTTTATCTATTGATTTATTAAAGTTTTTTATTTATTTTAAATTACCATCGAAAAAGGTTTAATAAAATTTGAGAAAAAATAGTATTATTTTTATAACAACCGACTGTTTTTTGTTAAATGCAATTTACTCTCACTATTCTAAATTTTCATTTAATCCTTATTTTCTATTAATTAATCAAGTTTGTTTAATATTTAAATAAAACATACATACACACGTACACACCATTTTAAATTAGGTTATATATTAAAAATAAAAAATAAGGCAATAAAAGGATAAGAAGATTTCAATATGGTGTTACAAGAATCATGTAATAAGCAATGATGTGCCACAAAATTAACGTGACGTCAAACACAAGCCTTAAATCTCATGTTATTTAGAACATTGATGTATATATGCATATATATATATATATATATATATATGTGTGTGTGTGTGTGTGTGTGTGTGTTTATGTTTATTTTAAATATTAAATAAATTTGATTAATTAATAAAAATAAAGTTTAATGAAAATATGAAATGGTGGAAGTAAAGTGAATTTAACAATAAACAACCGGTTGTTATAAAATAAAACTATTTTTTCTCGAATTTTTTTAAATTTATTTCAACGGTAATTTAAAATAAATAAAAACCTTTAATAAATCAACAGATATAAAATATTAATTTGAAGTGATTTAAACTAAAGCTTTGAAAAAAATATCATGTATTTATCAGTATTTTAACGAAATTATTTGATTATTTTTATAATTAAAATGTTATAATAATTACGAAAATATACAATATAATTAATAGAAAAATAAATGTTTTGATGAAATGCAATAAATAAATAAAAAGTAAAAAATGTAAACTAGTATAAAAATGTAAAACTTTATATACCATAAGGACCAAATATGTAAATTGCTTATTCAATTTTTAAATGAATTAACAATTAATTTTAAATAAAATTGGATTGAGGGATGAAAATGGAAGTAAATAGAAACGATAAAGACTAAAAAAACAGTTTTGAAAGACGAAGGACGAAAATCGTTATAAACATGAAACCACTGGGACGAAAATCAAAGTTTACTCTATCTTTTATTTTAGAATAGCTGTTGTTGGAGAAGCTCGAAGTATCTCCCAAGAAATCCCAGAAATATCTTACACGATTCTAGAATCATCTACACCGAAATGTTCACTTTAACAGCTGTGAGGTTATCGTTTCTCCATCCCACCCTTATCAACACCCCTCCCTCCCTCCTTTATATAAAATCCCAAACCCTCTTTCCCTTTTCTACTCATCCTACTCTCATTCATTCAATTAAACAATCATGGCCAACAAAGACAATATGGAAGTTGTAAAAGGCGTCGATCTACAAAGATACATGGGCAGATGGTACGAAATAGCTTCATTCCCATCCAGATTTCAGCCTAAAGATGGCATCAACACTAGGGCAACTTACAAATTGAACGAAGATGGCACTATCCATGTTCTCAATGAGACCTGGAGTGGTGGCAAGAGAGGATTCATCGAAGGCACTGCTTACAAGGCTGACCCCAAGAGCGATGAGGCCAAATTGAAAGTTAAATTCTATGTTCCGCCGTTTCTCCCAATCATACCTGTTACTGGTGATTACTGGGTTTTGTATCTTGATGATGATTATCAACATGCTTTAATCGGTCAGCCTTCCAGGAGGTATCTCTGGGTATGTTTTTCGTTTTTTTTACTGGTGTTGTTGTGCTTTCAATTTCGTTATCTAATTAGTGTTCATGTCTGGTTTTGATTTGGGAATCTGAGGATGTAATTAAAAAGGTGTGGTGTGTGATGTAGATACTGAGCAGGCAAAACCATCTTGATGAGGAGATATATGAAAAGCTGGTTGAAAAGGCCAAGGAGGAAGGGTATGATGTCAGCAAACTGAAGAAGACGACACAAACGGACCCACCGCCGGAGACTGACGATGCACCGGCGGACTCGAAAGGGGCGTGGTGGTGGAAATCATTGTTCGGCAAATAAACAACAACATTGAAAGAGAAACAGTAATAAGTCGTTTTAAAATTAGGGAGGGGTATTTTGTTGAATTTGGTGTTGTTGATTTTGTATAGAACGAGGTTGGTGGCCCGTGCGTTGCTGTGGGTTATCGTGTGTGTGCGTTAGTGGAAAAAAGATTAAGATCATAAATTTGAGCATGACTAAGTATGGGAGCAAACCATTGTATTTTAGCATGACGAAGTGTAGCAAAATATTATGTGTCCGCTTGCAGTTTGGCTATAACTTACAAAATGGGGGTTACAAAAGACGGTTTCATATTAAGCTTCGCCATTGTGTTGTGGTGATCTTCCGTTTGGTTGTCATGCTATGTACTTGATATCTGTTGTTCCATGATAAAGGAAATTAAATAATGCTTTGTTAACGTATAGCATTTACAAATAGAATACTCCTTTCGTCTCAAAGTTAGTGACCACATTTCTATTTATGTTTGTCCCAAAGTAAGTGTTTGCTTTAGAAAAGTATATAACTAAATTCACGCATTTACCTTTAAATAAAAATATGTAGTAATTGTGAAAAAGAAAAACAAATATGTGGACACTTATTAAGGGACGGAGGGAGTATTACTTAAAGCTTTTGCCAACAAATTTGGCATCTACCACTAATTTAAAGTGGGGAGTATTACTTAAAGCTTTTGCCAACAAATTTGGCATCTACCACTAATTTAAAGTGAATCTAAGTTGATACTATATGTCTGAGGATGGTTATTATATAAGAGTAAGTATTTTTGTTACCTGCTAGTCCTGATGGTGGGTGCTTCTTTTAAGCTTGCGATCATCGATATTATCTTCGGAGATTCTTTTTGAGGATGTGTTAGTTTCAGTGGCTGGTGTAGCATCATCAAAGACTCGATCCATGACAAAGTCTATGGCCCCAGGTTTGCTTGATTTGTTGTATCGCATTTGGAATATTTTTGTGGCACCTACCATGGCAGTCAATGGTGCTGGTACCATTTCTGGGTTAGTGTAACCGTGTTGCTCAACCATGGTGTTGCACTGTGTGTGGATCATTGAGTTTACGGCATTGTCAAAGAAGAGTGATTTGACTTATGCAGTGTCGTCCCGTATGTATGATGTGAGAAGATACCTGTTTGTCTTTTCGTTAGGCACGTTCGTTTTAATTTTTGATGTTAAAGCACGGAGGAAATACTTTAAAATTGGTTCAATGAGGATACTTTACTTATGAAAGAAGATTATATGTGTTGGTATTTTAATGGTGCTTACAGGTACTTGGGTATTGTTGGTTGGTGGTCACTGCATGCGAGTGTGGTTCCTTTTGGTTGAAGTTTCTTTCGACATTCGCTGCATGCTAGGTAGAACCAGCCTTTTTTGTCTTCTATTCTTGCGATGTGGGCTTTGCATGTGAACTGTACGCCCTGTCAAGTATATATGGGAGTAGTTAGTTAACGAAACATTGTTTATGTATGTATGTGTGTGTATATAATATGTGTGTGCAATGTTGATACAGACCACATATCGGGTGGGATTTTGATCCAGTAGTTGAGCTATTGTGAATCTGTTCCTTTGTTTTTCTTTTTCCACACATTCAAATTTTGTGTAATGTATTTGAAGTGTCGATGAGGTTCTGATTTGGCTTGTGAGTCTGCTTTTGAACCTGCAACGTTTTGTTGATAAGTTAGTTATTGTGTAGATGTGTGTGTATGATAGGAAGCGAAAATAAATTGGAAAAGGGATTACTCTTTCAACATCGTGTGGGTCTCGTCTATTTCAGGGTTAAGATAGAAGTGTGATGCAGCAGTTCCAATCAGCTGTAGTTGTTCTTTGAATGCACGATGTTTAAATATGAAATTAGTTCAATCATATATATATATATATATATATATATATATATAGATGGTATGCACTTGTGGATAGAACTAAATTATATTGTTTTTTAGTTTTTATGTACAAGTGCATTCCTTTGAACTTGACCCTCTCTCTCTCTCTGTATATATATATATATACACATATATATATATATACACATATATATATATATACATATATGTGTGTGTACAAATTCTTAGTCGAGAACTTAAATACATATAAAAAAAGGAAAGCGAATTTATCTGGGAGGTACGCCCTGTGCCAAAAGTAAATGAGGCCTTATAAATATCTTTATTTTGTTTAAATAATTATAAATTAAGTTTAAAATGAGTTTCAATTCGCTAGGTGATATTCATGCTCATATATCTTGTAAATTAACATGTTACCAAAAAAAACTAAGCTATAACAAAATAGGAAGTAATAACATCTATTTATTTATATAAAGTGTGTGTATATACTTACTCAACGAAAATAATAATAATAAAAAAAAATAATCAAGTGAACTGACCTTGTTTTATGTATAAACAACATCTAGATTATAAAAAATAAAGCATAATCTATTGAAATAGATTTAAAAAATATACATAACGAAATTTTATTTGAATAAGCGGTCATTTTAAATTTGTTGAGAAATTATTGAATATGTTTCATCAACTAAATATTTGTAAGAGATTGTCAGGTTAAATGATAAACATATAAGAACAATTCGTAAATTAAAAAAAACAACTTTGCATTATATTTAAATAAGTAATAATTTTTTATATAAGAAAAGTCTTGATTCAAACCCAAAACCCTATACAAAAAATTAGAGGTAGTAGAATGTACCGTAATATTTGGTTACTTTCATTGAAGTAATTGCAGGTATAGTTGGAGACTCTACAACAGTGGTAGCCTCTGTGTGCAGTCTGCGTGCAATGTCATCCCAAAATGTTGCCTCAATGATGTTTCCGCTGTAAGCAATAAGAGACGCATATTTAATGTGGTAAAAAATAAATTACTAAGTTTTTGGGTTTAAGAATAATAGGAACCTTAGGTCTTCAAGCCTCATTTTTATTATTGTTGCTCCTTTGCGGATGAGTAAATCCGATATGTCATCTATCTTCCCAATGTAGTCTAAAATTAAATACAACCAAGTGTCAATATAGAGAAGTATATGAAGTGATAATTTGTTGTGTTAAAATTAAATACAATTAAATACCTGTTAATATCTCATGTTTGTTCGTTTTGTTGGACAAATGATCGTATGGACTGAAGTTGAAGTAGTGCAGAGGGAAGCCGGTGTCAGGAATTTCTTCAAATCTTGCAGCTTTTCCAACTCGAATGCTTGTTTTATGTGGGACAATAACCATGTATGTTCGAGACTTTTCGCATATGAAGTTTGTTACACGGTAGCAACTTCCTACTTTGATTGGAGTCTGAAAGTGGCTTTTGTCATTTGAGTTTGCGTAAGCCTGAATTGGATTTCCCTACAAAAGAAGAAAGTTGTATTAAAGTATTGGAGTAAGGGATATGAATATACCATTGAAAGTTGTATTATTATAGTTTATGACATTACTTGTTTATCTATGGGCAAGAAGCAACATTCATTTCTTTTTCCATATGGCGTCCAACTTCTGAGTACTTTGATGTCGATTGCCCGATCTCCGTCTCCGGGTTTAAGGTCTGTTGTTTGTGCTATCTTGACTGACATGTTCCTGCAAAAGAGATATAAGAAATGAAGGTGATGAAAGCAGGCAGATATACAACTACTGTGTTTGCGTTGTGATTAACCTTTGCTATTTCTATTTTTTTTAAGATATCCAAATATACAATGTTTTTTGTTGATGTAAGATGTTGTCCCTCTTCATTTGTGATGAGTATTTTTAGACCGGTGGGAGATGTTGCCCTTGATAATGCTACATATAGTTGACCATGACCAAATACCGGCTCGGGAAGGTAAATTCCTATCTTTTTGAGCGATTGACCTTGGCTTTTGTTGATTGTCATAGCATAGCAGACTTTAATTGGGAATTGTTTTCTTTTGAATACGAAAGGTAATTCTTTGTCGTTGTGGTTTAGTGAAATTCTAGGTATGTAGACTTTATGACCAATGTGTGTTCCAGTGATGACTTTTGCCTCTATGATTCGTGGTAGTAACTGTGTAACAATCATTCTGGTCCCGTTGCACAACCCGGCCAACTGATTTATGTTACGAAGTAACATAATTGGTGCGCCAACTTTGAGCTCAAGGCGATGCTTTGGAAAGCCATTAAAGTTAAGGAGATTAAGATACTCGGGCGGGTAAAGAATTTCTGTGTCGCCTTTCTCATTTGCATGTGGGATTACCGAATCAACACTTAGATAAACGCTCTTTTGTCCTTGCAGCATGTCAAGTATTAAGTCATTAATTTCATCGGCAATGTTATTTTTAGGACAAACGATTGCTCTGTCGCATAACATGGAGGCAGTTGGGTTTTGAAGTGCCTCATCGTTGTAAATGAACCGAACTAATTGCATGAGTGATTCGTTATGCTCCTGTATCATGTACTCATTCGGAATCTCTACCCATTTGGTGTCTGTGGGATCGTTTTCATCACTTATACCAGTCTGGCCATCCCCTATCTTTAATAACCATGATGAGAATTCTGAAATTTTTTCTTTTTCCTCAGAGGTGAGATTTGGTCGATGAAGCCTTATATTTTGAGAGAGCTTGTGTATGTTGAAGTGTTTCCACAACGATGATTCAACTATGGATGCTGCTATGATATCCATTTTTGTACCCTTAGGCTTTATTGGCAAAGTTTGTCTAAAGTCACCACCCAACAATACTGACTTGCCACCAAAAGGATGAGTTGGTTCATTGAGTATGTCTCTAAGTGTTTTGTCCACTGCTTCAAAACATTTTCGATCATTCATAGGTGCTTCGTCCCAAATGATAAGTGAGGTTTCAATGAGCAGTTGAGTTAGTTGTGTATTTTTCTGAACGTGACACAGTGTTTCGTTCGTGATGTCTAAAGGAATTTTGAATCGAGAATGTGTTGTTCGCCCAGATGGTAGTAAAAGTGATGCTATTCCAGAAGACGCTACAGCTAGAACAATTTTTCCTGCAGCACGTAAAGCGAACGTAATGGTGGTCCAAAGGAATGTCTTGCCGGTACCACCATGCCCATAGACGAATATAAGTTCTTGTTTATTTTCCAAAGAAGCTTTCATTATTAAGTCATATACTTTTTGTTGTTCGGTATTTAAATATAGTTGTAAAGCTTTATGTTCTTCTGAGAGTTTGATTCTATCATAATTTTTCTCTTCCATTAGCAATCTATTTTGTAAATTTGTGAGCAGGTGTGCTGGAGGCATGGGTAATCCGAATTCAGAGAGCGACGAAGAATTGGAATTTGAATTCAGCAAAATTTCTAATTCATACAAAAGATGATTTTGCAAGTCTTCATCATTAAGATATAACCCTGTAACATTTGAAGTCTGTGCTACTTTTTGCGTTATATCGTCGCTCATTTTACGCCAATGCCTTGCCCAAAAATCAATAGGATTTGAAACATCACAAAATAGAAGCATATGAGCAAATAATGATCTAAGCTCCCGTGCAGATGCTGAAATCGAAGCTTCATCAAATGCGTACGTCCATTCTTTGTCATCACCAAGGAGGCCCAACCTTTCGCATGCTAGACGATATGTTTGAAACTCGATCTCGCCTACCTTTTTTATTTCGGAAAATGTTCGACATCCGACTTGATGACTTAAAAGCATCCTTAAGTAGAAAAGCTCGCCACTTGCTGGATGGATGTAGATCAATCTTCCTATCGCAGGTGTTCTGTTTGTGGTCCTTCGACTCCATTCTTTTGCCTGTGCTATCCATTTGTATTCTGATAGGTAGTCGAGGTATGTGAGATGGCGACCACTGCTGTCAATTTCATTATTATGCAACCATTGTGTCAACGTTGTTTTTTTGCCATGGGATTATTAGCAATGTTTTGTAATGGTTGGTTCTTCTTGAACGTTATTCTTTGCTTTTTCTCCAAATGTACGGCAAGCACTTGCACTACTGGTTTCCTGCTATGAATGTCAAAGTTGAATATTCTCCAGGCAGCTTCATGGGGGCAAATGAATCTAGCGTCTACAAAGTTTTGAATTTCATCGATTTCTGTCGTTTTGCTAGTCGTTGCAGACGTACTTTCATCTACACATCTTGTAATTTTTGCTCTAATACGATCGGCTCCTTTAGATATGTATTTGAACAGATACTTTATCATCATATTCCAACCACAATACTTTACATTAATATGAGCATGAAAAACAGAACAAAGATTGTGATTGTACGGAATAACATATGAGTTATCTAATTGTATGTTGTTTTTTTTTTGTAAAGGATCCATCATCTCTTCTTCTGTAATGAACATAGCCGTCTTTATCGAATCGTGTCACATGTTCGTATTGTTTTGGGAAGTGCTTTGAGCAGGTGCCATTAGCCATGCATGGTGCACTTGTTTTTGCATGACCGCAAGGTCCATGCATCATAAGTTCAGTGACAATCTTGTAAAGAGCAGGATAGTCTTTAGGATCAGGAATTTCTGCTGATATGAAATTGTTGACTTGTCCTGGAGATGTGATCTTGTATGGCTTTGTCACCCATAAAAGTGTGTGACAATGAGGAAGACCTCTTTTTTGAAACTCTATTGTGTAGAGGTCTGCAAACACAAACATTTAAAAAATAAAGATGTGCAAGAAATTTGGTACAATATTTTTTTTTTGGAATAAATAAGAGAGTTGTCACATACGTGCTGCTACTTCTCCAAATGGTTTTTCGTTTTTCAAGTAGCTGATAAAATCTTGTACCTTCATTTCAAAGACTCTCGCAATAATGTCGGCTCTATCTTCACACTTCATGTTCGAGGATTTTTCGAAGAATCTCTTAAGCTCGGGCCATTTCACATTGCAAGTGAATGTTATGAAATATTGTGGATTGTCGTGCACTCTGCATATAGCAAGAGCATCCTGGTAGTGCTTGTACATGTATCTAGGACCACCCGTAAAAGACGGTGACAATATTGTCTTTTTTCCAACATCGTGCCCATCAATATCTCCTTTCAGCAATGCATCATGAATGCCCTGTAGATATTCACTTCGTAGTAGATCTTGAATTGAGTCAATGTAATCCAGTCTATTTTGCTCAATAGATATGTATGCGTTCACTAAATATTGTTGGAATAACCTCCCCCCTTGCAATAACAAAGTTTTTATGTCAAGACGATCATGAAGCTGGTAGCTATAAAACATGCTCATGGTAAGATGCTTGTCTCCTCTGCGGTCATCATTAGTTAATTTCAACTCAGGTGACCATTCGTGTTCACCAAAGATAAACAGTAATGGAAATTGCAATGCCATATACAATGGATGTAATTTATTAATCCTCTGAGGAACACTATCTTTGAAGCGGATAATAATATCGAAATCGTTTTTACTTTTAGGTCCGCTATCATAGACGATTGCCCCAAGTGTTCCTGAAGTTGGTGCATCGTAGCATTGTCGATTTCCATTATTGTATAACCTAATGTTGAACTGAGGAGTGCTTTTATTCATGCACATGTTTCTTGCAGTCCTAAAGATCTTCACCAATTCGTTATATCGATCAAGCAGTTGTATGAGAGATTCGACAATTTCTGGTTTCAAGGTGTTATGTTCATTTTCACGAAAATGACTGAGTCTGTTATGCACTTCGTTTTGCGTATCGTAGATGTACATTTGCAGAAATCTCGGGTTTTCATCCTCTGGTGGACATAAAGAACCCATCCAATGAGAAATTTGGCCAACAACCTTGAATACATATGGACCATAACCGTCATTGACAGAATCGTCTATTTTGGCGCCAAAATAAGTCATTGAAAACATCTGGTTGTATGCACGAATGTTTTCCATAAAGTTGCTATTTTTTAATAGATCTTCGATGGGTTTTGGGGGCTCTCTTGGAAGAGGTAGTTTGACACGTCCCCCTTTACAACATCGGTTATATTTTATGACTGAACTGAAAGCTTGCGCCTTTAGACGTTTTGCATACCAGAAGTGCGCCTTGCAATATTGACAAACTTGGTTGCAATCTCCCAAATCTAAGTATCTTGAAGACGACACTGTAAAAATATGAAAAAATGTCATAAAGGAGATGAAATAACAATTGTGTCAATAGCACTAGAGTTATTCTCATGTAACGCACTTGAGTCTGTTTGCGGGGCTTGCTTTGATAAGGAGGATGACTTCATGACCTCATAATCACTTACAATACCAGCTTGTCTATTGGCTACCATGCGAGCGCGTTTGTGAGATTGCATTAGGGATTGAAAAGAGTTCTCATTAACACTTAAGGGATCTGGAATTTCGTCGTTCGAGTAGTTTATTTTATTTTTTCCTTTATTAGATTGCATGCTTATAAATAGAAATAGGATGTGAAAGCATTAGTTTGATAAAGAATGAAAGGAACATGTATAAATGAAGTTCGAACACAACCGCAAAGGGTGACAACATACATGCAATAAAACGATTTGGTCAGGATAGAAAAAACAAAATACTTTGTTTAATGGTGAAATATTACGTGTACCTGAATGTATGAAACGGATCTGAGCAGTTACAATGAACCGAACCTGAAGAAAAGCAATTGCTGATTATAAATTGCTTATATTTAAAATAGTTCTCCGTCATTGGTTTACGAATTCATACACATAATTTAGGAAGGTGTTGGAGCAAAAATTTTGCTCAAAATCTTCATATCCTTCAATTTATCTATTTTCATTTGCTTTGAAATTTGGAAAGAAAACAATGTTAATATTTTTGGTTGAAATAATTTTATTTCTTTTCCCTTTATTTTTCTTCTTTTCCTTTATATTTAGAAGGAGGTATATGTTATTCTACTTTATGTGTACTCCAAGAACACTACGTTTTTCTACATTTTCATTTTCGCCTCAAAATTTCATCTCCTTTTTCATTCCATCAACATACACTCATTTCATATTACGTTATTAATATACAAAATTACGATCTCATAAATCAATAAATAAAGAATATTAATTTTATGTACTTGTCAATAGTTTAATGAAATTGTTTAATTATTTTTTTGATTAAAGTTATAATACTTTATAACTACCCAATAAAAGAAAATGTGTTGATAAAATAAATAAAAAATATAAAGAATAACAAAATGAGAATTATAATGGTCTACTATAAGGACCAAATATGTAATTTAATCAAACATTTTTTGGATGATGTAAGCACTTAATTTACATCTCTAATCCAGCACCAAAAATAACAGAAAGAATCTATTTCTTATTCCAATCCATCACTGTAACACTAAAAATTAGAGGTCATAAAACTTGATATTTATATTTGAAGGTCCACATGGTCAATAATATAGGTTTACATTGACTACTTAAATGTAATACTTACCAATTAAAAAAATGATAACTTTAAATCTAAACAATACTTCAATAAATAAATCATTTTAAGAATAAATAATAATATGTTATTCTTCTAATATACTACATACTTTGTAAGTTCGTAAGAATGATGTAAGGTTAATGCCAGTAGCAGGAAAGTAAGTTTGAAGGGTTATTGATGATTGTATTTAGGCAGTGACTTTTGTTGATGCTGGTTTTGGTGTCTCCTCTATTTGGGGTTTGTTGATGTTTTGCAAACTATACCCAAACATGTCTACAAAAAAATCAAAGAGCAGAAAACTTACTGTTTGATTGTGGTTGAAAAGAGAAATCTGAGAAGTAAAGAAGAAGAATAGAAGTGACATTAAATCCAAAAGAGTGAAAGAGAGATGTAATTAAATGGGTAAAAAAATAATCCCTTACCCACCCCTAAACTTCTTTTTCCAAAAACACCAAAGTATGATGCAAGTACAGTAAGTAGTACTCTCTACACTTTATCCATTTTCTATCTCTCTCCCCTCTCCCTCCAACCATCATTATATATGTATGTGTGTTTTTACAATACAAATAACCATTAAATTACTACTAAAATACATGACTAATTTGTAATGAATTTATATTTATAGTTAAAATATTCTTTATTTTCTTTTGACCGTAGAGTACTTTTTATGATAGCGATAAATTTTAAAATTCAAAAAACAAATTAATAATAAACAGAAAAAGAAAATGCTATTTATATTATAATTTGCTCTCTGTTGCGTAAATCATAATATATATAGACAGATATGAACAATGATATGCAAGAAGAAGAAATGGCCTTTTATCTCTCTAGATTGGTAAAGATCTTCTTTCATGTGTGTGTCTTTTTAATTTTTATTTAATTTTTCTTAAAATGTCTAAGTCTCATGAAGACAACGACCCATCATCTTTCACGGTCTTTTATAAAACCCAGTTTAGGCTTTCTACTTGTACTTTTTTTCCTCATTTCTCCTCATTTTTCGTCATTAATTTTCCGTTCATTCATTTGCTTTTTGTTTCAATATTTCGTTTTTTTTACCCTTGAAGGCTCATCAATCTCTGTAATTAGAGCTTCATTTTAGTTTTACTTTTTTTAGGGTTAAGGTTTCATATGTGGTTCTTTTATTATTCTAACACAAAAGTGGCTAAAAATATAAATTTTTTATATTTTTAATTATAAATTCATAATTTGCTAATTAATAATCATTTAATAAAAATAATTATAGATTGATTGTGAGATCATAATTTATTCAAATACGATAAAACCTTTTCTTTTACAAATATATTTATACATTCACAGAAAGAGACTTTGATTTCGGAAATAATCCTCTAATTTTAACAAAAAGATTAGAATATATATATATATATATATACATTCACAGAAAGAGACTTTAATTTCGGAAATTATATATATATATATATATATATATATATATATATTTCTGGTATATATAAACACATCTTGTCTCTTTCCTTCACTTGTTTGACCGATATTATTGGCGAGACGACGGACAAAGTGTTAGGGGCCGTTTACTAAAGAAAATTGGATAAACGTTGATCGGATAAGATACTCTTACTGTATAAAGAAGCGTCTCTACATTACTGAGTCAGTATCTTGGTCAACTATATATATATTAGTCAAAAAGTATCAATAAACAATATTATCTCTTATCCAGTAAACACCATTTCTATGTTAAAAAAAAACAACGCTCTAAACATTTAAGTAAATATCCTCTTAATCAAGCAGAGGAAGGATCATGCGAGAAGTTAAACATTTTGCGAAAAGGCGAGAAGTGTGATATCATATATGATTACACGGCATTTGGGTGTGTTTAATCATATATGATTAAACGTCTATGTATTGTCAATATAATATGTGTTTAATTATATATGATTAAGCTTGTGTATCATATATGATTAAACACTTCTCGCCTTCTCGCAAAGTGTTTAGCTTCTCGTTTGAATCTGCCCTATCCAAGTAAAATGTATATATAAATTATATGTATATACATGGAAAAGATATTGCAAGAACCAAGAATCTTATCTAGTAACAGCGAAGACAAGAACCGAGAGTCTTACCCTGTAAGTGAGTGCGACGACTCTTACTATGGTTACTGTTTACCGGGTAAATTGTTGCATATGATACCGTTTTGGTAGACTAAAATCTTACCCGATACATAAATGATAGTGTTGAATTTAGCTGGTAAATAATTATCTGGATAAGCATTTGGTAAACGTTCCATTAGTGGAATGTTTCATCTGCCCAGGGTTCGAATCCAGACATACTCAACAATTGTAGCCACTGAGGTTTAATAAGGCTGATGTCTTACGGTTATAATTTGCCTAGAAATTAGTCTAAGCATAGCCTAGGACACCCTTCCAAAAAAACAAATAAATCTTTAATTCTTTTACATTTTTTAAACTCTTTTGTGCTTTTTTCCAACCCAATAGATATGGTTTGGGCAAAATTTGTATCGATTATGTATCAGTTACCGGGTAGGTAGAAAATTTAAGCACCTCTAGATGGAATACATAATCAAAAGAAAAACATCTCTTTACAACACTACATTTTTCATATATGTGATCATACAAGATATAATAAAAAAATCTATAGGGTTAAGTTCCAGCGAGAAGTTGATGTTAACGTGAGAAGTGGTTATCAATCGTTGGATGAGAAACACCGAATCAATTCCTTCTAAGACACAATTCATGGGAGGACATGAGATTAAATTAAGCCTTAGGAGAATGCGGTGGAAAATCTTATATATCCTAGGTTCGAATTCAGACGTCGCCAAATCCCTTGTGGCCATGGAGGTTCACCTGCAATGACTCTAGGCCATTCATGATCGCATGAGGATTAGTCGATGCACACAAACTGACTCGAAAACTTACGATTACCAAAAATAAAAAATAAAATAAAATAAAAATAACGACAGGTTTTTAGAAGCCAAAAAATGAACAGGATGAGATTGGGCAATTGATGAATAGCCCATTATTTATCACATGGTTTGTCACTTTAAAAGGGTATGATGTGAATTTGGAATTCTATAATTGATAATAAATGTGATTGTGGTGGTTAAATCAATCATACATATGTTCAATTCCCGGCTACATGCATAGTTATTTCCTCTTAGTTTCTAAACTAACATTTTTAACACTGTTTATTTCACTTTAATGAGTATTTATTATTCCCCACCAACCCTTTTTATTGCATTTAAATTTCTACCAAAATCGGATTTGGTGGTACATAAAGTCTATTATATTTTAGGGTTTTCTTATTTGCACTCCACAATTCTTAATTGTAAACCATATTATATTGGAAACTTTGTAAACCAATAATTTCATTGGTTAAGTTAATGAAATTGGTTTCATAAAGTTGTTTAATATGATGAAGTTGTTTCATCTAATTCTTTTATTAATGAAATCGTTTCATATATTTGTGTTTTTTATGTAGTTTCATCTACTTTTCTCATTCTGATGAAATTGTTTCATGTATTTTCGCAGTCTGATGAAACTTTTTCATTTTTACACAAAAAACACAAATATATGCAACAATTTCATCATTTTTAATTGATACGGTTATTTTAGTATTTTACATAATTTCATAATATATATGGTAAGTGTTATTATTACTATAATATTAATTATTTAATTCTAATGTATTTTATATATGGTAATATTGATCATTTATTAATTTAAACATGAAACATTTAATTTAGGTAAACATAAATTGATTCATACGCAAGTTACAAATCAAATTATTTTTTCTGATTCTTATGAATCAGTGATTGATTCATCCAATGAACGAAAGTTTATATTCATATGAAATCTTCAATATTACCTCCAGGCACAAAATATTAATATAATGAAACATAATGGATTTGATATAGTAAAACAAAATATTAATATAGTGAAACTTGATGAAACATAAAATGTTAATATAGTGAAACCTGATGAAACAAATTTAATATAGTAAACATAATGGAAAGGTAATGAAACAAAATATTAATATAGTGAAACCTGATATAGTGAAACAAAATATTAATATAGTGAAACCTGATGAAACACGTTTGCTATAGTGAAACATAATGGAAAAGTAATGAAACAATAATGATAATGAAACTTAATTGGGTTTTTACATACTACATATTGATGAACAAGTAATAAAAATGTAGTATTGATATATTATTGTTATCTTTTATTAATAAATAAATTAATTAATTACCATATATAATTATTATCTTTTATTAATAAATTAATTAATTTATTACCATATTTCATCTTTGTTGTCAAATTTGAAACACAAAAGAAAAAGACACATTTACCCTTTTGACATATTATTATTATCTTTTATTAATAAATTAATTAATTTATTACCATATATAATTCAAATGAATCTTGACCAAGAAGACAGCAAAAAAATAAATAAAAATTAAGAAGACAGCAAAAAAAATACATAAAAATTAAAAAAAAAAACTGTAATTTACTAAAAACTGAAGGACCAAATCTGTAATTTATCAGAACACTGTTCATGATCAGTGTTCTGATAAATGTTATAGTATATAATGTGGTGATTTTTTAAGTGTACGATATGTGTTTAGTATTATTATATGGTAATGCTGAATGAAATGAATGGTTATGAATGTTTTTGATTTAGTTGCCTATTATTTAGTAAATTGCTTTATTGTGTAATTGAAATGCCAAATGTAACGGAAAAAAAAAAAAAGAAAGATAAAGGGCAGATGGAGATGCAACGGGGATACATTAAACCAAACTTACAGAAACTATTTTCAAGAAAAAGTTTAGAAGATTTGTTGAGAATCTTACCTGTTAAGAGACAAAAAATTTTACACAACAAGTACTTATTGGGTAAACAATGTATATAACAACCAATTTTAATGGTCGAGAATTTTATCCAACAAAGTAAGTGAGAGAGTGATAATTCTTATCATAGCAAGTAACAAAAAATCTTACACAATAAGCACTCTTCGGATAAACAATGCTCACCAGAGTCTATTTTAATGTCGAGAATTTTATCCAATAAAGTGAGGGTGATAATAACAATTAATGTCAAAACACTCCTTATATATCTAGGGCTGTAAACGAACCGAACGTTCAGTGAACTGTTCGACGGAAGTTCGTTTATTTAATAAATGAACGAACATGAACACATTTTTTTGTTTGTTTAGTTAAATGAACGAACATGAACAATGGTCTCGTTCGTTCATTTATTTTCGTTAATGTTTGTTCATTTATGTTTGTTTACGTTCGTTCATTTATGTTCGTTTATATTTGTTTATATATATAAATATATTTATATATATATATATATATATTATGACATTAATTTGTCAAAGCATTAATTAAATTAATTTTTTAAAATTCCGTTTTTATACCTCCTAAGTATATCCGTTTTTTTATTTTGTTATGTTATTTTTTACGAACGAAATTATGAATAACGGTGGTTGTTTTTTATTCATTTGTGTTCGTTTATGTTCGTTCGTTTACGTTCGTATATGTTCATTTATGTTTGTTCGTTTATGTTCGTTCGTTTACGTTCGTTCGTTTAGCTCTTAATGAACGAACATAAACGAACACGAACAAACATATTTTCTTAACGAACGAACATGAACACAAAAAATTTCGTTCGTTTACCGTTCGTGTTCATTTGTTTGTTCGGTTAAGTTAAATGAACGAACACGAACAAGCCTCCGTTCGTGTTCGTTCGATTCGTTTACAACCCTATATATATCACCACAAATACAAAGCAGCATACTTCCCTCCCTTTAAAAAAGTTTGTAGTAGTTAATAGTCCTTGCAAATAATATAATATCCTAATCATGTGAACTTTTACAAGGCCAACAACTTCAATTGCTGGTAATCTTGTGTCATCATTGGTTTGCCTTTGCCCTCTTTATTACTCCTCCTCACCCTCCATTGCAATCTATGTTCTCTCAGTTTATGCACTGCTCGTAGCTCTGCCTGGAATTCCTCATTCAGTTCTCTCTCCAACATTGTTCAGCCACAAGTTTATTTCACATTCTTCATCACCAAAACTTCAATGATCACCTTGTATTAATTTTCCTCAAATTTTAATAGGGACTTCTTGTCAAACAAGACTCATGTTGCAGCCTTCCACTTTACCTTCAATGCCGTTGTAATGTTGTCCGGGCTTTTCCTCATTTTAAATCACGAAACCTAAATACTTGAAACTATTCTTGTGATGTAGTATATATAATTTTCTCCCATATGTTGACTTTTACACCCTCGTCGTTATGCCCTCCCTCTACATAAATTGCGTCATTGTCTCTTTCGAATCTTGCTAGAAATTTTATCCAAAATCATAGCAAAAAGAATTGAGATTAGTTTGTATCCCTAATGCAAGACTACTTTTTATTTGCACATCATATCCTATTGCATGCATGTCCCACATCTATCAAACTCAACTGACAAATAAAGACTAGACCTCACGACTCCTCTCCATAGGTCAATAGTTATAGTCTCTTTATTGTCACTATAATTTTTTGATACAGGGAGAATTCGAGAGTTAATAACGGTTTTCGGGAATAATTGGAAAAAAGAGAAACGGGCTCGAAGAGAAAAACGAGCTCGAAAGATGCTCGGAATTTGGCATCGGAAAAAGAGGCAAAGAGAAAACACCAAATATAGAGAGAGTTACGATAGAGATCGAAGAACAAATCAAGAATCGCAAACAGAACCAAAAGCGAAGCGAGTTCCATGCGACCCAACTCGCATGAAACTCACGTACAACACTGTTGGTTGGCTTCCAAGAGTTCTAAGCCATCATAAGTCCATTATTAGATTTTCAATCCATGCACCACGTGCCTTAATCCTTTTTTATTTAATTTCTTTTTAGTTATCTTTAATAAATTATGATTAGATTTAATTTAGGATTAGTTTTAATATCTTAGATAATAATTTAGGATTATTTAGTTTCCTTTTATTAGTTATTTAAATAGTTTCCTAGTTAGTTTATAATTAGGATAGTTCTAATTTCCATATTTATTTCTTAGTTAGTTTAGCTATAAATAGGGTAGCTAGGTTTCATTGTTAATCAATTTCAATCAAGTTTCAATCAATAAAGCTTAGCTTTTTTTAGAGAGTTTTCTCTTAATTTTGAGTTTTACGCATCGTAATTCTCAACCGTTAAAGGGTTTAGACGCTTGTCGATCCTTCCGCAAACCTACGCTGCGTCAGTTGGTATCAGAGCAGGATTCGCCTGTCTTTTCACTAACCATGGCAGATCAACAGCCCGCTACCAAAGCAGACTTGGTTGAGTCGGATGTGGCCTTATCCACAACACTCGCTAATCTGACAGCGGTTGTTATTAGGCTTCAACCCAACATCGTCAACGACAATTGTCGGAGAAGAGACAGGTTTGAAGGACCGACTATGGTGTCGTGTAATGGCCACCGTAACCGGGTTAATTTTTCAAGTTCTGAATCCAAAGAAGATAAGGAAGAAGAACCGGTGAACTTGAAAAGAAACGACCACAATAACCGAATAAAAGTGGACATCCCGTCTTTCTATGGAACCAGAGGTGTAGAAGAATTCTTAGATTGGCAAATCGAAGTCGATCGATTCTTTGACATTATGGATGTTCCCAAAGACATACAGGTAAAGTTGGTTGTTTTCCGTCTAAAGAGTGTCGCCGCTATTTGGTGGGATAAATTGATCGTGCAAAGACAACGACAACGAAAGAGACCAGTTCGATCTTGGAGGAGAATGAAGCAGCTTATGATGGAACGATTCTTGCCGGAAAATTGCGAACAGGTCCTTAAGAAACTCCATCCCGAACCCGACAACGGCAACTCTTGGAGAAAGGATACGCACGAGAAATCAATCATGGTTTTGGGCCACAACAACTATGATCATATTATACCATCAATTTCTACTCTCGTTAAACAACCACCCATTCCGGAAAAACCACCCATTCGGAAGAGCCATCGAAACAAGACGATGAAGTTTTGTCGGACAAGTTTGAAGAGGAAGTCATCCCCGTCGTGACCGAGTCACAACAAGAAATTGTTATCGAGGCCAAAGTGTCGGAACTAGATCTTAGACCAGTCACCGAAGACACCGAAAGCAAGATAGTGGAAGACATTCTCGAGCCAACGAAAGCGTTGTCACAAGAAGTCAAGAACGGTGATTCCGAAGGTGACACTTCGATTATTACCGCACCAAAAGTTCCGGTTCAAACCGAAACAAATCCCGGTAAAGTTACTTTAATCTCTTACCCTTTCGAATTTGATAAAATATCCCTCGTATGGAGACGATCACGACAACTTCAGTTGGGATTTGAAGATCGGTCGAATTTTTTGAATTTTGGAGGCCAAGTTGTGAATCCAAACGTTTTGAAGAAACGATTGTTCTACGGGTCGGATGAATACGTTTTTCAAGTGAACTCGAGGACGAGTTCTTTTCAAGTGAAGGTGACTGATACAGGGAGAATTCGAGAGTTAATAACGGTTTTCGGGAATAATTGGAAAAAAGAGAAACGGGCTCGAAGAGAAAAACGAGCTCGAAAGATGCTCGGAATTTGGCATCGGAAAAAGAGGCAAAGAGAAAACACCAAATATAGAGAGAGTTACGATAGAGATCGAAGAACAAATCAAGAATCGCAAACAGAACCAAAAGCGAGTTCCATGCGACCCAACTCGCATGAAACTCACGTACAACACTGTTGGTTGGCTTCCAAGAGTTCTAAGCCATCCTAAGTCCATTATTAGATTTTCAATCCATGCACCACGTGCCTTAATCCTTTTTTATTTAATTTCTTTTTAGTTATCTTTAATAAATTAGGATTAGATTTAATTTAGGATTAGTTTTAATATCTTAGATAATAATTTAGGATTATTTAGTTTCCTTTTATTAGTTATTTAAATAGTTTTCTAGTTAGTTTATAATTAGGATAGTTCTAATTTCCATATTTATTTCTTAGTTAGTTTAGCTATAAATAGGGTAGCTAGGTTTCATTGTTAATCAATTTCAATCAAGTTTCAATCAATAAAGTTTAGCTTTTTTTAGAGAGTTTTCTCTTAATTTTGAGTTTTACGCATCGTAATTCTCAACCGTTAAAGGGTTTAGACGCTTGTCGATCCTTCCACAAACCTACGCTGCGTCATTTTTTTATTGTTATCTTTAGGTTCACATAGGATCATTGAGCTAAATCTGTTTGTGGATCACTTTTCCTTCGGAAAATAAAGAAACTAAAACATGTTAAAATATGTTACACACATACAAATTCTATGCAAAGTAAAAATGGAAATATGTTTTTATTTAAATTACCATAAAACAATCCAACTTTCTAAAACGAATTATTTTGAGACACTTGATAAGTGAAAATAAGGATACAAATCGCCGACCCCATTTATTTCTACTGATTAGATGGATCCACGTCGTTCATTTATTGAGGAAAAAGAATGAATTAGATAAAATTTAGAGTAAATTACAGATTTGGTCCCTGTGGTTATATGAAAATTTGGATTGGATCCCTCAAAAGAAATAATTACGTACAAGGTCATTGTGGTTTCACTTTTGTTATGGATTGGATCCCTTACTCTAACGCCATTAACATTAGTTCTGTTAAATTAAGGGTAATATGGTCTTTTTACTTTTTGTTTTAAATAATATAAATAATACAATTTACAAAAGTCTACATATCAATATATAAAAAAATGAGCTGAATTACACAAATACCGTCCCTGTCTATCGTGAATCCCCCTTCTCCAGTCGGTGTCCCTTCTTCCCCACTGCAAGTTTTCGGCGAAAACTGCTGCACCTCCAGCGATCTTTACCGAAAACAATCTTCGTCACTATCGTCGTCATCATCATCAATGTCACCGTTAGTTTCGTGTCCCACCGTCGTCGCCATCTCACCAACCGCCACATCGCCGCCACTCAAGATCCGATCGATCTGATCCGATGCCACCTTCACACACCGACACAATAACGACATTAGATCGTCGCATTGCTTCTTCTCTTGCTCAAGCTCCGACGTCATCAATTGTTTCTCTTTCTTCAGTTTCTCGTTCTCGTCGGACAAGTTCTCGAGTTCCTCCACCGTCGACAGCAGTGGAGTGACGGAACCGGGATTTTTTGAGCTCAGCGATGAGGTTGAGCTAGATTCGGGATCGTCGCCGGAGCTAGAAGGCAGTGAGGCCGAATCGACAGCTCCGTCGGACTTTGGTTTTGGTGGAGTGGCAGTTTTCCGGCGATGGATCTCGATGAGAAGATCTTTCTGGCCACGCTTGAAATATTCGTTGGCGAACTCCCATTTGTCGGCAGCAACAGTTTTGTGGAAACCCTGTAGAAAACCAACCTTTCTTTTTATTAGTGCGTGTGAATATTTTTTACTCACTTTTATGGATATGTTTCTTGATAAATTTTGATCTGTTGGTATGTATAACGAAAGGGTGGTGTCAATGGCCGCACACAACACACAACAAATCTAGGTTTATTAATGGCGCACACATACACATATGGGTTATATTTCTTCATTTGGGTTCGGCTTTTCATTTGAGTTTGAAATCTTCACCTGTTGGGAAGTGTGTGCAGAATATCGATGGAGAGGGAGAAGAGTGATCGATTGGAACTTGGATAAGAATGTGAGATCGCGTGAGAGCTCGCTTTCCTTAAGTGATATTTCGACCCTATTCTGCCTAGGTATCACAAAATTCACTCGAGGATAATCTCAAATTCACCGGTCTCGATTCTAGCAGAAATCGATCCTATTTAAACACCAAGAGAATCGTAACCGATGCTATATTATTAATGATAATAATATTCCCCACTAATGGGATTGATTATGGACAAAATTAACTGGCGGTTACGAGAGGATTTGGGGTTACAAATTGATTTTGGGGGGTTACAGAATCGAATCTACAATAGTGCGCCACGCGGGTAGCCGCGCGGGTTAACCCGCGGCACAACCCGCGTGAGCCACTGTTTCGTCCCACACTCCAGTGCACCACGAGGGTTAACCCGCGGAATAACCCGCGTGAGCCACTGTTTTAGTCCCCCAATCACCAAACGACCGTCCAGCAATCCCGAGTCATAGTTAGCTTATACGAGTGTGCACTTCACACCTCCTAACTCGTGTTATAGCTTAGCTACAAACCCCATTATTATCTTGTGAATCCAATTACACAAAATGACCGATGATTTCACTAAAATCACCAACATTCCTCCCCCATTTTAGTGCAATCCTTGATTCACAAACATAATTAATATAGCAAACAAACTCATGCATAAATGAAAATATCTAGAATATTGAATTTTCATCTTAGTACATTACACATTTCAAATACTCGAGAATTCCGGTGTCCTATGGATTGAACCCTTCAACCCATTTGAGTACCAGAAAATAACATACACATGAATTTAAAAGATTCTCTAAAGTTTAAACTTGACACTATACATGTCATGTGTCCTTATCCATTCGTGAGTGCATCAAAGTTAAGTCCAAGCTTCTTGAAACGGCCACACTTCGCACTCATATAGGTAGTTCCTTTCCTCATGCACCTGCACATGCACTTTTACAAAAGAACAATTACCTCCTCGCTTGCAGTACCGAGCACATACCTTGGGATGATTATCTTGTGCTCCAATCCCTTAGAGTGAGCTTTCCCATTGAATTCAACTTCTAACGTTGTATTAGAAAGGAATTGGGTATCTCACCGTTAGAGATTCAAATGGACTTTAATCCCATCCCGATCACCGACTTGTGAACCAAGTCCCTAGCTAACCCCTTCGTCAAGTGATCCGCTAGATTTTGTTGTGACCGAACAAATTTATAACACTCTAAAATTTGGGGTAATTTTTAAAAATCGAAAATTCGACAACATAACATTTATAAATAGGGCAAACCATCCATAATGGCAAGTGTGAGCGTTTACAAAACCTGTAACAATAAATAGGGAAACGACAACAAACTAATCTAAACTACAACTGGCCAGATTACATTGGTTGTCAACCCAATACCAAAAGAATAAATGTTTAAATGTTACAGCTCCCAAAATAACTATCATCCAAAAATGCCCTCAAAAGACTAAGCTCTTCGCTCAACCCCTTGACGACCCGCCGCTAAGGGAACCTGTTATACACATCGTTTGAGAAAAAGCGTTAGGCTTAAAGCCTAGTGAGAACATACAATTTATATGAATATAGAAAAGAATTAGTCGCAACGTAAATATTGTTTTCTTCAACATTCTTGTAAAAGGTTTGGTAAACATAGAGTGACCTTCCGGTCCAGACACTCATCTTGCGACGACGGGTATAAACCCGAATCCAAGGATTGTGGCAGAACACTCAGTAAGCCACTTTCCAAGTTTTGAGCTCACCGTACTAGGATCAAGGCCGTGAACCTGCCGGTCCAAATAACGATGTGGGAGGGTGGCACCCGATGATCCAAGTCATGCTCATTCACTAGGATTTACATTTACGACCCACGGCTAGTATCCGGTCCCACATAACCGTACTAAGTTGCCCTCTAGGGTCCAATGTCTCAACTAGCTACATACGGGAGTTACCCCCAAATAATAACCCAACTAAATACCTATGGATCCATTAGTAATAGTCTAGACTCGTCACAATCACACATGTGACCAACTATAATCAAACATATAGTTCGTAAAACCATTTAATTTCCAAATCACCATTTAATGGTTAACTGCTGATAAGAATCACAAGCCCATATATAATCATCATAAGGCTAACATCTCAATCCCAAAATGTTTCTTTACCAAATAAACCTTTCCATAATGGAAACCATTTTATAAAAACATGAATTTCTTTATATTGTAACCATTTGTTTCCTTCCCACAAAATAACCTTTTTCACTAAAACCTTCTTAAAATGTTTAATCGTAAACTTGGCTAGAAGCCAAAAGTTAAACATTTATTCAACATAAGATAACAACAACACGTTTGTGGTACTAAGACATGTATTTAACCATCTTTTCACAAAAGGGGTGAGAGACCCTAAAAATCTCCTAAAGTTGTCAAGTTAGGTCAAAACTCATCAACATTAATAATGTAAACAAGGAGATGTTTAGTAGTCAAAATATGCATTTTGATGTGTATAAAGTTTAGCAAAAAGGAAATATGAACTCACCTTGGGGTTAAACACCAAAACCCTAGAAACTTCTAGTTGGAGATCTTTACCAAAGCGCATAAACACCTAACCACCACCATTAATGAGGAGGGAGAAGGTTGGATGAAGTAATAAATGAAGAGGAAGTTTTAGGGCTGGAAACTTACCAAGAACAGCAAAGCAAAACGACCTAGACCTTTCCCAAAAATCAGATAAATGAAATAAATTCGGAGCTGTCCGATTTATAGGTCCGCCCCCGCTGGCGATAGTGACAGGCGATAGTGCCACTGTCACTATCGCGGGGCATACTCGCGCCGAATGTACCGTGACCCATAGGCCGACCGCGATTGTGCCCCCGGCGATAGTGACACTGTCACTATCGCGGGCATGATCGTGCAGAAGGTACAAGGCCTCAAAACTCCAGATTTTGACTCCGCGACTCACGAGCCTACGACGCTGGAAAAGATTCTACGGAAAGAATTGAAATAACCCGAAAAGTCGCAACCAGACGAGTTGGTAATCTAGATTATTACAAAACAAAAATATGGGTGTTACAATCCTCCCCAACTTGAAATCGATTTCGTCCCCGAAATCCCAACTACTCGAACAGGTGAGGATATCTTCGCTTCATATCCTCTTCGGCTTCCCACGTCACATTGGCACCTCGATGATGCTTCCATTGAACTTTGACCATAGTGACTTCTTTGTGGCGAAGCTTCCTTGACTTCTTCTCCAAAATAGCCTCGGGCTCTTCAACACAACGGTTACCCTCGTCCACTCTAATCTCGGAAAGAGGGATAACGCTCTCCTCTTCCGCCAAGCATTTCCGAAGGTAGCAAACGTGAAAGGTGTTGTGGATCCCGTTCAATTCTGAAGGAAGTTCCAACTGGTATGCTTGCTAGCCCACACGCTTAAGCACTTTAAACGGTCCAAGGAAACGGGGACTCAACTTTCCGCGCTTTCCGAACCGGATGATGCCTTTCCATGGTGACACTTTCAACATCACAAGGTCGCCCACTTGGAATTCCATCGGTCGCCTCTTCTTATCGGCATAGCTCTTTTGCCGATCTTGAGCCGCTTTCAACCTTTCCCGAATGCCTTTGACCTTATCGGACGTCTCTTGCACGATTTCAGGTCCGGCGAACTGCTTCTCTCCCGCCTCAAGCCAACATACGGGAGTTCTACACTTCCGCCCGTACAAGGCTTCGAACGGAGCCATACCGATACTCGAGTGGTAGCTATTGTTATACGCAAACTCCACCAAAGGTAGGTAAGAGTCCCAACTACCCCCGAAGTCGATGACGCAAGATCTTAACATGTCTTCTAACGTTTGAATTGTTCTCTCGCTCTGTCCGTCGGTTTGAGGGTGGTAAGCCGTACTCAACTTCACGCGCGTACCAAGCTCTTTCTGCAAGCCATCCCAAAAATTTGAAGTGAACCGACTGTCGCGATCGGATACAATAGACAATGGCACTCCATGCCTCGATACCACTTCATCGATGTAAAGTTTCGCCAACTTGTCCATCGGTAGCGTCTCCCACATGGCCAAGAAATGAGCGCTCTTGGTCAACCGGTCGACTATTACCCATATGGTATCGTGACCTCGAAGAGTCTTGGGCAACTTAGTCACAAAATCCATGGTAATATGCTCCCATTTCCACTCGGGGATTTCCAATGACTGAAGACTCCCGTACGGACGCTGATGCTCGGCCTTTACTTGCAAACATGTCACACAACGCTCTACGTAACGGGCCACGTCAAGCTTCATCACCGGCCACCAATATTGTAGCCTCAAGTCTCGGTACATCTTTGTACTTCCCGGATGAATGGAATACTTGGACTTGTGTGCATCTTCAAGGAGAAGTTTCCGATTGCCCCCAACCTTTGGTACCCACACACGACCATTGAACAACTTCACTCCACGACCATCCTCCGTTAAGAGCAACTGTTGTTTTGTCATGACTTCATCCTTGAGATTCTCTTCCAACAATGCTTCCCTTTGAGATGATTTGATCTTTTCAATGAGACTCGACACGAGTTCGATTCTTGAGAGGGTGACCCGAATGCTCCCGCTATAATCCTTCCGACTCAACGCATCAGCCACTACGTTCGCCTTACCGGGATGATAAAGCAACTCACAATCATAGTCCTTGAGTAACTCAAGCCACCGCCTTTGCCTCATATTCAGCTCTTTCTGATCAAAGACATACTTCAAACTCTTATGATCTGTGTATAAAGTACACTTCGTGCCGTAGAGGTAGTGTCGCCAAAGCTTCAAAGCGAACACCACCGCCGCTAACTCCAGATCATGGGTAGGGTAATTCTTTTCGTGAATCTTGAGTTGCCTCGACGCGTAAGCGATTACCTTGCCTCTTTGCATCAACACACAACCCAAACCCATCTTTGAGGCGTCACTATAGACAACGAAGTCCTCCGACCCTTCGGGTAGTGACAAAATTGGAGCTTCACACAACTTCTTTTGCAAAGTCCGGAACGCCTTCTCTTGCGTTTCGGTCCAGACAAACTTCACATTCTTCCTAGTCAAAGCCGTCAAGGAAGAAGCGATCTTGGAGAAGTCTTGTATGAATCTACGATAGTAGCCCGCCAAACCCAAGAAACTTCGGATTTCTGAAGGACTCTTTGGAGGCTCCCAGTTCATCATCGCTTCGATCTTGGAGGGATCTACTTTCACTCCGTCTCGAGTGACAACGTGACCCAAGAATTGAACTTCTTCAAGCCAAAAGTCGCACTTGGAAAACTTGGCAAACAAACTTTCTTTCCTCAGTACCTCTAGGACTTCGCGCAGATGTTGCTCGTGTTCTGTCGGAATACACGAGTATGTCATCAATGAATACAATGACCGACTTGTCGAGGAACGGTCGGCACACCCTATTCATCAAATCCATAAACACCGCTGGTGCGTTAGTTAGACCAAACGGCATCACCAGGAACTCGTAATGGCCGTAACGTGTTCTAAAAGCCGTTTTCGGAATGTCTTCCTCTCTCACCTTCACTTGGTGATATCCCGAGCGCAAATCGATCTTCGAGAAACAACCCGCTCCTTGGAGTTGGTCGAATAAATCGTCGATCCTCGGGAGTGGGTACTTATTCTTCACCGTAGCCTTATTCAGTTCGCGATAATCGATGCACATTCTCATTGTGCCATCATTCTTCTTGACGAACAAGACCGGAGCTCCCCAAGGCGACGAGCTCGGTTTTATGAATCCCTTTTCTAGGAGTTCTTGGAGTTGAGCCATCATCTCTTGCATCTCCGACGGCGCTAATAGGTAAGGAGCTCTTGCAATTGGAGCCGCCCCCGGTATAAGATCAATCCGGAACTCCACTTGACGATCGGGTGGCAAACCAAGCAAATTGTCCGGAAAGACCTCGGGAAATTCGCGTACCACTTTCACGTCCTCGAGTTTCTTCTTCTCGAGCTTAGCGTTTATCACATAAGCTAGAAAGGACGAACATCCTTTCACTAAGCACTTCCTCGCTTTAGCCATGGTGATGACCGCTACATCTCCCTTCCCTCTTTCGCCAAAAACTACCACCATGTCACCATCCGACGTAGGAAGTCGAATTAGCTTTTTGGAGCAAAGGATTTCGGCATGATTGTCCGCCAACCAATCCATACCGACCACCACGTCGAATCCACCAATGACCATTGGCATCAAGTTGATTAGGAATTTCTTTCCTTCGATGCTAAGGATACAATCTTTCAAGACATCACGGATTAACACTTGCTCCCCATTAGCGATCTCTACCACTAAAGCATTCTCTAGACTATTAGTGGGCATGGCAAGTTTTTCACGAAACACAACCGATATGAAAGAGAAGCTGGCACCCGAATCAAATAGTACACGAGCAGGCACGGAGTTTAGAAGAAACGTACCCGATACCACATCAGCGGATGCCTTGGCCTCATCGGCCGTCATCTGGAAAGCTCGGCCGGGAACTCTAGGAGGGTTCTCTTTATTCTCCGGGGCGCTCCCCGTTCTCCACTTTGGGCAATCCTTTCGAAAATGTCCCGGCGTCTTGCACTCGAAACAAACAATTCCTTTGATCGGGCAGTCTTTGACCTGGTGACCGATCTTACCACATTTGGCACAAGCCATGGAACTAGAATTACAATTGCCTAATGCTTGCTCCTACATCTTTGGCACCATCGTGCTTCTTGCCGGTTGTTGAAACTCCTATTCCCGACAAAAGGTTGATTCCTCCTTGGAGGTGCGGAGTTGCCCTCCCATCTTCTCTTGTCACCAACAAATACCGATTTCTCCTCCTTACTTCTCTCAAATATTTCTTCCATGAATTGAGCTTCTTCAATCGTTTCACGAAGATTGGAAGCCTTGGAGTTGTGGACCATGGACAACATGTCCGCCGGTAGGCCGTTGAGGTAGGCCTTGATCCTTTCTTTCTCTGTTGGGGCTACGTGCCCCACCAAATCGAGTTTCTCCAAGAATTGACGAGTGTACCCCCTCACTGTCAAGTTCCCTTTTACCAGAGATCGAAACTCTTTTTCGATGTGGTCCATAGATCTCTCGCTACAGAACTCTTCCATCAGTTTTCTTTTAAACTCGACCCAAGACAACTGAGCTAATACAGTAGGAGAGAGAGTGGATTGTGTAACATTCCACCAGGTGAGCGCCGAGTCTCTCAGCAGTTGGGTGCCAAACCGCACTCTCTGATCGTCTCCACATTCTGAGGAGCCAAAAGCTTGCTCAACAGCTCTAATCCACTTCACGCATAGGATTGGGTCGTCAGAACCAGAGAACTCTGGCGGCCCGCATCCTAGAAAGGATTTGTAAGAGCAACTTCTCCCATTTTTCTGAGCACCCACGACTCTGTGCTCTTCCGTCCTGATACCCGGATCGGTGCCACCAGAACCAATCACAACGTTCTCGGCAACCGCCTCGTTTCTCTTGAGGCTGGCATCACGATCCTCCAACATCTTCATGAACGCTTCTTGCTGCTTCTCCATTGCCGTCGACACCATTTGCATGATGCTGGCCATCATGTCGGCTTGAGGGTTTACCTCCTGAACCACCGGATTCGTGGATGCCAACTCCACTCTTGGCACTTGCTCCACCTCTCCCGTGAATATGGGTGGCATACCCGGAGGAACGACAATCGTTGTCCGAACTACGGGATTCCGTTCAGGCGAGCTGTCATCACGCAAATCCCCATCGACTAACGGTCGACTACGAGTGTTCACCATACTAGAACAATGGCTGCCACACAAGCACGAGAAAGAGTAAGAAAGAGGTTAACCGAAACAATTACGAAAGAAACGTACTACCAATCCAACCAATTGTCATAACATTAGCAAACTAAGTACACTTACGTAAAATATCTTCATAATAACATTAGCTAAGTGAGATTATGAACATATAACACATAAGGGTCCTCGTTATCATTATCACAACGTTTGGTGAATATAACTTCCGTCGACTCTAAGGCTATCCCATCTTAGAAGTTCTACCCAACTCACGATCATTTCCTAACAATACTCAGTCTAAGTCTAGACATCTTACATTCATGCCTAGTTCACTTAAACTAGAGCTATGATACCAACTTATAACACTCTAAAATTTGGGGTAATTTTTAAAAATCGAAAATTCGACAACATAACATTTATAAATAGGGCAAACCATCCATAATGGCAAGTGTGAGCGTTTACAAAACCTGTAACAATAAATAGGGAAACGACAACAAACTAATCTAAACTACAACTGGCCAGATTACATTGGTTGTCAACCCAATACCAAAAGAATAATTGTTTAAATGTTACAGCTCCCAAAATAACTATCATCCAAAAATGCCCTCAAAAGACTACGCTCTTCGCTCAACCCCTTGACGACCCGCCGCTAAGGGAACCTGTTATACACATCGTTTGAGAAAAAGCGTTAGGCTTAAAGCCTAGTGAGAACATACAATTTATATGAATATAGAAAAGAATTAGTCGCAACGTAAATATTGTTTTCTTCAACATTCTTGTAAAAGGTTTGGTAAACATAGAGTGACCTTCCGGTCCAGACACTCATCTTGCGACGACGGGTATAAACCCGAATCCAAGGATTGTGGCAGAACACTCAGTAAGCCACTTTCCAAGTTTTGAGCTCACCGTACTAGGATCAAGGCCGTGAACCTGCCGGTCCAAATAACGATGTGGGAGGGTGGCACCCGATGATCCAAGTCATGCTCATTCACTAGGATTTACATTTACGACCCACGGCTAGTATCCGGTCCCACATAACCGTACTAAGTTGCCCTCTAGGGTCCAATGTCTCAACTAGCTACATACGGGAGTTACCCCCAAATAATAACCCAACTAAATACCTATGGATCCATTAGTAATAGTCTAGACTCGTCACAATCACACATGTGACCAACTATAATCAAACATATAGTTCGTAAAACCATTTAATTTCCAAATCACCATTTAATGGTTAACTGCTGATAAGAATCACAAGCCCATATATAATCATCATAAGGCTAACATCTCAATCCCAAAATGTTTCTTTACCAAATAAACCTTTCCATAATGGAAACCATTTTATAAAAACATGAATTTCTTTATATTGTAACCATTTGTTTCCTTCCCACAAAATAACCTTTTTCACTAAAACCTTCTTAAAATGTTTAATCGTAAACTTGGCTAGAAGCCAAAAGTTAAACATTTATTCAACATAAGATAACAACAACACGTTTGTGGTACTAAGACATGTATTTAACCATCTTTTCACAAAAGGGGTGAGAGACCCTAAAAATCTCCTAAAGTTGTCAAGTTAGGTCAAAACTCATCAACATTAATAATGTAAACAAGGAGATGTTTAGTAGTCAAAATATGCATTTTGATGTGTATAAAGTTTAGCAAAAAGGAAATATGAACTCACCTTGGGGTTAAACACCAAAACCCTAGAAACTTCTAGTTGGAGATCTTTACCAAAGCGCATAAACACCTAACCACCACCATTAATGAGGAGGGAGAAGGTTGGATGAAGTAATAAATGAAGAGGAAGTTTTAGGGCTGGAAACTTACCAAGAACAGCAAAGCAAAACGACCTAGACCTTTCCCAAAAATCAGATAAATGAAATAAATTCGGAGCTGTCCGATTTATAGGTCCGCCCCCGCTGGCGATAGTGACAGGCGATAGTGCCACTGTCACTATCGCGGGGCATACTCGCGCCGAATGTACCGTGACCCATAGGCCGACCGCGATTGTGCCCCCGGCGATAGTGACACTGTCACTATCGCGGGCATGATCGTGCAGAAGGTACAAGGCCTCAAAACTCCAGATTTTGACTCCGCGACTCACGAGCCTACGACGCTGGAAAAGATTCTACGGAAAGAATTGAAATAACCCGAAAAGTCGCAACCAGACGAGTTGGTAATCTAGATTCTTACAAAACAAAAATACGGGTGTTACAAAATTCAACCGAAATCACCCCATTCGTGATTAGCTCACGAATCATGGTATGTTTAACACCTAAGTGTCTAGACTTGCCATTGTACACTTGACTATAAGCTTTAGCCAAGGTAGTCGCACTATCACAACGGATAGAAATAGGTGATATTGGTTTCGGCCATAATGGAATTTCATGGACTAAATTCCTTAGCCACTCCGCCTCTTTACCGACAACGGCTAATGCCACAAATTCCGACTCCATAGTCAAACTCGTGATGCAAGTTTGCTTCTTGGAAGCCCATGAGATGGCACCTCCCCCAAGCAAGTTCACCCAACCACTTGTAGAAGAGTGATATTCTAAGTTGGTGATCCAACTTGCATCCGAATATCCCTCTAAAATCGAAGGAAACCCGACATATGACAAACCATAATCAATGGTTTTCTTCAAGTATTTAAATACTCGTCCTATCGCTTGCCAATGATGTATACTAGTATTACTAGTATACCTACTCAACTTGCCTACTACAAAAGCGATGTCCAGCCTAGTGCTTGTCATGGCATACATCAAGCAACCAATAGCCTTTGAGTACTCGAGTTGTGACACCGCTTCACCTAAATTGGGCATAAGCTTCACACTCGGATCAAATGGAGTACTCATCGGAGAACAATCAAAGTAATTAAATTTCTTTAATACTTTCTCAATGTAATGAGATTGCGTAATTGCAATCCCGTTGTTCTCACGCTTGATCCTTATTCCAAGGACCACCTCCGCTTCTCCCATATCTTTCATGGAGAATTTAGATGACAAAAACTCTTTGGTTTTATCGACTTGTTTTTGGTCGGTGCCAAAGATCAACATGTCATCAACATATAAGCAAATTATTACTCCGTCACCGGATGTGTCAAATTTGTTATATACACATTTATCCGATTGGTTTAACATAAAACCGTTGGACAAGATAACCTCATCAAATTTTAGATGCCATTGTTTAGGTGCTTATTTCAACCCATACAATGATTTTACAAGTTTACACACCTTATGCTCCATTCCGGGCATAACAAAACCTTCCGGTTGTTTCATGTAAATTTCTTCCTCCAAGTCACCATTCAAGAATGTCGTTTTGACATCTATTTGGTGAATCACTAAATTGTGTATAGCTCCTAAAGCTATCAACAATCTAATCATGGAGATCCTTGCAACCGGGGCATAGGTATCAAAATAATCGATGTCTTCCCGTTGCCTAAAGCCTTGGATTACCAATCGAGCTTTGAACTTGTCAATTGATCCATCGACTTTCATCTTCCTTTTGAAGATCCACTTGCATCCCAAAGGTTTACAACCCGGTGGAAAGTCCGATAATACCCAAGTATTATTTTCCATGATGGAATTCATCTCATCATTTATTGCTTCTTTCTAGAAAGCAATATCTTGAGACTTCATAGCCTCATCAAATGATTTTGGATCTTCCTCAATACTATAACAGTAAGAGAATTGTGATCCAATTTCATCTCTTGATCCTTCTACCAAGTATACTTGGAAATCGGGACCAAAGGATTTTTCAATCCTTCCTCTTTTGCTCCTTCGAAGCATCGGAGATTCGGTTGGAACAATTGCTTGTTCTTCAACCTCACTAGTTACACTAGTATTTGGAACAAGATCCTTCAACCTAGGTATTGAAGAGAATCTAGTCTCATCAAATAATGCATCTCTCGATTCTATAACGGTGTGAATCGCTATAAAATCATTAGGTTCAATAACATAGAACCTATATGCCTTGGAATGCTCGGCATATCCAACAAAGATGCAATCAATACCTTTCTCACCTAAGGTTTTCCTTTTGTGTTCGGGTAGTCGAACAACCGCTCGACAACCCCAAACTCGAATATAATTCAAGTTAGGCATTTTCTTGAACCAAAGTTCATATGGGGTAATCTTGTTCCTTTTATTGGGAACTTGATTTAATAAATAATTAACAAGTCGTTAACATGGATTCACCCCAAAATCCATCACTCAATCCCGAGTAGGATAACATACAGTTCACCATTTCTTTGAGAACTCTAATTTTCCGTCCCGCCACACCATTTTGTTGTGGTGTATAAGGCGCCGTAGTCTCATGAATAATTCCTACGGATTGGAAAAATATGGGGTCGTAATATTCCCCACCACGATCGGTGCATAAACATTTAATTAAACCGTTCATTTGCAATTCAACCTCCGTTTTATAAATTTTAAATTTATCCAATGCTTCATCTTTTGAGTGTAGTAAATAAATATAACAAAAACGTGAAGTGTCGTCAATAAAAGTAACAACATACTTTTTATTACCAAAAGACGGATTTGAATGCAAATCACAAAGATCACTATGAATTAATTCAAGCACCGACAGATCTCTTTTCGCATTAGGAAAAAGGTTGTCTAGTGATCTTTGTCAACATGCAAGTTTTACATTTCTCGGTTTTAACGTCAAAAGCCGGAATAAGACCATCTTTTGACATTTCAACCATTCTTTTAAAATTAACATGACCAAGTCTTGCATGCCATAAAAAGGAATCAACACAATGCTCATTTGTAATATAAACAGAATTTGAAACAAAATTCTTTTTATTTAAACTTAACATGAACATATTATTATTCAAATAGCCAAATCCTACAAAAGAGCCACCTTTTGACAAGGTAAACGTTCCGGATTCAAAAACTTGCCTATATTCTAACTTATTCAAGACACTACCAGAAACCAAATTCTTTCGAATTTGTGGTACAAACAAAACGTCTAAAAGTTCAATAATTTTGCTAGAACTAAACTCTAGCCTAACTAAGCCACATCCAAGAATGGGAGCATTTGACTCGTTCCCCATGTGTAGCACGGATCCGTCTTCAACCGGTTCCAAAGAGGTGAACCAACGTCGATCCTTACACACATGACTTGAGGCACCCGTGTCAATCCACCAAGCATCATCATCATCCTGCACATAAAATGATTCGGATATTAGTGGTACATAATTCAAATTTGAATTAAAACCAAAGTCAATAAACTGACCTTGCCGTGGGTGTTGATCCTTAGATCCTTGCCCACCACCACTTACGCTTGCTCCATTCTTATTCTTGACAACCCGACAATCCCTTTTGAGATGGCTGGTCATGCCACAAGTCCAATAGGTTAATTTAACCTTTTTGTTGGGACCTTTCTTGACTTCATTGAACTTGCTTTTTCCCTTGAAGTTGTTGGATCTTCACTCTTCCACCATGTTCACCGAAGGTGCAGAAACCTCTTTCATTTTGGGTTTCTCAGCCTCTTGCGCTCAAAGAGATTCCTCTATGCGCAAGTGACTACCGAGTTGTACAAGAGACAACTCTTCCTTCTTGTGTTTCAACATGTGATTGAAATCATTCCAAGAAGGAGGAAATTTATCAATTATGCTCGATACAGAGATAGATTCTTCCATCTTCATATCATGTTGAGCATATTGGCCTAGAAAGCTCATTATATTGCTCCATCACAGGCCTTGAATCCACCATTTTGTAATTATTGAGATTACTCACGAGGAACTTTTTACTAGAAGCATCCTCTGCCATGTATTTGGACTCAAGAGAGTCCCATAGCTCTTTAGCGGATTCAACGTTTTGATAAATATCGAAGAGGGAGTCACACATACCGTTTAAGATGTGGCCGCGACATATGTAGTCGTCGTTTTCCCATTTTCCGCGACCTTCAACGTGGTAAAAAAGAAGTGCATCTTCTTTTGCCATTGCCGAAAGTCGACGCCTTCGAACTTCTCCAGTTTGGTGAACTTTGTCGTCATGTCTCTCACGGATTGATCACTCGCCATCTCTCTCATGAGAAATATCACTTAAGATTGTTGAGGAGTGTGTGCAGAATATCGATGGAGAGGGAGAAGAGTGATCGATTGGAACTTGGATAGGAATGTGAGATTGCGTGAGAGCTCCCTTTCCTTAAGTGATATTTCGACCCTATTCTGCCTGGGTATCACGAAATTCACTCGAGGATAATCTCAAATTCACCGGTCTCGATTCTGGCAGAAATCGATCCTATTTAAACACCAAGAGAATTGTAACCGATGCTATATTATTAATGATAATAATATTCCTCATTAATGGGATTGATTGTGGACAAAATTAACTGGCGGTTACGAGAGGATTTGGGGTTACAAATTGATTTTGGGGGGTTTAAAGAATCGAATCTGCAACAGTGCGCCACGTGGGTAGCCGCGCGGGTTAACCCGCGGCACAACCCGCGTGAGCCACTGTTTCGTCCCACACTCCAGTGCACCACGCGAGTTAACCCGCGGCACAACCCGCGTGAGCCACTATTTTAGTCCCCCAATCACCAAACGACCGTCCAGCAATACCGGGTCATAGTTAGCTTACACGAGTGTGCACTCCATACCTCCTAACTCGTGTTATAGTTTAGATACAAACCCCATTATTATCTTGTGAATCTAATTATATAAAATGACTGATGATTTCACTAAAATCAACAACATCACCTGGGATCGACTTTTTCATTTGAGTTTGAAATCTTCACCTGGGTTCGATTTCTCTATCAGAGTAAAGCTTTCTCTTAGTTTGACAACCTTAGTAATATGGGATTCACAGTAATGATGAAATCTTAGTTTGATTATTCTTTTTGTCCTTTCCATTCAAGTAAGTATCAATCCAAAGCATAGTCTGAAAATTCTCTTTGGAACGTAAAATTAAAGTAAATCTTGAGAGAGGTTATGCAATAAAATCTTGTATCATATGCTTAAGAAGTTGTAATAGAGTCTTATATGATCAATCATTCCTTTAAGTTCATCGTTCACACATAGACAACAAAACATATAATTTCACATACCTCTTATCCTTCTTTAAGTTCATCGATCACACCTAAATGATAAAAAAGAAACAATTGATCATTAGGAGCTACCATCTCCATGGATTTAGGCAAAGGTGTTAAAAATCGAACACAAAAATCAAGCAAAGGAACTTTTAGTCAAATAGAGGCTAGACATAAATATAGACTAATGTGCCAACAATTAAGTAACGGAACTACTAGATATCAGAGTAAAACAAACAGCAAAAAAAAAAAAAACTAATGTACCAACAATATGTAGTTGTCAAATTAGAGTTGGACATAGAGATGGCAAAGGCGAGACAAATTGAATCTGAAAACTTGGAGAACTTTAAGTGGGGGGTTTTTATGAGAAAGAAAGGGGAATCAAACAAAACAGGAGTGGTAAGTTGTTGATGAAGAATATTACCAGGATAAATCAATTGCCTTTGTTGTTCATGCCTACCTAAAACCTGTTAATAGTCACAAGTTTTTGACAAAAATAAACAAATTCAAGCTAACATAAATCTTAAAATAAGATCATAGCACAAAATATGAACAAACATGTGAGATGATACTTTACAAAAACGAAAGAGATAATGAGAAATAAGAATCACCATTGTTAGCAAGAATGAATAAAAAAACTTGCGGATAGGGTTATGGATAAAGCTTGTAAAGTCGGTTTGAATTTTGAAACAAAAGCAGAAGATGAAGACTGAATAGGGTATACTAAAATCGTGCATCCGGTCTAGGAATGTAAAAGTCAGATCCGAGAGAGTGTTAATGCATTACAATCTTATACATTGTGTTCTTTAAGTAGTAATTAAGAGTTTTTTGAACTTTAAGTATAAAACAACAGTACCATATCGGGAAAGGACCCAATTAGGGCATGAACCCCCCCTGAATCGATTCCAATTCGTTTGAGGACTGGGTTGATTTTGAGAAACCGCTATACCTGTATCGTTACTGAACCAGAAGAAGGATCTAGAGAATCGTTTCCACCAAGATTGGATGATGAGAACGACAAACCCGTCGATTGCAAGAGCTTTGCAGCATTAGTTACTGACGATCTCGTTTGACGTTGTGGAAGCCTGAACCTTGAGGGAATGATCCTATCTTAAAACCTGTGAACATGAATCGGAATATAAAGATGGGATTCAATAAAAACAAATAAATTGTAGCAAACAATAACATAAAGTGAAGAAATCATTAACGAAGGATAGAAGTAGAAGAAAATCTAGGTTTTTAGATAAAAACAAACCTTGGAAGGATGGATGGAGTCGTTCAAATTGGGAGCGGAAGAGACATGGTTCATTTCATCCCATCATGGTGTTTGAAATTTGAATATTTTGAGATACACTCTTTGAATATGGCAGATGGAAAGTCATGCTTTCAAGGAAAGAAAGAGGAAATGTCAGACACATAAAATGGGAAGATTACAAGAGATGTATTGGGAACTTGTACATCATGCATAATAATATGTAATTAAGACTTTTAAGACTTCTATGCATAAGTTGGTAGTACATGGTGCAATAAAAGTTGTTTTTAAGACTTTTATGAAATTTGGTTTATAAGGTAGTATAGATAATTACGTGACGAGTGGGCGGATCCAAATAATTCATAGAGTAAGGGCACGTAACAAATTATATATGATAGCGAAATCTTTCTATTTTCTAGCCAAATAGTAGACTAAATTAACAAATGTTTATATCAAAGCATAGCATTATTATAGAAATTACATAACTACAAGAAATCAAAATTAAAAAAGATATATAGAAGAATAGCATTATAAAATTTCTAGAACAAAAAATTTGTAGCCTAAGATTATAAAAATTACGGAACCCTAACTCCCTAAGTCCTCGAAACAACAAATTAATCTACCAAAATATAAAACCCCAAATTCTAAATGTAAGCAACTAATATGAGTAATCAAGAAAGAAATAGAAGGAATCAAAGAACAAACTTGAAATCGATGCAAGAAGTTTGGAACCATGGGTAGTGGAACCGTAAATTGTGCAGGAGATGGTATGGGTGTCAGTCGCCGCCTTGCTGTTGCTGGAGTTGGATGTGCAAGGGGAAACTACGACTGTTGAGTGAGGTCAGGATTGGGAGGATCATCGGATGGAGTTGGGGGGAAACTAACGAGAGAGAGGGTAAAAAAGTTTTTTTTTTTATTTAACTGGGGTCTTTCCTCCACTATTGATAAAGCACCTCCAATGGAGGTTATTATAAGAACCTCCTTCTTTTTGCACTTTTTGTTGTCAATTCATTTTCAACTAATCAAATTAAGAACTCTTTTAAAAGTCCACAATGGTGGCTTTACATGATTGGTCGGTAAAAAATGAGAGAAAAAACGTATAGGACAAACGATTTTTATTCTGGAAATAATATCGGTACATTGTGATTTTTAGTTCAATGCCTTCTGATTTTTGCAAAATAACCCTCTAATTTATTTTTAAGCTTTCACGGGAATAAATTATTTTTTATCAAGACAATCCATTATAAATCAAGAACAAATGAAATAAGGATCATTGACGTTGACGACGACTTATGTCGACATAAAGTACAAATAATGTGTCATTTTACTAAAAATAATTTGTTTATTTTGTATGTAAAATATCTTAATAAAATAAAAACATACTCTACGTCTCTACGTTTATAATTAATATACAAATTGTATATAAAGTATAAACGTACAGTAAAAAAGCATACATATATTTTTAAGTAAAAACTATGAAATATATAATCATCTGACAAGTATTTATACAAATAACAAAAACATACGAACAATTGAACCATTTACAAACATTATATAAATGATAAAGAAAAAAAAATTATATCCTAACATTATCTTTTGGACAAATTTCTTCATCTTATATTTTCTAAAACTTTATCTTTTAACATGTTTATAATAATATCTCTTCATTTCCTTTAAACAGCGTAGTAATTTTTTTTAAAGACAAGCAATTTATTACGAAACACACCAAACACACACAAAAAAGAGGTTTTCTACAAGACATAGAGGCCAACCACCAAAAAACCACGTCAAAAACAAGGAAACTAAGAGCTGAAGAAACAACAACGAGAAAACAAAAACTAAGAACGACAAGAAACATCACGAGCTCCTAAAAGCGAAGATAACCAACCACACCTAACAAACACAAAAACATCAAACCCGATGTAGCGCCCACCTAATTAACCATCCATCCCTTGTCGTCCATACCATTCCGTCCACGATATCTTGAATCCTTTGCACACATAGAGATCCATTAAAATGATAGAAGTTGGACCACGTAACAATGATCGATTTGGATATTAATCTGACAAAAAAGATCCCGATTATTTTGATGACGCCAAATAGAGTAAAGAGCAATCCAAACAACCACCTTCCATATATGTCGCCAAGATGTCAGAATGATTTGGAAGTCCGTCCAGGCCATCAAATTATTAAAAGAAATTGTTGGCGATAAGTTCTAACCTCACTACTTGAAAATATCCTTCCACAAGTTAAAGCTCGACAAGCATTTGATGAAACCCTAATCGATGGTTTTGATCTCATTATCACAACAAGGACAAAAAATGAAATGAATATCCAAATCTTTATCATGGAGAATCGCTTGGACCGAGATTCTTCCCCATCTTAGTCGCCATAGGATGATGCAAACCTTCCTTGGTGTGAGGGTATTCCATTGTGTTGGACCGAAATGCTTCGAACCTGCAAAATTTGGTCATCAATTAACAATTTTAGTCCCTTGACTGAGAACTCTTTATAACCACAAGGGTTGTGACGTACTGGTTAAGTTAAGACCCTAGGGATGTGGTGAAATATTCCATAAATAAATAAAAATCTTCATCTTCACCTGGCCATCATGTTCAACTATCCTTCTCATTAGGTCGGCCTTAAAGAAAAGTTATGGAGAGAGAAATCAACTCCTCCAATTCACCACAAGATCTCCCTCTAGGGTCCAGAAGCTAATCCCATGACCCACACCAACGATGATGTACCTACTCCACATGGTCCCGTACGACGACCTTTTTCACACCTTGGGAACAACTTACTAAGGGGGTGTTTAGTTTGTTCAAATAATTTTGAGGGATTTGTATTTCGTGGAATGATTTGGAATTGGGGAATTTGGATTTAGTGTATTTGGTTTGTAAGATTTGAAATGGAATTGAATTATAAATATTTTGTTAAAACAAATTATAGATAGTTATAAAAAAAATTATATTACCTTTTCTTAGTTGATTATTATTTAAGCAAATGTTTTCAACACATTCTACACACAAATCCTACAAAATCACGTGAAATACAAACCATCCTAAAGGAATTTCAAAGTACAATGTTTGTAGGATTTCAATGAAAACCCGGTATTTCAAATCCAAAAAATTATTCAAACTAAACATGTGATTATAATGGAATTCAATTCCAAATAGGGCCGATTGCTTAACTTCATTTTTCTATAGAAACCACAAAATACAATCTAATCCTGCAAACCAAACGAGACCTAAGGGTTGGCCTTTCACCCCTAGGCCCTAGCCCCAAGTCATCCCCGTATTTTGCCACATACGTGGGGGAGTGGTTTTGAGAGATTTGGATTTCGTCAAAAAATTTGGAATTTGAGGGATTTGTATTTGAAAGAATTTTGAATCTTTGGGTGTTTGGTTTGTAGAATTTGGATTGTATTTAAATTAATTATTAAAAAACTTATAAAAACTTATAAAAATAATTAAATTAACTTTTTGTTAATTGATTATTAGAAAACAAATGTTTTTAACATATTTTTTAACATTATTATATAAAAATCCTCCGAAATTCTATGAAATCTCAGCCACCCCCCACCCCCCAAATGGGACTTCAAAATCCTATGTCAATTGATGGATTTTAAATCCGAACAATCCTACAAACCAAACACGAGATTAAAATGAATTTGAATTTCATATCCCTCCAAATCCTTTCCATTCCTACAAACCATCGGACCCTAAGGGAGCGTTTGATTTGATCGAATAATTTGGAGGGATTTGGATTTCGTGGAAGAATTTGGAATTGCGCCGGGGGGGGGGGTGGGGGTGGGGGGGATTTGGAAGGATTTGAAATGTCTGGTGTGTTTGGTTTTTAAGATTCATTCTTTATAAATAATATGTAAAAAACAAATTACAAATAATAATAAAAATAATTAAACTACCTTATTATTAATTGATTATTGGAAACTAAACGATTTTAGCATATTTGAAAATATTATCATATACAAATCCTTCTAAATCCTATGTTTGAGTGATATCAAAGAAATCTTAGGATTTCAAATCCGAACAATCCTACAAACCAAACTCGGGATTGAAATGAATTTGAAATCCAAATCCCCCAAATCCATTTCATCCAAAAAATTTTACGAACCAAACGCCCAAAGTCTATAATTCCCCAACCATGCATTTATCCCTCCAAAAGGTTACATCCACATTACCAATATTTGTTCCAAAAGAATCCACCAAGTAGATACCCATTTTTTTTTGAGTAAACTATGATTTTCGTCCCTGTGGTTTGATGTTTCTAACGATTTTCGTCCCTAGTCTTTAAAAACTGCTTTTTTCATCCCTGTGATTTCCATTTTGCTTCTATTTTCGTCTCTCCTTCCAATTCCGTTAAAAATCAAGGTTAACTCATCCAAAACATTTACATATTTGGTCCTTGTAGTATTCCAACTTTTACATTTTTATCTTTAAATTACATAGTTTACATTTTTTTGTACTTTGTACTTTTTCTTTCTTTGTTATATTTCATGAAGACATTTATTTTTCTATTAACTATATTAGATATTTTCAAAATTGTTATAACTTTAATTATAAAAATAATCAAATAATTTCATTAAAATTATTGACAAATACATGACATTGTTTTTTCAAAGGTTTAGGTTGAAATCTCGTAAATTTAATATTTTTTTATCTATTGGTTTATTAAAACTTTTTATTCATTTTAAATTACCATTATTGGAAGAAGTTTAATAAAATTCGAGAAATAAGTTAGTTTTATTTTATAACAACCTGACTGTTGTTTTATTAAATGCATTTTACTCCCATTATTCCATATTTTCATTTAAACTTTATTTTTCATTAATTAATCAAATTTGTTTAATATTTAAATTAAACACACACGTACATATATATATATACACACACACACGCACAAAGGTTCTAAATAGCGTGAGACTTAAAGTTTGTGTCTGATATCACGTTAACTTTGTGGCACACCATGACCCAATACGTGCTTTTTGTAACACCATATTGAATTTTTCTTATCCTTTTATTGCCTTTTTTTTGTTTTTAATATATAACCTAATCTGAAATGTTCAGTATCATTAACTCATTGATTAATTATAGAAAACAAAGGTTTATATGTATAACATTATAAACGATATATAAATTTGCCGCCACAAGTCATGTCTCACGCTATTTAGAACCTTGATATATATATATATATATATATTGGAAACCAATATTACATTGGAAACTTTGGAAACCGAAATCAACCAATCAGTGAATTTCTTTTTTTATTTTTATTTTTAATTGAAAAAGTTATTTTTGTCTTTTACATTATTTCATAATATATATGGTAACTATTATTATTATATTAATAATTATTTAATTTTAATTTAGTTTATATATGGTAATAATAATCATTGATTAATTTAAAAATGAGATTTAATTTAGGTAAATTATTTAATTTTAATTTAGCTTATATATGGTAATAATGAAACAATAATGCTAACACGATGAACTTGATAAATCTTTTTTCATTATGAAACAATAATGCTAACACGATGAACCTGATGAATCTATTTTCATTATGAAACAATAATGCTAACACGATGAACCTGATGAATCTATTTTCATATACGGATATGCAACTGAACAGGTAATGAAACAAAAATGGAAAGTTAACAAAAATGACACAAATTCATCATGTTTCATTATGAAACAATAATGCTAACACGATGAACCTGATGAATCTATTTTCATATACGGATATGCAACTGAACAGGTAATGAAACAAAAATGGAAAGTTAACAAAAATGACACAAATTCATCATGTTTCATTATGAAACAATAATGCTAACACGATGAACCTGATGAATCTATTTTCATTATGAAATAATAATGCTAACACGATTAACCTGATGAAATCTGTAATCCACAAATTCATTCTATTTCATCACAATATTAGATTGCATGGGAAATTTTATAATAAAATGAAATTAAAAAAAATATCTTCTTACATTTTAAAAGAAAAAATAATTTTTTTGATGAAAAGACAAATGCTCCTCGTTTTCATAGTAAAAAAAATCAAAATTTAGATTGCGTGGGAAATTTTATTTTGGTTTCAAGTAATCTAAATAAAATAAACATTTCTTGCCATATTTGAGACACAAAATCAAAAGACATATTTACCCTTTTCATCTATTATTTTTATTTATTATTAATAAATTAATTAGTTTACTACCATGTATAATTCAAATGAATCTTAACCATTGATTATAAAGATCAATGACTGAAATTTGGTTTCCAAAGTTTCCAATGAAACTTGGTTTCTAATTGATACCACCCCTATATATATATATAGTCGTATTCAAACGAGAACAATACTTGTTTAAAATAACACGAGAACTAACAAAATTTTTACTGATTTTACATTAACGCACAAAAAAGGACTTTGGTCGTGGCTTCAGGTCCGCGTGGCTTTTTTGCACGTTAATGTAAAATCACTAATGAATTTATTAGTTTTCGTGTTCTTTTAAATAGTTATTGTTCTCATTTGATCCTCCCTCCCTCTCTCTCTCTCTCTCTATATATATATATATATATATATATTTGTGCATGTGAGTATTTAATTTTGATTAATTAATAAAAAATAAATTTTAAATGAAAATATGGAATAATGGGAGTAAAGTGCAATTAATAAAGTCAACAGCCGGTTGTTATAACACAAAACTAATTTTTTCTCGAATTTTATAAACTTTTTTCAATAATGGTAATTTAAAATGAATTAAAAGTTTTAATAAACCAATAGATAAAAAATATTAATTTTACGAGATTTCAACCTAACATTTGGAAAAAAAATGTCATGTAATTGTCAATAATTTTAATAATTATTTGATTATTTTAATAATTAAAGTTATAATTATTTTGAAAATATATAATATAGTTAATAGAAAAATAAATGTATTCATGAAATATAATAAAGAAAGAAGAGTAAAAAGTAGAAGAAGTAAAAAGTAAAAAATGTAAACTATGTAATTTAAGGATAAAAATGTAAAAGTTGGAATACTACAAGGACCAAATATATAATTTTTTGGATGAGTTAACGTTTATATTTAAAGGAATTAGATGGAGGGACGAAAATGGAAGCAAAATGAAAACCCTAGGGATGAAAAAAGCAGTTTTAAAAGACCAAGGACGAAAATCGTTAAAAACATCAAACCACATAGACGAAAATCGTAGTTTACGCCAATTTTTTTCTATGTCCTCCAGCCAAGCTGTTAAGTACAACCTCATGTGTTCAGTCATTTTGAATATATCTTTTTAATAAATAAAAAGTTAGTGTACAATTGTATGTTAATTCATATAAAATAAAACCCAACTTCATAGCCACCTTCTTCGACCACCAACCTTCTCCCGCCACCTCAAGTAATTCAAACACAAATTCAATATAGAATTAGAGATTCAATTATAAATTCTACCAAGATTCCTCCAAATGTAAACCTAGATTCAAATAAAACTAAAATCAAAACCAAGGACCACGTGGAGAAAAGGTGGAGAAAGATGAGCGAAAGATTAATGGGGGATGTACGTCACCGGAGATCTCAGATCGGAGACTGTAATGCCCTTCAACAACGATAACAACAGGGGTCAGCTATATATACACATAATGCCTCAAGAACCATGCAACTTCCATTGGAGGGAGTGCAACGGATGGCGTGATGAGTTAATGCCTTACGGGGGTTGTAGTCATTGGGATGGGAGGAGGGGAAGTCGCCAGCGTCATGGATGCATGGGGAGAAGATAAAGATAGGGGAGTCGTATTTTTGTTTCTTTAAATTTTTTAACAACTTGTACATATGCTTTAAAGATCTGTACATTTTTAAGATGAAATTACCAAAATGCCTCTCATACACGTGAGGGCACTTAAAGACACATCGTAATGGACGTTAGGGCCCGGGACGATTTCGCAACGAAACGCAAACTTGACCAACGGTCCGTGTAATTTTCAGAAGTTAGAGACGAAAACTAGAGTTTTCACAAACCTTAGGGACGATGTTTATAACTTATACCAACATCACCTTTCAATCCCAAAGCGTTAACACCTGTGTGGTTATTAATTTTCCACGATCACCCTTATCCACACCCCTCTCAATTATATAGCATAAATTCATTCTCAACTCAATTCAACCAACCTTGTTATCTATCGAACATATATATATATAGGGAATATTAATTGTAAGAAATTAATTAAGAGATGGAAGTCGCAAAGGGTGTGGATCTTGAAAGATACATGGGCAGATGGTACGAAATAGCTTCAATCCCATCCCGAGATCAACCTAGAAACGGCACAAACACCAGGGCTACTTACACATTGAACTCAGATGGCACTGTTCATGTCTTGAACGAGACTTGGACAGATGGAAAGAGGGGATTCATTGAAGGAACTGCTTACAAGGCTGACCCCAAGAGTGATGAGGCCAAATTGAAGGTCAAATTCTATGTTCCGCCATTTCTCCCAATCATACCTGTTACTGGTGATTACTGGGTTTTGTATCTTGATGAAGATTATCAGTATGCTCTCATTGGTCAGCCTTCCAGGAACTCTCTATGGGTATATATATATATATATATATAGATATATGTTTCCATTTAATTAATTTTTATAAGTATATGTATATATATATATATATATGATCGATCTTCCCTTTTTCGCAAGTGTAGATTCTGAGCAGGCAAAACCATCTTAATGAGGAGATATATGAACAGCTGGTTGAAAAGGCGAAGGAAGTAGGGTATGATGTGACGAAACTGAAGAAGACGACACATTCAGACAACCCGCCGGAGACTGAAGATGCACCTGCCGACAACAAAGGAATCTGGTGGTTGAAATCCCTTTTCGGCAAATAGTAATTAATTAGCCAAGATGTTAATTTGGTGGAGCTACATATATAGTGTTTGTATGTTTGATTCTGCATGTGTTTTGCTACATATTGGAATGAAATCAATCTGAAAATGGGGAGGGTTTTAGATTCAAACTCAGAAGGTGTAAAAAAAATGGTGATTTTGAACATGTATACGAGTGGGGTTTAAGTTTTTGGCAAGGTCGTGGGGTTTACGAATAAGATATAAGGTTGTGGGTGTCTTGTTCTGAGTTTGGATGGAAGTTAATAGTCGACCTATGTGCCAAATATCGCTCATTTTAACGTCCTTTTCTTCTTGTTATATGCATATTTATCTATCATTTATAAATCCCTTTTACGCACCCGTAAATAGCAATATCATCTTCTAATTCGAGTATTCTTCTCTTTTGTTTGTCAACAATATAAGTATAAATGTTTTATATTTAAGTCCAATGAAATCAAAGGATGTAAACAAAATTAGGTACATAGTTATATGTAGGCCGGAAATCGTATAGAAACCGTGTAAAAGTTAGTAAACGTGAAAACCAGTTTAATGTATTCTGGGGTGGAGCCAGGAAAATAATCTAGGGTGAGCCCAAAACAATGTAAGAAAAATTATGGTTTTAAGGTCGGCAATACGCTTTTAAAATATATGTTTTTTTTTTGTTTAAACATTTGACTATATACAATAGCCATTAAAAAAACTTATAAAGAGTTAGAAATAGGGTCGTTCTTTGGAATGTTAAATGTGTGATTTTGAATAGCGTCCCCAAAATTTTGGGGCCCAATTTTACGTTGTTTAAAGTCTTTAGTCAATGAATGTCAAACTACAACCCACTTTAGCGCCTCAGTAATTTCTATCAGAAAACAAAAACAATATACCGGATCATCGTCTTGGTAATTTGTATGTATGTATATTTGTTATCTCACTTTGCATTTGTGATCGAAAGGTTTAGGTGTAACAAAACCTCCAAAAAAATTGGAACGTCCCTGGTTAGAAAACATGAATGAGCTAAAAAGCAAGCATAATTATGCATATATTTACCCAAACATACACAAGAAGTGTCCACAAATGTGAACATATATAAACATACAAACAAGAAAACTCACTTAAAAGTACATAAGAATATATATATATATATATAGAGAGAGAGAGAGAGAGAGGACCCTTCTTTTGTTAATCCAAAATTTAGTGTTAACCTTGTTAACTAATCTGGACCCTTAATCTTGAAAATTAATGGTTGTGATTAAAACAATTTTTTAAATTAAAAAATGGGGAAAAAATTGGTTCAAATTTGATGTTCCTATATGAACAAGGGTAAAAAGGTAAAATTATATTTGTTGATAATGAAGGAAAGGTATCAAATCCCAAAATTATCGGGATCACGTCTTCTTCCTCAATACTCCAACTCGATCAAGAAATCTCAACTCGATCAAGAAATCTGCAGAACCATTTACGGACTGATAGAAGAAGAAAATGTCGGTATCATCCCTACAGAGGACGGATTGCTTCAAGAAATCTGCAGAACCATTTACGGACTGATAGAAGAAGAAATCTGTAGGGTTGTTTCAGGTTGTTTCTTGGCAGCAGCAGCAGCGACGGCAACGGAGGCGATGATCGGCGGTTCAACGGAGGCGATGATCGGCGGTTCAACGGAGGCGATGATCGGCGGTTCGTCGGAGGCGATGATCGGCAGCAGCAGCACTTGGTTTCTCTGTGGTTTGTTGTTTTTTTCTCACTTCACATATCATCGGCGGGTTCGTCGGAGGCGATGATGGCGAGATCTATGAACACCGAGGAGTAGTTGAACACCGATGGCGAGATCTATGAACACCGAGGTGAGATCTATGGACACCGACGATGGCGAGATCTATATTACGGTGACGGTTCTGGTGTGCATATATGAACACTTAAGAGTTTGGGTGTGCATATATGAGCTTTATGATGTGCATATATGAAAATGAATTTTTGTTATGCATATATGTTCTTTACTTTACGATTCATATATGAACACTTAATACATTGGTTGTGTAGTGCATATATGAAATATATGAAGTTGAATTGATACAATTACATCTTGGTGTGCATATGTGAAAATTGGATGTCCATTATGTGCATATATGCACTTTTTATTACGTGCATATATGCAATCTGGAGTTGACGTCCATAATCTATTAACAATCCCATAAAATTCAAAATTCAAAACTTTCTAATCAATCCCATAAATATCAATCCCATATGTAATTTAAAATTCAAAACTTTCTAATCAATCCCATAAATATCTCAACTTCCATATATATATATATATATATATATATATATATATATATATATATATCTCAATATAATATAATATTAGAAAAAAATAAAATTTTAAATTCCTAATTTACCCTTACTAAAAAACGGTTACAATTATTAAACCAAAAAAAATTCTTGCAATCCTATTGGTCTAAAATAGTTAACAAAGTTAACACTAAATGTTTGGTTAACAAAAGAAGGAGACCCTATATATATATATATATATATATATATAGGGTTATGTTTAGGTGAGAATAAAAGATATGGTGAGAAGGGTAAGAAGAGATCTCCACCCTTGGATACACATTAGGATGAGATGCATTGGATCAATTTCCATATCAAACGCAATTCATGGGTGAGTTGAACAAATTTTTTTCAATGAAGGGTAATATGGAAATAGAAAATCATATTTGAAACTGGAGGAACTACGACCCAAACCCTAACCACGTCTCTTCTTCCCTCTCTCTCGAACAATAACGATCTCTCTCGAACAACAACGATCGACGGTGGTCGGTGGCTACCTCCATCTCGATCTTGACACGGAGAATGCTGGCTACTTCTTGCCGATCCAACCTCGACGGTCATCGGAACTGGACGAATTATGGCTCTCTCTCCATCTCCCTCGAACAACGATGATCTTATGACGCCGACTTCCTCCAGATCATAGACGAGCACCAAAAAGTTTTCGAACATAGAAGGATACTCTAGGAGTTTTGTTCCCATTCGATTCGATTTTTTTTATTTTATTCCGTACTTTGATGTCTTCAATTTCCTATATTTCATTCTATTATTTGATTTCACTAGTTTGCACCACATATTGTGTTGAACTGTTGATGTTGATATATGGGCTTCTAATAGTATGGGCAAAAGGCTTCAATCGTGATTACTGATTTGCGATATGGTAATCGAATTTTCTGATTTTCAATTTCTCATTCTTGATTCTGATTGATTGATTTCCAAATATGATGAAACAATTTTTTGTAATCGATGATCCAAACTTTTTTTTGAAGATTGATGGATAAATTAGAGAGGATAGTAGGAGTAGGAGGAGGGTCTAAACAACCAGAAACCACAACATATATGCTCATATATGAATCACACGAGTTCACATAAGAACATATAGTTCATATCTGAATCACACGGGTTCATATGATAATTAATCAAATAGTTCATATATGAATCACACAGGTTCACATATGAACATACACTTCATATGTAAATCGGTTAAATATTTCATATGTGAAATGTAGCACCCCGAATTTTTTAATAGACCCTTCGTTTTAGTTCCTTAGAATTGTAAAGTTCTTGATTTTAATATTATCTAAGTACGATCAAAGTGTTTAGTTGGAAATCGGTGTTGTCTTGGATTTGAGTAGTAGCCGATAATATTTGGGCGATTGTGCCAGCGATAGTGACATTGTCACTACCGCTAAGGCACTATCGCACGGGGAAGAACACCCACGGTACACTTTTTGCGAGAATGCTAGGCGATTGTGACAATGTTACTCTCGTTGTGGCATTATCGCTCAAGGGGGAGGTCCGCAGTACAATATTGGCGATTGTGCCCGACGATTGTGACAAGGGCTTTATCGCCCTGTCACTATCACCCGCGGTCTGCAGAAGCCCTATTTCAGCTACAATTTTCTTTTGGGAAGATGACACTTTTCTGAATTTTGGAAGGACCGAATTCTCTCTACTTGAAGGTGATTTTCTGCCCACTTCCTCCCCTCTCTTCATTGATTACTAGTCAACCATCCAAAGAGCTAATACTCTTCTCCTAGGGTTCTAGTACCTATAAGTGGAAGGATCCATTCATCATTCAAGACTCCAAGCTTCAAATCACCAACCACATTTCTAGGGTTTCTTATCTTAAGACTTCCACTTCACAAATTTTCATGTGAGTTTCCTTTCACCATCCTCCTATAAAATAGTTGTATTTGTATGTGTTATATTATGATTAATTGTTTACATGATAGGGATTTGGTGTTTTGACCTAATTAGGAGATTTGAGAGTTGTGTCATTAATACTTCCATAATAATGGTAGTCATTGATTATTTGATGTTGTAATGACACTTGTGACATTTTGACCTAAAAGATTTGTGTTGGATTTTGGGAAAGGCATTTGACCTAAGAAAGAAATAATGAGTTTATGGAGAATAAGTATCCCACATGTTTTCTAAAACTAGATGAGTGAACTTTGATTTATTTGTGTGTTTATACATGATTGAATCATCCCATGAGGAAATGTGGTCAATATAAAATGTACTCCATGGTGTGGATTATCGTTGTGCTACAACCTTGTACATTATTATTTATGAGATTTGCCTAAATCCTTATGCATAAGGATTTAGAACATGTGTTGGAAAATTGGGATTTTGTAGGCCAATGATAGGCCACTAGAGAGTATACAATAAAGGATATGATGTCCTTGAGGTGGAACTCGTCTACCTTGGGTATGCAATAAGGTTCCATAAATCCTTATGGTGTAACTCTACGGAGTAAGCAATAAAGGTACATGTAACACCCGGAAAACTCAATTATGTTTCACTGTTCAAAATCCCCGTTTTAGGTGATGTATCGCTTGGAACCTATTTAAGAACCTTGTAGACTCGGCTTGGGCATTTGGATTGACGAAGCGAAGAAATCGGGGCGAGTCGTGCTTGGTACGAGAGTGCCACACGACTATGACATTTGTCATAGTCGCTGGTCACAATCGCGGAAGGCGGGGAGCCCGTGGTACGTGTCAAGCGACTATGACCCGCGATAGTGACAGTGGCACAATCGCGTGTCATTGTCGCTGAGATGGTACCAAGCGGGGGGAGGAACTCACGACTATGACCCGCGATAATGCCCTTGGCACTGTCGCCGGGCATTGTCGCCCATGGGGTCTGGTTGGTATAAAATCCACTTCTCACCTAATTAATCTCATTTCCTTTCCTAACTCGATTCATATCCGATTTAGAGAGCCTCTAAGGCTATTTTCACTCCATAAACCCCTCTCCTCTTTCCTTGTCAACCTAGGGTTTATTGAGACCAAGTGTGGATCACCAAGAACTTAAGCTCAAGAGTTCAAGTGTGTGCCTAAGGTAATCTCCTCCACTCTTCACCTTAAAAGCTAGGGTTTTGGTATTTCCTTCCTTCTCCATTTTGTTGGGATTTAATGTAGCTATGAGAATATTTTGTGTCTAAGGATCTTGGTTGAGAGTTTGGAGCTAAGGATCTAGAAGGTTTCAAGTCTTCCTTCAAGGAGCTCAAGTAGATTTAGTCTAAATCTATCAAGGTGAGTTCTAGTTGTTTTGAAAATATAAGCTTGCGGTGGTGCTCTTGGAGAGCCGTATACAGAGCTAAGTCTTGCGGTGGTGCCCATGGTGAGCCGGATACGGGGACTTGTGACTTTGTGGTGAGACTCATCTAGAGGTCGACTTGTCGCTAGGTTCATTTGGGTATCTTGTGGTGGTAGCTCAGAGGAGCCAGATACGGGGATCCGTGGTATATGCGAAACTCGAGAACGTTGATAAGTGGCTTAACTTTGTGTGCCTGCCACATTCGATGGAATCGGGTCTCCCCCGTCACCGAGAGGTGCTATTTTGGGTATTCCCTTACCCATGCCTTCGGTGTTAAAACGTACCATTTTATGTATACAAAGAGTCTTTTGACGAGGTACCGAGTGGGTGCGTTTGGGGAAATTTTGGTTGTCGAATAATTATATAAAATGGGTGTTTGGAAATTAGAAGTAACTTGATTAGCAAATAAAGCCTTTTTATAATCAGTATTTCTAAAATGGCCTTATTCGGAGTAAACGCTTACTTTAAATGCTTTATGATTTATATGATGAAAACTGCTTTAACTCACTAGGCGTAAAGCCAAACACTTTTTCTTTTCGACATGTATATCAGGTCTTAGATGGATCTGAGTGGCGAGTGGAGATTGGTAGAAGTTCTGGTAGGATGGCTTTAGTGACGTCATCCGGTTTGGTGAAGATAGCAACTTGGTGGTTTTAGTAACACCGGACTAATGTTGTCCCTAGTTTGTGGGACTAGATAGTTCCGTTAGAACTCTGATGCATTGTTGTAGAGATTCTCCATTGTAACTTTAGATACTTGATGTTTCAAAGCTTTGTATTTAAGAGTTTTTGGAAGTTTTATTTTGTCTGCTATTTTCGAATTTTAGGGGTGTTACAAGTTGGTATCAGAGCTCTAGTTTAAGTGAACTTGGTATGGCTCTTAGATGCCTAGACTTAAGCTGAGACTTTAAGTTATGACTTGTTTGTTATGGATAGAACTTCTAAGTTGAGTGTGGGTTGCAGTGGTCGATAGAAATGCATTAATTAGGGGTCGTGACTTTGGTGACGAGGATCCTTATGTATATTATGTTCATAATTTCACTTAGCTACTACTATTATGAACATATCGTTACGTGTAACACCCTAAAAATAGGGATAACAAAAACTTTACATAAATGGAGAAGTGGTATAAAGTTTGCCATAGCAAGAGCCTCCCAAAAAGGGGAAATATACAAATAACCTGTTTAATCACAAATCTGTAATTTAACGGATAAATAAACAACAACCAACTAATCTAATTTCTACATCTAGAAAAAAGATTACAAAAGGAGTGTCATCTATTAACCCAAATCTTCCAAAAAACAGTTCAAGTGCCAAAATCCCCAAGCTCTTGCCCAAAGCATCTAAACTTGCCTAGGATCCGCGCCGCTAACACCTGAGATACACATCGACACCAAACAAGTGTTAGGCCAAAAAGCCTAGTGAGTTGGACAATAATAAGCATGCATGAACAGTCACAATTTCTTATCAGCAGTTAACCAATGTTCAATTATATGTGGAGTCATTAGGGGAGACCCAAAGCACCAATCAATTCCACTCCAAAGAGTCGATGTACCTTGATGCCCTTAACAAGGAACACCCCAAAGGCCCGTCACACCCGGAGATCAGACCGTAAAGGAAACTTTCCGAGTGGCGGAGGTCTAGGCACATACCATCCCGGTGGTGCCCCAAGACTACATCCTCCTAGTGAACTTGCCTTGATTCGTCCAACATAATGCATATAGGAGGTCCTTAGGTATATTTCAACCCAACATATTCCCATACCGACTACGGGTACAATGTTACCATCCTACCCTCGTGAAGTCCAACAAAAGTCCTAAATGACAATTATATTCATCATGCATATAAATATGTCACCAAAGTGATATTCCAACTAAAACCATCACAACACACATATATGCATACATTTAACATATCAAGGTACCCATCATATATATCCATGGGAAAAGCCCCAAATAATGGTACACATAACCTAAACCATAACATATCACCAACATTCATATTTCCAATCATTTTCATCAATTACTCCCAAATACTTGAACACATAAAGAATGAAATAACAAATAGAATATTATGATGTGTATCTAGTTTTAACAAAGGTTTAGTAAACTCACAATCTAGGTTTTGGTACAAAACCTAGAAAAGATGAAAACCCTAGATTTGAGGAGATGAGACTTGGAGATGAGGAGATGCACTTTGAGAAACCCTAGAATCTTCCTTGAGATGAGTTTAATGCTTGAATCCAAAACCCAACCACCAAAAGATAGTATTTATGAGAGCTAGGATTTGGTAGGTGAAGAATGGAGACTGAAATGGGAGCTCCAAAATCGCAACCAAAAGAGAGGGTTTAAGAGAAAATGAGGTTGAAATCTGATAAGAGTTCATTTAAGACACTGGCCCCCGTTCGCGACATTGCCCGGCGACAGTGACATGGTCACTGTCGCGTGTCACAATCGCGCGGAGACCCCCACCCACGGTACATCTCCTGCGACCTTGACACCGCGATAGTGACCATGTCACAATCGCGTGTCATAGTCGCGCCAACCCAAACACCGGCGGTACATCTACCGCGAGAGTGACACCGCGAGAGTGACAGTGTCACAATCGCGTGTCACTGTCGCACCAAACCCCCAACATCCCGAAACTTGACCAAATTTCGATAACGAGCGCGAGGTTTGAACGATTAAAGAATGGTAAACCAAATTACTCAACATTACAACAAAGTAACCATTATTAAATGCATATAACGGCTCATAACTTCAAATAGATGAAATTAACGTATTTTAAGGAAACAAATACTTACCTTATAAATTTACGGATGTTACATTACGTGAGTGTGCTTGACTCTATCATTATTACGATGCTTGAGATGTGCATTAGGATGTCATAAGTTGTGACTATAGTATTGGTCTAAGATTCTTAATCTCATTCTCGTGTGTATCAGAAAATAATGGCAGATGCAGGAAGAGAAACGCAAACTCAAGAGGCAAATCCTCAAGGCGAGTTGTTAGATAACGTGGTTCAATTGATGAAGTCGGATATGGAGCAACAAGAGGAAAGGATAATGAAGGCGTTAGAGGTCAGAGATGCCAATGACCGGAGACGTGAAATAGTTAACGAGCCTGATGTGCGGAGTCTTGGCGGCACCGAGAATGTGATCCGGATGGAGGACCTCGTTGCTGCTAACATGAAATATAGCGGAAGGGCCGCGCATACAAGAACTTTCTGTGCAGCAAACCGCCAGAGTTTTCAGGGACTGACAGTCCAGTGACGTGCTTAAATTGGATCCAAGAGATGGAACAAGCATTTGACACTAGCGAGTGTGAGGAGGGACAGAAGGTGAAATTTGTCTCCCGCATGATGAGGGTCCGAGCTCTTACTTGGTGGAACGTCACCAAAACCACTATGGGAACTGCTATTGCTTCGTCACTAATGTGGGATGCATTCAAGAAACAAGTGTTGGACGAATATTGTAACGAAAGGGCGATAGACAGAATAGAAGATGAGTTCCGAGCCCTAAAGAAAGGAGATATGTCGGTGAGGGAATACTCCAATCTCTTCATGGAAAAATTGGATCTGGTAGGACATATTGTTCCAAATGAGAAGGACAGGGTCAAGGCTTATATGAACGGACTTCCAGCCCGCATGAAGGCGAACGTCCAATGTTCCAAGGCTTCCACTCTTCGTGAAGCGATAGAAGAATCGCAACTCATGGAAGACGTTCATTCCCGGGGTGAAGAAGAAGAAACGGAGTTTTCGAAAAAGAGAAAACGGGAAGACCGATGGAGTCCACCTCATGAATACCATAATTATGAAGAAGAAAAGTAGCCATCGCAGAAAGTCGAAGTGGTGTCGTGAATGTCGAGCCAAACATGCGGGGAGGTGCAACCCCAACCCTTTGACGTGTCTCAAGTGTGGCATGTTAGGTCACTCCCATCGGGATTGTTCCATCAAGGGCACTATCTGTTTTGTGTGTAAAGAGTCGGGTCATATCAAGAAGGATTGCCCTCGTGCAGGGATCAGTGGAGGATCGGGAAGCGGGCACAACATGCCCAGGCTGAGATGGCATGTCGGTGACGACAAGTACGTTTCCCACTTGTTGCGTTTCATAGGGCAGTTAAGTTTTCATGTTCGAGTCTTTGTTAGAATGGTTTGCCGCTAACTCATTTAATGGATAAGTGGTGCCAGTTCCTGGTACCTGATGCTAGAGATCGATGTTGATAGCGTTTCTAGGAGCCCTATAGGGGTAGGTAAGGGGACTTTGGATGTTAAGTCATGTAGTCGAGGCTTGAGTCGATAATAGGGTGAGAGTAGGAGTTTAATAGGTAAGCTCCGGGGGTTGATGACCTATTGATGTGGTTATTTTAATTGAGAGCCAACATAAGGATTTAAATCGAGAACTTTGGTAGTTGGATTTACATAGTATCGGTGTTAGAGGAGGTTTCTTGAGATGATTCGAGCGTCGATCGTTTAGAAAGGTCAAGAATTATTTCCACCCGTTACCGTAGGAGAAGTCGTTAGCAAGCGACCACTAAGAATTCGGGATGTTGTCTATAGAAGATGATAAGATAAGCGGTAGATAGTATTTGGTCATAGAACGCAAGGAAGATCTGTGTGACATTTTGGAAGACCCCGCTGAGTGAGACTTTTAAAGGTTAATGAATCCATGAGTTGGTCGACTCGAGGTTATCGCGGAATTGCATACCTAACCAAATCCTAGACTTAAGATTCTGACGCATGTTAAGTTAAGGCACCTTCTATTATGATATGTTGAATAAACTTCCAAGTGGTGCCGATACTCGGTTAGGCATGACCAAGTAAAAAGGACGTAGTGCAGTCAATTAGGATCCTAGAGGGACCTTCTAGGCAAGGGATAGATCTAAGCTGTAAATTCCGTAATGGTGGTGGAAATTTTGAGGATTGTTAACCCTAAGAAAAGTTGGGAACCTTAATGATATAGTTGGTGGCTCATGTGTAGGACCTTGCCTTCTTATTTGATAGCGATTTTATCTTTTGTTAGTGTGTTAGGCTTTCCGTGCATCATGTTGGGCGACAGCTAAGTCAAAACCAGTGGTGATCTTAGGGATGATCATAGGGTTGTGAGAGGTATCCCTAGGTTCGGGTTCTCGTTTGAGAGTCTTGTGGCAAGGGTCATCTGTAGGGTTGTTCTTAACCCGGGCTCTTAATTGGGGGTTCTAAGGGAATCTACCAGTAGGCGAGAATCGAGGGTGCATCTTTTGAGCATATGGGGATCGGTAGGTCGGTGACTCTTCACAAAACCTCGGAGAACAAGGAATAGTTGAAGGTTCGGGGATCTGATAATTCGTCCAATTCTTTCGGGTGAAAGACTGTGGAGAAAATTATTATTGCCAATAAGGTGGTGGAACCACTTCTCGTAACCCTGCTATGTGTGTGTGAATGCGTTGCGAAGTAAAAGGGTGTGGTACTCCTTGACGAATGCTTGCTCGTTGGTAAGATTGCGTGTAAGGATGAGGAAATGTTCTACGGCTAAGGATGCCAATTTTTTTGGGTGGGGCGTGTATTTGGAAAATTTGGATTCAATAGTAAATCCCCATATCCCGTGGAGATTTGGGGACTTCCGGGTCAAGATTTCGAGGAGGAAATCATTTTCAAGGTGGGGAGGATTGTAACACCCGAAAAACTCAATTATGTTTCACTGTTCAAAATCCCCGTTTTAGGTGATGTCTCGCTTTGGAACCTATTTAAGAACCTTGTAGACTCGTCTTGGGCATTTGGATCGATGAAGCGAAGAAATCGGGGCGAGTCGTGCTTGGTGCCAGAGTGCCACGCGACTATGACATTTGTCATAGTCACTGGTCATAATCGCGGAAGGCGGGGAGCCCACGGTACGTGTCAAGCGACTATGACCCGCGACAGTGACAGTGGCACAATCGCGTGTCACTGTCGCTGAGATGGTACCGAGCGGGGGGAGGAGCTCGTGACTATGACCCGCGATAATGCCCTTGGCACTGTCGTCGGACATTGTGTCAGGATCGAATTCTCAACAAGAATTATGAACACTCAGAAACAATATTAAAGAAGTTGCGGAAAAACACTTTAATATTCAATAAACAGAAAAACAGTATGAATCACAACTTGCAAACTTTACTTAATGATTCAAGTTACAAGCTTTTCACTCACAACCTCAATCTTGAAGAACAGGCTCTTTCAAGACGAATTCTACTTCTCTAGAATTAGGAACGATGCCTTGAGGTTGATTCTCTCTCTAGAACAAAAACTCAGAATTATTCTCACAAAAATTACTTAGCTATTCTAAACAAATCTATACATATATTGAAGATAAAAGATAATTACAAAATAATAAAAGATCTTCAATATAAACTTCCATCTTTATCTCCAACTTCCATGAATATCTTCAGTCCATCCAGCTGTCATCCTTCCATACGAATTCTTTATCACATAAGCAGCATTAATACTCTGAGCAGTATTAACTTCAGCAGTACTAACCATGCTCAGCAGTATTAATCTCTTCAAGCAGTACTAACTTTGAACTAGCAGTACTAAACTTGTTGAGCAACATTAATCTGCAACTAGCAGCATTAATCACAGAAGTACTAACTAGAAGTAGTAACTATGTTCTTCTAGCAGCATTAACTTTACTTGTGCTGTACTTGTGCAATTCTTCAGTTCCCAACAATCTCCCCCTAACTTGACTTTTAGGAAGAGAAGTCAAGTTCTTCAGATCTGATTTTCAAGATGCTTTCAACACCTCACATTCAGTTGCCCAAATTTGGATCTAGGCCCAGACTTTGATCGATAGTTCTTCTCACCACAATTCTGGCCATTTCTGAATCCTTAGTACATACTAGCTTAGCTTTCAGCATCCCTTCAAGTTTCTGCTTGCTATGATCATATATTTTGTCAACTAGGTAGTATTCATGATAACATTTATCAATTGTAATCATGTACACACCACAGTTTTCAAAGAGTATCCAATGATCAATATTTTTGAACACATACTCATGATGAAGATCTTTAATCCTATGCACCACCTTCTCTGGATCAAACATCATACATAAGTATTCCATTGCCACTTTGAGAAGATTTTCTTAGTACCTTTCAACACAGGCTCATAGAGTTTCATTCCCACTTTGTACATTTCCTCTATGTCTGCTCTTGAACAACCTCTGATTACTCTCCCCCAGGTTGAATATGCTTCAAATGCACCACCATTTCTTTTGAGTCTAAAGAAATCCTTTCCATTGTCTCTTAGAATATCCCAAAAGATGATCTCTGGAGCCTTCATGGAGATTGGGACAGCCTGAACTGGTTCTAGAATTGTCATATACATCCCCACATGCTCATCTGATTGCTCTTTGGACTGTTCTGAGTTCTGCACAGGTTCTGCTGAAGGTGTGACTGAAGGTTCTGCTTCAGTTTCTGCTCTTTCTTCCACTCTTGGCCTTTTAGACTGCTTTTTGGAAGCAATTGTCTTCACCCTCTTTGCATATTTAACTTCTATACCAGCATTCTCTTGTTTTTCCTTCATTTCTTCAGCATTGTCCTTTGAAGGTGTGGTCTCCTCAGGGAATGGTTGTTGAATATTTAGGTCATGCCTCTCCTTCATTCTTCTTTTAGCCTCTTTCCTTTGAGATGAGTCCCCTTGAAGCTTTGCCATCTCTTTCTTGTACAAATCCTCAACCTGACTGTATGCCATGTTGGTAAACATTTCCCCTTTGACACCAATTGCACCTCTCAGGAAGTTAATCATTCTTCTTCTTTCCTGATTGGCCAAAAAGGTCTTAGAAGGTTGTCTTTTCTGCTTCATTACTGGCATTCTTTGTTTAGACACTTTCACAGAGCTTTTCTTGGCTTCTGCTGCTGCTTTTAAACTTTCTTGATACTCAACATTTAGTTTTCTGGCCATTATCTTTGCAAGTTCTCTATCTGTTTCTGTTTGAATCTGTTCCTCCTTTTCCATTTGCTCTTGAAGCTGCTTTGCCATTTCCTCATCCATTTCAATCTGACTCCTTTTCTTTGAAGGCAGTTCAGTTTCAATAAGCTTTTCCTTTCCCTTTCCCTTTGTATCTTTCAAAGTTGCTTTACTTGATTCTTTTCTTTTCTTTGAGCCTCCTCCTTCATTAATGATCACTCCCTTGGCCTTTTGACTAGCCTTAGAAGTGTCATTCTTGGCTTTAACCAATGTCTCTGCAATCTCCAGTTCCTCTACAGAGAGCCCTGTTACTGCTTCTTCTGTTTCTGCTGCTTCTTTTGTTTCAGCAGCATTAACTGTTTCTGCTGTTTCAGCAACATTAACAGTTGCTGCTGCTTGAGCAACTTCTGTTTCTGCCTCTATTGCATTCTCTGTCTCCCCCTCAACTTCAACTCTCTTTTCAGCTGAACTTTCTTTTTCTGTTTCCCTTTCTTGCTTCTCCCCCTTGTTGGAAGCATCTTGAGCATTGTTCCTCTTCTTTAGGACAAACTGCTTTCTCCTCTTCTTTTGCAATAACCTTGTCACCATTTTCTTTAGCTTGGCAATCTGTACTTGTTGGGACAGAACTATGAGTTTAAGTTCTTCTATATCTTTGCCCTGTTTGAGTACATCCATGTTGATGTTTCCCATGGTTTCCATCAATTCATAATAGTTATATCTGTCCTCACCTTCTCCAGAAGTGTTACCCTCTTTTGATGGATCATTGGATCTTTTTGTAGTGGAAGTCTTCTGCCTAGCAGAAGCACTATCCACCCCCTTGGTTTCTTGGCATCTAGGACCTTTGGATGATTGCTCACCCAAAGTTGCCATGGGGAAGGTCTTATGTATGTTACCACTGACCTCCTCTGTGCTAGCAGGAGTAGCGGCAGCCTTAGCACCCATATGCTCAACCTCCACCTCAGTGAGCACCTCCTTGGGGTTGGGAGACACCCCTTTGGTTTCCCTTTTGATATTCTCTAAGGGAGAATTCTCCCTTAGAGGGCTAGAAGGCTTAGTGGGTGATGGTACAAGAAGGGAAGGAGCCTTCTTTAACTGTTTCCTTGTATAAGTTTGGGTAATTGGAGAAGTGGGCTTATGAAGTAGGGACTGTGGGATAGATATAGAGCGGGAAGGTTGGGATTGGCTAGCAGTGGGATGGTCTAATGAGGGCCTTGACCCTGTTGCCATACCTTCTTCAGTGTGGGACATCACCATCATTGTAGAGAACAATGGGGTGTCAACTCCTTCCGAGTCCAGAGGGGATCTTTTCATGTTTGAAAAGACCTTACCTTTGGGGATTTTTGGTACATATACCCCATCAAAATGAGGTATATCCGTCAATTCATGGGTTATTACTTCTTGTACAAACCTGGGGTACATATAAAAACTCTTTTTACTTCCCAGGTTTGAGACAAGATCATTAAAAAGCATTTGAGAAAAATTGTACTTTCTGGCAGTGGCCAAGCACACCAAAGCATGAGCAATGGTGCTACTGAACTCACTCCATCCAGTAGTCTTTTTAGAGATACAATGCATTAAGGTATGAACAAGAAAACGCCATTGGGTATAAAATTTAGCCTTTGAGAATTTAAATCCACCCAACTGGCCTCCATACCCCATTCTTGACAAAGTTGAGAATAATTCCTCATTAGGAATAGAGGTTATACCTGCAGCATCGTCTAGACGTAGATAGATGCGTATCACCTCTTCAGTAACTGTTAAGGTTTTTTCACACACTCTTGTCTTGATCATTTGCACACCATTCTCATTAACAATGGTGGCATTAGCCCAAAATTGCCTTTGATGCTCTATGTAAATAGTTGGCGATACAGTGAGAGCATGGGCAATGTGGCTTGATCTGAGAAAGTCCACAATTTGGTGGAATCCATCGGCTTGTTTCGGCTTCTTTAGCATCGCAATCTCGTTGTGCTCGTCAATGAAAGTCATGGATGCCATTGAACCTGAATAATCTGTACTGGAACACTTGTTCTTTTGAGAGAAAAAGAAGGATTAGAGAGCAGATGAACAGTACACAAAGAGTCGTTATGATCTTTTAGGCGGGCAAAGGGTATTTATAGTATACGGGACATAAGCAGTATTAACCTAGAGCAGTATTAACTAATATCAGTATTAACTACCTAGAAGTATTAACTGAGAGCAGTATTAACTAACTAGCAGTATTAACTGAGAGCAGTATTAACTGAGAGCAGTATTAACCACTAGCAGTATTAACTAACTAGCAGTATTAACTGAGAGCAGTATTAACCACTAGCAGTATTAACTAGCTAACAGTATTAACTGAGAGCAGTATTAACCACTAGCAGTATTAACTGAGAGCAGTATTAACTAACTAGCAGTATTAACTGACTAGCAGTATTAACTAAGAGTAGTATTAACTGAAAGCAGTATTAACTGAGAGCAGTGTTAACTGAAAGCAGTATTAACTGAGAGCAGTATTAACTGAACACTGGCAGTAGTAAAATTGTACTGGCAGTACTAAAACTGTACTGGCAGTATTAACCATACTTACACTTTTAAGCTTGTGATGAACTGAGTACTGCTATACATTTCCTAAGAAAGAAGATTAGTAACACCAAGCATAAACTGTATACAGGTATTGAACCACTTTTTAAGTAGGAGCTTATTCAGAGTTGATCATTCTCACACTTGTTACCAAGAAAGTGAATCTACCCACATCAAAGGCTTTGGTGAATAGATCAGCAAACTGGTTATCAGTATGAACTTTTACAACTTGAATAAGCTTCTTTTCATTGCAGTCTCTTATAAAGTGATACCTGATCTCAATGTGCTTTGTCTTTGAGTGCTTGACAGGATTATTAACAATGCTAATAGCACTGCTATTATCAATAAAGATTGGAGTGTGTAGAAAGGTTACCCCATAGTCCAACATTTGATTCTGAATCCATAAGACTTGAGAACAGCAACTTGCAGCTGCTATGTACTCTGCTTCTGTTGTAGATGTGGACACTGTGGTTTGTTTCTTGCACTGCCATGATACTAGTCTTGCACCCAAAAACTGGCATCCTCCAGAAGTAGATTTTCTGTCCAAGTTTGCTCCACCTAGGTCACTGTCTGAGTATGCAAGTAGGTCAAATGATGAGTCATGAGGATACCAAAGTCCCAATCTAGGTTGCCCTTTGAGATATCTGAATATCCTCTTAACAGCTTGATAGTGTGATTGCTTTGGACTAACTTGAAATCTTGCACACACACACAGACTGGAAACATTATATCTGTCCTAGAGGCTGTAAGATACATGAGAGAGCCAATCATGGATCTATAGTGATGAACATCCATATACTCCCCCTCAAGATCTGCTGTTATCTGCTTGTGTGTCTCCATAGGTGTGCTGGCAGGCTTTGAGTCTGAGAAACCAAACTTGGTTAGAATGTCCTGCACATACTTGGACTGACAGATAAATATACCATCTGACTTCTGTTGGACTTGGAGTCCAAGGAAGAAAGTAAGTTCTCCCATGGAACTCATTTTGAACCTTTGATGCATTAGTTCCTCAAACTCCTTGCACATATAGTCTCTTGTGGATCCAAAGATGATATCATCCACATAGATTTGGACCAGCAAGATGTCCTTCTTCTTTCTCTTGATGAACAGAGTCTTATCAATGACTCCTCTTTCAAAGCCATTTTCCAAGAGATAGGATGACAGAGTGTCATACCATGCTCTTGGTGCTTGATGCAGTCCATAAAGTGCTTTCTTCAGTTTGTATACTCTGTCTGGATAGCTTGGGTTTTCAAACCCTGGTGGTTGACATACATATACTTCTTCTTCAATTGAGCCATATAGAAATGCACTTTTTACATCCATTTGATAGACTTTGAACTTCATATAAGAAGCATAGGCCAGGAACAATCTAATTGCTTCTATCCTAGCCACTGGTGCAAATACTTCTTCATAATATATTCCTTCTTCTTGTGTATACCCTTGTGCCACCAACCTTGCTTTGTTCTTTATTACTATTCCTCTCTCATCTCTCTTATTCCTGAAGACCCATTTTGTGCCTATTGCTCTTTGACCTTTAGGAAGGTCTACCAGATCCCAAACATCTTGCAGCTTGAATTGTAGCAGCTCTTCTTGCATGGCTTCTATCCAACTGGAATCTTTCATAGCATCATAAGCCTTCTTAGGCTCAAGTTGGGATAGAAAGCAAGAAAGCACTGTATGCTGTTGGTCTTGCATATCTTGCAGCCTGCTTTGATTTCTAGTCATCATAGGAAAAGAGATATCTCCTATTACCAGCTGAGGAGGATGATTCTTTTGTGTTCTTGTTTGATGATTAGGTTCTTCATTGAATCCCACCTCTAGATTGGAGTCATTCAACTCAACTGAGGTGATTTCAACAGCTACTTCTGGTTCTTTATTTTCTTGACTCTCCTCATCTCTTCTTTCTTCTTCACTCTGATTTGGTTCAGTAGATGGCTCCTTTTCACAGTCTTCAACAGGTTCTTTTATAGGTATAGGAAAGATCACAGACTGTGGTCTATTGTCTTGAATTTGTGTATCCCCTGATCCTCCACTTCCTGAACCTGCATAATCATCACTACTGAAACCAAAAGAGTTAGTTAGTGAATCAATGTCAAACAACCACTGAGGACCAGACCCAATAGGATTAGGTGTGTTCTCATTGCATTTGACATTGTCACTTTCCTCAATTATTCTAGAAGAAGTATTAAAAACTCTGTAGGCCTTACTCTGAGATGAGTAACCAACAAGAAATCCATCATCTGTCTTGCTATCAAACTTTCCTAAGTGAGATTTTGTATTGAGAATTGTACAAGGACACCCAAATGGTTTAAAAAATCCAATAAAGGGTTTTCTTTTATTTAAGAGCTCATAAGGTGTCTTGTTTTTAGGCTTGACTACTAGTACTCTGTTTTGGACATAGCAAGCAGTATTAACTGCTTCAGCCCAGAAAGTAATTGGCAGTTTTGAATCAGTCAACATAGATCTAGCAGCCTCTATTAGTGTCCTATTCCTCCTCTCAGCAACTCCATTATGTTGAGGAGTCCTAGGGGCACTATATTGTCTCTCAATGCCTTTTTCTTCACAAAAGGTGTTTAGATCAAGATTTTTAAATTCAGTTCCATTGTCTGATCTAATGACTTTTACTTTTTGATTTATTTGATTTTCAATTCTTAGGATAAAGGATTTGATCAGTCCACTTGTCTCATCCTTAGTCCTTAGAAAATATACCCAAGTAAATCTGGAGTAATCATCAACAATAACTAAGCAGTATGATTTCTTGCCTATACTCATAACATTTGTAGGACCAAACAGATCCATATGTAATAACTGGAGACAAGAAAAAATTGTATTTAACTCTTTGGACTTATGAGAAGTTTTGTGTTGTTTGCCTTTAAGACAAGAAACACAATGATCATCACATGAAAAGACTTTTGATGGTAAACCTCTTACAAGGTTGTTTTTAACAAGTTTGTTCATTGTCTTGAAGTTCATGTGACACATCCTTCTGTGCCAAAGAGAGGATTCATCCACAGAAGCTTTTGAAACAAGACAGTTCAGGGATGAATCACTTGAAACATTGTCCATATCGAGACAATAAACATTGTCCTTTCTTGGAGTTCTAAGTAGTATCATGCTTTCATCAACTACCTTGAATCCTGGAGCAAGGATCATACATTCTGTATTGGTAAATAATATACTATGTTGTTTGTCACAAACCTGTGATACACTTAACAGGTTGTACTTTAACTGATCAACATAGTAGACATCCTCAAATGTCATCTTACCTTTTGTAACATTACCTTTTCCACTTATTTTTCCACCTACAAGATTGTCTCCAAATGCAACATGTCCTCCTTTGATATGCTTGAAATCCTGAAGGCATGACATGTTGCCTGTCATGTGCCTAGAGCAACCACTATCAACATGCCAGATGCTCTTCCCCTTAAGCTGTTGGTTGCCCTGCACATAAGATAAATCAGTTAGTATTGATTAGGAACCCAAGCCAAAGTGGTCTTGGGTACCCCTTTCTCATCAAAATATTTACATTCCTTCTTGACAAGATTTTTAAACTTTGACTCCTCATTGTTGGAGTACTTTGTCACAATAATGGGTTTGGATGCACATTTGCTAGAAGCAATACTGGTTTTAGAAGTACTAACTGCATTAGCAGCACTTACATGCTTAGCAATACTAACCTTGTTAGAAGTAGTAACTGTGTCAGCAGCAGTAACTGTGTTAGCAGTAGTAACCTTTGAAGAAGTACTAACAGTGTTAGAAGCATTAATATTCTCAGCAGTACTAACACTGGTAGCAGCAGTATTGCTTCTGGCAGCACTATCCCTGTCAGCAGTACTATTTGATGTAGCAGTACTAATAGTTTTAGTGCTTCTAGGCACCCACATTTTAATACTCTCTTTTAAAACCTTTTTCTTCATGTGGCCTTTGGTTTCAACAGATTTCTTAGCCACATGTTTCTTTCCAGCCTTCCTATAACCAACAGGTTTTTGCACAAATCTTTGAAAGTTCATCTTTTGGTTAATAGGGTTAAAGAAACAGTGCTTTGCCAAATGATTCAACTTGCCACATATGAAACAAGGTTTTGGTCTGATTATTTTACTCAGATCAACTCCTTGTTTCTGAGCCCAATGATTATTCAAGTTTCTTTGATTACCTCTCTTTGTACCAGAATTTAGGCTCTCAGTTTTATTGCAAGCACACTGTTTACAAGTGCCAGGATTCACAACAGTGGTCTATTTGTAATGGACCTTGTTGGCCTTTCCTATGGTCTTTTCTATCTCTTTAGACTTGACCCAGATCCTTCCACCACCCTCATTGGTAACAATGTTGTTTTCTAAGGGTATCTCTTTACTCACAGCATTGTTCCTATTGTCACTAGCTTCTTTCTCAGTCATATCCTCAACAACCACCTCATCCAAAGGATCTATCTTAAAGGCTTCCTCAGACAAGTCCTTTTTCTCCTTAGTCTCTAACAAGTCTGATGTAGGAGGGATGTAGTTGTTGTTGTAAGGAGGAGGTGTGTTGTTGTATCCAACACCAGGCTTCATCTTATCATGAATCTGAGCCTTTAGAAGAGAATCCATTGCTTTTGAAGCATATGAAAACTTTTCTACATCAAGCTTAACCTTAGCTAGTTCTTCTTTTAACTTATCATTCTCTTCTTTGGACTTAGACAGTTTGGTCTCTAACTCATTCTTTTCCCACTTCCAGTAGTTTGTGTCATAAGAGTGTTGAAGTTCATTGGCTTGGAAGCCTTTGATTTGTTCTTCAAACCTCACAACTATCAACACATAATCTCTTCTGTCCTTTTCTAATCTTTTGAGGTCATCACACATGTTTTGGTTGTGATCCCTGTACCTTTTGACAGTGTCTATGCAAGATTGAGTACAAAGATTAGAAATTACCTCAGAGGGGAGATCAGACACCTCTGCCATAAGAGCTTGATTCTGAATGGCTTCCTCAGCTTGGTCACTCCAGTCAAACCCCATTCCTTGTTGAGAAACAAGGGCTTGAGCAGAGTTCTTGTTTTGATTGTAGCCTCCATTCTGAGCTTGTTGGTGGTTGTTATTTGGCACACCACTTCTGCACTCTCTAGCAAAGTGTCCCTTCATGTGGCACTTATAGCATTTCACCTTTGTCTTGTCAAAACCAGCTCCATCTTCTCTTCTTTGAGAGAAGTTGTTCCTCCCATTTCTTTTAATAAACTTCTTCACCCTCATAGATAACATGGCCATCTTCCATTTAATGTCCATCTCCTCCAGATCATCAGGGTGAAGTTGTTCCAGATCATCATTAATCAAGGAGTTGTTGCTGTGACTGGACAAAAAGGCTTCAAAGATAGTTTCAGTGCCTTTTTCTGAATTCACTCCACTAGCAGCACTAACTGCTTCAGGGTTGGCAGTAGTATCAGTAGATGCTGATAGAAGTGCAACATTATGAATATACCCAGTGGGCTTCTTCTTAGCTTCTACCTCGGATTCAAAAACTCTTAGATCATTATACAGATCATCTAGTTCCTTCTCTTCCAGATTGTCACTCTGTCTATATGAGACAGTGTACATAGTCCATTCATCCCCAAGAGATCTGAGGAACTTCCTGTTGATATCATCTTGCTCCATCTTCACTCCAACAGTAGCCAGTTCACCAATAAGCTTGTTGAACCTGTCAAAAGTTTGAGTCATAGACTCATTCTTTGAAGAAGTGAAGTTCTCATACTGCTGCTTCAGAACATCCCTTTGATTTCTTTTGGTGCTCTTAGTTCCATCAAATCTTTTCTCTAGAGCATTCCAGAGAATCTGAGCATCAGTGCAGTTGCAGAATTGATGCTGATATTCATTGGGGATGGCCAAGAGCAGAGTGCTCAAGGCCTTCATCTCTGTCTGCCTGATCTTCCTCTCACCATCTGTCTTTGGTGGAGGTCTTTTCCCATCTGGTCCAATCTGACCTTCAGTAGAGGGGCCATTCTCAATGACATCCCACATTGAGTAGTCAGTGAGGAGATTGTATTGCCTGATTCTGATCTTCCACATGTCATACTCATTGGGTTTGAGCATTGGAACCTTAGAGACAAGAGTACTGTTTGATTCTGCAAAGTTTTCCATGATGAATGAATGAATGTTTCTGAGATAACAGGCTCTGATACCACTTGTCAGGATCAAATTCTCAACAAGAATTATGAACACTCAGAAACAATATTAAAGAAGTTGCGGAAAAACACTTTAATATTCAATAAACAGAAAAACAGTATGAATCACAACTTGCAAACTTTACTTAATGATTCAAGTTACAAGCTTTTCACTCACAACCTCAATCTTGAAGAACAGACTCTTTCAAGACGAATTCTACTTCTCTAGAATTAGGAACGATGCCTTGAGGTTGATTCTCTCTCTAGAACAAAAACTCAGAAATATTCTCACAAAAATTACTTAGCTATTCTAAACAAATCTATACATATATTGAAGATAAAAGATAATTACAAAATAATAAAAGATCTTCAATATAAACTTCCATCTTTATCTCCAACTTCCATGAATATCTTCAGTCTATCCAGCTGTCATCCTTCCATACGAATTCTTTATCACATAAGCAGCATTATTCTTCAGCAGCATTAATACTCTGAGCAGTATTAACTCCAGCAGTACTAACCATGCTCAGCAGTATTAATCGCTTCAAGCAGTACTAACTTTGAACTAGCAGTACTAAACTTGTGGAGCAACATTAATCTGCAACTAGCAGCATTAATCACAGAAGTACTAACTAGAAGTAGTAACTATGTTCTTCTAGAAGCATTAACTGTACTTGTGCAATTCTTCAGTTCCCAACACATTGTCGCCCACGGGGTCTGGTTGGTATAAAATCCACTTCTCACCCGATTAATCTCATTTTCTTTCTCAACTCGATTCAAATCCGATTTAGAGAGCCTCTTAGGCGATTTTCACTCCATAAACCTCTCTCCTCTTTCCTTGTCAACCTAGGGGTTGTTGAGACCAAATGTGGATCACCAAGAACTTAAGCTCAAGAGTTCAAGTGTGTGCCTAAGGTAATCTCCTCCACTCTTCACCTTAAAAGCTAGGGTTTTGGTATTTCCTTCCTTCTCCATTTTGTTCGGATTTAATGTAGCTATGAGAATATTTTGTGTCTAAGGATCTTGGTTGAGAGTTTGGAGCTAAGGATCTAGAAGGTTTCAATTCTTCCTTCAAGGAGCTCAAGTAGATTTAGTCTAAATCTAGCAAGGTAAGTTCTAGTTGCTTTGAAAAACTATATACATGTCAAAATGCTTATATTTTGGGATCTTGAAAATATATCTATGGGTTACCTTAACCTCATAAGTTTTGGGAATATTTGAGTTACAATATTTTACAAAGGATTTGAGTTACCATAAAGGGGTTCTTGAACATATGTTACAAACATATTTTACAATTGATGAGTTTCATGGCAAATGGGTATTTTCACATATTTGGAATGTTAAAGCTTTATGTGAGTTGTTAAGTGTGTTTGGGGTGTTTTAGCGTCAAAATGATATCTCAATCCATTAAAGAAGTTTTATTGGAACTATTAAAGAAATTAGACAACATAAGGTGTTGAGTTTAATTTTGATGAAAAATTGGGTTCAAGTAGGAGTCTTGGGATTTTACTTTACTTATGAGTTTGAGATATCGATGTCTTAAACAAGTTCGGCTTCAACGGCGTGAGTAAACGGAAATTATCATTTTGGACACTACAAGCATTTTGAGAAATTATGAATCCTACGGTTTTGGCCTTCGGCCGACAATACATTGATGGAAATGCATATTTTGGGAAAATTATACTTCGACACGTATAATCATATTGGTTTTGCTTTTATTGGCAAACATTTTAGGATGCCTTGTGGATTGAGTTATAGTCTAATGAGTTTTGGAATGTTGTCCCGTTTAAACAGCTCAATATGTGTCAGGATCGAATTCTCAACAAGAATAAAGTCTCAGAAACAATATCAAAGAAGTTGCGGAATAACACTTTGATATTCAATGTAACAGTAAACAAACAGTATTTGATTAACAACTTGCAAACTTGTATTAAAATCACAAGATTACACACACAACCTCAATCTTGAAGAACAAGCTCTTTCAAGACGAATTCTACTTCTCTAGAATTAGGATCTATGCCTTGAGGTTGATTCTCTCTTTTTCAAAAACTTAGAATTTTAAATCTATTTCTAAACTATTCTGTCAAATCTATACATATACTGAACAAAAAGATAATTACAAATAAATAAAATATCTTCAGTATATCTTCCATAAATATCTTCAGAATATCCTTGTTTATCTTTACCCACGATCTCTTCATCATTATCTTCACATTACCTTATAAGTAGCATTAAGTCTTGGCAGCATTAACTACTAAGCAGCACTAACCACTAGCAGTACTAACTAGCTAAGCAGTACTAACTTTGTTCAAGCAGCACTAACTTTGACTAGCAGTATTAATTCTACTAGCAGTAGTAATACTCAGCAGTATTAACTTTGGAGTCTTCTAGCAGTAGTAATTCTGAACTAGCAGCATTAATCACTTGAGTTATTCTTCAGTTCCCAACAATCTCCCCCTAACTTGACTTTTAGGAAGAGAAGTCAAGTTCTTCAGATGCTCCCAAAATATCATTCTTCAGATCCCTGTATCAACATTTATCCCCAAACTTTGATTGATCATTCTCTGAATCAGATATTTGGCCATTTCTGAGTTTTCAACACATCCAAGCTTCTTCTTCGGCATTGCATGAAGCTTAAGTCTGCTGTGATTGTATACTCTATCCACTAGGAAGTATTCTATGTGATTTCTATCCAAAGTCACTGCATATACTCCACTAGTTTCATATAGAGTCCAATTTGTGACTGCTTGAAACACATTTCTTATGACATGCTCCACTTCTTCAGGTTTGAACATCATACACAGATACTCCATCACCAGTTTTGTAATTGAAATCCCTGGAGCTTTTAGCTGATCTGCATACAACTTCATCCCTATTTCAAACATTTCTTCTATATCAGACCTAGAGCATGTTCTGACAATCTTGGCCCAAGTGTTGAATACCTCATACTTATCATCCTTCCTCTTGAGTCTGATATACTCCTTTCCATCCACTGTCAGTGTATCCCAGTGAATAACTTCAGGAGGCTTTATACCAACAGGTTCTGCTGAAATTGGTTCAGGAACTTTGTTCATCACTACCATGTACATCTTTAAATCATCAGTACTTGAAGATTCCTTCTTTTCAGATGACTCAGGTGCCCCTTCTTCTTCAGCAACCTTCTCAGCCTCTCCTTCAGAGAGCACCTTCTTTGGGTTGGGAGACACCCTTGTGGTTTCCCTGTAGATATTCTCTAAGGGAGAATCCTCCCTTAGAGGGCTTAAAGGCTTAGGGGTTGATGGTACAAGAAGGGAAGGAGCCTTCTTTACCTGTTTCCTTTTGTATGTTTGGGTGATTGGTGAAGTTGGTTTATCAAGAAGAGACTGGGGAATTGATTTAGGGTGGGAAGGTTGGGATTGGCTAGCAGTGGGTTGGTCTAATGGGGGCCTTGACCCTGCTGCCATACCTTCATCAGTTTGGGACACCACCATCATTGTAGAGAACAATGGGGTGTCAACTCCTTCCGAGTCCAGAGGGGATCTTTTCATGTTTGAAAAGACCTTACCTTTGGGAATTTTTGGTACATATACCCCATCAAAATGAGGTATATCCGTCAATTCATGGTTAATAACTTCTTGGACAAACCTGGGGTACATATAAAAGCTCTTTTTACTTCCCAGGTTTGAGACAAGATCATTAAAAAGCATTTGGGAAAAATTATACTTTCTGGCAGTGGCTAAGCATACCAAAGCATAAGCAATGGTGCTACTGAACTCACTCCATCCAGTAGTCTTTTTAGAGATACAATGCATAAGGGTATGGACAAAGAAACGCCATTGGGGTGAAAATTTTGCTTTTGAGAACTTGAACACACCCAATGGGCCTCCATACCCCATTCTTGTAAGAGTAGCAAACAGTTCATCATTAGAGATAGAAGTTATACCAGAGGCATCATCTAGACGTAGACTGATGCGAAGTACCTCTTCAGTAACTGTCAAGGGTTTGTCACACACCCTTGTTTTGATCATGTGCACACCATTCTCAGTAACAATGGTGGCATTTGCCCAGAATTGCCTCTGATGCTCTATGAAGATGGTAGGAGATATAGTGAGAGCATGGGCAATATGGCTGGACTTCAGAAAGTTGACTATCTGGTGAAAACCTTCAGCTTGTTTTGGCTTTTGGAGCATCGCGATTTCATTGTGCTCGTCGATGAACGCCATGGATGCCATTGACCTTGAAGGTTCTTGCCTGAAAACTTGGAACTCGAGAGAGAAAGGGTTTAGAGCGCAAGTGAACAGTATGCAAAGAGTCGTTATGAACTTTTAGGCGGGCAAAGGGTATTTATAGTATTCGGGACATAAGCAGTAGTAACCAAGAGCAGTATTAACTGAGAGCAGTATTAACTGAAAGCAGTATTAGCTGAAATCAGTATTAACTGAAAGCAGTATTAACCGAAAGCAGTATTAACCGAAAGCAGTATTAACCGAAAGCAGTATTAACCGAAAGCAGTATTAACCGAAAGCAGTATTAACTGAAAGCAGTATTAACTACTTAGCAGTATTAACTGGAAGCAGTATTAACAATGCACTGGCAGTATTAACAATGCACTGGCAGTATTAACAATACACTGGCAGTATTAATAATGCACTGGCAGTATTAACAATACTTACTCTTTTCAACTTATGATGAACTGAGGACTGCTATGAATTCCCTGAGAAGAAAGATTAGGACCACCAAGAATACATAATATACAGGTATTGAACCACTTTTTGAGAAGGAGTTTATTCAGAGTTGATCATTCCCACACTTGTTACCAAGAAAGTGAATCTACCCACATCAAATGCTTTGGTGAATAGATCAGCAAACTGGTTGTCAGTATGAACCTTTACAACTTGAATAAGTTTCTTTTCATTACAGTCTCTTATGAAGTGATACCTGATCTCAATGTGCTTTGTCTTTGAGTGCTTGACAGGATTATTCACAATGCTAATAGCACTGCTGTTATCAATAAAAATTGGAGTGTGTAGAAAGGTTACCCCATAGTCCATCATTTGATTTTGAATCCATAATACTTGAGAACAGCAACTTGCAGCTGCTATGTACTCTGCCTCTGTTGTAGATGTGGACACTGTGGTTTGTTTCTTGCACTGCCAAGACACTAGTCTTGCACCCAAAAACTGACATCCTCCAGAAGTAGATTTTCTGTCCAAGTTTGCTCCACCTAGATCACTATCTGAGTATGCAAGTAGGTCAAAGGATGAGTCATGAGGATACCAAAGTCCCAATCTGGGTTGCCCTTTGAGATATCTGAATATCCTCTTAACAGCTTGATAGTGAGATTGCTTTGGCCTAACTTGGAATCTTGCACAAACACAGACTGGAAACATTATATCTAGTCTAGATGCTGTAAGATACATGAGAGAGCCAATCATGGATCTATAGTGATGAACATCCATATCCTCCCCCTCAAGATCTGCTGTTATCTGCTTGTGTGTCTCCATAGGTGTGCTGGCAGGTTTTGAATCTGAGAAACCAAACTTGATTAAAATATCCTGCACATATTTGGACTGACAGATAAAGATTCCATCTGACTTCTGTTGAACTTGGAGTCCAAGGAAAAAAGTAAGTTCCCCCATGGAACTCATTTTGAACCTTTGATGCATTAGATCCTCAAACTCCTTGCACATGTTGTCTCTTGTAGATCCAAAGATGATATCATCAACATAGATTTGGACCAGCAAGATATCCTTCTTCTTTCTCTTGATGAATAAAGTCTTATCAATGACTCCTCTTTGAAATCCATTTTCCAAGAGATAGGATGACAGAGTGTCATACCATGCTCTTGGAGCTTGATGCAATCCATAAAGTGCTTTCTTCAATTTGTATACCCTGTCTGGATAGCTTGGGTTTTCAAACCCTGGTGGTTGACAGACATATACTTCTTCTTCAATTGAGCCATAAGAAAATGCATTTTTCACATCCATTTGATAGACTTTGAATTTCATATAAGAAGCATAAGGCAGGAATAGTCTAATTGCTTCTATCCTGGCCACAGGTGCAAATACTTCATCATAGTCTATTCCCTCTTCTTGTGTATACCCTTGAGCCACCAGCCTTGCTTTATTCCTTATCACAATTCCTCTTTCATCTCTCTTATTCCTGAAGACCCATTTTGTTCCTATTGCTCTTTGGCCTTTAGGAAGGTCTACCAGATCCCAAACATCTTGCAGCTTGAATTGCAGTAGTTCTTCTTGCATTGCCTCTATCCAACTGGATTCTTTCATAGCATCATGTGCCTTCTTAGGCTCAAGCTGAGATAAAAAGCAAGAAAGCACTGTATGCTGTTGATCTTGCAATTCTTGCAGCCTGCTTTGATTTCTAGTCATCATAGGAGAGGATATATCTCCTATTACCAGTTGTGGAGGATGATTCTTTTGAATTCTGGTGTGATGATTAGGTTCTTCATTAAGTACCACCTCTAGATTTGAGTCATTCAACTCAACTGAGGTGTTTTCAGCAGCTACTTCTGATTCCTTATTGACTTGAGTCTCCTCATCTCTACTCTCTTCTTCACTCTGACTTGGTTCAGTAGATGGTTCCTTTTCACAGTCTTCAACAGGATCCACTGTGGGTATGGGAAAGATCACAGATTGAGATAAACTGTCTTGAACTTGTGTAGTTCCTGATCCTCCACTCCCTGATCCTGCATAATCATCACTACTGACACCAAAAGAGTTAGTTAGTGAATCACTGTCAAATAGCCACTGAGGACCAGACCCAATTGGATTTGGTGTGTTCTCATTGCATTTGACATTGTCACTTTCTTCAATTATTCTAGAAGAAGAGTTAAAGACTCTGTAAGCCTTACTCTGAGATGAGTAACCAACAAGAAATCCATCATCTGCTTTGCTATCAAACTTACCTAAGTGAGATTTGGTATTGAGAATAGTACAAGGACACCCAAAAGGTTTGAAAAATCCAATAAATGGTTTTCTTTTATTTAAAAGCTCATATGGGGTCTTGTTCTTTGGCTTGACTACTAGAACTCTGTTTTGGACATAACAAGCAGTATTAACTGCTTCAGCCTAGAAGGTAATTGGCAATTTTGAATCAGCCAACAGAGATCTAGCAGCCTCTATTAGTGTCCTATTTCTCCTCTCAGCAACTCCATTCTGTTGAGGAGTCCTAGGGGCACTATATTGTCTCTCAATGCCTTTCTCTTCACAAAAGGTGTTTAGATCAAGATTTTTAAATTCAGTCCCATTATCTGATCTAATGACTTTTACTTTTTGATTAGTTTGGTTTTCAATTCTTAGGATAAAGTATTTGATCAGTCCACTTGTCTCATCCTTAGTCCTTAGAAAATATACCCAAGTAAATCTGGAGTAATCATCAACAATAACCAAGCAATAAGATTTCTTGCCTATACTCATAACATTTGTAGGACCAAACAGATCCATATGTAGTAATTGGAGACAAGAAGAAATAGAATTTAACTCTTTGGTCTTATGAGAAGTTTTATGCTGTTTGCCTTTAAGACAAGCAACACAATGATCATCACATGAAAAGACTTTTGAAGGTAAACCTCTTACAAGGTTGTTTTTAACAAGTTTGTTCATAGTCTTGAAATTCATGTGACACATCCTTCTGTGCCATAGAGAGGATTCATCCACAGAAGCTTTTGAAACAAGACAGTTCAGGGATGAATCACTATCAACATTGTCCATATCTAGACAATAAACATTGTCCTTTCTTGGAGTTCTAAGTAGTGTCATGCTTTCATCAACTACCTTAAACTCTGGAGCAAGGATCATACACTCTGTGTTAGTAAATAATATGCTATGTTGTTTGTCACAAACCTGTGATACACTTAACAGGTTGTACTTCAATTGATCAACATAGTAGACATCCTCAAATGTCATCTTACCTTTTGTGACATTACCTTTGCCACTTATTTTACCACCAGTAAGATCATTTCCAAAAGCAACATGTCCTCCATTGATATGCTTGAAATCCTGAAGGCATGACATGTTGCCTGTCATGTGCCTAGAGCAACCACTATCAACATGCCAAATGCTCTTTCCCTTGAGCTGTTGGTTGCCCTGCACATAAGATAAATCAGTTAGTTTGAATTGGGAACCCAAGCCAAAGTGGTCTTGGGTACCCCTTTCTCATCAAAATACTTACATTCTTTCTTGAGAAGATTTTTAAACTTTGACTCCTCATTTCTGGAGTACTTTGTCACAATGATAGGCTTGGAAACACTTTTGCTAGAAGTAGTACTGGTTTTAAAAGTACTAACTGCCTTAGCACCACTTGCATGCTTAGCAGTACTAATCTTGTTAGAAGTAGTAACTGTGTTAGCAGCAGTAACTGTGTTGGCAGTATTAACCTTTGAAGAGGTACTAACAGTATTAGCAGCATTAATATTTTCAGCAGTACTAACACTGGTAGCAGCAGTAATGCTTCCAGCAGCACTATCCCTGTCAGCAGTACTAACAGTTTTAGTGCTTCTAGGCACCCACATTTTAATACTTTCTTTTAAAACCTTTTTCCTCATGGGGCTCTTACTTTCAACAGATTTCTTCATCACATGTTTCTTTCCAGCCTTCCTATAACTAACAGGTTTTTGCACAAATCTTTGAAAGTTCATCTGTTGGTTAATAGGATTAAAGAAACAATGCTTAGCCAAATGGTTTAACTTTCCACATATGAAACAAGGCTTTGGTCTATTGATTTTACTCAGATCAATGCCTTGTTTTTGTGCCCATTGGTTGTTCCAGTTTCTCTGATTTCCCCTTGGTTTATCATGTTTTTGGGGCTTAGAAGTATTGCATGCACACTGCTTGCAAGGGATAGGGTTCACAACAGTGGTCTGCTTATAATAAACCTTCTTGTTCTTTCCCTCAGTCTTCTCTATCTCATTGGACTTGATCCAATGCTTTCCACATCCCTCATTGGTGATTATGTGGTTTTCTATAGGAATCTCACCACTCACAGTGTTGTCTTTATCCTTGACAACTTCTTTCTCAGTTTTATCCTTAACAACTACTTCATCTAAGGGATCTATTTCAATGGATCCCTTAGGTAGCTCCTTCCTATCCTTTGTTTCTAACAAATCTGAACTAGGAGGGATGTAGTTGTTGTTATAGGGTGGTGGTGTGGTATTGTACTCTATTCCTCTTCTTAGTTTATCATGAATCTGAGATTGTAGTAAAGAATCCATAGCTTTAGAGGCATTGGAAAACTTTTCTACATCTAGCTTGACTTTAGCTAGTTCTACTCTTAGCTTTTCACTCTCTTCTTTGGATCTGGTCAGTTTAAGTTCTAAGTCATTCTTCTCCCACTTCCAGTAGTTTGTGTCATAAGAGTGTTGAAGCTCATTGGCTTGAAAACCCTTAATCTGCTCTTCAAATCTCTCAACTATCCTAACATAATCTTTTATGTCCTTTTCCAATCTCTTAAGGTTATCACTCATGTTCTGGTTGTGATCCCTATACCTCTTAACAGTGTTAATGCAATTTTGAGAACAAAGATTGGAAGTTACCTCTGTTGGGAGATCAGACACCTCTGCCATTAGAGCTTGATTCTGTATAGCCTCATCAGCTTGATCACTCCAATCAAACCCCATGCCTTGTTGAGAGACAAGGGCTTGTGCAGAGTTTCTGTTATTATTGAAGCTTCCAGATTGAGCTTGTTGATGGTTATTGTTTTGAGGCATTCCACTTCTGCATTCTTTAGCAAAGTGTCCCTTCTGATGGCATTTATAGCATTCCGCCTTTGAGTTGTCAAAACCTGCTCCATCTTCTCTTCTTTGTGAGAAGTTGTTCCTTCCAGTTCTTTTGATGAACTTCTTGACTCTCATAGAGAGCATGGCCATCTGCCATTTAATGTCCATCTCTTCAAGATCATCTGGATGGAGTTGTTCCAAGTCATCATTAATGAGAGAAGAGTTTCCATGACTTGCTAGAAAGGCTTCAAATACAGTTTCAGTGCCTTTCTCTTGAGTTGCTCCATTGGCAGCACTAACTGATTCAGAGTTGGAAGTAGAATCAGTTGATGCTGAAAGGAGTGCAGCATTGTGAACATATCCAGAAGGCCTCTTCTTAGCCTCTACCTCAGATTCAAAAACTCTTAGATCATTATATAGATCATCAAGTTCCTTTTCTTCCAGTTGATCATTCTGTCTGAAAGACACAGTATACATGGTCCATTCATCACTCAGGAACCTTAGAAACTTTCTGTTCAGATCATCTTGATCAATTTGTACTCCCACTGTAGCAAGTTCACCAATAAGCTTGTTGAACCTGTCAAAAGTTTGAGTCATGGACTCATTCTTGGTTGACATAAAGTTCTCATATTGTTGTTTCAGAATGGCTTTCTGATTTCTCTTGGTACTTTTGGTACCTGAGAATCTCTTCTCTAGAGCATTCCAGAGCATCTCTGCATCAGTGCAGTTGCAGAACTGATGTTGATATTCATTGGGGATAGCCAAGAACAAAGTGCTCAAGGCTTTCATCTCTGTCTGTCTTGCCTTTCTTTCTGCATCAGTTTTTGGTGGAGTTCTCTTTCCATCTGCACCAATCTTACCTGCTTCAGAAGGACCATTCTCTATGATATCCCACATAGAATAGTCAGTGAGGAGTATGTACTGCTTGATTCTGATCTTCCACATATCGAATTCATTGGGTCTGAGCATAGGTACCTTTGAGGCCAGAGTACTGTTTGATTCTGCAAAGTTTTCCATGATGAATGAATAGATGTTCCTGAGAGAACAGGCTCTGATACCACTTGTCAGGATTGAATTCTCAACAAGAATAAAGTCTCAAAAACAATATCAAAGAAGTTGCGGAATAACACTTTGATATTCAATGTAACAGTAAACAAACAGTATTTGATTAACAACTTGCAAACTTGTATTAAAATCACAAGATTACACACACAACCTCAATCTTGAAGAACAAGCTCTTTCAAGACGAATTCTACTTCTCTAGAATTAGGATCTATGCCTTGAGGTTGATTCTCTCTTTTTCAAAAACTTAAAATTTTAAATCTATTTCTAAACTATTCTGTCAAATCTATACATATACTGAACAAAAAGATAATTACAAATAAATAAAATATCTTCAGTATATCTTCCATGAATATCTTCAGAATATCCTTGTTTATCTTTACCCACGATCTCTTCATCATTATCTTCACATTACCTTATAAGCAGCATTAAGTCTTGGCAGCATTAACTACTAAGCAGCACTAACCACTAGCAGTACTAACTAGCTAAGCAGTACTAACTTTGTTCAAGCAGCACTAACTTTGACTAGCAGTATTAATTCTACTAGCAGTAGTAATACTCAGCAGTATTAACTTTGGAGTCTTCTAGCAGTAGTAATTCTGAACTAGCAGCATTAATCACTTGAGTTATTCTTCAGTTCCCAACAATATGGGCACTTTATGGAAATACAATTATTATAGAAATGTTGGTTATTACATGTTTTGGATGCGCTAGTTCATTCATATGGAGTCATGTAATGTTTAGACTGTAATACATTGGATCCATAGGCATATGAGTCGTTATGTTCATCATGGAGTTTTGTTGTCCATGTTTGAGTCTAGTGAGTGGTCCCCAATTCATGTTGTTATATAAGCTTGCGGTGGTGCTCTTGGAGCGCCTTATATGGAGCTAAGTTTTGCGGTGGTGCCCATGGTGAGCCGGATACGGGGACTTGTGACTTTGTGGTGAGACTCATCTAGAGGTCTAGTAGTCGCTAGGTTCATTTGGGTATCTTGCGGTGGTAGCTCAGAGGAGCCAGATACGGGGATCCGTGGTCTATGCGAAACTCGAGAACGTTGATAAGTGGCTTAACTTTGTGTTCCCGCCATATTCGTTGGAATCGGGTCTCCCCCATCACCGAGAGGTGCTATTTTGGGTATTCCCTCACCCGTGCCTTCGGTGTTAAAACGTACCATTTTATGTATACAAAGAGTCGTTTGACGAGGTACCGAGTGGGTGCGTTTGGGGAAATTTTGGTTGTCGAATAATTATTTAAAATGGGTGTTTGGAAATTAGAACTAACTTGATTAGCAAATAAAGCCTTTTTATAATCAGTATTTCTAAAATGGCCTTATTCGGAGTAAACGCTTACTTTAAATGCTTTATGATTTATATGATGAAAATTGCTTTAAATCACTAGACGTTAAGCCTAACACTTTTTCTTTTCGACATGTATATCAGGTCTTAGATGGATCTGAGTGGCGAGTGGAGCTTGGTAGAAGTTCCGGTAGGATGGCTTTAGTGACGTCATCCAGTTTGGTAAAGATAGCAGCTTGGTGGTTTTAGTAACACCGGACTAATGTTGTCCCTAGTTTGTAGGACTAGATAGTTCCGTTAGAACTCTGGTGCATTGTTGTAGAGATTCTCCATTGATGTTTCAAAGCTTTGTATTTAAGAGTTTTTGGAAGTTTTATTTTGTCTGCTACTTTCGAATTTTAGGGGTGGTACAGTACAGAATGGTCTGAGGATGTGATGCCTATGTGCTATGTGCACTAAGACCGGAACCTGAGGTGTAACCCAATAACATTGTTAGGTGACTCCACTCACGTGTTCTCGTCACCTAAATGGAAACGGGTCTCCCCCGTGTTCTTAGAGTTATCTCTTGTATAATTATGTTAAGGCGTCAAACAATTGTGGAAGTATGAGGCTTATGAGTAATGTGCTACCATCACAGATTCGGTAACAAACATTATACTCTGATATCACTTATGTATGAATGTAATTGTATAAAGTCTCACTAGGCTTTTAGCCTAACACTTGTTGTGGTGTGACTGTTTTTACAGGTCCTACAAGCGGGGGATCTATGACAAGTTTAGTTGTCGGTCGATGCATTTAAGAGCACCTAAGGAGTTGGGGTTTTGGGATTTTCTGAAAAGTGCTACTTTTAGAGACATAACGACATCCACTCTAATCTATTTGTGACTTAACTAGATTATTTAGGTTGTCGACTTTATTTTTCATCATTCATTAGTGTTTGATTGTACAAACTTTCCCCATAGAGGGTTATAGTTGTCTATCACATTACAAGTTTTATTTTGTCCATTTTCCAGAATTTCCCTATCCTTTTTATGTTAAATTTTAGGGTGTTACATATGTGAATCACCCAGGTTCACATATGCACATATAATTCATACGTGAATCACATGGGTTCATATGTGAATTAGTTAAATAGTTTATATGTGAATTATACGGTTTCACATATGAACATGTAGTTCATATGTGAATCACACGGGTTCACATATCCAGTATAGTGCATGTGTGAATCATATGGGTTTACATATGCAATTGTTTGCCTCTTATTTGTAAAAGTTACGAAACTACCCATTTATCTTCCGGATAGTTGTTATCATGCAACCGAATTATCCAGTGTTTCACAGTCAACGCTGCAAATCTTGACCATTTATTTTTTTAGTGGAAGGGCTAAGATTACTTATTTACTTCTTACACATTTAACATTTCTCAAATGAACTTATGGCTATATGTATGTATATATATATATATATATATAGAGAGAGAGAGACGTTTCGAATACAATCAATACTATTGTTACAACTGATGCAATCAGACCTAAATAGTCTATTGATGTGTGTGTGTATATATATATATATATATATATATATATATATATATAGCCATAGGTTCAAATGAGAAATGTTAAGTATGTGAGAAATAGAGAAGTAATTCTAGCCATTCATACGTTCAATATTGGATTTGATTGGTCAAAAACAACGGCTTTGATTGGTCAAGAATTGCGGCTTAGACTAGTCAAAAATTTCGGTTATTCCAAAAATAGAAGAATTGTTTTGTAACTTTTACAAATACGCGGGACGAGTTCATATATGAACCTGTGTGGTTCACATATGAACTATATGTTCGTATGTGAACCAGTGTAATTCACATATGAACCTTTGTGATTCATATATGAACTAATTAACAGTAGGTTCATATGTGAATCAGTTGAACTAATTAACAGATTCACATATGAACTAATTAAGTGATTTCATATGAACTAATTAACTGGTTCACATATGAACGTATATTTCATATGTGAACTTGTTTGTCGTTTATTTGTAAAAGTTACGAACATACCCCTCTATTTTCTACACACCATGTGAGAAATTATCCGGTGCTTCACAGTCAAAGACGCAAATGTTGACCAGATGAAGGGCTAAGATCATTTCTCTATTTCTCACACACTTAGCATTTCTCATTTGAACCTCTCCCTATACATATATATATATATATATATATATATATATATATATAGGTGGGTTCAAACGAGAATGAAGGTTATTTAAAAGAATAAAGGGATGACTCTCAGGCAAGTCAAGGTCGCGGGCAGTGGTCTACGGTATAAATTGGATAACTCCAATTTTTAGTCATTATATCTAATTTTGGGGAACTTCTAGCTCGTTTTCTCTTCAAGATTTTGGTAAGTTTTATCCCCCAATCATCTATCTTCATTAACTCTCCTAGAAACCATACTTATGAGCATTTATGGTTCCTCCTAGGTTGTTATAATCATTAAGTGGGAAGGATTCTAGTCTCAAGAAACTTAAGTGTTCATCTTATAGGGTTTGGGTTTTCTATAAAACCTAGCAAGGTGAGTTCATCCAACTCTTTTAAATTTTATATATGTCAAACCTTCATATTTTGAACTCCTAAACTTCTCCTAGTTATATTTTATTGTTTGAAGAATATTGACCTAACTTGGGTATTTTGGAGATTTTAGGGTTTTTATCATTTTCACACATGATGAAGAGTTTTATTATATGGTTTGTAAAATGTGGTTTTGTATACATATTTGTGGTTGAATCTTTGAAAAAACTCGCTTTGAATATATTTATAAAACTTTATTGTTGGAGGAACTTATTGGAAAAAAGTGAGGTTTTGTGATGAAATGGTTGAGATGTTTATGTTCAACTAAGGCTCTTTTAAGCCTTACAAACTTTAGAAATGTGCATTACAATCATCCTATATTGGTATTTGGAAACGGTCGTTTGATTTGGTAATATGTCGATTTGGTTCATATAATGTTATTTATTCAAGGAAACCTTTATATGGAAATGTTGATATGGAAACTATATGTGTGTTATAGTTTTGTTACAAATGTAATTGTGACAAACCTTAGACTATTACTATTGGATGCATAGGTATAGTGTTGGTTTATTTGTGGAATAACTCTCGTTTGTAACTAGTTGAGACATTGGGTCCTCAAAAGGCAACTTGGTACGATTATGTGGGACCGCATACTAGTCATGAACCATAAATGTAATCCTAGTGAATGTGTATGATTAGGATCATTGGGTGCCCTCCCCCACATCTGAGTACGAGTCGACGAGCCCGTGGCCATGATCCCTATTATTGAACTCACAACTTGGAAAGTGACTTACTTTTGTGTTTCACCACAATCCTTGGAAATCGGGTCTCCCCCGTCATCGTAAAATGTTTTTGAACCGTGTGGTTCGTATGTAGTATTTTGGAAAACAAAACTACTTCTCATGTCTGAAAGTCGTTTATTATCAATTGTAGGTTTCATCGATTTATATAAAATGTTTGTTCTCATTAGGCGTAAAGCCTAACACTTTTCTTAAATGACATGTATATCAGGTTCCTTTAACGGTGGGTCACATAAGGTTTGAGGGACGAGTGTTGGACCGTTAACGACATCTTTTGGATTTAATCTTTTGGATTTAATCTTTTGGAGAATTGGCGTACAGAAAGAGATAGATATTTTTTGGAGATTGAGCCGACAAACGTTATAATCTAGATATAACTGTTTAGATTAGTATGTTGTTGACTTTAATGTCCATTTATAGAAAATGTAAACGCTATTACTATTTCCCCTTTTTGGTTGATTTCCATTTATTTAAGATGTCATATTTCGTAAGTTTTAAGGTTTAAATTTACCCCTATTTTTAGAGTGTTACACTTTGTTGGGGAATGGTACTAGAGACATTGTGATGAATTGAATGATAATTCGAGACTCGAGAAATATCTAGCTATTCAGTGACGTCTTCCGCATTTGAAGATTGTTATTGTGTTTTAGTAATACCCGATTTTGACCTAGTCTTTATGTAAGACTTGGTTTATCAATTGTTAATGATAAATCTAGATTTGCTATTCGAGGAAATCAAGTATTAATTATAGAGAAGTATTTATCCTTTATTGTCGATTTATTAAAAAATTTAAATTAGTCGCTATTTCCAGAATTGAAAGTGTTACATCAGTCTTACAACTATTAGATCTAGAAAAATAACAATAAATACATATATAAAATGATGTGTATAGCAAAAACCCTAATAGGAGTTAAATCTCACAATACTGACGTGGTTGCTTCTTTTCATGCCAAGATTTGAATTATGCCAAAATAAAGTGTTTATTGAAATCAATGAACCAAAAATTTTAATAGCCTAAAGTTGCAACAACGTCCAAATCGTTGTTTCACTGACCAAACAAACCAACGCCAAATTTAGAGCAAACCAACTGTAACATCATGATTTTTATCCCAATTGAAGAAATTTTTTTTTGAACTGGGTGAATCGGTAATGGAAGAACCACATATGGAGTATGGATATAGTGTCATTGGTGTTATTGTGACACTTATTGTGACACTTGTCACAATAACACCAATGGTACTGAGAGTATGGTTGTCTCGGTTATAGTGCCATGTGGTTGTGACACTTGTCACAATAGCACCAATGGTACTAAGAGTATGGTCGTCTTGGCTATAGTGACATATGGTTGTGACATCTGTCACAATAGCACCAATGGTGCTGAAAGTGTGGTAGTCCCAACTATAGTGCCATGTAGTTGTGACATATGTCAGAATAGCACCGGCGTTACCGAGTGTTCGGTCATCCCAACGAATGTGCCATGAAATTATGACAATGGCACGATACCTGGCATAATAGCATCAAATGTTCCAAGAGAATGGTCGAGGAATGGCTGGGATAATGGTCGAGAAATGGCCGGGAAAACAGTCGGGAAATGGTTTCGAGAAAGTGGTCGAGAAACGGTCAAAAAAACTCGCGGTACAGGCATGCTATAGTGCCCGGCGACTGTGTCAGTGGCACTATAGCATGTCAAGGTCGCCAAGGGGGTAAAATGGATTTCGGTAAACTTTCGACGACCTTGCCAAGTGATTGTGACACGTCACAATCGCATGTCACAGTCGCGGTCGAGGTCCAGATGGTTAAATGCCCGATTTTCTAAGGTTTTCTTCATTTCGTCATATCTCTCTCATCGTAGCTCCAATTTTGACGATTCTTTTTTATATGGTTTCATTTTTGAGATATTTTCAAGGATAGATTGTTAGTTTTGGGAATATCCAAGATTATTTGATGGTGGATTGGATGCAAAGGTCAAGAGCTCATCATCATCACCTCCATCTTCAAGAAATGTGGGGTTTTCTAGGTTTTCACCAAAACCTATGTGGTGAGTTCATTCTCGTAGTTTCTAAACTTTATTATGAGTCATAAATCCTTCATTGATGGTTTCTTAGTGTTTATGTTTCTTAAATTTTGGTTTGGAGGATTTTGGGAAGTTAGGTCGAAACTAGGGTTTTGGTCAAAATGGAGATTTTGATATTAGATGTTTAGGGAATGATTCTAAGTGCTTGGATATGTTTATATATGTTTGGAACTTGTGGATCTAGGGTTTTTTTAGAAGGATTGCTTGTGGATTCAAGTTTCTTCAAGGAAGCTCAAATTGGGGTAAAATTTAGATTTAGCCTAAATCTAGCAAGGTGAGTTCAATTTGATTTGTGAAAACGTTGTACATGCCAAAAAATGTCTATTTTAAAGTATTTATGAGTTTTACTTGATAATTATCAAACATTGAAATATTTTGAGAGTTTTACTTAATTGGGATATTTGATTTTATAAATCTTGTGAAACCTCCACATTCGGGATTCTTGGGTATTTTGATAAGTAATTAATTTAAATATGTCTCTTTTAGTGATTTATTGTACGAATAGAGTTTATTTAATGGTTTTTTTTTATTTTTTGTGTATTTCGTTTTATAAATCATTGGAAAACACGTTTTCGTATTCAGGGATATTTTGTAAACATAAGGGTATGAGCCCTATTGGAAAATCGTTCGTCCTAATCCGTAATGAGTTTTGGACTAATCATATCTTCCAGGTATGTGTTTACATAAACGTTGTTTAAAAGCGTTTTATTATATGAGAGTTGTTATTTATCTGTCTATTGGGTTTTTAGCATTTAGCCCGGTTTTGACTTAAAAGAGTCTTGATGACATTTGTCCGGTTTTAATGCCTCAATGTAGAGCCCCATTTATGATTTTGCATCTTATTGCATTTTGTTGCATATTAATGATAATTACATGCTCGAGTGCATTGGTCATTCCTGTGTAGTCATGTAATTTTAGATTGTGTTGCATTGGATCCATAGGCACGTAAGTCAGTCTTTACTTGATGGTCAATTGGGTGTTGCGGGATTTGACTCTGGTACCCATGTTTTATGACCTTAACCTTTCAATTGTACACTAGGAGGGCTGAGTTCGGTTGTGCTATCGTGTGGATGGGCGTTTGGGCTTCCACCATGTCGGGGCAATGCCATGGTTGTAACCCCCAACTGTATCGGCTTTTGGTGGTATTCATGGTAATATTCGCTAAGGTCAGCTGTCTCTTTGGGTGTAGCCTGAAAGGAGTCGTAGGGGCACTTGGGCTTTTATGTCTTGAAGTGTCATACGATTAACGTTGATAAGTGGTGCAACTTTGTGTGCCCGCCACATTCGGTGGAATCGGGTCTCCCCCGTCACCAAAAGGTGTTGTTTTGGGTATTGAGTTTTATTATCCATGTTTCCGATGACGTTTTATATATATGGATCATTATCTATGATTTATGGGTTGAGTAGTATGGCCCACTAGTGTTTTGGGTGTTTTGGGATATGAAGTTTTATCCGAGTTTTCATAAATGCGAGTTCGATTTTTTATTCAAGTTTTGAGTGAGTTTTGGGTTACATAACTTCATGAAGGAATGTTTTGCATTGGGGCTTTCATATTTAAAAATGCGTATTATTGGAAAACATGTCGTTTTCATATTTCATGTAAATCATTTGAAAGATTATGATTTAAGCTACATTCTTTCCTTTTTACGATATATTTATTCATGTCGATAACTCTTGAACTCAGTAGGCATTTGTAACGCCCGTATTTTTGCTTAGAACTTGCCTAAATATGATTGTCAATGCGTAGATGTGTGGGTAATCTCTTAACTTTCAAAATCATGGTAAACTTCTTAGGACAATGAGTTGCGCGACTTATGGAGCGGGTTCCAAGCCACGACCCAAACCGCAGAACCCTCTGGAGTGCAAACCCTCGGGGCATATGCGTGGCTTATGGCGCGGCCTCTTGGCCGCGACACAAGCCGTGGGACTACATGCAGGTCCCCAAAACCCCCTTTTGGCCGATTTTGAATCACAAAAACACTTCTACTCATTTGAAGCCGCGATTTTCTAGGGTTCTTGGGCGATTTTCTTCCTCTTTCTACCTTAGAGCTCTTATTGCAAGCCTTGGGTGGTTACACACATTTATTGGTCTTCAACCTACCTCAAGGACCATTTATTGGGGTGATTTCTTCAAGAATCTCAAGACCCCAAGTCTCCATTTCCATCTTCATCTAGGGTTTCTATTTTCTAGGTTTTAACCAAAACCTAGATAGTGAGTTCCTAACTTTGTTTAAACTAGATACACATCATTTCCTACTACATGTTATTGTCATTTATCTCTATTGAACTATTCATTCATGAAACTTGATTTCTTGTAGGTCTCTATGTGTGTAAGACTATGACCCCATTTATTACATGTGTGAGTTTTTCTAAAACGGTAATGGGACTTTTTGACCTTAAATGAATGGGAAACATATTTATATGGGTGAATCTTGAAAAATGGACTATATGAGTGATTTGCCTTAACTTTTGGGTTGTCGAGACTATTTGATGATTACTTCATGATATGTTGCTTATTGTTGCTTGATGAAGTATATACTATGGAATTAGGGCGATGTAATATTTGAGTCACTATGAGGTGGAGTTACGATTACATTTATGCTAAATCATTCATACTAGCCTTGTTATGGACTATATGTAATATGAGAAAGTATGGTCTAATATAGTACCCATGGTTGGTACTGTGATTATTTATGTGCGCTATGCGCCTTGCGACGTACTAATAATAATGTTGGACGAACCAAGTCGGTAGACACTAGGAGGATATAGTATTGGGTGCCACCGTAATGGTATGTACCTAGACCTCCGCCATTCGTGGTAATGCCATGGTTGTAGTCCTCGGGTGTGCCGGGCCTTTTGGATGCCACTCATGGTAGTTAGCATCAAGGTGTATCGACTATTTGAGTGGAACTTGATTGGTGCTATGGGTCTCCCCCATTTATTTCACATTTGATCAATTAATTGTTAACTACTGATAAGAATTGTGTATTAATTTGGGATGTTTTACTTGTGCAACTCACTAGGCTTTTTGGCCTAACATTTTTTTGGTGTCGGTGTCTATCTCAGATTCTAGTGGTGCCGCTCCTAAGCGGGTATAGTTGCACTTGGGTGAGAGCTTGGGGAAAGTGCATTTGTTCGCACGTTTTGTGAAGACTTTTTGGGTTCATAAACGACACCCTTTTTGTAATCTCCTTTCTAGCATAGAAATTAGATTAGTTGGTTGTTGTCTATTTTCCGTTACAACTGTAATTAAACAGGTTTATTTATTCCCCATTTTTGGGAGGCTCTTGCTATGGCAATTTTATATACCACATGTCCGATTTCCCGGACTTTTGTTATCCCTATTTTTAGGGTGTTACAAGTTGGTATCAGAGCTTTAGTTTAAGTGAACTAGGTATTGACCTTAGCATATCCAGACTTAAGCTGTAAGAGTATCACTAAGTTGTCCACCTTGGGGTACAAGTCATAGGTGGGGAGAGCATTAGGATTTACGAAATTACATTATTTGAGAGTTGTAATGGTGGTGACAAGAATCCTTGTGTATAATTCGATCATAATTTCACTTAGCTACTGCTATTATGAATGTGTTGTTACGTGAGCATGCTTGAATTACTATAATTATGATGATTGAAGTATGTAGTAGTACGTACCATGAGTTTAACTCACCTAGTCTATTCTCAACCTCCTTCTCGTGCGTGTATGGCAGATAACCATTGTAAACACTCGGAGCAGACTACTAAACCCTCAAGAGGGTCGCGTGGAAGTGGAATCTACTGTCGACCAACCTCCTTTGGTCGAGACTTCGGTGGGACCTTCCATACCCACTATCTTGGGCGGGGGACATGAACATATCCCACGCACGAACCTTGTCGGTAGCAACCTGACCATGGAGGAAGTAACCATGGAAACGAGGATCAGGGACAGTATGATGCTAGCCATGAATTCCGCCATGGCGCAACAACAAGAGTTCTTCATGAAACTTTTGGAGGATTGCGACACCAGTCACCGACGGCACGAGACGGTGTTGGAGAATGTCGTAATGGGATCGGGTGGTGGACCGGCCGTAGTGGGAACGAAAGAGCATGCTATCGTTCGGGAGAAGCACAAAGAAACAGGGTGCGCATATAATGCTTTTCTGGGGTGTAGGCCACCTGAATTTGCAGGTGCTGCAGATCCCATTAGTTGCATCTATTGGATACGAGAGATAAAGATGGCATTCGAGGCAAGCAAATGTGATGAATCACAGAAGGTCAACTTTGCTTCTCATCTACTGAAGGGTGAGGCTCTAACTTGGTGGAATCTTACCCGGTCATCTCTTACTCCTGAAGTGTTGGCCAAACTCTCGTGGCCAACATTTAAGAAGAAAATCCTTAACAAGTATTGCAGTGAGAGAGCCTTGGACAAGATCGAGCAAGAATTCCATAGCCTCAAGAAAGGTGTCATGTCAATCTCCGATTACTCCAAACAATTTCTGGAAAAGCTGAGTTTCGAGGAGCGTCTGGCTCCAGATAAGAGGTCCAAGGTTAAGTCCTATTTGTTAGGTTTATCGGCCGAAATGAAGACGGCGGTGAGAAATGCAAAGGTGTCAACAATAGAGGAGGCGATTGAAGAGTCATTCCTAGTGGAGGATGACATTGCCCAAGGAAAGGAAGAGAAGGGTCAGGTTGTGGAGAAAAGAAAGTGGGAGGGGCCATCGGGGCCCGTTCCTCAGAATAAGTCGTTTGTGAGAGGAAGATTTGGAGACAACCGCCAAGAGGCGAGATGGTGCCACAAGTGCAAGACCAAACACTTTGGTCCATGTAACCCAAAGCCACACACGGGTCCTGTCGAGTGTGCCAAGTGTGGAAAGAAGGGTCATGCAATCCGAGAGTGCCCTATACGAGAACCGGTATGTTTCGAATGTCGAGAACTGGGCCACATAAAGAAGGATTGCCCAAAGCTAGTGGGTAGTGGTCGCGGAAATTATTTTGAATCAATGGAAAGAGTGAAACAACTTTCGAGAGCGCCAAGCCGAGCATTCCGGATGACCACCGAAGAGGCAAAGGAAACCGTCGATGTCGTTTCGGGTACGTTCCTAGTAAACTCCTTGCCCGATTGTGTGTTGTTTGATTGTGGGTGCTTCATGTTCTTTTGTGTTGAATATTTTCTGTAAGCAATTCATCACTCTTAGTACTATTCTTCCCGATGCCTTAGTAGTAGAGGTGGTTAACTGGGATCAAATGATCATTCAGGACTGTTTCGGTGATTGTACTCTAGAGATCGATGAGAATTCCTTTGGGGTATATTTGTTACCTATGACTATAGGTGGGTTTGATGTAGTCATAGGCATGGATTGGTTGTCAAGGCATAGGGCCGATATACTTTGTTCCAAGAAGATGATTCAAGTGCCTTTGACGGGAAATGGTGTGGTCACAATTTATGGAGAGAAAGGGAAGGGATGCAAAACCATCATCTCCTCACTCAAGGCTTAAAAATTCCTAGAGAAGGGTTACCCTTCTGTTAGAGCACAGTCTCATTGGATTCAAGATCATCCAACCTGAAGATCGCAATCTAAAGTTAAAGCCGAAAAGTCGGCTCTCAAGATTAGTCTAATGTTTACTTGTAGTAATTGTCAAAGTTAGTTTGTTAGATAATATCTAGATAATATCTAGATATTATTAGTTAGTTATTATATTAGTTAGATATTTAGTTTTAGTTTAATAGTATTTTGTTTGCAAGTTGTAAGGTTGTAGTGTGTTTGAGAAGATACCTCATTAGATCAGAATATACACAACACACACTCACGGTGTAAACAGAGAGAAAAAAACACAGAGAGCTTCAAATCGAACAAAGATCAAACCTTGTAATCGTTGTTATTAATCAAACAGGTTGGTAATCGTTTATGTGTTGTTATTGATAAGAACTTGATAGTATTGTGGACCAACAATTGGTATCAGAGCCTGAAAATAGATTCAAATCAAGTTTTTATAAACTCGACTCTGTGTTCTTCATTTCAAAATCATTTTCGAGTTTTAGTGTGTTTTTGGGGTTGAAATCGATCAGGTTGTGATCGAATAGGGTGCTAGATCGAGTTGGCGTTGTTTGATTTCAGTATAGAACTTCAATCGATTCAATTTTTGCAAATCAGTTCACGTCTGGAAACTCAGTGTTCCATCGATCTCTTTTTGAAAAAGTGATTTTTATTGAGATCCGAGGCTTGCAATCTGTTCTAAAACTGTTAGTGGTCATTTTGTTAGAGTTTAGAACTGCTAATCGAAGTCCAAACAGGTTTTTAGATCGATTTTTCGAAGTACAGGGACGAACTCGTGCAAAGTTCAAACTCGCGCCAGTTCATAGTCAGTTTTGCGCCATCATGAAGCAATTATTCCAGTTATCTTTATCTTCTAGAAAGTCTTCATATTATGATAAACATGCTTATGCTTCTTGTCAAGATTCTGATGTTTGGTATGGAACTTATCATGTGCACTCTAATCATTCTAATGCTTCCAATGAATTTCAAATGAAAAACGGACCCAAATTTCTATGGGTACCAAAATCTTGTGCTAACACAGTTGGACCCAAATTCCAATGGGTACCAAAAATTAAATCTGTGTTGCAGGAACTCAAAGTTTAAGAGGGAGCATAGAACATAGGCTTTTGAACAAATCAGTTCAAAACCCGGACTTAAATGTCAAGATGAAAGGATTCTAAATATTTCAGCTTAGAACCCGTACTTCAACGAAGTATGACTTCTAGACAAAACAGTCTAGGACTCGTACGTCAAAGAACAATGGCTCTTGAATACAACAGTTCAAGACCCGCACTTCAATGCTCAAAAAGTCTTTTACTTCAAATTTTGTTTTATGGATATCTAAATCTCTTGTTTTGTAATTTCTCTTGTGCAGATCCATCATACATGGTACTTGGATAGCGGATGTTCCAAGCATATGACTGGACAAAAAAGTATGTTGACCAACTTTACAGAGAAGTATTGCGGAACAGTTAGATTCGGCAATGATCAGTTTTCACCAATACTAGGATATGGTGATATGGTACATGACAAAGTCACGATCAAGAAGGTGAGCTATGTTGAAGGCTTAGGACACAACTTGTTCAGTATAGGCCAGTTCTGTGACAAAGGCTTAGAGGTCAATTTCAAAGCCAAGAGGTATTCTGTTCGCACTGAAGAAGGCGAGGAACTCTTGGTCGGCACGAGAAAGTCCGACCTCTACACAATCAATTTGTCAAACGTCCAGACTGACAAACAGGTTTGTCTACTATCGAAAGCCTCGATGCAACAAAGTTGGTTATGGCATCGACGACTCTCTCACCTCAACTTTAGGTACATCAACAAGCTGGTCAGTGGTAAGTTAGTGAAATGACTTCCAGAGCTCAAGTATGAAAAAGAACACTTATGTGCAACATTTGAAAAGGGAAAGATGAAGAGGGATCCACATAAACCAAAGACTGAACCGAGTACAAACTCTCCGTTAGAGTTGTTGCATATGGATCTCTGTGGTTCGATGCGAACGCAAAGTCTAGGCGGAAAGAAGTACATACTAGTTATCGTGGACGATTACTCGCGATACACTTGGGTCAAATTTCTACGATCAAAGGATGAGACACCAGATGTTCTCATTACATTCCTGAAGACGACACAGGTGAATCTGCAGAAACCGGTCAAGCTTCTACGAACAGACAACAACACAGAGTTCAAGAACAAAACAGTTCAAGACTATCTCGAATCAGTCAAGATATCACATCAATACTCTGCTGCTCGTACACCTCAACAGAATGGAGTTGTCGAGAGAAGAAATCGTACGCTAATCGAGGCTGCTCGTACTATGCTAAGTCAATCTGACTTACCTCTATTCTTGTGGGCTGAAGATGTATCGACTGCGTGCTACACTCAGAATCGATCCATGATACACCGCAGATTCAAGAAGACTCCTTATGCGTTAATCAACAACCGAACACCGACAATCAAATATTTCCATATATTTGGGTGTAAGTGTTTTGTTCTAAACGATAGAGAGAGTCTGAACAAGTTCAGTGCCAAGGAGGACGAAGGCATCTTCATTGGTTATTCATCTATATCAACTGCATACCGTGTCTACTCCAAGAAGTCAAAGACGGTTATTGAAAGAGTCAACATTACGTTTGATGAAGAGATGGCTTCCGAACAACACAGTTCAGAACCCATTATAACTGGAGTACTAGCTTCTGGGCAAAATCAGTCCAGAACCTGCGTCTCAAGTGATCAAATCAGATGAAGCATCAACGTCTACTAATCATTTATCTGATTTAGATTTATTATTTGAACTGTTTTATGATGAATTTCTTGGATCTAATGTGAAGAAATCTGTTGTGGTTGACAGGATGTTGATGTTAGGACTTACAGAGGAATGATAGGTTCTTTTATGTATCTTACTTCTAGTAGGCCAGATATAATGTTTTCAACATGCTTATGTGCAAGATATCAGGCCAATCCCAAAGAATTCCATTTGTCTGCAGTTAAGCGCATTTTTAGGTATCTGAAGGGACTGCAGATCTTGGTCTGTGGTATCCTAAAGATACTAACTTTGAACTAACAGCGTATACAAATGCAGATCATGCTGGTTGTATGTTAGACAGGAAGAGCACGTCAGGACATATACAGTTCCTCGGTGATAAACTCGTAAGTTGGGCATCGAAGAAGCAACTTTGTGTTTCAACTTCAACGGCCGAAGCAGAATATGTAGCTGCTGCTAGCTGCTGTTCTCAGGTCTTATGGATGAGAACACAATTGCGCGACTACGGTTTTCACTTCAACAAAATCCCGATATACTGTGACTCAAAGAGCGCCATCGCGATAACAACTAATCCTGTTCAGCATACAAAGACCAAACACATCGATGTCAGGTATCACTTTATAAAAGATCATGTTGAAAAAGGAAGAATTGAACTTTACTTTGTAAAAACTGATTATCAGCTTGCAGATTTGTTTACCAAACCCTTAGACGAAAAGAGATTCAATTTTCTTGTCTCTAAGCTTGGTATGCTAAATCTTAAGACCTAATCGGTAGTTACCTATTAAAGTTTCTTATTGTAACTTTTTCTTCATTTCGTCATTTCCGCAATATATATGCACTTCAATATTTTGTTCATAATCAAAGGGGGAGTATGTGAAGACTTTGATATATAATCAATATTATTTTGAGGGGGAGCTCACTAATCTCTGCATTTACCTTTTATGCCAAATTTTTGTAATGCATGATTTTAGGGGGAGCTCGTCAAATCAAAGGAGTTTGGATATGACTTATGATTATTTCTGATCAGAACTCGCACTTTCATAGTTTTACTGCTTTTTGTCTTTTCAATATAAGTGAATAAATTTTGCTTTGACATAGACATATGACTTTTGCAGATTTTTGAGAGATGCTTACAAGATCATATCTTTATGACTTTAAGCTTAGCTTCATGAGATGTAAGATCGCACGTAAAGGTAAAATCCTATATCTTAATCTCATATATGGATGAAAGAAGGATAACTTTCATTCATTGAAAACACGTTTTTAATTGTTCAAATCACTTCCCGATTTTTCATCAGATTTTATATTTTGGGAGTGTACTTTAAATGTTTTACATGAGCTTACATGATAAGCTAAACTAGTTTGAGCAACATATTCTTTATAGGATATACGGGATCAATATGCTAGGACTTACAAGAAACTTCTATGGAATCACCATAACCAGTGATTTCTAGCCACGAAGTTAATCCATAGTGATTGAGTGTGAGAAATCAAAAGAAATGAGTGTGGTTAGAGTGAGCTTAATGTTTAAAAGAAAGAGGGTGTGAGAACAGAGTTAAAAGAATATCAGAATTCTGCACCAACTACTTTCTGAGCCGGGCAGCCACAATTCTAGTGTTTCACATTCCTTTGGTGAACATTATTGAAACAGGCAACTAGCCCATGCCAACTCTTGATTAACCCCACCAGCTACTCATTTTCTACTCAAAATAGAAAGTGTTTCACATTTTCAAAGGGGAAGCAACACATTTGCTATCTGATTTTCATTTGGAAAATCTGGATATTGAAAAGAAGGAAGTCTGCCCCACCTTCTCACTTCAATCATGCACATTGAGTCTGTGTTTAACTTACTGTTGTCTTAGTGGTTTACACAATATTGAGCTTTATAAGTGATCATCAAGTGCTTAATTCTTTCTATCACAAACACGAACACACAAGGAATTTGTTTCTTTGTCATAACATTTATAGAAATTGCCTTTTTGATGTTTCGATGATTGAATGGAAGCCCTGGGGGAGTGAACATCATAAAAGCTCCTTTCCAATGTGTATTCGTTACACACAGTGACTTAGTGTTACTGACAAGCATTTTAACTGATTCATTTGTTGATTCAGGTGTTACACGCTTATTTTGTCTAGATTTGCAAAGATCTGGATGAATATCTTTTGAATTGACGAATCAGAGGCTCCAAAGGCTCCAAATGAAAGACATTTCTTGCTTAAAGTTTCGATGAAGTCGTTGCACTTTTCATCAAAAGGGGGAGAAGAGCAAATCAAGAAATGGAAAAGATCAAATTTTTAGAGATTTCTTCAAAGTATTCTAAAGACATGCTGATCTGAGAGAAATTTTCTTTGAAGATACTTTGCTTGGAGATTATTACATTCTAAAGAGAAAGAAAGAGATTGCATCTTCTGAGCTGAAAAAGAAGAAGATTGAGTTGCACAGATCTATTGGATAAATCTTTTTAAATAACGATCTTGATCCAAAGGGGGAGATTGTTAGAGCACAGTCTCATTGGATTCAAGATTATCCAATCTGAAGATCGCAATCTGAAGCTAAAGGCGGAAAGTCGGCTCTCAAGATTATTCTAATGTTTACTTGTAATAATTGTCAAAGTTAGTTTGTTAGATAATATCTAGATATTATTAGTTCGTTATTATATTAGTTAGATATTTAGTTTTAGTTTAATAGTATTTTGTTTGCAAGTTGTAAGGTTGTAGTGTGTTTGAGAAGAAACCTCATCAGATCAGAATATACACAACACACACTCACAGTGTAAACAGAGAGAAAAAAAAACACAGAGAGCTATAAATCGAACAAAGATCAAACCTTGTAATCGTTGTTATTAATCAAACAGGTTGGTAATCGTTTATGTGTTGTTATCGATAAGAACTTGATAGTATTGTGGTGGCCGCAAGGAAAGAGAAGAAGTCAGTAGAGGATGTGAAAATCGTGTAGAACTACCCGAACGTCTTCCCAGAGGATTTACCCGGACTACCACCGGAGCGTCAAGTGGAGTTCCAAATCGACCGTACTCAGGGAGCGGCTCCAATAGCCCGTGCTCCTTACCGTTTGGCTCCAACCAAAATGCAAGAGGTGATGACGCAACTTCAAGAGTTGTTAGAGAAATGATTCATTCGACCGAGCTCGTCACCTTGGGGAGCCCCAGTTCTCTTCGTGAAGAAGAAGGATGGGGCTATGCGGATGTGTATAGACTATCGAGAGTTAAATAAGGTCACAGTGAAGAACAAGTATCCCCTACCCCGTATTGACGACCTCTTTGATCAACTTCAAGGCGCGGGATGTTTTTCAAAGATCGATCTTCGGTCCGGATACCATCAAGTTAGAGTGAAGAAGGAGGATATACCGAAGACGACTTTTCGGACGAGATACGGTCACTACGAATTTTTGGTGATGCTATTTGGTTTAACCAACGATTCGGCTGTATTCATGGATTTGATGAATCACATGTGTCGCCCTTTCTTGAACAAATCCGTGATTGTCTTCATCGACGATATCTTGATCTACTGAAAGAACGAGGTCGAGCACGAGGAACATTTGTGGGAAGTACTAGAAGTTCTCCGAAAAGAAAAGTTGTTGCAAAGTTCTCGAAGTGCGAGTTTTGGCTACAAGAAGTGCAATTTTTGGGCCACGTGGTGTCTAAAGACGAGGTGAAGGTAAACCCGGCAAAGATCGAGGCAATGATGAGTTGGGAACCGCCGACGAGTCCGATAGCGATCCGAAGTTTCTTGGGATTGGCGGGTTACTACAGAAGTTTCATTCAAGATTTCTCCAAGATAGCTTCGCCGCTCACCTCCCTCACGAGAAAGATTGTCAAATTTCTTTGGACCAACACGCAAGATCAAGCCTTCGGAATGCTCAAGAAGAAATTGTTTGAAGCTCCCATCCTATCCCTACCCGAGGGGTCGGATGATTTTCTGGTGTATAGTGATGCTTCCAAGATGGGTCTCGGGTGTCTATTGATGCAACGGGGAAAGGTGATAACTTATGCGTCGTGGTAACTAAAGGACCATGAAAAAAACTACCCAACTCACGACTTAGAATTGGCGGTGGTGGTATTCACGTTGAAATTGTGGCGACATTATTTGTACGAGACGAAGTGTACTTTGTTCACCGATCACAAGAGCCTTAAGTATATTTTTGATCAAAAAGAACTCAACACGCGGCAAATAAGGTGGCTTGAACTACTAAAGAACTACGATTGCGACTTACTCTACCATCCCGGTAAGGCCAACGTGGTGGCAGATGTGTTGAGTCGGAGGAGCTATGAAGGTGGTGTTAAGTTAGCCCTCACTAGGATCGACGTGGTATCAAGTCTGTTGGAAAGCATCAAGATGTGTCAAGAGGAAGCGCTAAAGGAAGAAAATCTCAAATCTGAGGTGATGGTAAAGCAAAGCGGATTACTGACAGAAGATAGTCACGGGTTTAAGCTCTTTCAAGGTCGTATATGGGTACCGAAGTTTGGTGGAAATCGGGATCTACTCCTTGAAGAGGCACATAAATCAAAATATTCTATACATCTCGGTAGCACCAAGATGTATAGGGATTTAAAGCTAAACTATTGGTGGCCGGTGATGAAACTAGACGTGGCCAATTACGTGGAAAGGTGTGTCACCTATCTTCAAGTCAAAGCGGAACGTCAAAGACCGTACAGAAGTTTGCAACCTTTGTCCATTCCCGAGTGGAAGTGGGACAACATCACCATGGACTTCGTAACAAAGCTACCGAAGACCTTGCGAGGTCATGATACTATATGGGTGATCGTAGATCGCCTAACCAAAAGTGTGCACTTCCTTGCAATGCAGGAGACCTTGCCAATGGAAAAATTGGCCAAACTTGTTGGGTCTAAAATGTACTAAGTCCAGTTAGTACTGCTATGTGAATATTACTACTGCTAGAAGTATTAATACTGCTTGAAGGATTACTACTGCTAGTAGTTAGTACTGCTAAAGAGTTAATACTGCAAGTTGGAAATTACTACTGCAAGCATGGTTAGTACTGCCAACAGAGATACTACTGCTAGTATGTTAGTACTGCTGAGGATGAAGATACTGCTATGAAGATTAATGCTGCTTATGAAGATAAAGATGGATTGGTTGCTTAAAGTGAAAGACAAGGAGATTGAAGATAATTATGGACTGGATGCTGAAGATCAATATTATTTTAGTAATTATCTTGTAATTTGTTTTGTATATATAGAATAGAAGTCTTTTGCTTAAAAAAAACATTATTAATATAGAGATACAGATATACGTTATTGTTTAAGAAAGAATTAGCCTCAAGATTCTTAGTAGTCCTTTCTTTAGAGAAGTATTGAACGTCTGTTGAGCCTGTTCAACAGATTGAGGCTTTGGTTGTAATCATTAAGTTAATTCAATATAACTTGTGATTTGATCCATATACTGTTTCATTGATTTACTGTTAAAGTGTTTTTCCACAACTCCTTTAACATAGCTTCTGAGTGTTTAATTAAATTCTTGTTTAGAATTTCGATCTTGACAAGTGGTATCAAAGCTAAGGAACTCAGAATGCAATAATCATCATGGACGGATCACACAACAGTGTTCTTGTTTCAAAGGTTTCCATGCTCAAACCTAATGAGTTTGACATGTGGAAAATCAGGATCAGGCAATACATACTTCTTACAGACTATTCAATGTGGGACATTATTGAGAATGGTCCCTCCAATGAAGGAGAAATGGGAGCAGATGGCAAGAGACCTCCACCAAAGACTGATGGAGAAAGAAAGATGAGGCAGACTAAGATAAAAGCCTTGAGCACTCTGCTCTTGGCAATTCCTAATGAATACCAACATCTGTTTTGCAACTGTGTTGATGCCAAAATATTGTGGAATGCTTTGGAGAAGAGGTTTTCAGGTACCAAAAGCACTAAGAAAAATCAGAAAGCTATTCTTAAGCAACAATATGAAAACTTTATGTCTACAAAGAATGAGTCTATGACTCAAACCTTTGATAGATTCAACAAGTTGATTGGAGAATTGGCCACTGTTGGTGTCAAGATGGACCAGGATGATGTCAACAGAAAGTTTCTAAGATCTCTTGGTGAAGAATGGGTAATGTACATAGTATCATTCAGGCAGAATGATAATCTGGAGGATAAGGAACTTGATGAACTCTACAATGATCTCAGGGTGTTTGAAGCAGAAATTGAATCTAAGAAGAAGCCATCTGGATACTCTCACAATGCTGCTCTCTTATCATCTACTACTGATTCTTCTGCTAATATAGAATCAGTTAGTGCTGCTTATGGATTAAAACTGGATGAACCCAATGATTCTGTTTTGGAAGCCTTCCTTGCTAGTCATGCTAAATCTTCTCTTATCAATGATGATCTGGAGCAGATTAATGTTGATGATCTTGAAGAGATGGACATCAAATGGAAAATGGCAATGCTCACAATGAGAATCAAAAGATTCATTAAAAGAACAGGAAGAAACAACTTTGCCATGAGAAGAGAAGATGGTGCTGGATTTGACAAATCTAAGGTGTAATGCTACAAGTGTCATAAACTGGGGCACTTTGCAAGAGAATGCAGAGGAGGAATCTCTCAACAGCATGGAAGCAACAGGAACTCATCCCAAGCACTTGTTTCACAAGATGGAATGGGATTTGATTGGAGTGATCAAGATGATGGGGCAATTCAGAATCAAGCATTAATGGCTGAGGTTTCAGAGTCTACAAGCACTGCAATTCCCACAGAGGTAAAATCTAAACTTTGCTCTAAAGTCTGTCTTGAAACTGTTAAGAAGTACAGGGATCACAATCAGAGCATGTGTGATGATCTTAAAAGACTGGAGAAACATAAGAGAGAATCTAATTTGATCATTGTGAATTTTGAAGAACAAATTAAGGCATATCAGGCCAATGAACTTCAACATTCATATGATCAAAACTATTGGAAGTGGGAAAAGAAGGAGTTAGAGATTAAGCTAGAGAAGGCTAGAGAAGAATGTGAGAAAGTCAGAAGTGAATTTGAGCAGGCCAAATTAGACATTGAGAAATTTTCCAATGCCTCTAAAGCAATGGACACTTTACTCAAATCTCAAGTTCATGACAAACTGAAGAGAGTTATAGAATATAATAACACCCCTCCACCTTACAACAACAACTATATTCCACCCACTTCAGACCTCTTAGAAAGGCAGGATAAGCTGAAGGAGCCACAGAAGTAGATCCTTTAGACACTGTAGTGGTTGAGGCAAAATCTGAAGAAGAGAACAAGGAAGACCAGAAAGAAATTCCCTTAGAGAATCATATTCTTACAAATGAAAAGGGAAGTAAACCATTTGTCAAAATTGAGAAAGTGGAGAAGTCTAAGATTGGGAAAGAGATTGTTAATAGTGAGAAAGCTGAGACTTCTAGGAAAGGGAAGGAAAAGGTACAGAGAGATCACTATATGCAAACTACTGTTGTAAATCCCTGTACTTGTCAACAAATCAAGCCCCATCAACATGATAAAATAATGGGAAATCAGAGAAACAGAAATAACCAGTGGGCTCAAAAACAGGGAATTGATCTAAGCAAAGTCAATAGACCAAAGCCATGTTTTATTTGTGGCAAGTTGAATCATTTAGCCAAACACTGTTATTTCAATCCTATTAACCAAAGATTTACTTTTCAAAGACAACATCAAAATTCTGTTGGTTATAGGAAGCAATCAAAAAGATCAGGGAACCACATGGCTGAGAATGTGAGAACAGCACCAATGAAAACTGGTACTGCAAAATCTCATATTCAGAATAAGTTTGCTAAAACAAAAGAAAATACTCCAAGCAAATTAAGGAGTAACTCAAAGAATAGAAAAGCAAACAAATGTGTCTTAATTTGGGTCCCAAAAGAAACTAAACCTGTTAGTACTGCTACCTCAAATAGTACTGCTAACATAAATAGTGTTGCTAATAGCAATACTACTGCTAATCAAATTAGTACTGCTAATCAAATTAGTACTGCTAACAAAGTTAGTACTGCTGATCAAGTTAGTATTTCTAACAAAGTTAGTACTGCTGACCAAATTAGTACTGCTAACAAAGTTAGTACTGCTGACCAAGTTAGTACTGCTAACAAGGATAGTACTGTTACCAGTGTTACTGCTAACAAAGTTAGTACTGCTGACCAAGTTAGTACTGCTAACAAGGATAGTACTGCTACCAGTGTTAATACTGCCAAGCCTATAATTAAGACAAAGTATTCCAGCCATGAGATTTCTGACTCTGATCATCCCATCAAGACTAAGCTAAATGAATATGAGTATGTTGATGAGAAAGGGCAACCCAAGACCACTTTGGCTTGGGTTCCCTCAAGAAACTAACTGTTTTATCTTATGTGCAGGGCAACCAACAGCTCAAGAGGAAGAGCATTTTGCATATAGATAGTGGTTGCTTTAGGCACATGACAGGTAACATGTCCTGCCTTCAAAATTTCAAAAGTTTTGATGGAGGACGTGTTGCTTTTGGTGACAATCCAGCATGAGGTAAGATCAGTGGTAAAGGTATGATATCAAAAGGTAAGATGACTTTTGAAGATGTTTACTATGTTGAGCAATTAAGATACAACCTGTTAAGTGTATCACAGGTCTGTGACAAGAAGCATAGTATATGATTTAATGATACTGAATGTATTATCATTGCTCCAGGATTCAAGGTAGTTGATGAAAATATGATACTACTTAGAACTCCTAGAAAGGACAATGTTTATTGTTTGGACTTAGAGAGTGTTTCATCTGATTCATCACTAAACTGTCTGTTTTCAAAAGCTTCCTTAGATGAATCATCTCTTTGGCACAGAAGGATGTGTCACATGAATTTTAAAACTATGAATAATCTTGTGAAAAACAACCTTGTAAGAGGTTTGCCTCCAAAAGTGTTTTCATGTGATGATCATTGTGTTGCATGTCTCAAAGGCAAGCATCACAAAACTTCTCATAAGTCCAAAGAAATAAACACAATCTTTTCACCTCTTCAGTTATTGCATATGGATCTCTTTGGTCCTACAAATGTGATGAGTATTGGTAAGAAATCCTATTGCTTAGTCATTGTTGATGATTTCTCTAGATTTACTTGGGTATATTTTCTGAGGACTAAGGATGAGACAAGTGGACTGATCAAATCCTTTGTTCTTAGGATTGAAAACCAAACAAATCTAAGAGTTAAAGTCATCAGATCTGATAATGGAACTGAGTTTAAAAACAGTGACTTAAACAACTTCTGTGAGACTAAAGGTATTGAGAGACAATTCAGTGCTCCTAGAACTCCTCAACAAAATGGTGTTGCTGAGAGGAGAAATAGGACATTGATTGAGGCTGCTAGATCTCTGTTGGTAGATTCAAAGCTACCCATCACTTTTTGGGCAGAAGCAGTTAATACTGCTTGTTATGTCCACAACAGAGTTCTAGTAGTCAAATCACAAGGAAAGACCCCTTATGCACTTTTCAAAAAGAAGAAACCTTTTATTGGTTTTTTCAAACCTTTTGGGTGTCCTTGCACAATTCTCAACACCAAATCTCATTTAGGCAAGTTTGAAAGCAAAGCTGAGGATGGATTTCTTGTTGGATACTCCTCTCAGAGTAAGGCATATAGAGTTTTTAATAGTTCTTCCAGGATTATAGAGGAAAGTGACAATGTCAAATGCAATGAGAACACACCAAATCTGATTGGTACAGGTCCTGATTGGTTGTTTGACATTGATTCACTAACTAACTCTCTGGGTTTTAGTGATGTACAAATTGCAGGAACAAGTTCAGAAGAGAAACAAGCACAGAAACCAGAGTTTGTGCTGTTTCCTATACCTACAGTTGATCCTGTTGAATTTTGTCAACTAGAAAAGAAGGATGATTCAGAAACAGAAGATTCTGAACCAAAACAGGCTGAAGAGGATAAAGTATTTGGTGGAATAACTCCTGAAAAGAATGACTCTAATCTTGATGCAAATATTAATGAGGAGGTTGCTCATCAAACAAGAACTCAGAAGAATCATCCTCCTCAGTTGGTTATTGGTGACATCAATTCTCCTAGGATTACAAGGTATCAAAGTAAGTTAGGAGGATTGAAAGACTTGCTTGTAGTCAGGGTTATTATCTTGTTTTATATCTCATATTGAACCCAAGAAGGCCTATGATGCAATGAAAGAACCAAGTTGGATAGAAACAATGCAAGAGGAGCTGCTGCAGTTTGAGCTGCAAAGTGTGTGGGATCTAGTTGACCTTCCACAAGGACACAGGGAAATTGGTACTAAATGGGTTTTCAGGAATAAGAAAGATGAAAGAGGTATTGTGATAAAGAATAAGGCCAGGCTTGTGGCACAAGGGTATACACAAGAAGAGGGGATAGATTATGAAGAAGTGTTTGCACCAGTAGCCAGAATTGAGGCAATTAGGTTGTTTCTAGCCTATGCTTCTTTCATGAAGTTCAGAGTCTTTCAGATGGATGTTAATAGTGCATTCCTATATGAGAAAATTGAAGAAGAAGTGTATGTTTGTCAGCCTCCAGGGTTTGAGAATCCTAACTATCCTAACAAAGTATACAAACTGAAGAAGGCACTCTATAGGCTACATCAAGCACCAAGAGCATGGTATGACACTCTGTCTACCTATCTCTTGGAAAATGGGTTTGAAAGGGGAATCATTGACAAGACCCTTTTCATTAAAAGGAAGAAGAAGGACATCCTGCTTGTTCAAATCTATATGGATGACATCATCTTTGGATCCACAAAAGATTATATGTGCAAGGAGTTTGAGGAGCTGATGCACAAAAGATTCAAGATGAGCTCTATGGATGAACTCACATTCTTCCTTGGGCTACAGGTTAAACAGAAGAAAGATGGCATTTTCATAAGCCAATCCAAGTATGTACAGGATATACTTACAAAGTTTGGATTTTCAGATTCAAAGCCTGCAAGCACACCTATGGAAACACATAAACAGATCACTGCAGATCTTGAGGGGGAGGATGTGGATGTTCATCATTATAAATCTATGATAGGCTCCCTTGTTAGGTTTGTTTTTATAGTAATCATTGTATTTATTTCCTAGTCTAGGGGTATTTAAGTACACTTAGAGCCTTTGTTTTGTAACTTTGAAACTCATTTGAATATCATTAAGAACAGTCTAGACTAGGAAATAAATACAATGATTACTATAAAAACAGATCTAACAATCTCCCCCTTAGTAATCATTGGCGCCATGGTCTTCAAAAACAATCTTCTAAAACAGCATAGACCAACCAGACGACTTTGGAAAATCATTGACGCTCTTCTCTTTGACGAAGTCTATTCAAACCAACTAAAACTTCAAGTCGTCTTAGAGTTGAGCGGAGATTCAATCTCTCATGAATTGTATTCAAAGTCCTTTTGAGAAGACGAATCTCGTCATTATCAACCAGAAAAGCTTTGCTTCTTGATTCCAAAAATATTCTTTGAGCTTCTTTCAGACGTTGTTCCAACTGAAGCTTGATCACCTTCAAAGTTCCATCTGAGTAATGAGCAATTTCTTCAAATCTGAGAAAGCATTTCTGATTTGAGCCATTCTTATAAACAACTCCGTATGGATCTTGAACTACGGTGAATAAAAGATAAGAATCTAAGTCTGGCAAGCTTCGATTGGGCCTCAGAAGATTTACAACTGGTTGAAAGCTTTCAACGGCCATCTGGAAATCAAAAACTCTGAAGAATCGGATTTGCCGTCGAATAAATCTTTTGATAGCAAACAGAGCTTGAGAAATATCTTGAGTTCTGTGATAAAGATTCCTGAAATGGTCGTATAGAAACTCAATATCATCCATAGAAAGATCAGAAAAATCTGCCTCAGAGAAGGTATATGGATTGCAATCTCTTCTTTCCACTACAAATTCCGGATACCAGATATTAACTAGCTTGTTTATTGTGACGCTGATAACTCGGACAATCAGATGTGGAGAAGAAACGTTATCGTTTCTACGGCGTTGGCACTTGATTAGCATCAAATATTCATACTGATATGCCTCTTCCTCCTTTTCAACACCAAGAATAGCATAAATGTTGATTGGCCTTCTTCTAGAAACGAAGATATTTCTCTGAGTGTCTTCTAGAAAAGCAGTTCTCAGTCTTGATGCCATATACTGATGTTGAAGATTTCTTTGTCTCTGCTGTCTGGACAAGTCTGGTCCTTCTTCTTGAATATTCGGGGGAACCACAGGTTCAGAAGAAAGATCATCAACTTGTGCTCTAGACGACTGACCTACTTCAAATGTTCCTGAAGGAGCAGAGGTAGTCGGAGCAGAACTAACAACAGGAGTAGAAATAACTTGAGCATATTCAGGAAATTGAGAAGCTTCAGGAATAGTTTCAGGAACCTCATCTTGAGAGGGAAGATCTCTATACAACATGTCTACTTCTTCTTTATCCTTAGCATCCATAAACATAGAGTCATCTTCAGTATCAGAAATAATGACTAGGTCATCACAATCCTCTTCTTTAATTTGGAAGATCTTCTCAAATCTGACATCATCATCATCATCATCATCAAAATTTATCTCTATGAAGTTTGCAAAATATGACCTCATGTCATTTGCAGCTTCTGAATCCTCTATATCAATTGGCTGTTGAGAAAATTTAGGATCAACATACACAACAATTTGCATGTTAATTTCAATATTTTGTTCAGAAAAGTTCATAACATTTTATATGGATGATAAATCAATATTTTCAAGCATAACATCCACTAGATCTTGAACATTGCAATCCTGGACATTATCAGTGCTCTTTCCTTTGTCAGAAGCCTCTTCTTGTGTCTGATCTTCTCTTGCTGGCAACCCTTCCACTCTTTGTCTCTTACTCATCTCCCCCTCATAACCTTGATGATCTGGATCATCCTGGTCATGTCTTCGTTTCAGAGACGGACCAACTTCAGATCTGCAACTTTGTTCATGAAGATCAAGGCTGGTAGATAAATCAGAGAAGGCATGGAACTCGTCAGATAGCACAGAAATCCTGTCGGAATCAGAAGTGGAAACTGGTGGTGGATTAGGTTGGAAGTTTCGTAAAAGAGAGATAAGATCTTGATCTTGATGTTCAGGCGGCGACATAGAGAGAAGTCGAGCATAAAGCAAATCTGTCAACTCTGAAATTGGAAGATCAGAGACTGAAGTTCTTGAAGTCGAGACAGGAGGACGTGTAGAAGTAGATACACCAGCAGACTGCAAAAACGGTGGAGGTTGAGGAATAGACATGATTGCAGGAGCAGATGATGGAACAGCAGTAGACGGGTCTCTAATAACCACCCTAGATGGGCGGCTGAAAGGAATTACTTCAGGAATTGAGGATGTATCAATCTCTGGCATCTTACCCTTTAAGAAAGCACGTAACTTCTGAATTTCCGAATTCTTGTGCTCTTCAAACTGCTCATTCATTTGTCGAATCACATCATTCAGAATAGTAAATTTCGCTGTTGAATCCCGTACCTCGACTGAAGAAGTCTCGATACTGGAAGAAGGCTCGAGAGAAGACAGAGAAACAACAGTATCTAGAACCCGATGATGAGTTGAAACATTAGCAAATGCTAAATCAAGTTCATCGACATGTATATCAGCAACTCTCGGATTGATAGGAACGGATTCAGCTTTAGAAATACTATCCTCTTGAACAATCACTTCCGGTGTCCTGGTCTTCCTTTCATAAACTTGAAGACTCGGTTGATCAACATTATCACTACCATCACCATCAGAATCACTTTCATCCTCATCTTTATCACTAGCAATAACAGCACCATCATTAGCATCTCTATCTCTATCATCAGCAAATGCATCAGCAGCAGCAGAAGAAGTATCATGAACATCAGGTTCAGTAGCAATAGAAGCAAGAACATCACCAATTTGATGAGTAGCAGCTTCTTGAACCTCTTGATTGGAAATAGATACTTCAACTTCATGTTCAGCATGTGACGGTCCTGCTTGGTCATCACGAATCGGCTCTTCCTGATCGGCTTCCAAAAATTCGTTCTCCATACAATACTTAATAACATCGTCATCTGTCATGTCAGCATACTGTGCGATGAGCACATACGGAATAGTCATCGAGAAGTTGAACGATTGCTTCTGTTTCTGAATATATGTCATTTCAGAATCAGGGATCTGAGGTCAATTCAAGCGACGAGGAATGGCTGAATTACAACTTAGCATGCTGCGAACAATTTGCTTCATGTATCTGGCAAAAGGAATAAATTTTCTCTTCTTGTTTGTCCTCTTGTCTTGTACTCTCTCTGATAACTCAGTCCAGAAGATGTAGGTATAGTCGACATGCAAGTCATAGACAACTGCATGGAATAACCTCAGATAGTGTAGACTTGCATTGTCAGTGCCAGAATGCTTGGAAGTCAAGCATCTGTTGAGAACTGAGAACAATGCATACCAGACGGGAGGAAGATTTGACTTATCAAAGTCACTTACCCGAGTCAGATAGCCCAGATAACCCAGATTTCTGATTCCTTCAAGAACATCCTCTTCAGAAGGAAACTGATCGTAAGAAGTGCGCCCTGGTCGAGAGTTCGGTTCTGGAAGTTCTAATATAAGCCACAGACGCTTGTATGATAAGAACGAATCAAATTGATCAATCTGTAAATCGAATCGGTGAGGTCGAGCTAGCTCATTCTTTGTAATGGTATGCCATGCCTGTTGTAGATAAACTTCAGGAACATCTGCGCAGTAAAAGAGAGCAGGAGCAAGTGGATGACCTTTGAGAATTGAGCGTATCATCGGATGAATCTTGATTCGATCAAAATCTACGTGGTAGTTATTCGGTTTGTACGACATGTACATGATCATTGGAAAAACATCATTTGGTGAACGTCTAGAAGCGGACAGATTCGCTCCAACAGAAGAAACAGACGGCATAGGCGTCTCATGAGAAGCCCGATCAGAAGGATCATCGAGAATAACATTCTCATCCTGAATTACTGGATCACTGTTAGTTTGAGAAGCCATTGAATAACCTGGAAAACAGAAACGAAGAAAAATAAGACAAAAGAAGAAAAACACAAAGATGAAAATTTTGCTAAGTATGGTTTGCGTGACAAGAAGGAAACGCAAAGAAGGTTTGCGTGTCAAACTTGAAACGCAAACTGAGGTTTGCGTAACCAGTGCATAACGCAAAGTAAACTTTGCATGAGTACCTTGAAAAAAAACTATACATGGAAAAATTTTCATCAACAAATAAAACAATAAAGGTTTGCGTGACACATAGGTGACGCAAAGTAAACTTTGCGTGACCAACAGGTAACGCAAAGTGAACTTTGCACAACCAATGTGATACGCAAACTACACTTGACAGAACAACACAAGAAAAGAGGGTTTGCGTTTCAAGTTGATCACGCAAAGTAAACTTTGCGTGTCTCGTTGGAAACGCAAAGTAAGCTTTGCATGACCTACTTGTTACACAAACTATTCTTCAAACAAAAACAAACACACACAACACGAACAAGGTTTGCGTTATATGAAGATCACGCAAAGTGATCTTTGCGCAACCCGTTGGTAACGCAAAGTAAGCTTTGCGCGACCAACGTGAAACGCAAACTTACCTTTGCGTGATCCGTTGGAGACGCAAGCTTACACAAACCCTAACACATTACTTTGCGTGAGTTCATCTCTGATTTTTTCAAAACTTCAAATAAATCGATTTAAAACCAAAAGCAGTGTTCGAAATTCCATAACAAAAGACTAAAATCATATTTATACTACTTAAAGACTGATTAAATCAGTACTCAACTCAAATTTAGGAAAATTTGAAAAACCCAAAGATGAACAGTCACGAACAATACAAAACACAAAATCAAAATAACAAAACAAGAAATTAAAGTAAGAAAACACATACCAGATTATCGAAATATGCAACTAAGACAAACCCAACACTCGATTTGAGCTAAAAGGCTCGATCTGATGTAGAAGATGATGAACAGTGAAAATACGAAATAAGCACAGTAAGGAATCGATCAAGAAATCAGAATCAAAAAATAAGGACAATGCTAAGCTAATCATGACTATAAAAACAACAACAAAACGAAAATGGAACACAAACCTGATCGAGAAATAAGCAATCTGCAACAATAAGAAAGAAACGGCGCACAGAGAGAAAGTTGAGGAAGATGAACAGTGAAATATCTTTTTCAAAAATGAAATTGGAGCGAGAAAAAGTAAAAATGAGCATATCCAACCCTATTGATACTAAACTAAAAAAAATAATACTTCTAAAAAAAATAACATTCTTAAAATAAAAAAAAATCAGAAAACTTACCTGTCCAGCTCCTTTACTCCCCCTACACAAATGCACAAAATTTAACAAATCAGATCAGCATTTGCATAAAAATATCAGAAATACTTACCTGATTAATTTCTGATCAGCACGAGAAGTATTTTATCAGCTTTATTCACTCCCCCTCAAAAACAGACTAGATCAGATATTTTTTTCAGATTGGCTCTCTCCCTCGAAATATGCACAGACCATTTAACAAAAATATGGATACACAACCATTTAAACATCAGTGTAAAAAAGAAAAATAATTCTGAATATAAATTTTGAAACAACTGAACATGTAAAATTTTAAACACTAAACAAATTAAAGTCTACTCATTAAAATTTCACAGATTTATCAATCAGTTGAAATCAAGTATATGTTGTTGGATGCAAGAACAAGTATAATTGCATATCAAGTTAAGACATGTTCAGTTTCAAAAACTTCCATCTGTCTATTTAGTGTGCTCGCATGTGAACTTCGATTAGCTTCAAGAAAAATGCAGTTCTAAAAATATTATAGAAAACTTTGCATGTACTAACACTAAGCCACCAAAAATTAAGACTTTCACAAATTTACAGGTTTATCGCAACTCAAACATATCACCAAGTATCATGAGATGTGTGCTCATTGGCATCTTTTTAGCAGTGTGCACATTGGCAACTTTTTAGCAGTGTGCACATTGGCATCTTCACATGAATGTGCTCTTTGGCATCTTTTAAGCGTTGTGCACTTTGGCATCTTTTAATCAAAGAGTTCATTAAGTAAAGAACATGCCGTAAACGTAACTTTTTATTTGACTCTATTTCAGGATTTGGGTCAGCCACTCCCAGACCAGTTGGCCTTAGGGGACTAGGTGTCAAATACCCCTTGGAACTTACTTTCCCGGATCAGAAAGGCTACATCGACATATCCTAAACCCATTCATACCAGTAGAACATGACTTTCGATCTGATTCTATAGAAGGATTTGGGTTCGATCACTCCCAGATCAATTGACCTTAGGGGACCAGATGACGAGCATCCCACATAACTTACTTTCCCAAACCAGAAAGGTCACAGGTACAAACTTTTTAAACTCAGAGATTTCTGTATTTTAGGAATTTATTATTCATCTCAATCACTCAGATCAACGTCTAAATGTTTAGCCCATATTTTCATTCTGATCTATAATTCTGATTATTTAGGTAGTCTAAGCAAAGTAAACTATAAAAATTCCGACTCACATATTTTGAAAGCAGTATCAAAAGCTACAAACATGTTGCTGACTTTTCGACTTTTGTAAGACTTGAAAGTTGAACATATAAAACTTTAATATAAACAAAGAATTTATAAAAGATCCTATACATACATTTTATTCAAAAGAAATAAAATCTGTAAAATTTTACTTTATAGAATAAAATTTGTAAAGATTTAAACTTTTAAAATCAACATGCCTAATTTTGAAAGCAAAAAATTGAAACGTTTTTCATCTAAGGCTTTTGTAAAGATATCAGCAAGTTGATATTCAGTTGGTACGAAATATAATTCAATAGTACCTTCTTCCACATGATGCTTTATGAAATGGTACCGCATACCTATGTGCTTGGTCTTTGTGTGTTGGACCGGATTGACTGAAATGGCAATTGCGGACTTGCTGTCACAATATATTGGCACTGTTTTGTACAGCATCCCGTAATCCCGTATTTGTGTTTTCATCCATAGGACTTGAGCGCAACAACTAGCTGCGGCGATGTACTCTGCCTCTGCAGTTGAGATAGAAACACAGTTCTGCTTCTTTGACGCCCAGCTTATCAGTATGTCACCCAAAAACTGAAGATGACCTGAAGTACTCTTTCGATCCAATTGATTACCACCAAAATCTGCATCAGAATAAGCAATCAATTTATAGTCAGAACTTTTAGGATACCATAAACCTAAGTAAGGAGTTCCCTTGATGTATCTAAATATGCGCTTGACTGCTAGCAGATGAGATTCTTTAGGCTTGGCTTGGAATCTAGCACATAGGCTCGTAGAGAACATTATATCCGGGCGACTTGCTGTGAGATACATCAGTGATCCGATCATTCCTCGATATGTCTTTTGATCCACAATTTTTCCATCTGGATCAAGTCCGATTTTGGCACCATGAGCCATCGGCATATCGATTGAAGTAGATTTGTCCATTTTGAATTTCTTCAAGATGTCAAATACATACTTTGACTGGTTGATGAAGATTCCATCTGGAAGCTGCTTCACTTGTAAGCCGAGGAAGAAATTGATTTCTCCCATCATGCTCATCTGAAAACTAGAAGTCATTAGATCAGAAAACCAATTACATAAAGATTTGTTAGTCGCACCAAAGACAATATCATCTACATATATTTGAACTAAGCAGATATCCAAGTTTGATCTATAAATGAAAAGAGTGGTATCTATGGATCCTTTGGTGAAGCCGGATTTGATTAAGAAGGCTGACAACTCGTCATACCATGCCCGTGGAGCTTGTTTCAAACCATACAAAGCTTTATCGAGAAAATATACGTAATCAGGACAATCTTTGTCAACAAATCCCTCTGGATGAGATACATATACTTCTTCTTTCAATTTTCCATTGAGAAATGTTGTCTTGACATCCATTTGATATACGGTGAAGTTGCGATAAGCAGCGAAGGCAAGAAACATCCGAATAGCTTCAAGTCGAGCAACTGGCGCGAATGTTTCATCGTAGTCAATTCCTTCTTCTTGTCGGTATCCCTTGGCTACCAATCTTGATTTGTTCTGAATAACGATACCATCTTTGTCTTTCTTGTTCTTGAATATCCACTTTGTTCCAATTATTCTCTTTCCTTTCGGCCATGGTACAAGTCTCCAAACTTTGAGTGCGTCAAATTGATTGAGCTCCTCTTGCATTGCTATAATCCAATCCGGATCCTCCAACGCTTCAGAAACTTTTGTTGGTTCAATCTTGATTAAGAAGCAAGTGAAGAGACATTCGTTGGAAGTAGCCGTCCTGGAACGTGTAGACACACTAGCTTGAGGATCTCCAATAATTTGATGAATTGGATGATATCTTGTCCATTTTGTGATGTGAGGGAGAGGATCAATAACGTCTTGAACCACTTCTAATTGTTGAGAGGGAGGTTCAGAAGTTTCTATGTCAGTTGAAGAAATGGAAACAATTTCAACTGAAGGAGGAGGTAGCTCAACAACTTCTGTATCAGATTCTGGAAGAATTTGTTGAATAACATCATTTTGTACTTCTTCCTGAACTGATTCCTCTTGAACAGATTGTTCATGTACAGCTTTTTCTTGAATAGGTTTTTCATGAATAGGCTCAGTTTCTGATTGTGTCTGATCAACAGGATGAACTGGAACAGCATCAGGTTCAGAGATAGATGCAGCGGAATTGGGAGTAGATGTGCTCTCAGTTTTCTGATTCAAAGCATTTGAGACATTTTCAGAGTTATATCTAGGCACATCATCATAAAAATTTTCAAACAGATAATCAAGATCAGAAAAAATAAGTGAGGGAGTAGAAGAATCCTGATTAATCGGTGAAAGAATAGGTTCTGAACTGATTTGTTCAGAAACTGAATTGCCAGTAAAAGCGGGTTCTGAGCCTGAGTGACTAGAAACCAAATCAGCAGCTTCGTCAAATTTTACATTTACACTCTCTATTACCTTTCTTGCTGAGATCAGAAAGACTCTGTAAGCTGTAGAATTAGAAGAGTAGCCCAGAAATACACCCTCATCTGCCTTTGGACTAAACTTGTTGAGATTATCTCTAACATTCAGAACATAGCATTTACACCCGAATGATTTGAAATACTTGACGTTCGGTTTGATACCGTTCATAAGTTCATACGGTGTTTTGTTGAATCGACGATGCAGAATTGATCGGTTCTGAGTATGACAGACAGTTGATACGGCTTCAGCCCAATGAGACAAAGGAAGCCCTAAATAAGCAAGCATTGATCTGGCAGCCTCTACAAGCGTTCTATTTCTTCTTTCAACAACCCCATTCTGTTGCGGTGTTCTGGCATCAGAAAACTGTTGTTGTATACCTTGATCCTCGTAGAATGCTAGAAGAGTGTTGTTCTTGAATTCAGTGCCATTATCTGATCTTACCACTTTGACTTGCTTTTGCTTATTTGTCTGGATTGTCTTGATGAGAGTGATGAGAACTTCAGGAGTTTCGTCTTTTGACTTGAGAAATTTTACCCATGTATACCTTGAGTAGTCATCAACAATCACCAAAACATATCTCTTCTTACCTATACTCTTTGTCTTCATCGGACCACATAAATTAACATGCAGTATGTCAAGAATAGCCGATGTGCATGGTTCAGGCTTTGGATTATGAGATGCTTTCTTCATCTTTCCTTTCTCACAATCCAGGTATAGATGGTATTTCTGGAAACGAAGAACTGGAAGACCTCTCACTGAATCATGTTTGACAAGGCGACCCATATACTTAAAGTTGAGGTGAGCTAAACGTCTGTGCCAAATCCAACTTTCTTGAATAGAAGCTTTAGAAAGCAAGCATATGTCTGAAGGGATTTTGATCTTAGAAAGATCAATGGAATACAAATTTGAGCGTCTTTTTCCCACCAGAAGATCCTTGCCACTATTGTTCTTCACTGCAACTCTTTTGGATTTGAAGCTGACTTCAAGCTCTTTGTCACAGAATTGCCCGATGCTAAATAAGTTGTGACTTAGGCCTTCAACGTATCTTACTCTTTTGACAATTATATTACCTTGAACAAGATCACCATAACCAAGAATTGGAGCAGTCTCACAGTTTCCAAACTTAACATGACCGCAACATTTTTCTTTAAAATTGGACAATAATGATTTGTTGCCAGTCATATGTTTGGAGCACCCCGAATCCAGATACCATAAATGACTAGGCTGCACAAACAGAAACTACACATATTTAGGTACCCATATGCTTATGGGTCCCTTCTTGTTAGATTTGTGTCTTTTACTTTTTGAAAATTTATTTTTATAATTCTCATGAAAGCAATCATCAATAGAGGAAAAACCACAATCATCAGAATCAGAATTAGAAGAAGAATATGAGACACTCTTTGCAATATGAATCATTTGCTGAATTGAATATTTTGTATTTTTATTACAAATGGCAAATGTATCAGATTCACAAAGACTTTCTACACATTTAACTCCTAATAATTCAGACTCTGCTATTTGCTGTTTAACCCTCCATATCAGCTTTTGTGATCTCTTCACAGTCCGATATGAAACAGAAGAATCAGAAGAATTAGAACTTTCAGACAAGACAGTATCATGTTTCCTTGACTTCTTTGATCTTCTTCTTTTACGCTTTGTTTTTGTTTTATAATACTTATCATTTAGCGTTAAAGAATCATCAACAATTGAAGTAGAAGAAGAAACTTTATTCAAGAAATCAGACTGAGCATTTGACATTGAAGAACTAGCCTTGGAGTGAGAAATTTCAGAAAAACATAAGTCAGGAGGAGGTTTGCGCGACCCTTTGGTGGCGCAAACTGAGCTTTGCGTGACCAACGTTTGGCGCAAAGTGTCAGTTTGCGTTACCAACGGGTGACGCAAATGCACATTGTTTTTACTAACCTGAGTATTTTCCTTAGAATTGATAGAAAATCCAGATGAAATTTTGTCTGCAAAACTTGTTTTCATTATAAAAAGAAATAAATTGTTTTCTAAATCAGTTTGAAGACTATGTTCTTCCAATTTATCTTCAAGATCAACTATCTTACCTTCTAACACTAATGAGGGAATGTATCTCTTAGTATTATAAGACACCGGAGATGCATTTTACTTATTAGAGTTAGCAAATATATCAACAAATTCAGTTGGTAATAAAGATTTATTGGAAGATTTGACATTTAAAACATTTTGAGATTTTCTGAATTTCTTTGATTGGTCAGAAAATACTTGGCATTTTCAGAAGTGTAAACAAATGGCATTTCCATCCTCTTGTTTTTCAATCTTTTCTCGTTTTCATCTTCTAAAATTTGCTTTTCAGTTGTCCAAAAGAATTTAAACTGAGGAGCATATCATGCAAGACCAAGATCATCATACTCATATAAAGTAGGAACTTCTATTTTAGCATGATTTAAAAAATGCGGATTTTCAAAACCAAGTCCCCACTTTTCCTTTATAGCTTCTTCACTCCTTGGTTTATTCATATAAATGGTTTGCTCAGATTGTTCTCTCTTATATAATTTCCTTTCTAGAACAATTATTTTATCAGAAAGATTTTGATTTGAAGAAGTCAGTTCGGTCAACGAATCACGATAAGTCTGATTTGAATTTTCCAACTCATCCAACTGCTTTTGAAATTTCTATTTTGTGTTAATCAAAATGGTATTTTCATCTTTCAGAGAAATTCGCAGTTTATCAATTAAAACAGACTTTTCTTGATTTTCAAATTTTTCAGAAGAGAACTTTGAACGAAAATCATGTAAAGCATTGACAATAACGTTCAATTGAGAGGAAATAAAATTGACATGGAACTCAGAAATTACCTCAGAATCATCCGTGGAAGTATCGTCTTCTTCATCATCACTTTTGTCATCCCCGATGAAGCACATTGCTGCAGTCTCTTCATTTTCAGCTTCGTTGTCTGACTGATCCAACCAATACTCTTCCTCAGCCATCAGAATAGTTCTGTTTTCTCTCTTCTCAGCCAGTTCCAACTTCTTACAATAGAAAGCAGAATCTTTGACCACCTTTACCCGACAATCTTTGGAGATGTGACCCGGTTTACCACAGTTGTAGCAGTTTATGATCTTCTTATCATCCTTATTCGGTTCTACAACTTTTGCAGGCTCAAACTTTGGGATGTAAGGCTTTGATGAAGCACCAGGTTCAATCTTCTTGGAGCCAGAAGTGAAACAGAGATTGTTGGATCCTGTTTTTCGCTGAAACTTTTTCTGGTAGTGTTGTGAAAGAAGAATCATAGCTTTCTCTAAGGCTTTACCATCATCTTCAGTAGAACCATCATAAGCCTCATCAGTCAATGCTTGCTCGGCCAGTTGACTTGCAAGGAGTGCAATAGGATCAACAGTCTTAGGCTTATTCTTTTTATCTAGCTTAGCCTTCTTTTCTATCACCATTGTCTCATCTGACATCAGAATTTCGTACAATTCCTGAATTGGCATAGTAGATATTCGGACATCATTTCTCATTCTATGGCATGACTTGTTCCATTCTGGTTGTAGTGCATTCAGAAACTTCAAGTTAGCCTCCAATTCAGTCTTTTTAACTTTGATCTTGTACAAATCATTTATGACAGCCCAAAATCGGTCAAATACACTCTTCAAGCTTTCCCCGTCCTTAGCCTTGAACTCTTAGAAATTATTCATATACCTTGTTTGGCGCAGCTGAGTTAACATAGTTGTACCAAGCATAATCTTTTCCAGTTGAGTCCACATCAACATAGGATTCTGTTTGAAGCAATCAATTCTGTTGTATATCGAATTGGGAAGAGCAAGAATCAGATTTGATTTGGCCTGGCTATCAGCTTGATATCGTAACAACTCATCAGCATCATATTCCCTCAAAGCTTTCTCAACAGTTGTAGAAGTAGTGGTTGCAGTAGCTGGAATAACTTTCATTGGCCTCTCCATAGGACCCTAAGTCAGTGATTTCATCATGTTGTCCCTATTAGGTTGTCTTTCAATGAAGTTAATAAACCGGTCCTGCCACTGTTCAAACTCATTCTCATTAATCAGTACTAGAGGGCGTGTGTCAGATCCCAATGACATCATGATGTCATTCTTGTAAATTTGTGCTTGCAGAGACATTTTGAACACAAACTTGATCTGAAAAGTTTCAAGACTTAAAGATACAAACTGGCGCAAACTTGAGGTTTGCGTGATATGATGGTTGTGCAAAGTGGACTTTGCGCGAGCTGAAAGAAACGCAAGATGAGTTTAGCTTTACACGCTGAAGACGCAAACTGACTTTGCGTTACACATTGAAGACGCAAACTGGCTTTGCGTTACACGCTGAAGACGCTAACTGACTTTGCGTGATGTGATTGAAGCACAAACTGAAGTTCTCGTTACCAAGGTGTAACGCGAAGTAAACTTTGCGTGACTAGAGAAAAACGCAAGGTATACTTCTCGTGAACAATATGAAGCGCAAAGGGTACTTTTCGCTATAAACTGGAGATGCAAAGTGATCAGAACAGAATTTATTGCGAACTTTGAAGAATTTCTTGGATGAGTATGACGCAAAGTAGATGAGTCTAACGCAAAGTAGATGAGTCTAGCGCAAACCTGTGAAGAACTAGCGCAAAGTTTAGATCTCGCGCAAAGTTCAAAAAATCAAGAAAATTTCCACAACAACGATTATATCCATGAAATCAAATCAACAAATATCCACAATATTGATCGAAAACACAATTCTAACACATTCCAATTAACAGAAACGATTAAACACCACAAATTGAGTTTTTCAAAAAAACAACAGACCGTGAAAAATCGTTTTTCAGAAAAATACAATTTCACAAAATCAGACTTCAAAACATGATTATTTTGAAAAGTGTTGTGAATAAAAAATGATCTACAATCAAAAACGAATTCAACAAAACAAAATTCAAGTAAATTGAACCACAAACCAAACCGAATTTGATGAAAAAGCAAAAAATGAGATTTTCTTGAAAAATTCAAGAAAATCGATCGAATTTCTTGCTTTAATCCACAAATTCAGTATCAAAAACGTATTCTCTCTGATCTCTCAAGATTCAGATTGCTCTGATACCAATTGAAAGTCCAAGAATCTCTAAATCTTTAGAGAGAGAAAGTAGAGAAAGAAAGTCAATACGCTCCAAAATGTAATATGATATTCAAATGAGTTCCAAAGTTACAAAACAAAGGCTCTAAGGGGACTTAAATACCCCTAGCCTTAACAAAACAGATTACATCATTAAGAACAGTCTAGACTAGGAAATAAATACAATGATTACTATAAAAACAGATCTAACAATCTCCCCCTTAGTAATCATTGGCGCCGTGGTCTTCAAAAACAATCTTCTAAAACAGCATAGACCAACCAGACAACTTTGGAACTCATTTGAATATCATATTACATTTTGGATCGTATTGACTTTCTCTCTCTACTTTCTCTCTCTAAAGATTTAGAGACTCTTGGACTTTCATCCCTAATGTATCTAACAGCTTCAAGACCAGATATTATGTTTGTTGTATATGTCTGTGCAAGATTTCAAGTGAGGCCTAAGCAATCTCATTTTCAAGCAGTCAAAAAGATCTTCAGATATCTCAAAGGACAACCTAGGTTGGGTCTTTGGTATCCTCATGACTCACCATTTGATCTGCTTACATATTCAGATAGTGATTTGGGTGGTGCAAACTTGGATAGAAAGTCTACATCAGGAGGATGTCAGTTTTTGGGTGCAAGACTAGTTTCATGGCAGTGTAAAAAGCAAACCACAGTGTCCACCTCTACAATAGAAGCAGAGTATATAGCTGTTGCAAGCTGATGCTCACAAGTGCTATGGATTCAGAATCAGATGTTGGACTATGGTGTTACTTTTCTTCACACTCCCATCTTCATTGATAACAACAGTGTTATAAGCATTGTTAATAATCCAGTCAAGCATTCTAAAACCAAGCATATAGAAATCAGGTACCATTTTATTAGAGATTGCAATGAAAATAAGTTAATTCAGGTTTTGAAAGTACACACAAGTAACCAATTTGCTGATCTGTTCACCAAAGCTTTTGATGTGGGCAGATTCACATTCTTGGTCACAAGTGTAGGCATGATAAACACTGAATAAGCCTCTTTTGATTTTCTTTATGTACCATTTCTGTATAGATTCCTTCATGCTTACTTTCTCATAATGTATTGTGCATGGTGCTGCTAACTATGTGTGTCTAAGTGTTTCAGATTACCTTGCTGATTAGAATCTTAGTACTTCTGGTTAAGTTAATACTGCTCTCACTATTAATCCTGCTGACAGTTCAAATATGGTTAAGTATGGTTAATACTGCTTTGTGGTTTATACTGCCAGTGCAAAGTTACTACTGCTTACCTTATTTCTACTTCCAGACAGTGTTAATACTGTTGGTATGTGTTACCACTGCTAGTCTGTGTTAATACTGCTAGTCTGTGTTAATATTGCTGGTATGTGTTACTACTGCTTATATGGGTTAGTACTGCGGGCTTGTTAATGCTGCTAGGGTACTTAGTACTGCTTCTAACTGAAACCCTCCACCTATAAATACCCTCTCTGACCGCCAAAATCCAAACGGCTCTTTGAATTTCCTACGAGTGTTCATCTCTCAAATTCTTGCTTCCCAGTGCATAAACCTGAGTGATTAGAACCCAAGAACGATGGCTGGACTGGAGTTTGTTGATGATCATAATGAGCTAGTAATGCTGCAAAAACCCAAGCAAGCTGAGGGTTTTCATGAGATTGTGGATTTCCTAAAATCCTCACACATCGCCTATGCGTTAATTGTCAATCCCACAATCTATGTGGAGCATCTGCGACAATTCTGGACCAATGCCACCATTCAGACTGTTGATGGCAATCAGGTCATCCAATCCAGGGTCTGTGATAAATCTTTCACAATCACAGAAGACAGTATTCGCACTCATCTACGTCTAGATGATGCCTGAGGTATATCTATTCTCCCAAAGGAAGACCTATTTCTCGAAATTGGTCGAATGGGGTATGAAGATCCTACTGAGGTTTATAAGCTCTTCAAGAGCAAATTTTCACCTCAGTGGCGATTCTTTGTTCATACTCTTCAGCATTGTATTTCTCGCAAAACAACTGGATGGATTGAGTTTAGCAGCACAATTGCTTATGCTCTTGTATGCTTAGCTACCTCCAGAAAGTTTAATTTCTCTCAAATGATTTTGAATGATCTGTTGTCAAACCTGGATACCAAAACCAAAACTAAAAGATTTTATATGTATCCCAGGTTTGTACAAGAAGTACTAAACCAAGAATTGACGGATTTACCCTCTCTTGAAGAGGTGTATGTACCTAAACCTCCCAAAGGGAAGGTATTTTCTAACATGAGAAGGCCTAGTAAGGACTTCTCTGAAACAAACACACCATTGTTTTCTACAATGATGGTTGTGTCTCATTCCCATGGTGAGGCATCAGGGTCAAAGCCCACATCTGACCAACCCACTGATGACCTACCCACACCATTCATTTCAAATGATCCTCCTCAGATCCCTTTTGTGAAGCCAATTTCCCCCATCACTAAAACATATGTAAGGAAAAATGTACAGAAGGTTCCTTCCCCTCCTGTATCTTCACCCCAAAAGCCAGCAAGCCCTCTGATGGAGCATTCTCTATTAGAGAATATCCAAAGGGAAACCACAGGGGTGCCTCCTAACCCCAAGAAGGTGCTCTCTAAGGAGAAGGAAGAGCATGTGGGCAGTAAGGCTGACACTACTGATTCTGCACAAGGTGTGGAACAGGACAGTGTGAACATAACTAAGACCTTCCCCACGGAAACTCTGGATGAGCAATCATCTAAGGGTCCCAGGTGCCAAGAAACCAAGGGGGTAGAAGGTGCTTCTGCTAGGCAGAAGGCCTCTACTAAAAGATCCAAGGATCCTTCAAGGGTGGTAAACACACCCAAAGGAGGTGAGGACAGATATAACTATGATGAATTGATGGAAACATACGACAATGTGAACTTAGATGTCATCAATCAGGGCTTGGAGATTAAGGAATTGAAAAAGGTGATCACTTCTCAACAAGTGCAGATTACCAAACTCAAGAAGATGGTACTCAGTTTGGTGCATAAAAAGCAGAAAAAGCAATATGTCTTGAAGAGAAGAGGAAGTGCACATGATGCTTCCAAAAAGGGGGAGAGTTCAGAGAATATGGAATTTCAAGTTGAGGGGGAGTTTGATGGTGAATCTGAAAAGAAGGGTGAGAAGGAAACTGGTAAGGCAGCAGAAACTGAGAAAGAAGCAGAAACTGTTAAAGCAGCAGTAACTCAGTCAGCAGCAGAAATAGTAGAAGAAGTAGTAACTACTGCACCAGCAGTAGAAACAGATAAACCAGCAGCAGAAACTGAAATGTCCAAAGAAGAAATAGAGATTGCTGAGACATTGGTTAAGGCAAAGCATGACACTCCTAAGGCCACTCAAAAGGCTAAGGGAGTGGTGATCAAAGAAGGAGAATCAGAGAAGAAAAGGACAAAGGTCAGTGTGACAGATGCAAAGAAGAAAGGGAAAGAAAAGATGGTTGAGCATGAGAAACCAGTGAAGAAGCAGAAGCAATTTGACTTGGATGCAGAGTTGGCAAAGGAGCTAAATGTACAATTTGAAAAGGAACTTGAAAAGGAGAAAGAAATTCAAAAAGCCAAAGACAGAAAGATTGCATTAGAGTTGGCAAAAAGGTTCAATGAAGAATATCAGAAAAGCTTGAAAACTGTTGCAAAGAAGGTTACTATGAAAGCTTCAAAGAAAAGACAACCTTCACAGACCTTCCTATTCAATCAAGAAAGAAGAAAGATGATCAACTTCCTGAAAGGATCCATTGGAGTTCCTGAAGGGATGTTTACCAACATGTCTTTTGGTATATTAGAGGAACTATACAAGAAGGAGATGACGAAGCTTCAAGGTGACTTCAGTCAGAGGGTTGAGTTTGAAAGGAAAATGAAACAAAGACATGATCTGAACATTCAGCAACCCTTCCCTGACAGTGAAGAAGGCACTCCTACAAAAGAAAAGGCAGAAGTAAAGAAAGAAGAAACTCTAGCCCAGAAGATCAAAGTTGTCAAAAGAATGAAGTCTATTGCTTCAAAGAAACAGGCAAAAAGGCCAAGGACTGAAGAAGTTGAGAAAGAAAAGGAAAGTGAAAGAATGAAAGCTGAATCAAGAGAAGAGCATGTTGAAACTCCTACAGAGAAAGTTGAAAAGCAAGAGAAGAGTCAAGAGCAAACAAGTCAACAATCATCAGAACAACCAAGACAGCCTGTGCAGTTTGATTTGTATATGACAGTAACAGATGAAGAACCAGTGAAAGTTGATCCTATCTCAGTGAATGCTCCAGAAATCATCCATTGGGATTCTTTGGTGGACAAAAGAACAGAATACATCAGAATCAAGAGAATGGGTGATCAGTATGAAGTTTATTCAACCTGGGGAAAGATCATCAGAAGTTGTTCCAGAACAGATTTGGAAGAGATGTATAAGGTTGGTCTGAATCTATATGGTGATTTGATGAAAGGAGCTGGGATGAGCATAACTAAGATGGCTATAGAGTTTTTATGCATGATGTTTGATCCAGATAGAGTGAAGTATCTTATCAAATACCTGCATCATGAAAATGGTTTTAAAAGAATTGATCATTGGATGCTTTTTGAAAGATGTGGAGTCTATGTCTTAACCATTGATAAAAGCTATCATGAGTATTACTTGGTGGATAAGGTATATGACCACAGCAAAGCAAAGTTGCAAGGGATGTTGAAAGCTAAGTTGGTATGTGCTAAAGGTTCAGAAATGGCCAGAATTGTGATCAAAAGAACAATCAATCAAAGTCTAGGTTTGAATCCTGATCTAGGAATCTGAGCATTTATTTTGAAAGCATCATGAAGACCACATTTTGAAGAACTTAACTTCTTGAATTGAAAAGTTAAGTTAGGGGGAGATTGTTGGGTCTAAAATGTGCTAAGTCCAGTTAGTACTGCTATGTGAATATTATTACTGCTAGAAGTATTAATACTGCTTGACGGATTACTACTGCTAGTAGTTAGTACTGCTGAAGAGTTAATACTGCAAGTTGGAAATTACTACTGCAAGCATGGTTAGTACTGCCAACAGAGATACTACTGCTAGTATGTTAGTACTGCTGAGGATGAAGATACTGCTATGAAGATTAATGTTGCTTATGAAGATAAAGATGGATTGGTTGCTTAAAGTGAAAGACAAGGAGATTGAAGATAATTATAGACTGGATGCTGAAGATCAATATTATTTTAGTAATTATCTTGTAATTTGTTTTGTATATATAGAATAGAAGTCTTTTGCTTAAAAAAATATTATTAATATAGAGATACAGATATACGTTATTGTTTAAGAAAGAATTAGCCTCAAGATTCTTAGTAGTCCTTTCTTTAGAGAAGTATTGAACGTCTGTTGAGCCTGTTCAACAGATTGAGGCTTTGGTTGTAATCATTAAGTTAATTCAATATAACTTGTGATTTGATCCATATACTGTTTCATTGATTTACTGTTAAAGTGTTTTTCCGCAACTCCTTTAACATAGCTTCTGAGTGTTTAATTAAATTCTTGTTTAGAATTTCGATCTTGACAAAACTTTATATTGACGAGGTGGTGTCGAGACATGGAGTCCCACAATCGACTGTGTCTGATAGGGACAGCCAATTCACATCGAACTTTTGGGTGAGTCTACAGAAAGAGCTGGGCATGAGACTAAATTTGAGCACGACTTACCATCCTCAAACGGATGGTCAGAGCGAGAGGACAATCCAAACGCTCGAGGACATGTTGAGGTCGCGTGTTATCGACTATGGAGGTAGTTGGGACTCACACCTTCCTTTGGTAGAGTTTACTTATAATAACAGTTACCATTCTAGTATCGGAATGGCACCGTTCGAGGCGTTGTATGGACGGAAATGTAGAACCCCGGTATGTTGGCTCGAAGCGGGCAAAAAGCAATTTTCTGGACCGGAAATAGTTCAAGAAACGGCGGACAAGGTAAAAGAAATTCGAGAAAGATTGAAGGCGGATCAAGAACGACAGAAGAGTTATACGGACAAGAAGATAAGATCGGTCGAGTTTCAAGTAGGCGATCGCGTTATGTTGAAAGTATCTCCATGGAAGAGGATTATCCGATTTGGAAAACGTGGAAAGCTTAGTCCTCGTTTCCTAAGACCCTTCGTCATCTTAGAGAAGATTGGATTGCAAGCCTACAGGTTGGATCTATCGCCAGAGATGGATGAAATACATCCTACCTTCCACGTGTGTTACCTTCGAAAGTGTTTAGCCGAAGAGGAGAGTGTGATTCCTCTAACAGAAATCCGAGTAGATCATGGGAATCGTTGTGTGGAAGAACCGGAGGCAATATTGGAGACAAAGGTGAAGAAATTGCGACATAAAGATGTGGTCATGGTTAAAGTCCAATGGAAGCACCACCAAGGTGCCAACGTTACATGGGAGGCGGAAGAGGACATGAAGAACCGCTACCCCCACTTGTTTTCCTAGAATGGGATTTCAGGGACGAAATCCTAATTAAGGTGGGGAGGATTGTAATGCCCGTATTTTCGCTTAGAACTTGCCTAAATATGAATGTCAATGCGTAGATGTGTAGGTAATCTCTTAACCTTCAAAATCATGGTAAACTCCTTAGGACAGTGAGTTACGCGACTTACGGCGCGAGTTCCAAGTCGCGGACCAAACCGCGGAACCCTCTGGAGTGTAAACCCTCGGGGCATATGTGCGGATTATGGCGCGGCCTCTTAGCCACTGCACAAGCCGCAGGACTACTTGCAGGTCCTCAAAACCCCCTTTTGGCCGATTTTGAATCACAAAAACACTTCTACTCATTTGAAGTCGTGATTTTCTAGGGTTCTTGGGCGATTTTCTTCCTTTTTATACCTTAGAGATCTTATTGCAAGCCTTGGGTGTCTACACACATTTATTGAGCTTCAACCTACCTCAAGGACCATTTATTGGGGTGATTTCTTCAAGAATCTCAAGACTCCAAGTCTCCATTTCCATCTTCATCTAGGGTTTCTATTTTCTAGGTTTTAACCAAAACCTAGATAGTGAGTTCCTAACTTTGTTAAAACTAGATACACATCATTTTCTACTACATGTTATTGTCATTTATCTCTATTGAACTATTCATTCATGAAACTTGATTTCTTGTGGGTCTCTATGTGTGTAAGCCTATGACCTCATTTATTACATGTGTGAGCTTTTCTAAAACGGTAATGGGACTTTTTGACCTTAAATGAATGGGAAACATATTTGTATGGGTGAATCTTGAAAAATGGACTATATGAGTGATTTGCCTTAACTTTTAGATTGTCGAGAATATTTGATGATTACTTCATGATATGTTGCTTATTGTTGCTTGATGAAGTATATACTATGGAATTGGGGCGATGTAATATTTGAGTCACTATGAGGTGGAGTTACGATTACATTTATGCTAAATCATTCATACTAGCCTTGTTATGGACAATATGTAATATGAAAAAGTATGGTCTAATATTGTACCCATGGTTGGTACTATGATTATTTATGCGCGCTATGCGCCTTGCGACGTACTAATAATAATGTTGGACGAACCAAGTCGGTAGACTAGGAGGATATAGTCTTGGGTGCCACCGTAATGGTGTGTACCTAGACCTCCGCCATTCGGGGTAATGCCATGGTTGTATTCCTCGGGTGTGTCGGGATTTTTGGATGCCACTCATGGTAGTTGGCATCAAGGTGTATTGACTCTTTGGGTGGAACTTGATTGGTGCTATGGGTCTCCCCCATTGATTTCACATCTGATTAATTAATTGTTAACCACTGATAAGAATTGTGTATTAATTTGGGATGTTTTACTTGTGCAACTCACTAGGCTTTTTGCCTAACACTTGTTTGGTGTCGATGTGTATCTCAGGTTCTAGTGGTGCCGCTCCTAAGCAGGTATAGTTGCACTTGGGTGAGAGCTTGGGGAAAGTGCACTTGGTCGCATGTTTTGTGAAGACTTTTTGGGTTCATAGACAACACCCTTTTTGTAATCTCCTTTCTAGCATAGAAATTAGATTAGTTGGTTGTTGTCTATTTTCCGTTGAATTACAACTGTAATTAAACAGGTTTATTTATTCCCCACTTTTGAGAGGCTCTTGCTATGGCAATTTTATATACCACATGTCCGATTTCCCGGAGTTTTGTTATCCCTATTTTTAGGGTGTTACAGCGTTACCCTAACCTTTTTATTTGTCGGCATGTGCATCAGGGCCTTGTTGGAAATGGTACTAGCGACACTATGAAGAGTTGAGTGCTAGTTAGATGCACAAGAAGAGTGTAACTATTGGATGAAGCCTTCAATTCCACACTTTTGGAGATAGCAATTTCGTAATGGGTTTAGTAACACCCTACCTTTATCTAGTCCTTGTTTAAGACTTGGTTTATAAATGTTGATGTTAATGCTAGAACTCAATATGAGTTATTTCAAGAGTTGAGTTGTAGAAAGGGATTTTATACTTTACTTGATATATTATTGAAATTTTAAATTAGTTTCTCTTTCCAAACTTGAGGGTGTTACACCAACCAACGCAAAATTCAGAACAACAACCATTAGGGGGTTGATTTGGATCAGATTTCAATCTTTTCTTTTTTATAGGGTTTTTATACTATAACAATAACAATCTTAATCCCGACATTTTGACACCAAAATCATCAAAAACCATTAAGAAGTGAACTCCAATTTTACACATAGGATTTTCAAGATCTTCTTTATTCATCATTAAAACCCAAAACTAAAAACTCAAATGCTACTGAACCAAGACCCCAAGCATATCTTCATCTTAGGAACTTAAAATTGATCAAGCCATACAAAACTTTAAAGAAAGTCAATAATTCATACCGAAACAGAAGCTTGAACCGACTACACAACTTGAAGCATTCAAGCAGAAAAATCTCTCAAATTTCTCGAAATTAATTGTAGTATTTAGTTATTTTCCTTCCAGGCAATGTTTATATGGAAACATTTACATTTTAAGCCAACGAAACTCATTGATTGACTACCACATTTCCTCAAAAAAAAAACAAATTAAAGCCACCATGTAAAATGACATAACACGTACTTTTTTCTTTTTTAATTTAAAAAACAGATCCTGAAGTACATAATTTTGTTTAAATGACCAAAACTAAGTCTCTGGAATGTAACTTAACCCCCTTTGACTTCACATTTTGTTTTTATTTTGGAATTTTCTACAATTTAGGGTGTCACACAGAAATTATTAGCGATAAGCTCCACCCTACCACTTGAAAATATCCTTCCACAAGTTAAAGCTCGACGAGCATTTGACGAAACCTTGATCAATTGTTTAAATCTCATTACCACAACAACGACAAAGAATGGAATGAACATCCAAACCTTTATCATAGAGAATCGCTTGAATCAGTATTCTTCCCCATCTTAGCCTCCATATAAATGCAAAGCTTCCATGGTGTGAGAGTACTCCATTGTGTTGGAATGAAATGCTCCAAACCTACAAAAGTTTTTCATCAATTAAGGACCTTAGTCCCTTGACTAAGAACACTTCATCTTTACCTGGCGGCCATGTCCAACTACCCCTCTCATTTGACCTTAAAGAAAAGTTATGCATCATAGAGAAATCAGCTCCTCCAATTCACCACTAGATCTCTCTTTAGGGTCCCTAACTCAATCCCATGACCCACGCCAACGATCATGTATCTAAACCACATGGTCTCATATCATGACCTCTTTGACACTTTCCAATCTATAAAGCCTTGGGAACAACTCACTAAATCTATAATTCTCCAACCATTTATCCCTCCAAAAGGATGTATCTCCGCATTACCAATCTTTTTTCCGAAAGAATTTGCCAAGTAGATACGAATTTTTCTATGTCCTTGCTTGCTCTCAAAATTCCCCCAAGATCCCGCTAAGGCGTTAATTACACTCTCATTTGGTCAGTCATTTTTATTATTTGTTTAATAAATTAAAAAAAGTTAGATGCGCAAGTGTGTAAATCATATAAAATAAAAATAAAATAAAACCCTGCTTTTTAGTCACCTTCTTCGACCACCTCTACCATGTTTAAACACAAATTCAAAATAATGTCAACATACAATTATACATTTAAACACAAACTCTACCAAGCTTCATCTAAATATAAACCATGATTCCACTACAAGAAAACTGGTAAGGAAAAAAATCCCTCACTAATTAGCGAGATATTAGCGACGGATTGACCACAAACTCATTCCGGCGTTAATCCCTCGCTAATTAGCGACGGATTAGTGATGGATTGGTTTTGTGGTCAATTCCTCACTAATTAGCAAGGGATAAGCGATGGATTGACCATAAACCCAATCCCTCGCTAATTAGTGAGGGATTAGCGAAGGATTGTGTTTGTGGTCAATCTGTCGCTAATCCCACGCTAATTAGTGAGGGGTTAGCGAGGGATTGTGTTTGTGGTCAATTTCTACCGCACAACATCGACACCAGATGATAAGTATATGTTACAATTTTTTGAATATGTAATAAGATTTGTATGTTTAGCAACTAATTAACTAAATTATATGTTGTAGAGACGAATATTGGGTCGGGAGCCAAGTAGTTCTGAGGTATATGAGTGGGTCCACTACATGAACCAGAAGCTTGTTTCGGGTTCATCCGACCCGTCTACTGATCCTCCTCTGTTCATTTACCCTAAAGTAGCTAGAGTGGCAGTAAGCTTTCTAAAACTATTACTTTGTTTTATAGAAACATTTGGTAGGTTTAAAGTAATATGTTTTAATAAACGTAGTGATACTATTAGTTTGGACTACCACTGTTGGGCAGATGTTAGGCTAAGTAGATATATGTTGACAATGTGACTACCATTGGTAATTAGAATGTTATAATTGTTAAAAGCATACATTGGATACGTTTGATTTACATCTGTTATGTTACTGAAATCTCTACATAAATAATTAAGCTCGGTTGTTTTTGTTTTGGTAAACCATAGAAACGCTTTCGAGAGCTTAGGGATGCAGCCCACTCTAGTACACAATCGAACACCCCTCCTAATGATACATCTCTTTGGGAGCAGAGTATTGGAGGATGGAAGAAGGCTCATTTTTTTGGTTTCGGGGATTCCTATTATGCTATGACTTGTGAATGTAGCAATAGCAGCGGGAGATCATCTACTACTGATCACTAATGGAGGTATGTTAGTTATATTGTTATTTATCATGTCATTACTTTTTATTGCCAACAAAACAAATTACTGATTTTTGTTAAATATTGAATACTACAGGTATGAGTTGAAGGAGAAAATGACAAGAATGGAGGAGGAGGCAAAGGAGTGGGAGGATCGTTATGTAGCCCAGCTGGAGTCCGAACGGAAGAGAATGGAAGAGCTAGAGACCGAACAGGCCAATCAAGTTGTCCAGTTATCCGAGCAGGTCGCGTTATCAGCGCATTTTGCTTCTTTCATGCAGCAACAAGGATACAGTTTCCCCCCTCCCAGCCCTCCTGGCCCTCCCAGTAGTTAGATTGTTTGTTAATTCTTGGATGTTATCTTGAATTGTATGAATTTGATATTTTAAATTGTATGAATTTGGTTATTTTAATTTGTTAGACAATGTCGGTTTGTTATTTTCAATTTATGGACAGGTTTTGTATTTTAATATACAAGAAATAAAGAATTTTATTAATTTTTTTGTTAAAAAGAACTAAAAATTAGCGAGGGATTAGCGACGGATTTCTGTCGCTAAAAGTTAGCTAATTCGTCGCTAATAGGTACCCTCGCTAATCCCTCACTAATAAGGGCCCTCGCTAATTCGTCGCTAATATGGGCCCTCGCTAATTCGTCGCTAATATGGTCCCTCGCTAATCCGTCGCTAATAAGGGCCCTCGCTAATCCGTCGCTAATAAGGGTCATCGCTAATCTATTGCTAATAAGGGCCTCACTAATCTGTTGTTGATACAAAAATCCCTCTCTAATCCTTTGCTGATATTTGTCCCTCGCTAATCCATCGCTGATATCTGACATTGATCTGTTGCTAATAGCATCAGCTACGCTTATTTGAGCCACGGACTATCAACGACGGATCAGCGACATATTCGAGCTTTAGCTAGAGATTAGCGACAAATTTTTCCCTCGCTGATAGTGGTCATTTTTGTAGGTTCAAACATATAACTAAAATCAAAACTCTAATCAAGATCACAAGAAATCCCATTCATATTTCGGTTTGTTTTACTTTGATGGAGGGTGGAGGGGTTAATCAACAGGTCAATGGGAATGTCACCGGAGATCTCGGATCGGGGATTGCGATGCCCTACAGTAACAATAACAACAGTGGTGAGGTACAGATAATGCCAAGAACTATGCAACTTCCATTGGAGTAAGTGCAACATATATATGGGCGTTATGAGTTCATGCCGTATAGGAGTTGTAGTCATTGGGATGGGAGGAGGGGGAAGTTGTCGGCGCCATGGACAGGGGAGAAGATAAAGATGGGGGAGTCAGATTTTTCTTACTTTAATTTTTTTGAACAACTTGTACATGTTCTGTAAAGATTTGTACATTTTTAATGATGAAATGACCAAAATATCTCTCATATACGTTAGGGCACTTAAAGGCACATCATAATGGACATTAGGTCCAGGGACAATTTCATAATGAAACATAAACTTGAATGTCGGTCCGTGTAATTTTCAGAAGTTAGAGACGAAAACTAGTGTTTTCACGAACCTTAGGGACGATGTTTTTAGTTTATACCAACATAACCTTTCAATCCCAAAGTGCTAACAACTATGTTGTGTGGTTATTAATTTTCCACGATCATCCTTTTCCACATCTGTCTCAATTATATAACCCCAACTTATATTCATTCTCAACTCAAATATCCAGCGTTGTTATTGAACTTATTGTTGAATATATAAATGAATAATAGGAAGTAATCAAGAATACAAAACAATAAAGTCTTAGCCTTTATTCACAAAATTAAATAAATGCAGGAGCTTTATATATATAGATGGAAACGTATAAAAGAAAGTTGTGAACTTTAACAAATCCGGAAATACTAAGCCTTTATTTAATCAAATTCAAATGACGATACGATTGATTCTATCCTTCACGATGGAATCAATACAGAAAGAAGTAGAAACAGATTGTTCACTAAGTGAACGAATATAAAATACAATGCAATTAAGAAAACCAACTTGTTTAGATAATTGAAAATGTAGATGAACTGCATGGTATGTAACATGTCCTTTAAGGTTTTATATGACCACTCCTAAGTCTGTGAATCTCGGGTCGCAAAGCCCCAGGATTTGATGCAGTATGTTGTTCGTGTATCAACAGCAGTGAACATAGAACCGAGCAAAACCGATGAAGAAAATTGGGAGATGAAAAACAGTAGCTAGCCGAAAGAACGATATAGAGAAAACGAGTTGAAGAGAAGTAATTTTTTAGTGTGTTTTGGGATGGGGTTAAACTAAGTATTTATACTGAAAAAACCACCCCTAAAAACCCTAGCTTGCTCCCAAAGATTAGGAGCCCATTAACAATAATTTGGAGACTAAGTCTCCATCCTATTTTGATAAAATAAATAAAAACGTTTTTTATTTAAAATTCAGTTTTAAACTGAATTAAATATCAAAATTATCTGAAAATAAATTACTTCTCATTTTCTCTATAAATTTCCGTAAAAAGGAAAAACTTCCAACCTCCACAAAATTTCCAGCAATCCCCACCAGGTTGGAAAGTTTTTCTGACATTCATAGCAGATGGTGTCACAGTGGTGTCACTAAGATTAAACCCTGTTTGATGTAAGGATGCAATAAGTGATCAATTCAATGGTATCCTTAGGATTTAAACCTTGAATCTTGAGACCGCTTCGGCTTAGTTAGACACACTGTTTAGCAATTTTAATTTCTCATTGAGCCCGAGTATGGCCATGCGCTAAACCCTATTTCATGACTTTCTAGAAGAGAAACCACAAGTTTTCATTTGAGGTGGCACCACCTCTTAGTCATATAGGCAAAGCTCTATAACATCTCCGTTGCTAAGATGCCTATTAACTTGTTAAAAGATGAAACTCCTCGTTCTCTGCAAAGACGTACTATCAGATACGTTACACGGGTCTATCAATTGATAGTACCTTCTATCAGTTAAGTGACTTGTAATTACCCATTAAACTTGGTAGATAGGAGCACTAAATCCAAGTTGAGTTTCCATCACTAACTGATTATGCGTGTTTTAGTACCATGTCTCTGGTAGTTGATCCCACCAAGTTTCTCATCAGAGGCTTGGTTAGTAGATCTGCCAAGTTCCGACAAGACTTGACAAACACAATACTTATGGTACCATCATCATAAATGGATATCTTCTAATAAATATATAATCCATTCAACTTCTTTGACCACAACAACTAAGGAAATGAATTTGGCTTCCATAGTCTAATGAGCAATACAAGTTTGTTTCTTGCTTGACAAAGAAATCGCCCCACTAGCAAGAGTATAAATCCACTCACTTGTGGATTTAGAATCACTTGATGGTCTATCTAACTGGCATCAGAATATCCTTCCAATATTCCTCGATGCGTCGTATATGTTAACTTTAGATCACTGGTTCTTTTCAAATAACCTAATACTCAACTAACTAGCTTCCAGTGATCTGGACAGGGATTGCTTGTATATTGACTCAATCTGCTCACAGAGAAAGCAATATCCGGTCTAGTGAAATGCATTACATACATCATGCATCCTATTGCACTAGCATACTCTGGTTGTTCCACTGCTCTACAAGATTTTTTTCAAGTTTCACACTTAAATCAAACGGAGTATTGAACTTCTTTATCTTCAAATGTTGAAACTTAGTCAGTATCTTCTCTATGTAGTAGGATTGACTTAGAGATATTTGAGATTCTGACCTTTTAATTTTAATCCCAAGAATTGTATCTACTTCTCCAAGATCTTTCATCTTAAAGTTCGAGGTTAAGTAGTTTTCCGTTTCACGTATGCCTTCTAGATTGGTTCCGATGATCAACATATCATCAACATAAAGACAGATTATTATTGTGGATTCTTTTGTACATTTTGAGTAAATGCACCGATTGGCTCCATTATGTCGGAACCCAAAAGAGGTAATAGTAGTATCAAATCTTTCATGACACTGTTTGGGGGCTTGTTTTAAACCATACAGAAACTTAAGGAGTCTACACACTTTGTTCTCTTGTCTGGGTACCACAAACATTCAGGTTGCTCCATATAAATCTCCTCATTTAAATAACCATTCAAAAAGGTTGTTTTCACATCCATTTGATGAATGTACAATCCTTTTATGGATGAGATTGCTATAAGAGTTCGGATAGAACTAATTCTATCAACCGGAGCATAGTTGTCGAAGTAATCAACACCTTATTTCTATTTATATCCTTTCACTATCAATCTAGCTTTAAATGCTGAGATAGAACTATTTGGGTGCAACTTTTTTTTTGAATGCCTACTTAGAACCTATGGGCTTTGTTTCCTTGGGTAAATCGGCTAATTCCCAAGTTCCATTTCCCATAATAAAGTTCATTGAATCATTTATTGCTTATTTCCATAGTGGGGCATCCTTTGAAGACATGGCCTCTTTATAAGTCTTAGGATCATCTTCGATGTTAATTGAGAAAATGACCTCTCTCGTCACCTTCTTTTGTGTCCCTTCAACCAAGTATGAGAAGAAATCATCTCCTAGACATTTTTCTTTTCTTGTTCTAGTACTTCTACGTGGTTCGTCAACTTTGTTTGAGGTTTTCGAACTATCACGAGATGTACTAGCAAGATTTGAAGCCAATGTTCTTTCCGAGTTTTCAGCATATTCTGAAAACTTTTCTGCAAAGAATTCCACATATCTAGATTCTACTATTACTCCTGATTCTTTGTCCAGTAAGCTATAGGCCTTGCTATTCTAGCATATCCCCTAAAGATGCTTTTAATAGCACAGGCTCCCATTTTAGATCTTTTTGGATCAGGAGTACGATAGTAGGCAATACAACCCCAAACTCTAAAATAGTTCAAGTTAGGTTTCCTGCCTTTCCATAGCTTGTATGGGTTGGTAGGAATCACACGACTAGTGATTCGATTGTGAATGTGACAAGCAGTCAGTAGGGCTTCTCCCCACAGGTTGTTTGGCAGACCCGATTGGTTCAACGCATAGTTGACCATCTCAACAAGAGTATGATTCTTTCGTTCTGCCAAACCATTATGCTGAGGACTGAACGGTGAGGTGCGTTCATGTTTGATACCATTCTCTTCGCAGAAAGTATCAAATTCTCTATTAAAGTATTCCCCACCTCTATCTGATCGAAATATTTTGATTCGTTTTTCAAGTTCATTTTCCACTTCAGCTTTATAAAGTTTAAAAGCATCAAAAGCTCCGTCTTTTGAATGTAGTAAGTAAAGATGTAAAAATCTACTGAAGTCATCACAAAATGTAATGAAATACCGTTTACCACCACGGGTAAGTATTCCATTTAATTCACATATATCCGAATGAATCAACTATAAAATAGTAGTATCCCTTTTAACTGATGAAAAAGGTTTCTTTGTAAATTTTGATTTTACACAAGTTTCACATTTTCCAAAATCTTTATTGTCAATTTTAATTAATCCTTTATTTTGCATTTTTTTCAAATATTTTTCACATTGGTGTGTGATAAACATTTATGCCATAGAGATATTGAACAAGCAAAATACTCAAAAAAATTAACTTTATTAAATTCAGATGGAACTACATAAATCGCAGAAATATCAAAAACATCGTCAGAAATAGCTAACACATTACTACCCCCATATTCACTCGACCCGACCCCATTTACACCATCACTCAAATTCAAACGTTACATACCTAACTGGTTGTATCCCTTTCCAATGAAAGTCTTCCACTTGTAGATCACGAGCTTCCTTGCCTCGATATTGAGTCCAAACCCATTTTCATCGAGTTTGTTTCTAGAAACGAGGCACTTATTTATGGAAGTAACGTGAAGTACATTCTTCAGAGTGACGGTTTTGCGGGAGGTGAACTTGAGTAGCACTGTACCTATACCCGTAACATCGGTCTTGCCGTTATTCGTCGTGATCACCTGTCTTCTTTCTCGAACATGACCATACTCAACAAACTTGGACCTGGAGTCACACACATGAACTGTGGCTCCCATGTTTAAGTACCAACCTCCTCTACCAGTCGTGATTCTGGTGGCTGCCTCCGAGATCATATCAATCTATTTCATCTGTAAGTTTGCAACAAGATGTTGGATTCCTTCAACAAAGTTTGTTGTTGGTAGTCCGGATTTCCTCTGCTTGCATTCTATAGCATAGTGCCTCGTCTCTCCGCAGACATGAAACTTACCCACTCGCATAGGCCCTTGACTCGATGATTGACCAGGCCTCTTGAAAATTTTCTTCTGTGGACCCAAATTCCACTTTTTAGTGGGTCTTCCAGATTTTCCTTTTCCTTTGCCACCAGCCTGTACGTTGTTGGCACTCAAGACAGTCTTTCCCTTTTTGTTCCGATTACGTGCCTATTCCTCTATTCTTAATTGTTTAATTAAATCATCCAATTTATGCATCATTCTTTTTGAAAAGTCCTTCCAAGATGGGGGCAATTTGTCAATAACTTCCCCTACTTGGAAGATTTCTGGAATAGGGATAGAAAGCACTTTCATTTTATTTACCAATACTTGAAGTTTATGGACTTGCTCAAGTATTGGTTTATCGTCAACCATTTGGAACCTTAGGTAATGAGACACAAGGTATTTATTGGTACCTTCTTCTTGTGCCTTGTACTTGAAATCAAACGCATTCCAAAGTTCTTGGGGACACGTAATCGGGGCATAAAGGTCATACAATCGGTCATATAGAGCATTTTTAATATGCCCACAAGCCAGGGTGTTGGGTCTGAAATATGCCAAGGATAGTTCAACATGGTTACTACTTCTAGTTCATCATGGTTACTACTTCTGAAGTTAATATTCATCATGGTTACTACTTCTATGGTTAATGTTGCTAGTTGTAGTTAATGCTGCTGGAACAAAGTTAATGCTGCTAGAAGAAAACAGTTAATACTTCTAGTTAATACTTCTAGTTAATGTTGCTAGAAGAAAATAGTTAATACTTCTAGTTAATACTTCTAGTTAATGTTGCTAGAAGAAAACAGTTAATACTTCTAGTTCGTACTTCTGTTCTTTAATGCTGCTAGTTGATGGTTAATGTTGCTCAACAAGATTAGTACTGCTAGTTCAGAGTTAATACTGCTAGAAGACTTAAAGGTTAATACTGCTGAGTGTTACTACTGCTAGTACTATTAATACTGCTAGGCAAAGTTAGTGTTGCTTGAACAAAGTTAGTACTGCTTAGCTAGTTAGTACTGCTAGTAGCTAGTGCTGCTTAGTAGTTAATGCTGCTAGAAGAAGTTAATGCTGTTGATCATGGTTAGTGCTGCTTAAGAGATTCGGATGGAAAGAATGACAGCTGGATAATCTGAAGATTATGGAAGCTTTGAGATATACATGGAAGATATACTGAAGATTTGTTTAATTATTGTAATTATCTTTTGACTAGTATATGTATAGAATGTATAGAATAGATAGAAGAGAACTTTTGGTTTTCATTCTATTAGAGAGAAAATCAACCTCAAGGCATAGATCCTAATTCTAGAGAAGTAGAATTCGTATTGGTGAGTCTGTTCATCAATATTGAGGTTGAGTGTGTAATCTTGTAACTTAAAAGCATTCAATACAAGTTTACAGTTTGTTCTTCATATTTACTGTGTTGATTTACTGTTTCATTGAATATCAAAGTGTTATTCCGCAAACTTCTTTGATATTGTTTCTGAGAATTAATTCTTGTTAAGAATTCGATCCTGACAAGTGGTATCAGAGCCAGTATTCTCAGAAACCTGCAATCATCATTCTTCCTTGAAATCAGAAATCATCAATGGCTGAAGTTTCAGATTCTTCAAGCACAGAAATCCCCACAGAGGTAATGTCTAATCTTTGCTCTAAAACTTGTATGGAAACTGTTAAAAGGTACAGGGATCACAACCAGACAATGAGTGATGACCTTAAAAGATTAGAGAGAGATATAAAAGACTATGTAAAATTGTTGAGAGTTTTGAGGAACAAATCAAAGTTTTCCAAACCAATGAACTTCAACATTCTTATGATACAAATTACTGGAAGTGGGAGAAGAATGACCTAGAACTTCAGCTGAAAAAGTCTAAAGAGGAGAATGAGAAGATAAAGAGTGAGTTTGAGAAAGCCAAGCTGGATATTGAGAAATTTTCCAATGCTTCTAAAGCAATGGACTCATTGCTCCAAACTCAAATCCATGACAAACTTAGAAGAGGAATAGGCTATAACACCACACCACCACCATACAACAACAATTACATCCCTCCTATATCAGACTTGCTAGAGACCAAGAATAGGAAGGAATTGTCTGATGAAGCCACTAAGGTAGATCCATTAGACAAAGTGGTGGTTGAAACAGACTCTGAAGAAGAGAACTCTAATGATAAGAGTAAGGAGAACACTGTAGGTGGTGAGATTCCTCTAGAAAATCACATTATCACCAATGAGGGATGTGGAAAGATTTGGGTCAAATCTAAGGACATAGAAAAGACAGAGGGAAAGTCTGGTAAGGTCCACTACAAACAGACAACCGTTGTGAATCCTGTCCCTTGCAAACAGTGTACTTGCAATAAATCTGAGCCCCAAAAACATGATAAAAGGAGGGGAAATCAGAGAAATTGGAATAATCAGTGGGCACAAAAACAAGGGGTTGATCTAAGTAAAATCAATAGACCAAAACCTTGTTTTATTTGTGGAAAGCTTAATCATGTTGCCAAATACTGTTATTTCAATCCTATAAACCAAAGAGTAAATTTTCAAAGACAAACTCAAAACTCCTTTGGTTATAGGAAGCAAGGAAGGAATCAAATGGCTGAGAACAGAGCACCTAAAAAGTCTCATGTTCAAAACAAGTTTGCTAAAACTAAGAAAAATACTTCAAATAAACAAAGGAGTAACTTAAAGACAAAGAAAGCAAACAACTTTGCTCAAGTTTGGGTTCCAATTGCAAAGAAACCTGTTAGTACTGCTATCCCAGATAGTACTGCTAACAAGAATAGTGCTGCTAACTTGATTAGTACTGCTAACCAAGTTAGTACTGCTAACAAGGCTAGTGCTGCTTCTAGTAGTAATGCAGCCAAGCCTATAATCTTGACAAAGTACTCCAGTCATGAGATTCCTAAACAACTCATTCAGACCAAACTGACAGATTATATTAATGAGAAAGGTCAACCCAAGACCACTTTGGCTTGGGTTCCATCAAAGACTAACTGATTTATCAAGTGTGCAGGGCAATCAAAAGCTCAAGAGGAAGAGCATTTGGAATGAAGATAATGGTTGCTCTTGGCACATAACAAGGAACATGGATTGCCTTCAAATTCTTCAAAAGATTTGATGGAGGACATGTTACTTTTGATCCAACAGAAGGTAAGAAAAGTGTTTCAGGTTGCTAATACTGAAAGGTAGTTAGTACTTCTAGTTCAGTGAATACTGTCCAGACTGTGTTAATGCTGCTGGTATATGTTACTACTGCCAGTCTGTGTTAATGCTGCTGATAAGTGTTACTACTGCTAATGTAAGTTTTCTATACCTAAAATGATCTTCAATAATTTAATGTCAAACCTGGATATCAATCAAAAAGCTTTTATCTATATTCAAGGTTTGTACAAGAAGTACTTAATGATGAATTGACGGACATACCTCACTTTGATGAGGTATATGTACCTAAACCCCCTAAAGGCAAGGTTTTCTCAAACATGAGAAGATCTGCAAGGGACTCGGAAGGAGTTGACACACCATTGTTCTCTACAATGATGGTGATGTCCCACAATCAAGAAGGTAAGGCATCAGGGTCAAAGCCCTCATTAGACCAACCCACTGATGACCTATCCACACCTTCCACTACAAAGCATAAATCTTCATATTTCTTTTGTCAAACCAACATTCCCAATTACCATACTATATAAGGAAAAGATACAGAAGGTTCCTTCCCTTCTTGTATCCTCAACCTCAAAACCTACAAGCCCTCTGATGGAGCATTTTTCATCAGAGAATATCCAAAGGGAAACCATAGAGGTGTCTCCCAACCTCAAGAAGGTGCTCAATAAGGAGATGCAAGAGCATATGGGTTGTAAGGCTCACACTACTGACTTTGCTCAAAGTGCAGGACAGGACAGTGTGAACATATCTAAGACCTTCCCCATGGCAACTTTAGATGAGTAATTTTCTAAAGGTCCCAGGTGCCAAGAAACCAAGGGAGTAGAAGGTGATTCTGCTAGGCAGAAGATCTCTACTAAAAGATCCAAGGATCCTTCAAAGGTGATAAACACACCTAAAGGAGGTGAGGACAGATTTAACTACAAAGAATTGATGGATACACTTGGTACAATTAGTCTGAAAGTTCACAATCAAATTATGGAGATAAAAGAGATGAAAAGGAGCACAGATCATGATTATTTCAAAAAGGGGGAGACTTAAACAACTGAACTTGAGAAGACATGAGAAGGAGAATCAAGTTGATATGAAATCTTATTTTGAGGGGGAGATAAGTGAAGAAGAAGATAAAGCATTAACTACAGCAGAAACAGAAAAGAAGATAACAGCAGAAACCGAATCAAGAAGAACTAGAAGTTGCAGAAAGTTTTGAAATTATCATAAAGACCCTATGTTGAAGAACTTAACTTCTCAGTTTTGAAAAGTTAAGTTAGGGGGAGATTGTTGGGTCTGAAATATGCCAAGGATAGTTCAACATGGTTACTACTTCTAGTTCATCATGGTTACTACTTCTGAAGTTAATATTCATCATGGTTACTACTTCTGTGGTTAATGTTGCTAGTTGTAGTTAATGCTGCTGGAACAAAGTTAATGCTGCTAGAAGAAAATAGTTAATACTTCTAGTTAATACTTCTAGTTAATGTTGCTAGAAGAAAATAGTTAATACTTCTAGTTAATACTTCTAGTTAATGTTGCTAGAAGAAAACAGTTAATACTTCTAGTTAGTACTTCTGTTCTTTAATGCTGCTAGTTGATGGTTAATGTTGCTCAACAAGATTAGTACTGCTAGTTCAGAGTTAATACTGCTAGAAGACTTAAAGGTTAATACTGCTGAGTGTTACTACTGCTAGTACTATTAATACTGCTAGGCAAAGTTAGTGCTGCTTGAACAAAGTTAGTACTGCTTAGCTAGTTAGTACTGCTAGTAGCTAGTGCTGCTTAGTAGTTAATGCTGCTAGAAGAAGTTAATGTTGTTGATCATGGTTAGTGCTGCTTAAGAGATTCGGATGGAAAGAATGACAGCTGGATAATCTGAAGATTATGGAAGCTTTGAGATATACATGGAAGATATACTGAAGATTTGTTTAATTATTGTAATTATCTTTTGACTAGTATATGTATAGAATGTATAGAATAGATAGAAGAGAACTTTTGGTTTTCATTCTATTAGAGAGAAAATCAACCTCAAGGCATAGATCCTAATTCTAGAGAAGTAGAATTCGTATTGGTGAGCCTGTTCATCAATATTGAGGTTGAGTGTGTAATCTTGTAACTTAAAAGCATTCAATACAAGTTTACAGTTTGTTCTTCGTATTTACTGTGTTGATTTACTGTTTCATTGAATATCAAAGTGTTATTCCGCAAACTTCTTTGATATTGTTTCTGAGAATTAATTCTTGTTAAGAATTCGATCCTGACACAAGGTTTCTGTAACACCCTCAGATTTGGAAAAAAGACAATTAATTTAAAATTTTCAATAATGCCTCTTATAACAAGTCTTTTCTTGAAATACTAATTTAGATTTAACTATTAACAAAATGGATAGGGTCTTACATAAAGACTAATAAGAAGGGTCGGATGCTACTAAACCCAAATACATGTTGCTATTCCCAAGATAATTGTGGAAGACTTCACAAAGATACTCACCCTCGTGCATATAACTAGTACCCATCTCTTCACATGGGTCTCAAGTACCCTTCCCCAACCTTGACCTGATGCACATGCCGATAAATAAAAAGGTTAGGCTATCGCCTGTTGAGTTCAAGAGTTTTCAACATGAATAAATATATTGTTAAAAGGAAAGAATGTAGTTTAAATCATAATCTTCAAAATGAATTACTTTAAATATTAAATGACCCGTTTTCCAATAATACACATTTTTTAAGTACCCCCAACATAGAACATTCCTTCATAAAGTAAATTCAACCCAAAACTCACTCAAAACGTGATAGAAATTGAACTCCAATCTATAAAAACGCGAATAAAACTTTATTTCCCGAAACACCCAAAACATGGGTGAGGCACAATACTCATTCCCATAAATTATGGATAAAAATCTATATATATAAAACGTCACCAAAAACATGGATAATCAAATTTGATACCCAAATAACAGCTTTCGGTGACTGGGGAGACCCGATTCCATTGTACGTGGCGGAACACAAAGTTAAGCCACATAACCATGTTGTCAAACTACACCTCAAATCGTGACTGTATTACCTGCTTTAAAAAAGATACACCTCCCGTCGGACTTTATTGCCTGCTTTAAAAAGTTACACCTCAAGTCCCAGTTACACCGTATCCCCTATTGTCTGCTTTGCCAAGCTACACCTCAAGGATACACGATCTTATTGCATGTTCATTTCCTAGTAAGTTACAACCTCAAGGTTCCCATAGACCCTTTAGTGCATACTTACTAGCATTCAAGATAGGGGCTTAAATCCCTTACTTGATAACCCCGAGATGTTTAACCCTCGTGCACAAGAGTTAGAGCATCTAAGCTACAATCATGGTCCCGGAGTACAACCCTTAAGGGTTCATCTCCACAAAATTGGGACAACAACAATGCCAACACGACATATTTCCCAAGGTGAGAATATCAAGACTCCTCACCATTAAATATGACTGACTTAATTCCTATAGATCCAATACATTACAGTCAAAAATACTTGACTCCAAATGAATGACACATGCACTCAAAACATGTATTCTCCAAAATAAAGTGCAATAAATGCAAATCACACCCAAAGCTCCACATTAAGCTATTAAAACCGGAAAAATGTGCTCAAGACCCGATGAAGACAAAAAGTGTGTCTTAAGCTCAACCGATCAAATGACCATATGCTAAAAATCCATAAAATGCAATAAAACACTAATGGACCAACGTTTATGCAAACACATGCTTCAAAAATACATGAATCCACTCCAACACAATTTAGATTGAGACAGGTCATTTTCCAAAAAAGTTTGTGCCATTGATTCTTTCAAAACGTTCTGTAACATGAGATCAAACGTTTCTCCAAAACAAGCACTAAAGTACATTTCCTTCAAATGATGTACACTCGTAAGATAAATTGTTAAAATATCAATACCAAATATTTACTCATCAAAATACTCGAAATTCACCTTTTTCCCAATACCAAAAGGTTTACAATTTTCAAATGTTCGCAAGGTTGGGAATGACCAAACTCCAATGACCTACACGTTGGTATTTTCAAAACATTCCAAAACACAAACTACGCATATTTCCAACAAACACAACAAAATGCATTCTTACCAAATAACCTCTATTTATGTGATGAATCATCAAAACATTTTCATTTTTACCCATTTATCAAATTACCCAAAAGTCCCAACGATTGGTGTTTCACGAGATTTATTAAAGCAAATATCCCAACTAAGTAATTTCATAAAATAACCCAACATTTGATAATTACCAATTAAACACATGCACACTTTAAAATGAACATTTTGGCATGTACATAGTTTTCACAAATCAACTTGAACTCACCTTGCTAAATTTAGGCTAAATCTAGATTTTACCCCACTTTGAGCTTCCTTGAAGAAACTTGAATCCTCAAGCCAAAACCTCCAAAAACCTAGATCCATAAATTTCCAACCATAAATATACATATTCAACCATATAGAATCGTTCCCCAAATAACTTAAATCAAAATCCCCATTTTGGCCAAAACCCTAATTTTGACTTAATTTCTCCAAAATCACCCAAATCGAAAACTTAAGAAATAAAGCACTAGGAAGTTATAAATAGAGCATTTATACCTTGATTAAAGTGTTATAAAGAAGATGGGATGAACTCACAATAGTGGGTTTTGAGTTTTTTAGTGGGTTTTGATAAAACTCAAAACCCTAGAACTTTCTTGAAGGAGACAACAATGGAGATGGTGGGAAATTGACCCTAGATTCCAAACTTTCTAGAGACACAAGATCTTGAAGTAAATGAGTGTGAATGAACACTTGGTGGCTTCCAAAACCGAATTCAATGAGGGTGGAGGTTGAGAGAGAGTTCTTGAAGAGGGTGGGTGGAGAAGTGAGAATGAATTAATGAGGAAAAGGGTTTTAAAACTCACAATAGTGGGTTTTGATAAAACTCAAAACCCTAGAACTTTCTTGAAGAAGACAACAATGGAGATGGTGGGAAATTAACCCTAGCTTCCAAACTTGCTAGAGACACAAGATCTTGAAGTAAATGAGTGTGAATGAACACTTGGTGGCTTCCAAAACCGAATTCAATGAGGGTGGAGGTTGATAGAGAGTTCTTGAAGAGGGTGGGTGGAGAAGTGAGAAAGAATGAATGAGGAAAAGGGTTTTAAAACGACCAGGGACCGTCGGCGATTGTGACATGCGACTATGCCCTTGGCATAGTCGCCCGAAAAGGGAGACCCGCGGTACATCCTTCGCGATTGTGCCCCGCGATAGTGATCCGGGCATAATCGCCCAATTCGTATCGAGACTCCACTCCGGCCCACGAGTGTGACACGCGACTATGCCATAGGGCATAGTCGTCGGGCATTCTCGCCCTGATGGTACCGACAGTTCCAAAAATTGATTTCCACGAGGTTGCTATGATGGGTTTTATGAGAGGATTATAACAACTTATTTTACACAAAATCCTCTAATTTTTTTGTGCAAATAGACTTGACAATAATAGCTTACCAAAAATCCGGGCGTTACAGTTTCAGCCTCCTTTCGGAGTAGCCGCTGCTTCTCTAGATTGGCAATTTTGGCCTTGTTTGGCTCTTTTCCGGCTTCAGGTATCAGGTTATCGGGAATGGATGGTAGGGAATGGTCCATCACATAATACATCTTTAGGACCATCAACATGAATTTCACAATCTCGGCCCAGCCGGTATAATTGGACCTGTCGAAACTGTCCAATTTTACCAAGTCTTGGTCATCAAGCAAAAGTTTCCGGATTTCAATTCTTGATTATAAAACCTTAAAGATTGTTGAATATATAAAGAAATATTAGGAAGTAATCAAGAATACAAAACAATAAAGTCTTAACCTTTATTCACAAAATTAAATAAAGGCATGAGCTTTATATATATAGATGAAAACGTATAAAAGAAAGTTGTGAACTTTAACAAATTCGGAAATACTAAGCCTTTATATAATCAAATTCAAATGACGACCACGGTTTATTCTATCCTTCGTGATAGAATCAATACAGAGAGGAGTAGAAACAGATTGTTCACTTAGTGAACGAATTAAAATAAAATACAGTGCAATTTAAAAATAAAACCAACTTGTTTAGATAATCGAGAATGTAGATGAAGTGCACGGTATGTAACTTGTCCTTTAAAGTTTTATACGACCACTCCTAAGGGTGTGAGTTTCGGGTCGCAAAGCCCTATGATTTGATGCAGTATGTCGTTCGTGTATCAACAACAATGAGCACAGAACCGAGCAAAACCGATGCAGAAAATCAGGAGATGAATAACAATAGCTAGCCGAGAAAACAATATAGAGAAAACGAGATGTAGAGAAGTAATTTTTTATTGTGTTTTGGAAGGGGGTTAAACTCAGTATTTATACTGAAAAAACCACCCCCAAAAACCCTAGCTTGCTCCCAAAGATTTGGAGCCCATTAACAATAAGTTGGAGACTAAGTCTCCAACCGATTTTGATAAAATAAATAAAAATGTTTTTATATAAAATTTAAATTTAAACTGAATTAAATATCAGAATTATCTGGAAATAAAGTACTTCTCATTTTCTCTATAAATTTCCGTAAAAGGGAAAAACTTCCAACCTCAACAAAATTTCCAACACTTATATAGAGAATATTATAAGAATTAAGAGATGGAAGTGGCAAAGAGTGTGGATCTTGAAAGATACATGGGCAGATGGTACGAAATAGCTTCAATCCTATCCCAAGATCAACGTAGAAATGGCACCAACACCAGGGCTACTTACACATTGAACTCAGATGGCACTGTTCATGTCTTGAATGAGACTTGGACCGATGGAAAGAGAGGATTCATCCAAGGCACTGCTTACAAGGCTGACCCCAGGAGTGATGAGGCCAAATTTTATGTGCCGCCCTTTCTCCCCATCATGCCTACCTGTTACTGTTGATTACTGGGTTTTGTATCTTGATGATGATTATCAGCATGCTCTCATTGGTCAGCCTTTCCAGGAACTCTCTATGGGTATATATCTTTCCATTTAATTAATTTTTGTAAGTACATATATATGATCGAATCGATGATCGATCTTCCCTTTTTGGAAAATAGTAGTAATTCACCAATATGTTGATTGGTGGAGCTAGTGTTTTGTGTATTTGATTCTGCATGTTATTGTTATGTATTGGAATGTGAAAATTATGGGAAGGGTTTTAGATTCAAGCTAGAAGGTGTAAAAAAAGGTGGTGATTTGGACATGTATACGAGTGGGGTTTAATTTTAAGAACAAGGCCATGTTGTGGGGTGGGGGTCGTATTGTGAGTTTGTATGGAAGTTTAATAGTCTTCGACCAGTACATGTGCCAAAAATGGCTCATTTTTAACGTCCTTTTCTTTCGTTTTCTCTTCTCGTTATACATAACATGGTCGTGCTTTAGGAAGTGTAGTTGGAGACTTGAAACAGGGCCTCAAATTGTTTGGGGTAGGTCACGGTTATTTTGTAAACCAATAAAAGGTTATAACTTGTGCAACCTTCATCATCACCGTGTAACACCCTAAAAATAGGGATAACAAAAATCCGAAAGACGAACGTGTGGTATATAAAATTGCCAAAGCAAGAGCCTCCCAAAAATGGGGAAATAATACAAACCTGTTTAATCACAATTGTAATTTCAACGGACAATAAAACAACAACCAACTAATCTAATTTCTACAACTAGAAAAGAGATTACAAAAGGGTTGTTATCCATAGACCCAATAGTTCTTCTATCCAAAGTAGTTCCAATGGAAAGCATTCCCCAAGCTCTCACCCAAGAAACTAGGCCAGTTTAGAACCGGCGCCGCTAGAACCTGAGATACACATCGACACCAAACAAGTGTTAGGCCAAAAAGCCTAGTGAGTTGAACAATAAGGAGCATGCATGAACAGTTGTAAATCTTATCAGCAGTTAACCAAAGTTCGATATATGTGGAGTCAATAGGGGAGACCCATAGCACCAATCAAGTTCCACCCAAAGAGTCGATATACCTTGATGCCCTCTAACAAGGAACACCCGAAAGGCCCGGCACACCCGAGGACTACAACTAAGGAAATTCCCCGAATGGTGGAGGTCTAGACACATACCATCACGGTGGCGCCCAAGACTACATCCTCCTAGTGTCTACTGACTTGGTTCGTCCGACATCATTTATAGGAGGTCTTGAGGTATATTTCAACCAATACATTTCGATACCTACCATGGGTACAATGTCACCATCCTAATACATAAGTCCATCATGAGACCCAAATGACTATCATGCTCATCATGCATACGAATATATCACCAAAATGGTATTCCAACTAGAATTCATCTTAATACCGAGACATGTATACATTTACCATATCAAAGTACCCATAATATATTTTCAAGAGAAAAGCCCCAAATACTTGTACATTTAGAGTAAAACATGGCATTTCACACATATCCACATTTCCAATATTTCTTCATAAGAAATCCCAAGTACTTGAACATATAGAGATAAACAACAACAAATAGGAGAATATGATGTGTATCTAGTTTTAACAAAGGTTTAGTAAACTCACAATCTAGGTTTTTGACCAAAACCTAGAAAAGATGAAACCCTAGAAGTTGGATGGGAGTGATGGAAACTTGTACTCTTGAGATCTTGATGCAGAAGGAAACCAATAAATGATGTTTTACCTCCCAAAGACTTTGAAATAAATGCTCTAAGTATCAAGAGGAAGAAAGTGGCTCCAAACCCTAGAAAATCGCTCCTCCAATCAGTGTGTGTGTGTGGGTTTTTTGTGATTTTGAACCGAGAGAAAAGGGGTTTTGGGGACCTGCAGGTCGCCCTGCGACTTGTGCCGCGACTTGCACCCACGGCATAAGTCGCCCGCTTACTCGACCAATTGAACTCCAGTGGCTTACGCGACTTGTGCTGCGACTTACACCCGTGGTGTAAGTCACGTAATTCACTGCCACACGTAGGCTGGTCTAAATTTCCAAACAACACCAAACAACCATTACAAACGGAAATAGCAGTTAAGCATGAAGTTTCTATTTTGATAGACACAAAATCCTAAGATTAACAAAGCCTTATATTTACCTGGAATTCTGGATGTTACAATCCTCCCCACCTAATTTGGATTTCGTCCTCGAAATCGCCTTTATATAAATAAATGAGGATAACGCTTCCTCAAATCCTCTTCGGACTCCCAAGTGACATTAGCACCACGATGGTGTTTCCATTGGACCTTGACCATGACCACGTCCTTATGTCGTAACTTCTTTACTTTCGTTTGCAAAATCGCTTCCGGTTCTTCCACACAACGGTTCCCGTTGTCCACTCGAATTTCCGACAAAGGGATCATGCTTTCCTCCTCGGCTAGACACTTTCGAAGATAACATACGTGAAACGTAGGATGTATTCCATCCATTTCCGGTGGTAAATCCAACCGATAGGCTTGTAAACCAACTTTCTCCAAGATGACAAAAGGTCTAAGGAAACGGGGACTAAGCTTCCCACGCTTCCCGAAACGGATTATCCCCTCCCATGGAGATACTTTCAACATGACACGGTCGCCCACTTGAAACTCAATCGGTCTTCTCTTTTTGTCCGCATAGCTCTTTTGTCGGTCTTGCGTCGCCTTCAGCCTTTCTCGTATTTCTTTCACCTTGTCCGCCGTTTCTTGAACTATTTCCGGACTGGCGAATTGCTTCTCGCCCGCTTCTAGCCAACAAACCGGGGTTCTTCACTTCCGTCCATACAATGCCTCGAACGTTGCCATTCCGATACTAGAATGGTAACTGTTGTTGTACGCGAACTCTACCAATGGTAGATGTGAATCCCAACTTCCCCCGAAATCTATTACACACGACCTCAACATATCTTCTAGCGTTTGGATCGTCCTTTCGCTTTGACCATCCGTTTGAGGATGATACGTCGTGCTCAAATTCAGTCTAGTACCCAACTCCTTCTGCAAGCTAGCCCAAAAGTTCGAAGTAAACCGACTGTCACAATCCGACACGATAGATTGCGGAACTCCGTGCCTCGATACCACCTCATCAATATAAAGATTGGTCAATTTCTCCATTGGAAAAGTCTCCCGCATTGCAAGGAAATGCGCACTCTTGGTCAATCGGTCAACGATTACCCAAATGGTGTCGTGCCCACGTAAGGTCTTCGGTAACTTTGTTACGAAATCCATCGTGACGTTGTCCCGTTTCCACTCGGGAATGGACAATGGTTGTAAACTCCCATACGGTCTTTGATGTTCCGCCTTGACTTGGAGGCACGTGACACACTTCTCCACATAGTTAGCCACATCTAGCTTCATCACCGGCCACCAATAATGTAACTTTAGGTCTCTATACATCTTGGTGTTACCGGGATGTATAGAATATTTCAACTTATGCGCTTCTTCAAGAAGTAACTCCCGATTTCCTCCCAACTTCGGTACCCAAATCCGTCCTTGAAAGAGTTTGAGTCCACGACCGTCTTCTGTCAAGAGTTCCTTTTGCTTCACCATGACTTCGGCTTTGAGGTTCTCTTCTTTAAGTGCTTCCACTTGAATCGTCTTTATACTTTCCAATAAACTCGATACCACATCGATCCTCGTAAGGGACATTTTGACACCACCATCATGGCTCCTTCGGCTCAATGCATCCGCCACCACATTGGCCTTACCGGGATGATATAATAGGTCACAGTCGTAATCCTTCAAAAGCTCGAGCCATCTCCTTTGCCGCATGTTGAGTTCCTTTTGATCGAAGATGTACTTGAGACTCTTGTGATCCGTGAAAAGAGTACACTTCGTCCCATACAAGTAGTGTCGCCGCAATTTTAATGTGAAGACTACCGTCGCCAACTCCAAGTCGTGAGTTGGATAATTCTTCTCATGATCCTTTAATTGTCGCGACGCGTAGGCTATTACTTTTCCCCTTTGCATTAGGACACACCCAAGTCCCATCTTAGAAGCGTCACTAAATACAACAAAGTCTTCTGACCCTTCGGGTAAGGACAAGATCGGAGCTTCACGCAACTTCCTCTTGAGCGTCTGAAAAGCTTGCTCTTGTGCGTCGGTCCAAAGAAACTTGACGTTCTTCCTTGTAAGAGAAGTGAGCGGGGTAGCTATCTTGGAAAAGTCTTGAATGAAACGCCGGTAGTAACCCGCCAAACCCAAAAAGCTTCGGATCTCTGTTGGACTTGTTAGAGGCTCCCAACTCATCATTGTCTCGATCTTTGCCGGGTCCACCTTTATTCCGTCTTTTGATACCACATGCCCCAAGAATTGCACCTCTTGGAGCCAGAATTCGCACTTCGAGAATTTCGCAAACAATTTCTCCTTTCTTAGAACCTCTAATACTTCCCGTAAGTGTTTCCTATGCTCGGACTCATCTTTTGAATATATTAAAATATCATCGATGAAGACGATCACGGATTTATCCAAGAATGGGCGACACACACGGTTCATCAAATCCATGAATACGGCCGGAGCATTGGTTAAGCCGAAAGGCATCACCAAAAACTCATAATGACCGTATCTAGTTCGGTAAGTCGTCTTCGGAATATCTTCTTTCTTTACTCTCGCTTGATGGTACCTGGACCTAAGATCAATCTTCGAGAAACATCACGCGCCTTGGAGTTGGTCAAAAAGGTTATCGATGTGAGGTAGAGGATACTTATTCTTCACCGTGACTTTGTTTAGCTCTCGGTAGTCAATACACATCCGCATGGATCCATCCTTCTTCTTTACAAACAAAACCGGTGCTCCCCAAGGTGACGAACTCGGTCGAATGAAGCCCTTCTCCAATAACTCTTGTAGTTGCGTCATCATCTCTTTCATCTCCGTCGGTGACAAACGATATGGAGCACGGGCTATCGGAGCCGCTCCCGGGGTGAGGTCGATCTGAAACTCCACTTGTCGCTCCGACGGTAGCCCGGGTAAGTCTTTCGGAAAGACGTCCGGATAATCTTGCACCACCTCCACATCTTCTACCGACTTCTTTTCTTTCTTCGTGTCCACCACGTAGTCCAAGTACAAAGGGTAACCCTTCGCTAGAAACTTACGAGCCTTAAGAGATTAAATAATGGGATTATTCCTCTTCCCTTTCTCCCCATAAATGGTAACCACACCATTTTTCGGCAATGGCACTTGGATCATCTTTTTGGAGCAAAAGATGTCGGCCTTATGCCTCACTAACCAATCCATACCTATAACCACATCGAACCCTCCTATAGTCATGGGTAGTAAATCTACTCCGAAAGAATTCCCATCAATCTCTAGAGTGCAATCACAAAAACGGTCTCGAATGATCACTTGACTTTGAAATAAATGCTCTAAATATCAAGAGGAAGAAAGTGGCTCCAAACCCTAGAAAATCGCTCCTCCAATCAGTATGTGTGTGTTTTGTGATTTTGAACCAAGAGAAAAGGGGTTTTGGGGACCTGCAGGTCGCCCCGCGACTTGTGCCGCGACTTGCACCCGCGGCATAAGTTTCCCGCTTGCTCGACCAATTGAACTCCAGTCGCTTACGCGACTTGTGCCGCGACTTCCACCCGTGGCGTAAGTCGCGTAATTCACTGCCACACGCAGGTTGGTCTAAATTTCCAAACAACACCAAACAACCATTACAAACGGAAATAGCAGTTAAGCATGAAGTTTCTATTTTGATAGACACAAAATCCTAAGATTAACGAAGCCTTATATTTACCTGGAATTCTGGATGTTACACACCGTCTATTGCATTTGGATTCTCATTGATCTCTAAATGAATTTACTTGAACCCAGTAAAAGATTACAACTCGTGCAACCTTCATCATCATCGTCTATTGCATTTGGATTCTTATTGATTCTCTAAATGAATTTACCTAATTTCGTCGAATTTCTGCAAAAGATGTCGATGCACATAATGGTTCATGCAAAATACTATGGATTGGTGGTACTTTCATGAAACAATATGAATTTCATGTTAGTGTATGCATTTAATGAAATACTATGGATTGCATGTAAGATTATTGCATGAAACTAGTAATCATCCGGTAATCAATCCAGTGTCTATATAATGAATGAGCTAAATGAATGGTTTAGATGAGGTTGCACGGGGTTGTAACATTTTATTGTGTTACAAAATAAACCACCCCTTCTCTCTCTGTGTGTGTGTGTGTGTGTACGCGCACACGCACGTATGTGTGTTTGTATGTATTTTGTGTCGTTTTGATTTTGAGATTTTTCTTCATAAATCATAATTTATATGACATGATCTTACATTTGTGATGAATATGATTCTCACAAACTGTTACACAAATCATTTTTTTTTTAATTTTGATTTGAAGAATTTGTTTCGAATAATGTTAACGAATGATTTATTTAAGTGAAGTCATATGTTGCGTTACTTTAAGAAATTTTTGTTATTTTATATGAAGTGGAAACGATCGAAATCAAACAAAAACATAAGATCTAAACCAAACATTTTGTATAACTTTTAATATAACTTATGCTATAAACTTTTATATTTTGTATAATTTAATACTCACCAAGTTGGTCTATAGTCTTAGTACAGCCGGTAAGGCTGTAAACGAGCCGACCAAACACGAAAGGTTAATTTAAACGAACGAACACGAACAGTAAACGAATTTTTTTTTTCCGTTTTCATGTTCGTTCGTTAAGAAAATGTGTTTGTTCTTGTTCGTTCATGTACGTTCATTAATTAAGATGCTAATTAAACAAATGAATTTGTTGAAAAACAACCACTATTCTATCATTTTGTTTCTTAACAAAATGTAAAGCCCGGCGACCTTAGGAGTGATAAAAGTGGAACTCTAAAAACTTAATTTAATTAATCATTTTATATAATGTCATAACTTATATTATATAATGAATGAACAAAGTCATTATTCATGTTCGTTCATTTAATTAAACGAACAAAAACATAAATGAACTTTAGTGCATGAACAGTTTGCTAAACGTTTGTTTCATATACAGCCTTAAGTACAAGTATAACAGGACATCCAAAAAAATTGGAACGACCCTGATTGTTATGTGATACGTGGCTTCCTAAAGATCATTATTTCCAGTTTATTATTGTTATTAGTATTATTATTATTAATTATTAGTTTTCTTAATTTCTTATTTAGTATTTGCTTAGTAAAAGCCATGTCCTTCTTTTAAGGAAGTCATGGGTAATGATGTTATAATAGTAGGAGAGTGGGTTAGTTTTAGAAGTTGTTTAGTTAGTATAAGTATTGTACTTTTGATTTATTATGAAATCAAGCAGAAAATTGTTCCAAAGCTTCCTCTTCGAGCTTCAGCTTTTCTTTGAGATTGACCTTCTCGAATCGGTCTCTATCATTGGTGCTTTCATTGACCACCATGCCTCCCAACGTGATTCACCATCCTTGGAGGAGTCTATGGCTGCCATGGACGACAGCCTCGCCAAGCTCCTTGCCGCCTCCACCGCCAACGTCACCAAATCGAAAAAATGGCTACTCAAATCGCCACCAACACCGCTACCACGGCCACCCTCGTTACCGCCTTTGCCAAGCTCGAAACAGAATCCAACAATGGGCCCCCTCCTCCTCCTTCTCCTCCGCCACCACCCCCACCCCCAACGACATTTCCCTCAAGTCATACAAAATCCAACTTCCTTTCTTTGATGGATCTACTCCATTAGATTGGCTTTTCCAAGCCGACCAATATGTTAATTTTTATCAAATTAAACCCGAACAACACCTCTCTATTGTCGCCTACCACCTCAAAGGGGACGCGTTTAGTTGGTATAAATACCTTTATAACAACCGTCTTCTCACCGATTGGTTGTCTTTCACCCGCGCACTTGAACTTCGCTTCGGACCATCCTCTTTTGAAAACCATCACGCTTCCCTTTTCCAGCTCTCTCAAACGAGTTCTGTCTCCCCTTACCAAACAAAATTTAAGCGTATTAGCAATTGCGTGGTCGGACTCTCACAAGATGCCCTCCTCAATTGCTTTATCTCGGGTCTCCCCTCTGACCTTCAACAAGAACTTTCTCTCCACCACCCCTCCTCCATTCACACGGCCTACGGGTTGGCCAAATTAATTGAGTATAAATTGGCCGCCAATTTTCCCAGTGACTCTACCAGCCTCCAAACTGCCTTCTCTCCCTCCCCATCCCCTCCACCGTCATCTCCATTGATCGCCCTGGCGATCCTCCCTACACCACCACAACCACCTACCACGAGAGGCGGAGGGAGTAGGGGGCAGGCTAGTGCCCAGCCTCCCTCAACTCACCGTCAAATCCCAAAGTTCATCCAACAATTGATTTAAAAAAAATTATTTAACACCAAAAACCAACGCCACCCCCAACCTAACATATTTTGTTTATGAAAAGATTTTATTTATTAAAATAATTTAAAATTTCTTTCTCAATATTAATTTTTTAATATGTATAACGTAAATGAAGTATTGAGGTAAAATTGTTAAAACAATATATTAAGTGTTAGTTTCAATTTGGTAATAAGTAATCCCTTAAATTTGAAGTATACAAGTAATAAACACATATATATATATAGATTTTAGAGTTTTTTGAACTCCTAAAAACTAATTAACAATCAACCGATAAACACGTTTAATTACGAAATAATTATGGAGCATAACAAAATACCCAATCATCAGTTTTAGTAAAAACTACTTCATCATCAAAACTAAAACAAATTATGTTTTTTTTAATCTAAAATATTTAAATTATAATAAAAGTTTGAAATAAACAAACTATACCAAATCTAAAACAAATTACATATATATCTCTTGATACAAATATTGATTATTTTTTTCTTGTTCTTTTATGTGGTCTTCAAATTGGCAAGATGTGTTCAACTGTCACTTATAATTTCCATTTTATTTAGAAAAAAGTTTCAGATTTTTATTTTTTTATATGAAAAATTGCATTGATTTGCATTCTCAATTTACACTAAAAGTCTTGTATCTCTATGAATCGTATGGATACAAAACTAGTTACAACAAAATACGACCTTTGACGATGACAGACCACCCCTAACTTAAATTTCTAACTTCGCCCCTGCCTACCACTCTTCCTCTTCGTCGATTGACACCGGAAGAACGAAGTTTGAGCGCGACACTCACAAGGCCTCTGCTTTCGTTGCTGTGAGAAGTATCACCCGAGACACCGTTGTAATCCGCCTCAGTTCCTCCTTCTTGAGTCCACGGAGGAGATCCCAACATCCATTCCCTTCGAATCGGACCCCGGTCTTTCAGTTACCGGCCTTGAGGGCAAGGCCCTTTTTTTAGAGAAGGGCATTGATACGTGGCTTCCTAAAGATGATTATTTCCAGTTTATTATTGTTATTAGTATTATTATTATTAATTATTAGTTTTCTTAATTTCTTATTTAGTATTTGCTTAGTAAAAGTCATGTCCTTCTTTTAAGGAAGTCATGGGTAATGATGCTATAGTCGTAGGAGAGTGGGTTAGTTTTAGAAGTTGCTTAGTTAGTATAAGTATTGTACTTTCAATTTATTATGAAATCAAGCAGAAAATTGTTCCAAAACTTCCTCTTCGAGCTTCGGCTTTTCTTGGAGATTGACCATCTCGAATCGGTCTCTATCATTATGCATGCATATCTATCTGTCAATTATATATTGTACTTATCCATCAATAAATCACAATATATACTATCATGTTCTATTCGATGGAGTTTCTTCTGTTAGTTTGCCAACAACAAAAGTCTAAATGTTTTATATTTAAGTCTAATGAAATCAATGGATGTGGAGAAATTAGGTACATATATACTTTTGTATATACATTTTTTTACTTTATACACACTGCTAACAACATTCAAATCCAGCAAACAAATGGTTGTGGCGTAATGGTTAAGACCCTCGGAATATAGTGGAATATCTCATCTGTCCATGGTTCGAATCCAGACGTACACAATAATTGTGACCACTAAGGTTTAATCAAGGCTGATGTCTTACGGTCATAATTTGTCAAGGGATTAGTCTATGCACACCCTTCCAAAAAAAAGAAAAAAAAAAGACCAAAATGTTACTTATGGAAATAAATTATGGATCAAATTAACAAAACGATGTTAAATTGCATACGGAATACAAGTATTAAGTCAATTACAAAAATGGTCCCTTGTGGTCTTTTCCAGTTCCACCTTTAGCCTTTATTTAGAAAAAATTGTATTAGCATCCCCAAATTTTGATTTAATGTTATGGATGGTACCTAGTTCCTAATAAATGTTAACTTTTCTGTTAAATTAAGGGTATCTTAATTAGTCTTTTTATCATTTCCAAAAATTATGTTACAAATTAATAAGAATATATTATATTATATATTATTTTACTCTTTACCATCTATCCCTTAAATCGAGATGTTACAATATTTGTGGTTAAGCAAAATCTGTAAGCATTTTGATATAATATGAGGATGTACGTAACATTAAGATGATGTGCTTATTTGATGATCAAGCATCAGTGGGATACATCCAATTAGAAAATAAGCATTAAGGGTATAAAGGTTAATTATAGAGGTTCACCTGCATGATATATATGACTCCAGATTATTTATGGTCGTTTAAAGGATTAGTCGGTGCTCGTAGTTGGTCTGAATATCCAAGGTTACCCATGAAAATGATATAAAGGTTCATTTTATGACTTGAGAGTAAGAAGTACGATATGTAAGGAAAGTTACGTGAATGATATATCCATTTCTGGAAATGATGTAAATTTGATTACTCAAGGATAAGTGTAGATCCGATTATACGATGTATAAATATTTATGATTTTACCCTCAAAGTAAGTAAGATAAAATGAGAAGAGAGGGAGGCATGAAGCAACAACAAAGGTATAAGACAAAAGGTGACTTATGAATTTTAGGTTGCTATGTGATTACAATGGTTTGAGTGTCCAATATAATCTCACTAAGATGAGATGATATCAAAATTAATGATGTATAATAATATATGGTTTTAAACCATTAGCAAGTGATTGAAATCGACACGAGATAAACATAAAAGTTGATGTCAAAATAAAAGAAGAAATATCTCGTTGGATGTAAATTAATATTGTCATGGACAAAAAAATATGTGAGAAATTGAGTTAAAAATGAGGAATAAGTATCCATACCTTATTAAATAAGATTGAGATTTAATTAAATTTCTTGTAAGGATAGAAGATTTTTGTATTGATGTATAATGTGTATCATAGGTCCTTAAATATTTGGATTTATAATTATTTCTAAAATGATGCAAAATAAGGATACAATGGAAGTTAAAGAAAACGTGTAATTATCATATGTTCGAGATTCAATTCAATGGCGGATTGTGTAATTTTTGTTACTTAAGGTTTTGGTGCCCTCCAACCAACCACTTTCAAAATTACAAGGTTTAGAAGCCTTTTATAGTTAGGGGTTGTTTGTTTTTTATAAAAAAGTACTTAATTGTCTCTTATCACTTATTCGGTCAGAGGTAAGCCAATTAAGTTTGTTTGTTTTTTCCATAAATTAAGTATCACTTATCATTTATCTCCCACTTACCGAATAAGTGATAAATCTATCACTTATTTCCAACTTTTTTTTTCACGCCTCTAGCATAGACCTTAGGTTAGACGCCTCCAGTTTTTTTCACGCCTCCATCGATCAGCTCCTCATCATCGATCTTCTCCTCCATCGAACCCCAATCGAGCATCTCCTCCATCGCCCAATCGAGCATCTTCTCCAAGGTAACAGCTTCGATACAAGCTTCGATCTCTTTTTCTCCAGTTTTTTTTCGACTTCTTCTCACGCAGCCATCGCCTCTTCTCCAAGGTAACAGCTTCGATCTCCTCTCTTCTCCAGCAACAGCTTCGATCTCCTCTCTTCTCCAAATTATCTCTTCTCGGTGTTTGTTTATCCTTTTTCTTGTTGCATTTGTGATGATAATATGTTTGATACAAAAATTTTCTTGATTTGTGATGAAAAAATCTTTCTTGATTTGTGGTTGCACTTGATTTTGTCTAGTTGCATTTTGACATCTTGCTTCTAGTTAGATTTTGTTCTGTTTAAATGTTTAGATGATGATGGGTCGATTTCTTATGTTTAAATGTCGATTTCTTGCTTCGATTTTGTTTAGATGATGATGGTTATTCTATATAAATTTATGTTTTTTAGATGTGTTTTATAGTTTTAAAGATGTGTTTTTTAGATATGTTTGTAATTCTGTAATGTGTTTGTATCTCTGTATCTCTTGCTTCGATTTTGTTTAGATGATGATGGTTATTCTATATAAATTTATGTTTTTTAGATGTGTTTTATAGTTTTAAATATGTGTTTTTTTACAGTCTTTTTTATTCAAATTTCAGACTTCAGCACCAAAAAAACAAACAGTTTTTTTTATTCAGACTTCAGCACCACCACTTAAAAATCAGAAGTGAAATCAGACTTCAGCACCACTTAAAAAACAAACTCCACCTTAGAGTACTATATTTACTATTTAGAAATATACACCATTAATTAGGCATTTTAATTTTTAATTTCAAGTTTCTAATTTGAACTTTACGTTTTTGCTTAGTTGTTTATATTAGATAGATTTTTTTAGTGATTACTTGTTATAGTTTAGGGTATTATTTAGTAAATTCTTGGAATTCATTATGTCTTATTATTGGTGTCGGAATGGATAATCAAGTACAATACATGAAGTAGTTGTAAAATGTGAAGATTTGTGTAACAGTTTATCCTTCAAAAATTAAATGATGGTATTGTTTGTTACTTTATGTTTGAAATGTAGAGCAATCAACTATTCATGGGGTTTTTTAAAAAGAAAACATTCAAGTAATTCTAGTGACCTTGATATTGTTGAAAAGATTGATTTTGGAGGAAATTGTGAAAGATTTCAATGTTGCAAAAATAATGACAAGTTCCACTGCGATAAACAATGTATGAACAACTTTTTGTTCTTTTAAGTGGAAGGTTCAAATATAAAAAGGCAAAAAGATTAAGAACATACACAGGTAAACAAAAAAAAATCCATTTTAAAATTTATATGTGAACTCATGTATGTTTAACTACCTTTTACCAAGTATTCATATATGAAGATGCATATGTGAATTCATGTTTCATTTTCCTAATTACTTGTTTATGTTACACATTTGGGTAAAGATTAACTTTGGGCCCTGAGTTTTAAGGCTCGTGATCCGCCACCGCATGAAACTATATTACCCTAACTTTTTGAATGTATGAAAGTTAAGTTCATATTTTAACATGACGAATGTATGACACGAATAAATTACAAGTGCAATGACAAATAATATACAATACCATAATTATGACCTGTAACACCCGTGAATTTTTAAAGACTCATTTATATTTTAGGAAGTTGTTTGGCCATTAAGATGGGAAATTTAATGGGGTTTTCATAGGTATCATAACGGAGGCATCAAGGATCGAATCGGGCGCGAAAAACGGCTAAAACGCGACAAAACATTGAGTTGCGTGTAACACACTCAAAACTGAAATAGCAACTAATTTAAAATTTTCTATATACATCGATAATTGAATCAACTACAATCACAATTCAAGGTTTAACCTAAGTACACGCATTTCATTCTATGCATAAAGTCTATAATGACAACGGGTGCTACTAAAACCCAACAACAAACACTATCTCCAAACTGTGGGAGACTCCACCAACTACTTACCCTTGAGTAAAGCTAAGGTTCAACTCTTCAGCACTGCTAAAATCAGACCCCCAACTGGAACTGATGTACATGCCGACAAATAAAAATGTTAGGCTTAACGCCTAGTGAGCTCAAGAGTTTTCAACATTTATAAATGAATCGTTAAAAGAAGCTTGCAATTAAAATCATACCCTTTCAAAATGGTTTACTTTAGATATGGAAACGACTCGTTTACCAATGAAATGCATTTTAAACGAAAAAGACACCAATATGAACGTTAACCAAACCAAACTGTTTTAAGGATTAAGATCCTGACATAAAACGTTCTTTAGTAAATTTAAATTCAACCCAAACTTACTCCAAATGATAATAGAAAGCAAACTCCCACTTTATAAAAACGCAGATAAAACTTTACATCCCAAAACACCCAAAACACGGGTGGGGCATAATACTCGACCCTTAAATGATGGAAGACAATCCATATAAATGTAATATGTCATCGAAAACATGGAACCGAAATTCAACACTCACGCAACCATGAAATGGAATGAAACCCAAATATTAAAGCATGGACACTTAAATATCCAAAATACTGCTAGTCGACAACGGAGGAGACCCGTATCCATTGAGAGTGGAGGAACACAAAAGTATGTCACTCATACAACGTTAATCGTATGACACTTCACGACATAAAAGCCCAAGTGTCCCTATGACTCCTTTCAAGCTACACCCAAAGAGACAACTGACCTTAGCGAATATTACCATGAATACCGCCAAAGGCTCGGCACAGTTGGGGGTTACAACCATGGCATTGCCCCGACATGGCGGAGGCCCCAAATATAAAAATCGCCCATCTAGCTCATGATAACTCAACCGGACTCAACCCTCCTAGTGTACACTTGAAAGGTTAGGGTCATAAAACATGGGTCCCGGAGTCCAACCCCGTAATACCCAGTTGACCATCAAATGAAGGTTGACTTACGTGCCTATAGATCCAATGCAACATAGTCTAACATTACATGACTACACATGAATGACCAACGCACCCGAGCATGTAACTATCATAATTACGCAATAAGATGCATTAAGGTGTAAATCGTACACGGGCTCTACATAGAGCCATTAAAATTGGACAAGTGTCCACGAGACTCTTTTAAGTCGAAACCAAGCTAAAATACTCAAAATCCATTTGATCAACAAATAATGGTTCTCCAAATAATAAAACGCATCTAGACGACGTTTATGTAGACACATACTTCAAAGATGTGATTAACCCAAAACTTAACACGGATTGGGATATATCATTTTTCAAATGGTTTATGAAATCAAGTACACTAAAAATGCATCTATCATGAATTAGACTTCATTTGTACAAAATCACCAAAGATGTATAAATCATAAAATAGACTTTATTTGTACAAAATCACCAAAAATGCATAAATCACACTATTACTTGTCAAGATATCCAAATCCCAAATATGGGCATTTTATGCCACTAAAACAACCCAAGTTTATCAAATATGAAAATTTATCAAAATACCCAACATATTGACAATTACCAAGTAAAATATATTTTTACTTCAAAATACTCATTTTGGCATGTACATAGTTTTCACAAAGCAACTTGAACTCACTTTGCTAGATTTAAGTTAAATCTAGATTTTACCCCAAATGAGCTTCCTTGAAGAATTCCGAGTCCACACGCAACAATCTTCCCAAAAACCTAGATATACAAATTCCAACCATAAATAATCATTTTCAACCATTTAGAATCGATCCCCAAACGTTTTACATCAAAATCTCCATTTTGGCCAAAAACCCTAACTTGACCAAACTTTTCTCAAAATCCTCCAAACCGAAATTAGAGTAATAAAACACTAGGAAACCATCAATGAAGCATTTATAACTCTTACATAAGTTTAGAAATGGAAGAGATAAACTTTCCACTTAGGTTTTGGTGAAAACCTAGAAAACCCAAAAATGAAGCTTGAGGTTGAAGATGACAAGGGTGAACTCTTTGCCATAGCTCCCAATCTACCACTTGTTGATGGAACACTTTGAGAACTCAAGAAATGAACCCAAAATGAGTTAGGGTTTGAGGGGAATGAAGGAGAAACGGTTTGGGAGAGAAAGGTAGAAGTTTGGGTGTGAAAAATGAGAATGAAGGCTGAAATCCCGCACTTAATAGCACCCTTGTGTGACTTTGACATGTGACTATGTTTGGGTGTCATTGTCGCCAGCCCCCTGCCCCTTTATGTTTCATGCTATGACTTTACTCAGTGCGACTATGATACCGTGTTGATCCAAACTCTCTCAGTGATTTGATAACGACCATCTTCTATACTTAGTGAAAATTACGTTTTAATATGTATTAGTGTTTCACCATCAGCGATCAGACTGAGTCTGTTCAGTTGTCGCTGATAGTCTCTCTTGTAAACATTTATATGTATTAGTGTTTCATCATCAGCGATCAGACTGAGTCTGTTCAGTTATCGCTGATAGTTCTGATGTAAACATTTGACGTAATCCCTGAAGACAAGTTTCGCGTCAACAGATGGTCATAGCTGAATCGAAGACGAAGCTGCTGAACAAAGACAAGTCTACTAGTGACCTGATGCGGACATCAGTGAAGCAAAGACGACTCTACTCATACGCGAAGAAACCTAAGGAAAAGCTTCAGCGATAGCTGAACCTTCTTATATCTCTAAAGGAAGAGATATTCAGCGATCGATGATCACTTAGCTTATGCCTCAAGTCTCTTTTGTCTTTCCTTGCACAACAAGTACGATGTATCAGAACAGACATGTCTCTGCCATAATTCGTACAACAACTCTGTCAACTACACTGTTCATGATATGGCCGAAAGCATGTCTCCCAAAGTCAGACTCTCTCAGCCAATCAATGAAGGACACGTGTAAAGTGCCCTGCCATGCATTTAATGCATAGGGTATAAATAGAGAGATTACCTCTTCATCTGAAGAGTGTGCTCACCTCTAGCCTTCATCTTTCTATCTTATAGAAACCCTTGTTTTCTATACTTCTCCAATCCCATTCTCTATATTCTTGTGCAACCATCTTAGTGTTTTCTTAAGTTTGTTTAGATTGAGTTCTACTTAATCTTATTCCGCAACAGACTTGTAAATTGTGTTTGATTTATCAATAAACAATTTATTAAACTTTAAATACTGTGTTTGTATTCAACCCCCCCCCCCCTTCTACAAACTTGTTAAGCACCTCCGGGACCAACACACTGTCATAGTCGTCGGGCATTGTAGCCAAGCCCGTACCAAGCTCCGAAACTCGACTTTTTCAACGCCAATACCCCCGATACTCCAAGGAACTTCAAACAATGATTTCCCAACAAAATTCCCACTGTTTATAAGTTCCAAAAATGTCTGGGTGACCTTTACTTACCGAAAATTACGAGTGTTACATTGCGCGACTGGCGTCTACCTAGGGTCGCGGCACAAGTCGCATAGGTCATCGGGGATGTGAGAGGAGTTGTATGGCGTGAGCAACTTGCCACACGAATTGAGGTCACGGGCAAGGTCGTAGGGGTCAGTATTCCAGGCATAAAACTCCAAGTTTTTTTGGGGATTTTTCTCATTTTCTCTCTTCCAACCTTTTTCCTCTCATCTTGGAGCATTTTGGGGGTTTAGAGTCCGATTTTGAGGCCTTGGAAAAGTAATCTTGGTAGATTCAAGAGTTTTGGTAAATGTAACCTTCTCATCCCTTAAGGCCTCAACTCTAAAAGCTAGGTTTTTGTGTGTATTCTTCATCCCCTTTCCTTTCTTCCCCTCTTTTCATAGGTGTTAGGTTTCTTGAGGTGGAGAAAACATTTTAGAAGTGTTGGAGCTAAGATTTGGAAGACTTGCAAGTAGATCTCAAGTTTTCACGATAAGGAAGATAAAGGTTTGGTTTGAACCTAGATTTAACATAATTTAGCAAGGTGAGTTATAGTTGATTTGGAAACTAGATACATGTAAAATATCTCTATTTTAAGTTATGAACTCACTTTCATGACTTATTTCACCTTTGACGAGTTTTATGAATATTTGTGATTTTGGGCATAATTAGGTTATGAAATCTCTAGAAAATGTTTGTGATGTTTTATTGGGTGTTTTGAGACACCAAATGATATTTATTTCATAAAATGAGATTTATTGGATATTTGGATAATTTTAGACAAAATATTATTTTAACTCTTGATAAATGTATTTTGAATTAGAAAGGATTTCATTTGGTATTGTTGAACAAGACAAAGTGTTTATTTGACTTTATTTTGGGTCAAGTATTGTTTTGGGGCTTCACCCAACTTGTGAAGTTTGATGGTGGCACTTGAGGCCCTTTTTCGTTATAAATATGCAAATCCTTGGTGTTTGCCTTCTTTGGCTTTGTGAAGATTTTGGAAATACATATCATACGATTTTGGGCCTTTTTGCTTTTAAGCCTCAATAAAGTGTTGGATTTGAACCTATTCATGTTACAGGTGTCATGTATTTGTTAAATGTTGATAAATATGTCCTTTAGGCTTATATGATTTACATTGGCTTGATTTAAAATAGTCAAGTGTTTTACGAGACCTTATGGATTGATTTTAACTCAAATGAGTTTTGGGGACATTTGTCCGGTTTTAGTAACTCAATGTGGAGTGTTAGACGTATAATGCATTTATTTCATTTTTGTTGGATATTACATGTTTTGGGTGCGTTAGTCATTCAATTGGGCTTATGTAATTTTAGACTGTAATGCATTAGATCCATAGGTATAGGATCCTGTCTTATTGTTAAGCGTGGATTTTTGATGTCCACACTTAAGTTTAATGAGTGGTGCCTAAGTCATAGGTAGTAAGCTTGCAATTATACCATATTTGCGTCAAATATGGAGTTATTACCCTACGGTGGTACTTGGTTGAGTCGTATACGGAGCGAGGTCTTGTAGTGGTACTCATTGGAGTCGTATAAGGAGACTGGTAACTTTTATGGTGAGACTCGTCTAGAGGTCAATTAGATACTAGGGTCATTGTGGGAATCTTGTGGTGGTACTCAATTGGAGTCGTATACAGGGATCCATGGCCCGAGGTGAAACTCGAGAACGTATAAGTGGCTTACTTTTGTGTTCCCACTACATTCGGATGGAATCAGGTCTCCCCTGTCACTGAAATATGTTATTTTCAGGTACTTCTTTACCCATGCTTTTGGTGTTTTTAATATATATATATATATATATATATATATATATTGGTATAATTGGTGTTTTGGAGTTTACACTTGCATATGTTTTGGGTGAGTTTGGATATTGGTTATTTGTCTAAAACGGGTAAATTAATTGAAAATAGCGAGCTTTGTAAAGATATTCTTTTCTATGTCTTGAGTTTAAATGATCGATCGTTGTTTTAAGGAAAATGTTCGTTTTAACCGTTTTATGTTTTACATGATAAAACTGCTTTAACTCACTATGGTTAAGCCTACGATTTTTTCTTATCGACATAATATTAGGTCTTAGTGGGATCTAAGGGGAGTTTGGAACTTTATAGAGCTTCTGGTAGGATGGCTTTAGAGGCGTTAACCAATTTTGAAGATAGCAAACTTTGTGGTTTTAGTAACACCCGACTTATTATAATTTTGTGTTGAAATTTATTAGTCATGTTTAGAACTTTGATACATGTATTTTACTCCTTTTGGGTTCTATATTAAAGTTGTTTTATTTTGAAGGAGTTTGGAAAGTTTTAAATTTTTGCTATTTTCTAAATTTAGGGGTGTTACAAGACCTAAATAGTATATAGTAACTTCAAACATGATTGATCTATAATAGAACTTAGTTTATTTGACATAACAAAATGTTATTTGGTCATTTAAAGGTTTGAAAAAAAAAATCATCTAGAAAGATACTATAGTAGATAAAATGTAAAAAAGTATGTTTAAAAAAGTAAGGTACACAACATTTGTCAAAATGAAGAAAAAGTTTAATATCTTATGCATAAGTTATAAATTACTAAAATTTATAAGAATTTATAAGACTTAAGGTTTGTTTGTTAACAACTTAATAAGTTTAATGAGATTCACATCTTATTCAATCAGTTATACATGACTGTTTGATAGTGTCTTAATGATATAGAAAGCGGTTTATTTGGTAAGTTTTTAAAGGGGAGCTTTGTGCTGAAAGTCAAATTTTTTTTCTTCAAACAAGCCCTCCCACCCCCACCCCTAATTAAAAAACACGCTTCTTATATCTATGAAAAACCCATCTCAAATGAAAACCCTCCCAATCTATACAGACATATTAATCCACATAGTCAGTTTTATTCATACAAGATATAATGAAAAACCAACCAAACAACTCCTCAAACCTAAAAACATGACATATTAAAGGTAGTCATGACTTACATTGAAGCACAACATATCAAAACTAAAGGTGCCTCATCAAACCTAAAAACATAATATGTCAAAGTGAGGGATAACTTGTTAAACTTTAATCTAACAAATTATAAAGTCAATTATGGATTTAGTTCATGAGTTTTGATATTCTTTTACTACGGTCCCTATGATATGTTTATTATGAATTTGGTCCCTGTGGTATTCAATTTGTTATGGTCATGGTCCCTCTAACTAACATCATTAAAATAAATCTGTTAACTCAGTTAAATCAATGGTCATTTTAGTGTTTTGCCTATTCTTTGTCTTTTTTCTTTTAAAAAAAGTAAAAAACACTATATATATGTGTGTGTGTGTGTATATGCGAAGGATCGTGTGAGAAGTTTAGTTTAACGTGAGAAACGTGAGAAGTGGATATGAACCATTGATCACTTTTAATCAAATGCTCTCCTATGAATTGTGGCTTAGAAGAGAATTGATTGGGTGCATCTCGGTGCATCTTATCCTAATGTGCATCCATTTCTCATCCAACGGTTGATAACCACTTCTCACGCTTCTCACGTTAACCTCAACTTCTTACCGGAACCCAACCTATATATGTGTACATATACACACACACGCACAAACACACACACACACACTCACATATAGAGCTAGATTCAAATGAGAATAGGGGCTATTTAAAAGAATAAAGGGACGACTCTCAGCCAATCATTTTTTAAAATAATTTCGAAAATAATACTTTCCAAAATTCAGATTAAATGGGTATTAAGGTCATATTATGATATGGATTAATTTATGATAGTATTGACTTCCTAAAAATTAGGGATCACAATATCTCATTTAAATCAAAATCGTATGTATCATTTTCCTTTATTCAAGGAAATCAGGTTAATCATTTTGGTAATTGATTTGGTTTTGTTTGTTTCTTTAAGCAATTCCTGAATATGCAACCCAAAATCACAGATGATTCTGTGATAAATAAGTTGGACACATTGTTTAGGTATAATATACAACCCAAAATCACATATGATTATATTGTAAAGAAACTAGACAGATCGTTTAAGTGTAATATGCATCACTAAGTCACATGTGATTATACTTTATAGTAATTGGAAAGATCCTTATACTTGATATTTTTCACAAAATCATATGTCGGTACCCAAAGTCTTAGAACTACCCATATGTTGGAAAGCTTAAACATCTTAAGTCGACAGTCCACAACCACGTCGATTAACCTTACAATTTCTTCCCAGATAAATGATGATTCAACAAGTTGATGGTTAAATCTTAACCAATATCTCTGACCCATAATGGTCGGCTTAACGAAATCATCTTACTTAATTGTCACTCAAGATGGCAATACTACAAACATCAATTCTTCTATCGATTATTCATTGAGGATTAACTCACTACCCAATCGATCATCATAGGAAGGCAATTCAAGCACACACATGTAACTGTGAGTCCATAATAACACTGGCTAGGAGCAACTATGAACGTACCATACATGAGGATCCTTGTTGCCATCGTCATGATTCCCAATGCTAGTGTCTCTATTGACCTCAAAATATCCTATCTTAAATTGCCTAATCATACAATTCACTTTCATCCACTAGAAAAACGCTAAGTTGAGTCTAGGTATCCTAATTCAACACCTAAATCTCTCAAACTTATGTTTTTATACCAACTTGTAACACCCTCAAATCTGGAAAAAAATAACTAATTTAAAAAATTTCAATGATACATCAAAAAAAGCATAAAATCCCTTTCTAGAAATCAATACTTGAATTACCTCAAATAGAATTCTATATTTAACCTCAACAAATAATAAACCAATTCTTATATAAAGACTAAATATACGTCGGGCGTTACTAAAATCCATCAATAGTTGATATCTCTAAATGTGCGGAAGACATCACCCAATAACTACATCCTTCTCGTCCATCTAACTAGAACTCAACTCTTCACAGTGTCGCTAGTACCATTCCCTAAACACAGACCTGATGCACATCCCGACAAATAAAAGAGGTTAGGCTTAACGCATAGTGAGTTCAAGAGTTTTCAGCAATTATATAAAACGGTAAAGCGAAAAGAAATAATATTTAAATCACAATTTCCAGTATGCAAAGTATTTATAATGAAAAGTGATATCTTTCCCAAAACCCATTTTCTTGATAGAACACTTAAATAGAAATACTCCACAATCATAAAACCAAACTCACTACTCACACGAAGTACAATTAGGATTAAAATCCAAATACCGAAAACATGGAAATAACTCGTTATCGGAAACCTTAACATATGGAGGGGATCCAATATGTCAAAGTCATAAATTGAGGTTACTTGCCAAAACCCATTTAATAGTAAAACACATATATTACACCATCCGAAAATAACATTTAACAACGACGGGGGAGACCTATATCCCTTGAGAGCGACGAGAAACATAAGTATGTCACTCGTACAACGTTAACCGCATAACACTTCACGACTTAAAGTCCAAATGTCCCCAGGACTTCTTAACAAGTTTCACCTCAAGAGTCGGTTAACCTTAGTGTCTATTCCTATGAATTCCAACTCACGGTCCGACACACTTAAGGACTACCTGCAAGACATTACCTCAAGTGGCAGAGGTCCTAGTCCCTACCTCCAAGGTAGCACCTCCAGGCTCAACCCTCCTAGTGCCTACTTGAAAAGTTTAAGGTCACGAAATATGGATCCCGGAGTCCAACCCCGCAATACCCATTCGACCATCAACACAAGACTGACTCACATGCCTATGGATCCAATGCATCACAGTCTAAATTACATGACTCCAAAAGAATGTCCAACACTCTTAAAACATGTAATTTTACAAATAAATATGTCTCAAATGCATATAACACCAAAAGCCCAACATAGAGCAAAATAAACCGGACTAATGTCCCCAAGACTCTTTTAAGTCAAAATCGAGCCAAAAGCTCAAAAGATCAATTAACCATTAAATATAGGTCATTAAAACAATGAAACGCATTTACCCGGAGCTTGTGCAAATACATGTCCCATAAACATGATTAACTTAAAAACACATAATGGATCGGGACAAATCATTTTCCGATTAAAACCCCCATTATATTTCCAAAATATCTCATGGTATAACATTATACATTTTTCCCAAACCAAAAACACTAGAAATGCATTGTCACCAAAAAAAATATCTACTTATGAAATAAATCATCAAAACAATCCACATTTATGATTAATTCAATAAAATATTTAAAGATCCCAATATATGCATTTTCAATATATATTAACCCAAAAATACCAAGTGTGTAAACTTCATCAAATACTCAACACATTTGATAAATGGTAAGGAAAACATTTCAATGCATCAAAATACACATTTTTGGCATGTACATAATTTTAACAAATCAACTTGAACTCACATGGCTAGATTTAGGCTAAATCTAGGTTTGACCCCAAACTTGAGTTTTCTTGGTGAAGCCTTGAATCTTCAAGCAACACCTCATAACTCTTAGATCCAACACTTGCAAAGTGTTTCATTCACCTCCAAAGATCCAAAACCTAAAGCAAAATGCAAAGGAGATGAGAGAAATGAAAAACAAGCTAAACCTTTAGTTTAACATTGAGGGAGATGAAGACCTTACCTCAACAAAATACTCTTGGATCTTCCAATAAACTTCAATACTCATGATATATCCTTGAAGAGCTCTAAAAAAATAAGACCATAGCAAAAAGAATCGTCAAAATCGGAGCTACGATGAGAGAGAGATGACCAAATGAATAAAACATAAGAAAATCAAGCATTTAACCCTCTAGACCCCGACCGCGATTGTGACATGCGATTGTGACATGAGCTCTCCTGAAGCGTACCAAAAGCTATTTTACCCCCTGGCGACCTTGACATGTTATAGTGTCACTGGCACAATCGTTGGGCACTATAGCATGGCCCATACCGCGAATTTTTCGATCGTTTTCTTGACCTCTTTCCCGACCGTTCCCTGATCGTTTTCCCAGTCGTTCCTCGATCGTTTTCTAGGACGTTCCTCGACCATTTCTAGGATGTTCCTCGACCGTTATCTCGGCCGTTCACTGACCGTTTTCTCGACAGTTCACCGACCGTACATCTCTTGTACGACATGACTGTTACCGGAGAACATCGCCACCGAATACAATATCCTCACCGCTCTCTCGCTTGCCACCAGAGACATAAGAAAGATCTTCTTGGAAACCACCGCCATGTTTCAACAGATCCGCCCGTCCTTCCGCACACTAACAACGCTGGTCTAAAACAATAATAGCCATATCCGGTACTCTTTTCTCTGTACACTCCAGGAGGTTGTCGAACAACACCAGAACTACCACTGCCTTCGCCGCTTTTATCCTATTCGGCCCAACACCGGAGGGTGTCGATCAACACGGCTGGAATATGAATCTCTATCGTTTTGCTTGAAGAATAAATTAGATATTTTTCCAATATGAAATACACAAAAATCGGGAATTGGTTGAATGATTGGAGATGAAGATTGGAGATGAACTATAATTAAATCGTATGAGAGAAATTATGTGATCCCATGAGTTTAGGAATTTAAATCTATCCAAAAATAATGAATCGTCATATAAGACCGAAATACCCTTTTAACATACTTTTTGAATAAATGTTATCAATGTTAATTCATTAAAATGATTGGATGAGAATCGCTCGTTTATTTTTTTAAATGGATATCATTCTCGTTTGATCATTTCTCTCTCTCTCTCTCTCTCTCTCTCTCTCTATATATATATATATATATATAGGGGTAGGTTCAAACGAGAAGCTAAACATTTTGCGAGAAGGCGAGAAGTGTTTAATCATATATGATATACAAGTTTAATCATATATGATTAAACACATGTTATATTGGCAATAAATATATGATTAAACACACATACGGGCCATGTAATCATATATGATATTACACTTCTCGCCTTCTCGCAAAATGTTTAACTTCTCGCATGATCCTTCCTCTCTCTCTCTCTCTCTCTCTCTCTCTATATATATATATATATATATATATATATATATATATATATCAATAAGGACATCAAAATAAATAAAATAAGATGCCATTTTATGAGTTGATTTATTTAAATTAAAAAATTAATTATATTATTTTTTGTTTAATTTTATTTTTCCTTTTTTCTAGCTTTGCAATAAACAAGTTTATTATCGATATTTTAACACCGTAATCATTGAAAATTATCCTAAAACTAGGGTTTCTTCTTTCATATTGTTCTTCACCCTAAATCTCAAAATCAACCACTCATATCTTAACCAAAGGGATATTCATACATACTAGCATCTTAATAACTTAAAATTGAACAAATCCCACACTCAAATAGGTAAAAATAAAAATAAAACAATAAATTTAAATCGTCTTTAATATAATTAATTTATTAATTTAAACAAATCAAATTATAAAACGATATCCTGTTTTATTTATTTTGATATCCTTATTGATATAGGGGCCTAATCAAATTCAGTAATTTGTGATAACCATGAGATTCTATGTGAGCCAATCATTTAATATAATTAGGGGGTGTTTGGGATTGCTTATTTAAAACAACTTATGCTTATTTTGAAAAGTGTTTATCAACTTATGTGGTGTCAAACCGGAGTTTTCTAAAAAGTGTTTGGATTAGCTTATTGTGGTACCAAAACGTAATAAGCTAATAAGTTGTTATTTAAAAGTGTTTGGGATTACTTATGCATATAAAAGAACCAAAAAAGTCATAAGCACTTTTGAAATAAGTTGATAAGTTAGAACAAAATGACTTATCAAAAATGGCTTTTCAGCGGTTTGGCACCGCTATAAGCTATTTTCTTTTATTTCCATCCAAACACTCAAAAGGGCTTATCTCTGGTGCCAAATCGCAATAAGCTAAAAACCCCCTCAAATAAGCAATCCCAAACACCCCCTTAATGTTATTCTTAAAATAAAGTAAAAAGATAAATTAGTAATTTGATATTCTCATTTTGTATTTAATTAAATTATTTAACATCTCTCTCCCCTCCATATATTTATCTAATAACCTAAAAAGAGACCCCTTAAAATTCATGGCGTCGTTGGACCAAATCACTTTCATTTTATATAGTTTTTCCACCAAAATGTTTACCCACCACTCTTCTTTCAAAACTCGACGTTCACCCTCAAGTATCCCATCGACGTCCTCCCTTAAGTACCTTGTCGGCGTCCTCTCCCTCAACCTTCCATCTGTAACACCCTCATTTCCAAAATAAGGTGCCACGTCATTCTCATTAAATAACCGTAATAATTCTATAATATAACGACTAATTAACCAAGTCACAGCGGAAGACTTTCAAAGTATTAAATGCTATTCAAAACACCCCAAAGCGAACCTGTCCAGATCGGATTATAATACGAATAAACAAAATCATAAGGTCTAAACATCCCTCCAACTCGACTCTTAAACAGTAGAAACGAAACCGTCTAGGCAAGACCTTTTCCCTTGTCCAACTTGGAACCCCCTGCTCCTAAGATGCACACTAATAGTCAGCTTTATAAAGCTCTGTGAGTTCATGGTTTACGTGCAACAAATATATAAAGAAAATGGAACATGCATAAATGCTTACAAGACCCTCTTCAATTGATTACGAGATCTCTTAAACTGGCCCATTGGGTTAAGGTTTTATTGTCACAGGCGTTTCCCGGGTTTACGACTCACCCTTGTCCGTTTACCCATCCCTAAGGAAGAGTTATCCCTTATGACATGTAAACCAAATTCCAACCTGATTTACAAATTTTATACTAAAACCCTTTTTATGGCATGCTAGATAATGTTTAAAAAAAACAATAAATAAATAGCATGTAACCACATAATAAAATTACATACATTCATAAAACCCTTAACATGTTCATAAAAGTAATATTTCATAACACATACATCCCAAATAATTATCATGCTCAAATAGTTTGTACATAAACATGCATCACAGTTTAAATTCTCACGAAAACTCACCTGAATGTGCAGATCGATTAATGTAACCTCCCAATGGACGACTTACAATTTAATACCATAATATTTAATTAATGGTTTTATTCTCCCAAAAGTTACGATGGTCAACTTCCAATCCAATTACCCCATAACGTCTAATTAACCTTTAATATTAAACAACCTTAGCTATCTGACTTGTAAAGTCTTTGGGGGATGTAGTGGAAGATCTCATCTACCCAGGGTTCAAATCCAGGCGCTGTCAAAGCTCTTGTGGCCATGAAGGTTCACCTGCGATGACTCTAGGCCATTCGTGGTCGCCCGGGGATTAGTCGATGCGCGTAAGCTGGCCCGGAAACCCACGGTTACCAAAAAAAAGATATCTCAAGCGACTTGCAAATCTCAAATAACGTCATCTAGAATAAATACTAAAAATTCTTCTTCTTCTTTTCTTTAACTTAAATTACCTAATAATCGGCAATTAGGAGACAATTAACTAACTAACTTTAATTATCTAGAATAAATTAATATATTAATTAATTTAGAAATTAAATTATTTAATTAAGTACACCTAATTAATCAACTAGTTACAACCCAAGTCCAAAATATTAAGCCTAATAATAATTTTATTAAGCCCGAAATATAAATTATGGTATCCATTAAATAACATATCCAATTTAAAAGCCTAAACAAAAATTCATATTACATAGGCCCAAGTTCAATATATAACCAACAAGAATTAATTGGCCCAAAACAAATTGAGTCCAACACCCTTCTAGCCCAACATCCCTCTGGCCTAACATCTGCTGCCGCCGCCGGTCCGGTCACCGGAAAAATGCTGCACATTCCTATATATATATTTTTACGTTTTTCTTCGTATCTCACTCATTTCTTAACTTTTTTTATTGATTCTTTTTTCAAAATACTCCTAATGAAATTCCTCAACTTTAGAAATGAAAATCATGAATTTTCATAAAATGTGGACTCGAGATTCTGAGTTTGAAGTCTCTTTTTTTTTCATAAAAACAAAACTAAACTCTATTCGACGACTAAATAGTTTTTTTTGGCCACCTAATCGATTCCAATCTATTAGCACAATTTCACTACATTCCGGAAACTATAATTCAAATAGAAATCACGAGGATGATTCGAAATGGTACCTCGATCGTCGCCCAATACCGAAATTCTAGCTTTTCTTCAATATCCGGTTTCTTGTTCTTTCCACGATCACAACTCGGTTCGACAAAATAACATTTTGTCTCACTAACCAATGTTTATATACCGGATTTTTAAGTATAAGGGTCGAAAGTTGGAAAAGCCAATCGTCCCCTTCATTAAAATGTCGGTTACAATTTCTTCCAACTCAAAAGTTTGTCCATTTGGCAATACAGGTCCTTGAACTTTTGTTTGTTTATATTTCCGGCCCAAAAAGAATATATTTTTTTTTCTCCATTATTCTTTTATTCTTTTTTTTTTATTTCATTAAAATTTGGAGTGTTACACCATGCACTCGAAACCACCATGAAAGAGATATGAAATCAGGTATCGACCTCTCATTGAATCAGGATTCTATGCCATTCACTCGTCGGGACCGCCACCACGTCCGACTCCTATGACTCCATCTACTTCTCTAGTTTTGAAACCACCATGAAAGAGATCCAAAATTAAATCTCAACCTCCAGATCTCGCCGCTGCACTATAACGTCGCCTAGATCTCAACGATGCTATACAACCCAGATCTCGACGTAGTTCTCAATGATGTACCATAACCCAATTCTTGTTGGAGACCTCGATGATGTACCATAACCTAGACTTCGAAGAAACCCATATTGCAACTCCGATGAAGTGTATCATAATGTGTATTTTTCAAAGCGTATTAGGTAGCGTTGTTTTACAAAGTGTATCACAATATGTATTTTCATTGTTTCGATGAGGATGTTATCTTGAAATCCATATCTTAGGGTATCACAATGTGCATCTTATATGTATCTTGGGTATGATACTGTATATAGTTTGTTTGTATCTTTTTTTCAACAGTATAGAATTTTTTTAGGTATCCCAGTATGTATCTTCATGGTGTTCATAGCAATAAGTTTTGTCAGAGTAAGGTTCGTTGGAGAGAAGAGAGAAGAGAGAGAAAAGATTTACAAAAAGACTATATTACCCCTAGATATTATCCATAATTTTTTTTTGAAAACTAAAGGATAATAACCAAAATTAACATTATTAATATTAACCATTAATTATTAATAATGAGAGGTTGAGATTGGATCTTATAGTTATCACAAATTACTGAGTTATCCTTTGAATGACCCCCTATTGATATATATATATATATATATATATATATATATATGTGTGTGTGTGTGTGTGTGTGTGTGTGTGTGTGTATATATGTATCTGTGTGTAAATAGTGTTTTTTACTTTTTTTAATTGGCAAAAAGACTAAGATGACCTTGATTTAACTGAGTTAACGAATTTATTTTAACGGTGTTAGTCTGAAATATCATGATCATAACATATTTAATACCACAAGGACCAAGTCCATAATCCTTAAAAGAAAAAAAAACATCAAAAAATATGGATCAAATCCATAATTCATTCCAAATTACATGTTGGATATGTAACATAATTTTATTAATTTTACAATTTAAATATCAAATCAATAGTTTAACATATCATATATTGGATAAGTAACAGATTTTCTATTAATTTTAACAATTTAAATATCAAATCATTAGTTTAACATATTATATATTGGATAAATAACAGATTTCTATTTATTTTAACGATTTAAATATCAAAAGAAAAAGCATCTTAAACCAAAAATGTAAAATACTTAAGAGCATCTCCAACAGTTTCTCTAAAATGAAAAATCATCTTCATCTCCAACAGATTCTCCATTTTGGATATTACACAATTAATTATAATATTAAAATATTTAATACAACTAATAAAATATTATTTATCTCTCCTAAACATTTATTTTAAACCAATTTCATTGGTAAAATGAATAAAAAATAATTTCTCTCTCATGTGTAATCATTTTTGAAGATATCTCAAAATTTGAAGATTTTCATCTTCTCTCCCATGTTTTCTCCATTTTGGAGAAGATTTTGGGGAAACTGGTGGGAGAAAAAACCACAAAATCTTCATTTTAAAAAAGTTGTTGGAGATGCTCTAACAAATTGTGGCACAAATTATTTGATGAATAAAATCCCGTAAAAAGAAAGAGGTTATCGACAAAATGCAAACCCACCTATCTTCTTCCTAGCCTTTCACACGGTAGATTCCAATCTAAATAAAGAGTGTTTGTTACTCCATGAGATCTCAAAGACAAAGCCATAGCCGAATCCAGTGGAAGACAGAAGATCTTTAGAAAGAAATGACAAGGAGATCTGGGTCTTGTTTCAGGTGTTGTTTGGTAATTTTGGCAGTGATTTCAGCATTGTGTGTATCTGGGCCAGCTCTTTATTGGAAGCTGAAAAGGGGTTTTCATTTGAAACCTGGTTCTTCGATTTCTTGTACTCCATGCATCTGTGATTGCCCTCCTCCTCTCTCCCTTCTCAAGCTTGCTCCTGGTAATCAAATCTCTTATCTTCGATCTCATTATTTTCACATTGATTACACCTTATTTGATTCAAGGGTTTTCTTTTACCTTTTTGAATCGAACTTAATGATAACCATTTCATCCTTTTTTTATTGTCGTCAATGTTACTAAAATCAAAGCCCTATATATGTTCTTTGTTATTTCTATGCATTCCTCACTCTTGATTAGGGTATTTTGTTTTCATTTTTCTCATTGATTAGATCGTATTAGATCTGAGGTTTGTATAAAGTTTCTAATTTCGTATACCTAATTCATTTTGTTTTTGTTATTTGGAGAAAGATCTGAGTGCTTGGTGCTATAAAATAGCCATTTTCCTTGATGAGTGAAGAGATAAAGAAAAAGAAGTCTGATGTACTAATTGATGCAAAACTAGAATAGGAAAATTGCCAATCTATTATGGAATTGGTATGCAAACATCACAAAATTGATTGGGAATGCTTGTTGAGCACATCCATTGGTGCATTTGTATTGCCAACAAAATGCAATGTGGAGGGTTTCTTGTCGAAATTAAGTCGCTTGACAACAAAGATCGCCCTTTTGTGAAATCGGGTTACTCTTCCACATTCGCATTTTTTCTTCTCATTGGGCAGAGGACATGGACATAAGATTGCTTAAGAAATACCTTTTTCTCCCTTTATACACATTAATTGTTAATAATCCAACCTGATCTTTGGGGTTGAATTAGTTGGATCTTTGGGGACAAAGTAGTTTATTTTTATACATATGTTGACATCATGAATCAACCAGGGTTGACCCAATGATCTGTTAGACGGCTAACTAGTATGGGTCAATGAATGGTCCGGTTTCTAGAAAATTGATGCTCGTTAGGGTGCAAATATGAGTTGTAGCATGCAGTCATCATGCATTATGAATCTATTTTTGTGTAGTATAGATTTAGATCTTGTAAATGATCCTACTAGTAGAGCATATCAACACTTGGAAGATATAACTTCAGTATGTGGTAGCTATTATTGCATAACTTTCTTTCCTCTGCACTTGTCGTGTTGCATCATTTTATGCTTAAATTTGTACAAAAGAGTAAATCTTTTATTCCGTTAATTTATACATCCTTGTGATGTCTTTCTGTCAGTTTGAGTTTTGTATACATACATAGGATCGAATTATACTAAAAAAGTTGTATCTTGTCCATTTTATTGCAGGCTTGGTCAATCTTTCCATCACAGGTGAGACCTTTCTCTACAACTACACTTCAGTTTCTTCATTTCTCAATGCAACCAAGTTTTTGCAATCATATTTAGAGTCTTGCATATAAATGAATACAATACTCCCTGTTTGCAGTCCAATTACCTCCACAACCCCCCCCCCCCCCCCCCTTTTTTCCAATGGCAATAAAGAAATGAATTTAGGCTGTTTTTTTTTTTGGGAAGGAGTATCCCATACCACATTGGGCCCAAACTAATATCTGGAAAACAGACCTTTGGCCCGCGGGCATTCATCCCGTGGCCACAAGGATGACACCCGTGCCAATATTTGGCACAAATGCTGCGTGTGAGGCTCGAACCCGGACAACCGCTATGAAGTCCCCAGGCTCTTACCACCACGCCACACCCTTGTGGTTAAAATAAAAATAAAAATAATTACGCTAGAAGGAGGGGTTGAACCTCCGACCTTGTGGTTAACAGCCACACGCTCTAACCAATTTAGGCTGTTTGTTTACCTCTTAATGGTTCCATTAAGAGGCAACCTTTGAATCACTAAGGTGTCGTTTGTTTTTTAAGAGGTCTAAAGTCTTAAGTCTTATTTTAGTTATGATTGATAAGAGGTGGTGTGTAAAAAGGTCTGAACGATTCAGACTTAAGAGCCATTAAGAGGTTTTTTTAAAAAAAAAAAACAACCCCTAAGAGGTGAATCTTGTTTGGCAAAAAAAAAGTCCTCTTAATGGTTCTAAAACCCTCTGAATGATTTAGTATCCTGAACCTCCCTTAACCATTAAGCGCCCTAATTTCATTCTGAACAATTACAAAACAACCCTATTTCACTTTGAACTATATCATAAGTGTCTCTTAATCATTCTGACCACTTAATCATTCTGCACCAAACCATTCAGCAACTGCCAAATAGCATTCTATTTGAAATTGCAACACTTTTACATTTCTAGATGTTATCTATTTGCCGTTATCAAGACTAGCAAGGTGATTTTGTTGCAGATTGTGGGAAGGATGATCCCGATGTTAAAGAAGAGATGGAGAAGCAGTTTGTGGACTTACTCTCCGAAGAGCTTAAACTGCAGAAAACAGTCGGTGAAGAACACATACACCATATGAACATTACGTTCAGTGAAGCAAGGAGGGTAGCTTCTCAATATCAAAAGGAGGCCGAAAAATGCAACACTGCTACAGAAACATGCGAACAGGCAAGAGAGCAAGCCGAGGCTTTGATGAGACAAGAAAGAAAGATAACTTCATTATGGGAGCGCCGAGCTCGACAACTTGGTTGGGAACTAGATTAAATGTTTCTTTTCCTATATATGTTAAATGTTAGTATACTATATAGTCTCTTCTTTTCGTCATAAATGTTAAATGTTGTATAATACGGTCATTACGGTAAGTGAGTTAACTCAATAGAGCAGCCCAATAGGCTCAAGTTGTACCTCCTATGGTTCTCCCCACTTTAATTTCAACTTTTGCAATTATTCTGAAATGATCCCTTGTCTTCAGTGTTACACTGTGATAACAAGAAATTAACCACAAGGGTTGTAGCGTACTAGTTAAGCCCTGGGGGATGTATCCCATCTGTCCAGGGTCCGAATCCAGGTGTACACGACAATTGTGGCCACTGAGGTTTAATAAGGGCTGATATCTTACGGTCATAATTTATCAAGGGATTAATATGCCTAGGACACCTTTTCCAAAAAAAAACATATGAAATTAAGCAAAATAAGACCATCTTAATGAAAAACCAGACCAAATCTAAGTAAAATGGAGGGTAACATAAATTACATATAAATACAAATGCCTCCTTTGATAAACCTAAGTAGTTATAGTTGCAGGCTCTTTTTATCATGTACATGGCCCGAAAGCATAAGGATCATATCCGAATTCTCCATCCATCATCATCCTTGCCTCCTGCTCCTGCATTTCAAAACCCCACCAAAATAAAATGCCAAAAATCCATTAAAAATGAAGAGGGACACAAAGAGATGGAAGCAGGCTTAACTCGGACCAAGTTTGACTCGGTTTGAACGACTTCCATCACAACTGAGTTGACTCTATAACGAGTTGAACCGAATCAGTGAGTTTTTTTTTTTTGGAAGGGTGTCCTAAGCTATGCCTAGACTAATCCCTTGGCAAATTATGACTGTAAGATATCAGCAGCCCTGATTAAACCTCAATGGCCACAATTGTTGTGTAGTGAGTTTTTGTTGGCATAGGTTCTTCCAATTTCAAAAAGCAACCCTTTTGCAATGGGGAAAAGATTGATTCACTGATGAATGTCCAATCTTGATACAAAATGCTTGTTGATTGCTACTAACTATACGTGTGGGACTCGAGATTCTTAACACAAACATAAATACAAAGGGGAAAAGAGCGTACCCTTTTCGTCATTCCAGTCATAAGGTCGTCCAACGAACCATAAATATTGTTTACAACAAAACCATCTTCACCGGAACGCATTTTCGTTTCCAAACCAGGCATCTCAGTCTTGAAAAGAGCTGAAGTACCGCCATTTAATCCACCATGGCTCAGCGGACCACTCAAACCACCACCACCACTTGCTAGAGCCAAAGAAGCTAGGGTGCTAAAAGCATTCTGCGAGTATTGGCTATAATCTTGTTTACTATATTGTCCGTTTTTCTGGTTTGATAAAGACTGGTTGTTAACATTCTGCATAATTTCACCAACCAAACCACCACCATGAGCTTCAAGAGGTACAGCGGCTGTAGCGGTGATGCTAGAACGAATCCCGCCACTAACGGTAGCCGAATAACCATAGTTTTCACCAATTGGCAGTTGATTTGAAGAAAAGTTTGATGGCTGATTACCATTCTGGTCAAGAAAGTTAGAACTACTTGAAAGAAGATTAAAAGAATCTGAGCCTGTCGAAGACAGCTTCAAAGACGGTTTACTCCCCAGCACGACACTAGGATCCGTCAAGGGATTAGAACCTGTTAAGATTCAGGATTCATCAATGAACGGAAATCCACCCTTTTTTGGGTACCCATAAATTTTCTGATATTCATAATGGAATTGAAATCTTGTCGGTTGGGTACCTGTAAACATCCGAGATTCATCAATGGAGTTGAAATCAGCCAACTTGGTACCTGTAAAGACTCGAGACTCATCAACGGGTACTTGTAAAGATTCAAGATTCACCAATGGAACGAAATCCATCAGTTGGGTACCTGTAAAGATTCGAGATTCTTCAACGGAACTGAAATCTGTGAGTTGGGTATTCGGTTTATTACTACATTGATCAAAAGATGACGGAATATCCTGAAAAAGATTCATGTTTTGATGATTAACGGGTCGTAACTTGTTTTGTGTCTCCTGAACCAATGGTGGAGCCATAAGGCTATGAAGGGTCACACCAGTCGCGCTGTTTAGTCTACCGAGAATGCCAGCTGGCGCATATGCAGCATTTGACAGTCTTCCTAAACTTGATAAAGTTCGAAAATCCCCGAATCCCTCAAGAGGGCTCATTCGCATATAAGAAGACGCGTCTTTGCTGCCCCCAAATGCTACCACCATGTTAGCTTGATGGCTGATCCTCTTTAGGTAAAGCCTATATTTCTACAGAAAGATATCAAATGAGCATAATTCAATTGTTTCCTACCAGAATTTTAACATATTAATAGCAAAAATCGAACCTTTTTCCATAAACTGCCAAAATTTAACGATCAAGAATGAACTTTTTCTCCTTTTAATAGCAAAAATTTCATCTTTTCTCCATTTAATAGCCCATGATAGGCACTATTTTCGCATTTGATCACCAAAAAAATGCATTTTCAAGAAAAGATCTCGGTACCTGGAGATGGCTTGCTACATTTTCCCTTGTAAGCCCATCGACGTTCATCAAATCAAGAATCCTTCTAGGCATGGCTTCTGCATCATTTAGAAGGAAAAACGAGCATTATTCAATCTTAGACATTAATCGGATATTGAATTACCAAAAAGGAACTCACTCTCGTTGCCCAATTGATCAACTGCAGCAACGAATTTTCTATGAAGATCAATAGACCAAACAACACGAGGCTTCTTCTGTGACGATGGATCATCATCACTTTCATGTCCGTTTTCTTCAACATCTTCGTCTTCATCTTTTCTTTTTCTATTCAGCTTCACATTCTGATCTCCACCTTCATTCCCTTGACTTGACTTTTCATGGTTGTTGTTTGACTTTGACTGCGGTTTTGACTCCACCTTTCGCCTGATCACATGTTGCCATATATTGCGAAGCTCCTCAAGGCGAACTGGCTTCACGAGATAATCACAAGCACCATGTGTGATCCCTTTCATTACAAGCTTCGGATCACTGTTTCCTGATAGCACTGACACCATTCAAGAAACTTTATCAATTTCTAGAAAAACAAATCCTTTTGACGACAAAATTGTGGCACAACTTGAGCATTCGGGATTACTTTATCAATTTCTAGAAAACAAATCCGAAAATTCTGGTACAATTTAGAGCTTACTGATAACCGGTAAGTCCATTTCGAGGCCAACGAGTTCAAGAAGCTTGAAACCATCCATATCTGGCATATAAACATCACTAATGACCAAATCAAACCTGTTTCTATTCTCCTTCAACATCTTGAGTGCTGTTATTGCTTGATTTGTGGTTGTAACTGTGAAAAAGAACCCATTGATTATGAACACATAAACATGATGTTTAAACCTTTTTTTCCATTCACAGGCATAATTCATAAGGTCAAAGAATTGAAACCCTAGAAGAAAAGATCAAAACCATTATTGGGTGATCCACAAAAACAACAATCTGAATTACATAATTGAGTCAACATCCGTTTATGAACATTCTTGACCAAAAGTACACATTACAACAGCGAAAAGTATTACAGTAAAACAGTTTCCATATGTTCACAGAATTGCCTTCAAACTAAAACCCTAATCTTGATTGTAGAATCTAGAACTAAAGAAACCAATTTGGACAAGTAAATCAAGGAAGAACAATTGTTCATGAAAAACCCAAATCAATTTGAAAAAGAAAAAAAAAAAACTAACCTTGATATTGGCATTTTCTTAGAAGCCCATCCAATAATTTCAAACAAGTTGGATCATCATCAACAGCCAGAACTCTCATCCCAATTGGAAACCTATCAATTTCATTAACCCCTCTAATTTCCTCTACTGTCATCTTCTTTTAAAACAAGATGTTCAAAAGAACTGAGATGATAAAAGAAAATAGCAAACAAAAATCAAGAAAAACCACAAGATTCACAAAGTTTGGATTTTTATTTTTAACTTTCTTGAAGACAACCCCAGAAAGAGAGAGAAACCGGATCGTAGAAAGAGAAAAGAAGCCAGTAACTTGGAATAGAACTCAACACAAAGGGACAATCATAAGAACCTTGCCACAACAAATAGAATGGCTTTCAATACAATAATACAAAAAAAAGATCATAATGAAATACTATTTCTCTCAAGGGTTTTTGTCTTCTGGTTTTATTGTTTCTCCAACTAAAAGCACTTTTTTTATTAATAAAATACTATTTTTGACAAATCAATATATACATATATAACCTTGTATATATATAGTGGAGCATCAGTTTATTGCTCTCTTTCTGTCTCTACTTCTTCTTATCACGTAATAATATTCTTGATGAGATTCAAATTGTTAAATAAAATGAAAAGAATCTTCTTAAATACCAATTAAACGCTACAATTCTTTGGTTGGTAGTACTGCTACTTTCATACACTTTTCTTTTGTTTTTGATTTCTTGAAAAATGGAGCCATATGCATATAAAATAGACCCAAAAAATATACTATTATTCTTAGCCGTTATTTTTAAATTAAAAGGAATATTCGTGGTCTTAATTTAATCATATGCAATTCAAAACAACATCATTGTTTGGAAAGATTTTTAAGGTTGGTTTCAAATGATGTCTTCTTCTTAAAGAGATTGACACATTATGCCCCCCACAATTGATTGTAGATAGTTTAATAAAAGGACATGTTTGGGGGTAATATGGTAATTTTATAGGTGGGAAATAATCTAGAAAGGATCCTGCACATAATGGTTTTTATTGGGTTTTAAATGTTAATAATATCAGAATTTTCTTTATAAGAAAAAAAAACCATCGGAAGCCTCGCAAGTAATGATTTTTCTTAATTAGATGCTTGAGAATCTCAACTTTTAATGGGGGTTTATTTCAAATTTTGAAATGTATACATTTAAGTTTGAATTTATGAAAATTTATGTTAAAAATTAGGGAATTTAATTAAAATGTCCTAACTTGAAAAATCAGTACCCAAAGTGCCCCAAATCTTGTCATTATTGCCAAAATACCCTATATGTCCGCGTTTTTTAAAAACGCGGGGTTAGTGCATTTGGGTCCGTGTTTTTCAATTTTGGTCCGCATAATGGTCCTAGAACAGAGTGCATGGTCCGCGTTTGGCTAAACAAATCGGTTAGGCCGCGTATTTGGGTTGAACGCGGGTAGAGTCCGCGTTTTTAGGGTTGAACGCGGGGTTGGGGGCCGCATTTTTAACCCCCTTCGACCCAAGCTAAGATCAACGGTTAGATCAACACGGGGTTGGGGGCCGCGTCTTTTTGGGTCTTCTTCTTCTGCTTCTTCTTCTTCTAGTTGCGTCTCCGGAACAACATCGGGACAATAATCGTTAGGACGATATGCATGATAAAAATAAAGTGTGGTGTCGTAGGATGCCTGAAATTGAGAGTCAGGCTCCAGTTGACTACCACCGACATGGATTTCGTCATCATCGTCGTCATCGCACATCAATGGTGCGACATACACAAAAAGTTGTAGAGGTCTTTCTGAATCGGCTGCAAGTAGCATAAAACCAAGGATTTCGTCATCGTTGGTTATCTCCTTCAGTGAGTCATCTGCACGTCTGAACACCAACTTGCAAGCAGCAGAATCTCCGATTCCACACTTTCCCACGGCGTAATCGATAAACGTCTTATATGAAACCGTTATTGGAATATTTACACCACGCTTTGTGTAGCCAATATAATCCCACCCATTGTTGTTTTGCACCCATTGACCATCGAAACATAAAAAGAGCCTAGTTTTTTCAACAAATGAACTCATTTTTTCAGTAGTATGAAAAATGAAGCAATTCAAGTGGATGTGATGAACGAATTTGCATGTAATCTTACTGATCTTTATAGAAAAGATTGAATGGAGAAGTTGAATGTGAACCACAAATTCATTGACAAGGGTACAATTATTGTATGACAATCAGACCAAAGTGTGGAAAAAAACAGTAAAATCATGCAAAAAATACGTCAAAAACAGTTGACAACATATGAAATAATAGCCCTGAAACCCTATTTTTCCAAACCCTAATAATCAACCCCGCGTTCTACACTATTAAACGCGGCCCTAACCCGCGTTTTTAGCCTAAAACGTGGCCCTAACCCGCGTTTTCACTATTACACGCGGACCACTCCCCGTTTTCACTATTCAGGAGTAAAACGCGGACCTAACCTCGTGTTTCGACCAAAACGGGGACCCAAATAGTGAACCCCTCGTTTTTTCAAAAATGAGGACTAAAAACACGGACATATGGGGTATTTTGACAAAAATGACAAGATTTTGGGCATATTGGGTACTAATTTTTCAAGTTAGGGCATTTTAATTAAATTCCCTAAAAACTATTCCCATAAAACAAATTATGCTTTAGATTGATACCAATAAATTTGAATTTACTAATTTATGAGGTTTGTATTTTATTAACAACAACATAATATTTTACCAATATCAAATTATTCCTTAGTTCCTGTTTGGGTATACAAAGTTAGAGGCATGTACAACACTAGTGCTAATTATATTTCATTCTTACTAAAATCCATATTCATATCCTTTTTTTATAGTATCATAACCATATACAAAGAATTCTTCTAAATAACATCATTGTGGTTTGTATGTAGTATTAGGTTGTGTTTGGTACATGATGTAACAAAAGAGACTCTTTTTTGTTCCACAAAAATAGGTGGAACAAAATGTGATAATGATAAGACTTAAACTAAAAAATTACTAATTTACCCTCATTTAATATAACCTTAATATGGTTATTTGTTTGGTGGTCACTGCCACCCATCGCCTTCACCACCACCATCGGTTGCCATCGACAGCCATTGTCAGCCACCTTCACCTTCTTCTTCACTAAAATAACCTCCTCTACAACAACCGTCGATTACTAATCACCATCGCCCCCACCACTACCACCGTGAGTCACCTCCACCTCTACAATAACCACCACCATCGGCTACCACTACTACCTCTACCTCTATCACATCGGTCACAACTACCTCCTCCACCATTATCCACCATCTTCGCTTACTCCACTGTCGTCCACCAGCCACAGCCACAGCCATAGCCACAGCCACCGCCACCTCTACATCCGTCACCATTGTCGCTGCAATAACCTCCACCATGCCTCAACTAATTCATAAGGATCTTGCAAACCGGATAAAGTATCGTTATGTAAACATGTTTATATATTAGCTTATTTATATATTTATTTGGTTTGTATCATTTATAACTATTATATGATATATATAAAATTATCAAACAAATTTTAGGAACAACTTGTCTTATCTATTCTTAGTCATACCAAACAGGTAAATTGTCATGTCGAATCTTGTCTAGTGTAGTCATGTCCAATCCTGTCCTCTTGTCATGTCCAATCTTGTTCTTTTTGTTCTGTCCAATCATGTCTAATTCAGTCATATATTCAGTCCTATCTAGTCATGTACCAAACGCTACCTTAGGAACTCTAAAGAGTGAGATGATGACATTCCGAAACACAACACACTTTTTCCATTAGAACCCTAAACACCATACTAATATATTATCATTTATACAGTCAATAGAAAAGGGTTAGCTAATCATAAATATTACAAAAATAAACCCACTTTGTTGAGCAAAACAATAGTTTTAAAACCAACTAAAAAATCTAAAATTAATACTAACCTTGTGATCATAGTATACACAATGTTTCAAAAAGAATTTGTAAGTATTAGACCTTGAATACAATGTTTATGATATTCTTCGTGTTCGTATCCCCTCAATAAATAAAATCATTAGTAGCCCTCTAATTGTTATAATAACATTCCAAAATATATTACATGGCCTTTATTCATCTATTCACAACAAAATATTTAATTAAACTGAAACTTGGTTGCTAGTTATTGATGGGATTTTACACTGAAAGCCAATACGCAAGGTTCGAAAAATTAGATCAAATGCGTGCAAACCACCCAACAACCAAACATGGAAACAAAACGGATTAATTAACGATATAGGATGCATACCAATGATAATATCAAGCAATCAAAGCGACAAATTAATGACACAATCATATAAAGAGGTTCCCCAACCTTACAACCATGTACGTCTTCCCAACGAACTCTAAATGATGTATATTACTCAATAAGTAGATAGGTTACAATTGAAAGCTTACACGAAATGCTACAACTGACAACCGTAAGCTAAATCACTTATCTACTTGGATTTGGAGAATGAGATATCAACTTTGTGTTTGCTCTTTGTCCCAATTGTTCTCCTACACCAAATGAGCCCTAAAACCCTTTTACCTATGTATACGACCTCAGGTAGTATAAAAAGGGTCGTCCAAACACTTTTTACTCTAATGCGACTTGGCCACGTGACCTCATGTAGCATAGCCAATATCATCAACATTGTATTGAAAACACTTTAATGCTATGCAAGTGCTGATTTAAGAAAAGTGTTTGTGCTACCATGGAAACCTTTTGTGAGTCTTAAAGGTGTGTCTGCTTTAATTTGATGTGTGTTCTTTTAAGTTAATAGAAAATAGATGCAGCCTAGCTACTAGTAGTACAATTGCATATGGCGTTACAAATTGCAAGTCTGAATCCTTTTGACTATTACTTTTTGGTAATAGGCTAACAACTAAAAAAAGAAGGAAAAAACCATTTAGGTAATGCGAAAAACTACATGTATTGTGTATGTAAATTTCAATGAAATGGTGGTTTTATAACTAATTTTTGTTTTATTGTGTATTATGCTAATTATTTGTGCCATCATTTTTTGGATCCGCCTCTGACGACCTTGCCACACGACCTTAGGTGATGTAGCCCGAGTAGCATCTCCCCTTGTCTGTTGAGCATCACGAAAAACTCAACAGTTGCTTGCCAAGTTTTTTTCAAGGCCATTGGAGGGGGGTTTTGCTAGTTGTCAACTTCAAAGCCTCATGGAATTAACCAAAATACCCACAAGTTGGTCCAAAAACTCATGGTTACCAAAATAGATAATTAAGTGAAAAAGTAGGTACTAAAATATGTATTTAAACACGCACGAACCACCAAATCTATGCATAAAGCCCACAAATCAGGAAAAACCAAATGAAGCCAGAAGCACAAGACAAGAATTTTCGATTTCTAACATCTACGTAAAAAATGAAGAACGTTAATTACATTTGAATCCCGATCAAATAGAAACACGAAAACCCAGTGGAACTCAACTAAAAATGGATCAAACAGGTAGCCATGGAAGATTTCTTAAACACAAAAAGCTATCTTCTATCTATGATCTTTTACCAAATCTCAAGCACTTGTTGTGTTTGACTGATCCTGCGATATTTGGTCCTGAAGAAGAAGATCGTTTGGAGCTGGAGTTGGAATTGGAAACGGAGACCTTCTCCATTGCACTTATAAACTTTCTCAGATGTCTTATGTACTCTGGGTATGTTTCAAGATTGCAATGGCCTCCGCCTTGAACCCACAACGGATCGTATTTCTCCTTTGCCAGTTCCCATAATCTCTTCCCGTGTGAGAAGTCAACAATATCGTCGTTTGTCCCCTGCCACCCATTTCAAATCAAATCAACTATTACTGCACCCTCTGTCCCAAAAAGATTGCAACGGTTTTCATGTTGTTTCCTCTAGGGAAGTCCCTCGATAACTAACTAAAAGGTTTCCTTTTTTTAGCAGATTTTCGATCTAAAGTTATCTAGTTGCCTATAGTGAACCATTGTAAGACATTGATGGCATTGGCTTTAATTGATCACATAACAAGAAATCTTTCATGTTAAGATGGTTGGACCTGAGAAACTTTTCTCCAAATTCCATAATGAGCATAGCAACAATGGTGCAGGAAGATAAAGAGGGTAGAAATAAATTAGGTAAAAAGGTGAGGAAACTTACATGTATAACAAGAACCGGACAGTTGACTTTCTGCACTTTGTCGATATTCTGCATACAAGAGCAAAGTTGAGTGCCATTGACTAGCTATTCATTTTGATCATTTAGTATTTCCCTTTTGTGGGTTCCCATTTATTGGATCTGGTTCAGGGGAAAACCGCAAAAAAAAAATGAAAAATTGAGGAACACCCTAATAACCATTCATCTGTACGGTATACGTATATGCATAACATGCATACGCGCATAGAAACCAGGAAACATCATGCACATGTGTATTATTAGGGTGCTCATCAATTTTTCATTTTTTTTTTTTGGGGGGGGGGGGGGTGCCGTAAAGATGTGGTTACATTGAGATGGGATAAACCAAACCAAACCAAATGAGCCCACCCTAGTTTTTCGTTCTTTTTTTTTGTGGGGTAAGATATATGCAGACCTGACCTCTACCACAAAGAGTCACCCCGGCTTGTGAAAGGTGTGCAGATATGGGATGGGATCCACAAAATGAAGAAATGGAGTAAATGAAGGGAACTTAAAGTTTGCTCCAAAGGCAGCTCGAAATTTACCTTGAATATATCAAACCAGAACGTCATCTTGACAGGATACAAAACTCGTATTCCTGAAAGAATAGCACTATGTAGAACAACCCCTCTCAACCTCTGTAGTCGAGCAGCCAAGTGTAACGTGGGCCCACTGCCAACGGATTGGCCATACAAGATTATGTCTTCCTGTTTGATTCCATACTTATCCTTCAAACAGTTGTACACAGCCTCTATGTCGTAATACGTGTTCAATTCAGACGGCTAAACACAATGGAATTAGCACCAAACAATCTTCAGAAACTCATTTCAAATACCTTCTTTATCTAATAAGAAAATACAAGATGCCATTATGTTGTGCTTTATTGCTTACCTTGCCCGTTGAAGCTCCATATCCCGAGTAATCATAACTGCAAACACAAATTTATACCACATAAACTAATCACTTCAAAACATATGAGAACATTAAAAGAAACTAAGAATTAATGAAGCCAAGGAGATAACTGGATGGCAAATAGAAGTAGCTTCAAGAATCAAGATTCACTCCATAAAATGAAAATTTTCAAGAAATTAGCAAATCTTTTACTTTTAGCACTTGTATGAAGTTCATCTAAGGGCCTGTTTGTTAGCAGCTTAACGAGCTTAATGGTACTCAAAGCTTATTCGGTCAGCTATATATGACTGTTTGGTAGTGGCTTAATGATATAGAAAGTGGCTTATTCAGTAAGCTTCTATGGGTGAGCTTTATGCAGAAAGCCAAGTTTTTTTTTTCCAAACTTGGCCCTCCCAATTAAAAAACACGCTCCTTCCATCTATTAAAAAACCCTCCCAAACAAAAACCTTCTCAATCTATAAAGACAATTTAATCCACACAGACAACTTTATCCATACAGGACTTAATGGAAAACCAACCAAACAGCCCCTAACTTAAAATTCATAGTTTTACAGAATTTATACGATCTTGGAGCTCAGAAATCAGTTTCTCATTTAAACTGATTGAAGGGTATTCTGATTCACAAGATTCAAGGCTGTTTAAAGACCCATGAAAACAGATCAAAATGGAACATATTTTTTCACTATTTATGAACTCAAAGCACTAATATAGGAATTGAGAACCAATTTCTTTTACCACTTATATTACTTTTAACCAAACAAAGAAGCAAATATATAGTAGAACTAACACAGGAACACACCTAATGAACACAGGAAACTGAAGATAAAACAGAAACAATTGTATTCAATATAATCAAAAGCCTAGCAGCTACTTCAACACCAAAATGTTCCTACACATCTGAGATAAACCAAACCCTAATAGTATCAATTACTTGCAAAACAAAACTAAAACACTTAAAACAGCAAAAGAAATAAGGAAACAAATTAAACACTCCAATAAAACACCAGGTTCCCAGATGATGTAAAAAGAAACAAACTTCCCCCAATCAAGATTTTGACACCCTAAAAACACAACCCACAAGTTTGAATTCAATTAGCCTACACTTTGCATACTTAAACACAAAGATTACTGATTGGAACACATAAGAACAAAACATACATGAAAAGAAACATCAATAAAATCTTAAAAGCACCCATTTTCAACCAAAATAAAAGATGTAATGGAAGAGAAATTGAAGAAATATATACCTCATGATATTGAGTCTTAGGTGAGCTCTAAGCTCAATAAAGAGTTCTTGCATCTGACCCAAATCAGCAGCGTTGCCATGAGAGTACAAAAGGGTGAATCTCCCAAAAGGGTGTTTCCAGAAGGTAGCAACAACCTTGTTCCCAACCTTTGTGTCAAGCAAATGAACATCAACGTTCTTATCTGCTGTTATACCTGTAAAACAATACCTTTTTTCTCCATCATCTTCGTCTTTGTAAACATCATACGTTGGTGGTTCTGGTGGGAAAAAAGCAAATTTTGCAGCTATATTTGAGGTTACATTCCCCATTTAACAACAAAACCCCACCTCATAAAGATCATTAATTTCCCCAAAAAGATTGAAATCTATTTCTTTAGCTCATTCAAAGAAAGAAAGAAAGAATAGGATTTTCAATCTGGGTTTGAATATATATATTTTTTTTACTTGAAAATTTGTTTTTATGAATGGGTGGGTGTTGATTTTGGGTTGGAGTGTGGTGATGTAAATAAATGGCGTGAAAAGAAAGATTAATGATCCGATCTAAAAAAGAGGGGAGAAGACGTAGTTCATGAAGAAGAAAAAGAAAGATAAATCAAAGAACAATGATATTGATTATGATGATGATGATGATGATGATGAAAATTGAATTGAATAGATAATAGCAAAGGAAAGGGTGTGATGGTGATGATATCTATAAATATTTATATTCTGTATACACCTGTTCATTTATGAATGGTCTGGTCTCCCTCTCGTTGAATCCGGCTGAAATGTCAACCTTGCCCCCAAATTATATACAAGATAAATCAACTAATTTTCATGTCAATTGTATTAGACATTGTTTGCCAAACTAGCCGATAACCTAGTTGGTAGCTGATAAGCTGACTTTTCAAAATATTACTATAAGTATTTTTCAATAAGCTAGCTTATAATAAGCTAACTTATGGTATAAGCTAGCTTTTTTTTGCCAAACATAACCTTAAATTAATTAATATCAATTTAGTTGATACCAATCTAATTATGTCAACATATCAATTAAGGATTAATTTTAGGGATTACAACAAAATTATTTTAATTAATTATAATAATATCTTTGTATTTTTAATTTCCTTTCTTATGTAAATTCCTTTTTCATATTTCTTGTACAAATAGATTAGGTTGTTATTATGAATACAATTAATCAATTTGCTCAAAGCTTTATAAATTAGTTGGTGTTATTATATCAACTATCTAAATTTGGTTGATATATGATATAATGTAACACCGTAGTTTTTCTATATGTTTTTCTCTCTGTTTTGGGTATTGGGTGGTCAAAGTTGGAAAGAGGACATAAGGGTCAGATTAGTAAATAAGTTGAGAGGCTTGTATTTTATAAAGCCCTAAAATCACCCCTTTCTATTCTTTTTGGGATGTGTGTAACACCCTCAAATCTGGAAATAACAACCAATTTAAAATTTTCTAAATACATTAATAAATGATTCATAAACAATCACAAATTAAGGTTTAACCTCAACACACACAATTTCTTCCCTACATACAATCTATAACAAGGACGGGTGCTATTAAAACTCAATAATAGTCACTATCTCCAAACTGTGGAAGACTTCACCAAATACTTACCCTTGAGTAAAGCTAAGGCTCATCTCTTCAGCACTGCTAGAGCCAAACCCCCAACGGAACATTAACGCCTAGTGAGCTCGAGAGTTTTCAACATTTATAATTGAATCGTTAAAAAGGAAGAATGCAAATTAAAATCATAATCTTTCAAAGTGATATGCTTCAATATGAAAACAACTCGTTTACCGATAATATGCATTTTAAACGAAAGGGACAACAATATATATGTTAACCAAACCAAACTGTTTTAAGATCTAAAATCCCGATATAAAACATTTTTCGTAAATTTAGATTCAATCCAAAAATTACTCAAAATAAGAATAGAGAGAGGCTCCCTATTTATAAAACGCGGGTAACATTTTATATCTCGAAACACCCAAATCACGGATGGGACATGACACTCAACTCTTGAACCAAAGATGAAAACCCATATAAATAAATATCACTGCAAACACGGACAATAGACCCAATACTCACACAACCATAAAACGGAAGGAAACCAAACGTGGAAATGACGTATTTCATTCAAACCTTCATATACGCGGGGGAAACCCAATATTAAGGTCATCATTTGTCACCGACCACACAAAAACCAAAGTTGATAAGATACGACCTTAACATTTAAAATACCACTGATCGACGACGGGGGAGACCAGTATACGTTGAGAGTAGAGGAACACGCAAGTAGGCCGCCCATACAACGTACTCGCATGTCATCTCAACGTTTCCGTCTTGGGTGGCGAGAACACGTGAATGGGGCCACCCGTGATGTTATTGGATTTCACCACATATCCCGGTCTTAGTTCCCATGTCATACCAGACATCACAATCCTCAGACCGTTTATTGCCTCTAGCCATACTTCGTCGAGTTCCACCCCAAGGACTTACGGACATGGGTGCCTATCCAATCTAGACGAGTTTCAACTTGGAGGCTCGTGCCACCTATTGCCTACTCGCTAGCAAACCCAAGCAGTCAACGGTCATAACCAACCTTACCCGCTTTCCCAATACAGACAGACTTACATGCCTATGGATCCAATACAACACTATCTAACATTACATGACTCCAATTGAATGACCAAAGCACCCAAAACATGTAACTCTAAAATGACACGAAATAAACGCCATTGTACTCAAAACTCCACAATGGTTATTAACTCGGACAAATGTCCTCAAGACTCAAAATTAGTCAACCCGTGCCAAAGGCCCAACAATTTACGTAAATCTCCAATGAAAGTCGGTATAGACATCGAAACACGTTTGACCAACAATTATACAAACACTACAACCAAAAAGGGTAACTAACCCAAAGCTTCTCATTGGTTGAAACAAAACGTTTTCCAAACGAACCCGTTCTCTTCATGTTGCCAAAATGACCCATAGTACAATGATATGCATTTTCCAACGGTTTATAAAATCGTATGCACCAAATGGACAATTATATAAAATGACCTCCATTTATATATTATATCATCAAAGAAACATATCAAAATGATTTAGAAAATTACAAAGATGTGTGTTACATAAGTTTATAAAGTTAAATATATCCAAATAACCAAAACTTATCAGCAGTTAACAATTTAATATAAAACACAAACACTTTAAAATAAACATTTTGGCATGTACACCGTTTTCACAAATCAACTTGAACTCACCTTGCTAGATTTAAACTAAATCTAGATTTTACCCACGTAGAGTTCCCTTGAAGGAACTTGAATCCTCAAAGCCAAAACCTCCGAAACCTAGATTTACAAGATTCCAACCATAAACATAGATATTCAACCGAATAGAATCGTTCTCCAACGCTTTACATGAAGATCTCATCTATACCCAAAACCCTAATTTCCAAAGATGAATAATTAGAAGCTTACCTTAACCAATAGCTTGAATCCACCACCAACACACCTCTAGGTTACCAAAATACACCACAAACTCCAAATCTACAAAAGGGAGAACACGGGTGGATGAAACCCTAGATATCTTGATGAAGAAGATGAAGATGAGAGATTATGGTTCTAACCTCCAAGCTTGCTAAATGAAGAAGGATCACTTGATTTTAAGAGAAAGATACTCAAAACGAGTTAGGGTTTGTTTGGGGAGGTTGGAGGGTCGACTTGGGAGAGAAATGGGGAAAAGATTTGAGATTTGGGTGAAAATGGGGTTTGGGGGCCGGATTTTCTCGTTTTTGTGCACACAGCGGCTCCGTGCGGATGGTGGCGCAGGTCCACCCGCGCGGAGCACTGCCGCCCGAATTTCTTGCCCGAACACTGTTTTGGTCATAATTTCTTCGTTTTAGCTCCGATTTTGCTCCGGAAAGAACCGTTGGACTCGTAATTGAATCCTTCATCTACCAAGACTATAAAATCTAGGATTCAAGTCCAAAATCCTATATCTTATTTTTCCCTAAAATACCGATTTATGTATTAACTTGAAATGAAACTTTTCGAAAATCGGGGTGTTACACGGCGTGCAAGAAAGGTGGAAAGAGTAGAAGAAACAAATTTGAGATTTCTAACCTGTGAAAACATAAAGAAGGAACAAATTGATTGAAGAATTTCATTCTAAGAGGTAACATTATTATAACCTTTCTCGTTTGTCTAAGATTTAGAAGTTCATTTAAAAATCCTAGGGTCTTTGTGCATATTCTGGAAAGTATGTTTCATTAGTTTGGCTTACTTTCCATCTCGAGGTTTGGCTTGGTAAGTTTATGATGTATGGTGGAAAGGGAGGGAGATAACTCTTAGCATTTTCTCCCCAAGGTCGGCGGTAGTCTTGGGAGTGTCCCATAATCTGAACCGAACCTCCCAGTTGGGAATCGGGAGTCGAACAGTGAGGCTATGACGAGCCGGAGCCGGGACGACACCCGTGTGCCTTACCTGCGGATTTCCCCCACACCCAGTTAGGGTCGGGAACTGTTAAACTCGTTGTACCGGGAATGTTTCCCAAAACCCAATGAGGGTGGGGACTGTCACACTTGGTTATTACCGGGAACCTCCCAAAACCCGGCTAGTACCGGGTATTGCTAAACCCGGTAAGCACTGTGAGTCGTCGGACCGATTAGGACAGGTCGTATCTTAAACCCGGATTGTAGGCGCCGGGACGTGAGGGTCTTACCTGGATAAACCGGAACCCGAACTTATCGGAATCGGTGTATCGTTAGTCCAAAGGGTTCAACCCGGAACGGATAGATTCGGTAGGACTTTTATCCGAGGTTAATTAGTTTCAAGTCAGAACTTAACTTCGAGTGTTTAACAAAAATTTGTAGGTATCGGTTCTCCTCGAGATAAGTTTCGGTGTGTGCCAAATGCCCTCGAACGGTGAGTTCCCTCAAACCCCCTTTTACGTGAAATGTTTTAATTAAATGTTTTAAATACTGATTATGGCATGATGTAGTCACTAGCATCACACATGGCTTCGAAGGGTAAGGTCTAATCTGGTGCGGTGAGAATTGGTGCGGATGTGAGTTCTTTCTTTAGCCTATCATAGGCTACTTCACAGCTCTCAGTAAACTCAAACTTAACATCCTTGAATAGCAACTCGGAGAGGGGCTTGGCAATCTTGGAGAAATCCTTGATGAACCGACGATAGATCCCTGCGTGACCCAAGAAGCTACGAATCCCCTTCATGGAAGTTGGATATGGGAGTTTCTCAATTACTTCAATCTTCGCCTTATCAACTTCGATACCCATGGTGGACACCTTGTGGCCCAATACAATTCCTTCTGTCACCATGAATTGACATTTCTCCCAATTCAAGACCAAGTCGGTGTCTTGACATCTTTTGAAGACCATCTTGAGATTTGCTAAACAAGCGTCGTAAGAGTCCCCGAAAATAGAGAAGTCATCCATGAATATCTCCATTGTCTTTTCTATCATATCGGAAAATATGGCCATCATGCAACGTTGGAATGTGGCGAGAGCGTTGCATAATCTGAAGGGCATACGACGATAGGCAAATGTGTCGTATGGACAAGTAAACGTCATCTTTTCTTGATATTTGGGGGCAATCGGGATTTGGTTATATCCCGAATACCCATCAAGAAAACAATAATAGGCGTGCCCGGACAATCTTTCCAACATTTGATCGATAAAAGGCAAAGGGAAGTGATCCTTCCTTGTGGCGTTGTTGAGTTTGCGATAGTCAATGTAAACTCTCCAACCGGTAACCGTTCTTGTCGGGATCAATTCATTCTTCTCATTTTTCACTACGGTTACCCCACCTTTCTTTGGAACTACTTGAACGGGGCAAGTCCAAGGACTATCAGAAATCGAATATATAATCCCCGCAATAAGAAGCTTCATCACCTCCTTCCTCACCACCTCCTTCATATTAGGGTTCAACCTTCTTTGGTGTTCAACAGATGGTCTATATCCATCCTCCATCTTGATTCAGTGCATGCAAAAGGAAAGGCTCAACCCCTTCAAGTAAATCGTCCACCCGATGGCGGATTGGTGCTCCCTCAAAACCCGAAGCAACTTTTCTTTTTCCAACTTACTTAGTTGTGATGAAATGATCACGGGAAATGTAGAACTTTCCCCTAAGTAAGCGTACTCTAAATGAGATGGTAAAGGCTTGAGCTCTAGTTGTGGAGGCACTTCCGCCGACGGTTGGGGTTTGACATTTTAAGATCCCAACGCTTCAAACTGTTGGTGCCTTGAGAATTTTCGAAAAGGGGTGGCTTCCAAATGCATTGATATGCATTGAGAATTCAATGCATAAGAACACATTTTCTTTCTTTTTAGATAGATCATTTTGTTTAATCCCAAATTTGAGTCCATTTTTCTTATCTTATTTTCCCTTTTCTGTTATATGGAGCTAAGTTTATGATTTTCCTGCCTTTTACTACTTATGGAAGCTAACATATGTTTTACATTGATTTCATTACTGCCAGTCAATGCTACAACATCCGGATCTGCTTGTTTGAAGAGCCATGGACGAATTTGATGAAGATGGCCAACGAAATTAATCCAAAACCAAATCTTTTGTTGAAATGGAACTAGAGTTGTTGGCTGGAGGAAGGAAGATGATGACATACTTGGAGTGTAACTTTGGTTATAACTTTAGTTGTTGTGTCCTTTATATTATTTTAAGTTTCCTTTTTATTACTAGTTTGCCATTGTTGGTTTAGTATAAATAGGAGTAGTATTCTCTTGTTTTGATTCATATTTTTTGGTATTCCATCATGTGGAAGAACTGATTTCGTGATCCTCTCTAGAAAACTTTAATATTAAGTCCTTAAATTCCTTATTTACTTATTGTCTTTACTTACTTGCATTTTACATTTCCGTCATTTATTTTCCGTTATTTATTTTCCGTCATTTACATTTCGTCATTTACATTATGTCTTTACTTTATGTCATTTACATTTCTTGCAATTTATTTTACGCAATGAGTAGCTAATTTTATAGTTTGGGTGTGAGACAAAAAGGGAGGTTGTAAACCAAAAACTAGTGGACTTTGTTCTTCAATAACATTGTTCCACTATGTCATTTTAAGTTTTATAAATCCAAACGCACTTCTTGACGAATTGATCACTTCTTAAAGTGTGAAAGTGCCATGGACTTAGGAATAAGCCATGAAAAAACACGTCAGTTTGAATGATACGGGAAGTATACTTGGAAGAGTTACTAGCAAGGGAACTTGCTATCTTTGTTTTTCAAACCGATTGATTCTTGACGGGTTGATCACTAGTCAAAGTGTTAAAGTGTAGTGGACTCAGGAATGAGCCACTAAGAACATGTCAACTTGAATGATATGGGAATCGACTCGGAAGGGTGATTTTTAAACAAAGGCATTTGTTTTTCCATATACTTTAAAGAAACCATTTGACACTCACACTGGTCCGGACATTTGCATAGGAATATGTTGATGGAAGGCTAAACAAAAGTGCAATGGTAGATATCTGGAAGGATACTCTTTAAAGTACATGGTGGAACTTGTTGTTGCTGAACTAATGCTATAGCATTCCTATAGCATTGGCCTCCAGAATTTGTGTTTACTCCTCACTTTAAGTCTTGCACCCATTCTATCTTTATATATCTTGTTAATCATATCACTGTTAACCAACCCAAACAAAGTCTTCAAACTCGCCATCTGAAGTTAGTTTTTCATCTCGAGATCTTGCAACATAAGATACCTATCCCTGTGGAATACGATACTTGGTTCTTACCATTTTATTACTTGAAAAGACGATATTGGATCCCGTTGTATACTTGCTATGAGATTCAATTATCACATGTCTTAGAGGTGTGCAAACATCCGCATCATGCATCACACATTCTACACCCTCATCTTCATCACTTTCTTTTTCATAAAGACTATTCACCAATACATTCCCATGTTCATCATTGGTAGCTTTCCTTTCAAAGACTTCTTGTGCTGCTTGATCAACAACGTTCACACTGAAGCAAACGTTCACATCATTCCAGCTACGTGCAATTGAACACATTGAAGACCGCTTCTTCATCACCCACCCGCAAGGTCAATTTTCCACCTTGGACATCAATTAATGCGCCTCCGGTTGCTAAGAAAGGTCTTCCAAGAATCAGAGGTACATCGACGTCCTTTTCCATATCTAAGATTAAAAAGTCTACGTGGAAGTAGAATTTCCCAACTTTGGTTAGGACATCTTCAATGATACCATGTGGGTGTTTGATGGAACGATCCTCCAACTGAAGTGTGACACGTGTTGACTTAATTTCTCCAAGACCAAGCTTCCTGATAATAGATAAAGACATAAGATTAATACTTGCACCTAAATCACATAAAGCTTTACCAAACTCAAAATCTCCAATTTGAATAGGAATAGTAAAACTCCCTGGATCTTTAAGCTTGGGTGGAAGCTTGTTTTGGATGATGGCACTACATTTTTCTGTGAGTGCGACGATAGCATGCTCTTCAATCTTCCTTTTGTTGGACAAAATGTCATTTAAGAACTTTGCATAAGAGGGCATTTGAGCCAACACGTCCGCAAAAGGAATTTTAATTTGTAGTTTTTTAAAGACCTCCAAGAATTTAGCAAATTGATGTTGGTCCTTATACTCCTTGAGTCAGTTGGGAAATGGTATTGATGGCTTGTATGCTTTCACAATCAGTTTGGATGATGACGGTGCCTCTTGTGCTTTCTTGGGTGTTTTCACAACATCTTCAACCTCAACTTCGACGAGTTCTGGCTCTTGGGTGATTGGTACTTCTTCTTCCTCGGGACCCATGTCATCTCTATTTAGATCCTTGATCAACGACTTCCTACTTCTTAGAGTAATGGCTTTGCAATGCTCTCGAGGATTTGGCTCTGTTTGACTAGGCAATACGCCATGGTTCCTTGAAGAGTGTGCATCCGTGAATTGACCAAATTTCCTTTCGAGATTCCAAATGGCGACGGTATTTTGTTCATTGCTTTGTACAACCGCTTTAATTTTGGCCGCACTTTGCTCATTACTTTGCACGACCGCCTTGATAGTTGCACCTTGCTCACCGATTATCGTATCCATCGTTGACAAACATTTCATCATCATATCCTCTAACCCCGATTTCTTTTCACTTGAAGATCCCTCCCCATAGTTTCTCATGTTTTGGTTTCCTTGATGTTGGAAACCGGGAGGTCTAAAATTCCGGGATGAAAAAGAAAATTTATGTTGTGGTTGGGCTTATTGCGATTGATGTTGATTTTGTTGCGACCGACCCATGTCACTCCTTGAATGATCCCCTTGGTTTTGTTGATTAGACCAAGAGAAATTAGGGTGATTCCTCCAACCCGGATTGTATGTGATTGAAAAGGGATTATTTGGTTGTTGGTTGGGTTGGTTTTGCATGTAATTGACTTGCTTAACATCACTAGCATCCAACGAAGTCACAAATCGGCATTCCTCGGTAGAGTGAGAATCTCCACACATCTGACAAGTTACAGTACCAACCGCTCTTACCGCCACGTTCCTGAGTTGATCCGTTAGCTTAGAAATTTGGGCTTTCAACGAAGAAATCTCTGATGAGTCTTGAGAGCTAGATACGATTGGCCTTCGCATTTGGCCACTCCTTTCGGAATGCGATTGATAGTTGTTGTCGACCATTTCGCATATTATTGCATAAGATTCATCATAAGACTTTGACATGAGAGATCCCCCCGCTGCGGAATCAACGATAGTTTTATAGCTCGGGAGGAGGGCATTGTAGAACATCTCGATAACAAGCCACTCTTGAAGACCATGGTGGGGACACTTTCTGAGTAGTTCCCTATATCTTTCCCAAACATCATAGAGTGATTCTTGGTCTATTTGCTTGAATTGAGTGATTTCCGCTCTCAATCTTGCAGTACGTACCGGAGGGAAGAACTTTGTCAGAAAGGCCTTCACTAATTGGTCCCATGTAGTGATTTGTCCGGCGGGAATACTTCTTTGCCACGATTTGGCCCGATCTCTCAAGGAAAATATGAAAAGCCTAAGACGAATGGCTTCGGTTGATACTCCATTCATCTTGAAGGTGTTGAGGATTTCAGTATATCTCTCGAGATGGCTAACCGGGTCTTCAGAAGGTAGCCCTCCGAACTGTTCTTGCTGCACCATATTTATGATGGCCGACTTAATTTTGAAAGTGTTAGCCTCCACATTAGGAGCACGAATGCCCTGCTGTGAGCCATCATAAGTAGGGCAAGAAAAGTCTCTCAATGTTTGATTATTCGCCATAGGTCGCTCTTGCTCTAGCTCTCTTCTCCTTAGCCGAACCGTGCGTTCGATTTCCGGATCCAAGGGAAACACTATTCTGCCTCGGTTGCGTCTTCTTGGCATACACTAGAATGAGTGCCTGAAAACAAACCAATAGAATAGTGAGTAAAAAAATGAATATAAAGAATAATGTCCAATCTAGCAGCGCTATAACCGGTAGTGATATTAACACTACAATAGTTCCCCGGCAACGGCGCCAAAAACTTGATAGAAGGTTTATGCAACCCTCCAAATCTACCGCAAGTGTACGGTGTCAATCAAGTAATATGTACTAAGTACGAGTATCGATCTAAGGAACTACGAGTTTAAGTACCACATAGGCTACTACAACTTCTAACTGGACTGTTGATAAAGTGATTTGAGTATGATTAATTAAACTACTTATCTATAGAAAATGGAAGTAAGCACGAAAGCAAAATTCAAACAACGATTCAAACACCACAAAGAAAATACTTAAATGATTAGGGAAAGGCTAGGGGTTGGATTTCATTTGGATTCCACCAACAAATAAACAACAAGCATTCAATAATCAATACACAAGGTTAAATTTAGCAATTCCAAATATACTTACTACTCTCTCTCAAGCAATAGCAAGAATGTATCATGCAGTATCTATTGAAATCTCTCGATTAATAAATATAAACACTCAACTCATTAAGCATAAGACTCACAACACAAAACTAGGGTTTACTTGGTATATCTCTATCCAATATCTCACCCTAGGTTTATCTAACTTTTATCAAGTTATTAAACTAATTTCTCAAGAGGAAATACAACTAAAAGATGAACAAGATGGCCAATCTCATAAACAATACGAACAAGAAAGATAAACTTCAACCAATAAGTGCAAAGACTATATAAATGCAAATATCATATATTCAACGGTATAAAACCAAAATCCATCCTTCCCCCAACCTTAAAATGTTTAGCTAATGTTACTAATAGCAAATAACACCATAGAGAAGATGACACCACCCTAAAATCCAGAGTGAATTTAAAACGCGGAAACTGGACAAATAAGCATCAACACTTGGTATAAACCTCCCAAAAAGGTGAAATGTACATAACCCTTACAAACCTGAATACGGATATGGAATTCAACAACAAACTAATCTAAACATAAACTATCTAGATTACATCAGTTGTTAATCCAATATCACCAAAAGAATGGGACTTAAACAATTGCCCAACATCAATACTAGTCATCTCAAAAATCCCCGAGACCAAGCTCGTCACTCAAGCCCTTAGCAACCCACCGCTAACGGGAACCTGTTATACACGTCATTTGAGAAAAAGTGTTAGGCTTAAAGCCTAGTGAGAACATACAGTTTATAAATTTCATGAGATATAAACAATTGTATCATAAGGAAATCTTTTCAATAAGGTTTAGTTTTCAAATGAAACCTTTGCCACAACCGGGCCTTTTCAATGTAAACTCATCATACGATGACAAAGATAACCAATTTTACCAAGGATTGTAGCGTAACACAAAGTAGGTCACAATCCGAGTTATGAGTCGAAACACTTGGAATCCTTGGCCACGAACTACAAAGGTCCGTACTACGATGTGAGGGAGGGCCCTCGAGGAAACCAAGTCAAACTCGTTCACTAGGACTGCCATATGACCCTTAGCTAGTAACCGATCTCACATAATCGTACCAAATTGCCCCCGAGGATCATATGCATCCATAGCTACAAATAAGGGAAATATGATCCATGGCTAGTAACCGGTCATGCATAACCGTACCAAATGGCCCTCGAGGATCATATTCATCCATTTTACAAAGAGGGGAAAAGACATCCCAAATATAAGTCGACTCAATACCTAGGGATCCACTAGTAATGGTACAGACTCGTCACAACAACATATGTGACCAACCATAGATAATCATATGGTATAAAATAACATTTATAAACAAAATGTATTTTCAAGTTTAACTTCTGGTAAGAATGAAAATCATCAAAAATGAACTTTAAACATTCTTTCAAGTATCCCACATAAATGTGCAAGTAAAACATCCTTTTACTTCAAATAAGATGAAACCCATCATTTTAATCGAAAATGATCAGGAACCTTAAAATCTCCCAAAACTCAAGTTATATCAAAATGTAGTAAACTTAGATCTGAAACCATGGAGATATATAGAAGTTCAAAATGTAAGTTTTGACATGTATAAAGTGTTAGAGCATAAATCTGTTGGATACAAGATCAAGAATACTGAAGGTCAAAGTTGAGAAAGTCAAAGCTGAAGAAAGTCAAATCTCATTCAAAGTCAAAGTCTATTTGTAATAAGTCAAACTTAGTTGTATTTGTTTTGTATTTTAGTTTCCTTGTATTAGTGGTAGTATAAATACTTTTTATCTTTGTATTTTTTCAGGATGTACGTATTGTAAGAATTCAGTTGTATTCTAGAGAGAGAAAGCTTGAGAGAGAGAGAGAAAGAGAGTTCGTTAGAGAGAGATCTTTGTAATCGTGAATTGAGAAGTTAATCAAACAGGTAATTGTTTGTTAAATCTTGTTTGTTTGATTAAACTTGAATTAGAAACTAGAATCTGGAACAATCAATTGGTATCAAAGCAGATCCAAATCGAGAAAAATCAAGAAATGCGTATGTTCGTACTGTTCATCGAAGTCCAGTTTGATTTTTAGTTTTAATGAGTTTTTGGAGTTGTAATTGATTAGGTTTTGTTAAGAAAGTGTAATCGATCGAGTCTGTATAGGTGTTATCAAGAATTGCACTGTAATTCATTCGAATTTTTTGAATTTTGTGGTTTTTGGTATACACGAGTTCGTGACACTGTTCTTGAATAAAAATTGTAATTTTGATGTATTTGATCTAAAATTAGTGATAGTATTGTGTTCGAGTTGTTTAAAAGATCAAATTGTCGAAGTTTCTGGTCTGAATTCAAGGTATAAATGAGTTTTTGGTGAATTTGAACGATTTTTCAAGGTGTGCGGGTGTTCATCGAGGTATGCGGGTGATTCATCAGTTGTGTGTTTGATTCATCAGATTGTGCGGGTCTATCATCAAGAAGTGTACAAGTTATTCAGAAGAATACGGGTCATTCAAAGTCAGAAGAATAGGATTGTGCGGGTGTAAAGTCATTTGAGAATCGTGTAACTAGACAAGCACAGTGTGTTGTGCGGGTGTAACAAGACACGAATAGTGAGTCTTGCGGGCTTAACTTGACACGCAAAGTACATCTTGCGGGTGTACCGTGACACGCACTATGGGTCTTGCGTTTCTTATTTGAAACGCATAGTTGAAGAAAAATAAAGTATCTTAAGAAACGCAAAGAAGTGGTGGGCGTTTCTGTCTGGAAACGCAAAGCTAGGTGTTCGATTGATCAAGGAATCTGAAACGCATAGTATTACATAGTAAAGGTTTGCGGGTCAAGTGTGACACGCAAAGCGAGTTGTGCGGGTCAAGTGTGACACGCAAAGCGAGTTGTGCGGGTCAAGTGTGACACACAAAGCGAGTTGTGCGGGTCAAGTATGACACGCAAAGCAAGTTGTGCGGTTCAAGTGTGACACGCATAGTTGTTGAATGCGTTTCCTGAGTGACGCGCATTGCTTAAAAGACTTGGATTAATTTTTGTGTTTTTTCAAATTTAAATTTTTTTATGTTTCTTGATTGTTTCATTTGGACTAACGATCAGTTCTAGTTTCTTATTGTTATATTTTTCAAACAAGTTAAACAAGATGACTTCCAAAGATGCTCTTTCAATCGGAACCGATGTTAAGCCTCCAGTTCTATTCAAAGGCGAGTATGAACAATGGAAGGACAGATTCTTGGATTTCATAGACAGACATTCAAATGGAGAAAATATTCTTCTGTCTATAACCGAAGGTCCAATGGTTCCAATAACAGTTCAAGTACCTGATGTTGATTCTTCTGATAGTGAAGATGGAACCGAGAAAAGAGAGCAAAAGATGAAAACAGTGATAGTAGATATTTCTCAATATTCTGAAGAGCAGAAAAGCCGATACAAAGCAGATAAACAAGCAAGATCATTACTTCTTCAAAGCATCCCAAACGAGATCTACATCAAGATTGATAGTTATAAAGCAAATGTTAAGAAGATGTGGGATCAATTGCAAAAGATGATGATGGGATCCAAGGTCGGAAATCAGATGAAAGTGGCAAACTGCATCAATAGCTATGAGGATTTCAAAGCTAAAGAGAATGAAAGCCTGAAAGATACATATGAGAGGTTTGTATTGCTTCTGAATGAGCTGACAAAGAATAAAGTCAAAAAGAAGCAGTTGGAAAACAATGTCAAATTTCTGAGTATCCTACGTCCGGAATGGAAAAAGCATACAAGAAGGATGAAACAGATGAAGGATTTGAATGAAATACCACTACATGAGGTATTTGAGACCTTGAGGCAGAATGAGGAAGAGGTTGAAGAGAAAAGAGCTGAGAAGAAGAAGGCAGCACAAGTTCCTGATCCTATTGCCTTAGTAACTGGAGAGAAGAAGAAAGAAAAGAAAGAAAAGAAAGAGAAGAAAAAGAAGATAGTTCTTACCAGTTCTGAGTCAGATTCAGTTACATATAGTGATGATGGCGAAAGTCTGAAACAAGCCATGATATTGCTGACCCGTGCATTCCAGAAGAAATTTTACAAGAAGCCGGGATCAAATTCTCAAAGGTATTCTTCTTCGAGTTCCAAGAACCATGAGCATCGGGAAAAAGTGGAAGGAAAGAGATATGAAGAGAAACGATATGTGGAAAAGAAACCCGATGAGAAGAAGAAGTTTATGAATAACTACACCGCTGTTGAAAAGCCAGCAACTGACTCAATCAAATGCTACAATTGCGGCAAGATGGGTCATTTTGCAAAAGATTGTCGAAAGCCGAAAGTTCGCAACTCTCAGTACTATCAGAACAAGTTGCTTTTGGCAAGACAACAAGAAGCGGGTGTCGCTCTAATGGCTGAAGATGAGTTTTGGCTGGATTACTCAGAAGGAGAAGAGGATGACAAGAAAGAAGAAACAGCTCATATCTGTCTCATGGGCAAAGAAGTTAAGGATGACGAGTCAGATGATGAGGCAGTTAATGAGGTATTAAACTTATCTGAAAAAGATTTTATTACCAAAATGGAAACCATGGTGGTTGAGCTACAAAATTTACAAAATAATCTGAAAAAGGAAAAAGAAAGAGTTGTTAAAAAGAACAAGAAGATCTTTGAGCTTAATACGTCTGTTATTTCAAACAAAGATCTGATTGATTCTTTACGCAAATCTGATTTTGATTCTAAATCTAAAGTAGATTGTTTTGAAAAGAAGATTTCTGAGTTTGAAGGTAAAGTGTCTAAATATGAGTTTGAGAAAAATGAATCTGCACTAACTGTTTATAAACTGCAGGTTGAAAACAAGAATTTGAATAAGAAGGTAAATGGTCTGGAAGCAAAACTTTATGCAAGAGGTCAAACAGATCAAACCATTTTTCTCAATGCACCTAATGAAGAGGCTGATGTTAAAGAGAAATGGGGACTTGGTTTTGAAAACCCCCATTATCTTAAGAAAGCCATCAGAAAACAGCCGGCACTTTATAACTATGATTTTCTTGCTTGTGCTGGTAAACATACTCATTTAAAACCCAAATTTGTTACCAAATTGCCAGAAGAAGTTGAGGACCAAGAAACTGAAAATAGAAAGAATAAAAAGAAAATGCAACTACCGTTTAACTATGAAAAGTTAAATGATAGTTATCTTTCCAAAACACCAAAAGTTATTTCAACTGACTATTTTGTTAGTTATTCCGCTTCTGAGATGAAGGCAAAACCTGCGATTGCAAAGGTTTATGTTCCTACATCTATTCTTGAAAGCAAAATAGTCGAGCTTGAAAATGTTTTATCTGATGAAAAACTTTTGGCTGATATTCAACAAAATGTATTTTCTACAGTTATAAAGAACACTGCTTTTCAAACTAAATCTACAAAGTGTTCTACAGTTTCTAAGGCATCTTAATCTTCATCTGATAATTCTGATGACTTATTTGAGTCTGCAAATGATTTTCTAAATTTTGATGATGGGTGCATGGAAGAATTTGATATGTTTGATGTCAATACTACACTTCCTGATCATTCTACTTGTCTTAAAAATGACAAAGTGTTACCAAGTGGTGTAAATACTGTGGACTCATCAACTAAGGTTGGTGAATCAGTTTCTGTAACTGCTGATTACTATGCTCAAGGTAAGAAACATAAGAAACAGCGATTACAGAAACAGAAATACACTGGTACACGAAAGTATACTCAGTCTCGAAAATCTGTTTTTCCTAATAAATCTATATCTTATGTTTCAGATTTAAGGAAGAAAAAGTTGAAAGCTCAATCTGAATGGAGACCAAAACGGAAGGAGGATGAGATAGTCGAATCAGTTTCTGATAATACTTGTATTAGATCAGTGAGTAGTGATACTGATGTGATTGATCAAATTGCTTCTAATAATCAAAACCTTGTAACTTCTTACAAGAGATATTCAATAAAGCAATTGATTCAATTGTCTCCTATTACTACTACATTTTATCCTTATCAGAGAAATGATTTTGCTTATTCTCATAATTCTTCTGATTGGTATGGATCTTATCATGTTAATTCTTCGAGATCAAATATTTTTCAAAGTTTTCAAAAGAACAGAGGATCCATTTTCAAGTGGATACCAAAATCTTGTGCTAAAATGTTAGGACCCGTTTTTAAATGGGTACCTAAATCTATTATCTCCTGATTTCTCTTGCAGACCCGGCATATGTGGTACTTGGATAGTAGATGTTCCAAGCATATGACTGGGCAAAAAGCTTTATTGTCTAACTATACAGAGAAATTCGGTGGTAATGTCAGATTTGGGAACGATCAGCTTTCACCTATCTTAGGATATGGTGACATTATTCAAGACAATATAACGATCAGTAAGGTGAGCTATGTCGAAGGCTTGGGGCACAACTTATTCAGCATAGGTCAATTCTGCGATAAAGGGTTAGAGGTCAACTTCAAGTCTAAGAGTTGCTCAGTTCGTACTGAAGACGTAACAGAACTCTTATCTGGAAATCGAAAGACAAATCTCTACACCATCAATTTGTCCAAAGTTCAGATTGATAATCAAGTATGCTTGATGACAAAAGTTTCAACGTAACAAAGTTGGCTCTGGCACAGACGTTTATCTCACTTGAACTTTCGTTACATCAACAAGCTGGTTCGTGGGAAATTGGTCAAAGGACTTCCTGAGTTGAAATATGAACGAGAACACTTATGTGCAACATGTGAAAAGGGTAAGATGAAGAGAGTTGCTCACAAACCGAAGCCTGAACCAAGCACTAGTTCTTCGTTAGAACTGTTACATATGGATTTGTGTTTTCCAATGAGAACTCAGAGTTTGGGAGGAAAGAAATACGTGTTGGTTATTGTGGATGATTATTCAAGATACACGTGGGTCAAATTTCTTCGTTCAAAAGATGAGACACCGGAAGTTCTCATTACTTTCTTAAAGACGACTCAAGTGAAAATGCAGCGACCAGTCAAGTTTCTTCGTACTGACAATGGCATAGAATTCAAGAACAAGATTGTTGATGAATATCTCGACTCAGTTGGGATTTCACATCAGTATTCTGCTGCTAGAACGCCTGAACAAAATGGAGTAGTCGAAAGGCGAAATCGGATGCTAGTCGAGGCCGCTCGGACTATGCTTAGCCAATCGGACTTACCTCTATTCTTGTGGGCAGAAGCTGTGTCGACTGCATGCCATACTCAAAATCGTTCCATGATACACCGCCGTTTTCAAAAGACTCCATATGAGCTGATCAACAACAGAACACCAACTATCAAATATTTTCACGTATTTGGGTGTACATGTTTTGTGCTTAACGACAGAGAGAGTCTGAATAAATTCAGTGCTAAGACGGACGAATGCATCTTTATCGGTTATTCTTCAACATCTGCTGCATTTCGTATCTATCTAAAAAAATCAAAGACAGTTGTAGAAAGCGTCAATGTCAAAATTGATGAAGAGATGGCTTCTGATCATATCAGTTCAGAACCCGTTATCACAGGAGTTTTAGCTTCTGAGCAGATCAGTACAGAACCTGCATCTACAACGATTAATTCGGATAACGCTTCTACATCTACTTCTCATTTAACTGATTTAGATTTGTTATTTGAATTCTTTTATGATGAGTTTCTTGGAACTAATGTATCTAAATCTGCTGTGACTGACAGGTCTGAAGACACAAGTTGTATTCATACAGTCACTTCAGATGTCATAACTGAACAAGCATCCCCCGTTCAGTCTGAAACTCACATTCCTATTGTTACTCCTACAGTTGAAGATGCACAAGCAAATGCTGAGCCAGAAGTAACTGTTTCAGTTGGTTGTGATATATTGTCTACTCAACAGCCTGATTCTGCTGTTCCAACTGATACTTCTGCACCTGAGACTTCAACTGCAAAACCCCCTCTTGTTATTCAAGCTGAAGAATTCTGAAAGTGGATTTCTTGATGATGATCATATTCAAATTTCATCTACTCCACTCCCTCATGAGCATCGCTGGACCAAAGAGCATCCATTACACCAAGTAATTGGAGATCTCAACAAGCCTGTTCAGACTAGGTCAGCGACTCTTAACCAATGTATGCATGACTCATTCCTCAGTAAGATTGAGCCAACGCGAGTATCAGAGGCTCTTGCTGATTCGGACTGGGTATCTGCTATGCAAGAAGAGATCAATCAGTTTGAAGCCCTAAAGGTTTGGAGATTAGTTCCAAAACCAGAAGGTAAAACCGTGATAGGAACTAAATGGGTATTCAAGAATAAGAAATATGAAGATGGGATCGTCATAAGAAACAAAGCTAGACTTGTTGCCAAAGGTTACCGGCAAGAGGAAGGCATTGATTATGATGAGACGTATGCTCCAGTAGCGCGTATAGAGGCAATTAGAATGTTTCTTGCCTACGCAGCTCATAAAAACTTTACAGTCTTTCAGATGGATGTGAAAACAGCTTTTCTGAACGGCATTCTTAAAGAGGAAGTGTACGTGTCTCAACCAGAAGGGTTCGTCAATTCAGATAAGCCAGATCATGTCTACATATTGGACAAAGCCCTTTATGGATTAAAACAAGCCCCTCGAGCATGGTATGACGTTTTATCCAAATTCTTGGTCAAGTCTGGTTTCTCCAAAGGTAAGATTGATACCACTTTATTCATAAAGAAGGAAAAAACTGATATTATTCTTATTCAGATTTATGTTGATGATATAATATTTGGTTCTACTAATCCAAAATATTGCAAAAACTTTTATAACCTCATGGTGTCACGTTTTCAAATGAGTATGATGGGAGAGATGAATTTCTTTCTCGGATTACAAGTTAAACAGTTTTCAACGAGGATTTTCATAAATCAATCTAAGTACATTTTGGATATTCTTCGGAAGTACAAAATGGAAAATTGTAAACCAATTGGAACCCCGATGGCACCTGGTACTAAGATCCACACTGATCCTTCAGGTAAAAGTGTTGATGTTAGAAACTATAGAGGAATGATAGGTTCATTAATGTATCTTACATCGAGTAGACCAAATATTATGTTCTCAACATGTCTATGTTCTAGATATCAAGCTGCTCCCAAAGAATCCCATTTGGCTGCTGTCAAACGGATATTTAGATATCTGAAGGGGACTGCAGACCTTGGTCTGTGGTATCCTAAGGATACTGGGTTTCAACTGACTGCATATTCAGATGCAGATCATGCAGGTTGCATGTTGGACAGAAAGAGTACTTCTGGTCACGTTCAATTTCTTGGAGACAAGCTTGTTTGTTGGGCATCAAAGAAACAATTATGCGTTTCTACATCAACTGCTGAAGCAGAGTACGTAGCTGCTGCCAGTTGCTGCTCTCAAGTCTTGTGGATGCGAACACAGTTGCGAGACTATGGATTCAAGTTTGATAAAATTCCAATCTATTGTGACTCGAAGAGTGCAATCGTGATATCTGCTAATCCTGTCCAGCATACGAAAACCAAACACATTGACGTCAGGTATCATTTTATAAAAGATAATGTAGAAAAAGGAACAATTGAACTTTATTTTGTAAAAACAGATTATCAACTTGCAGATTTATTTACCAAACCCTTAGATGAAAAGAGATTTAATTTTCTTGTCTCTAAGCTTGGTATGTTAAATCTTAAGACATAATCGGTTGTTACCTAATAAAGTTGCGTATTGTTATTTTTCATCATTTTCTTTATCTTTATGTTTGAAGGATATCTGCACTTTAATTGTTTGCTCATGATCTCAGGGGGAGTAAGAGAAGATTTTAGATGATCTACATTCATTTGAGGGGGAGCAAAACTAATTTCTGCATTATACATTTTAACTGACAAAATTTTTGTGATGCATGATTTTAGGGGGAGCCTATAAGTCAAAAGGAGTAAGACTATGATTTCTGATTATTTCAAATCAGAACTCGTACATTAATCGTTTTATTGCTTTATGTCAATTTTATTTTTGAATAAATTTTGTGAATAAATTTTGACTAGACTTTGAGACTTATGCAGGATGAGAGAAGCTGACACGATCATATATTAATGACGATAGCTTGACTTTATGAGTATTAAGATTGCGCGAAAAGGTAAATTTCTTATCTTAATCTCAAATGTATCTGAAAGAAGGACAACTTTCAGGTATGGAAAACATATTCTTAAATGTTCAAACCACTTCCTGATTTTTAAACAGATTTTATAATTTGGAAGTGTGATTTTAAATGTTTTCATTGTTATTTTGTGCTTACATGTTTACAAACCGTGTGTTTTCAAAGATAAATACTTGCGTATTGTCTTTTCATATACTTTCAAGTATTCACACACACTGGTTTGATTTCTTGTTCAAATAGTTCTTACCATGTCTCATATTGAAACATAATTTTTTTCGATGGTAAGACACCCCGCTTGTACTTCAAAGAATTTTGAGCGTCATTTCATTTCAAAATGTCATTTCAAGAATGTGTATATCTTGGTTCATATAGACAATATCCATTATTCTTGACCTTAAGCTTTGATTGATATATCATTTCATTTCTGATCATTTTCATACAATGTCAGATTTTCAAACAAGTTTTTTTTTGCATTCATGTTCATTCATTCAGTATACTTGTTTGAAAATACTTCAATGTCTAAAAATGCTCATATTTTCATGATTATATTCTGAGCATACATATATCTGACCCATATTTTCTATGATTTAAATGTTCAAGATAAACCATTGTGAGCAACATATGCTTTGTAGGACTGGGTTCTTTGTGCTAGGAATTAACTGAACTTCTACGAAATCACGTTAACCAGTGATTTCTACCCAAGAAGTTAATCCCTTAGTGATTGAGTGTGAGGAGTCAAAAGAAATGAGTGTGGGTGTGACAAGGTAAAATGGAAAAGAGAGTTTGGTTAGTAGTGAGCTTAATGATTAAAAGAAAGAGGGTGTGAGATCAGAGTAAAAGAATATCAAACTCTGCACCAACTACTTTCTGAGCCGGGCAGCCACATTACTAATGTTTCACATTTCTTCGTGAACGTTATTGAAACAGGCAACTAGCCCATGCCAACTCTTGAATAAACCCCACAAGCTACTCATTTTCTTCTCAAAAAGAAAATGTTTCACATTTTTAAAGGGGACGCAGCACATAATCTATCTGATTTTCATTCGGAAAATCTGGATATTGAAAAAGAAGGAAGTCTGCCCCACCTTCGCACTTCAATCATGCACATTGAGTCTGTGTTTATCTACTGTTGTCTCAGTGGTTTACACAATTTTGAGCCTTAATAAAGCAATAATCGTGCTTAATTTTTTCTACACATGCACGAACACACAAAGAATTTGTTTCTTTGTCATAACATTCATAGAAATTGCCTTTGTGGTGTTTCGATGATTGGATGGAAGCCCTGGGGGAGTGAACATCAAAAAGCTCCTTTATATTGTGTATTCGTTACACACAGTGACTTTGTGTTACTGACAGGCATTTTAACTGATTCATCTGTTGATTCAGGAGTTACCTATTCTTATTTTGTCTGGATTTGCAAAGATCTAGATGAATACTTGGTTATGGATCACCGAATCAGAGACACAGTATGACAGATCAGAATGGTCAAAGACATTTCTTGGACGAAAAGTTTTGATGATATAGATGTTTAAATCATCAAAAAGGGGGAGATGATATCAAGAAATATTAAAGTTTTGAAGTTTGTGGGAGATGATATCAAGATCTGATAAAGATTTGTGAGTTGATTTTCTGAAATGTTCAAGTCAGAAAGTTCAAAGGGAAGATTTGAAGATAATCAAAGAATTTCTGAAGATTTGAAGAAATTTTCTTTGAAGATTATTTGCTGAAGCAAGGTGAGTTCATTCCGAAGATAATTTATTTCCAAAGTCTGAAAGTGTTCTATGAGAGCTTTGGGGAGATTGTTACTTGTTTGAAGAGAATCTTGGAAAGAAGACTGTTAAAGAAAAAGGGGAGATTATTTTGACAGAGCCTAAAGTGAAGACTGAATTGCTAGATTTTTTCAACAGTGATCTTGAATCCAAAGGGGGAGATTGTTAGAGCATAAATCTGTTGGATACAAGATCAAGAATACTGAAGGTCAAAGTTGAGAAAGTCAAAGCTGAAGAAAGTCAAATCTCATTCAAAGTCAAAGTCTATTTGTAATAAGTCAAACTTAGTTGTATTTATTTTGTATTTTAGTTTCCTTGTATTAGTGGTAGTATAAATACTTTTTATCTTTGTATTTTTTCAGGATGTACGTATTGTAAGAATTCAGTTGTATTCTAGAGAGAGAAAGCTTGAGAGAGAGAGAGAGTTCGTTAGAGAGAGATCTTTGTAATCGTGAATTGAGAAGTTAATCAAACAGGTAATTGTTTGTTAAATCTTGTTTGTTTGATTAAACTTGAATTAGAAACTAGAATCTGGAACAATCATAAAGTTTATAAAAAGGTAGTAGGAACTCACCAAATAGGTTTTAGATGAAAACCCGAAAAACCAGATATCGACCACCGAGAGAAGACGAAGCTTTCTATACCGAACCCTTGCTAGATGCACTTAATACTAGCAACAAACGGCAACCGAAGAAACCAAACACGGAAACCAAGAAAGAGATAGACTTGAGAGAGAGAGAGAGAGAGAAATGAGATTTTGATATTTGATTTACCAACCAAATGAGATATTTGTGAAGACCACTTTTAAGTCGGCCAGGCAACCTCGCGGGTTATGCCGCGACCACAACTCGCGGCATAACTCGCCCGCTAACACAAAACCCACACAAATAGGAGGTTTTGCGGGTTGTGACGCGACCTCAAGTCGCGGTGCAACTCGCGTGGTTCACTGTGGTTAATCAAAACCATCAAAATCCAAACTCAAACTCCAAACTAAACGCGGTGCTAACGACAACACTTAAACACAAGAGTACCAAGATTACATAACGGAAATCTGGGGTGTTACAATCCTCCCCAACTTGGGAATGATTTCGTCCCCGAAATCCCATCTTCTCGAAAAGATGAGGATATCTTCTCTTCATATCCTCCTCGGATTCCCACATCACGTTGGCTCCCCGATGATGCTTCCACTGCACCTTGACCATAATGACTTCTTTGTGACGCAACTTCTTAGAATTTCTCTCTAAGATAGCGTCAGGTTCTTCTACACAACGGTTGCCCTCATCCACTCTTAACTCTGAGAGGGGAATGACGCTTTCTTCCTCCGCCAAACACTTCCGAAGGTAACAAATATGGAACGTTTTGTGGATTCTGCTCAACTCTGACGGCAGTTCCAATTGGTAGGCTTGCAAACCCACCCGCTTAAGCACTTTGAAAGGTCCAAGGAAACGAGGACTCAACTTCCCACGTTTTCCGAACCTGATAATGCCCTTCCATGGCGATACCTTAAGCAACACACGGTCGCCCACTTGGAACTCCATCAATCGCCTCTTCTTATCGGCATAGCTCTTCTTCCGATCCTGGGCCGCTTTCAACCTTTCACGAATGCATTTGACCTTATCGGCCGTCTATTGCACGATTTCAGGTCCGGCGAATTGCTTCTCTCCCGCTTCAAGCCAACACACGGGAGTTCGGCACTTCCGCCCGTACAATGCCTCAAAAGGTGCCATCCCAATACTCGAGTGGTAGCGATTGTTGTAAGAAAACTCCACCAAAGGTAGGTGAGAGTCCCAACTACCCCCGAAATCGATGACACAAGACCTCAACATGTCTTCCAACGTTTGGATCGTTCTCTCGCTTTGCCCGTCGGTTTGTGGATGGTAAGCCGTACTCAACTTAACTCGCGTACTGTAACACCCTAAAAATAGGGATAACAAAAATCCGGAAAATGGACGTGAGGTATGCTAAAATTGCCATAGCAAGAGCCTCCCAAAAATGGGGAATATAAAATTAATAACCTGTTTAATCACAATTGTAATTTAACGGACAGTAAACAACAACCAACTAATCTAATTTCTACATCTAGAAAAGAGATTACAAAAAGGGTTGTCATCTATAGGCCCAAACGGTCTATATCCAAAAGTATAACGCGTCCATGTGCAATTCCCCAAGCTCTCACCCCCAAGCAACTAAACCTGCTTAAGACCGCCGCCGCTAGAACCTGAGATACACATCGACACCAAACAAGTGTTAGGCCAAAAAGCCTAGTGAGTTGAACAATAATAAACATGCATGAACAGATACAATTCTTATCAGCAGTTAACCAGTGTTCAACATATGTGGAGTCATTAGGGGAGACCCAAAGCACCAATCAAGTCCCACCCAAGAGTCGATATACCTTGATGCCCTTAACAAGGAACACCCCAAAGGCCCGGCACACCCGAAGACTATCGCTAAGAAAATTCCCCGAATGGCGGAGGTCTAGGCACATACCATCACAGTGGCGCCCAAGACTACATCCTCCTAGTGTACTGACTTGGTTCGTCCACATAACGCATATAGGAGGTCCTTTAGGTGTATTTCAACCCAACATATTTCAATACCAACTACGGGTACAATATTACCATCCTATCCTCATGCAATCCAACAAAAGACCCAAATGACACTTATATTCATCATGCATATAAATACATCATCAAAGTGGTATTCCAACTAGAACCATCACAATACCCATACATGCGTACATTTCATATCAAGTTAATCACATTGTATATTCATGAGAAAAGCCCCAAATAATGGCACCCATAACATAAGACATAACATATCACCAATATCTATATTTCCAACTATTTTCATCAAGAAATACCAAATACTTGTACACATAGAGATAAAATAGCAAATAGAAGATTATGATGTGTATCTAGTTTTAACAAAGGTTTAGTAAACTCACAATCTAGGTTTTTGACCAAAAACCTAGAAAAGATGAAACCCTAGCTTTTGAAGAAGATGAGACTTGAAGAAGATGAAGATCTGGAAGGATGCTTCAATGAACTCACTTGGATGAACCTTCAATGATGATTTAATGCTCTTATCACCCAAAATCTGGAAGTTATAAGGTAGGAGACGAAAACCCCAAAATCAAGCTTTTGGATACTTGAGGAAGATGAAGATGGAGATGGTGGTGAAGCTTCCAATCCGAAACCTTGGATGATAATCTTCACTCTAGCAATAAATGGTGGAAGATTGGTGGTTGAAAGAACCTTAGATGAAGTAGGTTGAGAGGAAGGGTTTGGGAGAGAATGTTTGAAATGAAGAAGATGAGAAATGAGAAATATTTGGGAAAATTCATTTAATGCTCGCACTGGGCTACTGCCTCATGCGCACGGCCCGTGCGTTTTTAATGAAGGATGGCGCACGGGTCGTGCGCCACACACAGAAGCACATCAAACTTCTTCTCATTTGGTTAAATCCCGTTTTGGTCATAACTTCTTCGATATAGCTCCGTTTTCGCTACAGAAAGAACCGTTGGACTCGTAGTTAAATCATTCATCCATTCAAAATATAAAATTAAAGATTCAAGCCCAAAAAAATCAAAAATCTAATTTAACCAATGAGATTTCGGGGTGTTACACGTACCAAGCTCTTTCTGGAACCCATCCCAAAAGTTCGAAGTGAACCGACTGTCGCGATCCGACACGATCGACAAGGGTATTCCATGCCTCGAGACCACTTCATCGATATAAAGCTTCGCTAACTTGTCCATCGATAAAGTCTCGCGCATAGCCAAGAAGTGAGCGCTCTTTGTCAATCTATCGACTATTACCCAAATAGTATCGTGACCTCGAAGAGTTTTAGGGAACTTCATCACGAAGTCCATGGTAATATGTTCCCACTTCCACTCGGGAATCTCTAAGGACTGAAGACTCCCATACGGACGTTGATGTTCGGCCTTAACTTGCGAGCACGTCACACAACGCTCCACATAATGCGCCACATCAAACTTCATTACTGGCCACCAATAATGCAACTTCAAGTCCCTGTACATCTTTGTACTTCCCGGATGAATGGAATACTTGGACTTGTGAGAATCCTCTAGAAATAGATCACGGTTACCCCCAACTTTGGGCACCCATACACGACCGCTAAACAGTTTCACCCCACGGCTATCTTCCGTTAAGAGCAAACGCTATTTCGTCATGACTTCCTCCTTGAGATTTTCTTCCAACGAAGCTTCAACTTGCGATGTTTTGATCTTCTCAACAAGACTAGACACTAACTCGATTCTCGAAAGTGTAGCCCGAATACTTCCGCTATAGTCCTTCCGACTTAACGCATCGGCTACAACGTTAGCCTTACCGGGATGGTAAAGCAATTCACAATCGTAATTCTTGAGCAACTCGAGCCACCACCTTTGCCTCATGTTCAACTCCTTTTGATCAAAGACGTATTTCAGACTCTTATGATCTATGTAGAGCGTACATTTTGTTCCATAGAGATAATGTCGCCAAAGCTTCAAGGCGAACACCACCGCTGCTAACTCCAAATCATGGGTAGGATAGTTCTTCTCGTGTATCTTAAGTTGCCTCGAGGCGTAAGCGATTACTTTGCCTCTTTGCATCAACACACATCCTAATCCCATCTTCGATGCGTAACTATAGACCACGAAGTCTTCTGACCCTTCCGGCAACGACAAGATTGGAGCTTCACACAACTTCTTTTGCAGAATACGGAACGCCTTCTCTTGCGTTTCGGTCCAATCGAACTTCACATTCTTCCGAGTTAAAACTGTCATGGAAGAAGCGATCTTCGAAAAGTCTTGAATAAATCTCCAGGTACCCCGCCAGACCCAAGAAACTGCGGATCTCTGACGGACTCTTGGGAGGTTCCCAATTCATCATAGCTTCAATCTTGGAGGGATCCACTTTCACTCCATCTCGAGTGACAACGTGACCCAAGAATTGCACTTCTTCAAGCCAAAAGTCACATTTGGAAAACTTGGCGTACAATCTTTCTTTTCTCAACACATCAAGAACTTCTTGTAGGTGCTGCTCGTGCTCTAACTCGCTCTTAGAGTACACGAGTATATCATCAATGAATACGATGACCGACTTGTCGAGGAACGGTCGACACACCCTATTCATCAAATCCATAAATACCGCTGGTGCGTTCGTTAGGCCAAACGGCATTACAAGAAACTCATAATGGTTGTAACGCGTTCTGAAAGTTGTCTTCGGAACGTCTTCTTCTCTTACCTTCACTTGGTGGTAACCCGAACGTAAGTCAATCTTGGAAAAACACCCCGCTGCTTGGAGTTGATCGAACAAGTCGTCAATCCTGGGAAGCGGATACTTGTTCTTTACTGTAGCTTTGTTCAACTCACGATAATCGATGCATATTCTCGTTGTGCCATCCTTCTTCTTGACGAACAAGACCGGAGCTCCCTACGGCGACGAGCTCGGTCTTACGAAACCCTTCTTCAACAGCTCTTGGAGTTGTGCCATCATCTCTTGCATCTCCGCTGGCGCTAACCGGTAAGGGGCTCTAGCAACAGGAGCCGCTCCCGGTACGAGATCAATCCGAAACTCCACTTGACGATCAGGTGGTAACCCAGGCAAGTCGTCCGGAAAGACTTCTGGAAACTCACGCACAATCTTCACATCTTCAAGCTTTAACTTCTCTAGATTAGCGTCGATCACGTAGGCTAGGAAATACGAGCATCCTTTCACCAAACACTTGCGTGCTTTAGTCATGGTGATTATTGCCACATCTCCCTTCCTCTTCTCACCATAAATCACAAACAACTTCGCCACTGGGATTGGGAAGTCGAATTAATTTCTTGGAACATACGAACTCGGCATGATTATTCGCTAACCAATCCATGCAGACCACAACATCAAAACCCCCGATTAACATCGGCAACAAATCGATTGGGAAATCTCTCCCTTAGATTCCGGGAGTACGCTTCTTCAGAACTTCGCGGATCAGAACTTGACTACCATCTGCTATCTCAAGCACTAACACATCCTCAAGACTAGTAGTGGGCATAACAATATTTTGACGGAACAACTCAGAAATAAAAGAGAAACTGGCACCCGTATCGAATAAAACACGAGCAGGTACTGAGTTTATAAGAAATGTACCCGATACCACATCAGCTGATGCCTTGGCCTCATCGGCCGTCATCTGAAACTCTCGACTCGGAACCCTAGATGGATTCTCTCTCTTCTCAGACGCGCTACCCGACTTGAGCTTCGGGCAATTTCTCCTCACGTGCCCCGGTGCCTTGCACTCGAAGCAGATAAGCCCTCTGATCGAACAGTCACATGAGAAGTGGTCAAACTTCCCACACTTGCTGCAAAGTTGAGGAGCGGTGTTACAGCTACCGTGGTGCTTGGTTCGGCATCTCCGGCACCATCTAGCTCCTTGATAGCCGCTGAAGCTTCGGTTTCCGACAAAAGGTCGGGTTCTCTTGGGAGGTACTGAACTGCTTTCCCACTTCCTCTTTTCAGCAACCACCACAGCCTTCTCTGCAATTGTCTCAACCCTCCGATGGCTCACATCGCGATCCTCGATCACTTTCAGCAGAAACTCCTGCTGTTTAGCCATAGCTTCATCCATTGCCAACATCATGTTGGCCATCAACTCGGATTGGGAAATCGCATCCCTGACGACTGGGTGGGACGGACCCAGGTCTACCTGTGGAAAGACCTCTGGTCCCCCACCTAGTACGGGCTGAACAGATAGGCGCACAACGACTTCAAGCCCAACCATTTGAACAACGGTTGAGGTTGTCGCCTCGACACCATCTGCACGCGTACATGGTCTACCGCGCGTACTCACCATTCTGATCTGCTACACAGGACAGAGAAAGAGAGACGAGAAGGGTAGGGTAAATACAAAGGAAAACGTACTACCATATTACCAATTGTCAGAGTAACAACAAATCAAGCACAATCACGTATAAATATTCTCATAATAACATTAGCTAAGTGAGATTATGAATATACAATACCTGAAGGTTCTTAATACCGTCGCCACAACGTTCGATAACTATAATTTCCGTCGACTCTAAGACCAACCCATCTTAGAAGTTCTACCCAAACTCACGAATCAATGCTTAGCATACTCAGTCTAAGTCTAGACATCTTACATTCATGCCTAGATCACTTAAACTAGAGCTCTGATACCAACTTGTAACACCCTAAAATCCAGAGTGAATTTAAAACGCGGAAACTGGACAAATAAGCATCCACACTTGGTATAAACCTCCCAAAAAGGGGAAATGTACATAACCCTTACAAACCTGAATACAGATATGGAATTCAACAACAAACTAATCTAAACATAAACTATCTAGATTACATCAGTTGTTAATCCAATATCACCAAAAGAATGGGACTTAAACAATTGCCCAACATCAATACTAGTCATCTCAAAAATCCCCGAGACCAAGCTCGTCACTCAAGCCCTTAGCAACCCACCGCTAACGGGAACCTGTTATACACGTCATTTGAGAAAAAATGTTAGGCTTAAAGCCTAGTGAGAACATATAGTTTATAAATTTCATGAGATATAAACAATTGTATCATAAGAAAATCTTTTCAATAAGGTTTAGTTTTCAAATGAAACCTTTGCCACAACTGGGCCTTTTCAAATGTAAACTCATCATACGATGACAAAGATAACCAATTTTACCAAGGATTGTAGCGTAACACAAAGTAGGTCACAATCCGAGTTATGAGTCGAAACACTTGGAATCCTTGGCCACGAACTACAAAGGTCCGTACTACGTTGTGAGGGAGGGCCCTCAAGGAAACCAAGTCAAACTCGTTCACTAGGACTGCCATATGACCCTTAGCTAGTAACCGATCTCACATAATCGTACCAAATTGCCCCCGAGGATCATATGCATCCATAGCTACAAATAAGGGAAATATGATCCATAGCTAGTAACCGGTCATACATAACCGTACCAAATGGCCCTCGAGGATCATATTCATCCATTTTACAAAGAGGGGAAAAGACATCCCAAATATAAGTCGAATCAATACCTAGGGATCCACTAGTAATGGTACAGACTCGTCACAACAACATATGTGACCAACCATAGATAGTCATATGGTATAAAATAACATTTATAAACAAAATGTATTTTCAAGTTTAACTTCTGGTAAAAATGAAAATCATCAAAAATGAACTTTAAACATTCTTTCAAGTATCCCACATAAATGTGCAAGTAAAACATCATTTTACTTCAAATAAGATGAAACCCATCATTTTAATCGAAAATGATCAGGAACCCTAAAATCTCCCAAAACTCAAGTTATATCAAAATGTAGTAAACTTAGATCTGAAACCATGGAGATATATAGAAGTTCAAAATGTAAGTTTTGACATGTATAAAGTTTATAAAAAGGTAGTAGGAACCCACCAAATAGGTTTTAGACGAAAACCCAAAAAACCAGATATCGACCACCGAGAGAAGACGAAGCTTTCTATACCGAACCCTTGCTAGATGCACTTAATACTAGCAACAAACGGCAACCGAAGAAACCAAACACGGAAACCAAGAAAGAGAGAGACTTGAGAGAGAGAGAGAGAGAGAGAAATGAGATTTTGATATTTGATTTACCAACCAAATGAGATATTTGTGAAGACCACTTTTAAGTCGGCCAGGCAACCTCGCGGGTTATGCCGCGACCACAACTCGCGGCATAACTTGCCCACTAACACAAAACCCACACAAATAGGGGGTTTCGCGGGTTGTGCCGCGACCTCAAGTCGCGGTGCAACTCGCGTGGTTCACTGTGGTTAATCCAAAACCATCAAAATCCAAACTCAAACTCCAAACTAAACGCGGTGCTAACGACAACGCTTAAACACAAGAGTATCAAGATTATATAACGGAAATCCGGGGTGTTACATGTAGTTTCATCTATTTTTCTCATTCTGGTGAAATTGTTTCATGTACTTTCGCAGTCTGATGAAACTTTTTCATTTTTACATAAAAACACAAATATATGCAACGATTTCATCAATAAAAGAATTATATGAAACAATTTCATCAAATTAAACAACTTCATGAAACAATTTCATCAAATTAAACAACTTCATGAAACAATTTCATCAAATTAAACAACTTCATAAAACAATTTCATTAACTTAACCAATGAAATTGAAGGTTTCCACGGTTTTCAAAATTAGAGTGGTTTCCATTTGATCGTTCCTATATATATATATATATATATATATATATATATAAATAGAGAGAGAGAGAGAGAGAGAGAGAGAGAGAGAGAAAGAGAGGGGGGGAGAGGAAAGTTCAAATGAAAAATCATTTTTCATTGTGCACGTGAGGACAAATCTCAGTCACTCGATCTCTTTTGATCCAACAACTCATATTAAATAGAGTTTTTAATTTTAAAATGCTTAGGGGTAAAAATGGAAGAAAATTTAAACACACGTCTACCATATTTGACTTTTATTTTCTTTTTTAATTAAAAACTTTTTACCCAATTAAAGTTTAAAATAAATTATCTTAAAAATTACTAATATTTTAATCAAACAAATTACATCAAAAAAACGAGAATTTCGTGCTCTTCGATATGACACCCATCTCGATATACTTTTTTTTGTCGTTTTAACCGTTTTTTACGTGAAATGCTATATATGTGTTATATTCATTATGAATATTTATGTACGTTCAAGTTTGTACAACGTCTCGACACCGTAAGTATGTAACTCGACATCACCTTCTTCAACGTCGTAAGGCATCACGTTTCTTCAGCACCGTAACCCAACACCCATCACGACGAATCGAGAACTTATCGAGTAATTCTATTGTGAATCGGGAAACAAAAAAGATCGCATCACGTCTCCACATCTTCACAGGTCATTCATGTGTTATTCATCATGAATAATGTATCATTCAGGATGAATAATACAACATTCAGGGTGAATAATTCACGATTCATGAATTCGTATATTATTCGTCATGAATGTTGTGTAATTCATTCTGAATACTATATTATTTATCATGAATAATGAATGAACGTTCACATTTGTTATTCATACTGAATGTGGGACATCCGGGGATGCGCATACATATTCATAATGAATTAAACCAAATTTCGGTTGTGAATTGGGAAACAAAAGAGAGTGCGCCATGTGTCTACACCTTCACGGGTCATTCATATATCATTAATAATGTATCATTCAGGATGAATAATAGAACATTCAGGGTGAATAATACACGATTCATGATAAATAATACATGAATCATGGATTCGTGTATTATTCATCCTGAATATTGTATTATTCATCATGAATAGTAATGTATTATTCATCATGAATAGTAATGTATTATTCATCATGAATAGTGAATGAACGTCCACCTTTATTATTCATACTGAATGTGTATACCCTAGAACGTGCATACATATTTATAATTAATATAACACGTATATAGAATTTCACGTAAAAAACGGTTAAAACGAAAAAAAAAACTATATCGAGATGGATGTCATATCGAAGAGCACGAAATTCTCGTTTTTTTGATATAATTTGATTGATTAAAATATTAGTAATTTTTAAGATAAATTATTTTAAAGTTTAAGGGGGTAAATTTTTTTTAATTAAAAATAAAAATAAAAAGTCAAAGAAGGTAGGCGTTAATTTAAAATTACAATTTTGTTCTTAATCACTTCCCAATTAACCTTATTATGTATTAACCATTGAATAGTTTTTAAGTTTTGATCAATGGTTAAGATTTGTCCTCATGTGCACAATGAAAAATGAGTTTTCATTTGAAACCACGCCTATATATATATATATATATATAGGCCATAATCAAATGAAAACCATAAAAAAATTGTGAACCGTGAGAACCAATCTAAACCAATTATTACTTTTAATCAATGGATATAAAACATAATGGCATTTTTGAAATAACTTGAAAATTTATAGTTTATTATGTATTAAAATTAAAATTAGAAGGGCATTCTTGGGATTTCCAATCCAATAACCATGCTTCAATTCATAAGCCCACCCCTCATTCATCATCCCCACCGTGCCCCCTTCTTCGTCATCCCCATCGCTTCTCTCCCAACTCCAGGAGCCCTTCTTCATCATCCCCATCGCTTTTCTCCCTACTTCAATTCCTGGTAAGACGTCAGAGTTCGATTTCGTTGATCATAATAGCATTATGTTATCGTCGCCAGAGTATTTGTTGTCGTTGGAATCGTCAATCAATTTGAAGAATGGGATTCTCTAATGGTGAATTAGGGCTTCATGATGATTCTGCAAAATCTGCTTTCTTGTCTGAACTTCCCGACCTCCCATTGGTGCAACCAAAGGTAATTACTCCGAGTATGTCTTTTTTCTTACACTCTGATTTGAGAACACAAACCCTAACCCTAACCCCTTTGGTTTCATGATCGATAACGGAAACGGGTTCGATTTCGTAGTTGAGTTGATCAGGGTCGCGACTGCTTTGAAACTCAGTCTCTTCAGCGCAAGTGATATTGACGCATCTGATAAATGGGTCAAGTCGGCTGACCTAGTCTTCTTCCTCCTCTGAGATTGTACAAGAAATTAAAGCGTACAAAACATTTTCCGCCATTTCGTCGATTCCAATGTTCTCTAGCTTCACTGTTGTCTGAACCTACATCAGTGTTAAAGGAAACGAAGAGGGATCTACAACGGTATTGAAGTCGTAGAAACGAGCCACTGTTCACATATTTGGGGTTTTTTATTTCCTAAAACTGTTTGATTCATGGGTGAAATAACATACAAACAAATTTTTTTTATTTCATAAGGTGAAATGACATATATACGAAAATCATGTTTGATTCATAGGGTGAAATGACATACAGACAAAAGTTTTATTTGATTTCATAAGGTGAAATGACATATAGACGGAAATTGTGTTTGATTTCCTGAGGTGAAATAAATTAGTGATGAATTTTGTGTTTGATTTTATGTGATGAAAGAACATATATATGAAAATTCTGTTTTTATTTCATGAGGTGAAATAGTATGTGTTTCATATGTTGAATCTCTGTTACAAAAATGACGATTATACCCTTTTCATATGGTGAAACAACTTTTAATTTAAATCATAGGATTAAAAGCAAATTACGGCTTAAATCGGTTCTCACGGTTCTCAACCTTTTTTGGGTTCTCACATGATTTAACCCCTATATATATAGGGGTGGGTTCAAATGAAAACTCATCTTTCATTGTGCACATGAGGACAAATCTTAACCATTGATCAAAACTTAAAAAACTAATCAATGGTTAATACATAATAAGGTTAATTGGGAAGTGATTAAGAACAAAATTGTAATTTTGAATCAACGTCTACCTTCTTTGACTTTTTATTTTTATTTTTAATTAAAAAAAATTACCCCCTTAAACATTAAAATAATTTATCTTAAAAATTACTAATATTTTAATCAAACAAATTACATCAAAAAAAATGAGAATTTCGTGCTCTTCGATATGACATCCATCTCGATATAGTTTTTTTTTTCTTCATTTTAACCGTTTTTTTACGTGAAATACTATATACATGTTATATTCATTATGAATATGTATGCACGTCTTCGGGTGTCCACATTCAGTATGAATAACAAATGTGAACGTTCATTCACTATTCATGATGGATAATACCGTATGCAAGATGAATAATACAATATTCAGAATTTTTTTGTTTTAACCGTTTTTACGTGAAATTCTATATATGTGTTATATTCATTATGAATATGCATGCACGTCATCGGGTGTCCAAATTCAGTATGAATAACAAAGGTGAACGTTCATTCACTATTCATGATGAATAATACAGTATTCAGGATGAATAATACACGAATCCATGATTCGTGTATTATTCATTCTGAATATTGTATTATTCACCCTGAATGTTCTATTATTCATCCTGAATGATACATCATTCATAACGAATAATATATGAATGACCCGTGAAGGTGTAGACACATGACACACTCTCTTTTGTTTTCCAATTCACAACCGGAATTTGGTTTAATTCATTATGAATATGTATGTGCATCCCCGGATGTCCCACATTCAGTATGAATAACAAATGTGAACGTTCATTCATTATTCATGATGAATAATATAGTATTCAGGATGAATTACACAACATTCATGACGAATAATACACGAATTCATGAATCGTGAATTATTCACCCTGAATGTTGTATTATTCATCCTGAATTATACATTATTCATGATGAATAACACATGAATGATCTGTAAAGATGTGGAGACGTGACGCACTCTCTTTTGTTCCCCGTTTCACAACAGAATTACTCGATAGGTTCTCGATTCGTCTTGATGGGTGTTGGGTTACGGTGCTGAAGAAACGTAATGCCTTACGACGTTGAAGAAGGTGATGTCGAGTTACATACTTACGGTGTCGAGGCATTGTACAAATTTGAACGCACATAAATATTCATAATGAATATAACACATATGTAACATTTCACACAAAAAATGGTTAAAACGACAAAAAAAACTATATCGAGATGGATGTCATATCGAAGAGCACGAAATTCTCGTTTGTTTGATGTAATTTGTTTGATTAAAATATTAGTAATTTTTAAGATAATTTATTTTAAACTTTAATTGGGTAAAAAAATTTTAATTAAAAAAGAAAATAAAAAGTCAAATATGGTAGGCGTGTATTTAAAATTTCTTTCAATTTTACCCCTAAGCATTTTAAAATTAAAAACTATATTTAATATGAGTTGTTGGATCAAAAGAGATCGAGTGACTGAGATTTGTCCTCACGTGCACAATGAAAAATGAGTTTTCATTTGAATTTTCCTATATCTATATATATATCATTTTTTAGGAGGGAAGGTCAATTTCGTCTATTGACAGAGTACCTTGTATAAACACTGCACCTTGTTATCATCAATGTGTGTGTGTGAGAGTGTGTCATTGGGCATTAAAAGCTCTGAAAAAGATTGAATTTTCTCATTTCAGAAATTATGCTTTATATATTTAATTTTTAATGTTTTCATTATTCTGTATTTACGAAATATTTATTAATTTATGCATTGGTAATTATTTATATATACATATATATATATAGGTATATTTCCATATATTTTGTTTTGTTTAAAGGTTATTTTTAAATATTTTATTATTAGTCAAAAAGCTTGTATTATATTCCTTTTAAGACAATAAGACTACATTTTTTAATTTGAAAATATCTTATAAAGCCAAAGTAGTTTTTAAAAAAAGTTCAAGTCAAAATTATTTATGTAAGTATTATTTTAAATAAATCGATTTTGTATCATGATGTTTTGTTATTTATTTTCTGAAGCTTTTAAATATTGTTTATTGAGTGAGTAAAATATTGAATTCATATGGATATATATTTATATTATTAAGTGGCCTGTTTATTTTTTATTTAATAAGTCCAATAATTTATTTGTTAATTTTTAAACAATTTAGAGTTTATTAAATTGGTGATAAATTATTTTTAACTGTTCGAATAATTCAATCAAAAACATAAACTTGTTTAGAAATAAATAATAAATAATAAATAATATTTAATATACAAGAATAATACATAAATGTTGGGAAAGAAAAGAAGGGTGAAAGAAGATCTGCAGGCACGATAGAAGTAGGTTTGACCAAGTTGTCAGGGTCAGAGGAACATTCCATATTTGCTTTGCTCTTTATTTAGAGAGAGCATCCCCTCTTTTTTCTCTTTTTGATAACCATAAAACTCAAACTTTTATTTGGATGTCATAATTAACTATTCATATATTAATAGTTTTTAAAACATGCCATTTTCTCCTATCTTTTATATATAAATTAAAATATTATTCCAATACAATCATATATCAAGAAGGATATTTATCTAACAATGATGGCTGAAAATGTTACCTGATACGATAAGTAAGGTGATAATTAATTCTTGTTAACAATCACTTATCCAATAAACATTTGGTAATAACATATGTGTGAATATCATAGTTTAGAAGTTTTAAGGAAATCAAGGACTCGAGTGTGCATCTTTGTATATGTATACAAGGGGTCGTTTACTCGTTTACTAAACATTTACTCAGTAAGCGTTTATTAAGTCATTTACCTTACAGGATGAATATGACAAGAGTCGAAAATCTTATCCGGTAAGCGAGGGTGATGACTCTTACCCGATAAATGTTTACCAATAAATTGTTACATATGTGATACCATTTTAGTGGACTATAATCTTACTTGGTAAAATAAGTTAACATGTTTAATCTTACCGAGTAAGCGCTTTGGTAAATGGCCTCTGAGACTAAGGGGTCGTTTACCAAAATGTTTACCGGCAAAGACATTACATTCACTTACCTTATCGTATAACATTCTAAACCATTAAAATTGATTGTTGGAAAGCGTCTCAAACCCGGTAAGCGCTTACTGGATAAGAGTCATTTCTCTCACTTACCGGGTAAGACTCTAGGTCCTTGTTATGACTGTTACCAAGTAAGATTTTAAGTAATTTTCATGCTCAATAGGTAAGAATCGTTAGGTAAGTGATACCGATAAACGTTTATCCGGATAAGTATTTAGTAAATGACCTCTAAATCAAGAAAAACTATATATCAAATATGTAATACGGTATCATCATTTTTAAAGGTGTGTTAATAGTAGTCTTAACTGTCGGAATAAATAAACCATTATCTAATCTTCTTTTTCGCGTTTTGAAGTAGTAATTAAATTCTAGTTTATTTTTTACTTGGCTTTTGTTTTCTAAATTTGTAAATAGTGATTTTTTATTTCTTTATTATAAAACTGAAAAACCAGAATTTTCAATTTTAACTATTAGCTCAACTGATAAATAAAGGATGGGTTTTAAGGCTCCTCTCTATAGATCCCTATTTCGAGTTCATTAAGGTCACTAGGATTTTCATAGTTATTATCTTTAGAGCCCCATGAGATTAGTCGATATGTGCGCAAGCTGGCCGTCCCAAACACCAATGAGATTGGACGTGTACAAATTGCACGAAAGTATCGAATCCTTAAGGAGATAAATATTAACTCCGATAACATGTGAGAATACATAAAACCCCCAATCTATACTCCAAAAATGTGAATCCGTTATCAATAAAACGAGGATAAGGTCACACCTACATAAGATGCACATCCAACCTCACCATCAAGCATATCATATAAAATTTTAAAATAGATAATAAAAAAAACATCGTCATTTTCTAAATCTTGAAAACATGTAATGAACCACATATGACACGAACCATCATCAATAATTTTTATTGATTATAAAGGTCGAGTTTTAAATGATTTTTATAGATTATGTGTGTTTTCTCTTTAATAGACGTATATGTGTATAGATGATAAATCAAATGAGAATAAGAAAATGTTAAGAAATAAGGACATCGAGAACTAATTTCACAGGTGAAATAGGGATATAAATGAGACTGGTATTGATTGGGTAATGCATCTCTGTTCCCGACTTCGACTCCTGTTTAAGCCCCATCCTTGGCTAATCCCAATAGGTTCAGAGAACCTATTAGGTACCTATTTAGTAAAAAAAACTAAAAAAAATATATTATTATTTTTTTGAAAAAGAACTAAAAAATATTACTAAAAAAAAAAAAACTAAAGATGATGAAAGATATTACTAAAACAATACATGGAATAAAAGATGTACCATAAAAGAATGACGTGGCCATCTCTTGCTACATACAGTCCCTCTTTATTATGGCCATTATTACTATTTTTGCTATGATTGCCACCTAACTTTTATACGAGTAATTCAAATTGAATTGACCATTGACTACCAGGTTACCATTTATAGTAAATAACTTCTGTGTGTGCAATTACTGTTTACCCCAAATCAAATAAGAAACAAAGCATCTATCTTCCTTCTAATCTATTATGAACCCCCCGGGTTTAGTACAACTTTTGGTAATACTAGTTCTCTCTCTATATATAGAGAGAGGTGTTCAAACGAAAACACTAACTATTTAAGAAAACAAGAAAAACAACAATCATGTATAAAATCACATATGATTCGGCATTAACCCGGAAAAATGGGACACGGGCGACTTTTCCCGCGGCTTCAAGTCGCGGGATCACATGTGATTTTGTACGTGAATCACACATGTGATTTTGTATGTACCGACATTTTTCTTGTTTTCTTAAATATATACTGTTATCATATGAACCCACCTCTCTCTCTCTCTATATATATATATATATATGTTTTTTAAGCACCACCCATATTACATAAAACGTTATAATATCATAGTATAAGAGTGTAAACAACATTTTCTTTAGTCCCTAACTCCCTATGCTATGCCCAAATTTGAGATTGAGTTCTTACAACGTATTAGGACTATTGATGGTCCCTAATTTTTTATTTTTACTATAAGTTGATCCATTAAGTTAATATCGTTAAGTTGAGGTTCGTTAATCTCTTCATGTGCCTCTCCATCTGAGGGGTAAAACCATCAGTTCAACTTTGACCCATTTTTTTAAAACCCACCTCCTCCAGATCGTAAGTAGTGACATATTATTGGTAACCTACAAATTTAATCTTATAAAGAAATCACAATTTTAATTCTCTATCCATGTGGGATGGGTTGTTACAAACGGTCCAACTCCCTCGCAAAAATCTTTGACTTCCTAGTTAGGCCTCGCTTAAGATGTTATTATAAACATCCCCCCCCCCTGCAAGGGTTCATCGTGCTCGATAAAGTTTGTCCCACCATCTTGATGGTACAATGATCGATTCTGATACCATTTGTAACATCCTAAGCATAAAGTAGTGAGGTCGCCTAATAACTTCAAATTCAATTTTAGTCGTGGTAAAAGTTATTAGTAGCCACAACTTTGAGCTTATAAGGATCTCATAAATCCACTTTTATACATATAAGATGGATTCTCACAATTATTGATCTTCGACGGCCGTGTTCTTCCTTAAAATCATGACTTCTACATCTTGGGCTATATTCTTCAAATATACAGCTGATTTTTGTTGGATTTCAAATATATAAAACATCTCAACCATCTTCTTCGGATTTCTAACATGTTATATTTTGTTAATACAAAAATGATTTTGATTTTGATTTTTTTTTATACTTCTTTAATTTTCCTTTATCATCCAAGAGAAGTTATGGGACAAAAGCTTAACAAAAACAAAAATGACTTGGTCAACAAAGCAAAGTAGGTGTATGTGCCCAACGTCTTAAAGAAAGTTAAAGATGGTTTCTTTTAAAGCACGTTTTAGCAAATTGTGTAAATACTCCCTCAACTATTTCTTAATTTGCATTATCTTTCTGATTTTTGTAGGGCTGTTTGCGGTGTGGTTTGGGGCAAAACCGCAAACCGCACCGCATATACCTCAAACCGCACCAAACCGCACCACAAAATACGGTGCGGTGCGGTTTATGCGGTTTGCCCTATCGCACTTTATGCGTACAATCCAAAAAATTATAAATTTAAAATACATTAGAAAATCAACGATTAAGTGACCGTAGTCCAAAAAATAAAGAGTTTGAATACATCCAACTCCAAAATGCATAACTAAAAATAGTCTAAAAAAATAAATTGTTTCAATACGATAAACAAATAAAGTGACGTCTCCAGTAGTGAACGTCCTAACCTAGGGCATTTTTTGATTTGTTGAGACATAAACTTTTAAGAGGCTTATAATTAAAAGGTTTATTTAGTAAAGTCTAAAACTTAAACTCTTAAAGTCCATAATTAAAAACACAAAGCCGAATTATATAAATATTAAATTAAACTATTATATATATATGTTTAAAATTAAAAATTAAAAAATAATATAAAAGATGCGGTGCGGTGCGGTTTGAACCGCGGTTTGAAAACTCAAAACCGCAAACCGCATCGCATAGTGCGGTTTGGTAAAATACAAACCGCAAACCACACCGCAAACCGCAAACCGCATCGCATAGTGCGGTGCGGTGTGGACGGTTTGGATGAACACCCCTAGTTTTTTGTATATATTTTTTTTCGTTAATTAATAAATTTGTAACTTGTAAGATAAAATAAACCCCTATGTTTATTCCCCAAACATGCATCGTAACCCCATAATCGATCGTTACCAAGGTTCTAAATGGCGTGAGGTGTGACGTGGTGACAGGAACAAGCTTCAAGTCTTAGAAGTCATGACAAAGTCATGATGTTTTCAAGGCGTGATATACGACGTCAAATTTCTAATTCATATTATATTATAAATATTTATGAATTTATATAATTAGAAATTTGTTTTAATTATATTATGAAATATTGTAATTAACTTGTAAGATAAAATAAACCCCTATGTTTATTAGAAATTTGTTTTAATTTATATAAGGGAAAAGTTCAAAAAAACCAAACAAACTATCCCATTTTAAATAACTAAGTCCCTGGACTATTTTTTTAAAATGAAAAAACCATTAAACTTTTTTATTTTGATTGATTAAGTCATTCAATTATTTTTTTGAATGAAAAAATCATTGAACTTTCTAATTTTGAATGATTAAATCCCTAATTTTTTTTAACAAATAAACAATCGAACTTCTAAAAATTGGTTACCTTTTTTAAAAGGTGCCTGTAACTGACTTTGAATGTTTTAAAGTAAAAAACAAATCTAAATCAGTTTTACCGTTCTCAAACTTTACGCCATTAAAACCCCTCACAAACAATCGTATCACTCTGCCTCGCCACTCTCTGTTGCCCGAACGTTGTCCGTTCTCCATATCGCCTAACACGGTGTTGCCCCTGCCCATCGATCTCCCTCTTTTTGATCTATTTTTTTACTGTCAAAAGAGGAAGAATCAAAAGATAACAAATTACAAATAGTTTTTTTTTTGGTTAAAATGATGTAAAGTAACTAATTTTTAGAAGTTCGATAATTTAATTTATTGAAAAAAATATTCAGGGACTTAATCATTCAAAATGTGAAAATTTAGTGATTTCTCCATTCAAAATGAGAAAGTTTAATGATTTTATTATTCAAAAAAATAGTTCAAGGACTTAATCATTCAAAATAAGAAAGTTTAATGGTTTTTTCATTCAAAAAATTAGTTTAAGGACTTAATCATTCAAAATGGAATAGTTTGTTGGTTTTTTTTTGAACTTTTCCCTTTATATAATTAGAAACTTGTTTGTATTAATTGATAATATTATATTATTAAAATTTTATTTTAATTATATAATAGAAACTTGTTTTAATTATATTATGAAATATTGTAATTGACTATTTTTTTTCTCAATATGCCGTTTTTGGTCATTTTACATGCTTATAAACTACTTTTTATCAAACATGATTTTTTAATCAGCTAAGTTATCAGGTGCCAGCTAGCTTACAGTTATAAGCTAACTTATCAACTACTTTATTAAACATAACATAAGGCTTAATTTTTGAGTTCACTGCGACTAGAAACAAATAAATAAATGAACATAAAGTTAAACATGAATATGATTCGAAGTTGGATTTGAGGTATAACAGAAACTCGTATTTTGGTTGTGATGAGAATGATATAACCCATTTTTTCGTCTGTTACTAAAAGAAATACTAGAAAATAATGTTATGGTCAAATGGGGGTCAAAACAAATGGGCTGAAATTTATTTTTAAAAATTGGGCCAAATTTGTTTGGGCTTGTCATCTAATGGGTTGTTTGTTTTAAAAAAAACCCTCTTAATGACTCTTAAATCTGAATCGTTCAGACCTTTTTACACACCACCTCTTATTAATCATAGTTAAAATAAGACTTCAGACTTTAGATCTGTTAAAAAACAAACGACACCTAAGAGTCGTATAATATTCACCTTATAAAGTTTTTATTTTTTATTTTATGCATAAAGAGCTTGCAATGGATAACTTCCAAGGGGGTCCACACCATCGTCTTTTGAAAATTATAAAAAAGACAATATTTGAATCGCTAGAAAGTAAATTTTGTTTGAAAAAAAAAATTATGTTTCTTAATGATTCTAAAACCCTTTGAATGATTTTGTATCTTGGGCCTCTCTTAACAATTCAACACCCTGATTTCATTCTAAACAATTACTAAACAACCATATCTCATTTTGCACTATATCATAAGAACCTCTTAATCATTCTGACCACTTAATCATTCTACACCAAATCATTCAACAACTGCAAACAACCCCTAAGGTAAATGAGGTATATATCGGCCACCTAGATGATTGATATAAGAGTCTAGTACTTATAATAAGTTTATTGTCAATCTAACACCTTCGTCATTTTTATGCAAGAACATGAAAGTCGATCTTTAACAAATTAAAACCAAATTTTAATATCATGGTCTGATTTTAAACTTTAAAAATGGTTAAAGTCGATTTTTATTCTTTAATTATAGTGATTAGATTCAACATGTATTTTCCAAGGTATATGGGTTTCTTCTTACTTTCTTAACTCCATTATTTAGGTGAAACATTGAATTTAGATGACATATTTAGATAATTTGTCTTCAACAGGTATCTATGGACAAATATAGACCTATATGTATAAAATTTTACAAAACATTCGATCACAAGATTTGGATTTTGAGTCGACAACTTTATGACTTTGATCGTAAGGTCTTGAGACAGATTTCTAGTAAACACTTGAAAATTGAACTACTCCATTGATCGAAAGATCTAGACATATATCAATAAATCAGTTTCATAATAATTTAATTTAATATATTTTGTCGCCATAATTCGTTTCCTCATTAAGGGTGCATTTGGTACATTGAACAAGATATGACAGAACAGAACAGGAATCACTGTCCTACGTTTGGCAGAACTGTTAGATGGAACAGACAGAAACAGAGTGGAACATGCCTGTTCCACCCTCACCCCATTGAACAAGTTGGAACAAGCTGAAACAGACTTATGTTTTACCAATATAACCTCAAAATAAAATCTAATTCTCTTCTAAAACATTAAATACGACTTCTTTTTTATATTTTATTCATTCTTTAAATTTTATTTATTTTATTTTATGTTTTTTAAATTTTCACTTTATTGTCTTCAAATATTATTTTTATATAGTTACCATGTTTTGATTAATTATTATTAAATATTAATAGTAAAAAATATAGAAAATGTTAGAAAATAAAATTTGGAAACTATATATATTTTTTATTTTGATGCACTTTAATTTATCTTGAAGAAAATTTTCTAATACTAAATATTTATTTCGTTATAATTTAATAAATTGAATAATTAATTAATATATATATATATATATATATATATATATATATAGAGAGAGAGAGAGAGAGAGAGAGCAATGATCATTTGTTAACCATCAATTTCTTGTTAACTTTATAAAACTTGATCAACCAATAAAAATGCAAGGATGATTGTTGTTTAAATTGTGTAAATGTTTAATGTAAAAGGGTAGAAACGTCATTTTGTAAGTAACCAATTTTTCATTAATTTTATTGGGAGTTACAAAATGAAGATTTCATAATTATATTGTAGGTTATGATTGTATTATTTTGTTCATTTTCATCATATTTTTTAAATCATATCAATATTACTAAATCTTATGGTTCATATGTTTGATAAAATCGTATAGTCGTTGTTTTGAAGAAAATTTTCCGGTAGTCATCTTAATTCAAAAAACACATGAACATCCCTGAAATTTCTGCAACAACGACATCCAATGAACGTTGATGTCCTTTCGTTATGAACACAACAAAATTAACAAATAATCAAACATTGTTTATAATATCTACGATTTTTATATTATTTTTTTAAACATTGACGATGAACAAACATCTTCATTTTTAACATTAATGATCATTGTATATAATATCTACGATTTTTAAATTATTTTTTTTTCTCATTTGAAAGATATTCAAGCACATAATGCACATTGATCGTATATGTCATTCTGAATCGTTTGGTAAAGACTGCAACTTTTAGTAAAACATTTCGATTATCGTATGTGGCAACATGAAGAAATATCCCGAATTTATGTAGTGAAAATGAATGAACAGTGTAACGAAAATATATGTTCATATTTATAATGTTCAACAATGTTCATTGTTTATAATGTTCATCATTGTTCAAATATATGTAGTGAAAATGAATGAACAGTGTAACGAAAAATATTTATCAATGTTCAGCAACATTCATTGTTTATAATATACCATATATGTAGTGAAAATGAATGAACAGTGTAACGAAAAATATTTTTCAATGTTCATATTTATAATGTTCAGCAACGTTCATTGTTTATAATGTTCATCAATGTTCAAATATATGTAGTGAAAATGAATGAATAGTGTAACGAAAAAGTGTAAATGTGCACTTTGATTCACCTTGGATGCACATGAATGGACATGAACATTATATACGTGATGTTCATATATATTATCATTATAGATGTGCAAAACATATAATGAAGAAGCTTTGATAAGTGAATCCTAATTATTGGCGATACATGCATATTAGTAAAGGATGGACAAATTAACAATCTCAATTTCAAAATAATGAATCATAGAGGAATCATCGGTTACGATTGTGGTTTAAAGGGAAATTAATGAGCCATTAAACGGGGGTTTAAAGGAATTATTATTTGATTCCTCAAACCACATATGTTCACATGTTCATTTAATAAATAAAACCTATTTTATTAATTACAAAATTAGTTTTAATCTCAACCATTCAATGTTAAGATGGATGCTTGAGATTAGTTCATAAAGTTAACAACAAAACAAGGGTTAACAAAAAAACCTAACCCTATATATATATATATATATATATACACACACATATATATATATATATATATATATATATACACACACTATATTACTAGTGGTGTACCCGTGCGATGCAGCGCGGGTGAAATACAATTCTGAAACATTAGTTTAGCCTTGAATCATGGTTCCCTATCACTTTCAATTTTATTTCATGAGTTTGCATGGTTAATTTGCAAGTCAACTAATACATAAAGTTGAAGGTTAATATGGTGTATTTGCATGTCAACTAATACATAAAGTTGAAGGTTAATATGATGTATTTGCATGTCAACTAATACATAAAGTTGAAGGTTATATATGCATCTCGGTACAAATTGCTAAGCGGTTTCCATCCATAGATCATCACTACATAGTGTTCCGAAGATGAAAAGACAGTTTGAATTTAACTTATATTAGAAGCCGTAGGTGTTGTAGTTATCCAAGCTTAGCTAACCTTACCCTAAATAATGCTAAAGCTTCAACAAACTATCAATAAGTAAACAGTTGTGTGTAACCAACATAACAAACTAATCAACCGACTTCAACAACTTCCATATATGTTCTCTATTCTGCTAGTTTCACATTATATACACAAATTCGTTTGTTTAAAATACTGAGTCAGTTACATGATTTTCCTTAATAAGGCAGTTCTAAAGATTTTAGCTGATTTATATAAATCTTATAACTTGAAGTGACGCTTCATCCATCTCCCAATCCACGAACACCTTTTTTCTGCAAGTTTTATTAAACAACAAGAAATCTTTTAAAAAAATCCCATACAAGTTTTATTGCTTTCTGCAGCTCCATTCAACCACTATGAATCGTTGAATACTGGTTGGACAGATTCTAGTCCAGCACTCCAAGTGGCCTTGAAGTATTAAAAAGATTACACGAAAATAAAGGGAGAGATGAAAGTAAACATAAAAAAGAATACATAGTAGGATTGCATTTCAACAAATAACAAAAAGTAAAGACAAAAAGGAACACACAAAGATGCAAAGATGGAGACCAAAATCAATTAAAAGAATATGAATTGCGTTGAATCAGGAGCAAGTGAAAAATGTAGATCTAAAGATGTGATCCAATTTGAAAAATGGGAAAGTAGACACCAAAATCATAACACCCTAACATTAAAAGGATGGTTTACCTCTTTGCTCCATTGGGTTTTCATCAAAAGCTTACCATGGTGAACATAGCAGAATATCTCAAATAGCTTTGAAAATCCAAGAAACTACAATATGTGAATCCCTTGATGAATGGAAAAACCCTTGTATCTATCATTCCAAATAAACATGTACAAAAGTGACCAGACCTACATCACAACCGTTTATAACCTGACCGATCAGTCCGGTCATTTAACTTGTTAGTTAAACCAGTTATTGGTTTTTAAAAGAAATTGGTACTCAATGAACCTGCATCCCTCCTTAGATCATCTCTCTCTCTCAAACTTGAGAAAAGAACACACAAGAAATCCAAAATTTTCAAGGTTGTAGAGAGAAAAAAAAATCGGTAAAGAAAACGGAGAGATTACCTGGACGTAAAAAAAGTGTTGGTCCCGGAGGTGCTTAACAAGTTTGTAGAAGGGGGGTTGAATACAAACACAGAAATTTAAAGTTTAATAAATTGTTTATTGATAAATCAAACACAATTTACATGTTTGTTGCGGAATAAGATTAAGACAAACTCAATCTAAACAAACTTAAGAAACACTAAGATGGTTGCACAAAAATTTCAGAGAATGGGGGATTAAGGAATATAGAAAACAAACCGTCCAGACGGCCTTCAATCGCAGGAAGATCTGACGTAGCCTGATGAATGAACTCCACGGCAATGTCCAGTGAGGTACGATCGTTCTCTGTGAATGAGGGAGTAGGAGTCGGAGCTGGTGCCTTCAGGTGGGCGAGGATTTGCTGAAGAAGAACTTCACAGGAATCAACCTTTGTAGACAGGGCTGCAAACTGTTGCTGTGAGTCCTCCCTGACTTTGACAATCGCTTCTTGGAGAGTAGCGATTTGAGAAACGTCAGCTTTGGAGGCGCATTGAGCTGTCAGCGTCTTCAGTGCTTCACCAGCTGTATGAACAACGCTGGTGGTGTTGTTGAGAGAGGCAGTCAGAGACTCCACCTTTGCACTCAAACTGTTGACATTGGTGTCAACAGTCGCCAAACTAGGACCTGAAATATAAGTTAGTTGTTGAGAAACAGGCTTATATGGTGAGTTGGGAGTAGTGTTTAAGGTTATAGGAGTACTTGAGTTATCAAACATTTTGTAGAATTGCAAAGATTCCTCAAAAGATTGATGTTCAGGTCCTATGGGTCCAAACTGTGGTTGTGTAGAAATAGATGGAGGGTTAGAGATAAAAGAAATAGAAGGACTAGAGATGGGGATAGAAGATGTAGGGATAGGGGTAGTTACCTCAGTTTGTTGCTGAACTGAGATCGTAGGTTGCGTCACTGTTGTGACAGCGACCGAGATCGCTGGCACGGTTGAAGTGGGTATCGCTGAGGATGTGGAGGAGAGACCCACAAATGCATCCAAGGAGGTTTGTTGAAAAACATCCTTAGGTATTGAGCTAGAGGTAGCTTTCTCCTTGGTCACCTTGGCCTTCTTCGAAGGACCAAGGGAGCCAGTTGATGGTCGTTTGGAAGGGGTAGCGACAGGGATAGCAGAAGAAGGAACCTCCAGCGTGGCCGCTGAAGACGAAGAAGTGAGGAGAGAGAGACGGGAGTGAAGTTCAGAGATACTTATCTCGTTGGGGAGCGGCTTGACCTCCAGGGAGCGCTGACCCACTTTTGAAAAAGATGCATCAACATTAGTGGGGTAAGTAGCAGAGTAGAGGAACTTCAGGTACGCACAGATGAAGCGTACATAGGGAATCTTAGGATCCCTCTCGGTCTTCTCTATCTTTGACCTTAAATCGCCAAAGATAGCTGTTGCGTAGTCGAAATTTCTTCTGTTGATCACTGAGTAAGCCATTTAGACCTGAATCTTGCTGGCCTGGTCCAGTGACCCACTCTTCCCACTCATACACTAAATGAAGTGAGAGAAGATGTAGTTAAACTGAGAAGGCATGAGCGCCTTCTTCACCAGAGTCAGCTTCTTGTTTGGAATCGTCGTCCTTGGCTTGGGTTCCCAAGAGTATTCCATAGCATCCAGGAATTGGATGAGTTCAGCATCAGTGGGTAAGGCATCGAATCCGTTCCTGGGTTTGTCGGGAAATCACAGAGCTTTCCTCAGCCCTAAGGCCGTCATCATCCCTGTTCCAAGTTCAGTGCTGAAGGAAATAGCAGGAACTAGTTCACCCTTTTTGTTGGTGAGAGAGGTTTCTTCAGCGGTAAACCAAAATTGTTGGAGAAGAGCTTTTGAAGGTGTGGGATCCACAGTGATAGCATAGGCAATGCAGGATTGCTTCAGAAATTTTGCGGCTTCCACCAGATGTGGGTATTTGACACCATCAAAGTCAAGGCGAGCAACATGATTGTTTTTAGGAAGCTCAGAGTCAGCGATTGCGAACTTGACGTTCTTAGAGGCGACAAGTGCAGATTGAGCCATTCTGAGAGTCAGAATGTTTATCAGAGTGATTGAAGGGGAACTTATGATTACTGACATACTGCATGATCACTGAAGAATTATTCTTCAAGATTCAGCATTCCAAGCTCACTGATGAGAAAGTTGAACCTTGTCTCATCAAGAGGTTTGGTGAATAAATCAGCAAGCTGAAAGTCAGTAGGGATGAAATGAAGTTCAATATCACCGTTCATCACATGATCTCTGATAAAATGATATCTGATCTCTATGTGTTTCGTCTTTGAATGTAGCACTGGATTATTTGCTATAGCGATAGCACTAGTGCTGTCGCAATAGATTGGAATCTTTGATAGCTGAAGGTCATAGTCTAATAGTTGATTTCTCATCCATAAGATCTGAGAACAACAACTTTCAGTGGCTACGTATTCAGCTTCAACTGTGGAAGTGGACACTGAATTTTGCTTCTTGCTAGTCCAGCTTACCAGCTTTCCTCCTAGGAGTTGACATCCACCAGTGGTACTCTTTCTATCAAGTTTACAACCTGCAAAATCACTATCAGAATAACCAGTTAGATCGAACCCTGAGTCTTTGGGATACCAAAGACCGAGGTTAGGAGTTCCTTTCAGATATCTGAAAATTCGCTTAACAACAATCATATGGGATTCCTTGGATTCAGGTTGATAGCGTGCACATAAACAAGTAGAATACATGATGTCAGGTCGGCTCGCTGTAAGATACAACAGTGAGCCTATCATTCCTCTATAGGCAGTGACATTAACATATTTTCCAGATGGATATTTGTTAAGTGTCAGGGGAGGTGCCATGGGAGTTTTCATCGCTGAAGTTTGTGTAAGATCAAACTTCTTCAGCATGTCTTTAACATACTTACCTTGGCTGATAAAAGTACCTTTGTCAGATTGTTTAATCCGAGGACCAAGAAAATATGTCAGCTCACCCATCATACTCATTTTGTATTCTTTCTTCATTCTTTCAGCGAAGCGAGTACACAGTGATGGGTTAGTAGAACCAAATATGATGTCATCGACATATATTTGTACAAGAATAATATGACCTTTTATCTTTCTGAAAAACAGTGTATTATCAATTTTGCCACATTCAAATTTTTCAGAGATAAGAAATGATGAGAGAGTGTCATACCAAGCACGAGGGGCTTGTTTTAGACCATAGAGAGCCTTATCCAATTTATAAACATAATTTGGATTGGTTGTTCTACATAGACTTCTTCATTCAGCTTTCCATTTAGAAACGCTGATTTTACATCAATTTGATAAACGATGAAGTCTTTATAGACTGCATAGGCTAAGAATAGTCGAATTGCTTCGAGCCTAGCCACAGGGGCAAAGGTTTCATCATAGTCTATGCCTTCCTCTTGTCTGTATCCCTGAGCAACTAGTCGAGCCTTGTTGCGGGTTACAGTTCCATGTTCATCTAACTTGTTTCTAAACACCCATTTGGTGCCTATAACAGTTTTATCAGATGGTCTAGGAACGAGATTCCAAACTTTGTTACGAGTAAACTCAGTCAGCTCTTCTTGCATAGCGCTGACCCAGTTTGGATCTCTGAGGGCATCATCAGTCTTCTTTGGTTCTATTAAAGAGAGAAAGTTGACAAAGAGATAGATATTACCTGAGCTTCGTCGTGTCTGAATACCTGCATCGGGATCACCAAGAATTTGATCTATTGGGTGATCTCTGGTCCATTGCTGAGCAGGAGCATGATCGTTTAACTCAGATGTTGGATCAACAATTGGGATGTTTACTGATGAGGACGTTTGAGGTTCATCAGCAATTAACTGTTGAGTAGTGGACATACTATTGTTATCAGAGAGGTTTTCAGACGAAGGTAGATGTGATGGTAGCAGTGTGTTAAGAGGTTCAGCTGAAACCCATGAGTTGGATTCAACGTTAGGATGTATGATGTTTGGATCATCATCAGCAGTAGGTGGATCTGTGTGCTGATGGTTTGAAAAGAAAGGTTCTGTTTCTCTGTAGTGAGAGAACATCCAAGCATTTAACTCTTCATTGTCAGCGATTGGTTTGGAGTTCGCTGAGCGAGTTTCATCAAAAGTGACATGAATTGTTTCTTCCACAGATTGTCTTCGCTTGTTGAAAACTCTGTAGGCTTTGGAGATGGAGGAATATCCTAGAAATATTCCATCATTAGCTTTTGGGTCAAACTTTCCAAGCTGATCTTTGTTGTTTAAGATAAAGCACTGACAACCAAAGATATGAAGAAAGCTGATAGAGGGCTTTCTTCCATGAAAAAGTTCATAAGATGTCTTTCCAAATCGCTTTACTATCAGCGATCTGTTTTGAGTAAAACATGAAGTATTTACAGCTTCATCCCAAAATTGTGTAGGGAGGTGAGAATCGTTGAGCATTGATCTAGCAGCTTCAATGATCGTTCTGTTTCTTCTTTCAGCGACTCCGTTTTGCTGAGGTGTTCTTACTGAAGAGAAGTTATGAGAAATTCCCTTGTTTTCAAAGAAATTGTTCAGAGAGTTGTTTTTAAATTCAGTTCCATGATCACTTCTTATTGAACGAACAGTAAGATTATTCAGCACTTCCATCTTTTTAACAAAAGATATTAGTTCTTCTGGAGTATCACTCTTGCAGCGAAGAAAGATAACCCAGGTATAGCGAGATAATTCATCTACAATGACAAGCGTATATTTCTTTCCAGCTATTGATTGGATATTGACAGGGCCAAACAGATCCATAATGTAACACCCTCAAATTTGGAAAGAGCGACTAATTAAAAACTTTCAACAATATCTTAAAGGATAATAAATCTCTTACTACCAGTCCATAATTGAAATACATTTCTAGGTTGAACCATCAACCTTATAATTAAAGTCTTACAATAAGACTAACTAAAGTCGAGTGTTACTATAACCCCATACCAAATCGCTATCTCCAATAATAATGCGGAAGACTTCATCAAGCTAAATCACTTCATAGAGCACACAACTAGCACTCATCACTCCACGGTGTCGCTAGAACTAATCACGAGATGAAACCTGATGCACATGCCGACAAATAAAAAGGTTAGGCTAACGCCTAGTGAGTTCAAGAGTTTTTATATCATGATTATAGAGGAAAGCGTAAAATGGTGTAACACCCCGAATTTCGTTTGGCCGTTTTGCGAAGATGTATAGAGGAAAAAGGAGGTTTCTGCGTCTGTCTACAGACCCGTGCGCCCTCCTTCAGAGAAAACGCACGGGTCGTGCGTATGATCCAGCGGCGAGGCAATGGGCTTGCGCACGGGCCGTGCGCATTTCCTTCTTTGATTCATTTTTGGGATTTGCCTTAAATATCTCATTGTGAGATATTTCTTAAAATATCTCAAAATCTCAGTCTCTTTCTTCCTTTTCTCTCTTTTCTTCTTTCGATCTTCGAGTCTCGTTTGGTTGCTAGTTTGCGGTGTTTCTAGCAAGGGGTCAGTGTTTTAACCTTCACCTCTACGTCGTGATCGTTATCTGGTTTTCCGAGTTTTATTCTAAAAACCTACTGGTGAGTTCCTACTACCATTTTACAAACTTTATACATGTCAAAACTCCTATTTGCGAAATCCGAAGTATTTCTACGGTATGATTTCATGTTCTCTACATTTTGATATAAATGAAGTTTTTGGTGATTTTCGGGGTTCCCGATCAGTTTTGACTAAAATGACTGTTTCCGCCTTATTGAAGTAAAATGATGTTTTACTTGCACATTATGTGGATATGTGAAAAGAATGTTTAAGAACTCATTTTTAATGATTTTCATTCTTACCAGAAGTTGAACTGGAAATGACATTTTGTTTATAAAATGTGTTTATACCATATGTTTATTTATGGTTGGTCACATATGTTGTTGTGACGAGTCTGTACCATTACTAGCGGATCCCTAGGTTTTGAGTCGACTGTATTGTTGGGATGTCATATTCCCCATTTTGTAGCTATGGATGCATATGATCCTCGGGGGCAACTTGGTACGGTTATGTGAGGCCGGATACTAGCCATGGTTCATAGTGATCCTAGTGAAGGAGTATACCTTTGTGTTCGTATCCTTGGATTCCAATTGTTTAGCTCATAACTCGGATTGGTGGTCTACTTTGTGTTACACCACAATCCTTGGTAAAATGGTTCTTTTGTCATCGTATGATGAGTTTTGGACCGAAGAGGCCCGGTTGTGGCGAAATGTTATCTTTTATAAATTAAACCTTTATGAAAAGATTTCCTTATGATACTGATGTTTATATTTCGGGAAGTTTATAAAAGAACTACTTGTGCATTAAATTGTGAGGTACTGAAAAGAAGGTTTATGGTCTCATTTTAATGGATTTCATTCTTATCAACAGTTAATTTGGAAATGCTTATTTGAAAGGATTCCCTTTGATACAAAAGTTTATATCTCTTGAAATTTATAAACTGTATGTTCTCACTAGGCTTTAAGCCTAACACTTTTTCTCAAATGATATGTATATCAGGTTTCCCTTAGCGGTGGGTTGCCAGGGTTTTGAGAGACGGGTTTGGTCTCGAGGCTTCTTAAGATGACTAGTATTGTAACTGGGCATTTCTTAAGTCCCATTCTTTTGGTGAATTATGGATTGTCATCTGACGTAATCTAGATAGATGTGCCTAGATTAGTTTGTCGATAAATTCTATATCTGTACAGGTTTTGTAAAGTCTTAAGGACTGATCCCCTTTATGGGAAGTTTATATCAATACAAGTGTCATGTTGCTATAATTCCAGATTTTAATTTACTCTGATTTTTAGAGTGTTACAAATGGAAACATTGTAACTTATAATCATGATCCTTTAAAATGATTTACTTTGAAATGAGAGAACAACTCATTTACCAACAATATGCATTTTAAAGACAATACTCCCAGACACCCCTTCTTTATAAAATGATGCAACACATAACTCACCCAAACGGGATCATAGTTTGACGCTCAGTTTGTAAAAAGGTGAATAATACTTCATATCCCAAAATACCTAACACACGGGCGTGACGCTGATACTCGACCCTTGAATAAAGGAAAACAATTCGTAAAGATATGGTACATCATTGAAAACCTGTAACTCGAATTGATACTCACACGACCATAAAATAGAATGAAATCCTATTATTAAAGTATGGACAGTTAAATATCCAAAATGCAACGGGACGACAACGGGGGATACCCGTATCCGTTGAGAGCGGAGGAACACAAAAGTATGCCACTCAACAACGTTGATCGCATGACACTTCACGACCCGCGGCCCAAGTACCCCTACGACCTCTTGACAAGTACCCCTTACGAAGAAATCCACCCCACAAGGCCCCGGGGACTACAACAAAGATAATTCCCCAATAATGAAATGACGGGGGTCACAGTACTCATCGCCCAGGCAACACTATCCAGACTCAACCCTCCTAGTCCCTCCTTGTCAAGTTTTGGCCATAAAACATGAGTCCTGGATTCCAACCACGTACCACCCAATTGACCATCAAATAAGACCAACTTACGTGCCTATGGATCCAATGCAACACAGTCTAAAAATACATGACTACTCATGAATGGCTACAACACTCGAAACCTGTACTTATAATGAATTTACAATAAAATGTATTGAGATGTAAACCATATTTTTGGACTCTAAATCGAGACATTAAAACCGGACAAGTGTCCTCAATACTCATTTACGCCAATACCGAGCTAAAATGCTCAAAAGCCTTTTGACCAACAATTAACGTCCTCCAAATAATGAAATGTCTTTAAACAACGTTTATGAAGACACATACCCCAAAGATGTGGTTAACCCAAAACTCAACACGTATTGGGACCAAAGATTTTCCAACGGTTTTATGAATGCAAATATAACCAAATGCATATAACGTGAAATAGACTTTGTTGGTACAAAAATCATCAAAGATACATAACCCATGAAACGCACTCTATTTGTGCAAAATTGCTAGGAACCCAAATATGAGCATTTTATGAGGTTAACACAACCAGAGTTTACCAAATATGAAAACTTATCAAAATACTCACACTTTGACAAATACCAAGGAAAAACACCTTTTTACTTCAAAATACACATTTTGGCATGTACACCGTTTTAACAAATCAACTTGAACTCACCTTGCTAGATTTAGGCTAAATCTAGATTTTACCCAACGAGCTCTTTTGAAGGCCGCTTGAATCCTCAAGCCAAAACTTCCAAAACCTAGATCCAACATTCCAACCCAAAAATAACCATAAGTAACCATAACCAACCACAAGGAAACATTCTCCAATCATAAAATACCAAGATCCCAAATAAGATCAAAACCCTAATTTCTCTAAAACCATCAAATCCAAGATTGGAGATATCGAACCTTAAGAAACCACCAATGGAGCATTATAACCTTATTACAAGAAAACTTACCCTTGAAGGCAAAGAGGCTTCCGAGAAAACCCAATCCAACACTTCAACCCGAGCTCCCGACCGTTGCACTTGACGAGGAAGATGAAGATGGAGGTTTTGTGGTTCAAGGTTCCAACTAGTTAGATGGTGAAGAAACATGTGGTTTGAGGAGGAAAAACCCCCAAAATAGGTTAGGGTTCGGTTTTGGTGTTTGGGAGAGAAAAGGGAAGAAGATAGAAGTGAGAGTGAGGGAAATGGTTGAGAATCGCGACTCTTAAAAGACCCTGGGGCCGACCGCGATTGTGCCCGGTGAGAGTGAGGGAAATGGTTGAGAATCGCGACTCTTAAAAGACCCTAGGACCGACCGCGATTGTGCCTGGAGATTGTGCCAGGGCACTATCTCTAGGGCACTATCGCCCAAAACGTACCGCGGGCACACCCCCGCTGGCGATTGTGCCCGGCGACTGTGCCCAGGGCACTATCGCCCAGAGTGTACCGAGGCTCGTTTCTTCCCATTTTCCGCACAGACCACTCATGACGCGATAAGGCTTAATAGGTAAGATATAGGGGATGAAATTCTACGATAAGAAACAAGAATTTCTCAAACGGTTGGCTTTCACAGATAGGAATTTACGGGTGTTACAATCCTCCCAACCTTAGAATGATTTCGTCCTCGAAATCTAGGTTCCTATGAAATCTCGGCCGCAGGAAGATTGACCTTAACCCGTTGCTAGCACCACCAACACGTCCCTTACAACGATACTAACATTGTTGCCCCTCTTGGGCACAATATACACATAACCGAGCGTACACTTAACTCTCCAAAATAACCTTTTACTCACAAGGTCATGGTCGTCTCCCAACCTTGGGTGACAATTACTACCTCCAGGTAGTTAGTGACCCCAAATTCTCGCTGACCAAACTTTCCTTCGGATCTACGGTTCCGAACACAACGTCAAAGATCGCAACCAAACTTCCAAGTTCCTCAGATTTCAACTGATCCATTCTTAATATCGATAAAGATATTCTTCTAAGGCGCACCAAAGCGTCCTTCAGATACTACTTAGCCCAGATTCGGTCAACACTCAACTCCGTTCCAACACCAATCCTCACAACAATCCTTTAACACAAGCTTTACCACCACGGAAATGCCTAAACACATCGATACTTAATCCTCAACACCCAAACTCCTTCCAAATTCCATCACTGAAAGGTCAATATTTCTCATGGTTCGACCGGGATACATCCAAACATTCCCAGCTCTACTGACTCCATTAAAAACGAGTCGACACCTAGGGCTAAACGGTGACCTCGAAAACATGGACATCCCGTCCAAAATCCCATTCTAGACAGATAGCCGTACTAAGTTTGACACTTAACCGAGTGCTAAATTTCAAATCTTATAATTTCTAACAAACCGACCACCAAAATTTCCTTTAATCGCGAAACCCACTGAGACGATACACCATCAACATAAACCATGGTGTCACACCGAAAAGCAATCCACCAAAACGAACCCAATCTAATCGCAGGTAATCACCTAAGACCTTATCCCGCATGATTACCGAGGTATAAAAATTGCTTCCTTAATTAACTGGGAAGACTTAAATCTACTATTTCCATTAATACAAACGCGCGCAGATTCACAAACCAAAACTTCAAACATTCAAGACTGACCGCAAGTCGGATCATCCAACGCTTCAATTCCCAAGGACTCCCTTAGTCCCTAAACACAACTCCTTTCATGACGGGGTTAAACCTATAGGCCTAATGAGTTCAAGGTTTTTCAAATAATAAGCTAATTTAAACTTTTATAAAACTTTCAAATACACAAGTTTTGTAACGATTAACCGTACAGTGACAACACACTATCGCCCATCCGATAGGTTTCAAAACTGGTTACTAACACAACGCATATAAAACCATTTCCAAAACTCGTTAGATCAGTAATTACGTTAATAAAAACGGTAACAAGAGATGCGCAACAAAATTTTCAAACGGACTACCATGGTCCTAGTAATGCATCAATTTATACTATGCATATGAAAGATAACTTTCCGCACTATAACATGTGCAATAAAAGTTTGTACAATTCCCAAAAGAGACATTCACAAATTAATTTTAAAGTCCTGACTTCCCAACCCAAAAGTCGTTGCGACATAAAATTATTAACCACTCCATATGCAACAGTTTATTCCCCATAGTTCGATGAAATGATAAGAATGCAAATAATTCTGAAATCGAGTTTAAAACTTTAAGCCGCCTCGATAAGACACATTTGACCAAGATAGTAACTACAACGATATGCAATTCGAAAATTCATTTCATGTATTGCGGAAAATTTATAACAGCAAGATCAACAAGCGAAGCACAATTAGATTAAAATTTAATTTAAGACAATATAAATATTTCGCATATTTACTCACGCGAGTGAAAGTCGGATTCAACCCAAAAGTATGCACATATATTCGTGTGAAACTCAAGATGCAATCATGCGACATTTCGATTTTTTTCAAGGTGCCTCTTACGGTTGCAAAAGTGTCGATGCAAGACTCGCATGAAACAAAGTATTGAACATAACTCGTAAATTAACGCACACAATGATGCATATGCACATGTTCTCAAAATTATTTTATGCAACGCAAAATGACGTAAGACGAGGCACCCTAAACCCAATTGAATTTTCGCAAAACTCAATAATGCTAAAATCATGCAGTGACAAATTTTCATTTCTCAACAAGAATGTAAGACGGCAATATGGCTAAAACACTAAGCCTTTAAGAGTTTCCTCTTTTAATGCAATGAAAGGTAAAATGACATCTTTAACAAAATTCACATGGGACACGACGCCAACCAACTCGTAAGCTTAAAAGAAGCAAAATTAAAACTCACGCATGGAAAAACATCGTATAAAACAATACTCCATGAAATTTCAACAAAATTCACACAAACTAAAATTCTCAAGAAATTTCGACTCAACGCGTGGGAATAACTTTTCCTTTAAAACCATTGACATATGTGGAGGAGATCCAATGCCTAGGTTAAAATCTCATAGCTACTTGCCCAATACTCAAATGACATTAAAACATGGATGTTACAATATCCACAAATAGCGTTAAACAAGAGACGTGAATAAAGAGATTTTTGATAACAATTTGCAATTAAGTGCAACAAAACGTTTTCATGAAGGCTTAAGATCACAGTTTAAAATCTGGTGAATGCTACATGCTTTACCAAAACCTTATAATGCAAAACACCAACACTTTATGTTTTACGAACACAAGAACAATTTATGCAAATTTTATTTCAGCAATAAATTTGATGCATGAATTTGATCGACACTTGGCATCATAGGACTACACTTCCCAATGACCCGACACACTATTGTCATCTGGAAGCATCAAACATCTTAGAGCCACAAACCCACTACTTTGGTTAACTTACAATTTCTCCTCGAAATAGAATCGGTCTAACAAACTTATAGCTCTAATCCAACCAATAATTCTGACCCAAGATGATTAACTTAATGCATTCATCGCACTTAACTATCACTTCAATGCAACATTGCTATAGACATCAACCTTTCCTTAAATTACTCGCTTAGAAACTTTCTCACTACCCCAACGGTCATCATACCAAGGTAGTTCAAGTATGCACATGTAATACGTAGGTTCACCATAACACTGGCCAGGTGCCATTATGAAAAAAACCATACATGATCATCCTTGCGACCCTTGAAAAATTTCCCGTTTCTAGTGACTCGATCCACTCCAAAATATCTTATCTTAGGGTGCCTAATGTGCAACTTCATTTTCAATCACTTATAAGAACGCTAGTTTGAGTCTAGGCATCCAACAATCAATACCAAAATCTCTCAAATTTAAGCTCTGATACCAACTTGTAACACCCTCAAATTTGGAAAGAGCGACTAATTAAAAACTTTCAACAATACCTTAAAGGATAATAAATCTCTTACTACCAGTCCATAATTGAAATACATTTCTAGGTTGAACCATCAACCTTATAATTAAAGTCTTACAATAAGACTAACTAAAGTCGAGTGTTACTATAACCCCATACCAAATCGCTATCTCCAATAATAATGCGGAAGACTTCATCAAGCTAAATCACTTCATAGAGCAAACAACTAACACTCATCACTCCACGGTGTCGCTAGAACTAATCCCGAGATGAAACCTGATGCACATGCCGACAAATAAAAAGGTTAGGCTAACGCCTAGTGAGTTCAAGAGTTTTTATATCATGATTATAGAGGAAAGCGTAAAATGGAAACATTGTAACTTATAATCATGATCCTTTAAAATGATTTACATTGAAATGAGAGAACAACTCATTTACCAACAATATGCATTTTAAAGACAATACTCCCATACACCCCTTCTTTATAAAATGATGCAACACATAACTCACCCAAACGGGATCATAGTTTGACGCTCAGTTTGTAAAAAGGTGAATAATACTTCATATCCCAAAATACCCAACACACGGGCGTGACGCTGATACTCGACCCTTGAATAAAGGAAAACAATTCGTAAAGATATGGTACATCATTGAAAACCTGTAACTCGAATTGGTACTCACACGACCATAAAATAGAATGAAATCCTATTATTAAAGTATGGACAATTAAATATCCAAAATGCAACGGGACGACAACGGGGGATACCCGTATCCGTTGAGAGCGGAGGAACACAAAAGTATGCCACTCAACAACGTTGATCGCATGACACTTCACGACCCGTGGGCCAAGTGCCCCTACGACCTCTTGACAAGTTCACCATGAGAGGCCATTGACCTTGGTGGCCGTTACGAAGAACTCCACCCCACAAGGCCCCGGGGACTACAACAAAGGAAATTCCCCAATAATGAAATGACGGGGGTCACAGTACTCACCGCCCAGGCAGCACTATCCAGACTCAACCCTCCTAGTCCCTCCTTGTCAAGTTTTGGCCATAAAACATGAGTCCCGGAGTCCAACCCCATACCACCCAATTGACCATCAAATAAGACCGACTTACGTGCCTATGGATCAAATGCAACATAGTCTAAAAATACATGATTACTCATGAATGGCTACAACACTCGAGCCTGTACTTATAATGAATTTACAATAAAATGTATTGAGATGTAAACCATATTTTTGGACTCTAAATCGAGCCATTAAAACCGGACAAGTGTCCTCAATACTCATTTACGCCAGTACCGAGCTAAAATGCTCAAAAGCCTTTTGACCAACAATTAACGTCCTCCAAATAATGAAATGCCTTTAAACAACGTTTATGAAGACACATACCCCAAAGATGTGGTTAACCCAAAACTCAACACGTATTGGGACCAAAGATTTTCCAACGGTTTTATGAATGCAAATATACCCAAATGCATATAACGTGAAATAGAATTTGTTGGTACAAAAATCATCAAAGATGCATAACCCATGAAACGCACTCTATTTGTGCAAAATTGCTAGGAACCCAAATATGAGCATTTTATGAGGTTAACACAACCAGAGTTTACCAAATATGAAAACTTATCAAAATACTCACACTTTGACAAATACCAAGGAAAAACACCTTTTTACTTCAAAATACACATTTTGGCATGTACACCGTTTTAACAAATCAACTTGAACTCACCTTGCTAGATTTAGGCTAAATCTAGATTTTACCTAACGAGCTCTTTTACCTAGATCCAACATTCCAACCCAAAAATAACCATAAGTAACCATAACCAACCACAAGGAAACATTCTCCAATCATAAAATACCAAGATCCCAAATAAGATCAAAACCCTAATTTCTCTAAAACCATCAAATCCAAGATTGGAGATATCGAACCTTAAGAAACCACCAATGGAGCATTATAACCTGATTAAAGAAAACTTACCCTTGAAGGCAAAGAGGCTTCCGAGAACACCCAATCCAACACTTCAACCCGAGCTCCCGACCGTTGCACTTGACGAGGAAGATGAAGATGGAGTTTTTGTGGTTCAAGGTTCCAACTAGTTAGATGGTGAAGAAACATGTGGTTTGAGGAGGAAAAACCCCCAAAATAGGTTAGGGTTCGGTTTTGGTGTTTGGGAGAGAAAAGGGAAGAAGATAGAAGTGAGAGTGAGGGAAATGGTTGAGAATCGCGACTCTTAAAAGACCCTGGGACCGACCGCGATTGTGCCTGGAGATTGTGCCAGGGCACTATCTCTAGGGCACTATCGCCCAAAACGTACCGCGGGCACACCCCCACTGGCGATTGTGCCTGGCGACTGTGCCCAGGGCACTATCGCCCATAGTGTACCGAGGCTCATTTCTTCCCATTTTCCGCACAGACCACTCATGACGCGATAAGGCTTAATAGGTAAGATATAGGGGATGAAATTCTACGATAAGAAACAAGAATTTCTTAAAGAGTTGGCTTTCACAGACATGAATTTACGGGTGTTACACATATGCAGAAGCTGAAGAGGACTTGTCACTGAGGAGACTTGTTTTGTCTTGAAACTAGCTTTTGTTTGTTTTCCTTTTTCACATGCTGAGCAGAGAGATTCTTTAGCATATGAGTGCTGAGGAAGACCACAAACCAGTTCCTTAGAAGAGAGAGAATTCAGGGTTTTGAAATTTAGATGAGAGAGCCTTTTGTGCCATAGCCACTTCACATCAGAAGAGGCTTTAGAGAGAAAACATAAGTTTTCAGTGGTAGTAGAGTCCATATCTATTACATAGACATTTTCTCTGCGATAACCACTGAGAGCAAGTTTTCCTTTCTCATTCACCACTGAACATGCTTTCTTAGAAAAGCAAACTTCGTAGTCTTTGTCACATAGTTGGTTGATGCTTAGAAGATTGTGCTTCAGTCCATCTACATAAGCGACTCTTCGAAAGGTAGTTGTTCCATTGCTGAGAACACCAAACCCTCGGGTATATCCTTTTCCATTTCCACCAAAGGTCACAGATGGACTTTTTTCTTCCTTGTATTCAGTGAGCAGGTCCTTTTGTCCAGTCATATGAAGAGAACATCCACTATAGAGATACCAGATTCCCTTTGATCCCTGCATACATAAGGAAGATTAAGCGTTGTTTGGTACCCACTTTTCAATGGGTCCTTTATTGTTAGTGGATATGGAAGATTCAGAAGTCTTCACAGCAGATGAAGATTCAGCTTCAGTGATAACCTTCACTTTGGTTAATTTCTTAACCTTAGTGGTATTCTTCACCTTGGTCGATTTTTCAACTTTAGTGACCTTTTCAGCCTTGGAGGCATTCATCTTCACTTTAGCTGATTTATCAGCTTTAGTGGCGGTTGGACATTTACTTGCAATATGGCCAGTAAAACCACAGTGATGGAATTTTCTATTTTTAAAAATGGTTTTAGGACCAGAAGTAGAAGGTTTTGCAAATTTAAGATGAGCAGGTCCAGCACCAAGAATGCCTTCATCATGAGATCTGGGAGGAATCTTTATTTCTTCAGATCTCGTGGGTTTAAGGTCAATCTTCAGCTTTAGAGGACAGAGATCGAAGATTTCTATCACAGAGCTAGAGGATTGATTCACTGAAGGTTTAGAAGGAACTTTCAGCTTTGCTTTCTTGGTAGCCTTCTGAGGACGAAAAATGGATTTTCCTTTATCCACAGACTTAGAGCCTTTGGATTTTTCCTCAGGGATAGAATTAGAAGAAGAAGGATAAAATTGATCATAAGAAGTGTCAGAGATAGGAGTGACAAACGTTCCAAACTTAAGCATGGAACTTTCTTCTTTAGGCTCATCCTGTGGTGTCCAAAAGCCAAGACCAGTTTTATCACTTTCAGGAGTTTGAGCATTTATTATCTCAGAGATCTTTATTGATGATTTGCACCATTTTTCAACATGAGCCTTTTCTGCTTTTAGAGCAGCGATGGCTTGTTCGTGTTCAATGCTGATGATTGCATTTATAATGACTTGATCTTTCAACTTTTCTTCTAAAAGAGTTAGTTCTCTGATCTTTTCATGACATTTCTCTAGCTCTTGAGTTAAAAGAACATTTTTATTTTCAGCTTGAGTTTTGTCGTTTAGAGCATTATAAAGATCAATCGTCAGCACATCAACAGCGTGACTTCTGTCAGCTTCAGGTAGAGAGGGATTAGTAGAGATAGATACCTGAGATGATATGTAGCTCATAGAAGGTTCAGATGGTTCTTCCACTTCTTATTTAATCTCAGCCATGAGGCAGATATTAGCGACTTCTTCTTCATCAGAACTTGATTCTTCTGATTCAGCCCAGTCATGTTCTTCAGCGATGAGACCTTTACCTTTTCACTTGTAGCTTTTCAGCTTTTGATATTTGTTCTTCAGCTTTAGGTATTTGTCATCACTGGATCTTCTTGAGGTAGAAGGCTTGAAGACCTTTTTAGACCTGCACTCACTAGCAAAGTGTCCAATCTTTTCACAGTTATAGCAAGTGGCAGTAGCCTTATCAACAGGATTTGATTTTGGATTTTCAGTGATAGAGAGAGGTTTTTTTCTTTTGAAATTGCTCTTTCTTTCAAATCTCTTAAAAGAGTTTGTCAAGAGTGCTAAGGATTCATCGAACTCTGAAAGATCAGGGTCTGATAGATCCTCAGATTCAGAATCTAACTCAGTGATGGTGAGAGTAGATCGCTGAGATGGAATCATCTCTGAAGAGACTAAAGCAACAAGAGTGCTTTTGGAGTCTTTAGAATCTTTTACAAGATTCTTCTTTAAGAGATTCGATTGCTCATAGTTGAGCAATATTCCATACAGAGTGCTGAGAGAAAGAGAATTTAAGTCTTTTGTCAGCTTAAGACATATTGAATAACTGTCCCAGCTTTCAGGAAGACATTCTAAGAATTTTGTTAGGACCTCAGAATTAGAATAGGTCCTACCAACGGTTCTTAGATCAATGATTAAGCAGTTAAACCGCTGATGAACGTCAGAGAGAGATTCATTCTTACCAGCGATGAAACTTTCATACTGTCTTACCAAGTTAATCTTTCGAGTCTCTTGGATTTCAGTGATGCCCTCATATTGAACACATATGGTTTCCCACATTTCTTTAGAAGTTTTCAGATGCATGATGGAATGAAAAACTTCATCAGGCAGAGCCATTGAGATAATGGTCTTTGCTCTTGCATCTATACCTACCTTCTTTTTGTCTTCATCACTCCACTGTCTTATTTCCTTAACGACATAGCGTTCAGGAACAACTTCAGTGGTGGCAGTAGCGGGAACTGCAACTATAATTCTAACAGGTTCATAGGGTCCATTTTCTATATATTCAGGTATAGTAGGATCAGCACCTTCAAGAAATAGCATCATTCGATTTTTCCATAGAGAAAAGTTATCTCTGCTAAATCGAGGCGGTTTAGAAAGTGAACCATTATCATAGTAGTTTGTGTTTGTGTTAAGTGCCATTTAGAATAGCAAGGAATAGCATAAAGCAATATCTTGTTTATCAAATTAAACAGTCTGCTCTGATACCACTTGTTGGTCCCGGAGGTGCTTAACAAGTTTGTAGAAGGGGGGTTGAATACAAACACAAAAATTTAAAGTTTAATAAATTGTTTATTGATAAATCAAACACAATTTACAAGTTTGTTGCGGAATAAGATTAAGACAGACTCAATCTAAACAAACTTAAGAAACACTAAGATGGTTGCACAAGAATTTCAGAGAATGGGGGATTAAGAAATATAGAAAACAAAGGTTTCTATTTGGAGTTCAAGGATTGAGCACACCCTCAGATGGAGTGGTGAACTTCCTATTTATACCATATGCATTAAATGCATGGCAGGGCACTTTACACGTGGCGTTCACTGATTGGCTTTGGAAGTCTGACTTTGTGAGACATGCTTCCGGCCGGATCATGAACAGTGTAGTTGACAGAGTTATTGTACGAATTGTGGCAGAGACATGTCCGTTCTGACACATCGTACTGAGTTGTGCAAGGTAAGACAAAAGGAAACATGAGGTATAAGCTTTGTGATCATTCGATCGCTGAATATCTCTTCCTTCAGAGATACAAAGAAGTTCAGCTATCGCTGAAGCTTTTCCTCATGTTCCTTCGCGTATAAGTAGAGTCGTCTTTGCTTCACTGATATCCGCATCAGGTCACTAGTAGACTTGTCTTTGTTCAGTGGCTTCGTCTTCAATTCATCTATGAACATCTGTTGACGCGAGACTTGTCTTTAGGGATTACGTTAACTGTTTACATCAGAAACTATCAGCGATAACTGAACAGACTCAGTCTGATCGCTGATGGTGAAACACATACATATTAAATGTTTATAAGAAAGACTATCAGTGATAACTGAACAGACTCAGTATGATCGCTGATGGTGAAACACTAATACATATTAAACGTAATTTTCACTAAGTACAGAAAAGGGTCGTTATCAAATCACTGAGAGAGTTTGGATCAACAAAAAGAGAGGATAGGTTTCTGGTTCTGAGACGTGAAAAATCTTCCATTTCATGACGAAAGCGTGTGAAGAAATCCCAAGTATGGAATCAACTCTAGTTAAAAGATATATGTATTTTAAGAATACATATCACTTAAAGATGTAACACCCTTAAAATTGGAAAAAGCAACTAATTTAAAATTTTCAATAAAACCTCAAATAATGATAAAGTCTCTTACACAAGTCCAAACTTGAATTACTAATCTAAGTTCAACCATCAACAAATAAATAAAGTCTTACACGAAGACTAAATCGAGTCGGGTGTTACTAAAACCCAAACACAAGATGCTATTCCCAAGATAAAGACGGAAGACTTCACCAGGCTACTCACCCTCGCGGATATAACTAATGTTCAACTCTTCGCAACAACGCTAGAACCATTTCCCCCATCCGGAACCTGATGCACATGCTGACAAATAAAAGGTTAGGCTAACGCCCAGTGAGTTCAAGAGTTTACAACATGGAATAAGTATATTTGTTAAAGGGAAATAATGCAATTTAAATCGTGGACGATCAAAAGATTTACTTTAAATATCAAACGACAACATTTCCCAAAACGCCTTTAAAACAAGGGACCCAACTTGACCCTTCTTTTATAAAACCATTTTATCCCCAAACTCACCCAAAACATGAACGGTGAGCAAACTCTCAATTTATAATAACTCGAAATAAGATTTTACTTTGCGAAACACCCCAAACGTGGGCGGGCATAATACACAACCCTCAGATCTTGGGTAAGCAAACCCATATACGCAACACGTCACCGAAAGTATGAATAATAAAATAATCCCCGACAATACCCAAATAACACCTTCCGGTGACGGGGAGATCCGATTACATTGTACGTGGCGGAACACAAAATTAAATCACATAACCATGTTGTCGAACTACACCTCAGATCGTGACTGTATTGCCTGCTCTACCGAGCTACACCTCCAGTCTTGACTGTATTGCCTGCTCCGTCGAGGTACACCTCCAGTTGGACTTATTTCGAGTCCCAAACACCGTATCCCCCATTGCCTGCTCCGCCGAGCTACACCTCAAGGATACACGATCTTATTGCCTGTTCGGTCTCTAGCGGAGTTTCATCCTCAGGGTACTCATTCGACCCCTAGTGCCTACTCCCTAGCCTTCAAGATAGGAGCCTCAGCTATTTACTTGATAACTCTCGATGTCTAACCTCGTGCACAAGAATTAGACATCCAAACACAAGACCCAATGGTCCCGAGGTACAACCTATAAAGGTTCCTCTTCACCTAACAACCGGGACGACACCGATGCCAACACGACATTATTTCCCGAAGTGGGAATCCCAAGGGTCCTCACCATTAAACACGACCGACTTACATGCCCATGGATCCAATGCATTACAGTCTAAAATACATGACTCCAAATGAATGACATACGCACTCAAAATATGCATTCCCAAATTAAAGTGCAATAAATGCAACTCACACCCAAAGCTCCTCTTTAAGTTGTTAAAACCGGACAAAAGTCCCCATTACCCGACAAAACCAAAAACTGAGCCTTAAGCTCAACCAAACAAGCGACATATGCTAAAATCCGCAAAATGCAATAAAATGCAATGACCACATTTATGCAAACACATGATTCAACTAAATGAAATAAACTCCAACATAAAACATTTTCCAAACAAGTTTATAATCTCATTTACTCTTTCCAAAATGTTCCATGACCCACAATTAAATGACAATTACGCAAGAGGTTTATACTCATACAATAAATCATTTAAATACCAATATCCCCGGTTTACTCAATAAAATACTTGAGTTACATCTTTTCCCAAAACCCAAGGTTTAGAAGTTCAGAAACGTTTGCAAAGTTGGGAAAGACCAAACACCCATGGCTTACCCGGTGGTATTTTTAAAACATTTCACGATACAAAATACACGTAATACCAACAAGCATAAAAATGCATTATTACCCAATACTTTCCATTTAGGTAAATAAGTCATCAAATCATTTTCATTTCGATGCGTTTAACAACATACTCAAAAATCCCCAAGATGAGTGTTTTATATGTTTACAAGGTTAAATGCTTCCAAATAACCAAACTTATCAGCAGTTAGCATTTTAATATAAAACACAAACACTTTAAAATAATCATTTTGGCATGCACACCGTTTTCACAAATCAACTTGAACTCACATTTGCTAGATTTAGGCTAAATCTAGATTTTACCCCCAACTTGAGCTTCCTTGAAGAACTCCGAATCCACAAGCAAAACCTTCCAAAAACCTATCATCACAAGTTTTCAATCATAAGTACACTAGATCAACCATTTAGAATCGATCCCCAAACATTTTACATCAAAATCTCCGACTTGGCCAAAACCCTAATTTTGACCTAATTTCTCCAAAACCATCAAATCCGAAATTTAAGAAACCAAATGCTAGGAAACCATCAAGAAGACATTTATAACTTATATCAAGGTTTAGAAATGGAGAGGATGAACTTACCACTTAGGTTTTGGTGAAAACCTAGAAAACCCTAAAATGAAGCTTGAGGTTGAAGATGATAATGGTGAACTCTTTGCCATGGCTCCCAAACTACCACTTGATGATGGAACACTTTAAAAACTCAAGAAATGGTCCCAAAATAAGTTAGGGTTTGAGGGGAGTGAAGAAGAAACGATTTGAGAGAGAATAGGAAAAGTTTGGAGAAGAGAAATGAGGAAGAAGGCTGGAATCCCACACTTAACAGCGCCCTGGGCCTCTGGTGCGACACTGACCAGCGACATTGCCCAGGGCAATGTCGCCAGACTCCCCCAGGCCGCGGTACCTTCCCTGCGACTGTGGACTATGACACTGTCATAGTCGCCGGGCACTGTCGCTGAGCCATTTCCAAGTCCCGAAACTCAACTTTTTCAACGACAACACCCCCGATACTATAAGGGACTTTAAACAATACAATTCCCAACAATACCCCACTGTTTACAAGCTGCAGCAATGTCCGGGGGACATTAATTACCGAAAATTTCGGGTGTTACAATCCTCCCAACCTTAGAATGATTTCGTCCTCGAAATCTACTATTCTCAATGGAACGTTGCCCGCGGGATAGATTGTCCTTAATCTATTTGCCATAATCACTATCATGACCCTCACGTTGATACTCACGCCAGCCGCCCCTCTTGGGCACATACCCTTACGTCCGAGTGAACACTTAACTCGTTAAAGTGGTCTTTACCCTCAAGACTACAGTTGTCTCCCAACCTTGGGTGACACTTACTACTTCAAAAGTAGTTTGTGATCTCTACATCTTACCGGCCAATTCATCTCAAATACACATCATTCCGAACCCAAAAACCAAAGGTCGACATCAAACCCAAAGAATTCTCAAAATTTTTAATGATCCATTCTTGATATTGGCAAGGTCGTCCTCCCAAGGGTGTACCGCAATACTCCCGGTTAGCTGGATAATTCAGATAAGGCTATCACCCAAACCGGTCTATTCTCATACTTCAAAAACTTCCCTCAATATGATCTTTTCCATGACAAGAAAATCATACACATCCATACTTAAAAATCAACACCTAACCTTCCTTTACATTCCACCACCGAGAGGTTAACACTCTTCATGACCCAACGGGAATACTTCCTAACACTCCAAATATTCGCTGACTTCAAAAGAACCAGTCGACGCCTAAAACCCGAAAATGGCAGTACCGCACACACATGGATATCCCGACTAGGATTTTATTCCAGATGCAATGTCAAGATAAAATTAACACTCCACAGGGTACTAAGATTCCAACTCTTACATTCCTAACAAACGGGCCACAATAATATTTTGTTCGTGAAAACCCCTTAAGACTGTACACCACCATTAAATAACATGACATTGACCGAACAAGTACCCCATCAAATTGAACCCAAAAACAGGCGCAGATAAATCTCACAAGACCTCCTCCCACGGTTTACCGAAACAGAAAGGTCACCCCTTAGTTAACCGGGAAGACATGAATCTAATACCTCAATTAATCGCGCGTGCACAGATCCAAACTGAAACCCAAAATCCAAGATTGACCACAAGTCGGATCATCCGACGCTTCAACTCCCAAGGACTCATCTAGTCCCTAATCACAATTCTCTTCAAGATAGGGTTTTAAATCTATAACCCTAATGAGTTCAAGGTTTTCAACAATTATGCCAATTTAAAACTTTATAAAACCTTCAAGCAAAAGTTCCATACATTTAATCGCACGCGTAAAAAGCTACTACCGTGTACTCGGTAGGTGTGCAAAGTGATCACCAAAGCTACGCATATAAAATTATTTCAAAATTCGTTTGATCAATACTTACGTTAATAATGACAATAACAAAAGATACACAACAAAATTTTCGAATGAGCTACTATGGTCCTAGCATGCGTCCATCTATGCTATGTATAAGAAGATAATTTTTCGCACTATAACATGTGCAAAAAAATGTTTGTACAACTCCAAAATAGAAAATTCACAATTTCGGCTTTAAAATCTTTTCCTTTAAGTCACATAACGTCGGAGGATAAAATCCCCAACAAGACCCATAAACGTCAGTTTAGTTCCCAAATTCAGCAAAACGATAGGAACGTAATTGAGTTTTAAATCAAGCTCAAACTTTGGACCGCACCGATAAAACGCATTTGTCCAAAACAGTGATTACAACGACATGTAACCCGATAACTCAATTAATGCATCGCGAAAATTTATAACAGTAAAGTCAACAATCGAAGTACATTTAGATTAAAAGTTTAATACGAGACAACATAAATCGATCACATATTTACTCACACGAGTGAAAATCAAATTGAACCCAAAAGTATGCACATATGTTCGCGTAAACTCAAGATGTAATCATGCGACGTTAAGATTTTCAAGATGCCTCTTACGGTTGTAAAAATATGGGTGCAAGACTCGTATGAGACAAAGTATTAAACAAAACTCATAAATTAACGCACACAATAATGCAAGCATTCACGTTCCAAATATTTACCTACGCGAGTCAAAATATCGCGCAATAAGACGTCATAAAAACCCAACTGAATTTTCATAAATTCGCTAACGTTAAAATCAAATGGTATCAAAATTTTCGTTTCCCAACGTAAAAGCGTAAGACGGCAATATGTCTAAAAATGTTAAAATTTTAGGAGTTTCCCTTTTTTACCGCCATTCAAAATAAAGCGTCATTTTTCAACACACCTTGCATGAGACTCGACGCTAAATAAACTCATAAATTTTCATGCAACATAATTAAAGTCTACGCATTTCATAGTTCCCTGTCGCAAGGCAAAGCGTTATAAAATTAATACTTCATAAAACTTCACAAACTCACACGGAAAAAGCATTCCACAACTGGACTTGCATGCGCCAGGTATCTCACAAAACTAACATTGTGACATGTGTATGCAATTTGGTTAAAAGGTAAAATAATTTACGTCGTTCTCAAGTTCAAAGCCAAATCAACAATATGCTTTTGTCGCTCTAGGACATGGGCTAAAACACAGTGGCGAAAACACCCACTAAGACAGACATGCATACTATATGCAACCAAACCGCTCATATAAGAACCCAAGAGAAAAAGAAAAGACACAACTGGACGCCATTAAAATCACCACCTTAAATCTACAAAATCGCTTGGAATAAGATTCTATATGAAACTCAATTACCAAAATGGTGGAAGATAACTCTTCGTCCAAAACTTTAACATATGTGGAGGAGATCCAATGTTAAAGTCATAAACTATAGTCACTTGTACAAGACTTAATCAACAACAAAATATGCATACCGCAATGTTCCAAATAGCGTTAGACACACAACGGGGATGAAGAGGTTTTCAATACAATGTTGCAACTACGTGCAATAAGCAATTTCATGCATGTTTAAACTCACGATTAAAATCCGGTGTGTGATAAACATTTTTCCAAAATCTCATAATACATTTCACTTCGTGATTCGGAAAACATGAAAAGTAATTGGTGCAAACTCGTTTCGGAAATAATTTCGTGCATGACTTTTTTTTTTCGGCATCACAATGTCTTAGAACCATGCTCCTCAATCTCATAGTCATACTATCGTCATCCGGATGTTCAACACCTTAAAGCAATAATCACACTTATTCGGTTAACTTACAAATTTATTCTTGAAATATAATCAACTCGGTAAGCCTATGATTCTAATTCTACCAATAACTCCGATTCAAAAAAAAATGGTCAACTCAAGGCATTCGTCGTGCTTAACCATCACTCCAATATGGCAATGCTATAAACATCAATTCTTCTATCGGTCACTCGCTTAGAAACTTACTCACTACCCCAACGGTCATCACAGCAAGGCAGTTCAAGTATACCCATGTAAATGTAGGTTCACCATAACACTGGCCAGGTGTCATTATGAACGTACCGTACATGATTATCATTGTCATCCTCGACCAGTTTCCCGTTTCTAGCGACTCAATCAACCTTAAAATATCATATCCTAAGGTACCTAATGGTGAAATTTCACTTTCAATCACTTAGAAGAACGCTAGTTTGAGTCTAGGCATCCGAAAATCAATACCTAATTCTCTCAAACTTAAGCTCTGATACCAACTTGTAACACCCTTAAAATTGGAAAGAGCAACTAATTTAAAATTTTCAATAAAACCTCAAATAAGGATAAAGTCTCTTACACAAGTCCAAACTTGAATTACTAATCTAAGTTCAACCATTAACAAATAAATAAAGTCTTACACGAAGACTAAATCGAGTCGGGTGTTACTAAAACCCAAACACAAGATGTTATTCCCAAGATAAAGACGGAAGACTTCACCAGGCTACTCACCCTCGCGGATATAACTAATGTTCAACTCTTCGCAACAACTCTAGAACCATTTCCCCCATCCGGAACCTGATGAACATGCCGACAAATAAAAAGGTTAGGCTAACGCCCAGTGAGTTCAAGAGTTTACAACATGGAATAAGTATATTTGTTAAAGGAAAAGAAGGCAATTTAAATCGTGGACGATCAAAAGATTTACTTTAAATATCAAACGACAACATTTCCCAAGACGCCTTTAAAACAAGGGACCCAACTTGACCCTTCTTTTATAAAACCATTTTATCCCCAAACTCACCCAAAACATGAACGGTGAGCAAACTCTCAATTTATAATAACTCGAAATAAGATTTTACTTTGCGAAACACCCCAAACGTGGGCGGGCATAATACACAACCCTCAGATCTTGGGTAAGCAAACCCATATACGCAACACGTCACCGAAAGTATGGATAATAAAATAATCCTCGACAATACCCAAATAACACCTTCCGGTGACGGGGGAGACCCGATTCCATTGTACGTGGCGGAACATAAAATTAAGCCACATAACCATGTTGTCGAACTACACCTCAGATTGTGACTGTATTGCCTGCTCTACCGAGCTACACCTCTAGTCTTGACTGTATTGCCTGCTCCGTCGAGGTACACCTCCAGTTGGACTTATTTCGAGTCCCAAACACCGTATCCCCCATTGCCTGCTCCGCCGAGCTACACCTCAAGGATACACGATCTTATTGCCTGTTCGATCTCTAGCGGAGTTTCATCCTCAGGGTACTCATTCGACCCCTAGTGCCTACTCCCTAGCTTTCAAGATAGGAGCCTCAGCTCTTTACTTGATAACTCTCGATGTCTAACCTCGTGCACAAGAATTAGACATCCAAACACAAGACCCAATGGTCCCGAGGTACAACCTATAAAGGTTCCTCTTCACCTAACAACTGGGACGACACCGATGCCAACACGACATTATTTCCCGAAGTGGGAATCCCAAGGGTCCTCACCATTAAACACGACCGACTTACATGCCCATGGATCCAATGCATTACAGTCTAAAATACATGACTCCAAATGAATGACATACGCACTCAAAACATGCATTCCCAAATTAAAGTGCAATAAATGCAACTCACACCCAAAGCTCCTCTTTAAGTTGTTAAAACCGGACAAAAGTCCCCATTACCCGACAAAACCAAAAACTGAGCCTTAAGCTCAATCAATCAAGCGACATATGCTAAAATCCGCAAAATGCAATAAAATGCAATGACCTCATTTATGCAAACACATGTTTCAACTAAATGAAATAAACTCCAACATAAAACATTTTCCAAACAAGTTTATAATCTCATTTACTCTTTCCAAAATGTTCCATGACCCACATTTAAATGACAATTACGCAAGAGGTTTATACTCATACAATAAATCATTTAAATACCAATATCCCCGGTTTACTCAATAAAATACTTGAGTTACATCTTTTCCCAAAACCCAAGGTTCAGAAGTTCAGAAACGTTTGCAAAGTTGGGAAAGACCAAACGCCCATGGCTTACCCGGTGGTATTTTTAAAACATTTCACGATACAAAATACACGTAATACCAACAAGCATAAAAATGCATTATTACCCAATACTTTCCATTTAGGTAAATAAGTCATCAAATCATTTTCATTTCGATGCGTTTAACAACATACTCAAAAATCCCCAAGATGAGTGTTTTATATGTTTACAAGGTTAAATGCTTCCAAATAACCAAACTTATCAGCAGTTAGCATTTTAATATAAAACACAAACACTTTAAAATAATCATTTTGGCATGCACACCGTTTTCACAAATCAACTTGAACTCACATTTGCTAGATTTAGGCTAAATCTAGATTTTACCCCCAACTTGAGCTTCCTTGAAGAACTCCGAATCCACAAGCAAAACCTTCCAAAAACCTATCATCACAAGTTTTCAATCATAAGTACACTAGATCAACCATTTACAATCGATCACCAAACATTTTACATCAAAATCTCCAACTTGGCCAAAACCCTAATTTTGACCTAATTTCTCCAAAACCATCAAATCCGAAATTTAAGAAACCAAATGCTAGGAAACCATCAAGAAGACATTTATAACTTATATCAAGGTTTAGAAATGGAGAGGATGAACTTACCAATTAGGTTTTGGTGAAAACCTATAAAACCCTAAAATGAAGCTTGAGGTTAAAGATGATAATGGTGAACTCTTTGCCATGGCTCCCAAACTACCACTTGATGATGGAACACTTTAAAAACTCAAGAAATGGTCCCAAAATAAGATAAGGTTTGAGGGGAGTGAAGAAGAAACGATTTGAGAGAGAATAAGAAAAGTTTGGAGAAGAGAAATGAGGAAGAAGGCTGGAATCCCGTACTTAACAGCGCCCTGGGCCTCTGGTGCGACATTGACCAACGACATTGACCTGTGACATTGCCCAGGGCAATGTCGCCAGACTCCCCCAGGCCGCGGTACCTTCCCTGCGACTGTGACAGTGCGACTATGACACTGTCATAGTCGTCGGGCACTGTCACTGAGCCATTTCCAAGTCCCGAAACTCAACTTTTTCAACGACAACATCCCTGATACTATAAGGGACTTTAAACAATACAATTCCCAACAAAACCCCACTGTTTACAAGCTGCAGAAATGTCCGGGGGACATTAATTACCGAAAATTTCGGGTGTTACAAAAGATATGCATACATTTTTTAAATGAATGCTTAAAATATATCAACTTTTGTTGGCATTTTGTACATTTAGCATTTGTTAAAGGAATATAAAGTTTAAGACATCCATGTAAGAAGGTATTTAAAGCAATTGATGGGAAAGTAAACATTTCATGAAAGCCAATAGTCAAATGGCATGTAGTAATTTTCCATATTGTTGTGGTGATGTGGCAATTGGACATAAACCAAGGGAGGTTAGCTAACAAATATGTTCAGAATTTTGTTCAAAATATAGCTAACAAATATTTGACAGAAACCATGTGGGGTTCATAATCGAGCAGATCAAAATCAATCCCTAAATAGAACGAAGGTGGTTCAAAATCCGCCATTGACACAGATGCAAATATCTTAGAGACTTGCATTTTATGAACAAATTAGGAACAAATTAAAGTGAACTAAATCAAACAATATTCGAACAAAATTTGGAAAATCAACAAAACTTAAAGTGTACATACAAATGAATCAAGAAAATGTAGTTTAGAGAAAAGATTGCATCACTGTTAATATGACAAATCGGCAGCATACAAAGCAAAAAAACTTAATGAACAAAACACCAAGACCATCCCACAAATGAGGAGACTGCAAATCAAGAAAAACAAAAGGTCAAGTAACACGTTAATGGACAAATCTTAAATTAAACACACATCCACAAAAGAACAATGATAACAGAAAATGATTTGCGCCAACACAGGATCATTATGTTATTCGCAGTTAAAGGTTAGAAACCCAATAGTGTAGAAATATTTAAGAGCTAACAAACATAATTCCACCTGAAACTATTCACTTGGCATATGGCATGCAAACTGATCATAAGGCCTAGATGAATTCACATGTGAATGAATGGCAATCCAAAAAGACCAAAAGCAGTCTCAAGAAATAGTCAAATACAAACTTTACAAAGGATTTAACTTTTTGAATCGTCATGCAAGTCATCGTTCCTAATGAAATTGCAAAAAGCACAATAAAAACCATACGTCGAAGAGCTCTTAGAAACCATCATGATCACTAAATCTCCATTAGCAACAGCCAAACCACTCAGTGCTTAACATTCCTCATCTCTTTTCCATTGTAAAGCAGTTGTTGTTGTTGTAGAAGTGAGTGGTACTTGACCCTGGTTATCATAAATATGCCAACATTGAAAAAAACAATGAATAAAACGAAACTTTTATGTTTAACTTCACAAACCTTTTAACCTAAACTGAAATTCAGAATTCTTGTTTAGGTCAAATTTGGGATAAACGTAGTGTTTTAGACATCAAAATCAAATTGTAGCTTTTTAGGGTATTGAAAACGAATTGGTAATATCAAAATCTTACCTCGATCTCAAGTAGAACTTTCATATTTTCCACCTGCGTTAAAAATCACAATTCAAATTCAATTATGGGGTTTTGAGAAGGGATTTAAATTCGAAAGAAATTGGGCAGAATCAATCGATTTTATCCAAATAAAAAGACGAAAAATATGGAAGAAGATGAAGAAACGATGCATACTTGCGACCCACATAAAACTATGGTGTTGATTTTCTGTAGGTTTTCTTCTTAGAAGATCGTCTTTGTTTACTTGCGGCCTATTATTACTGAGCTTCATCTATGTTGGCAGGCCCCATTTCTTATTACATCAAACATCAAGATTTCTTGAAATATAATTAAACCACTTTGACCTACCTACCATATCTTTGAATCAACATTCAATTCTTCCATTAATTACCAGATTGAACCACATTCATTCCACTAAGAAATAAATGGAAATTAATAATCAAGATTCAAGACCCCTAATTGTATAAATGAAAGTTTTTTAGTAATTAATTACAAATGAATGAATGAATGAAAAAAAGGGTACCTTTTTTAGAGTCAAAGCAAGGGTTTTGGCAGTGAACTTTTCCAAGCTATCATAGGTTTTTCTTGTAACATCCACAACATGAATTTGCATATAAGGAGGCATATCAGCATAAACCACTTTGACACCATTACAAGCAAAGAAATCAGACAACTCAGCTTGTGAGCTACCCCCAAATGACCTCCTCCTCCTCCTGCCCCCCTTAACCATTCCTAGTAAAGATTGCTACTGTTTTTTAACATCATAACGAACTTGTAACTTTTTCACTTCATCAACATCACCACTTTTTTCTTCATCTTTTGACATCAAATCCACATACCCTTTAACTTCTTCTTGTTGTTGTTTGTTGGTGGGTATTTTGTTGCTAACAACAATGGCTCTTTTGATGTTGTCTTCTGGTTCTTGATCATCATCATCATCATCATGGGTTTGAGGGTGTTCCTGAACTAGTTTATTGGTGTAATAGTAATGGGGTTTTCCTCTATTTATGGTTCTTTGACTCTGTGATTTGGTCAAAGAAGCGGTGGTGGAGCTGTCGGAGATAGGTTGAGTTAAAGAAGAGCGAGCTTTATGATTAAAGTACAATCTTGAGAAATGATTGGATATGGTGGTGATGGATGGATCTATGGGTGTTTGTTCATGGTTAGGAACCGGAAAGTTTCATCGGTGAGTGGTGTTGTGTGACATTTTAACAGTGGTTGGTGGTGGTTACTGAGCTTCTATGCTTCATGGGCCTCTTATTACAGAAATATAGGCAGGCATTAGAGATTAATCGAGCAAGATGCTCCATGACAGGAACGCTTGGAATCAAGGGAGGAGTGGCTTTGAAGAAAGATTTTGTAAATTGAATTTGAAATTCAAAACCTACATCTGGACTCTGCAGAATTTTTGAGCGAGAGCCTAAACAGGCAACAACAACTCTGTATTCAAGAAAGTAACGTCTCAGTTGTGCATTTAGGATAGTTATGCATTTAAGAGTTGTAGGTCTTGACTCTTGAAGGTGATTGGAATTTGAATATAAGATTATATTTGAAAATGCAGAGTTTATTTTGGCAAGTCAGGTTTTGTGGAAGAAAAAGCCATAAAGCATATACATAAAAGTGAAATGTACAACCACAAGGTTGTGGCGTGGTGGTAAGAGCCTGGGGACTTCATAGCGGTTGCCTGGGTTCGAGCCCCACTCGCAGCATTGTGGCCACGGGATGAATGTCCGCGGGCCATAGGTCTGTTTTCCAGGAGATTAGTCCGGGTCCAAAGTGGTCTGGGATACTCCTTTACCAAAAGTGAAATGTACAACACTCTGTAGTCTGCATTGATACTTTGTCTTTTAAGGGTTGTACTTTTAAAGAAGAAATCTGAATTTATGAAAATAGAATAATGGAGTAACCCAATTAAGTGGTGGTAGTGGCTGCATTAAAAGTTTGTACCCTATGCATATAGAGTAGTAATTCATAGTTTTCAGACTTTTATGCATAAAATGGTAGTATCATATGCATCATGGCTTATGATTAAGAGTTATGCATTAATGCATTATAAGGTAGTATAGATAAAGCAGGGATAAAAGACTCTTAAATACAAATTATTAGGCACAATGTACCATCATTTTATGCAAGATTTTAAAAATCTCTTAATTTACAAGTATCAAAGCACAAGATACATATTACTACTGCAGACTTCTAACACCCACCAATTTGGTATGCAGGGCCTTCTTTTTATGCAGATTTTTTCATGTATCACTATTAATTAATATATTATATTACTATAAATTTGTTTTAATTATATTATTAAATATGTAATTGGTTATTTTTTCTAGATGTCATTAAAATATATAAGATAATCATTGAATTATAACAAAATATTTAATTTTTTTATATAAAAAAACATTATATTATTAAGCCTAAATTAAACAAACTTATAAAAAAACATTATCACTTTCTCAAAACCATCCAAAATCGTACTGTAAATCGACAAAAAAAAAATGAAACATTAAAATCGTGATGTATCTCGCTGCATTGCGCGAGTACACTTCTAATATATATATATATATATATATATATATATATATATATATATATATATATATATATATATATATATATATATATATATATATATATATACAACTTATTAGGGGTAAATTGGTCATGTTATTTGTATTGTTCTGTCCAATTCTATTTTACTAAGCGTTGAACAACTGTTTTATCTTGTTCTGTCATGTCTCGTCCTGTCATGTTTTATCTTATCTGCATACCAAACACACCATAAATTTCATTACGATTTTGACACTTTCAAAGTTTGCAGGCCTTCCTCTTTAGGAATACAAAATCGAAATTCGTATATTTATTATTTTATTAAATTAATTAATTATTTTGTGATATTTGAAAATAAATAAACATAATCACTTCCCTCTTTTATATTCTTTTAGAGTAGTTGAAGATCGTGACTCCATTAGTAAACTCGACCATATATGATATATGGCCATTCATTTGGGACAAAAACAAACCCAAACATTAACCAAATTTTGCAAATCATTGGTTGTATATTTGAAACACGTTGTTTATGGACAATGTGTAATTAAACAGTTAAAACAATTATTCTTGACGGACGTTAACGTTGTGTTTTCATATCCTTTTTTATGAAAGAGGGGGAGGAAAATGTCGGGTTGAAATCATTCAATAACTCAAATAAAACTACAACTCAACCCAACCCAACCCAAACCATGCAGGTTGGGTTGGCCGGGTTGAAACTTTGGTACCTCATTTTACAATCTAGTTTCATTTAAAATCAAAATAAGAATATACAAAAAAACTAACAAACTCAAAAAAATAAAATAAAAATGAAAGTGTTTGCAAATAAGAAACTAAAATTACGGTTGAAAATTGTAATATAATTTTGAATATAGCTAATCACGGGTTGGTCAAATGTTTAATGTACCTATATTAATCAATAACTTAACAATCATATTAAATCCATAACATAAAAAGGCATCGGGTTCATCGGGTTGGGTTGAGTTCAAATTAATATAACCGAATTCCAACCCAATAGATGTGGTTTGGTTAACGTGTCGGGTTACCTCAGGTTGAGTTTTTTTGGGTTTACTCGGATTGGTCGGTTTTTGAGCCACCCTAGGGGGGGATAGAAAAAATATCGTGTTCTTAAGTTTTCTTTAGGAGGGAAAGGAAAAGATAGAGAAGGAAAATAAAGTTGATTTTTCTTTCAAACTTCCTCTCAATATGAGAGGAAAGGGAAAAAAAAGTAACAAAAACAATTAAAAATATTTATAAAATTACATATCTACTCATCAATTACAACCTGTTGAATAAAGGTTTTTTAGCAATGCTATTAAAAACAACACTATGGGGCTGTTTGGCAGTTGCTGAATGATTTAGTGCAGAATGATTAAGTGGTCAGAATGATTAAGAGACTCTTATGATATAGTGCAAAATGAAATATGTTTGATTGGTAATTGTTCAGAATGAAATCAGGGCGCTTAATGGTTAAGGAAGACCTATGATACAAAATCATTCAGAGGGTTTTGGAACCATTAAGAGACAAACTCTTTTTTTGCCAAACAAGATTCATCTCTTAACGATTCAGATGTTACCTCTTAATGAAACCATAAAGAAGTAAACAAACAACCCTATATAAAACAATAACAGTTATTCATAAAAAAAATATTTTGCAACACTATAAAAGCAAAACAACAAAATCTTCCATATTTTAAGTTGAAAACCAAAAAAACTTGGATCATATATAACAACTACAACTCTACAAGTCTAGTAGAAATTAATTGACATGTTTTGGACTTTTTCTTTGTCACGTTTAAGTTTTTGTTTTAATTTAATCTTATTTGTTAAGTTTGTGTTGATAAATTCATTGAATGTTTTAAATCCGATTGAACTTTTAAAACTTAATAAGATTGTTATTAACAAGATTAATTCATATCAAACCGTATATAAATCTATACTATATTATAAAGATGACATAAAAAACTCTTAAAAACAAGTATTAAAGCTTAATGTACAACTATTTAATGATAATTATTTAAAAAACAACCTTTAAAGTTGTATGTACTACACTTAATGCTATTTATTAATTTTCAATCATTATCTCTAACCATTTTAACTCTCCTAAAATTATTTCCCACTTTAACTCCCCTAAAATAACTCTCAACATAATTAAATATAGAATAAAAATCAAATTTTAAATATAAAATATAATTAAAAAAATCTAACAGAATATTTTATAAAAAAAATTATATTTTTAAACCAAAATAAATTACATTATATTATTAAGTCTAAATTAAACAAACTTATATAAAAAAATCATTATCAATATCTCACAACCAACCAAAATCGTAATGTAAATCGACAAAAAATAGAAAATAAAACGAAACATTAAAATCGTGATTTATCTAGCGGCATTGCGCGAGTACACTTCTAGTTATTATATTAAGAAAAGAAAATTGTATTAAAATGGAACCAACTTTGGTTTGATTACTATTTAGAGGAACTAACTTCCAAAATTATCATTTTAAGAGCTTAGGTAAAGTTTTCATTTATCTAAATGTTTCGTTAACTGGTTTAATAGGTAACCGGTTAACTCAATATGATGTGTCAAATCTATTAATTGAAAACATATTATGTGGGTGTAAAAAAGCCATGTAATCAATAATTAAAGAAAACAAATTACAAAGATCGTCCCTAAACCTACCCTAAGTTACTCTCGCATCTTCATCTACTTCCCCATGTCGACCATTTCCTAACCATCTTCATCCCCCCACTACAAATCCCCTATCTTCTCCTAGTCGATCCCCATGAGACCCGCCATCACTGTGACCCTCTGTTGCACCACTGAAAACAAACATCTCCATCTTCGATCACCACCAATGACACCGCCATCGGCGACACCATCTCCACCCATCTTCTCCCAAAAGAAATATAGAACTATTGTCTTTGTTCATCTGACTATGATTTGATTTTATGATATTGCTTGTACTTGGGTTATGATATCAAGTTCAAGAGTAAATTGAAGTGAAGGGTTCATCCCATTTTTATTGAAGAGGAACTTCAAATGTCACAATTGTGGACTTTAGAAAAGATTGCAAGGTTTGTAGTCAGTTGCTTGCAAATACGATTTTGATTTGTGATCATGATTCTAGTCAACAGCCAATGCATTAATTCATATAACTTAGCAATATAGAAAACCCATATCAAGGTAAAAAAAGATTGAATATCTGACAATGGTTAGTATTTTAAAGTATGGTGGATTAGGAGGGACATGAAGGATAGAGAGGACAGTTGTCGGAGAAGGGGGGTTGGTCATTGGTGAGAATGGGAAGGAAGAGGGTAGCCATAGATAGGAAGGGAACAAAGAGAGTAAAAGGAAGGGAAAAGACAACTTTGTTGTAATACCCAGAGTTTTGGACAATTATGTTGCATTTATATTATGCATGTTATTTTAACCTTAAATATACCTTTTAATCAAGTCTCATTGTTGGGTAATGATATGAGATGGATTTTATGCTAAGTCCTAAGAAAGAGGTAATTGGAGGTCAAAACAGTAGATAATGCGAGTTAGCATGTCGGTTTAGCCGCATAACAACCCACATTAGGGTCTGTTTACTCATGAACTTGGGTGCGAGCGACTTTTGGCATGAGTTTAGCCGCAACCAAAGTCGCACCCGTGCCCATATCAAATTTAAAGCCGATTTTGACCTAAGGTTTCAAAATTTCTTCACCCACTTCATTATCTTCTCTATGGTGGCGATTTTGGGGATACTTTGGAGGAAAGATTGGAGTATCTTACCATGGTTTGGAGGCTTGGAAGAGTTTCATTATGGAGTTTTTGGTTAGATGGTCTCATTCTTGAAGAAGAAAGCTTTGTGGTACTTTGATAGCTTTAATTGCGATTTTTGAGGAATTGGAAGTTTGTGTTTACTTTTGGTGTCTCATTGGTTCAAGGAGTGACCTTCAAATATTTCTAGAGTGGGTTGCTTGTGGATTTTAAGTCTTTATCTTGTGGAAGCTAGAGATGAGTTTGGAGCCGTTCCAATCTTTTTAGAGGATCTGTTACAACTTCATCAAATCTATAAATCGACAGAACAAATAAAAAATAAAACAAAATATAAAAGTTGATAGCATATATTATATTAGAACATAAAAAACCGTACCTGCATATTCATGTGTAAGACAACCTAAAATCTCGGGAATTGTTATCTCAATAGAGCCTTTGTCTTAAGGAGCAAGATGGACATGCCGAAATCAAGACAATACCCAAGAAGCTTCTTGTTTGAGGCATGAACTCGTAAACAATGAGCTACTCATTTCCATCAAGACAATACCCAAGGAGCTCCATGAGATTTCTATGTCGAACTTTGGTTAAAACCATAATCTTCGACTTGAACTTGGCTAACCCTTTACTATAATCACACCGCATTTCTATCGTTTAACGACTATCATGGTCCCATCGTGTAATTCCCCTTTGTAAACGGTCCCGTGAGCTCCATTTTCTACAGATTAACAATGGAAAAGTTGCCATTGTTACAAACGATCTCAAACCAATATGCACATGGATCATACCGTTTCCAATTATTAGCACATTTTAGGGAATAATCCATTGATTTCATGATCTATAGCAATGTTTCACTCGAGGTTCAGATTCATAGGTGTGGGCAAACATAAATTATTAGCATCATGTGCTAGATCTACTGAAAGTCTGAAAATAAGTATGTAAACTTAGGCATCGATCCTTGTAGCTTATTATTAGTTAAATTAATGGATTTTAATGATTCGAAATTCATCAAAAACAGATGAACAAGACATGTAAATGAATTATCCCTAAGACTCAAGAGCTTCAATTATTTGAAACCTGAAAAATCGAGCAATGGACCTGAATACAAATTCATATACAACCAAATTTCTTTCAAGAATGTCATATTTTATATAACATCAATCTTTCAACTAAGTTTTTGAGCACTTACCCATAAATATTTGAGTTGTGAGCCTCGTAAACTCATGGTAGTTGACCTTCCAAGTCGTTTAAAGCCAAATGCAAGTTAACAAGGTGTAACACCCCAAAACTGGGACACACAAAATTTCCAAAAATTGGAAATGTGATATATAAAGTTATGCCAAAGCACAAACTCATCCCAAAAAGGGAAACAATATACGTCTGTTAATTACATGATTGTAACAATAAGCCATGAGGGGAAAACAAACCTTTAATCTAAATCCTAACTAGGAAAGAGATTATATAAAGTTGTGATCCAAATCTCCAAAATGTAAAGTCTTTAAAACTTGGCGTCCCAAAATTCTCCCAAGCTCACATTTAAAGTCTACTAACCCTCCTTCACAGTCATGCCGCTAGAACCTGAGATACATATCAAGGCAATCAAGTGTTAGGCCAAACGAGCCTAGTGAGTTCAATAATAGCGTAGTCAGATAAACAATTATAGACAATAATGGCCATAAAGGAATCAATGGGTGAGACCCATCACACCAAGGAGTTTCACCGCAAGTCAATGTACCTTGATGTTCACTCTCATGAGCAACATCCCAAAGGCCCGACACATCTAAAGACTACCTCCCAGGCATTACTTCAAATGGCGGAGGTCTAGGTGCATATCATCAAGGTGGCACTCTAAGACTACATCCTCCTAGTGCATACTCATGGTTAATCCAATATATACATACAACATCCATCTCTATACATATCTCATATCAACGAAATACATGTATAAGATCTCATATAGTTCAAATCCTAATTTAGGACTAATATCCTAAAATATACAAGTTCACCATTGTTTTCCATAAATCTCATGATATACACATTTATGATCAAAGTATAGTCCAATATTAACTTCATCAAGTCTCACATAAAGATTGTTAACCAAAACCCCCATAAGTACCAAAAGTAGCATTTAGGTCAAACTTATCAGGTGATCAAGATTGTTACATAAACACGAAGGGAAAGCAAGTAGCATGTTAAGATGTTTATCTCATTTGAAAAAGGTTGATAGAAACTCACTATCTAGGTTTTATAGAAAAACCCTAGAAACTTGCAAGAACCCTAGAAGTGTGGATGGAGGAAGAAGATGATCTTTAGACTTGAGATCCTTGGTTGAAATCCTTGGTTGGGGAAGCTTGATTCTTGCAATAAATGTAGTGGATGATGATTGGGATGCCTTATAAATCGATCTTGGGGAGCAATAAGTGAGGAGAGACTTTTGAGATAAAGTAGATGGAAAAGTAATAACAAATGGGGCTGAAATCCCCTTTTAACTCGTCAGGATGCGCGCGGTTATCCACGCCAGTCACTGTACTTTCAGACGCACAGTGCTTCGCGCGGTTTACTGCGCGGCTCCACCCACACGGTTACCCGCGCGGTGCACTGTTTTCACTGTTTTCTTCAATCAATCCGAAATTAGGATGTTACAATCATCCCCACCTAATAAGGATTTCGTCCCCGAAATCACCACTATTCAAAATAAGTAAGGGTATCTCCTCTTCATGTCCTCTTCCGACTCCCACGTCACGTTCGTACCTCGGCGTTGTTTCCATTGAATCTTTACCATTGTTACCTCCTTATGTCGCAATTGGTTCGTCTTCGACTCCAAAATGGCTTCCGGCTCCTCAACGCACTGGTTGCCATTGTCCACCTGAATCTTTGTCAACGGTATAATGCTTTCTTCTTCGGACAAGCCCTTGCGAAGTTAACATACATGAAATATTGGGTGAATCCCGTCCATTTCCGGCGGCAAGTCCAATCTTTAGGCTTGAAGCCCAATATTCTCTAATATCGTAAAGGGTCCAAGGAAACGGGGACTAAGCTTTCTGCGCTTCCCAAAACGAATAATTCCCTTCCACGACGATACTTTCAACATGACTCGCTCACCCACTTGGAATTCGACTGGTCTTCATTTCTTGTCTGCGTAGCTCTTTTGTCGATCTTGGGCCGCCTTCAAATGCTCTCGAATCTCTTTCACTTTATCTGCCATCTCTTGTACAATCTCTGGCCTCGTAAATTGCTTTTCTCCTGCCTTGAGCTAACACACCGGTGTTCTACATTTTCGTCCATAAAGCGCTTCAAACGGTGCCATCCCGATGCTTGAGTGGTAGTTGTTATTGTACGCGAATTCCACCAACGGAAAGTGTGAATCCCAATACCCTACGAAGTCTATGACACATGAACAAAGCATGTCCTCTAGAGTTTGAATGGTCCTCTCACTTTGCCCGTCGGTTTGAGGATGGTAAGTCGTGCTCAACTTGACCTTCGTACCTAACTCCTTTTGCAACCCATCCCAAAATTTGGAAGTGAACCGACTATCCCGATCTGAGACTATAGATAACGGAACACCGTGACGCGACACTACTTCGTCTATGTACAACTTGGCCAGTTTATCCATTGGCAACGTCTCCCGCATTACCAAAAAGTGTGCGCTCTTCATGAGTCGATCCACCACCACCCATATTGTGTCGTGTCCTCTCAAGGTCTTCGGTAGCTTAGTGACGAAGTCCATCGTGATATGTTCCCACTTCCATTCCGGAATGGCTAGTGGTTGCAAACTTCCGTAGGGCTTTTGATGTTCCTTTTTGACTTGAAGGCACGTGACACACTTTCCCACATAATTAGCCACATCGAGCTTCATCACCGGCCACCAATAATGCAACTTCAAATCTCTATACATCTTGGTGCTACCGGGATGTATGGAGTACTTGGACTTGTGAGCTTCCGCCAGGACCAACTCACGATTTCCCCCAACCTTTGGTACCCAAATCCTCCTTTGAAATAATTTGAGGCCACGACTGTCTTCTGTAAGTAGCTCCCGTTGCTTCGCCATAACTTCGGCCTTGAGGCTCTCTTCACGAAGTGCTTCGGCTTGGCTCACCTTGATGTCCTCCACTAGGCTTGATATTACGTCGATCCTAGAAAGAGTTACTTTGATTTTGCTCCCATAGCTTTTCCGACTCAAGGCATCCGCTACCACATTGGCTTTACCGGGGTGGTACAACAATTCACAGTCATAATCTTTCAAAAGTTCCAACCACCTCCTTTGCCGCATGTTGAGATCCTTTTGATCGAAAATATACTTCAGGCTTTTGTGATCGGTGAATAAAGTACACTTAGTCCCGTAGAGATAATGTCGCCATAGCTTCATGGAAAATACTACCGCCGCTAGCTCCAAGTCGTGCGTAGGGTAATTCTTCTCATGATCTTTGAGTTATCGCGATGCATATGCGATCACCTTCCCCCTTTGCATCAAAACGCACCGAGACCCAATTTAAAGGCATCGCTGTAAACCACGAAGTCTTCGGATCCCTCGGGTAAGGATAAAATTGGTGCCTCGCATAACTTCCTTTGTAGAGTCCGAAAGGCTTTTTCTTGAGCTTCGGCCCACAAGAACTTGGCATTCTTCTTTGTCAATGACGTGAGCGGGGAGGCGATATTCGAGAAGTCTTGAATGAATCGTCGGTAGTAGCCGGCCAAACCCAAGAAACTTCTTTTTTTGTTGGGCTCGTCGGTGGTTCCCAATTCATCATTGCCTCAATCTTTGCCGGATCTACTTTCACTCCATCCTTCGACACCACATGGCCCAAGAATTGGACTTCTTGTAGCCAAAATTCGCACTTTGAAAATTTTGCGAATAACCTCTCCCTTTGTAGAATTTCTAAAACTTCCCGCAAATGTTGTCGATGCTCTACCTCATCCCGCGAGTATATCAGAATGTCACCGATAAAGACTATAATCGATTTATCTAGGAAAGGTCGACATACTCAGTTCATCAAGTCCATAAATATGGCCGGAGCATTAGTCAATCCAAATGGCATGACTAGGAACTCATAGTGACCGTATCTCGTCCGAAACGCCGTCTTCGGAATATCACTTTCTTTCACCCGCACTTGATGGTAACCTGATCGCAAATCAATCTTGGAGAAGCATCCCGCTCCTTGTAACTGATCGAAGAGGTCGTCGATCCTAGGAAATGGATACTTGTTCTTCACGGTGACCTTGTTGAGTTCACGGTAGTCGATACACATCCGCATCGACCTGTCCTTCTTCTTCACAAATAAAACCGGAGCTCCCCCAAGGCGACGATCTCGGTCGTATAAATTCCTTCTCGAGAAGTTCTTGAAGTTGAGTCATCATCTCTTGCATTTCCGTCGGGGCTAGGCGATAAGGAGCACGAGCTATTGGAGCGGTTCCCGGAGTAAGATCGATGTGGAACTCTACTTGTCGTTCTGGTGGTAGCCCGGGTAGATCCTCCGGAAAGACATCCGGGTATTCGCGTACCACCTCCACATCTCCCACTTTCTTCTTGTCTAAATTCGCGTCGATCACGTAGGCTAAGTACGAAGCACATCCCTTGGCTAGTCTCTTTCGTGCCTTGAGGGACGAGATGATCATGTTGGCTCTTTGATTCTTCTCTCCGTAGATTATCACCTCTCCCCCCTTAGGCAAGGGTACTCAAATTAGTTTCTTGGAACAGAAAATACCGGAATCATTCTTGGATAACCAATCCATCCCAACGATCATATCAAACCCCCCGATGTTTTCCGGTAACAGTTCTATCACAAAGGACACCCCATCTAGTTCTATGGTACACCCGACATAACATTCCCAAACCAACAAATGTTCTCCATTGGCTACCTCTACCACTAGAGCATCATTCAATATACTAATAGGAGTAGAGAAATTCTTGCAAAACGACGTGGATACAAAAGATCGGTTTGCACCAGAATCAAACAACACACGGGTAGGTAGAGAGTTCACTAGAAACGTACCCGACACGACATCCGACGTCTCCCTGGCTTCATCCGCCGTCATTTGAAAGGCTCGGCTTAGCGCTTTCGGTTGGATCTCCTTCTTCGGCACGACCCCGCTCAGAACCCCTTGTTGACCCCTCGCTAACTTAGGACAATTTCTCCCGATGTGCCCCGGTTCCCGGCACTTATAACAAACTCCTCCTTGGGAGGGGCAATCCCTACTCAAATGGTCCTTCCGTCAACATTTAAAGCACTCGATAGGGCCGGAGAAGGGTTTTGGATTACAATGCCCGAAATGCTTACCTTTGCATTTGGGGCACCATCTTGCCTCACGCCGTGGCTCAAAGTTCCTTCTCCTGTTAAAGGGTTTGGACGGTCGTACGGGCCCGATTGGCCCTTCCCACTTTCTCTTCTCTCCTTGTGGCTTCTTCTCCTCCCTCTCTTGAACGATGTCGTCCTCAACCAATTGCGATGCCTCGATCACTTCTTGCAAGGTAGCCTTTTGAGCGTTCCTCACGCCCGTCTTCATTTCTGTCGGCAAACCCTTTATGAAAGATTTTATCTTTGACCCTTCATCAGTCGCCAAGTGCTCAACTAAGCTAAGTTTATCCATGAACTGCTTCGCGTAGTCGGCGATAGACAAATTGCCCTTCTTCAGGCTGCGGAACTCCTCTTCTATTTTGTCAAACGCCCTCTCGTTGCAATATTTCTCCATAATCTTTTTCTTGAAAATTGGTCAAGTGATTTGGGTCAGGACCTCCAGCGTAAGAGTCCTTCTGGTAACATTCCACCAACTCAGCGTATCCCCTCTTAGCAATTGGGATGCAAACTTGACCCTTTGAGAGTTCGTGCACTAGCTTGACTCGAATGCCATCTCAACATCCTGAATCCATTTCATACACGCTAGCGGGTCGGTCGTCTCAGAGAATTCCGGAGCCCGACTACAAAGGAAAGTCTTGAAAGAACAACCCCCTTCCTTTTTCTTTTCGGCTCTAATCGCATGCTCCTCCGTCCCAATAGCATTGTCGGCACCACCCGACCCAATCAGCGCATTGTCTCCCACTGTTTCGTGTCTCTGGTTGCTAGCATCTCTGTCCTCCAGAACCTTCATGAGTCTCTCATCCCGCTTGTCCATCGCCGAGTTCATCATCTGCATTATGCTAGCCAATAGGACCGATTGAGGGTCTACCTCTTGAATCATCGGGTTCTCGGTTTCCAAGTTTACTTGAGGAACTTCATCTATGATCCCTTCTAGCATTTGGGGAATTGATAAACGTCAATTTTATACATTTTAACGTCAAAATTACCCTACAGTAAGTGTCAATTGGATGCCTAAAGTACCCTTATAATTTGAGTTTAGTATTTTATAGTTTGCTTTTAAAAAAAATTATAAAAAGTTTGTTTTAATCTAAAAGAGAAATAAATAAATAAATAAATAAAATAGTTTTTAATTATGTTGATTTTCGTGTGCAGTCAAATGGATCAAAAAGAAAAAGAAAAAAAAATTATAATGTAATTAATTTGTGGTTTACGTTTTGGTGTTTGATGGCCCAACTAAAAAGAAAAAAAAAGAAAAGAAAGAGGTGACCCAATTAATTTGCTTTTGTTTGGATTCATGCAGGACCATGTCGTGGCCCATGAACTGTAGCACACCAAATTCAGAAAAAGAAAAGGAGCAGTTGGTGCCTCCACATCCAGTGGTGGACGTGCCTTTTTCGTGAGTTCACCGGCAGCAACCCACGGCCAAACCTGCGGTAGTCACTGCCATTTTCACGATCCATTCCAGTTCCGCGTGGGTTTCTCGTGGGTTTAACCCACGCCCAAGTCACGAGCGCCCAAAAAGAAAAGAAAAAATCGTGGGTTTTATTTTTTACGTTTTTCGAGCGGTTTTTGAAGGGGGGGATATAAAATCCAACTCGTTAATCGTCGAGAGAGAGGGATGATTTTTCTGGAGGACTTGATTGAAAGAGAGAGAGCACGTAAAAGAGATAGATTTCCAGATTCAAGGTGTTGATTTTGGAGATAATTTTTAGGTTTCTTCATAATTTCTTATCAGCAGTTAACTGTAAGTTCATTTAGTTTTTCAGTTTCTAGAGATGAGTAGCTAATCTTTCAATTTCTAGCGATGGGTGTTTGATTGACTTTGAATTTGGATTTGTGGATATTTATGTTGGTTTATAAACATCATTAGATGTCATTTATGCAATTTTAGAGTTTATCGTTTATCGTTTTTGAGTTGGGCATTTTGAGTAGGATCCCTTGATTTATTTTACTCAATCTCGAATCGCTAGATGAACCGGAAAATCCGTAATTGTTTTTCGGTTTATCAAAGTAGCACATAACACATGATTGACATTTGTGTTGATCGTTGATGTTGTAAAATTGCGTAATCTAACTTAAACAATCGGCGCTCGATTGTTGGTTAGTTTTGGTGTTCGTTTAATCTTAATGCGATTGGCAATCGAATTCTAAGTCCGTGACTAGGTTCGATTAGCTAATTAGAGATTAGTCGTAGAGTGTTCAAGGTTAATCATGTTTTTACACGAACGGAGCATCGACGCGTGTTGATGTTTTAGTCAATTTGACTTCTTTTGAGATAACGGCTTACATGGGTCAATGATACGTAATCCAAATAATTAGTAAATTGATGCTCATTGCTAGACCTCTTTTATTATTGTTCAAAGTTCTAAATTAAATTTTCATGCTTAGTCTAATTAATTATAAATAATCCAAATCCCCTTTTTTATATAATGTTTTTATTGAGTTTGCACGCGAAGTCGTCTTGGATTTACGGTTAACACCGAGTCCCTGAGGAGACGACCCTACTTACCATTATCTCAATTAGTTGTGGTTTAACGGTAATAGGATTAATTATATAAACTTTATTATTTGCCGGACTCGACACTCGTCAAATTTTTGGCGTCGTTGTCGGGGACTCGACAAGTTTAACTGTTTATGCCGAGATCTTTTCGTGCAGGTTCACCTCTACCTATAGACCTCGAGATCGAGAAAACCGCTAAGAAGTTAAGGAAACAAGCTAAGCTTCGAAAGAAGCAAGGCGAGTCGACTTCTTCACCGGTGGTTAACATTTGGAAGGATATTGAATAATCTACCGATTCAGAAAGCGATAAGGAGGAAGTGCATTTTGAAGAAGAGAAACCTCCTCCGGAAAAGGAGGAACCGGTCACCGAGACCGAAGGAGAAGAGGAGGATATGGCTGAGCGTACTTTAAGGGAATGGGCAGCACCCAATGTCGACGAGCAACCCCTTTGCATAACATATCCGGCCGAAGAGGTAAGTGCCGAACTTAAGACTGGTTTAATTCACTTACTTCCTCGTTTCCATGGTTTAGCTAATGAAGACCCGTTCAAGCATATGACCGAGTTCCACATGGTATGCTTGGGAATGAAGCCGAATGACACGACCGTTGAGAACCTCAAGCTGAAGGCGTTCCCGTTCTCTCTAGTTGACGCGGCTAGGGAGTGGCTTTTCTATCTACCGTCGGGTTCCATCACCACATGGCCACAAATGGCGAGAGCTTTCCTAGACAAGTTCTTTCCCGCATCCAAAGCCGCCGGGCTTAGGAGAGAGATTTGCGGGATCAAGCAAAAGGACACAGAGTCACTCTACGAGTATTGGGAGCGTTTTAAGCGCCTTTGTGTAAGTTGCCCTCAACACGATATATCTGAACAATTACTAATTCAATATTTCTATGAAGGTTTGCTACCGATGGAGAGGAAGATGATGGATGCCGCGAGCGGTGGAGCTATTGTGAACAAAACGCCAACAAAAGCGAGGAATCTGATAGACACTATGGCAGAAAACTCCAAGCAGTTTGGAGTTAGGAGTGACGTTGGTCGAGGAGCCAGTGAGGTACATGTAAAATCTTTAGAAACTAAGATAATTGATTTAACTAACCTTGTGAAACAGCTTGCTATGGGGAACGTGTCTCAAGTGAAAGCATGCGGATTTTGCTCATCGGTAGCACATCCAACCGATGCATGTCCGACTCTCCATGAGGAAGAAGAACAGGTAAATGCCATTGGGGGTGGCAACTTTCAGCCTTCACACAACCGGGCTCTTGATCCCTTCTCGAGCACATACAACCCCGGTTGGAGGCAACATCCGAATCTAAGCTATGCCCCAAGGCAAGGACAAGGTCAAGGTCAGCAGTTTCAGCAAAAGGCTCCATTTCAGCAAGCTCAACAGTTCCAAGCACCACCTGGTTTCCAACAACCATCTCAACAACAATTCCAACCGAAGGCACCATTTCAACCGGGTGCCCAACAGCAGCATCAAGTGCCACCTCAAGCTCCTAGTAGCTCAGGTATGTCATTAGAGGATATAGTGAAGTCTTTAGCTACTAACATGGCTAAACTTCAACAGGAGTCACAAAATACACAAGCGAGCATACAAGACCTTTAGGACACCGTTGGCCAATTGGTGAACAAAGGCAAATTGCCTTCCCAAACGGAGACTAATCCGAAGGCCAACATGAATGCCATCACTTTGAGGAGCGGAAAAGAGCTCAAGGATAGTGTCAACAATAAGAAGAAGATGAAGGTTCATGATGATGAGGAGGAGTTAGAAGTCAAGGCATCTAGTTTGGGTGAAAGTGATGTCAAAGATGAGGATACAAAGAAGAAGACACCCGAAGTGATAGTGCAAGCACCGCCATTCCCGAGCCGATTCGAGAAGACCAAGCGGGAAAGCGAAGAGAAGGAGATCCTTGACACGTTCAGAAGAGTTCAGGTAAATATTCCTCTTTTAGATGCAATTAAGCAAGTGCCTAGATATGCTAAATTTCTTAAAGAACTTTTCACTAATAAAAGGAAGTTGAAAGGAAATGAAAAGATAAGCATGAGTCAAAATGTATCTGCCGTTTTGCAAAAACGTTTACCACCAAAATGCAATGATCCAGGCATGTTTACCATACCATGTAAGGTAGGCAATGTCTCGGTCAATCAAGCCATGTTGGACTTGGGGGCATCAATTAATGTAATGCCATATGCCATCTACTCATCTTTGGATGTAGGCCCCCTAAAGCCAACGGGTGTGGTAATCCAACTAGTGGATAGGTCCACCGTCTATCCTAAAGGGGTGTTAGAGGATGTACTTGTTCAAGTGAACGAGTTGGTCTTTCCGGAAGATTTTTATGTTATAGACATGGAGGAGAATAATACCTCCAAGGCCAGTATGATTTTGCTAGGTAGACCATTCTTGAAAACCTCTAAAACCAAGATAGATGTTCATGACGGTAATTTGACTATGGAATTTGATGGCGAGATAATTAAGTTCATTATATATGATGCCATGCGATATCCTAGTGATGTTTCTTCTCTATGTTTTGTTGATATTATAGAGTCTTTATCTGATACTATGTATGATCTATCTAATGATGATGTTTTAGAAGTGATCTTAGACAGGGACTTAACCAATGGGAGCTTGAAAAAGCTTGCCCAAGAGTACAAGCTTGATGACGAATTTGCAGAATTGGTGTCTTGGATGGAAAAAGGGCGAGCACCAAAGCCAAGGTATGAAGTTTCTAAAATTGAACTACCTCTATCTCACACTAGACTTCTACCTTCTGTTGAACAGGCACCCGAGTTAGAGCTGAAGACATTGTCGGATCATTTAAAATACGCCTATTTGGGAGATAAGGAGACCCTTCCCGTGATCATATCCTCTACTTTATCACCCAAGGAAGAAGGAGAGCTTGTTGATGTTTTGAAAGAGCACAAGAGGGCAATAGGATGGACCATCGCCGACATTAAGGGTCTTAGTCCCTCGCTATGCCAACACAAGATCCTACTAGAAGAAGATTACAATCCATTCCGAGAGGCGCAGCGGAGGTTGAATCCACCGATGATGGACGTTGTCAAGAAGGAGATATTGAAGCTTTTAGATGCCGACATGATTTACCTGATCTCCGACAGCAAGTGGGTAAGCCCAGTCCAGGTAGTCCCTAAGAAAACTGGCATTACTGTGGTAGAGAATGCCGAAGGTGAGTTGGTGCCCACCCGTGTTCAAAACGGGTGGAGAGTTTGTATTGATTACCGTAAACTTAATGCATCAACTAGGAAAGATCATTTTCCTTTACCCTTTATAGATCAAATGTTAGAACGATTAGCAGGTCGTACTCACTATTGTTTTCTGGATGGTTATTCAGGTTTCCATCAGATTCCGGTGGCAAGAGAAGACTACATTTACTTACCCCTTCGGTACATTCACCTACCGAAGGATGCCTTTTGGTCTTTGTAACGCATCGACGACATTCCAACGATGTATGGTGAGTATCTTTTCTGATTATGTTGAGAACATCATTGAAGTCTTCATGGATGACTTCACAGTCTATGGTGATTCGTTTACCTCATGCCTAGATAACTTGACTAAGATCTTGAAACGGTGCATTAAAACTAATTTAGTTTTAAGTTATGAGAAATATCACTTTATGGTAAATCAAGGCATTGTACTTGGTCATGTTATCTCAGAAAGGGGTATAGAGGTTGACAAGGCAAAGATCGATGTCATAAAATCCTTGCCTTACCCCTCGAGTGTTAGAGAGGTCCGTTCTTTTCTTGGCCACGCAGGTTTCTACAAGCGTTTCATCAAAGACTTTTCCAAGATCACTCGACCCCTATGTGAGCTCCTACAAAAAGAGGTAGACTTTGACTTTAATGAGGTATGTAAGAGTTCATTTGATTTTTTGAAAGATATGCTTACTTCTGCCCCTATCATCCAACCGCCCCAATTGGCAATTGCCATTTGATATCATGTGTGATGCTAGTAATCACGCGGTGGGGGCAGTATTGGGACAGAAAGATGGTAAGAACTCTCATGTCATATACTATGCATCACGATCACTTGATAGTGCACAATACAACTACTCGACCACCGAGAAAGAGTTGCTAGCGGTTGTTTTTGCTTTAGAGAAGTTTAGATCTTATCTGATGGGCACTAAAGTGATTGTCTTTTCAGATCATGCTGCATTGAAGTACTTGCTCAAAAAGAAGGATGCAAAGCCACGATTGATAAGGTGGATTCTTTTACTCCAAGAGTTCAACTTGGAGATAAGAGATAAGAGCGGAGCCGAGAATCTTGTTGCTGACCACCTTAGCCGGCTAGTGTTGGATGAAGAACCAAAGCCGATCACTGATGAATTTCCTGACGAGCACCTATTCTCCATCTCGGGAGAAACCCCCTGGTATGCCGATATAGTTAATTACTTGGTCTCAAAGACCTTCCCAGGTGAGTTTTCTAGACCCGAAAAAGAAAAGATCAAGAGAGAGGCTCGTCTCTACATGTGGGACGATCCATACCTGTGGAAACATTGTACGGACCAAGTTATTCGGCGATGTGTGCCCCAATGGGAGTTTGAGTCTGTTCTACGCTTTTTCCACTCTCATGCTTGTAGGGGCCACTTCGGCCACAAACGAACATATCGGAAGGTCCTAGAGTGTGGTTTATTCTGGCCATCCCTTATGCGGGATTGTTATCTGTTTTGTAAGAGTTGCACGAGATGCCAGATGCCGGGAAACATTAGCTCCTGGAATCAAATGCCCCAATTTCCCATGTTGGTCTGTGAGATTTTTGATGTTTGGGGCATGGATTTCATGGGACCCTTTCCCGCATCTTGTGGTAATCTCTATATTATTTTGGCCGTTGACTATGTCTCAAAATGGGTTGAGGCAAAGGCCACCCGGACTGATGATTCTCGTGTAGTTGCAGATTTTGTCAAATCTCACATATTTTCCAGGTTCGGGACACCGAAGGCCATCATCAGTGATCGAGGCACCCATTTTTGCAACAAGGTCATTGGCGCTCTTTTCAAGAAGTACGCGGTTATCCACCGCATCTCTACCGTATTACGCATATCACCCACAGTCGAATGGACAAGCGGAAGTGTCTAACCGAGAGATAAAGTCCATTCTAGAGAAGACGGTGAGTCCTAACCAAAAGGACTGGAGTTTAAGGCTCAATGACGCTTTGTGGGCCTATCGTTCGGCCTACAAGACGCCAATAGGTATGTCACCTTTCCGTTTGGTTTACGGTAAGCCTTGCCACCTTCCGGTGGAGTTGGAACATAAGGCTTATTGGGCGGTCAAGACGTGCAATATGGACCTGGATGAGGCAGGATCGCATAGGAAACTACAATTACAAGAGTTGGAGGAGATCCGGAATGACGCCTACGAGAACGCTCGCATCTATAAAGCAAAGGCTAAGGCATTCCATGACTCGCGCATATCACGTAAGTCTTTCACAAAAGGTCAAAAGGTTCTTCTCTATCACTCTAGATTAAAGTTATTTCCCAGTAAGTTAAGGTCCAGATGGATAGGACTTTTTGTTGTTCTAACTGTTTTTTATCATGGTGCAGTCGAGATCTAGAGTCTATCTACAGGGCAGATTTTCAAAGTCAATGGCCATAGACTGAAGTCGTTCTATGAAGGATTTGATGGAGGAGATTTAGAGAGGGTAGCCTTGGATACGCTAAGCTACACAGATTGAAATGAGTATGGTCTAGCCAAAGTCCGAAAAGAAAGGCGCTGCGTGGGAGGCAACCCACGGATTTCAATTTCTTGTTTTTATTGTTTTATGTTAGTTTGTTTGTTTTCGTTAGAATCTCCATTTTCACTCCAAGTCTTATCTGTGTTTTCGTTTTCGTGCTCTCAGGTTCCACCCGAATATTGGAAACTTAAAACGACGTACCCATCTTCACAGATTCTTACATTGGGAGGTCACTCACCAAATCAGGGGAGTTTTCTGTTTTCCCTTTTCTTTGCATGCTTAGAGTGTCCTCTACATATTGAATACATTGAGGACAGTGTAGGAATTAAGTGTGGGGGTGTGGGTCATTTGCATGATTTGGGGTTGTTTGGGCTTATAGATGTTTTTAGGGGGTAAGTTTTTCCAAATTTTGTGCTTAAATGTGGGTCGTTGTCCGTCTTGAAAATGTGTTAGCATGTTTTTAATGAGTTTGATTGATAGCACTTAGAGTTGATTAGTGGTAGTATGCCGGTCAAAGTTAGACGTTTGCTAATCTCTTGAACTAGCTTTAACACCGCAAGACCTTGAGTCTATTAGACTAAACACTTGATATTAGTCTCAAATTCATTTCTTGTGTGATTACGTCATGCCTAGTTATGTATCTCTAGAACTTGACTTGTCTCTCCTTAAGATTACACGATATTTTACATGCTAATGAATATGATAAAGGCCATCGTTTGATCATGTATGTGTTAACCCATTAGCCTTAAGCCCACCCTTATGTTACAATTACCCTTTTTGCACACCATTTTAAGCCTTAACCTATTTCCTTTGTCACCCACATCATAAACCAATCCAAACACGATCCACCCGACCAATCACCAATGGAGTGGTCTTGGTATCCCCGTATGCTCAAAGCGAAATTTATATATTGGGAATGAAAAGAAAGAAAAAGGATGAAAAGGAAAAATGAAAAAAAAAATGGAGAAAAATTCAAAAAGAGAAAAAAAAAATCTATGAAGAAAAAAAAATATATATATATATGTCGTCAAGAAAAAGAAAAAAAATAAAGAAGACGACGGAAATGATGATAAAGTTGAATATACATGTGGTTCATCTCTAGTTTTTATCATCTAATGGGAATGTAAAGAAAAGTGTATATCAATGTCCCATATACTCAAAACTTCAAAGATAGATATAAAAAGTCCTTTGATGAAAGAAATGTTCATGGTTGAAGAACCGATTTCTCCATTGGTGTAAGGTCTTTAACCACTCTTCTCCCAAAAGATATTCCTACCTTACCTAAAGCCTTGGTTCACATTACACCCATAAAAGCCCTTTTGATTTATCTGCATGTATTTTATCCAAGTAATGGAAAGTGACAGGATTTTCAAGCTTATGGTAGGTGCATGCTAGTGTATTGACGATTTGAGCGATACTCTTTTATCCCAATGAGTGAATTGAGTGTTGTTTTAATTTGTCTATTCATGAGAGTTCTCGTGATTAGCTTGTGTCTACATTGATTGTGTGTGTGCCTACTTTTCAATGCTTTGCTGCAAATCTCGAACTCATGATATGCTATATGCGTTGATATTCTCATTTGATTCATTTTTATTACATCATGCTAACTTAAGTCATTGCCGGGACGGACAATGATCTAAGTGTGGGGGAATTTGATAAACGTCAATTTTATACATTTTAACGTCAAAATTACCCTACAGTAAGTGTCAATTTGATGCCTAAAGTACCCTTATAATTTGAGTTTAGTATTTTATAGTTTGCTTTAAAAAAAAATTATAAAAAGTTTGTTTTAATCTAAAAGAAAAATAAATAAATAAATAAAATAGTTTTTAATTATGTTGATTTTCGTGTGCAGTCAAATGGATCAAAAAGAAAAAGGAAAAAAATTATAATGTAATTAATTTGTGGTTTACGTTTTGGTGTTTGATGGCCCAACTAAAAAGAAAAAAAAGAAAAAAAAGAGGTGACTCAATTAATTTGCTTTTGTTTGGATTCATGCAGGACCATCTCGTGGCCAATGAAATGTAGCACACCAAATTCAGAAAAAGAAAAGGAGCAGTCGGCGCCTCCACATCCAGTGGCGGACGTGCCTTTTTCGTGAGTTCATCGGCAGCAACCCACGGCCAAACCTGCAGTAGTCACTGCCATTTTCACGATCCATTCCAGTTCCGCGTGGGTTTCTCGTGGGTTTAACCCACGCCCAAGTCACGAGCGCCCAAAAAGAAAAGAAGAAATCGTGGGTTTTATTTTTTACGTTTTTCGAGCGGTTTTTGAAAGGGGGATATAAAATCCAACTCGTTAACCGTCGAGAGAGAGGGATGATTTTTCTGGAGGACTCGATTGAAAAAGAGAGAGCACGTAAAAGAGATAGATTTCCAGATTCAAGGTGTTGATTTTGGAGATAATTTTTAGGGTTCTTCATAATTTCTTATCAGCAGTTAACTGTAAGTTCATTTAGTTTTTCAATTTCTAGAGATGAGTAGCTAATCTTTCAATTTCTAGCGATGGGTGTTTGATTGACTTTGAATTTGGATTTGTGGAGATTTATGTTGGTTTATAAACATCATTAGATGTCATTTATGCAATTTTAGAGTTTATCGTTTATCGTTTTTGAGTTGGGCATTTTGAGTAGGATCCCTTGATTTATTTGACTCAATCTCGAATCGCTAGATGAACCGGAAAATCCGTAATTGTTTTTCGGTTTATCAAAGTAGCACATGACACACGATTGACATTTGTGTTGATCGTTGATGTTGTAAAATTGCGTAATCTAACTTAAACAATTGGCGCTCGATTGTTGGGTAGTTTTGGTATTCGTTTAATCTTAATGCGATTGACAATCGAATTCTAAGTCCGTGACTAGGTTCGATTAGCTAATTAGAGATTAGTCGTAGAGTGTTCAAGGTTAATCATGTTCTTACACGAACGGAGCATCGACATGTGTTGATGTTTTAGCCAATTTGACTTCTTTTGAGAAAATGGCTTACATGGGTCAATGATACGTAATCCAAATAATTAGTCAATTGATGCTCATTGCTAGACCTCTTTTATTATTGTTCAAAGTTCTAAATTAAATTTTCATGCTTAGTCTAATTAATTATAAATCATCCAAATCCCCTTTTTTATATAATGTTTTTTATTGAGTTTGCACGCGAAGTCGTCTTAGATTTACGGTTAACACCGAGTCCCTGAGGAGACGACCCTACTTACCATTATCGCAATTAGTTGTGGTTTAACGGTAATAGGATTAATTATATAAACTTTATTATTTGTCGGACTCGACACCCGTCAGGAATCGGTGGAACGACTCGGTTTGCCATTGGGTTTGCTTGTCTTGTAGGCTCCGGGACGGTTACACTCACCTCCTTTGCATCATTAGTCGCCCCAACCCGACTCCTCGTGTTTACCATTGTGAATTGTCACACATGATCAAGGTCCTACCGTTTAATCCTTTAAAAGATAAACGGTTCAATACGTACTACTACAACGATTAATCATCAAAATAACAATTTCAAGCATGCTCAGGTAATCATAAACTCAGAACAACACTGGCCAAGTGAGATTGTGAATGTATTTTACATAAGAACCCTCGTCATCATCATAAGTTTCAATCAATGCAATTCCGTAATCCTAATACTATCCCCACCTAGGGATGTTCTACCCATGTGGACAGTGATCCTATAAGCACCACCAATCTAGGTATACTAGAGTCGACACCTAGTACACTTAAACTAGAGCTCTGATACCAACTTGTAACACCCCAAAACTGGGACAAACAAAATTTCCAAAAATTGGAAATGTGGTATATAAAGTTATGCCAAAGCACGAGCTCATCCAAAAAGGGAAACAATATACGCCTGTTAATTACATGATTGTAACAATAAGCGATGAGGGGAAAACAACCCTTTAATCTAAATCCTAACTAGGAAAGAGATTATATAAAGTTGTGATCCAAGTCTCCAAAATGTAAAGTCTTCAAAACTTGACGTCCCAAAATGCTCCCAAGCTCACATTTATAGTCTACTAACCCTCCTTCGCAGTCGCACCGCTAGAGCCTGAGATACACATCAAGGCAATCAAGTGTTAGGCCAAACGAGCCTAGTGAGTTCAATAATAGCATAGTCAGATAAACAATTATAAACAATAATGGCCATAAACGAATCAATGAGAGAGACCCATCACACCAAGGAGTTTCACCGCAAGTCAATGTACCTTGATGTTCACTCTCATGAGCAACATCCCAAAGGCCCGACACATCTAAAGACTACCTCCCAGGCATTACTTCAAATGGCGGAGGTCTAGGTGCATATCATCAAGGTGGCACTCTAAGACTACATCCTCCTAGTGCATACTCATGGTTAATCCAATATATACATGCAACATCCATCTCTATAGATATCTCATATCAACGAAATACATGTATAAGATCTCATTTAGATCAAATCCCATTTTAGGACTAATATCCTAAATTATACAAGTTCACCATTATTTTCCATAAATCTCATGATACACACATTTATGATCAAAGTATAGCCCAATATTAACTTCATCAAGTCTCACATAAAGACTGTTAACAAAAACCTCCATAAGTACCAAAAGTAGCATTTAGGTCAAACTTATCAGGTGATCAAGATTGTTACATAAACACGAAGGGAAAGCAAGTAACATGTTAAGATGTTTATCTCATTTGAAAAAGGTTGATAGAAACTCACTATCTAGGTTTTATAAAAAACCCTAGAAACTTGCAAGAATCCTAGAAGTGTGGATGGAGGAAGAAGATGATCTTTAGAATTGAGATCCTTGGTTGAAATCCTTGTTTGGGGAAGCTTGATTATTGCAATAAATGTAGTGGATGATGGTTGGGATGCCTTATAAATCGATCTTGGGTATAATTAAGTGAGGAGAGACTTTTGAGAGAAAGTAGATGGAGGAGTAATAACAAATGGGCCTGAAATCCCCTTTTAACTCGTCAGCATGCGTGCACGGTTTGTGGCGCGGGTTGACCCGCGCGGTCATCCGCGCCAGTCACTGGACTTTCAGACGCACAGTGCTTCGCGCGGTTTACTGCGCGGCTCCACCCGCACGGGGCACTGTTTTCACTGTTTTCTTCAATCAATCCGAAATTAGGATGTTACACAAGGCCCGGAAAATCGTCTGGGCATTGTCGTTGTTGTCAAAAATCGAACAAAAACGGTTGTTGTTTGATAACCTAACAAACATAAATCGTAACTGGGATTTGACGAGTCTTGTTGTTGTAATCACCATTGGAAAAACAAGGTGAAGAAGATGAAAAAAACTAAACCGACAAAGATGATTTAGAAAGAAAGTAAGGTTTTGTCAAATTTTTTGGTTTCTTGCAACCAAGTGTATGTGGCCGACAATTGGATTTTTGGACTGGGCTGACTTATACAAAATTAAAACCTATATGAACTAATTATATTTATGGGGCCTAACTATTTTGGGGACCCTGTGCAATGGAATTGGATGGAACAGGCCCATGCACGGACCTAGAAATTAGATTAATCTAACCTCGCAAAGTGAGTTTCAAGTTGCTATGTAAAAACTTTGTACATGCCAAAATGTGTATTTTGGAGTCTTGACGTGTTTTCTTTGATATTTATTGGATGTTGTTGAGTATTTGATGAAATTGCATCCTTAGTACATTTGATTTTATAAATCTTGAGAAATGCTTATATTTGTGGATTTTGGACATTTGGATAAATAAATCATAAAATATGGTATTTTGATGATAGTTGTATATATAATGAAAATTATTTCGCGTAAATGCATTTATAGTGTTTTTGGTATTATAAATCATTCGAGAATTACATAGTTTTGAGTTATGAGACATTTTAGATATATAAACTGTATGATTTCCATTTAGGGATAGTTTATTCCAACATTGGTGGGATTTTGACCTAATCATATTTTTGGAGCATGTGATTGCATAAACTTTGGTTAAATGCATTTTAATGCTTATATCGACTTTTATTGAGTAGTCAAATAAATGTGGAGTACATTAGGTTGATTTTTAACTCTTATGAGTTTTGGGAACATTTGTTCGGTTTGAATTGTTCAATGTCAAACTTTAGACGTTATTTTCATTTATTGCATAATTATTAGAATTACATGTTTTGAGTGTGTTGGTAATTCATTTGGAGTCGTGTAATTTAGATTATAATGTCTTTGATCCATATGCATAAGAGTTAGTCGTGTTGGGTAAGTGGGGAGTTTTGATGTTCCCACTTTGGGGTGAGTGCTTGAGTAGGTATTGTTAGGGTTGTAAATGAACCAAACGAACACAAACGAAGGCTTGTTCGTGTTCGTTCGCTTAACTTAATTGAACAAACAAACGAACACGAACAGTAAACGAACGGAAATTTTTGTGTTCGTGTTTGTTTGTTAAGAAAATATGTTTGTTCGTGTTCGTTCATTAAGAGCTAAACGAACGTAAACAAATGAACATAAGCGAACATAAATGAACGAACACAAATGAACAAAAAACAACCATTGTTACTCATCATTTCGTTCGTAAATAACATAACAAAATGAAAAACCGGATACACTTATAAGGTATAAAAAAGGAATTCTAAAATATTAACTTAATTAATGATTTTACATATGAATGTCATAATATATAAATATATTTATATGTATAAACAAACATAAACGAACATAAATGAATGAACGTTCACGAACGTAAATGAACGAACGAGACCATCGTTCATGTTCGTTCATTTAACTAAACGAACAAAAAAATGTGTTCATGTTCGTTCATTTATTAAATAAACGAACTTCCCACCGAACAGTTCACGAACGGTTCGCTGAACGTCGGTTCGTTTACAGCCCTAGGTATTGTGGCCTTCATGGTATTGCGAAGTTAAACTCAAATGAGTTGGACTCCGGGACCCTTGTTTTAAGGCGTTAGCCTAGTCGAGTAGGCACTAAGGTCTTGATCTTTGAGGTGCTTCCTAGAGATGTAGGCATTAAGATCATGAGCCTTGAAGTGAAACTCTAAAGAATAGGTACTATGATTATTGAGTCTTGATATGCTACTCGGAGTGGTAGGCACTAAGAACCATCAACTTTGAAGTGCTACCCGATGGGGTAGGCACTAAGGACATGAGCCTTGGGGCGAAACTCGAATGAGTAGGCACTAAGGTCAATAAGATCTTGAGATACTACTTGATAACGTTGATGTATGGCTACTTTGTGTTCACCATATTTGATGGTTACGGGTCCCCTGTCACCGAAATGTGTTGTTTTTGGATAGTGTATTATCCAGGTTTTCAGTGTTGTTCTGGTGTATGGGGTGTACCCATAATTTATGGTTTTGGTATATTGGACCTTGTCCACTTTTCGGTTTTTTGGATAATAGAGGTTTATCCATGTTTTCAGTATTTAAATGTTATGACGTATTCACGTTTTGAGTGAATATTGGGTTTTGGTTTCCTATTTACATGAGTGTTTTGGTAAATGAGTTTTCATCACAAAAATAGTGGGTTTTGGGAAAGATGTTGAGTTTATGTTAAATATATTTCATTTAGGGAAATTGTGATTAAATAGCATTCTTTCAGTTTTATTGTTTTATATTAAAGATGAAAAAATTTGAACTCACTTGGTGTTAAGCCTAACATTTTTTCTTGTCGACATGTGCATCAGGTTCTTGTTGGGGAATGGTACTCGCGACACTGCAATGAATTGAGAGCTAGTTAGAGGCAGGAGAAGGACTTAGCCATTTGGGGACATCTTACGTACTTTGGAGATAGGATTAATTAATGGGTTTTAGTGATAACATTTCTATCGTAGTCCTTGTATGAGGTTTGGTTTAGAAGTTTCTGGACTTTTAATTTGGTTCTACCTCGCATCGACCCTCTTTGGGGATTATTATGGAGTAAACTTAGGGGTCGTTTACCAAACTCTTACCCGGATAAGCGCTTACCAATAAAATTTAACACTATCATTTACTTAGTGGGTAAGATTTTAGTCCACCAAAACAGTATCGTATTCAACAATTTTCCCGATAAGCGCTTACCGATAAATTTTAACACTGTCACTTGCTTACCGGGTAATATTTTAGTCCACCAAAACGGTATTGTATGTAACAATTTTCCTGGTAAGCGCTAACCGTGGTAAGATTCCTCGCCATCACTTACCAGGGTAAGACTCTTGGTCCTTGCCTTAGCTCTTACCGGGTAAGATTTTTGTCATTGTCATCTTCATCCATAAGGTAATATGACATAGTAAGCGCTTACCCGGGTAAGCGTTTAGTAAACGACCCCTTAGTGTTAAATAACAGTTTTAAATTAGTCACTTTTTTCGGGAATTTAGGGTGTTACATTTGTATCACATAGAGTAAGAGGAAGGAGAGAGAAGAGGACATCGAATGAAGGGGAGACAATGGTGGCATTGATTCAGTCGCCGGAGTAGGTATTGGGGGCGGTAGTGGTCGTGGGTCACGTTAGGGATGAAGATGAAGATCTTAGACGTGTTGGTTTTTATTTTTAATATTTTAGTACAAATGACTTATATACTTGTACTAGGTCAATAGGTTAATGAGACCCTTGAATATATCTGAAAATTTTGAATCAAACCCTTAAATGATTATTTTAAAATTAGGTCCCCAAAACAGAAATCATGTCAAAGTTGGTTTGATTTTTCTGTATTAAGAAACCAATGACATAAAATTGTTTGAAATGTTTGCATGATTATTTTTATTCACATGTTATGGTATTCTTGATCTGTGAAAGTTAAGTAACAATTAATCGTGGTAGTTTACGCTTTCAGTGATGACTTTTTGAATCATGAATGAAATAATACGTATAAGATTCATCACAAAACTATTAACAACTTATGCAATCATATAACACCCTCAATTCGGAAAGAGCAACTAATTTAAAATTTTCAAATATACCTCAAAGAATGGATCAAACTTCGTGCGACAAGACCATACTTAAGATACGATTCTAGGATTTTCCATCAAAAGCACAAATAAAATCATACATAGAAACTAACTCAAGGTCGGGTGTTACTAAACCCAAATACAAGTTGCTCTTCTCAACACCAGTGCGGAAGATTTCATCAAGCCACTCATTCTTGCACATACTCTTAGCACTCAACACTTCACCAAAAACGCTAGAACCATTTCCCCCATCCAAAACTTGATACACATGTCGACAAATAAAAAGGTTAGGCTAACGCCTAGTGAGTTCAATAGTTTACAACATGGAATAAATATATTTGTTAAAGGGAAATAATGCAATTTAAATCGTAGACAATCAAAAGATTTACTTTAAATATCAAACGACAACATTTTTCCAAATACACCTTTAAAGCAAGGGACCGAACTTGAACCTTCTTTCGTAAAACCATTTTATCCCAAACTCACCCAAACGTGTATAGTAAGCAAACTCCCAATTTATAATAATTCGAAATAGAATTTTACTTCGCGAAACACCCCAAACATGGACGGGGCATAATACACAACCCATAGATCTTGAGTAAACAAACCCATATATGCAACACGTCACCGAAAATATGGATAATAAAATAATACCCTTTAATACCTAAATAACACCTTCCAGTGATGAGGGAGACCCGATTCCATTGTACGTGGCGGAACACAAAGTTAAGCCACATAACCATGTTGTCGAACTACACCTCAGATCGTGACAGTATTGCCTGCTCTGCCGAGCTACACCTCCAGTCGTGACTGTATTGCCTGCTCCGCCGAGCTATACTTCCAGTCGGACTTTATTTCAAGTCCCAAACACCGTATCCCTTATTACCTGCTCTGCCGAGCTACACCTCAAGGATACACGATCTTATTGCCTGTTCGGTCTCTAGCGGAGTTTCATCCTCAGGGTACCCACTCAACCCCTAGTGCCTACTCCCTAGCATTCAAGATAGGAGCCTCAGCTCCTTACTTGATAACTCTCGATGTCTAACCTCGTGCACAAGAATTAGACATCCAAACACAAAACCCATGGTCCCGAAGTACCACCCATTAAGGTTCCTCTTCGCCAAACAACCGGGACGACACCAATGCCAACACGACATTATTTCCCAAGGTGAAAATCCCAAGAGTCATCACCATTAAACCCGACTGACTTACATGCCTATGGATCCAATGCATTACAGTCTAAAACGCATGACTCCTATCGGATGACACACGCACTCAAAACATGTATTCTCCAAAATAAAGTGCAATAAATGCAACTCACACTCAAGGCTCCACTTTAAGTTATTAAAACCGGACAAATGTCCTCAAGACTCAATTTAGTCAAAACCGAACCAAAGGCCCAACAATTTACGTAAACCCCCAAATGAAAGTCGGTATAGACATCGAAACACGTTTGACCAACAATTATGCAAACACCACAACCAAAAAGGGTAATTAACCCAAAACTTCTCATTGGTTCAAACAAAACGTTTTCCAAATGAACTCTCTTTATGTTGCCAAAATGACTCATAGTACAATGATATGAATTTTCCAACGGTTTATAAAATCGTATGCACCAAATGGACAATTATATAAATTGACCTCCATTTATATATATTATATCATCAAAGAAACATATCAAAATGATTTATTTATCAAAATGCCCAAAAATCACAAAGATGTGTGTTACATAAGTTTATAAAGTTAAATATATCCAAATAACCAAAACTTATCAGCAGTTAACAATTTAATGTAAAACACAAAAACTTTAAGATAAACATTTTGACATGTACACCGTTTTCACAAATCAACTTGAACTCACCTCGCTAGATTTAGGCTAAATCTAGATTTTACCCCCAAAACTTGAATCTCCTTTGATGAAGGCTTGAAATCTTCAAGCAATCTCCCTAGATCTTAGATCCAACACATCTACAAGGTTTCCTTCACCACACAAGTCATCAAAATCACACCCAAGATGAAGGATGAAAGGGAAAATGATGAAACCATCAAACCATAACTTAACATTAAGAGAGATGAGAAGCTTACCACCACAAAATACTCTTGTATCTTCTAATAGACTTCAAATATCTTGATATATCCTTGAAGATCTCTCAAAAACGAAACCATGACAACTTGAATCACCAAAAACGGAGTTGAGATGCAAAAGTTATGAGGAAATGAAGATAAAGGGCTGAAAATCGGGTTTTATGGTCGAACAGGGCTCCGCGCGGGTTACCACGTGGCCTAAACCGCTTCACAACTCGCCCGGATGTCCCTAAGTCGCCCGGATGACCCTAAGTCTCCTCGAAAGTCTCCCCGTGCATTGTTCGTCCGATTTTCTTCATTTTTCATGCTTGATCATTGTTTTGGCCATAACTTCTTCGTTTTAGCTCTGATTTTGCTCCGGAAAGAACCGTTGGACTCGTAATTGAATACTTCATCCAACAAAGCTATAAAATCTAGGATTCAAGCCTAAAATTCTATATCTTCTTTTTCCCTTAAAATACCGATTTCTTTATTAACTTGAAATGATACCTTTCGAAAATCGGGGTGTTACAAATCATAAGGGTTGTGGCGTACGGGTTAAGGCCCTGGGTGATGTGGTGGAATATCCTATTTGTCCAGGGTTCGAATCCAGGCGTACACAACAATTGTGGCCACTGAGGTTTAATTAGGGTTAGAACACCCTTCCAAAAAAAAACTTATACATAAAAATCATTTGGATAGTTACATACTATTTCTTTTATTCGAAAAAGATAATGAATTTGTATATTTGTTTTACGGCAAATTTGGAAAAGTTTAAAACAAATTGCTTCAAAATTACATTTTATGTTGATGTACAACAAAAATACAAACTTTGAATTGGTCAATGAAAAAGATTTGTAGAAGAAGATAGAAAAACAAGAATCCAAGACTTAAACATCATTTTCATATATAAATATGAGTAAATTAACTTTCTTCCCCTTTGGTTATATGCAAATTACAGATTGGGTCCTCCAAGTAAAATAATTACAGATATAGTCATTATGGTTATGATATTGTTATGGATTGGGTCCTTGTCTCTAACTTTGTTAAGTTTAGCTTTATTAAATAGGGAAAAGTTCAAAAAAACCCAACGGACTTTAAGGTTTGGAGTGATTAAGTCACTGGACAATTTTTTCGAACAAATAAGTCCTTAGACATTTCAAAACCTGTTAAATAAATCATTGGACTTTTGGTAACCTGTCGAATACATCCTTATTACTTAAAAAATGTAATTTGCAACCTACATAACAGGTAAAACTACAAATTAAAAAAGAAATATCACATATTTTATCCACCTACAAACTAAAAATGGAGAAATTAACGGAAATAAGTCAATCTCATCAACCAACTTTATTTTTTAACCACTTTTTAAAGTTTTTTTTTCTAAAATAGTTAAAGTTTGCACATAATGTTTTTTTTTCTGCGTAAGGGTTGTTTTTTTTCCAAAAAACAAAATAAAAAACATCCTTATATAAAAAAATTTATGTATAAATATTCACTTTCCTTATAGTTTTAGGAAAAAAAAATACAGTTTGCATCCTTATAAAGCTATAATTAATTATTTAATTTATTTTATATGCATTACTTTTTTATTTTATATTATTATTATGTTAACACATATAATCGTATATTAACTAAAATATATTGGTTTCTTATTTTACAAATTATGTCATTATAATCGTTTGGTCAATACGTTCAAAATGAACTCAATATTGTTTTTGAATTTAATCTTATATTTTTAATATCATAAATATGTACGAACTATTTTAATACTTATAGTTACAGATTAATCTTATATTATTAAATAAATAACCCTGAGGGGATAGAAAGTGTAAATATTAAATATAATTCGTACGTATTTATGATATTTAATAATTTGAGATTAAATCCAAAAAATTCAATATTAGGCTCATTTTAAACGCATTGACGACACAATTATAGTGGTGTAATATGAAGAAAAAAAACATATTTTTTATGTGTTTTAGTTAATATACGATTATGTATGTTAATATAATAAAGAGTTTATTGAAATTAAAAAACATAGAAGATATAAAATAAATTAAATGACATATTATAAAAATGGTTTTTAATTTTTTTTTTCTTTTTTTACCAAAAACAATTCTTAAGGCAAAGAAAAATTATGCATAAACTTAAACTATTTTAAAAAGAGATTTTGAAAAGTGTTTAAAAAATGAATTTGGTTGATAAGATCGACTATTTTAGTTAATTTTCCCATTTTTTGATCTGTAAGGGGATAAAGTAGGTGCCATCTTTTTTTTAATTTGTAGTTCTATCTGTTAAGTAGGTTGCAAATTACATTTTTAAGTAATAAGGATGTATTTAACAAGTTTTGAAAAGTCTAAGGATTTATTTAGTGTGTTTTGAAATGTCTAAGAACTTATTTGTTCTAAAAAATTGTCCAGGGACTTAATCACTCCAAACGCTAAAGTCCATTGGGTTATTTTGAACTTTTCCCTATTAAATATGGGGTATTTTATTTTCATTTTTCCTATTTCTTTATGTATAAGTATGTAAGGCATTGAATAATAAAAATAAAAAACAAAAACAACTTCCCCTTTTCGGTTATCTTTTTCGGTTATCTTCTCCGACTACTATACCATAAACCCTTGCACTAAATAACACCAAATATGATTTACTACCGTTAATAATCCCATATTCGATTTACATAGATATGAAGAAAAAGATTAAAAATGTGAATATATCTTTTAGAAATCAAGACGACAATCTTTATCATAAACTGAAAACTGAAATTAATGATAAATTTAATCCATGAGATGTGAAAGTTGTAATCTTTATCATATCCTAGATCCAAAAACACCCAATTTCTATCAAAATCAAACAAAAATTATAAGACAAACAACAAGAGAAAATTCAGGATATTGCAAAAAAAGTTGAAAAATCAAGACCTAAAATAGCAAGGAAGACAAGCTTGAATAGGTAGAAGAACTGATCTTTTTGTTGTTTGATTATTCCAATTTCTTGATCTTGGTGGTCTTAAACGACACAAATTATAAAACCCACAAAATTATCTTCCAAGATTTGTGAAATATGTTGAGAAATTGTGAGGTTTGTGAAAAACAAACCTTATAAATATTCAGAAGGGAGTCGAGCTAAAACAAACGAGAGAAGGGGGGGGGGGGGGGGGGGGGGAGTTAAAGATCTTTTAGAGAGTACACAAACCTAAATCACCTATAGGTTTTGTATTATAACGAACTCAAAGGAATGGTTTAGGATCTACCACACACCTCCATAAATTGATGATGTTACGATAAAAAGATGAATATGGGTTCATTAATGGTGTTGTTACAATAAAAATCGATCAATTTCTTCATCTAAATCAACACACCAAAACCTAACTCGATGACTCGATTTCTTCATCTGATTCTATTTCTTCATCCAAACTCGACGATTGCTAAAAACTTGATGAATACTCCAAACTCGACGAAAGTAGATGAAATCTCGATCTACATTTGGTGTTGTTACCTGGTTTAGCGAATCTGATTGAACCATGTGGGTGGAGATCTATAACAAGAGGCGCTCTTAGGTGGTGGCACAATGGAGGAGTTGTTGTTGCCAGGGATGAAGGTGAGGAGGGAGACCATCGTTATTTGGCCGGAAAAATGGACCGAGGTGGGGGTAGGGGGAATTCATTGACGCTTTATGAGGTGGGGGAAGGAACCCTATGAGGCGATGGTTTCATGGAAGAAGTGGGATGGTTTCGAGGTGGTGGCTTGAGATGGCCTTCGGGAGGGTAGTCTTAGGGATATCTATGTCATTTTGATTATTATTATTATATATATATATATATAATATTTTTTTATGTATTTAAAGAAAAAAAATAGAAAGATAATATTACCCTTGACTTAAAGGAGCAACGATTAGTGGAGTTAGGGAAAAGGACCCATTTCATAACAAAAATGAAACCATGATGACCATACATGTAATTAATTTGTTTGAGGGACTCAGTTCACAATTTTTAATAACCAAGGGGACAAATTTTGTAATTTACTCTAAATATAATTTCCTCTTTCTTTAAACCTTAGAATCGAGACTGGAGATGCAAAGTTAAACACTCCCATCCAAACTATATACATGTCGATTATTTTTGTATCCGATTTGATTTTTTTTATTTAAACGATAATATAAATTTATATAATTCATTTTTTCATTCTCTTCTACTAGTAAATGCATGATATGATTTTACATAATAATTGATAGTTAGAAAGACAAGAAATTTGGGGACATAAGTATTTTTATTATTTTTAATAGATTGATAAAAACATACTTAAATAGTAATTTGAATAAAACAACTCCTTTTCAACTGTTTATAAAGCAAGCATGTAGCCAATGAAAGTATCAAAGAAAAGAACACCATGGACTTCTTCAAACCTCATACCCTTTTCCTTTTGGCTATCTTCATTCTCACCATTTCTAGTACCACCAACTCCATGGATTCTTCCAATCAAGCCCCAAACAAAGGGGCTTATTGGCCTTCTTGGTCCGATTTACCGCCATCTGCCATCGACACCACTCTCTTCACCCACGCGTATTTCGCTTTTCTTTCGCCCGATAACATCACCTTCAAGTTCGATATCGATGATCCCACCGCTCTCTTGCTCAAGAACTTCACCACCACCCTCCACCACAAGAACCCACCCCTAAAAACGTTGTTTTCCATTGGCGGTGCCTCAGACGGCCCGTTAATCTTTTCTCGAATGGCCTCGTGCCGTGACTCGAGGAAAACTTTCATTCTTTCCACTATTGAAGTGGCAAGAAAGTTTGAATTCGACGGGATCGACCTAGATTGGGAGTTCCCGCAAAACCCAAGTGACATGGAGAACCTTAGCCGCTTGCTTCGCGAGTGGCGAGCCGCGGTCAAGAAAGAAGCAAAGGCAACCGGAAAACGTCAACTTCTTCTTTCGGCCGCCACGTATTACTCGCCGGAAGTTCGCTTAGACAACGTGTATCGGAAGTATCCGGTGGCTTCGATAAACAAGAATCTTGATTGGATAAATGCCATGTGTTACGACTATCACGGGGGGTGGGATCGGTCCGCAACCGGGGCTCTGGCCTCGTTGTATGATCCGAATAGCAATGTGAGCACGAGCCACGGGCTACAATCATGGATCGGAGCTAAGCTCCGAAGAGAAAAGTTGGTGATGGGGTTGCCATTATATGGTCGGACCTGGCAACTAAAGGATCCGTTTTTATATGGAATCGGAGCTCCGGCTGTGGATATAGGACCCGGGATTGATGGCCAAATGTCGTATGCTGACGTAGAAAAGTTCAATGCGGAAAACAATGCCACGGTGGTGTTTGACTTGTCAACTGTATCGGCTTATTCTTTTGCAGGGACTTCTTGGATCGGGTATGATGATGTTAGATCGGTGACGTTAAAGGTGGCGTATGCACGTGCTCTTAAATTGGGTGGGTATTTTTTCTGGGCGGTCAGCGGTGATCAAGATTGGAAAATCTCTCGACAAGGTGTAAATTCAATTTAATCTTTGTTGTATGTATTTTGTTTAAAGTTAACTTAAGGGCCGTTTATCAAAATGCTTACCCGGTAAGCATTTACTGATAAAACCCGACACACTAACTTACTTTGTCGGACAAGATTGTAAGTAAAACTATGGTATTATATACAACAATTTATCCGGTAAACGCTTACCCGGGTAAGAGTTGTCACTCTTACTTACCGGGTAAGACTCTTAATCCTTATTCTCGCTTTTACCGAGTAAGATTTTATGTTCTTGTCAAGTTCATCAACTAAGGTAAATGCCCCGGTAAGCACTTACCGGGTAAGCGTTTTGTAAACGGCCCCTTAATTGGCTTTTTGTATTCAAAATTGATGAAATGTTGATTCTAACGTTCGGTTTTGGAATATGTGCAGCTTCGAAGACATGGATTATTTGAAAAACCGAGGGCAGGATTTTGAACAGAGGAGTGAAAAAATGAAACGTGTGTCTTTGATTATATGTCTAGAAACGTATTTGTTAATGACAAATGCGAAAATTAAATGAATCTTGTACAAGGATTTTTTTTCTTGTTAATCATAATATTTGATTTTTAATCGACTATATTTGTATGTTAACAATGGGTTGTCTCGTATTTATGAATCAGAAAGTTTGCAATGATTTAGTGATCTACAATAAAGATCTTTAGCACTATACATAATCGTACTTCCTTTTTCAACAAGATGATACATGACTAATAGCTGTTGGTGAGGCAAATCGGAGTTTGAACAAAGATTATTTAGGCGTCGTTTGTTTTTTAAGATGTCTGAAGTCTTATTTTATTTCTGATTAATAAGAGATGCTGTTGAAATCTGAAATCTGAATCAACAAGATTGTATGTTTCTGTAACGTCTGAAGGCTTCTAGAGAGACAGAATAATATATGAATTGAGGTTGCAATAAGAGGTTTTAAAAGGTTAGGTCACCACTTCTTATTTCAGACGTATTTAAGAGTTAAGAGTTAAGAGGTTCGGAAAACTGGGAAAAAAACAAGCAGTCTTAATGTAAAAATGTCTGAACGATTCAGACTTAAGAGTTATTAAGAGGTATTTTTTAAAAAACAAACAACCCCTTAGTATTGAGCATGAGCAATTATAAATCAAACAATGTCATTGTTTTAAAAAAAATTAATGGCAAATTGAATACAGATAAACACTTGTTTTTAAAAAGACTTTGAATTTACAATGCATGACAAAAAAAAAAAAAAAAAACAGATTATCTAAGGTGGCGTTTGTTTTTTAAGTGGTACTGAAGTCTGAAGTATGATTTCACTTCTAATTTTTAAGTGGTGGTGCTGAAGTCTGAAATCTGAATAAAAAAAATTGTTTGTTTTTGTAAGCCGAAAACGTCTGAATATATATTATTATCTATTTTATCCCTGAAAATGCTATTCTCTCTAATGTTTAATATAGTTTGCATACATGGTTGTCTTTTTTCCCTGTTTAATCCAATAAAAATCAATTCAAACTACTTTTTCCATTCAACAACAAACCCAATAGAAACATCCATAAAAATCCAACAGATAAAATTCAAAACCAACTATAAAATTCAAACTTGGCTATGCATATGATTCATGGAACATAGATGCAATATAATACATCTATTCATAATATTATCTTCCAGCAATAATCCACCTAAATCTAAACACGTGGAGGATCACATCATCACAAAATTAAACTTTCTAGATAATGATATAAACCAAAATTGAAAGAATTAAGAAATGGGAAATTAGGGTTGGGGTTTGCAGGATCTTTGAAGAAAACGTCGGAGGTGGAGTTACCGTCACACCACCACCAACAGATGGGGAATTACAACTCCTTAGTTCATTAATTACAACTCCTTTCACGACAGGGGTTTAAATATATAGGTCTAATGAGTTCAAGGTTTTCAACTAATATGCCAATTCAACTTTTGTAAAACTTTTAAATGCACAAGCTTTATAACAATCAATCGCGCGGTAAAAATACACTATCGTTCATCCGATAGGTTTCAAAACTGGTTACCAACACTACGCATATAAAACCATTTCCAAATTCATTCGATCGGTACTTGCGTTAATATGGTCAATAATAAAAGATGCGCAACAATTTACACTATATACATGAAAATAATTTCCTGCACCCCAACAAGTGCAATAAATGTTTGTACAACTTCAAAAGAGAACTTCACAATTTTAACCTTAAAATTCTTTCTTTTTAACCGCAAGACGTCGTGGCATAAAATTTTCAACAAGTCTCATATGCATCAGTTTATTTCCCCAAAACTCGGTAAAATGATGGGAACGTAAATAAATTTCAAATCGAGTTTAAAACTTTGAGCCGCACAGATAAAACACACTTGACCAAAATAGTAACTACAATGACATGAATATCGATAACTCGTTTAATGCATTGCGGAAAATTTCTAACAGTAAAATCAGCAACTGAAACATGTTCTGAGCAAAACTTCTATCTGAAACAATATAAATCTTTTATGTGCCTACTCTCACTAACAGTAAAATTTAAACTCAATACGAATAGTATGCAACGATCAACACTTGTATAAAACTCAAAAGAGAGATCGAATGTTAAACGAAAATTCATAGGTTAACGTACACAGTAATACGATTATACACCTCTCAAAGTTCAACAACACGACGCAAAATGTCGTAAAATAGAATTCCATAAGACCCAATAAAATTTTCATAAAACTCATTAACGCTGAAAACAAGCGGTGTCAAAATTTTCATTTCCCAAATAAACGTAAGACGACAATAAGTCTAAAAATGTCAAAATTCTAAAACCACCGCGTAAGATAAAGTGACCCTTCTTCGACAAAACTTTCATTAGACACGATGCCCAATAAGCTCGTAAATTTACACGCAAATAAAATTAAAACTCACGCAATTCAAAATACACTCGCGCGTAGTAAAGCGTCATAAAATAATATTTCATAAATTCAACACGACTTATACAGACTAAAATTCCCAAGAAAATTTCGACTCAAGAACATGGGGACAACTCTTCCTTTAAAATCTTAACATACGTGGAGGAGGTCCAATGTCAAAGTCAAAAATTTCACATTTACTTGCCCAATAACCCAAATAACATTAAAACACGGATATTACAATGTCCGAAAAGAAATAGCGTTAGACATGAAACAGGGATAAAGAGATTTTCAATAAAAATTGCAATCACGTGCAACAAAACAATTTCATGCAAGATTAAGCTCACGGTTTAAAATCTGACGAGTGCTAAATGATTTACCAAGACTTCGTAACATAACTCACTCTATACTTTGAAAACATGAGAAACAATTTATGCAAACTTATTTAGAAATAAATTTCGTGCATGAATTTGGTCGGCACTCAACATCTTAGGACTACGCTTCTCAATTTCCCGTCACACTTTTGTCATCCGGGTGCATCAAACATCTTAGAGCAGCAATCCCACTAATTTGGTTAACTTACAATTTCTCCTCGAAATAGAATTGATTTAACAACTTATAATTCTAATCCAACCAATAATTCTGAATCAAGATGGTCAACTTAATGCATTCATCGCACTTAGCTATCACTCTAAAGTGACATTGCTATAAACATCAACCCTTCCTTGGATCATTTCGCTTAGAAACTTTCTCACTACCCCAATGGTCATCATACCAAGGTAGTTCAAGCATACATATGTAGCATGTAGGTTCACCATAACACTGGCCAGGTGCCATTATGAACGTACAGTACATAATCATCCCTGCGACCCTCAATAAGTTTCCCATTTCTAGCGACTCGATCAATCCTCAAAACATATTATCTTAAGGCACCTAATGTGAAATTTCATTTACAATCACCTAAAAGAACGCTAGTTTGAGTCTAGGCATCCCAAAATCAATACCTAATTCTCTCAAACTGAAGCTCTGATACCAACTTGTAACGCCTTCAAATCTGAAAATAGCGACTAATTAAAATTTTCAAATTTCATCGACAACTAAATCAACTACAACAACAATCCAAATGTTTAACTTCAATAAACACAATTCAATCTCTATACACAATCTAATATAGGTACAGATGTTACTAAATTCCAAAACAGTCACCATCTCCAATTGCGGAAGACTTCACCAACTACTTACACTTGCACAAAGCTAAGGTTCAACTCTTCATAACTGCTAGAACCAAACCCCAACTGGAACCTGATGCACATGCCGACAAATAAAAAGGTTAGGCTTGACGCCTAGTGAGCTCAAGAGTTTTCAACATATATAAATATATCTTTAAAGGAAAGGAATTCAGTTCAAAACAAGATCTTTTTAAATGGTTTACTTTAGAAATGGAAATGACTCGTTTTCCCATAATATACCTCTTTAAGGACAACGCTCCAATACAACCTTATTTATAAATCGATGCAACCCAAAACTCACTCGAAACATGAATATAAATCAACTCCCAATTTATGATAATGTAAATAACGCTTCATGTCCCAAAACACCCTAAAACACGGGCGGGGATTAATACTCAACCCATAAAACATGGAATAAAATCATGTACGCAAAATGTCCCCGAAAACATTTATATAAAAGACTCAGCCCGAAGACAACACCTTTCGGTGACGGGGGAGATCCGATTCCGTATAGTATGACGAGCACAAAGTAAGCCACACATTACGTTAAATTGGTATTAAGTATCGGGCTCTACGTCTTTCAGTATACACCCATATATACTTGCACGGAGGACTTACACCATACCGAAGATGCCTAGCCGTGCCGCAATGGGGAAAACTAGCGTTCCACCATTGGACAAATAATAAAAGTATCGAGCTCAGCATCTTTCAGCATACACCCATAGATACCCACACGAAGGACTTACAACCCAATCTGATGCCTAACGTGTCGCACGAAGGACTTACAACCCAATCTGATGCCTAACATGCCGTGATGTGGAAGCCAAATCGTTCCAACATCGGACAAAATAACAAAAGTGCTCATGGATCCATAGCAGACGGGCTAAAACAATACATGACTCAAAACGAATGAACTAGCGCATTCAAAACATGTAATTCCCAAATAAGATGCAGTAAATGCAAATCATAACCAAGCGCTCTACGTTGAGATATTAAAATCGGACAAGTGTCCCCAAGACCCAATAAAATCCAAACCGAACCATAAGCTCAACAAATCCAAAGACCCAACGTTTAAAATCATAAAAATGAAATCAAACGTAAAGGACTCGAAATAACGCAACCCATGCTTCAAAACCTACAATTAACTCCAACATAATTTAGATTGGGACAAAACATTTTCCAAATGGGTTTATACCTTTTATCCTTTCAAATCGTCCCATAATACCCAATAAAATGCATTTATACCCAAAAATATACTCCAATAAATAAATCATTAAAATACCCAAAATATATGATTTATTTATCAAAATGCCCAAAATCCCAAATGCGGTGTCCTATTAATTTATAAAGTTTAACACTTCCAAATAACCAAACTTATCAGTAGTTAACAATTTCATGTAAACCACAAACACTTTTAAAATAAACATTTTGGCATGTACACCGTTTTCACAAATCAACTTGAACTCACCTTGCTAGATTTAGGCTAAATCTAGGTTTTACCCCAACTTGAGCTCCTTTGAAAAACACTTGAATCCACAAGAAAAACCTTCCAAAACCTATATTCACAAGTTTCCAACCATGAATATACTCATTCAACTATTAAGAAACAATCCCCAAACATTTTACATCCAAATCCCAATTTTGACCTAATTTCACCAAAACTATTAAATCCGAAATTTGAGAAACCAATCACTAGGAAATCATCAAGAGAACATTTATATCTTATATTAGGGTTTAGAAATGGAAGGGAGACACTTACCACTTAGGTTTTGATGAAAACCTAGAAATCTTCAAGAAATGGTGGAAGAACACATGAACTAGCACATGAGGTTGAGATCACAAGTTTGATGGTGAAGAAGCACCTTGAAATCCATGGAAATGGCCATAACATGAGTTAGGGTTTGTGGGTAATGAAGAAGAAGCGATTTGAGAGAGAATGGGGAAGTTTTGGTGAAGAGAATGAGGAAGAAAGCTGAGAATTTGCATTTAACAGCACCTTGGTGCCCTGACAATGTCGCCAACTCCTCCCTAGCCACTGTTTTCTGTTGCGACAATGACAGGTGCGACTATGACACTGCCATAGTCACCGGGCATTGTAGCCGTGCCCGAACCAAGCCCCGAAACTCGACTTTTTCAAAGCCAATACCCCCGGTACTCCAAGGAACTTTAAATAATGATTTCCCACCAAAATCCCACCGATTACAAGATGGAAAAACGTGCGGGTGACCTCTACTTACCGAAATTACGGGTGTTACATAAGGGACCATTTACGTAAGATGATATTATAAAAGGAGACTTATCCTACTTTCATTCTAAACCGCCATTCTTAATTTCTTTTTGTGAGTTTGTGGTGTGGGAGATTTTTATCACCTGGAGTTTGGAGATAAGGCGACGATTTTGATGAAGGTTTGAAGGATGAAAAGTGATGTTGGATGACTTTATAATCTTGAGGTGTTCGGTTTGGGATTGCTTAACTGTTAAGGCTTGGGATGAAATATTTGGACCTGGTGAGTTTTCGTTTAACCATTTTTGAACTGAAATGCATATATTATCAAATGGTTATTATTTCAATGTTTTACCAGATTGGTATATTTGAATTATTACCGTTAACTTTATTACATGTTTATTTTTAAAACATGTGGTGTGATTATATATTCTTGGGAATAAGGGACTTTCACAACAGAAGCTCGTGTGCGTGTGAGACTGTAATGGTCCGCGCAGGGGGGTTATATATATCTTTTTGGCCCGCGAATATGTTTTGTGTGGTGAGCCACTGCCGATATTGATTGCGGTCTTATCGGAGTGTGCATGTTTATACTCGCGGATATGTTTCGTGTAGTGAGCCACTGCCGATATTGACTTCGGTCTTATTGGGGTGTGCGTTATTTTGAAAAGCGACTGTTGTGGTTAGTTACCTGGGAGGGAAGTTGTGCCTGAATGCCAATTTATGACTAAATGATTTATGATATTATGTCAAAGTGATTTTATTGGATAATTTATCTGACAGAGATTTACTCACTAGACCGTATGGTCTAACGCTCAATTTTGTTTTCAAAAATATTCATTTCAGGTGAATTTTATATTGGGATTGCAGCGCTTGGGAAAAGGTAGTTGAGAGTGGATTCAATTACCGGTTCGCTAGTATTGATTTGGTTGTTTAAATTCTGTTATCAGTTGGATGATCATAGATCGGTAAGGATCTAAATCTCCGATTATAATTTATTATTGCGGTTAGAATTATTTCTTTTCGTCGTTGTATTTGAGGTGATTCTGGGAAGATTAAACCGGGTCGTTACATTCGATGATATAGCATAAGTTAGCATGTTTCCTATGTCATGTCATTGTCCACATGGAATATACACGTGTAACATATTGATGACATGTAACAAAAACCTTCCATCAAAACTTTCGGTTGTGAACAATTCATAAAAGCATTAAATAAAACCTCTTTCAAGGGTTTGTAATTTGTAGATCAAGCTGGAGACCCGTCAAGGGCTAAGGGACTATAAAATATAAATCCACTCTATGTTATGTAACAAACACCAAATTATACATTTCGCTAGTCATGTACCACCTATGGAAGTTAAGCTTTAAATGCACCCTCTGTTAAGAAACAAGCATCGTTTCAGTTTTGTCAAGATCTTACAGTAGCCATCAAAAGATTGAAAAACAGAAGGCCATTGTCTCTACATTCACGGTTGTAATTTAATGATTATGTTGTATAGTTCAAAAGATTTTAAAAAGGGAGATCAGAGCCTCATTCTCGGTTGAAGTTTAGACAACGTGCAATATAATAATTTGTTATTTAGGAATTAGGATGAGTACATGAAAGTGGTAGTAGACCACATAACCATATACCCCAAAATCGGTTTCTCACAAAGCCATAGACGAGGGTTTTGCAAAGAGCAGATAGGATTTTGAACGGAGGAAAAGAACAAAACGATCAGGCTTTTCCATAGTAGGATGAGAGTAAATAGAGTACAACAGAAAAGGACAATAGTAGCAACCAGATGGGAAGGAACAATAGGAAGAGAGCATGGAAGAAACGATAGAGTTTTGGAGAAGAAAAGTCAAGGAAGGTGAAGAGCTGGTAAAAAGTATTTGAATGACTTTTCTGAATTTACGTGTAGGCGAAAGATGTGTCATCCATGTCAACCTCACAATGCCACCTAAGAGCATCTCCAACCGTCCTCTAAAAAACCCAAAATCACCAAATATGCATTCCAATCACACTGCAAACGGTAAAAATAAATGGTGATTGAATTGAGAAGGTGGGTATTGGCCTCCAAATTTGAAGGGGTCCTGTAGCAACACCAAATATTTTGGGGCCCACTTTTATTTTTAATTTTATTATTTATTTAATCTAAAATACAATTATGTTTACATTTAATATTTACTTTAACATATATTACGTTTAATAATTCATTTTTTATTATTTATATTAAATTTTTTTACATATTTAAAATTTGAGTAAAATACATGATTGGTCCCTGTAGTTTACACAAAATTGCATTGTGCGTCCCTATTTTGAAATAGTTATGGGAAACGTCCCTGTGGCTTACATTTTCACACGTCTTTGGTCCCTATAACCTAACACCATTAAAAGATTCTGTTATATAGATAAATTAGAAGGGTAATTTAGTCATTTCATATATATTTTTAGTTTTCTATTAAAACTACATGGACCAAAAATGTAATCTATTAGTTCTCTGACCCCACTTTTTTCTCTCTCTTACCTCTTTTCATAATATACACACAACATATATATATGTGTGTGTATGTGTGTGTGTGTGTTTATGTATATCATGTATACACACAACATATGTACATAGAGATGAAGCACCATGCAACCACCCTGTCATCATCTTCCCACATCGATCAGCCGTTTCTTCTCTGGCACCCTCCCCCTCTACCACCGATCAACACAGATGTCTTTCCCACCACCCATCAAGATTTTTCCACACCCAAAACTCCAGGTCTTCATCTCCATGTTTGGTTATGGAAGTAACCCATTGGTAAGAAAAACCCATCTCACTGGTCGTGATTTTGCTTATGTTATTTATATAAAGACGAAGAGAAGATGAAGGAACTTCCGCTTCTTTAGATAAAACGAAGAAACGATGAAGTTGAAAGAGTTTTTTCTTTTGTTGCCTCTGTTAAGTAATATATCTTATGCATCGATAGGGCTCTATTGGGCAACAACAGGGATTAGAAGTGACGATGAAGGGACGATAAAGTCCCTGGTCCCACCTGTAACTCTGACACCGACGAGTTCTCTGACGAGAAATGACTCACCCTCCACCGTATCATTAAAACTTGCAACCCAATAAAACCCACCCCTGACCTTTTTTCCATCGGGCCTGTTTCTCCACTAGTGTGTTTGTGTGTGTGACGATCTATGTTTGTGTATGCTTGAGAAAGAGAGAGAGAGAGAGAGAGCAAGAGAGGTTGAGTCAAAAAATGTGTATGTATATGTGTTCGATGATATGGTGACGTGAGTGTAAACTGTTGAAGGAAAAGGAGAAGGGTGGTGGTAGTGAGTTTGTGGAGTTGATAATGGGATGAAAACAGAAAGGGTGAGAACCACCTGATTCAAGATTGGAAAACGAAAACGGGAAGGGGGTTTCATCAGCAAGTGTTAGAGAGAGAGGTGAAGGGGAGGAGATGGAACTCGGTGAAGGAGGAATGGGGCAGTGGTTGTCGGTGAGCATGGGAGTCGAGAGGAGGAGGGCAACCATGAGATGGAACATAAAAATGGGAGGTTTCAATCTGTTGCCATAGGTGAAAGGGAGGTTTCAATCAAGAGAGGGAAAGATCGCCTGTACATGTGTGTGTATATATATATATGTATGTATGTATGTATATATATAATAGAGGAAGTTACATTCTTAGTCCTTATGATTTTAATATAAAACAAAAAAAATATATGAAATGACTAAATTACCCTCCTCATTTACCTATATAACAGAATCTTTTAACGATGTTAGGTCACAAGGACCAAAGGTGTGTGAAAATGTAAACCATAGGGATGTTTCCCATAATTATTTCAAATTAGGGACGCACAATGCAATTTTGTGTAAACCATAGAGACCAATCATGCAGGCCCGATCCTGACAATTTTTGGGCCCTGTGCGAGATGTAAAACAGGGCCCTCAATAAGTACGAAAAAAAATTATTTAATATATCACTTTGTATCATAAGAAATAACATTGAATTCAAGAAATACGAATAATTTATATAAACCATTTTTCCGAGAATTCCTAGACACAAAATCAATCAATAGTTATTTATAAATTAATATGATTTACCATATCATTTTTCCATAGCATCATTAATCTGTTCCAACGTCAAAAACATCCTTATGATATATATGTAATATATAAATTGACATTATTTGGGGTGTGATTATTCGGAGTACAACTCTATGTAAATCAATATAAATCAGTTGTGTTCTCATCTCACCTCATCTTAATGTTTTTCTATCACCATTTTAAACTTTTAGGTTAAAACAATTCTTTTTTGAATCATCAATCTTAGAATCAAAAGCTCATGTTGGTTATAGTTTGAGATATTATTATTGTTTTTGAGATATGAGAGCACTTAAGATTAATACACTCAATATTAAATTATTAGGTAATAAAGAGTCAATAATGTTTGAAAAAGCAGTGTATAGATATAAGTTGGATCGTCTCATATAATTAGTAATTTTTTTACACAAAGTAGTTCTCCTGGTTAATATCAAGAAGTTTACCATATTCTAAAGGAAATATAGATTTCATATGGATTGAATAATCAAAAGAGTCGGTGGGAGATGAATGATGGATAATATATCAAGGTTTTCTAGGTAAGTAATTTTAGACTTTGGTACTAGATTATTAAATAAAACCCTTAAAGAAACTATAATCAATACTGTAAAATGAACGACCAATTAACTTTTCACATATATTTTTTTCATTTTGAGTGTAATTAGTTAATACATGTTTGGATCCTTATATAATACGAAATTATTTGAGTCCTGTTAGATACTAAAAAAAATTGTCTCTTTTGTTAACTAATTTTTTTACTACTATTATATAGTTAAAATAATTTGGGCCCCTTTTCTCGTTGGGCCCTGGGTTACGCCCGGCCCGCCTGCCCGCCCTCCTCCAGGAACGGCCCTGCAATCATGTAATTTACTCTTAAAATTTTGAAATTTTATTTTTTATAATTATATATATATATATATTTAAAAATACATTTTAAATAAGAGAAGAAACACTTGCATAACAAAAAAAAACTAATAAAATACAAATTCATAACAAAATTAAACATACATAATACTGGATAAACATGGTTTCATAAAGAAAAATCTATAAATTAAGACATAAATTTGTTATTAAATAAATAAAATATGTTATTTTAATTATTGTTATTAAAAATAGTTAATTAATTAAAATTTGTTAATAATAAATAAAATATGTTATTTTAATGTGAGGTCTGGTGTTTTTTTTAGAGTGTGGTTGGATTTGTTTTTTTTTTTTTTGTTGATGGGCCCACCAAAATTTGTGTTTTTGGTGTTAAAATTGGTGTTATGGTTGGAGATGGTCTAAGGGAGACAATCGGTTTAAAAGTTAACATGTCGCCTATTCCTATAATGGTTAAAATTTTCAAAGTATAATATTGTAATAAACAATCATTTGAAAGTGCAATGCTATAATTTGAAAAAATGAAAGTACAATACTATAATAAGAAAAAATAAAAGTACAATACTATAATAAGAAAAAAATGAAAGTACAATAGTATAATAAAAAAAGTTATGAAAGTAATTTACTATTTCTTACATTTAACCGTATATTCTATTATGTTCGCTTAAAACTTTTTTTTCGGCACGATTGCGATATAAATGTGCATATTTGTCGTTTAACAATTACTTACAAGATATTTTTGACATAATTTTGTCTTATTAAAGATACTTGATAGTTTATAAAAGGGAAAATTGCATCAAAATGGAACAAACTTTGTCTTAATTTCTATTTTAGGGAATGAACTTTCAAAATAATAATTTAAGGGTCTAAAGCAAAGTTTATATTTATTAAAGGGTCTCATTTACCGGTTGAGCAGGTACTCGGTCAATTTAATATGACATGACAAATCTAAATAAAGAAAAAGTATTATTTAGCAAGCCTTGTCGTCACTAATTTTACAAAAAAAAAATCAATTAAAAATCAACAAGAAAAATAAATAATAACTGCAGACACCAAACCAAATCTATTCCCTTCATCTTCTCCGTTTTCCTTTTCTACCCCATCTTCGTCACCCTTTCTCGTTCCCAGCCACAACCATAACCAACCCCACCTCCCTATCTCCCCATTATCAGGTTACCCCTTCCCTCCTTCTTCCTCACCGAGACCCTCCAGCAACTCCAAAAACCAACCCAAGAATGGTAGAAGGGAGGATGAAAAACAGTAGTATGGTGGAGATGTTTGGGATTTTGCTCATATTTTGAGAACTCCAACCACCACTCGACAAATGGAATTGGTTCGTATAGCAATCAGGAAGGGGGACTGGAGGTTGAACTTCTCATTCGAGACTGAACAAACACGGAGAAGAGAACCCAAATGGGTTGTGTATGTGATACACTTTTGTAGGGTGAGGAAGATGATAGGGGTTTACCGTTTATTAAGAAAGATGAATACCCACAAGAAAGAAAGAATAAAACCTACAATGATGATGTAGTGGTCGGATTTAGTTATTGTAACACCCGAAATTTTTGTTAATGTAAAAGTTATCCTTATGACTTTCGATAGTTCTTAATTAGTGGTTAAGGATGAAAAATGTTCTGCTTAAGGTACCTATCGGTTCGGGAGCATTTCGGAGTTGGAAGGCCAAGTTTTGGGCTCGGTACGCTTTGGGCGAGAGTGCCCGGCGACTGTAACAGGGTCACTATTGCATGAGCACAATCACGTGGCCCAGCACCCTCATTGTACACTCTTAGAGAGAGCGACTCGTGATAGTGACACTATCACTATCACTGTCACAATCGCAGTCAAGGGGCATAATATTAAATGCTCCGATTTTGCAACATTTTCTCATAGCCCTTTCACCCAAATTTTCACCTTTCCCCTTTTCTCTTATCCTCTCTTCACCTAACCCTCTCCCAACCCTTTTCTCTCCTCTTAGTAAGATTTGGAAGCTTGGGATCCGAATAGAAGTGCAATCTTTCAAGAGAAGTGATTAAGATAATCTTCTCATATCTTCACCCAAAAAGCTAGGGTTTCATTGTTCTCCTTTTCCTTCTATATTTTTAGAGCATGGTGTAATTTTGGAGATGTTTGTGGTCAAGGAAACTTAGAAGAAAACTTGGAGATAAGATCTAGAGGGTTCACTAGAAGATTTCAAGTCTTCATCCAAGAAGACTCAAGTTTCGGGGATAAAACCTAGATTTAGTCTAAATCTTTCTAGTTGCTTTACAAAACTATATACATGCCAAAATCTATTTATTTTTGGTTTTGAACATATTCCCATAAGTCCACTTCATATTTGATAGATTTTGTGATTATTTGTGTATTTGGACATTGTAACACCCTAAAAATAGGAATAACAAAATCCGAAAAACGGACATGTGGTATATAAAATTGTCATAGCAAGAGCCTCCCAAAAATGGGAAAATATACAAACCTGTTTAATTTCAGATGTAATTTAACGGACAATAAATAACAACCAACTAATCTAATTTCTATAACTAGAAAAGAGATTACAAAAGGGTTGTCATCTATAAACCCCAAAAGTTCTTCTACCAAAAGTATGTCCAATTGCAAGTATTCCCCAAGCTCTCACCCAAGCAACTATGCCAACTTAGAACCGGCACCGCTAGAACCTGAGATACACATCGACACCAAACAAGTGTTAGTCCAAAAAGCCTAGTGAGTTGAACAAATAAAAGCATGCATGATCAATTACAATTCTTATCAGCAGTTAACCAAAGTTCAACAAATGTGGAGTCAATAGGGGAGACCCATAACACCAATCAAGTTCTACCCAAAGAGTCGATATACCTTGATGCCATCTACCAAGAGACACCCGAAAGGCCCGGCACACCCGAGGACTACAACTAAGGAAATTCCCCGAATGGCAGAGGTCTAGGCACATACCATCACGGTGGAGCCCAAGACTACATCCTCCTAATGTCTACTGACTTGGTTCGTCCAATATAATGCATATAGGAGATCTTGAGGTGTATTTCAACCCATCATATTTCGATACCAACCATTGGTACAATATTACCATCGTAAACCACATAAGCCCAACATGGGACCCAAATACCAATATAATCATAATATAGGTACAATATCATTAATTAGGTTTTCCAAATAGAAACTATCATAAACCAACACATGTACACATTAATCATGTCAAAATACTCATATTATGTATTCATGAGAAAAACCACAAATACTTGACCAAAGAGAGTAAAACATGGCATGAGACTTATAAACATATTTCTACCATATTTTCATCAAGAAAACATCAAATACTCAAACATGCAAAAATGAACATTTCAAGCAAATATACAATAAATATCACAAGTACAAGATCATGATGTGTATCTAGTTTTAACAAAGGTTTAGTAAACTCACAATCTAGGTTTTGAACTAAAACCTAGAAAAGATGAAAACCCTAGAAAATGAAGATGAGACTTGGAGATGAAAAGGTTGACTTGAAGAACCCTAGAAATCTTCTTGGATGATAATAAATGCTAGTAGGCAAGATCCAACCACCAAAAGATGAAGTATTTATGAGGGTTAGGGTTTTAGGAGAAGAAAATCGGTTGAGAGGGTTTCAAAATCGCCAAAGGAATAGAGGGTTGAGAGCTAAATGAATTAGAAATCTGATAAAAGCTCATTTAAGGGACTGCACCCCGACGGCGATAGTGCCAAGGGCACTATCGCGAGTCACAATCGCGAAGGCTTTTAGGCACTCGCGGTACAAACCATGCGAGTGTGCCCGGCGATAGTGACAGTGTCACTATCGCGTGTCACTATTGCGAAGCCTACTCCCCACTCTCGGTACAACCCCCGCGAGAGTGACTGGCGATAGTGACAATGTCACTATCGCGTGGCACTCTCGCGCCACACTCAGAGCAGCCCGAAAACTTAGCCAAAATCGATAACGAGCGCGAGGTTTAAACACTTATAAAGATTATACTAACCAGATAACATCATAGCATTATAATAATGATCATATGCACATAAAGGCTCATATTTCCAAATAAACACAATTAGCGTATTAAGAGAACAAATACTTACCTTATAAATTTCCGGGTGTTACAGACATATTTGGTTATCAAACCTTTATAGATGATTTACGATATTTTATTGGGTGTTTTGAGACACTAAAAAAGTATTCAATAAACTAAATGAGTTTCCCGGATATTTGGAGAATTTGGACAAAATATTGTTTTAACTATTAATAAGTGTAATTTGGGTTGAAAGTGTTTTCAATAGAATTGTTGCACGAGTTGAGGCATTTATTGACTGTTTTTAGAGTTAATGATTGTTTTGGGATTTTATGTAACACCCCAGATTTCTATCCCAATTGAAGAAAAGTATTGAACGAGGTGAGTACGTAAAGGAAGAACCACGTATGGTCGTCTCGGCTATAGTGCCATGTGGTTGTGTCATTAGTCACAATAGCACCAATGGTACTAAGAGTATGGTCGTCTTGGCAATAGTGCCATGCAGTTGTGACCTATTACCAAGAGGTTGGTCGTCCCAACGAATATGCCATGTAATTATGACAATGGCAGAATATCTGGAATAATAGCATCAAATGTTCCGAGAGAGCGGTCGAGGAATGGCTGGGAGAACGGTCGAGAAACGGTCGGGAAAGTCGTCGAGAAAGCGGTCGAAAAGATCCTCGGTACATCTCGCGCGACAGTTTCCGCTATAGTGACAAATGACACTGTAGCATGGCAGGGCCGCGCAGGGCAAAAGACTTTCAATACATCTCGCGCGACAGTGCCCGCTACAGTGACAAATGTCACTATCACGTGGCAGGGTCGCGCCAATCTCACAGTGCATAAAATCGGGTTTTTCTTCATTTGGTCATATCTTGCTCATTTCTACTTCGTTTTGGGCGATTCAAAATGCTATGGTTTCGTTTTTAAGAGATTTTCAAGGCTAAAGTCTTAGTTGTGAGAGTATTAAAGAGTATTTGGTGGTGGATTGGAAGCAAAGGTCAAGAACTCATCATCTTCACCTCTATCTTCAAGAATTTTGGGGTTTTCTAGGTTTTCATCAAAACCTAAGTGGTAAGTGTATCCCTCCCATTTCTAAACCTAAATATAAGTTATTGATGCTCCATTGATGGTTTCCTAGTGTTTGATTTCTTTAATTTCGGTTTGGAAGATTTTGGAAGTCTTGGGTCAAAATTAGGGTTTTACCCAAAATGGAGATTTTGATGCTAAGTGTTTGGGGAATGTTTCTATATGGTTGAATATAGTTATTTACGGTTGGATACTTGTGGATCTAGGTTATGGAAGTTTTGACCTTGAAGATTCAAGTTTCTTCAAAAGAGCTCAAAGTGAGGAAAATCTAGATTTAGCCTAAATCTAGCAAGGTGAGTTCAAGTTGATTTGTTAAAACGGTGTACATGCCAAAATGTGTATTTTGAAGTAAAAGTATGTTTTACTTGGTATTTGTCAATGTGTGAGTATTTTGATAAGTTTTCATATTTGGTAAACTTGGGTTGTTTTAACCTCCTAAAATGCTCATATTGGGTTTTGAATATTTCAACAACTAAATAGCATGATTTACGCATTCTTGGTGATTTTGTACAAGTAAAATGTATTTTATAATTTATGCATCTTTGATGATTTTTGTACAAACGAAGTCTATTTCATGTTATATGCATTTTGGTGTATTTGCATTCATAAACCCTTTGGAAAATATTTGGTCCCAATACGTGTTGAGTTTTGGGTTAGTCACATCTTTGAGGTATGTGTCTTCATAAACGTTGTTTAAAGACATTTCATTATTTGGGGAACGTTAATTGTTGGTCAAATGGATTTTGAGCATTTTAGCTCTCGGTGTCGACTTAAAGAGTATTGAGGACATTTGTCCGGTTTTAATGGCTCGATTTAGAGTCCAAATTACGATTTACATCATAATGCATTTTATTGCATATTATTGATAATTACAGGCTCGAGTGCTTTAGTCATTCATGTGTAGTCATGTAATCTTAGACTGTGTTATATTGGATCCATAGGCACGTAAGTCAGTCTTATTTGATGGTCAATTGGGTGGTACGGGGTTGGACTCCGGGACTCATGGTTTATGACCTTGTCTTTACAAGTAGGCACTAGGAGGGTTGAGTCTGGTTGATCTATTATGACTGTGGGTAGTCCTCTGATGGGCGTTTGGGGCCTCCGTCGTGTGGGGCAATGCCTTCGTTGTATCCCCCGTGTGCCGAGCCTTTGGGCGGTACTCCCAGTAGTATCCGCTAAGGTCAGTTGTCTCTTTGGGTGAAACTTGTCAAGAAATCGTAGGACACTTGGGCATTTATGTCGTGAGGTGTCATACGATTAACGCTGTATGGGTGGTATACTTTTGTGTTTCCTCCACCCTCAACGGGTACGGGTATCCCTCGTTGTCGGCCCACAGTATTTTGGATATTTAATTGTCCATGCTTTAATATTTGAATTTCATTTCATTTTATGGTTGCGTGAATATTATGTTTCAGTTCCATGTTTTCAATAGCGTATCATATTTATATGGATTGTCTTCCGTTATTTAAGGGTCGAGTATTATGCCCCACCCGTATTTTGGGTGTTTTGGGATGTGAAGTATTATTTACATCTTTATAAATTGGGGGTTGAATTATAATCCCGTTTTGGGTGAGTTATGGGTTGCATGGTTTTATAAAGAATGTGTGTTTAGGAGCATTGTCTTTAAAAGTGCATATTATGGGAAAATGCGTCGTTTTCATTCCTAAAGTAAACCATTTTGAAAGATCTTGATTTGAACTGAATTCCTTTCTTTTAAAGATATATTCATTCATGTTAAAACTCTTGAGCTCACTAGGCGTTAAGCCTAACCTTTTTATTTGTCGGCATGTGCATCAGGTTCCAGTTGGGGGTTTGGACTCTAGTAGCCTTATGAAGAGTTGAGCCTTAGCTATATACAAGAGTAAGTTGTTGATGAAGTCTTCTGCAGGTTGGAGATAGTAACTGTTATTGGGTTTTAGTAGCACCCGTCTTTATTATAGATTGTGTGTATTGAGGTTAAATCTTAAATTATGATTGTAGATGAAGTAATTATCGATGTATTTAGAAAATTTTAAATTAGTTGCTATTCCCATATTTGAGGGTGTTACATTTTACGCAACTTATGAGTTTTGATGTTGGCACTTTAACCTCTTTTTGATCTTGAAGTATAAACTCTTGAAGATGGTCATCCTTTGACCATGTGAATATTTTGGAAATATGAACCATACATTTTTGGGCATTCGGCCATATACTTTGATAAAGTATCGGTTATGGACCTATTCATGTTATAGGTACCATGTATTTGTTAAATATTGAAAAATATGTCTTTTCGGCTCAATGTAGTTATTTTGACTTTATTGTCATAGTCAAGTGTTTTACGAGGCCTTTTGACTTGAATTGAACTCAAATAAGTTTTGGAACTTTGCCCGATTTTAATGGCCCAATCTGGAGCTTAATAGCAAAATGCATTTATTACATAAGTATTGAATATTACATGTTTTGAGTTTGTAAATTATTCAATTTGTGTCATGTAATTTTAGACTGTAATGCATAGGATACATAAGCATAAAGTCAGTTATTGTTAAGTATGGAGTTTTAAGGTCCACAGTTAAGTCTAGTGAGTGGTCCCCAAGTCATGGGTAGCAAACTTGCAGTGGTACTCGATTGAGTCGTATACAAAGCTAAGTCTTGTTGTGGTGCTCATTGGAGTCGGATACGGAGACTGGTGACTTTTGTGGTGAGACTCATCTAGAGGTCGAGTAGACACTATGGTCATTTGAGAATATTGCGATAGTGTTCAAGGAAGCCGTATACGAGGATCCATGGCCCAAGGTGAATCTAGGGGAAGTTGATAAGTGGCTTAACTTTGTGTTTCCGCCAAATGGAATCGGGTTCCCCGTCACCGAAAGGTGTTATTTGCGGGTACTTCATTACCCATGCTTTCGGTGTTGGACTATATAGTTTTATTTATGTAGTTGCTATTCTTAGAGTCGTGTTTTGTGCGTGAAATTGGTGAGTTTGAATATTGAGCATTTATCTAAAACGAGCATTTTGGATTTGAAATACAAGCTTTATAAATATAGTCCTTCTTATAACATATGTTCTAAAGGATGGTCGTACTTAAAGTAAAATGTCCATTTTAATCGTTTTATGATTTATATGATAAAAACTACTTTAACTCACTAGGTGTTAAGACTAGCATTTTTTCTTGTCGACATGTATATCAGGTCTTAGATGGATCTGAGTGGCGTTTGGAGCTTGGTAGAAGTTTTTGTAGGATTAGGGTTGTAAACGAACTGAACGAACACGAACGGAGGCTTGTTCGCGTTCGTTCGTTTAACTTAACCGAACAAACACAAACGGTGAACAAACGAAATTTTTTGTGTTCATGTTTCTTCATTAAGAAAATTTGTTTGTTCGTGTTCTGTTGGTGAATTTAGTGAAATCATCGGTTCGTTTTAGGTAATTGGATTCACAAGATAATAATGGGGTTGGTAGCAAAGCTATAACATGAGCTAGGAGGTATGGAGTGCCACTCGTGTAAGCTAACTAGAACCCGAGATCGTTGGATGGTTTTGTTTGGCGAGTTACCAAGTGAAAAATGGTTGTGCATGACCCGTGCGTTTTTCCTCTTGTAAAAGGCACGACCCATGCGTTTTTGCACGACCCGTGCGTTTTTGTTCATAAAAGGAGCATGGGCCGTGCGTTTGTCGACAAAAGGTTTTGCACGACCCGTGCGTTTTTTTCTCTTGAAAATAGCACGGGTCGTGCGTTTTCGTCAGAAAGTTTTGCACGACCCATGCGTTTTTCTTCTTGAAATTGGCACGGGCCGTGCGGCTTCATCAGTTTTGTAACCGATAGAAAATCTGGTAACTGCCAATATTAATGTCCAACAATCAATCTCATTTAATGAAAAATTATTATCGTTGTTAATATGGGGTCGGTTACGATTCTCAAGGTATTTAAATCGGATCAATTTCTGCCTAAATTGATACTGAGAATTGAGATTATCCTTGTCGGTCCACAATACTTATCAAGTTTTATCAATACAAACACATTAAACGATTACCAACCTGTTTAGATTAATAACAATGGTTACAAGATTGATCTATTGAAGCTCTCAATGTGTTCTCTCTCTTTTTCACCTTGAGTGTGTGTGTAAAAATGTGATATCTGATTTCTTGCTCATTAGCTTCTCTAACACACTAAACCTTAATATCTAAACTAAGATATTAAAACTAATATCTAGATATTATAGTTAAACTAATATAATATCTAACTAACTTAGATATTTAAACTAAGTTAAAGTCAATACTAAATTACAATAAACAATAATTTACTTCGACATTTATTACAAAGTAACATTAGACTTTATATCGAGAATCGACTTTCCGGCATTAGCTTCAGATTGAATCTTCAGATTGGATGATCTTGAATCCAATGAGACTGTGCTCTAACAATCTCCCCCTTTGGATCAAGATCATTACTAAAAAGATTTTAGCAATTCAGTCTTCTTTTTCAGCTCAGAAGATGCAATCTCTTTCTGTAGCTCCGAATGCTTTAGCAAAGTATCTTCAAAGAAAATTTATCTGAAATCAGCATGTCTTCAGAATACTTTGATCTCGCATTTCTTGGTTAGTTTTTCTCTTCTTTAATGTCTTGTAATGTAATGGACATTTCTTCAAGCTTTAGATTCTCCCCCTTTTTGATGAAAAGTGCAACGACTTCATCAAAACTTTGAGTAAGAAATGTAAACCATTTGGAGCCTCTGATTCGTCAATTCAAAAGATATTCATCCAGATCTTTTCAAATCTAGACAAAATAGTCGTGTAACACCTGAATCAACAAATGAATCAGTTAACATGCCTATCAGTAACACTAAGTCACTGTGTGTAACGAATACACATTGGAAAGGAGTTGTTTGATGTTGACTCCTCCAGGGCTTCCATTCAATCATCGAAACACCACAAAGGTAATTTCTATAAACGTTATGACAATGAAACAAATTCCTTGTGTGTTCGTGCTTGTGATAGAAAGAATTAAGCACGTGATGATTGCTTAGTGGCTCAAAATTGTGTAAACCACTGAGACTACAGTAAGTTAAACACAGACTCAATGTGCATGATTGAAGTGCGAAGGTGGGGCAAACTTCCTTCTTTTCAATAGCCAGATTTTCCAAATGAAAATCAGATAGCAAATGTGTTGCTTCCCCTTTGAAAATGTGAAACACTTTCTAATTGAGTAGAAAATGAGTAGATGGTGAGGTTTGATCAAGAGTTGGCATGGGCTAGTTCCCTGTTTCAATAATGATCACCAAAGAATTGTGAAACATTAGAATTGTGGCTGCCCGACTCAGAAAAAGTTGGTGCAGAGTTGTGATATTCTTTTAACTCTGTTCTCACACCCTCTTTCTTTTAAACATTTAGCTCACTCTAACCAAACTTTCTTTTTCTGTTTAACACACTCATTTCTTTTGACTGCTCACACTCAATCACTATGGATTAACTTCGTGGTTAGAAATCACTGGTTAACGTGATTCCATAGAAGTTGTGTTAAGTCCTAGCACAATGAAATTCTTGTTTTCCTAGAAAGCATATGATCCTCAGATTGGTTTAACTATTTCAGTTAAAGCACAATATAGAACTTAAAAACATTTAAAGTCACACTTCCAATTCATGAATTCGTTTGAGAATCGGTAAGTGGTTTGAACATTGAAAACAATGTTTTCTATGATTGAAAGTTGTCCTTCTTTCAACCATATATGAGATGAAGATATAGAATTATACCTTTACGTACGATCTTCCATCCCTTGAAGCTAAGCTTAAAGTCATAAACATATGAACTTGTAAACATCTCTCAAAAATTCTGCAAAAGTCTTATGTCAAGTCAAAGCAAATTTATTCACTTAAATTAAAAAGACAAAAAAAACAGTAAAACTTATGAAAGTACGAGTTCTAATTAGAAATAATCAGAAGTCATATCCGTACTCCTTGGACTTGAAGAGCTCCCCCTAAAATCTTGCATTACAAAAAAAAATTGACATAAAAGGTAAATGCAGAAATCTTATGAGCTCCCCCTCAAAAATAACATTGACCTGCTGTTAAATTCTTCTCATACTCCCCCTTGGATCATGAACGGATTGATAATGTGCAGATATCATTCAGAAATAAGAATGAAGAAACGATGAAAAAGTATGCAATTAGAAAACTTTGATAGGTAACTACTGATTAGATTTTAAGATTTAGCATACCAAGCTTAGAGACAAGAAAGGTGAACCTCTTTTCATCTAAAGGTTTGGTAAACAAATCGGCAAGCTGATAATCAGTTTTTACAAATAAAAGTTCAATTGTTCCTTTTTCGACATGATCTTTAATAAAATGATACCTGACATCTATGTGTTTGGTCTTGGTGTGCTGAACAGGATTCGCTGTTATTGTGATGGCTCTCTTAGAGTCACAGTAGATCGGGATTTTGTTGAAGTGGAAACCGCAGTCGCACAATTGTGTTCTCATCCATAAGACCTGAGAACAACAGCTAGCAGCAGCTACATATTCTGCTTCGGCCGTTGAAGTTGAAACACAAAGTTGCTTCTTCGATGCCCAACTTACGATTTTATCACCGAGAAACTGTACATATCCTGATGTGCTCTTCCTGTCTAACATACAACCAGCATGATCTGCATCTGTATACGCTGTTATTTCAAAGCTAGTATCTTTAGGATACCACAGACCAAGATTTGCAGTCCCCTTCAGATATCTAAATATGCGCTTAACTGCAGACATATGGATTTCTTTAGGATTGGCCTGATATCTTACACATAAGCATGTTGAAAACATTATATCTGGCCTACTAGAAGTAAGATACATTAAAGAACCTATCATCCCTCTGTAAATCCTAACATCAACAGTCTTTCCCGAAGGATCGGTGCCAATCTTAGTACCTGGTGCCATTGGGGTGCCAATCTTAGTACCTGGTGTCATTGGGGTACCAATCGGTTTTGAATTTTCCATTTTGAACTTCCGAAGAATTTCAAGAATGTATTTTGATTGATTGATAAAAATACCCGATGAAAATTGTTTGACTTGTAATCCGAGAAAGAAATTCATCTCTCCCATCATATTCATCTGAAATCTTGACACCATAAGGTTAGAAAAATTCTTACAGTACTTAGGATTTGTAGAGCCAAAAATAATATCATCTACATAGATTTGTATTAGAATGATATCTGTTTTTTCCTTTTTGATAAACAAAGTGGTATCTACCGTACCTTTTGAAAAACCAGACTTGACTAGAAATTGAGAAAGGACATCATACCAGGCGCGTGGAGCTTGTTTCAGTCCATAGAGTGCTTTGTCGAGAATGTAGACGTGATTCGGCTTCTCTTGATTGACAAAGTCTTCTGGCTGAGAGACGTAGACTTCCTCCTTTAGAATGCCATTCAGAAAGGCAGTCTTCACGTCCATTTGAAAGACCGTGAATTCTTGTGGGCTGCGTAGGCTAGAAACATTCTAATTGCCTCTAAACGCGCCACAGGAGCATAAGTCTCGTCGTAGTCGATTCCTTTCTCTTGTCTGTATCCTTTGGCTACAAGTCTTGCCTTGTTTCGGATAACGGTACCTTCTTCGTCTTTCTTGATCTTGAAAACCCATTTCGTACCTATAATGGTTTTACCTTGAGGTTTTGGTACGAGTCTCCAGACTTGAAGTGCGTCGAACTGATTCAACTCTTCTTGAATTGAGATCACCCATTCTGGATCAGCAAGTGCCTCTGATACGCGAGTTGGCTCGAACTTGCTCAGAAAGGAGTCATGCAGACACATATTCAGTGATGTTGACCTAGTTTGCACCGGTTTTGATGGATCGCCAATGATCTGGCTTATCGGATGCTCTTTGGTCCATTTGTGTTCATGAGGCAGTGGATTAGATGAATATATATCAATATTATCATCTATAAATCAACTTGTACCTTCTTCAGATTGTTCAGGAGGAATGATAATTGCAGTTGAAGTGGTAGGTTCAGAAGGCTCAGCAGGTACAGCTTGGTCCGGCTGTAGTTGGATCTGTACAGAACATCCTACTGTTTCAGCTACTTCTGTCTCTTCATCATTTGTCACAACTTCAACTGTTGGAGTCGGTATTTGAACTGGAATTTCTTGTTGAATCGTGGTGTTGGATTCAATAGGAATATCTGAACTGATTGGATGAGTAGTCGTTGAGTCTTCCATCCTGTCAACCACAACAGATTTCTTTACATTAGATCCAAGAAATTCATCATAAAAAAGTTCAAATAATAAATCTAAATCAGATAAATGATTAGTTGACGTTGATGCTTCATCTGATTTATTATGTTGAGACGCAGGTTCTGGACTGATTTGCCCAGAAGCTAGTACGCCGGTTATCACTGGTTCTGAACTGTGTTGTTCGGAAGCCATCTCTTCATCAAACGTGACGTTGATGCTTTCAATAACCGTCTTTGACTTCTTCAAATAAACACGATATGCATTTGATGTCGAGGAATAACCAATGAAGATGCCTTCGTCCGCCTTGGCGCTGAACTTGTTCAGACTCTCTCTATCGTTTAGCACGAAACACTTACACTCAAATATATGGAAATATTTGATTGTCGGTGTTCGGTTGTTGATTAACGCATAAGGAGTCTTCTTGAATATGCGGTGTATCATGGATCGATTCTGAGTGTAACACGCAGTCGATACAGCTTCAGCCCACAAAAATAGAGGTAAGTCTGATTGACTTAGCATAGTACGAGCAGCCTCGACTAGCGTACGATTTCTTCTTTCGACCACTCCATTTTGTTGAGGCGTACGAGCACCAGAGTATTGATGTGAAATCCCAACAGATTCGAGATATTCTTCAACCTTTTTGTTCTTGAACTCTGTGTCGTTGTCTGTTCTTAGAAACTTGACCGGTTTCTACAGATTCACCTGGGTCGTCTTCAAGAATGTAATGAGAACATCAGGTGTCTCATCCTTTGAACGGAGAAACTTGACCCAAGTGTATCGCGAGTAATCGTCCACGATAACTAGTATGTACTTCTTTCCGCCTAGACTTTGTGTTCGCATCGGACCATAGAGATCCATATGCAACAACTCTAACGGAGCGCTTGTACTCGGTTCAGGCTTTGGTTTATGTGGAGCCCTCTTCATATTTCCCTTTTCACATGTTGCACATAAGTGTTCCTTTTCATATTTCAGCTTTGGAAGTCCTTTGACTAGTTTTCCACTGACCAGCTTGTTGATGTACCTGAAGTTGAGGTGAGAGAGCCGTTGATGCCATAGCCAGCTTTGTTGCATCGAGGCTTTCGTTAGTAGACAAACCTGCTTATCAGTCTAGACGTTTGACAAATTAATTGTGTAGAGGTCTGACTTTCTTGTGCCAACCAAGAGTTCTTCGCTTTCTTCAGTGCGAACTGAACACGTCTTGGCTTTGAAATTGACCTCTAAGCCTTTGTCACAGAACTGGCCGATACTGAACAGGTTGTGTCGTAAGCCTTCAACATAGCTCACCTTATTTATCGTGACTTGGTCATGTTGTACATCACCATATCCCATTATTGGTGAAAACTGGTCGTTGTCGAATCTAACTGTTCCGCAATACTTCTCTGTAAAGTTGGACAACATCTCTTTTTGTCCAGTCATATGCTTGGAACATCCGCTATCCAAGTACCACATATGACGGATCTGCACAAAAGAAATTATGAAACAAAAGATTTAGATATTCATTTGATAACATTTGGAGTTAAGACTTTTGAGCATTGAAGAGCAGGTCTTGAACTGATTTGTTCAAAAGCCTAATTGACATTGATGTCCGGGTCTTGAGCTGATTTACTCAAGAACCATTTGTCTTTGAAGTTCGGGTTTTGAACTGCATTATCCAAAAACCTATGTTTTTATGAGGTACGAGTCCTAGACTGTTTTGTCTAGAAGTCATATCCGAAGCTCCTCTTTAAACGTTGGGTGCCTGCAACACAGATTTAGCTTTTGGTACCCACTGGAATTTGGGTCCTGCTGTGTTAGCACTTGATTTTGGTACCCATTTAAATTTGGGTCTGCTTTTCATTTGAAATTCATTTGAAGCATTAGAATGATATGAGTGCACATGATAATTTCCAAACCAAACCTCAGAATCTTGACAAGAAGTAAACACATGTTTATCATAAAAAGAAGACTTTATAGCAGATAAAGATAACTGAAATAATTGCTTCATAGAATATTGTTTGCGAGAAACAACTAGTTTTGGTTTCCAAATACCAACATCAGCAATTAAAACATCTTTACTAGGCGAAGTCTTATTACAACTAACAGTACAAAAAGATTTATCGGTCTTGTCATTCTTCCGTTTTGGTTGCCATTAGGATTTAACTTCTGGCTTTTGCTTGCTCAGATCTGAAACATGTGTAACTAGTGAGTTAGATCTCCGAGAAACAACTGAATGCATCTTATTTGGAATACCAGTATTGATCGGTTTCTGTGAATGTTGAGATTTATTCTTGCCTTTAGCATTCTTAGAGTTCACAGAAACTGATTTATCAACTTTCGTTGATTTTGCACTTTTTACAGACATACTGGTTTTTCCCAATGATTTCACAATAAAAGATGAATGGTTACGAAGTTTCGTATTAAATTCAAATTGATCCAAACAATCATCCAAATCACCGTCAGAGTTTAGGAAATCAAACCCTTCATTTGTTACACCAAAACTATCTTTAGATTTTAAAGCCTTAGAAATAACAACATTTTTAAGCACAGTTGAAAAAACCTTTTGTTCAAGCTCAATCAAAAGTCTTTCATCTGTTAAAGAGATCTCGAGTTCAGATATTTTACTTTCCAAAACGAGATGAGGGACATATAGTTTACCTTTAATAGGCTTCGCCTCCATTTCTTTGACATAATAACTTTGAAAAAATTCATTTGAAAGAGATTTCTTTTGATATATTGGATCATCATTATAACTATTATTCAGCTTCACATAATAAAATGGAAGGTGAACTTTAGATGATTTCTTTCGTTTTTCCGTTTCTTTGGCTTCATCCTCTTCAGACAGTCAAGTCCAGAAAACTTTAAGTTCAGGGCATCGTCGAGAGAGTCTTAAGAACGTAAAATCATAAAGTGAAGACACTTCAGATATACCATTTTTAAGATAATGAGGATTCTCATACCCGAGTCCCCATTTCTCTATTTCCTCTTTGGGTTTGTTCAGATGAATAGTTTGTTCACTTTGACCCAATTTGTATAACTTCTCTTCCAAACATTTTAATTTAGAAAGTAAATAAATGTTTTCTTTGGAAGTTGAAGAATGCAATTTCGTAAGCTCGATGAAATCAAACTCACTCGTTCAAAATTTAGTCTTTGTTTCAGTAACTTCTTGAAGAATTATAGTCTGTTCTTTGGCGCTGGTGTCAATGTTTTTGTGTAGGGTCTCAACCAATACTTTCTTCTCAGCAACAGCATTGCTAAGTTTCTGTATTGATTGGTTTTGTTCAAGAATGACGCCCTTTTCTCGCTTAAAGATCGCTTCTTCCTTGACAGTTTTCACTCGGAATAATGTGAAGTTTGAATGGACCGAAACACAAGAGAAGGCGTTCCGGATCCTTCAAAAGAAGTTATGTGAAGCTCCGATCTTGTCATTACCTGAAGGGTCGGAAGATTTCGTGGTTTACAGCGACGCTTCGAAGATGGGGCTGGGTTGTGTGTTGATGCAACGAGGCAAGGTGATCGCTTACGCCTCGAGGCAGCTTAAAATACACGAGAAGAATTATCCAACCCATGATCTGGAGTTAGCGGCGGTAGTGTTCGCTTTGAAACTTTGGCGACATTACCTCTACGGCACAAAATGTACTCTATACACGGATCACAAGAGCCTGAAATATGTCTTTGATCAGAAAGAGCTGAATATGAGGCAAAGGTGGTGGCTCGAGTTGCTTAAAGATTACGACTGTGAGTTGCTTTACCATCCCGGTAAGGCGAACGTGGTGGCCGATGCGTTGAATCGGAAAGACTACAGCGGAAGTATTCGGACTACCCATTCGAGAATCGAGCTAGTGTCTAGTCTTGTCGAAAAGATCAAGACATCACAGGTGGAAGCATTGTTAGAAGAGAATCTCAAAGACGAAGTCAGGACGAAGCAGCATTTACTCTTAACGGAAGATAGCCGTGGAGTAAAACTGTTCAGCGGTCGTGTGTGGGTACCTAAGATTGGGGGTAACCGTGATCTGTTGCTTGAAGATGCACACAAGTCCAAGTATTCCATTCATCCGGGAAGTACCAAGATGTACAGGGACTTGAAGTTGCATTATTGGTGGCCGGTTATGAAACTTGATGTGGCGCGTTACATTGAGCGTTGTGTGACGTGTTCGCAAGTTAAGGCCGAACATCAGCGACCGTATGGGAGTCTTCAGTATTTAGAGATTCCCGAGTGGAAATGGGATCATATCATCATGGACTTCGTGACTAAGTTGCCTAAAACTCTTCGAGGTCACGATACCATTTGGGTGATAGTTGATAGATTGACAAAGAGTGCTCACTTCTTGCCTATGCGCGAGACTTTACCGTTGGATAAGTTGGCAAAGCTTTATATCGATGAGGTGGTCTCGAGGCACGGCATACCATTGTCGATCGTGTCGGATCGTGACAGTTGGTTTACTTCGAACTTCTGGGATGGGTTTCAGAAAGAACTTGGTACTCGAGTGAAGTTGAGTACGGCTTACCATACGCAAACCGACGGAAAAAGCGAGAGAACGATTCAAACTTTAGAAGACATGTTGAGGTCTTGTGTCATCGATTTCGGGGGTAGTTGGGACTCTCACCTACCTTTGGTGGAGTTTGCTTACAACAATAGCTACCACTCGAGTATTGGAATGACACCTTTTAAGGCATTGTACGGGCGAAAGTGCCGAACTCCCGTGTGTTGGCTTGAAGCGAGAGATAAGAAGTTCACCGGGCCTGAGATCATGCAAGAGACGTCCGATAAGGTCAAGGTCATTCGTGAAAGAATGAAAGCGGCTCAGGATCGACAGAAAAGCTATGCCGATAAGAAGAGACGACCGATGGAATTCCAAGTGGGCAACCGCGTTATGCTTAAGGTGTCGCCATGGAAGGGCATTATTCGGTTCGAAAAACGTGGGAAGCTGAGTCCACATTTCCTCGGACCTTTCAAAGTGCTTAAACGGGTGGGTTTGCAAGCCTACCAGTTGGAACTGCCACCGGAGTTGAACAGAATACACAACACGTTTCATGTTTGCTACCTTCGGAAATGTTTGGCGGTAGAAGACAGTGTCATTCCCCTTTCAGAGTTAAGGGTAGACGAAGGTAACCGTTGTGTGGAAGAACCCGATGCCATCTTAGAGAGAAAGTCTAAGAAATTGCGTCACAAAGAAATTACTTTGGTCAAGGTGCAGTGGAAGCATCACCGGGGAGCAAATGTGACTTGGGAAGCGGAAGATGATATGAAGCGTAGTTATCCTCATCTTTTTGTGTAGTTGGATTTCGGGGACGAAATCATTCCCAAGTTGGGGAGGATTGTAACACTCTGAATTTTGGAGTTGGGTGAAAAGTTGACCGTTACCCAAAGTTCAAAGGGTTAAATGAAACTTGATTTTAAATATATATGTCAACTATTGAGATATTTAAAATATATCATATTGATATTTTCTCTTTAGATTCACTGGAAGATTAAGGGAAAGAAAAGCTTGAAGTGGGTCTTCATTTTCTTGACTTTGAAGGTATGTTTAAGCTTTAATCTTTCGTTTGAAGTGTTGTGGCCGGTGTAGAATCGCGTTGTAGAGCTTTTCTACCGTTCAAAACCATGTTTTATGAGTTTTTGAAGTTGGCCGGAATCTGGGTTGGTGCTCCGGCGAGATCAGGTTGAGCAGGTCGACCGGTCAGGGAAGACCAGTGGTCTCGCGAAGTGTCATTTGCGCCACCCGTTAGTCGCGCGAAGTGTCATTTGCGCCATCCTTGGGTCGCGCAAAGTGTGAATTGCGCCACCCCTTAATCGCGCAAAGTTTCTTTGCGCCAGGTCCCTTTTTGCGCCACTCTCTGGTCGCGCAAATCTTAGTTTGCGCCACCTTCAGTTCGCGCAAAAGCCTTCTTTTGTGCCACCTATTGCTCGATGTTAGCTTCTGTTGTCTTTAAGTTTTAGTCAGAAAGTGGGAGAGTTATCTGCGTTTCGACTTACCGATTCTTTCGGTGTTGTCGTAGGTAGCATTCGTTAGGAAGAAGAAATCTGAGGTGAGTTCCTACTAACTTTTCTAAACTGTTATATATGTCAAAGATTGTGTTTTTGACTCCTATATATCTCTACGGTTTCGGATTGTCCGTTTATTACATTTTGATGTAACTTGGGGTTTTGAGATATTTTAGGGTTCCCAAACACTTTTGACTAAAATGATGGGTTCCATCTTGTTAAAGTAAAAGAATGTTTTACTTGCCCTGTTGTGTGGCTTATTTGAAAGAATGCATATAATCTTGTTTTATGATTATCTTTCTTACCAGCAGTTGATCTTGAAAATGGCATTTTGAAATATAAATGTTTTGATTGCTATTTATCTAGCTTGGATGGTCACATGAAATATTGTGACAAGTCATGACTATACTAGTGGATCCCTAGGTATCGAGTCGGCTTATTGTTGGGATGTTTGTACCCTATTGTATGTAGCTAGATGCATTTGATATTCGGGGGCATTTGGTACGGTTATGTGAGACCGGATACTAGCCATGGGTGAAATGCAGTCTAGTGAACAAGTATGACTGGTTCCTTGGGGGCCTCCCTCACATCGTAGTACGGACCGAAGCGTTCGTGGCCATGGTTCCATGTATTTAGCTCATAACTCGGATTTGTGGCTTACTTTGTGTTCCACTACAATCCTTGGTAAATCGGGTAATCCCCGTCATCGGAAGATGTCGGAAGATGTGTTTTGGACCAGTTGTCCTTTTGTACCAAGAACTCCATTTGTATAACTAAACCTTTGGAAGGATTTAATTTGATACAGTCGTTTATATCTCTTTGAAATTTATAAACTGTATGTTCTCACTAGGCTTTAAGCCTAACACTTTTTCTCAAATAATGTGTATAACATGTTTCCCTTAGCGGTGGGTTGCACAGGGTTTTGAGAGTCGAGCGTGGACTCGAGGCATTTTGAGATGACTATTATTTGGAGTTGGGCATTGTTTAAGTCCCATCTTTTGGTGATTATGGATTGTCAACTGAAGTAATCTAGATAGTTTTGCTTAGATTAGTTTGTTGTCAATTTCCATAACCGAACACAGGTTTATACCAAATATGAATGTCGTGTTGCCATATTTCCAGGTTTTAATTTACTCTGATTTTTAGAGCGTTACAAGTTGGTATCAGAGCTCTAGTTTAAGCGAACTAGGCATGAATGTAAGATGTCTAGACTTAGACTGGGTATGTTAAGAATTGATTCGTGAGTTTGGGTATAACTTCTAAGATGGGTAAGTCTTAGAGTCAACGGAAAGTACGTTTATCAGGCGTTGTGGCGATGATGACGAGAACCTTTATGTGTTATGTTCATAATTTCACTTAGCTAATGTTATTATGAGGATATTGTACGTAAGTGTGCTTGAACTGCTGTTACTATGACAATTGGCAATGTGGTAGTACGTTTCCTGTGTGTTTATTCTATCTCTTCCTTATCTCTTTCTATTTTCTGTGAAGCAGTTTAGAATGGTGAATACGCGTGGTAGACTGCGTACGATTGTTGATGGTGTGGAGGCAACAACCTCTACTGCGGGTCAGCCGGAAGGCGTTGAGGTTGTTGAACGTGCTTCTGTTCAGCAAGGACTATGTGAGGGCCCAGAGGTCATTCCGCAAGTAGACCTGGCCTCGACCCACCCAATCATCGAGAATGCTAATTCCCAGTCAGAGTTGATGGCCAACATGATCTCGGCAATGAGGGAAGAAATGGCTAAACAGCAGGAGTTTCTGCTGAAAGTGATAGAAGATCGCAATGTGGTTGGATCTGGAGGCATAGGTACTGGAATCAGGACTGAGGATCCCATTGTTGTTAATGCTCCGAAAAGTGGGAGGAGTTGTTCCTACAAGTCATTTTTGGGTTGCGGGCCGCCAGAGTTCTCTGGTTCTGACGACCCAACAATGTGTGTGAAATGGATCCGAGCGGTCGAGCAAGCTTTTGGCTCTTCCGAATGCGGAGATGATCAGAGAGTGCGGTTCGGTACCCAATTGCTTAGGGACACTGCACTCATTTGGTGGATTATTATTCAATCCACCCTATCTCCAGTTGTATTGGCTCAGTTGTCTTGGGCTGAGTTTAAGAAAAAGTTGTTAGAAGAGTTCCGCAATGAGAGAACAATGGACCGAATCGAGAAGGAGTTCCGGTCCCTGGTGAAAGGGAACCTGACGGTGAGAGAATACACCCGTCAGTTCATGGAGAAGCTTGGTCTGGTGGGGCACGCTGCCCCAACAGAAAAAGAAAAGATGAAGGCTTATCTCAACGGCCTACCAGCGGACATACAATCCATGGTCCACAATTCTAAAGCTTCTAACCTCCGTGAGATGGTCGAGAAAGCTCAGTTCATGGAAGAGATGTTCGCGATAAGCAAAAATGAGAAAACAGTGGTGGTGACAGATAAGAGAAAGTGGGAGAGCAGTTCTATACCTCCCAAGCGAACCCGACCTTTTGTCGGAAACCGCAGCTTCAGCGGTTATCAAGAAGCAAGATGGTGCTCGAAATGTCGAACCAAGCACCATGGTAATTGTAACCCCACTCCTAGATTCTGCTTCAAGTGTAGTAAGAATGATCACATCGCCCGCGACTGTTCTATCGCGGGGATGGTCTACTTCGAGTGTAAGGCACCGGGGCATGTGAAGAGAGATTGCCCGAAGCTCAAGTCGAGTAGCGCACCGGACAGAAGAGAAAACCCATCTGGGGTTCCGGGTCGAGCGTTTCAGATGACGGCCGATGAGGCCAAGGCATCCGCTGATATGGTATCGGGTACTTTTCTTATAAACTTTGTACCTGCTCGAGTTTTATTCGATACGGGTGCTAGTTTCTCCTTTATATCTGAATTGTTCTGTCAAAAGATTTCTATGGCCACTACTAGTCTTGAGGATGCATTAGTGGTAGAAATAGCTGATGGTAGTCATGTTCTGATCCGTCATGTTCTGAAGAAGTGTACTCTAGGAATCGAAGGGAGAGAATTCTCGATCGATTTACTGCTGATGTTAATTGGGGGTTTTTGATGTTGTGGTCGGCATGGATTGGTTGTCAAACAATCATGCCAAGATCATATGTTCCAAGAAATTGATTCGACTTCCCAACCTCTCTGGCGAAGTCGTTGTCATCTATGGTGAAAAGAGAAAAGGTGAAGTGGCAATAATCACAATGGCAAAGGCACGCAAGTGCTTAGTAAAATGATGTTCGTCTTTCCTAGCCTATGTGATCGATTCCAAGTTAGAGAAATCAAAGCTGGAAGATGTGAAGATTGTGCGTGAGTTTCCAGACGTCTTTCCGGACGACTTGCCCGGGTTACCACTCGATCGTCAGGTAGAGTTTCAGATTGATCTTGTGCCTGGAGCAGCACCAATCGCTAAAGCACCTTACCGTTTAGCGCCATCAGAGATGCAAGAGATGATGGCACAGCTCCAAGAGCTATTGGATAAAGGCTTTATAAGACCGAGTTCGTCACCTTGGGGAGCTCCGGTCTTATTTGTCAAAAAGAAGGATGGAACAATGAGAATGTGCATCGATTATCGTGAGTTAAACAAAGCTACAGTGAAGAACAAGTGTCCGCTTCCGAGAATTGATGATTTTCTTGATCAACTTCAAGGAGCGGGTTGTTTTTCCAAAATCGACTTACGTTCAGGTTATCACCAGATTAAGGTAAGAGAAGAAGATGTTCCGAAGACAGCTTTAAGAACGCGTTACGGCCATTATGAGTTTCTTGTAATGCCTTTTGGTCTAACAAACGCACCAGCAGTATTTATGGACTTGATGAATAGAGTGTGTCGACCATTCCTCGACAAGTCGGTCATTGTATTCATTGATGACATACTCGTGTACTCCAAGAGTGAGTCAGAACACGAGCAACATTTACGTGAAGTTCTGGAAGTGTTGAGAAAAGAAAGGTTGTATGCCAAGTTTTTCAAGTGCGACTTTTGGCTTAAAGAAGTACAGTTTCTGGGTCACGTGGTCACTCGAGACGGAGTGAAAGTGGACCCCTCCAAAATTGAATCTATGATGAATTGGGAGTCTCCTAAGAGTCCGTCCGAGATCCGAAGTTTCTTGGGTCTGGCGGGATACTACCGGAGATTTATCCAAGACTTCTCAAAGATCGCTTCTTCCTTGACAGTTTTGACTCGGAAGAATGTGAAGTTTGAATGGACCGAAACATAAGAGAAGGCGTTCCGGATCCTTCAAAAGAAGTTATGTGAAGCTCCGATCTTGTCATTACCTAAAGGCTCGGAAGATTTCGTGGTTTACAGCGACGCTTCGAAGATGGGGTTGGGTTGTGTGTTGATGCAACGAGGCAAGGTGATCGCTTATGCCTCGAGGCAGCTTAAAATACACGAGAAGAATTATCCAACCCATGATCTGGAGTTAGCGGCGGTAGTGCTCGCTTTGAAACTTTGGCGACATTACCTCTACGACACGAAATGTACTCTATACACGGATCACAAGAGCCTGAAATATGTCTTTGATCAGAAAGAGCTGAATATGAGGCAAAGGCGGTGGCTCGAGTTACTTAAAGATTACGACTGTGAGTTGCTTTACCATCCCGGTAAGGCAAACGTGGTGGCCGATGCGTTGAGTTGGAAAGACTACAGCGGAAGTATTCGGACTACCCATTCGAGAATCGAGCTAGTGTCTAGTCTTGTCGAAAAGATCAAGACATCACAGGTGGAAGCACTGTTAGAAGAGAATCTCAAAGACGAAGTCATGACGAAGCAGCGTTTACTCTTAACGGAAGATAGCCGTGGAGTAAAACTGTTCAGCGGTCGTGTGTGGGTACCTAAGATTGGGGGTAACCGTGATCTATTGCTTGAAGATGCACACAAGTCCAAGTATTCCATTCATCCGGGAAGTACCAAGATGTACAGGGACTTGAAATTGCATTATTGGTGGCCGGTTATGAAACTTGATGTGGCGCGTTACATTGAGCGTTGTGTGACGTGTTCGCAAGTTAAGGCCGAACATCAGCGACCGTATGGGAGTCTTCAGTATTTAGAGATTCCCGAGTGGAAGTGGGAGCATATCACCATGGACTTCGTGACTAAGTTGCCTAAAACTCTTCGAGGTCACGATACCATTTGGGTGATAGTTGATAGATTGACAAAGAGTGCTCACTTCTTGCCTATGCGCGAGACTTTACCGATGGATAAGTTGGCAAAGCTTTATATTGATGAGGTGGTCTCGAGGCACGGCATACCATTTTCGATCGTGTCGGATTGTGACAATCGGTTCACTTCGAACTTCTGGGATGGGTTTCAGAAAGAACTTGGTACTCGAGTGAAGTTGAGTACGGCTTACCATCCGCAAACCGACGGGCAAAGCGAGAGAACGATCCAAACTTTAGAAGACATGTTGGGGTCTTGTATCATCGATTTCGGGGGTAGTTGGGACTCTTACCTACCTTTGGTAGAGTTTGCTTACAACAATAGCTACCACTCGAGTATTGGAATGGCACCTTTTGAGGCATTGTACGGGCGAAAGTGTCGAAATCCCGTGTGCTGGCTTGAAGCGGGAGAGAAGCAGTTTGCTGGGCCTGAGATCGTGCAAGAGACGGCCGATAAGGTCAAGGTAATTTGTGAAATAATGAAAGCGGCTCAGGATCAGCAGAAAATCTATGCCGATAAGAAGAGACGACCGATGGAATTCCTAGTGGGCGACCGCGTTATGCTTAAGGTGTCGCCATGGAAGGGCATTATTCGGTTCGGAAAACGTGGGAAGCTGAGTCCCCGTTTCCTCGGACATTTCAAAGTGCTTAAACGGGTGGGTTTGTAAGCCTACCAGTTGGAACTGCCACCGGAGTTGAATATAATACACAACACGTTTCATGTTTGCTACCTCCGGAAATGTTTGACGGTAGAAGACAGCGTCATTCCCCTTTCAGAGTTAAGGGTAGACGAAGGTAACCGTTGTGTGGAAGAACCCGACGCCATCTTAGAGAGAAAGTCTAAGAAATCGCGTCACAAAGAAATCACTTTGGTCAAGGTGCAGTGGAAGCATCACCGGGGAGCAAATGTGACTTGGGAAGCGGAAGAGGATATGAAGCGTAGATATCCTCATCTTTTTGTGTAGTTAGATTTCGGGGACGAAATCATTCCCAAGTTGGGGAGGATTGTAACACCCTGAATTTTGGAGTTGGGTGAAAAGTTGACCGTTACCCAAAGTTCAAGGGGGTTAAATGAAACTTGGTTTTAAATATATATGTCAACTATTGAGATATTTAAAATATCTCATATTGATATTTTCTCTTTGGATTCACTGGAAGATTAAGGGAAAGAAAAGCTTGAAATGGGTCTTCATTTTCTTGACTTTGAAGGTATGTTTAAGCTTTAATCTTTCGTTTGAAGTGTTGTGGCCGGTGTAGAATCGCGTTGTAGAGCTTTTCTACCGTTCAAAACCATGTTTTATGAGTTTTTGAAGTTGGCCGGAATCTGGGTTGGTGCTCCGGCGAGATCAGGTTGAGCAGGTCGACCGGTCATGCAAGACCAGTGGTCACGCGAAGTGTCATTTGCGCCACCCGTTGGTCGCGCGAAGTGTCATTTGCGCCACCCTTGGGTCGCACAAAGTGTGAATTGCGCCACCCCTTAATCGCGCAAAGTTTCTTTGCGCCAGGTCTATTTTTGCGCCACTCTCTGGTCGCGCAAATCTTAGTTTGCGCCACCTTCAGTTCGCGCAAAAGCCTTCTTTTGCGCCACCTATTGCTCGATGTTAGCTTCTGTTGTCTTTAAGTTTTAGTCAGATTGTGGGAGAGTTATCTGCGTTTCGACTTACCGATTCTTTCGGTGTTGTCGTAGGTAGCATTCGTTAGGAAGAAGAAATCTGAGGTGAGTTCCTACTAACTTTTCTAAACTGTTATATATGTCAAAGATTGTGTTTTTAACTCCTATATATCTCTACGGTTTCAGATTGTACGTTTATTACATTTTGATGTAACTTGGGGTTTTGAGATATTTTAGGGTTCCCAAACACTTTTGACTAAAATGATGGGTTCCATCTTGTTAAATTAAAAGAATGTTTTACTTGCCCTGTTGTGTGGCTTATTTGAAAGAATGCATATAATCTTGTTTTATGATTATCTTTCTTACCAGCAGTTGATCTTGAAAACGGCATTTTGAAATATAAATGTTTTTATAGCTATTTATCTAGCTTGGATTGTCACATGAAATATTGTGACAAGTCATGACTATACTAGTGGATCCCTAGGTATCGAGTTGGCTTATTGTTGGGATGTTTGTACCCCATTGTATGTTTCTAGATGCATTTGATCTTCGGGGGCATTTGGTACGGTTATGTGAGACCGGATACTAGCCATGGGTGAAATGCAGTCTAGTGAACGAGTATGACTGGTTCCTTGGGGGCCTCCCTCACATCGTAGTATAGACCGAAGCGTTCGTGGCCATGGTTCCATGTATTTAGCTCATAACTCGGATTTGTGGCTTACTTTGTGTTCCACTACAATCGTCGGTAAATCGGGTAATCCCCGTCATCGGAAGATGTGTTTCGGACCGGTTGTCCTTTTGTACCAAGAACTCCATTTGTATAACTAAATAATGTGTATAACAGGTTTCCCTTAGCAGTGGGTTGCACAGGGTTTTGAGAGTCGAGTGTAGACTCGAGGCATTTTGAGATGACTATTATTTGGGGTTGGGCATTGTTTAAGTCCCATCTTTTGGTGATTATGGATTGTCAACTGAAGTAATCTAGATAGTTTTGCTTAGATTAGTTTGTTGTCAATTTCGATAACCGAACACAGGTTTATACCAAATATGAATGTCGTGTTGCCATATTTCCAGGTTTTAATTTACTCTGATTTTTAGAACGTTACAAGAGTTATCAAGCCAGTACTCATCTTCTGCCATTAATGCCTTTCCAGCCTCTATTTGCTTGGCTAGAAGCATTTTGTTTTTGTAGTAGTCTGAGTTTCTGACTTTTGTTTTTCGGCAGTCTCTTGCAAAATGTCCAAGTCTACCACAGTTGTAGCACTTTGGAGGTTCTGACTGACTAGATCCTTCATCTTTAAACTTTCTTTCTTCAGGCTTCCTCTCCTCTATTCTCTTCCCTTCAAATCTATTTCCTTCAACCCTCTCCTTATGAACATAGTTGCTTGGGCCAGAAGAATATCTCTGACTGTTTGAGCTCGGCTTTGTGTAGAACTTCTTCTAAAAAGCCTTTGTCAACATAAGCATTGTCTGCTTCAGTTGTTCACAGTCATCCAAGTCAGAGTTCAATTCATCTTCAATCTCTTCTGGTTCATACATAAGCATCTTCTTCTTTTTCTTTCTCACAACAAGAGCAACTGAGTCATCAATTGTCTTCCCAGTCTGCCTCTTTTCAGCCAGTATTTCATCCACTTCTTCTTCATTTTGTTTGAGGGTTTCATACACCTCATGAAGTGGAATCTCGTTTAGATCCTTGATCTGCTTCATTTGCCTGGTAAACCTCTTCCATTCAGGCTGTAGGATGCTGAAGAATTTGACATTCGGCTCGATTTGTGATTTGTTTACCTTGTTCTTGCTCAACTCATTTAGCAAGGTCACAAACCTGTCATATGTTCCTTCTAGTGACTCTCCAACTCTGCCTTTGAATTCTTCATAATTGTTTAGGCAGTTGGATATCTTGAGCTGGTTCCCAACCTTTGAACCTAGCATCATCTTCTCTAGCTGATCCCACATCTCTTTGCCCGAAGCTTTATAGTTGTCAATCTTTACATAGATTTCATTTGGAATTCCATGTAGAATGTATGATTTTGCTAATCTATCACCTTTTGCTCTCTTTAGGTTATCATCATCGAGCTCATGATACTTAAGTTCATATTGTGTCGGCACAGTTCCAACCATACGAGTCGTCATAACTGGTTTCATAACCCCTTCTTCTATCGATTTCCTGATGAATTCACCCAACTCATGTCTTTCAATAAAGTCCATGAACCGATCCTTCCACTGTTTATACTCTCCCCTGAAGAGTACTGGTGGTTTTGAGTCGGTTCCGATAGCGAGTGCTTCTCTGGATGTCATTCTGAATAAAAAGATAAGTCTGGTATTAGCGCAAAGAGAGGTTTGCGCGAAAGGTTGCTGGCGCAAAGTGAGGATTGCGCGAGATGTACGTAGCGCGAAGTAGAGCTTTGCGCTAGTAGAGGTTGGCGCGAAGTATGGTTTGCGCTTCAAGGTGTTGGCGCAAATGTGACTTATGCTTTGCGTGAAGAGTTGATCGCGCGAACTGAGGTTTGCATGATTTGTTGGTCGCGTGAGTTGAGGTTTGCGCTACAAGAGGGTCGCACGAAGTATGGTGGCGCAAAGTGAAGATGTTCGAGGTTTTCGCCAAGTGTTGGTGGCGCAAAGCGGACTTTGCGTTATATGTTAGTCGCGCGAAGCAGAAGTTTGCGTGAGCTTTGTGTGGCGCGAGTTGGAGTTTGCGCGATGAACTGATGGCGCAAACGAGACAATGGACTGGCGCGAGTTTGAACTTTGCGCGAGTTCGTCCTGTTCTTCGAAAATTCGACTGTTTTGCTCAAAATAACTTGTTTATCCACGATTAGCAGTCCCAAACTCTATCAAAATGACTACAAACACTTCTAGAACATATTGTTACTACTCGATCTCGATAAAACTCACCTTTTGAAAAGCAAATCGATGGCACAGTGACTTTTTGAACTCGATAACACAGACACAAAAATCACGAATTTGGAACTCGATTTAAGCTCTATACTGAAATCAAGCTATAACAACTCGATCTAGCACATATATCGATCACAACTTGATCGATTTCAAACCCAAAAACACCTTAAATCACGAAAATGATTTTGAAAAAAAAAAGAACACAGAGTCGAGTTTATAAAAACTTGATTTGAATCTCTTATCAGGCTCTGATACCAATTGTCGGTCCACAATACTTATCAAGTTTTATCAATACAAACACATTAAACGATTACCAACCTGTTTAGATTAATAACAATGGTTACAAGATTGATCTATTGAAACTCTCGATGTGTTCTCTCTCTTTTTCACCTTGAGTGTGTGTAAAAATGTGATATCTGATTTCTTGCTCATTAGCTTCTCTAACACACTAAACCTTAATATCTAAACTAAGATATTAAAACTAATATCTAGATATTATAGTTAAACTAATATAATATCTAACTAACTTAGATATTTAAACTAAGTTAAAGTTAATACTAAATTACAATAAACAATAATTTACTTCGACATTTATTACAAAGTAACATTAGACTTTATATCGAGAGTCGACTTTCCGGCATTAGCTTCAGATTGAATCTTCAGATTGGATGATTTTGAATCCAATGAGACTGTGCTCTAACAATCCTCGAGTGAATTTCGTGATACCCGGGCAGAATAGGATCGAAATATCACTTAACGAAAGCGAGCTCTCACACGATCTCATATTCTTTATCCAAGTTCTAATCACTCTTTTTCTCCCTCGATATTCTGCACACTCCCCAACAATCTTAAGTGATATTTTCTACGTGAGAGACATGGCGAGTGATCAATCCGTGAGAGATATGACGGCCAAGTTCACCAAACTTGAGAAGTTCGAAGGCATTGATTGACGAAGATGGCAGAAGAAGATGCACTTCTTGTTGACAACGTTGAAGGTTATGTACGTGCTAAGTACTACGATGCCGGAGGTGATAGAAGACGAGACATTAGAGATGACTCGGCGTCGTGGCAAATGGGAGAATGACGACTACATCTATCGTGGCCACATCTTAAGCGGTATGTGTGACTCCCTTTTTGACATTTATCAAAATGTTGAGTCTACCAAAAAGCTATGAGACTCTCTTGAGTCCAAATACATGGCAGAGGATGTTTCTAGTAAGAAGTTCCTCGTTAGTAATTTTAATAATTACAAGATGGTGGACTCAAGGCCTGTGATGGAGTAATATAATGAGCTCCTGCGCATACTAGGACAATATGCTCAACATAATATGAACATGGACGAATCCATCTCCGTATCGAGCATAATTGATAAATTGCCCCCTCTTGGAAAGATTTCAAGCACATGTTGAAACACAAGAAGGAAGAGTCGTCCCTTGTACAACTCGGTAGTCACTTGCACATAGAGGAATCTCTTCGAGCGCAAGAGGCTGAAAAACCTAAGACAAAATAAGTTTATGCCCCTTCTGTGAACATGGTAGAGGAGGGTAAATCTAACAAATTCAAGGGAAAATGCAAGTTTAATGAATCCAAGAAAAGTCCCAACAAAAAGGTTAAATTAACCAGTTGGACCTGTGGTATGACCGGCCATCTCAAGCATGAGTGTCGGGTTGTCAAGAATAAGAGTGGAGCAAGCACAAGTGGTGGTGGGCAAGGATCCAAGGATCAAAACCCATGACAAGGTCAGTTTTTTGACTTTGGTTTTAATTCGAATTTGAATTATGTACCACTAATATCTGAATCATTTTATGTGCAGGATGATGATGATGGTACTTGGTGGATCGACTCGGGTGCCACGAGTCATGTGTGCAATGATCGACGTTGGTTCACCTCTTTGGAACCGGTTGAAGACGGATTTGTGCTACACATGGGGAATGAGTTGAGTGCTCTCATTCTTGGACACGGCTTAGTCACGCTAGAGTTTAGTTCTAGCAAAATAATTAAACTTTTAGACGTTTTGTTTGTACCGCAAATTCGAAAGAATTTGGTTTCCGGTAGTATCTTGAATAAGTTAGGATATAGGCAAGTATTTGAGTATGATAAGATTGTCTTGTCAAAAGGTGACTCTTTTGTAGGATTCGGCTATTTGATAAATGGAATGTTTATGTTGAATTTAAATAAAAAGAGTTTTGTTTCAAATTCTGTTTATGTTGCAAATGAAAATTTTGTTGATTCTAGTTTGTGTCATGCAAGGCTTGGTCATGTGAATTTTAAAAGAATGGTTGAAATGTCAAAAGACGGTCTTATTCCGGCATTTGACATTAAAACCGAAAAATGTAAAATTTGCATGTTAACGAAGATCACTAGGCAACTTTTTCCTTATGTGAAAAAGGACTCGTCGGTGCTTAAGTTAATTCATAGTGTTCTTTGTGATTTGCATTCAACTCCGTCTTTGGATAATAAAAAGTATATTGTGACTTTTATTGAAGATGCTTTACGGTTTTGCTATGTATTTTTGTTACACTCAAAAGATGAAGAGTTGGACAAATTTAAAATTTATAAAACAGAGGTTGAATTGCAAATTAATTGTTTTATAAAATGTTTACTCACCGATCGTGGTGGGGAGTATTACGGCCCATGGTTTTCCAATCCGTAGGAATCATTCATGAGACTACGGCGCCTCATACACCACAACAAAATGGTGTGGCGGAACGGAAAATAGAGTTCTCAAAGAAATGGTGAACTCTATGTTATCCTACTCGTGATTGAATGATGGATTTTGGGGTGAAGCCATGTTAACGGCTTGTTACTTATTGAATCGAGTTCCCAATAAAAGGAACAAGATTACCCCATATGAACTTTGGTTCAAGAAAAGGCCTAACTTGAGTTATATTCGAGTTTGGGGTTGTCGGGAGGTTGTTCGACTACCCGAACCCAAAAGGAAAACCTTGGGTGAGAAAGGTATTGATTGCATCTTTGTTGGATATGTCGAGCATTCCAAAGCCTATAGGTTCTATGTTATTAAACATAATGATTCTATAACGATTCACACCGTTATAGAATCAAGAAATTCATTATTTAATGAGACTAGATTCTCTTCAATACCTAGACCGAAGGAGATAGTTCCAAGTACTAGTGGAACTAGTGAGGTCGAAGAACAAGCAATTGTTCCAACAGAATCTCCGATGCTTCGAATGAGAAAAAGAGGAAGGATTGAAAAATCCTTTGGTCCCGATTTCCAATTATACTTGGTAGAGAGATCAAGAGATGAGATTGGATCACAATTCTCTTACTGTTATAGTATTGAGGAGGATCCAAAATCATTTGATGAGGCTATGAAGTCTCAAGATGTTGCTTTCTAGAAAGAAGCAATAAATGATGAGATGGACTCCAACGTGGGGAATAATACTTGGGTATTATCGGACTTGCCAACGGGTTGTAAACCTTTGGGATTGTGTGTGTCCCAATCTATGTGCAATTAATCAAGATGAACAAGAAATTCGATCAACAAGTCATATGTATTTCTCAAATTAACCAATTACAAATACGCTCTCCAACTCTCAATATTTCTCTCACTACAAAATAAGTTCTCACTTAGTCATTTTAGTCTACTAACAAAAACAAGGTATTTATACCCCTATCAATTACAAAGACAAAACTAAATACTAACTAAACTATTTGACTTTAACATGCTTAACTTAGACTTTCCTCTTTAAGTAACTTTGACTTTGCAATGAGGCTTTGACTTGAGCAATTGACTTTGACTTTCATCTTCATGATCTTGGATCCAACATATTTGAGCATTAACAATCTCCCTCTTTGGATTCAAGATCATCTTCAAAAGAATAGACATTGAAGCTCCCCCTTTGGATTCAAATTAAATTTCGGCATTCACGAACAATCTTCTCCTTATTTTGAAATTATGTTCTTAAAGAATTTTAACAATCTCCCTCCCCCCTTTTTTTATCTGAAAAATAGCAACTTTAGAAATCTTCCCCAAGGTTTACAATCATCTCTTTCAGACTTTGCAAAAGAAATTATCTTCAGATTTAGCTCATTTTGCTTCAGCAAATCATCTTCAAAGAAAATTTCAGCAAATCTTCAACAAACTTTCCGAATCTTTGAACTTTCTTTCAAATCTTGAACAATCTCCCCATAACTCGGACAATAAATCTTTCAAACTTTCACCATCTGAACTTTAGTCATCATTTCTTGAAATTATTTCTCCCCCTTTTGATGATGTAGAGCATAGAAATCATCAAAACTTCTTCAAGAAATGTCATTAGTTTTTGACCATGATCCTTTCATATGAGCCTCTAATCATCTGCCAATTCATAATGTATTCATCTGAACCTTTTCAAATTCAGACAAATAAAAGTGTAAACCTAAATCAACAAATGAATCAGTTAATACGACTATAAGTAACACAAAGTCACTTAGTACAACGAATGTACTGTACAAGGAGTTTTATTGATGTTCAGGTCTTCCATTCAATCATCGAATAACACAAGGTTAAACTACGAACATTCCGACATAAAAACAAATTTTCTGTGTGTTCATGCTCGTGTATGAAAGAATTAAAACATGAATATTTTATAAAAAGGCTCAAAATGTGTAAACCATTGAGACAACAACAGTAATACACGAACTCAATTGTGCATGATCGAATTGCGAAGGTGGGGCAAACTTCCTTCTTTTCAATATCCAAATCTTCCGAATGAAGACCAGATAGCATATGTGTTGCATCCCCAAAAAAATATGAAACATTTCTTTGTTGAGAAAGAAATGAGTAGCTGGTGGGGTTTAAACAAGAGTTGGCATGGGCTAGTTGCGTGTTTCAATGATATTCACGAAAGAATTGTGAAACAACAGTAATATGGCTAGTTGCCCTCTTTCTTTTTATCAATTAATCTCACTTCTAACCAAACTCTCTTTTCATTTTATCTCAGCACACACCCACACTCAGATATTGACCCCTCGTCTCTCGATCACTCAAGAATAACTTCTTGGGTAGGAAACACTGGTTATCGTGAATCCATAGAAGTTTAATTAAGCTCACACAATTCCCATGTATATAGTCCTATAAGCAAAATGTTGCTCAATTGGTTTTACTTTTCAGTTTAACTTTTCAGTTAAAGCACAGTATGAAATACATGTCAGATATTTGTATGCTCATAAAGATAATCATGAAGAATTGAGCATTTTAAACATGAAAAATTCTCTGGAAAACAAGTATATTGAAAGAATGAAATGAATACAAAAGACTTAAATGAGAATCTGACAATGTATGAAAAGATCAAATATGAATGATTTAGCATTAAAAGCTTCGGTCATGAAAAATTGGATGTTATCTATAAGAACAATTATAGACATTCGTGAAAGAAACGTTTTGAATGAAATAACGCTCAAATATCAATGAAGTTCAAACGGGGTGTCTTACCATCGAAAGTTATGTTCAATTTGAGACATGGTAAGAACATAGTCAACAAAAGTACGAAAACGGTGTGTATGAATACTTGACAGTATATGGAAAAGATAATACACAAGTATTAATATTTGGAAACATACGGTTAGATAACAATAAAGCACATAAAAAGAAAAAAATTAAAATCACACTTCTGTATTAGTGAAATATGTTTAAGAATCGAGAAGTGGTTTGAACGTTTTGAAACATGTTTGAAAGTTGTCCTTCTTTCAAACACATATGAGATTAAGGTTAGAATAATCCTTACGCTGAGCTTAAATCTCATAAAGTCAGCCTCAAAGTCATAATAGATATGATCATGTAAGCTCCCCCTCAAAATCTGCATTTAGTCAAAAAAATCGTCAAAGTACAAAGGCTTATTCACAAACTTTATTGAAAAGTAAAGACATGAAAGCAATAAAACTTTTAAGAACGAGTTCTGATTTGATTTAATCATGTTGGGAATTCAGAATTTGCACAAGTATGGTTAATGCTGCTAGCACAACATGGTTAGTACTTCTAAGACAGATTAATAGTGCTAAACAAGATTAATACTGCTTGATGAAGTTACTACTGCTGAGCATAGTTAGTACTGCTAGTAGTTAGTACTGCTAAGGGTTACTACTGCCAACTTCATTAATATTGCTGAATATGGTTAATGCATCTGAACATGGTTAGTACTGCTTATGAGATGAAGACGGCAATGAAGACAGTTGTATTGATTGAAGATATTCATGGAAAGCTTGGAGATAACTATGGAAGATTATACTGAAGATCTTTTATATTTTGTAATTATCTTTTATTTTCAGTATATGTATAGACTTAGTCAGAATAGTTTAGTAAGTAATTTTTTGAGTTTTTGTTTTGATAGAGAGAATTAACCTCAAGGTTTATAATCCTAATTCTAGAGAAGTAGAATTCGTATTGGTGAGCATGTTCATCAATATTGAGGTTTTGTTTGAAAACTTGTAGCTTTAATCTTTCAATAAAGTTTACAAGTTGTGATTCATATTCACTGTTTCATTGATATTCTGAATATTAAAGTGTTATTCCGCAAACTCCTTTAATATTGTTTCTGAGTTCATTATTCTTGTTAAGAATTAGATCCTGACAAGTGGTATCAGAGCACAGTATTCTCAGAAACCTTCAATCACCATTCTTTCTCAGAAACCTTCAATCATCATGGACAGTTCAAGTGATAGTGTTCTGGTCTCAAAGGTTCCAATGCTCAGATCTAATGAATTTGACTTGTGGAAGATTAGGATCAGGCAATACATCCTTCTCACAGATTACTCTATGTGAGACATCATTGAGAATGGGCCATCTAATGAAGGAAAGATTGGACCAGATGGAAAAAAGAATTCCACCAAAGACTGATGGAGAGAGGAAGATAAGGCAGACAGAGATGAAAGCCTTGAGCACACTGCTCTTGGCTATTCCCAATGAGTATCAACACCAATTCTGCAACTGTACTGATGCACAGATGCTTTGGAATGCTCTAGAGAAGAGATTCTATGGTACCAAAAGTACCAAGAGAAATCAGAAGGCTATTTTGAAGCAACTATATGAAAACTTCATGTCAACTAAGAATGAGTCCATGACTCAAACTTTTGACAGGTTTAACAAGCTGATTGGTGAACTAGCTACTGTTGGAGTGCAGATTGATCAAGATGATGTAAACAGAAAGTTCTTAAGGTCCCTTGAAGATGAATGGACCATGTATACTGTCTCTTTCAGACAGGATGACAAGTTGGAGGACAAAGAACTAGATGATCTTTATAATGACTTAAGGGTGTTTGAGGCTGAAGTTGAAGCCAAGAAAAGACCATCTGGATACACTCATAATGCTGCTCTCTTATCATCTTCTTCTTCTACTGTTTCTGCTGCTAATGCAGAATCAGTTAGTACTGCTTATGTATCTAAGCAGGATGTATCTAATGACTCTGTATTAGAAGCTTTTCTTGCTAGTCATGCCAATTCTGGTTTAATTAATGATGATCTTGAACAAATTAATGCAGATGACCTTGAGGAGATGGATATAAAGTGGCAGATGGCTATGCTAACTATGAGGGTCAAGAGATTCATAAAGAGGACTAGCAGGAACAACTTTTCTCAGAGGAGAGAAGATGGTGATGGGTTTGACAAGTCAAAGGTGGAGTGCTACAAGTGCCACAAAATGGGACAATTTGCAAGAGAATGCAGAGGAGGAATTCCTCAACAACATGGCAGTAACCATCAGCAAGCACATTCATCAAGCTTCCAAAACAACAGAAACTCCACTCAAGCTCTTGTTTCTCAAGAAGGAATGGGATTTGATTGGAGTGATCAAGCAGAAGAAGTTGTTCAGAATCAAGCCCTGATGGCAGAAGTCTCAGAATCTTCCAGCACAGATATTCCAACTGAGGTAAAAACTAAAGCATGTGTGACGACCTTAAAAGGTTAGAAAGAGATATAAGAGAGTATAAGGTGATTGTTGAGAAGTTTGAAGATCAAATCAAGGCTTACAAGGCCAATGAACTTCATCATATGTATGACACAAATTACTGGAAGTGGGAGAAAAATCAATTAGAGATTCAAATAGAAAAGTCTAAAGAGGAGTGTGAGAAGATAAAGAGTGAGTATGAGAAAGCTAAGCTTGACATTGAGAAGTTCTCTTATGCTTCCAAAGCAATGGACTCTTTGCTTAAAGCTCAAGTTCATGATAAGATCAAGAGTGGTATAGGATACAATGCAACACCTCCACCTTATAACAATAATTACATCCCTCCCTCCTCAGATCTCTAAGAAAACCAAAATAAAAAGGAGTTTGCGGAATAACACTTTAATATTCAGAATATCAATGAAACAGTGAATATGAATCACAACTTGTAACCTTTATTGAAAGATTAAAGCTACAAGTTTTCAAACAAAACCTCAATATTGATGAACAGGCTCACCAATACGAATTCTACTTCTCTAGAATTAGGATTATAAACCTTGAGGTTAATTCTCTCTATCAAAACAAAAACTCAAAAAATTACTTACTAAACTATTCTGACTAAGTCTATACATATACTGAAAATAAAAGATAATTACAAAATATAAAAGATCTTCAGTATAATCTTCCATAGTTATCTCCAAGCTTTCCATGAATATATTCAATCAATACAGCTGTCTTCATTGCCGTCTTCATCTCACAAGCAGTATTAACCATGTTCAGAATCATTAACCATGTTCAGCAGTATTAATGAAGTTGGAAGTAGTAACCCTTAGCAGTACTAACTACTAGCAGTACTAACTATGCTCAGCAGTAGTAACTTCATCAAGCAGTATTAATCTTGTTTAGCAGTATTAATCTGTCTCAGAAGTACTAACCATGTTGTGCTAGCAGCATTAACCATACTTGTGCAAATTCTGAATTCCCAACAATCTCCCCTTAACTTGACTTTTAAGAAGAGAAGTCAAGTTCTTCATTTATGGTCTTCAAGATGCTTTCAACACTACAGCTTAGTTGCCCAAATTCGGATCCAGACCCAGACTTTGATTAATTGTTCTTCTTACCACAATTCTGGCCATTTCTGACAGAAATAACACTGCTGCAAGCAATACTACTGCTAACAATGTTAGTACTGCTAATCCAATTAGTACTACTAATAAAGTTAGTATTGCTAACAAAATTAGTACTACTAATCCAATTAGTACTGCTAATGATGTTAGTACTGCTAACAAAGTTAGTATTGCCAATCAAGTTAGTACTGCTTCCAGTAACAGACCCATAATTGTGACAAAGTATTCAAGCCATAAGATTCCCCAGTCTGAAAAGCTCATCAAAACTGATTGTGAATATGTTGATGAGAATGGGAAACCCAAGACCACTTTGGCTTGGGTTCCTACTAAAAACTAATTGTTATACTTTATGTGCAGGGCAACCAACAGCTAAAAGGGAAGAGCATTTGGCATGTTTATAGTGGTTGCTCTAGGCACATGACAAACAACAAGTCCTGCCTACAAAACTTTAAAAGAATTGATGGAGGAAATGTTGCATTTGGTGATAATCCATCTGGAGGAAAGATTAGTGGGAAAGTTAATGTATCAAAGGGTAAGATGACATTTGAGGATGTCTACTATGTTGAGCAATTGAGATACAACATGTTAAGTGTATCACAGGTTTGTGACAAGAAGCATAGTATATTGTTTACTGATACTGAATGTATTATCCTTGCTAAAGAGTTCAAGGTAGTTGATGAAAGTATGATACTACTGAGAACTCCAAGAAAGGACAATGTTTATTGCTTGGATTTAGAGAACGTATCTAATGATTCATCATTTAATTGTCTATTTTCAAAAGCTTCTATTGATGAATCATCTCTTTGGCACAGAAGGATGTGTCACATGAACTTTAAAACAATGAATAATCTTGTAAACAACCTTGTAAGAGGTTTACCACAAAAGGTATTTTCATGTGATGATCATTGTGTTGCATGTCTTAAAGGCAAACAGCACAAATCTTCTCATAAGTCCAAACAGATAAATACAATCTCTACACCTCTCCAATTATTGCATATGGATCTGTTTGGTCCTACAAATGTGATGAGTATTGGCAAGAAATCTTATTGCTTAGTTATTGTTGATGATTTCTCTAGATTCACTTGGGTCTATTTTCTGAGGACAAAGGATGAGACAAGTGGACTGATCAAATATTTTATTCTCAGAGTTGAAAACCAAACAAATCAAAGAGTTAAAATCATTAGGTCTGATAATGGAACTGAATTTAAAAACAATGACCTAAACAGCTTTTGTGAGGAAAAAGGTATTGAGAGACAATACAGTGCTCCTAGGACTCCTCAACAGAATGGAGTTGCTGAGAGGAGAAACATGACACTGATTGAAGCTGGAAGATCCCTGTTGGCAGATTCAAAACTGCCAGTTACATTTTGGGCAGAAGCAGTTAATACTGTTTGTTATGTTCAAAACAGGGTTCTAATAGTTAAATCTCAAGGCAAGACACCATATGAACTTTTTAACAAGAAGAAACCTTTTATTGGATTTTTCAAACCTTTTGGGTGTCCTTGCACAATTCTTAATACCAAAACTCACTTAGGCAATTTGATAGCAAAGCAGATGATGGATTTTTGGTTGGTTACTCATCCCAAAGTAAGGCTTACAGAGTTTTTAATACGTACAGGCCCTGATTGGCTTTTTGACATTGATTCACTAACTAATTCTTTGGGTTTTAGTTATGAGAATAATACAGGAACAGGGACAGAATCAGTACAAGACAAAAGACAAGAGTTTGTGCTATTTCCAATCCCTACAGCAGATCCTATTGAACTCTGTGTTCAAGAGAAGAAAGATGTTGCAGATTCAAAGGATACTGAAACGGCTCAGAATGAAGAGGAGAGAGGTGAAAAGGAGGATCAGCTTTTGACTTCAGAACAGCTAGAACCAGAGATGTCTGCATTGGCAGAAGATGATACTAATGATGAGAACTCCTCAGTGTTTGGTGGCAACACTTCAGAAAAGAATGACACCAATCTTGAAGTCAATCTTCAGGAAGAGGCTGTAAATGCTACAAGGACTCAAAAGAATCATCCTCCTCAGTTGGTGATTGGTGGCATCAATTCTCCAATCATCACAAGGAATCAGAGTAAGTTGGGAGGATTAAAAGACATACAATCAGGCTTAATATCTTGCTTTCTATCTCAGGTTGAGCCCAAAAAGGCACATGATGCAATGAAAGACCCAAGCTGGATAGAAGCAATGCAAGAAGAGCTGCTGCAGTTTGTACTGCAAAATGTCTGGGATTTGGTAGAACTGCCTAAAGGACACAGAGCTATAGGGACAAAATGGATTTTCAGAAACAAGAAGGATGAGAGAGGGATAGTGATCAAGAACAAGGCTAGATTGGTAACACAGGGGTACACTCAAGAAGAAGGAATTGATTATGAAGAGGTTTTTGCACCAATGGCCAGGATTGAGGCCATTAGGTTATTTTTAGCCTATGCCTCTTTCATGAAGTTCAAAGTCTACCAAATGGATGTGAAAAGTGCTTTTCTGTATGGTAAAATTGAAGAAGAAGTATATGTCTGTCAGCCTCCAGGGTTTGAAAATCCCAGATATCCTGACAGAGTATACAAATTGAAGAAAGCACTGTATGGACTACATCAAGCACCAAGAGCTTGGTATGACACTTTGTCTACCTATCTCTTGGAAAATGGTTTTGAGAGAGGAATCATTGACAATACTCTGTTCATTCAAAGGAAGAAGCAGGACATCCTATGTGGATGACATCATCTTTGGATCCACAAAAGATCAATTGTGCAGAGATTTTGAAGAATTAATGCATAAGCGATTCAAGATGAGTTCTATGGGTGAACTTACTTTCTTCCTTGGGCTACAAGTTAAGCAGCAACAAGATGGAATCTTCATAAGCCAAACCAAGTATGTGCAGGACATTTTAACCAAGTTTGGATTCTCAGATTCCAAGCCTGCAAGCACACCCATGGAGACACACAAACAGATAACTGCAGATCTTGAGGGGGAGGATGTGGATGTTCATCACTACAGATCCATGATTGGCTCCCTCATGTATCTCACAGCTTCTAGACCAGATATAATGTTCCCTGTTTGTGTGTGTGCAAGATTTCAAGTAAGGCCTAAGCAGTCACACTTTCAAGCAGTCAAGAGGATATTCAGATATCTCAAAGGACAACCTAGATTAGGTCTTTGGTATCCTCATGACTCACCATTTGACCTACTTGCTTATTCAGACAGTGACTTGGGTGGTGCAAATTTGGACAGAAAGTCTACAACTGGAGGATGTCAGTTTTTGGGTGCAAGACTAGTATCATGGCAGTGTAAGAAGCAAACAACAGTGTCTACCTCAACAACAGAAGTCGAATACATAGTTGCTGCAAGCTGCTGCTCACAAGTGCTATGGATTCAGAATCAAATGATGGACTATGGTATGACATTTCTTCACACTCCTATTTTCATAGACAACAACAGTGCTATTAGCATTGTTAATAATCCAGTCAATCATTCAAAAACAAAGCATATAGAAATAAGGTACCATTTTATCAGAGACTGTAATGAGAAGAAGCTAATTCAGGTTCATAAAGTACACACAACTAACCAGTTTGCTGATCTATTCACAAAAGCTTTTGATGTGGGTAGATTCATATTCTTGGTCACAAGTGTGGGCATGATGAACAATGAATAAGTATATTCTCATTCTCTTTATATACCTATATAGATTCCTCCTTAGTTACTTTCTTTAAATTGGTGCTATTAACCCCTGTGTGTTTAAGTGTTTCAGGTTGTTTTGAATGGGTACTTAGTTCTTCTATAGCAGTTAATACTGCTAGTTAGTTAATACTGCTAGTGGTTAATACTGCTCTCAGTTAATACTGCTAGTTAGTTAATACTACTAGTAGTTAATACTGCTAGTGGGTTGCGCAAACCGTGTTCGACCGGAAAGATGTAAAGACCGATATTTTGTTCGATCGTTTGCTTACTTCGACCGGTAAGTTGTAGGTCCGGGAACTTGTAATGACCGGTATTGGTGCTTCGACCGGTAAACGTGCTTAGACCAGAACCAAAATAGACCGATATACCTTTCGACCGGTATAGTGATAGACCGATACTGCTAAGGATCGATAAAGTGTATTCGACCGGTAATGGACTAGACCGATATGGTGAACTCGACCGGTAGTGTGATAGACCGGTATAGGCTTTGACCGATACAAAGGTATGGACCGATAGTGTCTTAGACCGATATTAGCTTAGACCGATAGATTGTTCGATCGGTATGTTCTTGAATCAACCCAGAAACTCGATAAACAGAAGCAATAATCAATACAGACTCACAATCGAATGCAAAAATCAGACTGTTGTACTCAGAAACATGTATCGAACACAACCCAATCAATAACAAAGATTAAAATCAACTTTCATGCATTCAATTTAAAGAACACAGTGTCGATATTCATGCAAACCTAGAAAACACAAAATCAAAAATTCTATCACTTGATACTTTCTAAAAGCAATTAATCAATCAGATAGTGTTCAATAATGCAAAACACACCTAGTCAGATCAATCTTAAACATAAACGCACATGAAATCAGATGAACAGTAAAAAAAAATTCGATGAACAGTAATCGATGAATAGTAATATCAAAACAAATTTGATTCTTTAGGCTCTGATACCACTTGTTATCCCAGTTTAATCTAGTTGATTAACAATCATAGAACACAATAATATCAAGAGATATAAAATCAGAATAACATACCAATCCCTTGAATAAACAGTTAAACCTTATGTGTTCTTGATACCCTTGAATACAGAGAATAACAGCTACCTCTCTAATATGATTATGATTATTAATATGAGGCTTAACCCTAAAAACCTATTAACTAAAACATTAAATACTTAGGCTATATGGGCTTTAACCTTAATGGGCTTGGGCCCAATAGTAACTAAACTATCAATCTATTACAATTTAAACCCTAAACTTTAACTATCAAACAAATACAGTTTAGACCCTTTAATCTTGAATACAATTATGATCCAACAAAAATCCCCATGGAAAATTGTCTAACTTGTAATCCGAGAAAGAAGTTCATCTCTCCCATCATACTCATCTGAAAACGTGACACCATGAGGTTAGAAAAATTCTTACAATACTTTGGATTAGTTGAACCAAATATAATATCGTCCACGTATATTTGAATTAAAATGATATCAGCTTTCTCCTTTTTAATGAATAAAGTGGTGTCGTTTTTACCTTTTGAGAAACCAGACTTGACAAGGAATTTGGATAATACATCATACCAGGCTCTAAGGGCTTGTTTGAGTCCGTAAAGTGCTTTGTCTATAATATAGACATGATCAGGTTTGTCGCCACTTACGAATCCTTAAGGTTGAGAAACGTACACCTCTTCTTTTAATAATCCATTCAGAAAAGTTGTCTTGACATCCATCTGATAGACCGTAAATTTCTTATGTGCAACGTAGGTTAGGAACATCCTAATTGCCTCAATACGCGCAACTGGTGCATACATCTTGTAACACCCCGATTTTGAAAAGGTATCGTTTCAAGTTAATACAGAAATCGGTATTTTAAGGGAAAAATAAGATATGGTATTTTGGACTTGAATCCTAGATTTTATAGTATTAGTAGATGAAGGATTCAATTACGAGTCCAACGGTTCTTTCTGGAGCGAAAACGGAGCTATAACGAATAAGTTACGGCCAAAACAGTGAACGAGAAGAAAACCAGGGGAAGCGGGCGACTTATGCCGCGACTTAAGGTCGCGAGGTAAGTCGCGAAATCCCCTGGTCGATCTTAAAACCCGATTTTCAGCCACCAAACTTTATTTCTTCATATCTTCTTCATCACAACTCCGATTTTGGTGATTCAAGTTGCCATGGTTTCGTTTTTGTGAGCTCTTCAAGGATTTAGCAAGAGATTAGAAGTCTATTGGAGTATACATGAGTATTTTGTGGTGGTAAGCTCCTCTCTCTCTCTCAATGTTAAGCTAGGGTTTGATGATTTCATCCTTTTTCCTTTCATCCTTCATCTTGGGTTTGATTTTGATGACTTGTGTGGTGAAGGTGATCTTGTAGATGTGTTGGATCTAAGATCTAGGGAGGTTTCTTGGTGGTTCAAGCCTTCATCAATGGTGATTCAAGTTTTGAGGGTAAACCCTAGATTTAGCCTAAATCTAGCAAGGTGAGTTCAAGTTGATTTGTGAAAACGTTGTACATGCCAAAATGTCCATTTTAAAGTGTTTATGTGGTTTACATGAAATTATCAAATGTTGGGTTATTTGGTAATCTTTGATTATTTGAAGTATTTAACCTTATAAACTTTGTAAAACACCCACATTTGGGGTTTTTGGGCATTTTGATAAAGATGTCACAAATGAATATGTTTTGATGATTTATTGCAAAAATAGATCTTTGGTTAAAGAAATACACTTTTAAATGTTTGTCGGGTTTTCATGCATCATTCATGAAAAGGGATGTTTCGAAAAGTATGAAAGTGTGAGTCCTTTGGTTTTGGGTCATCCACGACTTTGGAGAATATTTTAGAAATGGAAAAACCTTCTGGTTTGGGTCGAAGGCCAATTGTGTTTTGAGAAATCAGTTTTGGGGAAAGATGTAAATTGGTTTATGTAACCATATTGGCTCTCGTATTTTAGCCAAACGTTCATTATGCCTTTTGGGCTTGGTTTACACTCAAATGAGTCTTTGGAACATTTGTTCAGTTTTGGTAGCTCGTTAAGGAGCCTTGGACGTACGGTGTACTTAGTTGCATCTTAATTGAGAGTTACATGTTTTGAATGCGTTAGTTCATTCTTTTGAGTCATGTAACGTTTTAGACTGTAATGCATTGGATCCATAGGCATATGAGTCAGTCAGTTGGTTTAGTGGGGACTCTATCCCTGTGTTGGGACTGGATATTGTTTAGTGGGGACCTTCTCCCCGTGGCTAGTGGTTGGGCTCGATAACCGCGTAACCTTTATTGAGTGCTCAAGGTAGATATCGTGGGTTGTTGAACTCGATGCCCGTTTGTAATCCAGTCTGGTTACTTATCGTAGAATTTAGTATCCGCGTTTAAATTCTAGTGAGTAGTCCCCAAGTCATGTTTTGTTTATGTAAGCTTGCGGTGGTGCTCTGGAGAAGCCGTATACGGAGCTAAGTCTTGCGGTGGTGCTCTTGGAGAGCCGGATACGGGGACTTGTGACTTTGTGGTGAGACTCATTAGAGGTCGAGTATACACTAGGATCAGTGGTGTCTTGCGGTGGTAGCTCAGATGAGCCGGATACGAGGAACCATGGTCTTATGTGAAACTCGAGAACATTGATAAGTGGCCTAACTTTGTGTGCCCGCCACATTCGATGGTTTTTACACGTCTCATCATAATCAATGTCTTCTTCTTGTCTGTATCCCTTGGCTACAAGCCTTGCTTTATTTCTAATAACAACACCATCTTCATCCTTCTTATTTTTGAATACCCACTTGGTGCCAATGATTGTCTTTCCTTCAGGTCGGGGCAAAAATCGCCAGACTTTAAGCGCTTCAAATTGGTTGAGCTCTTCTTGCATGGTTGTAACCCAATCTGGATCACGAAGAGCTTCTGAAACTTTTGTTGGCTCTATTTTGCTCAGGAATGAATCAAATAAGCATTCATTTGTTATTGCAAATCTAGTTTGCACCGACTTTGATGGATCTCCAATAATTTGATAAACCGGGTGCTCTTTGGTCCACTTGTATACATAAGGAAGTGGATTAGATGAAGATTGATCATGTTGAACATCTAGATATCCACTTTCTTCTTCATGTTCAGTATGGGGTTCAGTTGAAGTAATCGGTGCAGAAGTTTCAGTTGATTGGACATTTGATGTCTGTTGAGTAGGCATTACCGTACATCCAACTGAATGTGTAACTTCTGGCTCTGCAGTTTCAATAGCAACTTCAACTGATTGATTAGATGTTTGAATTTGAATTTCTTCCTGAATCGGGGGGTTGGATTCAGTTGAGACATCTGATGTGATTGGATGATTACTACTTGAATCTTCAGATCTGTCACTCACAACAGGTTTAGTCAATTTAGTACCAAGAAACTCATCATAGAAAAAATCAAACAATAAATCTAATTCTGTTAAATGAGATGTAGACGTTGACGCTTTATCAGAATTAGAATCTTTAACTGCAGGTTCTGGACTGATTTGTCCAGAAGCTAATACTCTTGTTATCACGGGTTCTGAACTGATTTGATCATAAGCCATTTCTTCATCAAATTTAACATTGACGCTTTCCACCACAATCTTCGATATCTTTAGATAAACTCTGTATGCTGCAGATGTCTGAGCATAACCAATGAAAATGCCTTCATCAGCTTTCGGACTAAACTTGTTCAAGTTCTCCTTGTCGTTCAGCACAAAACACCTGCATCCAAAAATGTGAAAATGTTTAATGCTAGGTATTCTATTATTAATCAAAGCATATGGTGTTTTACCAAACTGACGATGAATGATTGAACGATTTTGCGTATAACATGCAGTTGACACAACTTCAGCCTACAGAAATAAAGGTAGATTCGATTGACTAAGCATAGTGCGAGCAGCCTCAACTAGAGTTTTGTTTCGCCTTTCTACTACTCCATTCTGTTCAGGTGTTCTGGCAGCAGAAAATTGGTGTGTTATCCCGACTGATTTGAGATAATCATCTACAATCTTGTTCTTGAATTTTGTGCCATTATCAGTTCTGAGAAACTTAACTGTCTTCTGCAAGTTCACATGAACGTCCTTTAAAAATGAGATGATGACATCGGGCGTCTCATCTTTCAATCTTAGAAATTTGACCCAAGTGTATCTTGAATAATCGTCGACAATCACCAAAACATATTTCTTGTCGTTTATGCTTTGAGTTCGCATTGGACCACAGAGATCCATATGCAGCAGTTCCAAAGGAGTACTTGTACTCGGTTCAGTCTTACACTTATGAGAAGCTCTCTTCATTTTGCCTTTCTCACATGCATCACACAAATGTTTTTTTTCATATTTCAGCTCTGGAAGTCCTTTCACCAAATTTCCAGTCACCAACTTGTTAATTTATCTGAAGTTGAGGTGAGATAGCCTTTTATGCTATAATAAACTTTGTTGCATAGAGGCTTTAGAAAGTAGACACAACGCATTATCATTCTTGACATTTGACAGATTGATCGTGTAGAGGTTTGACTTTCGCATCCCGACCAAAAGTTTTTTACCTTCTTTAGTTCTTACACAACATCTCTTAGCCTTAAAATTTACCTCTAAGTCTTTGTAGCAAAACTGTCCGATGCTGAAAAGATTGTGTCCTAGGCCTTCAACATAACTCACTTTCTTTATCGTTACATTTTCTTGCACTACGTCTCCGTATCCCAAGATTGGTGAAAACTGGCCATTCCCAAATCTGACGTTTCTGCAGAATTTCTCTGTATAATTAGATAAAATATATTTCTGCCTAGTCATATGCTTGGAGCAACCAGAATCCAAGTACCACATATGACGGGTCTGCACATGAGAAATCAAGGAACAACAGGTTTAGGTACCCATTTATAGATGGGTCATAGCAAGTTAACACATGATTTTGGCATCCATTTGAATTTGGACCCTTTGATCTTTTGAAAAGATTTTGAAACAAAGTTATTAGAATAGACATGATATGATCCAAACCAATTATCAGAATATTGTCGAGACACAAAATCATTTTGACTAGAAAACTGAGTAGTAGACGGAGATAATTGGATCAATTGCTTTATTGAGTAAGTCTTGTATGAAGGTACACGATTTGGTTTATGAGAAGCAATATGACCAATTACATCAGAAACACTAACAACAGTCCTATTACATTCTAAATCAAACAATGATTTTGTCAACTCTTCAACATTCTTCTTAGGTCTCCATTCAAGATTTGCCTCAGACCTTTTACTTTTCAAATCTGAAACAGAAGATTTAGATTTGTAAGAACCATGAGATTTAAGAGTTTGTGTTTTCTTATGTTTACCCGTGCCTGACCGTTTCTGTGAGCGCCTTTTCTTTTGCTTCTTACCTTTAGCACAATAGATACTCACAAGAACTGATTCATCAACCTTAGTTGATGATTCACCTTTTTCAAATACACTGAGTAAAACATCAGTATTAATCACAAAAGCTGAATGATCTGGAAGTTTAGCATTGAAATCATATTTCTCAACACTTTCAGCAAAACAACCATCATAATTCAAAAATCAGTTTCATCCTCAAATAAGTTTACACCATCATCATCAAATTTAGAAGACTTAGAAGATTTTAAATCTGAATTAAAAACCACAGTGGAAAATACAATCTTTTCTAAATCAGCCAAAATCCTTTCATCCACTAAGGTATTCTCAAGCTCAGAAATTTTACTTTCCAAGATAAGTGGAGGTACATAGATTTTTGCTTCAACAGGTTTAGCCCCCAATTCCTCAGTAGAATAACTGTGAAAATAATCATTTGAAAGAAATTTAGGTTGTTCAGAGAGATAACTAGCATTCAGCTTGTCATAGCAAAATGGTAGTTGCATTTTCATTATGTTTTTCCTATTTTCATCTTCCTTAGCCTTAATCTCATCAGATGATTTTGTAACAAATTTGGGTTTCAAATGAGGACATTTGTCAGCCACTTGTAAGAAATCAAAATTATATAAAGCGGGTTGCTTTCTTATAGCTTTCTTCATATAGTGAGGGTTATCATAACCAAGACCCCACTTATCTTTAAAATATGTTTCTTCCTTTGGTGTGTTTAGAAAAATGGTGTGATCCGTGTGACCTCGAGTATAAAGCTTAGCTTCCAAACCATTAATCTTTTTAAGCAATGATTTGTTTTCAAATTTCAAATTATTATATTGCACAACAAACTCTTGTTTCTCAAGTTCACACTTTTTAAACTTGGATACTGCCTCAGAAAGTTGATTTTCAAAACAAGTTTTTTGTTTTTCAAAAACTGTAACAACTTTGTTCAAAGAGTCAATCAAGTTTTTGTTCCCAGCAATTTCCTTGTTGAAATCAAAAATTGTTTGACGCTTTGTCGCAACTCTACTTTTCTCCTTTTTAAGCTTAGTTTGTAGGTCTTGAAGCTCAACCATCATGGTTTCCATTTTCTTTTAAAAAATCAGATTCAGCAAAAATATTTACCTCCTCAGAAGTCTCCACATCAGATTCATCATACTTGACTTCCTTGCCCATTAAGCACATATGAGCAGTCTCTTCTTTATCCTCATCATCTGAATGGTCTAGCCAGAAATCATCCTCAGCCATCAGTGCTTTGTCTTCTTCTTTTTACTTGGCCAAAAGCATCTTGTTCTTGTAGTAATCCTAGTTCCTTACAATTAGCTTCCGACAGTCTTTGGCAAAATGGCCTAACCTGCCACAATTGTAGCACTTGATTGGCTGATCAACTTTCTTTTCTCCATAATCATTCAAATATCTCTTCTCTGGCTTCTTATCACCAAAATTCTTCTCATCAGACCTCCTATCATCAAATTTCTTTTCCTCATTCCATCTGCCTTCCATCCTTTCCTTATGTCCAAAATATCTAGACCCTGAAGAATACCTCTGACTATTAGATCCCGGCTTCTTGTAAAATTTCTTCTGGAAAGCTATGATCAGCAAAAGCATAGCTTGCTTCAGGTTTTCTCCATCATCAGAGTCAGAGTCATCACTATCAGAATCAGCAGATTCAGAAATCACAACTTTCTTCTTCTTCTTCTTCTTATCTTTCTTCTCTTTCTCTTTCTTCTTATCCACCACAAGAGCAACAGGATCAGCTACCGGCTTTGCACTCTTTTTCTTTTCTCCTCTTTTCTCTTCAACTTCCTCCTCATTCTGTCTTAGTGTCTTATATATTTCATGTAAAGGAATGTCACTAAGATCTTTCATCTGTTTCATCCTCCGAGTATGCTTCTTCCATTCTGGTTGTAACACACTGAGGAATTTCACATTATTTTCAATCTACTTCTTTTTCACTTTATTCTTAGCCAGTTCATTCAACAAAGAGACAAATCTCTCATAAGTTTCCTCCAGGCTTTCATTCTCCTTGGCTTTGAATTCTTCATAACTATTGATGCAGTTAGCCACTTTCATTTGGTTTCCAATTTTAGAACCCATCATCATCTTCTCTAACTGATCCCACATTTTCTTGGCTATGGCCTTGTAGCTATCTATCTTGATGTATATTTCATTAGGTATGCTTTGAAGAAGTAATGACCTTGCTTGTTTATCAGTCTTATGTCTCTTCTTTTGCTTAGGTGTATAACTTGCAACATCAACAACAATCTTTTTGGTCTTGGGCACTCGTGGCTCCGTACCATCTTCGTTGTCAGAACTCTCATGTTCCTCATCTGGTACAATAGCTATGACAGGTTTCATGAGACCTTCATCAATGTTTGTTTGATAAATTATCCATTGTCGTGTCTATCAATGAAATCCAGAAATCTATCTTTCCATTGCTCATATTCCCCTTTGAATAAGACAGGTGGTTTGACATATGTACCAATAGCAAGAGCATCTCTAGAAGTCATCTTGAACTTTGCACTGATTTGAAGTGATCGCCCAAAAAAATTCAGAAATAAACTTGACTTGAAAAGTCAAACTTGATCAACACTTGAAAAACTTAGAAAAAGTTCCAAGTGTCAGAACTCGCAGAACAAAGAAATTCACTTCGCGCAGAAAGAGGCATGCGCGTTCTTGGTTCGCGCAGAAAGAGGCCTGCGCATCCTTGGTTCACACAGAAAGAAGCTTGCGCGTTCTGAAGGATCACTTCACGCAATCACTTTGTGCGTTCTATACTTAGAATATTTTTCACAACTTTACTTCTCGCAAAATCACTTCACGCAGATCAAGAACTCGTAGATCAAAGAAACCAGAAAACAAGAACTTGCAGATAGGCCTTTGCGCGTTCTCACTTCGCCCAAACAGTACTCTGCGGGTTCTGTCCTTAGAAAAACTTTTGAGAACAAATCACTAAACTTGCGCATTCTTGTCAAGAACTCGCAGAAGGCACAAAAACACAAAACACTTCAGTATGTGTGTACTTCCAGGCTTGCGTGTTCTTCCTATGAACCTTGCGTGTTCTTCAAATCTTGTGTGTTCTTTACCACTTCGACCAAAAACTCACTTTTTCAGCTTGAATTCAATCCAAAACTTCGAAATAGATTCTGAAACTTTGCAGATTTGTCCTAGATCATATTCTGAATAGATTACAAACAATTATTTTGATCAACAACACCAAAAATTACAATTAGATCTAGATACAGTATGTTTTCAAAACTCAAACAAAATTACAACAAAATTCATAATTCACACAGAATTGTTGTGAATTAGGCTAACCAGTACAAACAATACTTGTTCTATTTTCAAAAACGAATACAAAACAATGATTACAACTCCAAAAACCACACTAAATCTTGAAATTGATTCTTGACATATAGCTTTTGTGAGTTCTTGAAAAATTCGACCAAGTAATCTGAATTGATTGGTTTGCTCTGATACCAATTGTGTGTGTCCCAATCTATGTGCAATTAATCAAGATGAACAAGAAATTCGATCAAGAAGTCATATGTATTTCTCAAATCAACCAATTACAAATACGCTTTCCAACTCTCAATATTTCTCTCACTACAAAATAAGTTCTTAGTTAGTCATTTTAGTCTACTAACAAAAACAAGGTATTTATACCCCTATCAATTACAAAGACAAAACTAAATACTAACTAAACTATTTGAATTTAACATGCTTGACTTAGACTTTCCTCTTTAAGTAACTTTGACTTGAGCAATTGACTTTGACTTTCATCTTCATGATCTTAGATCCAACATATTTGAGCAATAAGAGGGATGCAAGTGTATCTTCAAAAGGAAGATGAAAGCTGATGGATCAATCAACAAGTTTAAAGCTCGATTAGTAATCCAAGGCTTTAGGCAACGGGAAGGCATCGCTTATTTTGATACCTATGCCACGGTTGCAAGGATCTCCACGATTAGATTGTTGATAGCCTTAAGAGCTATTCACAACTTAGTGATTCACCAAATGGATGTAAAAATGACATTTTTGAATGGTGAATTGGAGGAAGAAGTTTACATGAAACAACCAGAAGGTTTTGTTATGCCCGAGATGGAGCATAAGGTGTGTAAACTTGTAAAGTCATTGTATGGGCTGAAACAAGCACCCAAAAAATGGCATCAAAAATTTGATGAGGTTGTCTTGTTTAATGGTTTTATGTTAAACCAAGAGGACAAATGTGTATATAGCAAATTTGACACATCCAGTAATGGAGTAATCGTTTACTTATACGTTGACGACATGTTGATCTTTGGCACCGAACAAAATCAAGTTGAAAAAACCAAAGAGTTTTTGTAGTCAAGTTTATCCATGAAAGATATGGGAGAGGCGGAGGTGATTCTTGGAATAAGGATCAAGCGTGAGAACAAAGGGATTGCGATTAAGCAATCTCATTACATTGAGAAAGTATTAAAGAACTTTAATTGCTTTGATTGTTCTCCGGTTAGTACTCCATTTGATCCGAGTCTAAAGCTTATGCCCAACTCGGGTGAATCGGTGTCACAACTCGAGTACTCAAAGGTTATGGGATGCTTGATGTATGCCATGACAAGCACTAGGTCGGATATCGCTTTTGTCATAGGAAAGTTGAGTAGGTTTACTAGTAATCCTAGCCTTCATCATTGGCAGGCGATAAGACGAGTATTTAAATACTTGAAGAAAACCATTGATTATGGTTTGTCATATGTCGGGTTTCCTTCGATATTAGAGGGATATTCAGATGCAAGTTGGGTTACCAACTTAGAAGATCACTCTTCACGAGTGGTTGGGTGTACTTGCTTGGGGGAGGTGCCATCTCATGGGCCTCCAAGAGACAAACTTGCATTACGAGTTCGACTATGGAGTCAGAATTTGCGGCATTAGCCGCTGCCAGTAAAAAGGCGGAGTGGCTAAGGAATTTAGTCCATGAAATTCCGTTATGGCCGAAACTGATTTCACCCATTTCTATCCATTGTGATAGTGCGACTACTTTGGATAAACCTTATAGTCAAGTATATAATGGCAAGTCTTAACACTTAGGTGTTAGACATAGCATGATTTGTGAGCTAATCATGAATGGGGTGATTTCGATTGAATTTTTTCGGTCACAACCAAATCTAGCGAACCACTTGACGAAGGGGTTAGCTAGGGACTTGGTTCACAAGTCGGTGATAGGGATGGGATTAAAGCCCATCTAAATCTCTAACGGTAAGATACCCAATTCCCTTCTAATACAACGTTAGAAGTTGAATTCAATGAGAAAGCTCACTCTAAGGGATGGGAGCACAAAATAATCATCCTAAGGTATGTGCTCGGTACTACAAGTGAATGAGGTAGTTCTTTTGTAAAAGTGCATGTGCAGGTGCATGATGAAAGGAACTACCTATATAAGTGTGAAGTGTGGCCACTTCAAGAATCTTGGACTTGGCTTTGTATGCACTCACGAATGGATAAGGACACATGGCTTGTTATAGTGTCAAGTGTAAACTTTAGAGAATTATTTAAATTCATGTGTATGTTATTTTCTAGTACTCAAATGGGTTGAAGGGTTCAATCTATAGGACACCCAGATTCTCGAGTATTTGAAATGTGTAATGTACTAAGATGAAAATTCAATCTTCTAGATATTTTCATTTATGCATGAGTTTGTTTTCCAACATTAACTTTTGTTTGTGAATCAAGGATTGCACTAAAATGGGGGAGGAATGTTGGTGATTTTAGTGAAATCATCGGTTCATTTTAGGTAATTGGATTCACAAGATAATAATGGGGTTGGTAGCTAAGCTATAACATGAGCTAGGAGGTGTGGAGTGCACACTCGTGTAAGCTAACTAGAATCCGAGATCGTTGGATGGTTTTGTTTGGTGAGTTATTAAGTGGAAAATGGTTGTGCACGACCCGTGCGTTTTTCCTCTGTAAAGGGCACGACCCGTGCGTTTTTCCTCTTGTAAAGGGCACAACCTGTGCATTTTTGCACGAGTCGTGCGTTTTTGTTCATAAAAGGAGAATGGGTCATGCGTTTGTCGACATAAGGTTTTGCACGACCCGTGCTTTTTTTTCTCTTAAAAATAGCACGGGTCGTGCGTTGTCGTCAGAAGGTTTTGCACGACCTGTGCATTTTTCTTCTTGAAATTGGCACAGACCCTGCGGCTTCGTCAGTTTTGTAACTGATAGAAAATATGGTAACTGCCAATATTAATGTCCATCAATCAATCTCATTTAATGGGAAATTATTATCGTTGTTAATATGGGGTCGGTTACGATTCTCAAGGTGTTTAAATATGATCGATTTCTGCCTAAATCGATACTGAGAATTGAGATTATCCTCGAATGAATTTCGTGATACCTGGGCAGAATAGGGTTGAAATATCACTTAAGGAAAATGATCTCTCACTCGATCTCATATTCTTTATCCGAGTTCTAATCACTCTTTTTTCCCTCGATATTCTGCACCCTCCCCAACATGTTCGTTTATGTTCGTTCATTAAGAGCTAAACGAACGTAAACGAACAAACTTAAATGAGCTAAACGAACATAAATGAACGAACGTAAACGAACGAACGAACTTAAATGAACATAAATGAGGGCTCAAGCCCTTATTTGAGAAAAAACAAGGTATACATGTATATATAAAGGAAAACGATAACCATCAGTTTCATTATTTATTTTTTTCAAAAATTGATACGTCTTTATTAAATTATTATTAGTAATTATATCTATTATAATTTTAATAATTATTATTATTTAGTTGTTAATTTATTATTATTAGTAGTAAACGAACGTAAACGAAGATTAACAAATGTAAACGAACGAACATTCACGGACATAAATGAACGAACGAGGCATTTGTCCATGCTCGTTCGTTTAGTTAAACGAACGAAAAAACTTGTTTATATTCGTTCGGTTATTAAATAAACGAACATAAATGAACTTCCCGCCGAACGGTTCGCTGAACGTTCGATTCGTTTACAGCCCTACGTATGATGGCTTTACAGGCGTCATCAGTTTTAGGAAAGATAGCGGACTTGATGTTTTCATAACACCCGATTTGCTCTAATTCTGCTTTGAAGAATTAGATAGTCCCATTTAGTACTCTCATGTATCTTCTTGTTTTCCTTCCTTTATAAACTTTAAACTTTTTTGTTATTAAAATTATGTATTTAAAGGATATTGGAATTTTAAATCGTCTATTATTTTATTAAATTTAGGGGTGTTAAAAGTTATAGAGACGATGAAGGGAAGGGAACTATGGTGATGCAGGGCCGAAGTTGCAGACTCGACAGAGATTCAAACTCGCCGGAGTTACAGACTCAACAGAGATTCAAACTCGTCCAAGTTACTGAGATTAAGGACGCAACGAGTTTTTTTTGGGGTGGGGGCACTAATTCTATAATTTTGGATTGTAGGGTTTGTTTATTTTATTTAGTTTGATTTTTTATTTCTTTAATTCTTTAATTGAAGTATAGTTCAAATAATTGTACATTACCTTAAAAACATGTATATTAAATTATTAATATAAATTTTGAGTGTGTCATTGTTTTTTATTCAATTAGAATAATGTTATTTGTTATTTTTTTTATGACTAGGTGGCGTTTGGTTCGTAAAATGTTTTTGGATGGAATAGAATATGTCAAATGAATTTGACTTTGAAGGAATTAGAATGAAATGTTGTCAGGTTTGACCACCTGTTTGGTTGACAGAATTGGAATGGATTCTGTTAAAGAAATTGGAATATGTCTGGTTGGTTCACAGAATGTAGCTTTAGAATTGGAATGAAATGTTGACAAATAACCAAAATATCCTTTTTGATAATTTTAATTTTTCTAAACAAAACATGCTTTAATAAAATAGTCATTAAAAATTCTTTATTTGTAACGGTGGTTCAAATCGTCGGCGGTGGTCAACGGTGGTTCAGATCAGCGGTGGTCGGCAGTGGTTCAGAACGGAGGTGGTCGGTGGTGGTTCAGAACAGCGGTGGTTCAGAACGGCGGTGATCAGCGGTGGTTTAGATTGGCGGTGGTTGGCGGTGGTTCAGATCGGCGGTGGTTTAGAATGGCGGTGGTCGGTGGTGGTTCAGATCGACGACGGTGGTCGGCGGTGGTTCAGATCGGCGGTTATCGGTAGTCGGCAGTGGTCTAGATCGACAGTGGTTGGCAGTGGTTTAGATTGGTGATGGTTCAGAATGGCGGTGATCGGTGGTCGGCGGTTTTCGGTGGTCGGCGGTGTTTCAGATCGGCGGTGGTTCAGAACGGATGTGGTCGGCGGTGGTTGGTGGTGGTTTAGATCGGTAGTGGTCGGCGGTAGTTCAAATCGGCGGTGGTTTAGAGAAGGGACTGATGGAGGCATGGTTTAATCAGATATGTGATTATGTTATATTGGATTGAGGGTAGGGGTGCTCATGGGTTGGGTTGGTCGGGTTGAAGGCACTTGAACAACCCAACCCAATATTTGCGGTTTGAAAAATCTCAACCCAACCCAACCCAATCAAAAGTGTAACCCAACCCAACCCAAACCGTGCGGGTTGGGTTGAGTTGGTCGGGTTGAAACTTTAATATATCATTTTATAATCTAACTAAGTGATTTCGTTTAAAATAACTAAATTCAAAATAGAAATATAAAAATAAGCCTAATAAGATAAGAGAAGAGTAGAAGAAGAACATCGCTTGCCTCTTGATTCTATCGATGTTGAAGATTTTTGAAACTTGAAACTTAGATTTATACGATTTTAATCGGCATGGTCTCGTAAACAGATCCAAACTACGACTAAGATAGGAAGATTTGAGAATTGATATAAAGAAGAACAGCTAAAAATCTAAAACCATAAATAAATAAAAAAACGTACAATTTTTGGTCGGGTTGGTCGGGTTACTTTAGGCTCAACCCGTTTCCAACCCAATAGATGCGGTTTGGGCAAAATTTGTATCGATTATGTATCGGGTTACCTCGGTTTGAGTTTTTTTACGTTTTTTCGGGTTGGGTTGGTCGGAAATTGGAGCACCCCTAATTGAGGGCATAAGTGGCATTATGAAAAAAAAAATTACCATCCATCAAAATATTTTGTAGTTGCTAAGGAATGTTAAATTCCCTCATTTGTGGAATTTGATGGAATTTAGAGACTCCTATCAAACAAAGGAATTAAATTTGGTCAATGTAATTCAACATTCCAATTACATCAGATTCTGATAGAATCTGCGAACCAAACGCCACCTAAAAATTTTAATTACCGAATATGGGAAATATATCACATGTAATTATTGATGTCATAAAATATTTTTAGACTTATTTTTTTAATTTTAAATATGTTATGGAATATTATTTGATATTTACTTGTGCCACGTCATCATTAGCAGGTCATCAAATCAATCAGAACCTTAAATAAACGAAAATTTTCTTTAACACCCTTAAATGATTATTTTAAAAGTTGGTTCCTTAAAACAGGAATCAGAACAAAGTGAGTTTCATTTGGATGCAATTTTCCATTTAAAAAAAAGGAAAATTTGTTTAGTTATATAAAAGAGTGAATTACATTTTTGGTCCTTTTTTTTTAAATAAACGACTTCATTACTTAATGGTTGAGATTACAAAAGGAGGTTACATGATCGATCTTAAAACTCGGTAAGTTAAAATAAAGTAGATTGACAAGGTATGGCTGAGCTTTTCTAGCAAGGACGTGAGCGGCCCCGTTGGCATGTCTCCTGGAGAACCTAACCAAGAATGATTCATTATGGTTGAGAAGGGATCGACACCGAGAGATGGTATCTCCAAACTCCGAAAGGTCGTCAAGATTAGAGGAGATAACATCAACAACTTGTTTCGCGTCCGATTCAACGATCACCCGCTGCAAACCGAGGTCGAGGGCCTACTTGATCGCGTTCGTAAGAGAGGCTTCGCATTCCTTGACCAAAGGAGTACCGTTAATGATGGTCAACCAAGCAGCAATAAACGAGCCATAGTCGTTACGAAGAACCGCACTAAAGCCTGTCTGATGGGTATCACTGAAGATAGTGGCATCGGTATTGCATTTAAGGAATCTCGCCGGTGGTGTATGCCACAAATCGCATCGATCGTGAAGAACATTTTATCGACTAGTTGTGCAGGTCGTTAGCTGAAAGCCAATCATTTATAACATTTGACGCATGTCGCGTCACTCTAGCCGTCATCTTGACCGCATTGTTTTCCATGCATCGTTCCGAAGGTTCCAAATGCTCCAAAGCAACATTAGTAGCTTGTTTCGAAGGGTAGTGGGGACCTTATTAAGGATGGTAAAAAATAAGGTTATGAAGTCGCCTGAAAGGTCCGCCCTCGAATCAATGAGATTCCAAAGATTGGCGCCCTTCCAAACCTTTTTTGCAATCGGGCAATCGATGAAAAGGTGCCAGTTGTTTTCCGGGTTAACGCCACAAAGACACGAGGTATTAATTCCTCATTTTTGAAGGTTCACACGGTGTGGGAGGACGTCTTTACCCAATCTCCAAATAAAGTTTTTCATCTTATACTGTAACACCCCGATTTCGAAAAGGTATCGTTTCAAGTTAATACAGAAATCGGTAATTGTAAGGGAAAAATAAGATATAGGATTTTGTACTTGAATCCTAGATTTTATAGTCTTGTTGGATGAAGGATTCAATTACGAGTCCAACGGTTCTTTCCGGAGCAAAATCGGAGCTATAACGAAGAAGTTATGGCCAAAACAGTGAACGAGAAGAAGACCAGGCGAACAGTGCATCTTGCGACTTATGCCGTGACTTAGGAATTATGTCGCGACTTAGGTAATCGGGCGACTTATTCCGCGACTTAAGGTCGCGTGGTAAGTCGCGAAATCCCCTGGTCGAGCATAAAACCCGATTTTCAGCCCTAGAACTTCATTTTTTCATAACTTTTGCTCCACAACTCCGATTTGGGTGATTCAAGTTGCCATGGTTTCATTTTTGAGAGATCTACAAGGATTTATTAAGATATTGGAATTCTATTGGAATATCCAAGGGTATTTTATGGTGGTAAGTTCCTTATTTCTCTCAATGTTAAGCTAGGATTTGATGGTTTCACCCTTTTTCCTTTCATCCTTCATCTTGGGTTTGATTTTGATGACTTGTGTGGTGAAGGTAATCTTGTAGTTGTGTTGGATCTAAGATCTAGGGAGGTTTCTTGGTGATTCAATCCTTCTTCAATGGAGATTCAAGTTTTGGGGATAAAACCTAGATTTAGCCTAAATCTAGCAAGGTGAGTTCAAGTTGATTTGTGAAAAGTGAAAACGTTGTACATGCCAAAATGTCTATTTTAAAGCATTATGTGTTTTACATGAAATTATCAAATGTTGGGTTATTTGGTACTCTTTGATTATTTGAAGTATTTAACCTTATAAACTTTGTAAAACACCCACATTTGGGGGTTTTGGGCATTTTGATAAAGATGTCACAAATGAATATGTTTTGATGATTTATTGCATAAATAGATCTTTGGTTAAAGAAATACACTTTTAAATGTTTGTCGGGTTTTATGCATCATTCATGAAAATTGATGTTTCGAAAAGTACGAAAGTGAGAGTACATTCTTACTTTCTAAAACTTTATACACATCAAAATGCATTTTTGACTTCTAAATATCTCCTTGTTTACATTTTCATTGTTGGTGAGATTTTGACCTAACTTGATATTTTGGAGATTTTTAGGGTTCCTACCATTTTGTAAAGTAAAGAAGTATTCTATGTCTTGAAACTATAAATATGGATGTTTTCATATTTTGATGAGTAAATGTTCAACCTATGGCATTTTAGCCATGATTATGTTTTAAAACATATTATGAGTATTTTGGTTGAAAGTGGTATTTCGGGAAAAAGAAATAAATGGTTTATATTAAGGAAGTCCATGGTTACATTAAGATGGTTTTACATATATTTGGAAATGAGAAAATAGTTTTATGCTTCACGTTTGAGCTTTGTATTTTCTTATCAGCAGTTAACCACAAAAATGTGATTTAGGAACTAAGTGGTACTATGAACTATATGTTTGATTATAGTTGGTCACAAGTGTTATTGTGACAAGTCTAGACTATTACTAGTGGATCCATAGGTATAGAGTCGACTTATTATTTGGGGGTAATTCCCGTATGTAGCTAGTTGAGACATTAGATCCTAGAGGGAAACTTGGTACGGTTATGTGGGACCGGATACTAGTCGTGGGTCGTAAATGTAAATCCTAGTGAATGATCATGACTAGGGATCATTGGGTGCCCTCCCCCACATCTTAGTACGAGTCGGCGTGTTCGTGGCCTTGATCCTAGTATGGTGAGCTCAAAACTTGGAAAGTGGCTTACTTTGTGTTTCGCCACAATCCTTGGAATTCGGGTATCCCCCGTCACTGAAATGTGTTATTTTTGGGTATTGAGTTTATTATCCAAGTTTTCGGTGACGCTTTGTATAAATGGAATTTTATCCTTGATTTATGGGTTGAGTATTATGCCCCACCCGTGTTTTGGGTGTTTCGGGATATAAAGTTTTAAACGCATTTTCATAAATGTAGAGTTCGATTTATATTTGCCTTTTGAGTGATTTTTGGGTTGGAGTTTATTTACGAAAGAACGTTTTATATTGGGATCTTGTCCCCGAAGTAGTTTGGATTTGAAAACGGTTATATTGGTGTTTTGCCCAAAATGCATATTATTGGAAAATGATTCGTTTACATATTCACAACATATCTTTTGAAAGATTATGATTTAAACTGCATTACCTCTTTTCAAAGATATTTTTATTCATGTGGAAAACTCTTGAACTCACTAGGCGTTAGCCTAACTTTTTATTTGTCGGCATGTGCAACAGGCTCCGGTTGGGAATAACTCTAGTGACACTTTGCAGAGAGGAGTGCTAGTACTGTGCTCGAGAAGTGGTTACCTTAGTAAAGTCTTCCGCATTTGTTTCGGAAAGAGCAACATGTAGTTGGGATTAAGTAACACTCGACTTGGTCTGGTCCTTGTATAAGACTGGAGTTTATATTTTTTGAGGTCAAATAGAGAATTTTATTCTGAAGATTTATCTTTTACTTGATGTAATATCGAAATTTTAATTAGTTGCTCTTACCAAATTTGAGGGTGTAACATATACGGTATGTTGTCCCTCTAAATTTTTGCCCATTTGTCTTCAATGGAGTCGTGGGTATTGGTTTGCAAAATACCCATAAAAAATCGATACCCACTTTTGACCGTATATACACCGTTAGAGTTCCAATGCCAAATCAATCTATCCAGGTCATTTCTTACACTAGGGAGATTAAGAATTTCCAAGCGGTCGCGCGAACAAAAGTCGCAGGAGATACGGTCAAGGTCCCACTTGCGAGAGTTTGAAGTAAAAAGGTGGCAAACCCGAAGGTTATTCTTGTTGGGGTTGGGCAAGGTTTCCACCCGAAAGTTGACATCGTCACGGAGCTAAGGATCTTTCCACACAAAAATAGAATCTCCGGAGCCCACTTTCCATCTATAACCTTCCTTTAACATAGCATGGGAATTCCAGATACTTTGCCAAATGAAGCTTGGCTTGTGACCCAATTTCGCTTCAAAAAAGTCCATGTTTGGGTAGTATTTGGCTTTGAACACTCTACTCACCAAAGTATCCAGGTTAGCTAGAAGTCTCCAACCTTGTTTCCCCAACAATGCTAAATTAAAAGTCGTGAAATCCCGAAAGCCAAGACCCCTGAAATTTTGAGGAATATATATTTTTTCCCAAGTGAGCCAATTAATAGACCGAGCGCCATCCCTTTTAGAGCTCCACCAAAAGGTGTTAAGTAACCGATGAAGATCCTGAATAAGAGAATTGTGAAGCAAGAAAACACTCATGAAGTACACTGGGATAGCTTGGGTGGTTGCTTTGATAAGAGTGAGTCGCCCCGCACTAGAGATCGGTTTTTGTCTCCACTTAGTAAGTCGTTGCCAAACTTTGTTCTTAATATGCCTGAAAACGGATCTCTTATTCCTCCCGATCAAAGACGGGAGACCCAAGTATTTCCCCGTATTTAGTGGTTTGAAAACCCAAGCACATGACTAATTGCCTTCTTGAAATTCGGGTCAAGGTTGTTGCTACACATAATGCCCGACTTGTCAAAATTAACCGCTAAACCGGAAGCATTTTCAAAGGTAGCAAGGATTTGTTTGAGGGACCTGCATTCATCAATATTAGCTTTGCAAAAAAGAAAGACATCGTCCGCAAAGAGGATATGTGAGATAGTCGATGTTTGTCTCGTAACGCGGCAACCATGGATGCGATCCTTAGAAATTGCATCCTCGATAAGAGTAGAAAGGCCCTCCATACGTAAGATAAACAAGTAGGGTGAGACAGGATCTCCTAGTCGGAGTCCACGCTTAGGAGTAATCGGGCTCGTGAGCTCGTTATTAATCCGAACAAAGTATCTAACCGAGGTGAGACATAACATAACCATTTCAACCCAATGGTGAGAGAAACCCATATTAGTCAAAATGAGTCGTATATAATTCCAATCGAGCCTATCGTAGGCTTTGCTTTATTTATGTCTGCTTTTTGATTTTTGTCCGTCAAATTCATAAAGTACCTAGTGGTTCAATTTTCATGTTTCGGAGCCAAACTAGTCCCTCCCCTTAACATCGTTAGAGTTGGCTTCGTTAAGTCAGTCATATGCTCCTTATATGGGGGATTTTCGTCGTTTTACTCTTTTTTTCAAATTTCCCTTTAAAAAAAGAAAATTGTATTAAGTTTTTTTTATTATAAAATAAATAATAAATAAGTATATGATGGTTTCTCCCTCTGTGGTTCCTTACTAAGAAACCCTCCCCACCCCGCAACCTGCATCCTGTGAAACCATCCTCGCCCCCTATTTCTCTAGCAAACTCCTAAACTCTCCCAAACAATTGTGCAAAACTCGTGAACAATACCCATATTCCGACTCCTCCGTTTTTCCCAAGGCGTGAACCCTCCTTTCCTCGATGAACAAAAGTAAGGATTCTCTCTAAAGAAAAGGGGTTATAAATATAAGTCTCATTTTTTAATTTGAAATGTTTTTTTTTCTCTGGCGAACAAAAGCATGAACCCTCCCTTCGAACAACTTCAAGTTTCGAATTTAGGTTTGTTTGGTTGTTCCAACCTCGAACAGAAGGAGTTTTCAAGAATCCATGCAAGCTTCAAATTTAGTGTTTGTTCCAGCCTAGAACAGGAGAAGTTTTCAAGCTTTGGATGCAAGGATTCAAGCCTTGAACAGAATAATTTTTCAATCTAATGATTTATAGTTTGTTCCATATTCGTTTTTGAATTAAAAGTTTATTCTAGATTCAATTTGGTTTTTTTCTAGATTCTTTTTTGAATTTGTGAATTTGTGAATTTGGAAATTTGTAATTAGATTTTGCTTTAGGTTATGATTTATGGGTTTTCTTGTTTGTATTTCGATCTAGATCTAGATTTTTCTTTTTGTATTTGTATTTAGATTTAGATTTTTTTCTCGTTTTCTTATTCTGATTTATGTATGTAGGTTTAGATATAGGTCTCTTGAATGTTCATATACTCTTTTTTACAAGTGTTTATGGATATTTGAACGTGGTTCCTTGTTTGTGTATGGATTTTTGCATATTTTCATCTATTTTGTACTATGATTTTGAATATGTGGTGTGGTAGACAAATCTATACTATATTATAAAGCAGACATAAAAAACTCTTAAATACAAATTATTAGGCACAAGGTACCATCATTTTATGCAAGATTTTAAAAATCTCTTAGTTTACAAGTATCAAAGCACAAGATACATATTACTACTGCAAGCTTCTAACACCCACCAATTTGGTATGTGTTGGACCTTCCTTTTATATAGACATTTCCATGTATCATTATTAATTAATATATTATATTACTATAAATTTGTTTTAATTATATTATTAAATATTTAATTGGTTATTTTTTATATAAGATAATCATTGAATTATAACAAAATACTTATTTTTTTTATATGAAAAACATTATATTATTAAGTCTAAATTAAACAAATTTATAAAAAAAAAATATATTATCACTTTCTCAAAACCATCCAAAATCGTTCTGTAAATCGACAAAAAAAATGAAACATTAAAATCGTGATGTATCTCGCTGCATTGCGCGAGTACGCTTCTAGTAGACAATAGTGTTGGGTGGCGATGGTGGTGAATGTTCAAAAATAGGTGGGTGAGGAAGAAGAAGAAGGGTAAAAGGACGAAAATGCTCCTCAGACCACATGATTACCAACTCTAATGGTGTTAAAGGGAGGAACTATTTTGAATAAGAAAATAGACGTAACTAAAAGACCAAAAATATAATTCACTCCATGTAATATAAAATCAAATGTTGTATTTATTTTGGTTCTAAAAAGAGTCAAAAACCTCTGCAATCGTTTTTAAAGTATTGGACCTGATCCAAACATAGCATCCGGATATTCTCAAACTGGGCTTGGGGCCTAAATCCACCCACCCACCCACCCGACCCACCCACAGCGGAGACCTAGCTATATAAATAAATCTCTTTTCAGTGTCTTGAACTTCACAGGACAAAGAGAAAGAGAAGACCGCCGCCGCCGCCGCTCTCATTCGACGAACGCCATGGTAATCTATCTTTCTATACTTTCTTCATTGTTAGATCCATTGTTACATCTTTCTTAAGAAAACCTCTTTTGAAGTTTTGTTGATTTCTAACGATGCCGGAGGTGGAAATGAATTTTTTTTTTGTATTTTAAGGTTTGATAATCTTTCGGTTTAGGGATTTAAAGGATTTAGTTGTTAACTTCTTCCGGAATTATAGTGGCTTTTATTCGGTTAATTTGAATTTTCAGAATTTTATAGTTTGTGGTTGGTTACTAGGATTTGAAATGATTGATTAGAGGGTATATTTGATCTAGGGTTTTGGAAAATTTTGGTGGCTATGATTGATTGTTCCTTTGGGTATGTTATCGTCTACGCCTTCACCGTTGGAGATTATTGAAGTTGATTTTAGATTATATACACGTTAGTCGAATGCCATTTGCGTTGTTTCTTTTATAATGGTTTTTATTCATGAGATTTATGCTTGAGAAAGCTAGCTTTTCATGTATAATGAACTGATTATTGCAAAGACCTGCCCTGACGCTAGCATAATTACGGTTAATATACTAGATTGTTACCACTTCATGCCTGTTAAGATGACAATGATTTCAACGCATTATTATTTTTGTATAATAAAATCAAAATCTTTAGTGCTAACTTTAGCCACAATGTATGATTTAAGTTAATCCCTCTACCGAACCACATACAAGTTCTCATCTATTTTGTTGGCCTCAAAATTCTAGTTTGAAAGCTTCTCCAAACTCATTCCTGATTACCCTCATGTAAGCTCCAAAAAGTTTCAGTATTTTTGCCCATTTTATCCAACTTGCCATCAACAAGAACAATATTGATTTGGGTTTTCATGATGTCTAATTTTGTCTTTTGTTTAAGGGTTTGCGTTTAACTGTCTTTATCAACTGTCAAATATTTTGATTAAGCTATGTGAAGTTAAAATCCCATTTCTGCTATCAACAAGAACAATATTGATTTGGGTTTGCAAGATGCCTTAATTCATCTTTGTTGAAGGTTTGCATTTGATTAATCGTCAAAACACTTTGCTTAAGCTATGTGTCCATTGCAATTGACATGGATGCGACTGTTATGTGTGCCCATCCAGAGGGAGTTCTACCCTTAAATTAATAATAACTTCACCTTATCACTGTTATTGGTGTTCATTGCTAATGGTTTCTTCCTTCTCGTAACTTGTTTTTATGATTTTGATCTTATGTGTGTATTTTGTTTACAGCCGTCTCACAAGTCATTCATGATCAAGAAGAAGCTGGCAAAGAAGATGAGGCAGAACAGGCCCATTCCTCACTGGATTCGCATGAGGACCGACAACACCATCAGGTCAAAAAACACCTAACCATGGATCCTGCTTCTACTAGCTGCTATGATTTTGCTTCTGACCTGTTCTTGATGTAACTTTTTCATATGATCCAGGTACAATGCTAAGCGTAGGCATTGGCGCAGAACCAAGCTTGGATTCTGAGATGCTTTGCTTTTGCAGCTTCCATATCCAACCAAGAATCTATGTTTTAGTTCCTACTTTTGTTATTTAGGTTAAATGAGGTATTTTGATCATATTGTTGCGACTCTGGTTCATTTTAAGTATTGATGTTGTTGATGGTTTTATATGTGCTATCAATGTAGTGATACGATTATGTTTTGTTGAATTATGGATGGCTGGTAAATTCCCATGGTTTGATGTAAAATTATGTTTTCTCGTATTATGGCCGCATAGTTGATATGTAGAGTTATGCGGTAAGTGAGTGTGAAGATTCTTATTCGGTAAGTGTAGACTGTAAATTGTTACTGTTTTGATTGAACTATAATTTTACTTGGTAGAGTGTTTACTCTTTTTTATGGGTAAGAGCTTATTGGGTAAATGTTTCAAAAGGTTTTGCTTGTTTTTTTTGTAAAAAAAGTAGTGGTAAACTAAAATGACTATTTTTATTACATATTTTATTTTTAATCAAGAGTTTTTTAAATTCATTTATTTCAGTTGTTAGAAATAAAATACAACTAAACTTGAGCTATTTCTAAGTAAATAGATCAAAATGTCACCTTCACGTTATAATTGCTTGAAGGGCAACCTCCGACTTAGAAGTTGAACATGAAAATGAATCTTGATTCTTGTCTGCAAATCTATATAATTGTCGACCTGTGAGCAATACCGATAAAGAATGCCTACAATGTTGAATGATCGTTTCATGCCTTGAAAAATTGAAAGATTATCGAGTGAAAAGCAAAAAGTACCTCAAAAATTAAATCAACCTCAAAGACCATACACAAAATCTACACGTCTATATTAAACATTTCACTAAAATAAAATTGACAAATCACTGATAGAAAAATAAAACAATTATATGCAGATAATCGAAGGTTGATATTTCATACCTCAAAGCAAACCAACATCAAAGAAAGGAGGGAAGGCCGACAAAAAGACCCGGATTGACAAAAACAACATTAGCTATCGAGATGACATCAATATAATATTTTTTATTTATGGACAAAATGGTATCATTCCAATAAAATAGAGGGCAGTTTTTGAAAAATGGCAAAAACTTGGGGGGCGAATTGAAACTACAAAAAGTTGCCGCTAAAACGAACCAGTGAAATCAATTTTTGTGACCCGTCAGTTGTGACCCAAATTAATTTTCCCGCTATTTCCCCATTACCGCCGCCGCCCTTGAGCAGTTGTATATATAATTATATAATATATATATCTCCACCAATACCATGTTTGATGTTTCTATCTCTCTCTCTAGAAAGTAGAAATGGCGCCTGAAAGAGTGACAGAGTACGAGCGCAAACGCCTCGAAAACATCAAACGCAACGATGAACTGCTCGCATCTCTCAACATCCATTCGAAGCTTGCCGATCTATCTGCCTCCGCCAAGCGCCAAAGGTTTTTCCTTCTCTCTCTCTCTCTCTCTCTCTCTCTCTCTCTCTCTCTCTCTCTCTCTCTCTCTCTAAACATATCCAGTTACACGGATTTGCATAAGGAATCGTGCAGTTACTGATTCTTTGTGTTGTTTCAATGCTGTTTTGAACAGAGAACATACTAAATCTTACAAAGTTAGTCCAGAGAAGAAACTAAAATCTGAAACCCCAATTGTAATCCGTAGATCTCTCAGAACCCAAGGAAAACAGCCAGATTCTACAACAATACCTAAATCACTAGTTATCCCTAAAAATCCGCCTCATCAATTGGGGCCGATTACTATGGCAGATGCCAATACTTGTTCTGAATCGAATCAAGTACTCGTCCAGAAGATTTTGAGTGTCTGCAAAGACCCCCAATTGAAAGATGGTGATGGTGATGGAGGTTGTGCGAATAAGGGCATCGGATTAAGGGTCAAGGGGTCCATTGATTTGGAGTCCATGGAATTGGCACCCGAGAATATTGCTCGAGTTGTGCCAGGCAGGATACTGTCGGTTAAATTCTTTCCATCTGCAGATATGAGAATGGTTGTTGCAGGGAACAAATTTGGAGATGTTGGGTTTTGGAATGTGGATTCACAAAATGAAGATGGTGATGGGATTTACACCTATCATCCTCATCCAGCGCCTGTTTCGGGGATTTTGATTCATCCCTTTTCCATGAACAAGGTACTTCTCATATAAATTTCTCAAGTTTTATTCTTTGCTTTCTTTCTTATAAACAATAACAATTGCTGGAGGTAGAGTACAAGTTTTGTGATGGAATGCCTATTTACCTCTTAAAGATTTCAATTATGTAATAAAGTTTTGATTGTAGAACATTACTTGCATATTGTGCTAGAATCTTGGAGGGCTGGCTATTGGGAGCATTTATTTCTCTGTTTTTTTTTAATGTTGAGTCATGTTCATGTTACTTGATGCAGATAATTACAAGCTGTTATGGTGGTCTTATTCGCTTGTTAGATATTGAAAAGGAGATATTTGGTCTGGCATATTCCACTGACGATGCAATTTTCTCTACTTCGCAACGACCTGATGATATGAACTCGATATATTTTGGGGAGGGTAATGGAGTACTCAGTATCTGGGATGAAAGGTCTGGGAAGATATCGTTGTCATGGGACTTACATGAGTCTAGGATTAACACTATAGATTTTAATTCAGAAAATAACAACATCATGGCTACAAGTTCTTCAGATGGAACAGCTTGCATTTGGGATTTGAGGAAAGTTGGTAAAAGTAAGCTGGAATCTCTTAAGGTAGTTGCTCATAAGAGGGCTGTACATTCTGCTTTCTTCTCTCCTTCAGGAAGCATTCTTGCTACTACAAGGTACAATATGTCTTTTATTGAAGTTTACATGGATTTAGTTTTAATTAAGCGAGTTAATAATCAATTCTCATCTCTTTGGTAAATTATGAGAAAATGGTGAATATGATTTTTAATCAATGAATCTGAACTCGTCCACACATTGCTGATGCCAAACGACATAGCTTGAAGGGATTGCACGCGTAGGTGCTTTCTCTTACTGTTTCTATGTGGTTGAGAATTTAAGATACATATAAAGCCTATTGTCAGAATTGATCTTCACAAGTCTCCATAATGGCAGGGAAAGCTTCTTTCTCACATGGGTGGGTGCACTTGGGGTATTAAACTTTAGGGGAACATAGAAATGTATGTCAGCCATCAAGTTCTTCACTTTATAGTCCAGATTTTGGCGATGATACTTTATTGACGTAATGTCAAAGTGAAATATGAGACTTGTTTTCTGTAGGGATCATAATGTTGATGCCATTGTTTTATTAAGCTTTTGATACTTGTTCAAGGAGTTTGTCCGCTAATCTACATGTTATGGTCTTGATGTTTAAATCTTGTAGCCTTGATGACATGATTGGATTGGTAAGCGGAGCGAATTATGAGGATGAGTTCATGATAAGCCATAACAATCGAACAGGCAGATGGCTTTCGACATTCAGGTAAGTTATTCAATGCTTTCGTGTTTTAATGCTCCATTCTTTCCAATAGAATGTAAGATGATGTTTTGTTGCAGGGGTGTATGGGGGTGGGATGATTCGTATATGTTTGTGGGAAACATGAAGAGAGGGATTGATGTGATATCGACAGCAGCAGAGGAGAGGAGAGTTGTTTCTACTCTTGAGAGCCCTCACATGTCTGCAATCCCATGTCGTTTCGACCCTCATCCCTTGAAGCCTGGAATGCTTGCAGGGACCACGGGTGGAGGACAGGTCTATATCTGGACCTCCTCCTCATAACCACCTTTAATGGCTGCCTAGTTTATTAGTAAAAAGATATTGATCATTTGGTTTTGGATGTTTATATGATGTGATGGCTTAATCGCCCATTTTTGTAAGTTATGATATTGTGGTGGTGGTGTTTGGATCCAAAGCTTCGACAGCGAATGTCATTTTTGAAGGTTTTGCCATATATATGCTTTGTGTTATTTGTGTGAGTAAGATCAAAATTGGTATGTTTAAGTTATAACTGCTTTAGAAGCCATGAAAACAGGCATCTAATAATGTAATAATTACAGAGTTGTTGATCAACTGCATTCTCTTTGTTTTAAAATGGAATAGTGTTGCATTTTCCCCCATTTTCTGCTTTTGGAGACTTGTTATTACTACTACACTACTTTCTCTACACTAAATAGGAAGTTATGTGCCCTCAAATTTTCTTCCTTTGTTTCATTCCTCCATGGATTTTATCTTCATTGTAAACAATATTATCTTCAAACACACATACACTATAATTGTAGTCACTTCTCTTTCAAAGGCTATGTAATCTCAAGTTTGACTTCTTGTTTTCTTCCTATTTGGGTTTAGTTGTCTCTCTATATTGTGTTGGGTGCATTTTTGTTTAAATTGTAGGGGGGAGGGGGGGGGGGGTCGAGTTTCTAATATCGATAACGATCAAGTGATTTACGGTCCCAAACTATTATCAATAAACCACAATGCAAACCAACACAATACAACGAATATGGATAAATGAAATCTATATGTTGTATATTGCAGTCTAATAAGATATACTGATCTATAAACGTATATAAAGCAGTAATAAACAAATATATGGGCAAATATCAAAGTGACACGTGAACTGAGACATTGAGATTTAACGTGGCTCTATTATCGGGGTGATAGCATATGTCTACAAGAGAAATCGATATATTACTAACAGTGAGGGTTACATGTTTATAAGATCCTTGGATCAACAAAAACAACTAAACAAATGTTTCCCTTCCGACTTTCTACAAGTGAAACCCAGGAGATGAAAACCTAAGAAAAGCCATGCCAAAAATATTAAGGCATAAGTCTTTTATGCGCCCAACAAAGCTTCACACTAGCCGAAATATTTGCCATTTGCCTTGTATATATTTCGGTTAATATCTTGTAAATTAAATGTATTTAATTGTAATTATTTGTTCCATATTTAGTTTAGGGGTTTCCTTATTTTCTGCTGTACATCCTCTATTTATTCGGTTTTGATCTTTGAGAGAAGGCAATTCATTCTCAAAGAATTACACACACGACCTGCATTGCAACCCAGGGTTGCATGCTAGATCGTCAGCTCCAGGTCTTGGGGGGGTTGGGTTGGGTTTTGGGGGTGGGGGGACTTAACTAACCTCAAACAACAAGTTGAGAGGCAAGGTGTTAGAATAAGAGTGATTGACCCTTGGGTTTCACTTGTTGACAAAGCACCAAAAAGCCTTGTGCAAGGTTTTAAAAGGCAGAATCAGGCCTCGAGGCATTACCCCTCAACGAGGTGAGGCGTAATCCCTGAAGCCGAAATACATACACACCAAAATATGTTTATATACTACACAAATATATATACACATTTATATACAATATATACCAAGGGCGCTAGTTCAGCTGTTCTTGACAGAGGAAGGAGTGAAACAGTGAGATAGTTGGAGAGGGTGTGGAAGTATTGGTTGCTTGGAGGAAGAACTTTTTGATTGAGGGGAGAAAGTACTTTTAGTTTTTTGTAAAGAAAAAAAAACACTTCTACTATAAAGATATAGTAGATATTTACTACTACTGACATAAAACTTATAAAAACGCCAAAAAACCATTACCAAGACTCACCGAACCCCCTCACTGAACCAAGGCATAAGCCTTGTCCAAAGTCCAAGAGCCTCACCTCGAGACGTACACCTCTAAACGATTTTAAAACTACGGCCTTATGCATTGCTTCAGGTAAGAATTCATTGATCATTTTCAAGATTTAATTGGCACCATTTAACAGTTACCATACACCAGAACTACATCATGTTTCAAAAATTGGCACCAGCTTTAAGAAATCCACCTTCATGACTGCATTTGCATTGGTGTTTTGTATTTACTCACTTTCTCATTCCTTCGCCCTTACCAAAAAATAATAAACATAAAACGCAACAACACTACTACTATAACACTCATGTTTCTTAAATTAAAGTTACAAAAGTTTCTTGTTTCTGCATCAACCAACTAATAGTAGAAGAAAAAACATATTTCAAGCTTTGCGAAGAATAACACGCCTTTCTCTCTTGTATTCAACTTCATCCCTCTGATGCATTATTATCAGTGCTCTCCTAACCTGTCAAAACATCATCACTTATAACCACAAAATAACACTGCCAATTTGGAATAATAAAGATATGGAATCTCACTATAGATTCATTCAGCCCCATTCTCGTCAGATCATCAATCAGTCTTCTCTCTGATAAATGACTTCCAATTCCCATTCTTCTCTTTATTTGGCTTTCCGCTTGCTATACACAACACCACACCATCATATATACATCTGTCTAAACTTTGCCAGTATAAAACAAATAAGCAGACCAAAACACATACCTTTATCTCATTTGCCATCTCAGGAGTTAGATTAATATGTTGGTTTATTCCAGATTTTGCAGCATCCATAGTTGAATTGTTGAAAAGCCTAATAGCTTCCTGAACATGGTTGTCATTTGCAACGTTTGACCTAAAATCAAAATAGAAGAACACCATAAATCAATTCTTTATAAACGGTAATCTCAACACTAAACTGCCACTAGTCTGTTAGTAGACGAAACTTGTGTTTATCATAAAATGTTCAACAAGGTCCCTATTTAATACTAAAACTAAAGAAAGCTTGGGCATGTGGCCATGAAAATGGTAGCACATGAAACTATCAGTTTCAAGGCCTTTTCAGTAACTTACAGTCTCATCTTTGCCAGTGACTCGCTCAACCTTACGATGGCTTCCAGCTGCCTTACAGTTATTGGTACAGCAGTTGATTCCCCAGTTTCATTTGCCTGTCGCCTCATATCCTACATGCAATACACACAGTAAAGCATTTGGTGGCATAGGAAGTTATTTCTGGCATTAGATTTAAATTCAACATATGGTATTTTATCATGTCGGTTTTGGCAACAAAATCTCATCGAATCCATAACATAATCCAGCATCCATTATAGCCATACCTGTCTAATTCTAACATAACTCTCCTGCAATAACGTGGCTGCAGAATCTGAGAGGCGGGGTTGACTCATGGTTCGACAGTACTGAATATACCTGCAGAGAGAATTATGGTTTAGACCTTCAACATAGGACAATCAAGTAATCAACCTTGATTAAAAAACGAGTATGACAATAGATACTTTCACAGTGCACACCTTTTAAGCCAGTTGTCTTCTTTGGTATCCCTAGGATCATTGGCTGAAGTAGCAGATGCATGGACTCTAATGATATGACTAGCTATATTCTGCATAAGCAAAACAAAATGTTGCTCAATATTTTGATGCACTTGAGCAAATCAACATTGAAACTGTTTCAGTTAACAATTTATGCTGTAAAAGCTTCCACATTTGTTGTTCCAGTTCTGATGATCTGAATTTGCTCCAAGAGTCTCAAACTCAAGGTAATCAGAAATAGACGGTTATATAATACAACAGCTAACTACCTTGTCTTGGCTGTACATCCTAATATCTTTCACAATGAAGATCAGGTCAAATCTTGAAAGAATTGTGGTCTGTAAATCAATGTTATCTTGTGCAGTCTGCAATGCAGAAATGCCGTTAGTTGATTGGAAAATGACCTTAGAGATGCAGAGCAAGTTATAATAAAAAATAACAGTACTTGGTGGCATCTGTGTGTACCTTAAGATCATCATAACGCCCTGATGGAGGATTTGCTGCTGCAAGCACAGAGGTTCTAGAGTTGAGAACAGTTGTTATCCCTGCTTTAGCAATTGATATTGTTTGCTGCTCCATGGCTTCATGTATAGCAACCCTAATTTTGCATATGTAAATATGTTAGAATTTTCAGGACAATACAGAAAAACAGAACAATCTGGTTTAACCTAACCTGTCCTCTGGTCTCATTTTGTCAAATTCATCTATGCAGACAACACCCCCATCAGCCAAGACCATGGCTCCTCCTTCCAGATAAAACTCACGCTGAATCATATACATTTTCATATTAGTATTGCAATACAAAGCACACCTGTTCAACAAGATTTCTAAGCAAAACAAGAAAACCTACACTATTGACAAGCAAAACAACTTACAGTGCTGTTGTCACGAATGACAGAAGCCGTAAGCCCCGCAGCAGATGATCCTTTCCCAGAAGTATATACGGCTACAGGAGCTGTCTTCTCGACAAACTTAAGAAACTACACAACATTATTTCAACCGAGGAACTTGATTTTAGTAGAAGCAGGAAAATAAGTAGCTAATGGTATACAGCTTGATCCTACAGGAAATATATTCTTGTGTATTATCACCACATAAGCAACTAAAGAGGCTTTGGACACCAATAGACCCATGAAGAAACAAACAAGAGTTTAAACTGACCTGTGATTTTGCAGTAGATGGGTCCCCCAAGAGTAAAACATTGATATCACCCCTCAATTTCACACCATCAGGCAAAGTCTGTACAAATATAGAAAATGAGCTGCTAAATAATCATAAGTATAGACAACAAAATTAAAAAACAAAGTTGACAATATACCTTCCTCGATCCTCCAAACAGGAGACAAGCCACAGCTTTTTTTACGTTTTCATGGCCAAATATGGATGGAGCAATCTTGGAACATATGTTTTCATATACATTGCCTTCAGATGCAAATTTTTTGAATTCTTCAATCTGAGAACATATGGAGCTAACCACTAAGTAACAACAACCAACATCAAAGCAATAGAATCCGTATTTCCACACATTCATTACATAATTAGAGGTGATACAAAAGCTTTCATAGACTCGATCAATTCAGCATGTTGTGATTGATAAAAAGGCTGCTTGAATCCCTTTTGTAGAAAAAAGGCTAATGTATTAAAGAAACACTGAAGTGCTACATAGTTTGCATCTAATAATGGTTACAAGTTACTCCTTCAGTCACAAACCATGCATGTCTGTTATTAATCAACAGCACGCATCTTAGAATTTGTGATTGACTAAATAATTTACCTCTTCTGTTGTAAAATTGGCAGGGCCACGAGAAGCTTCATTTGTTTCTTCAATTCCTACAACTCGTATATACGGCTGTCTAACTGCAACTGCTCCTTTGTGACTGGATCAAAACACAAAAACATATAAGATCCAACAGATTCAGTGACACTCAAAATGTATGACCTTGTTATTTATAATGCTGAATTGATGGCATTGAAATTATTACGATGTAGATGACTTGGCAGCTTGAAATATGCTGTAAATTCCCATTATGGTCAGTCTTGTACCAGGCACAATTGTTTGAACAAGATGTCGATCTACAGATAGAAGCATGTTCCTTGGTAGCTCTCCTGTTGGTACATCCTTCCATTTGCAACAATAAATTATACCAAAAAGTTAATGCTAGGAACTTCAAGAGTGAATCTTTATAGAAAACCTTGTGGATCAAAACTCTTTACCTCAGGGTTCTCCTGAAGTTTCAATGTCTGCTGATCAACATACTTGCTTTTATCTGGGACCACAATCCAAGGATCAATGGGACATGGTGTTTCCCCCATCTGCAAAATTTGTGATCAACCCACATTCCACATGAAAGAGAGAGAAATTTAAACAAGCCAATAACAATGAGATAAGTAAACATAATTACCTGTGCTACATGGTCACATGATCTTGGCACAATTGCCCCACCTAGCCCTGGGCGGCAAGGAACCACCTTCACATTTTTACAGTTCTTACACAACAAAGTCACGTAAGTTGCTTTTGCCTTTGTCCGAGATGCAGCAATAGTAATCCCAGATATCTTAACTAGTTTGGATATGTATTGTGCCTAATTATAAGAATACATAAGACATGTTAAAATGGCAACCGAGATAAGCTAATACGAAATTTACGAAACAACTAGAAAAGAAAGAGCAAGGCACGAACCCCAAGAGATCTCATTGATACAGGGTCCTCGTCTGATTTCAACAAAATTTGAACCTCCCCTGTCTGTGGCTCCTCCATTTCACCAGTCTCTCCAGCAACTCTTGACTTCAAATTTGCATTAACCTCAGCTGCAGCAGTCTCAAACTAACAATACAACATAGCTCAAATAAGAAGTCCATAGCTTAATTATAAAATCATATCGATGCTAATATGTATATTAGCTTTTAAGATAGAGTGTATTAATGAAGATGTATCAACAAAAAATGTCATAAAATGAGCATCACATATACGTCCCAGGATACACTCGAATATTTGAACATATATCTAAAAACTCGATATTTTTGCACCCCACAAGTGAAACAATTTGATTCTAAGTAAAATTAATTAATGCCAAATTCATAGCACGAGCATAAGCAAATAAACAGAGACCTAAACAATTGATTTACGAACCTGTCAAAATGAAATTGAGTTTAAACTACAACACACAACAACAGAAATTAAATCAACTCTGTCTTGCCCTAATTAAACCATTCTCAATGTCTATAAAATCAGATGTACAGCGTATTTTGTTAGAATAATTATACTGTAGCTTACCAGAGGAAGGTAATCGGAAGGATTTTTCCGGAGCAAATCTCGAAGATCTTGGTCTTTGTCATAGGTGAGGAGATCGGAAAGATTGACGAGGAGGAACTTGGGGTTTTGAACGAGGCTTTCTCTGTAAGGGAAGACGTTGGGCTCATTCTGACGAGCAAAGTTCCGGATGAACTCTTTAAACTTCCTGAGTACGGTGTGGCGACTGGCCGCCTGTTCCGAATCGGTGCCGGTGCCGGCGCCGTGAGGGAACTGTGCTTGGTCGCTGTAGTATACCGCACCTTCATCCCAACCAGACATCTTGAATCTTCGATGTTCTCGTTTCTCTGGTCTCTCTCGAAAACACTCTGTGCGGCGACGTGGTATCTTCTCTGTCCAGCCCTATTTGCTAGTATTTCTCAGGTATTTTGGCGGGAAGGATATGGCGGGAAATGATGAGAAATGATCTGGTGTGGGTGGGTGCAGTGTACTCTTTGACTGGTTGGACAACTATACCCTTGTCTGGGTCGGATTTAAATTTGAGTAAAACCACAATTTTCCTCCCGTGGGTTTTTTATAACTATTTTCGTTTCTGGTCTTTAAATTTTGATTTTTTTCTGGTTTCCCATTTTGTTTCATTTTTCATCCATGGGCTAACAAAGTTAAAAAAATTTGTTAAGTCAGGAGGTAATATGGTCTTTTAGTTTTTTTCTAATTTTTTATTAGATAATATATTATTATACATGTTATTAAAGATTTTATATAAAAAAAAACATAAAACAATCAATAGATTTTACGCTACAATTCTACATAAATAAAGGATCATAGTGTATTAATAGATATTGAAAGGTACCAAAGAAACACCAACTTATGAAATTATTGTATACAAATATGTACATAAAATTTTCAGTAACTACATGTAAAGATTTCCGTCAAGAAATAACTCACCGGTTGATTAGAATGACTTGCATTATTGGTTTGAATGTGCTTGAGAGACAAATTTCATGGTGGGAGATTTATTTGCATGTGTTCTTCCCTTGCCGACGAGCGGGGAGGTAGAATAGAGAAGAAACTAAGGGATCATTTACTTTATCGGGTAAGTGTTTACCAATATCACTTACCTTACTGATTAAACATGACAGACCGAGGTTTATGGATTTTAAGAATAATTAGACTTAGTGAATTATAGTCTCTAGATGATTTGGAATGATTTCTTAACATTGGAAACGTCCTTAAAATTGCTTAGTAAAATTTCACTAAGTATAGATTTGAGGCAGTGTAATCAGATTTCAGGTCCTTTAGATAAGAGTGTTGAAGTTACCAGTAAAATTGACTAAGGTGGCGTTTGTTTTTTAGAAGGTCTGAAATCTTATTTCACTTATGATTAATAAAAGGTGGTGCTGAAGTCTGAAATCTGAATCAATAAGATTGTTTGTTTTTATAACGTTTGAAGTCCGAAATCTTAATCTGGATCAATAAGATTGTTTTGTTTGTGATAAGAATTAATCATAAAAATGTCACCACTTCTACTGTCAGATGTATTTAAGAGTTAACAGGGTATGAAATCTGGAAAAAACAAGTGGTCTGAATGTAAAAATGTCTGACCGATTCATATTTAAGAGGTATTAAGAGGTTTTTTGAAAAAAAACAAACAACCCCTAAGTTTGAAACTCTAGACTTTAGAGTCATACTTGGAGTCTTTGCAACCAGAGTTATAGTCTGTGCAATAAGAGTTTGAATAACAATTGTAATTGTTTCTAATCCTTGTTGGTCCTGAAGATGCTTAACAAGTTTGTAGAAGGGGGGGTTTGAATACAAACACAGAATTTTAAAGTTTAATAAATTATTTATTGATAAATCAAATCACAATTTACAAGTTAGTTGCGGAATAAGATTAAGTAAAACCTAATCTAAACAAACTTAAGAATCAGTAAGAAGGTTGCACTATAAATAGAGAATGGGGGATTGGGAGAATATAGAAAACAAGGGTTTCTATATATTTAGAAAGATGAAGGTTACACTCAGATGGAGTGTTGATCTTTCTATTTATACCATATGCATTAAATGCATGGCAAAGTACTTTACACGTGTCCTTTATTGGTTGGTTGTATGGGTCTGACTTTAGGAGACATGTTTTCGGTCGTATGATAAACAGTGTAGTTGACAGATTTGTTGTACGAATTGCTGCAGAGGTATGTCTATTATGACAATCGTACCATGTGTGCAAGGGTAAGACAAAAGAGACTTGAGGCATAAGCTAAGTGATCATCAATCGCTAAATATCTCTTCCTTCAGAGATATAAAGAAGTTCAGCTATCGCTGAAGCTTCTCCTCAAGTTTCTTCGTGTGTGTAGACTTGTCTTGGCTTTACTGATATCCACATCAAGTCATGAGTAGACTTGTCTTTGTTCATCAGCTTTATCTTCGATTCAGCAGTGAACATCTTTTGTCGCGAAACTTGTCTTCAGGGATTACGTCTAACTGTTTACAAGAGAAATCATCAGCGATACTGAACATACTCAGTATTTGATCACTGATGGTGAAACACTAATACTTATGAATATTTACAAGATAGATCATCAGCGATAGCTGAACAGACTCAGTATGATCGTTGATGATGAAACACTAATACATAATGTTAAACGTAATTTTCACTAAGTATAGAAAAGGGTCATTATCAAATCACTGAGAGAGTTGGATCAACAATCTCCCCCTATTTGATGATGACAAAGTAACTATGAAGAAAATTACTTTAATGTCAAAATAAAGGATAATCAGGACTCATAACATACACGTCTCAATCACTATTTTGAGGGATCTTTTACAGTACTGATAGAGTTAAGTACTTCACTGAATTTTCATTAATTCAAAGAAAGAATTACAAGAGAGATGAAAATTTGAAGTACAAGTGAAGAACTATCTACTGTAAGTCTAACTAACAGATTACAAGAAAAAAAATCTATTAGCTATCTAGATAGGATTTCAGTACCTTGATCATGTAGTCAGGTACTTCTTCTCCTTTTTGCCTTTGATCAGCTGATTCTTGTCTAATGATTGTCTTGATTGGTTCAGCTAAAGGGGAGTAGGTACACCATAAGCACAGAAGATCCTTGAGATGATTCAGAGGACAGATAGGGATCTCAGAGACTATTTGAAATCTGAGCTGACCTTCATCATCGTTGAAGAAGATTCCAAAAGGATTCTTCAGGACTTTTCCTGGAATGAATGGACCACCAGGAGGTAGGGATAGATCAAGAACCGAGAGATTAGGAGGAGGCCCGAACAGTGCTTCTTTTGAGAATTTGATGGAGGTGTCGTTCTTGATTGCAACGACATTATCAGAGGAGGATGAGGCATGCTTTCTTTTGGATTGCCTTGGCTTTGGAGGAAGAGCAGAGGGCACCTTTAATACAACAGTGACTCTGGTGATGAGTGCTCCAATGATACCTTCAACATAGCCTCTGTAGGTTGATTTTGATTTCTTCAGTGCTTCCTTAACCTCTAACCATTCAACGCATCCAAAGCTTTCAAGTCTTGATACGAACATGGCCTTTGAGCTTCCATCCTCTCTGGTTATCTCCATTGTCACTGACGTTCGATCCTTCTTCTTTCTCCCAGAGATGACGACAACTATGATCTTCATTGGGTCAGAGAGATAATCAAACTTTTGTTTACACCATTCAAGTGTTTTATCGCTAACCTCCTTTTCTTTTAAGTGCCCCTCTTCAATCTCTTTTAGTAGAGCAGCTTAAACCTTCACTGGATTTTTCTTCATCTTGTCATCCTTGAAAAGAGATGAATGAACCTCAAGAGCTAGATTAGCGTCTTTTTGCCATTCAGCAATTAGCTTCTCAGCTTTGACAAATTCTTCGATTTCAGCTTGGATCAGGAAGTCAAGCTCTTTAGATGAGGATTGAAGAGGGATCTTTAGCCGCTGTCTCTCTAGGTGAGAGATCATCTCTGTTCTTTTGTTGAGTTCATCCTCTGACCATTAAGTTGGTCTAGAGGGCCTTCCTGGATGGAATAGGGCTTCATCTCCTTCTTCTAGTTCATTAACCTCATTGAAGGAGGTTGGGATTATTTGTTCTTCAGCTGATTGAGCTAGGATTATTTAAAGTGAAGTCCCCTTAAGCAGGGGAGAGAACTGACTTAGAAAAAATGAAAAAGGGAGTTAGTGTTTGTTATAGAAGAAGAAAGATAAAGGCTATAATGAGAGAAGGGTTTGGCAGGAAAAGAAGGAGAGAGGGACAATGGATAGGAATACCTGAGAAGGATGCTCCCCCTCAGATGGTGATAAGAGTTTCAGGTTTCCCTCGGCAGCTATTCCCTTCCGCTTGCCTTGGGATGGAGTACCTGAAGCTTTATCCTTCTGTCTCCTGTAACACCCCAAAAATTGGGATAAACAAAATTTCCGGAAAGAGAAATACGGTATTCAAAAATGCCAAAGCACGATCTTACCCAAAAAGGGAACAATAAATGCCTATTTAATTACAAGTTTGTAATAATAAACAATGAGAGATAACAACCTCTTAATCAAGATTCTAGTCAAGAAATAAGATTACAATTGGTTGTCATCTACTTCCAAAATAGTCATCTTCTATAATGGCATCCCAAATTGTGCTCCCAAGCTCACAACTAAAGTCATCTAGACCTTCTTGGCGGTCACGTCACTAGAACCTGAGATACATAACAAACCAAACAAGTGTTAGGTCAAACGAGCCTAGTGAGTTGTACAAAAGCATGACATAAACATTTATATCAGTTATAGTCGATAAGGGTCATACAGGAATCAATGGGGGAGACCCATCACACCAAAGAGTTTCACCTCAAGTCAATGTACCTTGATGTTCACTCTCATGAGCAACATCCCGAAGGCCCGACACACTTGAAGACTACCTCCCATGCATTACTCCAAATGGCGGAGGTCTAGGTGCATACCGTCACGGTGGCACCCAAGACTACATCCTCCTAGCACTAACTCATGGTTCATCCAATATACATGCAACATCCATCTCTATACATATTCCATGTCAACAAGATATATGTATAATGCTTCCCATAGTTCCAATTCCATTTTAGGTTCAATATCTAAAACATACAAGTCCAACAATGACGTTCACAAATCCCATGATATTACACATTCATGATTAAAAAAGGTCAACCCTACTCCCATCATAGTCCACCTGGAACATAATCAACAAAACCCCAATAATCTCAAATATAACAGTTAGGTCAAACTTATCAGGTGATCAAATATGTACATGAATATAAGGTTATGATAAATAACACACAAGTTATGTATCTCATTTGAAAAGTTTAGTAAAAACTCACAATCTAGGTTTTATACAAAACCCTAGAAAGAAGTGGATGAATGCTTGAGCCCTTGAACTTGGATCTTGAAAGAATCTTCAATAAATGCTTCCAAAACCCTTGAGTCTTTCCCCCAACCACCAACAATCAATGCACTTCAAGAAATCAGGGGAAGAAGTGTGTGGTTTGGACCAAAAATCGCCTACTAGGGTTTCTTCTCACTAAAGGTAATTGATTTTGTGTTTTAGAGGAGTCCAAAGTGAAAATAGCAACTAAAACCCATTTTAGGACCTGCAGGTAGTCCCGCGGTTTTGTCCTCGACTTTGAGGCCGCGTCCCAGGCCGCACATGTGTCCGAAAGTCTAAACTCCAGTGAGTCCCGCGGCTTTGTCCGCGACTTTGAGGCAACATAAGTCACTGCCTCAGTGTTTTAACTTAGATTTAAAAAGATATAAGGACACACACACATGCAATTATATAAATAAGTTCTAAACGAAACTACGGACGTTACAAACCTCCTCACCTATAAGGATTTCGTCCCCGAAATTTCACTCTCTAAACAGATGAGGGTATCTCTTTATCATGTCCTCTTCCGATTCCCACGTCACGTTTGCACCTCGGTGATGCTTCCATTGGACCTTTACCATGGTCACTTCTTTGTGTCACAATTTTTTCGTCTTTGATTCCAATATGGCTTCCAGTTCTTCCACACATCGGTTACCGTTGTCCACCCGAATTTCTGACAAAAGGGATAACACTTTCTTCCTCGGCTAGGCATCTACGAAGATAACACACGTGAAACGTAGGGTGGATCCCGTCCATTTCTGGTGGCAATTCCAATCTATAGGCTTGTAGTCCGACTTTCTCTAGAATTGTAAAGGGTCCAAGAAAACGAGGGCTAAGCTTCTCGCGCTTCCTAAAATGGATGATCCCCTTCCATGGTGACACCTTCAACATAACTCGTTCCCCCACTTGGAACTCAACCGGTCTTCGCTTTTTGTCTGCATAACTCTTTTGTCGGTCTTGGGCCGCCTTCAACCGTTCTCGGATACCTTTCACCTTATCCGCCGTTTCTTGTACTATTTCTGGTCCAGTAAATTTCTTCTCTCCCGCCTCGAGCCAACACACCGGTGTCCTACATTTTCGTCCGTAGAGTGCCTCGAATGGTGCCATTACAATGCTCGAATGATAACTGTTGTTGTACGTGAATTCCACCAACGGCAAGTGTGAATCCCAAATTTCCCCCAAAGTCTATGACACATGAACGAAGCATTTCCTCGAGAGTTTGGATGGTCCTTTCACTTTGACCGTCCGTTTGAGGATGATAGGTCGTACTCAGTTTGACTCTCGTACCCAACTCGTTTTGCAGGCCATCCCAAAACTTGGAGGTAAACCGGCTATCCCGGTCCGAAACTATGGATAGCGGGACACCGTGGCGCGACACTACTTCGTCAATGTAGAGCTTAACTAACTTGTCCATTGACAAGGTTTCTCGCATCGCCAAAAAGTGCGCGCTCTTCGTGAGCCTATCTACCACCACCGAAATAGTGTTGTGTCCCCGCAAGGTCTTCAGTAGTTTTGTGACAAAGTCCATAGTGATGTGCTCCCATTTCGATTCCGAAATGGCCAATGGTTGCAAACTCCTATAAGGTCTTTGATGTTCCGCTTTGACTTGGAGGCACGTGACACACCTTTCCACATAATTAGCCACATCGAGCTTCATCACCGGCCACCAATAGTGTAACTTCAAATCCCTATACATCTTGGTGCTACCGGGATGTATGGAGTACTTTGACTTGTGAGCCTCCATTAAGAGCAACTCACGGTTTCCTCCAACCTTCGGCACTCAAATTTTTCCTTGGAATAGCTTAAGGTCGCGACTATCTTCTGTTAGCATTTCACGTTGCTTCACCATGATCTCATCCTTGAGGTTCTTTTCTCGGAGTGCTTCCGCTTGGATTCTCTTGATGTCTTCTACTAAGCTTGATATTACATCAATTCTAGTTAGAGTTGCTTTGATTTCTCTCCCGTAATTCTTTCGGCTCAAAGCATCTGCCACCACGTTGGCTTTACCGGGGTGATAAAGCAACTCACAATCGTAATCCTTCAAAAGCTCCAACCATATTCGTTGCCGCATGTTGAGATCTTTTTGATTGAAAATATACTTCAAGCTCTTATGATCGGTGAATAAGGTACACCTCGTCCCATAGAGGTAATGTCGCCAGAGTTTCAAAGCGAATACCACCGCCGCTAACTCCAAGTCGTGCGTAGGGTAGTTTTTCTCGTGATCCTTGAGTTATCGTGATGCATACACAATTACTTTCCCCTTTTGCATCAATACGCACCCAAGTCCAAGTTTGGAGGCGTCGCTATAAACCACAAAGCCTTCAGATCCTTCAGGTAAGGATAGGATCGGCGCCTCACACAATTTCCTTTGGAGAGTACGGAAGGCTCTTTCTTGGGCTTCGGTCCACAAGAACTTAACGTTCTTCCTTGTTAACGATGTGAGTGGAGAGACAATCTTCGAAAAGTCTTGAATAAACCGTCGGTAGTATCCGGCTAAGCCCAAGAAACTCTTTATTTCTGTTGGACTTGTCGATGGCTCCCAATTCATCATCGCTTCTATTTTCGTCGGGTCCACTTTCACCCCGTCCTTAGATACGACATGGCCCAAGAATTGGACTTCTTGGAGCCAAAATTCACATTTTGAAAACTTCGCAAACAACTTCTCCTTCCGAAGAATCTCTAAAACTTCACGCAAATGTTGCCGATGCTCCACCTCGTCCCGAGAATAGATAAGAATATCATCGATAAAGACTATAACTGACTTGTCCAATAAGGGTTGACATACTCGGTTCATTAAATTCATAAATACGGCCGGAGCATTAGTCAAACCGAATGGCATGACTAGAAACTAATAGTGACCGTATCTCGTTTGAAACGCCGTCTTCGAAATGTCGCTCTCCTTTACTCGCACCTGATGGTAACCGGACCGCATATCTATCTTGGAGAAACACCCCGCTCCTTGTAGTTGATCAAAAAGGTCGTCGATTTGAGGAAGCGGATACTTGTTCTTCACGGTGACCTTGTTGAGTTCACGGTAGTCAATACACATTCGCATAGACCCGTCCTTCTTCTTTACGAATAACACCGGAGCTCCCCAAGGCGACGAGCTCGGTCGTATAAATCCCTTCTCAAGGAGTTCTTGAAGTTGCGTCATCATTTCCTGCATCTCCGTCGGGGCTAGATGATAGAGGGAACGAGCAATTGGAGCGACGCCCGGAGTGAGATCGGTATGAAATTCTACCCGTCGTTCCGGTGGTAGCCCGGGTAGATCTTCCGGAAGGACGTCCAGGTAGTCACGCACCACGTCCACGTCTTCCACTTTCTTCTTCTCGAGTTTCACATCAATTACGTAGGCTAAGTATGAAGCACATCCCTTGGCTAGGCTCTTTCGTGCCTTGAGTGATGAGATGATCATGTTGGCTTTTCGGTTCTTCTCTCCGTAGATTATCACTTCTCCACCCTTAGGCAAGGGTACTCGAATTAATTTCTTAGAGAAAAATATACTGACATCCTTCTTGGATAGCCAATCCATCCCGACAATCACATCAAACCCCCTATATCTGCCGATAATAAGTCTATTACGAATGACCCCCCATCTAAATCTAGGGTACATCCTTCATAGCATTCCCGAACTACCAAGTGTTCTCCATTGGCTACCTCTACCACTAAGGCATCAGATAACGAACTAGCAGTAATAGAGAAATTCTTGCAAAACGAAGTGGACACAAATGAACGGTTCGCACCCGAATCAAATAAAACACGGGTAGGTAGAGAGTTCACTAGAAATGAACCTGACACAACATTTGTCGGTTCTCTTGCCTCGTCTGCCGTTATTTGGAAGGCCCGACTTGGCGCCTTTGGTTGGGTCTCTTTCTTTGGCATGGCCACGCTCAAAACCCCTTGATAACTCTTTGCTAGCTTAGGATAATTCTCTTGATATGCCCCGGCTCTCGACACTCATAACAAACTCCACTTTGGAAGGGCAATCCCTACTCATGTGGTCCTTCCGCCCACACTTAAAACATTCGATGGAGTCGGAGAAAGGTTTCGGATTACAAGCCCCGAAGTGCTTACTTTTGCACTTGGGGCACCATTTTGCCTCACGCCGTGGCTCAAAGCCCCTCCCCCCGTTAAAGGGTTTGGATGGTCGCGTGGGCCCGGTCGACCCTTCCCACTTCCTCTTCTCTCCTTGTTGCCTTTTCTCCTCTCTCTCTTGAACCATGTCGTCCTCTACTAGTTGGGAAGCCTCGATAACTTCTTGCAAGGTAACCTTTTGAGCGTTCCTCACCCCCATCTTCATTTCCGCCGACAAACCCTTCACGAAAGCTTTTATATTTGACCCCTCATCAGTCGCTAAATGCTCAACCAAACTGAGTTTGTCCATGAACTGCTTGGCGTAGTCAGAACTCACAAATTACCCCTTTTCAGATTTCGAAACTCTTATTCAATCTTGTCTAACACTCTCTCGTTGCAATAGTTCTCCATTATCTTCTTCTTGAAAGTTGGCCAAATGAGCTGGGCCAGAACTTCCGGTGTAAGGGTCCTTCTGGTAACGTTCCACCAACTCAGTGCATCCCCTCTGAGTAGTTGGGAAGAAAACTTAACCCTTTGAGAGTCCGCACACTCGCTCGACTCAAACGCCATCTCAACATCCTGGATCCATCTCATGCATGCTAGCGGGTCGGTCGTCCGGGAGAATTCCGGAGCCCGACTGCAAAGAAAAGTCTTGAAAGAGCAACCCCCATCCTTCTTCTTGTCAGTCCTGATTGCATGCTCCTCTGTTCCTACGACGGCCGGTCCGTCACCCGACCCATTCACAATATTCTCCTCTATTACTTCGGTTCGTCGGTGACTGGTATCCCGGTCTTCTAAAAGCTTCATGAAAAATTCTTGTTGTTGCGCCATAGCCGAATTCATGGCTTGCATCATACTGTCTCGGATCCTTGTCTCCATTGTTACTTCCTCTATAATCGGGCGAGCGGTTTCGAGATTGATCCTTGGTATGTGTTCGGTTCCCCCACCCAAGACATTGGTTGTGGGTGGCCTCTCGGTAACTACGACCAACGGAGGTTGGTCGGCGGTAGATTCATCTTCAATTTGGCCCTCCCGCGGGTTTTGGAGCATGTTCCGAGTGTTTACCATTGTGCTCTTTCACATATGATAAGGATCACACCAGTTAATTCTTTAGAAGATAAACGGTTCAATACGAAGTACTACAATGATTAATCATCATAATAACCATTTTAAGCATGCTCACGTAATCATAAATTCAGAACAACTCTGGCCAAGTGAGATGGTTAATGTATTTTACATAAGAACCCTCGTTGTCATCATCATAAGTTTCAATCAGTGCAATTCTGTAATCCTAATACTCTCCCCACCTAGGGATGTTCTACCCATGTGGACAGTGATCCTATAAGCACAACCAGTCTAAGTCTAGGTATATTAGAGTCGACACCTAGTTCACTTAAACTAGAGCTCTGATACCAACTTGTAACACTCCAAAAATTGGGATAAACAAAATTTCCAGAAAGGGAAATACGGTATTCAAAAATGCTAAAGCACGAGCTTACCCAAAAAGGGAACAATAAATGCCTATTTAATTACAAGTTTGTAATAATAAACAATGAGAGATAACAACCTCTTAATGTAGATTCTAGTCAAGAAATAAGATTACAATTGGTTGTCATCTACTTCCAAAATAGTCATCTTCTAAAATGGCATCCAAAATTGTGCTCCCAAGCTCACAACTAAAGTCATCTAGACCTTCTTGGTGGTCACGTCACTAGAACCTGAGATACATAACAAACCAAACAAGTGTTAGACCAAACGAGCCTAGTGAGTTGTACAAAAGCATGTCATAAACATTTATATCAGTTATAGTCGATAAGGGTCATACAGGAATCAATGGGGGAGACCCATCACACCAAAGAGTTTCACCTCAAGTCAATGTAACTTGATGTTCACTCTCATGAGCAACATCCCGAAGTCCCGACACACTTGAAGACTACCTCCCATGCATTACTCCAAATGGCGGAGGTCTAGCTGTATACCGTCACGGTGGCACCCAAGACTACATCCTCCTAGCGCTTACTCATGGTTCATCCAATATACATGCAACATCCATCTCTATACATATTCCATGACAACAAGATATATATATAATGCTTCCCATAGTTCCAATTCCATTTTAGGTTCAATCTCTAAAACATATAAGTCCAACAATGACGTTCACAAATCCCATGATATTACACATTCATGATTAAATAAGGTCAACCCTACTCCCATCATAGTCCACCTGGAACATAATCAACAAAACCCCAATAATCTCAAATATAACAGTTAGGTCAAACTTATCAGGTGATCAAATATGTACATGAATATAAGGTTATGATAAATAGCACACAAGTTATGTATCTCATTTGAAAATTTTAGTAAAAACTCACAATCTAGGTTTTATACAAAACCCTAGAAAGAAGTGGATGAATGCTTTAGCCCTTGAACTTGGATCTTGAAAGTATCTTCAATAAATGCTTCCAAAACCCTTAAGTCTTTCCCCCAACCACCAACAATCAATGCACTTCAAGAAATGAGGGGAAGAGGTGTGTGGTTTGGACCAAAAATCTCCTACTAGGGGTTCTTCTCACTAAAGGTAAATGATTTTGTGTTTTAGAGGAGTCCAAAGTGAAAATAGCAACTAAAACCCGTTTTAGGACCTGCAGGTAGTCCCGCGGTTTTGACCGCGGCTTTGTGGCCGCGTCCCAGGCCGCGCGTGTGTCTGAAAGTCTAAAATTCAGTGAGTGTCGCGGCTTTGTCCGTGGCTTTGAGGCCGCACTATAGGCCGCATAAGTCACTGCCTCAGTGTTTTAACTTAGATTTAAAAATATATAAGGACACACACACATGCAATTATATAAATAAGTTCTAAACGAAACTACGGGCGTTACATCTCCCCCTGCTTCAGAGATAACAACGCCTTTCATAGCTGGCATTGATGAGACGTTTGTGGTTGAGAACCAAAGAGACCGACCCTCTTCATCATTATCATCATCATCATCATCAGCGTCAGCGGCATTGTTGTTTTATTGATCATGGAGATAAAGATCTTCTTCATCATCTTCTTCCTCTTCCTCCTCCTCTTCTTCTTCATCAACAAGAGCAAGCGAAGAAGAGGGAGAGGCTTGATCTTTTGTCGCTGAAATCTCAACGATCTTCTCCCCCTCAACTTGAGAGGGAGGTTCTTCCGTTTCCTAAACCTCAGTTGCATCTAAATTTTCTTCATTTGATTTCTCCCCCTCTTTGTCATTATCAGCATTGGGGAGTTCAGCAGTGTTAGTTATAGCCTCAAAAACAGGCTTAGAACGGACTTCAACCTCCAATCTTTCCAGACGACCTTCAATATCTGAGATCTCGGAAGTGGCCTGATGAGTAAATTCAACGGCGATATTGAGCGAAGTACGATCATTTTCAGTGAAGGAAGGCGTCAGAGCAAGAGCTGGTTCATTTAGCTTTGTCAGGACCTGAGTCAACAGGTCTGTACATGAGTCAATCTTTGAAGAGAGACCCCGAACTTCAGTTGTGAGAGAGCCAAGTCGTCCCTGTAGAAGTTGAACTTGTTGATGATTAGTAACCAAGTCCTCCTTCATTTTCGTAATCTCTCCTTGAAGAGCTGTGATGTGAGAAGCTTCAAGCTTGGAGGTAGAAGTGGCAGTGAGTTTCTTTAGCTCCTTACCAGCATGGTTGACAGCGCTGGTGGTGGTGTTGAGTGAGGTGGAAAGAGATTCCACTTTGTCAGCTAGTTTGTTGATGCTTGCGTCAACAATTCCCAAAGTAGGACCTGAAACAAAAGTTAGTGGTTGAGCAAAAGGATGCTCAGGCTTATATGGAGAGGTGGGAGAAGTGTATATGAGTTTAGGAATACCTGATAGATCAAACATATTAAAAAATTGCATGTCTCCTTCAAAGTTTGGAGCAGTTGTTTGTGTTGGATCAGTAATTGTATTCAAGATTAAATTGTCAAAAGGGGTTTATTTTGTAATAGCGTTTAATTCCTTAGGGGGTGTTTTAGCAGATATCTAGTATTGCCTAGGTCATGTTGACCTACATATAAAAGGCATTGTGCTTCTAGATTTCGGTGAATAGGTGAAGATTAAGGAGGCCGCTCAATAGGTTTTTACACACACAAGGTATTGATCTGTACACCAAGAACACACACACACGTATTCATTTGATTATCAAGAGATCTATGGTATATTGATTTGATTTATATTCATATCTTGTTCTTATTGTGTTGTGTGATTGTTTATCAACTAATATATGGGTTTAACAAGTGGTATTAGAGCCAAAGAATCAAGCTTTTGGATTAAAACAGTGTTTTTCGAAAACCAACTATGTGAAAATCGATTTCATAGTCTGTTGTGTTTTTTAGGCTAAAAATCATTGGCATAGCTGCGTTTATTGTTATTAAACATCATCAGATTGCCCTATTGGATTTAAAAGCACAAATCGATTGGTATTTTGAAGATTTTTGAAGTTTTTGTTCATGAAACAGTCGAACACTGTTCCATCAGATTCTATGCATATGAGTTGTTTTTGATGATTTATATTGATTAGGGTATGTTCGAAATACATTGGTGAATGTATTGTGTGAGTTTTAAAGTGTATCTTAATCGTTTGCTATGTTTCTGGATTCAAAGTCGTGCACAGGGACGAACCTGTGATGAACTCACAAGTTCTTTGAAGAACTCGCAAGACTTCTAACTCTCGCAGGGTGTTAATTTTTGCTTAAGTATAGATTTCGCAGGAGTCAATATTGCGAGAACTTCAAAACTCGCAAACCTTTTGCCTATGAAAGTTTAAGATTCGCAGGGTTCTTAATTGTTGAAAGTTTCACTAAGTGTAAGTTTCGCAGACCTCTTGGTTGCGAAAACCAAAGAACTCGCAGATCATAGACTTACGAATTCCCTAAGATTCTCAAGTGATATCTACGAATCCTTGTTTCCTTAGCATCTAAAATTTTCACTAAGTATAGGATTCGCATGTTTCTAAATGTGTTTATCCATTCAGGTTGCAAAAGCTGTTTTACGAAAGTTGAAAGGAAAAGTTCAAAATATTCTAAGTATAGGATTCGTAAATCAATAGGTTGCGAATTATTGCTTACGAATCCCTTTGACGTGTGAAAGTTAATTGTTTCTGAACTTCCTCTAAGTCTAAAATTCGCAAGGTCATAAAAGTAACTTTCTCTTTATTGTTTGCGAATCGTGGAAACTTAAAACCTGAATTTTCTTTAAGTATAAAACTCGCTAATCTATACACTGCGAATTCTACTTGTGAAAGCTTGTTTTCTGAATTTTCTCAAAGGGAAGGATTCGCTGGGTGCTGTCTTGCGAATTGTTAAGGCTTCACATGTGTCTGTTTGCGAATTCTAAGTTTTGCTAAAAGCCAGGTTGCGAATTTCACTAGTCTGCGAATTCTACTCCTTTCTGCTTGCGGATTTTGGAGGATTTTTCTTTCTTTTGCGAATTCTGCACTTGAGCTTTTTGGAAACTTATTTTTCTGAAAAAATTTTAGTGTAGTTTTTATCTGATTCTTGATTCAAAAGATCTTATTAGTTGATTCTCTTTGTACAGATAAGTTTGCTTTCTAATCATACAACTAAAGATGTCGAACCAACTTCTCTCCATGGGCTCTCAGTCCAAACCTCATGTCCTCTTGGCAAATGAGTATCAGCAATGGAAGAAAAGAATGATTCAGTTTCTGAATCACAAAAGCAGAGATTATATGGAATCAATCACTACTGGTCCAGTGAATCCAATGATCGCACTTCCTGGTCAAGCTGAAACTGAAACTTCTCCCGAAATCCCTGACATATATGTTCCCAAACCGTATGAATACTTCACAGAAAAGGAGAAATATCTGTACAAGATAGATGAAGAGGCTCTCATTTACCTGACGATGGCCATCCCAAATGACATCTACAATCGGGCAAACAGTCGAAATTCAGCTAAGGAAGTCTGGGATGAACTAGCAAGACAATTTGAGGGAAGTGAAGCTTCAATTCAAGCCAAGCAAAATCTGTGCATTAATGCCTATGAGGGATTTCATGCAAGGGAAGGAGAGACACTGCTTGATACCTACAACAGATACAACATCATTCTGAATGACCTGAGGAGGAACAATATCTCTAAATCTGCTTCTGAGATAAACTATAAGTTCATCAAGAACTTGAACCCTGAATGGAAGAACTTTGCCATCAACCTTCAGATGTCAAAGAACATGGCTCAAGAGAACGTAACTGATATATTCTCTACTCTTTCTCAGCTTGAAGAAGAGGTGAGAACTATCAATAATGAGTCCAAGAATCTGAAGGACTCTGTGGCTCTCATAGCTGGCAAAGGAAAAAGTTCAAGTTCTGGTCCTGTATCTTCTGCAAGGTCAAAGAAGAAAGTGTCTAAAGTTTTTGTTACGAAGATTACTGAGTCCGATTCTGCTTCGAGTGATGAGGAATTGGAGATTGATTATGATGATGATATACAAAACTTCTCTGAGAACTTGGCCCTGATTACACGTCAATTCAAGAAGAGCTTTGGCAAGAAGAAGTACTATTCAAAGCCAAAGTATGAAGGGTACAAGAAAGAGAAGTCTGAAATGAGATACAAGCCAGGTATGGAAGGAGAGAGGAAAAACGAGAAGAGTGGAAATATGAAAGGAAGGAAGATAGAAGAGAAGAAAAGAGAGAGGAGAAGAAAGAAGAGAAAAAGGATGAACCTGGCAGATGCTATAACTGTGGAAAATTTGGACACTTTTCCAGAGACTGTAAATTCAAGAAAGTCAAGAACTCAGAATAATATGCAAGGAAGTCTCTAATTGCCAAGAAAGCGGAAGAGGGAAAGCTGCTTATGGCTGAAGAGGAAAACTGGCTGTTCCAAAGTTTTGATGAGGAGGAGCATGCGCACTTCACTCAAGTCTCCTACATGGCAAAGCTTGATGGTGATGATGAAGCTTCTGAGGCTCATTCCGAAGATGACAACTCTGAGGTAAATGAAAATTCTGAACTTATTGAATCTCTGATGGTCCAAATACACAATATGAAAAATGAGTTTGCATTGTTGAAAGGTAAACTTAGCTCCGCACATCAAACAACCTTGAGTTTTCGTGATGAAAACACTTTGCTGAAAGTTGTTGTGGAAGAAAAGGAAAAAGAGAAACAAAGTTTAAAAGCTGAAACAGAATCTTTAAAAGGAAAGATATCTGGTTTAGAAAAGGATCTTGTAAATCTTAATGCTGAAAAGGGTGATTTCAAAATCAAATTCGAAGTATGTTTTCAAGGAAGAAATGAAGTTTACACCATGATTAAGCAATTGGAGGATATTAACATGAAACGAGGTCAGGCTGAGCAGACTTTAAATCTATTGACCAATAAACTCCAAGATGAAAGATTTTATAAAGTTAAACCAGGTTTGGGTTTGGCAATTAACGATGTTTTGAAAAAGGCACCGAAGCACTTGTATAATTTTGATAAACTTGGCTCCACAATCAGACCCATTCCTAACATTCGTGCAACTTTTGTTGAAGCAAGTACTTCTAAACCTTTTACAGAGACCAAAGGTAAAGAAGAAATGGGAGAGAACAAGTCTTGTGGCACTGATTCTCAAAATTCTTTTAAATCACTTGGTTTCAAATATAGTGATTTGAACAAAAGCTATGAGACTCGAAAGATCGAATTTGCTGAGTCTGAATCACTATTTACCACACCTTCAAAAGAATTAGTCGGCAACAACACAGTTCTACCTGAGACTGAATGCAAATATGATGAGTATGAATCGGATGCCGATCCATCAAATATACCATCAGTCTCAAATCCCATTGATCCTAAACCTTTCCTTGTTGAAAAGGTTGAAGAAGAAACTGTCATCACGAATTAATCTTGTTTCAAAAATGACAAAATGGAGTTTATTGAGAACATGACTGAAGAAATGTTTTCTGAAATGATGAATGCTTCAGACTCTGATCCTGTTTCTATTTCAAAGGAGTCAAATTCTGTGAGTGATCATACATCTGAATTGATGAAACAAATTGATATGTTGCAACAGTCTCTTGATGAGATTGAAGATGAAAACTTTGATCTCAAATTTAAACTTGAAAAATCTTTGAAAGATAATCAATAGCTTTGCACAGAGATCAATGATTTGAAAATAACTTTGTTTAAGAATGCTTCAAATGATAAACAGATGTTTAATGATCAAAGCTGGAAGGTAAGATTTAATCCAGAATTTGATGCTCCTGCAAAATCTCCAGTTAGTTACTCTGATTGTCCTGAATATCAACCTAGTATTTTTTAGAAGGGTGAGACTTCAAGTATCTCAAGAAAAGAATTGCCTTCTAAGAAAGAGACTAACAAGGTTCCTGTTTCTGTTTCAGATATGAAAGGAAATGAAGTTGGGAGGAGTAAGAAGAATAAAAATAATAGTTTGAATTTTTGTGAAACTTCTGTTGCAAACAGTTGTACTACAGACAATGATGTTTTGAAATGTACTTCTTTTGATGGACATGAATGTCAGATTTATTCCGATAAATCTAAATTTATGACATTTGCTCGAAAGAATTTATATTGCAAACACTGCTGGGATAATTCTTTCAAATACTACTCCACTCCTAAGTCCAAGAAGAGTAAAAGAAAAGCTAAACTGAATCTTAATTCCAACTTTTCCACACAACCCAAAGTGTTTCGTGCTAAGGTTACTCATCCAAGATCTAAAAAGCATTTTCAGGAATTAAATGTTAAAATGGTTTGGAAATGGGTTCCAAAACCCAGATATGAATGGAGAGTGAAAGTCAAACCTGCTGATATTCCTGAACTGCTTGAAGCTAACAGCGAAGGACCCATTTTGATATGGGTACCAAAGCAAAACTAATTGTTTCTTTTGCAGGCCTGTCGATTGTGGGTGATAGATTCCGGATGTTCACGCCACATGACAGGATTCAAGCACCTCCTATATAACTATGTGGAGGAGCCTGCTGGAGCAGTTCGATTTGTAAATTCAGAAGTAGAAGGACATGTCAGAGGATATGGAATGCTTGATAATGGAGTTGTGAAGATACAAAGGGTGCTATATGTTGAAGGTCTTGATCCTAATCTGTTTAGCACCAGTCACTTCTGTGACATGAAATACCAAGTTCGCTTCACAACATCTCATTGCTATCTAGAGGACCCAGATGGTTACGAAGTCTTCAGAGCTAAACGCCATGGAAATCTATATTATGTAGATTTTCCGACACTGTCTGCCACACGTCCCGTATGTCTATTAGCCAAAGCATCTAAAGCACAATCGTGGACGTGGCATCGCCGCTTGTCTCATCAGAATTTCAGATCAATAGCTAAGCTACAGAGACAAGGTCTGGTCAAAGGTCTACCAGAAATGAGGTTTGAGAAAGACTCACTATGTTCTGCATGTGAGTTGGGCAAAATGAAGCGAAGCTCATTCAAGTCAAAAACTGAATCATCAACCTCATATGCACTGAAACTTATTCATATGGACCTTTGTGGCCCAATGCGAACAATGTCTATCAACGGCAAGAAATACATCTTAGTAATGATAGATGACTATTCAAGATATACATGGCTCGAGTTTCTTCGCAACAAGTCAGATGCGCCAGAATTGATTATCGCTTTTATTAAGCGTATTCAAGTACATCTTCAATTGCCAGTCCGAACTCTTCACAGTGATAACGGCACGGAGTTCAAGAATGACACCTTGCAGAGTTATCTTATCTATGTGGGAATTTCACACAACTTCTCCGCAGCTTACACTCCACAGCAAAATGGCATTGTTGAACGGAAGAACCGCACTCTTGTTGAAGATGCTCGTACTATGCTTACCTATGCTGATCTACCCATGTATCTTTGGGCTGAGGCAGTCGCGACAGCTTGCTTCACTCAGAATCGTACCATTGTGGTCAAACGCTTTGATAAAACAGCATATGAGTTGATCAACAATCGTAAACCTAATATCAAATTCCTTCGTGTGTTTGGTTGCATGTGTTACATTCTACGAGAGCGTCAAAGACTATCAAAATTTGATAAGAAAGCGGATGAAGGATATCTCGTTGGATACTCGCTGACATCCAAAGCTTATCGAATCTACAATACTCGAACCAAGACGATTGTTGAAAGCATGAATGTATCTTTTGATGAGAATTCTACTCGGACTTCTGAACACAACTGTTCAGAACTCGGACTCAAGAACAAAGCTTCTATTCAATCCGGAATAGAACCAGCGTCTAAAGCGTCTACTTCTTCTATAACTAACTCCATCTCATCTGAGTTAGATTTGTTGTTTATTGATGCCTTCGATGAAATTTGTGCAGACTTTGACAAAGGCATATCAACATCAACACCAAGCTCGGAGGTCCCCACTCTTTCTGAAGACATATCTGGATCGTCCGAAGAAGTCACTGAAACTGCATCTCCATCAGGTACAACTACACCATTAGTTTCTGACTCTACTAATGCTGAATCTGTCTCTGCAGATATTCATTCTGGAAATGAAGTCCCGAGTACTTCAGCTGCTATTCCAGAAACTTCAGTATCAGAAACTTCTGTACAAGATGTCCCGAGCACATCTGTGGATCTACCTCCAGTTCATGATGAATACAATGAATCGAATACGCAACAAACGGTTGAATCCTTGCCAAACACACACCGATGGACAAAGGATCATCCCCTGCATAACGTGATAGGTGACGTACAATCTGGTGTCCAAACACGGTCTGCGTCAGCAAATTTCTGCATGTTTTCAAGCTTCCTTAGTTCCCTAGAACCAAAAGAAGCTCTACGTGATTCCTTCTGGATTTCTGCTATGCAAGACGAGCTTTTGCAATTCGAACGGAACAAGGTTTGGCGCTTGATCCCACTACCTCAAGGTAAAACTGTTATTGGAACTAAGTGGGTATTCAGAAACAAGAAAGACGAGGCTGGAGTAGTTGTGAGAAACAAAGCTCGATTGGTTGCAAAAGGGTATTGTCAACAGGAGGGAATTGATTATGACGAAACGTTCACCCCTGTTGCAAGGATCGAAGCCATCAGAATCTTCTTAGCATATGCATCGCATAAGAACTTTACAGTCTATCAAATGGACGTAAAGTCAGCTTTTCTAAATGGCGTTCTGCCTGAGGAGGTCTATGTTGCACAACCTGAAGGCTTCGTTGATCCTCATCACCCTGATCATGTCTACGTGTTAGACAAAGCGCTGTATGGCCTCAAACAAGCACCACGAGCCTGGTATGAAACTCTTACCAAATTTCTCCTTGTTTCTGGTTTCAAGAAAGGTACGGTTGACACTACCTTATTTCTCAAAAGACAAGGTGAGGACTTGATTCTCATCCAGATTTATGTTGACGACATAATATTTGGGTCAACAAATCAGAAATTCTGCAAGAACTTTTCTAAAATCATGGAAACAAAGTTTGAAATGTCGATGATGGGTGAGTTAAATTTCTTTCTTGGTTTACAAGTAAAACAATTACCAGAAGGCATTTTCATTAATCAAGCCAAATACATAAAAGACATGTTAAGAAAGTTCAATATGTCAGATAGTTCAGTCATGAAAACACCAATGGCTACCGGTACACTCTTAGATGCAGATTTATCTGGTAAACCTGCAGATCAAAATGTGTATCGTAGCATGATGGGTTCTTTACTTTATCTGACTGTCAGTCGCCCAGATATAATGTTTGCCACATGTTTTTATGCAAGATATCAATCTAATCCTAAAGAGTCGCACTTTAATGCTGTTAAGCGAATCCTTAGATATCTCAAAGGCACTCCTAATTTAGGCCTTTGGTATCCAAAGGATTCTCATTTTGATCTAACTGCCTTTACAGATGTTGACCATGCAGGATGTAAGCTAGACCGGAAAAGTACTTTTGGATCATGTTAATTTATAGGTGACAAAAGACTGTTGATCAACACATTCTTTTAGGAAATTACATGGGATTTGATGCGTGAGCTTAACTGAACTTCCATGGATTCACGTTAACCAATGTTTCCTACCCAGGAAGTATTCCCTGAGTGATTGAGGGGAGAGGGGTAAAAAGATTGAGTGTTGGTGTGTGAAGAGGTAAAATGGAAAAGAGAGATTGGTTAGATGTGAGATTTAATGTTTAAAAGAAAGAGGGTGAGAGATCAGAGTAAAAGAATATCAGACTCTGCACCAAATTCTTTCTGAGTCGGGCAGCCACATTACTGTTATTTCACAGTTCTTCGTGAAAGACATTGAAATAGGCACCTAGCCCATGCCATCTCTTGCATAAAACCCCACCAACTACTCATTCTTTTCTCAAAAATAAAATGTTTCACATTTTATGGCGACGCAGTACATACGTTATTGGTTCTTCACTTGGAAGATACTAATATTGAAAAAGAAGGAAAGTTGTCCCACCTTCGACCCTTTCTCATGCACATTGAGTCCTTGTATAATTTGTTGATGTCTCAACAAGTTTACATACTTTGAGCCTACATTGAAAAGCAATCATCTGTGCTTAATTTCTTTCATACACATGCACGAGCACACAAAAATCTGTTTTCTGTCAGAACATTCATAGATAACCATGTGTTATTCGATGATTGAATGGAAGTCCTGGGGAGCCTACATCAAAACCAACTCCTTATATAGTAACTTCGTGTTACTCAGTAACTGTGTGTTATTGACAGGCACTTCGAACTGAGTCATTTGTTGATTCAGGGTTACCACTCATTACTTGTTTGAATCTGCAAAGATTGAAATAATCACACTCTCTCTATCTGGGGGAGACTGCTCTTATTTCCACAGAGGGATCTATACATGAAGACTGCGCTTAATTGTTGATTTGGGGGAGAAAATTCCTAGTTTGTTTTTAAAATGTTTTGATGATGCTGATTCTCACCACTCATCAAAAAGGGGGAGAATACAAAAAGGGGGAGAATACAATAATTTTTGAAATGTTAAGATTGATTGAAGACTGTTGAAGAATTCAAAGATAACAAAGTGTCTGAACCTATCTGATTTACCAAAAGCCTGACTAAAGATGATCGTCAGAAGGACACTTCATTTAAAGAAAAAAGAAGATATCTGTTTCCTTAAAGCTGTGAAGACTGTGTAAAGCTACAAGCTTTGAAGCTTTTAACGTCATATCTGCTACAGTTTTCAAGAGAAGTGAAGACCCGGAGATAATTGCAATTTTTTTAATCTTGAATCCAAAGGGGGAGATTGTTGGATCAGTAATTGTATTCAAGATTAAATTGTCAAAAGGGGTTTATTTTGTAATAGCATTTAATTCCTTAGGGGGTGTTTTAGCAGATATCTAGTATTGCCTAGGTCATGTTGACCTACATATAAAAGGCATTGTGCTTCTAGATTTCGGTGAATAGGTGAAGATTAAGGAGGCCGCTCAATAGGTTTTTACACACACAAGGTATTGATCTGTACACCAAGAACACACACACACGTATTCATCTAACTATCAAGAGATCTATGGTATATTGATTTGATTTATATTCATCTCTTGTTCTTATTGTGTTGTGTGACTGTTTATCAACTAATATCTGGGTTTAACAGTTTTAGTACCAGGTCCTATAGATGCAGCGATAAAAGGTTGATGTGAAATGTTGGGAGGGTTAATGACCAAAGAAATAGTAGAAGAAGAAAGAGTTGTGGGGATAGAAGTAGATGGAACACTAGTGATAGTAGAAATTACCTCAGTTGGTTGTTGTTGAGGAACTGAGAAAAGTGGGGTTGTCACCGGTGTGGTGTCAGCAATTGACGTCACTGGCACGGTTGTTGTTGTAGTTGATGTGGAGGAGCGACCCACAAATGCATCTAAAGTAGTTTGTTGAGAAACTACTTCAGGTAAGATTCGAGAGGGGGTTGACTCCTTGGTCTTTTTGGCCTTTTTAGGAGGGTCAGAAAGAGTAGTAGATTGTCGCTTTGAAGAGGTTGTAGCGGTAGGGATAGCAGAAGAAGGAACCTCCTGCGTGGCCGCTGAAGTCGAAAAGTAGAGAGACAGACGAGAGCGTAGAGTAGAGAGACTTACCTCGTTTTCAGCGGGTATGATTTCCAGCGCTCGTTGGCCAACCCGTGAGAAAGTACCATCATTTGAGGTGGGATACGTCTCAGCTAGGAGAAACTGAAGATAGGCACAGATGAAACGAACGTAGGGAATCTTGGGATCCCTTTCAGACTTCTCGATCTTTGACAATAGATCGTCAAAGATCGCTCCAGCATAATCAAAGTGTTTTCCAACGATCACCGAATATCCCATTTGGAGTTGCATCTTACTGGCCTGGTCCAGCGATCCTATCTTGCCACTCATACTCTGAATAATATGAGTGAAGATGTAGTTGATCTGTGAAGTCATGTTTGCCTTCTGAATCTTAGTCAACTTTTTGTTGGGAATCTGGGAGCGAGGCTTGTTGTCCCATGTGTATTACATGTCATCCAAAAATCGGATGAACTCAACATCAGTGGGAAGAGAGTCAAAACCAGCGGTGATCTTGGCAGGGAATCAAAGAGCCTTGCGAATACTAAAGGCAGTAAGACTTCCGGGGCCATGGTCAATCATGAAGGAGATGGAAGGGACCACTTCACCTTTCTTGTTGGTCACTGAGCTCTTATCAGCAGTAAACCAAAATTGCTGAAGTAGTGTTTTGGATGGCCTGGGGTCAATAGTCAGAGCATAGGCAATGCATGATTGTTTCAGAAATGCAACAACTTTCACCAGATGTGGGTATTTGTCAGCTTCAAAATCCAAACAAGCCAGATGGCTGTTCTTAGGGATTTCAGATTCATTGAGTGCGAACTTGACATTTTTGGAAGCAATGAGTGTAGCTTGGGCCATTTCTGAATAGAAAGAAGGAGAGTAAAATAAAGGGTTTAGAGTCTAAAAACAATTAAAATATTTTACCAGTTTCTCTTTTTGGAAAGAAACATAGAAAAATAAAGTTGTTTTTAGAGTCAAACAATGTTCTTTATGAAAAAGAAAGAACAATCTTAAAAACCAAATGTTTTTGAACAAGTTAAAATCAAAATAAATGATTTTAATGTAAGAAACACTGTTTAAATCCTGTTGGTCCCGGAGGTGCTTAACAAGTTTGTAGAAGGGGGGGGGGGGTTGAATACAAACACATAAATTAAAGTTTAATAAATTGTTTATTGATAAATCAAACACAATTTACAAGTTTGTTGCGGAATAAGATTAAGACAGACTCAATCTAAACAAACTTAAGAAACACAAAGATGGTTGCACAAGAATATAGAGAAAGGGGGGTTTTAGAAGTATAGAAAACAAAGGTTTCTATCTTGGTTCAAGAATAGAGCACCCTCTCAGATGGAGAGGTGATCTTTCTATTTATACCCTATGCATTAAATGCATGGCAGGGTACTTTACATGTGTCATTCAGTGATTGGATTTGGTAGTCTGACTTTTGGGAGACATGCTTTCGGCCGTATCATGAACAGTGTAGTTGACAGAGTTGTTGTACGATTTGTGGCAGAGATATGTCCGTTCTGACACATCGTACTGGTTGTGCAAGGTAAGACAAAAGGAAACTTGAGGCATAAGCTTTGTGATCGATTGATCGCTGAATATCTCTTTCTTCAGAGATATAAAGAGGTTCAGCTATCGCTGAAGCTTTTCCTCATTTTCCTTCGCGTATAAGTAGTGTTGTCTTTGCTTCACTGATATCCGCATCAGGTCACTAGTAGACTTCTCTTTGTTCAGTGGTTTCATCTTCGATTCAGATATGAACATATGTTGACGCGAGACTTGTCTTTAGGGATTACGTTACTGTTTACATCAGAACTATTAGCGATAACTAAACAGACTCAGTTTGATCACTGATAATGAAACACTAATACATAGAAATGTTTATAAGAGATACTATCAGCGATAATTGAACAGACTCAGTCTGATCGCTGATGGTGAAACACTAATACATATTAAAACGTAATTTTCACTAAGTATAGAAGAGGGTCGTTATCAAATCACTGAGAGAGCTTGGATCAACAATCTCCCTCTATTTGATAATGACAAAGTAACTGAAGAAAATTACTTTATAGATCAAAATAAAGAAATAAATAGGACTCATAATATACATGTCCCAATTACTATTTTGAGGGATCTTTTACAGTACTGATAGAGTTAAGTACATCACTGAAATTTCCATTAATTCAGAGAAAGAATTACAAGATATGAAAATTACAAGTACAAATGAAGAACTAACTACTGTAAGTTTAACTAATAGATTACAAGAAATAGGAAACTAATCTATCAACTATCTAAAGAAAATTTTGGAGGATTGATCATATACTCAGGTATTTCTTCTCCTTTCTGCCTTCGATCTGAAGATTCTTGAGAAATGATTTCCTTGATCGGTTCAACAGAGGGAGAGTAGTCACACCATAAGCACAAGAGATCCTTGAGATGGATGAGGGGACAGATAGGAATTTCAGAGACTCTCTGAAATCTGAGTTCTTCCTCATCATCTCTGAAGAAGATTCCAAAATGTTCTTTAAGTACTTGTCCTGCAACATATGGTCCACCAGGGGGCAGAGATAGATCGAGAACTGAAAGATCAGGAGGAGGACCGAACAGAGCTTCTCTTGAGAACTTGATGGAGGTTTCATTTCTTATCACTACGACATTTTCAGAGGAGGAGGAGGAGACATGCTTCCTTTTTAATTGCCTTGGTTTGGAAGGAAGAGCAGATGGTACTTTCAACACAGTGGAGACTCTGTTGATGAGGGCTTCCAAGATGCCTTCGACATAGCCTCTGCTGGTTGATTTGGATTTCTTCAGCGCTTCTTTGAACTCTAGCCATTCCATATAACCTAAGTTTTCCAGCTTTGACACGAACATGGCCTTACAGCTTCCATCCTCTCTGGTAATCTCCATAGTGACAGAAACTCGATCCTTCTTCTTTTTCCCTGAGATGACAACTGCTATGATCTTCATTGGGTCAGAGCGATAGTCGATTTTGCTTTTACACCATTCGACTGAGCTATCGCTGACCCTTTGTTCTTTTGAGCGCTCCTCTTCAATCTCTTTCAAAAGAGCAGCCTGGACTTCAACTGGTTTCTTCTTTAGCTTTTTGTCTTTGACTTGAGAGGACTGAATCTTGAGAGCAATAGAGGCATCTCTTTGACAATCAGCTATCAGCTTCTCAGCCCTGACAGATTCTTCAATTTCTGCTTCAGTCAGGAACTCTAGATCTGTTGATTGAGAAGGGATCTTCAGTCGTTGATTCTCTAGATGAGAAATCATCTCTGTTCGTCTCTTCATCTCTTCCTCTGACTAGTGAGATGGTCTGGAGGGCCTCCCTGAATGTTGCAGGGACTCTTCTTCCTCATCTTCTTCATCAATCTCTCTTACAGAGATTGGGATTATTTGTTCATCAGCTACAACGGCTGGGATTATTTGAAGTTCTTTACCCTTAAGCAGGGGAGAGAACTGTCTGGTCAGAAAATGAAAAGAAAGTTAGTTTATTTTAGGGGAAGGAGAAAGATAAAGGCTTAGAAAGAAGCAGGGGTGGGGATTTTATAGAAGGATATTGTAACAAGAGAAAGGCATACCTGAGAAGGATTCTCCTCAGATAGTGAAACAATCTTCAGGCTTCCCTCAGCAGCAGCATCCTTGGATTTGCTTTGGGAAGGGGTTCCTGAGGATGTTACATGGCTCCCCCCTGCTGGGACAACTTCTTTCGAAGTTATCGCTGATGGAGTGACAGCTGAAGAACACCATAAAGACTGGTCTTCTTCATCGTCATCATCATCATCATCTTGATGAGGGTGCTGTTCCTCTTGATCTTCAAGATCAAGAGCTTCATCTTCATCGTCCTCTTCTTCATCTTCTTCGATTAGATCTTCGAGAGAAGGAGGGGCTTTAGCAACAACTATCTCCCCCTCAACATGAGAGGGAGTTTCCTTTTGTTGGTCTTCAGCAGCAACCTCTATCTCCTTATTTTCTTCAGCTTCTTTCTCCCCCTCTTTGTCATTATCACGTAGGGAGAGATCTTTAGAAGGAGATGGAGGTCGTGCGGTGGCCAACTTCTGGACTTCAGCCTCCATACTTGACAGACGTCCTTCAAACACAGGGATGTCTGACGTAGCCTGATGAATAAACTCAACGGCAATGTTCAGAGAGGTACGATCGTTCTCTGTGAATGAGGGAGTAGGAGTCGGAGATGGTGCCTTCAGGTGGGTCAGGATTTGTTGAAGAAGAACTTCACAGGAATCAACCTTTGCAGACAAGACATCAAACTGTCGCTTGGAATCCTCCTTCACTTGGTCAATCGCGAATTGAAGAGTGAAGATTTGAGAGGATTCAGCTATGGACGAGCACGTAGCTGTCAATGTCTTCAGCTCTTCACCAGCGGTATTGACTGCGCTGGTGGAGCCATTGATGGTTGTCGTGAGAGAATCCACCTTGATTCCCAAACTGTTGACATTGGCGTCAACAGTGGCCATATTAGGACCTGAAAGAAACGTTAGTTGCTGAGAAACATGCTTATATGGAGAGTTGGGAGTAGTGTTTAGGGTTATAGGTTTACCTGAGTTATCAAACAATTTGTAGAATTGTAGAGATTCGTCAAACGTTTGATTATCAGGTCCTAGGGTTCCAAACGGTGGCTGTGTAGAAATAGATGGAGGGTTAGAGACCAAATAAATAGAAGGATTAGAGATGGGGATAGAAGAAGTAGGGAGAGGAGTAGTTACCTCAGTTTGTTGCTGAACTGAGATTGTAGGTTGCGTCACTGTTGTTGTGACAGCGATCGAGATCGCTGGCACGGTTGATGATGTAGGTGCTGAGGATGTGGAGGAGATGACCACAAAATCATCTAAGGAAGTTTGTCGAGAAACTTCCTCAGGCCTTGAACTAGCGGCGATGGTCTCCTTAGTCACTTTGGCCTTCTTCGAAGGACCAAGGGAACTAACAGATGGTCGTTTGGAGGGGGTAGCTGCAGGGATAGCAGAAGAAGGAACCTCCTGCGTGGCCGCTGAAGAAGAATAAGTGTGGATAGAGAGTCGAGAACGAAGGGTAGAGATACTTACCTCGTTTGCCAGCGGTTTGACCTCCAGTGAACGCTGACCCACTTTGGCGAAGGAGCCATCAGCAGTAGTGGGGTAAGTGTTGGCGTAGAGGAACTTCAGATATGCACAGATAAACCGTACATATGGGATCTTGGGATCCCTCTCCGTCTTCTCTATCTTTGACCTTAGGTCGTCAAAGATAGCGGTGGCAAAGTCAAAATTTTTGCCAGCGATGACCGAGTAGGCCATCTGGAGTTGTACCTTACTGGCCTGATCAAGAGAACCACTTTTCCCAATCATGCATTGAATGACGTGAGAAAAGATGAAGTTCAACTGAGAAGGCATGTTCGCCTTTTTGATGAGTGTCAACTTCTTGTTGGGAATTGTGGAGCGGGGCTTGTTGTCCCAGCAGTACTCCATATCATCCAAAAACCGGATGAGTTTAGCGTCAGTAGGTAGAGCTTCAAAGCCACTCTTAGGTTTGTCAGGAAACCTGAGAGCCTTCCTTAGGCTGAAAGCGGTCATCATTCCTTTGCCAAGGTCAGTGCAGAAGGAAATTGCAGGGACCTGATCACCTTTCTTGTTGGTGATGGTCGATTCTTCAGTTGTGAACCAAAACTGTTGAAGGAGAGTTTTGGAGGGTTTTGGATCAACAGTGAGAGCATAAGCAATGCAGGGTTGCTTCAGGAATTTGGCAGCATCCACCAGGTGTGGGTATTTGATTCCATCGAAGTCGAGGCGTCCAAGATGGTTGTTCTTGGGGACTTCAGATTCAGTGATGGCGAACTTGACGTTCTTGGAGGGAACAAGTGCTGACTGTGCCATTGCTGAATAAGGAAAGAAAAATAGAGAATAGAAGGGAAGGATTAGAGGCTAAAAATAAAGAAGTTTTTACCAGTTTCTATTTGAGGAAAGAAACGTATAAAAACAAAAATATTTGAAGATTCGTACATTGTTCTTAATGAAAAGATGAAGAACAGTAAGAAAACCAAAGGTTTTTAGAAGAATAAAATAAAAAAAATGATTTTATAGGATAAAAATCTTATAGAAACCCCATAATGAAGAGAAATGGTGTTTTGTTAACAATATTTAAATAGAAAGAAGATCAAAGTAACCTGGTAATCTTGAATGAGGAAGATGCAGATGCTTGAAATTTCTTGAGAGAGTTTCTTGCTCAAAAAGGATTTTTAGAAAGCGTAAAAGATAAGAATGAAAAGAAACATTCCTTTTATACGTAGAGAGTAGGAGAGAGAAAGAGGCGGGAATACAAATGTTCATCATGACATGGACACGTCCCACAAAGTTGATTGGATAGAAGGGCAATGGACGAACGTGTCAGAAAAAGGCATGTCGTGGATTGTCGGTTCAAATGACGTCATAGGAGAGAGAAATGGATTCTACAAAGTTTGCTTTTCAAGCTCAGTTCTACTCGAACGATCTCATGATGTCATTAGGAACAGAAAATCGTCCTCCAGTTCTGATAAATGAAAACGAATTCACTCAGTGGCAGGATCGGTTCATCAACTTCATTGAGCGTCAAGTTAATGGAGCTAACATGATGAAGTCTCTCAATGAAGGACCGTTCATAAAGCCTAACAAAGAGACTCCAACATCACCCGAAGAGGTTTTGAGAATGAAAGCTGATCGAGAATTATCTGCTAATCTTATGCTAGCATTGCCAAATTCTGTATACAACCGTGTTGATCATTACAAGAATTATCCAAATCAGATGTGGACACAGTTGGAAAAGATTATGCTTGGCTCATCAGTTGCAACTCAACTACGACATAGACGCTTCATGAACAACTTCGAGGAGTTTAAAGCCAAAGAAACTGAGTCTCTGAAGAGTGTTTTCGACATATTCTGCACAATACTGAATGATCTGCGCAAGATAAATGTGAACAAGACAGAGCTTGAGACGAATCTGAAATTTCTCAATGCTCTTCAGCCTGAATGGAATAAATCTTGTCACAGACTGAGGAACGATGTTCAAATCTCTACTATGCAGATTCAGGAATTATATGAGATTCTGATGACTGATGAGAGCTTGGTACTAGAGAAGAAGGCTAAGCTTGAAAAGAAGAACAAGAAATCAGTGGACCCGGTTGCTCTTCTCACGAAACAACTGGCTGAACAAGCGTTGTCTGATAACGCTTACAACGGGGGTCACTGATGATGATGGAGAGGCGTTAGAGAAAGCTATGATCCTTATCTCACAACATTATCAGAAAAAGTTCCAACCACGTCAGAGTTCCAACACTTCTCGCTTCACTTCCGGTTCAAGAGTTAAAGTGCCTGAGCCAAAGACTATTGCCTGCTATAACTGTGGAAAGACGGGTCACATATCTAAGGAGTGTAAAGTGAAGAAAGTTAGGGACTCAGCTTACTATCGAAAGAAACTGGAACTGGCAGAGAAAAGAGAGAATGGAACTGCTCTTCTTGCTGAAGAAGAATTCTGGCTGGATCACTCCGACGATGAAGCTGCAAATGTCGAGATCGCTCAGATGTGCTTTGTTGGAGATGATCAGTCAAATGATGATTCTGACACTAATGAAGACGAGGTAGTTTCTGATTTTGATTACACTTTCATTTCTTCTCAGATGGATATTATAATTACTGCTTTACATGATCTTCGCTTAAAGTTATTATCTGAAAAGAATTTAAATTCTGAAAAGTCAGACTTGATTGACAAATTGAAGATTTCTTTGAAAGATGAAAAATCTATTTTGAAAAATACAAAAGACATCTTTCAAAAGAAATTGGATGATTTGGAAACTTCAAATAAGACTTATCTTGAGTCTTTGACCGCTATGACCGGATTAAAAGACAATTTTTTTGACAAAATAAATAAGTTAGAAGAAAAGTTGTATCGAAGGAATCAATCTGAACAAACAATTTTTATGAATAAACCAAGAAGTGAGGAAGCTTTAAAAGAAAAATGGGGACTTGGTTTTAAAAATCCAAATTGTTTAAACAATGCGATTGAAAAATCCCCAACTTTATATAAATACGATTATCTAACTCTTGCTAAATATGCTTCTCAATTTAAAATTGATTGGATGAATGAAAAGCAAGTGTTAGAAATTGAAAATGAGAAAAGGACAAATAACAAGAAAAAGGAAATTCCTTTTGTTTACACTTTTGAAAATGCAAAATATTTTCCTAACAAATCAAGAAGAGGTAGAAAATGTTTAAATGATATATCTCCTGTCAAATCTTCAGTGTATGATGATTTTGTTGATATTTTTGCTAACAAATCTGATAAGGAAAATATATCTCCAATCATTTATGATTCTAAGAGATATACACCTCCTTTAATTTTAGAAAGCAAAATCATCGATCTTGAAGATAAGATGGAAGATCAAAATATTTTAAAAGAAATTGAATCTGATATTATTCTTTCTTTCTTGACTTCTAGTCTTGAAGAAAAATTATTTTCTCAAAAACAAGATTTTATTTCTAGTCTTTCTTCTGATTGTCAAGTAAACATAATGGAAGTTTCTAAATCTGATATTTTTTCTCAAAATAATTCTGACTCTGAGGTAAGTTCAGATTTATTGTCTGATCAGATTGGTTGCTTAGGTAAAATGATTTCTTCTGATTTAAATATTAATTCAGACATTCTTGATGAATCTTTTACGCTAAATGATCAGTATTATAAACTTAAACGTAAAAGAAGACGGTCAAAGAAGTCAAAGAAACAAGATAAAGTTCTTTCTGACAGTTCTAATTCTTCTGATTCTAATATTTCAGATAGGACTTTGAGCAAGTCAAAAAAGCAGATTTGGAGAGCGAAGCGGATATCGGATGAATTTCAGATTGATGGAGATAGATGTATAGACAAACTTTATAAAAGTGATTCATTTGCTACTTGTAATAACATTTCAAAATACTCTAGAAAGCAAATGATTCGAATTTCCAAACATGTCTCATCTTCTTCCTCTGATTCTAGTTCAGATGATTATGCTTTGTATTCATCTGATGAATGTGTTTATTTTTCTGATAATCTTTCTCATGGTTCTCGTGTCAAATCTAATCATTATTTCCCCATACGAACTGCAACTAACAATCATGGACCCAAATTCAAATGGGTACCATAATCTCAATCTGACTCAAAGTTGCAGGCACCTCATGTTAAGGGGGAGTAAGAGAAACATGGCTCTTGAATAACACAGTTCAAGACCCGCACTTCAATGTCAAGATTTTGGTTTCTGAGTATTTCAGCTCAGAACCCGTGCTTCAAAGTCTAGGACTCGTTCTTTAATGCTTTAAGCTTCTGACTAATGAGAAACTGTGAGTACATCTACTTAATTTCCGTTGCATTTATCTCTGATAATGATGTTGTTCCAGTTTTCTCAAATTGTTTTAAAAGAATCTGAGCATTTCAATTCATCTCCTGATTTTGTTCAACCCAATTTTTTTCAAATGAGACACATATTATTTATATCTTGTGTGAAGGATAATATTATTGAATTATATTTTGTTTCAACTAAATATAAACTTGCCGATCAATTGTTTCTATTTTAAAATCTTGGCATGTTGTTTTAAAAGTTTAAACCTTTACAAATTTTATTCTATAAAGTAAATTTTTTACAAAATTTCTTTCTTCTGGATAAAATGTGTGTGTAGGATAAATTTTCAAGTTGCTTTGTTTATATTAAAGTTCTTATATGTTCAAATTTCAGCTCTAACAAAAGTCGAAAAGTCAGCAACATGTTTGTAGCTTTTGATATTGCTTTAAAGTTGTGTGATTCGAAATATTTATAGTTTACAATGCTTAGAAAACCTAAAAAGTTGGAATTTTGGATCGTAATGAAAATATGGGCTAAACACTTAGACGTAAAACCTTGTGTTTGAGATGATTATTAAATTCTTATAAATCAGAAATCTCTAAGTTTAAAAGTTTGTACCTGTGACCTTTCTGGTTTGGGAAAGTAAGTTATGTGGGATGTTTGTCATCTGGTACCTGGTTTAAGACGTTTACCAATAACCTATTTGGATGGCCGAGAATGTTACACGATAAGGTATATAAGGGTGACGTCTCTTGTGGTAAACACTTATCCGGAATCCGGTAAGCGTATCCCAAACGGCCCCCTAATTTGATTTAATAAAATTTTGATCACAAAATTGATACAGTTTCATATTTCTTTGCTTTTCTCCCCTGCAGTAGTTACATAGATACAATTAAAGTTGTTCATAGCTCTTAATCAAAGAAGTTGGACAAATTCAAAAATGCTATTAGCAACTAAGTTACAACATGATAATCTTGAACTTATCATCTTCAAAGTTGTAAGCTGAGATTTGGAAGCTGGATTAGAGAAGTGAAAAGAAATCAAAAGGGAGGAAAATCTTTTAGATTATGTTTTTTTTTTAAATAAAAATATTTATTAACTTGTAATCAAGCTTTAATAACTTATACAATAATATATTATTAAATAAAAAACTATAAAATTGAAATAAAAATTACCGCCTAACTTAACAAACTTTTTTAAAACTTAGTTAGCCTAGGAATGAAAAACAAAATGAAATGGAAACCACAGTTACCAAAAAAATAATTTTTAAGGACCACAGTCACCCTATCCTTTCAATGAATGAAAATTTTGTGTATATTATACCCTCAGACTTTACTCGTAGTTGGAGAATGGAGATAGGCATCCTTAATCTGTCTTGAAGTACTGGTTTGATCAAGGATCGATTATAATTGAATAGGACCCGTTCCAAAAAGGATTAATATAAGACCGGCCAAGGCCAACTAACTAATGAATTATTTGTTGCAAATTAGTTAAGGACAGATCGGTTACATGGACCAATTAGAGGGATCGGAATTTGTAACATAAAGTTACATTTATGATTTTATGATGTAGACTTAAAGCTTAGGGGGTGTTTGGTTCATGGATTTTAAAGGAATTGGAATGAATAATTCATTTTGACCAAATTCCAAATCCTATGTTTGGTTCATATAATGAAAATGATGGAATACTTTAAATTCCATTAAATTCCACATATTAAGGAATTTATCATTCATGGCTTAATTGAAAGAATCGAATTTCATCCAATTCCTACCAACCAAACACGCGTGGTCAAAATCATCAAATTCCTTTCTGCAAACCAAACATACCATTAAGCTCTTAAATAATACAACAAACAAAAGAAAAAGAAAACAGTTAATATATAAATACAAAAAATAGAAGGAAAACAAAAAAAACTGAGATTGGCCAATGGACTATTCAAGGGGCTGATGATCACCGGTTACTACAAGTCATGGAACTTTTTATCTAGAAACCAATCCCGACCAAGACAAGTTAAACAAAGACCGACTACATCATCACGAGGAGGGACCACGGTCCTAGGCATGGTTCTAAATAACTTGTTATGGCATCAAAGCTTGGATTCACCGCCACGTTAGGCTTGGCTTGCAATGTAACGTGTTATGGCGCGTTACGACGCGTTGTTTTGTAAGGTGTGGAGTTATTTTTAATCATATAACTTGCGCGATAAATGATAATTATGTACAACACCTAGGAATTAAATGAACATAAAAAGGAAACTCAACAACTCAGACCTTAATTGGTAAATACTTACTCTCATTCCCGTATATGAAGAGTTGAACACGAATTATTCGAAAATTGAATAAACTAGTTAGTAGAGATTCAAGAGATTTAATCCCAATTTTGCACTCTTGATATAATTTCTTTTATCAATATTTGTTCTTTCTTTTTTAGTTTTATTACTTTATATGAATTTAATTTGTTCCATGGTATGGGGTGTATATATACCGTGGCCTTGTTGTAACTCGTAAAGTTTGAGGCTTGACATCACGGCTACGTCATGTCTCACGTCATTTAGAACCTTGGTCCTAGGATTGAACGATTAATCGGCTTGCTCATCTTTACTCATAGACGGGATACATCTCTATTTTAGTTTTAAATATGTTGGCATCAAATCTAAGTAACAAGAAGAAGAATACAAAAATACCTGTTTATTTAGCAGTAGCAGTAGCAGTAGCAGTAGCAGTAGCAGTAGCAGTAGCAGTAGCAGTAGCAGTAGCAGTACAAATCCAGAGGGAAGAAAAGCACAACAGATTTGATTGTACAACTGACTGCCATATCGATTTTACAACAAGCATTTGAGTATATTAATTTTCAAGAGGAGCAGCAGTGTCCAGCCTCACTCTGTTTAATCGCACCGTTCCAAGAATGTATTCCGGCAGTTCTTTTTCCTCTCTTCCCTGCAACAAATCCATATCATCTTTCTAAACATCACACCTTATTTACTTTATTTATAACCAAACATGGGAAGAAACAAATTATACCTCAATTAAGATGGCAAGATCAACAACAAGGCTTGTTACATATCCAAGAACTAGACCAATCACACTCCTTGCAACAGATGAAGATCCAATATCCACATCAATCTGTACAACAAATTCAAATAAACTGAGATTCAAGTCTTCCCATTTTTTGGGAGATCTGTAAACCTAAAATTACCTATTTAACAAATTCAAGTTATTCGGTTTTTTGGTTAACCAAATAAGAATACCTATTAACAATTAATAAACAACAGACTAACTATTAACGAATAACAAATAAACATTGGTATGTAAAATAATAAACTGCAAACACAAAAATACATAGGTTTGATTTCACCGGGTGACTTTCCCCCCACCCCCAATAACGTGAGTTTGCCACTGATCATCAACAAGCCAAAGATTAATTAAACAAATTTATTATCTTTTTAGATCTTTTCTAAACTGTCCCATGAGCAATCTCACTAAAGTTCGTAATTAATTTTTTAATCAATATTATAACAAAAAAGAGCTTCCTTAATCTTGAAGAAATCTGGGTATGAACTAAAACAATCTTTGAGTGTTTTGGCGAGGTGATAAAGGGTATGGATATGCTTAAACGCAAGCTGACCATTTTACCAATGACGGGAAAATAGCTGCCCTAATAGTGTACATGGATGATATTGTGTTAACCAGGGATGATTGTGATAAGTTAGATGTTAGGAGTCAATACATAAAGTACAGGGACAGTTTGGTCTTTCTGCAGGGTTAGCAGGTTACAAGTGTTAGTTGTGAGCAATAAACAAAAGAGCAGGAGGGAAGTAGTAGGGTTATGATAGAATCGTAAACTTCTTTGTTTGCTGTGGGAGAGACTCCAGCCTCTCGAAAAAGCTGGTAATCGATCTATACGTTCGGTTGTTGAATAGAGATCATCATTAGAAAAATCAAAGATATTCACCAAGGAATTCGAGTTAAAGACCTTAGATCTTTAAAAGTACTGTAATCACTCGAGTAAAGGGATGTCTTTCTCATTGATCTAGAGGAAATTTACACTAATGTATATACGAAAGAACCATGTTTAAGGAAAGGATACTACCACACTAAGAAAGATAAAATCTAATTTACTATATCTAACACCCTTTCTCAAGTTGGAGCGAAGATGTTAATCATGCCCACCTTGCTACAAATAAAATCTATTTGTTGTCAGAATGTCTGCAAGCTCGCTGGTACTCAGGTCCTGATTTGCACCCGTTGAATCGATGGAGGGTCTAATTGAGTTCCTACAACACAATCTCTGATCATACGACAATCAACCTCAATATGTTTGACCCTCTCATTGAAAACTTCATTCTTAGCTATATGAATAGCCGACTGATTAACATAATACAATCTCATCAAGTAGTCTGTAATCACTCCGAGCTCTATTAGGTTTTCTCCTTGCCCACTATTTCGCATGACACATCTGTGATGGCTTTGTACTATGATTCGACACTTGATCGGGAGACAATATTGTTTCTTGCTTTTCCAAGAAACTAGATTTCCTTCGACGAATACACAATACCGTGTAGTCATCTCCTGAAAATGGGACAACCAACCCAATCTGTATCCGAGAAGCCATATATCTTGCCATCTCCTTCTTTAGTGAATGCACCCACTCGACAGTGGCCCTGGTGAGAATAGAGTATCCCTAATCCTGATACCTCAAAACGCCAAGTGTTGAATCCCAATGACCCGGGTTGACACGGGTTTCTCAAATTTGATTCAAGTATACATACACCAAAAAGAAGCATGAACCAGAGACTAAAACCCAACCCCTTGCACACGTACAGGGCCATGCGGGCAGCTTGCCGGGGCGGCTAAAGCCGCATAAAGGGGCCACCCACCCAACTGGAGACTTCACGCCAAGCCCGTGTGGACTTGTGGTGCAGGCAAAGCCGCATGAACACCCACCTGAGCCATTCTTGTGGCCGGTCCAGAGAGGCCGGGGCAACACATAGGGTGACATATACCGCATGGAGGATGTCTCCCAGAACCTCAACACTTGGGCGACTTTGGTCGCATGGTAGGTGGCCCGGTCCATTTCTTGGATTGGAGGCAACGATGTCACATATCTCCACCTTTGACTTCAATCTAAATAAACACATCAAGAACAAAGCTCCATCAATCTTCATCTCAAGCCAAAAACAATCACTTGTGAACAAAGCAAAATCAGAGTAATCAAAGTTCTCGAAACGCAAAGATCCTCCGTCAATTCTCCCCTAAGGGCATCAACCCCGTCGTGCAACACCAAGTCCAAACACAAATTGAACTTGGCTATCAGAAGCGACTTAATCAACATATCTGTAGCGTTGTCGTGAGTGCCAAGGGACATAGTGATGACGAATATCGATATGCTTCGTCCTATCGCGAAACATCCGATCTTTGGTCACGAGAAACGCACCTTAATTATCACATAGAATTCTTTGACCTTCAAATGATCACTCAATTTACCAAAAAATCCTTTGAGCCAAACAACTTATTTCACAGCTTCATTAACCGCCATATATTCAACTTCCGTTGTACACAAAACGACGGTAGGTTGCAGAAGTACCTTCCAACTAACGGCACACCCATCAAGAGTAAAAACATATCGAGTGATGGATGTTCTATTATCAAGATATTTAGCATGCTCAGAATCCACATAGCTAAGTACCCCCGACGAATTCTTTCCAAATTGCTAACACAGATTCTCCATGCCCCTTAAGTAACGAAAAATCTATTGGACGACCCTCCAATGTTCTTTACCCGGGTTGGCCATATATCTGCTTACTACAGAAACTGCATAGGCAAGGTCAGGACGTGTACAAATCATGATATACATCATAGATCCCACCGGACTAGAATATGGCATTCTTGCCATATAGGCAACATTGGCTTTAAGTCGGAGCAGACGATAACTTGAAATGAGGCGCAAATGGAGTGTTGACAGACTTCGCTTAAGCCATGTACAACCGGCGAAGTACTTTCTCAACCTACCCTTATAGAATTACCTTTTCCAAGTAGGATGAAAGCCAAAAGTGTAGATGTACAATTTAAAAAGTTCTTAGACGTCTTTAAGCAACTCCACATTAACATACGTTTGGTAGAAGCTCTCGAGCAAATGCCAAGTTATGTTAAATTCTTGAAAGACATCCTCAACAAAAAAAGAGATTAAGTGAATTTGAATCCGTAGCCTTGACAAAAGAACGTAGTGCACTTTTCACTTGCAAAATTCCTCCTAAACTCAAAGACTCGGGAAGTTTCACCATCCCGTGTTTAATAGGAGGGAAGGAAGTAGGTCATGCCCTTTGTGATCTAGGAGCAAGTATAAATCTCATGTCTTTGTCGGTGTTCAACAAGTTAGGGATAGGAGAAGTTCAACCTACCGCCGTGACTTTACAATTGGCGGATAGATCTATAGCTTACCAAAAGGTAAGATATAGGACATTTCGGTCCAAGTTGATAAATTTATCTTTCCGGCCGATTTTCTAGTGTTGGATTATGAAGCCGACAAGAATGTCCCTATCATTTTAGAAAGACCTTTTCTTGCTACGGGAAGAACCTTGATCGATTTTCAAAATGGAGAATTAACCATGAGAGTGAGTGATTAACCAGTAACTTTCAACGTGTTTAAATCTCTTAAGTTTAGTAGTGAGATCGAAGATTGTTCATCACTTTGCCAAGATAAGATAATTTTGGAAGAAAATAGTATTGGCAAAATGCAACCACAAAGAAGACTCAATCCCATCATGAAAGAAGTTGTCAAGAAAGAAATTTTAAAATGTCTAGATGCGGGTATTATTTACCCCATTTCTAGGTAGTTTTGGGTGAGTCCAATTCAAGCATACCAAATAAGGGTGGTACCACGGTAATCACCAATGAAAAAAACGAACTTATTCCAACAAGGACCATGACAGGGTGGAGAATTTGTATAGATTATAGACAACTAACTTTAGGCTTTAGCTACCAAAATTGACCATTTCCCTTTATTGATCAAATGCTTGATAGATTGGCCGGAAAGGAATTTTATTGCTTCTTGGACGGATATTTGGGATGCAATAATACCCCCTACCCCCAAACTAAAATTGAACAATGTCCTCGGTCGGCTAGGTAGCAAAGGGAAAGTGTTTGGGTTTAAAGAAAATGAGAACCTACGTCTAGGGGTGTGCACACCCGACCCACTCGAATTAACCCGACCGACCCGGAACCCAAAAAGGCCGAGAAAGTGTAACCCGATGACCCGCAACCCGATTCACCCGAACCCGCTTAAACCTCTCGGGTATTTCGGATCGAGGTGGGTCTCCATTACCCACACCCGAACATGTCCGAAACCCGACTAGTTTTAAAAAAAATATTTTTTCCCTAATAAATATAAATACCTTAAAAAATTAAATTGATAAATTCACAAATCACACAATTGACGAGTTACGACCTAATACTTAGAGGAACCGACGACGAAGGCGATTACGATTTATGAAGGGGAACCGGCGAAGGCTGTAGAGGACGAGCACTCGAGGGTCGATTAGGGTCTGGTCTGTCCGCTGTCGAGCTCGAGGATGACGAGAACTCGAGGAGCACGTATCGTTTAGAACTTTAGATTGTTTCTGGGTTTTTGATTTCGTTAGACTTGTAGTGTTCTTCACTTGAAACACACCCTCTCATTGTGGATTGCTTATCCCTAACTAAACTCAAATTTTCCTCCAATTTTCATTTCTATAAAGAACATGGTTAATTCTATATGATATACGTTTTAATGTTCCTTTTATGTTCCATTTTTTTACAACTTAATGTGTTATTGATACTTGAAAGTATTAAATTGAAAGTTGATGTGTAATTTGTTAATGTGTCAATTACAATGTCACTTTCCAATTACAATTACTTCGTTGATATTAGATTTGGAATGCCTCAATCTCAAGCGGATAGTAGTGCAGCACCTCCTGAAACAAAGAAGCGAAATGTTGTAGGACCTTGAGAAGTTGAGAAAGGTACGAGTACGACATTAATTTATGAGTTATCACTTATAAATTATAATTACGACTTCAAAATCTGTTACTATTAATTTTAAAACGTGCAGAAATGGAAAATTTAAGAATTGGAACTTCTTCTGCTCATGGTGAAGATAGTCCTAGTACACAAGCTTCAAATGAATTGGGAGAATTTGAAGTTGATTCATGATTATTGAGAAAGGTACTTTTAATTTTAATTTGTTACTTTAATTTTACATGATTTGAAGTTGATTCATGATTTGTTACTTTTAATTTTATAGGGTTCAGATGAAGTATTGAAGAATGAAGATAAGTTGGGCGTTTGGTTGGAACGTTGGTTGATACTTTGGATTGTTTTGGACATTTGTTCATAACCCTTTTGAACACTTGAATCTTGATTTCTTTCTATGGACTTTACGTTCGTAGTTTCGTCAATTAGTTACATTAATTGTTTTAAAATTTGGTTTGGTTTAATTTAGTATTGAAAGTTGAAACTTGTTAATTTGTATTTGTAATGTATTGTTGAAATTGGGCTGAAAATGACATGAAAAACATGCTGAAATTGGGCAGGAAAACGGGCTGGAATTTGGAAAACAGGCCCAACATGAATTGACCCGACCCGAAAACCCGCGGCCCGATCCCCACCCGAAACCCGCGGCCCGAACTGTAGTTTGGACGGGTTGCAGGTTCCACGAATCCCACTCAAAACACGATCGTGTTATGGGTTTTGGGGCCGACCCGCCTGTTGCACACCCCTACCTACGTCCTTTTATTTTTACCATAAAGATAAACCAATCAAGAAAGTTTCGGTGGAAACTTAATAAAACGAACATGCTAGACACAATATAAATCAGCCAACAATCACATACAATGCAATTTCCCTCACTTTCACCTTGAGGACAAGGTGGCCATTCGGGGAGGGGGTAATGCTATGCACCCTCAGGAGATCCATCTGTGAGTTTCACATATGCAACACGGAAGGGGAAGGGCAAGGCTGGTGGACAAAATCAAATTAGTTAGCATGTATAGTGGGGATGGCCCATTCGGTTAAGTAAGAGTATTGTGGTGTTTTTTGATAGGAGTCGGGTTTTTTTTTTTTTGGGGGGGGGGGGATAGCAATAAATAGTAGGAGGTATGGAATAAGTAGAGGTTATGAAGAGCATTACTTGGGAAATGTGTAGGAGAGATTAGTCTCTTGAACAGCTAGCCTCTCATGTTTTTTTTTCCGGTTTATCAATCATTCAACACTCATTATCCCTCATATCCATTCTTTTGTTGAATTCTGATATTTGCTCCATACCAATTTGAGTTTGAAGATCTTAGATCTTTAAAGGTACTAATTGGGATGGAGTTTTCTAGGTCGAGGGAGAGCATTTCCGTAAATCGGAGGAAGTATGCCCTTGACTTACTGAATGAGACATGTATGCTAGGATGTAAACTTGTTGAAACTCCAATAGAATCTAAGAGCACCCACAATGGTGGGTTTTTGAAAACTCCAATGCCTACGTGGCAGTCCATCAAAAAATTAATACCATTGGATAGGACCGGTTTATGCCATGTGGCATGGACCAGGTCCATACAGATGAACCGGTTTATCTTTTTTTTTTAATTTTAATTCTAAAACTATATTTGATCCTTTATAATAATGTAACTTTAATTATTACAACTATTATTATTATACCTTTATAATAATGTAACTTTAATTATTACAACTATTATTATTATAAAATCTTTAATTTTTATCTTTAATTATAATAAATAATTTTTTGTTGTAACTTTAATTATTGTATTTTAATTATAATAAGTAATTCTTAACTATTATATATTTAGATTTTATTCTTTTTATGAATATAGCTTTTATTTTTATAATTAGTTATTATTGTCTTTTAATTATAATAAGTAATTTTTAATTATTATAATTTTTATTATTATTTTTTTAGTATATAAACTATGAACCGGTCCATGATTGGAAGTGAAAGGTTTATAAGATGAGTATGAAAGAGAAAACTGATGTGGCAGAGAGAGAAAGTTGATGTGGTAGAGAGAGAAAGCTGATTTGGCAAAATCATGAACCTCTAAAGAGGTTCATGACTGCAGATGCTCTAAAGTAAAACTGCAACATGCACAAGCTGAGGATATGAAGAATAGAGAGCACAAGCGACTTGTCAGGAAATTGAAATATTTATCCCATACGCACCCATATATATCCTTCTCCCTTAGTGTGTTTAGCCGATTTATGCACGCCCCAAGACTAGAAAACTGTTGTGAAATTACCAAGGCTCAAATAGCATAAGCTTGATAGTTGGTTCAAGATGAAACACAAATTACCCAAGAACAACAAACTAAAGTTCTATATTGAGATTTTAAGTGGAAATACGATTGACAATGTAAAACAATCAACCACTAAGTAACGTAAACAATAATTAACCCAGATAAAATGCAATATAAAGCATAAGTAAGAGAGACACCGAGATTTTTACGTGGAAACCCAGAAAGGGAAAAACCACGGGCGGAGGACGCTGAGAGCTGATCCACTATCACTTTAATGACGATACACTTGAGAGATTACAACTTACAAATGGATAAATCAAAGGTGTTCTTGAAAAGCTTGGAGAGCAAGTTCTAGAGTGAGAGAGACAAGGGTTTCCAAAATCTGATTCAAATATGCACAAACCAAAAAGAAAACATGAGCCGAAGACTAAAACCCCTTGCACCCACACAGGGCCATGCGTGTGACTTCTTGGGCAGCTTAGCCGCATGAAGAGGCCGCCTGCCCTACTAGAGACTTTACACCAAGCCTGTGCGGGCGACTTGTGGAGCAGGCAAAGCCGCATGAACACCCGCCCGAGCCACTGCCTTGTGGCCGTCCCACATAGGTCTGGGAAACACATAGGGAGGCATATACCGCATGGAAGATGTCGTCCGGAACCTCAACACTTTGGCGACTTTGGTCGTGTGGTAGGTGGCCCAGTCCATTTCTTGGATTGGAGACAATTATCTCACAGAATTCTAATATATAAGGTATCTTAAAGGGAAACCAGGCATAAAAGGACTTCTGTTTTAAAACCAATGACATTTGCAAATTGAAGCCTACAAACATGCAAATACCGCCGGAAGCCCGATAGATAGAAAATGCACTTCTGGATATTGTTCATTTGTTGGCGGCAATCTGATTACATGGATAAGTAAAATAACATAATGTGGTTGCTAGGAACAGCGCAGAGGCAGAAATTAGAGCTATAGCTCATGGTATCTATCAGATCACATGGATTAGGAGGCTGTTGGAGGAGTTAAAAGCAACTAACTCATCTTCTATCAAGTTATATTGTGATAATAAGGCAACAATCTCAATGGCAAACAATACAGTCTTTCATGACCGCACCAAACATGTGGAGGTTGACAGCCATCTTATCAAAGAGAAAATAGACAATGCATTGGTTGATATGAAGGTTGATATGAAACGCATTCCTAGTGGAGAGTTGGTGGCTGACATTTACCCTTGGACTATGCACAAAACAATTGGTTTTCTAGTTGGCAAGCTAGGTATGAAAGATTTTTTCAAGGCAACTTGAAGGGGGGTGTTGGAAAATCAGCAAAATAGATGTGTTGTATATTACTTGTAGCCTTTGGTACAAATATGTGTATTTGAAGAATGTATAGCCTAGGAAATACCTCTCTTTAAAGTAATGATTTTGTGTCCTAATTTAGTGGATATGCTTGTGCTATAAAATCATAATATCAATAACAGAAAATTTATTCCAACCTACTTTTCAAGTTGTTTATATATTTCAATCAATCCCTTATGCCTTTGCTCAAGTGTCTTCTTATCTCGGTTTAGGTGCTTGACATTGATTTAGAGCACTAGTTTTCATCAACCCTACGGTTAAAAAGTACTTGATCTTCAAAATAAATGCAACTTTTGACTAGGTACATAATGTAATGAAAGAGTTCGATCATTTGTCAAATATCTAAATGTCCTTCAATAAAGACAAACTAGAAGAATCTTGTGAACTAAAATCGATGTCATTATTCCATTAATATCTTGTTGATGATCATTAAAGGGCAAACCTATCATATTTGAATGGAATTATGATAAAAAAAATTGTTACATTTATTTTGGGATACGGCATAACACATTTGACCCCTAAAAGAGTGAAATATCGACTCTTCATATATGAAGAAAGTAAAAGTGCATACCTCTAAAAAATTGTCTTGTCTTAGGTAGTGGCAAGTTACGGCTTTCCCCAAGAGGCAAGCTTTTGTCCCAACCGCACGCTTGACCATCCAATATCCCTGTCAAACACTTTGTTAGCACAATATCATATCATGAACCCCAAACAAGTATGATGAAATAAAATACCTGTACAATGCTCGGTATCAGTTTGAATCTTGAATCACGAAACGCATCGGTCCCATCAATAAATTTCCCCAGCAGTGAGTTCTTATTTACAGGCCTGTCTGCGGCATAGTAAATAACTAGGCTGTAGTTTGGTTTAGCGGGAACCTTGAACAAGGGTAACATGCCATTATTATGCCCAAAGAAGCATCAAAATCAAGATTCAAGCACTCCAAAATAAGTAAACAAGAAATTTGATTTTAACCAATCGAAATCATTAACTAAATAATGTTCCTGGATTAGATAAGAAATTTGCAAAACCATCTGATGCTAGAACATAAAATAGAAATAAGGCCAATGTCAGATTTTAAACATAGAAGGTAGGTGTTTTTTTACGATGTACTATGAAAAAAATAATATTTGGCTACTATTGGCCGCTCACTAGACACACCATTCCCCCACAGTTCTTACTTGCTGGTTAGAATTTGCCATTTTGCACAGAATTGCCCTTCTCTAAGTCACTTTTTTTGCCAGAAAATAAAACCAGTTGGGAAAAATGGTTGAAAACTGCTATAATACGGTGGCTAAACTTAATACAAAAGCCAATACAGGTACAGATAAATGTCCACATCACCTTAAAAGGATTGAAACATACATTAATACAAGCAACACTTTTGGGCATATAGGCATCTTGGCTTAGGGCATTAATATTACACACGACTACAGCTAAATTATGAAGCGTATTATTATCATTCAACAGTATGCAAACTATTTAGTCTGACACATTTCATGTAGGAATAACTTAAATCACACAAGAAATAACATCTATTCTGAATATTCACATTATGCTAAATTAGATATGCATCACTGCAGTATACATCCATTAAAATCAATGCATACCTGCAGGTTCACGACAAGGATGAATGGAAGTTTCTTCCCAGCCTCCGACTGTAACAGGAAAATGAATTTAGACTGATCACCAGAATAATAGAAAATAAAATAATAATAGGCAAAAAAGCTAACAGACATGATTTGCGAGCATTGCAATATACTTTTCATGTTTCAATATTGGGATGTCTTACAATGGCCCAAAGAAGGCTTATATAATTGGAACAAATGGCTGCTAGAACCTTTGTTCATTGAATCTCTATAGATAACGGAATGGATTTCTATTTTGCCAGACACCTTTAATTGAGCAAAAAAAAAACTTTGAATTCATCAGTGGGCGACAACTATATACTGAATACACACGTTTGAAGGGATTTGAGACCAATATGAATTACTATGTCTGATTTGAGTTATGAGCAAATGATATGAATTGCAGTAATGGATTGGAATCTGATCCTAACCGACACCATATTGGCCAGTTACCCTCGTACTTCTACACAAATTTACAAATATGTTCGACCAAATTATTTTGAACAACTTTTTTGTTGGTTCATTGGACATGTATTGTATGTAGAGTGTATTGACCCAATACTCATTATTGGTCACGTGAATAAAGATAAGTTTTTTGATGGTAATTTGGTATATGGTGCAGTTGTGAAAATAACTAATGAGATGAACAGAACTTTCTAGTTACTAAAAGTATATATTTGTTCAAAATCACTATAATACATACCTTTATTGTTTTATAAGTATTTTTAAAAAGTTGATGAAAAAGCTACGACTCAATTTCATCACAATCTGCAACTCGTGAAACTTGTATGGTGATTCTCAATTTAATCCATGACCGAGTAATAGATGAGAAAACTTTTAAGCACCTGAACAAGGCATCTGGGATGCAAAGCCACTTTACTCTTCGAAGTTTCAAGTTTAAACCAATCAACCGCTATGAGCTTCAGAAGGGGATCCCCTCCGGGTACCTGAAGTTATAAAAATCGTAAGTGTAAAAACAATGGACATATGGGCTAACATAAAAATGAAATCTAAAGATTTGTGACAAACATTACAATCGTGTCATGGAAGTGATTAGCTTAAAAGACATTGTGCCATTTTTAGCCAATTTGACAAACATTTTCTCATTCTGTTGACATCGTGGTCCAGTGAACAACTGAAATAAATCAATATGGCAATCTAGCTATGCTAAAAAAGTCCAATATGTCAATTCTTAAAAAAAACATATCAACTCGGGAATTTAATAAAAAAAAATTAATGTAGAAATCATTTAAAGCAAGATTGTTTTTTCTAGACAAAATCCGAATTAAAGATGGCCTAATTCATTAGCATTCTATCACTGGGACATTTATTGACTAACCAAAATTGGTGTTGTCAAATTGACAATGTTTTTCTTTTCAGTAATTAACTACTATATAATATTCTAAGAAATTATGTTCTCAATTGTATGATTAAATGCCACATAGGATTTGTGATCATATCGATAAAAAATTTCTTTTTCCCCTCGTGTCCAGTATTTCTCTTGGCATTCAAACCCAAAATGAGCCACATATAGGCATTAACCCATGAACTGCATGTATGCTCTTGCATTTTTCTAACAAAAAATACACCATCGAAATATACCTAGTGCTTAAATTATAATTTCATGACCTTCATTTTCATTGAAATTGGAATAACCAAAGTTGTCAAATCACATAAGTTCTGTTTTTTACTACCTTACTACCACATAAAATGGCATCTCCTAAAAAGAAAACCCAACAACTCACCTTAGTATTATCTTTCAAGTATGTCTTTCCTCGGATCTTAAATCCATTACCACCTGGAGATGTCCAACAGTTGGTATCAGCATCACCCTTCCCTTGGTGCATTGAACCAGAAAAGTCGCTAGGATCAAGAGTAGCTGGATCTACATTTGGATCTAACTCATTGTTTGCATCCATAGCTGATCAGACAAAAAAATCTACCCAATTAAGCAATTAAGCAAACTGTACTCGTTAAAAAACGTAAAAAAAGAATGCTAGAGGCTACCTTTCTTCGCCTTTAGAGCCAAGCGAGCAATAGCCCATGAAACATTCTTCAGCTTCACTCTCTGGCCCTAATAAAGTCAAAGTAGGATTTGCAATCCATATTCATTTCAATTTTGTATCAACCATACATCGTAACAAACATAAACTTCTATTATTTGGCATGTAAGTATGCACACGAAGCTGTGCTCGAGGAAATTCCGAAAGGATGGACAGACTCCTACATGAGAACATTATAGCAGTCCTTCGTGGATCTAAGATTTATAGGAAAAAGATTATTTGTCTTTCCTCTCTACCATGATCTGTAATATTATTCGGTCACCACACTATAAACTTCATTTATATCGTTTTCAATTAAAATTTAAATGTCGTGACTGACTAACCCTTGTTGATAAATGGTCACAACATTAAAACCTTAATTGCATTAAATAAGTGTGATAAACAGGTCACAACATTTAAACTTTCTCCTAAAAATGGGTTAAGAGGACAAAATGTGATTATGTATTGGAGTACAATGGCCATATGAATGAAGTTTGTGGTAGAATGCCAAACAATATTATGGGGTACAAGAGGGACCAAACAATATATTGGTTTATAAGAGGGGACAAACAAATATTTTTGCCAAGGTTCATATTTTCAGGGGTCACCATGTTAGTTATAACGAAGGAAACAAGCATATTCAATCATGCAAAATTCCAGAAATTGTAATGATCTTTCATAACCTCTCAATATATTTCATCGTCTTTCACAATTTTGAACAGTGCAAATCGCAAACTGATCAAACAATTCTGGTTCAAACCCTATAATCTTTTTTTTACGACACAAACCCAAATCCATCAACTAATCAACTAAGGTATTTAAAATTCAAAAGGAAACATAGGTATAACGAATATCATAAATTTGAATAAAAGTACAAGATAATCCTTTTTTTAAGTATATAATATTTATATATGGCAAAACTCACACGCACACTCAAATCTTTGGTGCCCTTGACCACTGAGCCAATGACCCTTTGGTAAAATAATTCTTATTTGTCATGGAGTAAGAAATTAGGTGATGAAAAATAAGAAATGTCCTCTTACAGTTGATAAATAGACAAAAGCCCACCGTAAACCTACTGATGGGAACAAGTATATTGATCGGAATCAAATCGTTACAGATATATTATATATACTACCAATTGCTAACCATTTGTCTTTGTATTGTCAAATTGCTAAAATAGAAGAAAGCAACGAACCTTGCTGTCAAGTTGAGCATTATCGTCATCTTCCTCTTCCTCATCATCTGAAGATGATGAAGAATCAGCAGCAATTGCATCATAAAACTCCTCAGCAACTTCTGCATCCTCAAACTCACTAATGGATCCAGAAGCATCAGAGACTTTAGTATCCACAAGTGTGGTGGAAGATTCAGAAGTAAGTGCAGGGTTTGCCCCGATGTATGCCTTTAAACCTGATACAGTAATAAAGAATAAAACATGACTTGCTTTGGTCTTTTGATTGTTTTGACACATTGCGGTTCAATGTGAGGAGTCGAGATAAATTATCATCATTGGGGAAATAGAAAATATACTCTACTTGTCCTAAGACATCATAATTTTCAGCAGATCAGAATGCACATGAATGGCTTATTGGTAGTAAGAATCATGAAATCAACAATCACTAACCTGACACTTGGTTCAACAAGGCATAAGGAATTGACTTTTCGAACTTTGAGCATTGATCACGCTTCCATTTAAACCAGCCTCCTGAATTTATCTCCAACATATGTGTCACAAGACATCTATCACCATTTGTGCCTGCTGATGCTCTTAGATTCCTGATCTCCCAAGAAGAAGCTATAATGCAAAACAATTAGAAGTTGTTAAAGAGTAACCCATCTCACAAGGAACAATGTTTACTAGCGGGTTTAGCTCAACATAATCAGTAAGGATACGCTAGATATTAAGTGAATAAAGAGTTAAAGACACAAAAAATATTCAAGACCAAGCTTGGTACTATCGAGAAACCCTGAAATAAATTTTAGCAATTACGAAAATCATAATATTTTCTAGGGCCAGCATATGAATGATGAGTTGGCCCGTTAACATAACACATGTAGTTCAGTGCATAAGAAAACAGAAAGAATTCAGTTTTGGGAGAAACAGGAAAAAGAAGTTTCTTACGGTTAATTTTTATTCGCCGATATCCTGACTTTGGAGGTCGTTTCTTATGTATCGCCGGAAATTGCAAAATTGCTGCATCACAGGTTCAAACTAGGTAAGTTTAGCTCATGAAATGACTTGCTTCTCCATTATACAACACATAGATAAATACGCATACATGCTCTGGAAGTGTAGATTTTAGGCAGAAACAAGTCATACTCCGTAATTGTACAACTAGGTAAGTTTAGCTCATGAAATGACTTGCTTCTCCATTATACAACACATAGATAAATATGCATACATGCTCTGGAAGTGTAGATTTTAGGCAGAAACAAGTCATACTCCCTATTGTACAACTAGAATGTGCAAGCCTGATAATACCTAAATTTCTATCCCATATACTTGGGTTGGGGTAGAACTTGAGATTCCTAATATGTTTTTTCAAGTAAATAATATTTATATGGCAAATGAAACTCACACACACTCCTCACCTATGGTGAGGTTTGAACCCTTGACCTCTAGGAAGGTCGGGTACCACTAAGCCAAAGGCGGCTATTTTAAATTTCTCATAGTGTAATTAATTAACACACACGTAGAGATGTACAAAGAAGCCAAAATCATATCCAAGTATGACTGGATCTACACAGAAAAAGCCATGGTGAAAAAAAGATTCACCCCCTTTTTAGGGGTTGCGCAGCCTTAAACCGGTCCCTGCCAAGGAGTTGAGGCCCGGTTAGGACTGGTTTTGAGATAACGCCTGACCAGTCACTTTTCCAAGGGAGAGACGGGTCCTGCCAGAGTATAATCCGGCCAAGGACTATCAGGACACGAAATCTGAAAAAAGATGGTCCATTTGGGACAGAGGCAGTTAGACCGACCATTTTTTGTCCACCTCTGCACACAAGTTTTGAGTGTAGAAACAATAAATACAACACAAAATTGTGAAAGGCACCACCCAAGAACAAGTATAGAGTTTTGATAAAATAAAGAATGCTAGCTTTTTGGTCTAGGCACTCAAGCAATAAAGACATGACCCTTTTGCATGTCATGCATAACCTCACTAAAAAAAACCCTGCCACAAGAAGAAAAGAACAATAAGTAAGTTCACTTACTGTATGCTCCATCTTGTCCACGAAACCATTGCCTAGAGAAAATGAAATCGCGCTTAGACTGCCACCTATAAGTATAGCACATCAGTTTTTGACTGATGGAAGATTACAAAAGAGATGAGTTAAAGGATAAAATGATATAAAAAATATAGAAGATGCAAGCAACAACAAAACAGTAGAAGTGTCATCCATATTATACAATTCAATCCATATGCAAAATTTATATTTGCAATCAACAAATATGATAAGAAGTTTGGAAGCTAAAATAGACAGCCATCAACTTAGAAAATGAAGGAAATAAGTATGCCAACAGGGCTATGAAATGAAACTCCATATATGTTATTTAGTCTTGATCTAGATATAATGGTTGGGTCCTTCATCAGCATAATCTATTATCGAGTGAACCGGTGGATTTTGCAGTGATACATGAAATAAACAACTAATTGAAATAGTGCTCAAGAACTTAAAACACTATTTTCTATCCAAAACTAATCTGGTTGTTTACTGCATAACAAGGCAAGTTTGGATAAACAAGTTCCATGCATTCAACGACAAGTTGTAATTCAGTTGGCTGTGTTTGAATGAGCAAAAATATCAATGCGATTTTATAAGGATAAAATTAGAATGTTCAGTTGGAGAACAATGCACCTCCTTAAGCATCTGGGATCATAAGACCCATAAACAACATCAGAATGTCCACTTAAACAATCTACAAGCTCTAAGTCACCAGTCAATGTATCCCACCTGTAAATTTAGATGTTAGCAAACAAAGAAAGAGTGTTATAACCATAAAGTTCAGATAAATTGATCAGCATACTCATATCTCCTATGTCGATCAAGGTTCAGAACCACCTCAAAGACAGTATCTGGACTTGCATCAACAACACCGACGGCCTTGACAAGTACAGTTTTGCTGTGCTGTTAACGTTTTATAGAGAAGAGTCAATACACAATACCATTACCTAATTTCAGTTTTGCAGCAGAAGTATATTCATCTAAACTAAAACGAAGAAGACTAATATATTTTTCTTTAACAATTTACAAAGTTGATCCTTTTCATTCAAAAACTACCACTGACTCCAATTTATAATCATAGAATGAACGATACCACTCTCAAGGTCATGCACAAAGTGAGAAGAGACACCAAGAGAACTCCAAGTGAAAAATAACATGATGTTCCCAGATCTGAGTTTTTATCACTTTTTCCTGGGAGAAAAAATGCAAGAACTGCTAGATGGCAACTTACAAACAAACAGCTTTGGAGCCACTAATTGTATACCTTAAAGTTTTTTCGGAGCCACTAATTGTTTTTAAGCTTGTTTTTTGACCTTTGAGTTGCCAAAAAAACTTAACTTTAAATAATGAAAGCTTGTTTTGGAACCACTAATTGTATACTTTAAAGATATTTTGGGCCATTCGCTACCTAAGGTGCTTAAAACTGTGCCAAAAGCCCAAAACCATGATTATGTTAGGGTTAATCGACAGAGGTTCATTTAAGGCCAAGGTCCAAGTTTCAAAGTCTTTCACAATGTGATCAGACTAATAACAATGATTACGAGGAATGAGAAAGGACTTCTCATTGCCGATAATAAAACATAAAAGAATATGTAGAGACAAATGCATGCATGCATGCATGCATACATATGTACACACACATATTATATACGTATATTATATATATAATAATGTAATCAAGGTTAAATACGCCACAATAAAAATATGCAAGTACCTTATAGTCAGACACATCCTCAAAGATTCTGACACCTGAATCCAACATATGGTCAACGACAAAAACATCAGCATCCATATATTAATCTCCACAAAAAAAAAGGTATTGGAAACAAAAACTCAAAGAATCCAGTTTGATTCTATATCCTGAATCCATGTCCAGCCTTTTATTCAGTTGATAAATGATTGTCATTTGTGCGTGCAATGCTGGTATGTGTCAATGCAGTAAAAAACCTTATCATTGTGCTGCTTGCAGCATGACAAGGGCTATGTGTAAATCATTTCAAACATGGGAAAACAAATGAGACCAAGTAAAATCAGACAAAAGAGCACCAATTAATCTTTTCCAAGTGATAAATTGATAAAAATCAGCGTCTCTATAATTGTTAGAAAACTTGTGATTAGCACCAAAACATCTACCAGAGAGGATCTCATACTATTTGCTACAGAGGAGTGCAAGGATACCTGAGATGATGTGATATTGGAAAATAACTACTCCCTCCGTCCCAAAATAAATGTCCACAATGAAAAAGACACAGAGTTTTAGGAGTGTGTAATTATTACACTTTTTGATAAACCAAAGTACAATTTTACCCTTAATTATAGAGAGAGAAATTTTCTCCATCACATAATTAAGGGTAGAATGGGAAAGCGTAAATTTACTTTTGAAAATGGGCACTTATTTTGGGACAAACAAAAATAGTAATGTAGACACTTATTTTGGGACGGAGGGAGTACTAACTAATAGAAGACATGATCACTTTTTTAGATTCTTCAATGAGTAGACCGTGTCATGAAGATAGCCTAACCACTGAAGGACAAGGTATCGTTTGGAAACTGTTTCATTTTTAGTTTTTTGTTTACATTTTGAAAAAGTGTAAACCAGATCGAATAAGGGGTTTGGCAACTGGCTACATTTTCAAAAAACCAAATCAAATTCAAAGAAATGCTGGTTGTATATCGTACACTTGCTTTTGATGTTTTTATGGCTTAAAAACAAGCTTTCATTATTTGATTAACAAATGAGGTTGAGATTTCAAACCCAACAAAGCAATACTGTTAGACACACGCACACACACACACACACACATATATGCATGTATGTATTTATGTATGTATGTGTGTGCGTTAGTGCGTATAATAATTTTCATCTTACTTTGTTGTAAAACATAACAGTATAGCAAAATGCGATTTCATTTAATTACCCATCCCAAATCACAATACCTTTACATTACAAAATAATGTAAATGCAACGGCAAACATAAGTTTGCCAAACAAGGCCTAAATTGGTAAGTGATGATCAGCACAAAAGCACAATGGTAAAAAAGAGAAGATAATACCATTGACTGTGCGGACACATCTCCACTCATGTGCTTCAATGGCATCTGCAGCATCTCCTTCCATGAAGTCACTAGACCTATGATGCCGGCCCAAGTTTGATGATCTGCGGACAAGTGTCTCTGGACCTACAGATAACAAAGTGATGAACAGAGGCAGACGGTTAGTCTACTTCATGTTCAAGAGCACATCTAGTATCTTTTGACATTATATGCATCTACGAAGGGTGAGAAGCATCCAAAACCATTGAACACCATAAATTATATATAAAACACATGTGGATGGAGACATATCATATTGGGTTTTCCTAAAATTAGACATATACTGCATAACCCATTGCATCACATAAAACAAAACAAACAATCAAAGCACACCACTCATGTAACAATGAGGAAGGGTAAAATTTTCAGGGAGAAACCAAACTCCCAAGCAACAAAACGGCAGCCACCAGCCATGCAAAAAATATGCTTAAGATTTAATTATTTTGAAGATCATGCTTTAAGATTTAACTTTTTTAACATGATGCTTTAAGATTACATGATACAAGTGGTTGTTAGTGATTTGCTTGATGCAAACTTTTCCCATATTTTACACCCTTAACATTTGATTATAATTCTTGCATGATAAAAGGCAGAAGAACCAGCCATGTACCCGCTGTATTTGATTGTATAGGCTTATGCTTCTGTTGAGACTTGATTTAGGGAATGAAGATAATTGACAAAGTTGTCATCTTGCTTGTTGCACATTTTTCTCTTTCCACTTATCACCTATTTTAGAACTCCACTTTCCAATTTCCGTACATAAATTATTATGCTGGTTTTTTATATGAATTGCTGAAAGTCTCCTAATAAGAAATAAGGTGAGCTATATTTTCTCTCCATTATATTTGATAGCAATTTAGAGCCCCCACCCTCAGCAGGCTCATTAAGAATAAAATAAAACACAATTTTGAATTTTGGACCTGCTGCATACCACTCTAGCCACCGACAGGTCTGGAACTATAGCCAAATTATTCTTCATCCAAAAAGGTAAACTACCACAACCTCAACTTGTGAAGTGAAGCTAAATCTTTGTTTAGTAATTCATAGTTAAGATGTCGATCCTCCCTAGGGTGAAACTAATGACGATTGACATGAATGCTGAAGGACGTCTACAAGGTCATAGTGGATTGGTGGATTCTCATAGTTGCATGCACACATTTTTGTAGTAAGATACTATCATCTTCCCAGACTATCGGCTATGCTGAATAACACCCATCAGAAATCATTAACAGAAAACTGAATCCTAAATATATGGTTTTGCTCAAATAAATTTGTAAAAAACATCACAGCTCAAGAAACCTACAACAACAATCATGGATGTTGATGACTCTTAGTTATCGGTCCAATATTGCTTCATACAACATACCTGAACAAGTGAAGAGTAAGCATGGATTTTTTATGAGGCAAAGCATAACCATATTTTATCTAAAAGATGATCATGTAAAGTAAGTCGAAATAGTATCCATACCACCTTACCATGTCCTATTCTTATCAGCTTCTTTAGATCATGTGCATATCGCCTTACCCTAGGGCGACGCCCTTCAAGATCGATCCTTCCAAAAAGAAATATGCAACATTGTTTCAGTGCCAAGAATTTTCAAATATACTACAAAATTTTCCTAGACAATGAGTTGTTTCGGATAAACAACTTAAATGACTGCTATACAATGTTTTTAGAATAAAAACTATGACATTACACAACGTAATATCTTTGCAATATTTAGATATAGAAGCACAAGAAATCTGTACAATATATTTCATGAGATCTTTTTGCCCTCATCACTTATAAGTTACACCCTACCTTGTTAAAACAATATTATCAACATCTAAAATATGAAGAGTGGCAACATACTCATTTTCCAAGCTCAATCTGTGTCTGGTAGAACTTTGAGAAAGCTCATACTCGGCCTGATAATAACAGTATAAGGAAAGATACGTATAAGAACATGGAAAAAGAAAAACATGTGCACAACTATGTATACGTGTGAAAATAATCTCATAGAGTAATAAAGCTTGTCATTCTTTCTACCTGTTGTTTTGCTTGATCAAATGCTTCCATCCATTTTCGGGTTTCTCCAGCTGAAGCACAAGCAATCTTGCAGAAAAATAATAATGAAAACAAGGACCCAGCGCTCGTCAGCAAAGAGAACAAGTTAAACATGATAATGGACATCAAACAATTGACAAAATCATAGGGTAACTTAACAGAATATTTTGGGCACTTGTGTGAGATGATATAGATACAAAATGTGACCCCAATCTAAGGATAAGTAAGTCCTGCTATCGTGAATTTGCGTGTACCCCATCTCCAGAACAGTCTCTAGGCTCCATGGTGGCACAATGGACTCGAGAAGTAATAAAAACTGGTCTATGCTTGAAGTGAAAGTGGGATCATGAGCCCTATAGTCAAACCTATAGAAGTCGAAAGAATTGTACCAACAAAGCTATTTGATAGGAATGAACCGTCCGTTGGATTGTTTGATGAGTGATGACTAGGGACATTTGTATTGCGTTTGGAAAATGTCAAACTAATAGATATGCATTATGATAGTCTCTATAATTACACGAGGTAGAAATATGTTTCAGAATGCAATGCTTAAATTTTCAGCAATAAAAGGAAGATTTACAACCTGTTAAAACAATTATTCGACATTCTGAAGATGAAAAGGAAATTTTCAAAGGAATCATTGAGCTAAGAGTTGTAGAATTGTATATAGTAAAGACCAATCAAACATCACTTACTTCTCCTTTCTTCTCCTCGTCCAACCGGTTGTAGAACCTTAGAACATAAAGATCCTAGAAAACATGAAAATATTCAAGCAGAAGAAAGTCAACTTCCCTTTCTCCATGGAATTAGAAAATGAAAATTTTATATTAGACCCAAGTGTGTGCTTTACATTTCGTACTGATGTCAAGTAATTACAATATTGCAGAAATTATTACTGATTTTTTGAAAATAAAATACAATATATGCAAGTGATCTCTAGCCACACAAACAGAGACAAATAATACGTGGAACTTGCTTTAAGGGTCTTACACCATCATTGACCTTCCGTCGTCCTAGCTCCTCCACCATAAGTGTGTTCCCAACAACACCCCTCCTTATTGGTTTCTGCATCAAGCATGCTAAGATAACTATAATCAAACTATAATAAATCATCACATTGAATTTACGAAAATAACCGTCTTGCTGGTCCTGTTATTTGACACAAGTTAATGGTTAAAGAGATAATTAGTACCAAGAAGTTATAGTGTAGTAATTACTAATTAGTCACCCAAAAGAACATACAGTCGGAACATAAATCTAATTCATTTGCACAAGACCGTCATACTAATAGTGAATGAGAATGTTGCACAGGTAATAAGATTAAACCCTAGTGATCTAATACCATCATTATTCACCCTCATCACTGACAATTCTAATGCCTCTACAGCCTGAATAAAAAACATTGACACCTGGTACATAATAAGTTGCCAAAGAAAGAGAGTATACTCTTCAGTTTTCCTTGAAAGCTCGGAACTTTGGCCATCAAATGAAGAATAAATTGAACTAGCTCATAGGGATCCTACCCATCTTAATGCATCAAATAGAATTGGCTAGTAAACTCCATCCACAATCGTGCTAAGTTGTCAAACCCAAACATGACTTCTACACAGTTAACAAATATCCTGATGGCAAACTGGCCCTGAAGAAAGAGCTTATAGCCCTCAAGGGTAAAACCATCAGAGAGCCATAAAGATAACAACTATATCAACCACCATCATCTTTCGACTAGAAAGTATACCAGCCTCCAAGCACTTGTACACAAATCATTCTCCAAGCACAAAGAGAAGAACTTCATTGAGAATTTGAGATGCTATGGCTCCACTTTACTGCACAGACCTCTCAATATTTCAATTGTACCACTTCCTTATCAATCTATAGCTAAATAAACCTGGCATGTGGGTGAAAACATCAATACGACAGTCGACAGACATCAGCCCATCACAAGTTTATTATGGAAAAGGCAGCAAGATAACATATGTTTTTAAAATGCTGCCAGACCTTATCAAGTCCTCAAATCCACTTGAAAGAAACTACCATAAATATTACTATAAAAGGCAAACCTATAAGTACAAATTACGGAATTGCTAGACTAACTTCTCTTATCCATATCCTACCCTTTCGGTCTCCCACTGTAATTGCAAAATAAAACTGCTATGCTGGTATCTAACAGGAACCACCCATTCTGTGGTTTTTGCAACTACTCGCACTACTAATTTTATATCCTTTCATGAGAATTTTCAAATGTACCCCAAACAAAGCAGAACACGGATAACATTGTGTACTTTTAAAAGAAAGTATACATAGCAAGCACATGAATGAATCACTGTAGCATCTTTTTTCTCTTTTACCGGATAACTGTAGCAACTCTTTGATTCTTAAACAACAAAAACCTATGATCTTAGTTTTTAACGAGATCTTGTTCTAAAACAAGTAAAAACCCATCATTAAGAAGATACAAAAGAGTCTATGATGAATTTATGCATCAAGATTACAATAAAACACCAACTATAGTGCTTTACTATACCATCTTCTCCATTCTCTACTCTTAACAAGAAGATTCTGCTATTACAAAAAGCAGCAAGACGATGTGGTTTCACTACGTGGAACTTGAATAAATTAATTATGTGTGGGCATTTACAGGAAACTGCATAGTTTTGCTTGCAAACTTAGGTTTATACCCTTGTAATGATTGCTGAACAGAAGTTATACAAGAGCAGTAGATTTAACCTTGTTAACTCCGTTGATCATGCAATTGCACAATTATACATTTATAGTATGATAAATCAAAATTGGGGGTGAATATGAGATCGAAACATACAATGCCGGGGTTTTCATGAGGATCGCGCTTATACATCATCACGTATTTCCCTCGAATATACAGAAATCGAAGATGACAAAACTCGCGGCCAATTGAATTGGTTCCCAAATGATAAACCCATCCGAAATATTCTAACCTCGTCCGACTAGACACCTTCTCCTCCGCCCCACTCTCCGATCCTCCACTTTCCGATGACCCGCCTCCTTGACCAACCTTCTTCATCACCGGCGGCGATTCCATCCCCTTCTCTCTCCCACCAGAAATTATGGGGGGTTTTCGCAGATCCTAAAATTCAACGACAAGAGCGAGAGAGTGTGAACCTTTTTCGTTGGTTATGCATCCAAGAAAACGGAGTAGAACGTTAAATGATTCTTGTTGTTGGTGATGTTGATTCTCTTGGGATTCTGGGTAAATGGAATGGAAGATGATGAAATAAAGAAATGCCAGTTGGAAGAGGATAATGTTACATTCAAATTTAATAGAGTCATTTTTGACAGACCGGAGATTTCAGGAGGTTTGTTTCGGAAATTTTATTTCAAGAATCCGTTGGCGTAGAGGGTAAGGTTTGATGATTTCAGAATCCGTCTTTTGTTATGTAGCTATTGGACGTGAAGGACTATAGGCTAGGACCGGACAAGACAAATGTATGTCATGTGTTTGATATGACTAGGACTGGATATGATAGGACTGTACATATTTCTCTAAAAGTTATTTAATGATTTTATATGTCATATAATAGTTATAAATAACATAAATAAAACATATCTTTAAATAATTTAATTAAAAAAACATTTTTATTTTTATACACGATTTTCATACATATAAAACAATGGTAGGAAATATGAATGAAGAATCTGAAATAATTGATGGTAGTTCAAAAGATAAAGCTGATGGGTGACCGATGAAGGACGGTAGTTGTAAAGAACATAAAAGATAGTGGATAGTGGTGGTGCATGAGGTTGTTGTGGTGGATGTATAGGTGGTCGACGATGGTAGTGGTGGTGCCGGTGGATAGTTATAACAGAGGTTATTGTAGTGAAGGAAAAGGCGGAGGTCACAGACGGTGGTTGGCGGCGAGCAACGGTGGTTGGCCGCGAGCGACGATGGTTAGTGATGGCCAAAAATCGGGCTCGAGCCAGGCCAAAACGGGCTTCAGGCCCAAACAGTAAACCCAAAAACCGGGCCAATCGGGCTTTGGGCCGAGCCGGGCCGGGCTTCACCCGAATATGTGTGGCCCGTTTAATGTTGGAAAAAACCGGTTATAGGAAAACCGGGCCGTGATCGGGCCGAACATTTTTCCGTATTTTTTAAAAAAAATAATTTCTTTATATAATAATTAATTATTAAGCTTTAAAAAATAAAAATTGGATTGGATCACTAAAATACACTTTAAAAATACGTTTTATATATAATTTTAAGTTACAAACTTACAATACAAGTACTTATAGGGATTTGGGGGGGTAAAAAATACAAAAAAAAGTCAAAAAACGTATATAAACGGTAACATAACGTCTTTTTTTTAAAGTACGAATTGGGTCAGGCCGAGCCAAAAACCGGGCCGTGAACCGGGCTCGGGCCGAGCCGGCAAATCCTCCAAAAACATGAACCGGTCCAGCTTTTCGGGCTTCAAACCGGTTTACTACCGAGCCGGGCCGGGCTTCGGTTAATCGATCGGGTTGGGTCGGGCCAGGCCCATTTGGCCATCACTATCGGTGGTGGCGGCAGCAATGGGTGATTGTGACGGGTGGAGGTGGTGGAGGAAGTTGTTGTAGTAGTGGAGGAAGAGGTGGAAGTGGTCGGCGATGGTTGGTGATGGCTACCGGTGGCCATTATGGTGGTGGTGATCGGTGTTAGTGGAGGTGTTCGACGATGGTAGTGGTGGTGGCGATGGTCGATGGTTGTGGAGGTGGTGGAGGAGGTTGTTATAGTGGAGAAATAGGTAGAGGTGGTCGACGGTGGTTGGCGGTGGCTACTGGTGGCGGCTATGGTGGTAGTGGCGGCGATGGGTAGTGGTGACCCTTAAGACTAATACCATATTAGGATTATATATCAAATGACGGTAGATCAGTGATTTTTAGTTTCTGACTCACTTTTGTCCCATCTTGTTCCACCCTGTCCAGTCTTTGTCCATGTCCCATGTCGCGCCAAACGTGGGACAGTGAATCTTTGTCCTGCCCCATGTCATGCCAAACGTGGGACAGTCAGTTTTTGTCCCATCCCGTCCCACCCAGTCTGCAAACCAAACGCACCCTTAGTAACAATCATATCCTAATTTTTTGCCAATGATATCGTTCCTAAATATAAAAAAGATGTTTAAATTTTGAAATTACTAACGGTAACTTTATATAAATCGTAACTATTTAACTCTTTTGGTTGTTATTTTTAAGTGTGAAATCTAAAATTGTTGATGGGTTATCTATGGTCATTTAAATGAAGTGATTGAAATAATAATTTCAAAATATTATGATTTACTATATTTAAAGGACTTATCTATACTATATTATAAAAACGATATAAAAAACTCTTAATTACAACATTTTAAGCACAAGTTACAACTAATTAAAGCTAATTACTTAATTTACAATTTCTTAATGCTTTGGTACAATCTTTCCAAGCACAATATCTCACATAATCATCTATTTGTGGAATGGATACTCATTTATTAATATAAATATTTGTTTTTTTAGTGGAATATTTTATAAAATAGATTTTATATTAGCATAATCTATTTTAAATGTAGATTTTACATTTAAATCTAGCAAGGCGAGTTCAATTGATTTGTTAAAACGGTGTACATGCCAAAATGTGTATTTTGAAGTAAAAAGGTGTTTTACTTGGTATTTGTCAAAGTGTGAGTATTTTGATTAGTTTTCATATTTGGTAAATTTGAGTTGTGTTAAACTCATAAAATGCTCATATTTGGGTTCTTAGCAATTTTGCACAAATAGAGTCTGTTTCATGGGTTATGCATCTTTGATGATTTTGGTACCAACAAAGTCTAGTTCATGTTATATGCATTTTGGTGTATTTGCATTCATAAACCCTTTGGAAAACCTTTGGTCCCATTACGTGTTGAATTTTGGGTTAAACACGTCTTTGTAGTGTGTGTCTTCATAAACGTTATTTTTAAAGACATTTCATTAATTGGAGGACCGATAATTATTGGTCAAAAGGGGTTTTGAGCATCTTAGCTCGGTGTTGGCTTAAAATGAGTCGTGTGAACGTTTGTCCGGAATTGTAACCAGTGGGGCTTTTAAATAAGATGACGATTAATTTTCTATCGCTGGGGAGTTACATGTCTTGAGTGCGTTGGTCATTCAATTGGAGTCATGTAATGATAGACAGTGTTGTATTGGATCCATAGGCACGTAAGTCTGTTTGTCTTGTAATGCCTGAGGTTTTGGGTTACTTTTAGTGACCGCTCGGGTTTGCTAGCGAGTGGACAACGAGTGGCACGAGCTGCGGAGGGGAAAACTCGTCTAGATTGGATTGGCACCCATGTCTGTAAGTCCTTGGGGTGGAACTCGACGGAGTAGGGCCAGAGGCATTAAACGGTCCATGGTATGATGTCGTGGGAGGCATGAGAACCAGGATGTCGGGATCTGTGTGAAATCCAATAACATCGCGGGTGGCTCCATTCACGTGTTCTCGTCACCCAAGATGGAAACGTTTAGATGACATGCAAGGAAGTCGCGTGAACGGTCTACTTGCGTGTTTTCTATTCTCAGTGTTTACGGATCTCCTCATCATTGATTCGTGGTATTTTAAATGGTAATGTGGTATTTTACCAAATTGGGTTTTTACGTGGTCGACGGTAAATGATGACTTTAATATTGAGTTATTTCCACGTATATTAAGTTTTGAAAGGAATGCGTCATTTCCACGTTTCGATGCTTGAATTAGTCCATATCTTGGTCGGGTGAGTTTTGGGACATGATGTGTTATTTACTTTTTATAAATTAAAGTATCGAACTATGACCCCGTTTTGGGTTGCATCGTTTTATAAGAAATGTGTGTTTGGGAGCATTGTCTTTAAAAGTGCATATTATGAAAATGTGTCGTTTCCATTTTAAAGTATAAGATTTCGAAGGATCTCGCTTTAAGCTGGTTTTCTTGCTTTTAAAGATTTATTCATTCATGTTAAAACTCTTGAGCTCACTAGGCGTTAAGCCTAACCTTTTTATTTGTTGGCATGTGCATCAGGTTCCTGTTGGGGGTTCGGTTCTAGTAATGCTTCGAGAAGTCGAGCCTTAGACTTGTGCAAGGGTATGTAGTGAGAGAAGTCTTCCGCAAGTTGGAGATCTTTTGTTATTGGGTATTAGTAGCACCCGTCTTTTTAACCTGTATGTATAGATTGTGTACGTGTATTAAGGTAGAATCCAAATTTGTGGTTGTAGATGATTTAGTTATTGATGTATTTAGAAAATTTTAATTAAGCTGCTATTTCCAGAATTGAGGGTGTTACATTAAAAGCGATAAATGGTTCTGATCTCTTCTTATCCTCTCACCTTAACTCTTTTTCTAACACGATCCTTTGTCTTAGGCATCGTTTGGCAAAAATAATTAAATAAGCTAGCTTAGAGCATCTCCAATGGAGGTTCTTAGAGCATCTCCAATGCAAGGTTCTTATAAGCAAAAAGTGCAATGACTTATAAGAACTAGCATTATGGAGAGTTCTTATAAGAACCTAAAGCCCTCTAGGTTCTTACCATGAAGTTTGTGTGAAATGACAATTTCTTCATTTTTATTGGTAGTTAAATTAAATATTTGATATTTATTTATTAATATATAATAATTATTGATGTTGACATGAAGTTTTTATAAGAACTACCATTGTGGATTTTTATATAAAATTTTAAATTGATGAGTTGGAAATTAGGTGACACCAAAAAGTGTAAAAATGAGGTTCTTGTAAGAACCTCCATTGGAGATGCTCTTATAAGAACCTCTTTTTTACATTTTTTGTTGTCACTTCACTTCCAACTCATCAAAATAATAACTCATATAAATGTCTACAATGGTAGTCCTTATAAGAACCTTTTTTTATGTGTCCAATCTATATATACCCTTAATAATTATTATAAACTCAAGAAAATAAAATAAAAAATAAGGAAAATGTCACATATCACAAATTTTATGGTAAGAACCAAAGTTCTTATTTAGGAATCTAGAGGGGTTTGGGTTCTTATAAGAATTATTCACAATGCTAGTTCCTACAAGTCATTGCACTTTTTGTTTATAAGAACATTGCATTAAAGATGCTCTTATAAGTTAACTTATATTCTGGGTACATGTTTGGATGAACATAAGCTAGCTTTTTGATAAACTATTTGGAGTAGCTTATGAAGAGCTTTTTGTGATATTCCAATTATACTCTCATTAATATCCATTATTATATATTAACTATTAATTATAAATAAATATTAATTATTAAAATTAATTAATAATTAATAAATATTAATTAATATTATTTGAAAATTATAACATAAATTTTAATTATACGTTGATATAAAATTTTAATTATTTAGAATTATTGATAATTATATCAAATTTTTAATACTGATCAATATATTTTTGTTATCAATTATTATTATTTTGTAATTATTATTTGATTATTTTTTTCCATATTATATGTAACAGTTTTTTTAAAATCATAAGTTAATATATATATATATATATATATAGGGGTGGTATCAATTGGAAACCAAGTTTCATTGGAAATTTTGGAAACCAAATTTCAGCCATTGATCTTTATAATCAATGGTTAAGATTCATTTGAATTATATATGGTAGTAAATTAATTAATTTATTAATAATAAATAAAAATAATAGATGAAAAAGGTAAATATGTTTTTTGATTTTGTGTCTCAAATATGGCAAGAAAGATTTATTTTATTTAGATTACTTGAAACCAAAATAAAATTTCCCACACAATCTAAATTTTGTTATTTTTTTTACTATGAAAACGTGGAGCATTTGTCTTTTCATCAAAAAAATTAATTTTCTTTTCAAATGTAAGAAAATATTTTTTTAATTTTATTTTATTATAAAATTTCCCATTCAATCTAATATTGTGATGAAATAGAATGAATTTGTGGATTACAGATTTCATCAGTTTCATCGTGTTAGCATTATTGTTTCATAATGAAAATAGATTCATCAGGTTAATCGTGTTAACATTATTGTTTCATAATGAAACATGATGAATTTGTACCATTTTTGTTTCATTACCTGTTCAGTTGCATATCCGTATATGAAAATAGATTCATCAGGTTCATCGTGTTAGCATTATTGTTTCATAATGAAAATAGATTCATCAGGTTCATCGTGTTAGCAATATTGTTTCATTATTACCATATATAAGATAAATTAAAATTAAATAATTTACCTAAATTAAATATCTCATTTTTAAATTAATCAATGATTATTATTACCATATATAAGCTAAATTAAAATTAAATAATTATTAATATAATAATAATAACAGTTACCATATATATTATGAAATAATGTAAAATACAAAAATAACCTTTTCAATTAAAAATAAAAATAAAAAAAAAGAAATTCACTTATTGGTTGATTTCGGTTTCTAAAGTTTCCAATGTAATACTGGTTTCCAATTGATCGCTCCCCTATATATATATATATATATATATATATATATATATATATATATATATATATAATTTGGTTTAAACTTCAAAATTTAGGGGGTGTTTCGGATTTGCTTATTTAAAGAGCTTTTTAGCTTATTGCGGTGTGATACCGGACATAAACACTTTTTAGTGTTTGAATGGAGAAAAAATAAAAGTGCTTATAGCGGTGCCAAATCGAAGATAAACACTTTTTCATAAGTCATTTGGTTGTAACGTATCAACTTATTGATTTTTTTTTTTTTTTGCTTATTTTATATGTATAAGACTATAAGCAATCCCAAACACCCCTAAATAACTTATTAGCGCATCATTTAAGTAAGGACAAATGTTCATAAGACATCTATGTTTTTCAGTTAGGGGTATTTTAGCTATTCGACTTTCAACTCCAACCTTGTGTCTTCTAATGTATAAAAGAACAAAAACTCATAAATAACAATGAAAATATAGATAGATTAAAATGGAATCTGGTTAATCATGTCAAAATGCCCAAACTAAAGCGCCTGCGTTATGCATATGGTTAGTTTTAAAAATTAGAACTCAAAAGTGATATGAAGTGTAATTATCTTAATCATGAAGGATGGTTTAACGGGTCAAATTGTCCTTTCAAGATTATTGGTGGGTTTGTCTGACTGTTAACTTTAAGATCAAACAGAATTAAATGAAGTGCATATAAGTTGATTCGAACAACTCTAAATAATTAAAAAAATCATCTTAATACAAATAATATAAAAAATCGTTGAACCAAACCTACAAGTGGACAAATTGTTCATGAATCATTTTTTTTTCTTTTTTGTAGTTTTGTCTTTTTAAAATAAAAATATCTATATCCTTCAACATGTTATGGACTAAAGAATTTCGAGTCATACCCCACATTTACATGTGTCATAGTGTCATACCACTAAAATTGTCACTAACACAAAAAATAAAAAATAAATAAATAAATAAATAAAAATAAAAAGGCAGCATTCCCACCAAATCAACCACTTGTACCAACGAATCCTTATCCAACAAAGTCTTCAAGATCCGTAGTTATAATAAAAGATGATTAAAGAACACAAATCGTCGCGACCAAATTCCCACCAAGCAAAGGATACGACTTTTGAACCGACGACCAATGAATACATATTTACGTCAAACACTGGTTTCGTTATCTCTAAAATTTCGTTTGTCTGTATGTGATATATTGAACGTTCATTTTTGACAACTTGGAAATGGGATTTTAATTTAGACAAAAAACAAACATCATATGATCAAAGAACGACATTCAAGCATCTTTCTTTTGTCTATATATGTACATCATGTAACTATCCTCATCATAGATGCTTTTATCATTACCATCATTTTGAATGTCCCTGTTAAGTTCAACGTGTGGCTGTGACCGGAAGCCGATGAATGTAGGAGGTGATCACTTTGTTTTAAGTTCACGTACCTTCTTTTAATGACGGAAGTTGTTATTAAAACTTGATGATTTTTCAATTTTTTTGCATCACTTTGACCTTTTAAATCGCAATAACCACAATTTTATCTAAGGAATCAACTTACAAATAAGAGGTCATATTAACGATAACATGAGGGCCATACGTTATAATGTTTTACTAAAAATCCTTACTTAAATAATAAGTCTTAAATATTCTGAATAAAATTAAATATTATATTTTTACATAATAAATTTATTTTTGACGTAAAATCTCTACCCCACGTATTAATTTAGATATTAATAATAAATTTATTTTTGACGTAAAATCTCTGCCCCACTTTTTCCATTAGGTGTATTGGACCACAAGTTCCATATATGCATTAATGTACAATAACACATTTCAAGAAATTGGCGATGAAGATTGAAGAGGGACATAATTGTCTTTTACTTTTTTTGATTGTCGCAAAACCCACATATCCATCATGTGTGGGTATATATATGTTTGAGTAAATTACATATTTGGTCCTTGTGGTTTATATGTTTTAACACTCTAGATAGGGGTGAGCATCGAAAGGGTCGGGTCGGGGCCCAAATCCCATAACTCGATCGGATATCGGGTGGTGAAATCTAGCCCCGAAATCCGACCGAATCTCTTCAGGTGGATCGGGTTTCGGGTTACATCGGGTCGAGGATTCGTGTAATTCCGGTATTGAAACTCTGCTGCACAGGTAACCAAGTTTAATCTTTATCGCCCAAAATAACTGTCTCCTCTATATCTTGTTGCTATCTAAATACTCAAAGATTTTCATATGGATTTGTTTGGCATCCTGAAGCTGCTGCAAGTGAATGTAATTACAATATTGTTAGGGGTTGGGTTTTTGAGTTTTTCAATATGACCATGTTTCCTAAACCTGAGATCAAAGAAAGATAGTTTCTATGTTTCCTGTTCATGTCTCGATGGTGAATCTGATTTGAGAAATTAGGTTTATAATTACCATTTATAAAATACTTTTTAATTTTTTTTTATTAAATTCAGGTTTTCGGGTCGGGTCGGGTGGGGATTTGGATACCCACCCCGATCCGTTTTATCCGGTAAAAAGTTCGGGTCGGGTTTTCGGGTTTGGCTAATTTCGGGTTATTCGGGTATCGGGTCGGGCGGGTTTTGCTCACCCCTAACTCTAGGTCCCTACTTTGAAATATCTATGGATTACATCCCCGATTTGTAATGTATAACGTACTGGGTCCCTAAATCTAACTCCATCCAAAAAATCCGTTAAATGAGTTAAATCAGAGAGATAGTTTAGTCTTTTTAGAGTTTCTTTTAAAGAATTCAATTTTCCTTTCTTTTGATTTGATTTTTTATTCTTAAGTATTATGATATATATATATATATATATATATATATATATATATATATAGAGAGAGAGAGAGAGAGAGAGAGAAATAGGTTCAGGAGAAAACCTCAAAAAAATGGAAAACTAAGGAACATCCTGGTATCCCTTCATCTGGACGGTACGCACTTGTGCATACAAGTAAAAGAAGTTGTTTTTTAGTTTTTATGCACACGTGCATTATGCATGTTATAAAGTACTTGATGCACAAGTGCATACCGTCCAGATGAAGGGCTACCATGGTGTTCCCCAGTTTTCATTTTTTGAGGCTTTCCCCTGAACCTGACCCTATATATGTATATGTATATGTATATGTATATGTATATGTATATATATATATATTACACATACAATAACCCCACCGGTGAGACCCCCAAATTTTCCTCCATCGGCCGGTGAAACCATCGCCTTCTCCTACCCACCAATGAAACCCCCATCTCCTTTCCACTACCATCACCACCCCCTTCTCCGGTCTCCCCTTTTCCCCCTAAAGAAAACTAGGAGAAACCCATGACCACGACCCATGGAGAAATCCATGAGAAACCCCTTTTCCCTCATGAAGAAACCTATCTCCTTGTACCCTCTACTTGTTCTTCCTTCATCTTATACGTCTTCCCTGATCGAGCATGACCCATGGAGAAACCCACGACCACCGCTGGAGGCCCCTTGGAGAAACCCACGACCACCGCCTCAGCTTCTACACTTCACCGTACACCATCGTACCAGTGAAGCTTCTACACTAGATTGTATTCCTCTTTTCATCTTCTACTTCTTCCCTGACTCATGAGTTTACAATTCAAATCTAGATTCAGGGGTTTTGTTTACAATCCAGATCTAGATTCAGGTCTTTGATACAAGGGTTTTGTTTAAAATCCAGATTCATTTGATGAGATTGAATTAAATTTTAGGTCTATATTACATATCTTTTTGTGAATCTATACAAAATCATTTGATTATGTTTGTTGGGTCATCAAGGATTTGAAGATGACCTCCCCTTCGGATTATCATTTCATATTTGTAATTTGTTTGAACATCTCCATACTTAGTTTATTTTAAAGTTCTTTGTAATGGCTTAGTTGTGCCTCAAAAGATCGGTAAAGTCGAAGACCAACCGAAATCAACAAGAAGTAAGCCCTCTGATGCGGATCAAGACAAGCTTCCAAGGTCACTAAGTTGAGCATCTGCCAAAGCTGTTCTATTCGGTCGGCTGATGCTATACCTGCCGATCCTCATCCTTTTGGTCGGCAGGATGAGCTCTTGCCGATAGAAGTCATTTTTGGTAGATTGCTCTAATAGTCAAATCATCATGCTTTGGCTAGTTCCCCTCTTTCCAACATCCTTCTGACAAAAAGAATGGAACATTCTATTGCACAGAAGATATTCACACAAGTTCTGAATTGATGGAGACCTTTTCCAAAAGATCTCAAAAAGATTTGTACCAGATATATTTTACTAAGGTATTATCTTATCAAGGTACAAAGGTCTTCTTTGTATCCTGATAAGTCATGTCAAATATCTTATTCTTTATGGAAGAAAATCTCAGGGATCCAATATCAGTTTGACAAGTGTCTTTTGCATTCAATGCTTAAGGTAGTATATAAAGATGAAGATCTTCTCCATGCAAGCCACACTTTTAGTAGAGAACTCAGTGCACTCAAGAAAGTTGACAACCTCACCCTCTCATCCTCATAGCTTTTTAAATCTTTGTGCTTTTAAGTTATGTTCTAAGTTGCTTTGTGAAAAGATTGTTACAATAGTTTATCTGTTCTTTCCGCAACAATCTTTATAGTTTTTTTATGTGTAATTCTTGATAGTGATATCAATAAAAGAATTAAAATTAAGTGAAAATTTGTGTATTGTATTCAACCCCCCCTTTCTACAATACATGTTTTACTTTCTTTCTTACTTTTGGGACCAACAATGTTTAATGTTTGTTGTTGTTTTGATGTTCAATTTTAGTTTTTAGGGTTTGGATTTGGATCTTTGATTTTGATTTTCAGTTTTAGTTATTAGAGTTTGGATTTGTTGTGGTCGATTATGTTTGGTATGTGATTTAGTGTACGGTGGCCGGAGATGTGGTAATGGCCGGAGAAGATAACCGGAGAAAGGAAAGGGGTGGGGTGTCTTACTAGAGAAGATGAACGGATATCGGAGAAAGGAAAGGGGTGGAGTGTCTTACCGGAGAAGATGAAGATAAATAAATTACATTATTGGTCCATATGGTTTAATAAATAAATAGAGTAAATTAATTTAAAATAAAAAATAAATTAAATGACTAAAATACCCCTTTAAACTAACTGAGTTAACAACATTTTTTTTGGATGGAGTTAGATTTAGGGACCGAATATGTTATAAATTGCAAACTACGGGGATGTAATCCATAGATATTTCAAATATTCACCCAGAATGTTAAAACACATAAACCACATGACCAATAATGTAATTTACTCTATATGTTTTTTTTATCAAAACATGCACATCATAATCATTGGTAATTTGATACGGTTTTCGAATTTATGATCTACATATAATAGTATTTTTATAGTTATGTTGTAATTTCTTTAAAATATAGTATAAAAATTTATAATTTACATTCAATTCTAACAATTATTATATCTTAGTAATTTTAGACTTAATATATTATTATAATACTTTATAAATTCGTGATTCCAATATATTTTAAAAAGCCTTTATAAAAAAATATAAGACGTTCAATTTTATTGGTGGAAACAATTATAATATCTCTCTCTCATCAATATTAAGTTTTAAAGATTTCTCCAAATTTAGAGATTTCTCCAAATTTAGAGATTTATACTTTTGCTTTCTTCTTTTATCTATTTTATCACGCACTTAGTATAATTGTTGGATAAAAAGAATCCAAAATCTTGAAATCTCTACTTTAATCAGTGTTCAAAAATACGTATCATGATGTAAGATGCGTCTTGTTGTTATGATAAGGCATGTAGCGTGTGTGTAAGGCATGGCTCAAGCCATGACACCTTGAGGCATGCCATGCTGTGCGTTTTTATAAGACGTGACTTTTTTCAATTTTTTAAAATTTAATTTTCTTATTTTTAACTTTAAATTTTATATTTTTACAAACTTACGTAATCATATCATTTGGAGATTCATGCATTCACACATGTCACAGTCTCACGGTTAAAACAAAGTTCTAAAACCCTTGTAAGTTTTATTTTGAATATTTGATCACAAACTCTTTATATAGTATAGTTAATATTTATATGATTTTTATACTTCTAATATGAATATAAAAAATTTAATATCATTATTGTGAGATGTTGCCTCCAATCCAGGAATTAGGCAACATATGCATGAGTCGCCTAAATTGGCAGCCCAATATGTGGCCCAACAAGTGGCCCAATCTTTTGGTGCGTGGGTTTTTTGAAACAGTAGCAACTCCTTTTTCTTTAGTCGCAGATTTTAAAATTACCAGATAAGAAAACCCTTGTATTCCTCTCTAAAACTTGGTCTCTAAGTTTCTCTCAAACCTCAAGAACCCTTGTTGTTTTCTCCATTATTGTAAGCTATAATCTCTAAGTGTATCATCATCAAAGTGATAGTGGATCAGTTATCGGCGTACTTCGCCCATGGTTTTTCCCTTTCCGGGCTTTCCACGTAAAATTTCAGCGTCTCTCTTATTTATGCTTTATTTTGCATTTAGATGGGTTTGATGATTGTTTACATTTCTTAGTGGTTGATTATCATACATTGTTAATCGTATTTCTGCTTTGAATCTCGATATAAAACTTTAGTTCATTTGTTCTTGGGTAATTTGTGTTTTTATCGGGAACCAACCATCGAGCTTTTAGCTACTTGGGTCTTGATATTTTCACAACAATTGGTATCAGAGCTCAAGGATTAATATCGAGATTTTTTGATCGATTGAAGACTGTAGGATTATTGATTTGCTAGGGTTTCATTTATGTCGTCAATGAAACTCGATTTGCCTTTGTTGGAACGAGATACCTATATCCATTATGGAAGATAAAGATGAGAGATGTCCTTGTCCAACAAAATTTACACAAATGTATTAATTTTGGGACGGGCATTTATGCTCGGTGCTTGGACGGAAGAGGAAAAGGAACTAAATGACTTGAGAGCCTCATCCTTGATTAGATTGCATTTTTCTAACGATATTTTACATTTCATTTTTCAAACGATATTTTACAGGATGTTGCAGAAGAGGAAACGTCTTATCGAATATGGTGTAAGCTAGATAAAATGCTTATGATAAAGAGATTGTCCAATAAGCTCCATATGAAGCTTAAATTGTATGCCATCGTTTATCTGAAGGTGGTTCAATTACTGCATATCTATCGAAATTCAGAGATATATTTGGTGACTTGAAGAATCTTGAGGTGAAATATGACGATGAGGATTTGGGTCTAATTTTGTTATGCTATTTGTCACCATCATTCACGAATTTTACGGATACAATCATTTATAGTAGGGATTCCCTTACTCTTGAGGAAGTGTATACCGCTTTGAGTTCAAAAGAGAAGATGAAGGAGATAATTCCTAGTCATGAACCAAGGGTCGAGGGACAAAATGCAAGGGAAAGACCATTTGAAAAATGCTCGAGCTCTTCAAGCAAATCAAGATCAAAATCTCGTGGTAAGAAGAAGTTTTGTAACTTTTGCAAAAGGAGAGGTCACACCATTGATGAATGTTTTAAACTTCAAGTAAAAAACAAAGCGAAGAACAAGACAACGGGTTCCTCCGGGGAAGCCGATATTATTGAGCACGATGAAGGTGGAAATAGTGAAGGTGAAGTCATGACGGTCTCCGATTGTAATGCAAAGGCCACATAAGAGTGGATTATAGACTCGGGTTGCACATTTCATATGTCCCAACCGTAGTTGGTTTCATACATATGAGCAAGTTTCCGAAGGTGTTGTAATGATGGAGAACAATGCTACATGCCCTATTGTTGGTCAAGGCATAATTAGAATCCGTATGCATGATGGAGTCATCTGAACACTTGGGAATGTGAAACATGTTCCCGAGCTTCGAAGAAATCTCATCTCTCTTAGTTCCCTTGATGAAAAGTTTTATGAGTTCTTGGGTAAAGGTGGAGCCATAATGGTTAAGCGTGGAGTACTAGTTGCAATGAAAGCTCAAAACAAGTCTGCTAACCTTTATATTTTGCAGGGTCAAACCATTATGGGTGATGTTGCGGTAGATTCCAAGTCAATGTTCGATGCTGATCTATCCAAGTTGTGGCATCTTCGTCTCGGCTGCATGAGCCTTAGTGGCATGACTGAGCTGAGTCAACGTGGTTTGTTGAATGACCATAAAGCTACCGATTTGCAATTTTGCGAGCATTGTGTGTATGACAAGACAAAGAGGGTCAAGTTCTCAAGTGGCATTCACTCGACTAAAGGGCTACTTGACTATATTCATCCCGACCTTTGGGGTCTGGCTCATGTTACTTCTTATGGTGGAGCTTCCTACATGCTCACTATTATGACGATTTCTCTCGCCGAGTGTGGGATTTCTTCTTAAGACACAATAGTGATTTTTTTTTAGATATTCAAAGATTGGAGGACGATGATCGAGAAACAATCCGATAAAGAGGTGAAATGTCTCCGAACGGATAATGGCTTAGAATTTTGCTCCTAGGAGTTCAATGCCTATTGTCGGAAGGAAGGCTTACAAGACATCGTACCGTTGCTCCTACTCCTCAATAGAATGGTGTAGTCGAAAGGATGAACCACACTATTCTTGAGAAAGTTCGATGCATGCTTTCAAATTCTAAAATGCCCAAGTTCTTTTGGGCAGAAGCCGGTTCTACCGCTTGTTATATCATTAATCGGTCTCCCTCTGTTGCTATTGTGAAGAAGACTCCCATGGAAGTTTGGAACGGATCACCGGCCGATTACACTAATTTAAAAAATTTTGGTTGTCCAACTTATGCATGTGTTGATAATGGGAAGTTGGAACCGAGAGCAATGAAATTCAAATTCCTTGGATACTAAGATGGGGTGAAAGGCTTTAGGCTACGGTACCCGAAAACAATGAAGATCATTATAAGATGAGATGTCACTTTTGACGAATCTGCTATGTTGCATGATCCTCCGTCTCCTACATCCGAGACCATTTATGAAGCTCCTAAGGAGAAACCTTCGGTGGAGGTGGAGCTACCATTGGCTCAAATATCGAGCCCACATGTTACTAATGGTACTAATGCTTCTTCTTTTTCTTCTTCTTCCACTATAGGTGTTCAAGTGGTATGTGATTCTCCATCACAACCTTCGCCACAAGAGCCCGAACTATTGCGCGTGATATGGAAAGAGACAAATTGTACGCCCCACACGGTATACTCAAAAAGCCGATTTAGTAGCATATGCTTTGAGTGTAGCGGAATAAATGGAATGCACCGTTGAGCCTACTTCTTATAATAAGGTTATGAAATTAAAAGATGCGGATAAATGGATGATGGCAATGCACGTGGAAATGGAATCCTTGCAAAAGAACGAAACTTGGGAGCTTGTGCCGGCTCCTAAAAGAAAAAAGCAGTTAGATGCAAGTGGGTTTATAAATTGAAGGAAGGGACCACTCTAAATGAAAATACAAGGTATAAAGCTCAGTTAGTCGCAAAAGGTTATAGTCAAATTCCTGTAATTGACTATAATGACATTTTCTCACCAGTGGTGAAACATACTTTTATACGTGCATTTCTCGGGATGGTCGCATCCAATGATTTTGAGCTTGAACAATTGGACGTAACGACGACTTTTCTGAATGGTGAATTTGATGAAGATATTTATATGCAAAAACCAGAAGGTTTCGAGATTCCGGGTAAGAAGGTCACGTGTGCAAGCTTATTAAATCTCTCTATGGCCTCAAACAGTCTTCTAGGCAATGGTACAAGAGATTCAACGCATTTGTGACTGCAGTCGGCTTATCAAATTCTTCGACAACTATGTTTATTTCAAGAAGTGTGAAGATGGGTTGATGTTATATTTGCTCTTGTACGTAGATGACATGCTCTTAGCAGCTAAAGATATGGGAGAAGTTCAGAAAGTTAATGATCATTTGAATTCATAATTTGATATGAAGGATTTGGGAGCTGTAAAGAGAATTCTTGGTATGGAGATTATTCGTGATAGAAAGGCGAGAAAGTTATACCTTAGTCAAAAGGGGTATGTTCAGAAAGTTCTTCGACGGTTCAACATGTCTGAAGCAAAGTCTGTCAACACTCTATTTGCTCCTAATTTCAAGTTATCACCCGCTTTAAGTCCTTCGACTCAAGTCGATGTTGCCTATATGGCAAGAGTTCCATATTCTAGTGCGGTGGGATATTTGATGTATGCCATGATTTGTACCCGTCCTGACCTTGCCTATGCAGTTTCTATGGTGAACAAATATATGGCCAACCCGGGTAAAGAGCCTGGAGAGCGGTCTAATGGATCTTTCGTTACTTGAGGGGCACGACAGATCTGTGTTTGCATTTTGGGAAGAATTCTTCGGGGATGCTTGGCTATGTGGATTCTGGTCATGTCAAGGATCTTGATAATAGGAGATCTATCACTGGATATGTTTTTACTCTTGATGGGTGTGCCATTAGTTGGAAGGCACATTTGCAACCTACCGTCACTTTATCCACAACAGAAGCGGAATATATGGCGATTAATGAAGCTGTGAAAGAAGTTGTCTAGCTCAAGGGATTTTTTGGTGAATTGAGTGATCATCTGAAGGCCGAGGAGGTTTTCTGTGATAATCAAATTGCGATTCTCTTGACCAAAGATCTGATGTTTCATGATAGGACGAAACACATCGATATTCGTCATCACTATGTCCGTGGGGTAGTAGCTAAAGGTAATGCTAAAGTGGTTAAGATTAGCACTCACGACTACGCAATGGATATGTTGACTAAGCCACTTCCGGTATCCAAGTTCAATTTATGTTTGGACTTGGTTGGTGTTGCAAGACGGGGTTGATGCCCTTAGGGGCGAATTGGTGGAGGATATTGCTTTTCGAGAACTTAGATTACTTTGGTATTGCTTTGTTTATGGGTGATCGTTTTTGGCTTGAGATGAAGATTAGTGGAGTTGTGTTCTTGATGTTTACTTGGTTTGAAGACAATGTGGAGCTTTGTTCTTAATGTGGTTTTTGGATTGAATGCAAGGTGGAGATTTGTGAGATGTTTCCTCCAATCCAGGAATTAGGCAACATATGCGTAAGTCACCCAAATTGGCATCACAATATATGGCCCAACAAGTGGCCTAATCTTTTGGTGCGTGGGTTCTTCAAAACAATAGCAACTCCTCTTTCTTTCAGTAGCAGATTTTAAAATTATCATATAAGAAAACCCTTGTATTCCTCTCTAAAACTTGGTCTCCGAGCTTCTCTCAAACCTCAAGAACCCTTGTTGTTTTCTCCATTATTGTAAGCTATAATCTCTCAAGTGTATCATCAACAAAGTGATAGTGGATCAGTTCTCGTTGTCCTTTGCCCATGGTTTTTCCCTTTCTGGGGTTTCCACGTAAAATTTCGGTGTCTCTCTTACTTATGCTTTATTTTGCATTTAGATGGGTTTAATCATTGTTTACATTTCTTAGTTATTGATTATCTTATATTGTTAATCGTATTTCTTCTTTGAATCTCGATATAGAACTTTAGTTCATTTGTTCTTGGATAATTTGTGTTTTTATCGGTAACCAACCATCGAACTTTTAGCTACTCGGGTCTTGGTATTTTCACAACAATTATATTATTGAATAATAAATAGAAAACATATATGTATTTATATAATTATTTATATATATATGATATACAAATTTGTCGTCTTATGTCACGTTTTGAAAAACGTCACATCCTCGCCGTGGCGTGTAAGGCTTAAGGTTTGAGCTTGCTACCACACCACGTGGCCTCACCTCACGTCATAACCTAGATTTTAATATAGCTACTGAAAATGTCTATATAAAATCGTTCAGATGTTTTTGGAAGCATTAAGAGTTTTTTTTTTGCCAAACAATTAGCCTCTGAGCGATTCAGACATGACCTCTTAATAGAACCATTAAGAGGCAAACAAACAGCCCCGAAGTTAAAATTGGATATGGTTTAGACGAACTTTAAGCAAAGTAATAAAAACGGGAGAGATTTGGATTGAAAGAAAACTGAGGTTGGATCCAATATAAGAAACGAGTATGTCAAAAATATAATATGTTACGTGATCAACATTCATTAGGTTAAATGATTACATCCTGAACAAATAACCTGTGACCAACTTTAGATGAGTGTAAAAGTTATCTATAAATGATGTTTTTGAAGGGAAATTGACTTAAATAGTTAAAATAGACAAAAAAATTGGTTTTACACAAATATCACTACTTACAATAAGTTGCGGATCTGGCCAAACGACAAAGAAAAATACGAATCTAGTCATTTTTGACTTAAAAACAAATTACGGACCTAGATCCGCAATTGCAGACCTAGATAATTTTTATAGGAAAAGTGCAAAAGAATTTACATTTTCTACCGAGGTCCGCAATTACGGACCTGGATACTGCGGACATAGTGACATGACTGTAACACCGGAAAAGAAATGGTTTGAAAACCAAATTTTCTGTCTACTTTGGTTATTTGAGTTGATTTCCCCATTTTTACATTTATCTTTTTCACACTTCAAGAAATCAATCATATCTCATTCAATTTGTTTGTGATGATGGAGGCTGGTTTTTGACTTCGCATACATGGATTAATCGTGACATATGTAAGAATATGTTAAATAATTCGCATACATGGATTAATCGTGACATATGTAAGAATATGTTAGATAATTATACATATCAACCATACTATTAAATCACTAAAAAAACCCTATAAAAATATCCATTCTCTCTTCAAGTGGAACTTTGATGAATAATGAAGTCAGTGGCGGAACACAGGCTTTAGAAGCCGAGGGGCCAAGCGTAATCTTTCACACAAATGTATAACATAAGCAAGTTTAATATGTTTCAATATAATTGATATATATTTTAGAAATCACAAAAAAGACATTGATCAAAGTTAAAACATATTGAAACTCTAAAAAATAAGACCAAAAACATGATTATTTTGTACACTTTTCATCAAAGTGGAACTCGACGATCTTTTGAAACTTTAAAATCCTCCACAATTTCCTCCAAACTAATCTTTTCTGCAACTTCCCTTTCGATAAACAAAACCAAAGAGTCATTCAAGAACTCATCTTCCATTTTATTCCGTAGCTTTGTCTTTACAATACTCATTGATGAAAATGACCTCTCTGTTGTTGCAGTAGAAACTGGCAGAGTAAGTATGAGACTAACTGCCCGATAAATAAGATTACAAGTGGTCGTCCTTCTAGTCTTTACCAACCACTGACACAGTTCTGAAATAGATGTTAATTGTTTATAATCTGCATGTTGAACAACATCGACCTCATAATGTTGAAGTTGCGTCTTCAGAATTAGTTTCTCATGTTCACTAAAATCTTCCGGATAAAACTTCTCTACTAGTTGACATATATCAACACTTCAGAAAGTCTCATCTACACTTTTAGGATCTAAAGTTGATGAAAGGCGAAACAACTCCATCGAAGTATCACTAAACCTGACATAGAAAATCAGTGATCTCCATAATTTCCTTCTCAAGATGCAAAACAAAAACAAACTCAAATGTCGTAATAGTCTCATATGCTGAATCTGCATCTCCTTTAATTGAACCGGTGCCATCCTCAATAATTTTAAGCAAAACTTCACACGTTGGGCTAAACATTTTAATTAAACTAGAAACTGATTTGAGGTGGGAACTCCATCTAGTATCTCTAGCTCATTGTAATGTACCAATTTGATTTAGACCTCTACCAGTCTCCAACTCATCAATAGAAATAATGTTGGGAACTGAGGATGTGAACAAGTCTTTAATGCTGCTAGTTCAGAATTACTACTGCTAGAAGACTGCAAAGTTAATACTGCTGAGTGTTACTACTGCTAGTAGAATTAATACTGCTAGTCAAAGTTAGTACTGCTTAGCTAGTTAGTACTGCTAGTGGTTAGTGCTGCTTAGTAGTTAATGCTGCTAAGACCAAGTTAATGCTGCTAGAAGAAATTAATGCTGCTAAGCATAGTTAGTACTGCTTATGATTTAAAGAATCGGATGGAAAGGATGACAGCTGGAAAGAATCAAGATATTCATGGAAGGCTTAGAGATAATGATGGAAGATATTCTGAAGATATTTTATTAATTGTAATTAGCTTTTATCTTCAGTATATATATTGTATAGTTTAGAAAATTGTTTTTAATTCTAAGTTTTAGTTCTAGAGAGAAAATCAACCTCAAGGCATAGATCCTAATTCTAGAGAAGTAGAATTCGTCTTGAAAGAGTTTGTTCTTCAAGATTGAGGTTGAGTGTGTAATCTTGTGATTTTAATCATTCAATACAAGTTTACAAGTTATTAATCATACTCACTGTTTGTTTACTGTTACATTGAATATCAAAGTGTTATTCCGCAACTTCTTTGATATTGTTTCTGAGTATTCATAATTCTTGTTGAGAATTCGATCCTGACAAGTGGTATCAGAGCCAAATTCTCTCAGAAACATCTATTCATTCATCATGGAAAACCTTGCAGAATCAAACAGTACTATGGTCTCTAAGGTTCCAATGCTCAAACCCAGTGAGTTTGACATGTGGAAGATCAGAATTAGACAATTCATTCTTCTCACTGACTACTCAATGTGGGATATTATTGAGAATGGTCCTTCTGAAGCAGGAAAGATAGGACCAGATGGGAAAAGACCTCCACCAAAGACAGATGGTGAGAGGAAGATCAGACAGACAGAGATGAAGGCATTGAGCACTCTGCTCTTGGCCATTCCAAATGAATATCAGCATCAATTTTGCAACTGCACTGATGCTCAGATTCTCTGGAATGCTCTAGAGAAAAGATTTGCTGGAACTAAAAGTATCAAAAGAAATCAAAGAGATGTTCTAAAGCAGCAGTATGAGAACTTCACTTCTTCAAAGAATGAGTCTATGACTCAAACTTTTGATAGATTCAACAAGCTCATTGGTGAACTGGCTACTGTAGGAGTGAAGATGGAACAAGATGATATCAACAGAAAGTTCCTCAGATCTCTTGGGAATGAATGGACTATGTACACTGTCTCATATAGACAGAGTGACAATCTGGAAGAGAAGGAACTTGATGATCTATATAATGATCTAAGAGTTTTTGAAACTGAGGTAGAATCCAAGAAGAATCCCACTGGCTATATCCACAATGCTGCACTTCTTTCAACATCTACTGATACTACTGCTAACCCTGAAGCAGTTAGTACTGCCAGTGGAGTAAATTCAGAAAAAGGCACTGGAACTATCTTTGAAGCCTTTTTGTCCAGTCATAGCAACAATTCCTTGATTAATGATGATCTAGATCAACTTCACCCTGATGACCTGGAGGAGATGGACATTAAATGGCAGATGGCCATGTTATCTATGAGAGTAAAGAAGTTTATTAAAAGAACAGGAAGGAACAACTTCTCTCAAAGAAGAGAAGATGGAGCTGGTTTTGACAAGACTAAGGTGGAATGCTATAAGTGTCACATGAAAGGACACTTTGCTAGAGAGTGCAGGAGTGTTGTTCCAAACAACAATCACCAACAAGCTCAGAATGGAGGATACAATCAAAACAAGAATCCTGCTCAAGCCCTTGTTTCTCAACAAGGAATGAGATTTGACTGGAGTGATCAAGCTGAGGAAGCCATTCAGAATCAAGCTCTTATGGCAGAAGTGTCTGATCTCCCCTCTGAGGTAATTTCTAATCTTTGCACTAAATCCTGCATAGACACTGTCAAAAGATACAGGGATCACAATCAAAGTATGTGTGATGACCTCAAAAGATTAGAAAAGGATAGAAGAGATTATGTGTTGATAGTAGAGAGATTTGAAGAACAGATCAAAGGCTTTCAAGCTAATGAACTGCAACACTCTTATGACACAAACTATTGGAAGTGGGAAAAGAATGAGTTAGAAACCAAACTGTCTAAGTCCTTAGAAGAGAATGATAGGCTGAAAGAGGAACTGTCTAAAGTTAAGCTTGACATAGAAAAGTTTTCTTATGCTTCAAAAGAAATGGATTCTCTTCTAAAGGCTCAGATTCATGATAAGATGAAGCCTGGTATTGGATACAACAATACACCCCCTCCTTACAACAACAACTATATCTCTCCTACATCAGACTTGTTAGAAACTAAGGCGAAAAAGGACTTGTCTGAGAAAGCTTTTAAGATAGATCCTTTGGATGAGGTAGTAGTTAAGGATTTGACTGAGAAAGAAGCCAGTGAGAATAGGGATAATACTGTGAGTAAAAAGATACCATTAGAAAACAATATTATCACCAATGAGGGATGTGGGAAAATCTGGGTCAAGTCCAAGGAGATAGAGAAGACAAAAGGAAAGGATAACAAGGTCCATTACAAACAAACCACGATTGTGAATCCTGGATCTTGTAAACAGTGTGCTTGCAATACAACTAAGAGCCTAAATTCTGGTATAAAAAGAGGTAATCAAAGAAACTGGAATAATCAATGGGCTCAGAAACAAGGAGTTGATCTGAATAAAATCAATAGACCAAAACCTTGTTTCATATGTGGAAAGTTGAATCATTTGGCTAAGTATTGTTACTTTAACCCTATTAACCAACAGATGAACTTTCAAAGATTTGTGTCAAAACCTGTTGGTTATAGGAAGGCTGGAAAGAAACATGTGATGAAGAAATCTGTTGAAAGTAAAGGCCCTTTGAAAAATAAGGTTTTAAAAGAAAGTATTTTACTATGGGTACCTAGAAGTACTAACAGTGTTAGTACTGCTAACAATATTAGTGCTGCTAACACAATTACTACTGCTAACAGTGTTAGTACTGCTGAAAATATTAATGCTGCTAACACAGTTACTACTGCTAACAGTGTTAGTACTGCTGAAAATATTAATGCTGCTAACACAGTTACTACTGCTAACAAGGTTAGTACTGCTAAGCATGCAAGTACTTCTAAAATCAGTATTGCTTCTAGCAAAAATGTTTCCAAGCCTATTATTGTGACAAAATACTCCAAGCATGAGGAATCAAAATTTAAAAATCTTGTCAAGAAAGAATGCAAGTATTTTGATGAGAAAGGGGTACCCAAGACCACTTTGGATTGGGTTCCTTATTCAAACTAACTGATTTATCTAATGTGCAGGGCAATCAACAGCTCAAGGGAAAGAGCATTTGGCATGTTGATAGTGGTTGCTCTAGGCACATGACAGGTAACATGTCATGCCTTCAGGATTTCAAGCATATCAATGGAGGACATGTTGCTTTTGGAAATGATCTTACTGGTGGTAAAATAAGTGGCAAAGGTAATGTCACAAAAGGTAAGATGACATTTGAGGATGTCTACTATGTTGATCAATTGAAGTACAACTTGTTAAGTGTATCACAGGTTTGTGACAAACAACATAGCATATTATTTACAAACACAGAGTGTATGATCCTTGCTCCAGGGTTCAAAGTAGTTGATGAAAGCAGGATACTACTTAGAACTCCAAGAAAGGACAATGTTTATTGTCTAGATATGGACAATGTTGATAGTGATTCATCCCTAAACTGTCTTGTTTCAAAATCTTCTGTGGATGAATCCTCTCTTTGGCACAGAAGGATGTGTCACATGAATTTCAAGACTATGAACAAACTTGTTAAAAACAACCTTGTAAGAGGTTTACCTTCAAAAGTCTTTTCATGTGATGATCATTGTGTTGCTTGTCTTAAAGGCAAACAACACAAAACTTCTCATAAGACCAAAGAGTTAAATTCTATTTCATCTTGTCTCCAGTTATTGCATATGGATCTGTTTGGTCCTACAAATGTTATGAGTATAGGCAAGAAATCTTACTGCTTAGTTATTGTTGATGATTACTCCAGATTTACTTGGGTATATTTTCTAAGGACTAAGGATGAGACAAGTGGACTGATCAAATCCTTTATTCTAAGAATTGAAAACCAAACTAATCAAAGAGTAAAAGTCATTAGATCAGATAATGGAACTGAGTTTAAAAATCTTGATCTAAACACCTTCTGTGAAGAGAAAAGTATTGAGAGACAATATAGTGTTCCTAGGACTCCTCAACAGAATGGAGTTGCTGAAAGGAGAAATAGGACACTAATAGAGGCTGCTAGATCTCTGTTGGCTGATTCAAAACTACCAATTACCTTTTGGGCTGAAGCAGTTAATACTGCTTGTTATGTCTAAAACAGAGTTCTAGTGGTCAAACAAAAGAACAAGACCCCATATGAGCTTTTAAATAAAAGAAAACCTTTCATTGGATTTTTCAAACCTTTTGGGTGCCCTTGTACTATTCTCAATACCAAATCTCACTTAGGTAAGTTTGATAGCAAAGCAGATGATGGATTTCTTGTTGGTTACTCATCTCAAAGTAAGGCCTACATAGTCTTTAACTCTTCTTCCAGAATAATTGAAGAAAGTGACAATGTCAAATGCAATGAGAACACACCAAATCCAATTGGGTCTGGTCCTCAGTGGCTATTTGACATTGACTCACTAACTAACTCTTTTGGTTTCAGTAGTGATGATTATACAGGTACAGGGACTGGAGGATCAGGGACTACACAAGTCTCAGAAAGTATATCTCAATCTGTGATATTTCCCATACCCACAGTGAATCCTGTTGAAGACTGTGAAAAGGAACCATCTACTGGACCAAGTCAAGGTGAAGAAGAAAGTAGAGATGAGGAGACTCAAGAAAATAAAGAACCAGAAGTGGCTACTGAAAACACTTCAGTTGGGTTGAATGACTCTAATCTAGAGGTGGGACTTAATGAAGAACCTAGTCATCACACCAGAATACAAAAGAATCATCCTCCACAGCTGGTAATAGGAGATATATCCTCTCCTATGATGACTAGAAATCAAAGTAGACTTCAATAAATGCAAGATCAACAACACACAGTGCTTTCTTGCTTTTTATCTCAGCTTGAGCCTAAAAAGGCACATGATGCTATGAAAGAATCTAGTTGGATAGAAGCCATGCAAGAAGAGCTACTGCAGTTCAAGCTGCAAGATGTTTGGGATCTGGTAGACCTTCCTAAAGGCCATAGGGCAATAGGAACAAAATGGGTCTTCAGGAATAAGAGAGATGAAAGAGGTATAGTGATAAGGAATAAAGCAAGGCTGGTGGCTCAAGGGTATACACAAGAAGAAGGGATAGACTATGAAGAAGTATTTGCACCAGTGGCAAGGATAGAAGCAATTAGATTATTCCTGGCTTATGCTTCCTACATGAAATTCAAAGTCTATCAGATGGATGTGAAAAGTGCATTTGTTTATGGTTCAATTGAAGAAGAAGTATATGTCTGTCAACCACCAGGGTTTGAAAACCCAAGCTATCCAGACAGAGTATACAAATTGAAGAAAGCACTTTATAGACTATATCAAGCTCCAAGAGCATGGTATGACACTCTGTCATCCTATCTCTTGGAAAATGGATTTGAAAGAGGAGTCATTGATAAGACTCTATTCATCAAGAGAAAGAAGAAGGATATCTTGCTGGTCCAAATCTATGTTGATGATATTATCTTTGGATCAACAAGAGACAACATGTGTAAGGAGTTTGAGGAACTAATGCATCAAAGGTTCAAAATGAGTTCCATGGGAGAACTTACTTTCTTTCTTGGACTCCAAGTTCAACAGAAGTCAGATGGAATATTCATCTGTCAGTCCAAGTATGTGCAGGACATTCTAACCAAGTTTGGTTTCTCAGATTCAAAACCTGCTAGCACACCTATGGAGACACACAAGCAAATAACAGCAGATCTTGAGGGGGAGGATATGGATGTTCATCATTATAGATCCATGATTGGCCCTCTCATGTATCTTACAGCCTCTAGGCCAGATATAATGTTTCCAGTCTGTGTGTGTGCAAGATTCCAAGTTAGGCCAAAGCAATCTCACTATCAAGCTGTTAAGAGGATATTCAGATATCTCAAAGGGCAACCCAGATTGGGACTTTGGTATCCTCATGACTCATCCTTTGACCTACTTGCTTACTCAGATAGTGATCTAGGTGGAGCAAACTTGGACAGAAAATCTACTTCTGGAGGATGTCAGTTTTTGGGTGCAAGACTAGTCTCATGGCAGTGCAAGAAACAAACCACAGTATCCACATCTACAACAGAGGCAGAGTACATAGCAGCTGCAAGTTGCTGTTCTCAAGTCTTATGGATTCAGAATCAAATGTTGGATTATGGGGTAACCTTTCTACACACACCAATTTTTATTGATAATAGCAGTGCTATTAGCATTGTGAATAATCCAGTCAAGCACTCAAAGACAAAGCACATTGAGATCAGGTATCACTTCATAAGAGACTGTAATGAAAAGAAACTTATTCAAGTTGTAAAAGTTCACACTGATAATCAGTTTGCTGATCTATTCACTAAAGCTTTTGATGTGGGTAGATTCACTTTCTTGGTAACAAGTGTGGGAATGATCAACTCTGAATAATCCCCTTCTCAAAAAGTGGTTCTATACCTGTATATTATTTATTCTTGGTGTTACTAATCTTCTTTTTCAGGATATGCATAGCAGTACTCAGTGTTTCGCAAGTTTAAAGGAGTAAGTCAGTTAATACTGCTAGTTAGTTAAAACTGCTAGTAGTTAATACTACTTTCAGTTAATACTGCTAGTTAGTTAAAACTGCTAGTAGTTAATACTACTTTCAGTTAATACTGCTAGTTAGTTAATACTGCTAGTAGTTAATACTGCTAGTTAGTTAATACTGTTAGTAGTTAATACTGCTTTCAGTTAATACTGCTAGTGGTTAATACTGCTCTCAGTTAATACTGCTAGATAGTTAATACTACTCGTAGTTAATACTGCTAGTTACTTAATACTGCTAGTAGTTAATACTGCTTTCAGTTAATACTGCTAGTGGTTAATACTGCTCTCAGTTAATACTGCTAGATAGTTAATACTGCTCGTAGTTAATACTGCTCTAGGTTAATACTGCTTATGTTCCGAATACTATAAATACTCTTTGCCCGCCTAAAAGTTCATAACGACTCTTTGCATACTATTCTCTTGCGCTCTAAACCCTTTCTCTCTCAAAGTTCAAAGTTTTCAGGCAAGAATCTTCAAGGTTAATGGCATCAATGGCGTTCATTGACGAGCACAATGAAATCGCGATGCTCCAAAAGCCAAAACAAGCAGAAGGCTTTCATCAGATAGTCGACTTTCTGAAGTCTAGCCACATTGCCCATGCTCTCACTATGTCTCCTACTATCTTCATAGAGCATCAGAGGCAATTCTGGGCACATGCCACCATTGTTTCTGAGGATGGTGTGCAAATGATCAAGACGACAGTCTGTGGCAATCCATTAACAGTTACTGAAGAGGTAGTTCGCATCAGTCTACGTCTAGACGATGCCTCTGGTATAACTTCTATCCCTAATGATGAACTGTTTTCTACTCTTACAAGAATGGGGTATGGAGGCCCATTGGGTGTTTTTAAGTTCTCAAAAGCTAAATTCTCACCCCAATGGCGTTTTCTTGTTCATACCCTGATGCACTGCATTTCTAAAAAGACCACTGGATGGAGTGAGTTCAGCAGTCCCATTGCTTATGCTTTGGTCTGTTTGGCCACTGCCAGAAGGTACAATTTTTCACAAATGATTTTCAATGATCTTGTCTCAAACATGGGAAACAAAAAGAGCTTTTATATGTATCCCAGGTTTGTTCAAGCAGTTATCAACCATGAATTGACGGATATTCCTCATTCTGATGGAATATATGTACCAAAACCCCCTAAAGGCAAGGTTTTCTCAAATATGAGAAGATCTGCTGGGGACTCGGAAGGAGTAGACACCCCATTGTTCTCTACAATGATGGTGGTGTCCCAAACTAATGAAGGTATGGTAGCAGGATCAAGGCCCCCATTAGATCAACCCACTGCTAGCCAATCCAAACCTTCCCACTCTAAATCAATTCCTCAGTCTCTTCTTGACAAACCAACTTCACCAATCACCCAAACTTATCAAAGAAAACAGGTAAAGAAGGCTCCTTCCCTTCTTGTACCATCACCCACTCAGCCTTTAAGCCCTCTAAGGGAGAATTCTTCCTTAGAGAATATCCAAAGGGAAACCAACAGGGTGTCTCCCAACCCAAAGGAGGTGCTCTCTGAGGATGAGGTAGAGCATATGGGTATTGAGGCTGACACTACTTCTGCTAGCACAGAGAAGGACAGTGGTAACATAAATAAGACCTCCCCCATGGCAACTTGGAATGAGCAATCATTCAAAGGTCCCTGGTGCCAAGAAACCAAGGGGGTGGATAGTGCTTCTGCTAGGCAGAAGACTTCCACTACAAAAAGATCCAATGATCCTTCAAAAGAGGGTAACACTTCTGGAGAGGGTGAGGACATATATACTTACTATGAATTGATGGAAACAATGGGCAACATCAACCAAGATGTTCTCAAACAAGGCAAAGAGATAGAGGAAATGAAATTGGTAATCTTGTCCCAACAAGTGCAGATTACCAAACTCAAGAAATTGGTGATGAAGCTTGTCCAGAAAAAGAAGAAGAGACAATTTGTGCTAAGGAGAAGGAAATCTAGGAATGATGCTCCCAAAAAGGGGGAGATCAACATGGAAAAAGCTACAGAAAAGAGGGAGCTGGAGCTTGATGGTATGAAATATGGTGGTGAGGGGGAGAAATGTGATGTTGAGGGGGAGCAGGAAGCAGAAACAGTAAGAGAACCAGTGCAAATAGAAACACAAGAAGCAGCAGTAACAACAGAGCAAGCAGTAGAAATCATTAATACTGCTAGTTCAAGTAAAGCAGCAGAGATAGTGAAAGAAGTATTAACAGATCTTGAGATTGCAGAAACCTTACTTAAAGCCAAGAATGATACTCCCAAGGTCACTTCAAAGATCAAAGGAGTAATCATCAAAGATCAAGGTGAAGTGATCAAGAAAGATAACAGTAAGAAGGAAATGAACAAAGACAAAGGAAAAGCAAAGATGGTGGAATCTGATCAACCAGTCAAAAAGCAAAGGTTGGTTGAATCAGATGAAGCCTTAGCCAGGAAGATGCAAGATGACATTGAAAAGGAAGAAAGAGTTCAGGTTGAAAAGGACAGGGAAATGGCAAAGGCTCTAGCTGCTGAACTAAATGCAGCCTATCAACAAAGCCTGGCAACTGAAATTGCACAGAAGAAAGCTGAAATTCTGAAGAAATCAGTGGTAGTAAAAACAGCTGCAAAGAAGAGAAAACCCTCAAAGATATTCCTAGGTACTCAAGAGAGAAACAAGATGATTATATTTCTCAAAGGTGCTGTAGGAGTCAAAAAGGAGATGTTCTCCAAAATGTCTTTTGAGAAGATTAAAGAGCTGTATGATTCAGAGATATTAAAGCTTCAGGGGAATGAAACTGCAAGAGTGGAGATGGAGAAGAGGATGAAAGAAAGTAATGATTTTTTGATACAAAAGCCCTTTCCAGATGAGCAGGAAACACCATCAAAGAAAGAAGCTACTCTGGGAGAAAGTCTAAGGACTTTAAAGAGAACTAAGATGATGGCAAGGAGAAAGTCAATCAAGAAGCCTAGAATAACTGAAGGAGAGGCTGATAAGGTTGTTGAAGAAGAAGGGGTGCCTGAGTCATCTGAAAAGAAAGAATCTTCAAGTACTGATGATTTAAAGATGTACATGGTAGTGATGGACAAAGTTCCTGAACCAATTTCAGCAGAACCTGTTGGTATAAAGCCTCCTGAAGTTATTCACTGGGATACATTGACATTGGATGGAAAGGAGTACATAAGACTCAAGAGAAAGGATGATAAGTATGAGGTATTCAACACTTGGGTCAAGATTGTCAGAACATGCTCTAGGTCAGATCTTGAAGAAATGTTTGAGATAGGAATGAAGTTGTATGCAGATATACTGAAGGATTCAGGGATTTCAATTACAAAATTGGTGATGGAGTATCTGTATATGATGTTCAAGCCTGATGAAGTAGAGCATGTGATCAAGAATGTGTTCAAATCAGTCAACAAGTGGACTCTATATGAAACTAGTGGAGTATATGCAGTGACTTTGGATTTAAATCACACTGAATACTTTATAGTGGATAGAGTATATAACCATAGCAGATTAAAGCTTCATGCCATGCTGAAGAAGAAGCTAGGATGTGTTCCAGATTCAGAAATGGCTAAATACTTGATTCAAAGAACAATTAATCAGAGTTTGGGATTGGATGCAAACACTGGAATTTAGGCCATGATAGAGTTTTGGGAGCATCTTGAAGAACATGTAAAGAACTTGACTTCTCTTCCTAAAAGTCAAGTTAGGGGGAGATTGTGGGGAACTGAGGATGTGAACAAGTCTTTAATGCTGCTAGTTCAGAATTACTACTGCTAGAAGACTGCAAAGTTAATACTGCTGAGTGTTACTACTGCTAGTAGAATTAATACTGCTAGTCAAAGTTAGTACTGCTTAGCTAGTTAGTACTGCTAGTGGTTAGTGCTGCTTAGTAGTTAATGCTGCTAAGACCAAGTTAATGCTGCTAGAAGAAATTAATGCTGCTAAGCATAGTTAGTACTGCTTATGATTTAAAGAATCGGATGGAAAGGATGACAGCTGGAAAGAATCAAGATATTCATGGAAGGCTTAGAGATAATGATGGAAGATATTCTGAAGATATTTTATTAATTGTAATTAGCTTTTATCTTCAGTATATATATTGTATAGTTTAGAAAATTGTTTTTAATTCTAAGTTTTAGTTCTAGAGAGAAAATCAACCTCAAGGCATAGATCCTAATTCTAGAGAAGTAGAATTCGTCTTGAAAGAGTTTGTTCTTCAAGATTGAGGTTGAGTGTGTAATCTTGTGATTTTAATCATTCAATACAAGTTTACAAGTTATTAATCATACTCACTGTTTGTTTACTGTTACATTGAATATCAAAGTGTTATTCCGCAACTTCTTTGATATTGTTTCTGAGTATTCATAATTCTTGTTGAGAATTCGATCCTGACAAAATAAGGTATGAAATTTCTTCGGCTCGAGCATATCTTAGTTGGTGAGTGCGCTTGGAAGAAGCACCAATAACATTGACAACAAAAGACAATTGAGTAAAAAACTTTCGCAATGCGATAACGCCTTGTGAGGCGGCCATTAATGCCAGTTGCAATCGATGAGCAAAACAATGAACATAATATGCATATTGACAATCATTTAAAATCAATGATTGCAAACCCTTAAACTGACCTCGCATGTTGCTTGCACCATCATACCCTTGACCATGAATATACTTGATATCAAGGTTGTAATGTGATAATAAATAATAAATCCCATCCTTGAGAGTTTGTGTCGTAGTGTCAGGAACATGAACAAGACCAAAGAAATGCTCGGTAACAAAGCCCTCTTCATTAACAAATCTAAAAACAACGGACATTTGTTCTTTGTGAGACTCATCTTGTGCTTCATCAACAAGTAAACAAAACTTCCCACCACCAATCTCCTTACAAGTCATCCGTCTTACCTTGCTTGAAATAAGGTTCAAATCTCTTTTTGAATCAATGCTGAGGTATAAGATGTGTATTTAGGAGCATTATGAAACAACTCTTTAATTTCGGTGCTAAAAATACCAATTGCCTCCAACATTTCAAAAAAATTTCCTTTGTTGATGGAATCTGGTTTTTCATTATGGCCTCTCAATGCAACAACTTGAAATGCACACCGACAAGCTGAATAAATACAAGCCCTCAATCTCTTTCTATTCTTCTCACGTTCTTCTGTTGTAAATTTCTCATACACATTCCGTATATCTTGTGCCTCGTTTAACAAATCATCCCATGCTTTTTGTGCAACATTATGGAAATATGTGCACTCGGTTCCCATATGATGCAAAAATGCACATTTCTTCCCCCAACCTTTTTCCAATTTTGAAATCCATCAGTTGTAAAATCTTGTTGGCCGTAGTATCCAGGCCCAGAAGGCTTGTTAAACAAAAAGCATGGGAAACAAAATATGACATTTGAAGTCTATGAATATTCAAGCCAATGATGTAACTTAAACCAAGATGCTTGAAAGCTCCGTTGATGAGATTTAGGTCCAAATTTGGGATATATGGAAAGTATTGGTTGAAGGAGACCAAGATTCATATAAGCTCGTCGAACTGTATCACGCTGATTAACAGGATAATCATAAATTTGACGACGCAAACCGGGATCTTGTACTAGTGTACTAAGATCAATATCGTTATTTTCAATTTGAACTTTTTTGCTGGGGTTCTCAGTAACTGGGGTACTAGATGTAGGGGTGTTCTCAATATTTGTCATCTCTTCGGTATCTTGAGAAGAACTTGTATATTTTCTTTTAAAAAACCCATGAATAGTAGATTGGTTTTTCATGTTGATCTACGTTTTATTTTTAAAGAATAGGTGTTACACAAAATTTCACATTGCAGAAGTAAATGTATTGAAAAATTAAATTTAAAAACTAAAGTACCTGTTAGGGCATAAGTTTGTAGCTTGCTAGTATGTCACAACTCACACGTCCGGTGTTTGATGAACCTCTTTTACTTATTCAATGCGACAATTAGGCACAACTAAACATAGACAACAACCAATGAATGAATAAATTAGATTATAAAATATAAAAATCAACAAAAACATAACCAAAGATAAGGGTTAGACTTACCAACGAGCAACGACGTTTCGAGTTCCGATGTCTAACTGGTAATAAGTGAAGATTATGGAACTATGGGTGTTAGAGCATAAATCTGTTGGATACAAGATCAAGAAGACTGAAGGTCAAAGGTCAAGAAAGTCAAAGCTGAGAAAGTCAACTCTTACTGAAAGTCAAAGTCTTTTGTTAATAAAGTCAAAGTCAATGTAATTGTATTTTGTTTCTTTGTAATTATCAAGGTATAAATATCTTTGTTGTCTTTGTAATCAGTAGAACACTCATTGTAAAAAAATCAGAGAAGAGGTGATTAGAAAATCATTCTAGAGAGAGAGAGTGTTTGTAGAGAGAGAAAGTTGTGAATTTGTAATAGTTGAGATTTAATCAATGAATGTGATTACGAAAATTCTCATCTTGATTGTTGTTTGTATCAATTAGAACTTGAATATTGGGAATAACAATTGGTATCAGAGCAAATCCAAATCGAAAAATCAAGAAAATACGAAAGTTCGTTTGTGTTCTTGAGCAAAAAAATCATATCCGAGTTTTAGTGCGTTTTTGGAGTTGTAATCGATTAGATTTTGTTCAGATAGCATAATCGATCGAGTTTGTATAGGTGATTTCAAGAAATGCACTGTATTTGATTGTTAATTTTTGATTTTAGTTGAGTTTGAAGTTCACGAGTCCTGTGCACTGTAATTGAATCGATTTATACATTTTTGTGTATTTGATCGAAATTAGTTGTTAAGTTTGTTTTCTAGTTGTTTAGACGAGTGAATTATCAAAGTTTAGTGTTGAAATTCTAGCTCTAGATGAGTTTTTGGTGTGATTTTGATCGATTTTAGAGGTTTGCGCGTGTTCTTCAAGGTTTGCGTTCCATTCAAACAGGTTTGCGGGTCATTCATCAAGATTTGTGTAAGTTCTTCAGAGGTTCGTGTATTCAACGAGACACGCAAAGTGATGTTTGCGTCTTCAACAAGAACCGAGAAGCGAGCTTTGCGTTTGTAACTACAAACGCAAAGTAGGGTTTGCGTCTCTAACTACAAACGGAAAGTTGGGTTTGCGTTTGTAATGTGAAACGCAAAGTTCATCGTTTGTCTTTTTCACGACACGCAAAGTTGGTAAACGCAAAGTAGATGTGTATCAAGAAACGCAAAGTTGAGTTCAGAGATAAGTTGTGGTTTTCGTTTGCCACTTGAACCGCAAAGTAAGGGTTTGCGCTTCCCACTTGAATCGCAAGGTGAAGGTTTGCGATTCCCTCTTGAACCGCAAAGTAAGGTTTGCATTTGTCTCTGGAAACGCAAAGTAAAGGTTTGAGCTTCTAACCTGAACTGCAAAGTTATGGTTTGCGCACCACACTAGAGACGCAAAGTGTGGTTTGCGCATCACTCCTGAAGCGCAAAGTGTGGAGGATTTAGACAAAATTTTCAAAACTATAATATGCCCTTTAATAGTGAATTTTTTTTCTCTAGGGGCGCTGCCCCTCGACCCCGCAAGGGAGTTGCCCCTTGACCCCACCCGCTAACCAGGTAGCGGGACCCCCGTGCCAAGTCTGCGGAGGGGGACATAGTTCTTTTTGTGATCAAAATCTCTGAATTTTTATTTCAAGTTTTTTCTGTATTTTTGAGATTTCATTTGGATTAACGATCAAGTTCAAGTTTTTTTTGAAACAGATAATTCAAGATGGGATATCATTCTGATGATGATTAAATGAAGATTGAAAAGCTCATATTAGAGAACAAAAATCTTGCTTCATCAGTTGACTACTACTCAAAGCGGTCAAAGAGATACAATGATGAAAGAAAGATACTGAGAGAAGAAGTCAGTGCGTTAAAGAAGATAAATGAAGATCTGCTGAAACAGACTTCTAGGCTTAATGAAGAAAAGATCTTGCTTTTGGAAGCTGACAACGCTAATCTAAAGAACAAGATTTCTGAATTAGAAGATCACATTGTTAAGATTTCTGAATTAACCGGGTGTGATAATGAAAAGAAGATCTTTGAATTAGAACTGCAAATTGTTGAAGAAAGATCAATTTTTGAGAAAGAAAAGAAAGAGTTTGCTAAGAAATTCTCAGAGTTTTCCAGAAAGTGTGCTGACGAGAAGAAAACAGTTGAGCTGAAATGTTTAAAACTTTCTCAACAGATTTCTGAGTTTGAGAAAGTGATTATTCTGGAAAGAGAAAAGTTTGCAAAAGAAAAGAAGTCCATAGAACAAAAGAATGTTGGGTTATTTAAAGAGATATCTGATGGACGAAAGAATGTTGAAAAAGATTTTGAAGAAGAAAGAATTATATTTGAGAAAGAGATAAAGAAGCTTACTAAGAAGCTATCTGAGCTATCTACAACTGCAATGAAAGATCAAAAAGCGAAGTCTGAATTCAAGAAAGAGATTGACCTGCACATCAAAGAAAAGAACAGTCTATCTTCAAAGATTAAAGAGCTTGAAGAGATAGTTTCAAAGGTGGTGGTGACTGAGCAAACGACTCCAGAGTCAAAATTCCACTCACCTAGAAATAGTTCAGTTGCTTCTTTCAAGACAGTTGCAAGCTCACATCAGAAAACTGTTTCTTCTAGAAGGTCAGTTAAATCTTTTGATCAAATTCGTACAACTAACATTTTCTATGATCAAAATGTAGATGGTTCAGGTGCACATAGAAGAAGATATGAAAAAGAGAAGCTGGTTTGGAAGATAAAACCAGTTGAAGATGTGAAGAATGATGAGAAGAAGGAAGAAAAGAAAGGAAAGAAGGAAGAGAAGAAAAGTAATAAATCATTTGTACATACATCAACAGCCAAGAAGAACAAAGTGCTGACAGGTAAACCTGATCTTGCTTATTCGAGAGATCAAATGTTCAGGTTATCTAAAAAGAGGTATTGTTCTTATTGTCATACATATGATTTTGTTCATAAAGCAAGTGATCATTACTGGTATGGTTCTTATTCAGTTACTCCCATTCGAACTGCAACTAACACACATGGACCCAAATACCAGTGGGTACCAAAGCCAAAAAGTGAATCTGTGTTGCAGGCACCTACAGTCAAGGGGGAGTAAGAGAACCAAGGCTTCTAAGTACATCAGCTTAGAACCCGTACTTCAACGAAGTTTGACTTCTAAACACAACAGTTTAGGACTCGTACTTCAATGATGAAAAAGAGATGCTACTCTCGGGCTGATATGAAGATGTACTCAAATACTCAGAAGAAGATATCAACCTTCAAGGGGGAGTACATATTTTTTTTTCTCTGGAAATATGTATTCGAAAGATATGACGAACTACACTTCAAGGGAAGTTGTAGATCTCTATCATGTACTTTTACACTAATAAATTTCAGATGCATATTTTCAGGGGGAGTAAAAGGAGTAAGACTATGATTTCTGATTACTTCTGATCAGAACTCGTACTTTAATCGTTTTACTGCTTTATGTTCTTTATTTTCGAATAAATTTTGTGAATAAATTTTTGACTAGACTTTGAGACTTATGCAGGATGAGAGAGGATGACACGATCATATTTTTTTTTTTGACTTAAGCATGAATTCATGAGATTTAAGACAAAGCACAAAGCTAAAAGGTAAATTTCTTATCTTAATCTCAAATATATCTGAAAGAAGGACAACTTTCAGATATTGAAAACATGTTCTGAAATGTTCAAACCACTTCCCGAATTTTAAACAGATTTTATAATTTGGAAGTGTGATTTTAAATGTTTTCATTTTATTTTTGTGCTTAATTGATAAACAAACCGTGTGTTTCCAAAGATAAATACTTGCGTATTGTCTTTTCTATATACTTTCAAGTATTCACACACACCGGTTTGACTTTTTGTTCTAAATGTTCTTACCATGTCTCATATTGAAACATATTTTCGATGGTAAGACACCCCACTTGTACTTCAAAGAATTTTGAGCGATATTTCATTTCGAAACATTATTTCAAGAATGTCTATATTTTTGTTTCGTATAGACAATATCCATTATTCTTGACCTTAAGCTTTGATTGTTATATCATTCATTTCTGATCATTTTCATACAATGTTAGATTTTCAAACAAGGCTTTTGCATTCATATTCATTCATTCAATATACTTGTTTGAAAATACTTCAATGCTTAAAAATGCTCTTATCTTCATGATTATTTTATGAGCATATTCACATCTGACATTTGTATATGAGATTTAACTGCTATAGTTAAACCATTTGAGCAACATTATGCTTTCATAGGATTATATGGGTTCTTTGTGCTAGGAATTAACTGAACTTCTATGGAATCACGTTAACCAGTGATTTCTACCCAAGAAGTTAATCCATAGAGATTGAGTGTGAGGAGTCAAAAAGAAATGAGTGTGGGTTGTGTGATGAGGTAAAATGTAAAGGAGAGTTTGGTTAGTAGTAAGCTTAATGATTAAAAGAAAGAGGGTGAGAGATCAGAGTAAAAGAATATCAAACTCTGCACTAACTACTTTCTGAGTCGGGCAACCACATTACTAATGTTTCACAATTATTTGGTGAACGTTATTGAAACAGGCAAATAGCCCATGCCAACTCTTGCTAAAACCCCACCATCTATTCATTTTCTTCTCAAAAAGAAAATGTTTCATATTTTCTGGGGACGCAACACATAATCTATCTGATTTTCATTTGGAAAATCTGGATATTAAAAAAAAAAGGAAGTCTGCCCCACCTTCGCACTTCAATCATGCACATTGAGTCTGTGTTTATCTACTGTTGTATCAGTGGTTTACACAACTTTGAGCCTTATTTAAAAGCAATTTTCGTGCTTAATTCTTTCTACACTTGCACGAACACACAAGGAATTTGTTTTCTTGTCATAACATTCATAGAAACTGCCTTTGTGGTATTTCGATGATTGGATGGAAGCCCTGGGGGAGTGAACATCAAAAAGCTCCTTTATATTGTGTATTCGTTACACACAGTGACTTTGTGTTACTGACAGACATTTTAACTGATTCATCTGTTGAGTCAGGAGTTATCTGTTCTTATTTTGTCTGGATTTGCAAATATCTAGATGAATACTTGGTTATGGATCAACGAATCAGAGGCTCAGTTTGACAGATCAGTGGTCAGATAGATTTTCAACAACATTTCTTGGTGAAAGTTTTGATGATATCGATGCTCAAATCATCAAAAAGGGGGAGAAGATAAAGAAATGTGTGATTCAAGAAATGATAAAGTTTTGAGAGATGATTATCAAGAAATGTTCAAGTTAGAAAAGTTCAGAGAAAGTTTTGAAGAAATGTCCAAGTTAGAAAAGTTCAGAGAAAGTTTTGAAGATTTGAAGAAGATCAAAGAATTTCTGAAGATTTGAGGAAATTTTTCTTTAAAGATTATCTGCTAAAGCAATCCGAGCTGATTCTGAAGATAATTTCTTTCTAAAGTCTGAAAGTATGTTGTGAATGTTTTGGGGAGATTGTTAATCGTTTGAAGATAGTTTTGGAAAGAATACAGTCAAAGAAAAAGGGGAGATTGTATTGACAGAGATTAAAGTGAAGATTGAATTGCTAGATCTTTCAACAGTGATCTTGAATCCAAAGGGGGAGATTGTTAGAGCATAAATCTGTTGGATACAAGATCAAGAAGATTGAAGGTCAAAGGTCAAGAAAGTCAAAGCTGAGAAAGTCAACTCTTACTGAAAGTCAAAGTCTTTTGTTAATAAAGTCAAAGTCAATGTAATTGTATTTTGTTTCTTTGTAATTGTCAAGGGTATAAATACCTTTCTTGTCTTTGTAATCAGTAGAACACTCATTGTAAACAAATCAGAGAAGAGGTGATTAGAAAATCATTCTAGAGAGAGAGAGAGTGTTTGTAGAGAGAGAAAGTTGTGAATTTTAATAGTTGAGATTTAATCAATGAATGCTCAAATCATCAAAAAGGGGGAGAAGATAAAGAAATGTCTGATTCAAGAAATGATAAAGTTTTGAGAGATGATTATCAAGAAATGTTCAAGTTAGAAAAGTTCAGAGAAAGTTTTGAAGAAATGTCCAAGTTAGAAAAGTTCAGAGAAAGTTTTGAAGATTTGAAGAAGATCAAAGAATTTCTGAAGATTTGAGGAAATTTTTCTTTAAAGATTATCTGCTAAAGCAATCCGAGCTGATTCTGAAGATAATTTCTTTCCAAAGTCTGAAAGTATGTTGTGAATGTTTTGGGGAGATTGTTAATCGTTTGAAGATAGTTTTGGAAAGAATACAGTCAAAGAAAAAGGGGATATTGTATTGACAGAGATTAAAGTGAAGATTGAATTGCTAGATCTTTCAACAGTGATCTTGAATCCAAAGGGGGAGATTGTTAGAGCATAAATCTGTTGGATACAAGATCAAGAAGACTGAAGGTCAAAGGTCAAGAAAGTCAAAGCTGAGAAAGTCAACTCTTACTGAAAGTCAAAGTCTTTTGTTAATAAAGTCAAAGTCAATGTAATTGTATTTTGTTTCTTTGTAATTGTCAAGGGTATAAATACCTTTCTTGTCTTTGTAATCAGTAGAACACTAATTGTAAACAAATCAGAGAAGAGGTGATTAGAAAATCATTCTAGAGAGAGAGAGAGTGTTTGTAGAGAGAGAAATTTGTGAATTTGTAATAGTTGAGATTTAATCAATGAATGTGATTACGAAAATTCTCATCTTGATTGTTGTTTGTATCAATTAGAACTTGAATATTGGGAATAACAATGGGATTCGTGGTAGAAACAATTAACAAGATATGAAAGGTAGTGGGATTCACCTTTTAAAAAAATAAACAAAATAATTTGATTATTTGAATGTGATTTTGATTTGTGAGCCGTCGTATAGCATGATTAGCATCTAGGTATTTTTCTTTTTTTTCTTTTGTTATTTGGGCTTTTGGTTTATTAATTATGGACTTCTACTCTAAATTTCTATTGGATCAGAGTTATTAAGTGGAGGGGCCCACATTAAAAAGATACTATATTTACTCTTGCAATTTACAAACTATCAATTAAGGGAAAAAAAAGCAGGGGGGTCTTGCCCCCCACTGCCACAAGCTTCTTCCGCCACTGAATGAAGTCATGAACAGAGTAATGTCAACTAAAAGACATTATTTATTCATGTGGCAAATCGCATGAAGTAAACAATATAATCTAATAAAAAACATTATCTACTATTAAACAAAAACTTGTCTAGCAATAAAATATGTAAAATAATAATAGTATTAATATGTATATGGTTTTATTTTTATAAAGTTGAAATAAATGAAATATTAGTAGAATGTGGTATTCGAGGTTTAACCAAATTAGAAAAAAAGTTAACCGAAAACCGAATCGAATAAGGATTCTTATTCAGTTAATTGATAGCAAATATATATACCCATAAATGTGGGCATTATGTCACCATAGTGGCAGTGCAAGTACACACTGGTCACTATGTTCGCCTTCAAGTAATATAATGGTAAAGTACCAAAATCGTATCCACAAGACTGGTCTACAATTAATTTGAGATTTCCATGACTTTCCGGTGCAAGGTTTGTTTTTATAAAATTAATTATTTGAGAGTGATTTGGTGATTTTAATATTAACTAACAACATGTAATAAAAAGTGAGTATGCGTGCAGGCTTTTCACTAAGAGTACAATAGCAACAAGATGGTTGAAAGAGATAACCACGAAATAACTCATCATGATGTCTTTCTCTCCAAAGTAAACCGTGATGGATTGTGGCCACAATCCAATAACAAATTGGCCACAATTGCTAACTTACAATTTGCCAACTTCTAAATAGATTTTGAAAATCCTAGTTCCATCGGTAAGGAGAGATGCACATATCTCTATGACACACCAACTTGACTGATATGTTAAGCCTTAGTGAAAGTTATGCAAAAACCCACATCTTTATATGATTGTTGAAGATTTTCTCAAACCTCCTTGCATCACTCAAGCTGTATTTCGAATCCGTCCATCTATGAGTCAAAGATCTAATATTCACACTTACAAGTGATTGACTTATTTGCGTTGAGTTAAAGCTTTAACTTGATTGACCAAATCGAAAAGTTAGCAAAAAGTGGTAACATCCAAGTGTTGGTCCCGAAGGTGCTTAACAAGTTTGTAGAAGGGGGGGGGGGTTGAATACAAACACAAAATTTAAAGTTTAATAAATTGTTTATTGATGAATCAAAATACAATTTACAAGTTTGTTACGGAATAATATTAAGTAAGAACATAATCTAAACAAACTTAGAAACACTAAGATGGTTGCAAAAGAATTAGAGAATAAATATTAAGAGAATATAGAAAGCAAGGGTTTCTATATGTTAGAAATATTGAAGGCTGAAGGCTTCGGGGCACTCTCATATAGAGTCGTGATCTTTCTATTTATATCCTATGCATTAAATGCATGGCAGGATACTTTACACGTGTCCTTCTCAGGTTGGTTGCATGAGTCTGACTTTTGGAGACATGCTTTTGGCCGTATGATGAACAGTGTAGATATCAGAGTTGTTGTACGAAATGTTGCAGAGGTATGTCTTTTTCTGACACTCGTACTGTGTGTGCATATATAAGACAAAAGAGATTTGAGGTATAAGCAATGTGATTATCGATCGCTGAATATCGATCGCTAAATATCTCTTCCTTCTCAGAGATAGAAAGAAGTTTAGCTATCGCTGAAGCTTTTCCTCAGACTTCTTCGCGTATGAGTAGACTTTACTTGTTTTCGCTAATATCCGCATCAGGTTATGAGTAGACTTGTCCTTTGTTCAGCAGCTTTGTCTTCGATTCAATAGTGAACATCTTTTGTCGCAAAACTTGTCTTCAGGGATTACGTCTAACTGTTTACATAAGAAATCATCAGCGATACTGAACATACTCAGTATTTGATCGCTGATAGTGAAACACTTATACATATAGAGGTTAAACGTAATTTTCACTAAGTATAACAGAGGGTCATTATCAAATCACTGAGAGAGTTGGATCAACAATCTCCCCCTATTTGATGATGACAAAGTAACTATGAAGAAAATTACTTAAGTCAAAATAAAAGGATAATCAGGACTCATAACATACATGTCCCAATTATTATTTTGTGTGATCTTTTACAATACTGATGGATTTAAGTACTTCACTGAAATTTTCATTAAATCAATGAAAAAGAATTACAAGAAGATATATGAAAATTATAAGTACAAGTGATGTTCTAAACTACTGTAAGTCTAACTAACAGATTACAAGGAAAAAGAGAATCTATCAGCTATCTAGATAAGATTTCAGGACCTTGATCATATAATATGGTACTTCCTCTCCTTTTTGTCTTCTAATTTATTTATTCTTATCGAATGAGAGTCTTGATTCGTTAAGATGAGGGAGAGTAGGTACACCATAAGCACAGAAGGTCCTTGAGATGATATAGAGGGCAGAGAAGGATTTCAGAGACTCTTTGGAACTTGAGCTGACCTTCATCATCTCTGAAAAAGATTCCAATAGGTTTCTTCAAAACTTGACCTGGGATGAACGGTCCACTAGGAGACAGAGATAGATCAAGAATTGAGAGATCAGGAGGAGGCCCGAACAACGCTTCTTTTGAAAACTCGATGGAAGTGTCGTTTTTTATCACTGCGACATTTTCAGAGGAGGAGGAGGTAGGCTTTCTTTTGATTTGCTTTGGCTTTGGTGGAAGAGTAGAGGGCATTTTCAATATAGTAGCGACTCTGTTGATGAGAGCTTCAACAAGTCTTTCAACATAGCCTTTATACGTTGATTTCTATTTTTAGTGCTTCTTTGACCTCTAACCACTCAACGTAACCAAAGTGTTCAAGTCTTGATATGAACATATCTTTTGAGCTTCCATCCTCTCTGGTTATCTCCATAGTAACTGATGTTCGGTCTTTCTTCTTTCTTCCAGATATAGTAACAACAACGATCTTCATTGGGTCAGAGCGATAGTCCATCTTTTGTTTACACCATTCTAGAATTTCATGGCTGACCCCTTTTTCTTTTAAGCGCTCCTCTTCAATCTCTTTCAGAATTGCAGCTTGAACTACAACTGCACTCTCCTTCATCTTGTCGTCTGCAAACATGGACGCATGTACCTTGAGAGCTAGAACGAAATCTTTCTGGCACTCAGCGAACAATCTTTCAGTTCTGACAGATTCTTCATATTCAGCTTCGAAGAGGAAATTGAGTTCTTCTGGTAGAGACTGAGGAGGGATCTTTAGTCGCTGACTCTCCAGATAGAGAGATCATCTCATCTCTTCTCTGAACATCATCCTCTAACCTTTGAAGTGGTCGAAAGGGCCTTTCTGGATGATCCAGGGATTCATTTTCTTCTTCCTCTTCTTCATCAACCTCATTGAAGGAGGTTAGGATTATTTGTTCATCAACTATGATAGCTGAGATTATTTGTAGAGATTGAGTTCCCTTAAGTAGGGGAGAGAACTATCTGAGCAAAAAGAACAAAGAGTTAGTGTATATGTTTAGGAAGAGAAATATAAAGGTTTAAAAAGACATGGGTGATTGGTAGGAATGGAATGAGAGAGGGACAATGGAGAGGCATACCTAAGAAGGTTGCTCCCCCTCAGATGGTGATAGTAGCTTTAGATTCCCTTCGGCAGCGATCCCCTTCTACTTGCCTTGAGAGGAGGAATCTAGAGCACTATCCTTCTGTCTCCCCCTGCTTCATTTATGACAACGCCTTTTGTCGGAGGCGCTGATGATGCATTGATTGCTGAAAACCAGAGAGAAGGGTCTTCATCCTCCTCCTCCTCCTCATCATCAGCGGCGACGTCATCATCTTCTTGATCTTGAAGATCAAGGTTTTACTCGTCTTCTTCTTCTTCTGCATCCTCTTCTTCTTCTAATACTTGAGAAAAAGAAGGAGGGACCTGATCTTCAATGTCTGAAACATCAGCTGTCTTCTCCCCCTCAGCTTGAGAGGGAGGTTCTTCCGCAGCTACCTAAGCCTCAGCCGCTGTATTTTCTTCAGTATTCATCTCCCCCTCTTTGTCATCATCATGGGGGAGGTCATCATCTGTATCAGCAGCATCATCAGCAACAGGCGTCCGACGGGCATCAACCTCTAACTTATCCAACCGTCCTTCAATTTCAGGAATAGCTGAAGTTTCTAAATGAATAAAATCAACAACAACAGTCAGCGATATCCGATCTTCAACAGTAAAGGAAGGAGTGGGAGCAGGAGCTGGTTCATTCATTTTTGCCAGCAGTTGAGAGAGCAGCTGATTGGCAAACTCCATCTTGCCGCTGAGAGCCCGGACTTCGCCAGTCAAGTGATCAACATGGCCGGTGAGGAATTGGAGTTGATTTGTATTGCGGGCTATGTTGTCCTTAAACTGGTTTACCTCGGTTTGAAGGGAGCTGAGCTGAGAAGCCTCAACTTTGGTTGTAGTGGCTGATGATAAATTCTTCAGCTCTTCACCTACCTGATTAACGGAAGTGGTGTTGATGTTGAGAGAGGCAGCGAGATTTTCCACCTTCTCAGCGAGCTTGTTGACGTTGGCGTCAACGGTTCCTAAAGCAGGACCTGAAAAATAAGTTAGAATTTGAGCAAAATTATGCTCAGGCTTATTTATAGAGATGGGAGAGGTGTATAAGGTTTTGGGTTTACCTGAAGTGTCAAACATGTTGAAAAAAATGCAAGTCCCCCTCAAATTGAGAGAAGGGTTGAGATGTTTGAACCACGACAGGTCTTACATTAGCAGCGATAAGAATTGGCTACTGTAAAGTGGGAAGGTTAGTGACCAAAGAAGTAGAAGGAGAAGTAATGGGGATAGAAGGAATAACACTGGTGATTATAGTAATTACCTCAGCTGTTTGAGAGACTGGAGGAGTTGGGTTGATCACCGGTGGGGTATCAACGATTGATGTCACTGGTACGGTTGTTGATGGCTGAGCAGTAGTGGCGGAGCGAGCCACAAAATCATCTAAGGTAGTCTGTTGAGAGACCACCTCAGGTTCCTTAAACGAAGGGGTTGACTCCTTAGTCATCTTAGCCTTTTTAGAAGGGCCAGGAAGAGCTGATGATTGCCGCTTGAGAGGGGTGGTAGTGGCAGGGATAGCAGATGAAGAAACCATCTGTGTGGCCACTGAAGTAGAAGAAGTGGAGGAGAGACGTAAGCGTAAGGTCTGAAGACTTACCTTGTTGTCAGTGGGCTTCACCTCGAGGACTCGTAGACCAACTTTGGAGAAGTTGCAGTCACCTTCAGTGGGGTACTTCTTTCCAAGAAAGAAATGGAGAATTGCAGAGATGAACCAGACATAGGGAATCTTTGTGTCCCGTTCAGGCTTCTCAATATTTGACATGAGATCGTCAAATATTGCTCCGGCATAGTCGAAATGTTTTCCAGCGAGCAACGAGTATCTCATCTGAAGTTGAACCTTGCTGGCTTGGTCCAGTGATCCAATCTTTCCACTCATACTTTGGATGATATGGGTGAAGATGTAGTTCAACTCTGAAGGCATGTTCGCCTTCAGGATCTTCGCCAGCTTCTTGTTGGGAATGGTGGTGCGAGGCTTGTTGTCCCATTGATACTCCATCTGATCCAAAAACTGAATAAGTTAAACATCAATGGGTAGAGGGTCGAAGCCTTGAGCAGTCTTGGAGGGGAACCACAAAGCTGTACGGATTGCAAGGGAAGTGATGTTCCCTAGGCCATGTTGAGTTGTGAAGGAGATGGCAGGGATGGATTCACCTTTCTTGCTGGTCACTGCACTCTTGTCAGATGTGAACTAGAATTGCTGAAGAAGAGCCTTGTTTGGCTTAGGGTCAACTTGTAGGGCATACGATAGGCAGGATTGCTTTAGAAAGTTAGTTGCTTCCACGAGGTGAGGGAACTTTGCACCGTCAAAAGCCAAACGTGCCAGATGGTTGTTCTTTGGAATTTCAGAGTCAGCGAGGGCGAACTTGACGTTTTTGGAGGCAACAAGAGTAGCTTGGGCCATTTCTGGAATAGAAATAAGGAGAATAGAATAGAAGGTTTAGAGTCTAAAAACAATATAAAATATTTTACCAGTTTCCCTTTTATGGAAAGAAACTTGAAAAATAAGTTTGTTTTTAGAGTAAAACAACGTTCTAATGAAAGGAAGTAACAAGAACAGTCTTAAAAACCAAAGGTTTTTGTATACAATAAAATCATAAAGAAAATGATTTTAAGACAGAAAAACACTTTAAATCCTAAAAAGAAGAAAGTTTAGGATCAAATAAGTGTGTTTTGAAGAAAAAGATGAAGAACAAAAACCTGTAAATCTTGAAGGATTGAAGATTAAGGTGATTTCTTTGTTTGCTTGAATGCCTTGAGTACTTTTCTTGCCTTGGAAGTTTTTGAGAGCGTAGAAGGCAAAAATGTAAATGACATTCCTTTTATATGAGGAGAGAGAAGGTATTTGGAGCAGGAAAATGAGGTCATCATGACACGGACACGTCCCACGAAGTTGATTGGACATGAAGTGCAACGGACGAACGTTGTTAGATCACATATCTATTGGATTCAAGATCATCCATTCTGAAGATCCAAATGGAAGCTAAAGCCAGAAAGTCGACTCTCGATATTAAGTCTAATGTCGTTTGTAATAAAATGTCAAAGTTAGTTTTATTGTATTTTATTGTTTCGAAGTAATTAGTTAGTTAGTTAATATCTATTTGTTTAGATATTATATTGTTAGTTTATTTAGTTTAAATATTAGTTTAGTTTAATTAGTTTTATATTGCAAAAGTTGTTTTGCAAGTGGTTGATAGAGTATCTTAGAAGCTAAGATCAGATCAATAGAGATCAGATCTCTCATATTTACACACATAAGAAAAACACACACAAAAGGTGTAAAACACAGAGAGCTTCAAAGAGAGAAATCGATCAACCTTGTAATCGTTGTTATTAATCTAAACAGGTTGGTTAATCGTTTATGTGTTATTGTTGATAAAACTTGATATTATTGTGGACCGACAATTGGTATCAGAGCCTGAAAACAGATCAAAATCAAGTTTTTAAACTATCGACCCTGTGTTCTTCATTTCAAAATCATTTTCAAAATTTAGAGTGTTTTTGAGGTTGAAATCGATCAGGTTGTGATCGAATAGGGTGCTAGATCGAGTTGGTGTTGTTTGATTTCATTATAACTCTGCAATCGAGTCTTATTTTGAGATTTTTGTGTCCATCTGTTCACGTCAAAAAGAGCACTGTTCCATCGATTGATTTTTCAAAAAGTGATTTTTATCGAGATCGAGTGGTAACAATCTGTTTTATAACTGTTAGTGGTCATTTTGCTAGAGTTTGGTACTGCTAATCGAAGTCAAAACAGGTTTTTAGATCGATTTTTCGAAGTACAGGGACGAACTCGCGCAAAGTTCAAACTCGCGCCAGTTCATAGTATCTTTTTGCGCTTCACGTTATTCGCGCAAACCATACTTTGCGCCACACGTTGCTCGCGCAAACCTTCCTTTGCGCTTCCAACGACTTGCACAAACCTCAATTCGCGCGACCCTCACTTCACGCCAACGACTTCTCGCGCAAACCTCAGTTCACGCAAAGTTTAAGCAAACTAGTTCCTACAAAACTCAAGTTAACTTTTGCGCCAATGTCTTATCACGCAAAGTTCTACTTTGCGCCACTGAAACCTCGCGCAAGTTGTCTTTTGCGCCACTAACGTCTAACGCAAAACACCTTCAAGTCCAACTAAAGTTTGCGCTACCCTCTCTTCGCGCAAAGTTCTGCTTCGCGCCACCTACATCTCACGCAAAACTCTTTTGCGCCAGCTACCTTTAGCGCAAAGAGTGCCTTTTGCACCAATACCAAACTTAGTCTTTTTCAAAGAAGAATGACTTCAAGAGAAGACCTAGCAATCAGAACTGACTCAAAACCACCAGTACTCTTCAGGGGAGAGTATGAACAGTGGAAGGATCGGTTCATGGACTTTATTGAAAGACATGAGTTGGGTGAATTCATCAGGAAATCGATAGAAGAAGGGGTTATGAAACCAGTTTATGAGACTCGTATGGAAGGAACTGTGGAAATAGAGTTTGAACTTAAGTTTCATGAACTAGAAGGTGATAATCTCAAAAGAGCAAAAGGTGATAGATTAGCAAAGTCTTATATTCTTCAAGGCATTCCAAACGAAATTTATGTGAAGATAGACAGCTATAAGGCCTCAGGCAAACAGATGTGGGATCAACTAGAAAAGATGATGCTAGGTTCAAAGGTTGGGAATCAGCTGAAAATATCCAACTGCCTAAACAATTATGAAGAATTTAGAGGCAGAGTTGGAGAATCTTTAGAAGAAACTTATGACAGGTTTGTGACTTTGCTGAACGAACTAAGCAAGAACAAGTTCACCAAATCGCAAATAGAGCCGAATGTCAAATTTCTCAGCATCCTCCAGCCTGAATGGAAGAGATTTGCCAGGCAGATGAAGCAGATCAAGGACTTAAACGAGATTTCACTTCATGAGGTGTATGAAACCCTCAGACAGAATGAAGAAGAGGTGGATGAAATACTGGATGAAAAGAGACAGATTGGGAAAACAAGTGCTGACTCAATTGCTCTTGTTGTGAAAAAGAAGAAGAACAAGATGATTATGTCTGAACCAGAAGAGATTGAAGCTGAAGCGAACTCTGACTCGGATGACTGTGAACAACTAAAGCAGGCAATGCTTATGCTGACAAAGGCTTTTCAGAAGAAGTTCTACAAGAATCCAAGTTCAAACAGTCAGAGATATTCTTCTGGTCCTAACAACTATGTTCACAAGGAAAAGGTTGAAGGAAATAGATTTGAAGGTAAAAGAGTAGAGGAAAGGAAGCCGGAAGAGAGAAGATTTAAAGCTGAAGGATCGAGTCAGTCAGAACCACCAACGTGCTACAACTGTGGCAAAATAGGTCACTTTGCCAAAGACTGCCGAAGACCCAAAGTCAGAAACTCCGACTACTACAAGAACAAAATGCTTCTTGCAAAGCAACAGGAGGTTGGAAAGGCATTGATGGCAGAAGATGAATACTGGCTAGATCATTCAGACCAGGAAGATGACGATGAAGAGAATGACGAGAAAGCAAACATATGCTTCATGGGAAAGATGGAAATAGATGATGAAGCAGATTCCGATGAAGATGACAATGATGTGGTATGTGATTTAACTCAATCTGATTTCATAAATCAAATGCACGCCATGATATCGAAACTCGCAGAGTTAGAGTCTAAGCTTAAGCGAGAAAAGGGTGTCATTCTTGAACAAAACCAATTAATACAGAAACATAGTAATGCTGGTGCTGAGAATAAAGTATTGGTTGAGACCTTACACAAAAACATTGACACCAGCGCCAAAGAACAGACTATAATTCTTCAAGAGGTTACTGAAACAAAGACTAAATTGAGAAAAAGTGAGTTTGATTTCATTGAGCTTACGAAATTGTATTCTTCAACTTTCAAAGAAAACATTTCTTTACTTGCTAAATTAAAAAGTTTGGAAGAGAAGTTATACAAATTAGGTCAAACTGAAAAAACCATTCATCTGAACAAACCCAAAGAGGAAATAGAGAAATGGGGACTCGGTTACGAGAATCCTCATTACCTTAAAAATGCTAAATCTGAAGTGCCTGCACTTTATGATTTTACATTTATGAAACTAGCTCGACGAATCCCTGAGCTTAAAGTTTTCTGGACTGGATTGTCAAAAGAGGATGAAGCCAAAGAAACTGAAAAACGAAAGAAATCATCTAAAGTTCATCTTCCATTTCGTTATGCGAAGTTGAATAATAGTTATAATGATGATCCTATATATCAAAAGAAAACTCTTTCAAATGACTTCTTTTAGAGTTATTCTGTCAAAGAAATGGAGGCGAAGCCTATTCAAGGTAAACTATATGTCCCTCCTCTCGTTTTGGAAAGTAAAATTTCTGAACTTGAGAATTTTTTAACAGATGAAAGACTTTTGATTAATATTGAACAAAAAGTTTTTTCAACTGTGTTTAAAAATGTTGTTCTTTCTAAGGCTTCAAAATCTAATGATAGTTTTGGTCTAGCTGATGGAGGGTTTGATTTTCTAAACTCTGACGGTAGTTTGGATGATTGTTTTGAACAATTTGATTTTTATGCGAAACTTCCTAACCATTCATATTTTATTGTGAAATCATTGGGAAAAACCAGTATGCCTGTAAACAGTGCAAAATCAACGAAAGTTGATAAACCAGTCTCTGTGAAAGCTAAGAATGCTAAAGGTAAAATTAAATCTCAGCATTCACAGAAATCAATCACTACTGGTAACCCAAAGAAGAAGCATTCAGTTGTTGCTCACAAGTCTAACTCACAAGTTTCAACTGTTTCAGATCTGAGCAAGAAAAGGCCAGAAGTTAAATCTCAATGGAAACCAAAACAGGAGACTGACAAGACTGTTAAATCTTTTTGTACTGTTGATTGTAATAAGACTTAGCCTAGTAAAGATGTTTTAATTGCTGATGTTGCTATTTTGAAACCAAAACTTGTCGTTTATCGCAAGACATACTCTATGAAGCAATTATTCCAGTTATCTTTATCTGCTAGAAAATCTTCATATTATGATAAACATGTTTATGCTTCTTGTCAAGACTCTAATGTTTGGTTTGGAAATTATCATGTGCACTCATATCATTCTTATGCTTCAACTGACTTTAAAATGAAAAGATGACCCAATTTCCAATGGGTACCAAAATTTTGTGCTAACACAGATGGACCCAAATTTCAATGGGTACCAAAAGCTAAATCTGTGTTGCAGGAACCCAAAGTTTAAGAGGGAGCTTATGGGAATGACTTTTAGACAAAACAGTCTAGGACTCGTACCTCAAAGAACAATGGTTCTTGAGCAAATCAGCTCAAGACCCGGACTTCAATGTCAATTAGGCTTTTGAACAAATCAGTTCAAGACCCGCACTTCAATGCTCATAAGTCTTTACTTCAAATTTTTGTTTTATGAAAATCTAAATCTATTGTTTCGTTATTTATCTTGTGCAGATCCGTCATATGTGGTACTTGGATAGCGGATGTTCCAAGCATATGACTGGACAAAAAGAGATGCTGTCCAAATTTACAGAGAAGTATTGCGGAACAGTTAGATTCGGCAACGATCAGTTTTCACCAATACTAGGTTATGGTGATATGGTACACGACAAGGTCACTATCAAGAAGGTGAGCTATGTTGAAGGCTTAGGACACAACCTGTTCAGTATAGGACAGTTCTGTGACAAAGGCTTAGAGGTCAATTTCAAAACCAAGAGGTTTTCAGTTCGCACTGAAGAAGGCGAGGAACTCTTGGTCGGCACGAGAAAGTCCGACCTCTACACAATCAATTTGTCAAACGTCCAGACTGACAAGCAGGTTTGTCTACTCTCGAAAGCCTCGATGCAACAAAGCTGGCTATGGCATCGACGACTCTCTCACCTCAACTTTAGGTACATCAACAAGCTGGTCAGGGGAAAACTAATCAAAGGACTTCTCGAGCTGAAGTATGAAAAAGAACACCTGTGTGCAGCATGTCAAAAGGGAAAGATGAAGAGAGCTCCACATAAACCAAAGCCTGAACCGAGTACAAGCGCTCCGTTAGAGTTGTTGCATATGGATCTTTGTGGTCCGATGCGAACACAAAGTCTAGGCGGAAAGAAGTACATACTAGTTATCGTGGACAATTACTCGCGATACACTTGGGTCAAGTTTCTACGTTCAAAAGATGAGACACCAGATGTTCTCATTACATTCCTGAAGACGACCCAGGTGAATCTGCAGAAACCAGTCAAGATTCTAAGAACAGACAATGGCATAGAGTTCAAGAACAAGAAGGTTGAAGAATATCTCGAATCTGTCGGGATATCACATCAATACTCTCCTGCTCGTACGCCTCAACAGAATGGAGTGGTTGAAAGAAAAAATCGTACGCTAGTCGAGGCTGCTCGTACTATGCTAAGTCATTCTGATTTACCTCTATTTCTGTGGGCTGAAGCTGTATTGACTGCGTGCTACACTCAGAATCGATCCATGATACACCGCAGATTCAAGAAGACTCCTTACGCGTTGATCAACAACCGAACACCGACAATCAAATATTTCCATATATTTGGGTGTAAGTGTTTTGCTCTAAACGATAGAGAGAGTCTGAACAAGTTCAGTGCCAAGGCGGACGAAGGCATCTTCATTGGTTATTCATCTACATCAACTGCATACCGTGTATATCTGAAGAAGTCAAAGACAGTTATCGAAAGCGTCAAAGTTTCGTTTGATGAAGAGATAGCTTCTGAACAACACAGTTCATAACCCGTGATAACCGGAGTACTAGCTTCTGGGCAAATCAGTCCAGAACCTGAGTCTCAAACGAACAAATCAGATGAAGCATCAACGTCTACTAATCATTTATCTGATTTAGATTTATTATTTGAATTGTTTTATGATGAATTTCTTAGATCTAATGTAAAGAAATCTGTTGTGGTTGACAGGATTGAAGACTCAACGACTACTCTTCCAACCATATCAGATATCTCTACTGAATCCAACACCCCGATTCAACAAGAAATTCCAGTTCAAATGCCGACTCCAACAGTTGAAGCTTTGGTCAATAATGAAGAAACAGAAGTAGCTGAACAAGCTGAATCTACTGAGACTTCTGCACCTACCACTTCAACTGCAATCATCATTCCTCCTGAACAAACTGAAGAAGGTACAAGTGGATTTATAGATGATAATATTGATATATATTCATATAATCCACTGCCTCATGAACACAAATGGACCAAAGAGCATCCGATAAGCCAGATCATTGGCGATCCAACAAAACCAGCGCAAACTAGATCACCATCAATGAATATGTGCATGCATGACTCCTTTCTGAGCAAGTTCGAGCCAACTCGCGTATCAGAGGCACTTGCTGATCCAGAATGGGTGATTTCAATGCAAGAAGAGCTGAATCAGTTCGTCGCACTAAAAGTCTGGAGACTCGTACCAAAACCTCAAGGTAAAACCATTATAGGTAAGAAATGGGTTTTCAAGATCAAGAAAGACGAAGATGGTACCGTTATCAGAAACAAGGCAAGACTTGTAGCCAAAGGATATAAACAAGAGGAAGGAATAGACTACGACGAGACTTATGCTCCTGTGGCGCGTTTAGAGGCAATACAAGAACTTCACAGTCTTTCAAATGGACGTGAAGACAACATTCCTGAATGGAATTCTAAAGGAAGAAGTCTACGTCTCTCAGCCAGAAGGTTTTGTCAATCAAGAGAAACCGAATCACGTCTACATTCTCGACAAAGCACTCTATGGACTGAAACATGCTCCTCGAGCCTGGTATGATGTCCTATCACAATTTCTAGTCAAGTCTGGTTTTACAAAAGGTACGGTAGATACCACTTTGTTTATCAAAAAGGAAAAAGCCGATATCATTCTAATTCAAATCTATGTAGATGATATTATTTTTGGCTCTACAAATCCTAAGTACTGTAAGAATTTTTCTAATCTTATGGTGTCAAGATTTCAGATGAATATGATGGGAGAAATGAATTTCTTTCTCGGTTTACAAGTCAAACAATTTTCATCGGGTATTTTTATCAATCAATCAAAATACATTCTTGAAATTCTTCGGAAGTTCAAAATGGAAAATTCAAAACCGATTGGTACCCCAATGGCACCAGGTACTAAGATTGGCACCGATCCTTCGGGAAAGGCTGTTGATGTTAGGACTTATAGAGGGATGATAGGTTCTTTAATGTATCTTACTTCTAGTAGGCCAGATATAATGTTTTCAACATGCTTATGTGCAAGATATCAGGCTAATCCTAAAGAAATCTATTTGTCTGCAGTTAAGCGCATATTTAGGTATCTGAAGGGGACTGTAGATCTTGGTCTGTGGTATCCTAAAGATACTAGCTTTGAACTAACAGCGTATACAGATGCAGATCATGCTGGTTGTATGTTAGACAGGAAGAGCACGTCAGGACATATATACAGTTCCTCGGTGATAAACTCGTAAGCTGGGCATCGAAGAAGCAACTTTGTGTTTCAACTTCAACGGCCGAAGCAGAATATGTAGCTGCTGCTAGCTGCTGTTCTCAGGTCTTATGGATGAGAACTCAATTGCGCGACTACGGTTTCCACTTCAACAAAATCCCAATCTACTGTGACTCCAAGAGCGCCATCGCAATAACAGCGAATCCTGTTCAGCACACAAAAACCAAACACATAGATGTCAGGTATCATTTTATCAAAGATAATGTAGAGAAATGAACAATTGAACTTTTCTTTGTAAAAACTGATTATCAGCTTGCCGATTTGTTTACCAAACCTTTAGACGAAAAGAGGTTCACCTTTCTTGTCTCTAAGCTTGGTATGATAAATCTTAAGGTATAATCAGTAGTTACCTATCAAAGTTTTCTAATTGTATATGTTGGATCAAATAATTGTATTCAAGATTAAAGGGTTTAAACTGTATTTATTTGATAGTTAAAGTTAGAGGGTCTAATTAGTATTTATTCAATAGTTATTTGTAAATGAGCCTTAAATCTATCAAGCCCATAAGCCCATATGGCTTAGGTATTTAAAGTGTTAATTAGTTTAGATTTAGGGTTAACCTTGAAAGAACTCTGATAATATTCTAGTTAATAGCCGTACGTTTTCTTTGTATTCAAGGGTATCAAGAACACACAAGGTTTCATTGTTTATTCAAGGGATTGGTATGTTACTCTGATTTATATATCTCTTGATTATTATTGTGTTGCTTGATTATTTACCAACTAGATTAAACTGGGATAACAATTGGTATCAGAGCCTAAAGAATCAAGTTTTAGGATTAAATATGTGTTTTTGCGATTTCACTATTCATCGATCACTATTCATGTGAAGTTACTGTTCATCGAAATTTTTTTCTGTTCATCGAGTGAAAATTGATTTCGTGAATTAACATGCTTTTATGCTTAAAATCGATATGAATAGATGCGATTTATGCTAGTGAATAGTATCTGATTGATTAATTGCATTGTGGATTAAAAAGTGATTGAATTTATTGATTTTGTGTTTTCTGAGTTCATAAAGGAGTCGACTCTGCTTCTTAAAATCAAGTGATAAAAAGTGATTTTTACTTATTATGTTTGATTGATTGCTGATCGATATCTGTTTTGGGATATAAAGGACTGATTTTTGCATCTGATGTTGAGACTGTATTGATTTCTGGGTTGATTATTGCTTCTGCTTATCGAAGTTCTGGGCTGTGTAATAAGAACATATCGGTCGAATAGTTGTATCGGTCTTTACCCTTTATCGGTCGAACACCATATAGGTCGAACACATTTTATCGGTCAAAGCATACCATCGGTCTTATCACTTTACCGGTCCTAAGCCACTTCCGGTCGAACTCATTTTACCGGTTCTTACATTATACCGGTTGAAACCTTATTCCGGTCAAAGACTATATCGATCGAAGCGTTATACCGGTACAAGACAATACCGGTCGAAGGGATATATCGGTCAAAGCAAAGTACCGGTCTTACATCCTACCGGTCAAAGCAACTTATCGGTCGAAACAGGTTACCGGTCGAACGTGTTACTGGTCTTTACATCTTTCCGGTCGAACACACTTTGCGCATCGGTCGTGACGCGCAAACCTTTGATTTGCGCTTCGGTCGTGACGCGCAAACCTCCGCTTTGCGCTTCGGTCGTGACGCGCAAACCTTCACTTTGCGCATCGGTCGTGACGCGCAAACCTCACTTTGCGCAAGTACTGTTCACTTTGCGCAAGTACTGTTAACTGCACTATTCACTGTTCACGTTTGCATAAATCTTTTCTCTAGGGGCGCTGCCCCCATACCCCCGCAAGGGCGTTGCCCCTTGACCCCACCCGCTAACCGGGTAGCGGGACCCCCCGTGCTAAGTCTGCGAAGGGGGACAAAGTTCTGTTCGAGATCAACATTTTCTTTAGTATTATTTGAAGCTTTATACTGTTTGAGAGGACTGCATTTAATTATTTTTGGAAATTTATTTTTCTGAAAATTTTTGAGTGTGGTTTTTTATTTTGATTCTAACGATCTCATCTAGTTGGTTGTCTTGGTACAGAAAAGTCTGTTTACTAACCGTACAGCTAAGATGTCGAATCAGCTTCTCTCAATGGGTTCTCAAGTCAAACCTCCTGTCCTCATGGCTAATGAGTATCAGCAATGGAAGATTAGAATGATCCAGTTTCTGAATCACAAGAATAGAGACTTCATGAAAGCAATCATTGAAGGTCCACAAACTCCAATGATCACAGTAAAGGGTCAACCTGCTACAGATTCCTCTCCAGAAATCCTTGACAGAGAGATTCCTAAACCTTATCAGTTCTTCAATGAAAAGCTAAAAGAACAATATAAGACAGAAGAAGAGGCTCTAATCTATCTGACAATGGCAATTCCAAACGACATCTACAATCGTGTCGACAGTCAGAGAACTGCTAAAGGCATCTGGGATGAACTAGCAAGGCAATTTGAAGGAAGTGAAGCCTCCATACAAGCTAAGCAGAATCTATGCATAAATGCATACGAAAGATTTCATGCAAAAGAAGGAGAGTTGCTATTAGATACCTACAACATATATAACATCATCCTCAATGACTTGCGGAGGAACAATATCTCTAAATCTGCTTCTGAGATAAATTACAAGTTTATCAAGAATCTGAATCCAGAATGGAAGAACTTTGCTATCAACCTCCAGATGTCCAAGAATATGGCTCGAGAAAATGTCACTGATATCTTCTATACTCTTGCTCAACATGAGGATGAGGTGAGATATATTAGTAATGAGTCTAATCATCTGAAGGATTCTGTGGCTCTCATAGCCGGCAAAGGTTCTGTACCCTCTGCAAGGTCGAAGAAAAAGGTGTCTAAAGCTCTAGTTACCGAAGTTACTGACTCTGACTCTGATTCGAGTGATGAAGAACTGGAAGTTGATTCAGATCTTGATATTCAAAAGTTCTCTGAAGACTTGGCTCTCATTACGCGACGATTCAAGAAGAGCTTTGGCAAGAAAAGATTCTACTCAAAGCCAAAGTATGATGGATACAAGAAAGAGAAGTCTGAGATGCGATACAAGCTGAGGCATGGAAAGAGAGAGGAAGGACGAGAAGACAGGAAGGAAGATAGAAGAGAAGGAAAGAGAGAGGAGAAGCGAGAAGAACGAAAGGATGAACCAGGAAGATGCAACAATTGTGGCAAATTTGGGCATTTCTCGAGGGACTGCAAGTTCAAGAAGGTAAAGAACTCAGAGTACTATGCAAGAAAGTCACTTATTGCCAAGAAAGTTGAAGAAGGAAAAGTGCTAATGGCTGAAGAAGAAAACTGGCTGTATCAAAGTTCCGATGACGAGGAGAAAGCTCACTTCACCCAAGTATCTTATATGGCAAAGCTGAAAGGTGACGATGAAGACTCTGAGACACAATCCGAAGATGCAAACTCTGAGGTAAGTGACAATTATGAACTTATTGAATCTTTAATGGCCCAAATACATGGTATGAAAGATGAATTTGCTTTACTGAAAGGCAAACTTAGCTCTGCACATCAATCTGCATTAAGCTTTCGTGATGAAAATGCTATTTTAAAAGTTGTTGTGGAAGAAAAAGAAAAGGAAAAAGACGATTTAAAAGCTGAAAAAGCGTCTTTAAAAGAAAAAATATCTGGTTTAGAAACAGATCTTGTGAGTCTTAATGCTAAAAAGGGTGAGTTTCAAATAAAATTTGAAGTTTGTTATAAAGAAAGAAATGAAGCTTACACCAAAATCAAGCAACTGGAGGACATTAATATGAAACGAGGTCAGACTGAACAGACATTAAATCTGTTGACCAATAAACTCCAAGACGAAAGGTTTTACAAACTTAAAACCAGGTTTGGGTGTGCCAACTAATGAAATTTTGAAAAAGGCACCGGAGCATCTATATAATTTTGATAAATTCGGCTCCGCAATCAGACCCATTCCTGACATTCGTGCAACTTTTGTTGAAGCAAGTACTCCTAAACCCTCTAAAGAGACCAAAGGTCGAGAAGAAATGGGAAAGAACAAGTCTGGTGACACTGATTCTCAAAATATTTTTAAATCAGTTGGTTTTACATATGGTGATTTGAATAAAATCTATAAGACTCGAAAGATCGAATTTACTGAATTTGAATCACTATTTACCGCACCTTCCAAAGAATCAGTAAGCACCAACACAGTTCCACCTGAGACTGCATGCAAATATGATGAGTATGAATCGGATGTTGATACATATACTATACCATCAGTCTCAAATCCCATTGCTTCTAAACCTTTACTTGTTGAAGAGGTAAAAAAAGAATCTGCTATCACGAATGAATCTTGTGTTCAAAATGATAAAACGGAGTTTATTAAGTCCATGACAGAAGAATTATTTTCTGAAATGATGAATGCTTCAGACTCTGATCCTGTTTCTATTCCAAAGGAGTCAAATTCTGTGAATGACAATACATCTAAATTGATGAAGCAAATTGATCTGTTGCAACAGTATCTTGATGAGATTGAAGATGAAAACTTTGATCTCAAGTTTAAACTGGAAAAATCTTTGAAAGAAAATCAAGAGCTTTGCACAGAAATCAATGATTTGAAAATTACTCTGTTTATAAATGCTTTAAATGATAAACAGATGTTCAATGATCCAAGCTGGAAGGTAAGAACAAATCCAGATTTTGATGCTCCTACAAAACCTTCACTTGTTTACTCTGATTATCCTGAATATCCATCGAGTATTTTTAAAAAGGGTGAGACTTCAAAGAGCACTAGAAAAGAACCACCTTCTAAGTTAGAGACTAACAAGGTTCCTGTTTCTGTTTCAGATATAAAAGGAAATGGAGTTGGGAGGAGTAAGAAGAATAAAGATAGTAGTTTGAATAAGAATGATAGGTTATCTAGTAAAACTTTTGCTTCAAAGAGTTGTACTTCTGACAGTGTTATTTTGAAAAGTAATTCTTTTGATAAACATGGATGTAAGGTTTGTTCTGATAAATCTAAGTTTATGAATTTTGCTCGAAAGAATCTATATTGCAAACACTGTTGGGATAACTCATTCACATACTACTCCCCTCCAAAGTCCAAACAGAATAAGAGAAAAGCTAAACTGAACTTTAAGTCTAATTCTAATTCTAATTCTTCCGCACAACCCAAAGTGTATCGAGCTAAGGTTGCCAATCCTACTTCTAAAAAGCACTTTCAGGAATTAAATGTTAAGATGGTTTGGAAATGGGTTCCAAAGCCGCGTTATGAATGGAGAGTGAAAGTCAAACCAGATGATATTCCTGAGTTGCTTGATGCTAACCGCGAAGGACCCATCCTGATATGGGTGCCTAAGCAAAACTAATTGTCTCTTTTGCAGGCCTGTCGATTGTAGGTAATAGATTCCGGATGTTCTCGCCACATGACAGGATTCAAGCACCTCTTGCATAACTATGTGGAGGAGCCTGCCAGAGTAGTTAGATTTGCCAATTCTAAAGCCGAAGGCCACGTCAGAGGATATGGAATGCTCGACAATGGTATTGTGAAGATTCAAAAAGTACTATATGTTGAAGGACTTGATCACAACCTGTTTAGTACCAGTCACTTCTGTGACATGAAATATCAAGTCCGCTTCATAACCACTCATTGCTATCTAGAGGATCCCGATGGTTACGAAGTCTTCAAAGTTGAGCGCCATGGAAATCTATACTATGTAGATTTTCCTACACTGTCTGCCACACGTCCAGTATGTCTACTAGCCAAAGCTTCTATAGCACAATCGTGGACGTGGCATCGACGCTTGTCTCATCAGAATTTCCGATCTATAGCGAAGCTACAAAGACAAGGTCTGGTCAAAGGTCTACCAGAAATGAGGTTTGAGAAAGACTCACTGTGTTCTGCATGTGAGATGGGCAAAATGAAGCGAAGCTCCTTCAAGTCCAAAGCTGAATCATCGACCTCATCTGCACTGGAACTTCTTCATATGGACCTTTGTGGCCCAATGCGCACAACATCTATCAACGGGAAGAAATATGTGTTGGTAATGATAGATGACTACTCAAGGTATACATGGCTCGAGTTTCTTTGCAACAAGTCAGATGCGCCATAATTGATCATCGCTTTTATCAAGCGCATCCAAGTACGTCTTCAATTGCCAGTTCGAACCATTCATAACGATAATGGCACGGAGTTCAAGAATGACACCCTGAAGAGTTATCTTACTTATGTGGGGATTTCACACAACTTCTCCGCAGCCTACACTCCACAGCAGAACGATATTGTTGAACGGAAGAATCGCACGCTTGTTGAAGCAGCTCGTACTATGCTTGCATATTCAGCTTTACCCATGTACCTTTGGGCCGAGGCAGTCGCTACAACATGTTTTACACAGAATCGTACCATTGTGGTCAAGCGCTTTAATAAAACAGCATATGAGTTAATCAACAATCGTACACCTAATATCAAATTTCTTCGTGTCTTTGGTTGCAGGTGCTACATTCTTAAAGAGCGTCAAGGATTATCAAAATTTGATAAGAAAGCGGATGAAGGATATCTCGTTGGATACTCTCTGACATCCAAAGCTTATCGAATTTACATTATTCGAACTAAGACGGTTGTTGAGAGTATGAATGTCTCCTTTGATGAGAATTCTACGAGGACTTCTGGACACAACAGTTCAGAACTCGTAATTAAGGACAAAGCTTCTATTCAATCTAGAATAGAACCAACTACTAAAGGATCCACTTCTTCACACTCTAACTCTACTTCATCTGAGTTAGATTTATTGTTTATTGATGCCTTTTATGATATATGTGCAGATTTTGAAAAAGGCATATCCACATCAATAACAAGTGGTACAAGCTCGGAGGTCCCTACCATTTCTGAAGACATGTCTGGACCTTCCGAAGACGTCACTGAAACTTCATCTCCATCAGGTACAACTATACCGTTATTTTCTGAATCTACTAATGTTGAATCTGTCTCCACAGATAGTTCTTCTGGAAACGAAGTCCCGAGTACTTCAACTGCTAGTCCGGAAGCTTCAGTATCAGAAACACCAGTACAAGATGTCCCGAGTACATCTATGGAGCAACCTGCCGTGCAAGATGACAATGATGCGTCAAATACGCAACAAACAGTTGAAGCATTACCAAGCACACATCGTTGGACTAAGGATCATCCCCTGGAAAACGTGATAGGTGACGTACAATCTGGTGTCACAACAAGATCTGCAACAGCCAACTTCTGCATGTTTTCAAGCTTCCTTAGTTCCTTAGAGCCAAAGAAAGTGTCTAAAGCTCTACGTGATCCCTTCTGGATTTCTGCTATGCAAGACGAGTTTCTCCAATTCGAAAGGAACAAGGTATGGCGTTTGATCCCACTACCTAAAGGTAAATCCGTTATTGGAACAAAGTGGGTGTTCAGAAATAAGAAAGACGAAGCTGGAGTAGTCGTGAGAAACAAAGCTCGATTGGTCGCAAAAGGGTATTGTCAACAAGAGGGCATTGACTATGATGAAACATTCGCCCCGGTTGCAAGGATCGAAGCCATCAGAATCTTCCTAGCCTATGCAGCGCACAAAAACTTTACAGTCTATCAAATGGATGTAAAGTCGGCTTTCCTGAACGGCGTTCTGCATGAGGAGGTCTACGTGGCTCAACCTGAAGGTTTCGTTGATCCTCATCACCCTGATCATGTCTATGTTTTAGACAAAGCGCTTTATGGTCTTAAACAAGCACTGTGAGCCTGGTATGAAACTCTCACTAAATTCCTCTTAGCTTCTGGTTTCAAGAAAGGTACAGTTGATACTACCTTATTTCTTAAAAGGCAAGGTGAGGACTTGATTCTCATTCAGATTTATGTTGACAACATAATATTTGGGTCGACAAATCCGAAGTTTTGTAAGAACTTTTAAAAGATAATGAAAACAAAGTTTGAAATGTCGATGATGGGTGAATTGAATTTCTTTCTTGGTTTACAAGTAAAGCAATTACCCGACGGCATATTTATTAATCAAGCTAAATATATAAAAGATATTTTGAAAAAGTTCAATATGTCATACTTTTCAGTCATGAAAACACTAATGGCTACTGGTACACTCTTAGACGCGGATCCCTCCGGGAAATCTGTTGATCAAAAGGTATATCGCAGCATGATTGGTTCTTTACTTTATCTGACTACCAGTCGCCCGGATATAATGTTTGCCACATGTTTTTGTGCGAGATATCAGTCTACTCCTAAAGAGTCGCACTTTTCTGCTGTTAAGCGAATCCTTAGATATCTCAAAGGTTCTCCTAATCTAGGCCTTTGGTATCCAAAGGATTCTCGTTTTGAACTAACTGCCTTTACAGATGCTGATCATGCAGGATGTAAGCTAGACCGGAAAAGCACCTCTGGATCATGTCAATTCATAGGTGACAAACTTGTGAGTTGGACTTCAAAGAAACAAAACTGTGTTTCAACATCCACTGCCAAGGCTGAGTATGTAGCTGCTGCTAGCTGCTGTTCTCAAGTCCTATGGATGACGACACAGTTAAGGGACTTTGGATACAACTACAAGCGTGTTCCTATTTATTGTGATTCCAAGAGCACAATATCTATAATTGCTAACCCGATACAGCATTCGAAGACAAAGCATATCGATGTACGCTATCACTTCATTAAGGATCGTGTAGAAAAAGGTAATATTGAAATGCACTTTGTTCAAACTGACTTCCAGTTAGCTGATGTTTTCACCAAGCCATTGGATGAAAAGTGATTTCAATTTCTCATCAGCAAACTTGGTATGTTGAACATGTCTTAGACCTTACTCATGATTCTAGGGGGAGTATTCTATGTTTTTATCTTGTGTGTTATTTTTTACCTGTTGCTAACGAGAGAGGAATCATTTTCATAAATGATTACCCTTATTTCTTTTATTTATGCAGGTTTGTTCAAGTGACAATGGTTTCTAATCACATCAGATTAGAACCCGCACTTCAGTGCTTTATTTTTTTTTTCTGCCTTATCTTAAAAAAAAAAATTATTATCAGTTAAGGAGGAGAATAACAGATTTTTGGATACTTAAATGCTTATCTGACCGTGTGTTCTTAAAGATAAATACTTGCTTTTTATCTTGTCAATATACTTTGTCAAGTATTCATACACATAACGGTTCAAAACATTCTATTTGACTTTGTTATTACCATGTATCAAAAGTTAAATCTTTCTATGGTAATACTCACGTTCTTTGTATTCACTGTTGATTGAATCAAACGTCATTTCATGTGCTTTCATTGAAAATATGTTTATATATTGTTCATATAAACAAAATTCGTTTTTGATTCTCCAGCATATTATTCTTCATGACAAATTGATATGAGCTTATTGTCAACCACTTTTAGGTTGAGGGGGAGAATTGCATCGTCAAACACAACTGTTTTGACTTCTCCAAAATTTTTATTCTTCATGTAACTAGTGGTATTTGTGCTTACATGTACAATAGCCTGTTGAACAGCATGTACTTTTAGGACAATACATGGGATTCGGTGTGTGAGCTTAACAGAACTTCCATGGATTCACGATAACCAGTGTTTCCTACCCAGGAAGTATTCCCTGAGTGATTAAGGGGAGAAGTCAAAAGAATTGAGTGATGGTGTGTGAAGAGGTAAAATGGAAAAAAGAGATTGGTTAGAAGTGAGAATTAAAAGAAAGAGGGTGAGAGATCAGAGTAAAAGAATATTAAACTCTGCACCAAACTTATTTCTGAGCCGGGCAGCCACATAATCTGATTGGTTCACATTCTTTGGTGACTATCATTGAAAAAGGCAACTAGCCCATGCCATCTCTTGCATACAACCCCACCAGCTACTCATTCTTTTCTCAAAAAGAGAATGTTTCACATTTTCTGGGGAAGCAACACATACGCTATTGGTTCTTCATTTGGAAGATACTAATATTGAAAAAGAAGGAAAGTTGCCCCACCTTCGAACCCTTTCTCATGCACATTGAGTTTGTGTTTAATTTGTTGCTGTCTCAACAAGTTTACATATTTTGAGCCTAATTTGAAAAACAATCGTCTATGATTATTTCTTTCATATACATGCACGAACACACAGAAATTTGTTTTCTGTCAGAACGTTCATAGATAACCATGTGTTATTCGATGATTGAATGGAAGACCTGGGGAGTCTACATCAAACCAGCTCCTTGACTTTATGTCATTGACAGGCATTCAAACTGAGTCATTTGTTGATTCAGGGTTACACCTATTAAACTGTTTGAATTTGAAAAGATTCGAATGGTTACTACTTTTATGTTATTTGAATCTGAAAGGATTGAAATAATCATTCTTTCCATCTGGGAAGACTGCTCTTATTTCCATACAAGGCTCGTTACATGAAGACTGTGCTTACGTGATCAAACACAATGGGGGAGATTGTCTTGAAAAGGGGGAGATTGTTTTGAAAAGTTTTGATGATGATGATTCTCACTACTCATCAAAAAGGGGGAGAAGATACAAAAAGGGAGAATATAATCTGAAGACCTGAAGATTTTAAGTTTTGAAACTATCAATGACATATCTGAAGAAAAGAGAAGAAAAGTGAAGACCTGAAGACAATTGCCAATTTTTTTTAATCTTGAATCCAAAGGGGGAGATTGTTGGATCAAATAATTGTATTCAAGATTAAAGGGTTTAAACTGTATTTATTTGATAGTTAAAGTTAGAGGGTCTAATTAGTATTTATTCAATAGTTATTTGTAAATGGGCCTTAAATCTATCAAGCCCATAAGCCCATATGGCTTAGGTATTTAAAGTGTTAATTAGTTTAGATTTAGGGTTAACCTTGAAAGAACTCTGATAATATTCTAGTTAATAGCCGTACATTTTCTCTGTATTCAAGGGTATCAAGAACACACAAGGTTTCATTGTTTATTCAAGGGATTGGTATGTTACTCTGATTTATATATCTCTTGATTATTATTGTGTTGCTTGATTACTTGATTGATTATTTACCAACTAGATTAAACTGGGATAACAATATACTTTTTCATCATTTCTTCATTCTTATTTCTGATTGATATCTGCACATTAACAATTTGTTCATGATCCAAGGGGGAGTATGAGAAGAAATTGACAGTTGGTCAATCTTATTTTGAGGGGGAGCTCATAAAATTTTTGCATTTACCTTTTATGCCAAATTTTTGTAATGCATGATTTTAGGGGGATCTCTTCAAGTCAAAGGAGTACGGATATGGCTTCTGATTATTTCTGATCATAACTCGTACTTTTATAGTTTTACTACTTTTTGTCTTTTCAATTTAAGTGAATAAATTTGCTTTGACTTGACATAAGACTTTTGCAGAATTTTTGAGAGATGCTTACAAGATCATATCTTTATGACTTTAAGCTTTGCTTCATGAGATGTAAGATCGCACGTAAATGTCCTCTATCTTAATCTCATATATGGTTGAAAAGTGGACAACTTTCAATCATTTGAAAACATTGTTACTAAATGTTCAAACCACTTCCCGCATCTCAAATAGATTTCATGAATTTGGAAGTGTGACTTTAAATGTTTTCAAGATCTAATTGTCTTTAACTGAGATAGTTAAACCATTTTAAGCATCATATGCATCATAGGACAACATGATTTCTTTGTGCTAGAACTTAACACAACTTCTATGGAATCACCTTAACCAGTGATTTCTACCCAAGAAGTTAATCCATAGTGATTGAGTGTGAGAAGTCAAAAGAAATGAGTGTGTCAAACAGAGAAAGAAAGTTTGGTTAGAGTGAGCTTAACGTTTAAAAGAAAGAGGGTGTGAGAACAGAGTTAAAAGAATATCAGAACTCTACACCAACTACTTTCTGAGCTGGGCAACCACATTTCTAATGTTTCACAATTCTTTGGTGATCATTATTGAAACAGGCAACTAGCCCAAGCCAACTCTTGATCAAACCTCACCAAATACTCTATTTCTACTCAAATAGAAAGTGTTTCACATTTTCAAAGGGGAAGCAGCACATTTGCTATCTGATTTTCATTTGGAAAATCTGGATATTGAAAAGAAGGAAGTCTGCCCCACCTTCGCACTTCAATCATGCACATTGAGTCTATGTTTAACTTACTGTTGTCTCAGTGGTTTACACAAATTTTGAGCCTATAAGCAATCATCAAGTGCTTAATTCTTTATATCACAAGCACGAACACACAAGGAATTTGTTTCTTTGTCATAACGTTTATAGAAATTTCCTTTGTGGTGTTTCGATGATTAAATGGAATCCCTGGGGGAGTCAACATCAAACAGCTCCTTTCCAATGTGTATTTGTTACACACAGTGACTTAGTGTTACTGACAGGCATGTTAACTAATTCATTAGTTGATTCAGGTATTACATGATTATTTTGTCTGGATTTGCAAAGATCTGGTTAAATATCTTTTGAATTGACGGATCAGAGGCTCCATATGACATACATTTCTTCCTACATGTTTTGATGAAAACGTTGCTCTTTTCCTCAAAAAGGGGGATAATCTAAAGCTTGAAGAAATGTCCATTCCATTACATTACATGACATTGGAAAAGACAAGAACTAACCAAGAAATGCGAGATCAAAGTATTTTGAAGACATGTTGATTTCAGATAAATTTTCTTTGAAGATACTTTGCTAAAGCATTCTGAGCTAGAGAAAGAGATTGCATCTTCTGGGTTGAAAAAGAAGACTGAATTGCTAAAATCTTTTTAGTAATGATCTTGATCCAAAGGGGGAGATTGTTAGATCACATATCTATTGGATTCAAGATCATCCATTCTGAAGATCCAATCTGAAGCTAAAGCCGGAAAGTCGACTCTCGATATTAAGTCTAATGTCGTTTGTAATAAAATGTCAAAGTTAGTTTTATTGTATTTTATTGTTTCTAAGTAATTAGTTAGTTAGTTAATATCTATTTGTTTAGATATTATATTGTTAGTTTATTTAGTTTAAATATTAGTTTAGTTTAATTAGTTTTATATTGCAAGTTGTTTTGAAAGTGGTTGATAGAGTATCTTAGAAGCTAAGATCAGATCAATAGAGATCAGATCTCTCATATTTACACACATAAGAAACACACACACAAAAGGTGTAAAACACAGAGAGCTTCAAAGAGAGAAATCGATCAACCTTGTAATCGTTGTTATTAATCTAAACAGGTTGGTTAATCGTTTATGTGTTATTGTTGATAAAACTTGATATTATTGTGGACCGACAAACGTGTCAGAAAAAGGCGTGTCATGGATTATCGGTTAGAATGACGTCATAGGAGAGAGAAAACGTTTCGTTTTTAGAAAGTATCACTGATAGAAATTCAGAGATAATTTTTCTTTTCAAAGGATCACTGACGAGAAATATCAGTGATAAGATTTGTTTATCAAAAAGCTTTTAACTACTTGAAGAAATTCAGTGATTGAAGTTTTGATTTTTGAAAACGTTTTACTGAATAAGATTCAGCAAGAGAGAATAAAAAAACATACCTGATAGTTAGAAACATTTAGTCAGAGAGTAAATGATGAAGTGGAACGTATTATCACTGACATAATGCATAAAAGCTAAAAAGTTAATCTTCAAGATTCAACATTCCAAGCTCACTGATGAGAAAGTTAAACCTTGTCTCATCAAATGGTTTGGTAAAAAGATTTGCGAGTTGATAGTCATTCGGGATAAAGTGAAGCTCAATATCACCATTCATCACATGATCTCTGATAAAATGATATATGATCTCTATGTGTTTTGTCTTTGAGTGTAGTACTGGATTGTTTGCTATAGCGATGACACTAGTGCTGTCGTAATAGATTGGGATCTTGGATAGCTGAAGGTCACAGTCTAATAGTTGATTTCCCATCCATAAGACCTGAGCACAATAACTTCCAGCTGCTACATACTCAGCTTCAGCTGTGGAAGTGGATACTGAATTTTGCTTTTTACTTGTCCAACTTACCATCTTTCCTTCTAGAAGTTGACATCCTCCAGTGGTGCTTTTTCTATCAAGTTTGCAACCTGCAAAATCACTATCTGAATAACCAGTGAGATCGAAACCTGAATATTTGGGAAACCAAAGACCGAGGTTAGGAGTTCCCTTAAGATATCTGAAGATCCACTTTACAACGATCAGATGGGAATCCTTGGGTTCTGATTGATAGCGTGCACAGAGACATGTAGAGTACATGATGTCAGGACTGCTCGTTGTAAGATATAGCAGGAAGCCTATCATTCCTCTATAGGCAGTGACATTTACAGGTTTTCCAGCTGGATCCTTGTTTAATGTTAACGGAGGTGCCATAGGAGTTTTCATCGCTGAAGTTTGAGTGAGATCAAACTTCTTCAACATATCTTTAACATACTTTCCTTGATTAATAAATGTACCTTTGTCAGTTTGCTTGATCTGAAGTCCAAGGAAGTATGTTAGTTTACCCATCATACTCATTTTATATTCTTTCTTCATTCTTTTAGCGAAGCGAGTACACAGAGATGGGTTAGTAGAACCAAATATAATGTCATCAACATATATTTGTACAAGAATAATATGACCTTTTATCTTTCTGAAAAACAAAGTGTTATCAATTTTACCACGTTCAAATTTTTCAGAGATAAGAAAAGAAGAGAGAGTGTCATACCAAGCACGAGGAGCTTGTTTTAGACCATAGAGAGCCTTATCCATCTTATATACATAATTTGGATGCTTAGGGTTAGAGAACCCTGAGGGTTGTTCAACATAGACTTCTTCATTTAGCTTTCCATTTAAGAATGATGATTTGACATCCATTTGATATACTTTGAAGTCTTCGTAAACTGCATAAGCTAAGAAGAGTCGAATTGCTTCGAGCCTAGCCATAGGGGCAAAGGTTTCATCATAGTCTATGCCTTCCTTTTGTCTGTATCCCTGAGCAACTAGTCTAGCTTTGTTGCGGGTTACAGTCCCATGTTCATCTTATTTGTTTCTAAACACCCATTTAATGCCTATAACAGATTTATCAGATGGTCGGGGAACGAGATTCTAAACTTGGTTTCTAGCAAACTCATTAAGCTCTTATTGCATGGCGCTGACCCAGTTTGAATCTCTGAGGGCATCATCAGTCTTCTTTGGCCCTGTAAGAGAAAGAAAGTTAACAAAGAGACAGATGTTACCTGAACTTCGTCGTATCTGAATACCTTCATCAGGATCACCAAGAATTTTATCTATGGGTTGATCTCTGGTCCATCGCTGAGCTGGGGCATGATCGCTTATCTCAGGAGTTGGATCATCAATAGGAATGTTTACTGATGAAGAAACTTGAGGTTCTTCAGCTATCAGTTGTTGAGTGTCAGATAAAACATTATTTACTGAGAGGTTTTCAGAAGAGGGAAGTTCTGATAGAGGAAGTGTGTTTAGAGGAACAGTTGAAACCCAAGAGGTGAATTCAACGTTAGGAGGTATGATGTTTAGATCTTCATCAGCATTAGGAGAGTTTGTATGCTGATGAGTGTTGAAGAGAGGTTCTGTTTCTCTATAATGAGAGAACATCCAAACATTCAGTTCATCATTGTCAGTGATAGGTTTAGAGTTCGCTGATCTGGATTCGTCAAAGGTGTCATGAATTGTTTCTTCTACAGTTTGTCTTCTCTTATTGAAGACTCTGTAGGCTTTGGAAATTAAGGAATAACCAAGAAAGATTCCATCATCAGCTTTTGGGTCGAACTTTCCAAGAGCATCTTTGTTGTTTAAAATGAAACACTGACAACCAAAGATGTGAAGAAAGCTGATTGAAGGTTTTCTTCCATGAAAGAGTTCGTAGGCTGTCTTGCTGAAACATTTTACTATTAGAGACCCATTTTGAGTAAAACAAGCAGTGTTGACAGTTTCTGCCCAAAACTGAGTTGGAAGATGAGAATCGCTGAGCATTGATCTTGCAGCTTCAATGATCATTCAGTTTCTTCTTTCAGCGACACCGTTTTGTTGAGGAGTTCTTACAGAAGAGAAATTGTGAGAGATTCCCTTACTCTCAAAGGAGTTATTCGGAGAAATATTTTTGAATTCAGTTCCATGATAACTTCTTATTGAGCGAACAGTTAGATTATTCAGCACTTCCATCTTTCTAACAAAAGATATCAGTTCTTCTGGAGTGTCACTTTTACAGCGAAGAAAGATTACCCAGGTGTAGCGAGAATATTCATCTACAATGACAATTGTATATTTCTTTCCAACTATGGATTGGATATTGACAGGGCCAAATAAATCCATATGCAAGAGTTGAAGAGGACTTGTCACTGAGAAAACTTGTTTTGATTTGAAACTAGCTTTAGTCCGCTTTCCCTTTTCACATGCTGAACAAAGAGATTCCTTGGCATATGAGTGCTGAGGTAGACCAGAGACTAGTTCATTTGAGGAGAGAAAATTCAGTGTTTTGAAGTTGAGATGAGATAGCCTTTTGTGCCATAACCAGTTGACATCTGAAGAGGCCTTAGAAAAAAAACAAACATTTTCAGTGGTAGTAGAGTCCATGTCTATTACAGACATTTTCCATACGATAACTACTAAGAGCGAGCTTTCCTTTTTCATTCATCACTGAACATGCTTTCTTACAAAAGCGAACTTCGTAGTCTTTGTCACATAGCTGACTGATGCTAAGAAGATTATGCTTTAGTCCATCTACGTAAGAGACTCTTCTGAAGGTTGTTAGTGTATAATTGTATACAAGATTTATCGTAGAAAAGTCAAGGTCATGTAAAGTCATAGTCTGTATGGTCAAAGTCTAGAAAAGTCAACAAAGTCAACCTTTGTGTCATGAGTGTTTGTAATAGCTGTAATAGGTATATGAGAGTATCAGGGTCCTAAGAGTTCTTGGTAAGTATCTTGTAATATTGAAGAAATACGACTTGTGATTTTCTCTCTCTACTCTCTCTCTCTCTAGAAATTGTTCTTCATTGTCAAATCTTGAATTGCTTGATCTGGGATTTTACATTTTCAATTGGTATCAGAGCAGAACCCAATCATATTCAGAAGGATTTCATCACTCGAATTGGATTGATTTCTTGAAAACATCAAGAACGCACTGAACGAGTTCTTAAGGACACCGTTGGATCGAATTTTCTTGTGTTTGTTGTTTTTAGATTGTAAAATTGGTGTCATAGGATGCGTTTGATGTCATAGATTCATTTTTGTTCTCATCGATTCACCAATTAATTACTGTATCAGATTGAATTTTGAATTTTTTAGATTTTCTTGAAAAAGTTGTCAAACACTGTAAATCGAAAATTGCACTGTATTTTGATGTTTCTAATCATGTTGGTTTATTAGAAAAGTGTTTGTTATTGAATTTAGATCACATTGGTTTAGTTTGTTAAGATATTTGCAGGTTGAATTGATTTTTGGATCGAATCCGTGAGACCAAGTGAAGAACGCGCAAGATCTACACTTCGCGCTAAGCAAGAACACGCATGTTCTGAAGAACACGCATGTTCTGAAGAACACGGATGATGATGATGTTCGTGATTTCTGCGAGTTTGTGGTTACTTCGCGCATAGTGTAATTTGCGAGAAGATAATACGCGCAAAACAAGTGGTGCGAGTTCTTGGTTTATTCTGCGAGTTCTCTGATCTGCGAGAAGTAATTGTCTGCGAGTTCACGTTTTGCGAGTTCTACAATTCTCAAAATTGTCTAAGTATGGAACGCGCAAGGGTTGTTTGATCTGCGAGTTTGTATTCACTTGCGAGAACTCAGTTGATTAAAAGTTTCTAAGTCCAAAACGCGCTAGTAGTGGTATGCGAGAAGTTAAAACGCTCACATCGAAGTTTATGCGTTTTGAGAAATGCACTAGTCACTGTCTGCGAGAAGCTACTTCGCGCACGGCATTGTCTGCGAGTTCTAGAAACACGCAAGTAGTTGTATGTGAGTTTTGAAAACGCGCACAAAGCGTTTAGCGAGAAGTTCAAGGAACAGTTTTTTGCGAGTTCTATTGTCTGCGAGTTTTTGTGGTCTGCGAGTTCTGGAGTTAAGTTTTTTTCTGGTGATCTGATTTTGACTTTTCAGTCAACTTTTCAGGATATTTTGGGAACGATCATTCATTTCAAGCTAATTTTTCATTCAAGATGCCAACTACAGACGAAAGAGGGAATACTGTATTGTCAGCAAGAGATGTTGCAGTCATGTACATGCCTGAGATACCTAGCATAGAAGCTGAACGTGATAAATTGAAGGATCAGAATTCAGCTCTTCTAAAACAGATTCAGGAGTTTAAATCTAAATTGTTAAACTCTGATAAAACTTTTGTATGTGCTAAATGTATTGATCATTCTAAATCTATTTTGCAGGTATCAACAGAGCAAGAGAGAAAAAAATTAAAGAGAAAGAAAAATAAATTAAAATGAAAGAGGATATGATTGTGACAATTGAGAAAGAAATCAAACTGAAAGAGAGAAAGATAACAAATCTTCAAAGCAAGCTGAAGACAACTGAACAACAGGCATCAGAATTTAAAGTTGAATCAGTTGATCTGCACATCAAGTGTAAAGCTTTTGAAGAAAAGATATCTGATTTGGAGACAAAGAATGCTGATTTGATGAAAAATCTCCAAGAAGATAAAGACAAAACAAATCTGGAGAAAGATTCAACTCAAAAGCTTTCTGACTTTTCTAAGAAAGCTATCCAAGAGAAAAAGGATCTTGAGCTAAGATATTTGAAACTCTCGAAGCAAGTATCAGAATTTGAAAAAATTGTTATTACTGAAAGAGATACTTTTTCTAAAGAGAGACAAGTTCTTGAAGACAAAACGATTGAACTTCCCAAACAAATCTCAGTTCTGCAAGACTTACTTGAAAAAGAAAGAAAATCATTTCAAGAAAAGAAAAAAGTCTTTTGGGATGGAAAAGAAAAATGCTGAAAAGAGAAATACTGGGATTTTCAAAAAAAATTCTCAGAAAACCAAGAACATGGAAAAAGATTTTGAGCAAGAACGTTTAAACTTTGAATCTAAAATATCTAAGCTCACATCCAAGATATCTGTTCTATCCTCAGACATTCAGAAAGAACAGATGGCTAGAACTGATTTGAAGAAGAAGTTTGACACTATATCTGATGAAAGAAACATTTTATCTAAAAAGATAAAGTACTTGAAAGCTATAAATGTTGAATTGTCAGAGAAGATTTCTACTGATGTGATTAATCAATCACCTCTTGACAATTCAACATAATCGGTTTGTTCTTTTAAAACAACTTCAAGCTCCATTCATGAAGATGTTTTCAAAATGAACAGTGTCAAACCAAACATTGTCAAATCAAATCAGATTCGTCCATCTAATATGTTCTATGATAAGTCTGTTGATAGTCCAACAAGTTTCTATGTCAAATCTCTTGGAAAGTATTCAAAGAAAGAACAGATGGTCTGGAGAGTGAAGATTTCTTCTGATGATGAACAGAAGAATGAAAAAACATCTACATCCACATCCAATGCCAAAAAGAACAGAGCTCATAAAGGTAAATCTTTTATAAACCTGATACAATTTACTCTGCTAATCATCTTATCAGGTTGGCTGAAAAGAAAATATGTTGTTCTTACTGTGGAGCAAATGACTTTGTAAGTAATAATTTTGTTGATTAATGGTATGGTTCTTATTATGTTACCCCCAAAAGAACTGCAACTAACACATTAGGACCCAAATACCAGTGGGTACCAAAAGCTAAATCTGTGTTGCAGGCACCTAAGGTTTAAGAGGGAGAAAGAGCAATGACTTCCGAATTTACTTAAATCCTAGTAATTCAGAACTCGGATTAATGTTTAAGGATTTGCGGCTCTTGAATAACACAATTCAAGACTCGCACCTCAATGTCAAGAGTATGGCTTCTGATTACAACAGATCAGGACCGTTCTTCCATGTTCAAATAAGGATATTATGCAAATATCCAGGGGGATCTTATATGAATTAAATCATCATATCATGATTTGAGGGGGAGCCTAAATGTTTGTAAGTATCTTTTGATCTATATCTCTAACTGTTTGAAAGAAGAACAACTTTCAAGCATGAAAAATGTTTTCTTAAATGTTTAAACCACTTCTCTATTCTCAAAAGATTTCATGAATTAAGAAGTGTGATTTTAAATGTCTTTCATTATTGTGCTTTAATGTTTAACTGACCGTGTGTTTCCAAAGATCAATACTTGTGTATTATCTTGTCTATATACTGTCAAGTATTCATACACACCGGTTCAGTACTTCATTTGAATTTCTTATTACCATGTCTCATAAAGAAACAATTTTTCGATGGTAATACTCCCGTTTGTAATTCAATGTTGTTGATCATCAATCATCATTTCAATCTTTGTACGTTCATTGTGAAATTGTTTATATTCGTCCATATAAACAACCTATCAAGTTCTTTGATATCCTAACCATTTCACGTTCATATTTCGTGATATTTTATCTGATTGATACATTGTCAGATTCTCAAAATAATTTTCTTGATTTCATTTCATTCATTCAATTTCCTTGTTTTGAGAGATCTTCATTGTTCAAATGCTCAAATTTCATTCATATTTTTAATGAGCATACATTTTGACAATGTTATCATATTTGTTCTTAACTGTTCAAGATAAATTGTTGAGCAACCATTCTTTATAGGACAAATTACACGGGATCAGTGTGAGAGCTTAAACAGAACTTCCATGGATTCACGTTAACCTATGTTTCCTACCCCAGAAGTTATCTTCGAGTGATTGAGGGGTGAGGGGTCTTAAATCAAAGAGTGGGGGAGATAACTCGTCCGGTTGAGTTTTTCTCAGTGTGTGGAGCGGAAAAATGTAAATGAGATATTGGTTAGAAGTGAGCTTAAATGTTTAAAAGAAAGAGGGTGTGAAATTAGAGTTAAAAGAATATCAAAACTCTGCACCAACCACTTTCTGAGCCGGGCAACCACATCTACTGATTGGTTCACATTCTTTGGTGACCATCATTGAAACAAGCAGTGATCCCATGCCAACTCTTTCTTTTACCCCACCAGCCACTCGTTTCTTTCTTGAAAAAGAAATGTTTCAATTTTTTGGGGATGCAGCATATCTGTTATCTGGTCTTCACTCAGAAGATTTAGATATTGAAAAAGAAGGAAAGTTGCCCCACCTTCGCACCTCTTTCATGCATATTGAGTCCGTGTAATACTTGTTGCTGTCTCAACAGTTTACACATTTTGAGCCTGAAAAATCCTAAGTAGCTTCAATCATTCTACACTTTCACGTACACACAAGGAATATGTTTTCTTGTCATAACATTCATAGAAAATTTCTTTGTGGTTTTTCGATGATTGAATGGAAGCCCTGGGGGAGTGAACATCACAAAAGCTCCTTTCCAATGTACATATGTTGTACTAAGTGGCTCCGTGCTACTTACAGGCATTCTAACTGTATCATTTGTTGATTCGGGGTTACAACGTTTATTGTATCTGAATTTGAAAAGATTCGGGTATACACATTTCATGAATTGACGGATACACAAATCAAAGATTGAAGATTGTCATTTCATAAAGGGGGAGAATGTCAGTGTATCATAAAGGGGAGATTAATTTTCAAAGACTGAGTTGACTTGAAAAAGTTTTGATGATTTTGCTGCTCACAACTCATCAAAAAGGGGGAGAAATTATGGATTTTCAAGTCAAGTGAAAATTTAAAGATTGTCAGAGGATTCATCTCATAAAAGGAAGAATTTTTTCTAAAGAAAAAGGGGGAGATAGTTCGAGATTTCAAGTCAAATGGGAGAAATTCAGGTTTTTAAGTCAAATATGAAAGTTTGAAAGATATTCTGAAGAAAAAGGAGAAGATAATTTATGGAATTTCAAATTCAAGACATATGAAAGATAAAGATGATTCGAGAAAGTTAGTTTTCTGAAGACTGATCAGAGATCACAGAGATGAAGATACAAGCATTGAAAGATTCCTCAAAGTTCAAAGAAGTTTCAAAAATCAAAGAAATTTCAAGAGTTTCAAATTTTTGTTCAAGACTTGTTGACTTTTCAAAGACAAAGTGAGAGATTTTTCAAGATTCTTCAAAAGCATCGGAGTTTAAAGATTGTCAGAGCTTCAACGTTTAAAACCGCCATATATAAAGTTTGAAGAATCAAGAGCTGAAGACTAGTGTCAAATTTTTCTAAAATCTTGTATACAGAGGGGGACATTGTTAGTGTATTTGTTGTATCCAAGATTTAATATAGAATGTCAAAGTCTGTAAAGTCAAACTAAGTAAAGTCTAGGTTGTATGTGATGTGAGTGTTTGTGAGTTGCTTGTGAGAAATAGATATATGAGTGTTGTAGTGGTTTGAGTGTTTTTAGCAACATACATTGTACACATTCATATTGTCAGAAAATACTACTTGTGATTTTCTCTCTCTACTCTCTCTACTCTCTCTCTAGAAATTGTTCTTCATTGTCGAATCTTGAATTGCTTGATCTGGGATTTTACATTTTCAATTGGTATCATATTTTACAATTTTCTTGATTTCATTTCATTCATTCAATTTCCTTGTTTTGAGAGATCTTCATTGTTCAAATGCTCAAATTTCATTCATATTTTTAATGAGCATACATTTTGACAATGTTATCATATTTGTTCTTAACTGTTCAAGATAAATTGTTGAGCAACCATTATTTATAGGACAAATTACACGGGATCAGTGTGAGAGCTTAAACAGAACTTCCATGGATTCACGTTAACCTGTGTTTCTTACCCCGGAAGTTATCCTCGAGTGATTGAGGGATGAGGGGTCTTAAATCAAAGAGTGGAGGAGATAACTCATCCGGTTGAGTTTTTCTCAATATGTGGAGCGGAAAAATGTAAATGAGAGCTTGGTTAGAAGTGAGCTTAAATGTTTAAAAGAAAGAGGGTGTGAGATCAGAGTTAAAAGAATATCAAAACTCTTCATCAACCACTTTCTGAGCCGGGCAACCACATCTACTGATTGGTTCACATTATTTGGTGACCGTCATTGAAACAAGCAGTGAGCCCATGCCAACTCTTGCTTTTACCCCACCAGCCACTCGTTTCTTTCTTGAAAAAAGAAATGTTTCAATTTCTTTGGGGACACAACATATCTACTATCTGGTCTTCACTCGGAAGATTTCGATATTGAAAAAGAAGGAAAGTTGCCCCACCTTCGCACCTCTTTCATGCACATTGAGTCCGTGTAATACTTGTTGCTGTCTCAACAGTTTACACATTTTGAGTCTGAAAAAACCTAAGTAGCTTCAATCATTCTACACTTTCACGTACACACAAGGAATATGTTTTCTTGTCATAACATTCATAGAAAATTTCTTTGTGGTTTTTCGATGATTGAATGGAAGCCCCGGGGGAGTGAACATCTAAAAAATTCCTTTCCAAAGTACATTTGTTGTACAAAGTGGTTCTGTGCTACTTACATGCATACTAACTGTATTATTTATTGATTCAGGTTTACCATGTTTATTATATCAGAATTTGAAAAGATTTGGATATATACATTTTATGACTTGACGGATATTCAGATAAAAAGGGCAGAAGATGTTGTTTTCATATAAAGGGGGAGATTCAAAGAAAGTGATGAAATTGAAGAAGTTTTGATGATTATGATGCTCACAATCATCAAAAAGGGGGAGAAATTCTGAAAATTCAATTTCAAAGCAAAAAGAAATATGAGAAATCAGCTGAAGAAAATGAATGAGATATATCTGATTTTTCATAAAGATATTTTGAAGAAAATAGAGATGATTCAAAGATAAATCAAGATGATTCAAGAAAGTTTGTTTTTCGAAGACAGTACAGAGATTACAGAGATGAAGATACAAGTTTTGAAAGATTCTTCAAAGTTCAAAGATTCCAGAAGTTTCAAACATCAAAGAAGTTTCAAGATTTCAAATGGTTTGTTCAAGACTTGATGACTTTACAAAGCAAAGTGAAAGACTTTTCAAGATTCTTCAAAAGATGAAAAATTGAAGATTGTCAAAGCTACAAAGTTTAAAGCTATCAGAGTTAAAGTTTTGAAGAATAAAGCGCTGAAGACGATTGTCAAATTTTTGTTAAATCTTGAATACAAAGGGGGAGAATGTTAGTGTATAATTGTATCCAAGATTTATTGTAGAAAAGTCAAGGTCATGTAAAGTCAAAGTCTGTATGGTCAAAGTCTAGAAAAGTCAACAAAGTCAACCTTTGTGTCATGAGTGTTTGTAATAGTTGTAATAGGTATATGAGAGTATCAGGGTCTTAAGAGTTCTTGGTAAGTATCTTGTAATATTGAAGAAATACGACTTGTGATTTTCTCTCTCTACTCTCTCTACTCCCTCTCTAGAAATTGTTCTTCATTTTCAAATCTTGAATTGCTTGATCTGGGATTTTACATTTTCAAAGGTAGTTGTTCCATTGCTGAGAACATCAAACCCTCTGGTATAGCCTTTTCCATTTCCACCAAAGGTCACTGAGGGACCTTTCTCTTCCTTGTAATCAGTGAACAGGTCTTTTTGCCCAGTCATGTGTGAGAGCATCCACTATCTAGATACCAGATACTCTTCGATACCTGCAAACATAAGGAAGTTTAATTTTTGATTGGTACCCACTTTCCAATGGGTCTAGCAGAGTTAGTGGAGATGGAAGGTTCAACAAGCTTCACGACATTTGAAGATTCATCTTCAGTGGTAACCTTCACTTTGGTTATTTGATTAACCTTAGTGGTATTTTTCACCTTAGCAGATTTCTCAGCTTTGGTGGCCCTCTTAGCCTTGGAGGCAATCATCTTCACTTTAGCTGTCTTTTCAGCTTTTGTGGCAGTAGGACATTTACTTGCAATATGGTCAGTAAGTACACATTGATAACATATTCTATAGACGAAATTTGCCTTGTGACTATGAACAGTTGATTTAGAAAACTTGAGATGAGCAGGGCCAACTCCAAGAATGCCCTTGGCATAAGATCTAGGAGGAACTTTCAGTTCTTCAGATTTCTTAGGCTTAATATCAATTTTCAGCTTTGGAGTTGATCTCTGAGAGATATCAGTGATTTTAGTTCCAGAATTGGAAGATTGACTTACTGAAGGTTTGGAAATAACTTTCAGTTTTGCTTTCTTTGTAGCCTTCTAAGGATGAGAAATGGATTTCCCTTTATCAGCAAGCTTAGAGCTCTTTGATAAGTCCTCAGGAATAGGATTGGAAGACGAAGAACAATGAGTAGAAGAAGTGTCAGGGATAGAAGAGACAAACATTCCAAACTTGAGCATGGAACAGTCTCTGCTTGATTCATCCTTTTCAGGATGATAACCGAGACCTGTTTTGTCATTACCAGAGATTTGAGCCCTGATGATTTCAGTGATCTTGGTTGAAGATTTACACCATCCATCAACAGTTGCCTTTTTTGCTTTTAAAGCAACGATGGCTTGTTCGCGTTCAATGCTGATAATTTCATTGACAATGACTTGATCTTTTTAAACTTTCCTCTAGAAGAGTTAGTTCTTTGATCCTTTCATGACATTTTTCTAACTGTTCAGTTAAATCAATATTTTTGTTTTCAGCTAGAGTTTTGCCATTGAGAGAATTGTACAAGTCTATTGTCAGCACAACTACTGCACGACTTCTCTTAGCTTCAGAAAGAGAGGGATTAGTAGAGATTGATACTTGAGAGGAGATATAACTCATGGAAGTTCCTATTGGTTCTTCCACTTCTTCTTTAATCTCAGCCATAAGACAGAGATTATCAACTTCTTCTTCATCAGAACTTGATTCTTCTGATTCAACCCAGTCATGCTCTTCAGCGATAAGACCTTTACCTTTTCGCTTAAAGTTTTTCAACTTTTGATATTTCTCTTTTATCTTAAGGTATTTGCTATCACTGTTTTCCTGGAGGTAGAAGGTTTGAAAACTTTCTTTGACCTGCATTCACTTGTAAAAAGTCCAACTTTTTCACAGTTAAAGCAAGTAGCAGTAGGCCTTATCAATAGGGGTTGATTTTGGCTTGTCAGTTATAGAGAGAGGCTTATTTCTTCTGAAATTGCTCTTTCTTGCAAATCTTTTGAAAGAGTTTGTCAAGAGTGCTAAGGATTCATCAAACTCTGAAAGAGCAGTGTCTGATAAATCCTCAGAGTCATAATCTAACTCAGTGATAGAGAGAGTAAATCGCTAAGATAGAATGATCTCTGAAGAGACTAAAGAAACAAGAATGCTTTTGGAGTCTTTAGAATCTTTTACAAGATTCTTCTTCAGAAGATTTGATTGCTCATAGTTGAGCAATATTCCATATAAGGTGCTAAGAGAAAGAGAATTTAAGTCTTTTGTCAGCTTAAGACACATTGAGTAACTGTCCCAACTTTCAGGAAGACATTCCAAGAATTTAGTTAAGACCTCAGAGTTAGAGTAGATCTTTTCAACAATCCTTAGATCAATGATTAGACAGTTAAATCTCTGGTGAACATCAGATAGGGATTCATTCTTACCACAAATAAAACTTTCATATTGTCTTACCAAGTTAATCTTTCTGGTTTCTTGGATTTCAGTGGTACCTTCATATTGGTATGCAGAACAGAGTGGAACAGAACAGAACAGGCTTGTCCCATGTTTGGCGTGACCATATGTGGGACACGCTAGAACTAAGTGGAATAAGCATGGGACACACTTGTCCCACTCCAACCCCATGGAACTAAGTAGAACAACAATATTTTGACTAATATACCCTTTGTTAAAAACAAAAACATAAAACATGTCTTCTCATCATCCATGCCTCCAAGCTAGGGGTGTGCAAAACCCGAATAGTCTGAAATCCGAATCCGCATCCGAACCGAAAATAAGGTGTTTTTGCAAAACCCGAATACCCCGAAATCCGATAATCCAAAACCCGACATTTGGGAGGATATCTGTGTTCGGATTGGGTTTGATCGTTGGCCACCCAACCCGTCCGAAAACCCGAAATAACATAAATCTATATTTTAAATATATATATATATATATATATATATATATATATATATATATTTATCTAATTATTTTTTGAAAATCGTAAATTGTAGGCTGTTGAAATATTTTCTAAATTTTAAACTTGCTATCGATTTCATCAATCTTTCAATCGATTGTATTCATCCTAAAAAACGATTGAATTTATATATAACTTTTGCATTATATAGTACTCGAACCCGACCGACATCAATCCGAAACCCGACCAACCCAAACCCGAAACAACATAAAATCCGAAACTTAAAATTTGGGTTTTGATTTCCATATCCAAAATCCAATTGTGATAAATTAGTTTTATATTTTTGATAATCCATTGCACTATGTATTCATGATGTAAATTAGTTTTATGTGATGTAATCTATGATTTTACATCAGCGGTAAATTCGTCATTTAACCGATATAGTCCTGTTCTGTCCAGTTCTATCATGTCTTGCCAAACACTGGACAACTGTCCTGTTCTGTTCTGTCCTGTTTTGTTCCATCTTGTCTTATCCTGTCATGTCTGCGTACCAAACGCACCCATAGTGTCCACATTTCTTTAGAAGTTTTTAGATGGATGATGGAATGAAAGGCTTCATCAGGCAGAGCCATAGAGATAATGGTCTTTGCCTTTGCATCTAAACCAACCTTCTTTTTATCTTCATCACTCCATTGTCTTATTTCCTTAATAGCATATCGTTCAGGGACAGCATGAGTGGTGGCAGTAGCTGGAATTGTAGCTATGATTGTGAAGGGTTCATAAGGGCCATTTGCTACATATTCAGGTATAGTGGGATCTACACCTTCTAGTAACAACATCATTCGATTTTTCCAGAGAGCAAAGTTATCTCTGCTGAATCGAGGAGGTTTTGAGAGAGAACCATTATCATAGTAGTTAGTGTTTGTGTTTAGTGCCATATTGAGAATAGCGAGGAAGAGAATAAAGCAAGATCTTGTTTATGAGATTAAACAATCTGCTCTGATACCACTTGTTGGTCCCGAAGGTGCTTAACAAGTTTGTAGGGGGGGGTTGAATACAAACACAAAATTTAAAGTTTAATAAATTGTTTATTGATGAATCAAAATACAATTTACAAGTTTGTTGCAGAATAAGGTTAAGTAATAACCTAATCTAAACAAACTTAATAAACACTAAGATGGTTGCACAAGAATTAGAGAATAAAGATTAATAGAATATAGAAATCAAGGGTTTCTATATGTTAGAAATATTGAAGGCTGAAGGCTTCGGGGCACTCTCAGATAGAGTCGTGATCTTTCTATTTATAAGCTATGCATTAAATGCATGGCAGGGTACTTTACACGTGTCCTTCTCTAGTTGGTTGCATGAGTCTGACTTTTGGAGACATGCTTTTGGCCGTATGATGAACAGTGTAGATATCAGAGTTGTTGTACGAAATGTTGTAGAGGTATGTCTTTTCTGACACTCCTACTATGTGTGCATAGATAAGACAAAAGAGACTTGAGGTATAAGCAATGTGATTATCGATCGCTGAATATCTCTTCCTTCTCAGAGATAGAAACAAGTTTAGCTATCGCTGAAGCTTTTCCTCAGACTTCTTCACGTATTAGTAGACTTGTCTTGTTTTCGCTGATATCCGCATCAAGTCATGAGTAGACTTCTCCTTTGTTCAGCAGCTTTGTCTTCGATTCAGAAGTGAACATCTTTTGTCGCGAAACTTGTTTTCAGGGATTACGTCTAACTATTTACATAAGAAATCATCAGCGATACTGAACATACTCAGTATTTGATCGCTGATAGTGAAACACTTATACATACAGAGGTTAAACGTAATTTTCACTAAGTATAACAGAGGGTCATTATCAAATCACTGAAAGAGTTGGATCAACACCAAGTGTTACCTACTACCTCTTAGGTATGGCTTACACCCACACACAAAGGTAGGTTTAGCTCATGCTTAAAAAAGACATTTTAGAATACAAGAAGTACTCAAAGATAAATTGCATTAAAGATGAAAAGTTACAAGGTCGTCGTAGTGGCAAGTGTTGGAAACTGAAATACTTGGAAATAAATTACTCTAAGCTTCTTGAAAGTTTTAAGGAATGACTCCCTTGCCGAGTCTTCGTATATTCCTCTCTCTCTATATATAGATAAATTACAACGATTACATTCGATCATCGCCTATAATTAAGGGATTGAAAAAGATTTACATTGATACACAAAATCATATTATATAAGGCATACAATCTGCAAGGAGTTTATACTCTAACACGCCCCCGTAGTCGTATGGGGAGATGGGCGGACGGACATACTAGATCGAAAGTCTACGAAGACGGAACGTGGAAGGCCCTTAGTGAAGATATCAGCATACTGTAAGGATGAGGGGACATGAAGCACCTAGATATGACCAAGGGTGACTTTTTCACGAACCAAGTGAATATCCATTTCAATGTGCTTTATCCTTTGGTGTTTCACCGGGTTGGAGGACATGTAGATCGCACTAACATTGTCACAATAGAAGATGGTGTCCTTCGAAAGCGGGCAATGGAGCTCAAGTAGTAAGTTACGAAGCCAGGCAGCTTCAGCGACAGTGTTAACGATGCCGCGATATTCGGCTTAGGTACTGGAGCGTGATAGTGTGGCCTGCCTCTTTGACGACCAAAAGATAAGATTATCGCCCAAAAAAACACAATATCCAGAGGTTGAACGTCGGGTGTCTGGGCATCCGCCCCAATCGACGTCATTATAGCATGTCAGACTTTTGGTAGGAGACGAGGAAATGTAGATGTCGAGGTGAAGAGTACCTTTGATGTAACGGATAATGCGCTTGAGAGACTGAAAGTGCGATTCTCGTGGGTCATGCATAAACAGACATATATGTTGGACTGCATATGAGATATCGGGCCTGGTAAATGTTAAATATTGAAGGGCACCCGCAAGTTACCGATAGAGGGTGGGGTCAGTCACTGAAGGGCCAGCGTTGGCACTTAACTTGCACTTAGTGTCGACAGGGTAGTAGAAGGTTTGCATGCTGTCATGTTGGCTCGATCCAGAATTTCCTGAGCATATTTACTTTGGCTAAGAAATAGGCTGCCATGCTTGGGAGTGATCGATATGCCAAGAAAGTAAGATAATGGACCAAGATCAGTCATCGCAAACTCGGATCGAATAAGAGAGATGATGCGATCCTGAAGAATAGTGCTAGAGGCGGTGAGCACAATGTTGTCGACATATAACAAAAGGTAGGCCATATAAGTGTCGACATATAACAAAAGGTAGGCCATATAAGTGCCACGCTTGAAGATGAAGAGGGATGTATCACATTTGCTGCTTATGAAGCCGATAGATGAAAGGTAAGAGGCAAAACGGTGGTACCATGCTCTCTGGGCTTGTTTGAGGCCATAAAGAGATTTACGAAGGAGGAATATGTGGCGAGGTGCCGAAGCATCCATGAACCCTGGGGGTTGATGTATATAGATTGTTTCCTTCCATGGAGGAAAGCATTCTTGTCGTCAAGTTGATGAATTTTTCATTGGCGAGAGACGTCGAGAGAAAGAACAGTACGGATGGTGGCGGGTTTGACAACTGGACTGAATGTTTCATCGCAATCAACGCCGACCTGCTGAGACCTGTCATTAACAACCAAACGAGCTTTGTGTTGCTCTAAAGAACCGTTAGATCGAAATTTATGTTTAAATAGCTGCATGCAACGAATGACATTAACATTGGGCGGTCGAGGTACTAAGTCCCATGTCTTGTTTTTAATTTGTGCACTAAACTCATCATTCATAGTAGTCTGCCAGTTTGGGTCTTGCATGGCAGTAAGATGGGATTTAGGTAGGGGAGAGATTTTGGGGGGGGGGGGTTCGTTGATGTTAAGATTCATGGGAATTTTGGGCTTAAAAATCCCATCTTTAGAGCGGGTTTGCATAGGATGGGTAGTGGTAGGTGCTGGTTGTGGTATGTCTGCATGGGGAGGTGGTGGAATGACGTCACATGGGGAGGTTGTTGTATGAGAAGAATTTGGAGAGTTAGGGATGTTTGCATAGGGGGGGGGTAGGGATAGGTGTATGACATGTAGATGATGAAAGTGTGTTTCCATGGGGGGTGGGGGTATTTTCTTGGCTATGAGATGAAAGTGACAAGGTGGGGTTGGTTTTCGGATCGGGTTGTGAGGGAAAAGGAAAGAGAACAGGGGTATCGTCGAAAGATAGGAAATGATAGTTGGTGTCTATAGGCATGCGAGTGTGTGGATAAGGAAACTTATGTTCATCGAAAGTGACATGACGAGAGATGATGATTTTTTTGGTGGATAAGTCAAGACAGCGGTAGTCACGGTGATTAGGAGGGAAGCCGAGAAAAATGAAAGGGGTCGAGCGTGGACTTAGTTTGTGTTTAGCGGTGGAAGAGAGGTTGGGGTAGAAGAGACAACCGAAGACACAAATGTGAGAATAAACCAAAATTTTATTGTAGAGTCGGTGGGTTGGAGATTGGTTGGAAAAAAGTTTCGACGGGAGGATATTTTGAAGGTAAGTAGCCATGTGAAGAACTTCAACCCAAAAATTCGGTGGTAAAGAAGCATGAAGAGGGAGAGTGCGAATGATATTGTTGGTTGATCGGATTTTTCGCTCGGCCTTACCATTTTGTGAGGAAGTGTAAGGACACGCATATCTAAAAATCATGCCATGAGAGCCGAAAAAAGATTGGATAGACGAGTTTACGTATTCGGTGCCATTGTCACATTGTAGAGTTTTAATTTGCACACCAAATTAGGTTCTAACATACGCATGGAATTGTCTAAAAATATCAAATACTTGGATCTTTTGTTTGAGTGGAAAAACCCAAAGCGGTTGTGCCAGATAGATGCAGAGTGCGTGAGGCATGCCATAGGAAGGTTCAGTTGATGTGGTGTGGATAAAGGGTATAGCTCGCAAACACTATTGCACCGAATGATGACCGTTCCTGTTCGAAAATCCTTCATAGAGAAACCAAACCGGTCAAACTCGACGAAAACATTGTTATCCCGAGTAAGTTGACGAACATATACGAGGTTCTTAATAATTTTTGGTGTGAAAAGAATGTTATGAAACATGAGAGGGTGTGGGGAGTTAGGGAGGGGTAGACTGCCAGAACCACATACCGGAATATGTTTCCCATCGCCAACTATAATATGAGAATTTAAGGTACACCAATTAAAAATAGAGGGGGATATACATGACTGGTTCATCAGATGAGAGGAGGCCCCGATGTCCAAATACCAATTCGGATCAGGTTGTTGGAGTGTCGGTGTGTTGAATAGACTTGGAAGATCAGTCGGTTGCGTGGGGCTAGGAGTGAGAATTGCATTAGGGATTTGCGCAGGTTGTCGCGGGGCTGGACCTAGGATGCTCGAGGAGGGGGTTGTTGGTTGGCGTTGATGGGTAAGAACACAGAGGGTATCCCCATTGCCCGTACCACTGCCACGGTGCCCATGCGCACTGTTGGTATGGCTAGAAGTTGGAGCGTTGGTTGTCATTTCGGCCACTTCTACTATGACCGCGATTTCAGTTTTCTCGACCACCACGGCCTCCGCGGTGAGTGGGAGGGGGGGGGGAGGATCGTTGGGTGGAAGGAGGGGGTTTCGTAGTTGTTAGTAAGACCGTAGAAGGGGATGCGGTCTGCTCATTTTGTTTGCTGTGACGAGTCTCTTCAAGAACGAGCATCGATCGAGCTTTTGGAAAAGAAGGAAGCGGACTGATTTGTTGTATGACCGTGGCGGCGGTATCGTAATCTCGTGAGAGACCACTTCCCAACTGGATGACTAGACGTTCATTAGAGACGGGATTGCCAATGCTAGTTAGTTGGTCTGCAATAGTTTTCAGTTGCTGACAATATGCAGAGATGTTGGGGAAAGTGTCTTGACGAATAGTGGATAAATTGATTCTCGATTTTCGTGTTTTTTTGTTGTCTTGAAATATCTCTCGGAGTTGGGTCCAAGCGATCATGGCAAAAGCCTTATCGTCAAGGATCGTATGAAGAAGATCAACCGAAATTTTTCCATATATCCATTGTAAGACAATGGCATCAAGTCGAGACCACATGGCATTGTCGATATCAACAGGGCGAGAAACGGTGGTGTCGATGTGGTCAAGAACATCATGAGCTTTTGCGGTATTGCGGAAAAGAGAAGCCCAAGATGTGTATTGGACTTTATCTGCAAGGTTTTATACTGTAACACTTCTAACCAAAAGAAATACAACGTAAAATGTTTCTAGCTGATGCTCAAAGGTCCAGGAGTGTGCTCCAAGGCGTTCACAAGGTCTCTTTATATAGGTGGAAGAAGAGAAAGAGTGTGATCTTGACTTGAGAGAGAAAGGGATCTCACATGGTTGTCTCTATCTTTCCTTTGTCTTGAACCTCTTTGTCCGTTTCTTCTATCTTCCATGAATGCTCATGTTTGACTTCTTATCAAGACCAACTCTCAGTTTTTTTTCATTTTGGCAACCAAATCGCTGCATAATATTTGCAGTTGCTGTCACCGCTATGGTGACACATATAAACTATTAAGTTAACTCCAAATATAAACAAATTAACCCACAAAGTTAGTACCATATTAACAAATTAACCATAAGATGTAAAAAGTAACCAAAAATAAACTCAAAACAAATAATCCTAAAGAGTTGGTTAACATGTTATTATGTTAACATTATTACATTACTATAAACAAATTAACCCTAACAAAAAAGACTCTAATATATCATTTGTATTCACGTTAATTGTTATAAAAAAAGTTTATACCTTAGTATTTACAATAGTTTTTTGTTAAAAAAAAAATCAAGAAGGATCAACAGCAAACATCGAGACAAATGCATATTTAATACATATAATATTACAGAGTATGTAATTGACTATACAAAATCAATGAATGATTAATAATAATTCGAATACAAGTTCGCCGATTTAGCCTATGAAAGTCTTAATCGACACTACCCTGCGCGCAGGTAGGAGTTGGAGTAAAACCAATCAAAGGAGCTTGTAATCCCCTCCCACATTCATGGTTATAAACCATTGAATGTTTACTCTTTCTTCCTATGTGGGACACATTCCCACACCCACTTGATTTTACCAATTTCATCCCAAGTACTCAACTTTGAGCATCGATATCTCATTCATACATATTCTGTTTTGGACACACGATATATCGTTTCGAAGCCCTCATATAGGAGACCACAAACCCACTAAGAGTTAGATATATACACTACATATATATGTATTTAAATATGTCCAAAGTTAGTAAAAAAACGCAAATTTTTATTAATTTTTCCAACAATACATGCATGCCAGTAACGTTAAAAACATGTTATTCTTTTTATTTGTGTTAAGTTAAAAATATTCAATATTTGACTCATTTCAAAGGTATCAAAGAGACATTTCTAACAATGTAATTTATAAATAAATGTATTTTTTTAATGTATTTCAGCTAATAATTAATCAGTTAATATGACAAGGGTATAACATGAAAAATGAAAAAGAAAATTTAAATTAAAAACATTAAAATCTTTGATAGGTCAAAATCGTTACTTATTCCCAACCACAATCCTCAATTTGCACAAGAGTCTGATTTTTATTTCTTATTTTTTTCATATAAAACGTCTAAAAGTTTAATGCTTATGGTTTCATCCCTAAAAATGTTTCACCCAAAAAAACACTATAATTTTATATTTAAAGACCTAAAAATATGTACACTTAACCCCTAATTTTTTGTGATTTTACAAACAATCACACCCAAAAAAGTATGTCCACCCTTGATTATTCCGTTTCCATTGCTTTTTTACCACCCTACCTTTTAGTATGGATTCGAAACTAGGGAACACAAGTTATCTATCTAATAGCTCTTATAAGGGGCCTTAATTAATTACTTCTTAGATTGTTGGGTCTTGAATTCCCGAACCCAAAAAATTTGATTAAGAAGGTATGTTGATGAAATTAGTCAATTAAGTTGTATTAATGGTTTAGAATGATTTAAGTAATTCATATATCTCATTGGAACTCGGCAAATTATCATCAATTTGGAATTCCAACAATCACGAAATTTAATAATCTGAGTGTTTGCGAAGGTTGTTCATATTTTCTATAGAAGGTGAGGGAGGACAGGTAGAAGTAGTAGGAGTTGAGGTGGTAGAAATAGAAAGTGATTGATTGTGAATGATGAGAGGAAAGTAGGGGGCACCATGCATCAAGAATAGGGAGTGTGGTTATTGTTTTGTCCACAACAAATGAGGAGAATAGAAATGTGGTTTCTATAAATTCAACATGTCGAGAGGTGTACATCCAATTTGTAGGAATATGAAGATAATGATATGCACTTTGTGTAGTGGAATATCCGATAAAGATGCAAGGTAGGGATTTAAGTTCTAGTTTATGTTTTGTATATGGTCGAAGCCACGGAAAACAAAGACACCCGAATAAGTGTAACTTGATATAGTTGGGTGGTTTACGGAATGACTTTTGATATGGAGAAGAGTTGTTTAGAGTGGCAGTGGGGAGTTGATTTATTAAGTAAACTACAGTTCAAAAGGCAAGAGACCAATATTTTTGCGGCATGGACGCATAAGCAAGTAAAGAGAGCCCAGTTTCGGCAATGTGATGGTGTCGACGTTTAGAGTAGCCATCGTGCTCAGGAGTGTGAGGTGGAGTGGTTAGACGAGTGACTCCAACGATAAAAAGATAATGTTTTAGAGAGTCATATTCACCTCCATTATCTAAATAGAGTGTGATTAGAGGTTTTTGGAAATATTTTTCCACAAGAGGTTTGAATCTCATGCAGATGACTTTTGTATCCGATTTTTGTTTAAGAGGATAAAACCAGGTGTATTTGGATTAATTTGGATTAATGATTAACAAAAATGACCATCAACAGAAGTAATGGAGAGGTCCACAAATCAGTGTAGACACATTCAAGAAAAGTTGTGGTGGAAATACTAGATAAAGAAAAGGAAAGTTTGTGACTTTTATGGCAAGCACATGAGCTACAATGAAGAAAGACTAGGTATGTTAAGATTGAAATTGGAACTAAGAAACTTTATTATTTTAAAGGTAGGATGGACTAAGTGGTGATGCCAATCAAAGGTCGAGGCTTTTGTGCTTGCGAATACAGTTGGAGAATTGGATTTGAGCTCATAGACACTCAAACTAACCTGACCTTAGAGAAGACATGCCCCCGTTTTGAGATTCTTCACAGAAAAAGAATTAGGTAACAATTCTATCGACACATTATTTTCAAGACAAAAAAAGATATAATTTACGCTTCACTGACCTATCAGGTGGTAAAGAGAAGAAAGTACGAAAGAATAGTAAACGGAGCACACATTGATGCGTTGCTACTATCAGTTCGATTTTAGCAATTAGGATTTATAGATAATATTACGAGAAATAGAAGGAACATAAAGATCATTGGATAAAGTTAAATAAGAAGACGAGCCAGAAAGAATAAGAGAACCAATGTAGAGATGTGTAAACCTGTACCATCATTGATGATTAGTTCTTCGGTTCCGTCATAAGGGTTGTGAAAGCTAAGATTTTGTATGTCGCTGGTAAAATGATGGGAAGATCCACTATCACGGAGCCATGCAATAGTGAACGGTGGTGGATGCATCGTGGTTTCATGAGCTTGAGGGAAGTTGCAGTTGTATTTGGGTAGGGGTGGAGTGGCGTTGGGAAACTGTTTGTGAAAAATTGCACATTGAGAGACCACATGGCCTTGTTCCCGGCACCATTGGCATTTGCCTAAAAAGGGACGGTGTGGGTGGGTTGGGATTTTGGTGTTGTTGGTGATAGAGTGGGAAGAAGGTATGGAGTAGTAGGCCAAGTGGGGCAAGATCGACGATGGTGAAAATGGGAAGTGGAAGCAAAGGAAATGACAAGGAGATCGGTTGGAGGATTGGTGAGTTGAAGGGAGAGTTCTTTGTTGATGAGTTTTTCATGAATTTCTTCAAATGAAATGGTGTTGTGTCAACCATTTACAACATCAATGACCGAAGTGTATGTGGTGTCAAGACCGTCAAGAAAATGATCAGTGAGGTCTTCATGTTCAATTGGTTTGCCGAGAGAAGAAAGATTATCGGCACATGCTTTGAGTGACTACATGTAGTCGGTAATGGTACGACTCCCTTTTGTGATTTTGTTGAATTGGTCTTTTAGTTGTTTAATGTGGCCACAAATTGTTTTAGTATAGGTTTGGGCAAGAATATCCCACATTTCTTTGGTGGTGGTGGCTCGAGAGACAAGAGGAACAAGGTTGTGGGATAAAGTTCCAACAAGAGCACCGAGAAGTAGCTTGTCTTGGTGAACCCATAAGTTGTAGTTGGAGTTTGTTGTGGTAACATTGTTAGTGGCAGTGGTTTGAGAAGGAGAGATCGAGCCATCAAGAAAACCATGCAAATCATGTCCAATAAAAATGGATTCAATTTGCATTTTCCAAGATAAATAGTTGGTGGAAATGGGGGTTTTAGCAAATACTTTTGTCGTCGCTAAAAGTTAATTTATCGTCAAAAACAGTTTATAGAGACGACATGTCGTCGCAATAACATCTTGCTGAAACATCTTGTCGCTAAAAGCCCGTCGCTGAAACTCAGTTTTCTTGTAGTGGTAAGGTTGATGGAGTTGGAAATGTTGACGAATGTGAAGGGTTTAGAAGAGTCAGAGTTGTTAGGAATAAGGGAGGCAATTGGGTTCGCCATGGATGAGAAGACGATGGGTAGAACTAAAGAAAACATAAAAAGAATTTAGAAGAGGATCAAGGATTGCTCTGATACCATATATACGAAGCTTATGAGATAAAATTTGACTACCTAGATACATGGAGATGATAGGATGTCTAACAAACTATACAAGAATAATAACATGGTTAGTTTTGACTCGAGCTAATCTTATCAATATGCTACAATTAATTAAATGATTGCATGTGTCGAGTAAGCCACTAAGGCCTAAGAGCATCTCCAACAATTATGCTAAAATGGAGAAAAGTGAGATTTTAGCAACTTTTTTGCTCCAACACCTATGCTATCTTGTATGCTTAAATAGAAAAAAGAGGACACAGAAGATAAAAATCTCCACATTTGGAGAAATCTCTAAAACCCACTACTTAAAAAAAAGAAATAATATTTTAATCTCTCCACCAATAAGAGACATTTAAATTAAAATATTTAGGGGGAGAGAAATAATATTTTATTAATATATTGATTATTCTAATAATATAATCAATGATACAATCTCTAAAATAAAATAACTGTTGGAGTTGGAAGTAAATTTTGTTTTTTTTGAGATTTTGATTTTTGATACTCTATTTTAGAAAAATATAGTATATCTGTTGGAGATGCTCTAAGATATTAAACTTATAGATTTTGGATGTGATTTCGAAAATTTAGGGTGCGTTTGGTACACCGGACAAGACAGAACATAACAGTTCCATGTTTGGTAGGAGTTTTATGTGGAACATATAGGAATAGAGTGGACAAAGTGGAACACGCGTGTTCCACCCCCACCCCATGGAACAAAGTGGAGGCATGTTCCACCCTCACCTCATGGAACAAGGTGGAATAAACCTTTTTTTTTTTGCCAATATAACATCAAAATAAAACCTAATTCCCTTCTAAAAGGTCAAATACTCACTCTCTTTACATTTTATTTATTCTTTAATTTTATTTATTATATTTTATAGTCTTTAAATTTTCACTTTACTGTCCTCAAAATATTATTTTTATATGGTTTCTATATGTTGGTTAATTTATGTAATTTATTTAATATTAATAATAATAAAAGTATAGAAAATGTATAAAAATTGGAAAATACATAAACTTTTTATTATGGTGTCATTTTAATCGTCTTCAAGAAAACTTTATAATGATATATTTTATTATAATATAATAAATTACATAAATTAATCAAAATATTTTATATATAAATAACTCATTAGAGGTAAATTGGTCATTTTATCTGTTTTGTTATGTCTAGTTTTGTCTTACCAAATGTTGAACAATTGTTCTGTCCTGTTTTGTTCTGTCATATCCTGTTTGGATACCAAATGCACATAGTTAAACAAATTGTTAGGTTAGTCCTTATGGACTTAACTCGATTGAGTTATTTAGCAAGATGAAATGAATGTTAGTTGTGGGAAAGGTTATCAATTGACTGATGATATAGGATAATTTTTGGCGTTGACAGGATATAATATCCTAAAGTTTGTGGTTATTATTTTGTAGGGAGATGGATAATAGAGGCAAGAAGTTTGAGGCCGATAACTTCATTTCAGGTGAGTTCAAGTAGTCTTATATCGAATACATGCCAAATATATATATTTTACATAATTGATTCATGTAGCTTGTGTTTAACTGTATGTTGTGAAAAATGCATGATTTAAGTGGGTGCCGTGAAATGTGGTTATTTAATATACAAGTAAATTTGAAGGTGAAATTAGCATTCTAAATGATTATAAAAACAACGTGAAATCTAATTTTGATGTTTTGAAACTTGGCGTTTATTTATTAGCATGCTATTGGCTTAACTTTTTGTGAAGTATGCTTTATATAAATGAGATATTGTGAGCTATTTGTTTGCTCACAGACAATCACGTTTTAGATTCGGATCTGGTGACTTAGGGTTACCCTTTATGTTACATTTTTATTAGGATCGCTCCCTCTACAGTTAGAGGGGGTTCTCTTATTGGGTGCTTGTATTGGAGTACCGTGCACGTGTGAGTGTCAGATACTCAACTAATAGTACGGGTGTTAAAAAAAACTGTCGAACCGCTCAAACCGGTCAAACCAAGTCAAATCGGACCGTTTTTAGTGGTTTGAGTGGTCTGGCGGTTCGGTCCGATCTGAAATATAGTCAAACCGCTCGGTCTGGTCCGATCTGTAGTTTGAACATTTTTTTGAGCGGTTTGGACTGAACCGACCGCCAAAATTATATTTAGTTTTCATGTTGTGATCAACTATTATGTCCCCATTTAATAAAAAAAAGTTCATCCGAGACATTAAGTTTTTAGTTTTCACTTTTCAATTGTCTGTGTTCTATACATCGACAAAATTCTAAATTCCGCCAACAATCAAAATCTAAAATTTCAAATCGTCTTTCGACTTGCTAAATATTTTTCCAAAATTCCAACTATTGTTAGTGCATTTGCTTAGCTTTTTTTTCAATTTGCTCAATGTTTTTTTTTTTAAATTTTGAAGATATATTTTTCTTCTATGATTCGATATAATATTTTTTTTAATAATGTAACATCGGTGGAAATTTTATTTTAGAGATAGATTTTATGTTTATTTTAGTATAAAGCCCATAATAGGCCCAAACCGCCTAAACTGGTCAGACCAGACCGCATTTTTACGGTCCGGTTTGACCGGTTTGGTAATTTGCTGCCAAACCGCACGGTTTGGAAAATTTCTAAACTGTCATTACGGTTTGGTTTGTGGTTTGAGGGGTTAAATCGCACAAACCAGACCACGAACACCACTAGCTAGTAGGTATATTATCGGGTGGATACAATGTGCACCAGTGATTATATACTGAAATGAACCTAATGGAAAATTGGACTACCGGATCGAGCTCCTTTACTGATTCAGGTTTCTTGTGGGTCTCCCCCACGTGGTGCGATGGTTGTTACCTCGTGGTGAAATTAATAATCATATATTTCATTGATTTTAGGTGAAAAGTAATGTATCGATTTTCATATTACTAGTGTTTAATTTTCATCCATTGTTTTGAAAAATATGAACGTGTTATATGAATCAGTTTCGTGGTGCGATGGTTGTTACCTCGTGATGAAATTAATAACCATATATTTCATTGATGTCACGTGAAAAGTAATGTGTCAATTTTCATATTACTAGTGTTAAAAATTCATCCATTGTTTTGGAAATACGAATGTGCTATATGAATCAATTTGGTCTTGGTCAAATGTTTTATAATATACTCTCTTTAAGTTATCAAGTGTGAAGCCTGATTTAAGCCCAAGGGCGGTAAGGCAACCTCTAGGGCATCAAAGGCCCAAAGAGCAACAAGTTTAATCAAGCCCAACCCATAAGGGATCTATGTACAGAGTTGGCCCAACCCTTATCGCTTCTCAAATCTCAACCGCGGGCAAGGCTCTAGTTCTAAATAACGTGAGCAGTGTCGTGGAGGCGAGGTCAAGCCTCAAGCCTTGCAAGTTATGATGAGGCCACGACGTTTTTCAAGGTGTCCCATAAGGCAACATATGTATATATACTTGTGTGTGTTAATGTTTTAAGTGATCCCATAGAACAATTTAAATTTATAAAACTAAAAAGGAAGACAAATCATTTATATTAAATATATTGAGTGTATAAGAAAATGATATATCAAGAGTGCAAAATCGGGATTAAATCTCTTAAGTCTCTACACTGACTTTCTTCAAATAATTGCTATACGACTCTCCGTGTATGGATTTACTTATTTAGGTTTTTTGTTTTTATGTTTCCTTTTAATTTTTATTTAAGTCTTAGTGTCGTACATAATTATCATGAGGGAAAATATTTTGTTAACCAAAAATTGGTGTTAACTTTGTGAACTCGTTGAACCAATCAAAATCATTCTTTAATCATGGTATATTCAAATATTAGAGTCAATGATTAAGGGTACATGGGTAATTTTCATTTGTAAGATACTTCATTGTATTAAATGGGATGTTACAAAAAAATAATTGCTTGTTTTAGTGGTGATAACAACTAATTTAAAATTTTCTTATAACTGACCATTTAGTGATGATTTGTAACGCTCTCAAATCTGGAAATAACAACTAATTTAAAATTTTCTAAATACATCGATAACTGATTCATCTACAACAATACTTTAAGGTTTAACTTCAATAAACACAATTCAATCTTTATACACAGTCTATAATAGGGACGTATGTTACTAAAAACCCAATAATAGTCACTATCTCCAAAATGCGGAAGACTTCACCAAACTACTTACCCTCGTGTAAGACTAGTGCTCAACTCTTCATAGTATTGCTAGAACCACTCCCCAACTAGAACTGATGCACATGCCGACAAAGGTTAGGCTTAACACCTAGTGAGCTCAAGAGTTTTTTACATGAATAAATATATTATTAAAAGGGAAGGATACAATTTAAATCATAATCTTTCAAAATGATTTACTTTAAATATGGAGACGACTCGTTTTCCAATAACATGCATTTTTAAAGATGAATACTCTAATACAAATCATTCTTCATAAAGTGAGGCAACCCAAAACTCACTCAAAATGTGAATAGAAATCGTATTCCCAATTTATAAAAACGTGGATAAACTTTATATCCCGAAACACCCAAAAACACGGGTGGGGCATAATACTCAACCCACAAATCATGGATAAAATCCATATATACAAAACGTCATCAAAAATTGGATAATAAAAACTCAATACCCAAAACAACACCTTTCGGTGACGGGGGAGACCCGATTACATTGTACGTGACGGAACACAAAAGTAGGTCACATAACCATGTAGTAAAACCAAAACACATTGGATTATACTCATAAGACATATCGAGCTCAACCCCTCTAGATCTTTTGGCCGTGGAGACTCAAATTCAACCCCTCTGTATCTATACTTTGAAATGTCCAAATCCACACAAAACATACAAGCACATTTGGAATTACACCTTACTACCCAAGGGACGCTGCCCGATCATATAGGTCCATACCTTACTTACCATGGTGACCCGATGCCTATTCTGTGCCAAAGTGGTGAACTCAATGTCCAAAACGGGACATTAAGAACACCGTGCCTATGGATCCATAGCAATAAGGTCTAAAACATTATATGACCCCAAAAAAATGAACTAGCACATTCGAAATATGTAATTCTCATATAAATATAAACCATGACCAAAGCTTTACGTTGAGCTATCAAAACTGGACAAATGTCCCCAAAACCCGACAGAGCCAAAACCCAAGCCATAAGCTCAACCAAATCAACTGACCAATTGCAAAAACCAAAAAATACAATAAAACGTAAACAACTCGCATTTATGCAAACCTATGTTCCAAAATACATAAATAAACTCCAACATAGTTTAGATTGGGACAAATCATTTTCCAAGTGAGTTTATACCCTTTATTCTTTCAAAAACGTCAATAACACGAAATCAAACATTTCTCCAAAACGCACACTAAAAGTTCATTTATACTCAAAGGATCATACCATAAAACAAATAATTAAAAATACCAATACTCAAGATTTATTTATCAAAATGCCTAAAATCCCAAATGTGAGTGTTTTACAAAGTTTATAAAGTTAAACACTTCAAATAATCAAAATCCACCAATTAGCTCAACAGTTGATAAATTTATGTAAGACATGTAAACATTTAAAAATGGACATTTTGGCATGTACACCGTTTTCACAAATCAACTTGAACTCACCTTGCTAGATTTAGGCTAAATCTAGATTTTACCCCAACTTGAGCTTCCTTGGAGAAACTTGAATCTACAAGCAAATCCTTCCAAAAACCTAGATCCATAAGTTTCAACCATAAATAATCATATTCAACCATTTGGAATCGTTCCCCAAACATTTGTATCAAACCCCCATTTTAGCCAAAAACCTAAATTTTGACCTAATTTCTCCAAAATCATCAAATCCGAAATTCGAGAAACACAATCACTAGGAAATCATCAATGGAGTATTTATATCTTATAATAGGGATTAGAAATGGAGAGGATGAACTTATCTCTTAGGTTTTGGTGAAAACCTAGAAAACCCTAAAATGAAGCTTGAGGTTGAAGATGAAGATGGAAGCTCTTGATCCTAGATTCAAATCCTTAACTTGTTGATGGTTCATCTTCATAATACCTAAATATTTGAGCCAAAGATGACCCAAAATCATGAAATACGTTTTAGGTTTGCTCTAGGGAGAGTTTGGGAAGAAAGGGGAAATGAGAAACGAAGAAATGAGTTGAAAATAAGATTTATTAGCTAACAACCCCCTTTGTGCGACATTGCCAGGATACAATGCCTTGTTCAATGTCACTGGTCATTGTCGCTGGGGTGCCTTCGATACAATCTCAGCGATTGTGACAGTGCAACTATGACAGTCGCGGGACCCTTCCCAAGCCCCAAAACCCAACTTTTTCAATGCCAACACTCCTGACACTCTAAGGGAATTTAAATAATGTTTTCCCAACAAAATCCCACCATTTACAAGTTCCAAAAACGTACGGGTGACCTTTACTTACCAAAAATTACGGGTGTCACATGATTTTCAAGATTCTCAATGATTATGTTCAAATTAGTTTGAATGACGGCTAATCAAAATGAACACAATACCATTCAACATATTGATTCAGATGATTTATTCGTTTACGATGTTTTGAATGATTTGTTGAACCCGATTCACATGATGTTCATCCGTGAACCAGAGACATTAATACACAAATAATCAGTCAAAGGTTCATTAGTGAGCGATTTTCATAAAACTATCGACTTCTGTTACTTATCATATAAATGTTTATTGGTGAACTAAGAAACCGTTCATAAGTGAACAAGTAATATGTGATTGATTTCGATTTAAAAACGATGAAGGAGAGATTCCCGAGAAATGAAATCGATGCATAATAAAAGCTCTTGTTTTTCCAATTCTATCCAATTCACTATTGTTCATTACACATCCTTTTTTATTTATTACAAAAATGCCCTGAAGAAGTGTTCAAAGATTAAGGGCTATGATTGGTTCACATAATTAACACCAATTAGTGGGTTATTAAAAGAACCAAACCCTAATTATCATTTATCCCCCGAGTTGTATGTTTAAAAAATAAAAAAAGAAAACCATGCATTACAAAATATTGCGTCGTAACGCGTCATAATATGTTACAACGGAAGTCAAGCCTTAGAGTAGAGACATAGGGGTTAACGTGGTGGCGAAGCCAAGCCTTGATGCCATAACGCGCCATAACAAGGTCATAATGAGTTTAGAACCATGAAAATGACTCACAAACCCAAGGGCAACGACACTGATTGCTTTGTCACAATTTCACTATCCAGTTATTAAGCCACATCCGACGTTCCATATCCCCTAACAAATTAGCAATAGTTAACTACAATCACAACAGGGCTATTATGAAATATCTGATGCCCCCTTCCCTCCACCACTGATGCAAATAAATACACATCTTCGTCTTCTTTCATTATTCAAACTTCATACATTCAAACGACAATCAAATTTTAATTGGCCTAGTTGGCTAGTTCTGGTTGAGTTTTGAGTTTAATCTTCATGTGCTGATCAGTTCAATTCATCAATCATCAGTTGAGTTCTGACTGCAACTGTTCAAGATACGTAGTGGTAAAAAGTTGCGAAGTTTTTGTAGGATCTTTTTTCAAATAGAAGTACAACAGTAGAGGTATTCTTAATCCTAATTTATCTTATCTTTTAAGGCTCTGTTTAATTGTATCATAGTGATATGGTGATCTCTTTTTGGAAAACATAGTGATATAGCATGTGGGCTATATATTTCAGTTTTGTGTTTGTTTTCCATGTTGAAAGGAATCCTTCAAATATTCATGTGTTTCTCTGATTGATAAATTGATTATGCATTTGCTTTTATGTGTTTCTTTGTCCCTAAGTGCTAGGACAAAAATTGGTGTATGGTTAGGATAAATAATAGAGATAACATACTGTCAAAGTGTATCAAGTTATTGATATTCCTAGAAGACAATGATTAAGGTAAATAATAGAAAGAAAAGATATCAATATGTCTATGGGTGTTGGTTAGGTAATTTATGACTAAAATATTTCCTTTGTAATAAACAACTTCTTGGTTTGGGTTTGGTCAACAAAAACAAATTTGGTTCTTGGTTTGGGAAGCAGCAGAAACAATTTTGCTTTTGGTTTCGACTACATAAACAATTTCTTGTAATTTCAAAACTAACTTCATTTTCTAGATATTGAAGTTAAAGTCTTATTGTGCTAATTTCTATTGCAAAAGAGAAAAGAAGGAAACAAAAACTAATTTCAGGGTTTATCCTTTTATGTTAAAGTATTCTTTAATAACTATATTGTTTCAATTTGTGCTGTTTAGAATTTTTTTTTGGTTAAAATTTTCTCACAAGACATTAGTCAAGAGCGATTGAATATCCAATTAGCAATTATGAGTATTAAAATAAATTTTAGCAAACATTAACTATGATAAAATAATTGATGTTTTTTCTTCAAGAAATGTATGAAAACATCATTTTTGGTGATTTATTTTTTGTTATATTCAGGGTTTGATTTATGTCCCCCGGTTGTATCATTTTTGTTAAATATTTAATAAAAATCGGCATGGGGATGAGTCGCCTAGTTTGACTAGGTTCCAAGCCCCTTAAAACTATTATGTCTTGTTTGCTTAAAAGATAACGTGGGGGGATTTTTCATCCTTCTCGGCCAGAGCATGAGAAACTCCAGGACCGACCTTGATCTCAGGTTTAAGGTGCAAGTTGTAGTGCTAGCGATAGTAAAGGCTAGCATGAAAGAGTATTGGTTGATACACTAGCTATCGTATTGTTTGGGAAAAATATTAATTTAAGATAGCTTTGTAGCAACACATTTCATGTATGTTTGTAAGTATAAGTTACAGGCTGGTTGCTTGTGGCTTAATGGGATGTATAAGCCTTATAGCTTATTCGATAAGCTATAAAAGGTTGTTCAGTTATGGCTTATTCATTCAGATTCATCCTTATTCACACAACCCAAATACATTACTCCTTTGGCCTCAACGACCTCAACGATCATTAATTTCCGAACTACCTTACATTAAAAGTGTTATTTGCATATTTTGCATGCATTCATTTTAGTTTTTGATTGCATTTTTTGTCGTATTTAGTCATTCACATATAGTTTTTATTATATTCTTAGTTAATTTTCGTCTAATCATTGATTGAGGATATTACTTAGTTCGTTTTGTGGTTTTGTCAGATTTTGACAGGCATTTTATTTTGAAAGCGTGGATATGAACGCGTGAATTTTGGAGCATTTGATCAGTCTTTTATGTGGTGAATTGACCCTTACCTTTCATCAAAGAAAGAAAAAAAATTGGATTGATTCTACTCATTATAGTCGCCTCCAGGCTTCTTCGCACCTGGATAGTACTAGGACCCTTGTGCCCCGACCCTTGATCAGAAGCTGCTAATTTAAGAAGCATGACACAGTTGGAGCACACTTAAAAGAAAAGGAAACATGAGGGGAGCTTTTGAAAGAAAAAAAAGTTAAAGGACTTTCAAAAAATTGTTAATTTAAATAATATTTCTTTTAGTGTTTTTTTCCTCCTTCACGAACAGAGTCGCTGTTTTTTTCTTCTTCACCCTTTTTTCTTTTTTTCTTTTGTTTTCCTTTAGTTTTAGGTTTTTGAGTTTGCTTTTATTTTGTAGTTTAGTTAGACTGAGGTTTAGATTTATTGTTCTTCAATTAATTGTAGTTTTATTAATTCTTGATCATATGGAGATTTGGTCATGATGCGATGCTTTGGCGGATCAATGATGAAGTTCAAGTCTAACGGATTCTCACCCGTTATATTGTATTCTTCTCCTTATCCTTTTACTTTATATTCTAGTTTATATCAGTTTGGATTATTTTAATTGTTTCTACTTAGTGTTTAATTGTATTTTACTTTAGTTGTTATTTATCTTTTATGTATTTAGTTTCATACATCATTCTTTAATTTATTTTAACTTCTTTCTTAGGTTAGAAAGGATTCTTGGAGAGTGACACTCCTTGGATCGATTCTTATAGCTTTCTCAGATTAGTTTTATTATTTTGTTTAGATTTATGTTTCCTTTAGTAGTTTAGCTTTCGTTCAATTGGTAATCGTCACTTTGGATTGAAGTTGTGGTATTGATCAATTGTTTTTATAATAAATGTTGAGTTTTAACTAATTGATTTTTACTTAACGAAAGTTAATGTTTGGTTAATTGGTTTTTATGAATTATTTAGTTAATCCGGTGAGTTTTGATACAAATAACAGTTTGATTGTAATTTGAGACTAAATTGATCAATGCTTATAGTACTAACATGAAAATAGTTAGGGACGTAGATTGGGTAAATATTTGTTTTACTCGTAATGTTTCTTTCCAACGTACGCATACTGCAAACGTAAGTTTGATTGTAATTTGAAGGTTGAAGTAATTTTTCCTAACAAATCCTCATCATTACTGCAAATCCGAAGTTGACATTACCTAATATATGTTAACTCCTTTTTATATTGTCTCGTCATTCTTTTTAGTCTATTCTAATAAAAATAAAAATATTGATGATTTGTCGTGGGTAGCCCATAGTCTAGAAACGAAGTCCGTGTTTAGTCCATCGCCTCCTCGAGATCGACCCGTGTGCTACACATACATACGCTTGCGGTTATAAGTTTAAATCACATCAAGTTTTTGGTTGTAACAACCCAAACATGTAAGGACCAAAATGTAAAGTTCACTTTATTTGGAAGCTGTGGGTCATTGTGAAAGAAATAAAAATTTGAGGGGCTTAGGGTGTAATTTCTTGAAGATATAAAAGGGGAATACATCCCTAAAAGCTCATTTGGTGCAATTGAGGCGAGGTGAGAAGGAGAAAGGAGGTCATCAGTTAAGGTAAATCTCTCCATTCTTGTTAGAATCTTTAGTTAGTCGAATTTGGGAGATTAGAACTTTGGTGTATTGATGAGTTGGAGCCCTAAGTTCCACCCCAAAAAGGAGTCTGATGATTAAGAAATTTGGTTTAGAAATGGATTGAATCTGCTGTAATTTTGTGTCTCCTTAATCTCGATATATTGATTTATGTGAGTTTATTCATAACTTTGATATGGGGATTAGGAAATACCTGTGAGAAATCGATCCTTTGTCTCGTTAGGTTTTGTTTCGTCAAAGAAAAACCCTGCGCCGCCACCGAATGCCGACTGAAACACCACCCGGGCCTCACCCTCAAGCCGGGTGTGCCCCCATGCGGGCTTCGACATGAGTCGGATGTGTGAAGGCATGGACCTCACCAAGAGGCGGGTGTGCCAAGGCACGGGCCTCGCCAAGAGGCGAGCGTGCCAAGGCACGACTTTGGATAAGAGCCGGGCGTGGAGTCGAGACCCGGGTCTCCTCCCACCCGGGCGTGGCGTGCGGCTAGGTGCGGGCTTGGGCCGTCTGTGGTTTGGGCCAAGTTTTATTGGGCCATGGTTTGGGTTGAGAACTACTCGATAGTGGTATTGTTTGGCATTTGGATCGAGGTAAATCTTGTGAAGTTAATGACACTTTTCAACTAATTGTAAGGGTTCATCGTGTTGAGCGTTTCTTGGGTAGTATATTCTCACAATCAGGTGAGTTCCCTTAAACCAAATTCATTGTAAATTGGAAATGTTATTTTGATAAGTTACAAAGTTTACTGTATTTCTATTGAATCTAAATTTGGAACCGGAGATAATATGTTTATTATGTGATTATGCCTGCCTCTTCCTTATGCGTTTAATCTTATGTGAGTTGGTGATATTTTATGATGAATTCGTTTATAAATTGTGCGCCATGGCTTGATCTCAATCATCGGGTATGGTTGAACCGTGTGTCTGGAATCCGTTTCCTTACACACTGTAACGACATCAACTTGGGGGCCGGATGGGGATCTACTGGGGGCCCCGAACGTGTAATAAATCGAGAGTTATAGTAATTTATTCCGGTGACGGAATGATTTCACTTTATGTGATGATTAAATATTCACTGAGATGGATTATAATTACTTATTTCCTCTTTTCAATATAAATGTTTGCTGTCGGGATCTCACTAGACCCTTTTGGTCTAACCCCTGCATTCAAATTTTTCTAAAACCATTTTCACGAAAAGAAAAGGTGGGTGGCTAGACTAAAGGGAAGGAGAAGTGTTGAATTAGCGGGTCAAGAAGAGTTCTAACTTAGTGCGGTGTTAGTTACTTTTAGAGTTCTCGGTTGTGATAGAAACTCTATTTTTGATCTATGTTAAATTTAAATTTCTTTTGAAGTGATTGTATTGGGACCTGGTTTGGGAAATAAAATCTTATATTTTGATGTCGGTTTTGGGTTGTTACAAATTGGTATCAGAGCCATAGTTTAAGAGATTTAGGTGACCGGAGAGGCCTAAACTTAAACTGTGAACCTAGGAACATCGCCGAGATAGAGGATGCCTTTAAGAATTCCACTTTAAGTGCACTAATGATAAGGTAGCAAGGACTGTCATGTAAGGTAAATTTAGGATTACACCTGGCCAGTGTAATTGCAAATTTACAGGTACATGTATGTGCTTAAATGACCTTACCATGCTAGGGTGGTTGAGTGTTCGTTTAGTGGTATTAGTAGTTTTTGTCATGTTGAATTGACCGATGAATGTGGTAGTACGGATTAAGTCATAATCTTGCAAGTGTTTAGCAAGGATTTGATTGGTTGAGTGAGAATGATTTTGGGGTAATTGTTGATACTTCTAGGAAGGAGTTGTGTTCGAAGTGTCGGTGAACCAAACTAAAAGTAGACCTTTTGGGGTTCAATAAAGAAGTATACTATGTAACTATGTTTTTAATTTCTGATGAGACTCTGTTTCTGGGGTTGCATGTATCGTTCAATCAGTGTAGAAGAAGAGGTGTGTTTGGATTTTGAATGCCTCAATTCAAGATCGAGTAAAAAACAGTAAGTCCTCGACTCGTCATTTAAGCAGTGGGGTGATATGAGCGGGTGAGAAAAGCATCGGTGTTAATATGAAGTACGAAGTAAGATTATAACGAAGGGCAAGTGGTCGTAGTTAATCTTTACCACTCAAGTAACGGAACCGAGTAATTTGCAAACCACGATCAGAATGGAAATGATGTAGTTGGGATAAGCGAGTATGGGGGGAAGAACCTGTTATCCCAGTTTAATCTAGTTGGTAAATAATCAATCAAGTAATCAAGCAACACAATAATAATCAAGAGATATATAAATCAGAGTAACATACCAATCCCTTGAATAAACAATGAACCCTTGAGTGTTCTTGATACCCTTTGAATACAGAGAATAATAGATTTGCAGATTGGAATAATTATCAAAGGTTCTTAACCTAAAACCTAATTAAACAAAACTTTAAATACCTAGGCCATATGGGCTTTAGCCTTAATGGGCTTTCTAACAGGCTTTAGGCCCATTTACAAATAACTATTAACATATTACAGTTTAAACCTTGAACTGTAACTATAAAACAAATACAGTTTAAACCCTCTAATTTAACTTTAATCTTGAATACAATTATTTGATCCAACAATCTCCCCCTTTGGATTCAAGATTAATTTTTTTTTTGCAATAATAGTCTTCAGGTCTTCACTTGTCTTCAGATGACATTGATAGCTTCAAAACTTGATATCTTTAAATAGTCTTCAAATCTTCAAATCATTCCTTGAATGCAAAACTTTGTATATCTTTGAAAATCTTCAGCAATCTTCAGATATTTGTATATCTTTGAAAATCTTCAGCAATCTTCAGATTATATTCTCCCCCTTAATATATTCTCCCCCTTTTTGATGAGTGGTGAGAATCATCATCATCAAAACAATCTCCCCCTTTATGGAAAAATCTCCCCCATTGTCTTTATAGACTTCAATGTAGCACCGTCTTCATGTATCGAGCTCTGTGGGAAATAAGAGCAGTCTCTCCAAATGGAAAGAGTGATTGTTTCAATCTTTTCAGATTAAAATAGAAAGTAGTAACCATTCGAATCTTTTCAAATTCAAACAGTTTAATAGGTGTAACCCTGGATCAACAAATGACTCAGTTAAAATGCCTGTCAGCGACACAAAGTCACTGAGTAACACAAAGTTACTATATAAGGAGCTGGTTTTGATGTTGGCTCCCCAGGACTTCCATTCAATCATCGAATAACACATGGTTATCTATGAACGTTCTGACAGAAAACAAATTTCTGTGTGCTCGTGCATGTGTATGAAAAACTTTAAGCATAGATGATTGCTTGTCAATATAGGCTCAAAGTATGTAAACTTGTTGAGACAACAACAAATTATACAAAGACTCAATGTGCAAGAGAAAGGGTTCGAAGGTGGGGCAACTTTCCTTCTTTTTCAATATTAGTATCTTCCAAATGAAGAACCAATAGCGTATGTGCTGCTTCCCCAGAAAATGTGAAACATTCTCTTTTTGAGAAAAGAATGAGTAGCTGGTGGGGTTGTATGCAAGAGATGGCATGGGCTAGTTGCCTATTTCAATGATGGTCACCAAAGAATGTGAACCAATCAGATTATGTGGCTGCCCGGCTCAGAAAGAATTTGGTGCAGAGTTTAATATTCTTTTACTCTGATCTCTCACCCTCTTTCTTTTAATGCGCACTTCTAACCAATCTCTCTTTTCCATTTTACCTCTTCACACACCATCACTCAATTCTTTTGACCCTTCTCCCCTCAATCACTCAGGGAATACTTCCTGGGTAGGAAACACTGGTTATCGTGAATCCATGGAAGTTCTGTTAAGTTCTCACACTGAATCCCATGTATTTTCCTAAAAGAACATCCTGTTCAACAGACTTTTTGTACATGTAAGCACAAATACCACTTGTTACATGAAGAATAAAAATTTTGGAGAAGTCAAAACAATTGTGTTTGACGATGCAATTCTCCCCCTCAAACTAAAAATGGTTTGACAATTAAGCTCTAAGGAGTTTTTCAATTAAGCTTATAGACGATTTGTCATGAAGAATAATATTTTGGAGAATCAAAAAACGAATGTTGTTTATATGAACATTATATAAACATATTTTCAATGAAAGCACATGAAATGACGTTTGATTCAATCAACAGTTAATACAAAGAACGTGAGTATTACCATAGAAAGATTTAACTTTTGATACATGGTAATAACAAAGTCAAATAGAATGTTCTGAACCGTTATGTGTATGAATAGTTGACAAAGTATATTGACAAGATAAAACGCAAGTATTTATCTTTAAGAACACACGGTCAGATAATATTTTAAAATCACAAATATTCTCCCCCTTAACTTAATGTAAATATAATTTTTTTAACATAAAACATAAAAATAAAGCACTGAAGTGCGGGTTCTAATCCGATGTGATCAGAAGCCATTCTACGTTGAGGTCCGGGTTCTAAGATGATTTACTTAGAAGCCTTCTTTTTGACAATTAAGTCCGGGTTTTGAACTGATTTGTTCAAAAGCCATTGTTCTTTCTCCCCCTTAAACATTGGGTGCCTGCCACACAGATTTAGCTTTTCGTACCCACTTGTATTTGGGTCCTAATGAGTTAGTTGCAGTTCTAGTGGGAGATATGAAGTAAGAACCATACCAGTTATTCACATAATCTTTTCTGACAAAATCATTTGAGCCACAGTAGGAACAACTAATTTTCTTTTGTGCTAACCTGATCAATTGATTGATAGAGTAAACCAGATCAGGTTTGCCAAAAGTTTTACCTTTTGATGCATTGTTCCATTTTGCATTTGATGTATGCACAAGTGATTCTTATTTGTTCTTCTCCTCTGAGGATCCTTTAACTCTCCAGATCCAGATTCCTCTTTCTTTCTTATAATGTCTTCTCCAGAAACTTTTCTTCTGAGACTTAGTCTTCTTGAAGTTACCTGAACCATCAACATTTTTGTCATAGAAAAGGTTAGAAGGACGAATATGATCAGTAGATTTAGAAGTAAGACAATCATCTAAATCATAGAAAGAATTATAGAAAACATTTGAAAAATGTGAACTTGAAGCTGTTTTTAATGAACTATCTGAATCAGCTAGATCATCTCTTGGTGATTGAGCTATTGACTCTGGCGTTTTGTGCTCAGTCAGCTTCACCTTGAATACGATCTCTTCAAGTTCCTTTATCTTTGAAGACAAACTTTTTCTTTCCTTTTCAATCAGATCAAACTTCTTATGCAACTCAGATTTTGCATTCTTCTCCTTCATGATGTTTGTTGACAATTCAGATAGCTTTCTTGTCAGCTTGGCTATCTCGGTCTCAAATATTTTCTTTTCTTCAGAAAAGTCTATATTTGCTTTCTTCAGCTCAACTTTCTTCTTCTCATTCTCAACCTTTTCTCTTTCAAGAATGATAACCTTCTCAAAGTCTGAAACTTGTTGAGAAAGCTTAACACATCTAAACTCTAATGATTTCTTCTCTTCAAAGGATTTTCTGGAGAAGTCAGATAATTTCTTAACAAATTCTTTTCTTTCTTTCTCAATATTTAACATCTTAGCTTGAGCTATTCCATTGTCTCTGTCTTGGGGGTCCTTTTTCTTTCAGCTTATTAATCTCAACCTCAAGACTGAGAACTTTATCTTTTAGTTTATCTCTTTCAGCAAAGATTCGAGACTTTGACTTTCTAAGCTCTTCAGATGTCTCACAAGCAATGTTTGCTCTTCTTCTCAGCTCATCAAGATCTCTTTGCATTAGTTCCTTCTTTGACCATGTTGATCTAGATTCAGATCTTTTTAGCTTTGCTTGAAGGTCTAAGATCTCTTTTTCTTTAGACGCAATTATTCCTGCAAGATCAATTAAAGAATCAGAATCTTTTCAAATTTTCTTTTAAAGCATTGATCTCAATAAGAAGAGATGAGTTCTGAATCTTTAGATTTTCAATCTCAGCTTCAAGAGGTAACATCTCGGATTTGAGCTTTGTAATCTCCCTTTCACAATCATCAGCCCTGTCTGTATATCTTGACAACTGTCTAGCAAGATGTTTAGCCTTTTCTTTTACTTCAGAAAGAGTCATGTTGCTAAAATCATGGTTGTAACATTTAGACATATTTAGCTGAATCGACATCCTAGCTGTATGGTTAGTAATCAAACTTTTCTGTACCAAGACAACCAACTAGATGAGATCGTTAGAATCAAAATAAAAACCACACTCAAAAATTTTAATTTTTTTTTAACCGGCGTATTGTTCACCGGTACTGTAGCGACCGGTTTTTTTTTCTTCAGGTCTTGAAACTATCGGTCGACCGGATGAATAGTGTCGACCGGATGAATAGTGAATCGATGAATAGTAAAATCGCAAAACACATATTTAATCCTAAAAACTTGATTCTTTAGGCTTTGATACCACTTGTTATCCCAGTTTAATCTAGTTGGTAAATAATCAATCAAGTAATCAAGCAACACAATAATAATCAAGAGATATATAAATCAGAGTAACATACCAATCCCTTGAATAAACAATGAAACCCTTGAGTGTTCTTGATACCATTTGAATACAGAGAATAATAGATTTGCATATTGGAATAATTATCAAAGGTTCTTAACCTAAAACCTAATTAAACAAAACTTTAAAAACCTAGGCCATATGGGCTTTAACCTTAATGGGCTTTCTAACAGGCTTTAGGCCCATTTACAAATAACTATTAACATATTACAGTTTAAACCCTGAACTGTAACTATCAAACAAATACAGTTTAAACCCTCTAATTTAACTTTAATCTTGAATACAATTATTTGATCAAACAGAACCTGTACCAGAAAGTGGTACAAGATTGAGAAACCCGACTGTGTGTCCCACAATACGTGCAAAAGATGAAGATGAACAAAACAAATCAATTCAAGATGCCATTTGTATTTCTCAATTCACACGATTACAAAATGCTCTCTACTCTCAAATAATTCTCTGTCTACAATGAATTCTCTCTTCTAGTCATATGAGTCAACAAACAAAAACAAACTATTTATACTTCTCTCAAATACAAGACAAAACTAAACACTTTGACTTTTACAATGACTTATTACAAAGACTTTGACTTTTGCTTGAAGGTTTGACATGAGCTTTGACTTTGACTTTCATGATCTTTTATCCAACATATTTGTGCACTAACAATCTCCCCCTTTGGATTCAAGATCATTTTCAACAAGAAATTTAGCAATGATAAACAATCTCCCCCTTTGATTGATCTTTAACACATTTAATCTCTCCTTCATTATGACAACTGATCATCTTCAAAGAGTAAGATCTTGAGCTCCCTTTTAGACATAGAAACAAATTATCTCCTCCTTTCGGATAAGCAAAATTAACTTTCAGCATTCTCGAGCAATAATCTTCTTTGATTCTTTCAAATAACCTATCCTTTGAAAATTCAATCTCCCCAAGATAATAAAACATCTCTCAGACTTCAGAAAAGAAATTATCTTCAGATTTTGCTCACATTTCTGCAGAAATCAAACTTCAAAAAAAATTTCTGTACAATTCAGCAAACTTTCCGAAATCTTCAAACTTTTTTTCAAATCTTGAACAATCTCCCCAAAACTATTGCAAACTTGTTCACCAACTGAACTTAAATAATCATTTCTTGATATTGTCTCCCCCTTTTTGATGATGTAGAGCATAAAAACCATCCAAACTTCTTCAAGAAATGTCATCATTTTCTGACCAAGATCCTTTCATATGAGCCTCTGATCATCCGTCAATTCATAATGTATTCATCCGAATCTTTGCAAACTCAGACAAATAGGAATGTAACACCTGAATCAACAAATGAATCAGTTAATAATGCCTATCAGTAGCACGAAGCCACTGTGTGTAACAAATACACATTGGAAAGGAGCTTTTTTATGTTCACTCCCCCAGGTCTTCCATTCAATCATCGAATAACACAAGATTTAACTATGAAAGTTTAGACAGAGAAACACATTTTTTGTGTGAATGTGCTTGTGTATGAAAGAATTAAGCATAATGATTGCTATTAATAGGCTCAAAATGTGTAAACCATTGAGACAACAACAATAATACACAGACTCAATTGTGCATGATCGAAGTGCGAAGGTGGGGCAGACTTCCTTCTGTTTCAATATCCACATCTTCCGAATGAAGACAAGATAGATTATGTGTTGCGTCCCTAGAAAAATTGAAACATCTCTTTGTTGAGAAAAAGATGAGTAGCTGGTGGGGTTTAAGCAAGAGTTGGAATGGGCTAGTTGCCTGTTTCAATGAAGTTCACGAAAGAATTGTGAAACAACAGTAATATGGTTTCCCGACTCAGAAAAAGTTGGTGCAAAGTTTAATATTCTTTTACTCTGATATCACACCCTCTTTCTTTTTAACATTTAAGCTCACTTCTAACCAAACTCTCTTTTCATTTTATCTCATCACACACCCACACTCAGATATTGACTCCTCGCCTCTCGATCACTCAAGGGTAACTTCTTGGGTAGGAAACACTGGTTATCGTGAATCCATAGAAGTTCAATTAAGTGCTCACACTGATCCCGTGAATTTTATCCTAAAAAATGTTTCTCAAACGGTTTAACTTGAACAGTTAAAGCACAAAATGAAATACATGTCAGATACATGTATGCTCAGGAAGATAATCATGAAGATTTGAGCATTTTAAGCATGAAATAATCTCTCAAAAACAAGTATATTGAATGAATGAAATGAATACAAAAGACTTGTTTGAGAATCTGACATTGTATGAAAAGATCAAATATGAATGATTTATCAATAAAAGCTTAGGTCATGAAAAATTGGATGTTGTCTATAAGAACAATTATAGACAAATCTTGAAAGAAACACTTTGAAAGAAATAACGCTCAACCAACTTTGAAATTCAAACAGGGTGTCTTACCATCGAAAATTATGTTCAATTTTGAGGCATGGTAAGAACTTAGTCAATAAAAGTACTAAACCGGTGTGTGTGAATACTTGACAGTATATAGAAAAGAAAATACACAAGTATTTATCTTTGGAAACACACGGTTCGTAAAACATTGAAGCACATAATAACAAAAACATTTAAAATCACACTTCTGTATTCATGAAATCTGTTTAAGAATCGAGAAGTAGTTTGAACATTTAAGAACATGTTTTCATATCTGAAAGTTGTCTATCTTTCAAATATGTATGAGATTAAGATTAGAATAATCCTTACGCTCATCTTGAATCTCATAAAGTCAGCTCGAAAGTCATGATTGATATGATCATGTAAGCTCCCCCTCAAATTCTACATTCAGTCAAAAAATCGTCAAAGTACAAAGTCTTATTCACAAACTTTATTGAAAAGTAAAGACATGAAAGCAATAAAACTTGTGATCATATGTAATCAGAAATCATTGTCCTTACTCCCCCTAAACATATGCATCATAAGATATGTCAGTAAAAGAATATATGCAAATCTCTACGACTCCCCCTAGAATGTAGTTCATCTAAATTTTATCTCACTCCCACTGAAAACATGAACAGAACCTTTCAGTGCAGATATCGTTCAGATTAAAAATAAAGAAATGAAGAAAAATAACAAAGATAAATTGTACTTGGTAATTACAGATAATGTCTTGAGGTTTAACATGCCAAGTTTCGAAATGAGAAAATTAAATCTCTTTTCGTCTAACGGCTTGGTAAACAAATCCACAAGTTGATAATATGTATTTATAAAGTAAAGTTCAATTGTACCTTTTTCGACATTATCTTTGATAAAATGATATCTCACGTCAATATGTTTGGTTTTCGTATGTTGAACAGGATTTGCAGATATAGCGATAGCGCTCTTTGAATCGCAGTAAATCGAGATATTGTTGTACTTGAAACCGTAATCTCGGAGTTGTGTTCGCATCCACGGCACTTGAGAACAGCAGCTAGCCGCAGCTACGTACTCTGCCTCAGCTGTTGAAGTAGATACACACACTTGTTTCTTCGAAGCCCAACTCATGAACTTATCTCCCAAGAATTGTATGTGTCCCGAAGTACTCTTCTTATCAATCATACAACCTGCATGATCTGCGTCTGAATACGCTGTTAGCTCAAAACCAGTATCTTTAGGATACCACAAACCAAGATCTGCAGTTCCCTTCAGATACCTAAATATACGCTTAACCGTTGAAAGATAAGGTTCTTTAGGCGAAGCTTGATATCTAGCACACAAGCATGTAGAAAACATGATATCTGGCCGACTAGCCGTCAAGTACATTAAAGAACCAATCATTTCTCTATAGGTTCTAACAACAACAGCTTTTCCCGAAAGATCAACTCCGATTTTAGTTCCAGGTGCCATCGGGGTAGAAATTGGAGTACAATTTGACATATTAAATTTCTTTAAAATGTCAGCAATATAATTCGCTTGATTTATAAAAATCCCCGTAGAAAATTGTTTAACTTGTAATTCGAGAAAGAAATTCATCTCTCCTATCATACTCATTTGAAAACGTGACACCATGAGATTTGAATTTTTTTACAATACTTTGGATTAGTTGAACTAAATATGATGTCGTCCACATATATCTGAATTAAAATGATATCAACTTTCTCCTTTTTAATGAAGAGAGTAGTATCGATTTTACCTTTAGTAAAGCCAAACTTGACTAAAAATTTGGATAAAACATCATACCAGGCGCGAGGAGCTTGTTTCAAACCATAAAGAGCCTTGTCTAGAATGTAGACATGATCCGATTTATCAGGATTGACAAAACCTTCAGTTTGCGAGACATAAACTTCCTCCTTTAGAATGCCATTCAGAAAGGCAGTCTTCACATCCATTTGATAGACTATGAAGTTCTTGTGTGCGGCGTAGGCTAAAAACATTCTGATTGCCTCTATACGCGCAACTGGAGCATAAGTCTCATCGTAGTCTATGTTTTCCTCTTGCCTATATCCTTTAGCAACAAGTCTTGCTTTGTTCCTTACTACAATACCATCCTCATCTTTCTTGTTTTTGAATACCCATTTCGTGCCAATGATTGTTTTTCCTTCAGGTCGGGGCATGAGTCTCCAGACTTTAAGCGCTTCGAATTGATTGAGCTCTTCTTGCATTGCTACATTCTCTTGCACGACATCTCCATATCCCAAAATTGGTGAAAACTGGTCATTTCCAAATCTGACGTTCCCGCATAATTTCTCTGTATAATTAGATAAAATATCTTTTTGCCCGGTCATATGCTTGGAGCAACCAGAATCCAAGTACCACATATGACGGGTATGCACATGAGAAATCAAGGAACAACAGGTTTAGGTACCCATTTATAGATGGGTCCTAGCAAGTTAGCACATGATTTTGGCATCCATTTGAATTTGGACCCTTTGATCTTTTGAAACATATGAATTATATACATGATATGAAGTAAACCAATTATCAGATTATTGTCGAGACACAAAATCATTTCTACGATATGTGAAAGACTTATTAGTAGACGAAGATAATTGGAGTAATTGCTTTATTGAGTAAGTCTTGTAAGAAGATACAAGTTTTGTTTTATGAAAAGCAATGTTACCAACTACATTAGTATCACTAACAGTCACTCTTTTACATTCAATATCAAAACATGATTTTGTAGTCTCTTCAGCTTTCTTCTTTGGTCTCTATTCCGATCTCACTTCAGGCTTTTTCTTTTTCACATCTGAAACATATGAATTTTGAAAATTAGAACTGTGAGATTTGAAAGATTGTCTTTTCTTTGATTTACCAGTGTTAGTCCATTTTTTGAGTTCTTTCTCTTCTTACCTTTGGTATGACTGATACTCACAGAAACTGATTTATCAACCTTAGTTGATGATTCACCCTTTTCAAATACACTTGGTAAACCTTTTGAATTCACAATAAATTGAGAATGATCTGGAAGTTTTGCATTAAAGTCAAATTGATCAACACATTCATCAAAGCAACCATCAGAGTTTAGAAAATCAAACTCTTCATCAAATAGAACATTAACATCATTTGGCTTAGAAACATTGGAAGAATTTGAGAAATCAATGTTAATAAAAACAGTTGAAAATATCATTTGTTCTATCCCAGTCAAAATCCTCTCATCTACAAGAATGTTCTCAAGTTCAGAAATTTTACTTTCTAAAATGAGTGGAGAAACATAAAATTTGCCTTTAACCGGTTTTGCCTCCATTTCCTCTGTAGAATAGCTTTGAAAATAATCATTAGAAAGAAAATTTGACGATGTGGAACTGTAACTAGAATTCAACCTCTCATATCGAAATGGAAGTTGCATTTTATTTTTATTTTTCCTTTTCTCAATTTCCTTAGCTTCATCATCATCTAATAATTTTGTCCATTTAACTTTGAGTTTAGGGTATTGAGGTGCCAATTTTAGAACCAAAATCATATAAAGCAGGCACTTTGAAAATACCCTTTTTTCAAATAATGTGGGTTATTGTAACCAATACCCCAACACTCACTACTCTCTTTTGGTTTATTAAGATGAATGGTTTGCTCAGTTTGACCTAAAGTATAAAGTTTTTCTTCCAAACCACTCACTTTTTCAACCAAAGATTTTTTTTTCTTTCTTTAAAGATAAACACTTTTTAGCAACCTTTTTAATCTCAAGTTCGCACAGTTTGAATTTAGATGATGTTTCAGATAGTTGATTATGGATTACAATATTTTCTCTAGCACTGGTATAAATATTTTTATGTAAAGTCTCAATCAATACATTATTCTCAGCAATATCATTGTTGAGTTTCAGTATTGTTTGGTTTTTCTTTTCAATGATACATTTTTCGCGTTTAAGTTTAGACTGTAGATCCTGAAGTTCAATCATCATGGATTGCATTTGAGTTAAGAAATCAGATTCAGACATATCACATACCTCTTCAGTATCCTCCGCATCAGAATATTCTTCAGTTAAATTCTGACCCATAAAACACATGTGAGCATTTTCTTCCTTGTTAGTGTCAGGTTCTGAGTGATCCAGCCAGTATTCGTCTTCAGCCATTAATGCTTTGCCAGCTTCTTGCTGCTTGGCCAGAAGCATTTTGTTCTTGTAATATTCTGAGTTATGAACCTTTGGCTTCCGACAATCTTTAGCAAAATGGCCTACTTTGCCACAGTTATAACACTTTACTGGTTCAACCTCTTTCTTCTCCTCATATCTGTTCCCATACTTATTCTCTTATATCCTTTTCTCCTCAAACCTTTTACCTTCTACTCTCTCCTTGTGCTCAAAATTCTTTGACCCTGATGAATATCTTTGACTGTTTGACCCTGGCTTCTTGTAAAACTTCTTCTGAAAAGCTTTGGTCAACAGTAGCATTGCTTACTTTAGGTTCTCACCGTCATCAGAATCTGAATCAACACTACTTTCTTCCTCAGATTCAGACACTATCACCTTCTTCTTCTTCTGACTCACTGACCTTTTCTCTTTCTTCTTAACCACTAAGGCAACTGGATCTGCTATCAGTTTCTCAGCTTTCTTCTTTTCATCTCTTATCTCTTCTACCTCTTCCTCATTCTGTCTCAGAGTCTCATATACTTCATGTAAAGGAATCTCATTGAGATCTTTCATCTGCTTCATTTGGCGAGTAAATCTTTTCCACTCTAGTTGTAAGATACTTAGAAACTTCACATTCAGCTCACTCTGAGATTTTGTTAGGGTGATTTGAATGTTAAATAGAAGTTCAGGGTTCAGTTTGTAATTATTGAATAGTTTTATTTAATTAGATGGGCCCAAGCCCATAAGCCCAATATGATTGTAAGCCTAAGTATATAAAGATTGTTTTAGATTCTTTATTAGTTAAGTCTCATAATTTCCAGATCTCTAGTCAATAGGTTTACTTTTCTCTGATCAAAAATTCTTTCTGTAAACCTATAACCTTTGATTGCATATTAATCATATGACTAGAGGTTGTGGCTACATTACTGTTCATCTTTGATATTATTTGCTTTTGATTGCAATGTACTGGATCTACAATTGGTATCAGAGCAAAGAGACTGAAGGTTTGATCCAGAAAAGGTTTGTTTAAAACCCTTAATCAATTATTTGATTTAATCGTTCCTATTTGTTTATCTGCTGTCGATCTGTTGATTTAAAAAAAAAAAATTATCAGTCGATTTCTGGGTAGATCTGTTTTAAAAATATTGATTTATGGGTAATTGGTTTCTGCAAAATCGATTTGTTACTGTGTTATCGATTGATTTTGGTTTTAAGTAATTATCGGTCATTTGTTCTCTAGAAAATCAGTTTATCGGTCGATTAATGTGATTATTTGAGTTTATCGGTCTGTTTCTGTGTTTGAGTTCCTGCATATCAATTGAGATAGTTGATTCTGTGTTTGATTATTTAAGTTTATCGGTCTGTTTGGGTTTATCTGCATATTTGTTTGAGTCTGATTAATTGCTTGTTGAATTTGATTTCTGGGTTTGATTACGATCGAATTCCAAAATTCATCGAGTTCATCGATCTGTTCTTCGTGTTTATCGGTCCTTATCTGTTGATTTTATCGGTCCTTATCTGTTTATCTGTTATCGACCGGTACCCTGTTTTACCGATCCACCTTATCGACCGGTATCCTGCTTTACCGGTCCACCTTATCGACCGGTACCTTGCTTTACCGGTCCACCCTGTCGACCGGTACCTTGCTTTACCGGTCCACTCTTGTCGACCGATACCTACTGACCGACATAAGATCGACCGGGACATTGCCTTGACCGGTACGCTCATCGACCGATACTCTGCGACCTGTTCATTCCTTGACCGGATCCTTGTCCCGACCGGTACCCAGCTTGACCGATAATCTGTGAACCGATATTCTTTGTTGACCGGTACCCTGCTCGACCGGTACCTTGCTTAACCGGGTCCTTGCTCGACCGGGTTCTTGTCCTATTCTGTTTACTGTGTTATAGATATATTGTTTTTGGATCATCTTGCTTGTCTCACGATCATTATAGTGCTATTTAAGTTAAAAGAGTTAAGATGAATTCAAGAGACGCTTTAGCTATCGGTTCGGATCAAAAACCCCCGGTGCTCTATCGGGGGGAATACCCTCAGTGGCACGATCGCTTCATGAACTTTATTGAAGCGAAATCAAACTACGAGGATATTTACAAGTGTCTGAAAGAAGGGCCGCAAGACTGGCCAATGAAAGTCATACCTGAAAACCCAGCCGAAGGTCGACCAGATCGTTCAGTTCGGAAAACTATCGGTGAGTTTCTTCCTCAAGAAAAGAGCTTGTACGAGGCTGACAAGCAAGCAAAGTCCTATCTTCTACAAAGTCTTCCCAACGACATCTATGCCTGCATCGACAGTTACAAGGAGTCTGCGAAGAAGATGTGGGACCAGATTGAGAAAATGATGATGGGGAGCCACATCAACAATCAGCTGAAGGTGACAAATTGCATCACCAAATATGATGGCTTCAAAGCCAGAAAAGGCGAGACGCTGACAGAAACCTATGAACGGTTCAACATGCTTCTGAATGATCTCTAGAAAAACAAGATCATGAAGATGAACATCGAGAACAACATCAAGTTCATGAACAACCTCCAGCCTGAATGGAAGCCGTTCGTCTCTCATATCCGTCATACTCAGACCCTGGAGAAGCTGTATCTACATGAACTTTATGAAATGCTGCTCCAGGATGAAGAGGAAGTTATGGAGTTAATGGGGAATCAGAAAGCAGAAGAAAAGCCGATCGTTGATCCGTTAGCACTTGTATCAGATAAAAGAGGTAAATCTGTCAGCCGCTCGTCTGGAAAGGAACCAGTACAAAGTGATTCTGAACCCGAAGATCCTGACAGTGACTCGGATCCAGAATACACCAAGATGAAAGAAGCGATGTTGTTTCTGACTCAAGCATTCCAGAAGTGGAAGTTCTTTAACAAGTCCTCAAACAAGCAAAGATTCTCCACTCGCCGGGATCATCAAGAGAAGTTTGAAGGGAAGAGACGTGTTGAAGAAGGAAAGAAGTCTGAAAAGAGACATGAAGAGAAGCCAAAAGAGGAGCCGATCAAATGCTATAACTGTGGTCGGTTGGGTCATTTTTCCAAGGATTGTCGCAAGCCTGTCGTACGCAACTCAGATTATTACCGGGCCAAGTTGTTGCTGGCCAAAGAAAAGGAAGCAGGTAAGGCTCTCATGGCTGAAGATGACTACTGGCTGCAAGTATCTGATGAAGAACATGAGGATGCTGAAGCACACCTGTGTTTCATGGGCAAGCATTCATCACCGTCTGACACTGATGATGAAGATCGTAATTCTCCATGTCAGGTATGTGCTCCTTACCAAGAAGCTTTACTTGATCAGATGCAACTTACTATGCATAAATTAGACTCTTACAAGCTACTCATAAAAGAAAAAGAACAACTCATCTCATCTCTAGAAAAACGAGTTTCTGCACAGTCTGATTGTATTGAAAATCAAAGCTTAGAAATTGCTAGCAACCTGTGCATCATTTCAAATTTAAAAGAAGAGTGTGAGAGTTGTTCAAAAGAATCACAGGAGCTAAAGACCAAAGTATATAATCTTACCTATGAGCTTCGTATGTCAGAAAATGAGAAAATTGATATTGTGACTCAAAGCGTGGCTTACAAAAATGAAAATCAAAGATTATCTAATCAATTAAAGGATCTTGAAAGGAAACTTTATAAAATTGGTCAATCTCATCAAACGCTTAATCTTATTGCACCAAAAGAACCCAAGAATGCGGATACGGGTATCGGTTACGATAACCCCTATTATCTGAAAAAGGCCTTATCCAAAGTTCCTACATTATATGCGTTCGAATTTCTTGGATTAGACGAGACCTATCCAAAATACAAAATCAATTGGACCAAACCACTTGATGATGAGGAAATGGAAGAGGATAATTTGCGAAGGGAGAACTCTACTAAAATGAAACTTCCTTTTGTTTATGATTCTTTAAATTGGTCTTACAACAAAGAAAAACCATGTTTCCTGTCAAATGACTATTTTAGAAGCTACACACAAGCTGAACTTGATGCTAAAACTGTTCAAACTGAGGAGGAACCTCTGGACCATAAAGTTTATGTTTCACCTCTGATTTTGGAAAAGAAAATTGTTCAGCTAGAAACGTCATTTGAACAGGAGAGGGACAGTTTTCAAAAGAAAAAACAAGAGCTTTTATCCCAAATTGAGTGCCTCAATTCCAATAAAAAGGAAACTGTGTCAGATAAGGAAAAAGAATACTTTCAGACAGAAATAAAGAAGTTAAATTCACAACTGGCTGCTTTGGCAGCATATCGTCTGAAAGAGAAACTTCACAAGGCTGAGCCTCAAGCTAAGCCTACAATTCTCCAAAGTGTGAAATCTCATCTGTCTGAAAATTCTTATCCTGCCTCCGACACATCTTCCTGTAAAGCCTTTTTGGGTGACTCGTCACCAAGTTATTCGAACAAAGGAAAAAGCCTCAATCTTTAGAAACAAATTCTTTCGATGTCCTGAATTCATCAAGTGATAAGGCTCCTTCTGATGAGGAAATGGAATTTTCCGCCTTCTTAAATTCTGAGGTGTGTTTAGATGATGATTTAAACCAATTTGATTTTAATCCTTCTTTACCAAGTCACGTTGATTTTCTAAAGTCTTCTTGCGAGCCTTCGGTAAAATTTTATAAGGGTGAATGTTCCACATCTGCCCCACAAAAATCTTCTGTGAACAATTCTTCAAAGCCTAAATCTAAAAAGCGTTCACAAAAGAAGAAAAAGACCGGTCGCTCTAAAAGGCAACAATCTTCAAATTTCAAATCTTCTGACTATGGTTTTAATGGTATTTCAGATACTTTTGGTCGACGCAAAGAAGTCAAATATGCGTGGGTAGCTAAGAAGTCTAAGGAGAGCACGGCGACACCATAATTAATTAATCCAGTTTTAAAGTCTAGGAAAAACAATAATAGTCATGATGTTTTGAATTCTAAACCTATGGTTGAATGTAATGGATGTTTACCTTTAAAAGTTTATTCAATTCCGCAATTACTTCAACTGTCTCATGATTATCTTTGTTGCTCCTACTGTGGATTGAATGATTTTGTTGATCGTCGTTTTGCATCTGATTGGTTTGGTTCCTATCATGTGTCTCATTCATATTCCAAGTTTGATGTTCCCCATCATACATATAGACCCTAGTCTAAACGGTCATCCAAGTCGGGTGTTAAGTCTACCCCCAAAGGACCCATTTACGAATGGGTACCTAAAAAGATATAACTTGTTTTGCAGGACGGTCATGTGTGGTATTTAGATTCAGGCTGCTCCAAGCACATGACCGGAAGAAGGGAGCTTCTCACAAACTTCACCGAGAAGTTTTGTGGAAATGTTCGTTTTAGGAATGACCACTATTCTCCCATTATGGGCTATGGTGATATCGTTAAGGACAACATCACGATCAAGAAAGTGTCCTACGTTGAAGGTCTTGGTCACAACTTGTTCAGCATAGGTCAATTCTGCGATAAGAATCTAGAGGTCACCTTCAAATCAACGAGGTGCAGCGTTCGGACTGAAGACGGAAAAGAACTTCTTGTTGGAACGCGTCGCACAAATCTCTACACAATTGACCTCTCGTCTCTGAAAGCAGATACAGAAAGTTTGTTTGATGTCCAAAGCCTCTGCCGAACAAAGTTGGCTATGGCATCGTAGACTCTCGCACCTGAACTTCAAGACTATCAATAAGTTGGTGCTCGGTGGACACGTGAAGGGAATGCCAGATATTAAGTTCGAAAAAGATCACCTGTATACCGCCTATGAAATGGGCAAGATGAAGAAGGCTTCTCACAATCCTAAAGCCGTTCCAAGTACTTCTCGGTCCCTTGAACTCATTCACATGGATTTATGTGGACCGATGCGCATTCAGAGTATCAATCATAAGAAGTATGTCCTAGTGATGGTTGATGACTTTTCTCGCTATACGTGGGTTAGATTCCCTTGTTCAAAGAATGAAACCCCCGAACTAATAATCACTCTCCTTAAGAGTGTTCAAGTCAGTCTCAATCAATCAGTTCAGACTATTCGGACGGATAACGACACTGAGTTCAAGAATCAAGTACTCACAGGTTACCTGACTTCAGTGGGCATCTCCCATACCTTCTCAGCTGCTCGTACTTCTCAGCAAAACGGGGTGGTTGAGCGTCGGAGTCGAACTCTAGTAGAAGCCGCGCGTACAATGTTATCCCAGTCCAAGCTCCCACTTTATCTATGGGCAGAAGCAGTTGCTACCGCATGCTACACTCAAAACCGCACTATCATCAACAAGCGGTTCAACAAGACTCCATACGAGATCATCAACAAACGCATCCCGAACATCAACTACTTCAATGCGTTCGGATGTACGTGCTTTGTACTGAATGACAAGGATGATCTCGGCAAGTTCAGCCCAAAAGCGGACGAAGGAGTGTTCATCGGATATTCTCAGCAAGCCAAAGCTTACCGAGTCTACAACAAACGGACGAAGACCGTCGTTGAGAGTGTAAACGTGACTTTTGATGAGGCCGCTGATATGGCTTCTGAACTCCTCAGTTCAGAACCCACTTTAACTGGTGTGTTAGCTTCTGGACAATTACGTTCAGGATCTACACAAACTCCAGTAAATCCAAATCAAGCGTCTACGTCAAGAGCACATCTTTCAGATTTGGATTTACTTTTTGAATATTTCTATGATGACTTATTTAATATTAAGTCTAATGCTACGTCATGTAACAGGAATGCTGATCAAGCACCAGAAGTGACAAATGTCACTGGTCCAACCGACTCAGGTGGCCCATCCTCGCCTGGTGCTCCTTCCTCTACTATCAATGAATCAGCATCCCCGAGCTCGAGTGACCCCCCTCCTATCTCTCAAGTTCCTACTGAAGATCAGGCAACAATAATACCTCCTGAACCGACCCCTGTTGAAGGTACTCCCGACGCTTCTTCTCCGGCAATCCTGGATCCTGATATCGTTTCATCACCATTTGTGTCGTCCTCTGCTACTTGTTTGACTCCAGCTAAGGAGCTCCCACCTCACAGGCCGTCTTCACTCGAGGCAGTTCAGGATTTACCCCTCGGTGGTCATGTATATTCCGATACCTCACAACAGACATATTAACCTCTTCCGCACACCACCAAGTGGACTCGAGCTCATCCCCTGCATCAGATCGTCGGTGACCCAAATACACCTGTACAGACTCGATCTACCATCGCAAATGACTGCTTATTTTCTTCGTTCCTCAGCCGTATCAAACCTTCCACCGTCTTCGAAGTGTTAAATGATCCAGAATGGGTGATCGCTATGCAAGAGGAACTCAACCAATTTGAGAGCCTCAAAGTGTGGCGCCTTGTTCCCCGGCCAAAGAATAAGACGGTGATTGGGACGAAATGGATCTTCAAGAACAAGAAGGACGAGAATGGAATAATTATCCGGAATAAAGCACGTCTGGTAGCTAAAGGATATTGCCAGCAAGAAGGAATAGACTACGATGAGACGTTTCCACCGTTTGCCCGCATTGAAGCGATACGCATGTTCCTCGCCTACGCCATGGTCTACAATCATAAGGAAAAGCAGCATGAAATCACATTTGTGTATAAACACTTTCAAGACAAGTACAACAAGACAAAGCTTCAAATTACATCAGTCGATCGGATTCAATCTAGTTTCTTCATGGATGTGAAGTATTCAGATTTCATGGTAACTAGAGAAGATGGTCAGAAGTATTATTTTTCTGAAGCTGATATTTCGCGTCTTGAACCTAGAGACCTGTTGTTTCTGCTTAGAGATTTAAAGACCAGAACTAACAGACCAGGGGAAGTTGTCAATGCACTCGAGACAGTCAAGAGATATATGAAGTGTGCGATGAAGCTTGCCTCTGTCGAAGACTTTCAGATCGGGTTAGAAAGCGACCAGCCGAAGATAAACCTGCTTAAGCCTGATTTGAGTGTTCCTTCTGAAGCCCAGACTGTACCAGAATTTACTGTGATAAAGCTTCCAGAATTTGGCATGACTTACGTAAACAACAAAAGTGTTATGCGTTTCATTCGATTCAGTCAAATTGCCAGATTCTGCGACGGTACTTTGATGTTGCTAAAAGACAAGTTGAAGCGTGTTGTTGATAAAGATGAAAAAGGGGTTCAACCTTTGGATCCTAAATACAAGCCACTTGTTCTTGAAGCACTGGGAGTTATTGAAGAGCGACTGGAGTACAGAACGCAAATGAGATACTTCGAGACCAGTTTTGGTTTTCGAAAGATATATGTTCCAAATTGGCGCGATTATCAACTTCTATTTAAAGGGGGAGATTGTTAGGGTGATTTGAATGTTAAATAGAAGTTCAGGGTCCAGTTTGTAATTATTGAATAGTTTTATTTAATTATATGGGCCCAAGCCCATAAGCCCAATATGATTGTAAGCCTAAGTATATAAAGGTTGTTTTAGATTCTTTATTAGTTAAGTCTCATAATTTCTAGATCTCTAGTCAATAGGTTTACTTTTCTCTGATCAGAAATTCTTTCTGTAAACCTGTAACCTTTGATTGCATATTAATCATATGACTAGAGATTGTGGCTACATTACTGTTCATCTTTGATATTATTTGCTTTTGATTGTACTGTACTGGGATCTACAGATTTCTCTACTATGTTCTTGCTAAGCTCATTCAGAAGAGTAACAAATCTATCATGAGTAGCTTCAAGGTTTTCACCTTCTTTTGCCTTGAATTCTTTATAGTTGTTCAGGTAGTTCGACACTTTTAGCCGATTACCAATCTTAGACCCTAACATCATCTTCTCCAGTTGATCCCACATTTGTTTTCCTGTAGAATTGTAGCTATCTATTTTCACATAAATGTCATTGGGAATTCCTTGCAGTATAAAATATCTGGCTAGTCTGTCAGCTTTTTTCCTTTTTTACTGTTCCTCAGAATATTCTTCTACCAGCATCGGATACTCTTTGTTGACTAACTCTTCACCATTTGTTTCTGTAGAATGAATATTAGTTGGAGGTTTCATCACTCCTTCTTTCAGTGATAGTCTGATGTAATCACCCAAATCATTTATGTCAATGAAGTCCAGGAATCTGTCATTCCATTGCTCGTATTCTCCTTTGAAAAGAACTGGTGGTTTAACATCTGTTCCAATAGCAAGAGCCTCCCTTGAAGTCATCTTGAAATTTTGCACTGATTTGATCGTCCAAAAATTCAGAAATAAACTTGACCTGAAAAGTCAAACTTGGTTAACTCTTGAAAAACTCAGAAAAAAATTCTAAGTGTAAGAACTCGCATAACAAAGAAACCACTTCGTGCAAATAGAGGTCTGCGCGTTTTAAGTTCACGCAAAGAGTTCTTTGCGCGTTCTAGGTTCACGCAGGCCATGGTTTGCGTGTTATCAATTCGCACAGGCAAAGACTTGCGCGTTTTGAGATTCACTTCGCGCAATCACGTTGCGCGTTCCTATACTTAGAATAATTTACAAGATTTTGGTTTGCGCAAAAATAACTTCTCGCAAAAAAAAGAAACTAGAATCCAAGAAATCGCACAAAAGGCTTTGCGTGTTCCTACTTCGCGCAAGTATTACTCTGCGCGTTCTTACCTCGCGCAGACAGAACCTTGCGTGTTCTGTCCTTAGAAAATATTTGAGATCAAGTCAAGGAGCTTGCGCGTTCTGTCAAGAACTCGCAGAAGGCACAAAAACACAAATACTTCAGTCTGCGTGTTCTTCAAACTTTTGCGTGTTCTTCGACGTGCGTGTTCTTCAGTAGGAGCCTTGCGCGAATTCTAGATCTTGCGTGTTCTTCATCACTTCAACCAAAACATACTTTTTCAGCCTGAATTCGATCCAACACTTCGAAATAGATTCTGAAACTCTACAGATTTGTTCTAGATCATATTCTGAACAGATTACAAGCAATTGATTTTGAACATAAATAACACAATTACAAAATGATCAAGAATACAGTGCGTTTTTACAACTCGAACAAAAACTCACTAATAATCCAAAATTCACACAATTTGTAGTGAATTGGACAATCTAATCAATACTAACTTTGTTCTAGACAATAAAACGAGTACAAATCAACCAATTACAACTCCGAAACAACAAGAATACAAGAAAATCGACTCATGAACAGTAAACTACGTGTTCTTTAAAAATCGGCCAAAATTTTCAGATTCTTGATTGTATTTCTGAATTCTTGTTTGCTCTAATACCAATTGTGTGTCCCACAATACGTGCAAATCAATCAAGATGAACAAAACAAATCAATTCAAGATGCCATTTGTATTTCTCAATTCACACGATTACAAAATGCTCTATACTCTCAAATAATTCTCTGTCTATAATGAATTCTCTCTGCTAGTCATATGTGTCTACAAATAAAAACAAACTATTTATACTTCTCTCAAATACAAGACAAAACTAAACACTTTGACTTTTACAAAGACTTTGACTTTTGCTTGAAGGTTTGACTTGATCTTTGACTTTCATGATCTTGTATCCAACATATTTGTGCACTAACACCGACCTTCGGGTTAAAAACAAGGTGTTAGTGGGAAATAGTGAGAATGCAAACGGTTGACCTTGTTAGAGTGAACAACCTTCAATTGTAAAATGAATTTCATGCATTGTTTTTTAAATGGATTGCATAATTCACTGCATATTAAGAATATTTATGTGTATGTTGAGTCTCTTGTTTTGGGAGCTAGCGTAACGCACAAAAATGTGTAGTCTATGTTTTGGGAAAATTGCAAAATTATTTATGCTGCAAAATGGAAATTTTGAATTCAATAGTTGGTGAACTATTTCATCTCTTCTGGTTGAGTTAACCATTAATGTGGTGGTCATGACAACTTTTGATCACATAGTTTTCATAACTGAAATCAGTATGGATATGTCGTCGTCACATCCATGAGTGTGAGAGTCGGATTGACTCACTCAGGATAGGCGATGATGCTCAGAACTTTTCAAGATGTATAGAATAGTTTCATTGCATACAATTTATTGTCAGCAATATTGGCTTGGATGATCAGTCTGATGTCTCTTATTCGGGATGACGTGGGAAGGATTCTTGAGATCCTTGTACGTGACTATTCAACAATGGTGATTTGTTCCTTGCATACATGAGTTTATTTCATGGTGTCGTACTCCTGATTTTTTTTTCAAAGTGAAAAACGATTTCAATCATTGTGTCATCATGCATGAAGGCTATGAACTTGCTAGGTCGTAGAGGATATTACAATCAGAGTCAAGGAAATGTTTCACGAAATCATTGATTGAGCCGCTTATGATCGAATAATGACTCTAGTGTGTTCGTTAGAGAAGGGTGGTGGATAATGAAAATCGCAGATGTTGTAGTTAGTTATGTTTTCATGGTGGTAGCGTATACTTTTGGTTCGGTAATTTGGGATGTGGTTGCTTGTGAGTGTTTATGGCTGGGGTGAACCACGAGGTTGTTAAGATGTTTCTAATAGTAGTATGATAATAAGTAGCGTTGTAGTACTTTGATGGAAGGTTATCGACGTTGAGCCTGAGTGTTGACGTGGTCTTGTAATAAGACTACGTACCAAGTGATTCTGGTGCCTTCATCAAGCGAGGACTGTGAGGTATAAAGTAGGTTACGATGTGTTGGGAGAAGTAGATTCAGTTGGAATCCTTGTTTGTTGGAGAAATTGTTGAAGCATTACTTTCTACTGGTTAATATCGAAATCAACGACCGTTCAAAATATCCTGTGTTGAGGTCCTTGTCGAATAACTGAGAATTCGGGGAGTATCACTAGTGTGGATATTTTCCCAAAAGTTGCAGGAGGTCCTTCGGTAGAAATGTATATGTTGCTTTAGGATGGGCCACAAGGAATGAGTGTTGGGAAGTAAGAGATCGTTAGTTTGAAGAGGTGATTTCTTAAGGTTGGACTATCTGTTTGGGAAAGAAGTATATAGCTCAGCTGAGGAGAGCACGCATCGAGGAAATCGATCGACAAGGGAGGACGTCTTACCCTCCTGGACTACCGAAACTTGTTTCTTGAAGGATGCAATGAGTTAACAAGAATTCGGAACTTAGTTGAGTGAATTGGGCGATCATGATTTGGGACTTATCTAAATTTGAGAAGACAAAGTCATGATCTGATCTTGTTTCAATGAATTGTGTAGTGGTTGGTGCGAAGAAGGTGGTATCTGACACCTATGTAAAGAGGATCATGAGGAGTATGATATGGTGCGATAGTACGATGTACTAATTGTGTGGCAAATTAGTGGTGTTTTTACACCAAGGCAGGCGTGTAAGTCATCGATATGATAATGGGTTGTTTTTATGTCGAGTGGTGAAATTTTTGTTGTAATGTGGGATACGTGGAGGTGTAAATTCTAGTTTAGAGATTTTTAGGAGAGATTCAAAGGTGACAGGTATGGTCGATATGGTATTACATTACTGTTGTTACGAGATTAATAAGGGTGAGTGATAATTGGCGACCGCCTAAAGAGGAACCCGTGTTCTTCTCGATCAAGTTGAATTTCAGGTGGGTGTCTCTTATTCCAATCGAATGCCGAGTGGAATGTCCTATATGGGAATGTGGAAGTATCCCTTAGGGTAAAGGAATCCCTGTGGATAGAACGACTTTGTTTGGAAAGTGAGAAACACATGATACTTTGAGCAATGGGGTATCGTTTCGTGATGACCCATATGAATGCCTCAAGTGAGAGTTATGGAAAAACTGAGTACGTAAATGAAGGAAAGCAGTACTTCAGGTTAAGCAGGAGGAAGTGAAGTGAGTATGTCTCACTAAGTGAGTAAACCGAAAGTAAGAAATTCGCCTAGTGAAATGGATGAAGGTGGAGTATGTTTAAATGAGGTTATTTGTCGAGCACATGAACTCCTAGTGAGAATATGAGGAAAAGAGCTATTGTGAATGTTATAGTCAAGGTGTTGGTCTAAAGCTTGCACCTGGTAGTAAGTCTTTTTGAAAGTGTATGTATTCTACGCTTTCGGGAAGGCCTGACAAGGGTGGTTGATCGAGTTACTCGGAGGGAAAGATCAGCGGGTGTGAGTAAGTTTTAGTGCGATGAACACTCGAGTGAGCATTGTGTTTAATGTTGTGCAAATTAAACTGGTTCTGCCGGAAAGTATCGCTCCTTTTGTAAGGCAAGTAAAATCGGATTTAATCTTGGAAAGTATAAGTTATAGAGGGGTCAGTGGTATTCGGTTATGTATTTGAGGCTGGCGCAGCTTGTCGGCGGATTATTTTCGGGCAATGGATATGTGAATAGTATACGTTCATAAGTATATACGCAAATGTTCAAAGGATTACGTAGGAATGATATTTTGGTCGATATGCGCATAGTACAGATAAATTGATAGTCACCATTTTAAGTGTAATCGATGTTGTGTTATGTGTCAAGGTGTTATAAGTGCTGAACGCAAGTCAAGTTTATGGGTGTTATTAAGAAATTGTGTTGCTTAATTAAAGAATTCTTATCAGGAATCTAGGAGATGAAGTCCGAGAATGACTTTGGGTTAATTTGGCGAGTGAGTGGTTGTTCTTAGATAAGGATTCATGTTATTGTGGGGTTGAGTTTAGTAAAGTTCTTCTCTTTAAGAGAGTTAAGTTGTGTGCGAAAACCCGAACTTCAACACGTTTTCAAAACCGTGAGTCCAGGTAAGTGGACCAAGTGGTTAACATCTGGTGTGGTCGATCAGATAGGTTACAAGAATATTTTGCGAATTTAATCCGGAAGTTGAGGAGGCGTTACCATAAGGGCCAAGATGCCACTTGGGAAGTTTGAATCGGAAATGTGAACCAAGTACCCTTACTGATTCGAAGAGGAGATTTCGAGGACGGAATCCTTTTAAGAGGGGGAGATTTGTAAGGACCAAAATGTAAAGTTCACTTTATTTGGAAGTTGTGGGTCATTGTGAAAGAAATAAAAATTTGAGGGACTTAGGGTGTAATTTCTTGAAGATATAAAAGGGAAATACATCCCTAAAAGATCATTTGGTGCAATTGAGTGTGGCGGTTGAAGGTGAGAGAAGGAAGGCGATTTGAGCAAAAGGGTGAGAAGGAGAAAGGAGGTCATCAGTTAAGGTAAATCTCTCCATTCTTGTTAAAATCTTTAGTTAGTCGAATTTGGGAGATTAGAACTTTGGTGTAATGATGAGTTGGAGCCCTATGTTCCACCCCAAAAAGGAGTCTGATGATTAAAAAATTTGGTTTAGAAATGGATTGAATCTGCTGTAATTTTGTGTCTCCTTAATCTCAATATATTGATTTTTGTGAGTTTATTCATAGCTTTGATATGGGGATTAGGAAATACCTATGAGAAATCGACCATTTGTTTCGTTGGGTTTTGTTTCGGCGAAGAAAAACCCTACGCCGCCACCGAATGCCGACTGAAATACCACTCGTGCCTCACCCTCGAGCCAGGTGTGCCCCCATGCAGGCTTCGACATGAGTCAGATGTGCCAAGGCATGGACCTCGCCAAGAGGTGGGTGTGCCAAGGCAAGGGGCTCACCAAGAGGCGGGGGGTGCTAAGGCACGACTTTGGATAAGAGTCGGGCGCGGAGTCGAGACCCGGGTCTCCTCCCACCCGGGCGTGGCGTGCGGCTAGGCGCGAACTTGGGCCATCTGCGGTTTGGGCCGAGTTTTATTGGGTCGTGGTTTGGGCCGAGAACTACTCGATAGTGGTATTGTTTGGCATTTGGATCGAGGTTTATCGTGTTGAGCGTTTCTTGGGTAGTATATTCTCGCAATCAGGTGAGTTCCCTTAAACCAAACTCATTGTAAACTGGAAATGGTATTTTGATAAGTCACAAAGTTTACCGTATTTCTATTGAATCTAACTTTGGAACCGGAGATAATATGTTTATTATGTGATTATGTCTGCCTTTTCCTTATGAGTTTAATCTTATGAGAGTTGGTGATATTTTTTGATGAAGTCGTTTATAAATTATGCACCATGGCTTGATCTCAATCATCGAGGATGGTTGAACCGTGTGTCTGGAATCTGTTTCCTTACACACGGTAACGACATCGACTTGGGGGCCGGATGGGGATCTACTGGGGACCCCGAACGTGTAATAAATCGAGAGTTATAGTAATTGATTCCAGTGATGGAATGATTTCTCTTTATGTGATGATTAAATATTCGCTGAGATGGATTATAATTACTTATTTCCTCCTTTGATTATAAATGTTTGCTGTCGGGATCTCACTAGACCCTTTTGGTCTAACCCCCACTTTCAAAGTTTTCTAAAACCATTTTCAGGAAAAGAAAAGGTGGGAGGCTCGACTAAAGGGAAGGAGAAGTGTTGAATTAGCGGGTCAAGAAGAGTTCTAACTTAGTGCGGTGTTAGTTACTTTTAGACTTCTCGGTTGTGACAGAAACTCTATTTTTGATTTATTTAAATTTAAATTTCTTTTGAAGTGATTGTATTGGGACCCGGTTTGGGAAATAAAATCTTATATTTTGATGACGATTTTGGGTTGTTACAAAACAATCCAGACATAACATATGCAATAAAAATCCCGAACGGGTTGCATTACATCTAAGTTTCGAAATCCAGAGTTACAAAATTTTGGCAGCGGATAAAAACTACCATTGCCGAGAAATATCTAATGAAACGCTAAACGAAATAGGGACTATGATGCTCTAATCCTGCAGCCTTCGTCTCTAACTTCAGAACTTCTCCTTCTTTTTCGAGGAAGCTCCACTAATGTTCTTACCTGAAAATGGTGTGATATTTTGGAAAGCGAGGGTTAGACCATGAGGTCTAGTGAATTCCCCCGCGGAAAAAGGTTCATATAATTCTCAACATTTAAAACATGAAAACTGTCACATTAATGAGTTAAAATAATAGTTGACAATTTAATTCCACATAAAGGTATTTGCACAGAGGTTTAGACTCCCATCACCTCCTCGTGATGCTCATGCTTGGGGCCACTAGTAGATCCCCACGACCCTCCAGTAGATGCCATATCAATGTGCTCAAGAAACAGATTCAAGGCACATGGTTCAACCAACCTCTCTAAGATTTTCAACAATTCAGGATACGTAAACCCCGTTGTGCAACCCAACTCCACATACAAGCAAGTAATTCATGAGTATGCAGAAAAATACTTTCACGTGTAATATAATACATGTTTCCTTTCAAATCATAAATATCCTTATCTGGATACCATATTCAGTTGTAAAGAAAGGTGTATGGGAAACTCAACTGAATGCTGGGAATCCGATACACACATCGAACCACTCTTTCAATCAAACCAAACCCTTACAAACCAACCAACCAAACAAGAGCGGTAAGCCACTAGATTACTTCTAAAGGTCGCCTTTCACTTCCCTTAAGGGATTCTCTAAGACCTGAGCTCGAGGAGGTCGACTAGCAACACGAAAGGACCCGACAAGCCCGAAAAAAAACTTCCTGATAGTACTCAACCAACTCCCTCAGATCCCGGGTAACCACCACCCGGATTTTCCCCCAAATCCCGACCAAGGCACGCCTTGGTTTTTGGTTTCCCGGTTACACTGTCTGGGTTTCCGGTTTCTTGGTTACACCGTCCGGGTTTCCGGTTACGTTGTCCGGGTTCCTTGGTTCCCGAATACCATATGGGTTCCTTGGTTCTCGGTTATACCATCCGGGTTCCTTGGTTCCCGGTTATCAACGTAAGAACCTCCTGAACCGAGGTTGGCTAAGGATTTCTTTTCACCCTATGGTTCCCAAAACAAAATAGAACCAATACTGAACTCTTATTAATCCCTCAATATCAATAGCCAGTCGAAAAGGCTAAACTATTTTCTCAATCTTCCAGTAATCCTATAGAATGGAACAACAGTGGTTTTCAAGATTTTTCCCAACCAAAAATTATACACAAGGCACAAGGAATCATTAGGGGTGTAATAGGCGAGGCTTACCTTGTAGAAGATGAATCCCTCAACAATTTCTTCCTTCTATCCCCAAAGCTCTTGCACAGACTCCTCAGCCTCTCGACGCCGCAACAACCAAATGAGAGAATTAGGGGTTCCCCCTTTTATACCTTTTAGAATTGCACCAAGGTCCCTAAGTTTCATCTTTTCGTACTTTGACCCCCAAACTCCTCAAACACTTAGATTTTAGAGTAATGGTTATTACAACACCTCCCCCTTTTAGAGTAATGGGTTGAAAATCTCATCTCATCTCAACCTAACCCAACCTGTTTAATTAAATGGGTTAATATTTTCAACTCAACCCAACCTGTTACTTAAATGGGTTGGTAGCGGGTTGACCTGTTTATGATTGGTCCTTACCAAACCGAGTCAGTTATCCGGGTTATCACACAATCTATTCATTCTCGGTCTTTGGAGATGAATATTCAAACAAAAAGGGACCCAGTGTCGATAGCTCATGTCACCCCACCTAGCCACTCCAATATCTCACAAAAGATGCTTGTTTCATATATTCACGGAGATTTAACATATAATCTGTGTATTCCTCACTCGGAGGTCTTAGATATTGAAAAAGGAAGACATCACCTCCGGTATCCGAACTTCATATTCAATTCACTTTGTCTATTGATTTCCTAACCTATGTCCCAGGTTGAAACAATTCTTGAGCCAAATACCTGATTAAATTTCTCTCACACATTCACGAATCTTTGTGATTCCAATTGCATATCTATGTGATATTGCCAGAATAGTTTGAGAAATAATTTTTAATATTTTACTTCAGTGATAACTGTAAGTTCTATCAAAGATACATTGATGCCAACTCTGGAAATAGGCCACACAATTAGTTTAATTGTTGTGATAATAGTTACTAATATATTTATGTGTTAGCCGATTACCCATCCTGTTACTTAAAAGTTTTATCTGTATTTTGCTACTCATCCGTTTAGTCTTTGAAGATACATGATGCTCAAGATGCTCCTAATCATCATGAGGGGGAGACATGACAAAGACACAAGATTCAAAGACACAGATGATCATGTTGAGGGGAGTTAGCAAAAATTGAGGGGGAGTAACAGAATCTTAAATCTAAGGTTGAAAATCCATTGGATTTGAAAGATTACAACTTTACTTGATTGATTCTTCTACTCCTTATCAAGTTCTTTTTGCTGCAAGTTGTTTCCTCGTTTGCGCAAATTGGTTCTACAAGTTCTCAAGTTGAAAGCCAATTCAACTCGCGGTTCAAAAGACAGATTATTTGTTTCTAAACTGAAGTTGCACTGTGGATTGTCATGTGACACGCACATTATCTTTCTTGTGAGCTTATCTGATGTGTTGAGTTTCTACAGTTAAAAGTTGCTTTTAGTGCATTCAGTCGGGGTTATTGTTCATTGAATCTGGTGATAAAGTTGAAACTAAGAAGATTAAGAGCTTTATTCAAGGGGGAGCTTGGAAAGACATGAAGACAAGCAACACTAAAGTTTTTCAAGATTCTAGAGGGAGAGAAGATCAAGATCTGAAGATTTCAAGATTAATATTTCTTTATGCAACTTTAGGGGAAGAATGTTAGGACCATAAATGTCTTATTTAATAGAAAGTTTTATAAAGAATTGTAATGCCTTGTAAAAGCCTTTTATTAGGTATTTGAGCTTATTGTGTTAATGGGATTGGGCCTTTCGTTGTGATAAGCCTATGTATTTAAGTTTCTTTTCTAGAATCTTTAGGTAAGATGTAACACCCTGAAATCTACGGCCGAGAGGAAGACAAATTGTTGGCAGTGCTTCACGCGAGTGTCCACGAGCGTCAAACCGCGCCGTGATCCGCATGGGGTTCTGTCCAGAGGACGGCGCGCCTTTCCGCGCGGGTTTGGTCGCGCCACTACCTCATTTTCCAACCTAAATCGGCCTCTACCTCATTTTCCAACCTAGATCTCAAAACCCTCCTCTTTCTCTCCCAAGAACCGACCTTCACCCTCCCCAATGAACCCTAAACTTGATTTGGGGGTTTTTTCTCCTAAAACCTAGTGTCCTTCATAAATCTAGCAATATTTTGAGAAGGTAGAGCTAAGGTACCTTCATCCCTTTCACCTCCTTCATCAATATTTTCTAGGATTTCAACCACCTTTGTTCTCCCATTCGTGGATTGGAGGTTTATGCCCATTTTGCTGAACTATAGGTGTTTTGGTTGGTGGATTCAAGCTTGGGCTAAGGTTTTTGGAAGTTTTGTCTTGAGGATCCAAGTGTTCTCCAAAGGAGCTCGAGTTGGGGTAAAATCTAGATTTAGCCTAAATCTAGCAAGGTGAGTTCAAGTTGATTTGTGAAAACGTTGTACATGCCAAAATGTCTATTTTAAAGCATTTATGTGTTTTACATGAAATTGTCTACTGTTGAGTTATTTGGTAACTTTTGATTATTTGAAGTGTTTAGCCTATTGAACTTTTTAAAACACCACATTTGGGATTTTTGGGCATTTCGATAAATGTGTCATAAATGGATGGGTGGTTTTAACGATTTATTGCATAAATAGGGATTTGGTCAAAAATGCACTTTTAAGTGTTTTGTCGGGTTTTATGCATCATTCATGAAACGACATGTTTTGAAAGGTGCTAACGTATGGGTCCTTTGGTTTTGGGTCATTCTCGGGATTTGGGGAACATTTTAGACATGGAAAACCTTTTGGTTTGGGCCGAAGGCCAATTGTGATTTGAGAAACTAAGTTTTGGGGAAAGATTTAATTTGGGTTATGTAACCATATGGGTTCTCGTGTTTAGCCAAATGTCTACTAAGCCTCTTGGGGATTGATTTGTACTCGGTGGAGTCTTTGGAGCATTTATTCGGTTTTGGTAGCTCGTTGAGGAGCCTTGGATGTATGGTGTACTTAGTTGCACCTTGTTTGGGAATTACATGTTTTGAGTGCATTGTCATTCCTTTGAGTCATGTAACGTTACCGTAATGCAAGGGATCCATAGGCATAAAAGTCGGTTTTACTGATATGACTAAAGACTCGGTTTGAGTTGATGTCCGATATGACTAAAGACTCGGTTTGAGTTGATGTCTGATATGACTAAAGACTCGGTTTGAGTTGATGTCCGATATGACTAAAGAATCGGTTTGAGTTGATGTTCGATATGACTAAAGACTCGGTTTGAGTTGATGTCCGATATGACTAAAGACTCGGTTTGAGTTGATGTCCGATACGACTAAAGACCTGGTTAAGGTTGATGCCAATGATTGCTTATCCTCAGAGATACGCTTGTTTTGGGTACTGAGTCTTGTATCCATGTTTTCGGTGACATATTGTAAATGAGATTTATTAACCATGATTTATGGGTTAAGTGTTATACCTCACCCGTGTTTGGGTGTTCTGGGATGTGAAGTGTGATTCACGGTTTCACAATTTGGGAGTTGATTTATATACACGTTTTGAGTGAGTTTTGGGTTGCATCGTCTTATAAAGAATGTTTGTGTTGGATCGTTGTTTTCAAGGGTGCATAGTGTGGAAAAATGAGTTGTTCTATTTCTAAAGTAAATTAGTTTGAAATATCTTGATTTGAACTGATTTCCTTTCTTTTAAGAATATATCTATTCATATTAAAACTCTTGAGCTCACTAGGCATTAAGCCTAACCCTTTTTATTTGTCGGCATGTGCAACAGTTCCGGTTGGGAATAGCTCTAGTAACACTGTGCAGAGAGGAGTGCTAGTCCTGTGCTCGAGAAGTGGTTACCTTAGTAAAGTCTTCCGCATTTTCTTCGGGAAGAGCAACTTGTAGTTGGGATTAAGTAACACCCGACTTGGTCTAGTCCTTGTATAAGACTAAAGTTTATATTTGTTGAGGTAAAATAGAGAATTTTATTTTGAAGATTTATCTTTTGCTTGATGTAATATCGAAATTTTAGTTAGTTGCTCTTACCAAATTTTGAGGGTGTTACATAAGAATAGTTTGGTGCGCTTATTGTTTCTAGAGATAGATTATTCATAAATCATATGTAAAACACTCTCTTCAATCATTCAATACAGTTAAATCATTCAATTCATTGTTACTTGATCAAATCTGGGAATCACAACTTTGTTTCGAATGACTGTGCCTTCTTCATCCAGATTATTTTGGCAGACCCATTTAGTACCAACAATGGTTTTACGCTTGGGACGAGGAACTAGTTTCCATACTTTATTTCGCTCAAATTAAGAGAGATCCACTGGCATGGCTGTAATCCAACATGGTTCGACCAATGCTTCCTCAATTCGTTTAGGTTCAATGATGGATAAGAAGTTCACATAGAGACAAATGTTGCCTACTCCGCTTCGAGTCTATACATTAGCATGTTGATCTCCGATTATTTGATCAATCGGATGATTTTTGGTCCATCTTGTAGCTGGAGGAAGAGGAGAGGAAGAGCAAGAGGAGGTGTAGATGAGGATGGCAAGGTAGGTTCTTCAGGAACAAGTGAAGAGTCTTGAGGGAATGGTTAATATTGAGATGGATTTGATAAAGTGAGATCGTCGAGAGGAGCTGAGGATGGAATAAGATGATTAGATAAAGGTTGTTTTGGTAGAAGAGTTGTGTAAAGGATTATTCACTATTGTCTTGATGTAGAAAGAAAGTTTGACCAACAGAAGGGGAGTGATGATTATTGGTTGTTGAGGTAGAGTCATCTCCGATATAAGAACCTAGCCATTGATCAAGTTTGACATTGTCATTAGAGAAAGAAGACGATCGGAGGTCATCAAATTTGACATGAATGGTTTCATCAATGCGTTTCCTTCATAAGTTGTATACTCAATAGGCTTTAGAGGTGAGAACAACCCATAAAGATTTCTTCATTGGACTTTGGATCAAACTTTCCAAGTTGATCCCGATCATTAAATATGAATCAGACACATCTGAACACATGAATAAATCCAATATTTGGTTTTCGGAAATGAAACACTTCATAGGCGGTCTTATTGTGTCTTTTAAGAATGAGAAATCGATATTGGGTGAAACATGCAGTGTTGATGGCCTCCGCCCAAAAATATGTTGGAAGATTGACTTCACTCAACATAAATCCAACAACTTACACAGAGTCTGATTCTTTCGTTCAACGACCCCATTTTATTGGGGAGTTCGGACATGTTAGTATATTTGTTGTATCCAAGATTTAATGTACAAAGTCAAAGTATGTATGGTCAAAGTCTAGAAAAGTCAACATTTGTGTTATGAGAGAAGTGTCTTGTATAAATAGCATAGGGTTGTGAGAGTTCTTTCTAAGAACTTGTAATTGTCACATTAAGAGATATATGACTTTGTGACTTTCTCTCTCTACTCTCTCTCTAGAACATTCATAATTGTCATATCTTGGTTATCTTGATTGGTTTAGCTTGAATTGGGAATTCACAATTGGTATCAGAGCTGAACCAAAATCATTCAGAGAAGGATTTACATCATTTGTTTGAATCGATTTCTTGAAAATCTCAAGAACGCGCAAAACGATTTTTTGAACACTGTTGAATCGAATTTTTCGTGTTAAATTGTTTTTGATGCAAGAAAATGGATCCATAGTACTCGATTATAGTTTTAGGATCTTTCTTGTTTTGATCTTTATTGATTCGATTGTAAGTGATTTTGATGTTTCTGGCCATTGTTTTGTGTTAGAAAAGTATTCAATTTGTCTTTTCGATCATTCTTGTGCATTATAGAGGTTTAATTGCAGGTTTACAAAGATATTGATCGAAATCTGAGTTTAAGATGAAGAACACGCAAGATCCAAACTTCACGCAAGCTTCTAAGTGAAGAACACACACGTTACTAAACGCGCAAACAATGAAGAACACGCACGAAGAAGATTTGTGATATTTTCGTGTTTTCTACGAGTTTGTCTCCAAAAAGCGCAAAATGTGTTATGCGAGAAGTCTAAACGCACACGACAAGCTTTGCGAGTTTGATTTGTGATCTGCGAGTTCTTATTTTTTTTAGCAAGTTTATATTTTGCGCGAAGTGGATTTTCAAAATTATTCTAAGTATAGAACGCGCAAAGGAACCAAAATACGCACAAACTGTTATGCGAGAAGCTACTTCACGCACATCATTATCTGCGAGTTTCTCAAAATGCGCAAACAGTTATGTGCGAGTTCTACAAATGCGCATAAAGCATTTAGCGAGAAGTGCATTGAACAATATTCTGCGAGTTTCAAGGGTTTGCGAATTTCAGTGGTCTTCGAGTTCTGGAGTTTGAATTTTTCTGAGATCGATTTCAAATAGTGATCTGAATTTGACTTTTCAGTCAACTTTTCTGAATATTTTGGGAACGATCATTTCAAGCATACATTCAATATTTTGGCAACGATCTATTTCATATAATTTTTTCTAGCGGGACCCCCGTGCTAAGTTTGCGGAGGGGGACATATTTCTGATAGTGATCAAAATTTTCTGATTTTTGTTAACGATCATTTTCAAATAATTTTTTTTTCAGATATCAAGATGTCTACTGTTTTATCAGGGAGAGATTGTGCTATCATGTATATTCCTGAGATACCTGCCATAGAAGTTGAACGGGATAAATTGAGGAATCGGAATTCAGTTCTTCTAAATCAGATTCAGGAGTTGAAAACTATATTTATTAATTCTGATAAAACTTCTGAATGTGCAAAATGTATTAATCATTCTAAATCTGATTTTTCAGGTATCAGCAAAGAAAAAGAGAAAGATATTAGATTGAAGGAGAGAGAGATAACCAAACTTCAAAGTCAATTGAAGTCAACTGAACAGAAATCATCAGAGCTGAAAGTTGAATCAGTTGATCTATATAGCAAGTTAAAAGATTTTGAAGAGAAGATATCTGCATTGGAAGCAAAGAATGTTGACCTGATGAAAAATCTCAATGCAGATACAATTAAAGCTGACCTGGAGAAAATCTATGCTCAAAAGCTATCTGATTTTTCTAAGAAAATTATCCAAGAGAAAAAGGATTTAGAGCTAAGATGCATTAAACTCTCCAAGCAAGTATCAGAGTTTGAAAAGATTGTTATTACTGAAAGAGATTCTTTTGCAAAGGAGAGAAAAGTTCTTGAAGAAAAATTTATTGAATCTCCCAAACAAATCTCTGTGTTACAAGACTTACTTGAAAAAGAAAGAAAAGCCTTTCAAGAAATGAAAAAGTCTTTTGAGATTGAAAAGAATAATGCTGAAAAGAGAAATGTTGGGATTTTCAAAGAAATTTCTGAGAAAACCAAGAACATAGAAAAATATTTTGAGCAAGAACGTTTAAACTTTGAATCTGAAATATGTAAGCTCACATCCAAGATATATGTTCTATCCTCAGACATTCAGAAAGAACAGATGGATAGAACTGATTTGAAGAAGAAGTTTGACATACTTTCTGGTGAAAGAAACATTTTATCTAAAAAAAATAAAGGACTTAGAAGCTGCAAATGTTGAATTTTCAGATAAAGTCTTTGCTGATGTGATTAATCAATCACCTCTTGACAATTCAACAGAATCAGTTTGTTCTTTCAAAACTGCTTCAAGTTCCATTCATGAGAAAAATGTTTTCAAAAAAAAAGTGTCAAACCAAACATGGTCAAATCAAATCAGATTCGTCCATCTAATATGTTATATGACAAGTCTGTTGATAGTCCAGCTAATTTCTATGTCAAATCTCTTGGAAAACATTCAAAGAAAGGACAGATGGTCTGGAGAGTTAAAGATTCCTCAGATGAGAAGAAGAATGACAAAGCATCTGCATCCACATCCAATGCCAAAAAAAACAGTGCGCATAAAGGTAAATCTTTTGGTAAACCTGATATGTTTTATTCTACTAATCATTTAATCAGGATTGCTCAAAAGAAGATTTGTTGTTCTTACTGTGGAGCAAATGACTTTGTAAGTAATAATTTTGTTAATTACTGGTATGGTTCATATTATGTTACCCCCACAAGAACTGCAACTAACATGTCAGGAGCCAAATACCAGTGGGTACCAAAAGCTAAATTTGTGTTGCAGGCACCTAAGGTTTAAGGGGAAGCAAGATCAAAAGCTTTTGAACAAAGCAGTTCAAAACCCAGACTTTAAAGTCAAAGAACATAGGCTCTTGAATAACACAGTTCAAGACCCACACTTCAAAGTTAAAGGACTATGACTTCTAAGTAACACAACTTAGGACTCGTTCTTTAATGTTAAAAAATAAGGATAACATGCAAATATCCAGGGGAAGCTTATCAGAATATAAATCATTTTATCATGATTTGAGGGGAAGCTTAATTGTAAGTATCTTCTGATCTAGATCTCTAATTGTTTGAAACAAGAACAACTTTCAAGCATGAAAAATATTTTCTTAAATGTTCAAACCACTTCTGGTTCTTAAAAGATTTCATGAATTTAGAAGTGTGATTTTTAAATGTTTTTCATTATTGAGCTTTAAAGTTTAACTGATCATGTGTTTCCAAAGATCAATACTTGTGTATTATCTTATCTATATACTGCCAAGTATTCATACACACCGGTTCAATACTTCATATTGATTTTGTTATTACCATGTATCAAAAGTTTAATTTTTCTATGGTAATACTCCCATTTGTTATTCATTGTTGTTTGAATCAGACATCATTTCATTATTACATGTGCTTTTATTGTTAATATGTTTATATATTGTTCATATAAACATCTTACGTCTTTGATTTCCCAAAATATTATTCTTCATGAATTTATATATGATCTTAATCATTGTCAGATTCTCAAAACATTTCTATTCTTTCATGATTATTCATTCATACAAAGTTTTGAGAAATCTTAAATGCTTAATATGCTCAAATTTCATTCTTATCTTTAATGGGCATACATATACTGACAAATGATTTCTTGCCCTTAAATGTCAAGAAAATCATTGAGCAACACATTCTTTTAGGACAAATACATGGGATTCAATGTGTGAGCTTAAATGACTTCCATGGATTCACGTAAACCAGTGTTTCCTATCCCGGAAGTAATCCTTTGAGTGATTGAGGGGAGAGGGGTCAAAAGATTGAGTGTTGGTGTGTGATGAGGTAAAATGGAAAAGAGAGATTGGTTAGAAGTGAGATTAAAAGATTAAAAGAAAGAGGGTGTGATGAGAACAGAGTAAAAGAATATCAAACTCTGCACCAAATCTTTCTGAGTCGGGCAACCACATAAACTATTGATTCACATTTCTTCGTGACCTTCATTGAAAAAGGCAACTAGCCCATGCCATCTCTTGCATACAACCCCACCCACTACAAAATTTTTGACTTTTTCCGACGGCCAAATCCGCCGGAAATCCGCATTTTCGGTGGATTTGGCCGGCCGAAAACCGGGGCGCCGCAAACTCAATTTTCCGGCGGACTTTTCGGCAGATCAAAAAATTTCGGCGGATTTTTCCGCCTGAAATCCGCCGGAACTTTTTTTCAATAATTAACCCGAAATAATTATTTATCTAATTAAACAAATTTAGTCCGGTGAATTTCCGGCGGATTTCCGGCGGAAAAATTCGCCGAAAAGTTTATTTAAATTATTTAAAAAAATATTTAATAAAAAAATACTTTGGACGACTTTTTCGATATTTTATTTATTTATTTTCCGACTTTTTTTGTAATTTTTTTTTAAAAAAATTAAATTTTTTTGTGTATTGGTTTTACCATATCTGAGTTCATAATACTTATTTATTTTTCGATATTTTGTGTATTTGTTTTACCATATCAATATCCAAAAAAAATCTACAAAATCTGCAAATAAAATAAAATAATGCAACCAACATATACAAGTGTTTTTGGGTTGGGGCTGAACCGTACGATTAAGATGCAAAAAGAGGTGGTCCATAACTTTTGTTAGAATCATCATTATCATGCTTTAATCCCTCCCAATTAACATAATGAACATGGCTTTTCACTGCCATTTTGATTTGATTTTGCTTTTGATTTTATAAAATCTCTTTTATTTGTAGCTTTTTGGAACCATGAATGTAATCTATTCTTCATCTTGGTTTTTATGGTATTTGATTAGAAAGTTAGAAAGAAATTAGGTAATAAATGACATGAAAAATCTACAAAATCTGCAAACGACATGAAAAAAATATTATCTACAAAATCTGCAATATCTTCAAAAAATCTACAAAATCCACAAATGGAGTTAACAATCAAGTCAACAATATACTTCAAGACTTAGAACCCTTTTTCAAGAATCTAGCTGCAGCCACACTACATTAGAAAGCTGCACTACATTAGAAGACAACCAACCTGCAAAAAGATACAACAAACAATCTCATCAAAACTCTTTCCTCAAATACAACACTCATCATATAAGTTTTTTTTATCAATGGATTATCTCTAACAAGATATATATATATATATATATATATATATAGGAGGGATGAAATTTAACCCTAAATCATCATTTTTTAGTACCAACCTTGCCCTTGAGTCTCATCATATAAGTTTTTTTTATCAATGGATTATCTCTAACAAGATATATATATATATATAGGAGGGATGAGATTTAACCCTAAATCATCATTTTTTAGTACCAACCTTGCCCTTGAGTCCCCATTATTGGAGGTCGACGTCGAGGAGGAGAGAGGAGGCGAGATGGGGAAGCCAAAATCGTCAACTATGTCTCCTGGTTATCGGTTGCTCCTTGATTGGGAGAGAGTGAAGGTCACCTACGGTCACCACCACGACCACCACCACGTCCTCCTCGGTCACCGAAACCCCTACCAAAATTGTCAACTACGGTCACCACCACGACCTCCTCGGCCACCGAAACCACAGCTAAAATCATCAACTACGGTCACCACCATGGCCTCCTCGGCCACCGAAACCCCTGCCACCGAAGTCGTTGTATCAATGGCGAACCCGATCTGAGGATTTTAGAAGGAAAATAATGTATTTTCTTTAGGGTTAAATTTCTTAAGGAAGAGAATGGATTTTGGAAAGGAGAGAATTGGGTATGGCTGAGGTAAGATGGAGAGGAGGGAGGCGGCACATTAGTTTATTTAGGGCTAAATTAAAGTCTTCAGTTTTGGGAAGGGGGAAATATCCCGCCATTTTTGGGGTGATTTTCTTTTTTAAGAAATAGATTTAGTTTGAGTGGGAAATAAGATTTAGTTTGAGTGGGAAAAAATAAGAACTAAGGTTTGGAAAATATACAGGAGATGTAGTTTTTATTTTTAAAATATCATTGTTTTTTAAGAATACAAATTATTAAATTATTATGTATAAAATAATTATACTTATAAAGTCTTTTACTAATTTTATCCAATTTTTAAATCTTTTACTTTTACTAATTTTATCCAATTTTTAAACAAAAAAAAAGTGGCCGTTTAAAAGGTTTAGAAATTTGTATTTTCATTTCAATATGAACTGATTAAGTTTGGAAACATACACATGTACTTCATTTTTTTTTTAAAGTCTAAACTTATATTTTCCTTTTCATGTGTATTGGTTGGCTCGATAAGATCACCAAAACTCACTATAACTCAGTAAGACCCAAACCATTATAGTCCAATAAAACCCTTTTATGACTTATTAAGGCCCAATACACCACTGGTGACTTGTTACATGTTTGCATTCATGTATGTTGTGTGTATTGGGCTCGATAAAACCACAAAGACCCGCTATAACCTATTAATAACCACTAAAGTTTTTTAAGAACCATTACAATCTAATAAAATACCTTTTATGACTTATTAAGCCCAATAACACCATGGTGACTTAATACGTGTTTGTATGCATGTGGTGTGTATTGGGCTCGATAAGACCACTAAGGCCCACTATAGCCTATTAAGAACCATTAAAGCCTAGTAAGAACCAATACAGACCAACAAAACCTTTCATGACTTATTAAGGCCCAATAACACCAATAGTGACTTGATATGTGTTTGTATGCAGATATGCATGTGATGTTTGTTGGGATCAATAAGGCCACTAAGGCTCACTATAGCATACTAAGAACCATTAAAGCCTAGTAAGAACCAATACAGACCAACAAAACCTTTAATGACTTATTAAGGCTCAATAACACTAATAGTGACTTAATATGTGTTTGTATGCAGATATATACTACATATATGCATGTGATGTTTGTTAGGATCAATAAGGCCACTAAGGCTCATTATAGCCTACTAAGAACCATTAAAGCCTAGTAAGAACCAATACAGACCAACAAAACATTTAATGACTTATTGAGGCCCAATAACACTAATAGTGACTTAATATGTGTTTGTTTGTAGATATATGTTGGATCAAATAATTGTATTCAAGATTAAAATTAAAGTTAAAGTTAAGGGTTTAAACTGCAATTGTGCTAAAGTCATTTAGAGGGTTTATTATGTAATAAGTTAATAGTTATTAAGCTATTGGGCCCAAGCCCATTTGAAAGCCCATTATGATTAAAGCCCATAAGGCTTAGGTATTTAAAGTTATGATTAGTTTAGTTTTAGGTAAGAACTCTCATTATTATTACTTTCATAATTATTGTTTAGAGAGAGGTTGCTGTAATCCAAAGGTATCAAGAACACTCAAGGTTTAACAGTTTATACAAGTGATTGGTATGTTACTCTGATTTATATATCTCTTGATTATTATTGTGTTGCTTGATTACTTGATTGATTGTTTACCAACTAGATTAAATATGGGATAACAATTGGTATCAGAGCAAAAAGAATCTATTTTTTGAAATTACTGTTCATCGAAAAGTACTATTCATCGTGAAAGTTACTGTTCATCGAAAAATCACTATTCATCGTGAAAGTTACTGTTCATCGAAAATCGATTGCATGATAGTTGATATTTATGCTTCTAAATGCTATCTGATTAACTAGTTGCGTTAAGAATTATCTGAGTGATTGAATTTTATGATTGTGTGTGTTTCTGTGCTGTTCATCGTTCTGGGCTGGTTAAGAACATATCGGTCTTAACACCATTCAGATCGAACATAGTCTATCGGTCGATTAAAGTTTCTGGGTTTGATCTTGGTCGAATCCCAGAAACTCATCGTATTCTTCGGTCTTATCAGTTATCCGATCTTATCAAGTTTAACGTATCTGATAGTCTTTCGACCTGAACCTTCGACCGGGTACTTGCTCAATCCGGTATTCGTCCTTCGACCGGATACTTGTTAATCCGGTCTTGCACCTTCAACCGGATAATTGTTTCTCCGGTCTTCCCATTCGACCGGATAATTGTTTCTCCGGTCTTCCCATTCGACCGGATAATTGTTTCTCCGGTCTTCCCATTCGACCGGATACCTTGTTACTCCGGTCTTGCCATTCGACCGGATACTCGTATTCCCGGTCTTGCCATTCGACCGGATACTTGTTACTCCGGTCTTGCCATTCGACCGGGTACTTGCATACTCCGGTCTTTCCTTCGACCGGTACAGTTCATTCTTCGAAGCACATTTTCCAGTCCTAGAAAAATTTTATCAAGCTGCAACAGGGCCTCTAAAAGCCCCGTGTTAAGTCTGCGAAGGGGGACAAAAGTTTTGTGCTTGATCAAAATCTTCCTAATTTCATTCTTCAGTATTATTGTTTGTGGTTTATACTGATTAAAAGGACTGCATTTAATTATTTTTGGAAATTTATTTTTCTGAAAATTTTTGAGTGTGGTCTTTACTTTTGATTCTAACGATCTCATCTAGTTGGTTGTCTTGGTACAGAAAAGTCTATTTACTAACCTTACAGCTAGGATGTCGTATCAGCTAAATATGTCTGCAGGTTACAACCTTGATTTTAACAACATGACTCTATCTGAAGTAAGAGAAAAGGCTAAACAACTTGCTGGACGGTTATCAACATCATCTCGCATGATTGATGAGTATGACAAAGAAGAAAAAATGCTCAAAGCTGAAAACAAGGATTTACAGATTCATAACTCATCTCTTCTTATTCAGATCAATGCTTTAAAAGAAAATTTTAAAGATTCTGATTCCTTAATTGACTTTGCAGGAATAATTGAGTCTAAAGAAAAATAGATCTTTGACCTTCAAGCAAAGCTGAAAAGATCTGAATCTAGCTCAACATGGTCAAATAAGGAACTAATGCAAAAAGAGCTAGATCAATTGAGAAGAAGAGCAAACATTGCGAGTGAGACATCTGAAGGACTTAGAACGATAAATTCTCAACTATGTGCGGACAGAGATAAGTTTAAAGATAAAGTTCTCAGTCTTGAGGTTGAGATCGATAAGCTAAAAGAAAAGGCAACCCAAGACAGAGACAATTCAAAAGCTCAAGATGAAATGTTAAAGATTGAGAAAGAGAGAAAAGAATTTGCCAAAAAATTCTCTAACTTCTCCAGAAAAGCCTTTGAAGAGAAGAAAGCATTAGAACTTAGATGTGTTAAACTTTCTCAACAAGTTTCAGACTTTGAGAAGGTTATCATTATTGAAAGAGAAAAGGTTGAGAATGAGAAGAAGAAAGATGAGCTGAAGAAAGCAAATACAGACTTTTTGGAAGAAAAGAAGATATTTGAGACGGAGATAGCCAAGCTGACAGGAAAGCTAGCTGAATTGTCAACAAACATCATGAAGGAGAAGAATGCAAAATCTGAGTTGCATAAGAAGTTTGATCTGATTGAAAAGGAAAGAAACAGTTTGTCTTCAAAGATAAAGGAACTTGAAGAGATCGTATTTAAGGTGAAGCTGACTGAGCACAAGACGCCAGAGTCCATAGCTCAATCACCAAGAGACGATCTAGCTGACTCAAATAGTTCATTAAAAACAGCTTCAAGTTCACATTTTTCAAATGTTTTCTATAATCCTTTCTATGATTCAGATGATTGTCTTACTTCTAAATCTACTGATTAGATTCATCATTCTAACCTTTTTTATGACAAAAATGTTGATCGTTCAGGTAACTTCAAGAAGAATAAGTCTCAGAAGAAAAGCCTCTGGAGAAAAGATGATGAGAAAGATAAAGGTAATTGGATCTGGAGAGTTAAAGGATCTCCGGAGGAAAAGAAGAAAGCAGAATCATTTGTGCATACAACAAATGCTAAATGGAACAATGCCTCTAAAGGTAAAACTTTTGGCAAACCTGATCTGGTTTACACAATCCATCAATTGATTAGGTTAGCACAAAAGAAAATTAGTTGTTCCTACTGTGGCTCAAATGATTTTGTAAGAAAACATTATGTGAATAACTGGTATGGTTCTTATTTCATATCTCCCACTAGAACTGCAACTAACCCATTAGGACCCAAATACTAGTGGGTACCAAAAGCTAAATCTGTGTTGCAGGCACCCAATGTTTAAGGGGGAGAAAGAACAATGGCTTTTGAACAACACAGTTCAAAACCCGGACTTCATTGTTAAAAAGATGGCTTCTAAGTAAATCAGCTTAGAACCCGTACTTCAACGAAGTATGGCTTCTAATCACATCGGATTAGAACCCGCACTTGAGTGCTCTATCTATTTTTTATATGCTTTATTTCCTTATTTATTTATAAAAAAAAAAAAACCCAATAGTGATTTAAGGGGGAGAATATCTGTGATATTAACAGATTTTTGGATACTTAAAAGATTATCTGACCGTGTGTTCTTAAAGATAAATACTTGCGTTTTATCTTGTCAATATACTTTGTCAAGTATTCATACACATAACGGTTCAGAACATTCTATTTTGACTTTGTTATTACCATGTATCAAAAGTTAAATCTTTCTATGGTAATACTCACATTATTTGTATTCACTGTTGTTTGAATCAAACGTCATTTCATGTGCTTTCATTGAAAATATGTTTATATATTGTTCATATAAACAACATTCGTTTTTTATTCTCCAAAATCTTATTTGTCATGACAAAATGATATGAGCTTAATTGTCAAACTCTTTTAGTTTGAGGGGGAGAATTGCATCGTCAAACATCTTCTGTTTTGACATCTCCGAATATTATATTCTTCATGTAACAAGTGGTATTTGTGCTTACATGTACAAAACTCCTGTTGAACAGCATGTACTTTTAGGATAATACATGGGATTCAGTGTGTGAGCTTAACAGAACTTCCATGGATTCACGATAACCATTGTTTCCTACCCAGGAAGTATTCCCTGAGTGATTAAGGGGAGAAGGGTCAAAAGATTTGAGTGTTGGTGTGTGAAAAGAGGTAAAATGGAAAAGAGAGATTGGTTAGACGTGAGCATTAAAAGAAAGAGGGTGAGAGAACAAAGTAAAAGAATATTAAACTCTGCACCAAACTTCTTTCTGAGTCGGGCAGCCACATAATCTGATTGGTTCACATTCTTTGGTGACCATCATTGAAATAGGCAACTAGCCCATGCCATCTCTTGCATACAACCTCACCAGCTACTCATTCTTTTCTCAAAAAGAGAATGTTTCACATTTTCTGGGGACGCAACACATACGCTATTGGTTCTTCATTTGGAAGATACTAATATTGAAAAAGAAGGAAAGTTGCCCCACCTTCGAACCTTTCTCATGCACATTGAGTTTTTGTATAATTTGTTGTTGTCTCAACAAGTTTACATACTTTGAGCCTAAAATGAAAAGCAAACATTTGTGCTTAATTCTTTCATACACATGCACGAGCACACAGAAATTTGTTTTCTGTCAGAACGTTCATAGATAACCATGTGTTATTCGATGATTGAATGGAAGACCTGGGGAGTCTACATCAAACCAGCTCCTTATATAGTAACTTTGTGTTACTAAGTAACTTTGTGTCATTGACAGGCATTCTAACTGAGTCATTTGTTGATTCAGGGTTACACCTATTAAACTGTTTGAATTTGAAAAGATTCGAATGGTTACTACTTTCTATTTTAATCTGAAAAGATTGAAATAATCACTCTTTCCATCTGGGAAGACTGATCTTATTTCATACAGGGCTCGTTATATGATGAAGATTGTGCTTAAGTGATCATACACAATGGGGGAGATTGTTTTGCCAAGTTTTGATGATGTTGATTCTCACCACTCATCAAAAAGGGGGAGAAGATATAAAAAGGGGGAGAAGATACAAAAAGGGAGAATACAAACTGAAGATCTGAAGATATTCAAATTTTCAAAGATTTTAAAGATTTGAAGATTGTTTAAAGATATCAAGTTTTGAAGTTTTGAAGCTATCAACGTCATATCTGAAGATTCTCAAGAGAAAAGTGAAGACAAGAGAAGACCCGAAGACAATTGCAATTTTTTTTAATCTTGAATCCAAAGGGGGAGATTGTTGGATCAAATAATTGTATTCAAGATTAAAGTTAAAGTTAAGGGTTTAAACTGCAATTGTGCTAAAGTCATTTAGAGGGTTTATTATGTAATAAGTTAATAGTTATTAAGCTATTGGGCCCAAGCCCATTTGAAAGCCCATTATGATTAAAGCCCATAAGGCTTAGGTATTTAAAGTTATGATTAGTTTAGTTTTAGGTAAGAACTCTCATTATTATTACTTTCATAATTATTGTTTAGAGAGAGGTTGTTGTAATCCAAGGGTATCAATAACACTCAAGGTTTAATAGTTTATACAAGGGATTGGTATGTTACTCTGATTTATATATCTCTTGATTATTATTGTGTTGCTTGATTACTTGATTGATTGTTTACCAACTAGATTAAATCTGGGATAACAATATACACTACATATATGCATGTGATGTTTTTTAGGATCAATAAGGCCACTAAGGCTCATTATAGCCTACTAAGAACCATTAAAGCCTAGTAAGAACCAATACAGACCAACAAAACCTTTAATGACTTATTAAGGCCCAATAACACTAAGGGGTTGTTTACTTAGGGCATAATGGGGCTTAATAGTCTATCTGGCTTATTCACACAGCTCTTTTGGGTCGTTTACTTACGGCTTATTCGCACGACACATTACTTATTCGCACAGATGGGTATCATGTGTTGTCCCCATTCAGCCACAAAAAAGATACCACTACCCCTGATTTTCAATAAACACGCCTGGACAAAAAAAAAACACGCCTCTTTCCTTACAAACATGCCTCATCTTCCAGATTCTATCCAAAACCCTAGTGACCTTCATTCCGGCATCCTTCCTCATCGATGTCCTCTTCTAGACTCTGTTCAGATAGGTATGTGAGACACCCCTGCACCGTGGTCTGTGATAGTCAACCTTCAGTCTCGTGATCGGCGTGCCAGAACCTACACCAATGTTCTTCCTCATCGGCGCCTCCCTCTTTTCCCCAAAGACCATGCGTCTCCTTCCCGACGGATTGGCAACCGAAAGCCACATCTTCCCTGTCTCCGGCGATTAACAGTTGCCTCCGGTGACTGGTTTTCTTCCTTGCCTCCGGCGACTTTTTCTTCCTTGTCTCCGACGATGGTGGATTTCTCAGGTTTTGTTACTTGTTTTTTTAGGGTTTATATTGCATTTGATCTACTGTTAACACCACAAACCAAATAGATAGTTGTGATACACACCAAATAGGAACCTCCACAAAGTGGAACAAGAAGCAGTAGTGAATGCTCAGAGAATTTAATTTCAGAAGAAGATAACAACGAGTACACTTGGTGTGGAAATGATTACCTGTGTTTGTATTGGTTTGTATTTATTTTGATTATGTGTTTGTATCGGTTTGTATTTGCTTCGATTATGTGTTTGTATTGGTTTTTTTGGTTTGATTTTGATTGAAGTGGTGTAAACAAAAATTGGTTCAAACATGTTCAAAAAAAGGTAAACAACAACACATTTTTGTTTGAGGGGTAGATCAGTCATTTATGTCATTCAGACGGTTGATTCAGGTAAAAAAGTAAACAACACCACATTTTTACCCAGACAGAAAAATTTATCCACACAGACGGATTTATCCATACAGGACTTAATCAAAAATTTGGTAAACAGCCCCTAATAGTGACTTAATATGTGTTTGTATACAGATATATACTACATATATGCATTTGATGTTTGTTAGGATCAATATGGCCACTAAGGCTCATTATAGCCTACTAAGAACCATTAAAGCCTAGTAAGAACCAATACAAACCAACAAAACATTTAATGACTTATTGAGGCCCAATAACACCAATGGTGACTTAATATGTGTTTGTATGCAGATATGTACTGCATATATGCATGTGATATGTATTGGGATCAATAAGGCCACTAAGGCCCACTATAGCCTACTAAGAACCATTAAAGCTTAGTAAGAACCAATATAGACCAACAAAACCTTTAATGACTTATTGAGGCCCAATAACACCAATGGTGACTTATTGAGGCCCAATAACACCAATGGTGACTTAATATGTGTTTGTATGCAGATATGTACTGCATATATGCAAGTGATGTGTATTGGGATCAATAAGGTCACTAAGGCCCACTATAGCCAATTAAGAACCATTAAAGCCTAGTAAGAACCAATATAGACCAACAAAACCTTTCATGACTTATTAAATCCCAAATGAATCTGATAAAAGCCAAACCAATCCGTTAAAAGCCCAAATGAATCCAGTAAAACCGAAATGGAACCATTAAAGCATAAGTGGATCCATTAAAGCCTAAATGGGTCTATTAAAGCCCAATCGATACATTAAAGCCCAATCGATCCATTAAAGCCCAAGTGGATGCATTGAAATCCAACTGATCCATTAAAGTCCAACTGGATCCATTAAATCATAATTGGGTCCATTAAAGCCCAAGTGGATCCATTAAAGCCTAAACGGATCCATTAAAATCCCAAGTTGATGTTGAATATTTTTGAAGATTTGAATGTTAGATTTGTACGATTTTATTCGACGTGGTCTCGTAGACAGATCTGAACTATGACTAATATAGAAGGACTTGAGAATTGATAGAAAAGACGAGCCGCTAAAAGTTTAAAATCATAAAAAAAGTAAAAACGTACAAGTTTTAGTAGGGTACATTAAAGCCCAACTGGATCCGTTAAAGCCATACTGGATCAATTAAAGCCCAACCGGGTACATGAAAGCCCAACTGGATCCGTTGAAGCCCAACTAGGAACGTTAAATCCCAACCGGATCCGTTAAAGTCAACTCGATCCATTAAAGCTCAACCGAATCCATTAAAGCCCAACGAGGTACTTTAAAGCCCAACTATGTAGTTAAAGCCCAACTAAATCCCTTAATGATCAACTGTATCCATTAAAGCCAAACTGGGTACGTTAAAGCACAACTGGATCCATTAAAGCCCAATTGGATCCGTTAAAGCCCAACTGTGTACGTTAAAGCCCAACCGTATCCAATAAAGCTCAACTGGATCCTTTAAAGACTAATTGGATCTTTTAAAGACTAACTGTGTACGTTAAAGTCCAATCGAGTACGTTAAAGCCCCAACTAGGTCCTTTAAAGCCCAATTCCATCCATTAAAGCCCAATTGGGTGCGTTAAAGTCTAACTGGGTACATTAAAACCCAACTAGATCCCTTAAAAAAAAATCGGTGGATATTTTTTTTATTTTTTTTTTAAAATATAGAATATCCGCCGAAATTCCTCCGGAAGTTTTATAAAATTTTCGGCGGATTTTTATTGTTTTTAATTCATTTAAAAAAATAATTAATTAACTATTTTCGGCGGATTTTCGGCGAATATTTTTTTTTATTATTTTTAAAAAAATATAGAATATCCGCCGAAATTCCGCCGGAAGTTTTATAAAATTTTCGGCGGATTTCCGACGGATTTTTATTTTTTATTTTTTTTAATTCATTTAAAAAAAGTAATTAATTAACTATTTTCGGCGGATTTTCGGCGGATATTTTTTTTTTATTTTTTTTAAAAAATATAGAATATCCGCCGAAAATCCGCCGGAAATTTTATAAAATTTTCGACAGATTTCCGACGGTTTTTTATTTTTTATTTTTTTTAATTCATTTAAAAAAAATAATTAATTAACTATTTTCGGCAGATATTTTTTTTTTTTTAAATATAGAATATCCGCCGAAAATCCGCCGCAAATTTTATAAAATTTTCGGCGGATTTCCGACGGATTTTTATTTTTATTTTTAATTTTTTTAATTCATTTAAAAAAATAATTAATTAACTATTTTCGGTGGATTTTCGGCGGATATTTTTTTTAAAAAAAATATAGAATATCCGCCGGAAATTTTATAAAATTTTCGGCGGATTTCCGACGGATTTTTATTTTTTATTTTTTTTTAATTCATTTAAAAAAATAATTAATTAACTATTTTCGGCGGATTTTCATTAAAATCCGCCGAAAATAGTTAATTAATTATAATTAATAAGAAAAAAATTAAAAAAAAATTATATTTCGTCGGAAATCCGCCGAAAATAATTGATTTTTTAAAAAAATAAAATAAAAAAAAATTCCGACGGATTTCCGGCGAAAGTCAAAGTTGGTTGACCTGTTTGACTTCCGTCGGAAATCCGCCGAAAATTTCCGGCGGAAAAATCCGTCGGAAAATTCCGCCGGAAAAAGTGTTTTATTTAGTAGTGACCAACTACTCATGTTTTTCTTAAAAAAAGAATGTTTCACATTTTCTGGGGAAGCAGCACATACTCTATTGGTTCTTCATTTGGAAGATACTGATATTGAAAAAGAAGGAAAGTTGCCCCACCTTCGACCCTTTTTCATGCACATTGAGTCTATGTATAACCTATGTTGTTTCATTGGTTTACATAATTTTGAGCCTAAACTACAATCATTGTGCTAATTCTTTCATAACACAAGCACGAGCACACAGAAAATCTGTTTTTCTGTCAGAACATTCATAGAAAATACCTTGTGTTTTTCAATGATTGAATGGAAGTCCTGGAGAGTGAACGTCATCTCAAGCTCCTTCCATTGTACATTCGTTGTACACAGTAACTTTGTGTTACTGACAGGCATTCCTAACTGTTTCATCTGTTGATTCAGGGTTACAACTCATAATTTGTCTGAATTTGAAAAGATTCGGATAAATACATTAATGAATTGACAACTCATTATCAAGATCAGTTGGGGGAGAATGTTCATACTTTACCAAAAGAGATCATGGAGACTGTTCTACATTGATTAATTGGGGGAGAAGTTTCAAAGACCGAGCTGACAATGAAATAAGTTTTGATGATTTTGATGCTCACAATCATCAAAAAGGGGGAGATATTCTAAAAGTTCAATTTCAAAGTCATAATTTCAAAGCCATAAAGAGATGTCAAAGTGGAAAAGACTTGTGGAGAAATTTTGAAAGTTCAATTCAATCAAATCTGATGAAAAGAAATTATTCAGAAATGATTCAAAGACAAATCAAGATGACTCGAGAAAGTTTGTTTTTCCAAAGACAGTCCAGAGATCAAAGAGATGAAGATACCAAGCATTCAAAGATTTCTCAAAGTTCAAAGATTCCCGAAGTTTCAAATATCAAAGAAGTTTCAAGGTTTCAAATTTGTTGATCAAGACTTGTTGACTGCTCAAATACATTGTGAAAGACTTCTCAAGATTCTTCAAAAGCAAAGTGTTTGAAGATTGTAAGAGCCTCAACATTTAATGTTGTCAAAGATAAAGTTTGAAGAATCAAGAGCTGAAGATGATTGTCAAATTTTTTTTTAAATCTTGAATACAAAGGGGGAGAATGTTAGTGTATTTGTTGTATCCAAGATTTAATGTACAAAGTCAAAGTATGTATGGTCAAAGTCTAGAAAAGTCAACATTTGTGTTATGAGAGAAGTGTCTTGTATAAATAGCATAGGGTTGTGAGAGTTCTTTCTAAGAACTTGTAATTGTCACATTAAGAGATATATGACTTTGTGACTTTCTCTCTCTACTCTCTCTCTCTAGAACATTCATAATTGTCATATCTTGGTTATCTTGATTGGTTTAGCTTGAATTGGGAATTCACAGGACAACTGAAAAATTCTGAGAGATTCCTTTGTCAATGAAGAATTCCTCAAGAGAGTTGTTTCAGAATTTGGTTCCATTGTCTTTCCAAACTTATCTCACAAGTTGGCCATTTAGAACTTCTTATTTCTTTATGAAATTATGATTTCTTCAGAAGTGTTACTTTGGTATTCAAGAAATGATACCTAAGAATATCGAAAATATTCATCAACAATCACCAATATGTATCTTTTTCTTCCGAGGCATGAAGTGTTGACTAGTTCACACAGATCCATATGAAGCATTTGAAGAGTGATAAATCCCAAAATCACTAAATCATAGAGAGAGAAAGTAGAGAGAGAAAGATTGAAAGCGCAAAGATCTGAGTTCTATTCAATATGCGTGAAGTTTCTTACAACAACCAAAGCCACAAGGGACTTAAATACCCTTGGCCAACACAATACATAATAAGCCTCTAAACACAGTATTAGACCAAGTCTATAAATACAATGATTACTATAAAATCTGACTTAACAATCTCCCCCTTAGTAATCATTGGCGCTGTGGTCTTCAAAATTAATCTTCTAAATCAACACGGACCATCTAAGCGACTTATCGAAGAAGCTTCTTTCTTGACTAAAAAAAAATTTCTTCTTAGCATCTTTTAATCTCAGTTTCTTTTGCTGCCTTGACAAGACTGGACTAGTATGCAATAAACTTGAAAGAACAGTCGGTTCATTAGCTTGTGCTATAGACGACACACCTCTTTCAAATATACTTGAATGAACTGTGGTGATCGGAGCAGGAACATCAAAAATACAAGTATAGTTGAAGAAAAAGAATCTTGAGCGAATCTTGATCAGCAGATAAACGTTTGAACTCTTTGTCTCTTTAACTTCTCCTTAACTTCTCCCCCTCATGACCTTGATGATCTGGATCAACTTGGTCATGCAAATGTTGGATACGAGACAACTTAAGATCTGCAAAAACAGATTTAAGGAGAAACAGGAGAGGTTTGCGCTAACTGTTGGTGGCCCAAACTTAGTTTTGCGCTAGCTTAATGTGGCGCAAAGTTGGTTTCGCGTGTTTTGCGCTAGAAACTTATGGCACAAATCTGAGTTTTGCTCTACCAACTGTTGGCGCAAATATGACTTAAACTCAGAAAAATTTTACCTGATAAGCTCTTTGACTCCCCCTACACAAATGCACTAAATATGACAATTCAAGTTAGCATTCATATAGAGAATCAGATACTCCCCCTCGAAAACAGATATGATCTTGCAGAAAATTCTCCTTATTCACTCCCCCTTGAATAATGCACAAACCCATTTACAAAGATATATGAGAACACAAGAATTGAAACATCAAAGTAGAAAGAAAAATATACTGAATATGTATTTTGAAACAACTAAATATATAAAATTTTAAACACTAAACAAATTAAATTCTACTTAGTAAAATATCACAGATTTATCCATCAAATGAAATCAAATATATGTTGTTGGATACAGATACAAGTTTCATTGCATATCAAGTTAAAACATATTCAGTTTCAAAAACTTTCATCAA